>OU538734.1:42500-5042500 GCA_912999735.1 Aporia crataegi | reverse complement strand
TTTGCCTTTATTTTTCGCTGGAAGAGATTTTCATTTAGCATCGAAGTATATAAAATATTTACTATTTAGAGTATATATTGTTTACCTTATTTAAAAGATATATAAATTTTAGTGTCTATAAATTATATAACTATAACTATAAATTATAAAATGGTAACTGATCGATGTCACTATGCTGGAGATACTCGAAAAATTATTTGTTAAAAAAATTCAGTCATTTCACAGATCATTTTTTTTTTTACAGACAGCTTTAATAGGCACGGGCTTGTTACCGCAACCCGACGTCAACGGTGCGCCAATTTTGCGTGATTACCTTAGCCAGACTTACAGGACTACGAAATGAAACTTTTGTTCCTTTGTATCCATGATACGAACTCTCGTACAAAATGGGCTTTATGCACGCACGCTCGATAAATAAAGATCGACTTTCGCAAGAAGTATTTATTATTACTTAGAAATATAATACACAATACTTCTCACTCTTTTGTTGTAAGGAAGTCTCATTTCTATTAAATTGATTAAATGAATTATTCAGTACCGAGCCACACGATTCGTTGATTCCTCGAGAGGTCCATTCATTTCCCCCCCTTCCAAGTTGACATCGATTGCAGTTCTGATATTTTTTATCATATTCACCATGTCAAAGTAACAAAGAATAGTTATAAAGGAGTTAGTGCTACGTGCGCCGGAGGTACGTACTATGTTTGAATTCCAGGGAAATAAATGATTCAGTTGTGTAGGTAAAATGATAAGTGGAATTGCTGTCCCCTATCCCAAAAAGGAGCTACAGGATTTCACTTAAACTGACATGGGGAAACAAAAGAATTTTTCGTCTCGGAAGGCTCATCTTGGCTGCAAAATCAATAACCAGTGAAACGTAGTTGTAATAAGAAGTTTTTAGCTAACCTTTCACTTTAATAATCCTCAACTTCATTAATTAATCAACTTTGGTATTGATTATAAATCCAAGATACCGGCTACCTTTAGTTTAATAATAATTCCGATCAAATTTCGTATGCATTGCTAGGGAAGCTATCATCAATTATATTTCTGTATACCCATAGATATTTCTATCTAACATAAGACAACTATCAAGCAAACTAGCATGTATTGATTTACTATAACCCATCCCAGTTTAAAATTATCTCTTGCGTTGTTTCACATCAGTTAAAATGAGAAAGGAAGTGATAAACAATGGATGAGAATAAAAATAACATTTTCATCGCATTACGATGTTCCAGTGAAATAACTGTACGTTGCGAAACAACGTGGTTCCAATGCACGCCATCGTGCGTCGGCCCTTTGATATCTTCGCGTTACTCGCTACGAAATACATGAGAACTAGAACGATATATGACGAAATTGTAAGACAATTTTAGTTAAAGTATGTACAAGTATTTTAAGTGTTTGTATTTTTTTAAAGAATATTTCGGTGTTCATCTTTAACTGATATTTTTTGTTGTCTGAATATAATTTTGATCCAAAAATTTCAATCTTCTTTTTACTGAATTTGCAGCCAAGTAAGATATAATACCTGTATATTTAGTACTTACATGAAACAAATGTGAAGTTTGTTAAACAACTGACAATCTATCTCTGACACAATTAAAGCCGTACTCAGTAGTTACGAAACGAAAGCATTACCAGTATGTATATAAGATGTTTAACGTTTCTCTTCCTTTAAATAAATAAAATAAATAATTTACTGTAGCCATAAATAAACACTTCTCAGTGCTTTATCATGTTGAAACAACTTGTTTTGTTAAAAGATGGTCAACGCAATTTTTAACGGTTGCAATCTCAATGAAAATAGCATCTTGGAATTCTATTTTGGAACGAACGTGAAATCCGTTTTGATTTGTTCACGTTGTCTTCAAAAGGAACTGCTCTTCGCTTCATAACTGAAGACAAAGTTATTCTACGATATAGCTTTTATATTACGGCTAAACGTGGTTCAAATCGAAACGCAATAGTGGCAGTAATATTCTTCCTGACAAAGGAATAGCATTAATGGGACAAAGACAAGCACACACAGCTCAAATCGCGTCCAAGAAACAATGGTACTCATATCACTATTGTCCTTCTCAATGGTCCTTCATATTATTCGTAGGTAGTTATCGGTATAATAGGTAATTGTAGCCCGATGTACCGCACATACTTCCGGTTATACGGTTATAAGTGGGATTACTTTGAAAAGGGTTGTTTTCTGAATATAGTATTTTCTTTTTCATTTAATATAAACAAAAACGTTTTCTTTGTAAAATATTATTTCAATTAATACTGACATTAGCTAAAGTCACCATATTTTATAGTATTTACTGTTGATAGTATAAAATTATTTCCAAGCGAAAATTATTACGAAAAGTAATGACAAGACAGAATTTAAAATTATGAAATTCAGTTTGATGTAATGAGTGAGTTTGAGATCATATCGGAAAATCAAATGCCCCTTTCCTTGCTTATTAGGATTATTGAAACCGTCTAACAATTGCTGTTTTGTCTTATTCAAAAGATAAATGTAAATTGATAGAATTAAGAGGTTTCATTAAAAATGATGAATTGTCAGGCATAGTTACGGGGATTAAATACTCCAATATATGTATTTAGTTTGCGTTATGCTTCCACGATATTATAAGCTTTCAGCTTTGTTAGCGTAAACCTTAATAGCGCTCTCAAACAATGCAAGATCAACACGAGTTGAATACTTAGTAATAATTAATAATTTAATTTGAGTTCTATTGGTTTATAAGATATATTTTAAATGAAATCAGTAACATTATCACTATAATTACGAAGCCATCGAATACGATATTCGCACTTTTTTGTATTTTTGCGATGTCTCTTAAGATTATTATTAGTTTTGTATAGTGTAAAGGGGTATCATCCCATATCCCATGTTAATCTTTGTTATTATAACTTATAATATTAATACAATCTCGATTTAAATTGTTTCCCAAACACCCCATTACCATATGACCATTCTTATATAAGTTAGAATAGGAGATCTGTAGGTAGTTATAAAATAAACATAATTTATATACCATCTTTTAACTTTTTTGTAGACCTAAAATAGAAACAATCACTCATTTTATTATACCTCAAAGGGCTTAAGCAGAATTTTGGATGAAAGTTCCCAGCCCACTCACTTTTTATATTTCAATCAATTTATTAAAAAGAACTTGACTAATACATAATACACATAAACCGAGAATTAACCTATTTATTGGTGAACACCACATAAAAAATTCGTTCAGAAATTTTCGGGCTTAGCGTGAATGCATTGCTAAACCCGACCAGAGACTTTAATAATCTGTGCATGTGTACTTGTAATTCTGTAAATCATTAAAGCGAACGCAAACGTAATTTTAAATAATTTCGAATATCGAGATGTAAAGAATACAGGAGCAAAACAAAACAATATTTCATTTTATACTACATCATAGAAATAATTACCGTGTTTCCAATGAAACCTTTAACAGCTATTGTAAATGTGAAGAAAAAAAAATATAAACAGTAAAATCCTTTTTTATAGGGAAATAAAATTATTCGCCTTTGGATTTTTCAAACGTCCCTTCTATCATTTTACGGCAAGCTGCAGCAATAGTTACAAATTACTTCATAAAAAAAATTGTATTAATGACGACTTCATTACCTTTAGTTTTGACCCTTATAACAGATAATTTGTTGACAATGTTTACGTTATGAATTGCAATTTTTTATTTAATAACTGAATGCGAAATAGTATCTTAGCTTAAATTTGAATTGTCATTTAGTAGTAGTAGTGTGTAATGGCCAACACCTCATCAAGAAATAAAAGTTAATCAGTCTTCCAAACTTACCTCTTACGGAAACATTTCACGAGGTGATTTATAAAAATACTTTCATCGTGAATTAATAATAAGTATGACCATAATTTTTCTTCACGAAAATATAAAATTGAAATGTTGAAACCTCTCAAAGCCTTACGAATCTAAAGACTGCCTTAACATGCCCGGGGACAACTTGTAACAACGTTACCAACTTTACTGAATAATCCTTACTGATAACTGAGATTCTTTGCTCGCTTAAAAAAATGAAATTATAAACTCATTTTGCTTTAAGTGATATGAAATAAAATCCTAATGTTGAAAGTAGTGACTTGAAAGCAATAATTCATCGAATTATTTCTTGCTATTAGAGATGAAACGAAATTGTAACGAGAAATTAAAGATATTCTTTGAGAAATAGTAGAGTTGTATAAGAAACGTATTGGAAGTAAATAGCAAAAACAGTACAAACTGGAGGTCCTTCCTCGATCAGGCCACATCCCAAGGGGCTGTAGCGCCGTAATATGTAAGTAAGATTTCTATAAATTTGTTTATAATTATAATAAGCCTTTAATTGGACAGTTACATAATGATTAAAGCTACACCGAAGTCTCCGAATAGTTGACATCGGCAAGGTCCGCTTGTCCAGCCTTTGCAAAGGTTCCCTCCATTTCCTTACACTTCTCCCTGTCTAGAGCTGTACCAGACCATGTTATCGCTGCTTGCTTTTAGTTCGGCTTCCCACTTGCGAAATTGTCTCTAACTTTTTCTTCTAGAGCTTCTAGGATACCAAAATATCATATTTCTTGTGATATTGTGATTTGTTTTTGTGATTATCTAATCTAAATATTTTAATCATCATACTCTTAGAAAAGCAATATTGTGCTTATAAAGAGAACACAATTATCATATAAATTTATCCGTATTTCCCTTGAGTTGCAAACTTACTAAGTCTAGAGTTTAGAGTTGTCGACTAGATCAAGGACTAACTTAATTATTTTGCTTGATACTTCATTCATTTCATTAAAACACTGGCTCACCCCTGTAGCTCAATCACGTTTGTTTTGTAATAAACAACGTGATTCTACAACGAAATATAATATACTATTATTATTTTATTTATTTTTGCTTAGTTGCACACATCAAAACAATATAGGTAATATTTAATAAAATATTATGTATATTGGGTGCCAGTGGTGATTATAATAAGCTATTAATTCTAATAAAGGATCTCTTTGAAGCAAATCGCAAAAATTGAGAAATACATTAGCTGTTTAAGTACAAAATTATAATCTTAAAGTAAAAAAATACAATTATTAAATTAATTAGTCTATATTTTACAAACAAAAACTACACAAATAGTTAGGATCCTACATATTCAATCGTGACAACCATAAAAAGCGACCATTACTTATAAAGGTGGACTATATTCCGCCCTTAATATGAGTATTATAGTTTCTCAAATTTACGAATCTGCAGTCAGGGCCGAAGATTGTTACGGGATGTGTGTTAGTTCTTCGTCCTAACTAATATTATAAACATATATTCAATTTTTTTCGTTCAATATGTGTGTATATAATTGATTTCATGATTACTTAATATAGAGATAAGGTTAAATTTAACGCACACAAACTGACGTGAATCATTAGAATAGTAAGTTATTACAAAGATTATGCGATGTAGAAAAGACAATAAGAAACATAATAAAGCCTAACAAGTTGAGTATTGCTCGCATCAGTGGCTACCTCTAACCGAATAAAAATAATAAAAGAAAACTTGTGCCTGCCGTGAGAGTAACTCTGAAACAATCTAATAAGGAATCGTACTATGAGGAAAATGTTTCATTGACAAAGAATAAACAGACTGCTCAATTTTGTTTTCGCGATAGGAGCAATAAATACACGCGCTCGAATTCGTGATAAACGCACCTCAATATACGAATGGAATGTTGCCTATTTTCGTTTATTGGTATTTTCATAAAAAAAATGTGTTTTTGAGCTAGATTTATGCTCAAGCCGGTCACTGATTGTATGAAGAGCTCTGAAAATTGATGTGCTATTGAGTTTAACTCAAAATATTCCGATAAAGGTTGAATTGCCCTTATACATCGCTTGGAACCCTTCAGAGGATTTTGCCGCTGCACTTGACAGGTGGGTAATCCCCCTCAAAAAAGCCTTATATAGCTATCTCCGAGTTATTCAATTTTGTAACAGTTGGTATGAAAAGGCCAATTTTATTTTATTAATATAAACTTATATTTACCGCCGCCGTTTAATCACGCGTTTGACATTCAAAGCGTGGTGTTATGTGCACTTCATTGTTCGATTCCCGGAAAAACATAAGGTTTTCATCAATAATTTGAAAATGGTGGATTTATAAAATATTGTGTTTTATTCGCACTAATCTCAAACACAGCAGTGGGCACAGATAGTGAACATTATATATTATGATAACAAATTAATATGCCTCCGCGGCTAAGTGATCACGCCTACGCATTTGCTTGTTACGTCGGTGAGTTCGAATCACGAGGGGACAAATAATGTTTCGGTTGGGTGGACACAAAAGGCTGGTCACTGGCTGGTGTAGTTAAAAATACTCTCGATGATGCCATTTCTGATGTAATATAATATAAACTAAACTAAACGAATCACTAGCAATTTAGTCCAACCCTTTTTTTGCATAATAATTAGTTGTAGTACATCAGCTAGATATAAAACAACTTATTACTAATAATATTAAGCCCCTAGAGAGATAATATTTCAAAATCAATTATAATCCTTTCATACGATTTCAAAATTTAAATCTAAGGAATAAAAGAGTAGCGTTTTTGAAATCACTAAACTAAAAGAGAATTTTAATTCTAGTAACTTTTTGAAATATACTGTGACCTTTTTAAACACTTCTTTGATTAAAAAGGTTAATAATCCGTATTTTAAATAACTAGCTAAGCTTACGTAAATAAGAGTTTTTACTAGAAAATATACAATATTTTACAAAAACGCAAGGCAAATACTTTTCCATGGTTCGTCTTTGTATTAGATTGAATCGGTATTCGCCAATAACATAAAAACGCCAAACTTTATCTTTTATCAAACTGAAGATTCCTTTCTGCCAAATTATTTTATATTGTAATTGTAAAATAATATACCTAAAAGAAAATATGCGAGTCTTGAGGAAAAATTTGAATATTGTCGTAATAAAACAATCTTTCATGTAAAACCTTCAAATATAATTTTTCTTCCTTTTTTTAAGCGCTTTGTATCAAGCATTTCATAAAATAATAGACAAGACAAGTTAAATTTTAAAAATCATTATTGAAATTTTAATCTAGAAATTCTTAAGAAGATATTAAGAAAGAAACGTTATTTAATGGACGCTCCTACATGTAACAGCTCTAGCTCAATAAATCCCAGTCATACCAAAAAACAATAGCAAATGGTGTTGGCTGATCTATGATGGCCAATACCTATTCCTATCTACCTAGTATGTGTTGAAACACTTTATTGAACCTTAAGTAGTTAGCGTTTCAAAGATTTTGGTAAGTATTATGGATATATTAGGTTATACAACGACATTTTCAATAGATTGAAAAGTCAGTTAAACAATTTAAAGTGTATTAGCAGCTTTCACGAGATGAAGTAGCGACAAGAGTGAGCTTACTTTATACAATAAAATTTAAATACCAAATTTTTAATAATATATAATAACCCGACATTAAAAAGTAAAGATGAAACAAAAAGATGAAGCAAAAATAAAAGTGAAACAGAAATAATACATAAGTACATAAAATAAGAGAAATATTTTGAAGTCAGTGCCACTTTTCACAGTTTCAATATGCACTTGAAAATCTGTTTAAATTTTTTTAAAGAATTTTATTTCACACTTTAAGCGGAGTCTTTCCGAGACTCAAGTAAACCATCATAAAGTTAACAATAAACAGTCATTGAAACTATTAGGTACGCCATCATGTAAATCTTATCATAAATATTACATCGGAACTAAACTTACAAGAAAAATTACGTGGACGTGAAAATTATGTCGAATGGAAATTTATGATAAAAAATGCATTAGTTCACGATAATTTATGGAACTGTATAATCGGCTCCGGAAAAGACGACTAAACAACATCTGAAGTGTAAAAATGACGTGATGAAATTGCAAAATTAAAAATATCTTTAAGTGTGGAAAAGTCGTTTTTCTCACATTTAACGTCGATGGAAACAGCGTAAAACGCCTGGAATGCACTGGAATGTGCATATGATGATAAATGACTCGGTTCGAGAGTTTGAACACTTCTTAGTTATTTATTTAAGGTTCATCCACAGGTATTACATACAAAAAAGTTTTTTAATTAGGAAATACAATTAATATGCACAACTTTAAAGGGCGAATACAGCAAGCTTATGCGCCGTCAACCTAGAGAATTTTACTAGTATGTAAATTTATGACAATGTCTCATAATCATGCCATTATTACATTCGGGTGCTCTTATCACTGCTAATCTTGTCAAATCCAAACTGCTACAGGATCAAAATTGGGCTACGTTGAGATTCGAGTGAGTGGTTGTATTCGACCAGATCTGATCGAAAGAGAGAACCGTGGTGCTGGAAGTGTAGACAAAGTGACATCTGAAGAGACTGCCGTAATGTGCAGGTTTCTTCGGATAACAGTTTTTATCTACATATAGAACTGAAGCGGAATCAGAATCTTCGTGGTACGTGGACGCAGGAGCTACTAATCACATGACTGGCAAGCGTTATTTGATGACACTTTAAATCGCGAGATAGTCAGTGCCAAGTTCAATTACTGATACAGTTAGTTATATAAAGGGAGCCACAGTTTGACGGCCCAGCCTATAATTTACAACCGAGATTACCGAAGACAATGTCTGCACTCAAGAAAGAGTTATAAAGTTATAATTGTGATGAACTTGCAAGGAAGTCGAAAACATTATTAAAATCTCACTGTACTATTAAAGATTTAGGTAAGTTAAACATATGCTAGGTAATAAGGTAGATCGTACTAGTTGTGAGTATATTAGAATTGATTTCATATTTTTATTTTGAAAGTTACAATTTTTTTTTTAAATAATGAACTTAAAATATATTTACAAAAATACAAAAGGTTCATCATAGCCGTTGGGATGCGTACCCAAACTACTGACAACATTACCGATCACTGATGTATTTATCAGTGATTTCCCGACCAGACATTTCATTTGCTGCAAGTTTTTTGGGTTACAATCTTTTGAAGAACTTTTATAATATGAAGTAACTAAAATAAAGCAACTAAGACTGACCTATAAACACTGTCATAATATTAAGATATGACATTAATCTTTTAGCATCCTAAATCAAGCTCTAATTAAATGCAAATTCTTTGCTGTTAAAAAATTCTCAACGGAGTATTTTCACAGAAAGTTGAGCACGAAAAGTATTGCATGAAAATATAAATTTTGCTAATGAAGGTGGAAATGCAATATAACATGGCGTCATAAGCTAAGCTCTAAATTGACGTTTGCTCAGCCCGAGTAGCACTTATAAAATAATGTCTCATATGTCCCGCACATATGGGTCAAGTGGCTAACTATCACGTCAGTACAACGGGTCCGACTCTAGAGAAAGCTTAAAGTCGAATCTCTGCACATATTTCAGTCAGTAACGTCACATGAGCATTATCACTAGGTACATAGTATAAAACAAAGTCGCTTTTTCTTTCCCTATATCCCTTTGTATGCTTAAATCTTTAAAACTACGCAACGGATTTTGATGCGTTTTTTTTAAATAGATAGAGTGATTGAAGAGGAAGGTTTTTATATATGTTTTAAACCCGTGCAAAGCCGGGGCGGGTCGCTAGTTAAAACTAAGGGAACATTTAAATACCTACACCAATTACACTAAAATGTACCTATTAAATTTATTATAAATAAAGAAGATAGAAAGCAGTTTCTCTTCCATATTTTGAAGGCCAATTTTTTTTGTGATATATATAGACATATTTATTCAATAAAAATAGTCTATGAAAATAAGGTCAACAGGACAAAAAAAAAGAAATTATATGGTATTTTTGATTGACAGTCGACTTTAGACGCAGTGCGATATTAAATGTAGGTGAGTATCCACATGAACTCAAACTTAAATTTCGTGATTTTACGTAATATCATTTACAGGACGTATTAACGTAGCCATAAAAGTTAAAAAATAAGTATATTTTAATGTAAAATAAGGTCTCCTCCTTCTGCTAGATTAAAATTTAAATTTTGACCCCTACAGTAATTTATAAAAGTATTTCTGAAAAATGAAATAGTTGAAAATTCAAAAGGAAGTCTAAACTTCGTGCATAACTTAAGCAACGTTATCTTTCTATCCAATAGTTTATGCAAATATCTTTAAAATACTTTTACAACATAAAAAGTATCGGTTACCATAAAGAAACGGATCTTGGAGTTGAGAAAATCTCATTTAAAAATGTCAAGACAGTGTTCAAGTACAAATAAGAAGCTGTGCTCTCAATTATGTTAATTTTTGTTGACACAAAAGGTTTTTACAATAATAATGAGAAACAACAGTTTCTTTCCTGAAACATTTATTCTACAAATATACTTTTATAAATGTTATTTTTGTATTACTAATACATATTTTTTTACTTTAAAAATGTTTGGTATGATCATTCATGCATGAACAATAAAAAGCAATTCCATTTTAGGTAAATACTATTGAAAAACAAAAACTATAACGAAAATGATTCATCAACGAAAATACAATTTGAAACTGTTTGCATACTAGAAACAATGTAAGTTCGTCAAGCCCGTTTTACATGTAGTTTAATTTTTGTAACAATTTGTAAACGTTTCGCTGCGTAGGAATCACAAATTTACTTTTACGGTTCATGACTACTCGCCTAAATTATTTTTGAATGATGAATTGATGAACTACAAAATGGAGAGAATTATGACCTAAATTGTAAAAAATATTTTACGTTAGTCTTACATAAAATTCGAAATTGTAAAAACACTTCATATATTCAAATTGTGATTTCTTTATTTTCAAAAATTCAGACATTTGCTGTTAGGAAGTAGATGAAAGATTATTATTTTTGTTACTACACATCCTGAACTTCACATGTAATAAAATTAGATTACCTATTTTAAATAGTTTTCTAACTATAAAACGCATGTGAAATACGAATGAAACTCGGAGACATTTAATAAACATGTAATATAAACATGAAATAAAGTACTTACGGTTAATCTTAATGAGACTGAAAGATAATCTTTTCGAAATAACAAAGAGTAAGAAAATATCGCGTAAAATGTCTTTGAAGATAATAACTTTCATAAAACTAAGAGGCGAAAGAACAGCATTTTAATAAGGAAAAGACTAAGTTTTTGAATTAAAATTTCTTTCTTTTGTACAGAGCGTTTAAAATCATTTTTGATAGCCAAAAACCTAAAGCGCTGTTTGGTACAACCAGTTGGTAATTAGTACACGTAAATTAAGTAGGTACGAACACTTTGGTTTCAAAACACTAAAAATACAAACTCTTTTGTATTAAGATATAAAATAATTACGGAAGAATTAGGTAAAAGTAGGTAGTATTTGATTTCATTTAAAAATAAAACTACTAATTGAGATAAGGATATAATGATACCATATTACGTTACGCAATACTGAACCCTTTGTACTACATCTCTGTGATCTCATCTGATATACTTTGACATGACGTCATAATAAATGTTTTGGAAGCATGAAATATGATCTCTGTAATGGGTAAATATAATATATATGATCTATCACTGTCCATCATTAATAAGTCACTGGGGTTCACAAGTTAGTTTAAACATTTTTTTCCATAAAAAAACAAACAAAAATAAATTAAAAACGTTTAATAACTTCTCTACTTGCAATTTCAAAATAGTTCTAAAGAGAAGCATTTCTTTTTAACGTAAGAGATTATTTCAAACAAGATGTAGATATTTCTGCCCTATCAGGAGACTTATTTTTGCCCTAATCGTAGCTCAAATACGTACAAAGGCATTGTTTCTCTCTCTTCATAATTTGAAAAATAAATTAAATAATAATCCTTCAATGTATTGAAGTGATAAGTATTAATTTTAAAAAATCTACCGTAATATGATAAAGAGAATCGAATTGTTTTTGTTTCTAATGAATGAAGTCAAATCCAATCCAATCCAAATTGTTAAACACATATATGTTCATTACAAACTGTTGAACATTTATACATAATATTATTAATATCGCCACGCCTTTATTCCCCGAAAAGGTAGGCAGAGGTGTACTTAGTGAACTCAAATTTCGCCAGATATTATTATGTTTTAGTCCCATTGTAATAGAGGGCGGTCGAGCCTATTGCCAAATACCGGGCCCAATTTCAGACTCTATTTGGGAAAATTTGAAAACCCAAAGGTATGCCTGACCCTGGATTCGAACCCGAGACCTCTATGTCACTACCGCTATGACAACGAGCTTGTTTAACATATACATATGTAATGAATAAATTCAAATGTAACAATACAATAAAAAAAATGGCTACAAAACTTAAATTATAATAAAACGGAGTCACTTTTGTCGATTTTATCTTAAACTTTGTGTCATGGCTGTATTGTAAGTCTGTATTGTTGTACATACATATTTCGATTGTTACTTCGTCGCATATAGAGTACGTGAGACTCAGAAGATTAAAATATTATAAAATGATTTTTCAAAAATTAGACGGCACTTACCTTATCGTTATTAACAATTTTAAATATTCTCTTTGCTCATCGGATAAAAGTGAACTTTTAAAATCTGCAACATCTGCTGGAGAATACAACATCTGGCATTCGCCTGTCATCCCCGAGGCAATATCACATTCACAATTCTGTTTTCCCGAACTAAAAAAATAAATACAAGCATGAACGTATTTCATGCGGAAAAATTAAAACAAAAATTAATTACCAAATGGAAAAATGAGAAGTTTTAAACTTACCTTATTTGTTTTTGACGTTAACATTTTATAAATTCTCTAGAGTCTAGACATTATCACATATTTATTATTTAATAGATAATAATTAATTAGCTTTTTGCTAAAAGCGATCTCAGTGTTTATATGAGTACGGTGGAAAAGAACGTTGGATTATTTTTACATTAAAAACTCCCGAAAGGATGACAACTACTTTACAACTCGCTTTTGTTTCGTACTGACTTTAACCTTGTTACCTTGATGGAAGAGTCAGACATTCCCATCACAAGTATCTTTCATTACTTACAGGGACGCCTGACATATGTTATGTTATAAATTTATGAAATAAATAAATTATTATTATTATTATTACTGACTATGAAATTTTAACTATAAAATAAAATAAAATAATGTAATATCAAGTAATTAAAATTAAACTGCAAAAATAAGGGAAAAATATAAAAAAAAATATCGATATTGTTTTATTGGTATCTTATTTTAGTACCTACTTAAAAAATATATAAGACTCCTGTTTATATATTAAATAGACCAGTTCTTTCCCATGTAATAAAATGAGGCAGTGAAATCAATTGTTCAGCATTATTAATAACTGTACCATATCTTTATAACTGCGGCAACAACTTGTAGCGGGCATTTATGTATTTTTATATTAAGTATCACCAACTGATGTTACAATTATATATGTTTACTAGCTGACCCGGCAAACGTTGTTTTGCTATATTAATTTTTGGGGTGGGCTACCCTTATCACTTAGGGGTATGAAAAATAGATAGTAGCCGATTCTCAGACCTACTGAATGTGCATATACAATTTGGTAAAAATCAGTAAAGCCGTTTCGGAGGAGTAAGGTAACTAACATTGTGACACGAGAATTTTATATATAACATATACCGTAGCTAGCACTTAATCAGAAATTTTCTCTGAAATAAATTTTTGCCATGATTAAAAGTAAATCGGTCAATGAATTGGATTATTCTTACCTTCAGCTAAATTTCACTATTACTAAGTAAAAAAATACTGTATTTTATTGTCATCCCAAAAATATTAACATCAAGGATTTGTAATTTCTTGTTGATGAAGAGTAATTTATCATGTATCTACCGTGATATAATGGAAAAATTGAACAAAAGCTTCACATAACTTATTAGATAAATTTAATATAGAACAGTATGAACTACAATATCCCCAATTTAGATCAAACGAAAATATTCTTCGGTATCGACCATTTTGGGCATAGAATACCGTTGAATTGTGAAGAGGAGTTTTGGCTACATCAACTATACCTTGTCTTGCTTAAATAAAATATGTTTACTTTTCGGTTTAGTACTGTTGAACTCAATGTCTGGATATTTTCAACAAAACATGTTTTTGTATATGTGATCATAACCAACTTGGTTGGTTAGGAGTATATTATTATCATATTTCTTTATTTGCATTTAATTTTATTAGTTAATTTAAATAAATGAAAAGATTTCTTCAAGCGTTTTACAAAATGGCAGCAAGTTGTTTTCAACGTGAACTTTCACGTTTTAAATACTCTTAAGACTTTATAAGTTAAAGTTTTTCCAATTCTTACGATTGCAGACATCTTTGTCATTCAACTTCCATAAAGTTTGTTCTAAATATCCGATTAGTAATTTGTGAAACTGAAATTTCCATTTAATAGATAGCGTTATGATATTACATATAATTGGATGCAAATTTAAAGTGGGAGACAATCATTTTCATCGAAATATCTATCTTTATTTTTTAACAAAATTAAAAATCAATAGTAGTAAATATTGCATATCCTTCTATTTTTCCTAATATAATGTCCATAACCTAAAATACATATATTAAGGCTCAAAACAACGTTTAAAGTTTTTAAACTAGGACAAAAATATTATAATATTCTTTTGATCATTGCTTAACTGATATCGCGGGAACTTTGTGTCCAAGGTGGCGAGACTATTCTTTGCAATGTTAGTTATATCTTTAAAGTAGTTACGCTTAGCTTGCCGTTCTTAATTTTTCCTTAGGGATCCCAGTTAGACCATTCGACAAAGTGCAAGAAATCGGGGCCGGGGTTGTCACGAAAGTCGCGTGCTCAGCGAGAAACGGAGTAACCCATTTAAAACTAGAATGAATTGCACGTCGGGTCGTGGGCTGCAGGTTCGCTGGAAGCGTGCCCATTGCCCACTGACAACTCAGACACATTCGTGCAGCGTTTATCGAACTATTTCTGTCTCTTAAGAAGTAAGTGTATCTTAACGTTGAATTTTAGTAATTTTAGATAACATTAAATAATTGTTGTAAATAGCAGTTATATTTAATTAACTAAAAGATGGTATACAAAAATACCTACTCTTAGACAGACTCTACTACTCCTCTTATAAGTCTTAAATGAGATTTTTATTTTTTGAATTTTTTGATTAGATATATTTCAATGAAGAGAATGTTATTAATTTCAAATATTGTACTACTTTTAACCCTTATTATATGCATATAATTTCACTTATTTCTGTATGCACTATTTGGTTGTCCTTTTCAGTAGGAATAAAAGAATAATTATTGTAATATACTAAATAAATGCAAAAGGCCATTTAGCCTATTAACAATTGAACCAAAGTCCATGAAATTAATTAAACTTAATTCGTAACATCAAGCATATAAATTATGATTCAGTAATCAATCAGACCGACGAAATCACTCAAACATGTCGCAAGTATAAACGTATCACAGAGCTATCAGTTATTTGGAACAATGTAATAGATATCTCAAACGATGATTAAACATAACTGTCCAAGTTACAGCCATTATATGCCAAGCCGTGTTTGTTCAAGTAGCTAACATACGGTAAATGTCTTATCATAGCAGAGCACAGCCTTATTCCATAGACGTATACATATAAAACAAAGTCGGATTGGTTAAATTATTAACTCGAACAATTGGCCCGGTTGAAATGATTTTTGATTGATTTTAATTGACAAATCTAATCAAAGCTCACGCAGAAAAGCATAGCAATTATCAATATTAAAATAAAATTAACATTAAAAAAAGTGTTGAAGAAGAAAATTTAATCTTGTATAGAATGACCATAATGACGTAAAGAATGGATTAGTTGATTTTCTAGTAATTTGGAATTCACGGGATCTAGAAATTAAAATTACGGCCTTACCTTTTTATTTTATTTTATGATAATATAGTTTATGAAACATAAGCTTTTATTCTATAATCTGAGAATTAAAAAAAAGTGTTTTTTTAATTATACTTAGGGATAGTTCCCTAAGGATACCGAGACAAAAAGTAGCCTGTGTCACTCTGCATTCCACCAACTATCTACTTACTTGCCAAAAATCACGTCGATCCGTTTAGACATGAGATAAGAAACGTTTTTAAAATAAATTAACATTATAAATTATCCCACAGGAACACACTACCGATATATGAAGTAACCTATATGTTATCCAGAGCATATTATTCGATTTGCATGCCCAATTTCATTCAAATCTGTTCAGCTATTTACTCGTGATTAAGTCACAAACATCCTCAAACTTTTAATATTAGTGTGATATTGACCACAAACCAAAACTTGCAATTGAAAAGAAAGAAACCAAGTGATATTGAAAACAATTTAACATCCCTCGACTTCATGAATGGATGAAAAGGTCTTCATAAAATAATAATTAACAGTCATCTCGATCACGTTACCTTTTAAACAAATTAAAAACGAATCGAAATCGGATCGTTCGTTTAGGAGCTCCGGTGCCACAGACACGTGGCATTTTCGTCGGTCGTTAAAAAAAGAATTATTATCATTTTGCATTTTTAAAATGTCAAACGTTTTTTGACTTAAAATATTCAACTGTCCTCGCTGTTCAAAATATAGCACAGTTCCTCGTCGCGTCCTACTGTCTGAATATAATAAAGTCAAATGGTTTTTGAATTTATTAAATTCAGCAGAGGGATATACTAATTCTAATCAAACTAGTAAGAATGTATAGCGTACAATAATTAAAACCACGTAGTCCTAAAATTAACAATAACACAGCATATTCTTCTTATTATAAAGAGTTAGTTGTAAATAAGTTACAATTGATCAATGAAATATATTTTATGAAGAAGCAATTGGAATAAATAAATTATAATAGTAACATTCACTTCTACAGTCCAGCCGAATGATCCCAACTGAATTGCTATCCTGCTTGAGGCAATAAAGATCTTTCCCCCAATTGGATGGGATCAGGCTCGACGAGTTGTAACGTAGATTACCGCAAGTGGATGTCGACTAAATTATATTGCCTTTATTCGTTATTTATCGTCCACGAGACCATTAATCCGGAATGTTATTAAATTTCCCCTTATTTTGCCTTACATGGAAATCCGAATATGCAGCTTGGATAAAACATGAAAGCCAAATTGAAATGCCGAAGTTCGCAGCTCAACTTTATTCATTACCGTGTATTATCTAACGAATTTATTCGACAGGTCAACGTTCCTCGTAACTTTAAGACTTCACTAAGTATTTTCGTTGTTTATTTATCTCGGGGACACAAAACAGAAACTTTCGTCATGATTTAGGAAAAGTTAGCAAGTCTCACTTCAACTGCCATAATCTCCTCCAATATGAATGTAATAGCAACTTTCCTCATAGCTTCGAGTTTTGTTTAACACGATGTTTCGTTCAATTCTGAGAAATTTCTAACACTTGAACGAACTGAAGATCCTGTTTGGAGATTATTTTGTCTCCCTAATTCTATCAATATTTTATTCCTCATCTCATTACTCACACAGTCATATAAAAGTAATAATGATTCATTACTTTTATATGTTGAAAGTAAAGATTGCGCATTGGTATAGTTTTGTACGCTATTTCTTTATTGGGTTCACATATTATATTTATATCTATGAATAAAATGCGATTTTATTTATTTTATAAACATTTAATATCTAGAAAATAAGTTATTAACTGTATATTAATATAAATAAGAGTAAAATATGGAAGCCACGAATTGTTCCATGAGACTGGTTTCGGTATCTTTAGTTAACAGATATTTAAATCTTCTATCTAAAAAAATATTAGTTTGTTTGCTAAGTTTAAAAAGGTGGTATTTGGTTTCGTCAAAAAGTTGATCAAAACTCGTTATGTACTCTACTATGAATGAGTAATATTTCCTTCACAACCTTAGGCGTTTTTAATAACCTAATAATCATTAATTATTATTTTTTTATTCAAAACATTAAAATTACTCATAATCAGAATCCGTGATTACCCAGCTGGGCACTACCTACTTGTATTAGGCTAGACAGTTCTGCCTAGCTTAGGTACACAATATATAAAATACACCTGTGGCTATGCATAGCATATGTGCAAGCCATCAGTGATCTGTACTATTTTTTTTAATAATCACTAACAGATAAAACAAACAGTACTATGTGATCTTTGTGATTTTTTTATTTGTACTGATTAGAAATATAAACAACGATCAACAGCTGACAAGCCAATCACAATGTTTTGTTAGTAAAGCAATAAAATTTAATTGAAACTGTCTAAAGCTTTTATGCGCTCGATAACATTTCATTGAGCAATTTTGTGATAATCGAAGCGAAGAAATCTTTATCCATTAAAAATTTAGACGTCCTTATTCGATTTAATTTTCCGTCATTTTGCTTTGATCGATTAGCTACTGAACTTTATAATTATTAAATTTGTCAAGAAAAGATGTCAAAAGCTACTTAAAGTTGCAAAAATATTTTTTTTTTACAGAATACTTATTAAATAACGTATTATATGTTTAATTAAAGAAAGCAATCAAAGTTAATTACTAATATTTTATCGTTTATGATTAATATGATTATTAATCAAATAATGGTTTATAATCTACGCGTTAACTATACAACTTATTTTTAAAAAATTAGTGTAGAATTTAGGCCTTGAAAAATAATATTCCTTTTATGTATTTCTATGCTGACAATATATAGTCATCAGACAAAACTTTATAACAATATATGATTTTATATTATAACAAATATTGCATGTTCTTTAAGATCCAATGTGAGCACTTAGTCTTGGCACGTAGCAGATCTCAATTTCATTTCATGGATATTATGCTTGCTTGAAATAAATGCTTTATTCTTGGTATAAGTATATTATTTTTAACATTTTATGATAGACATTTTGAAAAAGAGCATTTTAAATAAAATATGTAGTGTTGATAAAAATTGTAGATAATTTCAGTTTTTAATTTTAATCGTCCAAGAAATGATATAAAATATGGAAAAAATATTACTAAAACATGTATTATAAAGATTAGAAATATAATAATTGTCCCAACAACAGGCAAGTGGAATAAACAATACTTTATTCTACTTCTCCAGAGTACCACTAGATTTTTCGCTCTGCCACTAAAAGCTTATGCACCTCTTTCGTTGTTGCCATGGGTATATCGGTCGTATCACAATTTATATAGATTCGTTATCGTTTCTATATTATATAATATTTTAAATATAATAATACCTTGTTTAAAGCTTGCAGGTCACAATTTTCCTCTAAGCATTATTATGGCCATATTGAGTGACTTAATGGCCGGGAAACTACAACTTGGTTCGTCATTATGAAACTTAAATTGTAGCGTTAATTGCCTCGTTAAGGTGAACCAGCAACTTTCGAACACATAACGTGGTTTGTTTTTTAATTTAAGCGTATTTCCAAGTTTGATCGTAAATAAAGTTTAAAGGAATATTACGAGTCAAGAGAATAAAGTTACAAATTCTGTTTACATTTTGTAGTGCTTCATGAAACTATAGCTACTTATTCCATATGCAACCTATTTACTATTAATAATGGTTTTTTAAGTTCACCGAAAAATACTGACCATACTAACTATGCAGTAAATAAGTAAAGTTATGCAGTAAATTAAGTATACATTATTAATTTCGTGTTGATGTTTCAGCGTTCAGTGAAGATTGTTTCAAATGATGAATCTTGTTTAATTATAAATTAAATCATAGTTAATGTGATTAATATAAAAATTATTAATTTTAATTCAACCCTAACAGCATGTAATTTTATTTAAAACATCCAAAGATGAATAAAAATACGCCTCAGATAAAAACACAAAATGTAGCTCACCTGCCGCTTTTAAAGCTTCACACCATCCATTTCTTTAACGAAAGAATACATATTGTGCTGAAAGCTTTTACCTATAGACATTGCAATTTTAAATGCTTTATTGATAAGCATTTTCCGGTGACATCCATAATCGTTGAAATATAAATATAACTAAATAAAGAAGTACCATGGATATTATATTCTATGAGTTTCTAGAACAAATTATTAGATTATTATATATTTGAGACTCTCAAAGAACCTAAAATATGAAATAAAAATGTATAAATGAGTCATAAATGTGTTTGCTCCAAAACGTAGCTGGATATTTAACTTAACTTTCAAATTTTAAACACTCACAGTTTCTTTTAAAATGCCAGGTTTTATTTGTAAACTCAGTTTGAGTTTAAATATAGGTTCTTTGGAGCATGGCTTACTACGCACAAAATTTCTAATTGTCGCTAAACAAAAATTTTCCGTTACCTGAGACCAAATGATCATACTCGTAAAATTTTATGTGTAACGTATTTATTAGGGTAGCGTAGTCGTTAAAGCTGTATATTTAAACAATTATTATATATGCTATGTAAAGGTGCAAACTTATCACAAAGTCAAGTCGATATGCCAGATTCTTTCACCATTTGTCGTTAGGAAATTGATGTACGGGGAACATAAAATACTTTTCATGATCAAACGCAGTAACGATGCAATCTAAATTATCGCTAAGTTTCGGAGCAACCAATTAGTTTTAGTGCCTGCCCCTTCGCCGGAGTAACGACTCTTGTAATTTAATTTTTGCCGAGATAGTATCCACGTAAATCGTTGAGCACATCCCCAATGTCTATAAAAAGTTTCGAGGCTTGTTAAGGAAACGTAAACATTTGTTGGCTAACATTGATAAAATACATATTCACTTTAGCGCGACAATGTTTATTTAGTAGCAATAAAGTGCGCATCAGAAAACAAATGAAAATGCAATACCAATTAGATCTATCCTTTGTTGGGGATTCGGAACAATCGGGTTTAGAAATAATTTATTCGTTGTAAGTAGAGTAATGTGTGCGGCAAACACGACATTCGCATGCAGGTTGTGACTTGGAAGCTGCTTGTTAATTTTCCACGTTTTCCTTAATGGTTAAGTAACACAAAGAACCTTGTGGAAGCGGAGCCGAAAACATTGATTGGATAAATTAAAGGCGACGCATTAGGAATTGAAACAAAATGAGGTCGTTCGAAATTGGCACGATACGTGATTAGCACCTAGAGGTTTATACTTACCAATTAAACTAAACAGCAAAACTAATTTCGTGAGTTAATGAAACCCACAGTCTACTATTTTATATAACCGCCTCCGTGGCGCAGTGGTTTACGCATCTGCTTGTTACGCTGTAGGTCCTCTAAGTTGCGCTAAATCAAAATATAAAAATTAAGGAAAAATTAATATGGAAAATTGTAAACTATTAAGGGTACCAAATTTCAAGTAAATATCTTAATTAATATAAAAGTTATCACGTTTTTCCCTTTAAAAGCTTCTACTTTAAAATACATTTTTATGAGTTAGCGTAGTATAAGTTGCTTTCGTCGAATTAATGTTTCGCTTGGATAGGCACAGAAGGTCGATCACCTACTTTCCTGTAAAGGAAATAATCAGAGAGTTCTCCACGGAATTTCACACACTATTTTATTTAATTCACCTTCCTGAATTATTTTATAAATACCAAATTATGTAGATTAGTTACTGCTTTACAACATTTTGCTGTACATTTTATAATTTGTTGTCATATTGTGTTTTAATTTAATATATTACAGCTACAATATGACAAAGGTGCGATGCATGTTAGAAGAAGTAGCAACTTTTTAATTAAATTTGAATAAAACAATAACTAGGACCAAATAAACAACGAAACTCTGTTCAAACTAAGTTTCATTTAAAACATTTCCCTTAGGTAAAATTTCATTCACCTCGGGGAAATGTGTTTGGCAGTTAACAAACGATTGCCGAAAATACAGTTTTAGCCTTACTAGCCTCTGATGTTGTGTTTTTAAGCTCTTTTTAACCCGGACGCAAAAAGAGGAGGGTTATAAATTTGACGTGTTTGTGGCATTGTAGCTCCGTAAACGAATGTACCGAATATGTTGCGTTTTGGATTAGAAGCTGAGATGATCGAGATTAATCTTAATTACAATTTATGAAAAACTGTTCACCCTTTTACGAGGTATTCTTATTTGTAAATCATATGTTGTCAAAAACAGGAGCTTTTCAATTATTCTAATAAAATCTACATATCTTAACCTAAACTTTGTACATATTTTGTAGGCATCTAAATGCACCTAACTGTATTTATTTTTGTATATAATATAATTTATTTTTGTATATAATATAATTTATCATATATCACATTATAAATAAAATCTAGTCGGGTTAGTTACAGTTTATAACTCGAATATATATAAGAAAAATAATTTTTATTTTATTGGACATGTCTCCATTCCGATTAGTATACTAGCTATTAAAATTTAAAAAAAATTGTGAAGAAAATTTGTTTTGTCATTTAATTTGGATTGACGTTTTAGATGACACATGACTTATTATTATGTATCCTGAAGCGATACAACGTACGCGGGGTCAGTTCATAATATAACACATAGTATAAAACAAAGTCGTTTTCTCTGTCCCTATACCCCTATATACATAGGGGGCGGGGGGTGGGGGTGTATACATGGGGGGGGTGTTTAAATCTTTAAAACTACGCAACGGATTTAGATGCGGTTTTTTTTTAATAGATAGAGTGATTGAAGAGGAAGGTTTATATGTATAATAACATCAAAATTTTATACCCGTGCGAAGCCGGAGCGGGTAGCTAGCAATATAATAAATCATGACTACAGTGATATAGTAGTTTAAGCAATTTAACAATTTACCATTAAAATAATAATAGAAAACAATACTAAACATAAACACACTTCGTCTAATGACAGCCTCAATCAGACAGAGGTTCCCCTTCTAAGAATGACTGTAGAATGTTGCCTTCTAAGAGCGACTGTTAAACAATGCCATCTAAGCCCGGATATGCCGGTCGGAATTTTAGCCGTGAGTCAATCTCCGCTTCTGACAGTTGATACAGAGTGGCACGGCTTCGAGCTAAACAGGCCAGCGCGCGCATTTCTTACCGACAAGTTTGAACACGAAATTTCACCCGAGCGTTCATCAACCGACCGAACTAATCTATCATTTTAGATAAAAATATATTTGATATACGAATAAGTTGTTGGCATATAAAGACAGATATTCAATACGTGTGTAAATCAAAATCACAAAGCTTTGTTGCTTGCATTCAAAGAGAATCTAGTTAGATCTGAATTAACATATTGAGTACTAAGTAAATTGGAATGCAATTGTTTATTAACAGTCAACAACTAACTCGCTTTATCTTCAACTAAGAAAGTATCGTCTTTTAAATGTAAATTAAGTCCTTTCTGAACATCGCTGTTCAGCGTAAGAAATCTAAATATTTATTACAGCAACTTATATAAGATGAATACTGCTCATGCCGTTGAATTTTGCTATTTTAATTTAATACATAATATATTGAAAAAAAGATGTTAAAATATAAGAACGAAGCTTTTGGAAAGCATACCTAACGCCATATGTGACCTGAAGCTTAATAAGTTTTAACATAATGGTTACACACGAAAAACTATCTTGCCATGATGTTTGGTGGTCTTCGATATTTTACATAAATAAAAACGTATAATAAATTCTACTTAAACTGCCTGAATATAAACAAACATACTAGAATGATCTTAAATCTAACATTCAGAGCTATGTTAATACAGGATGCCTTACCAGTCGGTATGTAAGCTAAGCACGTAATTTGGAACGACAAACCGCTGTACATTTTGCAAAGTTGTAATAATTTATTTTCTTTATTCAGTACATGTCTCATAGAAAAAGAACGGTATTTTAAAATATATCCATGTCATGTACAAAATACAGCCTCTACTTTGACTTAGATATGTCATAATCAATATTATAATACTTTTGTTATTTGTATACACAATTAATAAATTTATCACTGACTAGATAGCGCCAGAATCGGTATCAATCGAACTTCTAAATGCCCGTAACATGTCTTAAACAGTCCTTCTACTCTCTGTCCTCGAACTTCCTCACTTAAAGTATTGTAGTGATATTAGTGGTGTTAGTAAGGTAAAAGTGTGATGTTATTCTGTTGGAGTGGATTTTTATTATTTGAAACCCCTTTTCTCTACAGATATTTAAAATATCCTGTCAAAACGAGTGAGAATAGGAAAAAACGTAGCTTGGGTTTTTTCCAATGTACTTGTGGACAATCAACAATATGACAAATGTATAAAGTTACGTTTAGCTAATGTTTAGAAAACATATAATTTCATTAATCTAATTACTTTAAATAAATAATTTCAAATTAATTTTAAGAAATACGAAAAGCACCAAAATATATATACTGCAAATTAAACAAAAAATATATATATGTAGTAGTTAGTATTTAAACCAGGTATAAAAATCTGTCTTAAACACAAACTGTTATCCATAATCCGTAACAGAATATCGTTAAACACAAGATTACTTAACATTATTGAATTAGTTGATTTGTTGGCATGAGACCAAATTGATTGTACGACAGACTAAATGAGCTACATTAAAAGAATATAAACATTTTTATATAAACTTGTGAAACAGTCACTATAATTAGTAAACAAAAGAAATCATTACGCCGACGATTAAAACTGTAATTTAGTTATAACTTAGTGAAACTTTAGTCGATTATAATATGATATAGTGTTAAAATTTTAACAACAATTTAAATAAATTTATTAATAAATTATTTTAAAAAACTGACTTCAAATTGTAACTCAACTACTGAACTGACTATGATGAAATTTAACTGGGACCACATGGGAAGCACCAGCTTTCAAAAGAAAAAAGAGTCATGGAAATCGTTTCACCCAGTCGAACGTTCTGAGGTAACAAAATTAAAAAATAGGGTTGAATTGAGTAGGTACCCCCTCCTTTTTTGAAGTCGGTAAAATAGAGGACTTTATCATCAGTACGATTTATATCAGTATGATACATATTTTTGATCATACCTTTATCTATGACCTTTTCTATAAATTCGTGACAAAGATAAGTTCTTAACTATAACAATTCCATTTTAAAACTGTCAATATAAAACATAAAGCCATAATCTTTAAAACCATGGAGTAACTGCTATAAAATTAAAATAAATTCAGGAAATAATTTATATTTAGTTCAAATCTAGCGCAGTCACCGAATAAGCCGTTATATTTGTCTATAATAGGTACTTAGTTGTTATTTTGTCCAATATTTAAAAAATATGACATTATCTATATCAATATGTTATTGGTTAAATTAAGCAACCATCCGTTAATAAATAATTAGGCAGCGTTGACAGTACACTGCACTGCCTCCTAAAGCAATTAAGATATTATCGAGCATTCTGAATTAATTGTTATGTTTCCGCCTTGTTCTGGCAAACACTACTATGACTCGAGTTTACTAAAAAGGAAGTTTTATTTCTATTTCGTCTTCTCATACGAATACTGCCTCTAATTTTCTTAAACTATTACAATATTATGTAACATTTTGAAAGCTTACACAAATGTGTTATTATAAAATAGTAAAAAACGAAACAATAAAATATTGTAAGAAATTTTATTAGACAATCTCTTTAGTATGTAGATAAAATATACAGCAAGATAAAGGTAATAATTTCTATGAATTTCAAATGTAACGGTCGCGAATGGTTTCGCTTCGCGCCGGTACACCGCAACACTCTGTTGGTAATGTGCCAGCATTGTGGCCGCTATAATGGAGTGATTTTTCTAAACAGCTCCATTGTATTTAACTTCGATAAATAGGTTGCTAAAATATTTTTTCCACGCAACTAAAAGTACGGATTATTGTAGTTTAAATGGAAATTTAAATATTACAATTTATTATTTACGTAATATTTTAAACATCGAAGTTAAGTTAGTGTAGTTAAGTTCATATGACAACTTTAACTCGTCGAGCAAAAACAGAGCTTTGCTTTATAATAATAAGGGAATTCAAAGAAAATTTTAAATTGCCTTTTTATCCATACAGAACCGAATATAGCCAATATTCGCTTTCGTTTAATCAGCCGCCTATGCGTATGTGCACCGGTAGGTACGCCGTTCAATGTACAACCTTAGATTTTCTACAATGTGTTTTTGGAAAAATCACAGCACCTTTAAATAAAGTATTCGAAAGCAACAATTGCTTTAAAATTTAATCAATAATCTCCAATGGGGATCCCCTGCTTTTGATCATGTTCTTTACAAAAGTAAAGAGGCAAGTCTGAGAGGCATTTCTGTAAGTTGTGCTTTCAATATTTTGATATTTTCCCCCATTTAATCAAAATTATAATTTGTAAATATTTCAATAAAAGAAAAGCTAAACAATTGATCATTCTGAGCGTATTCTAGCTTCGGTCGTATTTTGAACGGCTTTGCCCAAATTTATGGGTATGCACACACTTCCCTCGTTATGCAACAAATACCTCGTATCATGAATGCCTAGATTTTAATTTAGTTATTAATTAATAAGATCATTATCTTACTAATTAATAACTAAATGATATAATTATTGATTAATATGCATAAAAAAACGAAAATGCACTAAATAAACGTAAATCAGTACTTACCATAAGAGTTTTTCCATGTAAGCAAAGTATTAAACGCTTATTTATCCCTATGAAAGTATTATTTTAATGCAGACAAGCTAACGCGTATGACTTTGTGTATAATAGTATAAAAAGCAGTCTACGTCGTATGTCACGATTCAACGCTGAGCCGGTTTTGATTAAATTTCGTAAAGTGATAGGACTCTTGGCTCTTTTTCTAACTCTATAGAGAGGTATCTCCCGGGTTTGGTTTACTGGAAGGTATATGCAGTTTTAAATAATTACTCATAACTATAATGAGTGGCATAGAGTAATTTTCTAGTTATATATCGAATTTTCCTTTAAAAATATAATATGCCATGGGTTTATGCAGTTAATTATTTCAAGACCAGCAGATACTAATCCTCGCATTTAAATTCATCGTGTATTTATTGTATTAACCTCAAAAGAGACATTAAAAGTATACTACCCCGAATGTGACCAGTAAAAGTGGCCTTCATCTTTAACTAAATTCATTAGTTACTAAGTTTAGCCTAAATTCAATCCATGCACACTAACTTTAAACAACAACAAAGTTACACCATAATATTTTAAGTTTGATAATCAGAGGATGCAAACCACCGTAATTCAGTTCTGAAGCACCTGAGTGCACCAACCGTATATAAATTGCAGGCTGTGCTTTAATAATGGAGCAATATAAAACTCTATAAAACAAAATTGACGCTCTTTTAGTTTAAAACTTAACAAACAGCTGACTAGTGCACTTTTATCCTGTAGCTATAGACTCTTTTCAAAATTATAGGCTGTTCACGACTACGAAAATATATATTTTCTTAATATTCTGTTATGAAATCCTTTAATTCCTGTATAGGATAGGTGGCAGACACATTTCTGATTCAGATTCAACAAGTAAGGTAAGTAGATGATCAGCCTCGTGTGCATACCCAACCAAAATATTATTTCCCCCGGGATGCGAACTCGGGATCTCCGGCGCAAGACACAGATACATGAATTACTTGGGCTCAGAGGTGGTTGTAGATGCTGAGTTTAAATAAAGGAACAATAAATGTTCCAATTCGAAAAAAAACAGTAGTCTGACCAGTGACCATCTACTAACAACTTGATCATAAATAGATTATCATTCAATTCGGTTCAATTTATTTTCAAGTAGTATACCCCACTGGGACTCTTCTTTAAGAAAATAATTATTCTTGTATAATAAAAATATTCTTCGTGCTTACAGCACGACTAAACCCATAATGATAATATCCTAGTTACAGTTAGAAATGAAGAATTGACCTTATAACATCCAAACTCTCTATCACTTATCAGCAAACAATACCTACCTACATAGTTATTTCAAACTGCATAGTAACTGTCAACTTTAGCTAAACAAATTTCCTATCCACGTTTAGAAACTATGAGGGGAATATTGTTGTGAAACTATTGAACGCAATGTAAAGCACGACGCCGGTTTTGCAGAAAACATACCGCCACTTCACAATAAAACGCGCAATGATAGCGACACTTGCACTACCTTTTCAATATTTCTAGTGTAGGAAAACTAAGCATATGTTTAACGGTTTCAATTAGGGTTTTACATACAAACAGAAACAAAGTACTGAGCTATATATATCATAAGGATTATCGGTATTGAAAAATGAATAAGGTTCGAAGATTACTACTGTATATTCATCATAAGTTTAATTATTTGTGGTGCTAATTTGAACATTGTAATTTAGTATCATCAATTGTGAAATAAATTTAGTAAAAATATCGAAATCAACGCTTTCTTTGAAAATTTTAACAGACTGGAATGTTTGTTATTTAGGTAATTTATTTATTTAAATAAATTATTCTATCCTATTAACTGTCTGCGTCAACTGACGATAACTTATTTAAACATTGAAAGAAAAATACAAAAAATATTTCTAAGAAACAAGTTGTTTCAGCTGTAACAAAGTATACTGCATCGTTTACTATCCTCGTTGAAAAGTGCTTTATTCATGTTAAATTTCCCGCGAGCCTCTTATTCACTTGGGGCAATCTCGTGCCAAGCTGGGTAATGAATAAAATCCATGAGATATTTATAAACGGACGGATCAAAACAGTATTTAGCAATTGTTTAGTATTCTACCTATATTTCACCTCTATCGTTTACTCCACAATCTAAATTAATTAAATATTTATTAAAATATATAATTAAAACAATTTTTTAGACTAATATGTAGAAAATTACATGAATATTAAATAGCAAATGTCAGCTGTGTACAAAAAATAATTTTTTTATCGAAATAGAATCCGTTAACGGTATGCATAAATATTGCACATAATTTAATGAAGTTTCACAGCTTTTTATAAACAAAGTAAATGCATTTAGTACTTATTGGCATGCAAGCCTTATGTGATATGTAGGGCTCTCAAATTATCTACTCATTAAAAGCCAGCTCGAGAATGCTCACAAATGCGAAAGTCCAAATTATCAGAAAGCTAAATAATATAACATAACAATAATATGACTTAAACTCAAGACCATTGTAATGGTAAGCAATAATCGACACCATATAGGAATCTGCCCACTTTACCGTATCATACCATGACCGTGCTATGAACGTATAAGGATTGACACTCTACTATGCCCACTAGAACCTATCAAAATATTCTCGTCGATAATTATTGACGGCTTCATCCATGGCACGTGACGGTGCTGGTCAGTGACGGAACAGTCTAGTTCGCATACTTTTCAATACATTTTTTTTTTCTGACACGTTCCTATTACGGTATGATACGTTGTAGTGAGCTGAGTTCTTGAGAGTATGAGGGCTTAGTTTCACAGACTTATTAAAACAGGTTTAAATTCAATGTAAATTTTATTTCGAGCCACCGCAAACAAGGGTGGGTAACTAGTTGTTGAATATAATCACCGTAAACTGAGTTCATTATAATGAGGAGAACACAGTCACAGTATTCTAACAGAAACCAACCTGTTTTGTTCATAATTTCCATGGTTTTATTTTAATAAGTATATAACATTGCATTGCATTTTTCTATTTTAATTGAATATAACATTTTGAATCATTTCTAAAGCAGGGTTTACAAAAAATTGTTTCTATTACAAATAAATCCTGTATTGTAGTTATAGCTTGAAACTATTGAAAATATGACTGTCATAATTAAATAGATTAAAAAGTTTGAATTAAAATTTGAAAAAAAAGTAAAAAATTAAATTAAATTAAATTTTTAAAATTTGAATTGAGATCAGCCAGCGTTTCTCTCTCATTTCAATGTATATCCGTTAGTTAAGTATAGGAAATTCAGTAATTGTGAGTTCAATTTCTGAAGAAAAAAACTGTTATCTTAAAAGGAATCACGTACCTACTTTTCTGTTTAAAAAAGCCACACTAGATTTAATAGACTTAATGTTTTTAATGATTTATTATGTATTAATGATTTACTCCCTAAATCTAACAGAACAATAATTAATGATTGTGGAATGGTGAGAATGATTGACGTCATTGTTAATTAGCTCCTCAGAGAGCAAACGGTATATTGTAGCCACTTTATATACCCTCGTCAGTCGTCATACCTTAGTCTATGGAAATAATATACAAATTAGGTTTCGCCAATAGTCACGACTTTGTCTACAATAGTAGTAACCAACTTTTTAAAATTTATCTTGAGATAAAAATTTATTTAAAAAAATACAGTAAACTGACTTCAAAGTTTTTCTGAATGTGTTTATTTGCAATTTGAAGTTGTTTCATAGTAAAAAAAAATATTTTATGATTTTAAGTAAATAGTGCCCGACTCCAACAATAGTAACAATGAATAATTTGATATTGATTAACATGTCGTCTAGGTAGACGTTTTTAGTTTTTGTTGAGGATTTCAAAAAGTGCTCAATCCATTTTGATAAAAATTATATGGAACTGAAGAATTATGAAAACGTTAAACTATAATTTATAAGCTATGAACTATCAAACAAAAAAAATAATTATTTAAATCTGTTTCACAATAGCGTAACAAACGTTAAAATACATACAGCCAAGTGAGTACTTCCTTTTGTTAAGTCGGTTAAAAATTGGAATAGAAATGTAACATAAAATAGAATGAAAAAATAGATTAGAATGTAAAATTTAATGGTTATTTTGATTTTTATAGAATTTGCATAATTGATAAAGTAATCAGTGAGTAGTAATATGAGAAGTCATTTTAGTTTTTTCAGCATCTCAAGAAGGCTTGCTTGCTTGCTAAGGAGCAATAAACAATTTATTTGAGGTTTTTAAATGCAATTTTCATATAAATTCACTGGAAAATTGAAACTTCCTGTAATGATCCAACACTTCTAATAGCAAAGTGCCTACTATTAGTATACAAAAAGGTTTGAACATTTTGAAATCGTAATTCAGAATTGTGATACACAACGATCGCAGTAATTAGGGCAATTGCCTTGATTTCAACGAGATTTCCTTTTGGTTGCTTTGGAGCAAAATAACGAATACCATTCATAAATTCCCTTTGATACCTAGCAATTAAATACCATAGTCAACGTTACGTGGAGCTTTTAACACTTTTTTTCTCTTACTGTTTAAGCTACTTATGCGGAACGTTGAGCGTGAAATCGTGTTCTTGAATCCCATGTAACGAATACAATTTTTTTGTAATTTCACGAAAAAAAAATAGTTTTTAAAACATTTCGTTGCAATGGAGTGCAACGGGAGGTCTTATCGTTAATCAACGATCTCTTCCAAGCAACCCATTTTTGTTGGTTTGGTTAAATTTCTTCAGGCAAGCTTGTAGAAATTCAACCATACCTCAGTGCCACTTATGACACCCCATCTGACAAGTGGCAGCCCTACCAGAGACCGAATACAAATACAAATTAAATTATAAATTGTATTCGGGACCGGGGATCGAACCCGATACCTCAGGACTCGCAGTAGGTTTACCGCTTAGCCATGAGGCCTCTTTTTCTCCTAACTTTGTTAAACATCTTCTAAAATATAATTTCTACATAATGTTTTAAATTAAAAATAAAAGTGTCAGAATTAAATGTAGTAAAATATTGATGTAAGAATAAGGCAATCGTTTCAGTATCCGAGAACAGTAGTCGCAATGTAGCGGGCAAACCTATCCAGTCAGCGACAGCAGTCGGTCCTCAAAACGGGAAGTAATTAAACTTGCTACTCAACTATTATCTGCCTACCAAGTCAGGAACTTCACCCTGTCCTGGAATAGGAAACTTTCTGCTCTGAAATTAATCCTCATTTTAATCCAACAATCTTTGTAAAATCCTTTGAAAACTTGTCCAGTTTCATCAAGTTCATCTTAGGAAAACTTGGTACGGTAATAATTGTGGCTGCAACGTGTGAAATGCAAATTATAGTAATAGTGATGAGGTAGATAGTGCCGAACGTGGCCAACTTTTGCGAAGAAATCTATTATTATTTCTATGATCTACGTATTAATCAAAAAAAAATTAATAATAATTATCCAGCTATAGTAGTAAAATAAGTACCTGCTTTAAATTAATTAATGTATTTACATAGACCTTAAGATGACATAAATATTTTGGAGCTTAATGGGTGGTTTAAGTACTAATAAGGTATTTCAGGCGACATTTCATTTTTTTTTAAATATCTAGATTCTTATTACATCTCCATTCGAAGAAATATTGCAGACCCAAATCATAACAAGATGTAACTCTATTGTTGCTTTTTATAGCTACTCAAACTAATTAATATCAAGTTAAAAGTAGACATGTCATATCCCTTATATTCAGTACATTGGGTCCGGCATTCCGGCTTAATCTTATAGCCATGTAGCTGGAGTATCTTGTTTCAGGAGCTACAAGCGATTAGATTCACGCAAACTCGCCACAATCTCATGCCTCTGGACAGACGTAACAAGTTAGAACTTGCTCGGACCGCTGTCATGCATCTACATGACGTATTTGGGAATTAATAATATTACCCGCAGCCTTCCATCTCCGTGCCCTGTAAGACCATTAATTTGTATGAATTATTGATGAGGAATTGATTTAACCACGACCACTGATTGAAAATATATTGTCTTATACTTTATTAATAAAATATGAAAAAATATTATAATAGAATAATAAGAAGAAAAAATTAAAACGAGGAATGCAATCTTTCCAAAATGATACCAACCGTTTATTGTAATTATTGTGTTGTTTAAAGTATCAATTTATGTGAGAATGTCTATCTTATAAACAGTTCTAAGTTTTCAGGATACTCGTGGTTTAGAAGAAAATCTAAAAATTCATGGGATAATTTACTATATACGTTCTATTAATAAAATCATACAAAATGTCCTTATAAGGACTGCATGATTAGGAAAAACTACCATATATTTGTACTTTAGTATTCCTAAAGCTCTGAACAAATGAAAGCACTTGAACATATTGAACAACCAAATAAAAAGTTCACAATCGTAATGATCACGGTCATTCTGATTTATATTTTAATCCAACACCGTTTGAAACTACACGGTTCGCAATTTGGTTAGAAATTGAATTTGAATAGAGCGAAATTGTCTATGACGCTTAATACCCACATGCAGGTTACATCGTGCTTAAACTCAAATTGTGCAATACTGGAATTGCTACTTAAACATGCTAATTCCATAATTCACTGACACTCTAGCCGTATTTACATTTTAAGCGCAGTTGAGTGAATAGTATTGAATCAACACAAGTTTAACTAAACATGAGTTCCTTCTTGACTTTTTTTTGATTATTCACTCTTTTATAAAATGCTTTTAAAATAGATTATAATAATGTGTATAAAATAGTAATGTCTTATTCATATATTTATTGTAAAATAAAATTACGACCAAGCACATTACATTACTTCCAATTTCAGTACCTCAAAACTTTAAACTGTTATGTAAAATTACACAGATAAACACACCATGTTTGATATAATAATTTATGTGTTCAACGTGTGGTACGAATTCATTTTAACAAACACGTATTTGTCAGAAGTTCGAGTCAACCGAGAGATTTGAAATAAACCGCTTCCCAACAGATCGTAAGTTTGTGCAGGCAACTCCCATGGTTGTTAATTAGTTGATTATTTATTATTCGGGCTGTGTTGCTAGCCGTGGCTAATTTGAGCTGAACTCGCTAGTTAGCGCGCCACGTTGCTTAATTCAATACAAAGTGACACTAAACAAGCTATTTTCTTTCGTATTTTAAAAATGCTAAATTTATATTTTCTGTTGCAAGCTCTTGTTTCTCTTTTTAAATATGATTAGAGACTAATTACTGATGTTTTCTGTCTTTAGTAGGTACTTGATTTGGTGTATTTATTGAAAGATTCTCAAGTCACAATCTAGGCTTAAGGTCTGTACAAAAGAGTTAATTTTAAGCACACTTTCGGCTTTAGTAGTTTTTAAGGTATTAAGCATTCTTACAAAATATAACAACACAATAAATAATAACAATATTACCTATAGTCTAATAACGAGTTGAACAATAGTTTTCACTTAATTCCAAGATGTGAGAAATTCCGTTAAAAATCTGAACTTTAACTCCGCAAACGTTATTAAATGAAAGAAGTGCAAATAGCAATTGGAGATTCAATATTATTCCTTGCAAATTACACCCATTGCCTTAAAATTTCGCTGAGCGCAAGTGGGAGTGAAGTCAGTGCGTCCAATTGGATGGCATATTTTAATGCCGTCTGGCAAGCAGCCATTGCCGACGACACCCCCTAATGTTTTCCTGTTTCTCCCTAATGTGCCTACTTAACGAACTAAACTTTCTTATCGAACAAACCAACAACTCACTTCTGAATTCCGGAATAACATTCTGGAAAATTACTATTAAACTCTCGTTCGAAACGTGTTTCAATTTACATTTAAAGTCGTCTAAATTCAAAGTTAAAACTCGAGAAATGGCATCAAACTATAGTAAAGATTCAGAAATCGGTATAACTAGAATACTATTTGAAGCATAACATTATATTATAATTTAATTAATACCTATCTATACTAAATTATATTTCGAAAACGAACTTTCATACTTCGCGCATTATTTTAAAATAATTTAAAAGGAAAATGTTGTTGAAGTAGATATGTAATGGCCATTTATTGGCACAACAAAATGATTTCATGTTGATACGAGGCAGATTGATAGATGAGATCACGATATTTTGCCATTTTCATCAACCGGAACTTACTAAAGAGCAATTTCATTGATTGGTTATGGATAAAATCGACTATTTAAATTCCAGAATAATTTGTAAAAATATTGAACCATTGACTTTTCTTAACAACGTTACGGAACATGAAATATTATACCTAATATTAAAGAAAATTGAAGACACACTACAATATTAACACTTGCGTTAAAGTTTAAAGTAAGATACTGCATAAAATAAGAAATGAATGGGAGCTTATCAGCATTCCATTGTGCCAGACAATTTTAGAGCGGCTTATATCACTGAATTACGAGTGTTATTCGGTAATATACGACTTCATTTGGTTAAAAGCTTTATACATTTGCTGTTCCGAACGCGTTTTGGTGGTGTTGGCGCCATCATTAAAATTATCCTACCATTGTCAGACTGCGAGATTTCAGTTGACATTATTTCACGTGTTACCTTTGATAAATATTAATCGTTTAATTAAAATGGTAGATTTATAACCAAATAACATATTGTGAAGTTTGTTAAATGAAGGATTTTACGTATGGGTTAAGCCGCTTAAACCACTGAATATTAATATTTAATATTGATTCAATTATTTGCAAATAGCCAATGAAAAATATGTATAACATATTTGAGGTACTATCTATATATTATAAAGAAGTTCATAAAAAAAGATATTATCCCGTTGTCATTTTGTACTTGCAATTAGTTAATCACCTTAATGATGCAATTGTCGGCGACCATTACATCAGTATACAGCGTGATCAAATTAATAGGCAACGACAATCGACCTGAACATAGATGCTATAATTACGTATGTTAATTAAACTATTAGTATTTCTAGTTTCTAATTTGACCATCAATCCATCTATGTGTGAAGAACCTTCAATTGGTTGACCGTTTCTAAAATCAAAGACCAATCCCCACACTAAATTGCTGCGGAATGCTTTGACTGCAGTATCGGACACGTCTCTTCAAAACAACAACTGGATATCCAGAATATCATATATACCATATATAGTCATTGCCAAATAAAACTCAAATTCACAATTCCTTATCATTGCTACCCAACGCGTTGTGTAAAGATTTGAACTAAATAACGCTTTATTGGTTTTTATATCCCGCCACATTTGAACTTCATAACTGTAAGACTTCCAGACTAGAATCTACAATAGAGAGCCATAGCAGCAATCGTCATGTACACAATATTAAAAAGTTTAACTATTTAGTTGTACGTGCTATTCTCGGGAACTACTGATATGAATTGAAAAATTATTTTGTGTTAGACAGTCCATTTATCGAGGCTTTATAAAATCACGCTATGACTTAATTAACGCGGCAGAAACCACGGGGCACAGCTATCTTAACATGGGATTAATCTTTTCGATTTGTATGTCATAGAAAAAGAAACTAATAATTTGGCAGAAATATAATTGTGACTGGTATGTTGCCAAATATTATAGAATTGGTATTGCAACAAAAAACCAGTAGAGTTTAGTAAATTTTCATTACTGGTCCATAATTGTCAGTAAAAAATTCAATGTAAAATAGTGACCAGTAATTAAACAGAAACATTAACATAAAATGGGCGGTAGTGCTCTCGTATAAAAAGTGTATGTAGTAAGAGTAAATGCATATTCAAAGGGATAATGTTATACACATATGATTCTATGGTTTTTAAAAGGTAACAACGGATTAAATTTAAAACTACCGAATTTAGTCCATCGTTTAGTACAAATTCATTCTTAAATTTAAGATTGTACCTATAGTCTTAAATGATATTATTACAGTCAGAAAAATAGTCTTTGATGTCTTGGTAATACTTAATATTTCAGTCTACCTTACCTGTCTTCTGTAGCACATGCTAGTATCTCATTCCAGATATAATCGAAAGCCTTATCACAACCATGAGACACGTAAAATGCCAGCGTAAAAGTGTACCGCTCCGGCAACTAATCTCTAATCGGTTGAGTCATTGCATAGATAAAGTACATCTATTTTGAAAATTCATTCATGTTGCCTTTACCAGCCAAAATTCAGTAATTAATAGAACTGTAAAGAGCATCCGGAAGAGAAGGATGCGTTAAAATCAAGGCTACAAATAAGTGCTATTAATTGCAAATTTCAAAATGAAAAGTTTAATAAAAAAACAACTAAAGAAAAGAGGGTTCTCGATTTTGATACCAAATAACCGCTATTAAATGTTTCTCTTTGATGTCTGAGTAATTTTGGCTCTGTCGCCCGCATGTGCCGCTTGATTGACGCATGGCGATGAACGCAGCAATATCCCTTGAAATAAACAAATTCATATTGAACGCTATACAATACAATATCACGTAAAATTTATCGCAACAAATATTGAAGCCTTTTTCATTTCACTTAAATCAACATACTAATGAAAAATGTTTTTCATTCACCAATTTGCGAATTTTTTCTAAGTTTTTCATAATTGTTGAAGTTGGACGACTCTTAAATACATAATATAGTAGCATAATAAGTCAATATAGGCGATGAACATGAACTTTACATTTTTTTTCTATACACATAAATATATGGTATGTATATGATTCTATATATTATATTTTTACAATATTATACCTAATCTCTAACTTATTTTATTTTGGATGTTCGAATAATAAATAGCTAAACATGTTTACTTATCGTGCAGTTTATAAGCGATGGTATATTTATTAAGAAATCATTATCAGTAACTATAGTTAAAACTCCCTGGTTAAAAATAAGGCAAAACGAAGATGATTTAAGTGGTCCCCAGCTCAGCCTAAGTAGTTAATTTGAAAAGTAGAGGCATAATGCATAGCTCGGCAAAACTGAAATCCAATTTCCATTCAGGGTGCGGAGGAATCGAATCTAGACGCCGATTGCGGCCAGGTACGTTCGATTTAAATCGGATTTTCACTTTGCCTACATTCTTGACTCGATAAATTATAATATTAAACGCTATAGATGTGGAAAATTGTATAGATTTATCATTATGATCTTCAATAGTATTGAGTTTTATATTTATATTTCAATTATATTTTTATTTTAATACATACAAAAGATAAAATATTTTATTCATGACTTGTTTATTGTTTTTTAGTTGTGGTTGCATCACGAAATACCACCGTTTCTGCCTGTTTAATTAATTATACTTACATAAACTTAGATCAATCAAAGTCTCTGCTTACTATCCTAATATACTGAATATACAACTAAAAAATATATAGTTTCGTCTTACAGCCTTTAATCCTTCAAAGCGATTCTTTAATAAGCTACAAAGGAATTATTTCTCTTAAAGGCCGTTTGTAAACTGAATCATTCATTGTGGTAAGAAAAGGTTTTTATGTGTTGACCTTTGAGAAATACAACACAATTTCATTACTTTCTTTGTAGCTGTATTATTGAAAAAAATATTGTCAGTCAAAAGATTTTGAAGACATTTTATAAATTCTTGTTTAATTCTTCAAGTATGATAAGAATCTATCATACATATTTGAAACCACCGAGTTTTTTACTGACACACATACAACACAAACTTGTTAGGGTTATTAGGGTTACGTTTTATAAAATAGACCATACTATGCACTTACTGCACGAACTATCTCAATATCAAATCTTAACAAAGAAACAACAAAATTAACAAATACCCAATAATAATATATTATAAATTAATCACGCGAGTATTTAGTTGTCTCATGGCAGTCAATAATTGATTTGATATTTATTATATTATTATAACTATTTATTTATTTAAAAAACTTATTTTTAATATTTTTAATAAATATAACAAATTTCAAAAATATAAATTTAAATTTTTATCGTACGCGACATGTGTTATTTGCTTCAACAACACACTAGATGGCATGAATTTGGAAGTGAATAAGTACAGCAGTATATATATGTATAAATCGTAGATAGAATATTAATATATCCTTCATTTTCTGCAAACTGAATCCATTTTCATCCATCCATTCATCTTTAGGCCTTGTGTGCCTACACAACTGAAGTAATTTTTTGGTCGGGTCCGACATTTGAATCCAGGACCTTCAGCGCAACATACACGCAACATCAGCCACCTAGGTGATTATAGTTCTATGAATAAACGTTTAATTATCTGACGAAATAACATTATAATATATCAACCTGCATAATTATTGTTGTACAGACTCGTTTTGTTGAGGTATTTGTTTCTGTCGCATATGAACTTAAAATTATGTCAACCATCTCATTATAAAGCAAAACATGCAGTCATCATTATTAACATTTTATTTTAATGCCCATTATACATTAAATTGTCTACTGATGCAGCAAAACTAAAGCAAATATGAATACAATAAACTTTGTACTTACTTTTTTCATATAATTGAATATAAATTCATTCACTTGCAATGAAATAATTTAACAATTAGTATAAAAGCATAAAGATAAAAAATCTGTTAAGAAGATTAAACTACGCTGAAAATATTGATGCATTTTCATTAAATATTACAGAGTTAAGCTCTTTTAAAAATGAACTATTGCGAATAAATTATAACTATATAATATATAAATTAAAACAGCTTTGTAGATAGTCAGTAAGTGTAGTTTGTAGAAAAAGAAAGTAAAATAGTGTTGTAGATAAAGTCAATAATGATTCTTCGAATTACATCTTTGTCCCAATTTTACACAGACGAAGTCATATTATGGAAATGGAAAAGACTAATTGTAAATTAAATCTGATACAATTTCAGCACTAAAACATACAAACTGTACTCATCAAGATAAATAGAATCACATGCCGAGTTTATAAATTAATCACGCGAGTGAGATGTATACAAATTAACATAATTATTATTACTCTGAATATTGTTCAACGAGTTCAAAAACTGTTGATTTTTTAATTACTCATTATATTCAATTTTTAAGGTATTCTTATGAATATTCATTTTAACTGATCGCTATCTTAGTTCACGAAGTTTTTAATAATTTTCTATAATTATTGAATGAAAATTATTAAAAGATTGTAAGGAAAAAGTAAAAACGATCTATTTTTTTTTCTTATTTAAAAATTTGTTATAATATTTTGTGGTTTTTTATAAATTAAAAAGTTTTTCATTCAGAAGTAACCTCAAAAATATAGCATTTTTAAATATTTAATTTGAGTTTTTCAAAACTAAAGGAAGATTGAGCGTATCATACAGTATCTATTATTAAAAATGGTGGCTTGTTTTATATTTTTTTCTTACGTAAATTATTAATTAAAATTGTTATATACAATGTGTGCAAGCATACAGTAGACATAATACTCAAAGGCGTTCCGCATCTTTTTCTTTGTTTTCCTTATAATTGAAACCACAGTCGCAACATAGAGTACTGCTGCATACTTTGTAAAAGAAGATTGATTTCTATTGTGACCATCAAGAGAATGATCAATAGAGATGGTCAACTGAATCCATCCACTTCATCATAGATCCAAAACGTCAGTGAGATCGGTCCTGCCATTTAACAGATGAATAATGTATAGTTATTAAGATGAACGTAACAAAACACTTTCAGTATCGGTATGTATAGAAGGAAAATACCTATAAAATATATAACAGAGGCTACATTAATTCTAAATGTCAAAAACAAGTCAACTCGTCAATCAATAATATGTAATTAAAATTTACCAAAACTCAACAATACGCTTTTAGCATTAAAAGCTCAAGCCTACTCTCTACATACTTTACAATTATTAAATTTTAATCATGAAACTGGATAATTTAATTGAACTGTTTATATTAAAACACATACTTTAAAAAAAACATAAAGCAAACGCGCAGGAGTTAACGCCAGTTAAGCCGCGACTGCGTTGTCGGCTTTTTAGGAGAGATGATACGCTGTTTTCTTAAAGGTCAGTTTTCTAAAGTGAACATTAAGGTGATACTGATAAAATTTCATATTCTGCCTCAACATTCGAAGATGAAACTCAGCTGCTGGTATTAAACTGAACAACTCCTTAACACAAAAATGCGAAATGCGTTTATAGCTCTTTCGTTGTGAAAAATTGTTTGTCACAATTTACTCGAATTGAGAAAGCTCTAGTGGCTAACGGTTCAACTTTGGTAAGCTTATTTTTACTTATAAACGACTTATTTCATTTTCAGATTTATTTTAACGTAACATATACTACAGCTACAAACCAATAAGTTGCTTGGATACTTACATCGACTCGCTGGCATCTTAGGATCTATAATTATTAAAAGCACTGTACACGTGGGACAATATAAATTTCTTTCCTGGATCATAGTTTTTTTTAAAGAAGTACAGAAAGAGACCAACAATTCTGCTGTCTGTTTTTTTATTTCTTATTTTAACTTGTATTTGGACAATAAATTTCTTATTTCTTAATGCAGCCAGATTTCGGAATCGATCAACGTTTATGATGAGCTTTTTTTGTATATTAAAAATAATACAAACAAATATAAATAAAGTCTCTAATAGGGCGGTACTTATGGATAAAGAAATATAGATTACTAGAAAAAACTATGATCTCCACTTTGACAAACAAAGGAATGCTCTACAGCGAATAATTTTTATCCAGAAAGAAAATATATCGGAGTCCGTTTACGAGTCTACTAAAGTAGATAAAAGTAAAACGAGCGTCTAGAGTCCGGGGCTCGAAAGGGTTTAATCAAAGCACGCCTTTCCCGGGATGAAGTAAATAGTCCATACAAGTACACTCACTTGCGTTTGGATTTTCAGCTACAGTTTCCAACACCAAATAAATTCTCCACATGTGTTTCTGTACGTTATACGTTCTTGAGGCGATATATGGCTCTTATGTACTGGCGTATTTATATGTCACTCATGAAATAAAATTGTTTCATTGAAACCACCACGCTCAATGAATACACCTTTTTTTAATATAAAATAGGAGGCAAACGGGCAAGAGCTCACCTCTAGCGGACCGCTTGTCCGCCCACGGACACCCTCAACGCCAGTTACGCCAGGCGTACGTTGCCGGCCTTTTAGAGAGCTACGCTCATTTTTTAAAGGTCCCTGGTAATGTTTTGGAAATACCAGAGGGCAGCTGGTTCCACAAAGTGGTAGTGTGCGGCAAAAAATGCCTTAGAAAACGTTCCATCTATAGATTTAAATTCATATTCTCTTGTATAAATAATACGAAATAAATTCTGAATCTTCATTAGCTCTTTCAAAATGTTTTAGGTATATCACAGTCCTTCTATCGATAAAAATTACTAAAACAAATATAAACTTCTACTTGCAGTGAAATAACAAAACAAGAACTCCTTATTTATTACTATTATTTAATGACTTATTAGCAACCCGCCCCGGCTTTGCACGTGTATAAAACATATATAAAAACCTTTTTCTTTAATCACTCTATCTATTAAAAAAAACGCATCAAAATCCGTTGCGTAGTTTTAAAGATTTAAGCATACAAAGGGATATAGGGGAAGAAAAAGCGACTTTGTTTTATACTATGTAGTGATGACGTACTTGAAGCATTTTTCCTTATTGATATTATAAATGTGAGGATCATCAAATGTGACTCACACAAAAACATCTGGATTGATTAAATAAACTATGTAAACAGTAATATCAGAATAACACATACCTACAACAAAACTGTGTGTGATCGAAGTTGGTTTTTCCTATACGATGCTTTATAGAAGCAATATATTCTCACAAAACTCTTCTGATTTAGCCTTTAATGTGCGTACACGAAGATGTCGGTTATTGGATTGCTCGCTTTCTCCCAGAATTCGTTACATATAAGCTCCCAAAGGAGTTTCACTTGTGCAAATCTTTCCACATTTCGCCGACGTGCAAATTACGTTAACATTCCAGTATTGCATAAAAATTTTCATACTTAAGAAATGCCAAGTGTCATTTTGTCTTGCGGAAATATAAGATATGTTTCCATATGTAACAGATATTTAAGTTACATATCTTATATTCTCAAATATTTTCAAAAAATACCTTAGACATTTCCTAAGGTAAGCCATTGCCTTACATTGCTATACTCTCTTTTCTCAACACTATTATTTTGCGACTGTAGATACATGCTGTAATTAAATAAAAGTGTTAAAACTGTAAAATATTAATTTTAAACTTGCAATTATTATAACGAATTTATTCGTTAAATAAACGGTTAACCCAAACAAAATAATATATTACCAGAGTTGGATTATGCTCGTATCGATATCAGTTATCCGTAGCTGTCGTGTTTCCTACGCCTAAATTAATAAATAACACTTAATTGCTTATTAATCAGATTGTGCGTTACAGAGATTTAAGCGTTTATGATAAACAGCACATTTATAACAATTTATAAGTCCGTTTAATGGATTTTAATATAATAACATTTTGTGCTATTATGCCACAGATGGATCTTCTGACAATAAAGTTAGAACCAAAATCCATCTATGGATTTATGATTCATTTTATTACCTAACCAGGACCATGAACGAAATCCAATATTGTAACAACTATTAGTATGCTATGAAGACATCGGCTATTTATTCTGAAATAAATGTTTATTAAAAACTTCTTATTTTGATATTACAAACAAACAAAATTTACTTTAACAAGCATTTTATGTCTATGTACAACAGTATTTCGTTCATCTCCAAATTATGGTATAAAATTATGTGGCAAGTACTTTTTAGAATATTACACAAAGAGAACTTTTTGCGTTCGAATGTCTGAGTTAATTAAATATTGAAACGATTTTATTTAGCGAAAAACACAATTTCATCTGCAAACATAATGCGGGTGGTCCGCACTATCCATTCAATACTTTAATGGATTATTTAAACCATGACATACTACAGCGAAACTATACCTACATTTTATAGTTTACACTTCATTATATAAGTTATCTTGCATAAAAAAATAATGGGTAGTTTATTTAATTTATTTTTTTACAATCTATTTTTTCAACTATTCGTTGAAGTCTGATGGAGGTTCTTATGAAGAGTAAAAATTTCACAGTAAAATTTAACAAACCAATCTTTATCACAGTTAAAGTTTTCAAAGCCAAAATCTTTTAAGACTGGCGTTCTTATATATGGTAGAATAAATTTTCTGTGGTGGAAATAGTAGCTTTTTATAACAAATCTGAGGTAATGGATATCAGGTTCTCCCAGTACATATATCTATGTTATTAATGATAGATATAATTGTTACTTAAACAAAGCATTCGTATATTTTAAACTTAAGTCTATATACGAGTAGTTTTAAGCTAATGAATAAAAACTACGAATTCCAGACAATATCGATTCTTATCAGCCAAACGCTGCAAACTATTTTAAGATTAAACACAAACTTTAATTAGATTTTAAATCGACTAGTAGTTTTCCCAATTGACTATCGGGTCATACTATAGATTAGCGATTACATTTCAGTTTCTGTTTAAGACGAAGAAGTTCTTTTGTGTTAAATAGTAAAGAAAAATTCCCTGCAATAGCTTTCTCTCAATGCCATGTTATACTAAAACTTACGTCGAAGATTTTGTCTTGTTATTAGAACCACTTCATTCTGTTTATGTAACATTTTTATATTGCGAAAACTTACAACTTAAAATTGATGGAACATCGCATTTATTTTCGCATCACATATAACAATAAATTATAAAAATAAGTTAAATCGTAAATGAAAGAAGTTGTAATGTATGTACACCTAATAAGTTGTAAAGTAAGTAAAATTAAAGAAAAAACAATTGATCCAACTTTGGATCCAGATTGATATAAGAACGGTGGATGGGTATGAAAAAATAGCAGAATAATTTATTTGTATCCAAAATTATAGTTTATTTATTTTTCAAAGTTTTATAGAAAAAAAAATTATTTCTCAATAATTAATCTTTATAAGTATTACAACACAAGCTACGAGCTCATATATTCTTATGACAGACACAAACAATATATTTCCCACCACAATATTAATTACACACATAATTAATTGATTGATCTGGGATAGAGCAAGTCATCAACAATAATATATTTATAATATTCCTATTCCCATATATCAAAAATATATTATTCGTGACATTATACTAACATAAAATATTTGAATAAAGACTACGACTAACCAAACATTTAAGTAATTTTTTAAATTGTAAATTAATCACTTTCAAAAAACCAAAAACCGTTTCATGTATATAACGCATAATATTTGTATACAGAATAATATTTTTAGTTTAATATCGTATTATTAATAAGAAATACTTCACAATTTTTCTTAATATCAATAATGTCTAAGTATATACAATAGGTATATGTAACTTAAATTACAAACAAGTTTGGCTGCATTTCAGATTCCCTAACGACAAAATGAAAAACAAAGACACCTTTTGTGTTCCGGTTCACGCTGAGGTCACCATTTGCTCTTTTTGATATGAACTTATGGATCTTTTTGGGATACGAAAATTTTGGCAACTCGCATAACGAGAAATTCGAACATGCCATCGATATTTCAAAGAACCGAAAAAATACACAGAATTTAAACGGGTTGTATGACTAGTTACAACAAATTAATGAATTCGTTTCTATATTAAATGACAAAATAGTGACGGCCGTTCACTTTTTAAAAAGGGAGCATTTCTCATCAGTGCGGTCTTCCATCTATGTAATAAATTCACACACAAATTACACAGACTTCGCAAAACACAAAAAAAATGAAACATTAATTTTAACTACAGTAATTTGAGCAGAGCTTTTACTTGATCGAAAGGCTCGAACATAACTGTGGAACTCACTTGTATTTATCTCTACCCGATCTAGATTCGGCGGCAAACGAAAACGATCGATTTACCTGACAAACAAGCTTCGTAATGAAACTAGACTCGGCGGCTAACGAAAACGGTCGATCTACTTGACCAACAAGCTTCGTAACGAAAACGATCAAACTACACGAACCTTCAATCATTCTAGATTGTTCTAGTTATTTCACAACGACTTGAATGTCTTTAAATGCTAATTTACAATTTATTAATGACTAAAAAAACCAGATGCTATTTTAATCTCGATTGAAAACGCTTTAACATGGTTGCGCCGATATATATAATAAATTTAAACACAATTCTGCTTTTGTTACATTATTTTGAAAAAATATTATAAATTTAATCATTTATGACTAACTAGTAAAAACCATAATAAAAACTTCTACTTATGTCAATGTGCCGTAAAAGAACTATAAATTTCCAATGCGATGTCTTCAGTTGTTCGCTACATTGAAAACAATGAATTAAAATGGGTTTACAACTTTTAAAAAGAAAAAGTTTAAGCATTAATGCTATTGTTAGTGTTCTCTTCAACTTTTGGAAGTAAAAAATACCTTGGTGGTAGTTAAGGTGATAATTGTTTAAAATAAAAATGATTAATTCACTCAATTTAATAATTAATATCCTATATTAGAGCTTTTTGTTTAGTAATTTGAGATTAATCTATGAATATAGCTACGTGTGCAAAATTAAAATTATATAACATCGGAAACTAAGACATCGAAAGCTGCCAACTTGCCGAAAGTTAATAGTGGACATCCATCAAATTAAAGGAAATTAGGTATGTCAGTTATTCGTCTGACATTAAACATTGCTTAAAAATTACTGAAACTATTGAGCCGTGAAGTTGTCTTTCTATGTAATAAGTGAAATTGAAGACAATTTTTAACTGATCTTCAAAAACACCAAAAAGGAGGTTATCAATTTGAGGCGCATTTTTTTTGGATGTTCCATTCCTTCGTCGCCGTTCGCAGACCGATTTGGATAAATGAGGTGTCAACCGATAAGGTATCTTTAGAATTTTTACGATCAATAGTTTTCAGGATATTAAAAGAATACTTTCACAATCGGGCGAGAAATCGCTGAAATTTCCGCGACCACGTCATACTTATTTGCTTACTACTCTATAAAATATGAATCCTTATCGATGAATTAGCATTCGATAAGCAACATGACAGATTTATGTCTTTGTTGAATTGTACATGAATTTTATTTATAAATAAAAGACGGTTTTATTTATAGTAGATTCATTGAAAATACAATATTTATTTTACTTTTAGTGCGGTTTGAGGTTGGTTTTTTTATTTAAAATAAATTTAACAAAAACCCCGACAAGATACAATAAACAAGATATAAACAAGTATATCTCATGTTATGATATGCCACAGGTAGAATCAGGCTTTTTTGTCAGGAGCTAAAAAGGATTCTCAATATTAGTTAATTAACTATAATAGCACGCAAAAAAGAGAGAAAAGATCGAAATATTAGACAAGTATAATAGATTAAGTGAAGATTAGAATAGTTAAAAAAAGTTTTTTTTTATATTTGGAATAACTCACATACATCGCTCTGATCCCAAAGTAAGTAACTGAAGCACTTGAGTTATGGTAATTAGAAACAATAAGGGTACTACAATAAATACGTTTATAAACAACCTAGACTCGAAAACAAACATTGGTGCCCATCTCACAAATAAATGCACCTACCGGAATTCGAGCCCAAGACCTTTTGGCACAGAAGGCAGGAGCATTACCATTGCGCCGAGCGGCCATTAACCTCGTTAGCTTAGCACTCATTGCTGAGTTGCCCTGTCTATTCTTCTATTATTCATGGTTTTATATATATGTAAATCTAAAAAATTACGAGCTTACATAATTGCTAGCTAATAGCTTACTTATTGTCATAATTATAATTAAATTTCCCAAGTCTGAACTCAGGTGGGTTTTTTCTTCTCCTTTTGTGACTAGTATTATTTGTATTTTAAATATAGATATATTTTATCGCAGTTATCAACTTTTGATATGTACACTTGTTACGACTATGTATTGAATGTAAATTAATTTCTTGTTACGGACTTAATAAAAGCAAGACTTCTATAAATAAATTAAGAATTACAAGGAAATGTTAGTGCATTTCTAAGGATAAAACTGCTTAATTGCAACTTATTTATGAACTGCGGCTTCAGCTGATGTGCGTTCACCTAAGAGCTAACACTGAGCAATTTATTACTCGCACTTAACCTCACGAACATTGCAATAGTAAAGTGGCCACTTGCTTAATACAAACTCAACTCAAACCAAATCCACTTCCTCGATGCACTCTCTAAAATCTCTCCGGAATGCGTTTAATAACAACTTTCCGTGCACTTTAGATTGCGCTTAAGGAAACTCACTAAATATATATTTTATTATATACACTTTCTTTAAGGAAGTTGAATGAGGTCTTGCGTTATTAGAAACAGTAAAGCAACGAAGCAGTATTTACAGATTTATTTAACCATGAATTAATTAAAACTATTAAAAGTCATACAAAGTAAGAGTAGTTCATTAAAAAAGAATAATTTATTCATCACTTAATTCTTGAAATATAATTTTAAATGTTTTAATGGGAGTGCAATAATTATGTCAATCAAGACAAATAATTATTTTTTCAACGTACACCGTACTTGATAAGTACTAAATTGTGTCAAATTTTCATAGAGAAATGTTGTTTGCGTACCACGCCGCAGCGCAACTGCATGTAGGTGTATGTGGGATGGCGGTGAGCAGGTGCCGCCAAATTGTGCCAAGCGAGGTTTTTTTATATACATACTAGACATAATAGACAAAGTTGGTTCAGTAATTTTAGATTACAAAAAACTACTTTTCAAATAAATCATATTTAGTCATATACTATAAGACTAAATATGATTTATTTGAACTTAATAAATGTTTGAAACTCGATGATTCTTTGAAAATAGAAACACGAGTAGTTAAATGAAGAATTAAGGATGCAAACGGGAGTCGTTCTGAATAAACGTTTCAAAACAAATGAAGCCGCCTCGAAGCTGTAGTTGCAAAGACAGCTCAGTCAGATTTTAAATAATGAATGTTGAAACTATTAAGGTATTTCATTTCACGTACGTAGATATCTTATAAAATAATGTGTATTCCAATAAACACATTTATTTATTTATATGTAATTAATATACGCTGATTGCTACTTTATTTGGGTAGTAATATTGTAATTTATATCTGGGTAGCAGTATTGTGTGTTTATATTTTATATTCCTTAAGTGTAATATCAGAGTAAATTCAGATGAACAAAATACTAACTTTAACAATTTATCGCGATAACATTTATTTATATAACAAAATTATAAATATGTCAGAAAATTAAAGAATATGTAGTAAAATTCAATAAGTTCACACTTTTTTTTTTATATTTAAAAATTCGAAGATAATTTCATTGCACTCGTACATGAGTAGTTAACAAATATGAGGACAACAATTTTTTCAACGAGTTAGGTAGAAACTGCGCTATGATAATGCAATAAATAAATAAAATTAAAATATGGTTACAGGAGTCATAAAAATATTAAAAATAAACATAGCTTACTTTATAATATTCATTTAAAATAGCTTTATATTGTGACTGCATATCGTATTATTTCTTTACAGGAACTCATTAAGATGTATGTAAGTAATACGTCATAAAATAAGATTGTTAATATATTCATGTAACCAATCAAAAAATTACAATTATGAAATTCATTTGATGTTTATAAAATGTAACTCGTTTAGTTGGCTTTTCAATTAAATTAAATAATGATTTTTTTATTTAAACATTCATGTTTTTGGCAAGTTAATAGATGTAGTAGGTATGTGTTAGCATATACATACATGTGGGAGAAGGCTGGGTATAGAAAAACAACTTAATTTTACTCGCTTCGTTTTATTAAAACATTATTATTTAAAAAATACATCCATCTACTTGTCTTTTCCTTGTATTTCTTCTACATCCCAAAATAGAAATAGCTGAATGTATTTTTTTAATAATAATGTTTTAATAAAACGAAGCATGTAAAATTAAGTTGTTTTGCTGTACCCAGCCTTCTCCCACATACATATACTACCTTCAGAATAATACTATTTACTATTTATTATCTATTTAATACTATAACACCAATACTAATTCCCACGACTTTATCAACAAACACAACGAAAAGCGCGATAGAGCATACTTTAAATTCGTAAAAGAATCACATGGCAATATTTATCTCAAGACTTCATGCTTGAAATATTTTATTTAAGTTGTATTATTGAAAGAGTTTCCTGTAGAACATTTTATAAGAGGCGTTATCCACCTTTGTGGAACAATGCCGTGGGATGCACGTTTCAGTCGAGATCCGCTGAAATACCGGGATAATCCTCGTTCCAACAACTCGTGTATTTATTTTTTGCCATGTTTTATTCGTATTATAAGATCTATTTAAGAAAGCCATGAAATTTATTTGAAAAATCAAAACCATAGACCACCCCAGGCCCACCACTTCATCGTGCACTAAAAAGTAATAAACAAAGTAGAAATATTCTCTTTGTACAATTATTATTCCTTATTTTATTTATTACATTGTAGTGCACAGCGAAGTCGGATATATGCTCGTGGACAAATAATACGGGTCAGAGACAAAATTCTCTGTATCTTGAAAATTAATAATGTTACATGCATAAAACTAACTTTATATCAAAGAAAATTTTATTATCGTATGACATAAAATCATAAATGTTATAAAATTAATTGGAACAAAAATTGTAACAAAAGTAAGAATTTGGTAATTAATTCAAATCACGCGTGTTTTACTTTTGCTTTTTTCTCAATTTTGTTTTCAATTTGTCATATCAAAATAATAAAAGGCAGTCATCGTGGTCATTATTGAATTATTATCATGTTGCTAACCCCAGAAGAATGTACACGTATCGCCACTATGCTAGAAGAAGGCAGAAGTTCTACGGTGAGAGTCGTCCAACGTTTCCCAGGAACTGGGCAGAACATTAGAAGACCAGGAACCGGCAGATCGAGGGACCTACTTTCATACTGACCCGTATTATTTGTTCGCGAGTATAGTTAAAGAGTTTTTCTTTTTTTCATATTGTTAAATGAAACTTTCTCAATTCCAATAGTAACAATGGACAGAGATTGAAGCAAACATGTCGTGTCCAATTACTTTACGATCACATAATAGACACAAAAAAAACATACTCAATTTTTTGGAGAAGTTCTTTTTGTAAAGTAGGAAAAGGCCTCCTGGCTAAGTGGTCTTATAAGCCTACCGCGAAGCCTGAGGTATCGGGTTCGAACTGCGGTTCCTAATACAATAATAATTTAATTATTATAATTTATAATATTTATAATTTAATTTAATTTGTATTGTATTCGGTCTCTGGTAGGGCTGCCACTTGCCGGACGGGATGTCGTAAGTAGCACTGAGGTGTGGTTGAATTGAAGATTGCCTGAAGAAAGAGAACCGACAAAAATTGGGTTGCCTAAAAGAGATAGGTGATTAGCGATAAGGCCGCTCGTTGCTCTCCATTGCAATGAAGTGTTAAAAAAAAGATTAAACTTTTGTAAAAGACTAAACAAGTTCAGACAAATAACAAGTATAGAATTAATAAGGTGAAAATAGTCAATTTATTAAAAATTGAAGTTAAAAACATCACAAGAGTTCTATTTAATTATTAAAATAAAGTATTACAATTAAATATCTTAAAACAATAAAAAAAAATTCTTATCTGTGACTCTATTCTAAAGCGTAATAGAAAAGTAATATTTTTTCCTGTACGGTTCACAGTTAAGATAATTTTACGTTATATAAAACTGTGAACATTAGCAGACGTTGAAAGTCGTCATATTTTCAAGAAGTTTAAAGGAAGTTTTAAGTCAGTTCATTTGCAGTTTTTATTAAGTTTTCTTACACATGGATTTCTTCGGGCTTCCCAGTGACAAAGCGGTGATAGCTGGGGCACTTTCCTTTGAGTTGGCAAAAACTTCGGGAGGTCGGGCAGTTATAAATTGTGAAGTTCTCTGATATGTGGTTTTAAGTTGAGCGCTACTTTCGGACTTCTTGATGTTCCAAGTTCAAAAAGGATTTGTGTCTTGTTTGTTCTTGACTTTCTTATAAAATTATTAGTCTTGACTTTCAATTCATTGAATAAGCTTTGTAAAAAAATCGGGCTATTGTTTATATCGCAGCATGTGCTCTTCTTTCAATATCATTATGTTTCACATGCTCAAACCCAAGCAAATAACAAAGTAATATTTCCTAACTGATTTCGGCTAATAGGTACCCAATATGTAACTCTCGCAAAGTTTACGGAAACTCATCGCTCGGTGCTATGTAAGGCTGAATGTATAAGTTTAATTAGAATTCCTACACGGTGGAGCGACCACGGTCTTATCTGACAGATGAGTCTGACAACTCCACAAGTAGCAGAGCTACTTTATAATGAGAAAATAATGTTTGACTCCAGTAACATGCTAATGGATATGATGATTTTCAAAATATGATTGATTTTATGAGAGTTTTATGTGTGTATTTTATGAGGTCCTAATAGGACCTCAATTGTATGAACATAATATCTCCATAAATTGTAGCTAAGAACCAACTCGATCACGACAGGTTTCAAACAGAAGAAACAGACAGACACGGACACATAAAACTTATTTGCCCTCTTTTTGCGTCAGGGCTATAAAAAGTATTTTATTGTCTTTGGGCATCAATTAATTATATTTCACAAAAATACATGTTGAGGTATTTCAATTTTCTTTTTGCAGTTAAATTCGTACGCTGGATGAAACTGCCTCTCCAGAGACAGTCATCGTATTCAATACCTAAATTGGATCGACATTTTCTGAGTTGCGATACGTCAGTCTGTTCCAATGGGGACGTTAGTGATCGACACAACACGATGCTTGTTATATCAACTAACAATCCTACACGTATGTCAAAATCGGCGATCGTTATAACGCGTCTACAATACTATTATTAGAGCTGTGATTTACGAAGATCAGGCTTTTTATGTGGCATTTATATGTCCGTAATATTTAATCGAATACCTAGTTAAATTAATATTATTATTCTTAACAAAAACAAATTACAATTTGTAGCCTTTTATCGTATTTAGAAATGTGTTGCAACAGCCAACCAAAAATTAATTTATGATCCCATATTACCTATTTAGAATAGAACGTATACGTATATAGGTAACTATATAGGATAGATGCATGATACCTATTTTATTTAATTCAGACTGTAGAGTAATGTTATGATTTGAAACGTCGACCCTTGTCGTCTTTCATTCACTAGCAATGCCCGAGCCGACTTGAAAACCGCACTTTTCACAATAATATTGTAATTTTTCACTCAAAGAGCTTTTTGCTTTGTGAATTCATGTCCAGCCACGCTTGTCCAGTCGTAAATACGCGACGAAACAAATTTTACTGCGGAAATAGCATTTCGTAAGTCATGTATTTAAATGCATGGCTTTTTACTCTCGAGATGTAATTTCGTAGTTTTGCGTATGCATAGCTGTCGGCTTTGTCTTAGTAGAATTGATTTTCAGTTTCTATCTATCTCTTTGCTCTTAAAAATCAAAATCCAATAAACAAATTAGCAATAATTATTTAAAATAAATTATATAATAATAAGTTTGTACATACCTCCAAAATATTTATTTCTTCTTCTTTCTCTATGTTATAGACTCTTATTGTTTGTTAGAAGGTAGTAACTATTGGTTGATTTTGAAAATATATTAACACCAAAGATTTTTACTCACAATCGTAATCACATTGTGGTGGATAATGTTTTTTCTCAAATATGTTACTAATTTTAATTATTTCTACCAAAAATTAATACCCAGTAGTAGGTAATTATTTTTTAAGAAAATAATGTAACATGCTAATTAAATATCCGTTAAGTTTTTAGTACCTATTTAGCATAATTCATGCGCAAAAGTGGATAATCCTTTGTAAAACAGTGCTGAAATTTTAATTACACGGTAAATGAGAATAAAAATTTACAAAGCATATCCTTAAAGCACGTGAAAGATACAAAACCATGTACAGCGTTCCTGAATCCTAGTTTATCCCAGTGGAACTTGCAAAAACCGCATATCTCTTTACACACAACGTATAGAATTTAAGGTTTATTTATACTGTACGGTACATCTTATTATAAAGTATTTTGTTATCATATTAGTTGTTATGTTTTGTTTTCTCCTTCAGGATTTTAAACTTAAATAATTTAATTTTAACTTATATGATAGAAAAACTTTAATTACGTAAAGGTTTAGACTTTAGAGTTTCAAAAGGAAATATTTTTACAAAATTTTCTAAGTTGTAAGTTATTCTGCTTTTCGCAGCAGAGAAATTTAAAAAAAAATTATATATTATCTTTCTCATACGTGCCTAAGCATTTAGATGACATCTTAAATGTTTCACAGATATTGTCCTTACATTATGCAATCAAATACAGTTGACTTACAAAATATTTTGGTGTTATTAAAAAATTAGTTAAATAAATCAAAAACGTCATAAAAGAAATACTAAATTTAAATTTATCGAGACTGTAAAATATATATGTGTACACAAAAGATGGTACATACGTATAACGTATAGTTTTCAGGCACAGTTTTGACATTTTACTATCTTAACTATCTCTTCCTCAAGGATGAAGGGTCCGCTAATAGGGTTTCCCAATAATAACAATAAAAGATCTCGTAGCTTATCTCGATGGCATATTTGGAGGATATCCAAGCGATTTACCACAACGCGGCACAAATGCTACTTTAGCCCCTGGAGCAAATGATGTGAAAACATATTTATGCGAGCAAATGACGAATCTCCTAAAAAACTCGTATCAGTTTAATGCCGTATTTAAATCAACCTTTTTTACACATATCACCTTTTGTTCAGCTGGTTTATACAATGCGATAATAGCCTTGGTTTGGGCTTGATTTCTAGGGCAACCAGTAATATTCGGTTTATGGGCACAAAACTTTCAGTAAATTAGATTAATTGTAAAGTAATATCAGATAATTTTGTTTACATCTCATGTCAGCACTACTAATATTGGACGTGGACGTATTTGCTTTAAGAATTAATGTGAAACTAATAAAGTTTGCAACCACTATCCAACCGAAACATTTAAGTATTTGTTTTCGTGAGTTTTGAAACTATAATATAAACTATATAAGTGCACGTGGAAAAAGTTTGTTTTAATTTTATAGGATTTTTGCGATAATTTCTAGGATTATGTTAATAACAGGATACAAACAAACATGGTAAGAACAGTCATAACCTTCTATTTTGCTTTATCTTTTCTTCCTTTACCCTTTTTCAATGAGCTTAAAAGATTGCAAAAAATCTTATAAGATTTCTGCCGTTGTAGCCGGTCTTAGGATAAATGATACAGCAATGCTATTAGGAGGTCTCAGGTGATACGAAGGTAATAGTATAAAAGCGTTTGACGTAGGTCCATCATTCATCTCGGGATCCCATCTGTGAGCAATTCCCTATTCACCTAGTCACTGGTGCTACTGGGCGATCACAAATCTAATAAAAAATTGAATGCTTTAAACTTCGCAACTGAGTCTGGGTCAAATCTCCCGGGATTGAAGCCTTCAGACAACATTAGCATATTAAAATTGCAATAGGTATCTATCACGCATCGATTTACCCTTTTACGTGAAAGGGAAATTTTCCCTAGTAGGAATTTTAGATAAAATTTTACCGATCCGTAAATTCTTGCTCTTGATTGTATTTTCAGCTTCTATTTAAGAATAATCCTAAGTTATAATAATGCCAACGTAAATTTGTTTGTAACGCTAAGTTTAATTAAGTTTGTTTGTATCTGACATAATATGTATAATTAAACGGTACCAACGGTACTTAAATTATATACTTTTCAAAAACTATTTAAGAAACCAAGGAATCCAAGACGCTTCTTCCACAGATTAAACCTTTAAAACTTAGCAAATTAATAAAAAATAATTAATTAAAAATATTGGCAAAGAGCTGACCCGGCAAACGTTGTTTTGCCATATTATTTTTTGGGGTGGGCTACCCTTATCACTTAGGGGTATGAAAAATAGATAGCCGATTCTCAGACCTACTGAATATGCATATACAATTTGATAACAATTAGTAAAATCACGAGATTTTTATATAAGATATCACTTATTTGTATGAGATTCTAAAATCTGTATTAATAAAGATGATCCCCAAAATACAATTTTGATTTATATTCGATCCGTGATTCCCAAATCTTATTTAAACTCACAATAGATCATCGTCCCATATTATCAGCAAGCGTTCTGCGGGACACGATTTTTACATTATTTCCTGCCAGAATCAAAAAGGAATTTATAGAAAGTAAAAGAATATATGTTCAAAAGATTTTGGCAATCGTTGGTAATTTTTTGGTTAAACGTGAGGAAAGCTCTAAGCTGACTATTCATGGAGGCTTAATTCAAAAGCGACAAAATTGGTTGAATAGGATGAAATAAGCGAAATGAAATCAAACATTTTGTATTTTTGCCAGAAAAAATATTCTCTCATTAAATCAAAATAATTTTATAAACTAGCGACACGTCCCAACTTCATACTATATACTAATATAATAAACTTAAAAGAGAGACATAAGCCATTGCGGTCTTTTTTTCTTTCAGGAGAGGAACAATAACACAATATAATGAAATGATATATTTCAAAGAGTTTAGGCAGCGTTTGTTATGAAGATCCTAGTCGGCTCGTTTGTTGCCGATGACAATCAACGCCATATTTCAACTAGTTTCCCAAAAACAACAAATTCATTATAAATTCTCCCAGGGAATATCCCCTCTCTATCTACTGCTGAAAATCACATGAAAATTCATTCATTAGATGCCGAGTTTATCGCAAACAGATAGAAAGACGGCAGCAGGACTTTGTGACGCTAGTTTCTAAGATTAAATTTGATATCCATAAATAAGATTAAGTCCTTGATCGAGATTGAGAATCTGCTTCGTATGTTTAATCCCAGAGTACATAATATAACTAAGCGTTATTACTAAGTAATACATCCATAATCGGTTAAAAGCAAATGCTTTTACACACCTCGTATGAGGCTAGATTTAGACTTTAACAAACAATATCATTAATCTTCCCCGAACCCGAAGCTTTGAGCTCCGCCCGCCTGAAATTTATCGAACCATTATCAAACTTTAGCTTGGGGATTAATAACAATTTTACCTAATTATAACTCGTGCTATTGCTTAGAAAATCAGTATTTAGTATATTAGATACCTAATGATCTTAAGAAGTATACTGAATTCTATTTACAATACTTTTGTTTACTCTTACTGCACAGTTCATTACATATTAAGCCAAAACAATAGAAAAAAGTGTGTATCCTCCGTAGATAAGTTGGTCACACTCTAGAACTTGCGTGGAAGGAGTACGCAGTAGCATTTAAGTCCCAGAAAATGAGAAAAAAATGAGGTTGAAAGACACAAAAGGCCCACTTTGTTGTACCTACTTTATTAAGAAGACGTAGCCTCAGATCAACACAAAAGTTATGGGACTTAAAGTCTATATAGTGCCTTTATTGACTCTCAAGAATTTTTTTTAAAATTAAGACTGCACTCGATACCTTACCTATCAAGACATAAAGCAGGTGTAATTAAAAATTCCTTAGCGTCGTTCTCTAATAAGAAAGTTTTAAAGTGAAACAAGTTGTCGCAGTTGTTATAACTTCAGCCCGTTCTAAATAGTTATTCCTTAAAACTCATTAATGAAGCTCAAAGAAGCAATTTTATACACGTAGCAAACCTAATCGCCAATTATATCAAAGAATATTTTTTATTATATCAGAATTTTAATGGGATTATATTAATTTCGATGTAATAAATCTTTGATTGTTAAATATATAGTGCCAGACGTTTAAACAGATTCATACTCGCATTTTTTTCTTTTGACATTTGATAATTCACTTTTTTTTTACCAGATTATTAAGGTAAAATATTAATAGTCATTTTCATTTAAACCGACAATTTTTATTACAAGAATTTGAATTAAAAGATAAATACAAAGTAGAAAATTAATAGCATATAAATTCCTAGACAAACATTAAATATAGCTACTCCTTAACTCTTCTTCAATATTTCCGTCTAGACAGTCAAGGTAAAACATATTTTAAGAGTGCCCTTAATCCATTTAAGCTTTTCGTGTTATTATTATCTTAAGATTTATTGCAACTTTCACGTCTGTATTTATTTAAACTTGAAAGAATTAAATTCCAAAACATTATTTCTTTAAGAATTGGGTTCCAATCGTTTTTATAAAACATCCTTATAAAACGAACACAAATTGAATTCCCCAGGAGATAACTTTGTTTTTTGTGCCTGAATAACTAATCGATGCTGGCAGGTAAACAGTATACTTTACTTAAAAGGGTATAAGAATTTTATTTTAGTATCTACGTGAAAATTTAGTTGAATTATAAATATAGGAATTTGATTTAAAAATGAGATACCACTTAACATAGGCATATTGACTAAGTATTTACAATGTTATACATTTAATAAAAATAACATTTATTTTACAAGATTATGATATTTACAAGTACAATTGTATTTCCATTTTAATACAAAACGCTGTATTCAAATATAATGTATGGAAATGACTTATACTATAATAATTGTAACAATTAACACTTCTGAGCATCCTTATATTGTAAACTAGTCTATTATTAGAGATACCAAATCACGAAATTAAATTAATTCCCAAGTCTTCTCATAAATCATGAGTAATTTGCTCGCTCGCAAGGCTTGATACGAAAGTCTACACTCAGCGCAACGGCCCAATCTGGATATTCCAAACATTTTAAATAAATCATGTTCTGCTGCTTCTGTAAAAGGAAAAGTACGTTACGATGGCGCTTGTTAATTAAAGCATTTTCTTTAAATTAAATTATTTTTGTATCTTTCTGCCCTTAATTATAATAATAATACCTAATATTTATAGTCATACAGGCGTTTCTAAGGTGTCTCTATAAATCTAATGGGTATTTTAAATTTTTTAAAGTTACAGATACGATGATAACTTTTAGTTAATATGTGTCGATACTTGTATATAATTAAAAACTAAGCCTGAAGTCTCAAAACTTCTGCCCGAAATTTTAAAAATATCTACTAAGTTATATCTATAAAGTTTCACTAAGTTGCCTTTGTCATTAACCATGAATTACGTGATTAAAATTTCGATATCTTTTCGGTGTTTAGGTACTGAGTGGTCACGTTAACTTATAATAAGTTATATAGTAATTGCCCATGATACGCAAATAATTTAATTAATTATAATATGTTTCATATAAAAAATACGTTTAAGACAATTTTTAATAGTTTACTTTTTTAGTATTTTGAGTGGAATGTTCAAACTGACCTTTCGCTTCGAGCTAGTGACATACTCAGCAAAAATACCTAGATGAGTATACTCGGAAAATCTGTTCTGAATTCTGAATGTCTTTTATTTACGCCAGATTTAAAACAAAACAGTTTAACAGAATAGAAAATTTTTTCAACTAAAAAACACGCAAAACGTTGGGTAAATTTAGTAACCAGTTAAATAATTGTAAAGTTGTGATAAATGTACGCACTTTAATTTGCAGTTAAAATGTTTTCTTACGCGTTATTAAAAGCAATGTAATTATTTTTTTTGATTTCTCAGTGTAAAAGATTTGAAATGAAAATGCACTAAGATGCCATTATCATTTGCAAAGGTAGAAAACCTTGATAAGTTACTTTGAATAGGAGTTTTAGTTGCCGTGGTACCATTTTTACGTACAAAGAATCATGGCAGACGTCACTGACAACGCTTTTCATCTTTATGACTATCAAAGGCTGTGAATACTTAAATAACTTTCATAATAATAATAATTGGGACAACTCACATACATTGCTCTGATCCCAAAGTAAGTAGCTAAACCACTTGTGTTATGGTAATCAGAAACAACGAGGGTACCACAATAAATACATTTATAAGTTTATAGACAACCAAGACTCGGAAACAAACATTCGTGCTCATCACACAAATAATTGCACCTACCAGGATTCGAACCCGTGACCTATTGATGCAGAAGGCAGCAGCACTACCAATTGCGCCAAACGGTCGTCATCATTATGTTCGTATCTAACACCTTCATGACAATGACATTAATACTCTACATAAATATTATGAATGCGAAAGTAAATACATTAGTTTGTTTTCATCGCATTGCCGTTGAGCAAATTTATATGAATTGTGGACGATATAAATGGGGAAAAATTGAAAAAACATAGGCAATTTTTTCCCTAGTACTACACAACGAATTCTAGAACCTTTAATATTGGATATATCATATAATACCTCGTCAATATGTGAAAAGATCTTCATAAATTGTAGCCAAGTTAAATCTTGATCTCATCAGCTTACAAACAAAAATACCGAATCAAAATATGTCCATTCTATTAGGAACTACCGTGCCACAGATAAACACGTAAAACATATAACACCTCTTTTTTGTTAGCAAAAATTGTAAAGCTTTTTGTTAAAATATTAGGTATAATTCAGTTGTATTTCACAATATTTTCAATGGAGTTATAATATATTATTACCCTTTTAGTTAAGTCCAAATTTACTGTACCAAACACTTTCTTTTTTTTTACAGATGGATTCACAATAATCACTCGCAATGTCCGAAAAGTTATTAATGCGTGATGCGGAAGTGATATGAATTTTTCGTTATATTTTTCTGAATATGAAATATAAAAGTTATAGAAGATGATACTTCTCTTTTTTTATTTCGACAAAAATATATTTGAATACTTATCGATTGCTTTTGTAAAACAGTAGTTATTAGTCTTCAACAGATTATACCGAAGCTTTTTTTATATTTCTCCAGGATTCAAACTCAGAACCTCAAACGATTGGCATTGACTACTTTTCCTTACGAAGGAAAAAACTCCATGTAAAGTTCTCGTGGTATTTAGGAAAACCTATTGCTTCCGTGTAAACGAAGACACGACGTGCTGTCAACAACTAATATGTGGACAGCTTCTTAAAGTGGCCGGCAATGTTTCTGCAAGTCAGTTAACATTATTTCTGCGTTAAAAACGATTTAATATGCTCTCTTCTTAAGGCCACTTCAACACCTTTAATAATTAACAATTTTCCCAAAAATGTAAATGCAATGAAAGAAAATTTAAACAAGTTAAGCCCGTACATAATTAAAAATCAACTTTTTTAAAATTAACACACTCTCTTTAGTAAAACATATAACTGATGAAATCTCTTCATTTACAAGTCCACCTTCTTCCAAGGAACCTCAAATCTCAATGAGCCCTATATTTGAGCGTCCATTAAACTTCAAATTTAATCGGATACCATTTCAACCAGGCTAACACATAAGGAAAAGTGTCAAATACAGTGCGCAAACGGCTGTCCCCAACACGCCTAAGCATTTCCCCTGAATACGAATATATTTGCGTCCGACCTCATTCAATATCCTTTTTCCAAGCGAATAGTTTTATCGTCTTTGTTATTTCCACCCGATGAACACTTACCCCTTGAGCAGAATGATTGTGACGTGAGCACGAAAATATTCTTGTCCAACATCTGACATGCAAGAAAAATCATAGATTTAAAAGAGTTAAAAAAGAAAAATTCGGTCTGAACTTAAATATATACATTTAATGTACAGAAAGAATTAATTATAAACCTTTACTCAATTTCAGAAAAGCATCTTAGTTCTTATTCTACATAGTAGGTACGTCAAAAATGGATGATAATAATTAGCGTTCTCGCGTTTTTAGCGTTCGCGTTAGTTATACTCTGAAATAGCTCTAAGGAGTGTTGAGAGCCGCAAGTCATTTTTAACCGACCTTCAAAAAAACCAAAAAGGAGGTTATCAATTCGACGCGTATTTTTTTTTTTTTTTTTTGTTTCTCTCCTTTGCAGATGGCTAATGAAGTTTAGTTTAACTTGTGCGTGAATTAACTAGACTGTTCGACAATTTATAAAGGAATTAAACTTTAGGCAAACTCGGCGAGTAGCTTTATCATCATAAGTTATTAGCCTAAAGCGTATACTTCCGAGAGGTTAACGATGTCATAACATTTATTGAATAAAGCTAAGCCATTACTTTGTCATTACGATCAAAGTTTTATCAATTAATTCTGAAATGGCTTATTACAAAATTTATCGCGTTTAACCTAATCATTACTAACTATTAGCAGCATGACTTACGTGTTTTAAGCTCTTTTGAAAAATCAAGTTACAATGGTGTAATTAATAGTTATTTTTGTAATAATTTTGAATATTTCCAGACTTTGAAAAAAATTCTTATAAATAACTACTTTAATTTAAATTCTATTTTTAATCCCCTTCCCAAAAAGAGGGAGGTTATAAGGTTGACGTGTCTAAGTGTGTGGGTCTTTGTTTCTGTGGTTCTTTTAAATGAATGGACCAATTTTAATGTGTTTTTTTATTTATTAAAAATGATAAGAGTGATATTTGCAATTTATGAAAATGAGTGGAACGGTTAGCAGATGTTGTTGTACTTGTTTACGTGGAGTGTTTCATCTTATTGAATGAAATTCTTTGTCTCCCTCCTTAATAACCAAGAAAGACGGCCAGAAGTGGCGACGGCAATTGTAATTAGTAATAATCATTAGGCATTTAGTAATAATCTCTACGTCTAACAGAACTACTTAGGTACTTATTTGTAATTGTAAACAAATAAAATAACTTTAAATTATAAATTCGTTAACCGAAAACTATTTCAAATTCTATTTTAAAATTTATGAAAATGCGCAGAAAAAACACCATTAAACTGCTGCAAAAATATGCAAGTATTTCAAAGAAGCCGGATCCATAAGTATTCAAGCCAGTTGCTACAAGTTTAACATTTATTACCCGTCGAGGAGCTAGTTAGGAGAAGTTAAAACAACAATTTGTTTCCGTTATCTGAATAGAAAAGAAGTTAGGATGTCCCTCAAGGCAGGCGAGAGAACATTTGTTAAACTTACTATTCAGACTTCTATCTTAAACCAATTATTTATCCATTTTATACTGAAGCCAAATTTCAATCAGTATTTATCTGAATAAATTTAATAATAATAATATATTAAAACACTGAAAATTCAAAATACGTTTAAAAATATCCAATGTTCATATTTTCTTCATACTATTTTCACTATAAAACTTTTAAAATTGATAAACAATAAGTTAAAATTTTAACAAAAAAAAACGACTTCAAATTGTAACTCTAAAGCTACTGATCAGTTTTTGATGAAAATATTTTAAAAAACAATAGCTTCGAATTGAGTACTTCCTCCTTTTTTGTTGAAGTCGGTAAAAAAGGAATATTTTGGTAGTTTAGTAGGTATATTTTGTCACCAGTAGGTAGCGATCTACTTATCCAAATACCTACTCAAAGATAACTAACAAGTTATAGGTAGGCAAATGTGACTATAGTAGAGATATACCTACTATATAAATTTGTAGAAAATAGTAAGTTAAAGCTGTGCAGAAGCAAATTTTTGGGTCAAATTGAGTGCGAGGTCCGGGGAGGGAGCAACAACGCACCGAATAGTTTTTCACTTTTACCTAATTTTATTTAAGTATAAAATATCCCCAAAAATCTCTTTTTTTTAGGATTCTTTATTTAAGGGCTAATAAATAACTTAATATTGAAAACAAAATAATTAAAAAATAATAATTTATTAGAATAAAGAATGTGGTTGAGTATATACTTTTATCTTTTGCAGTTATAAATAAAAACAAAAAGTTGGTTTATAATGTTAATAATACTTAAAAACACAATTTATGAATGAAGCTTTGCACTAGGTAGGGACTTTAAATATATATTTTTTACGTACATATTATATTGTTTTTTAAAACATAATAATAGATAGCAATACACATAATTTCAATAAATAATTAAACATTGTATTAATAGAATTACCTATATAAAAGCTCTTAATACTGAGACTACATGCGCAGTAGACGCCAGTATTTTTTCAAGTACCTAATAAAATTATACTTATTAGAAATTCAACTCAATTCATTGAAAAACCCCCTCGTTTTCTAGGGGATCACCTGTAAGAAATTTCGTGCTTCGTCGATTTAAGATTTATTGTCGTCTGCGCTGTACGTTGAGTTTTATTCACATACGCTCAAGTATTCAAACAAAAATTTCTACCAAGCGTAATGCTTTTCACATTCAGACCTAAAGAAAATCACAGTGTATTGTTCTTGAAATGGTCTTTATTTCTCAAAATCCTTTGACGGCGCTATTAAATTGCTTTATATTTTTTATAAATAAACGATATAAAATATACGTAATTTACATGTTACAAAGTCTAAAACAATCGAAGAGACTAGAATACACTTTACTTTAAAATATATTGATATTGTTAGGTAAAGCAATTCTTTGGGGATATAGCCTATAAAATGGCAAACTGAATAACCCTTTTCAAATAAATATTTATTTTTATATCGCAAAACTCTCAACTAAATTGACGCTGTAAAAAGAATTCATTTTCAATTTTATGTTCACGTGAACGAAGTTACGATAGTATTTGAATCCTAGTATTTAACATTAATTGTCACATAGAAAGTAGAATCACTAGTTGATACAGACTTACATTTTGAATATTTTTATATATTATGTAGGTATATCTAGCGTCCCACGTTGTCTCGTTTACTGTGTTGGTTATAAATAAGATCTGAAATGGATAAACCCCTCGATAGTATGTATATTCCTATGTTATAGAAAATTGTTGGTTTGAAATGTTGTAGCTAAATGTCAAGAGATGGCCCTGATGGCACTAAATAATACTCGAATTAATCCAAGAGTGAATGGACACATTCGTCCTTAAGACATTTAAAAACAATAAATCCTTTAGGTTTTCAATTCGACGCTATGTCTTGTGTGTTATGTGTTCTATGTGCTCAGAACTTTTGACTGGGTGAACCGATTTCGATGACTCTTTTTCTGTTTGAAAGCTGGTGCTTCCCATGTGGTCCCATTCATCAAAATCTATTCAGTAGTTTTAGAGTACGTACTGTTTCTCTGTTTCTGTGTGTACACATTTTTGGAATGAGGTTTTTTTAATTTTGTAAATTTTTGTATCCTGTATTTTTGTTACCTTCTTCTGTTGTGTAAGTATGTATCAATAAATAAAATAAAGATGTAACTACTTTAAATCACACTATCAATGATTACTATACAAACTATACTAGACATGGTAATGTCCATTATAATAGACTACATTACTAAAAAAGTTTTTGATAAATATCAGTAGTTGGTAAGTTTATTAATTATTTTATTTATTAAAACTTCATTGCAATAACAATAGAATACAATTAATAACTTAAGCTAATTGGAGAATAACGGGCGGCCTTATTGTTTAGCAGCGATCTCTTCCAGGCAACTTTATAATGTGAATTGAAATCTCAAAAGGCAGTGTTTTCGATGAAAGTTGCCAGTCAGCACGGGGTTTTTGTTACTGACTTCTTAAATAATTATCGTCATATTTATATTATATTAATTCTTATACCTACCTGTATAATGTACATACATTTTTATCTCACGCTCGTGTACACAAGACAAAAAATGCTTAAATTTAAGGCTCGAATGGTGATTCAGTGATATATAAAAATAAGATTAATATGTTGAATTTCGACATTCATATCTAGTCTCGAGGGCCCTACGAAATCTCCGGCTGCCGTCGACGGTAAATGGCATATAAATAACGTTTTATGACATATTAAATTCCGCTAAACGTTAAATATGCCGTTTTCATGTTTGAAGAGTTCGCGCCATTCACAAAGAATATTAATTTTCAAAAAATATTAGCTAGGCACATAAGCAGGCAATATATTAAACTTGAATGGGTATGTATATTGTTATCAAGAAATAACCTTGAATACATTTTCAGGATGCTTTTTCATGTTTAATAAAAAAATATACCAATTTTCTGAGTATAAATGAAGTAATCACTTGAATCTTAATATTGTTAGTTTTAGTATTTTTTTGTTATTCGTACTTTCCCGTAGTAAGAATATTGAGGAAAAATAATATTATCTCGACTTTTAGGTAGATCTAAATTTGAGTTACTCCAGCAAAAGTGGTCGTTTATGCAAAAAATATTACACCTTCATGTGAAACAGCAGACGTCAATTATCTCAACGTTCGAGGCACGTGTAATTCCCCTTAAACTCCCATTAACCTGTCATCAAAGTAAAACATGCATGGCACATGCTCCATATGGACCAGAGTAGCTACTTTAATTCAACGAGTATAACCAAAATCCTATTTTCTTAAACCGTAAAAGGGGAATCCGACATTTACTAAAGCGAACCTCTTCCATACACACTTTCCCAATCGAAAATCCTTTAAGATCCTTTTGCAGTAACCGTTTTATGATGCTGCACTTTTATTATTATACACTTTAGTGAAAATTGCTTTTACTTCACTTACTTTACTTTGTATTTGTATACGTAATGAAGAGATATGATTAATTATAATTCTATACGTCGAAATATATGCGTAGATAATAAGTGGATTATATAAAGTGGTTATGTATAGTATACAGTGACCCCACTTCAATGGTGTGCGAAGGCGTTATTTTTCTAGTCAGTTGACATTTTGACAGTTTAATAGCCTGTGTTATTCTGATTTTAGATATTACTAAAAATGTTTCACAACGTGCCATCATATTTTTGATATTTATAATATATTGGTATAATAGTGTGTATAGGGGCAGATAAAAAATATATTTCCAGAAATCTGCAAATTTTATTTTCACGTCAACAGCGCCGGTGTAGATCTGAGAAAATCTACCAGGGACGCGAATATTAGCATATTTATTAGTATCATCCCAGACCGTGGGGCGGGTATGCTATCAATAATGACTTACAAGTAGGTACAATAAATGTGTGACTAAAATATATTTTTTAAATAAATAAAATAATTAGGTAAATTAAATTTTTGTGTGAGGCGCTGGAAGAAGTAAAACGTGTAAGTATATTTTTACGAAAAAATTCATCATATTTTCCTTTTTCCGGTTATATATGACTTTAATCTCAGTAAACAAAGAATCTACTCATTATTCAAGATTTGTAGTAGGCTACTTAAAATTATTATGTTGTTTTGGGTAGATATCATTGATTTGCCAGACGACCTACTTTGCAATCAAATCACGTTTGTTCTAGACACAGATAGAGAAATTACCAATTTTAGATGCCGGTCGCTATGAGTAGATACATGTTTTCAAGATTTTTCCCGTATTTTCCTCATTCTATTCAGAATTGTAACTTGATATTTTTAGGTTAAATCTATGTACCTATTAAAATTACTTATCAAAGTATTAACCATAAGTTTAATGAAGCGTTAATCGATAGCGTCTGTATAAAATAGATATATTTTATGTGAAAATGCGTAAGTGAAATATCACTTACGCATTTGTTATATTACAAAAATTTAATTCTTAAGGATCATAGTCCGTAAGAATTAAAGCTTTAACCACTCGATACATTTTATACATTTTGTATGTAGCTTTTATTAAAAGATTTTTACAATTTTTGCTTTAAACCAAATGTTGAGCCAGAATAATATAAAAAAATCGCAACGGCAAGACAAATATCGAAAACAAGCAATCTTTGCTAGACTGCTATAGTGAGGAGAATCACGTGAATTTATGGAGTTATGATTGCACATTATATATATTTATAAAAACGGACTCAATTTAACTTTTGTAAAATGTAATTAACTTAGTAATATAATTTAAAAAACATTAAATAATCCGTAATGAAAGATACATTAGTATTAAAGCACTTCCTTCTACTTAAGTAATAAATTCTTCTAAGATCTAAAGCGTCGTTTTATGAAATAAAATGAAGTGCAGCAGGCGCTTAATATTGTCCTCTTTTAATACGAGTCTATGAGTCTTTTAATATGAGTAATATGCGCAACGAATACTCAGTCGTGTTTAATACCAATGGATTTTAAGGCATTCCTATATTGCGAGATTTAATTAAAACTTTAAGAGGCAAAATGCTGAACAGTCTATCTGCAGCATTTTAGTTATTGGAAAAACGTATGAAAGGCAAATCGAAAATTTGGCAAACGCGATAATATCCTTTGGGCAATACAATTCGCTTGCATAAAAGGTGGTCGTATGCAAATATAATTGCAGGGCAGTGCAGCGGACGGAGCATTAGTAGCGCTTTGTGAATGACTCGCTCCATTTCACACCGCTCTGTAAATTAGCTGGGAGTCTGGCTCGAGTATAGCCCGGATTTTGTTCTAGTAGACCGCTCCACCGCTCCCTGATTCATCAGCCTAATGATCGGCTTTAAGCAATGCTTTAAGACCAAACTACTTTGAGAGCCTTTTGAATAATATCTACATATTTATTTCATCACTATGTTTTCAATTGATTACTCACTAAAACTACAATATGGTTTTTTTCTTTTTTCATTGTTTTTAATGAAAGTTATGCTGCAAAAGTTACTTTATTGTATGCTGTGCAAACTCTCAATATAAATTCATCTTCCACCCAAATTTGACAAATTATTTATGAAAAAACTTGACTGACACATAAGAAGTATCATATCTCAAAGTTTTGTTAATTATCATGTACTTATCTAATAATCTAATACGCTAGGCCTAGGCTATGAATGCGACAATTCGCATTTTCCACCCAAATGATACGCCGCGCTTTGCATACAAACAGAATGCCTGAGCGCGATCCAATTAGATTTTTAAAGTTTTCATGCAGAGAATAATGTGACCTTATTTACGTACATAGGTACGCAAACACTAGCAGGTTAACTGTAATTTTCGGGTCAAAATTTGTACGAATTCATTTAGTTTTGTTACACCCATTCTTTTTGTAATATAAAATATAAAAAATGTGTTATTTTTATCAAGTACTAAGTCAGAATTAATTCTGAAAAGTATAAAACGATGAGCGATGGTCATCAACCATTTAATTCCATTTAATATCCGATGAATGAAAACAAAAAAAGACCAAGAATTTTGAATTCTTTTCACAATCATCTAAACGGTGTCTTTTGACTTTTCTTTTGCGGATAATAAATAACAAATGTTTCTTTTGGAGATTTAGTTGGGTTCTTATCTTGTGTTAACGGGAAGAGCAAGTGGTCCGTAAATATTTAGCAAAACCTTGTAATCCTGAGGGTTTTTGCTCGGCCAAAGCCGCATCCTGGCATCCCTTCATCCTTCGTTTCGTAGCCTCTCACTTACTGCATTAATCATCACATTCACCCCTTTTTTGACGTTCATTAACTATTCAGTGGTCGTGTCAACTTATTCTTCTGATTACCTCGTACCTACATATATATCGATATATGTATGTATATCGAACATTTTGATAATATATGTAACATAATATTCAATTTTACTTAACTTTTTATTAAATTTAGCAATTTATTTCACAAGATAAAGTTTTTAACTGTATTTTCAAATAAATCGCAAAATCCCGAAACGACAAAGCGCCTGGTTGCGAAATAACCACAATAAAATAACCGCCTTTACTGTCACTGATTTTATGTACTTGTTCGTACAACTGTTGAATTTACTCTACTCTGTTTAATAAGTGTTAATTTATACGATGGAGCACAATGTACAATATTATCGTAATATCTTTGCTTCCCGAATAACCCGCGTCCTCAGAATATCAAGAAGATATATTTTCACGGAACAATGCCTTCCCGGTATCTCAATTTTCATTTTCCCTTCGTGGGACATCCGCTGTGATTTGTAGCAAGAGATAATACACAAACGGATTCTTGGTGGAATGCCCGACGTTACATCAGCGAAAATCTAGACCAAAGTCAGAAAGACTGAAATATAAACTTCTACTTGTTTGTCATGTATCAAGGGTAGTAACCACATACTGAATCAGTGAAAAGTATCATATTTGATATAATTTAGGCGTTTCGAGATTAACAGATTTGTATTGACGTATCCCGGAAATAGTATGTCAAATTGAAGTGTGCCCGTGTTGAATATGTGCACAAAGATAGTTAAAGAGCGTCGTAAACACAACAATAAAGTTTAGTGGCCTCTTATGTGGGGAGCAATATATGGTCCACTTCCTGCTCCTTCCAGTGCTGCGGTTTCCATCTATTTGTTTTAAAAATTATATTATCTCTTTAGAGTTTAGTTCTTGCAAGTGAAAGGTATGACAGCCGGTTGGCGCAGTAGGTAGTGTTCTGGGTTTGAATCCCGGTTGGTACATTTGCACCTACCAGTTTAAACCACCACACATAAATATGAAGCACGAATGTTTGATTCAAGAGTCGGCAGTCTGGGTTGTTTATAAACTTATATAGTATTTATTGCCAACCCTCGTTGTTACTGATTACCATAACACAAGCTCGCCAGCTACTTTGGAATCAGAGCAATTATTTATTTATTTATATAATTTAGTTCGTAGGTAAATACTATATGTAGTACATACTTTCGAACTACGTTTTAATCATTTTAAAACGAGTACATGGTATCTATTATAGTAGGTACTGCAATAGTTACAGATGTTTAAAGTAAATTAAATTCTGAATTATTAAGGAGCTATATAGATAATATCATAAAAGAGGAAGAAGATATTAAAACATTTAGGTACTTTATACACTTTATACAATACAATACAGAAAACTCCAATACAAGTTCGTATGACGAGAAGAAATCATTCATGGGTAATATCCCGCATTTCCGCTGGCCGCCACCTCAGTTATTGCCTTGGGATAGGATTATTGGCGAATTGTTCCGTTCGCATTCCGGCTCGCCTCGCGCCTCGTACGTGAAATATTAAGCATCTACATGTATGTACCTACCAATTCCATTGTAGGCACTCTGGAGAGTATGCCTTAATAGGTCTGGAGTCCGTTGCGAAGCTTAATCAAGCCCTTCGAATTTATACGTTGGGACAAATATATTTACCTATCTAATAAGTTATAATGTTAAGTAATTCATAACAGTGTAATTACATAATTCACTAATAATCGAATGCATAGGTTGACGATAATATTGATAAGCATAATTCAATTCAATTTTCATAAATGAAATACATAATAACATGCCTTCATAAAGTTTATTTACTTTCCAGATCCTAGACTTATAACGGCATTGATGATATAATGTCCATAATATTACAAGACGCATAAGTAGGTATTATACCTACTGCTACGTGTCTCTATGCGTATAAAATATGTTTATGTTTGAACAACGAAAATTGAAAACAGACAAACGGTTGCACCGATTTACAAAAAAAACCGCATCGAATACGGTCCATTGGTTTAGGACCTACAATGCCACAGATAAACACATGCACCCACAGTACACACAAAAATAATTATCTCCATTAGAAGTTAGAATGGATATGCTGAGCTATCCTTAAAAAATAGATAAAATATTATCTATGCCCTATTTCATGAACTATAAAAAAGTTTTGTTATTTAGGTAAACTTTAGGCTTTGAGATAGGTATATAACAAAACAGTTAAGGTGTCCAGTCGCTTGGTTTATTTTACATCTTCTAGAATCATCGCAGTATTTCAACCAATTTACAAAAAACCTTGACAAATTAACAGCATTTTCCCCATAGAAAAGTATTCCCCAATTTCCTCGTGGAAGTTTGAAAGTAAGTTTTTTTGTCCTTCGACTGCACTACGACTATGTCGGTACGTATGGTTTTTAAACTTAATTCTTCTCAGTTATTTTGTTGATTGCCTCCGAAAAATTGAGTTTCCGTCCACAAATATGTAGCAAAGGAATATAAATCGCTGGTTAAGCTAAAAAAGCAGTAATGTTTGAAGGGTGAAAAGTGTTGAAAGTGTACGGACTACTAAGGAAATACAATACTACGAAGGAAATGAAAGTCATAAGTTGGTACGATCAGTTTGTTACGCTGGCTCCATCAACCCTCGTGTTACGACCGATTGGATTTGCGTACAAATAAAACTGTCAACTACATTCGATCTGAACGCAAGGAGTCTCACTTCTGAGATAATTGAGTAGGTATGTGTTAAGTATAAGCTTGGAACCTTTTTAAAATAACACATGAAAAAATTCATTAGACAAAAATATATATCTACTCATAACACCTAAATAACAAATAAGCAACATCTTGAAATTTACAACTTATCTCATCAGGCTGAAACCACCTGGCTTGGCGATGAAGTTGTAGTTATTAATGCATCTGCGTATTGCCTCAGAGGTCCTGGGTTCGAATCCCGGGCAGCAAATGTTGGATCGGTTGGGTAAGCACAAAAGTGATCACCAAGTAATCAACTATTTGTCTGTAAAAAAAAACATCAGTGCAACAGAAGCAAAAATGTGTCTACCCCTTTCCCCCACTAGAGGATTTAAATTTTTTAGTCAGGCCATGTTCCAAGATACCAATGTTATGGAAATGGACTTTTCATATGGTACAGACCATTCCAGTAAATTAGTAAGTTTGTCGAACGCTGCCAAAGCAAATTATTTCTATGTATTATTTTCATATCCATAGTAAACATCATTACTTTTTATGATCAAACCAAATGGTATCATCAGTTTCCCAAACGATCCTGAAGAAGTATCTTTCCATTACCAAATACATAATATTCGCCAGCGAAATCCTTTTATCGTGGTAACAAAACTAGTCCAGTTAAGATGAGGACAAACAAAATGTGTTCACTGAATACCTTATAAACTCCTTCATGAAATTTTGTGAAACAAGGCAATAAAAACAAAATAAACTTCAGCAACAGAATTGAAGAAGGGTTTATCTCGCTTCTCGAATTACCTAGTTGAGGTAGAAGTGGGTACATTAATTGCAAAAGACGATCTTGGAACTGAGAAACATCTTCGTTACAAATTGCTATTAGGTACTGAGTTTAAAATCTAATTCGATTGTGTGCTGTTACATTTTTTTGTAGTCATAAGATTGCGATCACAAACCACAATCGTCCATACTTAATACATACATGTCATAATATAGATCATAACATATTGTACCAAATTTTAATAACTAATAGTACCTACTTTAAATTATTACTATGCATATTTTGTTAACAGCATCAATTTATTTTTATAAAGTAGACTCATATACATAGTAACAAACAATTAAGGATATCACTACATAGTATAAAACAAAGTCGCTTTCTCTGTCCCTATATCCCTTTGTATGCTTAAATCTTTAAAACTACGCAACGGATTTTAATGCGATTTTTTTTAATAGATAGAGTAATTGAAGAGGAAGGTTTATATATATGTTTTATACCCGTGCGAAGCCGGGGCGGGTCGCTAGTAACTATAAATAATTATTTATCCCTTATGACGACAGAGTTAACATACGACTAATTAGCTCAGTATTCTTCCTCAATCATTTACACTCAGTGGCGGGGCAAGACCTAAATTTAATGTGGGCAAGATATATTTTGCGAGGCCCCCTCATGGATGACGCAAGATGAAGGATTTTGTTGAGAAAAAAGTTTTTGAAACTTTAATATATAAATATATAATATATATAATATAAAATATTTTACATTATTAAGTATAGGTAGCTCTACTAACAGTAAAGTAAACAATTAAAGCAACAGAAATTTTCTACTTTTAGCCTTACTGAACTTCTTAATAACTGTGTAGTAATCCAGATTAGATGCTATATTTGCCTCGATAGATAAAACTGCCAACGCTGAAAGTCTTTCCTGACCCATTGTACTTCTTAAATAATTTTTTATTAGTTTTAATTTTGAAAAACTCCTTTCAGCTGAAGCTGTTCTTACTGGTATTGTTAACAAAATTCGAATTACAATATAAATATTTGGGTAAATTTCTTTTAAATTATTTTTAGTTATGTATTGAAGCAGCTGTTTCACATTTCTCATGAAGTCAGGTAAATTGGGGACCATTGTTTGTAATTCTTCATATAATTCGTAAGGTTGGAAGTCACTGCTCTCACCCACTCGCAGGATTGTGTGTAAATCTTGACAATTTTTTAATATATAATCTTTTGAAAAAAATTTCAACTTTCTTATATCGTAGAGAAAACCAAAATTCTCAAAATGTTGATTTAGAGATTTAAATCTTGAATCCATATTGCTCACTATGTAATCAATCATGGTGTTAAAAAAAATTATTTCGTACCGTCTTTTGGGAGAATGTATAGGTTCATGGCTTCTTTCATAATCGAAAAAAATCTTTCCTTTTTGGCGACTCTTTCTCGACCATCTGAGTTTGTGAATTGCCAAATAGTCTGCATGGAAAACAGAAAACTTTATTTTGGGAATTAGAATAAACCAACCAGCGACGATGTTGAATTTCACCATTTTTTAGTTTTCTTGTAAAATAAAAATTGGAAAAGTGCCTATGATCTTCATCTTTCGGATATTATTCATCACTGTTTTTTAACTGCTGTGTAGGGTCGCTTTGAACCATATCATGACGCTGAGAATCCGATATGGGAAACTTCCGCTGTGCCGGATCCAAACACACAAATGCTTGTTTGATTGCATCACTGGTATCGCTGCTAACTGGCGGAGAAACTACTTGTTCTTCGTGAGTTCTACAGCTTAACAGGAGAGTTACAGAATTTTCAGAGTCTGATAGGCTAGAGTTTGTTCTACCTGTATTTCTGACTTTAGTTCGGTACTCAGTACGTCTGAAGTGCTTTCCAAAGTTGACAGAGTCTCGGAATTGGAAATGTTTATATCTTGTGGAAGTCGAAACAATTGATTCAGATGGTTCTGAAGGAGTTTTTTTGAGAAAATTTATCATACTTGAACTTTAAACCTGATTTGCTACAGCTCGTTCAACTTTTCTTTTTCGTTTTGTTGAACCAGATTCCCATTTTCTCCCGATATCTCTATCTCTACTGGAGCCTGGGCCTGACATGTTAAGTAGGCCTCAAATATTATACCTAATCTGTAAATAATGTTACGAGCCGTAGGGTTCGACAGATACAAAGAGCTTAAATAACTTTATTTAATAAAAATGGAATCACAAATACTCAACAAATACTCAATAGCTCATAAAAGTATAAAACAGTTCTTTATTTACTTTTTATTTTTCAAACAATGAAACGCAACACTTATTTTCACATTGAAATCTGTTTGGTACACAAATACGGCAAATCGCAAATTGACGCCCTAATTAGGTATATTCCTGTATGTTTTTTCAAGTTCATAAATTTTATCAAATATGGTAGGTACACACAATTTTTAGGTTATCACTTAAAGACAGCACCATGAGTTTTCGTTTAGATATTATGAGTAAGAACATGAACTTTCTTCGCAACTGTTGTTTATGAACTGACTGTAATAAAATTGACAAAAAAGTCGGTACGCACATTTGGTTTTTTGAATAGAATAAGTTCCTCGAACTATAATAACAAAACAATAACAGACGCACATTTGGTTTGAATTAAAATATAAGAGTCCCTCGAATAGCAAAAGTTAAACACAGCGGGCGAAGCAAGGATTTCCGGCGTCATTCACCCCCCGCAACGCCAGAAAATATTACTAGATTAGATCTATAAAAAACGAATGTGGTAGGTTAGTATTGCCAGATACTTGCTAGCCGGTATTTTTAATTATTTATTTCTAGAAGAGTAATAATATCTATATTTGCGTTCGCGGGCCTTCGAGGCGCGAGGCCCCTTGGACCGCGAGGCCGTAGGCGGTGGCCCACGTCGCCCACGCCTTGCGCCGCCTCTGTTTACACTACTTTTAAAGAATTGTTTCTAACTGGGAACTAAAAAACAAGCAAAGCAATGGTTGTATATACGAGGCGTGACGACAGTCGAACTAACTGCCATGTATAGGCGGCCGTAAATTGAGGAAGCAGCCATCCAGTAGAATTCGACCGAGCCACGGCCGGCCTCTCGGATTTGGGTGATAATAAAACAGGCACTTTATCTGGTGGAAAATATACTCTCTAACGTGTTTAGGGTAAACAATCTTCATAATTACTTGTATCGAAATGTTATAAAGTTTTGTTAGGATTTCATTAAAGGCCTGTTTGTAGAGAAAATATAAATTTTAAGATTACAAATTTACAATAACAACTTTGATTGAACAGGTCGCCTTTAGAGTTTAGACCCGATAAATAATAAATTTTAATCCTAAGTAGACTTAGTTCCTAGATAAAACGTAGATATAGGTAATATTCAGTTTTATTTTATTTGTCAGGAGTCAGGACTACCTACCTATCCAAGCCTATAATAATAACATAATAATTGTTATAATAATATTATAACATCTAAATGTTATAAAATAACGTTAACTATCAATTCACATTGATTGCACGAGCTAAATAAACGGCAGCAGAAAAACATTTCCATTATTTCGATGAAATGCCGAATAACCTGTAATTCATCTTATGAAGCTTTATCTTCCACATTTGTCGAAGTCACCCCAGCTCGCCGCCAAGTTTGAAGTAACTCATATCTCCGGTTAAAGATTTCATCCTTCGATATTGGACGATCGTAATATTTTAACGATTCAACCTGCTCCTTCTTTGTTTTACTATCCCCATTTTATTTTATCGAAACATTCGACGTAAAAGATTGACTTAAACTACGACTTTCTTTTCATTTTTAAATAGATTTCATATTCCTAATCCATTAATTTACCAACTCTTATAATACGTAGTATTTTTCCAATACTTTCTGTGATAATATTTAAAATCTTATTAAGTATCTACAAATATATTAATTTCTTAATAGTACTTACTTGACAAAGTATCGTTACTAGGCAATAATATTCATTATTGTGAAATTATGCGATTAAGTTGTAGAAAAGTCTGTAGATAACCAGCATTTTATAACGAGTGTTTTAAGTTCGACTGCCAGTTGGTACCCAGCCAACAGTTTTATTTCTCGCTCGCAGATTCATTCATGTCGCCTATTCTTATGCTTTGTGAACAGAATTTGTCTATCGTTCATATGCTATATATATATATACAATATTTTAATAGTTACTTTAAAGTATATTCAGACATAATGACCAATGGTAATGATATCTAACCATTATGAGATATTAATTCATAACATTGCACTTTTGCGTACTGGGAATTGGATTATAATAAATGCTCCCTGAAGCGAAATTTCAGAACAAATGTACATTCGTAAGCTGTCGTTTTCGACGACGTACCTACTGAGTTCCACCGCAAGGCATAAATAACCTTCTGAGAAAATTTTACCTCAAAAAAATGTTTGAATTTTTCAGCAATATCACACTTTATCATCCAATATTTTTCATATTTTTCTTTTAATTTGTTGAAGGCTTTTAAAATACCTTAATACTTTTATTACTCGTAGTAAGTAAAATGATAAACCTACATACTAAATAACTACAGATGTGTCATGTGATGCATCCACAATAATTATAATACGTATGAATCGCACGAGTATTAGAGTAAGTATATTAAATACCTAGAATGTACAGTACTAAATAAATACGTGCAAAATTTGTACCGTAAGCGATATTACGAAGGCTATTCAAAAAGAAACAGAGTCATATCAATCAATCTTGTTTGAAAAGTCACGTTTGTTAATTGTGTATTTAGTTAAAAATGATTAAAAATGGAAATCCGTGTGTTTCTTGTGTATATTATTTATAATTTATTTATGCCAAGTAAGTGATTTGATATGTTTTTTGAAATTTTATCAGCCCCGTTTTTAGCATTACAAAACTATAGCAAAAGTGAAATATACTTGTTTTTAATTAATTGATTGATTTTTATTTATTTATAGGTAAGATGATTAGCCTATACTTATGCTTTCCATAGCCAAAACTTATATTTTGTTCCATCAACAATAGAGCATTTTTTTAATAACAGGTACAATATCTAAAACATTTTCACTTAACGAGGCCATAGCAGCAGAAGAAAGAAATAAATCACCCGTAAAATCAACTTTGTCAGGTAACAAACTTGTTTAAAAATCTATGCAAGTAAATAATATTGAATTGTCTGTTTGAATTATACAAATAAGAGAGTATCAAACAATATACGATAATTTACGTGTTGTTTTTAATTTTTTATGATTCTCTATCAGCCCGTATTTATTTTGGTTAATCTCAGGAACGGCTGGATCCATTTTAATAGGATTTTAAATTCGCTTTTAACTTTCTATGGATATATTATTACGTAAAGGCAAAACAAAAAATTTGACATATTTTTTTAACTCTGTGTTTTTGGATCAGGTTTTGCACTAAAGTACTGAGTCGGGAATTAATAATAAAATAGTGTTTCTGTGGATGAATAATAAGCTGACAGCATAAAATAAAGATATGAGAGATGATGATGTAGTATAATTATTTAATAGGCTTTTGATAATTCTTGAGTTGTTTATGAATTTGCATATTTTTATTTCTAGGTTCACTTTTGAATACAAATAGAATTCAAGATTCAGCACTTGATTACCACAGGCAAAACATCAGAGGTATAGAATTTTTATGTGTCATCCATAAATAACTTTCTAAATTCTCAAGAAAATATGTTTGGGTATTTAATGTTGAAGTGTTATTTCTTCATTTTTCATTATCTTTCAGATATCTCAAAGGCACTTTCAACAAATTTTCTGTCACCATTAAAGTACAGGAGACCCTTTCTATTTAAATCGTCTTTGAAGCCTAAGACTTCAAGGCAAGCCCATAAAGGCCATAGAATTGTAAACCAAAGCAATCAAGTGAAACAACAACTGGAAAATGAAGAAATCAACGAAAATTACATTCCATTATTTAAGAGTCTTAGTATTATTCTTAATAATATCCTCAAAGCAGACTCAGGCGAGGCTATTATCCCAAAAAACAAATATAAAAGAAACAAAAACACTTTTCGATCAAATGACGTCGTGTGCAAGTGTACTTTTAGATCAACAACTGAATCCAACTTGGCCGATTCGTATCAAGAGACAGCTGCTTCCGCCACTTTTATCTCCACTGAGGTCGAGACTGAGTCATCCTCTGCGGTTACCACCTCGAAGACCCATCGTATTGCCCCTAATAACAACGGCAATCGCAGACGGAATCAGAACTTACCCATATTACCTGCAAGAAATACCCTTGGCTTTGGGAGAAACAATAGTGGAATCTATGAGAGACGCAGCACCGCGCATATCAGAAACAATGAAGGATTTACCATCGGGAATAACAGAGATCATGAACGCTATCCCAGAGTCAGAAACATTTCATCCTATACAGAAAATAGCGAAGAAAATACCTACAATTATGCACAAAACATTTCAAGCAGCTATGAATCCCGAGTGGAACGACCAGAAAGAGAACGAATTTCCTCCAAAGATTCAGATGGAAAAGCAGGCACAGTCAATAAGCACATTTACGCATCCATCGATTATGAAGGGAACTTACCTGGACACAAAGAAAAAGATAGAGTCTCAAATAGAACAATCCAAGAAGAGAGTGCAATACCTTTATCAAAACTTACTACCAGACTACAAAGGATTGAACCCCAAAAAACAGAAACTATACAACCCAAAGAAAAAGATTATGCAGCAATCAACCGCTTTATCACCAGTGCTAAGCAAATCTTTAACCGAAATAGCCAAAATTCCTCATTCAATAAAAGAAGCAGTAGAGGAAATGAAACAATGGAGTTAAATAGAAATAATCCACATAACAAAGGTATCATGATCTTCGACGGATACAGTGTAGCTAGAGATTTTAATGGTGAAAATAAATTGTCAGAAAAAGCAGTGGAAATTCGCACTTAGAATATATTAAAAAATTAATTAATTTGTTACAGTTTAATACAGTTATCGGCGTCCTTTCTTGCTTTTGCTCTTATTTACAGCTTGCTGTGTGGGTTGTGGTTGCTGTTCAACAGGTCTGTAAAAATAAATGATTCTTATTTTTAAATTTAAATAATGTAAAATTTTGCTTATAAATTAGGCTAAATCTTAAACCTTATTGAAATATAATGTCATTATGTACTTATTAAAAAAAAATAACATTTACCTATTTTGTCTTGTTTTAAGTTTGGGAATTGTTTCCACTAAATATTTCATTACATCTTCTCTGGTAACAAACTCTGGCTTAATTGGTGTACCATCATCATTTTTAATTTCAACTCGTAGTCTTCCCCTGTATAAGATTTCCTATAAATGAAAATTTTTATTTAACACATAGATGGGGCTTTTAAACTAATTTTTACTGATTGTTTTGAAAATTAATATAATTTATTAAATGAGTGAAGAAATATAAAATAAAAACTATAAAATATCAAAAATATAAAAGAAATCAAAAATAGGAAACACAGCAAGATAATTTTTATAAATATTAATAAAAAAATTACAATTAAATATTTGACTAGCCTCTACGACAGGCAGGGCAAAATCTAATGCTTACTTACTTTACTACGTTCACGTGGATATAACTTGTTCTCAACACCGATATGTAAACCTAAGGGCAGAAGCACGTCCCTCATCTCCTGATATGTAGGATTTTCAACACACATTGTCTTTGGCAAGCGACGACCTTCGGCTAGAGTTTTCTTACTGTTTATATAAGCAGGATATATACAAATCCATCTGAAAACGTTAAATATAAGCTGTTATCCTGCTTAACATTCAATATCTAAATACACATACGACTTTCTAACTCACCGTTCCACGTCAGTGTGTTTTTTATCGGCACTCCAAGATGCAACCATAGATGCCATTTTATATATTCAATATTTCAAAAATAACACGATTTAATTCGACAAAAATAATTGGAAATAGAATACAATTCAATTTTCAATGTTAAACAAATAGAAATGACAAGAAAGAGAACTCGTTGTGTCAACGTAAAACGTTCTTACATTTACTTGAAAAGTTGAAAACGTAAGACGTTAACCTAGTACCTTTAATCTAAAATCTAAATAACAAAGTACCTACTCAATGTTGGTAAAAATTTGACGTTTATACTTAAGCCTCGGTCACACATAGCGAATACTCGCTGCGAGCATGCGCAAATAGCCAGTAACGAATACTCGCGGCGAGTAGGCATCACAGTCAGTTGTTATTGAGTGTGCACGCGCGAAGTTCGCAGAGAAAGTTCCGTTAGATGCTGTATTTATTAGATATCTTGATGTTATGTCGAATACTTTTGTAACATACTTCAGTTATCATCGACCAATTGTCACAGTAAGGGCCGAAACACATAACGCAAACTGCTTATTTTTGCGGCGCCGCAACGCCAAAATCGGCAGTTGCGTTGCCGCGTTGCGGCGTCGCGAAACAGGGCATTATGGTAGGGCAACCATTTTCTCGTGATTTTTGAGTGTGGATAGACGTCTCTCTGCGATGGATCGTAATAAACTTATTGCTTATTTGTTATTAAGAAGACATTATTCTATCTTAAAAATACGGCAAAGAAGATACTGGATACATCCATTAAGTAAGGGTATGAATCCAAATGGCGAGTTCTTTTCTAAAAAATACGAAGCATTAAAGATAGACGAAAAAAAATTTGTTGCCTACTTTAGAATGAGTATATCATCATTTGAAGAGCTATTAAGCGAGTTATCAAAATATATACAGAAGAAAAAAAATAAAGGAAGAAAACCAGTTACTGCTTTGGAAATGCTGGGCTTAACTTTAAGGTAAAACAAATAGGTTTCTTATTTTTTTTTATTGATGTTTATGGCACTCGGAATCAAATGTTTAGTTTTATTTGTACCCCTGGCTTTATACACCTGTGGTACTAGCGGGGTGTCGATAAAAATTTTGCATCACTAGTGTTCATGGTTTGGGGGTACCTAGTGGTACAAAGCCAGGTTCAAATGAAACAAGACAGAATCAAATTAAGCTTTTTGCATTATACAATTTTCTTACTTTAAGAATACTTTAATAGGCCTTAAAAAATGTAATGATCAATTTAAGAAAAATCAAACTCCTCATCTTGTGAAACATAGGAAGTAGCTGACGTTTCGTCCAGTAAAAATGGTGAATTTATTGGACGTTGTTGGTTTGATGATGAGGTAGTCCTCTGTTCAGTAATCGAACTTCCAGGAGTAGAAGTGTGGTAGCCACTCTGAACCGTATTATCGTATCTCATAGTTGAATATCCTTGATTGTAACCCTGATGCTGATATTCTTGATTATAGCCGTGATGTGTATTTTGATGAATTGAAGGTTGAAGAATGTCGGTTAATATTTGAAGCACCCGACTTTGAAATATCAATGTTTGATTCTCATTTAACGATTGTAGAGATGGTAAAATCCCCTTGAAAAAATGCAAATGTCTATTCTCCGGTGTTTTTAATATTGCCAATAAATCTTCTTCAATATCATCCTTATCATCTGCCTTTCGTTTTCGTGGTTGACTTTTATAACGAGGCAATGCCGTTATTTCATTCTCAATATCTCCTTCCGCTACGCATAAACTGGAATCAGTTGCATTTTGTGAAACCTTTTTCAAAAACTGTAATTGTTTATTCAAGTGATATTCTTTAATTTTTGCAGCTCCAGCTCCTGATCGATTGGCATCTTTTAGTTTTTTTTGATATTTAGCAAAATTATCTTTTATGGCCTTCCACTTCTTGACTAAATCATTACCTGCAACAAAAAACTTCACAAGTGAAAAATAGTAATAAAGACTAAAATTCCCTAGATTCCATTTATACTACATATAAAATTTGATATAACTTTCATAAGTACTTTCGGTCCATCCAATTTCATATAAATGGCTGGCCGCCGAAAAAGAATAATTTTCTGCTTTTTCTTGACTTAGGCAAGTTAAAAACTGATTGACTTTGCCTAGAACAACCATAATGTAAAATATTTATTGAGTACTTCTTTGAAAAACTACCTGTCTATCTTTGAAAATCTATTCCTTTAGCAACACTATTACCTGCGCGGTTTGAGTTTGATTATACCTACATTTGTATTATTTTATTATTTGCCTACTAATTATTATTTCATTTTAGATTTCTAGCAACCGGCAGTGACTTTAAAACCATGCATACGAATTACTTCCGAGGAGCAAGTACAATAGCAAAAATTGTAAGGACAGTTTGTCGCGCCATATGGAAACATCTATCAAGTCAAAATATACCTCCTATAACAAAACAGGTTCTAGAAGATGTCGCTATTGAGTTTGACAAGAAAGCAAATTTTCCTAACTGCATAGGAGCTCTTGATGGTAAACATGTCCGTATTACATGTCCTGCGCACAGTGGATCACTGTTTTACAATTATAAGGGCTATAATTCAATAGTTTTATTAGCTCTTGTAGATTCTAGATATAGATTCATTTTTGTCGATATAGGAGCGTATGGCAAGGAAAGTGACTCCACCGTTTTCCAGAACTCTAAACTTTATGATTTGATTATGACACGCAAATTACCTATTCCTGTACCAAAGCCTTTACCAGGTTCTCAAAATGAAACTCCATTTGTTTTTGTAGGAGATGAAGCATTCTCAATTTCGAATAACGTCATGCGCCCTTACTCAGGAAAACATTTGTCGGTACAACAAAGAGTTTACAATTATCGACTGAGTCGTGCCCGAAGATATGTCGAGTGCGCTTTTGGCATCCTAGCCAATAAATGGCGCATATTTCATCGATCTATGAATGTGCAATACGAATTTGCGACAGACATTATCAAGGCATGTTGTGTAATGCACAACTTTGTTTTGAATCGAGATGGAGTACAAGCGACCGATGACATTATCTTTGATGATTCTGATCTGCAAATGTTGCATTTGCCCACAGCAAATGAAAATAATTTAAGCCCACATCTAATACGGAATGATTTTTGTAATTACTTTTCCAGTGATGTTGGCGTCCTAAGTTGGCAATTAAACAAAATATGAATGTTCGTATACCTACTCAGTTCAAAATACAAATAATACCTTAATACATTTGATTCAAACTATTTAACATGTTGTGAACTGCGAATAAACAATTTAAATGGCAATTTGGTTTTATTTATAGTATTTGTTTACCTTTTTGAATAAGAGCGCGAGAAAAAAATATAATTTTAACTTAGAGAAAATCTTTTGCATAGGGCATTAAAATAAATGGTGTATTTCATATGATTAAAAAAAAAAGATACATGCTACTTACATTAAACTACAATTTAAACCGCGGATCAGATTTTTACGTTTTTACTACAGTAAAAATTGTAGTTTTATTGTGAATAGTGATCGCGTAAACCTAAGACCAATGATATTAAATAAAACAAGTAGCCTAAGACTATATGTTACTACTTACCCAGTTTTGATTTTTCGGTTGAGTTTTTTTCCTTGTAATCAACATAAACGATCTCACAAATGCTTTTCCATGCTTCTTGTTTTATAAATTTGTCTTTATAGGTTTCGTCACTAGTATCCCACAAACAACGGTGTTCCTGAACCGAAGATATAAACAGATCGACGTCAACGTCAGACATTTTAATTTTAAAACTGCTTCTCGGTTGACACGTGTTGTTTGCAAGAGTGTTAGAAACAAACTGCATCCTTGTCAACAAGTATGACGTCATAACGCTGGAATTCACGTCGTGCGTTGCGGCGCCGCACCGCTATAGCGCACTGCCGATTTCAGCGGCGCGGCGCCGCAACGCGCTTATGTGTTTCGGCCCTAATAGTTCCTATCGTAATCTGTACTTTTCTGCATATTACTTAAATTACAAAATAATGTCGATGTTTCACATCTGCCAGGCATCCCGTGACGGCTCACAATTTTTTAGCATTTTGTGCTGACTTGCTTTTTATCCTGCCAAACTCTTATGGCAGGATTTGTCAGTCAGCCCCTGTCCAGATGAGGCGTTTTACACGCGTACGGACACGCGCGTAGCCGAAATACTACAGTAGCTACATACATTCCGTACATTACCTTCTGATGTCCGGACTAATAGTAAAATATTCTTAGTCTTTTATATAATATATATATATCTTACAATATTTATTCCATACAAAACGGCAATTTCCTAGGTAAAGACGTAATATTTTATATAAATCCCTCTCTGTGAAGGAACGCGCGTAAAACGCCTCATCTGGACAGGGGTTTAGAATTAGCAGGGAACTCTAATTAAATAATACTGGTAGGACTGGTAACACTAATCATGATGACAAATTACAGAAAGCATAAAGTGAGTAGTGACTAGTGACTACTGACTAGTGACTAGTCAGTACCTCACTACTACTTACTACTGAAGTACTGAATACTGATTAACCTAAAATGAGGTTTTAAAATTTGTATTTGAATTTGTGATTGACTGTTACATAAAATATGGATTGTTTATTAGTAGCTAATGATTTTTTGGCTGTAGCAAAGGGAAATTTTATTGATTGTTATATTGATCAACATCATAAAATTTTATCGACTGATGATACTTCTGTTGCCGATAATTCGATATGCGACTTAGCTATTTCCAATAATCATAAATATTTCGCTACGTTAACATCATCCAAGAAACTTACAGTCTATAGTATACCGTCCTTTGAGCTTGTGAATTTATTTTCACTGCCACGGAGTGCAAGTAAAATAAGGTTTGGAGCTGAAGACTCTCATATATTTGTTGCAGATAAAACTGGAGATGTGATATTCTATAAAATATTTAATGGTGATAGTGGCGTGAAGCTTTTAGGACATTTAAGCTTCCTTCTTAATGTTTTACAAAGTCAAGACGGCAATTATCTGATATCAGCGGACCGAGATGAAAAAATAAGGGTTTCATGTTATCCTAACACTTACAATATACAAACATATTGTCTGGGACACAAAGAGTTTGTCAATCATATTGAGTTTCTGCCTCACAATGATAAATATTTATTAAGTGCATCTGGTGATGGAACAATAAAGTGCTGGGATTATATTATTGGTCATTGTGCTTATACTATTGAGACAAAAAATGATCTTAGTGATAAAAGTCTTCAGAAAAAATTTAAAGAAGCTATGGATGACGATTGTATAGAAGTAGAGAGCCTACCTATTGTTCAATTTACTACCTCAAAACTCAATGAAATCAGTAGTTTAATAGCTGTCTCTGTTTACTCTTATAGTGAATTACTTATATATAGTTTCAAAAGCATTGATGGTAAATTTGATTATAAACTTATAGGTACAATAAGATTTAAAGGATTATCTGTCTGTTTACGTCTTTATAAAACATCACTGTTTGTATTTGACAGTACAAATAACATAGTAACTAAATATGACATTACCAATGCTGAAAATAATACAATTATAAATACATCACACACAATTGAAATGTTTGTTGATAAGAAAATTGATATAATAAATGACTTGGATCAAAATATAAAAACATTGTTTAAAAGAAAATTTGACAATGTTCAAGTGTATCAAGAAAGAAAAAAGAATAGGCTAGTAAAAAAAACATGACAGTTCTTTGATTATTGATTTGATATGAATTACACCTTATAAATCTTGACATTTATATAATAATAATAGTATATATAGTTTATATAATAATAGTAAATAACAGAAAGTACATTGTACTGCTTATATAACTCAATTTATATGGTATTAAATAAAACAGTTTTTAACATGCATTGTTTATTATTTCTCATCAATCAAATTATGTGCACAAGTTTTATAAAAATAAGTGAAATGTTTCATCATTTAACTATTGATAGCTATACCAAGATTCCATATTATCAACTAACAAAGACAAAAAAAGATATCAATTTTCACTAAACAACAAACAATTATTATTTTAGATTCTCCCATTATTGCTTTTGATAGAAACAGTTTATAATTATTATATATAGCTCTAGCAATTTCCATATAGAATTAATGAACAGAATGTATTTTTATATAGATTTACAATTGTTACTCCTAAATGTAATAAATACAACTTCCTATTTTATTTTACCTTGATTTAAGCACATTAGCAAAGGTCCGGAGATGATAGCTAACATTGTCAATTTCATTTAAGATATTCTCTTTGAGATCCATCAGGTCTGGTAAATTATTACAATCAGGCACATTTAGTAGTGTTGTAAATATCTTATCCCATAAACTTACTTTCATGTACCTGAAAAATGAATGTCTTGCAATTTTTAATTTTTTTTTTAAATGGAATAGGAGGCAAATGGGCAGGAGGCTAACTTATGAAAAGCGGTCCGCCGCCCATGGACACCCCTAACCCCAATTGGGCCAAGGATGAGTTACCGGCCTTTTAGAGAGGTATGAATTAATATCTTTAAAAAAATATACAAAAAAAACTGACCAGCCAGTAACAAAACTTACCTTATAGTAACTTCATGAAATATATCTATCTTTTTAATTAGTTGCAAGTGAAGAATAAAGAAAATTTACCTTGGTAGTTTTTTATCAATATTCCATTGGCCAAGACGATTGGCCACTTTCATGTAACTACCCATCAAAATGACATGTATAGTGCCAGCCAGACAATATAAATCTGTTTGATATGTCCATGGTTTTCCTTCTCTCATCTCAGTACAAGTAAAGCCTTCGGTTGCAATAACCTATAAAAATTAGAATAGAATCATATTAAAAACGTTTTCCATGAGCAAAAAGATATTTATAATTTTAAATCAAATATGCTACAAGGTAGTTTCTGTCCAATATTTTTGTTTTACTTTTGAATTAATAAGATTTGAACAACCAGCTTTTTATGATTTGCGCATTTTATTCATACATTCAATGTTGAAAAGTGAAAGAAAAATCAAGGCATAAACAAATCTTACAATTTAGTGTAAATGAACTGTTAACAGACCTCTCTAAATGTTGTTTCTTCTGGGAACAAAGACATGTCTATTGCACATCCAAAATCTATTAATTGCAGTGAAGGAGTTCGCCATTCTTGAGTTGGTCTGTGAATTGGTAAAATTAGATATGTATTATTATTTATTAAGACATCTGATTAAAGCTTCATTAATGGTCTGGTCAGACAGCAGGCGGGTCGGTCGTACCAATTACTATAGTAGAGGTCACAGAGGACGACACATCGTGGCGCTTGGCGTATCAGAGGACCCGACCCGCCCGCTGTCTGACCAGACCATTAGACGGAGTTTCTCACACGTCATATCATACGCTACTATCACAAGCAATAATCACCGTAACATTATCATATCAAAATGTTTACATACAGGCAAGAAATAAATTATCACCAACGATTATATCATACGAGTTTCGTCAATGACTTATAGCTAGTCAATACTTTCCTGCATCTTTTACACGACACAATAATATTAGTAAGAAGATTCTTGCTTACGAGAATCTCGAATGGTCTAAAGCTAAACGATGACATTATTTTCAAGTTTCCGTTTTATTAATTCTTATCTTAGAACGGCAGATATAATTAAAATACCCTCGTGCACTGCACTCATGGCTGCGACTGGCACAAAACCTCGAAATACGATGATTGCTTTGAAATTCTGTTTACACGAATACAATCAATATTCCATGCGAGGCAATTATCGCCAAAGTGGAAGAGCGAGACGAAGAAACTTTTTTATAAGATTTCGATTATCGTATCTTCGAGACGAGAAACTGTCTAAATGGCCCTTAAATCTTAGCAAGTAAGAAGTCAAGCAAATGGTACTTAATAATATTATTTTTATTGTTTCTTTCCAGAAACTTAAACGTATACTGGCCATTACGTATTGAGTTTGAAAGAAGAATCCATAACATTCTCTAAGATAGACTAAGCCAATGTACCGTTATACTACATACGTTCGATAAGAACGTACTAGACTTCTGCGAATTCTAAAACGAAATATATTTATGGTAATTCTTTAGGAATTTAAAGCATACACCAGTGCCCACCCGCAGCCGGGAACAATCCTTAAATATAACATGACATTTCAAATTTAAATGTAAAAGAAGAGTAGTATAACGCAACCACTTACATTTTCATCAACAAAAAATTGTCAGGCTTAATATCAGCATGAATGATCTGCGCCTTGTGAAGATAATGTACTATAGATAACATTTCAGCAGTAAATAATATAACTATAAGCTCATTAATACATTTTGAGGTAGCTAGGCGAACTTTATTAGCCACGTCTAATAAAGATCCATACTTTGAATATTCAGATACAAACAAGCTCGCGTTATCTCCAAGGAAAGCTGTGCTAATATCCATGTAACCTGGAAGCTATAAACAAAACAATTAAATTAATTTGATTCGAGATATATACCTTCCAATATTTTAATATTCTTTTTCTCTTACCATAAATGGATTTTTTATTCTAGCCTTTATTTCTTGACAAATATAGAACTCCCAAGGTCTACTCGGTTTTTGATATTTAACGGCAACCGACTTGTTACTATTAATATCTAAGCATAAAAACACCGCGCCATAATTTCCTTTTCCCAATTGCTTTTCTATAGAAAACTTAGTTCCACCCACAGTCACTACAGTAGCTAACTGAAGTTTTGGAATAGATCTCACTTCATTATAACCTTCAGCGTGAGTTTTGTTTGGAAACTTAACATATTCCAGTAACGATGACAAAATTTTTTTATTGAATGGATCAATTACTTTTGGAAACTCAATGTCGGCTGGTCGAGAAATTTCAGATGTAGAAACCAAAGATATTGAATGATTGGATTTGTAAGCAGTGCAATCCATACTATTTTCGCTATCGACGTCCATTCCATAATCTGAATGCCGCGAACCCAAGTAACGGCCATCTTTATTAACAGAATCTCTGCTGTCTTCTGAATGAATGTCCACTCTATGTTCAAAATCCAACTGACGTTTGGAAAGATCTTTATTTTTATCAACCATATGGATAACTTTAGCAGATTGTATTGGAGTAACTGTTTGGGCAGTCATGCCGTCTTTACTGTCAGAATCAGATAAACCAGAAGAAGGTGGTATTTGAGCTTGTTCTGGACTTGACACATACAGATTTTTATGCATCTTTTGAGAAATACTTGGGCTATTAGTAAATTTAGGAGTATTAGCATTATCTTTGGGTTCATTTCTATTTGTAATGAAATTAAGATATTGATTAGAAAATCCAGCATCAGGAGAATTTGACTCGATGTTAACACTGGGTTGGTCTTGCTTTACATTTCTTAATGAAACAGTTTGATTTTTGTTTTTGCTAGTTTCATCCTCTTTTACACAACTATTATCATGTTTCATTTGCACATCAAAACCACTCTGTAGAAGGTTATGGGCGGAAGTATTTCTAAAGTTATGTTGCAATTGCTGAGGGCTTTGGTATATTTGAAAAGAATGATTAGGCATTCCAAAAGCTTGAGTTTCTGTATGTTTAGGAAGCTGCCGATATGAACTTTGAACAGTGTTATAATTGGGGCTATTAGTCTGGCTGGTGTTGGCGTACACGTTAGCCGTACTGTATTGTGAATGCACATAGTTTTGGTTGTATGCCTGGCTCTGAGGGAGCTGACTAGGTCTTTGATAATACTGGGGGTTTTGATACTGAGGTTGTGGACTTGGGCTTTGATACATAGCTTGTTGATTAGGATAACTTTGCCTTTCACCCTGATTATAATAGTCTTGTCGACCGGGGTAAGGATTTTGGGGACTAATCATACCGTGACCAGGGCTACGATACCCTGTTTGGTTTGAATATGTGGGACTTTGAAACCCGACTGTGACAGACTGTACGGCATTGACATCGTGCGTATTTTGCATACCAGGATGCTGAGGACTATGATACACAGGGCTTCCATAGCTTTGTATCTGAGGCTGATTTATTACTTGACTGTTATATGTTTGTTGGTGCTGATAGCTATAGTTTTGCTGGTAGTGCATTGATGTTTGTGAATTATATCCATTGTAATTTTGTACTTGTTTTTGATACTGAGGATCATGTGTATGATAAGGCACTGAGGTTTGCTTTTCTTGAAGTTTCTGATGTCCACTTCTGAATTGTCCATTTGGTAATCTACCTTGCGAAGCTATAGAGACTCGTTTACTATTTTGCTGGATAGGATCATTGTGGTTATACATTGAATCATAGTTAGTTGTGTAACCAGTAAAGTTGCCTCTGGTGGATTGTCCAGAAGAGCTAGATCCAGATTTGCTGAAAATTATTATACATTGAATGAAATGTTGCGCATCTCATTCTGAATTTAAACTCGGCTTAAATTTTTTAACTAAACTTATAAACATTCAGGAATATTTGAAAGTAATTCTGAATATTATGAATTAAGTGAAAATAAATTTGTGACAAGAAACAAATGCTTTAAAGATATTATTTGAGATGACATTGATTTATATACATCCGATATTACACATATCCTTATTTTATTTTCCTTACCTGTTATATTCTCGGGTGGCTTCCATAATAACTGATAATCCAACTCCTGCGTTATCAACCGTCATTTGTTGATCCTGTTGTTTCAAATCTTCCCTTTTCACTTGATCTTGATCCATTGCACTTTCGTCAATACTGAATTTCGGGAATGATGAAAATTTTACTGTATCTATACAACTCATCGGTTTCTTAAACTGAGACAGATTCGGTGTACTCGCGTCTTTCACATTGAAATTGAATACTTGGGTGCAGGACGGTTCTTCATAGTATGCGGTTTTGTTTACCTATAAAAATAAAAATTAATTAATGACACAAAAATATTTTAGTTCTCATTGTTTGGCTCAGGATTTTTTATTTAGCATTATGTTTGATTAATTATCTTTATATGAGGAGTGTATGAATTGTAATTTAGCCAAACATAAAAAAAAATAATTTTATAGACATACCTGGGGCATGTTCGGAGTAGGTATTGAAATTTTTTTCTCATTCTCCTTATCATTGGGCATATCTTGGGTATCAGCTAAGTCATAGTTTTTCTTTGTATTCAAAGCCATGGTTATAGACCTATCTTCATGGATGTCAAATTTTTGAATATCAAATTGTTGCGCTACTGGTTGGACCATTGATGGTTCTAAAACTTTAAAACAAATAAATTATATTGAGTAAAGTATCTTTATTTATCTGCATCTAACATCTTATGTTGTTTTTTAAGTTAAAACTAAGTAAACAACAGGAAAAAAATTAACACACCATTATTATCATTGAAGATATTCCGAAGTTCCCATCTTGCTTCCTTCGTATTTACTGTCACTGAATCACCCAAGAGATTACCCATCAAACTTCTATTGAACTCTTCCATTAGATTGTTTTTAGCATAATTTGTACCATTGTACCCAGCCTCATCCATTTCAATCTCTTTATCATAAGGTTTTTCTTCCTTTTTAGTTTCATGTTTACTGAGTTCCTTTGAGTCAAGGTTAACTAGAACTTTTGGTTCTCCAGGTGAAGGTATTGAGTTAACCTTGGTAACGTTTTGAAGTGAGGGTATTTGTAAAGGTATAAGCTGAGACATATGATCATGCTCTGTGTCTAAAGCGCAATTTGCTAAAGTCTCCAAGGCACTACACTGCATAAGCGTCTCATTTGTATTGTGAGTTTGTTTTTCTTCCACTTCTTGAGCAGGCTGCAATTTTTTCTCTATGTTGTATTTTCTTGACCTTATTTCTTCTAAACTATATTCTTTATCATCTACATAAACCTGCAAAAGCCAAGCGAAATTGAAACATTTATGAAAACTGTTATCTTTTTCATAAAAAAAAATTTATAATAGCACATTGTGTGATTTAGTTGTAAGAGAAGAAATAAAATATTTTGTATCAACTAATGATTACCTCTACTTTGTTATAACAAGGTATTTTAGTTGGGTCAGGAGGATCAGGTACACAGAGAGGCACATTGAATACTAAATCATCCACGCAATAAGGCAAGTAATTTGCAGGTAATCGCAGTTCCTCATTTGAATCTTCATATGCTGTTAGAAAAATTCTTATATCAACATATTGTACTTGAATACTCAATACATACAAACACATGAATTATAATTTTTCAGCCATACGTAAAAATAAGTTATACATAATGTTACTTTCAAATAACTAAACAGTATACAGCTACAAATAATTTGATATTTAAACAAAGCTTAATCAAATTGTGGTTAGTTGACCAAACATATGGCTACGAAGATTAACCTAGACCTAAACCTAAACACAGAAAAAAGAAATTCAGACCTAAATACAGAAAAAAGAAATTCTCTAATTCACAACTAGGATTTATATCATGTCTGGTTACCATTATTTTCAAAACATATTTTAGAACATATTAAAGAATTGTCTTTATTACTATTTTATTTAGGTGGAAATTGTAATTATTATAAAAACATCTGAACTTACGAGTAAACGGCAGAGGCTGGTGCGGTACAATATTGGTGTGTACCATTTTAGTCTTAGGGTTAGTCCACATGCCGACTTCTTTTTCATTTTCCACATTACTCGCCTGGATCAGGGATGATGGTCCCGGATCGTCACTTATAGGCACCTTATCAAGAGAAGTCGATGGCGCGTCCTAGTAGAAATTTTTATATTATGGTAAAATACATTTTTACGTCAACATTTTTACATTAAAGTGTGTGTCACACTTGTATCATGCAGGCGCTAAAGCAAATTTTAAACAATTTAACTCGATAAATAGAGAATTTGTTACAATTTTTGCAATGTGTAATCCTATACCCCCCATAGGCCATACTGAAAGAAGAGGTAGTGATTAGTACAACCTACGTAGGTGTTTTCAAAATTAGATAATACATTTGGTGAGTACGCGACTTTAGCGTAGCTTTTATACAATATATACTAGCTGGTACCTCACGACTTGGTCCGCTTGGTATTTTACAAACAGAGTTGCAATCTGGGTACAAAGTAAAATACTGGTACAAGTACAAATATTGGGTAAAAATTATAATTTTTTGAAATCTGTTTTACTTTCACCTGGTCTATCCAGGATATGTATTGTTTTGTTTGGATTCAAGATCTTCTCAATAAAAGATAACGAAAATCTTCTATGTACCTAATTGCTATATTATAATTATATATTAGTTCGGTCGGCTGATGTCGTGAACACTCGGGTCGGGTTTCTTGTTTAAACTTATCGTTAACAGGTGCGCGTGTTAACCCCTTTAGGTCCAAGCTGTGCTACTCTGTACTTATGTTTAGTGTGATTTCTATAATTTTTTTAATTGCAAATTGCTTAAAATATAAATATACAGCTACAGCTATATATTTCTATATATATAATGTAAATTATTGATTGAAATATTTTTTGTTTTAATTTATAATATGGACATTTATATTGTTTCATTTGCATTAATAAGGGCCGGACAGCGGAATATTGAGTATTTATGGGTGACTCACCACTGGGAGATAGAAACGTGAAAAAACAACCATGTGAAAATAATTCACGAGACATTCGAGGCTTTCGAGACATGAAAAGAATGGTCAAGAAATGAAAATTACACAACACGCATAACTTTACGTTTTGACGTAAGTTTTTCGATTAATTCAAGGAAATGTTATAGTAGATTTTTGACGTAAATTTACGTTGTCGCGAATATACCAAATTTCATAAAATCGTTCATAGAAATAATTTGTGATGCTATAACACACAGCCAAAGTTTCCAAAAATGATTCATTCAGGATTTCTACCGAATGGCGACCAGCAAATGGTCCAAAGTTGCCTGTAGCTCACAAACAAGCTCGGTTAAGATTTGCGCGTGATTACCTAAATTGGACAGAAGAGAAATGAGCCTCCGTATTGTTCACGGACGAGTATAGGACATGTTTATATGGTGCAGATGGTCGCAGAAGAGTCTATCGTCGACGTGGGGAGCGATATGCTCAAAGTTGCATTGAGGAGCGTGTTCTTTTTGGAGGCGGTTCGTGTATGGTCTGGGGTGGCATGTCGATGAACGGGCGAACAGAACTTGTGTTCATAGACATGTTCCGTCAAAACGGTAAGACGAGGGGGTTTGACTGCACATCGCTACATAACAGAAATCTTAGAAGTTCACGTGGTGCCTTATATGAGATTCATAGGCGAAAATTTTACTTTAATGCAGGATAATGCCCGGCCGCACGCTGCTGCACAAGTTCGACAATATTGCGAAGAGGTTGGGATACGTACAATGAATTGGCCAACACGCAGCCCGGATCTTAATCCCATTGAGCATGTTTGGGACAATTTAAAAAGAGCTGTATATGCGAGAAATCCTGTACCCACGACAGTGGCAGCACTAAGAACAGCACTTTCAGAAGAATGGGACAATATTCCGCAAGATCTTTTAATAACCTTAATAAAATCTATGCGGAACCGATTAGAATCCGTAATAAGGGCACGTGGAGGTAATTCACCTTATTAAAACATAAATAAACCCTTGCATAAAGTTTGTGTCTATTGTTAAAACCAATTTTTTTATTAAACCAATTTTCCTTAAATTTCTGTTTTTTCTTCAAAAAAGTCATTCCAGTACACAAACTTAAACTTAAGGATATGACCCTACGCTGTTTTAAAGTTCACAAACCAATCTAGAGGTTTCAATTTAAATCTGTATAGAAAGTTTGCATACTTGGTTAAAATATTTATTTCAAAGTCGTCTAATACTTTGATACAGTTTATGAGTCCATCAGTGTATAAATAAATATATAAATATAAATATATATAATACATATATATATGTGTGTATTATATATATCTCTACATTCATGATTATTGATTTTTATTATTGGAATAAAAAAAAACAATATTATGGCTACAACAACAATATCATAACTAATCAAGCCAACATCATAATGGAACAGGTATTATAACAATAATGATATTTCATAACAAAATAACATTACTCAAGAGAAAAAGAATATTTCTGTAATCTTTAATTTTTTTTTTGCATATAGGGTATTCTAAGTGAAGCTCAATCTGCCCTCAATTTTTACAATTACGCCACATAAACAGAAAGTATTCTAAATACTACAGATAGCAATATTTTATTTTTCTAACATAAATTGTGGTTAATTAAATTAATGAAAATCCTATCTAAAGAAAACATACTACAAAAACATATTACATAAAATTGAAGAAATTTATAATTGATTATATTTGAAAGTTGCTTATAAATCATAATTAAAAACAGTATCTATAAAATACATTAGTACTAACCTCATAGACATTAACCATGACATTTTGTGTGGAATGTCTTCCATCATGACCTTGTTGCCTCAAAGTCCCTGGCACTGTGCTCTTAATATTGCCTCCCACTCGTTGTATAGGTGCTGTTGCTATATTACGTCTCTTAAATGACTTCAAAGATGTCAAAGCCATCCTTGTTTCTGCAAGTGCAGATGCTGCCTTCCTCTTTGTTGGTGAATCATCATGCAGCATTCTTTGAGCATAAAATAATTGGAAATTCCTGAAAAAAATATTTTCCAATAATCACTAATCACCTTCTAGCCTTTAAAGTTTAAAGGAAATAGTGAGTGAAACAGATGCAGAACTGTGTCTGCAAATATCTCTGGTATGGTACTCACATATGTGCTTGCTCCAGTTCATCTAAAGGTTGGGCCTTAGCTTGGAGGCCTAACATATACACTTGGTTGGCTTTTTTAAAATCACCAGATTCTTCACAATAGCATGCCCATGCTCTGTACAACTCTGAACATTCTACACCAAGGCCCATACTGTACAGTCTTTGATATATTTCCATTGGATTTGATAAAGAGTCAATCTAATAAATATTAAACAATAAAAATTATGTATATACCAAAATAATATAATTGTTATATTACAAGAAACTAATAACATGCTTTAAACTTACATATTTTATCCACAGTTTAACTAGCCTTCTGTCCTGATAATATGCTTCTTCTCTTTCAAATAATTGTAAGCAATCCTTGATTAGCTGGTCTATGTGACCCTCATGGCCATGTTTTGGGTAAGATTGTTCAACCCATTGGATGTAATTAAACCAAGGATCTAAAGGATCTGGGCCTTGATATTGCCTAATAGCTTCTTCATGCTCTCTAAAAATATTTATTAATTTTAAAAATTATTATTATTTTCGAGCAGTTACGAACTGCACAACAAATTTAAATTTGTAAGAACATAATTTAAATATAAAAAAATCTAAATTCTAAACAAACTCTTCTCTATCTTTTTTAAATTTTTCTATAAAATAGAATTATTTAGAATAGAAGACTCCGAATAAGCAATATTTTGACAAGAAATACTTACTCTTTTTGCTGCTGCAGCTGTTTCTGGGCATCAACATCAGATTGAGCTTGTAATGCAGCACCTAACTGCAAGGCATTTCTGCCACCTCTCAAAGGCTGAATATTCTCTTTACTTACATCGATGTCCATCGTTACTGCAAATTTAAGCTCAATGAGTACTATGATTGGAATAAACACAAAAAATTTGGACAGTATTACTGAAATGTTCACATCTCTCACATAAGACAACTAATAAATAAATACTAATTCTTGCCTTTCTTAAGAACGCTTCACTTTTTAAACATAATTAATTATAGTAAAATGGGTATGCGAATACTGAAGATTATTCTTTTTTTAACGAAAAATAAAGTCTGTAAAACCTAAAGCACAAAATACGTGCGAAATACGAATCCGAATTCCGACAGTCAAATTTGACAAGTTGAACTGTTGGGCTAGAATTTTGTTTATGGTTGAATTCAAAATAAAGCCGTTATTAATACGATAATAATAATTATTTGACTTGGCAATAATTGTAGCTCTATAAAATAATTTTCAAGTTTAATAAATGCCTACCTACCAATTTCAAACTTCACAAACAATTTTTTAAAATAAGGAATACATCACCGGTCACGGACATGCCACGGAGTACACATGTAGCGATATAATATAAATTGACAAAAATGTTTCACAGTGGTTCCAATTCTGATGTGCACGTACAACTCTCTAAACTAGCAAGAATAATTTATTCATCAACTCTTTGCTTTGTTAAACTCAAAACACAACCTCAAAAAAATTTTGATTAATAATTTATTGTAGAACTGGTTAATAGTTATTTAATGCAAGTCGATTTTAATCGTATGATATACCTAAATGACTGTTTAATCTACTACCGCTTCGTATTCTAGGGGTAGCCCGTAGCGTTCTGGTAAAGAAGAAGCGTCGCAAGAAACTCTCAATAATACAATATATCTAGGGACCGCAAAGGAAGGTTACTGACGTCCGCTGGTCGCCTCACTGGGTCTCTCACGGATCATCCGGGGGTCTCACCTGGCGGGGCTTGACCGCGAGCTGAGCGTCCGCCCTTCACACTCTCGGACTTACATCACGGGCCAAGTGAGTGGTTTCCTCGGCCCCCGTCCTTAGGGCTATATTAGGCCTGCCCAAATTACCACCCTGTCCATCCACAGGGCGCGGACCCTTTTTCACTTGAAGGGCCGAAAGGTCGACCAAGTATAAATTAATTTTAAACAAAAAAATAAAACCGACCTCAAAACGCACTGAAAAGTAAAAAATAAATTTTGTATTATAAATGAACTTACTATAAATAAAAGATGTAAATAATGTTGATAAATAAAATTCATGTAAAATTCTACAATGGCATAAAACTGTCATGTTGCTCTTTGAAACTTTTTGGTTATCTACGTCGTCGTCTGTTTGGTTACCTTCGGATGCCAGAAGTAGCCAAGCCTGCGCTGCTGGTGACGTCGCCATGGCGTCTTAATGAGGCAGAGCTCTTAGTGTCTACTGTCTTGTCACTAGTGACTACTGAGTAGTGAGTAGTGAGTACTGAGTGACTGAACACAAGGTTCATAGATTTACAAGGTTGTCTCGTAACTTGTTGAGTGAGGTGGGGTGAAGAGAGTGCGTGACGTCGTCAGCCCACAGCAGCCACTAACGTTGACGTCTCTTATTTATGCTTCATTTATTCGCATTAATTTTCAACTTTTCGACTGTTCTACTGAAGAGGTTAATTTTTATTTTGAAGTAGGATTTCAGTTTTGTTTCTTGTGTATCAGAGGATAATATTACGATACAATAGTCTGTGTTGTGTATACATTAGTGTTGAACCTTTGTTATTTTGTGGACTGTTTGGACTTGAAAACTATCAAGATAATAATAGAAGGCTTGATAGGAGGTGAGGAAAAGTTAATAGCTAATTATTAATTTTCTGTTTTTTCTGTAACCCTAAATTTATTTTCAAAGAATGCCTGGAAGAACTATTTGAAGTGTTGCTTTATGCAAAATGATTGAATTCAATTTTTATAGCAAGCATTACTAAATTTTCTCCTGTTTCTTCATGCAATACGAATGACAGATAAAAGAATAGTCAAAATTAAATTTTTCAATTCACATAATGATACTTGTATTCTAGGCAATAATTTTTTTTTAATATAATTTCAGCAATTCCCTCACTGAACCATCCATCAACCTTGGTGACTGAAACTGCCGAATGTTCACAAAAAACTGCCAGAACTCTGGAAAAAGAGCGAAGAAAATCCTCCAGTGACAGAAAAACTTAAAATTCAAACGTATTGTAAATTGATAATAAAATAAAAGTTCACATTTTTTTTTTGTTGATTTATTACTCAAGATCTAGATAAAGTGTTTATGTTAAAACTAAAAACCTTAAAAATATTCTAGAAAACTGGAAATCTATTTCAGAAAAGTTCTCTATTCATCATAACTTTCTCACTGCAATATAAAAGAAGATCATTATATGTTTGAGGTTGGTTGCCTTCATAATCGTTATATTATTGATTTCCTAATTCCCTTTCTTGTGGGACGTCGTAATGAACCATTATTGTAATCCAAATAATACTCTGGACACTGTTAATAATATATTTGTATTTAACTGCTATATACAACGCGGTAACATCGTGACGAACACACTGAATTTAGAGCTTAATATAGATATACAACATTGATGGCGATGAGTCGGATCGGGATGATAGAATGCATCTGTTTTAAAAAAAAAGAATGATTTGACGTTACTCCGCCCTACGGATACTTAAAGTTGTCATTAAGTAATGACCCCTTAAATTATGTCTCTGGGATGTATCGTTCATTAACGGATTTAATGATAATTAGTTAATTACTCATTAGGACTAATTTAATGAACCTCAGAATATACATAGAAATTCTCACGATTTTTCACTTTTAACATGGCAACATCTTTCATTTATGGTTAAATGTTACGGGGAAAAAAATAAAGTTAGTTGTTTTTTCAATAAATAAACGAATTTGATCGAATATTGTTTTTGTTTTTAGTGAAATACCGATTTTGGGTACAAATATACCGATTTTATCTGGCTATTCTACCGATCTCGCTCTATGACGTTCGAGACCATTAAATTCACAGAACACACTACTAACTACTAAGGATTCAATTGAACACTGAACACTTGAACAGTATTCAGTAATCAGTAGTAATAGTAAATGAAAATTCTTCCTCGAAGTCAGACGTGTGTACATTCTACTTAATGTGTGTGTAGTGTCTAAAGTGGTACTTTGTTAAGTTGGAACTTTGACAAGCTTTTCTATTAACTCATAGGAAATGTCTTTTAAAACACAATTAGATAAGAAAAAAGCTCAAGTTGAAATGCGAAAGTTAATGATAGAGCGAAAAAATAATGATAAAAAGCCAGTGAAAATCCAAAATCCATTGGCAAAATATAACAGTGCTGGGCAGTTAATGTGTATACTTTGTGCATCAATAGTTAGATCAGAGCATGTATGGCAAGTCCATCTGAATAGTAAACAACACAGAGACAATATTGAACAGGCTAAAAAACTTAAGGAACTAACAAAAAACTTTACTGATTGTAAAGTTAAGAAAAGGCTTTCTAATAATCCACCAGAAGGACCTCAAGAGAAGAAATTAAAAGGAATCTTAAAAAATTCTGTTGGTCATGTTCCATTAAGGTTGAAACCCAAAAATGATGCACCTATAATTTACTCTCATCATGATGAACAAATAAAAAGGAAACCCTTAAATGTGTCATCAAAGGATTTAAGCAAAAATATTGGTATGAATTTATAATAGACAAACTTCTGATAAATAATTAGAAACTTCTAGTAATATTTATTCACGAATACCTCTATAATAATATTAGCCCAGTAGTTCATATTATTATAAACTTTTCATCATTAGATTCAACTAAATATGACATTGTGGTTTATATGTATATTGTATTTCAATTTTCACTTTTTCATATTGATAAAAATAAGCTGCTGTGTATAAGCAGCAGCATATAAAAACTAAGCCTTTAGTTTACGAGAGCAGCTTAAAAAATGTGTGAAATATTTTGGTACATAAAAACTTAACTCATAATAGATTTTATTGATTTCACAGCTGAAGATAGTATAAAAGATAACAAACTTGAAGAAGAAGCAAACTCCACTCAACCAATACCAGAGGGATTCTTTGATGATCCTATATTAGATGCAAAGGTATGAAACATTTCTTTTGTTATTATTTATTTTTATTAGTGTAATTTTTCATTGACCAGGAAGACTAGGTATTATAATTTCATGTGTTTCTAATTTAGCTATATATATTATGATATAATATGTGTTATATAAAAAATCAATATATGTAAATGTATTTTTAACCCCAATTTTAAGAAAAGAAAATCTGAAAAATAATTTCTTTTTATAGTCTAAAGACACATTTTTTTTTAAATTCTAAAATGTTTTATTAATATTATAATTTACAAGATCATATTATTTTGTCTGTGAGTGACAAGGACCTAATAACAATTATTGTTCCATAAATCAAGAGCTATGTCTTTTTTAGTTTTCATATAATTCTGTAAAAGCATCGTGTATAAATTCAATCATATCACTTGCTAACATACTTCGAGCTTTTACTATAAAAGCCTTTTCATTGCATCTTCTTACAAGTGCTGAACCTGCATAGCAGGCAAGGGATGACGCTAATAAATTTTTGTCTACTTGATCAATTGATATATCTTTGTTATTTAAAATCCAGTGGAGAAATGTAGCAATAGACCCTGCCAAGATATCACCTTGGCCTCCACACCTTCGGCTTGAACCACCAACATTAGACTGCCATTGAACAGAAGTTGCAGTACTGAAAACTTCATCAGTTTCTCCTTTTCTCAAAATAGTTACATAACTCCCTAGTTGATTTACACCTTTTGTTAAATTTATTTTATTGCACATTCTTTCAAATTCAATCTTATTTGGTGTTAAAATTACTGGAGATGTGAAATTTTTAATCAAGGTAGGATTTTCTGTTATAAGAAATAAGCCATCTGCATCAATTACTAATGGAATTCTCTTATCTTGTATGACATTTAGGAGTGAGCCTATTGTGGAAAATGTACTATTATCTCTACCTAATCCTGGTCCGATAACTATTGCATGTAACCTATCAAGCCAAGGAGTTATCTCTTTTATAGCATTTTGATGATCCAGTAAAGGGTGAACTATGAGTTCTGGGCTGTATGTTTTAATTACTGTAGCAGCTTGAGATGCACAAAAGATGTGAACCAAATCAGCACCCACCTGAAACAAAATATTGTACATTATTATTAAGAGATGTTGGATGAATGTTTAAAACTAAATACAACTTTACTAAATTAACTTTGTTAAAAATTATCTTCAAGTGCTTCAGTCTAGTCACACTTCATGCAAGTCAGTATTTTATGTAGAGTACTTACTTTTAAGGCACTGATACCTGCAAAGTATGGTGCACCAGTATATTCTAATGAGCCTCCAACAATACCTATTCTGCCAGCTTGACCCTTGTGATTTTTACTACCTAATGTGGGGATACAAGATTGTACTAGAGCTAACAACTCAGTTTGATTCATTTTTGTGGAGATTGTTAATTTATGAATATAAAATTCTTTTATGACTTTGTAAGTCAAGGATCGAACCACTAAAATATACATGTACTTATATTTTAATTATTAATTTAATTTTATACATAAAACTAAAGAATATGATTACTTGCAAAGTCATGTGACATGTCATTATGACATTGACTGTTGACAATAACTGAAAACATTGCCATATATGAACTCTGCTGCTTTTTAATTACATTCAAAAGCACATTTTATGTACTCAAGACTGACAATTTTATATATTACTAGCTGACCCGGCAAACGTTGTTTTGCCATATTAATTTTTGGGGTGGGCTACCCTTATCACTTAGGGGTATGAAAAATAGATAGTAGCCCATTCTCAGACTTACTAAATATGCATATAAAATTTGATAAAAATCAGTAAAGCCGTTTCGGAGGAGCAAGGTTACTAACATTGTGACACGAGAATTTTATATATAAGATAATAATAATTTTAATATTATTTTCAAAACTTTATCTTGTTCCACAGGCACGACATATAGAATATAAAGATCCAGTAGAAGAAGAATGGGAAAAATTTCAAAAAGAAATAAAAGAAGAAACTACAACCTCTGCAGAAATAATAGCTGGTGAACAGGAAGAAGCTACTGCTGAAAGACAAATTGATGAAATAGATGAGCAAATAAGAAATTGGTCTAGGTAAGTAATGGACATTGTTTTAATATTCTTAATTCATCAGCTCTTCATAATTATTAATTGTTTGTTATAGAGTTCTGGACCTTGAAGTAAAAAAGGAAAAGGCTAAGAAGAAAATAATAGAGGTTGAGGCAAAAAGTGACAACAACCTAACAGATTCAGATGATGATGTTGATTTAAACGAGTTTTTGGATTGGCGAGCAAAAAAGTCTTACAGTTGAAAATTATATACCATACTTTAGTATAGTGTCTATTTAATTATTCTTGGATACCTTATATGTTTTATCCTAAATAAATGTCTATTCTATGTCCAAAATTAGAAAACTTATCAGAACTTGAGAATTTATTAAATTAAGAAACTTATTCAAATTACACATTCTGTTATGTATTCAAAACTTTATATTCAATCAGAGCTGTCAAATTACTGATACCACTGTTTTGTAACAATAAAAATTGAGTTTTACTTTCTTCGTTTTTTTGCTGCTGTTTCCTTAGATGCAACTTTTCTTTTTGTAGCTTTTTTATTACTATCACTGTATTTTGCTGCTAAATTGTCGAACAATTGGTTCATTCTTGATTCTTGTCTTTGCTTTATCATTAACTCCAGACTACTTTCTCCTACAAAATAATGAAATATAAATTGAATTCAAATATTACAATAATTTATATAAATAATAAATGTAAGTAATCAATATGTACCACCTGAAGTAAGTCCAAGTTCTTTTTTATATTTTTCAGCTTCTTTTGCTTCACTATTTTCTTTGGTGTGTCTACGCTTACGCTTTTTTGTTGGCTCATGTGTAAATATTTTGTATGCTGGTATTTCTCCCTGATCTATCATATTCTGAATATAAATATTTTATAATGTATTTATAATGGAAAATTAAACTATAAATTCAAAATATTATTTAGTGCACTTACTGTTAAAATACCTCTAAGTCTTGGTTCATGTTCCGATCTAGCAAACTGTACATGATCAACTATATAATCCAAATCACCTTTTCCTGCTAAATAGGCATTTTTTAAATCTTTTCTTTCTTCTTCAGAACCTAAAGTGAAAATAATTTAATCGGTATTGTATCTTTATGAAAAAGTACCATTTAGTTAATTCTAACTTTTTTTTTGTTTTCAGGCAATAAAGCTGGATTATTATGGACTTAATTATAAAAAATAATAGTAAGCAATAATTATTATGTAGGTAGGTACTCTAATTAATAAATACTTAACAAAAAAATACAAACCAATATATTCTTTTTCATAAGCTACTATATCCTCTACAGTGATTTTTTTAAACAGTACTCTCCAATAAGTGGACCAGTCTCTGTCTTCAATAACATTTTCATTGTCATCACCTACACTCTTAGTGGTGTCATATATTTCACGTTTTTCTTTATCACTGAGAATTGCATGAACTGCTCCCAAGACTTTAAATTTTTCAGTTGCTTCCAATTTTTCATCTTCTTTTACCCTATCTGGGTGAACTTTTAAGGACAATTTGTGATAAGCTTTTTTAACTGAAATTTTTATTTCAATTATGAGTTTAATAATTAAATTTATAGTTATTCATGTCAAAATGAAAAAGTAGGTTTAGTCATCAGGCCCGCTAAGCAACCTGTGTTAGTGTGTATTTAGTATTTACCTTCATTATCAGAAGCGTTTTCTGAAATTTGCAGAACATCATATATGTTGGTGGTATTATAATACTTTGCACACAATTGTAACAGGCCCATTTTAAAATATTATATTTAAGAACAATCGTCAACAACCATACAGAATAGTAGATGTGTTCAAATTAAAAGGTTAATTTTTGTTTTAAAAATGTGCATAAAAATAACAAGGCACAAGCTAACATGAATCTTAAAAAAGTTATCGTTATTTCCCAATTAACTACACCTAAATATTCAATCTGCGTTTTTGTGCCAACTGCCAATTCCCATTGGTTAATAAGAATTAGGTAGCTATCAGTTGTCAGTTGATAGTTGATAGTGCTACTTGCTAGCAGCGCTTAAAAACTTAAAAGTTAAAGGACCAAAAAAAAAAAGCACAAGCCAAAAACAGGGCCTTTTTTTTAAAATTTACTCTTGGCATGGATACAAAGTCTCAGTCGAAATATTATTAACAAACAGGGCGTTTGGACAAGATGTGACCAACCTTAAATTAATAATCCTGCCGTGTTTATTAGTAAGAAAGCTGAAAATATTCTATTAGTGGTGTTTGATATTGGAAAACTAAGCAAATCTAAAATAGTATGTCTTTTTCATCCTTGTTGGAGTTTTAAGTTATCCATGATAAATGCAATTATAAAACATAAAATTATAATATAGTGCTAAAGTACCAGTGTTTCCAGACAAAAAGTTCAAACTACCGTGTCAGCCGATTAAATTAACCTTGAATTTATTTTCAAGTGACTAGTGTTCGGCTATAAAAGCATCTATTTTTGATGAGAAAGTTATGCATTCATTATTGCATCGCAAATTGAACAAATAGTTTGTGATCTTTTGGAGGATGCCGGTCCAGTTTCAGTATCTGTCTCGTAACCACGGCTGGGCATTAACTCGTTAATCCGTTAATCTTTGATTAACGAAATTAATATTTCGACTAACGGATTAACTTTTAAGTTTACTTTAAAAAATGTTAACGGACTCCTTAACTTCCGTTAAATTACCTTAAGTCCGTTAATCGTTAATCCAGTACCTACTATTAGTAACAACGACAATGATGAGGAAAAATACTTTTTCAATTCTGTCACTCAGTCTAAAGAAAAACCTATGAGTCACAGATCTTTAAGAAGTAAAGCTCAAAATCTCGTCAAAATATAGCTTGACATGAGATCAATCGACGCTTTTAACGATGCAGCATTCCTTGGAGAACAGAATTTTATAAATCTGTTTGTTAAATATAATAGTGATACTTATTCCCTCAAGCGCTGCAGTTGAACGTCTTTTTTCCACGGGAAAATATATTTTAACGCCGAAACGAGCCTCGCTTTCAGACGAAAACTTCAACAAATTAAAGTTTATGAAGGGCAATATTCACATTATGCTAGATGTCTAAATTACACATTTGAATTATACACCTTGTGTTTTTGTTGTTAACCTGTTAACTTCGCAAACCAACAATTCTTATGAGTATATCATTATCATGACGACATGATAAAAAATGCAATTTTTATCATGTATAAACGGATTAACGATTAACATTAACTTGCGTTAAATCTTTCGAAATGTAACGCTTAAACGTATAACGAAGTTAACTTTTTTAGTAACGGATTAGCGATTAATGAAGTTAATTATTTGATTAACGGTGCCCAGCTCTGCTCGTAACTATCACTATCACATTCGTCTGAATACGAGATCATAGTCGACTTGGAATTGAACTTGTTCATCAACGCAAAATATTATGTAGGTACTGTTTGATACAAAGTGCAAATACTAAGAGTAAAGAGATCATTCTAAAAAACCACTCTACTCTACTCTAACTTTTCTCTTTGACTTAATCTGTGGTAAGGCGGAGGTATAATAAATATATACCAAGTCATTGTACAAAATGCCAGTGATGCCAATTTGGGGGTTTTTCCCCTAAACTTAGGAGGAATCAAGATGTCCAGGGAGTCTTTTAGGATGTACATTTGTTTAGGGTAATTTTTTAGGGGATAGATTATTCAAGATTTTTTTTAAAACGCATTACTCTATTATATTTATATTAAGCCTCGGAAACAACTAACAAACTAAGATAAATATAAACTCAAAGCGTGGCTTTAACTGAAATATCGGCAAAATAAAAAGAAAATGAGGGAAAAGAAAAAAAAGGAATGCCTAGAAAAGTTAAGAAAAACCAAATTTGAAGAAAGAAAAATTAAGAAATAAAAATTGTTTAATTTCATTGTTCATTATTAATATTATAAGGTCTTTAACTAATGTATGTAAATGTGTCAAATGCACTTGTATAAATACAACAGCTACTTCATACTACTTGAATGTATTTTTAATTTATATTTGAAATTACCTCTCAAACCGAGCGTACAACAAAAATTTTAGGAGTTTCTAATCGGTATTTAGGGAGATTTGAAGTTAGTCCTAAGGGGAACATTCTGTAGTAGGGATGAGATTCTTTCCGAAAAACATCGATTTTTAAATTGATTCGAATCGTGACTTAATTAATCGATCCACAAAAAAAATCGAGGCCAATAAGATCGATTTCTGAAAAATCGATCTTTTTTTCAAGTTTTTGTTTATAATGTCATATAAATCTATTTTTTTAAAAACAATATACATATTATAATTTAACGATCTCTTATCTTATATACAACAACAAACATGAATTTTAATGAATGATGACATAAATTTTTTTACTAATGAAAGGTGAAGGAATCCAAATATACAGCCATCTCGCGAGTTTTTGAATAATTAACCCTTTAATCGGCAGCCGGTAGCACTCTTATAATACGGGTACATTCAATTAATTCTGAATACTTTTTTGGTTTATACCAAAAAAATTAAATAAAATCGAATGTCGATTTTCAAGGGTGAAAATATATCAATTCACTGAATCGATTCAGTACTAGATATCGATTTCAAAAATCGATCTTTCGAAACTGTAAATTCAAAACTCGAAAAGTCATTGTTATTTGTATTTTGTAATGTTTTGTTTTTATCTTTTAGAATAGGTACGTTATAATTATTCTCCCACTTTCTAGCGGTCTACTCTTATACTAAAGTATATTGAAATTAATCTAATATTTTCGTAATGTCTGATAATATAGAACAGTATAGAGTTTTTATTCAAAATCTGCGAAACGATGAATACCGATCACAAGCTTTGAATGATTTGAAAAATCTGTTAAATGTTACGCCATCCGTTCAAGCTGTCCCGTTTATTCGAAATGTAGGCATTAACAATATTATTGAATGCCTCAATTTAACTGACAAGTAAGTTTTAATTATGACCGATGTTTAACTAGTGTAATTGAAGAAAAAAAAAATCCAATGATGCTTACAAAAAATTGATTTTCATAAATTGTAGCTAAGAACAATTTTGATTACGTCAGTTTTCATATAAAAAAAAACCATCGAAATAGATCCATTTTTTTTAGGAGCTATAAATGCCACAGAAACAAAACATATCAAGGGTTAATAACTGGTTTTAATAAATATGTCTCATCTAGAAGTAGGCCTAGTTAAGCCAGTTACATCTGGAAATCTGTCTGGCTTTTATCCCTCTAATATTATAATTTATATAAACAATATTAATGTTGTCAATAATTATCACAAGTTATAATCTCACATTTTTATTATAGGTCTCAAGTTGATTTATGTTGTGATCTTTTAAAAACATGTTTTGATATGTTTCAATTGGAAAATGTAGTAAATGATTATATTACATACATTATGTATTTATTGAGACATGAAAAACCATGTGTGCGGCAACTTGCAATAGATGTGGTATGAAATAAAAAGTTATTTTAATAACGTTATCCAGTAAAGGAAGTTAAACTATAATATTCATTTAGGATAGTTAAAATATTTTTCTATATTATGATGTCAGTCATAGTATATCTCTTGTGATGAAGACTTATATATACAGTAGAATCTCACTAATCTGCCACCATTAAAGCAAGAGCATGCTGGACTATAGGAACATTCAAATTACTGGACTGTATTAAAAAAAACATTTAGTATGAATGTAAAACCATTCATAAACAAAGTTATGTACAAAATGGTAAATATAAATGAGCATTTGTTTTTAATTTTTTTATGTTGATTAGTAAGTGCCAGTCCAAGTTTAACCATGAAAGAGGGGTGAGGAAAGCACTGGGAGAGGGCATCGGATTATTAGATGTACTGAGTTAGTGAGACTCTGCTGTGATACTTATTGTAACCAAGTACCAAACCAACATTTTAAGTTTGTGGCTTGTGTATAGCACTGTCAAAATGAATTTACAGATATATAAAGTACTTAATGCAAGTCCAACAACCTTTTTGCATCCACAACATATCGATGTATTTGTAGCAATTGCACAGTTGACTTGTGACAAAGACGTGAGCATTGCTAATAAGGCAATATTAATTACATCAAATTTACCACAAGAAGCTTATCCAAAGGTGTTAGAAGAGATGAAGATTGCTTTGGAATATAATAGTAGCAGCAAATGTAATGCTCTAGAAGTAAGATTAAATATATTTATAATAATCATTACAATCAAAGTAATTTTGCTGTTCCCTTGTTAAAGTCAGAAAACAGAATTAATAAATTAAGATTTGATAGAATAAGATTAACTTAATTTTTATTTCAGATTATTGTCAATATTTCAACAAAATCAAATGAATTGTTTGAGTTATGTAAAGACCAAGGATACATAGACTTTTTGGTTTCTGAACTCGAAACAGAAGATATTCTTTATCAGTTGAATATCTTAGAATTACTAACACAGTTATCAGAATCACCTCATTGTATTGCTCATTTAATAAGACACGGATCATTTAAAAAAATGGTGCAAAGACTTCAAGATCTACAGAATAATCCTGTCAAGGCACTGCTAATAACAGGTTGGTGTATAATATATTATATAGGTAATGTATATTTATGGATATACAGATATAAAACGAAAGTCAGGTTAGTTACAGCATTTTTGACTCTGAAACAGTTGGTCTGATTCAAATGATTATTGTCTTTAAAGATATCTAAATATGACGAAATTCACGAGAGAAATATGAAGAAAATTGGTTTCTTTACACATTTAGCATGGAATTACATTTTTAAATATTTTTCTCGTGATAGAGATCGAGAATAGAGAACATAATAGAAATTTTTTCACTCTCTTTTAATCTCACTAAGCTAGCTTTGATGAATCATAGCATGTAGAGAATTAAAAAATATATTATGGTTGCAAAGCATTATTAAGATAAAATTGTGGAGATACATTAAAGATTATGAAGGGATATTTGTTTATGCCTACGAATAATAATATGTATTTGGTTTCAGAATTTGAATCATGAAGAATAAATGTCTTCAAATTTTTAGTCTCAATCTAAAAAAAAATATATGCAACAGTGTAAATAATATCTGATTACAGGCTACATCAAATTCTTTGGCACTGTCACCTATCATTATTCTAAGGAAATTATACAAGAGTTTCCAATTTTAATAGAATCTTTACTAGAGTCTTTTAATGAAGTGGATCAAACAATATTTCCTGTAGTGTTGGATACCATTGGCGTTATTGGTAGCACGATAGAAGGGAAGCTTTGTTTGGCAGCAGTTGGTAAGCTATACTTTATGCTACTGATTAATACTTAGAACTATTTTGATGAAGTATCTTACACGGATAAATTGCAGAGTTATCATACTTATACATGTTATACTTCTATTGTTATTACCAAATATAATATATCTACTAAGTAATTACGGCATTGTTATTTTAAAGTTAGTTAAATAAACTTGTGTGTGAAGTCCCGTGTCCCCTAGTGGGGTATGGGGCAGATGCATTTCACATCTGTTTCACTGATCGTTTTTTTTTTTTTTTTTTAGGAGCAAGTTGGTGATCAGCCTTCTATGCCCTGCCAGACCGAGTTTTTTTTCCACCGGGAATCGAACCCAGGACCTCTCGGTTGTAACGCTTACGCGCTTACCACTAGACCAAGGAGGCGGTCAAACAAACTTATAAAGAACTGAAAAAATTATAAGGTTTTAAAAAAAGAATTGAGCTACTCTAGAGGGCCGCCTAAAATAAAAATATGCTATCTCATAATCCTAGATCTAATTTCATAATAGATGTGAATTCCATAAATTTTTACAGGCAGCAAATACACTTTAGCTGTAGAGAAAATCGGCGAAACAATTAAAAACAGTCCAACGAATATAAAAATTCGGGCGCTATTTTGCTTTGCCAATTTAATAAATGTGGAAAGGGACCCAAAAAAAAGTCAAGTCGATCAAAGAGTAACGTTAATGACGCGGGAATGGTTTAGAAGTTTTAGTAAACAGCCACCGGCTATTGATATGCTCTTTTCGATTTGCAAGAATCCATTTCCCGAAATACAGTTTGGCGCTTTCACATTTTTGGATGCCGTGTGCCAACATCACTGGGGAGAGGAGTTGGTTGCTAACTGTGCAGGTTTCTTAATTGTTTTTTAAGTTTTGTTTTTATTAAATTATCCTCACCATTTCTTCCGTTTTATACAAGTAACTAAATTTACAAATCAGCCTTTAAAGCCAAGCTCAAAAAACAGCAAACTAATGGTCTACTATCTAAATCTGTTTCAGGACTATATTAAAGAAATAATAAAATATATTTATAGAAATAACTATGTATTTCGATTTAATTAACATTGGAAACAGCATAGGCAAATTTTTGACCCAAGCAAGAGAAAATATTTACTATATTATTTTTTTAGGTTTTATCGAATTTCTCCTTGACCGCAACGTGGACTTCACGAAAGAATTGATGGAAGTAAAATATGATGTTATAAAACGATTGTCAATTTCCACGGCATTCGATGATAATATTATCATGAGACTGAAAACTTATGTGGAACAGGGGCCATTTTATTCAGAGACTCAAATGCAAGTGGCCGTGGAAGAAGGAGATTAATAAATACTTTTAATGTTTTCTAAATTGGGCTTAGATTCGCGCATAAACAGCAATTGGCAGAAACAAAATAATGCAATTAAGTTGCTTATGTTGTTTTGACTTAACAAAGGTTATTATTAAAATATAAATAAATGTTAAGAACATCAGGAATATACCTAATTACTTAATTCAGCGTGTGCTGTACGCTCAGGAGCAATAAGTCTTACTATAATTTGTTTAATGAGAATGACTTGTTTGTTTGCAAATAAATTTTGTTATTATGTACTTCTTGTACAAATACATAATTGTTTTTCTTTTTGTTCCCCATTGGAAAATAGATGGTTGGTAAAAATGAAAACTTTCTTAATTTCTTATTAAAAAATACACATTAATACTGTTTCTATTTACTGGCTGTATTTTTTGTTATGAGTAGTACATACCGATCTTTGTATAATGAAGAATGTTACTAGGTACGCAAAATCGCTTGAAACTTTGAGCGTCACAGTACTTAGATCTATTATGTATACAAATACACTAGTTTTTATTTTAATCAAAAAGCAAGTAGTTTTGATTTTACATGCATTTAAAGTTCGTCGGCAGCGTGACGTCACAACACACCGCTCTCTCCCTCTCTTCTCGATCAGCGATGCGACGGACTGCGCGAGCTGTTGTAAATGACGTCGTCCTACTTCTAAAATTCTATATCTCGGGAACAAATTGACGTATCAAATAGTTTTTCACACGATTTTTCCATTTTCAATAGAGAATACGGTGGGAAAATCAAAATGTGTGAACATTCTAAGTTTAAATATTTAAAAAGCTGTTGTCATTGAGGTAATGTCACTTCGTTATGACAGCTCTTATTAAATTATTAAAATCGTATACAAAATTTTGTAAAATATTAATAAATGAGTTTATTTAACCACGCTTCTGGAGATAATGAAATACCGATGGTTGAAAAGAAAAATGAAAACTTGAATATACCTGAACCTATTAAAAATACTGCTATTTCTCATAATATACAAAATGAAATGAACGATGAAGACCCTGAACATGAAAGTTTAGAAATAGACAGTGAACATGAAAATAATCTCAAAGAAAGAATAAATCAATGTCGCAATATAATAGAATCGTTGAAATTGGAGCTTAGTCAAGAAAAAGCTCGATTAGAAAAGGAATCCAAGATTACACAACCTACTTTAGATGAATCAAAAGTGAAAACAGATGCTATTAAGCAACTTGAGGTAACATGTCCTCCTGATTTGTATAGCACTTGTGTCGAGAATAAATTGACTTGTGATGAAAACCTTATACAATATGAAAAACAATTGCAAAGATATCAAAACACCCTCAACATGGCGCAGATTGAAAAGAAAAATGCTATAAGAAAGCAAATGATAGCAAAAGCTTACAAATTAAAATTACTAGAAGTCGAAAACCAATGCAATATTGAACTCCTACGCGTAAAGCAGAGTCTACAATGCCTGGAGCCATTGCAAATGATAGCTAATAAATGGAAGACAAGTACCGATGAATTTAATTACGATTTGAATACATTTGAACTTATGCCGCGTTATCCAGAACTAAATGCTGTATCTGGAACCGATCTTTCCTCTGTTAGTGAATCTGAAAACAAAAACAAATCTGCTATCACATCGGATTAGTAATCTTATATTGTAATCTGTTTAAATAACATTATTTTAATGCAATAAACCTTTTACTTCGCTAATTAAATGTATAAAATCGGCGATAAAACGGTGTGAAATTGTGAATTCAATAAATCAGCGGAGCGAGACCTCCGTAGTGGACCACACACGTTGAGGCACGCGCTTCGAATGCGGCTGGCTTCTTATTAATGCGGCGCGGGCGCATCAAGCTCACTCGGTATTCGTCGGCGCCCGATGGGAAGGTCTCGTAAGCATTAATATATCTACCTACAATTTTGTTCGCGCGGCTGGCCTCGCTCAGAGTGCATTTTATATTTTATTAAGATTCCAAATTGTCAATAAGAAGGGAAAATTGAAACTGGTTTGATTCGTAAGGCAGGTATGGCTATAATGCATTTGTAAAGAAAATATTTAGGATGGGAAAAATTTACCGTTTCAGAAAAATAATAGCGTTCAAAGGGAAGCGAGAAGAACATATCTTATAATTACATACGAAATTTCTGTGACATCAACCATATAGTAGTTGATTTCATATATTTTACTATTTATAAAGAAGGTACAATGTGTCGTTCTGATTTATGAGGCTTTTAACTAAGTATACACTTGTCGATCTCATCAAATCGATTCTGTGGGTGGAGTATAAAAGCGTTACAAACAACAAAGTTTTATTTTACTAGGATATTCACTGGTATAGGGAATATCCGAAACACCTAATTAAAAAAACACATGTGACTTCACATTATGCTGCGTTCGTTAAAAATATGCAAGGAATGTTAACCGAGCGCGACCAACTTGAGTTTGTGGAAGTTGTCCTCTTTTTATTTGATGCGAAATTGATTATAAATTGCCGTTTCTTTGCTCAGGTAAATTTTTGTTTTTTGAATAAAGCAAATATCGGCATGACCATAATTAATAAAATATTTTATGAATAAAAGCTTGGCTATTATTTTATTTATTATTTTCAGGAGATAGTAAACACATAGGACTGTTTTTTTTTTCAAACCTATACCATAAACAAATTTAAATGAATAATTAATTTTTTGTCCAGCTTAACAACAAACCTATTCTATTTTATTGCTATTTTACTTTTTTCTATATTGATTTATAGATTGCACCATATAAAATCAACTAATTATAACCAACAATTATACCTATCTATTATAATAGGTATTTAGCTATTAAAAACCATTTCGGTATTTGTCCATTTTTTTTTCAAAAGAACAAGACTATTCGCTTAAAGTTGTGACTTAAGAGCTTTATGGAAAAGTAAACAGTTTAAAATAGTAGAGACCGGATGTATTGGCTGAGCACTCTCTTCCATTAGCCTCTACTGACACCTTGGCGGTGCTGAGTCGAAAAAATATTTTATTTTGACGCGACGGAGGTGCCGCCGCGACACTCATTCACTACTTGGACAGTTTACTTAGGCTTTTGAGCGGCTTCAGTTTTAAACTAGCGGTTTCCACTCCGGTGCTTTACTATGCGTACAATGAAGTTTGGCTTTAAGTGTTATGCGTAAATGCATATCTACAGACGAAGTTTCTGAACTGATTATAAACACTCATTTTTCAATGCTTAAATAGATATCTTCTAAACATACCTACGTACTTTGCAAACCGTACCGTATGTAGGGAATTTTTGGCAGTTACGGATTACCTTGCTTCAATAGGTAGGCACATAACTTTTAGGTGCTAGCTAGGTATGATAGCTATCTGGCACTGTTTTGGTACAAACATAGTAAAATAAAACCGGAAGTGTGTTTAAAAAACTTAAGAATTCACTGAAAAGTAATTCTAAACTGCCGAAATATGACTATACCTTCTGTTGAAATTATATATTATTATTACATTAATACTATTGTTACCCAGTACACAATAAAAAATACTGATGAGGTACCAACCTATATATATTTCTATAGATAAAATTACAACTGAACAACCTTACATAAATAATGATATAAACAGAGCTTTTAGTAGTCGGATGTAGTAAAAGTAAGACGAAAAGTATGAATGAACAAATGCAATTTCAATAACAAAGAAGGGTCTTTTGTTTACAAGGCTCTTATCTTGTGATCTATTGCATAGTAATAAAGTAAAGGCGCCAAGATGTTAGTTAAACAACCCAAGACTTGAAAACATAGGACTTTCTGTTTCTTATTTCGTAAGTAAAAGACTACATACTTTAAATGTATCAAAACTGGACCACTGTTTCGATAATAGGTAGCGTATGTATCATTGGTCAACCAAAGTAGGTACATATATTAGGGAAATTTTGTGTTTAGTGGACTAGTTTTGACACCTTAACCGTAAAACATACGGATACACTTAGAATACCTAGAACATAAAATATAAACCTATGAGTAATTCTAAGTATTTCACCGAATTTCCTTAATTAAAAATCATAATCCTAGTAGACCAGAACTCAACATTTCAAGAAAATTATATAAGTGTTTATGGTTCATTAAAACAACGCATATAGTTTTAATAATTAGGCAAATAATTCACAAAAAAAACTGCAAATATTTTTGTTTCTGTCCATACTTTTTTTTATCGATATTTGACATAATATCAAGGTTATTGACGCGCACATTCTTATTTGAAACGCATTGTATTTGCGCCCGTAGCTCTTCAAGTCACAAAGGCGGTGGAATCAATAAAAAACATCTTATTAAAAATTATATTTAAGACCAATATTATGCGCAGCCTGCACTATAAATGGATCAAAAATATCATTTTTTATTGTAAGTAGTATTACTCTCCTTTTAAAACTGTGAAATAAAACATTTTTTTGGGCATATTGTTATTTTTTAAACTTCAGTCAACCTGGCCTTATAAGTTTGGCCAAGCAGGTACCTATTATTGTGCTATGGACGTGCCCATTCTCATGATCTTTGTTTAAACGTATTCCGCCCAATCGAGTTTTTCTAACTATAATTACTTAGGCACAGAACTAACAAGTATTATTTATTATGCCAAGAAAGTGTAAAAATTCATTAAAACATTCAAAAAATATGTAATTAGTTTGGGATTAGAGATTTTGCCAATGTCTCAAATTGGCTATAGAAGAAGACTTCTTCTTATACGTCAGGAAAAACGTAGGATTGTTGTTTAATGAAGGTTTAAGATATAGGTACATTAAAAATCATGTCAAAGTTAGGTCTTAAATTAAAACTGAATATATTCAGTGTAAAGAAATACGAAAGTCTGTACTTCTGCCAGCTCTTTTTGCCAAGCAATTATCTACTGTAGAAACTTTTAAAAAGTATGTTATAGTGGGATCGAAGGAGCAAGGAAAAAATAATAAATGAAAGATGCAATATTTTATTTAGTTAAGTTGGTAGTACTTTTTTATCTGTCAGTCTGTCTGTTCGTGCTTATCTCGAAATCTACTGAACGGATTTTAACGTAATTTTTCACTAATTCAGTGATTTCTGGGGAGGATTTCTGTGTATCAATTTTATTTTTATAAATTATGTCGTACTATATATTCCTAATGAATATTTATATCGCAATATTAAAGATAACGCGGAAATAATGATATAGTTCAGTTATTGGTCTTGCAATTATGAGACACAGTTAATGTGTATTCCGCCCCAGGCTCTTGAACCCCTGAATGCTGGCTCGGACTAGTAAATAAAAAAACTTTTTATTCAAAAATAATTTTTCAGACGACTTTAGAAAAGGAGGTTCTCAATTTTTTTTAAATTGTATGTTTGGTCATTGTGAAGCCAATTATGAACCTTTCTTAGTTTTGATAGGTTACAGATTGTTTAAGGAATTTCCTTATAAATTTAAAAATATTACATTTGTTTTTTTTATTTTTTAGTGCTTTTAAAGTTGTTGTATAGTTTCATTTAAATAAATATATTCTTGTATTATTAACATTTAGGACATTTGCTATTTCCCGACATTTGATAGCAAATACTTGAACCATGGAAATAATAACATCAATGTTTGCTGGAAAAAATAGAATCAAGGGATATATGAGCTGATTATGCGATGGTCCATGCATTTATAGTGCTTGTAACGTCTTGGAATTGCCTACAAATTGTCTTCTATTATGCAAATGTGGATATAAATTTTCTTCGAAAACAGTTTTTTGTTAGTAAGGAAATCCTTTGTCAGAGAAATTCATCCAATGGAAATTAAAAGTAGGTACAACAAAGAATATCTACTGTTTAATTAAATACCCTAATCGACAAACTTTTGTCAAAATTAAGTCAATGATGTTCTATCTATATTTACTGTGAATATTTATATATTATATTAATATTTAAAAAATATTTAAGATTTTTAGCAGTCACATTTTATAAAATTGATTTTGTACTTTTTGAATAATCTGGATCTAAATCTATTTCCGTAATTGATCGTTTTATTAAAATCAGTCATGTGTAATAAAATACGGCTTTCTATAGAAGAAAACTAATTTTCTTCTATAGAAATATTATTTTTTATGGTTAATAATATGACTTACCTGAACGTCCTAAATTCCCCATTCTAGTCTACCTAACCTATGTAGGTTTAAATATTTGTTTTTTTTTGCGTATTAAATATAATCAAAATAATATATCAAATCGGACAAAGTAGATATCTACTTGAGTGGATAACATGCTAAAATATTCTTATAAAGTGATGTATTATATGGATTTACGTAATACCTCGTTAAGTATATACGATTTGTGAAACACCACATGCTGTAAAAAAGACCATGTTAAAAAGGTCTATTATCCAAGAAGTCAAAATTCTTTGTGGGTAGGTAACCTACATATCGCGGCATATTCAAGAACCTGAAAGTGCAATACGGTGAAATTGCAATACGATGGCTTTGATAGCGAGATGTATAACGTAGCGAGTGGTGGTGGACAGCCCCTGCAGGGGATGCAAGCGCCGCTGGTGTGATCAAACAATCGGCACCCGATCCTCAGGCTCAGTGTCGTTTAAATCGCGACGCGCGTTGGACGTGCGTTGAGCGCGCGTGAAGTGATGTCTACGAGATGAGGCTGTCTCTGGTGCTAGTGTGGTTGGGTGCAGCGGCGGCTTGCGGCCCGGGCCGCGGCTTTACTCGCCGCCACGGACCGCGCCGCATCACTCCTCTTGTATTCAACCAGCATGATCCGAACATTAGTGAGAATTCCAAATCAGCCAGTGGCCCTCCTGAGGGTCGCATCACGAGAGACGACGAAAAATTCAAAGACTTAGTACCTAATTATAATCCTGATATCGAGTTTCGGGATGAGGAGGGCACCGGCGCTGATCGCTTGATGACTCAGGTGAGAGTTTTACTATTAAAAGTTCTGAAAAGTGACTTAAAGTGAAAAATCTGTAACATTTTTGATATTCTATGAACATCATAAATTAGGTAATTGTAGTTAATGTAAAAAAAGATAATGGTCTTCAGAAACTTATTATTGTGCGGGTAGGGACAATAGCTTGTGTAAATATTAACGTTGTAGGAATAAAAGGCACAAATTGCGGGTGTTACGGTAGCTTCGTAGCAATTGTAGCCCTACATTTACGCAGGTTTGGCAACAAATCATCTTGTTTCTGTGACTAATTGATGAATGATGAATTCTTTTCATTATTGACGTCAGTTTTGCTAAAATATATGGCCCTCGTAAACTTGGTGTCGAAGGTATTGAAAGTCATACGTTGTCATTCACTTGTAAACGCGTAAATAAACTTACGAGAACCTTATTGTTGTTTCCTCATTGTAGTTCTTGTTGCATCGATAAAAAATTTAATGCATATTAAGTTTAAGAAAATTATTTGTATACAAATTAACAGTGAAGAGCTCAATGTTCTTATCAAAAAGGGAATTTAAGATTTTTTGCGTTAAAAAATTCCAAAACAATATTATTAGAATAACGTTACAATAGCATTCGCTATTTGCTAGTATTACTTAATAGTGAAAACTAATTAAGGACAATGGTGTGTGCGAGTGCGGCATCATTCCAACTTGAATACGCTTTAAAAAAATTATGTAAGGTGTGCCTTCGACTCCCGTCGGTTATGAAATGAGATGTGGAAAAATGAATTAAGGTCCCAGTTAATCTAACGACTGTTTTATACACTACACAAATATGTTTTGTTGTTTAGGTATATTTATTTTATACTGATCTCGTGAACTTCGTGTCGCTTCAAAGTTCCAAATAATATCGTGTTACCTAAAACGCTATTCCATAGAAAATGTTTGAGGAAACGAATTTTCTTTATCAACACTTTTTCATAAATTTTTCTTTATTTACAATAGTTATTCTGGTATTCTCGGATTAGACGAATCCAACAAAACAGAGAAACAAAACAAACAGACTGGAGTGATCATTAAATCGGTCCAGCCGTTCTTGAGTTATAAATGGTGTAAATAACCCGATTTTGTTTTAAATAATATTTTAATATTATATAAATTAGTTAAATTCCGTAATTCCTGTGTTGCGTATGGGGCCAACACATACATAGCTCTGCGTCAGTTAACTGATCATTTTCTTTATGCTAGTAGGTAGTCAGTCTTCTGCGCTAACCCAACCGAAAAATATACCTATTTGTGTCCCGGGATTCGAATCCAGGACCTTACTCTAAAACGGAGATTTGGTGTCTTTACAATTCTTACGCAATTTATTTGACGAAGCGTTCATTTATAGAATTTCTGATTATGTTCCCTTTATATCTTTATACGCGAATGATAAAAACTAATGAACGGACTTTGATGTGGTTTTTCATGTCATAGGTCTAACTTATATACGAATTATATATGCTACAATTTATCTTAAGTCTATCCGCAAATACATGGATGAATCGCTGAGTCGCTAGTTTACTAAATTGCTAATTATTAGGTACTATAAAATCGTTATGTCTTATAAGAAGCCCGTGCCGCGACAGTGCCTAAAAAAAATATATATTCTTTGCGAAAAGCCGTTTATCTGTACACCAAAATTCACAGACCTCAGTCACAGTTAGTGTTTTAGTAAGACGTTTGAAAGCAGCTTAACAATAGCTTAGGTGTTATTTAACCGGATAATGGGGAGTTATTCGAATGCCGGGGAATCATACGTATATATGTTTCTATTGGATAGTAAATATGTAATAATAATAATAATCCATTTATTTCGAATAATTAAAAAATCCATAGGTACATTATACTGTTCTCAATGCAAAAATTACAATAAATATTGAATTCATATTTTTTTTTAAATAAGGTAACAATAAATAAAATAAACTAAACTAAAATCAGTCCAATAAAAAGGAAGGTTCGTCACCTACTTGCTTGAAAAAAAATTGTGAAACAGGTGCTAATATGTGTCTGGCACTGTTGCATGCACTTAGGGATTTTCTAATTATGTAATATTTATCTTATATTTAAATAGGAGATCTGTCGTGTGGGTATTTTCATTAAGTATATACTTTTGCTTTTTTATATTTCATTTAAATAGTATTACTAGTAATTTTCAGAGATAAAATCACACGAAAACTTTTAACGCAATCTGTGTTGATTGTGCTAATGCGTGTAATCAATAAGAAAATTATTTTCGTTGCCAAAGAAAACTAATTTCCTGAAGATCAATTTACGTTTTCATATCGACCAACGCAAGCCGATTTAAGGCCGACCTCGCTCTAATGCTATGGCAAACTCCATGTTATTGACAAACAAACAAAATGTCATTAACGTCTATAGACTACACTAGTACTCAAATAATATAACAGCACGGCGACATTTTGCTCACGGGTTTGTCTGCCTAAGACTAAAGTAGCCTATAAAAAAAGTAAAAACTATGGTTATCAGTAGGTAGTGTTTACCGACGTTGTAGGTACACAAATTAAAAACATATTAAGTTAAATACCAATTTATTTTCATTCAGGCAATATTATTTTTGTTAGTTCTAGTAGTAACATGTAGTTACTTCAGTAATTCAGCCTTTTTATGTTTTTATGGTTGAAAAGTGAAAACATAAATGTTTCAAGTTTTGATTTTAACCAGTAAAAAATGTCAAGCCGACAACATTATAATAAAACAATATTATATTATTTTTAATAATTGTATCATAAACATTAACATACCTATCAAGAAAATTGTGCTGTCTAAGCGCCCAAATATTTTAAATAAATAACAGTTTAACGGTGTATCCGTTAAACTGTGTTATTACGTAACGTAACGTATGGTTTACTTATTATTACAATTAACTACATTTTGAAATGACCTTTTGTATTAATTTGTTATTTTTTCGACCTAATTTGTTGATAAGCCATCTTTCTCAGATGAAAATAAATGAATACATTTTTGTTAATCTGACTGATTTTAAGCTCATAAAAAACAAAAAAAAAGTAATGAAAGTCGTGGACACAGTTAAAATAGGAGTAGTCCAAGATTCTATGTATAAATTTATCAGCTATTGGTCAACAAAACATCGCAACTCACAAGTGTAAAATAATGTTGTTTCGCGACCCTTATGAGGTTTTCAAAACATAAAATGTTTTCGTAAATCTAAATCAAATCCATAATCAATCCGTTTGATATAAGTCAGATTGTGATTAGTGTTTGGTGTTTGCACTTTGCTTCATTTCAAAATTCGTAAAACATATCCGATACTGATTTCCGTACAACTAACCCAAATCTTCGAATAGTTGTTCGCTATATTCAAGGATAGTTTTGTTTACTTCGTTTGCAAATAATGACTTAAGAGCATACTTAGTTTACTCGGCAAATATTTTAATGGCCTAATGTACTTACCTGTGGAATCCAGTTATGTGCCCATAATGATAATCGGTATTGGGTAGAGACAGTGGGATGCATGTGTGCGTTTGGATGAAGAAAGGCCGACGCGAATCCGCCGGCGAGTATGTTATGTGCTCGCCGCGGGCAGCACATAGCCGTGTCGAGCCGAGCAGCCTTGCATTCGTAAAAATCTTCAAACCGGTTTGATGCGCCTCCATTACTTTCTTTCTGCCTCCGCTGTGCCTCCCATTTAACTCGGGCCCACTTTTTATCTGAAATCGGTATCTCCTTCTAATATTATTATTTATTTCTCATGAATAAGAGAATACGTAGTTAATGCGTATGCGGTGCGTTACATGCCGGACTGCTCTGATAAACACTGACTTAGAATTGTCTATAGATATAACCAATTTGTATCGAGCTATCCTTGGGCATTTCCAGTCAAAAAATAAGTCAATAGATAATATTATGTTAAAAGTATATTTATTTAATATTTCCGTATAAGCATACAACTTAGTAGCTGACGTAAAAGACTAACAAATAAAAATAGGTATTTCCACAGTAACATTGCTAATTTGTTGGTCAGTAAAAGCCGCAGAATATTTGCGTAACCACCGCCCTGGGCTTTGTTCATTTCAATCGAAATTACATGTGATTTTATGTTAGATTTTATTTAATATTTTATATTCCCTGTGGAAAGGTATGGGAGTTTAAGGGGTGGTGGGTTAGAGGGGGACATAAATATCTCGGTGATTTATGGGCGAGGCGGTCGCGGGATAGGTCAGCATTATTCAATTTCGTATTTGAGGCTCGAGTTACAATGAGCTTTTACTGCGGTGCGCGAGCGCAGATAGCATGTCAAACTCAACCGCTACACAAACTTTTGTTATCTAGGTACTTACTTAAAACTTTTATTGTAATCCCGAGATTAACCCGTGTTAAAAATAAACTATATTTTTAAAATAACACCCCACAGCTATATATACATTTTTAACTTAATTGTTTAGTGATGAAATATGCATGATTAATATCTAGATATATATAAAATTTAATTCTTCCATTTTGAGGTTAGGAACCTTCCCGATTACGAAGATCATGTTGTCGAAATATTATGAGAACATAAATCAAATAAACATTTAATTCGATAAAATCGTTTTAATGCCGCTTAATTGTTGATTGTTTATATTGATTTCATTTTACGGTCTGATATGCTAAAGTGGTTTAATTTGTTGCCAGCAAAGACACCGCCTCCTAAATGAGGTACTTTTGTGCTTATTAGCTCAGAATAAAAAACCGAACAAGCCGATCTCTTTGTGAATAATTAACCATAATCAAATTAATCCTAAAAATTCTACGGTGGGTTTACAACGTTGTAAAATGTAATAAAGACCTCTAACGGCCGGAATATTGCTTGTTTACAATAACTACTTCGACGTATAAATACTACTAAAATCATTCGCGTTAATATGTTTTATTAAATAAATACTCTAATTTTCTATTTTTTCACTGATTAATGTGAATAGATTTTTCATTTAAATAAAATCATTACTACAATTAACCTTAACAAAACGTTACAGTAGGTACTTTTGGGATCTAGTTAATTGCGCATATGGGCATCATTTTTTACTTACATTCATATTAATACTTTTGTGAAGATATTGCATTATCTCACAAAGTTCTGACTTAGAGAGATATCGGGAAAATGACAAGTCGATATGTTAAAATTTATTTTGCATTGTCCATACGCAAGTGCATAACATAATAATTACCTATCCATTTTCTAAAAGTGTGCTATTTGAAAGTTTAAAGAAGGTTGTACATTTGAGAAATTAAATTTGTTCCATGGGAAAGGTTTTTTATACATAGGTCAGAAATAGAAAATATAGGCCAATGATTATAATATACCCGACTATATGAGAATAATAGACCCGGGTTAAAATTGTATTCACTTTCTTTTTTTCTCGTGAAATTGAATTCTAGATTCATGAAGGTTTGGTTTTACTTATTTTTCTGTTACAATATGTTGCACAATGACCCTCGCAAGTCGCATTCTTACCTAATCTCATCAATAGTGTGCAACTCTCTTAAGTTTGCAAGTAAATGCTGGGAACACTTGTTCAAATACAAGCCAAACTGTTCAAGTGATAGGTCTTTGAACCGGCTGTGTTTGCGGTATGTTTTATATAGTTGCTTCTTAAGGTGGCGATAAATTAACGATTTGCATCTCTCTCGCCAACGTAAACAGTCGTGATGTATGTGTACACAAACGTGTCAATATATTAAAGTGCCATAATCTGCATAAGACTCTGTTACGATACATGAAAAACTTGCGCATTTTCCTTATTGTCCAAGAAGACACTAGTTTCATTATGGTCATTAAAGGTAATTTCTTATGAACTTAAATAAGTTCTATTACAAAATAACTTACTCCATACAAAATCTTTATTTTTTTTACCTCAGTGATACTTACGCGTATTGCCCTTTTTTATATTTAAATCTTTTGTTTAAAAAAGTGTTATGAGCCATATTATTTACCGCCGCAAATATTTGATGTGGTACAACTGTTCTCTTATCTCATTCTTATCTGTCAAACCTCAGTCAATGCTAAGAGGCACGGACCAAAAGACTACAAACACAATATAGTCATATGTAAATAGTCATAAAAAATCACATTACTTCATTAGGTAATGTTATTAGGTTAGACAGACTATTAATTGAATGACTTTAATTAAATTAGACTAATCTGGTTTCAAGTAAGACTTGCAACAGTATGCGGTCAGTATGTTTAGTTCCATCATAAATCAAGGGATTTTTGGCTCTGCTAAATAGGCCACAACAACGCTGTGAAGTGATAAATTGACTGAACGAATTATTTCTGTGTGTTTAAAGTCAAATATTGCGTATTCATTTATTTGCGAATTTGATGAGTCAATGTTAGATTATGATTTTACAAATATTATCTGCTAACGATGTTTGCACGTAAAAGACCGAACAAACAGAAAGTTATTTAACGCAAGAAAATAAAGATTCGGTTACTTTACATAAGTAATAGATACCGGTAATTTTTTATTGATGCACAATAATTGATCTATCATTGGGGTTTTATGTTAAACTTTATCTTTATTACTATATTCTACAAGTTTTGGCAGCAATGAGTTTTAAATCATTTTTATAATTTGACGAGAATTTTATGTATAAGACGATCCTTGCATTGTTTCATTGGTGTTTACTAAACGCTAGATAAACCGCACGTTAAATCTTTTAAATAGGTAAATGCATTTAAATACGCATGCATATCTACTTGGGAAATGTCATTGTGTGAATCTGAATGTAAATGACATTATATATATGTATGTAGATATTTGATAAGTTTTATAAAAGCAAAACTAATCTTTGTATTTTCTAAATCGTATATTTTTATGTTATTTGCATAAAGAATAATCGTCTCTGTAAGTCGATGACGTGGTTGACATATTTCTGTTTTATAAACTTCACTTTTTCTTTAAGACTACCTACAGGGATGGTTCTTTTTATAGATAAAAATGTTAAATATATGAATTAAAGTAATTTTTTATTTTAAAAAATACACTGTGAAGCGTTATTTGATGAGCATATAAATTAAAATTACAAGTACTTAACTCCTTATGAGTTATATCGAGTTTATGGATGCATCAAAGTTTATTTACTTTATATTGCTCCCAATTTCGTGTTAACATCAACGGCTAATAGTTATTTATTGCTTTCACAACTCTCTTCCTTGCTTTCGCAGCGTCTTTGAAATGCAGTTATAACACCACTAACTAAAATGCCTAACGTTAACAGATTTCATATTGATATGTGTGCTGTGGTTGCATTTTATGTCGTTTTTTATTTTTAACGTAGTACTTTCACGTCATATAATTTACGCAACATGATGAGGTCTTGAGTAGTAGGTATCTTGGGATGATTGTATTTCCTTTAAGACAATTCGGTCAGAAATGAAGTATGTACATACATAATATATCAATGAGTGTAGGTACCTAATATCGACCCCCTCACCTATTAGAAACGGGTTGTTATGACATCGTCAGTTTATATAACTGACCAATTTTTTGAACTATCGAGCTGAAGAATGGTAATGTCTATGTGACATAGTCAAGTAGTCATAAAAGCAGGCGTATTGTGGCGTATCGATCGGCACTTAAATCTTACACCCAATAAAAGTGCACCTCTCCAGTACGGACCTGTAATTGGTCGCACTCTTGCCGTACTCGATTATAGCCGCAGGCTCGATCAACACGGACATACTTTTACGACTCTCATTGGCCCTGTTTAATGACGTGTGACGGCTATACGAAGAACAATGAGCTTGTAATTGGATTTTTACAATCTTGAAAATTCACGAGTTTTGGTAATCCATAAAATATTTTTTATCTACCGTTTAAATCTAAATGTGGTGGACTTTGTCTTTGATAGTACACAAAATCAGGCGCCGCGAGACCCTTGTCCCACCCCCCGCGACTTCCCGCCCTCACCTTTATTTATATTTATTTACCTTCCCTTCATTCAACGAAGGGCCGCCCTTTCGGCCCTTTTTGTCGCCCCGGTACAAATATTATGAAAAGAGGCTGCGGTTTTGAGTGAATTTATTGTGCCACAATTCGATGGCATAGCCGCGATGCCGCCTCAAAAAAATCTTTAGATCATCTAAGCAGCTGACTTAAAATGCGATTTTGACATCATAAATCAGAAACACTTTATTATGTTTAACGGATTTTAATTTTTTTATTGCCAGGTTTTCTTTAAATGTTTCTTTACATTGATGTGGTTTTCATTTTACAAGCATTTAATATGTTGCTTAATTTCTTTGTATGTTATCTAATTAAAAACATTTTTACATCCTTTAGAATTTATCCATAACTATTAAAGATATTTGCATAACTTAGACAGTTGGTATATAATGTACTTATTTTAAGTACAACCCATGCGATAAGAAATGTTAAAAATGCCAAATTCTTTATATTCTATAATATGTATTTAAATCGTAAAACAAATCAAAGATGAATCGCCACAAATCGTGCAAACTAAAGATCAAATCTTCACCTCATTTAAATGTTGTGACACTACGACGTCTGTGCGCATCAGTTATTATGATAAATGACGTATTTATTTATCCGACGATCCTAAATAGCTATGGTAATATTGGTCGTACAACAGCACAAAAGGTAACAAAACACAAAAGTTGAAAAAGGTAAACCGCGCTATTTACAAAGTGGCTAGCGAGGACCACACAGCCACAATCGAGCCGCGCGTGCGACTCCGCTCAATAAAAAAATCATTCCCAAGTCCCAACATCAGAATTTTTTTCGGTTATAGATCTCGCATTTCGATGGTGTGATTGTGCCGTTCGGAAATGGTGACATTTCCGTTAACAGACTTTTATGGAAACTTAATAACCGACTCTAAACTGAATAAACGCATTTCCCATAATGTATGGGCATTCTTTCTAGTGTTCATTCCCAACGAATTAAAGACAAGCTATCATTTATCAAAACAATGTATTCAATCTCGCACGCAGATTCCCGCAAGAACGCAAATTGTTTTGGTAGGAACGGCCGACGAGCGTCTGTGTTTACGTGATCGAGCCGCGCGCTGAAAGACGATGAGCACATGCGCTCTTGACACGATACTCACACGGCCTCTCATCTTGGAATACATAGCTAATACGCTAGTTTTAACTATTTTAATTCCATTTTATAAATTGTTATACCGCAATTGTCGCAACAGCAAACTTTCTAGTTTCCAATTTCTTACTTATTCCTAAATTGTTAAAATTAATTCCTGAATATGCAACGTCTTTCTATCTTTTCTATCTTGTAAACTTCATACAGGAAGTACCTGTGTATTTATACGCATGTCATTAGTTGTACCGCGCTACTTTAGGGCGCTTCTAATTGACGTAGGCGCGGCGGCTGCCTAACCTAATTTACATTAATGCAAACGAGGAGCATTGTTCAGGTGTGAAACACTAGTGTCAACACGTGGTACTCAAATAGTTTATTAGCTCCACCCAGCACTGTTCTGACGGAAGGCTCTTTGTTACATCGACATCTCTTTAAAACACGCTTAAATATAAGGTGCCGCAAGAAACAAACATGCTTCGCCTTTTTTTCCACAGACAGTACTTCTTTACTGCCTATCTCATATGAAATGGGTTTTTGAAAAATAAATTTACGTAATTTTTGTAATTTCTTCTTATTAATAGAACAAATAAAATATAGCCTCTTCAAAACTTCGCTAAATTTTAGTCACTGTTATTAAATCTTTTCTTCACACATGCAGTGTAATTAATAAATAGCTTAAATACACACAAGAAACATGCTAAAAATTTGCTAATTTAAGCAATCTTTAATATTTTTACAGCAAAATGGTCGAATGAAATGAATGGTCGTTTCACAAATTATTATTCATGTGAAGGACAATTAACTGTTATTACGAGCAAATGTGGGAGAAATCGTATCGGTGAGAGTGTAGGTCGTTGACTGAGGGTGCTTGCGGTTGCTTGAAACACAAGAAGAGTGTAGCGGTCACCGGGTATCTCACAGCCTCCAAAGAATGTGGCCTCGATTGCATATCGGATATAATTCGCCGACAGAAATTGATTTTTAATCATTGAATTTAAGCGCAGGCCAAGAAAGACTTCTTTTAATAGTTTTATAGTTATGATTTAGGTTACGATAAGTTGATTCTGTGTTTCCTTGATACCTTCAGAATTATATTGCATATAAACTCAATGATATTATTAATGCAAGAATACACACAATAAAAAGATTATTTTTTTGTTATCCTTTTTAGAAGTTGGTGAACAACAAATGTATCAAATGACGTCACCTGAAAACAATGGTTGATCATAAATTATTGTGACAAACTGACAAACAACAACATATTAAATTAATCTCCTCGTGTCAAGCGTGTAGTCGATAGCCATTATAAAAAATTACCGATTGAGTCTTGATGTAAAGTGCATTCTTGTGTATGAGTGTAATTTCACGAATATATGCGAAACGAACATAAAAGACAATAGATTTATCAAATGAATCATTTGATAAAACACAGGGTGTTGATTTTGATCTTAATATTTGCATGTTTTTATTTCTATAAAAGAAAAAACTCAAATCCGTTTTTTAATAAGAGATAAATTTCATTATATTTAAAATAAACACATAGAAAAAATTACTGTATTTTTGATTCTTCGGACATTTAATCTTATGAGTACATAATGCTGACTTCATTGAGTGAAAGAAATCAAAAATTTATCATTATAAAATATTTCATTGGTTAAATAATTTCATTGGGTATGATTCTTAAGTGACTAATATACCAATGTAAGTGTAGGCAGGAAATGTATAATTTCTACTTTTCTTCTAATTTTATGATCTGCGCCGATCCTGGATCAAGTGTTTTGTACGAAATAATTTTTTTTTCATGTGCATACCAAAAAGTATGAATCCGTTTTATCAACAAAAGTTTTGATATAATTTGATAGTAGTTATAGTGCGATTTAAGGTACCTTTTTTATTAAAATGAAAATTTTATAAATGAATTTCCAATAATAATTAATGTTAATATAATCATATTAATGGCAAAAAAAATATTGGGAAAATAAACGCCTTTTCCTGATGGCCTTTACCTTAACCAAACATTAATTGATTATTTTAATAAATAGAATCTTGGAAAAAGGAAATATCACTTTTTATCCATAGGACTAAAAGGAAGAATAAGCCATCAGGTTTTAAATTAATTACATCGGTAGTTATTAGCGGGCCGCCCCAACTTTGCAGAGATTACTTTACCCGCGTTGTTTCATCTATTATGTGTACTGATTATATAACATAATATAACGTTAACCTACCGAATATTATGTCTCCCTGAAAACAAAGAACTTTCATACAAACATTCGACCACATTTATACAAATTCCCCCAAATTTGGCCCTGTAGCAAATTTTTAGGTGAACCATACAAATAAACTACCAAATTTCAGCTGGATACTAAACAGTTTTCGAGATTTCATCCTTAGTCAGTGACATGTTGAGAAATTAAGTTGTTTGTAAATAACTATTAAAATTAGGTATTTTACTATCTACGTGCTAAAATGCAAAATACATAAAAATGTCAAAATACAGTATTCATACATTAATATTAGCACCGTCATAAAACCAATTAACTTATGGAAAAAAACAAAAACCTACACTCATTGTTCATTTTCTTCACTTTTCTCGAAAACCTTTGCAACGATGTTATGTAAACAGTATATAAAGCTCAATAAGCATGTAATCGATTCTCTTTATGGGTGTTTATAATTATTTTACCTACATACGACTGTATTATGATTTTAAATCACAAATCTAATGCAATGTATATATGCAGTTGTGATAATATATGTACTTATGATATTATTAGAGTGTTTATAATATTGATTGACAATTAAAGTCATATTTGATGCTCTATGCGTATCATAAGCGGTTTGAAACGTATAGTTTAGAAATTGCCACGATCAATTTTTCTTAACATTAAAATTAAAATCGAATAAAACATACTTAGTACGGATTCTTTATAAGCAAGGACAAAAAATTTTTGACAGAATTCTTTGGGCCGCGGTTGCAGTACTGTTGCTATAAGATAGTAATATGTTCTCACGAAGCTTGTTTTCCATTCCGCCTACGATTTTATATAATTTATTATAAATATTACTGTTAAAAGATTTTAACTACTTAAGATTCCATAAATCTTACTTCTAATAGTAAACATTCTTTGCAAATACACAATTTACAGTATGGAATAGATTATATTAATTATTAGCAGATTCGAACCTATGACTCGTTTACACTTTAATCAATTAACGGTAAAATTGAACATGTTTTTTTTATCCTTCTACCATACACACAAAGTCGCGGGCATTAACCAGTCACCTAGATAAAAAAACGAGTACGTATTGAAATCTTAGACAAATTACCTTGTGAATGTCGCCCAGACTGGTTTGAAATGCAATACTACTGTCTAGTTTTTTCTTGTCGTCATATTTAGGTAAGCAAAACAGTTGATGTCGTTATGTGGTCTAGAAGCGATTGTCCATCGGAGAACAATGCTTGATATGGTTTTGCGATTAATAAACTAATGATTGTAACCTGAAGGTTCAACATTATTTTGACTATGACTTCGTGCCTGATAAGGCACACACGGACCTATTGTTCTTTTGGCTATCCGGATAAAAATTTCCGCTCGTAATTTTAATAATATTATAGAGTTTAGTTTATCCAGGACATTACAAATATAATTAAATTAAAAACTAAAACATGGTTAACCTGCTACCTAAAACTGCATGCCACTAAAAGTTGATATGATTGAATGTAATTTGTGTCACTTTGTCGTTTTTACATACAAATAAGAGAAACATTTTTTCTTCATACACAAAATGAATTTAGCCCAAGAAGGTTAACTTCATGGAAAGCATACTTTTAACATATATTTTTTATTTGGTTTTAAAAATCGATAAATATGTTTGATTCTAAAACTGCATGTGTTTAGTTCAGTCCCTTGGTATTTCTGATAATTAAAATCAGCAGGCTGCGGCAGAGGTTCATAGATAGGCCGCCGTGTACTGTACTCAATGAGACGTAAATACAAAGTTATTGGTCATTGTTTTAATACAACAACCGACACACCGGTCATAACTATTAAAATATGCGATGCATTGACCCGAATGCTCTTGAATATCTACAAGTGTCGTCTCGCTGCATTGTTTAAATTCATCTAAACGTACTTACGTAAAATAAAAAGCTATAGATCACCTAAATATTATGAGTTACGGAATCTAAGAATTCTCTTGATTCATCTGTCAAAATAAAAATCTTAACTAAATAATGTACGATAAATCTAAATGTACATAAGTAACAGTGACCATCAAAGTACACAGGCTCTTAGCGGCCACTATGACTTGATTCCCATTTGAAATGGAAACCTGCAACCAACCTTTTTGTTGGCTATAATTAACATGATGTAATGGATGTCGTAACAGATACACATGTTTTGACAATAATACATGACTTGACATTTTCATATAATGTACATACCAATTAGTAGAGTTATAAAATGGTACCTATTCAAGGATCTATGATTTTGAGTAATAAAATATTTCGCACTTGAGTACGACACAGTAATGTAGCTTATATGAGTATTTAGATATCTCGTATGTTGAACGATAGTTTCATTGATTTTGTTAATAAGTAAAAGATAATAAACAGGTAAATTATATATTATAATCACACCTTTAAGTTTAGATTAATTTCACAATTAAACTAAATAAGAAAAAACTAAAAAACTTCGGAAAGTATGGATAAGTTATCATGGAATCAAAAAATTGTTGCTTAAAACTATGTTGTGGTCCATACAACGATTTCTATGGTTTTCTAGAAAATTAAATATATGTAGATATATGTACATATATTAAATATATTTAGGAAAATTTCAATTAATCTTTGGGTAAATTATTTCTGTAGGTACTCAAGCGAAATTTTTGATGGCAATAAATTATCGTGTCGGAACAAAAGATCGCATTTTGGATCGCACGTTGATAAGAATCTGATCACTCTCGGGTCGTGGTAAACTATTATTTAATATGTGGTGGCACAGACATTTTTATTAATCAGGATCGTAAAATTTAAAGTAATATGAAAAAAACTAAAAATAACTGTATGCTCTACTAGAACTTTAAACAACATTGTTAATTCAAAATTACGCACCTCACATTACATTACAGCACCGCTGATAATCTTATTGGTACAGGAGTAGGTAAAGCAAATTTCCTATGAATTAATAAAGTTCATAGCTACAAAATTTTCACGTTGTCGGATAAATTTTTTTATTAATAAATTATATAAGCATTTACTACTCAAACTTATAATTATATAAGTAGAATGCGTCATTTAGTAAAAGTTTGATTTGACTAACGTATAGAAGATAATATTGTATAAATTATTGCTAGTTGAAGACAGTATAATGAGCCAAATAAACAAGATTGTGTTATTTTTTCATAATGTATGGGTTGTTATTCATGTATGAGTTTTTTTATTGCCCTGTACAGAAAAAGCTCTAGACTTTCAAATTAGCATGACTTAAAAGTTATAAGATCTTTAAGAGGTCGGTCATTGTGTCTGGTAAGAGGGACATTTGTCTACTATTATTATTTTGGGCCGGTTTTTTATGTACCTGCCCACATGGCGCCTGCCTATTCATATTCAAATGAGACTTTCGTGTTGAGTAATTTTTACCATTTATATACAATTGCGTAATCTGTGCGTTAGTATGATGAAGAATAACGCTTTATTGTGATAAATTGAATGGTTCTTGATAATTGGTCAATAACTTGAATAACTTGGTTTATATGAGCCGTGTGGATTTGGAGGGGGTTATTTTACGATCAAATTAGACACGCGGATACAGTTTTTGTACGGATATGATTAATTTAACCCTGAATGGTTTAAGGTGATGCTGACCAATAGAATATGTTTTTAAATGACCGAAATGATAATGCCGGTCGTAATACCCCGCTGGGGTGGACTTGGGTTATCCAGCTTAATCATTAGCACAGAGTTCCTCCCACCGGCGAGATTCATTTTCTTTTATTTATGGCCGCCGAGTCGAGGTGAGATCCCAATTTTGCATGCGCTTGAGTCTTGGTAATAAAATAATCTGCTAGCTATGTTCACAATACACCAGTAAATGATTTATAGCTACCTTATTGCATTTCACAATTTTAAACATTAAAGTATTAAAATTATTTAAGGTTTCTTTCGCTTTAGAATTTTAGATTATTGAAAGGGAAAGGAACTTTCTAAACTTCCTTTGATATTTATTTATTTTATTTTATTTGGAATACCAACAGCAAAAAACAATGAATATACAAAACAAAACAAAAGATCTTAATAAAGCCATTAACAGGAACTCGCAGATAAACATCTAACAAGACAATTCAACATGTTATACAGTATATATATATTAACCTATATGTACAAGCTAGGAAGCAAGTAAACTTATAATTAATTAATAAAGATTTGCTTTATCTCTGCGGGTTTTGTGCAAAATATGTATAAATAAAAAAATATGTATATATATTTAATAATAGTTTTAATAAAATGTATTGATATAGAATCTATTCATCAACAAAAAGTATGGCAATAAGCTTTTTAATCAGGCTATTAGAAGAGTGATGTTTCTAACATAAAGTGAGGTGAGGCCGAGGGTTCGGTGGCAAAAAGCGGTCTCATGTCCGCGATGTTAAGATAACCTTAAACTGAGCATTTGTTATCCTTATCTCGTGTTCGAGCGTAGCTAATGTGCTGCAGGCTGATATACCCGATCGATTTATGTCGCCTGCCTGGCACCCACGACAAATTGATAATTAATTTTCGAAAATGCCTTTGATCATACCGACCTTTGCGAAAACTGATGAACACTAACTGCTGCAATATAAAATCAATATTTTAGGCATTACTCAAGTTTTCATCGATGGAGAACTAATTCTCATCAAACCTGTCAATCAATAATTCGTTCCTATTACTTCAAAGGTTAACTGATAATCGATTTTATATTGCGAATAAAAAACGTTTACAGTTATTACTTTTTATAGTTATTTCGAAACGAATATGCATTAGTTTCTCTTCAGATAATGAAAACAATTCTAAAATATCTATTGACAACTGGTTTTATCTAATAACAATTGACGTACTAAGCATCAATCGACCGGAATCAATGTAAGTCAATATCCTGACTCCGGTGCATTTGCAATCCCAAAAGTTTAAGTTACCTGTAGCCTAAGGTAAAGGTAAATTTCACTGATTGATAGTGATTAAAAACGTTAGCCGATGTGGTAAAATCACCTTTATTAATGTTAACTGATATGTTATTTATTTTGGAACATAAAAACCGTGCAAGACCTTTTACGTAACTTGATAGATTCTGTCCGCTGGCAACAGACTTTGACAATGTGGTTAAATGACGAAATTAGAAATACATACCTACAATATTAATTACGACATGTCGAATATAATTATTATAAAAATTTAAAGCATCATTCTAATCTTAAAGTGAATTCCCGTAATCTTTATTTTACTGATAATTTTTCTTTACAGGCAAGTAGGTGATTAGCCTTCTGTGCCTACCCAACCGAAACATTTATTTGCTTCCCCGGGATTCAAACCCAAGACCTCAAGCGCAACACGCATACAACCACTTAGCAATGGAAGCGGAATCAACAAGTGAAATTGGAGACAATTTAAAAAGCCCCCGACATGATAGTTACAAACAAGAATATCTCTATATAAATTAAGAACCGATTTTCGTAAAATTTTGCTAGGATCCATCTCGATCTTAGCTACATCAGATTTTTAAAAAATCGCATCGAAATCAGTCCATTCGTTTAGGACCTACGATGCCACAGACAGACACTGACTAACAGATGCCTCAAACTTATACATAGCACTCCTTTTTTGTTCAATATCATTTAAATCAACGCCAAAGTAAATAAGTAAATAAGTAATAAGTAAATAAATAAGTTATAGATAAGCTTAAACACCTAAAAATAGAATCTTATCGAACACTCAAGCCAGTAGTCATTTCACACTGATTATATAAAAAATAAAAGGGCATGTCATAAAAATATGCGTATCAACATGTCCCCCGTAATGTGTCTCGTAAACGTCCCTTAATCCTCTAAATTCTAAAACAATGCTAATGGATTTGTGTTAAAGTCCACCGCCTGTCATCAGAATATTATAACTACCTTCCGATCATCTTAACGCTTCTCTTACCCCTAAGTTGACACTAAATTAGACTCGTCTTATTTTACTTTTCTAAACACAATAATGATTGTTAAAACATATATTTTTACCTCTATTGTACACGTTCACTGAACGCATTTTAGTGTGAGCGATGAACACGGGTTCACGTCAAAACATCTTTATCGCGTTATTTGTCTTATAAAATATTATCGAGTGGCACTTCGGGACCGTCAGCAAAAGACGACTCATATTGTGATCCGTGTGCGACTGTTGACTTTGCGCCCACGATGTGATCACTTCTCTTTAGGTTGGGGATAAACAATAAAAGCGGCGATTACGAATCAATATTGTAACAAATACACTTTGTTTTTCTAAGCACGTCGATTGAGAGGGATTTGATTGAGTCAAGACGCTCGCAGACCGTACCGAAGTAAAAGATTAGTGTGCGAGTTGTGCACTCGCCCGTGTGAAACTCGACTCGACGGGTGGAATTATGAAGTTCAGATCCACTGATAAATCAATAATTCATTTTATTACGATGGCACGGGCGCGTCATGATTTCGCTCCTTATTTTATTTAATGAGAATCATCAGAGCACTGATAACATCCCTGGGCCTTTGAAAAACAAGACGAGGTAGTTAACATGTTTTATTTCTTTAGATACATATTTACAGAGTGATTACTATGGCAGCTTATTTAAAGCGGGTATAAAGTAAAAGCTTCGAACCGGTCGCGGCAAAAGTTGTGTTCTTCGTATCCTGCAATCATGTACTTGTCGTTTTCATCACCTGCTTTGCTAAAAGTGACGTCATTACGCATGCAAATCGATCAACAGTTATCGACTCGACGAGGGTTGACGCAGTAAATTAGCGCGAATCGCTGGTTAATACAGACTTCCGTATCTAATTAAGCGGTGACGATGATTATGGAAAAAGTTAGTGTTTAAGTTTGAAAGATAAAAATTTACATTTAATGATAAGGTAATTTAAAATGGAATATGAAAATATTTATTAGAAAGGAACAAATGAAAAAATGTCGGAAGCATAGATCTACCGGGTGACTTGCAGATTACAAGTAGTGGACATGCTCTCAATGACTCCGCCATTGACCCATACAGCATGATCATGATAGTACAAATAATAGCCTGGTTCCCGCGGGTATAAATGATGGAAGTAGGTACACGATTGTGATAAAAGGATGTAACTGATCGGCCTCCGGGGATCCGAGTGTATTTGACAAATAAGACGAGCACGGGAACAATGAGCTATTTCGCATCAGCATTGATATTTCAAACCTTCATAATAAGTTACAATGAGCAAATAAGTCAAGAAACGTACAAGATTTTATTTCTGGACAGGTGTAGTTTTTATTAAATTCTATCAATCTAATAACACACAATAAATGTTACGATGTGAATAATAGTTTAAAATATGAAAAACTAGCTGGTATTATTAGTGGTTTCAAAATTGTTTCGTTGCATTTTAATTGTATTTTTATAAAAAAATGTTTATAATTCTTTGTTTCGGTAATGCATAACACATTGGTATTCATCAAGAATGAAAGTATCTCAATATTCAATGAGAGATCTTTAGATTTGTTCAGCTGAAACTTTACTATTACAAAATATGTGCATTAAATATCTATGCTTACCAAAGTTGATCAAACCCAATTAGTGATGGATGCTTGGATTGAATGAAACTGTATCATTTCATTAAAAAGTATAGAGGTGTCGTGTTTCAAAAAGGTTTTTATCCAGCGCAATCCTTACCAAGTGTACGTATTTTTTTAAAATACGATTTTGTAAAGTTTAAGAATGTTATTTAGGGATATACTTGTGAGGATAATTTAGGAAACCTATGATCAATTTTTTTAAATTGTTTTTCTGTACAAATTATGTACCTACTATAAATAATATGTAGAACATAATCATGCTGCTACGGTATAATATTCAGGTGAACAATCTTTATTCTTATCCGAATAGTTAGGATAGATCAAAATCATGTTCAAAATATTCGTCAAAGAACCCATCGGGTATATGATATTAATATCAAACACAAAACCCTATGTGTGCTCACCTAAAGAGGTCTTACGGAATTTTGAGGTTAGTAACATTTCAATAATTCCAATAAATTAGTAAAAGTCACATCTTTACTCTAGATATCCGTACTGACAACCGTTTTGAGACAGGGCTGTGTTTTTCGAGAACAAACATAAAGGGTATTAAACATAAATACACAGCTGATCCTTACTGCATATTTATGACGTGTTCGACAGCCAGTGTCACACCAGAACGTATTTGCTGACAAACATTTGTACAGTATAGAACATCGGTGATGGACAGAATCCATTAACAAGTAACAAATAGCTGATAATTAAGGTAAATGCATAACTACAGAATGAAGTCTTATCTATGTCAAAGTGCAAAAAGTTATTAATTGAAAAATGGAAGAAGGATGTTATAGAAAATATGTTATAAGAATAATTGCCAATAATTATTTCTAAACATAATTATAATATATTGACTTCTTTAAATAAATGTATCATTATTCAATTGTATATATTCGATTTGATATTGGTATGGAATTTCTGAGGTAATTTTTATCGTTTTTTTAAAAGGAATTTCGACTTAAAAAGGTGAGGTTAGATAAAATGCGTTCGAAACAAATTAACTGTTACTATAAAACTAACCCTGAACTATTTGTTGTTATGTCCAAATGGGGAAAAAAAAACCAGTCACCATTGGTCGTTTTCGACTGCTACCCTTGTACAAAAAAAGATGTGTTAAGGAATGTAAAGAGCCGTTTAATTATCTTAATATATTGTTATGGTCGCGATGGAAGCGGGTATTTAGTGATCCTTTTATTCAGGACAGATAACACTTTTAATTTTCGCATATTTCATTTTCGTAGGTATATAATACGAGAGTTAACCTCCAAGCTCCTGTACCTTCTACTTCAGTGCGATGATCTTGAACTTTTTTATTCTATTTTTGCCTCAATTCCATCGGTCGGCCTTCATTATGCGTTCGCGAGTCGTTCGCCACCGGTTCAGGTAGCTTGAGCTCCAAACGTGACCTTAGGTATTCGATACGCTTGTTATTTTTAATTAAAATAGTCCTTTATGATACTCTGATATCTTTTGAATAATGCGCGAATTAATTGAAATGAAATTTAAAAAGAAATAGTTTGTATATTATCGATATATAGGGCTGGTACCAAGGAGGGTGAGGTGTCAGAGGCAGGCGTCCCGCTGCGAGCAAGCATTGTGATCGACAGCTTGTTTACTAAAAATATGCATAATGAATGTATAATAGCCCGCCCGGTATCACGACGTTACTCATTGAATTTATGCGCTTTATACATCAATATGCCCAGGCCAAATGGAAAGTTGTGATAGACATTCCTTACAGCTTAATCAGTTTAAAAACTGTTGAGAAGTTAAGTGTGAGAGACAAATTGCGCCACTGTGGTGTTCCCACGATAAAATGCACGCAGTGTTTGAGTACGCATTTAGCATTCGATTGTTTTAGTGCGGCTGCCCGAGACGTCTGCTGGTAAACATTGAACATCCCACTAAGATTTGTAGATGCCACATTGTTCGAGTTATTCATACAATTTACTCTGATAATAACTATTAAATAATATTATGATATATCAATAGCGGTAATATTCATATATTTGTTACATCTATTATCATGTGCCAGTTATACTAAGTTTCTTTCAATTGATTTATCAAAATACTTTATCGTATAGCAGAATAGTTTTATTAGAACGATTGATAATTGTAGGATATTATAAGTAACATTAAATGGTAAGATTTTCGTATTTGATTCACTGTTTAAGTCTACAATTGTTTTACGAGATCCTTTAGAACTAAAGATTTATATCATACAATTTTAAAGATTTGAAGTCTCTGAATTCCTTACAACTCCTTACTTAATGGTGGAGGTTTTGTGAATTCATAGAAGTAATTATATACGGTGCTTGAAAATATCTGTTACGTTGAATGCGGTCGATGTAACTAAGCGGGGCGCCCACGGCTTCGATTCGTTACGTCAATCTCCCAATTTTTTCACTATGTAATCTGCATAGAGTGAGTTGACATCGCAGCATAAAGCTAGCGTGCGGTGCATACACATTGTCTACATTTCTTTACAAATATTTTGACATTTCCTTTATTTCTTCTCTGAGATATTTCACAAACAAAATCGTGTCGATCTCTTTGTGCGGCGTGTTTTAATTTGATTTATTTCTTCACGGCAAAATGCCTAACATCCTGCGCGATCCGTCTTGGGCGGCTACGTTTGTCAATTTGTTAGCACGTCTATTGGTATTTTCTTTAGTGCAAACAAAAGGAATCGCGTGTCTTTATAGCTCCAATATGTTTCTCTTCCATTAAGGTTAAAACGTACTTGAAAGCTTTTATTACGAATCACTGTGTAAATATTTCCCAACAGCTTGGAATGCATATTGACAATTAAGCAAGACAAATTCAAAATACAAATTTATTTTAATGTAACACTTGATCATAGATATTAAGTAGCCTTTTTTTTTATTAACAGCGCTGCAAAGAGAAATTGAATACGTTGGCTATTAGCGTGATGAATCAGTGGCCGGGAGTTCGGTTACGAGTGATCGAGGGTTGGGATGAAGAGAACTCTCACGTTGATAACTCGCTACACTACGAGGGGCGAGCTGTGGACCTCACCACCAGTGACAGGGACAGAAGCAAATACGGCATGCTCGCTCGGCTGGCTGTTGAAGCTGGCTTTGACTGGGTTTTCTATGAAAGTCGCTCCTATATCCACTGTTCTGTTAAAACAGGTAAGTTACTTTTTTTTCATTTTACAAGCTCTCTTTTCATTTGAATTATAATATCATATGGTATTAAGTTTTGTTGAATCTAGGTGTATAAATAAATATACATTACCACCAACAACACCTAATTAAAATATAAACAAATATAACTTTTATTTACTTTGAAATTGTTGTATGTACAATTTCCAATAATGTATCTAACTAAAGGATTTTATTAATATAATATACTTATATCAACATCGATTGTTACCATTTACGAAGAAACAATGAAACCAAACGTAAGTATATAAACGTGGTAATAACGGTCAGGTCCCACGGGCCAAATATATAGTTGAGCTTCATAAGAAGAATGCATCTCAGACAGCTTCCCGCACACGCTCTCAGGCGGTGTCGATCAAACGGATGAACAAGCCTCTTGTTAACGCACCTCCTTGTCGCACTTTAAAAAAAATCATATTTACATCCTCCTTACTCTTAGCCGCATCGCAACCAATCCCCCACTTCTATAATTATGCCGGTGATTCAATGGCTACTATAGTTATAAGTATATGAAGCATAAAGATGAGAGAAACAATTATTTATGTGTACGTGTTTTAGATAAAATTAAGATGCGCTTCATCCTGCTTCAAAACCCTAACATTTGGTTAAAGCAAATATAGTTTTAAGTAAACCAAGCTTTGTGATCAATTGATGTGAAACATCATTTGTTTTTGTTAAGTCGGCGCGAGTTGGTTGGTGAATGGTTTCCTGGTAAATAGTTATAGATCATACGATCAGCAGTGTTTGTCTGTAAAATACCCTTATGAATTCGAGTTATCACAAAATTACATTATATACATATATGTAACGTACAATTTACTATGTGATATTTTTAAGAACTATAATATCCAGTTTTCTATGATTTCAAACTCGTTTGGTTTTTAAAGAAATTGCAACTAAAAATTCACCACCTTAGTAGGTGGTGTATCTATCTGTATTCTAAAAATCGGAATGAATAAACATTTATTCCTGTTTTCTCTATATTATTTAAAAATATTAAAGCACTCTTCTCAATTATTATATTTTTGATATCTTTTTCATATATTTCTTTTATTTTTAAATACACGTAACTATGTACGAAACTGTTTGATAAAATTAAAATCAAAGCCAATGAATTATTTATAACTGGCATTACGCTGAGTATTTACAAAGTAATTGAAAATAAAAAGTCATGATGCGTCTGGAGGCGTGTAATGCTCACGATCAGTGAACCAGTCCTACCCGCGTGACGCGATCATGAAGTACAACACTATATCATGCGAGCGCCAATAAAATATATACCGTTTTTATTCCATGTTCAATTAATTGATTTTCATTGGTTGTACTTTATCTTTTTTCTTTCTCTTGAAGATATTTAATATCTTGTATAAATTTGAGTGACTTAAATTCTCCTGTTGTATTGCATGATGTCGCGTAGCGATCGTGCACTTGTGTAGTATAAAAGACATCAACGCGCTTACAAGCTGTCTCGATGAATGATGCAAGTAAAATTATTTAGACTGAAATTTTATTTTTTATTAAAGACTGTTTTTCTTTTCACTTTCTGCACCTACTAAAATTCTTAATCTTTAGCCAATATTCAAATGTAGGTATAAAGCTTAAAAATCACTAAGAAAAAAATATCTGAATCATTTACAAAAAAGTAAATTAGGTTTACAATAACATTGAAAAATGAGGTTCTAGGAAGAAGACAATTTGATGGCCATTAAAAGCTATAAAGGAGGTGCAAATGGGGCGTGACTAAGTCAGGTCACGAGGTGTACTGGCGTGAAGGACGAACGATCTTGAGTCTGGACTAATCGCAAGGGAATCAATTAATGCGAAAACACTGTAACGACTGACTAATGGGTGAACATTTTTTGGGAAGATGTGTCGGCATCATGAATCAAGTTTTGAGAATTTTAATTGTTTTCGATTGCAAAATGTTTTTCCAAGTTTAATGTGGTGGTGTCCAGAACCTATACGTTAACTGTGTAGTCTCTATTATCTGTCATTTTTATTTCAATAATTTTAATAAGATATAAATAATAATTCAAATAATAATATTATGATTATATAGTTACTTTCGATTATAGACTTTCGTTAAGACACTTTTTCTATTATTAAACAGTCACGACACCAACAAATTCTTTTATAATTTGTTAATTTATACTATATCAACTATACAAGTATATTTCTAAAGCGAAATGAATATACATTTGATTACATAGTGAAATATTTATTGTACATTAATGTATCAAATAGTATATAAGGTATATAGCTTGCTTTGATATTTAGTATTTACCTATTGTCTTGGAATAAAATAAAATAAATCAAAGGTAATATTCAATCATAAAGGCAACATTCACTACCTAACTGAATATTCGGTATAAGACCTAAGACATTTTTGTAAATAAATAAAATATTTATATATTTGTTTGTAATGAATAAAATAAAAACCAACTGTATCGAATATAAAAAAAACAGACGGGAACCTAGACTCTTTCTAAGTGACGTGGTTTACTCGCACATTACCCTCGCAAATGAATTCGCGAGTTATAAATCTCTAAACGTAAGAGAGATAGAGAAACATTTTAAATTCAAGGGGACGCTAGATAGTATACCTACCTAGTAGTAGTATTACCTTTCAGTATAGCTGAGCTACAGTTTATTTTTCTATGGAACCTAAATAAGTTTTTGATGAAGACTTGCATAAGTAAATTCCTATTTTATCTCAGTCAGTTTGTTGCACGATGTTCGGCCGACCGTGCATGTGACACATGACACCACATCCCGGAAGACTGCGGCCGCTCTGTCGCCTGTTCCCACACTATCACTTCATATTTCATTCACTTTTTACGTTCCATTCATAATTTTCCTTACGAGTAACCCAACACACGAACTTGACATTAATTTCCCTCATTTACCTAATAGAAGGCACTTGTGGGTTACTAAGGTTACAGCGTGTTTCAAATATCATTATAATATTTACCTAATCATCATTTATTCAATTTAATAGTAAAAAAGTACAATAGAGTCTAATGTAGAGAGTTAAACCTTATGTAAAGAGAAAATTTTCCAGACTTTCAATTTGTTAATTTATAAAAGACGTTTCGTTTTTTATCCATCTGTGTAGGTATTTTCAGTGTACGGAGAAGTTTAATAAACTAGACTAAACACCATTTATCACAAATGCATGTGGTCGATAAATTGAATGATGAAATTCCCTTGAAGCCTCGAGGAAGCCATAAGAAGAGAGTTCAATGCCCCATAAACTGACCAAGATGATTTTGATTATAGCAATAAATGTGTGCAGGAACACCAATTTCCATTAAAATCGTATAAAATCTTCACTCAATTTACCACTATCGGCGTTTAATGATTCGCTTAATATATATTCAATGTCATAACGCCGCCTGCAATAACTCAGCAAGGCATAGTAATCAGTCTATATTTGAAAGGTAAATACTCACTAATATATTATAACATTATATTATACAATTACTGGATAGTAAAAATGTAGTGTTTTAAATTCAACGACTAAGAAAATTATTATGTTGAAAATTCTCTTTATTAACATGACTTGCTAGTTGATATTGCGTTTCTATTATAGAGTCGTTTCGCTGCTAATGATTTGTAAGGTATATATGATAGGTAATGTTTAATTTATAAATTGAGGTTCAGTTACTTTTATTTAATTTCAAAGAATGCATGCAGCAATGTAAGAGAAACATTTGCATGGTTTTAAGTCAACTAATTGCTGGGTTTTACGATATAAATCAGTTTCTTCGATCCGGCCGCATCGCTAGAGGCAAACGCACATTGTTGTAAGAAATTGAAGATGAAAGCATAATAAATACTTAGTCCCTATAATAGGTTTAATATATTGCATACCTTCGTTTTGGTATGAAATGTTAGTACCTATTTTTATGAAGATCCATAACTTTTTGGATAACTATACAATATTATGTATGTATATGATACCTTTGTCTATTAGATAATAGTTATCTATAAATATTATACATAATTTTATTTAAAAAATGAGACGTAAAATAATGAACACCTTACACCGCCTTCTCACTCTCGAATACAATTCCAATATCAGTCCAATGTGAAACCCAATATTATGACATTTAGCATCATTAATTCATTCATTTCTTTGGAAAGTGCCATTTTGACAATTGTATCAAAATTGTAGTATTTAATTGTAATTACTATTTATGTATATGCGACTTTGTATTTGCTATAATAATGAAATATTATTATTATTATTATTTAGTATTTTATAGGCCTATTGTCAATTTTAAAAAGGAATGGAGTTCATAATAAAACCTATAACACAACGACATCTTTCAAAATAAATTACGGGGTTGAGCCAAAGAAAACTTTTAAATCAAAGTTTCAACGATTATAATGGAAGATGCGTGAAAAATGTTGAGATCTCGAGGAGTGGTTACGTGTGCCACGGCCAGTGCGCGGGCGCCGCCTAGCTCTCCCGGTGGTCTGCGGGGGGCGGGGTTACCGCGGCCACTCGGAGCGCGCGCCCCGCCGCGCCGGCCCCCGCAGCCCGTGAACCTCGCTCCTTATCGCATCATCAACCTAACTTGTGTCACGCCACTGTAATTCTTTCAAATTAAAGTGTATAAATTTCTTAAGAAAATTCAGGTAGGCACTTTCCTATTTACCTACTGAAAATGTTATATGGTTTGAGAAAAGAGAGAGGACATACGAGGATAAAGTAGAGAAACAAACGAATCCGACGGTTAGAGTTGTTAGGATCAAACGAATTCGCTTGATTGTTTTCCTTAACACTGAGTACGTGGTGCATTAATATTTAATTTTTCGTATGTTATTACATTTATTATTAAATTTCTGTTATTTATTGTGTAATTATAACGCCGCCTTTTTATCAATTCATCAACTCAGATTTGGTATTTCTCTAAGATTGAATGTACGTAACCATAAAGACGGACGCTATAGAATAGGTACACATTTTAACGGAGGAATACTTTGATTTATCTGTGTATGTATCTTCAAGTCTTTTCCTCTAACAAAAAAGATCTACGGACGTGCAAAAAACGCAAAGCCGCCGACACCTTTCATTGACGCGCCCAATATGTTCAACGAACAACAAACAACATTTGGACAATGTAAGTTTGACTTTAAACGAAATCTAATTTGTGCGGTTATTGTGTAATGTGATATGCTGGGGCCCGATTGTGGACAAGGATCGTTCGGTTACAATTTATTGCTCGGTTACACAACAAATCAATTTTTAACGAGCTCGCGCAAAGATGCCATTACCTTTGTGATAATCCACCGCCACTGTGCATTTTAGCGTGTAATTGCAGTTTAGAAAGGAACAAAACTCGAGTAGTAAAGTATATTTGTATAGATTCCATTGAGTCTCTCGGATCATACTTATCTCCTGATGCCATTTATTTGCACCTTATAGTTTTTGTACCGGAATTATGCAGGTACAGTTTAAGCTGGTTGAGGATTTTAAATAAATACATTACCGAATAACAAACAGAATTAAATATGCCTTTTCTGCCTTCAGTTTTTCAAGCAGAGATTAACTAAATGGATTTAATTTTTTTATCTTTATGAAATTTAAGCCTTTCCTTGAATTACCTTTCATATGCGTCGCAGAATTAAGTACCTACAGGTTTGTCCATTCGCTAGGGGATTTTACCCACACAAAAGCGTTACTTGTATGGAATACAAACAGTATAACGAAGATAACCCAGGCCTGAGAATAAAAGAGGCATTTGTTTTGTATCTTATCGGATTTTAATTACGGGCGTAGAGAAATCTTGTTATTCTTTAAAGGGATAATAGGTACACAGTTAAATTGCAGTATTCTCTTTGCATTTAATGTTCTCTTGATTTTATTACCACGAGCTGTAGGTACTGATGTGTGGGAACAATTTTGCGATGATATATGTTCCTTTTGTGGAATAAATAAAACCCGATGTACGCTTTCATTTATTACAATTAGATCTACAAATAATTATTGCATAACACTTATATTAATATGTATTTGTTAGTATTATGTAAAGATCTCTATTTATCTATGATACCATGATAAAAATATCACATATTTTTTAAAATATTCACATAATTTTGTAAGAAAATATTTAAGAAATAAATAAAAATTACTCTTTTGGCATTTCAGAATCCTCAGTTGGAACAGGTGCCGGGTGTTTCCCATCGGGAGCTATGGTCCGTACAGAAATGGGACCAAAGGACATAACCACTTTGCAGATAGGAGAGCGAGTACTAGCTGCTGATAATGATGGCAAAACAATCTACTCCGAGGTATGAATTATTTATTGCCACTAAATATATTATCTTCTATATGGTTTGTAATTTATTTTTGCGTCACAGCCTTTATAAAAACATAAGAAATAAATTTTATCTTTAATAAAAAGGTTAGATGTTTTTTTAAGATCATCTGATATACACCCTAAAAATGCCTAGGTACTCCTGGTCTAAGCGTATCGTATAAAGTTATTATTATAATTATTTGATTTTCTGTACCTAAAGGGAAATTTATTTAATATCATAAACTTAAAATTGGTCGAGTTGTAAAAGTGAAATATAATTTTTAAAAGATTAAGATTTTATTTCCTTAGTTTTAATCCGATAAATAGACTGTTTTATGTATATATTAAAATATACCTTGATTACAAAAATTATAAACAACTGCCCGTTTATTATTTTTGCATGATATAAGTATTTTTTATTTTTATGATACTATTATATAAGTTCTGTCAACTTTTTCAGGTTCTAACATTCATCGATCGAGATCTGAATGCGACTAGGAGATTCATTGAGATAACCGCCGAAAATGGCGTGTCCATTACCACGACCCGATCACATTTATTACTGTTGGCTGCGGCCGATGGATGGAGAGAAGTCTTCGCAGCTGACGTAGGGATAGGGGATGTCCTACTGACAAGAGGTCAAGGACTAGTCATGAGACCTTCAAGAGTCGTCCAAACTAATATTGTTATTAGAAGAGGCATTATTGCACCACTAACTAAAGCCGGAACCATCATAGTTGATGATGTTCTGGCGTCTTGCTATGCGATAGTCAATAGTCACTCTTTGGCACACGCAGCGATGGCTCCACTTCGGTGGATGTCAAGTTGGAGCAATTCCAATGAGCTATCGCAAGGAGTACATTGGTATGCAAACGCTTTATACAACATTGGCGATTTTGTTCTACCAACGTCGTATAAATATCCTTAATTTTACGTTTCTAACGTTTTTCTTGCGCGCGGGACGTGCCTCTTGTATATAATTGTACAGTGCTGAATGTAAATACATACCTGGATTGTATTGTCTATCGAAATAATAATTAGATAATCATGGATTATTTTTATATCATGGACATTTAGTTAAGCATTTGTAAATTGTGTCGGTATTGTTATTCTGCACAGTGCAGAAATAAATATCTGTATGCGCTTATCGTTTAGTTTTTGTAGATAGCTGTTAGAATATTTATCTTCTTAAAATGTATAATAGGTCTCTCTTGACGCAAAACAGTATTCATTTTCGTTTGTAACTAGACATTCCATGGCCCTTATCTGACGTGTACTAGATAAATCTATATTCGCTAATCGAATTGTGATCTTGATACTTTAAGCAGTGCCTTAAGATTTTATTTATTGTTATATAGGTTAGTTATGTATTTAAAATTGACTTAAACAAGTTCTTACTTAAAGCTATTGATAGTAATTTATTGTGCTGCTTTCGCCTATTCATTAAAAGCTTTATTTATTCATCCTGTATGTTAGGTAAGACTAGCTTTATTTATTTATGTTTTGATAAAGTATTAGGTATTCCTACCCAAGGGCGGATCCAGCTTTGTTGTCAGGGTCACATAGTCATGGTCAAGTTACAAGAAGTTATAATTTAATTTTATGGTTAAACTTTGGAAATACGCCAATCAATTTAAGAGGTGGAACGGGAACGGGGTGTTGGGTTGTAGAAACCCACCCTTTCGGAGATATTTTTTTTTATTCTAACCTTAAAAATAAAGGAGTAAAACAGAAATGCTAAGTTTAAGTTTAAATTTTTTTTTGTGATAGTTGCCTTCTGCCACGGCTCCGGCTTATAAAAAACACTAGGAGTAGGGCAGACAAGTCCACGTGGAGTCGGGTTGACAGATTCGGTTCTGTGACCATCAGCCCCAGCCGCTATGGCTCGTACGAGAAAAAAAACACTAAACCCTAAGGCATATTATATCTTATAACTGAAAAGTGATAAATTAATTTTAAATAAAAAAAACCGACTTCAAAACGCACTAAAAAGTGGAAAATAAATTTTGTCTTATTAATGAACTTACTATAAATAAAAAGACGTGAATAGTTGATTAATAATATTCATGTAAAATTCAACAAGGGCATAAACTGTCTTTGAAAGGCAAAATTTATTTTCCACTTTTTAGTGCGTTTTGAAGTCGGTTTTATTTTTGTATTTAAAATTAATTTATTTTATACTTTTTACTTTTTAGTGACTTTTTAACCGACCTTCAAAAAAACCAAAAAGGAGGTTATCAATTCGACGAGTATTTTTTTTCCTATGTTCCGCGTGAACATCGCCATCCGTAGACCGATGTAGATGAATGAGAGATGAATTTTATCTAAAAACATTTAATTCATCGATAAGGATTCATAAATCATAGAGTTATAAGCAAATAAGCACGACGTGGTCGCGCGGAATTCAGCGATTTCTCGCCCGATTGTGAAACTATTTTTTAAATATACTGAAAACTATTGATTGTAAAAATTAAAAAAAAAACAAAAAACTACACGTCGAATCGATAACCTATTTGGTTTTTTTGAAGGTCGGTTTAAAAGTTTTTGATAACTTTAAAGTGTCATCAAAATAGCGGTTAATTTTATGTTCCGATTAACAAATTATTCTGATAAAACTATTAATAATAAAATAATGTTTTTAATTTTTTTAAATATTATTTTAAGATATCAAACGGTCTTAAAAGTTTAATTATAACTTTTTTTATTAAAAAGACTATACATTTGAGAAAAACAAGAATAAATATTTCTTTAAGAGTCACAGATTAGTAGACCACGAAAATACATAAAACGGAACAGTTAATGATCGACAAAGTGTCAAAAATTTAATAAAATTTTACGAATTTAAATAAATTATATCTCGAAAAGTAAGAAGTTCCGACGTAAAAGATTTTACACATACACACGTATAAAAAGTGTGAACGTCCAAATCGATTGGCGTGTTTCCAAAGTTTAGCCCATTATGTTTAACAATTTTAATTAGTGGTCCACCTAGGTCTTGAACCCAGCCCAGGGGGGGGATCATGACCCCCATGACCTCCCCCCTGGATCCGCCCTTGTTCCTACCTTATCTACTCGAGTATTTGTATAATTTTATATAAGATGCATTAGTTAAACGGAGGCAAACATAATCAAAACAAATGTATTTTTAAGTATTATAACTAAAGTTTATGTAAACGCAAATTAATATTAGAGCAAATTTATCTGAAAATGTATGTTTTATAAGTGACGTACCTACTTTAAATACAACTATAAGCAGTTGTATTTGAACACTTCTATCAATTAACAATTTCCAGGCAATTGTCTACATGAAAATATGATTGTTTGAGTTAGATATTTTCTTTGCAGTATTTAAAGAACGGAAGTTTGTTCTTACAATCTATTAAGGTAACTTATCTACCTATTAATAAATATTTTTCTTAAAAAACACTAATAATATTTACTACTGTTCTTGTTAATGTGACTAGAAATTAGGGTTAAAGTAAAGAGCGATTTAACCATACACATAAAACTGTAGGTACATGAATTTTTATTTTTATTTTTCACAAGGTTCACGAAACCATTCAATGTTAATTTGCTTGATGTTGGGAAACAATATGTTTCAAACACCTCTTTTTATACAAGGATATGCTTATATATTAAAGCCCACTATAATAAGTGATAAAACATATGCCATATTTTGCCATATGCTTAAGAATATTTAATGTAATTATTGGTAAAGTAAGCTTAGAGCAAAGTTTTTAACGCTACTGATTGAAAAATTGCATAAATATTAAGCCTTATGGCAGGGTCTTTGTGAAGTAAAACAAAAAAAAAACCTATGTACCAAATCGATGAAGTCTTTCTTTAGAAATTAAATTCATATCAAGAAAGAGAGGACCTACTGGATTACTTTGCTTCACAAAGTAAAAATGCTTTAAAATAATATTGTTTTCAACTAAAATAGGTTTTATATAGTGTAGCCTATTTAAATTTAAATGTAACTTTGTATATTAACTATTACTCCTTTATTATTTGATAGTAGCTTATTTATTGACATTATATGTAATAGTTTGGAATGCACTTTTGGTTTATTTACCAAACTTCTCGTTACTTATTATTCATTGTGGACTTGTGTATGGTGCAACTGAGAAAATAAAACGTTGGTTTTGAAAGTATTTTTTCTAATTTATAATCCATTCATTTATTCAAATAAACCCTCAAAGCTTATGAATTTTTTAAATATAGGCGTAAAAGGTAAGAAATGTGTAAGTCTCGCCACTTTTCTCGATCTAGGCGAGTAAGCATTACGGGCGCAATCGATATATTGTAACATTCTATGGTTAATTTCACGGTTTGGATATCTTTAAATAGCGCCATCTAGTTAAACATTTAAGTACTTCAGAATTGAAGGTTGTGTTTTGTACTTCATAGTTGAAATAAAGCTCTCCAGTATTATGATGGTCGTATAATATCTTAGATCACGTAAAATATATTGAATATAGTTTAATGTAACTTCAAACGCTATCCAATCAGAACTCGGTCGTAAACCAATATTGGTAGCGCATTTAAATTTTGCCTACTTATCTTTATTGAAAACAAAATAAATAAATAGTACCTACGTAGGTAGGTATGTAAAACGAGATAACGTGGTGCTTAGGATTTAAGATATAATCTTCCATCTGTTCCAACAAAAATATATATATATAAAACTTGCAGAAAATCTTAATACTAGCTTTTTTAAAATGGATGATCTTATTTGATTAATGATTCTATACAAGCAGTTGTTGTTTTAAATAATACTTTATTCGAATTATGTATATCTATTAGATTTATTATTGTACATTATTTATTTATTTTGTATTCAGGCGTTGAACAGTTTCGAGTTTTAATGCAGCAGCCGAAATGAAATATTTGCCGAAATCTCTGATAAAGAGAAAAGCTGAATATCATAATATTATGTCGTCGCGTTGTTCGCCTATGGGTCAGATTTCAGTTTCGTTTCTGAAGTGAGCAGGTACGAACGTCTTTCTGAAAACATCACTGTTATACAAAATTTAAAATCGTATCTTATTCGATAAAGTACTAGTTTATATTTTAGTACTTTATTCATCTAAGGGTTCTTCAAAAACTTTCAGCGATTATAATTTATTTTGTTTATTGACGAGGAATTAATTTTGACTTTAGAAGAGGAGTTGTAGACATAATAAAATAAGGTAAGATTTTTATTATTATTACTTCAGAGCAAGAGTTCTCAATTAAAAAACTCACATTTAAATGAAGATAGAGCTTAAGTTGGCATAAGCCATTTTTACTTTTCCGCTTTATTTTACTAAAAAATTTCTTTCATACAAACGTTGTTTTGACAATTTCATATATGAAATAAAAAATATGTATTTTAATAAAATATTCAGTGCAGCTGTTCTAAAACTATGCGTATACATTGGGCAATTATATTTTATATTAATGAAATAAATGATTAAAATTGAAAATGATTAAACAAAGGGTATGATTTAAGCTATCATCAATTTATTAAGTTTTGAATGTTTTAAATATGTAATAAGGTTTGTCCGTAAAATAATAGATCTGTCATCAAAGTGTAGTCACCAAACAATATAAAAACAATTTCATAATAAATTATATACGATCATCGGGATATATTATCAAGTATCAAATAAATAGGTTTGTACTTATTAACAAACCTTCAAAAACCAAAAAGGAGGTTATCAATTCGAAGCGTATTTTTTTTTTTTTTTTTTTCCGATGTTCCGGTCGTACGTCGCCATTTGTAGACCGATTTGGATGAGTGAGGTGTCAAACGACAGGGTAACTCGTCGAAGTGGTCCCATTTTTTTTTTTAAATTTTTACGATCAATAGTTTTCAGGATATTGAAAGAATAGTTTCACAATCGGGCGAGAAATCGCTGAATTCCGCGCGACCATGTCGTGCTTATTTGCTTATAACTCTATGATTTATGAATCCTTATCGATGAATTAGATGTTATTCGATTTAGTATTAAATTTGCAACAAGAGAGAATAAGAATCAAGATAATTTGATTTATAGTTTTAGAGATATTGAGGTTATAAAATAAAAAATTGAAAAATCTTCAATTAGTTCGCTTTAGCAATAGAGATGTCCATGTTATATTAAATATATACTAATTATAATAAATTCATTTTATTAAAACTTATATTGTCAAGCTTTTGACGGAATTTTATGAAAATCTAAGCCATATATTTGATGTTATGGAGCAAAACTTGTCAACAGAGTAAAACATGTCATACGTTATTGTTTACGCGTCCAGTTTAGATCTCTATATCTCACTGTAATATCAGTTTATATCGATGACTTATATATCATTTTATAAAACATTAAATCATATATGATAGTAAAATCGATAAGGTAGAAGAAATACTTCTAGAGATAGAGAGAATATAGTTACTGAGTTCCTACGGTAAATCACAATGTGCGTTCACTTGCTTACTATATTAATTTTAAACAAAAAAATAAAACCGACCTCAAAACGCACTGAAAAGTAAAAAATAAATTTTGTATTATAAATGAACTTACTATAAATAAAAGACGTAAATATTGTTGATTTTATTGTTATAGGTACTATTCAAATATTAAATATAATGAATCGTTTAATTACTTTCAGTTAATTACTAAATTAATATTATTAAATTATATTCAGCGAGTTTGTTTCTTTATAGCGCCTTCACGATTAAACTGTTAAAAATATAAGTACATATAATATACACCATATAGAGCTACAGCGACCCATTAGGTAGTGAAAGCACGGAAATTAGCAAAGCAAAATAATTAATTAATTTTGGTTAGGTATATATATTCTTCCAAAAAGTCCTTTAATGCTTGTTCAAACTATATCTACTAATGTAAAAGTGGAAACTTAGGTGAATCCAATTTGATTTTCATCGACGATTGAAAGACCATTTACATCATTCGCTTGAATTTTCAACTTTTACATTTTTAAACACTACAATGAGAAGGTAATCTTGAACATAACTTTTAGTAAATGGACAGAAATAGGTTTCAGTAGAATATATCACAAATACGTACTTACTACAATTTTCTACGGAACTTAATTAATACAAAAAACTATAATATACCTTCTATATAGTTTTTTATTCTTATCTATCAAATAGATTTTATAAACACAGTCAAAATGAGACTACGGCGTCGATAGGACATTCATATTAAGCGGAGAGTTGTAAAGGCTACAGAAAAATAATTGAATTGAAAATAGTTGAACTTTGAATACAAATTGTACTCCAGTCAAATTAAACAAGCAAAGCTTGAAATTGGCTTTAAAAGCTGAAAGTATATATATTAATTTTAAAAATGTTTTTAAGATAAGACCTTCCTCTCCTTAAAAGGACAGCAACGAACCCGTGGCCCAACTGGCGTTTTGCCCTCCTCCTCCTGCCCGTTTGCCTCCTATTTTATAAAAAAAATAGTAATTACAATATTTCAAAGGATAATCTAAACAAAATAACATCTAAGTAACTAGACACCTAAATAGATCAGCGTCATCCATCTATTTGCAACTATTGAAAAGAAATATTTGAAATTTTCGCGAGTAATGTTTGTAAATTCGTACTAAATTAAAGCCGGTAAGGCTATTAAACGGTTAGGAAAACTCAAAGCTATCAATAACATAAAACGTGATTCCCACTATTAGAAAGGTATTCCAATTAGTATTTTTTATTTTTACTAGCTTTTCACTTCACAGCGATTCGCTCACAAAAATGTCTCAATAATGATGCTTTTTAATATATCTACCTAATTTGTAATATTCAAGAACGTTACATACGAGTTTTGAGCACTTAATAGAAAATAAATTATCAACTTAATTTAAATTAGATAGCAAAAAATCTATATTTCAAACATTGGATATATATACGATTTGAGCTATTCTGTTTGTTTATTTAAAAAATATTTAAGCAAAAGGCTCTAAATCCACAACGGGGAAAAAATCAATACACATAAATTCTTTATTCAGTAAGTTTTCTAGCTGTTGCCAATATTGGTTGAAATCAATCATTTTAGTTAGGTAGGTACACAGAGAACTTGTAAATTTGCCTTGTAGGCGCGGTTTCTTATCGGTCTAATATATGCTAACCTATTTCTTTAGCTGCCATCCAATAAGAAATTATAAAAATCATAAGTAATTTTGCATAGATTGATGCTTTGAGATTTAATTTTTCAAAAAAGTAGAATAAGTCACGGCTATAGGTGAATTGCCAATCTCAATTAATTTTTCTTTTACTCCTTACATTATAGTAAAATTGCACAATATTAAACTCTGTCGGCTTTACGGTAAAATTATAATAATAGCATTCTGCAGACTACCACCCACTTATTATGAAATTAATTTTAAATCTTATTTCTACGTACATCTTGAAACTGAATAGTTTTCTACGTATTCAGTTTCAAGATGTACAAGTTCAATTGCTTAGTATTGAAAAGTAATTTCGTCTCAACCTTGGCTTAACTTTCAAATTCAGACAAGTACTTACCTAAATAATCAAAACAGAACTAAACGTTCTAAAATTTAATACGTTTGAAAATAATTATTTTCTATTAAATTAAATAATCTATAGAATATTGTGCACTTTAAATTGTTAAATTTTAACAATTTAATTTTATATTCAATTGTAACATAAATTTCTTACTCTGGACGCAAAGAGGGTTGATAAAAGTTTAACGTATATGTGTCTGTCTGTGGCATAGTAGTTCTTACACGAAGTAACCGATTATGATGCGGTTTTTTTTTTTTGAAAGCTGACGAACGAGGTGGATCTACAATTAATGAAAATTTTCCAATTCATTTATAAAGTATTCTTATTCATAATTAACATGTCATGGTTTTTTCAGTTGTCTTAATTTCACTTATGACTAATATAAGTAATCTGACGACCAATTGGCGCAATTGGTCGATCCTGCCTTCTGCATCGAAAGATCCCGAGTTCAAATCCCGTTACGTGCATTTATTTGGGTGATGAGCACAAATATTTGCTTCCTTTGTTGTATTGTGGTATTTATTGTGCTACCTAGTTGTTTCTGATTACCATAACACAAGTGCTTTAGCTACTATCTTTGGGATCAGAGCAAATGTATGTAAGTTGTCCGAATTATTATTATTGTTATTAACTAGTATTGGCATGCAATATAATATTTGAATCACATTTCAAAGTAATAGAAATTGTATTGTCAAAAAGATTTTCAGTCCAAAGTTTGCAAACCTTTTTATGGCATATATATTTAAGTATATATTTATAGATTCTATCTACATAAAAAGGTAAAATGCCGTAAAGTTGAGTTAAATAATGCTTTTCTTATGCGTGCTAACAATATAAAATTAGTAACAAACTTCGTCACTTAGTTCAGCAATGCTTTTAGCATAACTAAATTATAGTGAAGTGAGACGGGAGCGTAAATGGATTGCAATAGGTTTATTTCCGCGCTACAAGATGGAATGCGGGGTACCACATGCCCCTAACCAATTCGCTGTGACGCCAATAAGACCGAATGACGCGTTGACCGATTATTCCCTCACTATACCATATTTTGTCTTAGACGTTTCGACTAGTTTTGACACAGAATGCCTAATTGTACCTACCTACTACGGTTTCGTATTCTTAACTATTATTTAACCCTCGACGAGAAAAGAGGGGAGTTATAAGTTTGATGTATTTGCATATGTATCTGTGGGTGGGTGTTTCGATTTGTAGCATCGTAGCGCTTAAACTAATGGATCAATTTCGATGAAAATTCTATTTTTTAAAGCTCACTTGATCTAGTTTCTAGAATCTAGATGGATCTTATTTACAGTTCTACAGTTTATGAAAATTAGTTCATCCGTTTATGAGATATTCTGATTTGTAATGTCGAGATTTTTAAATTGTCTTCAATTTCACTTGAGCTCATAGAGTATCTCAATGAATGGAATCGCGCTAAAAGTACCTAAGTAACTCAGTACCAACCTACCGTACATAGAATTTATGTAAGGATAGACTTTTTTAAATCAATAAGAAACGGACTCAAGGATAATTCATGTAGTGATAAATTATATTTTTGCGTTTGTTTCGGATTATGTATTTGCTTCATTAAATGCCTAATATCTGAACTTCGACAACCTACCTAAAAGTTATCTATACCGCATCCGTGACCAATTAGTTCACGCATCTCAATGAGATTTTATATTTTAATATCATTGACGCATCTTCCGTGTTTAGCCGGTGGTCCTGGGTTCGAATCTCAGAAAAAACATCTGTTTCGTTTGGGTTGGCACAGAAGGCTGCTCACCTATGATCAATGAAACGTCCCACTATGGGGTTTCACATATAACCAAAATATATGATCGTTTTAATAATTATTACTTGGTAGCAACATAAAATCCTCATTTGTATTTACATAAATAGAAGATCAAGATGAAGCAAGTTAAAAGATTCAATGACCGACAATTTTGTTTTATATACTTATGAAATATTATATAAATAAAAATCGCAGGAGAGATAAGAATATAAAATTTAGAGAGAGATAATATGAAGAGAAATTTTGGGTGGTATAGATGTAAGCTTTAATAAAAGCTCCATTCTTCTTTATAGTCTGTCGCCGGTACGAGAGTAATGATAGGACTCTGTTCACGTACGTCATACCTACAATAAGGACTCGAAAACTACAAATAAAATAACTATAGATATTATTTATCTATTAATTATACAATTTTGTTGGTATAAGTTCATCATTTTCATACACATAAACATATTATTATGTATGTTTATTCAATATAAGTATTAATTTCTGTTCACCTTTAATATAACGACCTCCTTAGCTCAATAAATAAATAGTGGAAGGTCCTGGGGGTATTACCCGGGGAATAAAAAATAGTCATCATCAATTTACTGTAAATAAAATAAAGAGTGAAATAGAAATACAATTCATGCTATTGATTTATTATTTTAACTCGTTAGAATAAATCATCACTTCAATCATACACAATTCAGCATATTTTGTGTTAACAGTGAGTATTTGTCAGATCATATTGACCTCGTTTATTTAACAGCTCATAACCATAAAAACCTCGCCAGTAATATACTCTTCAGAGATTTATTGGGCTTAAAGCTTCCGCTTTTGAAGCCTATAAAAATCTTTTCATCTTTTGATTAAACGTGTATTGCCGAAAATATTATTATAGCTTTATAGCCTAGTCTATTGTTAAATTACTTTCTTGAGATATTTTTAGCATGGCAACTCTATTGTACGGTAGGTATAACAATTGCAAACTAATAAAAAGTGTCTCGAGACAAGTTTTATATGTCGGTAATGACTTTTATGCTTTATGGATTTTCTTAGGAATGACAATTCTTACGGCTGCTCTCGTGATAATTTTCTGCTTTATGTTTCTATTCAACCTATACCATTACCTATAGATTTTTCAAACTATTTTTCATATTTCGATGATAAAGGTTCTCTTTAAGTCGTAAATAAATCATTCTAATTAGGAAAACCAAGGGATACTTGCTAAGTTTCTTCGGCGTTACTCATTGCCACACAAACATTATTGTATGGAATTTAGTTATCTATCGCATCTAAAATAATTAATTAATCTATGTATAAATAATTTAATAATGATTCACAATGATCACGTGAAAAATTATATTACAAAAATGGAATTTTAGCCTTCTGTTACTTATGTAACTTCAAAGTACAGGCATTTTGTTCAAAACTGAACTTTGAAGAAGTGATAAGAATGGTTAGCATGTTATCCCAGGGAAATTAAACTAAGAATTCAAAGGTTTCGAAGCCAAGACTATAAATTACCATATTATTTTTCTTTACAGATGAATTAATACTGAAAATGGGGCGTAATTCTGGCGGCATCGACGGAGAGTTGAGAATACTTCTAGTAGTTACCGTTATAGTTGGATTACTTCTAATGATGTCATTGTTGATGTGCTACGCATGTGTTCTCAGGAGATTATGTTGTGGAACAACCAAAGAGAGATCAAAGAATATTGCAACTGCAAAGAGGACCGAAAGTTACCCCATGGGAGACGTAACTTTGATATCACAGCCCACTGAAAGTGAAAGAGTTTAAAGTATCTCGCATGATATACGCATATAGGTACTTACACGAAACTTTCAAAGATCTCTCTCGCAGATGGTTACTTTTAATTGAGACTTGTATATTGAAACAGTAGGTGCTAGAACCTGCGTACCGAATACAAGTGATATTAAAGATAATTTAAAAAAACGCACCGACATGATAATCACAAATATCTCGTAAATTGATGAATAGATTTTCATATATTGTATTTACGATACATCTTGATCACATCAACTTTCCGACCGCAACGTTCTATCCGTTTAGATATGATGACACAAACTTAAACTCCCATATCACATAAATAGGATAAGAGTATATGATCAAACCGAGTTTTTTATGACGGTATTCTAACTTGTGAAAATGGATTTATTACACTATCATCCTTCAGTGCTGAACAGATGTTTATGAATTGTTGAGGCATAAAATGTCGACATTAAATTACGTTATTTTTTCTCGAGACCTATAACTCTAACAATATATATATATATATATATATATATATATATATATATATATATATATATTCTATTTTATTAAGATTGTATAATATATTAATGATGGTTTTTGAAAGTGACGCCTAAGGTTCATGATTTCTCGGGTCTCGAGGCTAATTTCTCGGGGCTTCTCGGGTTGTCGAGAAATTTACATTTTCGTATGTTTTCTCATATTATTTGGTTCCAATAACGTTAACAAATTCAGTGGTTTTCCTCTCAAATAAAAGTATCAAATTAATTATAAAACTTTTATTGATTACTAGCTGACCCCGCAAACGTTATTTTGCCATATTAATTTTTGGGGTGGGCTACCCTTATCACTTAGGGGTATGAAAAATAGATAGTAGCCGATTCTCAGACCTACTGAATATGCATATTAAATTTTGTAAAAATCAGTAGTCGTTTCGGAGGAGAATGGGAACGAACATTGTGACACGAGAATTTTATATAGTGATTATATTCAAAAAAATTAATCTTATGAATAAGCTAATTAACTTTTTTTTAAAAAATACAGAAAAAATATTATTCAGACTCATAATTATAATGACAACACCATTTTTGGCTGGTTATTTATAAAAAAAATCAACTTAAAACTTGTAAACGAAAATAGCTTCTATAAAAATTAAAAAAGTAACATGAAAGAAACCGTTAATATCTTAAATTCAGGTAGAAAATAAATGTAAATCATAATTAAATTACAAACATAGCACTATTTCTGGCATGTTAATTAGAATAAAAACAAATGAAAACTATGCAAGATCAATGCAAAATCTCACGCTGAGGAGCTGAACATACAGACAGATACATAACAATTAGGTTAGCTTACTATGTCTGATGAAATATGCCTTTAGAAAAACTAAAGCATTTATAGCTTTATCAGAGCCGATTTCTTATTTTACTAACTATATTTCCTGAAATTGAAAACACTTTCGTTTCCAGTTGAAGTAGGCTTAACTGAAAGCAATGCTTTGTACATCGATTCTAAATTTGGTGACCTCTTCCCAGTCTGTTCCAAAAATAAGAACTTCTGCTCTTCGCGCTTGCAGCGAGATCAAAGAGTGCCGCTGCAAAGCGCCACCATGCAACACAACAAACGGCGATTTAATTTCTATATAGGTACATGATTTCTCGAGCTTGATTTCACGGGAACAAAGCCCATTTCCCGGGAATGAACCCTAGTGACGACTTAACTCCAGTAATAGAGAGGTCAGAGGCCCAAGAGTATATTATATATAATGCATCTCAAAGAAACGACTTTGTGTTAATAATTGAACTTTAATTGTAATGTAAATAAATATATTATAATATTTTAACATGATAAAAATATTATATAGATAGAAGCATTGATTATAATCATATAATATGATATACCCCAATTATGAAGTATCATAGCTATTTTTAGCCCTTCAATATTAGAAATTAGTTAACAAGTAAGCGTGGAAACGACACTTCAATCCGCGGCAATTTTTATATTATAAGTATTCTTAACTTTTCTACACTATTATCTATTTAAACACTATTTGTATAACAATATAATATAAAATATAAAGAATAATCTTTAATATTAATAAAAACATATTATACATTGTATATCAAATTTTATGTCACAGCAATAAAAGGCTATAATTTTCTTTATTTTTTATCCAACTAATTAACATTAAAACTATATATAAGACTACTACTACTATAAGTGGTGTATAAGGGTAAGTGAATTTCCGTAACCCTTATTGGAGCATGGAGCAGACACATTTCTGTATCTGTTTCACTGATCATGTTCTTTGCAAGGAAGTAGATGATTAGCCTTCTGTGCCTACCCAACCAAAACATTCATCATGTCACCAGGAATTAAACCCATGACCAACGGCGCAACACGTAGACGCGTAAACTACTTAGCCACGGAGGCAGCTGTTCTTTATAATAATTAAACAATATTTTTTCAAACAATAAATCAATTATTCAACATTTTAACTAAATTAAGATGTGTTACTTATACTATATTTATTCAATGTCCAGTACCATATTTCGTCAACTTTTAAATCAAACCATGTAAATTTAAGGCCAGATAATATGTAAATGTTATGTAGTACTACATATTAAACATTTTTAATCAAGGTGTATAACTTTGTTCCCGTAATACCCCATGTACTAAAGTTCTCAATGATTGTGGCTTACAATACTCTTCTAGCCAGTTGAAAACACCTGCTGAGAATTCCGCAAAGTTGTTTGTTGGGACTGACTCAAAAGAGTCAAACAATTTATCCATAATACCCTGAAACTACAAATAACAATTTATTATTATTCTGGGATTAAATTATTTGTTCAACCAAGATAAATGAAAATATCTTTATTACAAGGTTATTTTTTTATCTAATAACGTTTATCTAAATAAATATTTTACTCATAGATTCTTGTTTAATTTACAGCTGTTGATAAAAAGCATATTATATCAACATTTAACAAAAAAAAAAAACTGATAACCCATAATTTTAAGAAATACTCACAACAAGAAACTTTTCTTGATCAGTTAATCTCTGTTCACTTTGACCAGGAACTGAATGCTGAGCTTTCACAATTTGCTCATAATTAGCCTGCATTATTCTTAAAGCCACAACATCTTTCCGTAGTGCATTACGTTCCTCCTCTTGACGTCTACGTTGTTGTAGAAGGTATTGTATATAATCTATTGATTTCTGTAAAACCTGTAAAGATAAAGAGTATGTACAATAATATGTACTTTTTCTAATCAAATAAACTCTGTCAACATTATATTTTATATCCCTGTTTGTAATTTTCATTGGAAACACTTACACTTACTATTTTGAATTATAATAACTTACTGTTGCTTTGCTTGGTTTGTACCCTGAGGCATCAGTTTGCTGGCAAGTAGGGACAAGCTCTTGTAGTGAATCATATCCTTTCTTAATAGCATCTCTTCTTTTCTGCTCTGCCTGTATATAGAATTAAGTAAATATTTCAATAAAAATTACATTTAACCTTTTCAAAAATTATTTGTACCTGTGTGTGTGCCTCTCGCCGTCTTTCTTTAAAACTTAGTGCTGACGCCTTGTTGTCACCACTATCATCTTCATCTTCTGAAAAAATGATCATGTCAAGATAAATTAATTATTATCAATTTTATTGTTAATACTAACCTGAATTATGATTTGAAGATGAAGGTGTTTGATGTATATTTTGAATAGATCCACTACTTCCACATCTGGAATACATATTAAAATTATTCTTATTATTAACAAGGATAGCCTATAAGTACAAACTACAAAATATACCAGGACAGGTATTAAAATATTAACTATTAAGTAATAACTACTTATGTATAAATTATAAATCGAAAAATTAAAAACAACTTAGCACTGTTAATACTCAAAGTCATTTGGAATACAGGTTCTATAAAAACTATAAAGTGTTATCTATGACAAAACAGACAGCAACTAAGGGTACGGCCTCATGCAGTCGCAGGAAATGTAGTGACAAAGCTGAAAATATTGAGCTACGGCCTTTGCAGTCGCTCGTCACTCGTTTGCAGCGAAAAATCTGGTCACGTGATATATAGCGACAAAGGTGAAAATGTTGAGCTTTATCGCTGGAAACGAGCGTCGAGCGGCTGCATGAGGCCGTACCCTAAGTGTGGTGCTGCAACGATTCTTTAATTAATTGCTGTAAATAATGGATTCAGACAAGGTAAATACTTTAAAACATTTAATTAATATTAGTAAAGTATGGACAAATACGTTGAAACGATAATTTTGTTTCTTCATTGTGCAGTTTTATCGAGATTAATGCGTATGTAACTTTCTAACCACATTTGTTTCTATAGTCAGTTCAGAATTAGATGAAAGATATTAATGTTTTATTTTTCATGTGGTTATTGAAGGTTGTCTATACGTGTGGGATATGTGAGACGATTGTCGAGGACTGGGCGAACCACCATATATCGAGTCCATCGTCGTTCTTAACCGTATTGCCGATACAATGACTAGAGAGGAACACACACATCCGCCACCACAAATGGGCGATGTTGATGGCTTCCTACTGGGGGTGGGTGTTAATTTGAAACGACTACAACTGTCGTGACGGATGGCAACGGTCATCGAGATTTGGAATCTGGTCCACCAAAAATGTCTGAAGTTTGCATTGGACACTTAAGATCTTTTTTCGTTAATAAAATTATTTATATAAATTCTTGTAAGGACATTATTTTTAAGAAATTTCTCATAAAATGCGAGTTTAGACAAGAGTGCACAAAGTCGTGGATAAACCGAGAAAGTCTCCTGAAAAGTTAACAGAGTGGTGATATACATATACTATAAATTCTTGTTCCTCTATTATTAAGAAAAAGTTCTATTTTATGATTGTGTTCATTAAAAGATCTAAAGCGACAAAAACTATTCATGTTGACTAGATTGATAATATATACGATTGTTAAATCAATAAAGAAAACAGTTTGATATCTGAAATAAAAAAGAATGATCGTTGTCGGTACTTTTGGCACCATTCCTCCGTGTTGTTCCTAATCTAAAATAAATATAATATTTCAATTATTAACTATTTTGTATCAAATTTTTTCCCAGAAGTGTGTGTGTGTGTGCGTGCGTGCGTGTGTGTGTGCGCGATATTGAATACTTGAGTTTTCTGGTGACTATTGGGTTCGTTCCGGTTTGGGTTTGTATTTGGAGACTTCTTGGGATCTGGGTTCCTTCCAAAAACACAGAAATACAACATTTATATAAATAAGTCGTATAAGCCTTTTAGAACTGTCTTAGAGTTGTATTGAAGTTCGCAAATTATAATGATACATAATTTTATTTCTATAGTACAATTTCAGTAAACTCAATTATATTATACAATTCATTATTCTATACAATACCTACTAAGTACATGAACGTTTATGTATGTTAATTCGTCTGAATTATTATATTATACAATTCATTATTTAACACAGTACTACTACATGAAGGTTAACGTATGTTTGTTGTACAGAAAATTAAAAGAAAAAAAATGATAAGAAAATAAAAGAAAAATCAATAAAGAAAGAAATTTCATAAGAGATAGCGATTAGTATCTGAGCTCATTCTTTACGTATTTCGTTGCTCTTTAAAGAGCAGCTCGGGACATGAAATTATATTGTTATTTTAATGTACTCCTATATCTTTCATTGTATCACTGCCACGAGCTACAAATGAGGTTAGGAAATCAGCAACACAGGGTCGCGTGACCAGATTTATTGCTGCTAATGAGTGACGAGCGGCTGCATGACGTAGTAGCTTTTTAAGTCGCGGGAAGTTTAAAATGGTGTCACGTGACCACATTTGTCGCAACAAACGAGCGTCGAGTGGCTGCATGAGGCCGTACCGGTATAATAACGATTGACGAGCGGCTGTATGGCGTAGTACCGTTTTGAGTCGCGGGAAATTTAAAATTTGGTCACGTGACCACATTTGTCGCTTCAAACGAGCGTCGAGCGGCTACTTGAGGCCGTAGCTTAACACGATATAGCAGAGCCATATCTATCCGGGAGTGTTGTCTTATAATGTGCAAAAACGTTTATGTTTAATTATTTACAAAATGTAAACTCGTCTTTATTTTACTACCAACATTCTTATTTCTGAAAAACAATTCAACATTTCGAACTACCAACCTTATAAAATCATTCTCGTGTTAATTTAAAAAGTAAAGCGTAGCGCGATTCTATGTAATTGCGTTTTATTTTGTGAAATTATTGTACTGAAACTCCCTATTAAAACATGTGCATTAATTCTTGAGTGAGTGTTGTATTTCAATAAAATTATATTTCCTATAATTTTAATATTTTATTACATATTCATTTGAGACCCGACGTGCAAGTGATGAAGTGACCTAGCTAACGATGGCCATTGGCCACCATTTTAGATAAATTTGTTCGTTTGTTGGATTTTCTGAAATATGTTACATTTCAACATGAACATATAATGAGTAGATATAAAGGAATATGCATTAGCTTTCTAAATCTCTTATTTTCTTTAATTTTTTTTATATTAAACAATATTGAGTTACAACGTATATTTTTTTTCATACGAAGTTTAAAGGAGAAAGTTTTTCAGAATTAGTGAAAGAAAAACTTGAGCAAGATGGTTTCTACTAGGCAAATGAGTAGTATTGGAGGAGGAAATGGAAGTAGTGATGGTGCAGGTCCATCTCATGCGGAACCTGTAACAGTGGCCCGTGTAACTCGTCATTCAAGTGCTCAGCTCCCAGGCGGCTCGTCTCCACATGCAAGTTCATCAAAGAGCGCTTTATTACCAGCACCCAAGACATTTAATACAAACCTCCTTGATTTGCCGATAGAAGTTATTGAAAAGATATTTAGATATGTTGGTTTCAAAACTGTATCCCATTTGAGAATGGTAATATTATGTTCTATTTTTATCACATTTTGTTGCTATTACATACACATTGATTTTATACTTAAATACTTATCAGTAATTGAGGTTATTATTGCTTTATATGCTCAATATTTTTGTTTTAGGTTAATCATCAATTTAACACAATATGCAGCAGCATTTTGAATTCAACATTTCAAAGGTTACAAAACCAAATGCTACATCGGTTTCAAGCCATCAAGGCTAAGATGCCCCGACGAGAATCAGCAAGGAGAAGTCATCCTCTTGCCTGTGAATCAGATATAATTGAAACACTGCATATGAGACTTAGTTTATTGCAAATGACATTTGGAAAGCATATTGAGAGGAAACATTGTTGTTTCTTTCCAGGAGAGGTAATTATGTAATTTGAACCATCTTGAATATAGCTTTATTAAACAATAGTAACACTGAATCTGGAAATATATAAATTATTGTAAATTATAATTATGAATTCAGATTAATCAATCATATAAATCAAATCAATTTTATAAACTTGTTTTAGATTTTAGATGAAGTGTATAGTGTTTTATCTTACTTAAAAACAACAACTAAGTTAGCAAGACCCTACAAAGTAACAGATGAACTGTTTGACTTGACTACAATGGCCATGGAATATTTCAAAGAACATATTGAGCCAAATTTGCCAGAAATAACGTACTTTGGCACAGATTTCTTTGATATCACAACTGCTTTCTCACGTAAGTACTTGAGTTGCATTTATTAAGCACTAAAAGTTTATCGTTTGGAATTTCTGATAACTGTTTCTTCTGTATATGTACCATAGAAATTAACAACCAAATATTTATGTATGTCATGGTCAACTGATGAAGTAAATTTATGTGTGTTGATGAACTACCTATACTTTAGAAAATTAAGCATTATTTTTTAGGTTATTGAAATTATCTTGCAAGTTTGTATTAATTCAACTTTATGTTTTATTTAATTTTTTGCAAAGGCTTGAATATTATTTGTCTGGAGTATCACATCAGTAGACCGCCTCCTTAGTCTACTGGTAAGCGCGTAAGCGTTACAACCGAGAGGTCCTGGGTTCGATTCCTGGTGGAGATAAAAAACTCGGTCTGACAGGGCATAGAAGGCTGATCACCTACTTGCCCCTAAAGAAAAATCAATCAGTGAAACAGATGTGAGATGCGTCTGACCCATACCCCAGTAGAGGACACGGGACTTAACTTTATCACAGTAGTTGGTTGTTGTAATATATCTATGTAAAAGTATTGAAATAATGAGTAAATTTTTTGTGAAATAAAAAAAATATACAAATAAGAAACTATGTATCATAAATGGTAAAAAGGATCTTTATTAATTATAGTTAAGCTAAGATCTATCTTGATCTTATAAGCTTTAAAACAAAAATAGAAATAAATCATATCAAATTGGTCCAATAGTTAAGGAACTGTGGATGCCACAGACAGACACATCAAACTTATGACATCTCTCTTTTTCTTTTGGAAGTTAAAAACAGAAATTATATTATAATAACTCTTTAAAAATGGATTTTAGATGTTATGGTATGTATGGTACTGTATTCTGTTACAGTTTGGCACTGACTTCCAAGTATTTACTTTGTATAATTATTTTTTCTGGTTTATTAATTAGTTTTTAGTGTATTTTGAATAAAATTAATTGAGATTAAAACACTGCACATTTTAGCTTTGCTGACGTGCTCTACGTACCGACTACCGATTCTCTCATTTATCCTGATTCTCTTAATACACATTTTGAATATAATATGTGGTAAAAGTACTCTTAAGTTCTTTTCTTTCATACTGGATCTATACATACCCAAATTTCATCAAGATCTCTCTAGCATTTTAATCACGAGTGTGGTTAAAATAATTATAATCTTTGTAAGCTTAAAAACAATCAAGTTTCAATTTTTATCTTATCAGTAGGTATTTGCTATTACAGAACTGTTTTTTTAACATTACAATTACAATGTGTTTATATGTAGACAATGTATTTATTACAATGTATGTATGTATATTTGTACGCACGTGAAGCAAAATACAAAACACTCGCAAATTGTCATAACGTAACGTACACAAAATTAAGGATTGCAAAAAAGTGTAGGGTAACGCTTAATATGGCATAATAAAATTTTACTGTAACAATAGACAACATATTATGTACCTTATATTAATGCTTCAATAATATATTCTTATTTAAATTTTGTAAATAATTATGGTTTTCCATCAAAGGAAAATCGAATGTAGGTAATAGTGAAAATCCAAAACTGTGGGACACTTCTGCATCAATTTTGTTTTCATGTGGTTCTGTTGTTTTTCAGCTGGAGAGAGCAGTAAATCGTACTTGTGTTTGGACTCGCCACCAGCGAGTGGCTTTGAGTCTTCGTCCCAGCAGACGGGTGGTAATTCACCTGGTGACCGTCGAGTATCCTCACTCAATCTCTACATGGAGGAAAGCCTTCCACCGTCTCCGCCGCCGCCGCAAAGTAACATGGTACTGAGGAAACGGATACACCGCATCAAGCAGGGAATGAAAAAGTAAGATGCATTTTTAGTGCATAGACGTTGACTTTTGCGATGTCTTAATTCACTGATGTGCAATGTACATACATTATATTATATGTATTTCTTTAATACTCTGCAGTAAGCAAGACTTATTGAGATTGCCTTGAAGTACTTATACACATCTTATCGATAAGATATGGTTATCCCTTTCTAGGATAGGCTTAGCTTTTCAAGAGGTTCAATAGCTGTGAAATATAATTTAGTAGTTTATAACTGATGTTGTCAATGTTTACTTTAGAAAAATTTAACATTCCATGATAAACATAACAATAAAGTATCGAGAAAGCAAGACTTTCAGCTTACAAAACTGCCGATATTTTTAACTATAATAATAATTGAAAATAGGGAAATAAATCGTTTACTACAATATCCGATTCTTAACATATCGATAGCATTTCTTTGTAATTACATATTAATCAATTACAGTTTTCGAATTTGTAAACACCACGTTTCTCAACCAACCAAAGCTGTTTGTCTTCAAAAGGTTATCGAAAAACTTGGAAATGAGTGATGTCGCTTACAAAGATTTATTTAAAGTTGTCTTAATTTGCAATACTTTTAATGACAAACTTTTAATTTTAATGATGCGTTTTCTTTGCAAGTTGCTTGCTAGTTGGATGTGAGCTGGAAATCGAGTATTATTAAATTCTAAAAGACGACTGCATTATAAACGGCTTCGTTATCAATAACTTCGATTATTCGTACATTTTTACCGATTATTCGAATACAAATGAACTTGAAAAGTCTCACCACTTCGTAAAGGATCTAACTAGGTGACTTTGAAATGACGTTTAGAAAAAAAAACTATTGTATTTATATATTCAAGTATTTAAATGTAGTGATTAAGAATTGTACATATAAAATAAATAAAGGGCATGATTCCATGGTTTACGGAAAAGGTTATTGAAGTTGTGTGAGTTGCGCCTACGCAAAGTTGTTTCGCTACGCAACGGCGGTACCCTTTATAATATAATAGATAAGACAGGTTGTAGCAATGTGGGGTTCGACTCTTAAAACAATCTAATTTAAGGTTTAAAGTGAATTTCCCTAACCCCTATTGGGGCATGGGATGGACACGTTTCTGTGTCTGTTTCACTGATCATTTTCTTTACAGGTAAGTAGGTGATCAGCCTTCTGTGCCTACCCAGCCGAAACATTAATTTGTCCCCCCGGGATTCGAATCTAGGACCTGCGGTGCAACACGCAGATGTGTAAACCACCTATTCACGGAGATAGATACAATGAATTTCATTTACATGGAACTACATACCGTTTGTAAAAATATTTCAATTTACGTGGGGGATAATTTTATTGAATCATATAGAAATATTGCATTAGAGATTTTTAATTGATTTTTACATTAATTTATAATAATTAATGTCTTACATTTCGATTTAAGTTAAATATATACAATAAAACATTGTTTTAAGCTTATTGTAAATCGTTTCAGGTACAATGACCAGCTGTCGGCATTGCGCAGTGACTTACGCAGTTGTAAGCGAAAATCTGCACTGCAACAGAAGCAGATAGCAGAACAACAGAAGCAGATTGCGGAACAACAGAAACAGATATTGGAGTATGCTAATCGACTCGACGATTATGATAAGAAGAATGAGGAGACCAGTCGCAAATTTCAGACTTTACTGCAGGTTTGAGGGTTTTTGTTAAACAAAAGTTTTTCTATGTTTAAGGAACACTTTTGTACAACCATTTATTTTTAAAATTTCTTGTCCTATTGTTTTATAATACAATCATTTTTCTATTATGAAGATAATATATTCTATTATTATGCAGATTTTAATTAGATATTATGTTACATATACAACATTAAAAATTTAGGTAATAATTTTGTACAGTGTAATTGAAGTGGTATGCATATGAAAAGACAGGCATTTTGTGTTCCTACAATTGATTGATTCCATTTAATGGTTTAGGTTAGTTCACTTTCTCTTTTAATTTTTTAACGCGTGTTAAATATTCAAATTATGCTTTAAGTGTTGCCATCACACTTGTTAATCACATAATGTCATCTTGCTCTTTAAAAGCAATATTTTCATTTTGCTACTACTTCAGAGTACAGCAGTGCAAGCCTATTGAGCCTTTTGCTTCCAGATTATTTCATTTTTATAAAATATGGTACACTCCGTATATTATGTAAAATTTTGTCTTAATCAATCGTAATTTTTTGTATAGGAGCTGAACAAATGTAAGACAGAACTGCAGTACTGGCGGTCGCGGTCCCCAGCCGTGCCTCCGCTATGCTCAGAGTGCGGCGCTTCAATGAGGCTTTCGCCCGTCGCCCCACTGGCGCAGGTATCTACCGCATGAGTTTTAATGAGTTAACAAAAACTATAGCGTTTATCGTAACGCTTGGTCACAGAAACGTGAATTTTTTTCAATTTTTTCACATAAGGTGCAGTGCGCTGTCGCTCAGAGTCGCAAAGCGTGTGTTTTTTGTCGGCTAATTTTCGAGACGACCACTGATTTTGATGAGCAGACATTGAGTGGAATTTTTTTTGCACACTTCTTGACTGCCGGTAAAATCAATGATGTATATAGTATATAATTGTCGCGTTATACGTTTGTGTATGTTCCTTGTTTTTTAATCTATGAAATTATTTGTGGTTTCCTTTACTGTTAAAGTATACTTTGTACATTGTAAAGTGTGAAACCATGCCTTTTTTATCTACAAAAAACGCAATGCTGGTACAAATCAACAAATAAAAATACTGATGAAAATGTTTTGTCGAAGTTGAGTGTGGGTTATGATTCATCTAATTGTTATACATCATTGGCTACTTTATTTATTACTTATAATTTGGGTATAATATGAAAGATACTGTTATGTCAGGATAACATTCCGATGTAATCCTGACAATTAGAATTTTTAACAATAGAGTTTATTGAATGTGACACAATATTCATTACTTATATATTCATATATAAACTCGACTCATGTTATTGACTAATATAAAATATAAATATGAAATAAAATTGTAGTGCGTGCGCTATCAAATTGTGAAATATCTTTAATGAATACTAAGTCACTTCTTCATATTAAAACAAATATTGCTAAGGAAAATTTACTTCCTAAATCCTAATTTGGCAGCATCCACCAGGGCTCTCTTCCATTATTCAGAGATTCACTACAGCTTCACTCCTCTATGGCCCCGCGTCAATCGCGGGGTAGTAGGCCATACCAGGGACAAAAAAAAAACAATTTGGCCATATTTAATAGTCTATACAAAAATTTCAGTGGCCGTCCGGCTCTAGTACAGAAGCCAGCGTCGAGGCAAGCGGAAGCAAGGAGCCCATGGTGAACGTCATTGAGACTCCAACAGAAGTCCCTATCAAGACAGAGCACAAGTCAGAGGCGAGTAGCGGAGAAGAAACTGCTGCCAGCACACCGCCGACTCGCCGCAGGGCATCGGCCGATGCCGCATCCGCTAACCCAGAACGTAAGAAGCGACGTTTAACCCGCCCAAGGAAACTTTGAAACCACAAGATCTATTTCACCCGTTCCACATTTGAAACTTTGAAAAACCAATTCCATGTTTAAACTCGGTCTCGATTTTAAATGGATTCCACACGTTTCATACATTTTGGAATTGGGATGTATGGTATGGATATTCGAGGGTGTTCGATGTTCGAAATTGAAACATTATTTAAAAGATTGGTTCAGTCGCGTACGATTCTATAACAACAGGAATTAAGGATAAATATATTTCGTTTATTTAGACTATCTCAATAAGGGAAAACCATTTTGTATAGTTGTTCAGTATAACACTTGTAGATTTGCATGTTTATATTAATACAAGATATTGAGATAAAATAAGTCTAATCTCCATTGTTCGTCAATAATATCGCCACTCGTATCAAGTATTCATTTACTATTTATGGGAATTTGTTAACAAAAATAATACCATGTAAAAACATCAAATTTAAACAAGATTTAAATATTCGTAACGAGTTTCAACTTAAAAACGAGAATATTTATTTTGATTAAAAAATATCCTTTTACCAATTATGTCCTATTTTATCTTTTATACTAAAAATAGATTTGATTTTAAACACGGACTAAAAACTTACGAAACACTTATTTAAATTTTAATTATTGGAATTTAGGGATTAATATATATTTTAGAGTTTAATTAAATTAATTTTAGTTAAAATTTACAACTATATTTCATGTCAAAATTCACCATTGGATAATATTATAATAATATATTAAAGTATTATTTTAAAACAGTAACAAAAATAAAAATATCACTGCCATGTTTCATTTAGTGAACCGACTTAAGGTAGACTTTCAGAGGCAACAAATATTTTTAACAGAAAAGTCGTTTGATGCTCAACAAGTTATAAACAACAAGTATTAATTTACTAATCTATATACATATATATTAAAACAAAGTGTGTTTATTTAGATCATTTATAAGTCAAGTGCGGATGTACCGATTTTATTCGTCTAATCCGAGAATTACAGAATAACTATTAAAAATGTAGACGAAAAAGTGTTTATAAAGAAAAAGAATTCTTTTCCTCAAACATTTTCTATGGAATGGCGTTTTAGGTGACACATTATTATTCGGAACTCTGAAGCGATACGAAGTTCGCGTGGTCCACTAATAGTTAAATATTTATTTGAGACATCTGAGAGCGTCCTTAGCTATTTCGCACTCTGCTATTATGTGCTTGGAACAGTAGAGCTTGGTAATTTTTGTAACGGATTCCTTTTTCTTAGCAAATTATTGAATTCGTCGTTTAAAGTTGATCTAGATAATTGTGTAATTATCCAAATAATAAAACATAAAATATTACAATTGCATGAATGAAATGAAATTGTTTATTTGTAAATATATCGTCGTGTACAAACTTACATAATTACTGTACATAGATATTTGGTGACATGGTGTATAGTTCGCATAAAATTATTTTAGTACGTGTTTTAAAATTCAGATACGGCTTCACACATCATGTCACTCCAACGTTTACACATATCAATAAATTCATTCAGTTACCTTAGAATAATTAACTGAAATATTTTAAACGCACAATTAATTTTTTAAATATAGTTTTGATTTTTTATGTAATTTTAAATTAATTTCGCAGGGAATGTTGAGTAAATTAAATTTATATGCGGTCGTCTCATATAAATGTCACGCTTTCACAGTTTTGGGTTTGACAATTTTGGTGGGATACATTTAAACTGAGAGTAGAATATTTGTATTCTAAGCTTGTGGGTACTATTTTGTTAATATTATATAAAATACTCGCAGTAGAGACTAGTGGTGTAGCATTTCTGCGTCGGCTTCATTAATACAATTTTAAAGATTATATTTTTTATAATTCTCATAAACACAGACTTTTTAAATATAAAAATATTTAAAAAGTATGGTAAAACCACAAATTCATGTTGTATGGTATTCAAGTAGAATGTTAAACTATTTAGTTAAGCTTTCAGTGAAAATATCTCAAGATGAAAAAGGCGTTATTTTTTTGACGTAACGTTTCCTACGTGTAAAAAAGGAAAGATTATACTTCGATAATAACCCCTTTATATTCAAATTGTGACTCAGATCGGTGTCGGCTATGCCCGTGTTATATTTTGTATATAATTGTACATACTATGTGTGTAGAATTGTAGATTGTTTAACAATGTTAGCGACATATGTCAATACAAAATATTATACAGATTTGTTAATAGTTTGTATATTTTTTTATTATTACCATGTACTAAGTAATTACGCTGTATTTGTGCTTGAGTGCAATTACATATTTTTTTAGAACGCTTTTAACTAAAATTTGCTTCAAAATTATAATCGGTTGGAAAAAAATTGCCTCATTATTTGAGTGGTGTTCCAAATCAATACGCTTTGTTTTCAATTTTTCATTTTGTTGCATAAAACAACTGTTTTATAATTTTGACAAAATAAATGCAATACAAATTTATCAATTATTGTAATGTTCAGAGGTCTTTCTTGGCCCTTTATTTGCCACAGTATGTTCATTTATGACGTATTATTGTACTCGATGCTGGTAAAAGTTTTTTGGCAAAGTTACTCATACCAGAGCATAGATCAGACATTTCGGTGTCTATTTTGTGTCCGGATTCTATATCTAAAAAAGTCGTAAGTAGTCGTAATTGCTGTAGTCTTAGATTTTTCTTCGTAACGTGATAGCCTCAATTCATTTATGTAACTTCAGATGACTTCATAGTCATTACCAACTATCATCCGTAGCACGATTACTATTCGTAAATGGCATACGACGGCTTGTTAGAATATAGAATTTGGAGGATAATGGTTAAAATAAAATTGGATGGCCAATGAAACGATGAGGGTTATTTGGAAAGTAGAGAAGAATCATCACGATGAATCGATGAATGAAAGTTGGCCATTATTTTTCAATGCATGCATTTGATAATTAATATATTAGATCAGAAGTTTCACAGTTGTAATAAATTGGTTTATATAACTTTTGTGACTACACAGGGTTATTAGTAACTCGACGTATGCCCGTTAGGAGGTGATAGGGGTGACTATTTGCGATAATTTTAACCCCCATATGCGTTATGCAAAAGTGAAAGTGCTTGCAATGTTAAACGACACCCCTAGTATAATCTCCCTTATCACCTAACGGGAATGCGTCTACTTAATTACCAATAACCTTGTATAATTAATTGTATGTTGCAAATGAGTACATATTTAATATTTTTAGTTAGTTTCTTCAAGGGAACAAAATGTTACATTGTTGTCATGGGATAATCTCGTATTGGAGTAGCGTTTTTTTTTACTAAAGAGCATTTTAAGTTACACTTCATTAGGGCATTAAAGTTATTGCAATCGTTTTAATATATATATTTAATTTAACAAGTGTTTAAAGAGATTTCATTTTATATATTCAATGCAGTGTCTAGCAATGAGAAAATAGTAAGAAACAACGAACTCATATCAATTTCATTTTCAACCCCTTTAACAATGCTTTCTTGTCAATTCAAAATTAACGTTGCCATGGTAACGAACGTTTTGTTTCTCTTAAAAGAAACTTGACTTAGCCAATTTTTCTTTTAGTTTGTATGGTGTACATAAATAGATTTAAGTAGTGTTTTTGTTTCATAATCAAATCCGATAGTTATGTAAATGTATTTTACAAGCTGCTTTCCAAATATTTTTTCCATAGTAATATAATTTTTCTAATTACAATCTCGGCTGGTCTATCAGTAAATGTGCCCAAACTGAGAAATGTATGTATTTATTGTAGAGTTTTGGATTTAAGAAAAATAAAAATTTCGTGCCTAAATCGATTTAGTACTTAAATGCACACTAATGTGAATTGAAATTCAAAAATTGTCTACTGAGACTCGTAATAAGTTTGTTTCAATAGTGCAATATAATCCATCGAATGGTGAAATTGGCGTTTAATTACAAAAATCATCATATTAATGTCTGGGAACATTACCACGTTGTACTGGTGTGTACAACTGTAAGACTGTCAATTGGTGTAGATATTCTTTATCATATATTATACATAGTATTTTTATTAGACAAAATACAATAAATGTGTGAAGTCAATTGTTTCTTTTATTCAAACCAAATTTGATCGCTTATGAACGTCACTTAAGGCCTACATTCAAACCTTTTTGGAAAAAATGGTCAATTTTGACGCTCTTGTTCTCTGAAACTGAGTTATAGAATAGTAAACAAAAGTTATTATTTTAGTCTAGCGGCTTCGCTTTTCCCAATATATTTAAATATAATACCCAAAATTCAGCAGTACGATTTTCATAAAATGCACAACTGTTTTGTTTGAATTAATGATAAAATTTCCATTGAATAGAGCTAAAGACCATGGAGTCCCACAAATTTTGGAATACTTAAGGGATTTTTAGAAATAAAATTACAAAAACGCTGAGATTTAACTGACAATTTCTCTTTATTTCATTGCATTATTACTTAAAATTTACCAACATCTAAATATTTGTTAGTTCTTAACAAAGAAATATTGCAACATGTTTTTTAAAAGTTTATATTATAAATTATTTAATTAACGAAAGTACAATTGCAAAATTATTACATAAACTAGGTGTTGAAGGTGCGCTGGGCCGCTTGCGGCAAGCGTGAGTTTTGATAATGTACCTATTTTAGGTAAATTAGGTGCGCTAGGCCGCAAGCGGCTTAGGTAAAAGGTGCACTGGGCCGCAAGCGGTCCGCTTTGTTTGGATAATGTTTTATAGGCTAAAGGTGCGCTGAGCCGCAAGCGGTCTATATAGTCCAACTGAAATAGAAAGGAACATAATCAGGGGTGTGGTTACCCAGGGGTTACCGGAAATTTCATCAAAATCATGCTGCGACGCACCGTTTTCTCAGAAAATGGAAAAACAACCGAATGTGCTTTTGAATCAGTGTGAATAATTACTGTGGATGATTCTAGAGTAAAAAACAAAACCCACTTTTTGAAAAATAGATTATGTATTTACATAAGTATATATAGTCCAACTGAAAGAGAAAGAAACATAAGCAGGGGTGTGGTCAGACCCCTCTTTCCCAGTGGGCACTCTGGGCAAGTGCCCAGGGCCCCGCGATCGATAGGGGCCCCCTCAGATACAAAGTACCTAGATCCTGTCAGATCACCAAACGATAATCAAGATTTATTACCAAAAAACTTATATTATAATTCGAAGAAATTGAACCTAAATTACTGACTACAATGCGAAATTACTAGCTTATACATGCGTGAAGCTATTCTACTCTCGCCCAAAAATTAGGCTTTCCGACTTCAGCATGCTTAGATAAATTTAAATTGTATAATGATATACTAAGCACATACACATTTTAAAGAAAAATCATCAGTAGTACACTCATCAGTTTGACTCGCTCCATTAAAATTGAGCGAACGAAGCGAAGTATGAACCTCCAAGTTTGAATTAATTATTTAACGAAAATTTGGAACTGTATATTGGAAAGAATAGACAAAATAAATAATTATCTTCAGAAAGAAACAATAACACTGGACGTTGCAACTAATATGTTTACTTCACTTGACGATTTTATTATTAACTTCAGGGATAAATTTGATTACTTCGAATCGTCTGCCAAAGAAAGAAACCGGGAATCTGACTACAAGGACCTATCTCAAAGAACAAAACGCAGAAGTACTCGCCAGAGTTTTTTTTAAGGGCTCCGCGCCGTCAGTCCAACTGAATGGAAGAGAGAAATTTAAAATAGAAACCTTTCTTCTTATAATTGATACCCTCAGCGTTCATTTAAAACAGCGATTAAGTTCGTCTAAGAATATCAGTAAACGTTTTGATTTATTTTTTCGCTCGAAAACTCTAAATTCTGAAGAGTTGAGACAAAGTTGCACAGAATTTGCAGAATTTTATTATGAAGATGTTAATGAGAAAGAGTTAGAACTAGAATGTTTGCATTTAACAGAATGCTTGAAAATTTTTAACAGTGAAAATGAGGATTATATATTAAAAATATATCAACTTTTGAAAGAAAACAAAATTGAAGACACATTTCCAAATGTAGAAATCGCATGGACAATCTTCTTAAGCATGATGGTAACTAACTGCAGTGGGGAACGCTCCTTCTCCAAATTAAAAAGAATTAAAAATGAATTAAGAAGTACAATGCTTCAAGAGAGATTAACCAGTTTGTCGCTGATGTCCATAGAATCTGATGTGCTAAAAAACATTGATTTTGAACTATCTGCTGATATTAATTCAAATAACATCCTCTGAATATTCCCTATAATAAATGCGATAGACGATGCAGAAGGAACTGCACGTCTCTACGTAACGCTAAAGGATCAAGCCGATCAGAAAGGATCTGGTCGTCAAAGATTCGAGCCGCTCTTAGTCGACCCCAATTGGGGACTCTATGAAGTAGAGACTCGATTTCAGACACAAGCTTGTTCCTGCACTGGTCGCTTCACCCTGAGAAATGTTGGCACGGCCACTGTATAACGCATCACCAGTTCTGTCAACCTCATAGCAACGAATATTGTTAAGTTGAAGTATCTAAATTGTTGATATGCAGGAGAAATAGGGTCAAGGGCAATTAAAACATTCACAAGAAAACATGTTTTGCATACGCAAAACACAGTTTTTCTTTGGTTTGTTGCCAATTTTTTTGCAAAAAAAACTGTCTAAGAGGAAATTTAACAAAATTACGAAAACGAAACGACAAGGCTTTAATGACACATTTTAATTTTTAAAACTAGCATACATACTCGTAATTATGTAGGAGTATGTACCAACGCTTTATAAGGAAACTGAAACCACAATAAATAAACATTCCTCTTTTTTGGCATTTACAATAATAAAAATTATATGCAATATTCGCAGCTTAGAACATTCAATGCGTTTAGGTTCAGATTCGACTACCGAGAAAATAAAGTTTACATTTGGAAGGCACAGTAAGGAAGTTTGGTTAACTTAATCAGTGAAACACGACACAGAAATGTCGTACAAATACAGTATAAAGGCGTTGTAATATTTTTCCGATGCATTTTTCACACAATAATAATAATCATGGACGCTGCATATTATGCAATACGTCTTAAAAATCTCTTATAATACGTTTTTCATTTCTCCGAACGTAAAGTACCTTTCGGTTATGATAATGCCTAAGACTCGTGTCCTGTAATACGTAGTGTCACGTCAGGGTGTAACTTATAAGTTATATAGCAGGGTGTCAGCTGTTTAGTCACAGTTGGCCGCCGCAGCCCGTCACTTCACAATGCGCGCTTCTGACTGTGATTCAGTTTATTCAATGGACATATGAAATTAATAATTATTTTTTTAACAAGTTCTGAACTCAACAGTGCGTGAATCATGAATTTAGCTGTCAGGATATTTTTCTTAATTTCTGTATTATCCGGTATGTTGATTTATTTTTATACAGGCTCTCAAAACTTTTATTTTTATTAAATACGAATTGAATTTTCATTTTTGTATAATTTTTAACAAAATAAAATAAGCATAATATCATTTATCATCGTGCATATTATTATTATGTATTATATTAAAGTTTTACAAAAATTCGGTTCATTAACAAAATTCGAATAAATTCTTATGTAGCAATTTTTTGGAATGTAGATGATAATATTTTTTAATTTAGTAAAATTTAATAATAAAGATAAATTACAAAAAAAACTTACCTTTTTTAAAAGATCTTGAATATAATTTTTGACGCAAAGTTGTAACCACGATTAATTTATTATACCTACTTTCACTGATTTCTCCATATAAGACTATTACACTTGCAGAAATATATCTGCAAGATATTTGTTATATATAAGATTCTGATAGCTTTTATAAGTAGTAGATCAAGAGGCTGAATAAAACAAAAGGAAATAAATATTTTTTTGCAAAAGTACCTTAAATAACAAGTGTGAGAATGCTTTTATTGTGTGGGTTTAGTACTAAAATCTTGCGAACGTTATTAACGGCATTGGGTTATGACTTCTGAAAAACGAAGGACAGTTCAAGAAAATGTCACCTTAACAGCCTAGACTACCCCATACAGAACCATGACTAAATAAATCAGTGAACGAAGTATCGCAATAGTTACATATTATAACAAAGTGCGACTAAGTAGCAGTTCATAAAAGAAATATACGTTAGTTTGTTAAGCAACACATAAATATAAAGATAGATAAACGAACGTCAACGCCTAATTTTTCTTTTACAGAAGCAAAATCAATTTAAGACAACAAAAATTATAGCTGGCCACTAGCATCGTTTTTAAACTTCCAAAGACAACACGATAGGAAATCATTTTCAATAGCATGCCAATCAGTCTGTCTCTACAACATTCACATTTAGTCATTATTTACATTGTGGTATAAGTAACTAATATATTTACATATAACATAAGGAAGTCAGAGAGAATTTATTATTATTCATACTTACTTACAAAGCTTCAGCCCATTATTTATTCACAAAGAACCGCTACTCAATGAGGACACTTACTAAGTAAATGAAATTGACTGTTAATCAATAATTATACTTACTTAAACATCTTTACACTCAGAAGCAATGTGACACTAGGCATAGCTGAATCATCAATGGTTCTGTGTAAATAAACTGCATACCTTTGTAAAAGTCGTCTTTACTGTACCTCATTATGAACGTAATGAATTTCATGGGCTTTTCACTTCATTTAGAGAAGTTGTTTTAAAGATTGTTTCTCTATTATTTACGGCCATCGGCATACAGATTACAACACTTACTGTAGGTATAATACAACAGTGGAATTGCATCCTACGATTATTTTTAAGTTTGAGTCGTTCTGGATTAAGGAACGTGAAAGTGCAGTCGCGTCTCGCGGCGATTCAAAATATAGATACCTAATAATATAAAGCTAGTGCATTGTAATTAACATTACTCATTATTATACAGACAAGTGACAATTAAATTTTAAATATTAATTTTTTAATTGTAAAATGCTATCATTAAAAAATGAGTTATTTTTTGAATTTTTTCCCTAATACACCTTTTAGCCAAAACGTAAGTTTATTGGTATCTTTCATAATTTACAATATACGAGTACATTATATTTATTTTAAAACATTTAATGGCAAATTTAAATATAAAATAAAAAATATTTCTCTGTAGCAAGTATAATTATACAAAAACAAAGGAAATTTTAAATAATTTACAAACCATTTGCACTGCTATTTCCTCATATCCTATTAAAATAATGATAGGTTAGGCGACAGCGATATTATCTAGACTTAGTAAACCACTAAATGCCATTATGGTCAGGAAGTTGGCGAACTTTCTACTATAAACAATGCATGACGTTTAATAATATTATTATCTTGCTGGAGTGTGAAAAACAACACAAGATGGACATGGAGAAACTTTTCGGGGCGAATTTAGGTACCTTCATAATTATATAACATTCGAAACACATATTTTTGTAATTTTTTTTTTTAATAACAAAACTAATCATAAATTTTTATTAAAATTTTGATTAGCCTTCTGATAGTATTAAAGGTATAAATATCTTTAAATTTAAACTAAGTACCTATTAGGATTTTTTTTTTGATAATATTTATAATAAGTACCTACTTATTTCATAGTTTAAATATTGGTTAAACAGTAATCTGCTTCTGTTTTGTATTAAATTGACCGCTTGCTTCTGTTCTAAAACACAAAAAAGAACAATTACTGTAATCAGGTAATTTCAATACAATAAAAATCAAAAGAACTTGAAAGTTTTTATAACAACGAGATCTTGGTTGTTACAATATTGTTAGCAAATGTTTTGACAATACTATTCTTAAGCTATTCGTGATCACGATTATTTTGTAAGAAAAATATTTGAAAAGACAAATATTGATAAAGAAATTTAATTAACTAAGTATGATTTGCTTATTTACAATTCCATAAATCAATAATGAATTTGTTTACTTCCTTCATCTTTAGCACGGAAAAGATACAATTTATATTTACTTAGATATTGTTTATAATCTACATCAATAAGGTTGCAAAGCAAGGCACTCTTTTTTACCGACTTCAAAATAGAGGAGGTACTCAATTCGACGCTATGTTTTTTAAGTTTGTTACCTCAGAACTTTTGACTGGGTGCACCGATTTCGATCATTCTTTTTTGTTTGAAAGCTAGTGCTTCCCGTGTAAATTTCATCTGTTCACTAGTTTTAGACTTACAATTTTAAGTCGGGTTTTTTGTTAAAATTTTAACACTATATTATCTACTTATAATTATACTATATGTTTAATTAATGTTATGTTTATATCTTTAATAAATGATATTGACATCAAACTCTTGTACATATGTATATGTAAACTAATTAACAAACTAATTACAGATAAGAAAAATCGCATTGGGAAACCACCCAAACACCTACTGGACAGCAAGCTTAAAGTATCAATTTACTCCTAGTCAAAGATTATAGAAATCGTTACGTAACTTAATAAATCCAGGTCTGCTATACATATTAAACGAATAGGCCAATCAGTAGGTAATATCAGGAAATTGTTAGTAAAATACGTCTTGTTATATTAAATTATGCAGTTACCATTTGTGTCGTTATATTTTGCCTAATAAGTACTTAGAAGTCACAAGTATTATTAATTTTATATGTATTTCAATACAATTAGATACTGATTTTTTATTTTATTTTCTATTTAATAATTAACTGAATCAAATTATTTATATTTTATGATTCATGTAATTTGTTAACCAGTATAGTTTTTCATAATACTACTCGACAATACTTTCCAAACTAAATTTCGAAAAAAAGGATTTTTTTATTTATTTCAGCACCTAATGGGTAAGTAGGTGTAGAATTGCAAATTAATGTCAGACAATGTAAGACCTTCTGATAAATTTTCACACTACACTGTGTTAATTCTAGACAATTGTGAGGTGTTCATTCTTAAAAATTGTTCACGGCACCATTAAAGAATTGCTCACTTCATGGTATTTAAAGCGATTAGCATTTTAACAGCTAGTCTGTTTAGTTTTCACATAAATATGAAATATAGTAAAATAGTGTTTTTTTTTTTGTAATTTAATACAATTCTAATGTTTAAATATTGGGTCCATTATTAATTCTGAGGACAATGACTTTTACTAAAATGTAAGACGTAAGAAATGTACATATTATTATGAAACTTAGAGTAGGTACTTACTCAGTCCTACTCTATTATTTAGAATTTTGAGTTGGAAAATCTAAATTTTCACCGATTTTTCGTCCTTGGAACTATAATTATTTATCCGTAATAAGCTAATATAATAAACAAAAATGAATTGGTACCTGAATACCTTGAAATAAAAGAAAAAACATGAACCACAGATATAATTACTAGAAATACGAACAGAATTATTGGCACTCAATTATAATAACACAGTGTAATTAGTTGTCGCGTCAATAAATTAATAAAGTTGTCATGATAGACAACATCGTAGAAATCATTTTAACCACGTGTAAAAGTACGCACGCCTGATTCTAATAAGTTCATCGGGTATGTACGTATGGCATCAACTGACATAAAACAAACAAAAACTACTGGTCACATTAATACCTACTCATAACAGTACTGTACAGAGAGACCTTAGTTAAGAACTTAAGAGTAAGAGTAAAACAATTTGTTTATACGTAATTGTATTAATTTATCTAATTAACCACAATATTACTGAACATAAGATCAATACTTGATGGGTTGTTCTTGCGACTTAGTAACAATTAGGTTCCTTTTTATATGAATTTGATATATCTCTGAATTGTAGTTACAATCTCCATACTCTGTGCCAACATAATACAAATGATTTGGCAAATGAAGTCAGTGGCTACTGTCTAGCGACGAAAAATAATTTGGACCGTGAACTTGGATTGCACGCCAGTTCACAATTGTCACATTCGTACGTACCGATGCATAAGAGCTAGTTCAGACATGGCGGATTCCGCGCGGATGCAAATCGCGCGGTTGAACCGCGCGGATCCTAATTACATTAGCGCCTTACAAATCGTTCATACCTGTCCGCACGGATTGACAATCCGCGCGGCTCAACCGCTAAAAATGAATTCGCGCGGTCGCCGCTCGGTTTTATTTACTTGACGTACCTAGAGGGCGTTCAGTTGCTCCGCGGAAGCCGCGCGTATCGGACGGTGACAATGGATCGCTTCGACACCGAGCTATTCATCGATGAGGTGGAAAAAAGACCTGCTTTGTGGAACATCCAATGTGCAGAATATTCTAACAAAACGATTAAAAACGGAGCTTGGCAGGAGCTGGTGGAGATTTTTGGAGAAAATGAGGATTCTTTGGAAAAGAAGGTTCTTTTTGGTCAGTAGACATTTAATTATACATTTTACCAGGGTAGTTTACATGTTTTGTAACAGACAGTCCATCACAATTTATCGACATTCTCAAATAATTGAAGAATTTTGGTTCAAAACTTCTTAATTTTGGATATAAAGTCTGAAACTGACCATGAGTAAACCGATCGCGTAATATTGGATGCACCCAATACTGCCGTTTCTTCTTTCTTTCTTTTTTACGGAGCAACAAGTACACACATATTGCTTCTTCGACTTCCATGATTGGACTGTCACCCTATGCGAATAACGGCACTCCGCATGTACATCCGCGCCTGTCTGAACACTTGCGTTTAGAACCGCGCGATTTGCATCCGCGCGGAATCCGCCATGTCTGAACTAGCTCTAAAATATTGAATTATAAAATGATCATTAATAGCAAATTATACTCAATTACCTACATTAATTTATTTCAAAATTAGAACATTGATCAATGGGCTAGTGAAAATGTAATATACCTTGAGATTTCAAGACAAGGCAAAAGACAATACGTTTTTCAAGGCAATTTATCTTGTGACCTCATCAAATTCGGGCATCTTGGTACTTTAGATTTTTTATTACAAAAAGTCATTGCTTGCATGAAAACGTGTTTGGTTTGTTTATTCATGATAACATAATATCATACTTAGTAAGGTTAAAGATATATCGGTATGCCCATTATAACACATAGGTATCCCTATTTCTAGTCACATACTCTTACCGCGGAATAAAAACCTTATTATATAAACCTAACGGTCAAATGCCTAACCTATATCCTATATGTATGCTTAAATTTTTAAAACTACGCAACGTATTTTGATGAGGTTTTTTTTAAATAGATAGAGTGATTGAAGAGGAAGGTTTATATATATGTTTTATACCCGTGCAAGCCGGGGCGGGTCGCTAGTAATTATTAAATAAATCTATCAATTAGACCCTGTCCAGTTGAGGCGTTTTACGCGCGTACGGACTCGCGTTTCAATTTAGACACAGATTTAGAGAGTTTCACAGAGAGGGATTTGCCAGTTATAATATTATTTATAATAGTTATTTTAAAAAACAATTTATTTACAACTGTATAACTATTACAGATAATATTTACATAAGTTTTTCTATAAAAACAATTAAACTAAATCTTAAATTAAAAATAAATAATATTAATAACATAAAAATTTGGAATACAAAATATAGTTTTGTATTTCTGAGGTACTTAATACTTTTTATTATTTTAATATCAACCTAACTTTTGTACCTATGAACTAAGAAAGAATCAATTTAACAAAAAAATGTGAATCATTTAAAAAAAATTATTCTAAATACATCCACAATACGTCCATTCGCTCTGGATACGCGCGTAATACTGGACGCAGCTTATGGATTATGGCACCCAACTACCTCGATCGCGCGTCGCTCGCGTGTACGACGCGCGAGTCGAGAGTCGCGCTCATTACCAGCGTATACGCGCGTAAGCCGGGTATCCACTTAGGTTCGCCGTGGTTTGCGAACGCGCCCGCTCCGCAAACCAAACATGATGGATACGTCGTGATCGCGGAGCGCGACTGGAGCACGATCGGAGCACGGCGGAGCGCTCGGGAAGCGGTTTTATGCGCGATCTCAAAGGGGAGCGCAGTTTGTTCGTGGACGCGAGCGTGTCACGAGTCACGACGTGTTTGTTGAGTTCGCGAACATGGAGTGGTCCGATGAAAAATGTCATGTTTGCACCGACCGTCTGTCGTGTGTCGACTGGAGACCGGAGCGCGGAATGTTAGTGCTCCGACAGGAGCACTGATGTTGCAGCCTAAGTGTGTAGGTACACTGTACACGTTCACGTTCGCGGAGCACACAGTGTTCGCAAACCACAGCGAACCTAAGTGGATACCCGGCTTAACGCGCGAGTGATGCTTCATTTGGACGGAATGTACCTATGTAGCTGTAGTATCTCGGCCACGCGCGAGTCCGTACGCGCGTAAAACGCCTCATCTGGACAGGGTCTTATTCTTACTTTAATCTTTTCTAGTTATAAAAATATAACATTATCAAGAGGTTACTCTTGTAAAGTATGGAGAGTAATTGATACACCAAATGATGACACAATACTGAATTTATTATAATAACGCGTGCCTTAACATTGTACTGGATATGCTAAACTCCGCGAATCCAAATTTGGAAAAAGGCATGCAAACATGGCAGGGTCGCCATGTAAGGTATGGAGAGTAATTGATACATCGAATGATGATACAATACTGAATTTATTATAATAAGTCAAACCTTATATTATATAAGTATTCCTTCACACTTTTCTTGAAAGTCGTAGTACAAAGTAGTAGCTTTCTGTGTCTCCGAAGCCGAAAAGTCAGACGCGTCATTTATAGAATATATTTAAGATGGAATTGAGAATCAATCTCCTTTTTTGAAATCGGTTGAAAATAGTGTTTATTACCATAATATAATAGATAATGTTGTTCCGGTCCATACAGAATACAATGGTCATCAGTGTTTGAAAATCTACGTGTAATTATGATAGATGTTGGTTTATTCTGGTACTTTATAATACTTAGAAAACGAGTATTGTCGCTACATTATCTAATATCTTGATACATGGTATAATTATGGTTATTCACCGTATTAAATATTTTTAGCGAAGGTCGACTAGTTTAAGTTTAGTTTAAGTACCTAGTGCTTAAATTAGATGTCATTATTAAACTGTTTTGAATTACTTATTTATTGATTAGTAGGTGCTACAGCCTTCAAATTGCTCGTCTATGTGCCTTTTGACCAAAACACTGTTTTTCCGAAAACCAAGAATGAGCTAATTCGTTGAATTATAAAACTAATATTAATTTAGTATCTACACAACCTACAATTATTAGTATAATATAAAGTAAGCACATGTTTACTTACAGAAGCGCGACTGACAGGCGCCGAAGATTTTGGTTATGATGGAAGAATTGGTAAGTATATTTCATTACGATTTCATTTCGTGTAAAAATAGAAGTCTATTTATGTCTGATTGAGAGAATGACTGGCGGTATTCGCTTTGTTTTAAATATAAATTTTATACATAAAATATTATAATTTCACTAGTTTGCCGTTCGAACTAGTTTGCTGCTCATACATGAGTGGAATTTGTTAAGTTACTCAGAACTAGGCCACCCATTGAGCATTGCTTAGATATATTTCTGAATTAGGGCCAACGTACTGGGGTGAGCGATACCAGGAATGTAGAGGAAAGCATCAGAGCCCCATCAACATCAACGTGCTTCGAGTGAAACAAGTGGCTCTTCCCGACATCACGTTTGTCGGCTTTGATGACCCTATTGACGATGTCCACGTCACTAACAATGGACATACAGGTAAGTTCATTCAACTTGTTATATTATTGTTCTTGCCGCCTCTAGTTGAATTGGTCACATTCTAGGCGCGTTACGCGGTCGTCCTTTCTCTCTCGGAATAAGTTTTCAATTTGGAAAGCACAGTTACTTGCCTGTAAAAAACACGATCACTATTGATTATAAGGCTTGCAATATCTATACCTATCTCACTAGAACAACGTTTTATCTTGTCCCATTTGTCATATCATAGACCAATAACCAACTTATGCCTTTACAAGAAATTGTTTGTGTTCATTGAAAAGATATATAATGTTAATTCTGTGATAAAAATATTATGCTTAAATTAATTATTTATTAAATTAAATATTTTCAAACCATATGTTATGCATTTTTTATGTTTAAAAGAGAGTTGTTGTATTGTAGTAGTTTGAATTATATATTCCCTGTATTTTTACGCTTTTTCAGTACTGATAGAAGTTGAAAATGAACCTCACCCGCGGGTAAGCGGTGGACCACTCGATGGGAACTATGTGTTCAGTCAAATGCACTTCCATTGGGGTGACAATGATACTCTTGGATCCGAGGACAAGATAAACCACAGAAGGTATTTTATTACTTCTTTCATTATTTCGGTTCATATATTTTTAATGTTTTGTACTAGGTAATTTTAGGACTCTACATAGTGGTGTTTTTCATAAAAAACTAATTTATGTGAATGTCTCACTAATATTTATAATCTTTCAATGCACCGACTTACATGATAAACGTTGAGTTAGATCCTTGTGGTACAAATTTTTTCAATATAACAAGACAGACTGAACAAGTGTAACTAAAGGGTTACTGACTGAGTTTTACTATTTGTTACGCACGTTCCTATACCTAATAAGAAATAGTTACTAGTTCTTACCCGTGGAACTTAGCAGGTCAACAATACATCTATCTGTAAAGTTTTAACAACACGCCATTCCTATCAATAGGTATATTAAAACACACACACAAACAAATTCTGTGTGGATTTGTGGTTTAAAATTATTATTTTTCAGTTTTCCCATGGAGCTGCACATGGTGTTCTACAAAGAGGAATATAATACTGTTAAGGAAGCTGTCACACATACTGACGGTCTGACAGTCCTGGCTTTTTTCTATGAGGTTTGTACTGACAAGAAATAATTATGTTTTCCAGTATTGCGCAAAAACGAAGTTGCTAATTACCTACATCAAAGGAAAATATGAACATATTCCGCAGACCATGTAATTATGAGAATTGATTGTATCTGAGCTACAATAATAATAGATTATAACAGTCATATTATGTTATATAATAATTTCGATGGGCGGAAATTGAGTTCGTTGCAAATAGGATACGCTCCTTTAGTTAGAGAGAAAAAAATTACGACTACAGTATAAAAATATTTTTTTTACCACTATAATCTTTATCACAGACTGCTAAAGAAAAACTTAATTTTATATGTGTTAGGTACTAACTTACTGTTATAGATTTTGAAGATAAAGCAACGCGAAGGAATAAAAAATGTTTGATATAATTGCTTAATATTAAATTATTCAGTAAACGATTCCATTGATCGCATATCAATGGTTCGTGTCTTGTAACTGATCGATGCATCCAGTAGGTATAAGTTATGACACATACAAAAGACGTGCTTATAGGATACTTATAGATTATAATTATTATTAGAAACTTGATAAGATTAATTTTCAATAGGTATTAACTACAATAATAACTCACTGTTGAATACAATTACACTCGTTTTTATAAATTATGAACAACCGTGTATATATCAATATAATAATGCAATTACAAAAAGGAGAGGCTTAACATATTGTAACGTTTACCCTTTGTTTTATCAAAATTCGTGGAAAAGACAATACAACTTAAAAAATTCTAATGCGCTTACAGTAAACTTAATAGCAAACAGTTGCGACGGTTACTGGGAAGCGAACGTAAAAGTAAAATGGTATATGTTACAGTTGGATCGGCACCAGCACCCAGCCTATGACGATATAACATTCGCCCTCGGAAATGTTACTGAACCTCACTCAACCGTTATTATGAAAAAGCCTTTTTCGTTTCTAAATATCCTGCCATATGACTTAAGAAGATATTTTACGTACAGAGGTTCCCTAACAACTCCTCCATGCTCTGAGGTAGTCATCTGGCTGGACTTTGAACAACCCGTTCGCTTAACTCACGATCAGGTAAAATGCAAATTGAATCTTACAATTTTATAATTTACTCGAAATAAGCTATAGAGAAGGATATTTTTAATTTGCTAATAAACAACATTATTTACAGATTGAAGTATTTAGGGAATTGCGATCAGCCACTGGGAAAATACGACATAATTTTAGGCCGATCCAGCCCATTGGAGACAGAACCGTATTTTACAACATAGATAGCAACTACTATACTTATAACGAGATAGATGATCCTAAAGAGCAACTAGAGTGGCCTCAGACGAGAAAGAGAGAGAATGATGCTAGTATATCTAGATTTAGTTTCGTTTTACGTGTTTTAACATTATTTTTTATATTTCTGGAAGCCTAGAAAGCATTAGTAATAGTATCAGTATAAAAAAAGCCACCTAAGAAAATTCCTATAAAAGGAAAAATAGAAGAAATATATCGAGGCTTAAAATTCGTTGGTTTAAATAATGTCTGTTTCTATTTCTGGGTTGATTTCATAAAAAAATCATGCATTATACAGAATTATTAAACATAAAGATATTATATGATCATAATTACGTATCATGTCATTTTGAATATTTTCTAATGTACTTTTCAATCAGTAAATCATGGCTTCTACATCCATCCTGTAGATATCAATTTTTGAGTCAAGCTTATTGAATCGGCTGATGTCATTAACTCTATTATTTTTTAAATGGTAAATTGATAAATTTTTAACACAATTTGACAGTGATTGTCTTTGTGTTTTATTAGTAGAACAGAAAAACAGAAATTTATCATTCCATTCCTTTAATAATCAATTTTATTATATTGGTATTGAAAAGTAGAAAATGTTAAGTAGCTTGAAATAAAAGTTGTGATATTTAATAATTATTGGGTTACAAATCTGTAGGTAAATTTAATAAGTAAGATAATGTGACTGAGGTAAATTTAATAAGTTTAAATTTTTTGTCTATGGTGTGTTTTCTTGGAGATACAATGAAATGAAAACTGTGATATTATGAAATTGAAACATGCTGTAAATTTATTTAAAAATTAGAATTTTATTTCAAAAATGTTTCTATTGTAATATAAATGTTATTTACCAACTTTTAGTTTTTATACCAAATCAATCCTCTTGTGGCACTCTATTATCAGTCATAGAGAGCACAGCCCCTAAATTATCATCAGAACCATCCTTTAACCTCTCCCAGATTAATTCTGCGATGGCCTTTTGTGTTCTCCTCTCTAGTTTTTCTAACTTTTTTGCTACATCCCTCTTGAGGTCCCAATCTGGTTTGCGAGGAGCAAGTGAGGCTATATCCAAATCTTGTAGAACAACCTGAAATTTTACACTATCATTTTATTTTTCTATGAAAAACATTGATAATTCTTTATACTCTTCAGTTAAATAGACATACAAATGTTACATAAAGAGTTGCAGGACATTATCAATAACTAGTTAATGTGAAATTTTAATCCTAGATATGATAACTAATTAATTATGCAGTATAACCTATATAGCGGCACTGACTACACACCTTATGGAATTATGAAGAATTCTCATTAAATACAAAGAAGAAAAGTATTTATTATTTGACTTATATTTTAATATTATTAACTAATAAAGCCAAATAAAAAATGAACATTATAACATAACAAAAATCTACCTGTCCAGTTAAACATGTGTAATGAAATAAATAGTTGCAGTCCTAATTAATTTCGGCAACTTAGAAAATACTGTTTATTGCTTAATAATGTATTGTGTCATTGTTTAGACTGGCTTTGTATATGGCTGCAATGAATAACATGCAGTAAGGTATCTGTTAACCCATACAGCTGAAACCTAATTGCCAAATATATAACAAGTTTGGATTGAATTCATAATAGAAGGTATTAGGTAATGATGATAAAATTAGATGACAGATAAGATAGAATTTACACAAACAGATTATTTTGATGCTAATGCTACTTTAGACAAGATATAAATTATATAATATTATTACAAACCAAGCTTGATGAAACAAGATATTAATAATTGCAACTAAAACTTGTTACTTAGTGTGGTTATGAAAATGAAAATGTAAAATATTTAAATTTAGACATTGTACCTTTTCCTTCCCTGCTTCTACTAAATCTTTTACTTCTTCCTCAACTTTCTCCGGTTCAGCATCTTGCAATTTTGCTTGTTGTAAGGACTCATCTTGAGGCCTATAGCTTCTGAACACTGGTCTGGAATTTCAAGTAATGTAATCAAATTCAAATGTTCATTCTTGTTTAGTTTAGTATAAGTAGAAAAAAATCCCAAATTTTAATGAAACAAGTTCTAACCGAAAAAAATTGCTTAATTTGCAATATTTTACATAAGCATATGATAACTGATACCTATAATGCAGCGATAAATATTGCTATTAAAAAATTGTAGGCAGAAAATTTACCTAGGAAGGGGAACTGCTTCTTTATTTGTAGATTCAGACGATGAAGATTCGTCAGGATTAGTATTTTTTCGCTTCAGATTTTTTAATCTCTCTTTTCTTTTCTGAGCTGCCTCTTCAAGATTTCCAACTCCTTCCATAGTGTCCAAAACCACCATACTTAGCTCCTTTTTAGTAATGAGTAGTCTTTATTTCACTTTCATTCATTTAACCATTATATTTTTCAGAAAACATTAACCCATAAAGTAAAGCTACACTAATCTATAATTTAAATTAAACACAAATGCATTTAAACTCATATAAAGTAAAGGACAGAACCAAATAACTTACTAGTTAGTATCTTAGCGTTGCGTTATGTTATTATTGGGAAAGCCATATGAATATTGAATAATAAGACCGTAAAATTGACGTCGTTATTATGACAACATGACTTATCTGACAATTGACACTGATCCCAAAATAGGGACTGCAAATAACGGAAACTCAAAGCAAGCGGTTCAAAAACATTTTTGACGCCTAGCACTTTATTGGGTGTTTTTTAAAAACCTTCGAAAATATGAAATTATGTACAATGACCATTTCACTATTTAAAAAATTAAGTCTCTTTTTATGACCAAATATTAAGAAACTTGCTTTTGGCCCAACAGGAAAAACACCGAAATCTTTCGTTTTGTTTGGATTTTATCGGTGCTCCTTTTGCAATGTAAAGTTGGCAGCACTGCACTGGTTATTAAATTTTGTGACCGCGACAGTTTGAATTTGAGAACATTCTGAGGTAATAACGTAGAGCTGTTAGTAATAATAATTATCATCTAGCAAATGCTTGATTTAAATTAATACTTAATTGAATAAAGCTAATTTTTTTAAAATTGATTGTGAGATATATTATTATAGGTACATGGTCTATGAAATTTTATACCTATAAATTATTTTGTACCTATGAAGTTTAAATAAGTGGATAAATAAAAATCTCGTGTTACGGTGTTTGTATTCGTACTTCTCGATACGGTTCGACCGATTTCTATGATTTTTAATGGGTATTTGGTTTTATGGGTATAATTATATATATATATTTCACACTCCTACCCCCATCCAACAATTTTTGTAATTGCAAGAGCGGTCAGCGGGAATAACCACTTTGAACAGCTAGTATAGTTTAATTAATTAATAATTAGTATTATGTCATTTATTGCCTTATATTATTAAACTCGCTCAAAAATACTTTTAAGTAATATGAATTGTATTTCTTTCATCAGAAAACATTCTATTTTCAGACGATATGTAAAAACAAAAGTAGTCAATAAATTAAAATAACATTAAAAGTAATTTATTTCATTAAGAAAATACGTGACTTTGCTTAATCATATATTAAAAGTTTACTTATTTCGGTTTTCTCTTTAAACAATGTACCCAATACCCATAGCAAAACTTTTTCAGTTTCTTAAGATAAAATAAATAACTAGGTAATTAATATGAAGTATGTTTAAACAAACTTTAAACTATAAAATCTTAAAATATGTTAATTGTTTAATGTTGATACTGATACCAAATTTTCGATTTGGTTCAAGCCCTTAAACAATTTTAAAGCTATTGATAAAAATTATTTACATTGTAAACTGAGTAGGTATATTATTATCTAAAGTACCTACAACTTAAATCAACAGTATCAGCTGTAAATACTAAAAAATATAGAAATAAAATATATTTAAATAGATTAGATCGTCTTTTACATGTTTTAATGATAATACCTAGTTTCTTTCTTGAATTGATAAACACATAGGTAAGTAATAGAGAGTTTGTGTGCCGAAAATGAATAGTTTAAAATTAGGTTAAATTAGGTACCTACAGTTTAATTTTATACTCATGTATACCTATAGGTAAAAACAAATATGTGATAAAGATTACATATAAGTAGTAACTAATACATTATAATTAAATTATTTTTATTATTTTTATGTTTTGGTAAAATATTATAAAAATAATCTATAAATCTTAAGTTTTCAATCATTCATTTATAACTTATATATATTTTTTATTAAAAATATTGAAATGCGTACTTATGGGCGCTTGTAGACACCGGTGTCCGGTGTCCGGTTCGCGGTGGTGTATGGTTTATAATAAAATTTGGCGAAAAATTTACGCCGAATGTATGAATGTCAAAATCGGACGTCTACAAGGGCCCTATCAGTTTTAATTACTAAAATATCTCAAGTTGCAAGGCTTGAATAATTATATACTTTCATTCTAGACCCTAGACATCCCGAGGTTAAAAATAATGACAGATTTTATTTTAATGCTTCTTCGACAACAATAAATAAGCTAACCATGAATAAAATTTTGACTGAAAATCTAAATATAATAATAGCGGCCTTAACCATGTCGTCTACTGTCAAAGTTTAGCCTGTTAGAAATGTTCACTGGCACGCCGTGGTTTAAAGATAAGACTTTAGTTACTATATTCAAATCTTCGTGTGTTCTACCATTTAAACCAGTTTGAAATAACAATTGCTTTAATTCCGCATCCGTATTAAATTGATTTTGTTGATTAATAGGGAAAAAACCGTTTGTATGAACTGGACTAAATGTATTGAATCTATTGTAGTTTGGATTATTAATTCCGAAATTACCTACGCCACTTTCGTGTCGAAAGATGCGATTTCCCTGTTTTGCTTGATTTAAATTTTGATTTTGTACAAAATTCTGATTTTGGCTTGGCTGTAGGAAACTTGATATTCCTTGAGGTAGGTGATTCTGTAAAGGAAATTGTTCCGATTGTTGGTTACGGAGATGAATGAGAAAATCAATAGCCTCTTTGTTAGGTAACGCCTGATTAGCTAACGTGTTGCTTTGTGTTAAGGCTACGCTAGGTTGAATAGTTATTTGAGAATTAGGCTGATTCTCAACTGAGCTCACTGGTTGCTGTATATTTTGGTGTTGTGCATTTTGCTGTTCATTCTCTCGCCGTTTTAATTGCTCCTGCTCAGCTAAAAGTAATTGCTGTCTTTGTGCTTCTTTTTGTTGAAAAAGGAATTGCTGTTTACGCAACAATTGCTCTTGCTGTATCTGTCGTACTTGCAGTAGCCTAAGTTGTTCTTCCAAAAATCTTTGTTTTTCTTCGAGTTGCTTCTGTAAATCTAATTGTTGCGAAATGTAATCAGACTGAGAGATTTTCTGTATTCCATTGCCATTCGATATTCCTTGTTGGGGTACGTTTGAATCTATTAAAGGTTTTAATATGTCTAGATTTGTAGTTTGCTGATATATAGGAATAACTTTTTTTGGAATTCCGTGTGCATCTTGATGGACTGTAAAAGCCGCAACCAGTGGTGCCTGATAGACTTGTACGTCACGTTTGTCTACTTCTTCGATATTGACTCCATCTTCATCATGAGTTGGCTTTGGCGTGGTAGTGGTAGTTGTCGTTGTAGTGGATGTCGATGATATCAAGCGAGGTTTAGTTGTGCTTATTTTATTCGCTTCGCTGCTGCCGAAATTTGATTTTGATGTACTTGGAATACTCCTTATTTGTTGAACATTTACTCCAGTTTCTTTTGCTTGAAATATCTCTCTAAAGGGTGCTTGGGTTGGCAACGTTGCGGTTATATAGTTTTCAACATTACCTACTGTTGTGCTCAGTATTGATATCTTATTGTCTAATAGTGTTGGAGAGGCATTTGTTTTGTTGCTGAACGCTTCTTGGCCATTGACAACAAAGGAGTGAATTTGTATATTTTCTTTTTGCTTTCTCAGGTTGAAAGCGTTATCAGTTGTGCTCAATGTTTCTGAACTTGTGGGAGAGGTAGGATCTGTTGATTCAAAGTCCGTTACTTTTTCACTTTCTTCCAGGTCGCTCAGGGCTTTTAGTAATGCCTTTCGAATATATGGGTCTAACCGCACTGAAGGATTTGGTTCCACGCTATTTAATTTATCATTAAATCCATCAGTGGTATAAGATTCTTGAGCTGTACTTAATGCCAGTACAATTGATATCAACAGTACCTGAAAGAAGAATAAAGAAATTAGTATTTACGAACATAGTCAAAAAAGCAAGAAAACAGACAAATTATTTTTTCTTTAATTCGTGAAGTGATAACGCGCGGTTATATACACGTCCGCCCTACAAGTGACACGGCTAATCAATGAAATCTAAACGAAATCAATATTTAAATAAGTATTATTCAAAGAACACAAGTGCTATAAATGTAATCGTTTATAATTAGAGATTATTTGTTAAAAAAATATAATAAACAAAAACCAATTTGAGTAATAGAATTTTAGATTTCTTGCGAAACCAATATTTTGTAATACCCGTGTGATTATGCCACGAATGATATCAGCTGATCCACGGCGACGCAACGCCAAAATTAAAGTCAATGTTTGAGAACTACTTTATGAGCCAACACTTTTTCTCCTTTAACTTACATTCTTTTAAATAAGTGTCAAGTGTGGATTTAAAGGGCGATGTTTTAGTGTATTAATAGTTTTTTTACTGTTCATGTTACAAATATGCAACAATATTTGTTAATGCTTATGACCTGAAGTTCTTACAAACGACATACCTACTTACATGAAAAAAAAAATCCTAGACACAAATTATGTGGAATACTGAACCACAAGGATCATTGGAATTTTAAAAAAGTATTCTCATCTATATTGAGTATATTCACAGTACCTACCCACCACAATAAAATAGGTTTTGTTGCGTAAAAATTACAAATCCATTAACTGTAGTTAAATTCAAGCTGTATGTTTACTATTCTTATTAATAGGATAATAGTAATTTAGAAACTAAATACACGCATACTGGCAGTGTTGTAGGAAATTCAAAGAAACTAATGTAAAACTGAACATAGCTTTAGCGTTTGTCTTTTCTTAATGAAACTGTAGGTACATGTCTTTAGAAAAGGATTTTATATTGGTAAAGTATTAGTCTTTTGGCATCAGCATGAGTCGGTACCTACTTATTATGGTAAGTAAGTTATTTTGCAATTGATAACAATGCACTATAGTATGTAGTGAAGTCCCGTGTCCCCTAGTGGGGTATGGGGCAGATGCATTTCACATCTGTTTCACTGATCGATTTTTTCTTTAGGGGCAAGTAGGTGATCAGCCTTCTATGTCCTGCCAGACCGAGTTTTTTTTATCTCCGCCGGGAATCGAACCCAGGACCTCTCGGTTGTAACGCTTACGCGCTTACCACTAGACCAAGGAAGCGGTCGCACTATAGTATAGTTTTAGGAAAAAAATATACAACAAACCACAACTTTGTCATCACAAAATGTCAATCATGTTGATTTCAATACATTTGAGGTCTATAGTTCACGGATACATAATCATTCGTCACATTGTGCACGTATTAGTCCTACATGTGACCATTTATCTGTATACAATACTATGTAATTACATAATAGCTACAATATCTACAATAAGAAATTTCGCTTTCAATAATATCAAGCGAAGATTCAAGAAACGAAAGGGAGCCCGCGAAATAGCTCTGAGTAGAAATGTACGTACCTATGACAAGTAAATAATCTAAGGTACCTTATCTACTTACTTTTTTATTTTTTTTCTGTTCCCGAGTTACAAAATCTCTGTTATGAAACTTTAAATCCAAACGACACAATTTGTATAAGAAATTATAAGATCAGTCACTCGAAAATCTGTAATTTTCGGTGGATCTGTAAGTACATTTCGTGCAAATTCGGGATATTTTCGGTCAACATAATCATCCTTCTGATGAACTCAATTTTGGGCTATTGTTGATGATATGTTGTTTCAACAAGATACCACAAGTTACACAGCTACCGAAACAATGAATTTATTGCAAACAAACAAACAATTGTTCGATCATGTGATATAACACAGCTGGATTATTTTTGTGGGGTTATGTTAAAGACACTAATTAGTAATTATTATAATTAAAACTCAAATTTCATCAAGATATTAACAAAATAGACCCACCATTTTATCAAAAAGTGATTAAAAAGTTTGATGAAAAAATTGACATACTGTAACCGTGGCCGTGGTGGACCGTGGACATATTTTATAAGATGTCATTTTTCATTCATAATTTCCAAACCTAACTTTTTTAATATAAAAAAAAATTGAATCATTGTAATCTAAATTTATTGTTTTATTTTGATATATAAAACAAAGTTCTTGTTCGAGAACACTTTACTATTATCTAAATCAAATATTCGGTAAGTATAGATTTCACATAATGAGCAAGTCTTTGCCCATAAATTATCTTTGTCGCTGCGCCCGCGCCGATGGTGATGACGGTGACATTTAATAGAATCGCTTTTATTGCGTAAACGATTATACAATAAAGTGCGTACGTAAGACACGACAGGTCAATGTTTTATTAATTTTTAGTCATTAATGAAGCTGCCATAACTTTAAATAATATTATTTTTATAAATTAAAAAGTACATGTTACTCAATACTCATATGTTTATTATTTAAAGGCATCGATATTTTAAAGGCTATAACAATGGCGACGTCTACTGAGATTGAAATCGTTATTGATTCATAGTATTGAATTAAGTAGTTATTTAAGCAAGCACACTACAATACGTAGCTTTATCTCAATTATTTAATGTATCTATGTCAAATCTTATTTGTACATACAATATCATTATATGATAATGAAGACTTCCTTACTGTTGTACTGAGAAGTTCACTAAGATATAGAAATTTTAGTAACAACATAATCCCATTGTTTGTTGATCAAGATGATCACTTATATTTTTTACCCGACTGCGGCAAAGTCCAAATGGAAGTTATGTGTTTGACCTGTATGTATGTATGTGATATGTCCGTGCGTATGTTGGGTCATAACGAATGAACTGAATTTGATAGTCACTTTGATAGTGTGACGCCCTTAGCACCACAAATAGTTTTAAAAGTAAGAATAAGATATTTCATACCTTAATGTGTAAAAAGTTTTGGGTTGTAGTTTTTTGGTATAAATTGTTTAATACATGAAATAAATTAAGATTTTCAATAAAGATTTTCCCCTTAATCTTTATCTAGTAATGTCTAAACTCTAACTAATACGTCCATTCGTCTTATAATTAAACAATGTATAATAAACAAAATAATATAATATTTATTTATAACTTTTGCGTATGAATCTTGCAAAGAAATTGCTCTACAATGATGAATCTATTTTTGAAAGGAACAATAAAACCTAATTTGAATACACTTGGAGCGAATAATTATTTCTCGTTCGCGTAACCAAAACGAATAGGTTTTACACATTGTGAGAGTAACTCTCTAGTTTTAGTAGTTTCGATGTAACGATATTAAGCACGGTCTTCAGATTAAGTTATATAGAGGAATTTACAAAGTAATTTAATAAAATCCTACTTATAACGGAATTTTTTGGTAAACGTGTTTAGGACTACTTTCCAACCTTGTTTAGAAGTCATAAAATGCTATGTGCCATTACCTTATGGCACAATAGACAGATCAGCCTTCTGTGCTATGAATCCAAGACAATTTTTAGTATCAGAGCTCGATCCTAGTAACTGAGGTATGAAATGATTGATTAACTAAGCTACGGAGGTCATAAATAAGTCCTACTCTGACTGTAGTTTTATTGTGTAAAAATGTGTTGTACCGTTTAATATTCATGTTGGTTGAACAAAAGAATACTAGATCTAATGGATACAATTCTCATATTATGAGAAAACAAATTAAGTAAGTAATGTTCTACAAAATACAAAGCTCCCATTATAGGTTTAGATACGCTTAGAAATACAAGATTTGCGTCACCTCATTAACCGGTAACACTATAATCTAATTGGTGCACGCATTGTTTTCGGCTTCATTAAGTAGGTAATGTTTTAGATTACACCACCGGCTTATTGCACTGTTATATATCAAGTATCTTTTTTATTGCTCTACAAGACGAATTAATAATTACCGGCTGTAATTTAAACATTTTAATGCTACACGCATGAATTTTAACTTAGTGTAATTAATTATTTTTTTATCAAAATCTCATCATTATAATAAATATTCATATATGTGTATAATTTGTATTGCAATTATGAGATTTTGACTTCATTTTACTTGATGTTTTGTTTGTTATGTTGTTACGTTACGTAGAAAAATGTTAGTAACTATTCATTTATTAACATTTTTCTCCTGATTTGAACTATTTGAAGGGGGTTTCATTATTATTAAAATATTAGGGCATTTCTGAATTATTAAATAGAGTGCCGAGATTTGGTTGCACTATTAAAGCATAAGATTTTAAGAATTTTATTTAAATAAAATTGTAGTGATTACCTTAACATTAAAAGCTTCATGCTACATTTAGACGAAGGCGTCCGTCATGATTCTCACTATGGCAACTTGATTACTAGTATTGGTTAAGATGCCCTAAAGCGAACAATCTTTTAAACAAAGTTCTCACGATCGTTATAAACTGTACTCGAGATGATGCTTATGATTAAATTTCATTACAAGTTCTAGGCTTTTAAACTGCCATAGCTTAAAAGCAAGTGTAGCTTTTACTAGATCGATGATGTAGTTTTGTGTGTAGTACTTACACTGTAACCCACTTAGTTGGCGGTAGATTTGATGTTGTAACTTTCTATAAAAGGACTTGATATATTACTGTCGACTGTTGACGGTCAATAGAGAAATCTCAAAATGATATCCACTGAGCTATGAGCTATTTGTTTAGATAACTATATGTACTTACAATTAAAACTAAACGTACATGATATTAATTTAACACAAGAAAGTCTATTAAAGTTAAAAAAACAGTAATCAAACAATAATCAGGTAGCTGATTGATTCTATGCTATGTATTTCTAGGAATAAATTTAGTATTTTTTGAAATTTATTATATCAAATAAAAGTTTTGCAAATATACCTATTTTCGTACATATTTAATCATTAATTGCCGCGTGATTATAAATATGGGAATTTTGGTAGACTAATTGTTAGCTAGTATTTTTCTCACAGAAAATCGTACTGTAACATGGTTTGTTACAACTTACAGCTCGATGATTAAAGTAAATTAAGGACAAACGAAGTACCTAAATACGTGAGAAAATGATGATCAAAATTATAAATGGAACTGCTTTCTCTGTCTCACGACTTGGCATTTGTTTTTTTTTTATATAAAGCAGAAACTGTGATATCATCAATTAAAACTACAAAATATATTGTTAAGATATTTCAAGAAAGTAATTAAGCTGCTACTAAGCATTTGATATACTATATATATAGATATATAGAATACATACAAATGTAAATCATTGATATTTCTAAAACAAAACAAATAAGAAAAACCCCAGATAATTCGTGCGTTATGTAGATAATTTAAAATAAAGAAATCCAATGTTATCTTCTTTTATTAGAAATTAAACATTGGGATGCCAAAGCCATTAGGGTGTGTACCCAAAATAAGGGCTGCATACGAGTTGCATTCACAATGCACAAGCAGAAACAAATTAAAAACTAGTATTGCATGATGTTTGACAATTTAAAAGAAAACATAGATTTATTACAAAAAAATTAAAAGCTACAAAAAACGGACTGTAAGAATTTGGGCCTGAATGAGATATAAAGTAGTATGTAGTAGTTAATTATATCTAAATCCGCTAAACCATTTAAAATCAACCAAGTCAAGGAAATAGCCACCATACCATACTTTAGGATTTAACTCTTCGATTCGCATGTTGCTATTATGTATTATGATTGTTATTTTAGACGGGAATTAATCGTATACCTATCAAAGGCAGAAATTCTTCTTTTGATCTAATCAAATGTAATAATGACAATGTGAAATTACTTTTTATGATAGAAATATTGGTCATTACGTATCATTAATATACAGCAAGACACACACGAATGCCTCAGTTTGAAGATGAGTTCCATCACTCTTACATTTATCATATTTATGTTTTCTTGCATAATCATCATTTTGATAGTTTTAACATGTTCGTTATTTCACTTCCTCGAGAGAATGTCGTAACTGAATAAATTTGCGATTTACTTCTTAAATGAATGGTTTATAGATCTTCTAAGTTGTTTTTATATCACGTTTGGGTCAAGGAAATGAAATATTTTTTGATTTAATATTCTTAATAACGTTCGTTTTGGTTATGCAATGCATCATATGGTCATTAATTACTGGAATATTAATTAGTTTATTTTATTTAAATATTAACGATTCTTATATGTTCATTCATACTTATATTTTAATGCCGTAAAACGCTTCATGCAGTTGGTTCCTTATAGTATTAAAATAAAATACAAATTATTTAATAATACATTTTTATATTAATATCACTACAAAAATTTATACTTACTTTAAATATACATATAATGTTTTTTTATTACTAAAAAGCAATAAAAAAAGGAAAGTAATAAAAAAAATACGTCTTCTGAATTCTGATTGATACTTAACTTATGACAACATGAAAATTATCAATCCATTTCCGAAGTCGTAATATAATATTTTAAAATTATTTTTTTTGAAAGTTATTGCATTTTATTAAAAAAAAAAGTCTTGAAAAGTATTTAAGTTTTGCGCAGCATTCAAAACATCTGTACGGCTTACATACTCCTACTACATAAAGATGTTCAGTAACGCTCAGCACTGTTTTTAATTTTTTTAGCATGTTGTCAGTTATCCTGTAATTATATGTCTATAATTAGATATATCTTTTTCTTAAGAAATAATTATTTTTAAATTTTATTTTGATGAGAGATAGTTTGGTGAAGTTTTTCCTGGTAGGTACACATATTTGTGGCTGTCCTACCACTGTTTACCAATACGAAGTATATGACAATATAATACTTAAATAAATATAAATTATTTTTAAATGTGTTTATTTTCTTACGATCGAATTTATGTTACGAACTGAAATTATTTATTAAAAACTGAGAGATATACGTCTGGTAAGTGGGCTAAATTGACTATTCGGAACCATTTTAATTATTTCAAGCTTATTCGGGTTTTTATAGATTTTTAAACAAATGATAAGATATTCCTAGAAGATCATGTAAGCATGATCAGACATTTTCTATATTCTGGAAAAAAATTATATAACTCACATAAAAAGAGAAAAATGCTTTCATTGACACAAGCGCACATCTTTAGAATCCTTAATAGTAATGCTCTTCCGTCAACTTGTAAACGCGCAGATCGCATCACGCATGCACTTTACGTAATATGGGAGAAAGCGCGCCTTTTCTGAATAACTTATTTTAATTGCAACTTAAATTATGGTAAATATCTTATTAAATATTTATTTGACTAGCACATGGTTTCCATTAATTCTAATATAACACGAATATTAAAAACTAGAAATTATACAACGTCGGGCAGTTGAAAAGTTTTTTTATAAATTACCACAGAGGTAATTTATAGATTAAATGAAGACCATAGATAATCACTTAGCTGCGACAGATATATTAAAATTCACATGTACTCACTAGACGCATCATGTATGCCGTCGTTCACAACACCAAGTTGCACTAGCGGCTTCGTCACTGTACCAGTGTCAACTGCGTGGCACTAACTTCTCGGATCCCCGCTACCGGATGGATGAGGATGTTGATAGATCAGATTCCTGTTTACAAAAACATTCTGTAAATGTCGGTTAAATGTTTCAGTGTTGTGGGAATGTTGATTTTGTTCAATGCTCCGATATTTTTTTTATAGTTAAGTGGTTTTACAGAGATATAAGATGTCATGACATAATCAACAACTCTTTGTTACTGTTATAATTTAACTAAGAAAATCTAAAAAAGGAGAAAAATATGATGCTTTAACGTTTAACAATTAGGTACTTAAAAAACAAACAAACCCAATTCGATACTTTAACTGCAACACGAATTTTATACTCAATACCTATTTAAAAAAAATATATTTATAAAAATATTCAATTAGTTTCAATAGTATTTATTCTAATAATGACTCTCTGGAGTCTAGAAGAATTTATCTGATCAATATCTAGAGAAAGCTATGTGATCGTAGTCATACGTAATTCTTGTCAATAACATTTGGCATGGCCAGTACGTTGAGTGCTTTAAGACGACTTTAATTAAGAGATGGGTGAATGTTCTCATTGAAACATAACGCGATGTTATGTTACTTTAAAATATAATTTTCAGGGTCACTTACAGTTAAAGAATTTATCGAGAATAAAAAGATAATTGTTTTTATTCTCAATAAAATCAACAATATTGTATTATTAAACTATCGATTTCTTATATAATTTACATATATATTTACAAATAAAAAACCTGCTTCAAGTCGTTGTCGCTGGGTAGAGTGCCAATGAGAAAAGAAAAGAAAAGCTTTAGAACGACACCGGTGCTAGTCCACCAAACACTCACAAGTAACTTTTTCTGGGTCAATTTTCGTTTAGGGCATGATTTGGCTGGGTCTCCAAGGTTCAGACATTGCGACGAGCGCTTCCAATTATCGTACAGTATCCACTTTTCATCACAAGTAATGATTCAATTTAAAATCCCTTCATTATTGTGTCGGTTGAGCAAAGTAACACAGCAGTCGATGCGTGTTTGCAAGTTCGATTCACTCGATTCATGAGGTAGCCATCGTTCAAGTTTTTTTACTTTCTCGTTTTGCTTCAAGTGAAATAAAATGATGTATACACTAGCGCCGTATACATCATTAATCCTTCGAGCTGTTTCTGCAGCAGTGGTGTCTAAAATAATAATGAGCAAAAAACAAATGAATGACTGTTTTCAAAACTCAAATGCACTAGCTAAATGAATTTATAAATTTGAATGTGGAATTCTTAACCAAAGAGGAGATATTTCAGATCAAAGTGGTCAGTACGACAAAACGCTAATTTCATATGTAAGGACCCAATATTTATATGTTACTGTTTAGTCTTATAAGTACATACCTATATATCCTATGTGTTTAAACTGTTGTATGTTAGTATGTTTGGGTGCAGAATTAAAAAATAAATATTTTCAATTTGTTGAGATTTATTATATAAATAGATAACCTACCTTTTGTCTCTTACGTTGCCTCTACATACTTTTTAATGTGTACTTGCAATGTGATACCTAGTGTAGAAACATAAGTTTTATAGTCTGTCAAACTCAATTTCAAAAGATCTGACAATAGTGAATATAAAAATACATATTAATTATAAGTGGTTATTACTATAATCCTACTTACACATACAAAAGAGTTGAACGCTGCTCAGCATAGGCGGCACTTAGCTTTACTTGATTGATAATGTAAACATTAGTGCTAAATTATTTTAGTATCTGAATTCATTGCTATATTTTATATTTAAACAAAGGAACGTAACCAAAAAAGATGTGGCTATACAAGAAGGTATGCAACGATTGTTTCTACATGTAAAAATAAATAAATAAAATAATTATTATAATATAACTAATACGTATTACGAATGATTTTATAGTAGAGTCTTTAAAATTGAATCACCGAGTCGATTCTAAATTCTATTTTTTTTAGTTACCTACTAGTAAATGTAGGGCAAGACATATTTATTCTTCAATGATCATTTTCTTATTAAGCATGTACATGGTCAGCTTTCTGTACTTATCCAACTAAAACATATATTTATATCGCTTATTTTCTATTTACATTCCCCGGGATTCGAACTATGGACCTCCGACGAAGTATACAGTAGCGGGAACCGCTTTCCCACCAACGGTTAGCGAAGCTAGATTGTTATAAATTTTAACGATATTCTATAGTACAAAATATATAATATCTTGGCTAGTAATATAAAGGCGGTACTAAGGTCAAAGCTGTAACCGGTCTGCTCGCCCAAAGGTCTATGGACTTTCTTTTCCATAATCTTGTCAGTCAAGTGAATGAATATTGAAGTGAAATGTCAAAGATATATTTCATCCATGTTATTGAATTTTTAGCTGAACAATTTACATATCACAGATATAAAAATTCATATGATTTTTATGACTAGCTGTGCTCGTGACTTTGTCTGACTGGCTAGAGTTACTAGCTTGATGACTCTTACAATGTTTAAGTTAATGAATGTAATAAGGGTAACTAATATACATACTTAAAATCAATTAGGTTAGTCATTACAAAACCGCCTCCGTGACTAAATGGTTGCCGCGTCTGTATGTTGCGCTAGAGGTCCTGGGTTCGAATCCCAGGGGACAAATGAATATTTCGGTTTAGTAGGTACAGAAGGCTAATGACCTACTTGCCTGTAAAAACCCACTGAAGGGTTATGGGAATTCATTTTTACACAATGAGATTTCCACATAGGTCCATTTCTGAGATTAGACAAACAGACAGACTTATACATTTACATTGTCAAAAATTATTTTCAAAAATCGAACTGTATTGAGTTTAATAGAGTGCTAGCTGTAAAACTCAGCCTGCTCAGACATAGTTCACTTGTGGAAGCTATAACATATCATGAAGTCAACTAGAAATAGTTTCTTATGAAGTGAATTTGTAATTTGGTACTCAATTAGCACTACGTTAAATACATAAGAAGTACGTTCACCTTAATTAGTTTTTATAACATAAACAGTTCTACATGTAGATGTATTCTTTCGTTGACGGAGTAATAAGGCTATTAATCAGAATTGTTGGAGAATAGTTCTTTGTTACATTTCTAATGTATCTGAATAATGACCAACGCGTTTGTCACTCAATCTGATGATCGGGTTAACAGGGTTCAAACATGAGGTTGCAATTACAAGATGATCGTGTGTCGTGACTTTAGGTACTAGGGGTTTCGAAAACTAATAATTGTACTTGTACATGTATGGCACGCGGCATTGAACAGACATATTTCTTCGGCTGATTCACTTATCACTTTCTTTTAGGCAATTAGGTGCTGATCTGCTGTAAAGAAAACGTTCAGTGCAAAATTAAAATCCTTCTGTGACCGCCCAAGCCAAGCCTTGAGCATACAATTCGTATAACATAACACTGGGATCATGGCAAATAATTAATATTAGAAATGCGCCGAATATTCGTTTAGTATTCGGTATTCGGCATATTCGGCATTAAAACCGAATATTCGTATTCAGCCGAATATTCTGTTGTATGGCCGAATATTATTTGGTGCAAGACTAACAATAATTAGTTGCTTAACTGGGAAATTGAAAGCCAAACAGAAACGCAGACATTCCTCTTTATTCATGTATTATTTGTATAAATATAGGTTAAGAAAAAACAAGAATAAAAGGAAGAAATTAAGGTTTATTTGCCATACAATCAAAAATTTTCAGAAACTAATATTAATACTTATAATTAATTAAAGATTAATTATGGTGTAGAAACACCAAGCTTCGGCTCTGTCTGGCAAGATTCTATTGCGTTTTTCTTCGTAAACGTTTCCCGCTTCAGAAAACAACCTCTCAAGTTATATACACTGCTACCTGAAGCACTTAGGAAAACTCTGGCTAAATTAGCTAAATGTGCATTTCGATTTGTGCTTTGCCCACCAATCAAAAGGAAAGTGAGTTCGAGGCAGCAAACTTTTAGATGTATCGATGTTCATCATTGCTGAACAGAATAGTTCGGCCGAATATTCGGTTCAGTTAGAGTTAAATCGAATATTATTCGGTATTCGTTATTCGGTGAAAATCACTATTCGACGCACCTCTAATTAATATGTTATAGACACTTGCTATTTTATTTTTGTACTTCGAGTGTTTTTGTTTAGTACCGAGTTTGATGACCTTATGGATGTTATTTCATTGAGTGGTATGCAATATTTAAAGGTAGTGTTTTTGCATAGCAGTAATTTTATTTGATGTACATATATAAATAACTAACTATAAATATCTCTAAGTATATAAAGTACCAGAATGTCGAAGCATGAAATTGTATTTGAATGTATTTCTCATATAAGCGAATTTTTAAATTCTTTTTGAGAAATAAATGTCTTTAAACCTTCCTTTTGGTTTAATTTCAGATACGTGAACAGTGTCATTCACTATGATGATGAATAATTGAAACACTAGTAACAATAAATTTGATGATTGTAAAAATAATTACACTATAGAAGCTTAAAGGTTTAATGTACCTAGAAATAAACATTTCTCTTTGTAAATGTAAGCTTTAATAAATATTTGGTATTTCTTTTATATAGGTAAGTCATGTATAAAATCATATAAATTATAATTTATAAATTACATAAAACACTATGAGAAATAAATACTTTATGACACCGTGACAAATCATTAAACTGTCGCCACGCCTTCTGCGTTAAGTTTTTACCGCGTGTATTTCGTCAGTTAACTTTCTCTGCGGCATTTACATATTCTTACGTACTTCTGTTTATTTTAAAAAATTTCACCATGAACTATCGACACCCAGAATTTATTTGGTGTTTGTTCTGCCAGTTTCACAATCCGTTGTAAAAGTATAGGTTGTGCTAATGCAAGATTATCCATGTTAGTGTTTAAGAAAAACCACTGTTTTGATAATAGTAATTATTGTCTTTGGGCGGTCCGCTCCAGCTTCGCAACGATTGCTACGCGGTATGCCTATGTTACTCATGTCGTTTGCTGTGTGTACTAATTATGCATAGAGCTTAACAGAATTATAGAAAAATAAATATAAAAAATAAAACTTGAAATTCTATGGTAGTTAGGTACTTTGAATAGCGTTGTCAACATAAATTCATACAAATGTAAAGGTAATAAATAAGATGTTTAATAAAATATGAGACGGGCAGGAGGCTCCGTAAGTGTTATTGGAACATCGCACAGGGACACAATGCCAGTTGGGCCGCGGGTGCCTTGTCGATCTTTTAAAAAGAGGTACGTACTTTCTTTTCTTGTTCAAAGTCGTAATGGTTTGGTAATACCTCTGAAGGCAGCTGATTCCACAAGGTAGAAAATGGCAGAAAATGGCTTACAAAACGCCTATTTGTGGAATGATAAGCATCGAGTTGATTTAATACGGATGAAAGCTCGAATTCTGTCTCGACATTCAAAAATGAAACTCAGCTGCTGGTATCAAATCAAACAGCTCCTCCGAACAATCAGAACAACTCCTCTAAACAGTTTTTTAACACGGAATGAAACAACTTTATCTATAATCTAGCTTAAAGATTAAAATGGTATAATTATAATAAAAATTTGTTACAGAATATTTAGTATAGAAGGATTAATTTTATTTCATGTCTATAGGTTTATAATTATTTTACTTAATGTTACAAAAATAAAAGAATTATATTATTCCCTGTGCCAATATAAAATGAAATTATGCTTGCATGTATATTTTTACTTTTTATACGAATACAAATATCACGGATTCATCATTTTTATTGAACATAAACATTTACAAAGTATATATATCTTTTCTGTAGGTTCAAGGGTAACTAAACAGTATATACCCATCAAAGACCTTTGTCTATCAACTTTGGGCTTTATAACAATAGATTTCGGTATTTTGATTACATTGTTACTTAATGATCAGGTCGGCGCAATGCATTGGCCATTGAACTTACAGGGTATGCATGAGAATTATAATTAAACTGCCTTATAGATAATTATAATTCTTATTTAATCTTTAATTGGTGCCTTTTTTCATCGGTGGTATACTTATCGTTGTTCTTCTATTAAAAACTAATTTCACTCTGTGATGTGTTGTATACACAGTAAGATAAGTTTTAAATAAATGTGCGAAAATAAATATTGTGCTCGTTATTAAACGAAAACGTGTTTTAATAGGTTTAAAAAAATCAAAATAGTTCTGATTAAATTTCAAAATTTAATCTGAACTTTAAAAACAAGAAATTTCATTACAAAATGAAATCTTAAGATTAAATTTTCACAATGTCCTACTCAAATTATAAATCGATACAATGATAGGTACATATTTTTAAGTTCATGCAATGAACTAAGTTGTACACGACTCGACTTTATTTTTTATGCGAACATTATTTTTCTGTTACTGCTACATTTGTTTCAAAGGATCTTTAGTAGTAGTTATACATAGATTTTAAGGTTAATACTATTGTTGTTATCTACAATATTAGTACCTTGTTATTACACTTGTAAAACTCAATGTAAATTGTAAACTTACATATGTGAAACGTAACATTGTAATTGAATTCGCATATCTTCAATTTCTACGTATTTTTTTAAATTGTGCTTTTTCAAATAGAGACTCCAGTGACGTTATGTTCTTCGCTGCGTTCACTATTTCATACATTCGTATTATCCATGATAATCTAAAATGCCTCAATAATCCATTTTAGTTATAAAATATAAATGTTATAAAATGTAGTTGTAAAATGTAACTGATTGACATGATTCTATAACTAAAATAAGCTTAATAGGGTATTTTAATATTTTATAAACGAGACCTTTTTTTTTAAATTTTAATTCTACACATTTTTTATGTAATCATCAAAGGGGGTTACATAGAGCAGTTGGGCGAGGTTGCTCCGTGCGTAACGGCCGCGCTGTTGGGGTGCACCGTGGCCCGGCCGGCCCCAAACACTGGCCCAAGTAGCGTGATGCTGTCTGACGCTCTCTGCTGAGTTACGACGGCTTTCCTGCATTCGTATTTGGAATACAATAATACACAAAAATACGAAATAAGTATTATAAGATAATAATTTTAATAACTTTTAAGTATGCCTTGTCACTAACAGTAATCAGTTATACAACTGATCTAGGTAATCGAAGCCCTTACAATAATAATAAAAAAATATTGTTGATGATGATGATGATTGCCTTCCAAACCGATTTTTGTCCTATTATACATTTAACTACATCACTAAAAAATAACTTTTTATACATACTTCTTTTTGTATGCACTTCACTCGCATTTGTTGTTTTAATTGTCTCAAATAGTCATCTGTCATAAGATCACGCCATCTGTAATATGAATAAAATATTATTTCACATGAAAATTTTGGCTTGAAGATTAAATAAAGTTGAGCAAAAATGTAATTTATTATTCGAATTTCATAACGTGTGCTAATTTTCAAATTTAACAAATGTCTTGAAGATGACGAGAATTACATTAAAGGCTTCCGTTAGGTAAGACCTAGCTAATTAAAGATAGTTAAAATGGATGAATTTCAGTGTCATACTGGTTTGGACGTCTTTAATTAAAATAAAGCCTCCAGCCATGTCAGTTTGATGTCTCAACAGTCAACTCTAAATGTCAAAGTTTATGTCACAATATGATATGTGTATACGGATTTTTACCTTACGAAAACTTTCTTTAAAAGCAAATTCGCAGAAAATGTTACGTAATTTTATTACCTATTTAGAATAGGTCTGTAACAAAAAGCTTACAAAATTTAAAAAAACGCACGCAAACATGTGGTAATTTTTATTGTGGTAATTTAGCCTTTAATTTAAAAAATTTTTTAATGATGGATTCAATTTCCAGGAGGATAAACAAAATTGTAAAATGTAAAATTATGTCTGTCGATTGAGGGTTATGGAAATTTTTTTTAGGTCTTCGCTTAGTATTAGTGACTCATAAAATAATATCTAATTCAATTGAGTTTTTATTAGTTTTGGTTTTAATATTTTTTATTCGATTTTTTAAAAATAAATTTCGTATTTATATAATATTTTAAGAACTGTTGATGAATTGCCTTATCCACTCACTTTTATACACGCTGTTACGGAGATCGATATCAATGTAGGCAACATCCGCAGTACTAAAAAGTATAAACTTACTGGCATTTCTCCTCCGGCGGTCGAGTGACGTCACTCGAGGGCAGAGTTCGAGCACCCACGCGTCTCCGCCGCGCCAAGAGCGGCACAATTTCTATGCCCCCCGTTAAACGTAAAATTGTTTCTTCAGGTGTCACCTTCTGTTCCACATGCTCTCTTTTATCTATGCTCACCACGGATTCAGTTTTCCGTAACCGTTCTCCATTTGGTAATCTTTTCACGATATTCTGCTTTTTCGAACTTTTGGATTTTTTACCGTAGCATTGTATCAGCTGTTTTTCTCGATTACGATGAGAATTATTTGATTGATATTGAGCAGAGATATTTGGGAGTTTATCAAATTGTTCCTTGTAGTCATTTGTCACTGTTTTAGAATCATCAGCTCTCTTTACTTTCGGCAAAGTAAGTGAAGATCTTTTGAGGCGTCCGTGGTCTTCTTGAATATCATTGAAGGTTTCGTTATCCGTCCAACCCTGTAAAAAGTTTAATCAATATCAATCAAATTTACTATAAATATATAAAGACATTTAAGATATACCTCATAATATCTTAGAATAAGATATCTAGAATAATTATTAGAATGTCCAAGCAACGTGTCCAATCGCAATTTTAATTGCCCATAAAATGTTTATTAGATCATATTATCAGCGACTTAAAATTTTTATATTTGCTTTTTTAAAAAACTAATAAATGTATTCACCTGTATTCTACGTTATAATTTATAATAATACTAACACTTTTATTAAGAGATAATATTTTTATTCGTAATGAATAAACTCATAAACAAATGTACAGATTATAAAAGTCCTTTCTTATATAACCGCACGATCGATGTCGCGAGTAATATAAATACAGCAAACTGTGACCCAAATTCGTTAATATGTCTATAGGTGCAAACATACCATAGACTTAGAGAAATTTAATCCAATATTACGTGGATTCCTCCAAAGTGTGCCGCCTGGTCCTGGTTTACCCCAAGGGCCTTCCATACTATTCTAGAATGTTTACAAATGTAAAAATCCAACGAATAAATAAATAGAAATATAAAATCTATTAAAATTAGTTATTACCATTTGGCGTTCATATTCTAAATTCCTTCTAATCTCATCCTTAATAGCCTTTTGCTTTTCATAGACTAAATCATCTGTAAGATGACAGGATAAATAAACATTTGAACCTGTTTAAAATTTAACTATTACATGAAGAATTATATGAAGAACTAGTAATTTCTTAAAAAAATTTAAAAGCACATTCTCTACCTACACTTAAAAAATTCAAGATTAAAAAGCATTAAACTTAACAAAATTCTAAAAATTGTTGAGGAATGTGCGTTAGTCAGCGCTATCTGTGTTAGTACGAAGCTAATATAAAAAACATTGTTGAATAACTAGGCTAGGTAGAAAATGGATAACCTAGAATTCGTTTATATGCTTGCTGTTGCTCCGCCGTTTGCCTGTATCGAATGTCATTGTCTAATGATTGTCTGAGGGTTTCGGCATAGCTGTGTTGGGGATTTGCGCGTAAGCGTAATGGCATGCGTCGCTGTCTCTTTTGAGGTGATGACCAGCCTTGCCAAGACTCATATAACGAGATACCCTGAAATCAATTTATGCACATGTATTAAACGTGAGTTCAATACATGTTACTTGCGATTACATGTTTCTAAATAACTCATTGTACAGTAGGTCAAATATCAAAAAATTCGTGTAAATAATTGTACCTACGTACAAATGAAACTAAATAATAATAATGTTGTAGATAGACACTAGAAAAGGTCTTTCGCCTTTCATCCTCTAATGATAAACAACTTGAAACGTGTGCAAACCACTGAATTAATAATTCTAGACACCTTGATCAGACCGATAGACTTTCTCGACGTAGCATGGAAAATTCTGCGACACGGTTACGAAATAAGAATCAAGTTATGTGTGTCGAAAATTAAATCTGCGACGCAATAAACTTAATACAACAATAAATTACACGCTTCCATACTCCGAATACCTATAGTGGGCTATTAACACACATTAATCATCCTTACGTCATCAAAATATGGTATATACTGCGTGACCCTTTGCCTTTTGTAGTCTTATTGCATTCTTTGCAACCTTTACTAAAGATACGTGACTGCCCAAAGCTGAAGTCGCTCCGCTATTATTGTTTCTTAAATAAATTATAACATTTTCGGTTTTAAGTCATTTTGCTATTGTAATATATTTTTCAAAATTACCCTCTTTTGAGTGATTAATCACACAATTTTTAGTCAAATATAAAAATTCCAGACCACACATAATGGCATAACATTTTACTTAATTTTGCCGAGTTTTTGGCAACCAGGATACTTCCTATAACGGATTATAGTGTTATTTATTAAGGTTAGAGAGAGACTTTTACCTTCAGCTCATCGTCGGGGTAGATACCTTCAGCGCGGATATTCGAAAAGCGAACTCCTCGATTATTGGCGGCGCCACCACCAGCTCGGCCCCAAGGCGCGTATAAAGCCAGCTCTTCCCTTGCCTATATCAAATAGCCTTTATCTGAAATCACTTGTAGTGAGAGAGAGTTATTTCAAAAGCATTCAGTATCCTTAATTTTCAATTCATAACAATGTACTATGTAATAATATAATTCCAAGTAATAACGTGTTAACTTTCTCTGCCGCCGTAAGAAAATACACAATCGGTTATTTACACTTTATGGTATTTTCTATGCGTTGTCACTTTAGCAATGTGTAATAAAATTTAGAATACCGGTGCTTGTGTAACAGAACAAATAACTTAAGAAACTACGTTTTCATCTTTAATCAAAGTAAAAGGCAAGTAACAAAATAATGGTAATCTAAATATCCCTATGTTTATGTCTCAAGGTTTTATGCATAATCTATTCATTATATAGATTGACTTGAAACTAAGACTATCTTACAACATAAAACAAACCTGTCTCTGTCCTTCGTATTTTTCCTGTAATTTTTGCTGTCGTCTTTCTCGCGCCAACTTTTCGCCTTCTAGACGGGTTTGTTCAGCACGTCTCCGCTGAAATGCTCTTAATCGCAATGATCCCGACGAGGGAGCACTAAGCCGCCTTAAAATAAAAATAGAATAAAGATTGAACCATTATAAAATACAACGAAGTAAAGCGAGGTAACGGAAGATGTCCGTATGGTGTAAAAACAGATGCGTCGTTTTATTAAAGACATTATAAAGCTTTGTAAAAAATTACCTCCTTAAAAGTCGATAAGGATTATCAAGCATTTATTCGACAGGTTTTGTATCACATATAGTTCTAAAAGTTGATTCAATTTCAATATCTTAGGTTTAATTCAACAAACGAATGTAGGCTGTAACAATCCGTTTACAACTGCCAACTTTTGCTTCTGAAATGAACTTACGTTTGAATAAATTCTAAGCTATACGCTTCAGTGAACGTTTCCATTGTTATTGATTTCGAATTTGGCAGTATAAAATGCAAATATGTAATATATTTTTTTTACTAAAGCTCTATTACTATTTTTTTAATCCTCACCACCTCTACTGACGGCGAAATAAAACATTGACAAAATAATATTCACAGGCGCAGTTTTACTTGCTTGTTTTCTGAAAAAAATAATAATAATATTTTGTTCGTAAAATTTCTGGTTGATGATATTAAACTCATTTAGTTAGAATTGGTAGGTAAGTTAAGTGGGTAGTTGGCAAAGCACCTTTTGCTTATTTTTTACGATTTATTATTTTAGACTAAATGAGTCCCAAAACAATGTATGAGTATACCTATATTAAGGGCGAAAAGCCAATATTTAAAAGTAGCATCATACAACATTTCATCAAAATTTGTTCATCAATTTAAGCGTGAAGGGTTTAGAAATCAATAAGTTAACTTTCGCATTCATAATATTCAATCAGGTTGATAGGCTCTTGCTAATTTCTTTGTACTACAAAGTCATTTTTATCATCATAAAACATTTTTACCTAATTTATTACCTAAGCATATATAATAAAAACTACAAACAAGTACTACGTTGAAGGCTACTTAATAAGAATTCCGCCAACTCGACATCACGACCTATAAAGTACATTAGAGGTTTACTGAAGATGTCTTTTTATATATCGGAAGTAATTTTTCGGAAGCTCCGACCGCGCCGTGCCTGTCACGAAGCGATCGATATCCGCAAACACGTTACGTTGTACTAACAGAATAAGTAATTCTATTTAGTACTTGTATTGCTTTTAATTATAAAGTGAAATGTATAGTCGAGAGATGAACTGCGTATTAGACGTCATGTAAAAGTGAGCACAGCTTTGACCTTTCTCCTTGGGTTACGTAAATCTAATTATTTTTTTATATAAGTAGTTCCAATAATTGCAATATTTTTTTAAAATTGTATATAAAATTACTACTAATCAACGCCCAGATAGGAATGGGTTATCTTGCTATCAAAGATTCAGCACATTCTCTTTGATGTGTATGCATAAAAGGAATCTTATATTTGATATGATATGAACTTAGTAAGTTTATTCTTAAGCTTTTCTTCTTATTTATTTTTGATGGAATCATAAAATGAATATCGTAATACAATAAAGATAATTATTATTCAACAAAAAAAACTTTGAACATATAGGTGGGTACCTGAAAGTTTTAAGTTGATGGTTAGTCGGAAAGTTCATGGATACGTCAACGACATAATATTAATCTATTACGGATTACGGTTAGTATTACTCGTATATATAAAACAATATCAGGTTATTTGCACTATTTATAACTCAAGAATGGAAGGACTGATTTTGATGACCTTTAATTTGTTGGATTCGTTTAATCCGGGTAATAATAACTAATAAAAATATAGAAAAATTCTTGAAATTCGTGAAAACTTTGTACACCTTTTTAAAATTGCGCAAACGGATGAACGTGAAATTAGACACAGTTAAAGTTTATATGTAGAAGTGCATAAAACTATTTTTATATATAAAATTCAATAGAAATACATTAAAATAAACATTACACACACTACTTGCTTGAATGACACACCACCTACACACGTTACTTGCTCTTGAATTTAGTCGAATATCGACCACTAGGCGACCACTAGTTAAATTAAATATATTAAAGGACAAATAAAAATATAGCATCTCAGATGAACCATATTTATTAAATGAAACAATATGACTGTTACTATTATTTATAAAATTATTCATGATTTAGCACTTTACACATCAAGTATTTACAAACAATACGAGCTACATACATGACTACATACATAATATAAATAATATCCGTCGCCTCCTTTCATAATATATGTAATGTACATACGACTCCCCCATAACAAACACAACGACCCACCATTGTAGCGAATGCATATAAAATCGCTACGACATAATATAAGAAATATCATACTTTATGGACGTACAAATTAAAGCGTTTAAAACTAAAATATACTTTGCGATGACATTTTTCGGTTGTCGAGCCGGCCGTTAACTATGACTAATAAATATTTTTGTTGAGTATACGCGCTTGAGTGCACTTCATTTATATATTATTACGGCGAACATAAATTCGTTTATCAACGATAATACTCCACACAATATTTACAATTGGAATATTATGTCGGAATATTTTTTTTTATATTGAACTGCACTTAAGCTTCTAGTTGTCCAAATTTACCTAACAGTTTAATACTATTTAAGAAATACATATACACCTCTTAGTATATAATGTGTATACTAAAGAAATTGAGGTAAACGGTTCTGAGGATACGAATGGGTAACTCATTCAATAAATCTCAGTTTATGTAGAAAAAAACAAGAATACAATTTTGTGATGATTTCTTGTACGTCGAAGTGTCATAAATTGCACATTTTTCAAAAAGAGTACTAACATAGCTATATACAGCAAAGTCAACTAAAATAGCCTATTCTGAAAATAACGATACATAATAAATAAAAAAATTGAGCATAATATGATACAAATATAGCGATATTTGGTGATACAGACGCCTCAACAAATTGTTCTGAAGCATGACCAAACTAGGACATACACTTCTATTGAAATCGTTAAGTTTAAAATAAGGATGAACAAGAAAGATACTCTAATGCGGTTGGTTAGATTATAGTTTCACAAGAGAAAACTTAACATAAATCAGGTCACAAAGAAAAATGTTACTAAATAAATAAAACTTTGCAATATCTATACAAGTTTGTGGAAGAAGAAAATCGTTCGACAGTATAGGACACAAATAACAGCTATTATAATTTCCTATCAAGGCTACACACACGCGTGTATTCACTAATATGTTTTACAATATAATTAATTTTTCGTCACCTTTATAAAAAAGGTATCCAGAATTCTTTTCATTTGAACCTTTAATTAAAAAGGTAAAATGTTAATGATTATAAGAGGCATATTTATGAAGTTTTTAGATTTAAGACCGAGAAATATTTGCAGTTCGAATAACATTTTGCCCGAAAAGTTTGTTGCAATTTGATGGCATTGAATGATCTTAAATCAAAAATCGTTCAGTAAGCAATGTTCCAATGTCTTCAATAGAACTGTGGATGCCTTTCTAAATAACGTAAATCTATCTTTGAACTCTTGATAAAGTCGCCCGAGGTACCTCGATTAACAAGGTGTGATTAATCAATTAAAGACTGAAACATCTATCCAATCTATACAAAAATACAACTTCGGTGTCAACCTACATCCCGTCCATCCTCAGGCAACCTTAGCAGTCAGTTCCGACTACTCTACATACATCGCCGTTTATCTAGATCTAGTAGAGGTCCAGTATCGTTCACGAGAGCACCAGCACTATTTGATTCTATTAAGGACAAGATCGGTGGTGACGACTAGTCCCTTCTGGTAGGGTGAGTCGGCCAATTCAGAAGCTAAACGAGCTGCTTCTAAACCATGCTTGCGCGCCAAGAAGCGAGTTTGCTCCAGACCACGGGACTTGTGAACTAGTTCGAATGCCTTCTCAACGTCACCAGCCTCTTGGAACCGCCGCATTATCATTGGATTCAGCTCGGGGTACTGTGGACGTTTCGTTATTATGAACAAAAAAATAAGTATAGATTTGACAAACGTAGCATCTTTACGAAAAAGTATTTTAAAATTTACATGGTCCAAGCTTCAGCAAAGTCGAAACCGACGTATCTTCGTAGAGTCTAGAATTATTGAGCTGGCATACTGAATTAGCTACGCAGGTAGAGAAGTTAGATAAAGACAGTCAGGGTAAATAATAAAGAAAAAGAACATTTAATCTCTCTGTCTTGTGTTAATCGTAATAAAGGTGTACCTTTTCACAGGCGAAGAGCACTGGTGCAGTGGCAAGGCCGAGCTTAAGGTCAGTGGCGGTGGGTTTTCCCATCGCCTGCGCGGAGGACACAAAGTCCAGTAAATCATCAACCAATTGGAAGGAGAGACCCACGTTACGTCCATATTGGAACGCCAGCTCGCATGTGCTTTCATCCGCGCCGCTCAATAACGCCACCTGCAAAGACTCTCTTATTAAGAAAAACATAATTTTTGAACATTTTAAGGATTCAATGTTTTTTTCATGTATCTTTAAGTTATTGACAAGTTTTTATTTTGGCAAAAAGCTAAATAGTTTTTCTTTTTAATCTAAAACGTATAATTTACTAGAGGACCTCGCGAACTTCGTATCGCTTCAGAGTGCCGAATAATGTGTCACCTAAAACGTCATTCTATAGAAAATGTATGAGGAAACTAATTTGCAATAAATTAAAATTGCGACTATAATTTGAGATTTAAACTATCCTATCTCTCAAGTTGGATCGAACTGCACATGGTGTGCGAATTTTATTATAATCGGTTAAGTGGTTTAGGAGTCCATTGAGGACAAACATTGTGACACGAGATTTATATATATTAAGATATCGATTTCAGTTGTGTTTTCCGTGAGTTTCATTAAGATGATAGACACCGTATTAAATCAATACATGTGACAATAGATGGAGCAATACTCAATTATAAAGAATAGCTATCGTGCTACCCGCTAGATGACGCTCGTATCAAAGAATTTAAAGCCTTATAAACCTAGCTACCGTTTAATTACACTATTATATTTAATTGGCTTTTAAATGTGTAATTTATCACCTCGTTTACGTTTTCTAAATAATTATAATTAATATTATTCATTAGAAAGTCGGTAAATCAGTTACCAAAAACACAGACGAAACTTGAAAGTTTTTGATATTGCACATTTGAGTAAATGTATGGTTTGATTTTGATTTACCAATAAATAGTAGAATTACAACTTACAGCTTTAACAGAGTTAGCGATAAGCGATGCGGTTTTTCTGTAGTTCTTGGTGAGGTAGTGTGAGAATCTCTCGTTTTCCGTCTCTTTGCTGCCAAGCTGCATGAATTCACCTTGCACTAAGTCAGTCACTACCTGGAAATCAAAACGATTACTGTTAAACTACTGTAAACTATATATATATATATATATATATATATATATATATATATAATTATAGTGTATAATATCAAAAAGTTTTATTTAGTTTAGTTTAGTTTAATTGCAAAATTGATGTTAGAAGGGCAGCTTAGGCCATTCTTATTTTAAAATAACTGTGCCCGTAACTTCATCCGCTTGACATAAGTTTTGTTTGATCGTGGAAATCTCTTGAACTAATTAATTTTAATTTATCCGTTTTTATGCAATCATTTAATGAATTATGTAAAACATATTTGTATGACGTATTATAATAATTTGTTATATTAGGTAACGCAAATATATCTAATATCTAAAGCAAATTACCTAAACTAATTAATTAACTATTACATCTTTGCTAGCTTTTAATATTTTTGTTATATTTTTATTTTATTTTTTGTTTCTCAAAAAATCCATTGGTAAAAGAGTTCATGATTAAAAAAATAAAGAATTAAGCGTAATTATAAAAAATATGCTTAATTAATATAAACGCGTGTATCATCAATTATTTGCAATAATCTATCAAAATACTTCGCTCTTACCGCTTGCACGGTCACAGGTAACTGAGGGTGTCAAATATCATGCGTATGTTTGCAGAAATGATTGCCCAATTAAGATGTTATAAGAAACAAGGGTACCAGCGACTTCGCTATCATTGATATCCTTAGTTAATGTATTCCTGGTGATGCGCTGAGTAATACTAGAGATTATCTCTAATATTATCAAATATCGGATAGTATTTCACATTACGTAGAATAATAATATTCAGTAAAAATAATATTTAGTAGAAGATATTCCTTTTACACAATACTAGCTGACTCTGCGAACTTCGTATCGCTTCCGAGTTCCGAATAATATACGTGTCACCTATAACGCCATTCCATAGAAAATGTATGGGGAAACGAATTTTCTTCATAAACACATTTTCGTTAATTTTTTTATATATTAAATAAATATAACTCCTACTCCGGACAAACACAAATCCAAAAACACAAAAATCATAAAAATTGGTCAAGCCGTTCTTAAGTTATAAATGGTGTAACGACTTTGTTTAGATTATAACATCTTTATTCTTTTTTTAATGTCAACATACCTACTTTGTTATTAATCTGTTTAAATTATTTTTAATCGTTATATTACTCAGCGTAATAAGAATGTACGTAAGCGTAATGTAATTAAGGTACCTGACTGAGCACCAGCGTCACTTCATCACTGCGCAAGCGAGCTATCATCATCGACGCCACAGCGAGGATGAAGTCGCCAGCCATTGCGACCTGAAAAGAGTAGTATTGCTTTTAATTCTTTCTTATTTTAAAACAATAAACAAGTATATATTTACCAAAAAAAAAACTTAGGAAAAAATATAGTAAAACTTTAATATCACTGAGGTTACTTAAATGTTACATTTTAATATTATTAGCTTTCCGTGTCCGTATTTTTGGCCTATTCCAAGTGGCTTGAGTATTTCGGTCATCATATCACATAATATGAGAGCCTAGTAGCTTAGAGGTCTTTTATAAGTCTACCGTGAAGTCTGAGGAATCGGGTTCGATCCTCGGTCCCAAATGTAATTTATAATATAATTCGTATTTGTATTCGGTATCTGGTAGGACTGCCACTTGCCATACGGGTGTCATAAGTGGAATGGGGAGGTGTGCTTGAATTTCAAGAAATACAAACGCACTACAGTCGGATTGCCTGTAGCGGTAACCTGTGACCTTCACAGGTCGTCCTTACGAGGAACCCACCACAATTATATTGCCAGCTAAACCACCCCTTTAATTAGACATACATGGAGGTGATCACGACCCTTATGAGTGAAGAAGACGACGAGAGATCACCATCTATCAGAGAGCGCAATGCATATTTTACGCACATGCACAGATAAAAACTTAATAAAACTTTGAGAATAATATAACATACTAATTTTTTTCAATAAATAAAATATATAATCTCGTCTAAGTCAGGTGCTAAAAATTAGTTTTGAAACTCCATTTAAAATAAGCACTTTAGCTCGTTATATATAAACTTCGTAATTAGAAACCTAATTATAATTCTCTATTGAAGCCGAAAGTCGAATGACGTATTGAACTTTCTTCAAATATGTGTGAAAGTTATGTATTTTGGGACAGGTCAAGACCTAGTTTTAGTGTTTGTAAGTCTGTAGCATCGTAGCTCCGAAACGAATGGTCCGACTTCGATGCGACTTTTTTTGGTTGAAAGCTCTTGTGATCGAAGTTTATGAAAATCTTTTTATCCATTTATGAGATACTGTTGCTTGTAGTCGTCATGTTCTAATTTCACTTGTGGGATTCTCACCGACAGCGGAAATTGCGGAGAAGACTAACAGCTGCCTAAAAGTGACCAAGATTAGGTTTTATCAACGAGTAAACAATAACGAACTTCGTATTGAATCAATTCGAAAAAACATTCGAACTTTAACAACAAGTTGTATTTCAACGGAATCCAGTTCAATGACAACCAGCTGCCAACTACCAAAAGATATTGGACCTAACATTAACTGGGACTAATAATACTAGTTCAATTTTTAAATTATATATAAGTCGTTATTTTAAATACAAAGATGATATATTAGATAGATGTGATAGATATAATAGGAAAGAATATTCGCCTAATTTTTTTCATAACTGATATTTTAAGTGCTCAAATGATCTTTAGTGGCTCTTAACCGATTCTGATTAATTTTGATATAGAGAGATCATGAAAAGTTTGAAAACGTTACGTGCATGCGCTCATTTCTCCGGTTGCCATCAAGAATGCGTAGAAAGTTGTGATCCGCTCGCATACTAATACCGTACGACGGTTTCGACGGTGACTTGGCACCCCGCTTCGCTCATTAACAAACACTGGCCACTGGTTAGCCTACATTAGCTGACCGGCTTCGGCACTCCTACTCAGGTATGCAAAGGGACGAGCTAAGGGAAGCTAACTGACACACCTTATCCGACCAGCGTTTAGATTGTTTGACCTTGACTAACACACGCTTTGCTTTACGATTTGATCTCTAGATAAGAGCGCAATATCCGTAGTATAATAATAAGTATAAGTAATATCCGTAGTAAATCTTATTAATAATATAAAATGGATATAAACAATGAATCAACATTCGCTCGGTCAACATAACGCAGGAAATATTTGTAATAGAATAGATCTAAATGAAAATTGTTCTGTTATCTTGAAGTCTGTATAAAAAAGTAATAAAAAAAAAGAAAAGTATAGTAAAACAAACTAAAAACAGTTAGCATCTTTTTCTTTGCTTATGAATGATTTCTTTCTCTAAAATAAATTACTACCATTCGTGACTTCGGACACACAATATAGCCTACTTTTGAAAAACGTAACTCTTGAATATTAAAAAAATTCTTACAACGGTCCGGTTGTTATTCAGTTTTTATTTTTTTCCCTGTGTATTACATTCATGTACAAATAAAGTAATGACTAGTGCTTCCTCGGAGTCATGAAACAAATAGAAAGTCAAGTAGTCATACAGTCAGTAAAACATGTGAACTGGATCGAATTATATCGGTTTCCGATCACGAACGTCACTTGAATTTACCATTTATGATATTAAATTTATTACATTTCAAGGTTATTATTTATTTAAAAAATAATAGATGTCCCGACATGATAATTATAAATAAGAATATCTCATAAATGGGTGAATATCTTCATAAATTGTAGGTAATATCCATCTCCATCGTCAGCTTTCAGATAATACAGCATCGATCCATTCGTTTACACACACAGATCCACCCAATTACGTCAAATTTATAACAAAACATTTATAAACCCCCTCTCTTGTCGGGGGTTAAAAATAATTTAAGTCAAAACATTTAATCAAAATTTACAGTTTTAATAATGTTCTAAAAATATATATCTTACACAATCCTTACAGCCTTTCTCTAGACAAGCCCGGAAGTCAAATTCATATTCGGCACTTTTCGTCCCTTGTTACAGATAGGGTTTAAAGTGAAGTAACAAAGGCAGAGGTTGCTAAATAAGGTTTATGGTTAATTAGTTGGTAGTCTTGCTTACTAAGTAAAGTCGAAATGTGATTTATGAATTTGGCCCAAAAAGCCTGCGTAATTATTTAATATTTTAGCGTTAGACTTAAAGCAATGTACTATACATATAATGACATGTCCAAACACTTGAAGCAATACGTCCTTGAACTGTGAAGACCTTTTACATTTTAAATAAGAATCTCGAAATATTAAATTGCAAAATAGGTTATGAAACTGAAGTCAAAGTCAAAGATGTCAATATGAATTCCTAATCGTATTACTACATTTAATTAAAAGTTATATACAATGATATACAATTTTTACATTTTTAACAGTGTCATGTTTTCACTTTTTACATTTTTTATTTTTACATTATTTTTTCCTTGCACAATTAATAAATGAATTACGTCTGGTAACATAAATTTTTTTAGTTCTAGTTCAATATTAAAAATGTGAAAAACTAAATCACGCTATTTAGAGAGTCTTGTTATCAATTAATAAGGGTGATTTAACAGTTTCTTACGCCTCGCATCGCGTGCCTACCGTGGTCGCTTGTAGCGCGTGTCGTACGCGCATCGTTGCGCAAAACGTGCACGCATTAACACACTTTCTGCAACCGCCCCTGTCCGAACCCAAACGCATCCGTTATTCAACAACCATAAAATAAGGCCTCACCGAACTAATTAAATTTGATTTATTGCTGGGATCAATAAGAAATTCGAGTGTGAATACAAAGCAGCATCAAAGTGTATAGGATGAATATTAATGTAGCTGTAGCATTTATTTTTTATTGGTGTTAATATTGCATTATTATTTTTGTATAACCTCGTTATTCTCTGCAGTATTTTATAAAATATTGCTTAGGCATTTAAACAGTCAATATGTATGACCATTAAGATTTATGTTACATGAAAATGTTTATTAAATATACGAGAAAGTATTGTAAAGGTCATTTACTTTGTTTCTGCGCAGCCTTCACACGCACGGCACGATAAGAGCGAAAGCCTTTCTCGAGATCTCTTCGAAAGTCCACCCAACTACGAGCAACATGAATAATTTACCAGAAAAATCACTACGATTTCACGCCAACTTAATTCTGAATGTGTTTGAGTTTCTAGTCTGCAATTCATTCAGATACCACCAATTAAAATGCAAGATTGCACTTTCTTACATCACAATTAAGTACCACTGGATATATTATAAAAGTAATACATGAAATTAATTCTTCATCCTCTTCGTAGGATTGCTGCTAGCCTAATCTAATACCGCCCTGTATCTGGCAGAGAACCGTAATCTCTTCCCACAGGATAAAACAGGGAAGCCAAGCCTGATGCCTCGCCTGGGGAGAATTCTTGAAACGCTGAAGCCATTGTCTTGAATAGGTACATAATTTAGCTGTTCAGTTTATATCAACGGAATGATTAGATTTAGAAATAACCGGTTAATATAAAATTAACAACTATTCCAAAGAACATGAGCAAGTATTATTTAAATAAGCTCGATGAACTTGAGATTTTTATACGATGGGCAATTGCAGCAATATTTTCACAAGCTCTCGTGTAGGCCGAGTAGTAGCGTGTGGTATTTCGCAACACAGCCTTGACAGTGGTGGTAGGCAGGTGGTCGGAAGGTGAATGTGGATGTATGTCACGGACGGCCTTGACTCCCTCTCAGCCCCTCTGTGACTACTTTACTGATGGCCATCCAAATAGACAAGATACTCAATATCTAGTTATTGCAAAATTTGAGACAGCGATATATTTAGCGTAGATGTCTCTCGACGCTACAACTCTAGCAATACTGTGTCGACATTCATTTTCAATCAATTTCATTTTGCTGTAATTTAAAACTTGACTTCTTGATGACAAGCTTTAATTATATACCTTTGGCATTAAAACTAAAATTAAATTTGTTATATACAAACAGCATATAAATGTTGCTCATATATGAAAAAACACAAAAGCATTTAGCAAAAATAATCTAACACTAATCTAAACTACTTACTAAGAGAAGGCAATAAATGCGGTAAGGTAACCAAAAACGCGAATTTTTAGGACCAAGGCTAGTCTAAAAATGGTAGCAGAGTGGTACAAGCATCAGAATAATTAAGATTTATGCGAATGCATGTCGATCGAAGTATATCGCATCGAGTGAGCGGTCGGTTCAGTTGCGAAACAAACAGCCATGTAGTGCGATTAGTGGCCAACAAGTGGACATCGTTACAACATACGCTAGAACCATTCCCATATGGTAACTAAATAATGGCATCCAACTATCAAATAAGTATTTGTTACCTTTTTGCAGCCTTAACCTTTACATGTCTGAACTAAATATTATGCTTTATTGTACCAAATACTAATTGTTTTTAATCAACAATCATAATTACGAATTTAATTTTTCTATGTAATTAATTCATTGTTTCATAGTTGTTTTTTGTAATGTGTGTGTTATAGTGTAAAAATTCATAAAAGAAACAAATGTAAATATGAAAGTTTTGTATAAAACTTTTAAGATTCGTTCATTAACATAATATTACAAGAATTCTAAGCAAACATTGAATTCCAAAAGAATTTAAAATTATTCGCTCTAACCCTCTACAATAACATTGAAGAAAATAGACGGTGTAACTATATTCTTACAAAATTGGCGTCTTGAACTTTGACATAGTAAGATAATAGAGTGAATATAAATTATTTTTAAGAGGCGTTATTTAAGCAAAGAGGATCATATTTCAAACTTTATATAGGGAACATTTTATAAATTGTTACCTTGTATTAGATAAATATAAAGTTTGGGTGTTACGAAGGGATATGTGCAGTATTTGATACAAAAAAAAGATGAGTAGAAAATGGTCAACTTTGCGAATTAAAATAAAATTTCCATTCAAAAATGAACTGAGTGTACCATGTTTCCGTTTAACTATCATCAATTTTCAATTTCAAAACCCCAAAAAACTGACCTTAATTTTATTGTACCACCAGTCAAAACCAGTTTAGCGGTTTGAGAAAAGCATTGAACAAATTTTGCTTTCAACGAAATCGCTGTCACCAATAGAAAGTAATAATCAAACAGTCACGTTCATTAGGATACGCGTAATTAATTTCATCTACCGCATGAATTAAAAATATTTCAGAAAGTGGAAACTAGTGTAGAATACTAATTTATTTATTCGTTACAGCATAAGCCAAAAAAGACAAGAAATAAATAACATAAAAAATAATAAATCTTTACAAGAAATCGTCCATAATTTTTTAAACGTATTATAAATATCTCTACCCGAAGATAAAAAGAAATACTGGAAGGAAGCACCATCTTGCTGCACCGGTGATAGTTGACCAGAACATACAGTCTCACAATCGTGTTTGTAAGGATTTATATAAATGAACTATATAATCATAATAATACTTTTTACATAATGTGTTTCATTGTTTTTAATGTTAGTACCCAAAAACAGTTCTGTTATTAACTCTTGAGATACCTATTTAAACCGCAAACAGTGGAATGGATTAAGAGACACAGCGGCTCAAGAGGGAATGATGCAGCGGACGGGCTGACCAGAAAAAGCTCAGATATACCGGCATAGGGACCCGAGCCTACAGTGCCTATAGTAATATGTAGACCATGTGGAATATTCATAGAAAAATACTAAATAGTCATAATAAATATATATTTGGGGTTTCGCCTATTCTATAACAAGGTTGGGAGGACAAATTATATTGACAATCGTTACTCAATCAAGTTTACTTAACATACGGTCGGACATGTTCGCTGACACCAAACCCACAATATTACCAAGAAAATTGACAGATCAAAACGTGCAAAACATAACGTGTCGAGAGGTATAATTAGTAATGATTACTACATCTTTACAAGAAAGGGCAATTTTTTTTTCTGACAGCAGGTCACGAACAGCCGGACACGAAATAATTGTCACCAACTCACGAATTGTCACCAACTTATTACAACACTGAACAGATGAACTATTAAAAAGTCAAGTGTTATGCAAGTCAAATAGACGGGCGAAGTTTAAAAGCATGCCAATATAATTTTGTTTAATGGCTTGTGGATAAAAGAAGGTAATTTTTAAAATCCACAATAATCTCATAAAGCTTAAACGAGTAGCTAGCTCTCTTAGTTAACTTATATTTATAGTTGTTTGAGTGGAATAGAATGTTTGGATATGAAACAATATATTAGTTTATCAATTACGAGTGTTAACCTACGGTTCACTTGAGATATGAAATAAAATTTGTAGCCATCGCATGAATTCTTAAGGAAGGAAATTCAATAACTAGTTCAAATATATTGTGAGAGTGAAAGCTCCATGCCTCCTTCATTCGGCCTTGAAACCAAAGAGTTGGTATCGGATGTCAAATTGAGAATTTCATGCTGTCAAATAATTCTAGTAACGTTTAGATATGATTTAAATAGACAAGACTGAGTTTGTCACTCCCTTTTAAATGATAAATCGTTAATGAATTATTAGTCATAGAGGAGAGGCGATAGAACAAGCCACTAAAGGAAAATGCAAAAGGAATAATCAACAAAGAATTTGTCTTGAACTTTATACTTAACAATTTAAGTATTCTAGACGCATGTGGACTTAATAAAACACTGTCTCACGGTAGAGTCCGGCAAACAATAAGTACCGAGACATATTCTGAACAATAGTCGCAGATACGATAGGAATCGCCAATTCGTTGGTGACGTTTATTCGTATCCTTGACAGCTATTGTCGTGAGCATCTACAAAGCTTTTGAAGAATGCGAATATTTAAATCAGAATAAAAGGAAAACGCGAATGTCAACGACCATCACTCAATAGGTGCCTCACCATCTTGCATTCCATCAAACAGCATTATAACTCAAGTATTGTTTAAATAATAGCAATTCGTCTTAATGTGAACCACGTAATATATTTAAGACATCAGTAAACAATTCCACAATGTGCATAGTAACGTGAGCGTAAATGATGAACAAACAGACGCACCCCGCTATCATTGCGAAGCATACTCTGCTTAGAAACGGTAGGTGTAAATTCAGACAAAAAATGAAAAATCAACATAACTTTAAATTACATAACGCAAATAAGGTTATTAGAACGTGTATTGGACTTGATAAACTGAGTCAATATACTCACGGACATGTTAAATTAAACTTAGTTCACAAGCCTCCAATGATATTTACCCATAAAGGCTGATAGCCGGAAGGTAGACTAACATTTATCCTTGAAGGGTAATCGCGGTGTGCGTACAAGTGATCTAAGACAATGACAATTTTATGTGGAATAGATACACTTTGTGACACTAGGAACTGAACAATGTAAATCCAGACGCTGTAATAAATATGCATTACTTTAAGCAATAAGTAAATAAATACTAACAAGATAATAAACTTATACATTTTTTTTAGACTTTGTTATTGTATACATATATTATGTATAGTATGTATGTATTTATATATAATATCTATTTGTTCATTGTATCATTCTTTTTAAGACAAAGTCTTAATAAGAATAATTATTTATAAATTACAAGTCGATTGAAAAATTATAAGATGACCGCGAGGCACTTTCACCAGAGGTCGTCAGCTTTCGGTGGCTTGTTTCTCTAGTCTATACTTTATACAATCACTGTGATGTTTACGTATGATATCGCCATCTCTCTCTGTCTAACGCGAGAGAGAAAGGTCATCGTCTGCCCAAGTGGCTCGTACGCGGACTACTTCCCACATTTTGATTCTCTTTTTATGTAGGGCGAGAACCTGAACGTGACTTAATGACCCAAATTCCTCATTTATTCAAAACACCATGCCGGTCGAGTTTATTGCTATAATATGAAATCAAACATTTAAAATCCGTTTTGAAATCATCAATGTTCTTTGATTATGTAAATTCTTGAACAATGTATGGTACAAAACTAATATTTTTTAAGTCAATACTTGGTTATGGATTGACTAAAATTGATGATTGTGGAATTTTATATGTATATCCGTGATGTTATGACCCAGAAATATTGTAAAAACGGACGCGTTATTCGCCTCGAAATATCGTAAAAGGTAAAGAAAGTAAAGGCACCGGCTGTGCGTCATCACGGAAATATGCCACTACGGTGCGACTAACTTCGGATAATTTTCTTCAATGGCCTGGTAGTAGCCTACTTTTGACCGTCTGTGTTATCTCAGCTTCTAATCGAATGGACTAATTATGATGCGTTATTCTTTGTTTGAAAGATTACACGATCATGATTGTTCTTGGCTACAATTTATAAAGTAAATCTTCATAATTTGTGAGTCATCCATTTATGACGTATACCTTTTTGTAATTATCATGTCGGGGGGTTTTATTTTCAATTTCACTTGTAGTAAGTCAGTACAATCCTAGCTCGTCTGGTTATTGTAATTGACTGTCAAGTATCGATAATAACTTAAACTTGAAACACTAAATTAAGTGGTATGTTAACAAATTGATGAGTCAATCGCATCATTCATTCAAATCATCTGCAGATAACAGACCTTAGTTATGACAGGCTTATGTCACACGACGTTAACGTGTCTTAGCAACACGGTATCCAAAACTCAACCGCAATTATCGATTCAATACTCAACAACCCATACATATTAAGCTTCCAGCATTCCATTCATATATTTATTATTGAACACCGATATTACTTTGAAGTACTGAAGGTTATACAAGTGTCTATTAAATCTCCTTTGACGTTACAATAGCACTCATTTCAAATTAAATATATAATTTTTTTAAATATTCATGTCACGGCTGGTTATTCCCGATGTACACTGCATTGAGCTACATACAAATTGTTGGACCTTGTGAAGGTTATATTATATACATTTTAATAAGATACAGAACGGAACAAATTCTATTTTGCTATGAGGTAAATATTTATGGGCCTTTTTGGAATCACTGATACACCTAGTTTATGTTCATCTTAATTAAAATAATGTGGAACGAGATTTACGAAAATTTTCATAATCGAAGTGTACTTTTCTCGCGATTTTTCTTTGTTTAAAAGGATAATTTTTGAATAATAAAAAAATAATTATATTATACGGCTTAGCCAATAGTTTCGAATGTGAGTGATACATTACGTAATTATTATTTAAACATTGAGATGGCTCACCTTCTTGTGATTCCAGAGCACGTTGACGGAGGGTTTGCCTCGGCGGAAGTCACTCTGGTCGATGACGTCATCGTGGATCAGCGATGCTGAGTGGATCATCTCACTGATCATCGCCACCTGTCGCTGAGATGGCAGCAGCGCACTGTTTTAGAAAAATATATCCACTAATAATCCAACACTAAGATTATCGTTTTGGAAGATGGACCGATCTCCTTTCCAACAGCTTTGAATCATTTTGAAAGATTCGTAGAACTTTTCAAAAACAAAGCAGTATATAACCAGTGAAACCCCAATGAATAGATTTTATCGACGGACTAAATTAGTATCCGTTCAAGTAAAAGCCGTGAAGAAATATTTCATTCTGAAAACTGTGTTGAAATGTTGATCATTCGACATTTTCAACGTGGAGACCTTGGGGAATTTTCTTGAATTGTATTATGTAATTGTATTTTCCCATTCCATTAACACCTTAATGTCATTAAAGTACTAACTAGGTATACTTGTTAGACACAGTATGCAGATGCGCTAACTATATTATGAACATAAATGGTACCTATTCCGTTTGAAGATCACTAGTTAATTTTATCATAAAATTGCATAAGAATTTTTCTCTGTGTAGGCGTGATTTTCCAACATTTAACATCTCTATATTGTCATTTAACGTTGATACATTGTACAATCAACAAAAATAAACAGGAGTAAACAAAAAGAAGTCAATTATGCAAGAAAACACCTGAAAGCAGACGAAAATTTCCTACAGCGAAACATAAACGTATGAAAAATATCAAAGAGAAATAATTGAACGCTAAACTAAACAAAGCTATTAAAGTAACTTTTGACGTGTGAAAAGCAATCACTTATCAATACCAAATTGTCTCTACTTGCAATTCGTTATAGAGTTCTTCACAACCCAAGATTATAACGTATATTCTTTGGTATGCATTGATATCAGAATATTTAATAAGTAATTCTGTTCACAACGTGGGTTTTACACGCACCTTACATAAATTGTTATATATTCGCCGTGTGTAGGGCGATACGCTGCGAATCATATCTACGTGCCAACAATATTTTAAGATCAATTGTTTTTAAATATCACTCCAAGGATATCTTAAGATTTGTACCTAGATAGTTAGCTCATGTAAGCATGTATTGAGTAATAAAGACGTAACATATGCATAAAACAAATGTTATCTTCGACAATGTGTAATCAATCATGGCGTAGCATAAGCGAGAGGTTTTTGCTCTTAGATATTATCTTCAATGACGTACTGTTGAGAATTTTAAAGTTACCGATTATTTTTGCCTTTTTAAATGACTGAAAAATTAATTAGAGTATGAGAAATTGATATCTACCTACCTTTACTTTGAAAATTTAAAGAGATTTTGGCACCCTTGCTGATTTACTACTCTACATTAAAGATATGTTTAAGTAGGTATTTTAAATGTTAGTTAAATCTTACCTGTTTTCACCATATACGTGATAGTTAACAGCTTTTGCCATGAGTATGGCAACCATTGGCCTCAGCGCTTTTCCCTGACCATCGAAGTAATATGTGGCAATAGTGTTTAATTCTGGTTGATTTGTGTTGCGCTCCAACTCCTGCGGATTAGATAAAGTAAAGTAGACTTGACTGGAAATTCGGAGGTACGGATGTCGAAGAAAGACTTAGAAGTAAATACTAAGTATATTGAATACTTTAGGCAAGATATGTGTATTAATTTAATAAGACATCATTATTAAAAATATAGAAAACTAGACTGAGTCCAAAGTAAATTTATGTTATTGTATCTAATTATGTTTCTACGTTATCGCGTGGCTGTGAAAATCTTAATTATTATTTCGCGTCGTAATAAATTGAGAAATATTCGGACGTATTTATTTTCTTACACAACGTGGACGATGTTGTACAATGTAAATCTCGAAGGAAATCACTAATGCTTTTGTCCTCGTGCATTCTATTGTACTGCATACTGCAATCTGTGTTGAACAGTTTAGTTCGCTTAATTAAGAGTTAAGAAAAATTTCGTAATTTTCAGACTCGCCGCGAGCATCTATGTAATTTTTATAATGTAAATGGCATATATTTATAACTGTAAACGTATTCAATGCTTTGCATCGATATAATAAATAGTTTTCTATATCGATGTTGTTATGATATAACATTTGAATAACAAATAGATTAAGATTTTTTTTCCAATTATGAATTTTTTAAAAAAGTTCAAAAAAGCTTAAAGTAAGCTTTCTGTATTTATAAGTTAAGCAATATTTTTCATATTAAAATCATGAACACTATACATAAGGTCACAAATGCTTCATTACCAGAAAAGTATCGCTCAATGTCACTCTAAAGTATGGTGGTCTCTGTTTTATTGGGACTATGAATTGTCAATGTCAAAACATTGCAACATTATTTGGCATGTAACGTGCTCATTAGCGCAACAATATCGTGGTATCCTCGCGAGATGAAAATCACTTTAGAAGGTTATGGACCATGTAGTGGTAAGCATTATTAAATTTGCTTGCTTTTAAAACATAACATGCTATTATTTTATGTAAAACCTATATTTTTTATTATTAGTTGTTGACCGGTTGAGGCACCGTGAAAATCTAAAAAATATCTGTTTAAAGACGAAGATTCCTCCTTCAACAACGCACACGAGTGAACTGTCATTAAATATTAGATGAGCCACTTACTATTTCATAAAAAAAAAACACTTTGTAGGTGATTATACACAGTATGAAAGAAAGTTTCGCGTCACGGTAAGCAATTCGAAAAGAAGGTCATTGTTCGTTCACTGCACTTTACGCTTGACATCAGAATACTGTAACATTGTTGCACCAAGGTCAGTTTAGATTGGAGCGACTAAATGCAATTTTAATTCGGACAACATTTAACATGGGTATATTAAACAAATAACATGTATCACAACTAAAGAGAGCACCTGTGAACATCCAAGTCAAGGATACACAATGATGATACTTAAAATTTTGCAACTAACGTGAGGTAGGAATATTTTAAAACTCTTGTATCGACAACATCTTCAAACCACATTAATTAAAAATAAAGAAATGGGTCCTTAAGATTATGATTAAATTCTATTAATTAGTTGAGAATTATCTATTTCGAGTATATTATAATAAAGCTGTTAACATTACTCACATAATGAGACTGTGAATGAGTATTGTTACAAAATGAACCATGTCACTAATCGTAAGCTAGAAATAGAGGCAGTAAAGTAGAACAAAATCGCCTTGGTTGAAAGTCAGAATAAAACTTGTTACAATAACCTATCTAAAGATAGGAATAAAAGCAGCGATATCTAGGAAACTTTTAGAAAATATTGGACTGACTTGCGGCATCCACCAGCCTAGTTAGAGACAAGTTTCCCATACAAGAAAGTAGGCGAACTAGTCAAAGCTATCATTTCTATAAGTTCCTGACAAGTTTATGATTGTGCTTACTTATTCGAATAGTTCTTCTATTTACAACAAGACAACAATATCTATCAGCATAATATTATGATCATCACGTATTAATTAAACTATAAATATCACGTGTCATTACAATAGCTGGCCTTGTCATTTTATATTTGTGACATTTGTGGACAAATATTTATGATGTGTTGCATCAAGATGTAGAATAATAAATACGTTACGAAAAGCCGTTTAACAAATAGTAACATAATAACATTCTGTAGAAGCGTAGCAACTCTACGGGCGTAACTCTACGGTCTACAGAGTTAAAAGATGGCTTATCTATAATAGTACATATTATTTAATTATACCTACTATTCACAGACAATCAGTTAATATGCTCTTAGTTTTCAAACGACTTACTATTTTAGAAATGAATAAAGATTAACTCCATTTTAATTATATTAGTTGGATAGTAATCGTTCGTGTAATGACGATGAGCATTTTATTTTATAACCGTTTCTGATTTTCAACAAATTATTATTTATTGGTGATTGTCAAACTAATAAATCGAACAAAGGAAAAATATTAATAATATATATGAATAGTTATCATTTTAAAATCAAATTGCACAACCCACAACCGCTCGCGTGTCAACACGTGATGGCTTTGACACAATTTTTCTATTTAGCGAACGGTGATTGACCTATTCTCAACAAAAATCGAAGTATGCTCAATAAATTACTTATTATTGTAAGGTAAATGTTTAGATTTGATTAACAATTCAAGTGAAGGACAGTGTTTTAACTGAAACTATGCTTTCGAACATTTATCGAATAAAACTTATTTATATGACAAGTCTTAAATAGGAAACATCATTATTATTTAATAAAGCTTAATATGAAGCGATTATATGAGAAACAGAAATCTCACCGATCGTATGTCTTCATATATTCCATTAAGGTCGTCTTCGAGAAGGCGGTAGGGGTCGACAATCTGTGCACCGTAGTCTGGCAGGGAGCCTGTGCTTGTACTTTGCATGCTGGAGGCCAGGCGTCGCATCGCACCTGACGCAACCGCCCCGGAAGACCCGCATGCTGGGCCACAAGTGGTTACTCGCTGAAATACAAATCAAACATTATTAGCCTCTAAGTCTGCATAAAAATACAAAACTCCCGTCACTCAGCACAGCAAACAGTGGTCTCAATAAATTTCATTACTGAATCCAGCACTTCGAAGCTCAGTCAAATGACACTAAAATGTTTGAAGGACTAAAGGACCACTCTGATTAGAAAACTGTTCAGAGAAAATGGCGAAATCCAAAAGAAAAATAATATATTTACTGATAGTACCTACACTTCACTAAAGTAAAACCAAATCCTTGACAACTTATGTACTGGCGAGCATTTAAAGTGTAACCTAAATGCGATGGTAATTAAGCAAGTAGTTTGTATTTTACTTATAAAATTCGAGCTCACTTTAATATACAAAAATTTCATATCTTATTTAATTATTATCATATAAAAAATTTATATGACAACCAAGTAACTACGATTTTCTCTCTGTGCACGTTGTTCTATATTTGTTAATGTTTCTATAGTTTTTACAATATAAGCGTCTAGTGAAAAAAAATTTACCTATTCATCTTTAGGACATTTCTTAAAAATAAAATGTCATTGAAATATTATAATCATATTTGGCAAGATCCTTTTGAGTTGTATATTTCCATTATTTTTATTGCAAAATACACCTTAGACTTATCAATCAAACTTCGCAATGTGTAGGTACTTAATGTTTCAACTTCCAGTTTAATGTCATCGTTTATTGTACAAGAACAAGCCGAGCAAATGAAAATTCTTGGTGGTACAGATACATTACAGATACTATGACCAGGCAGGGTGCGGCTATGCCCTTAGCGCGGCGGCGGCAGTGACCGCGATCCGCGTTTTGCAATTGGTTTATGCAACTGCAGTCGAGTGCAGTCTACACCTGATGGGCTTCGACCGGCTGGACGCTTGCAAAATCACACGTATGTATGTACACATACATACGTGAACCGCGGACGATGGCATGAGACCTTTACAGGGACCTTCGTTTATTACAGTCAATATTGATTACTCGGTATATTGATTCCTCTAATATAGTAATAATTGGTTTCGTGATTTCATTACACGGTTTTTTATACATTAGTTTATCATATTATGTTAAGAGTAATATCTGAAAAAACTGTATAAAGAATGTAATTTGTTCAATGTTTCAAATTACAGGGTAATATATTTTTTGAGTTAATTTATAACCACAACTTTATGTAACATGGCGAATAATCACAATTTAACGTGTGATTTTGTTACCTACAGTTACTCAATCATTTTGTAGGATTTTGCGCATAGCGAATATTACAATAATTGCAGTTTTTGTATACAAAATTACACCTAATACTATTTTACCATAACCTTTTACATTTGAATGACTACATTAAATTCAGTAATCTGTGAATAATTACTATTATTTGAAATGAGCAGGCGGTTTTCTTGGAAATAAATTGCTATTATCCTGTCAATAACCTCATATTTCAACTCCAATAAGACTTCAATATGCTGAAATTTTTCATTCAAATAGATGACACAATGATGAAACATCGTAATACGTAGCCATGGAAATCTTTGATGAACAAAATTGTCTTTGTGTTGAGAGAATTTGACCAAATTTGAAATCTAAAATATATCGAAATTACTACTAAAGTACTAAAAGAAGTTATCACACAGGACTACAGACATATCACGACAGATAACTAAAATAGGTCAGCGCCAATCGTCAATTTCGTATTCTACAAATACTACTATTTCATTGAGATAACGCTTATCGCTTATAACTGTAATCTTCATAGATTACAATGTTAATATGTAAGAGATATATAACCAAGCCCATTATTTGCCTTAAATTCATTATTTATATATTTGAGAGAATTCCCGTAACCCCTAGTGAGGTATGGTGCAGACACATTTCTTCTGTATCTGTTTCACTAATCATTTTCTTTACAGGCTATTAAGTAATCAGCCTTCTGTGCCTATCCAACCAAAACATTCATTTTCTGTTTCCCCGGGATTCGAAACCAGGACCTCCGGTGCAACACGCAGACGCCTAAACCACTTAAACACGTGGGCGGTTGAGATATGTAATTCTTATCAAATTATTATTGAACTTAACACATTTAAATTAATTCCAAAATTTTCTTATAACACGTTGCCAATAATTACGTAACTGTTAGACAATTAGATTCCAAATGGTGATCATTGAGTTACACACGTGTGAACGTCGCAGCCATTCAATGCAAAGAAAAGAAAATCGTGAACTCATCCATTCTTAAAACAAATGAGGTGTCGAAATTTATTAAAGCGCTATCCTTCATGCAATCTCGAACTCATTATGGCACCTCGTGAGTTGAATAGCAATAACTTCCAAATGATTTCACACACGTCATTGGTAACTAATATATCTTATATACTTAGTACCTGTTGACGTTGTTTATAGCTAGTTTAGATAGAGCCCACCTTCAAAAACCAGGAGAATGTTATCAATTCGACACGGTTCACGGTTTTTTTTACCTAACTTCAACTACATCGAAGTCCGATAATTTCGATTGTTAAACGAGGTTTCAAACCGCCTCCGTGGCTGAGTGTTTAACGCGTCTGCGAGTTGTGCCGGAGATCCTGGGTTCGAATCCTGGTGAAATAAATGAATGTTTCAGTTGGGTAGGCACTGAAGGCTGATCATATACTTGCCTATAAAGAAAAATGACCAGTAAAACAGATACACAAATATGTCTGCTGCATGCCCTACTAGGGGTTACGGGATTTCACTTCACAAAATTAAATGAATTGTCAAACGATTTCGTTTGGCATCGAATTACTTAATACCATTTTTTTCAGTATTTTTGTGTTTAGTTTTTTTTTTTCAAATTCCGCGGTCTTAATATGAACCCTTAACCATAAATGAGATGTTTTTAAATTTAGAATTAAATTTGCCGTTTCGATGAGTATTCAAACAGACTAAGATAAAAAATCTTAATACTATTCGTTCAACTTAATGTGGTTGTTACAAAGAACTTTAAAATTTAATTTATTAAGCATCTTTCTGTACCGATCCGCCAATTACTCCGTGAAACACTGTGTATTACTGTTTATTTATTAACGCTATTCAACCGGTTGAGAATCAGAGTAGAAATAAAACGGTAAATGTTTCGATTAAACTATAAAGACCAGATTGTTAATATATTTCACAATTATTTGTATTAGGATTGTTACACAACGTAAATCAGTAAGCAAGATATGCATAACTCCGGCAAAAACAAATTGGAATAATATACGACACGCCAATCAACGATAATTGAACATGATGGTTGTCCGTAATAACGTATCAAATCAATAGAAAATTATCTAGTCTACAACCTACAACTCAGTAACAGATTAATTTGAATGTGAAAACATTTTGTTTGATTTACTCAAATAAAATGTTCGTTGTTTAATATTAGGTACTTTACGCTATTTTGGTATTTCCCATCCCACAGCTGATATAAACCCATTCACAGAGAGAAACCAAAATTTTACTCTTAGTAGGTACAAAGCGCGTAGTTGCCCTATCCAGAGGAAGAGCATAATATACCTATAGGATTAATGTCTATAAAACATATAACAAATTCGCGATCAACAATGACAAATAATACCGGAGCACGTAAAATTGCATGTGTCTGCGCGGTACATAACAATTAAAACATAATAGAAAGTGACTATGTACTTCATACGATATTCTTAAATTAGAAACAAATTGCACGTGCCGAGCAAGGTGAGGAAGCAGCTACATAATCACGTGATAGTAATTTAAATATTTTATCTAAACATTGCCATAATGGCGAAAATTTAAGGCTTTCTTTATTAATATCTTGGTCGTGAAAACCTTCGTGGTGGAATAGTGGTTCCTGTGAATCTAAGTGCGGTTAATTTATTAAGTAAATGGTTACATAATATAATTTTTAGAAATAATTTCTTAGAGCATGCTAGATATAGATAAGACAAATGCGTCAAGTATTCTAGAAGCATCTATTATCTGGTGCGGCGCCCGCCAAGATTCTCTTTATAGCCATCGATATGACATCGGAATTAATAATACTACTGCGAATAATTGAATGAAAATACCCATTAATAACGAATTCAATTTCCGTAACCTATCGTTCTGAATAAATTACTTACTTAACATGCGTGATTTTATTCGTAGGGCGTGATGGGTGATGACATTCAAGTTATGCATTCTTGAATTATTCAGTACGGGTGATTCCCTGGCGACAAATCATAATTTATCCCAATATGTCACGTCAACGATCATCTTTTCTATACAGAATTGTCGAAGATTATAAGCACAGATAATAATTATTAAATTAGCATTTAAAAGACTGGAGGCGAAATAATTTTTATGCTTCTTTGTAAAATATTCGTTTCGTCAGGATCTTTATTTTTTTCTTCACTCAATAAACGACATGATTGTAATTGACGACAAATTTATGTACTGAGACCATATATTTTTTGTAAATTATACATTAAGTTAACACAAATACTGATTCCAATAATCCATTGAGTCCAATAATCCTATACAAGCTCTTCAAGTCGAAGACTTAAACGCGCTAACAGTGCGCAAACGCTTATAACATGATTTCCTAGAATGCTAAAAAGCAATCGACTTTCAACAGTGCATACCCTAATTATACCTATAGATTGCTATTATTTTTTAGGTTTATCTTTTTTTTACTATCTTGTTTAGTATAATTATAAAACTTAGTAATTTTAATATTGCATATTCATTCAAATGCGATTTGAAGGAAGGAATTAGTTAAATAATATTGAAAAAGATTATTATTGATAATAATAAGCAAAGAAAGGCATCAATAATTAAAATAAATGTGTAAATCAGAAAAGATGTTCAATTATTGTTTCCGCATTACGGGGAATCCTTTTATAAGTAAAGAGCCTGTCCGATGTAATAAAATTAAAACAGGACAGGAGAATTTTCCGTGTACACTTAAAGTATAGGTACTTCACTTCATCCCGGATATCAGGCATATTGTGACCTTGAAGAAACAAATTAACATCTCATAAATTGCTCAAGTTTAATCTTCATACATATCGTTTATATGAAGTCATCTTGGTATTCATACTCGGCCATTTATTTTCACTCCTAAAGAATTCATAATTGGGTTTAATGTATTTATTGTTTGTTTATTGCCCAATGTATTTTAATGTGGACAATTATTTAAGTTTCAAAATAAAATTACACTTATTGTTCCTTTGTTTGCTTTCTATAAAAGGAAATAATATTTTTTTAAATTTCAATTGTATTTATAGTTGTTTGAAGTGGGCCAGGGCTTCCCCGATTTATAATTCATAAGGTATAGAGAAAAGATTTCTATTTAAATGATTAATTTTGATTTATAATTTGGGATATTTTTTGACGTTATTATTTACTGTCAGGCAACTTTTAAGAGTAGGCGATAGATTTTTTTGCACGAGTTTAGTTGGAAAACTAATTAATATTAAAAATAATATGTATTATGAAAAGATGTTTTTGTAATTGCCAGACCTAATATTATCTGACTACAGATAAGACTAACTAATTTTATAAATGTGAAAGTGAGTGTATGATAATTAATGAAATTAGTAACTTGAATTGATAAATTTTTGTAGAGATATAGAGATTGAAAATATAAGGATAGAATTAATATTCTTAACGTGAAAGTGAGTTTTTAATTCTAACGTTTTCACATTTAAATCTCCTAAGATTACTGAATTTTGTTACAGAGGTAAATAGCGCAAAGGAAGACTACTTCTTACCCGACTGCGGCGACGCTCAAATGGAGAATGTTTTTGTTTCAAATGGTCGTTTCTATGACTAGTTATGCACGTATACCTCAGCAATTTTTAATTTAACGGAGACGTCTTGACTTGGTTGATTGACGTCAGTGCAACTGAGTAGATCAAATAGTTTTTATTCAACGCAGAGTCGGTTTTTTTATTAGTTTTTAAATTTTATTTTATATTGCTACAAACATATATTACATTAAAACCTATACATTAATAAATCCGTTCTCTAGAATCAAGATACAAAAAGTAGGTAATTAGAGATATAATAATTGAGGTACAAAGCAACTGGTAACTGGGTCAAATACCGCTCTATCGAATGAAAGGTTAATAAAATCGAAGGACGACAGAACTTTTACAATTTATGATTTGAGGAATAATTCGTAACTTGTAAACATAATAATAAGATAGACGTTAGTCCGAACTATGTTTAATGTGGTTTAAACAAATTAATACTAATTATAAAATAATCCCTTTTTTATAGTTAAACTTTTTATTAACAAACCTCGTAAGCCGGGTTTAAGTTTAGTTTAGCTTTTCCGGGGCGTAGTACGCACTTAGCCTCTTGATTGGGCCAGTGTGCGTATTTTGTTTGTAGTTTGTACATATTATTGTAAGCCGGGCTTTGTGGGCACACGAGGCATGTCAACACAGACCGAGCATTGATTGGCTCGCGAGGCTCCGCGAGAGACTGTGCCGTCTGGTGGACACCCAGTTAATGGCATTCATTAAGAGACAAAGTTAATAGAATTAATTAAGCAACTTTAAATTTTTAAGAAACCTCGCTGTGTGTCAATATTTAAGTTTTGATTATTAAGAAAAATTACGACATGACAAGTTTAGCATATAAAATGTACGGGTATTATTTATTAAGTACACAAAATATGCTATTAACTTTAGCACACATTAGCCGCAAGCCAGCTCAGTACAGCTCACGTAATTCAACGAGAAAATTACTATCGAAGTTTTCAACAGGATTTTTACTACTTTAAATATGAAAGGTGTCAGACCCTGTCCAGATGAGGCGTTTTACGCGCGTTCCATCACAGAGAGGGATTTGCCAGTTATATTATTTATAATAGTTTTTTTTAAACATAATTTATTTACAACTGTATAACTATTACAGATAATATTAACTTTATTTTTTCATTAAAAACAATTACACTATATCTTAAATTAAAAATAAATAATATTAATAACATAATACAAAAATAGTTTTGTGTTTTTGAGATACTTAATACTTTTTATTATTGTAATATCAACCCAACTTTTGTACCTATGAACTAAGAAAGAATCAATTTAATAAAAAAATGACAAAATTAACGCAGATGTTATTGAAAAATACTTTACTAGTATTGTGGTAGAGTTACTGCTTCTAATATTGTACGTCAATTCTTGTCTATCGATCCCAAAAAAACTCCGTAAAAATGTATTAGATTACTAACTCCTAGAAGATTATCCTGCACATGCTTGTATAAAAAGTAGGCTTTTATGTTTCACCAAAACTTCACTTACCTATATGTTGCAACTTATATTTCGTTGAAGTTTTAGTGTTATAAAATTAAAATGTAATAACTAATTTAAATATGTTTTTTATACGTAAATTCTAATTGAATTTATTCATTCGTCATGCCAGTAGGCGCATGCAATATCATGTTACCTTCGCCCTAAAACGTATTTCTAGTGACTAGTGTCTTATAATTGCATCATGCACTGGTTACGCTCTCAAAATTTTTAAATTTTCATTTATTTATTTTTAGAACGCGTTTCTTAATAAACATTTAATGGACGCTACTCTTCGATCAACAATATCATATAACTATATTATATATAGTATTGTTGATCGAAGACGTTCTGGTTAAACTGACAAATGACTGATGTCTCTTAAGTAATATTGATAGGCCGGGAGATAGTGACCGATTTTACTGAATCATTTGTTACAGTATGGCGGTCCTTCAGGGGTCTTATTACGCAATAACAAAAAGAAAAAAGTATATATATAGCGCTGGTACCGGCGGCCCAATCGCGTGGGCGTTAGTCGAAGTCGTCGGATTAATTTTATTAGTGTCAAACGATTTGTTCCACAAAAATTCTAGTATTTTCCGATAGTCCATAAAAAAAGAAGAAGCGGTAGTGTCATGCCATACTTCTCCGGTGTGACTTACAGCCCACCATACCGACGGGAATGTGAAACAAATGATTCAGTAAAATCTGTCACTTTCTCCCGACCTATGAGACTATAATATATGTATTTATAATCATCTTAACTATCATAAGGAATAATATTAGTAGCATTACGCTTGGATGTTCTTCTTTGACAAGACGCACTAGTCTAATGTGATTAATTAAGCAAAAGAAAGATACGCACTCCGAATTGAAAATTAATTAAGAGATGTGAGTGAATTATTAAAAATATCTTGTCGAGCATTGTTTAAGCGTAGTTTCATTGTAGATCCTAGCTTATAAATGACGAAATAAAAGTAGGTACCTATCTAATTCATAAATATACTTTAAGGTTAAAGATTTTATAATGTTATGAATACTTTTTATTTTTACGCTTCTGATTGAAACATTCCAACAACGAGCAAAGATCGAAGTTGTTATGTCTTCTAGGTATTGTTAGAAAAGTGACCAATCTATTTCAATATTGGCTATAACAAATACGATATATCATACAAAGAACTTACATATTTTTTTAATTGGGTTTACAATAGCGTAACAAACATTCTAATTAAGAACCTCTTCTTTTGATATCGGTTGAAAAGCAGATATTAATATGCAAAAATAAATTTCAGAAATTAATATTGCCTTTGGAGATGTTTTCATTGTTTGCAAGACGTGTATAAAATACAATACTTAATAGTTGCTCAACTGCCTATTTTGTATTTCGGAGGCTATAGGACTGTCTCTTAAACATTGCTGTGCTTAAACTGAGTCTCGAGTAATATTAGTATGAAACAAGCCACAAAGAGCAATAATAATCTGAAAGCTTATTCGTCAAAAGTCACAATGTCTATTTGAAGCGCCTAAAAGAAGTTTTTAGAAATATCTTCAAGCTGATATTCTGAGGCAATGGTTGTTATTCTATTATTATTCTGGATAAAAAGAGAACGAATGATATTACCCGTAAACTATTAAGCGGAGTGTGTGACTAGCGTAAAATTACAATAATTAATAAAACAAAATATAACGGACTCTTTGTTACAACTGCAAAAGAGTCAATTTTCTATGAGAACCATGATGACCTTTATAAATATAATTTTCGTGCAATACTGACACTTAAGACTATTGATGTTACACATCGTTAATCATTTTATTGATTATTGCAAAAATTAAGTTATAGGAACAAAGATGTTACAAAATTGTGACAGTAGAGTCAAATACAGTGTTTCTACCTAAATATATGTATAATTGTAATCACGTATGTTAGGATCGAAGAAAATGTTGTAAGTCGAAAATAACATATGCTGTGTCGCATGCGTTGCTGCAAACTCTTATACAATAATGTCGACTGAACAAATAGTTGTGTGTTCCGCATTTCTAGTGAGCTTCATTTACGCAGGTTACTTCAGTTACGTGCTATACCATTGATTCACTGATTCTTATTTTTTAAGTGCTTCCAATTTAACAAATCCGAAATACCTAGGTACCTACGCAAGTTTCATACCTTCGAGTTACTCTAAGTAAGATTCCCGAATACATTTTACATTATTTACAACAGATAAATAAACTATTTATTATTTTGTTTCTATTTGCAAAGTACTTTACCTACTAAATCCACATTAAACAAGGTCGATGTTTGCGAAAACTAAAGTAAAATAAGAAAGGCTATAAACTATAGACGACGACTGCGAAGTGACACTAGCGAGTCCGGTAGTTTACCCAGATTCAAAGTTATTAAAAATTCGTCGAATAATTTCTCACTTTCTCACTTTCGCGAGGTTTAATTGTTTACATTAGCAATAGCTATGTTCTTCTAGTCATAAAACCGCGTCGATATTAATAATATTAACATTGTGGCTTCGCGTAACTCTATTTCCATTGAAAATTTAAATAAGGAAACCTATGTAAGTAGGTACCTAGTTCATTCCAAATTTATTACTTACTAGTAGACCCCGCGAACTTCGTAACGCGTCAAAGTTCCGAATAATAACGTGTCACCTAAAACGTCATTCCATAGAAAATGTATGAGGTAAATGTTTTTTTCTTTTATTTTATTTTTTCGACAAATTTACAATATTTCTTATTATAAAAAAAGAATTAGCGAAATCGGTTCAGCAGCTCTCGAGATTTGCGCTTACCAACACATTCAGCGATTCATTTATATATATATATATATATATATATATATAGATACCATAGATTACTCATAATTAAGGATACTACAATATTAATATTTTCCTCCAACCCAATAAAACAGTATTCGCAATGAAATCAATAGGCGATACGTATGAAGCGAATTTTTTAATCGAAGAAGAAACTAAATTGAATATTAATGTGGAAAATAATTGTTGTTTAGAAAGTCTACTATTCTGTGTATAGGTAAGGTATATTATGTAGCTATAGACTTTTCATTGCATGCTTGCACGCTGCGCGAGAAAGCACGAAGAGATGCGTCGCAATCAGTCTTAAAGACTTCGATTTAGGTCCTAATTATTTATTTTAGCAAAGTTATATCACTTTAATATTTTATTTATGTATTTTAGTTTGCACTAATCTATAAAATAAAATGTTAACGATAATATTTTTATAGTTATACCTACTAGCTGACCCGCACAACGTTGTTTTCCCATATTAATTTCTGGGGTGGGCTACCCTTATCACTTAGGGGTATGAAAAATAGAATAGCCGATTCTCAGACCTACTGAATATGCATATAAAATTTGGTAAAAATCAATAAAGCCGTTTCGGAGGAGTAAGGTAACTAACATTGTGACACGAGAATTTTATATATAAGATTTAAAAAAAAGATAAAAAGAGGTGTTAATAAAAACAACAATAGCTATTTAAAAAACAAAAATATCACAAAATTAGGTTTGTAGGCAAATACCTAAAATATCAGATTCACTTTTAGTTTTATAGTTTATTCACATTTTAGTTAGGTAGTGAATTAAATACCGAAGAAAGGGGCAAGCACAACATTATTTGTCGAAAGTAAAAGTTATGAACATGGAGAAAATCAGCGTACAAACTCAAGAACGGAGAACCTGTGGATAGTGCCGCTAACCGACCTACTGTACCTGCTGCGACAGTAGGCTGATTTCACTTTTTATACTATCGCTATCATAATTCGCTACAATCACCGTAATGCATGACTATATATTATAAGAAAATCTCAAATGCTTCTAATATTTGTTTAATGAACATAAATTTTATAAATTGTGTAACAATTCATCGAATTAGATCAGCTGACTTCTAGGTTAATGTCATGCTGTTATGTAAAAAGGATATCTGTCAGAATAATACCTAAAATTAATGTTGTGTTTATTCGAGGATATACAAATATTTCAGACACATTAAGGGAAAATATATTAAAGAGGGACTTAAATAGAGAAGTAAAATTAATTATGAAACTTACTTGACATGTCTTTCCAAATATTCGCAACGGTGTTGGTCCGGGAGGTTTGAGTTTCACAAATACAGTCTGCCTTCGAACTTTGGGTCCGAATTGACACATAAACTTATCCTGAACACGAGCACAGAGCCTACTAGAACTTAAACACGCCATAACTACAACTGCAACGAAACGTTTGAAGACATGGACTACCTACATAACTTGCTAACAAACAAGCAATTGGCTTATTCCTCAATCCTCCCACCTTGTACCTTACGACAGCTGATTCTGATTGCTAATGAAATGTCACAAATGTCAAGTTAGTTGATACGTCAATGTCAGCTTCCAATCCGAAAATATTAACCACAGATTTACACATGGAAATTTAATTTTTTAATAACAAAATCATGAAAGGAACAACAGTGGAAGTATTGGGTACCTATTTGGTGATATGAAATACAAACAAAACAAGAAAAACAATAATATTATTAGTGAAAGTTAAGTACCTATAGTTTTAGCTTAGGGGAATATGCTCAAGATTATCTAATAGTGCACATGACATGTGTATAGTTGCACTAGCACGAGTAAGAAGTAGCGAGCTATTTATCAAAATCACGCCTTATTCAATGAGTTATTTCAATTATTTGTACAATTCCAGTATTTTATTTATTAATAAATGATTTACTTTTACGGATTTAATATTATTAGTTATCTGTGATTCTATTTAAAATTTTATATACCTAGTCTATGGTAATTTCTATAAAACGGGTTCGAAAAAGTAACCTAAAAGGCTAAAGTTTTTATCACAATTCATAACTCATAACAATAAAATAAAATTTATATCTTAAAAATGATCCCTAGTGTGTCAAAAAATGTTTTCTATATGTTTAAATTGCTGGAAAAAAACATTATTAATATGTTTGGACATCCACCAAAAGGTATAGTGTTGAGCAAGTACCTACCTACACAATATTATGGTCTTTACTGTGATTAGTAAATTAATAATTCTTATTTTCAGAACTAGCTATAGCTTATGTGCATGAGAAATCCACACCCCAGCAAAAAAAGATCTCTCTTAAAGACATAGTTGGCGATGGGATACTTTTAGCTGTTCCAAAATTTAGAAGAACAATAGAAAAACGATGGAAAAGAAAATTTGGATCGCCCGAGTACGTTTGGAAAATGCTTGTTCCACAGACAAATATTAAAGTTTGTAATGAATGTGGTCACTACCATGAAAGGGGACGTCTATGTGGTAATGAACATTTTTTTATAAAGTTAAGTAAAAAGCAGTTTGGTATGCTTAAGTATTTTATCAAAATAACATTTGGTTCAACAGGTAATTGTTACAAAGTGGTTGAAGCAGAAACAAAAGAAATTCAAGAAAAGATAATTGAAAAGCTAGGTAATAAACCCATTGAAAATGATGTTATTGTCTTATATGATGGTGAAAACATACCAGATCAGGTATACAACAATGTTTATATATTTATAAGGCTTGAAGTTTCATTGTAGATTTAAATAAATTAAGTTTTATTAAACACTTTATATTCACGTAATATTATGCAAGTTAAAAATAAATAAAACTAATTATGTATGTTCCACAAATATATTGCAAGAATATTATGTTAATATTACATTGCCAATGAATGCAAAATATAATTGAAAATCAAACTAACTGCATACTGTAACAGTTAATGCAAACTTCCATTCTCCTAAATATGAAAGATTTACAGTTATGTAAGTATGTAATTTAAATATCTTATTTCAGCCTAAAGAGTTTTGGCAAGGCAAGAGGATTATAGAAATGAAAAAAGAAAGACCACAGTTTTTCAGTAAGAATCTTTTGCAAAAAACAACTCAGCAACCATCTGAATCTACTGATGTAAAGCCTACAGATTTAGCTTAGTGTTATTTATTTATTAATATGGAGATAATTAAAAAGTTTAGTGAAAAATAAAAGCATATAGGACATGTCTTAAATTATTTATCTAATTATAAAATTATATACATATTAAGTACTATCATGAAGTTCAGAACTATAAATTAATATTGAATTTAATAACCACCTACTCATTTTATATATTCTCAATAAACTATATATCTTCTTGACAGTTAAAGAGTATACACATCGCAACAATGTTTATTAGCATAAAATTAAGTAACTAATGTTTCTGGTTTCAAAAACTGACACTTCTATTTCCAATATCTAGTAAATTGTTAATATTTAGCATGATTTTTATTGCTCTAAACAAACAAGTGAAAATTTTACAATAATAATAAAGGCTGCAATTAAGAGTTTTGTGATATACCTTCTCAGTCATGAATATTTAAATTTTCTAAAGAATCTGCTTCTGTCATACCAATAAAATGACACTCCACATGAGACTGAAATTCTGCAAAGCCAACATCTTCCTTATAAGCTTCACCACATATTGGACAAATTTTATCAAATGATTCTTGTTTATTATTTTCACTTTCTACACTCTTATTATTAATTTCAATAAAATTATCAAACACTATAGAATCAGTTTGTGTTGCAAAATTTGAAAAACTGTTGCTCATTTCAGTTTCCTTGTCTGCCATTTCAATTCGATTTCCTTTATTTGCTTTACATGTTACACACATATAGCCATCTGCAAGAAAAAAAAATTCAATTATGTTTTAACTTGACTATTTATTTTGGCTGAACTAATAATTTTAAGATTTGTCTAAAATTGTTGGACATTATTATTTAATTATAAAATACATTGATATATCAATCAATGGCAAAAACCACTGTTTAAAAATAATAATGTGCATATTAGAATATAATATAATAATTAGAATAGCTATTCTATAGCTAAAATAGTATCTATATAAAAAACAAATAATATTTTAATAGTACTTTTTAGGACTACATTTTTGTTTGTATTACTTTTCTAGCCAAAACAATTGCGTAACTCACCATGCAACAAATTTTCTATCCTGTCTATTACATTTCTAATGTCTTTTTCTTGTTGAGTAATCTCCTTTATCATTAATTGAAATTTTTCAGTTTGAGACTGAATCTCTTTTAAGGAGTCAGTTGCAGGATCTTCCATATAATGGAACCCTATTGAGTCAAGATTTAAAGCACAATCATCTTCCACCTCTTGAAGTTTTACCATTTGTTCATACTGATCAACCAATTGAGACTTTTCTTGTATAAAACTATTGATTAATTTCAAGGATATCTCTTCCAAACTTTGTTCAGGAAAGTTTTCTTGAAATTGGACATTGGTTTTGGGATTTGTCTGAATATATGTGTTGGTACGTAACAAGGGTTGCTTAGTATATTCTTTTTTTTCAGGACCCTTTAAGTTAGCAATTTTATTCCATAGATTTTTATTTTCACAAGAAACCATAAATACATGATGTAGTAATTGAGATTTTTGTTTGATTAATTCAGCAATTTTCTGTTGTAAAGCAAACTTATCATCATCTCGAAGAGGTGTGTATGGAGAATTTTCAGTGGCTTTTGTTATATTAAGTTTTAGTTTGGTATTGTCACTTTCTAATAAATTAATTCTTCTTTGAAGAAGTAAACATCTATCTCTCATAGCATGAAGGGCTAATTCATGAACACTGGAGATATTACATTCACCTTTAAGAGTAGACTGATACGTTGAGTCATTATTGAAGCTTACAATCGATGATGAATCCATAATATCTAGAAGCTCAACAACATAATATGTATTCTTAAGTCGGTAACTAAACTTGGAACTATAAAATACCTTCTTTTGAAATAAGAATTTTAATGGTACTGTTAAACTAATTTTTAATTACTAAACAATTAACAAAGTAACGCGTAGCGTTCACCGTATTTCTTTGAAAATTGAAATTAACATATGCACAGATTACAAATACAGAAAATTTATGTCTTTATTCTTTCTAATAATGAAACCAGTGGTCTCGAACGTAATAGAGCGAGATCGGTAGAATTGCCAGCTAAAATCGGTATATTTGTACCCAAAATCGGTATTTCACAAAAAATAGCAATATTCGATCAAATTCGTTTATTTATTGAAAAAACACTTACAGACTAATTTTTAAAAATGAAACTTAAGTAGGTATAATTATTTTTTGTACAAATATTCTGCCATAGCCGCGGTCATCTTCGAATTAATTTCGAAGTCATAACAATTAGCTGTACTAAAGAGTCGTTTTGCAGGTAATAGACCAGTGATTGATTCAGTAGACAGCCTATTTCGCTGTTTTGTTTTCAAAAGATTTGTATGTGAAAATATTTTGCGTTCAACGCTAGCGGATGAATGGGGAAGTGATAAATCATAAAATATTAAAGATGAAACTATTACAAATCTAAAATCAATCATAGATTTTGTCCTACAGATTTTGAACTAAGTACACTCAGTGTCTACAAAGTACAGTCAGTGTCTACAATGTTAGTCGGCACTTACCGTGTTGCAAGGGTATTATTAAATACCGTGTTTTTAGGCAAAATTACAGTGAATCAGCTAAAAGTGTAGTGTCAATTAACGTGTAATTTTTTAAAGGATAAAAACAACAGGAAACAAATCAAATCCAAATATATTTGCTTCTTTAATTATTTATAAAGAAATAAAACGAAAAACATGCAAAATTAAACAGATTGTAGGTGACGCTTTCGTTTGATATAGTCGATGTGTTCTGAGAAGAACACGTCTTGAATCTTCGACGGCGCGCGCGCAAATGGGCCCACGCCATCGTAGTATGTGGTCACAGGCCCCGCGGGGCCCGTGCTCTATTTTGATCGGCCCTGAGGCCCTTCAAAAAGACTGTGGTCCGCGCCCTGTTGATACAGGGCGGTTATTTGGGCGGGCCTAATATAGCCCTGGGTAGGGGGCCGAGGAGATTACTCACTCGGCCCGAGATGTAAGTCCAAGAGTGTGAGGGGCGGGCCCGCAGCTCGCGGTCAAGCCCCGCCAGGTGAGACTCCCGGGTAATCCGGGAGAGGCCCAGTGAGGCGACCAGCGGACGAAGCTGAGGTGTCCGCCCTAGTCAAGATGGGGAGGGGCCGAGGAGTAATCTCACTCGACCCTGGTGCCAAATCCGGGGTGTCAAGTCCGGGGGGGGGCCGGCGGTTGCTCGGCCCCGGTGTCAAATCCAAAGTACCCGCGCTCAAGAGCTCACGCGGGTACGGTCGTCTCTGGTCAGGTGGCCTGGAGTGCCACGGCGCGATGCGATGGAGGTGGGGGAATCGAGAGGCGTCCGCCCTCTCAAACATCCGTTTCGCGAGCCGTGTGACGAACTCGTCGATACACTCCATCCGCAGGTCCCTCGCAATTGTGGCGTTCCTCACGTAGCGCGGCGCACCGACAATGCGCCGGAGCGTCTGGCTCTGCACAGCGCGCAGTCGTCGACGGTGGGTTTCTGCAGCAAGAGCGAACCACGCTGGCGCCGCATAAGTGAGGTGGGGGCGCACGTACGTCTTATACAGTGCGAGTTTCGTGCGGAGCGGAAGGCGCGACTTGAAGAGCGGGCGAAGAGCACCCGCAACATACTTAGCTCTCCCCGTGATCCGACCGACGTGCTGCCGCATGGTGAGGCCCGAGTCAATAGTCACCCCCAAGTAGGTGACGGCACTCAACCACGGCAGGTCTCGGTCCAGAAAGCGGAGAGGAGCGGTCGGCAGCCTTCTGCGGCCAAAGGCTATCGCCTGGGTCTTATCAGGGTTAGCTGCGAGTCTCCAATTCTGCAACCAGGCTGGCAGGAGGTCCAGGCAGCGCTGAAGTTTGACACCCGCGTGTCGCGCCGTGAGCGATGTGGCGACATACGCCGTGTCATCGGCGTAAAGAGCCACGGAGCAGCCCTCGGCGCATGGAACATCGTCCGTGTAGAGAGTGTACAAGGCGGGTGACAAAACGCTGCCTTGCGGGACACCCGCCGTGATGGGTCGCAGGCTTGACGCTTCCTTACCGACAGAGACAAAGAACTGTCGGTTCTCCAGGAAGGAGCGCAGCACCGCGACGATCCGGCGGGGGAGTGGAGACTCGGCGAGCTTCAGCACGAGGCCGGCATGCCAGACACGGTCGAAGGCCTTAGCCATGTCCAACAGCACGGCCGCCGCGCCCTCCTTCTTGTTGAGGGCCGCGGTCACTGTGTGCAGCACGTGCGTTAACTGCAGTGTCGTGCTGTGTTCCGCCCTGAAGCCAAACTGCTCTCGCCTGGGCTGTACGTACGCGACAAAGTGTCGCAGCAGCAGGGTCTCGAACAGCTTGGACTGGGTCGACAGCAAGGTGATGGGCCGGTAGCTCTCGGGCTTCAAAGGGTCCTTGCCGGGCTTTGGCAATACGATCACCTTGCCGGTCTTCCATGAAGTCGGGAAGTGGCCGAACCGGAGTACCGCCGTGAAGAGACGCGTCAACGCCACGATCCAACGCATAGGGAGGTGGCGGAGCGCTCTGTTGGGGATTCCATCTGGTCCGGGCGCCTTCTTCAGTTTCAGGGCGGATATATTCTTCCGCACTTGGGATGGCGAGAAGAATATCGGGTCGAGGTCGGGAGGTATCGGGCCGGAGGGCTGCGCAGCAAGCGCGTTTTCAACCTCTACCACGCGGCTAGGGGACGCCGCGGGGTTTGGTGTGAACTGCTGCTCCAGGTGCGCAGCGAATAGTTCAGCCCGATCCTTGTCGTCGTAAATAAGGGTGCCATGCTGGTCACGAAGAGGCCGCGTTGGCTCCCGGGTCTTGTAGAGGCTCCTGCAAATGCGGTGAAGGCGAACCGGGTCCGTGGTGGCGTCGCCTAGAGTGTACTCCCATGTCCGCTTCTCGTGGTTCGCGAGCTCGTCCTTAACACGGGAAGCGAGGCGATTCAGCTGAGCTTTGAGCACCGGGCAGCGATTGTGCTGCCAGCGCCTCCTGAGGCTCCGCTTCAGCTGGATCATCCTCTTGACATGGGGTGGGAGGTCGGAGATAACTACCTCCGGTGGACGCTCTGTGGTGGCCTCGGACAAGGCCCGTTGGAGCTCTGCCGTGATGTGCGCGGCCGTGGAGTCAATGGCACTCGGTGATGCAGGTGCGGGAGGTGGAGGGGCGTCCGCGAGGAGACGCGAAAACGCCGTCCAGTCGGTCATCCGAGCGGGACGCGTCGGCGCGGAGGGACGGTCATCCGCTATGACGCAGAGCACCGGTAGATGATCCGAAAGGAACTCATCCATAACTACCTCCTGCAGAATGGGGAGGTCGATCCCGCGGTGCACCACTAGGTCGAGGATATCAGGTAGGTGGTTTGCATGTGCTGGATAGTGCGTGGGGGAGTCGGGACCCTCGACTGAGTACCCCAGCATCTCGGCGTGGTGGAGAAGTAAGCGGCCACGTGGATTGATGGAAGCGGAGTGCCATGCAGTATGCTTGGCGTTCCAATCACCTGCGGCTATCGTCGGCTGGCCCGAGCAGACGATCGCTTCCACCTCGGAAAAACTGAGTCGTTCATTGGGAGGGGCGTAGATGGCATAGAGATTTGTGGGCCGCCCTCCAACAGTAATCTCTACCCCGAGAGAGTGGAGGCCAATGGAGTCACGGGCTGCGATGGTCCTATGCGGGATGGAGCGGCGTATAAAAACCGCTAACCCCCGATAGGCGTGCCCTTGAGGCGAGATGTGGTCCACCCGGTAGACACAGTAGCCCGCAGCGCTGAGGCGGAAGTCGGGGCGAAGTTGTGTCTCCGAGAGCAGGGCGACATCGATGTTCTGCGCTCGGAGAAGGTGACGTAGATAGGCGGCCTTCCCCTTGAGGCCGTTGACGTTCCAGTGAATGAGGCGTAAAATCATTGTGAGAATTTTACGCCTCGACTGCGCGACCTACGTCCACCCTCCCCAGGGGGACCGGCCGGGTAGAGAGCTCCCAAAAGCTCTCGGACTGCTCTATCGACAGCTGCGCCGATCGCCACATCTGACAGGAGGGTATTCCTGGCAGGGCCCCCCCGGCTAGAGGGGCGACTGGCGTCGCGACGAACAACTGGTGTTGGTTTTGGTTTTGCTGCTGCTTTGGCTGCAGCAGAGGGCGCCTTGCGGCGGCCGCCGCGTTTACCGCGTCGCACCGTTGTGGTGGGCGCAGCTTGCGCGGTGTCAGCGGCAGAGTTAGCAGCGACAGCGGCAGATGGTGCGGATGGTGCGGAGGAGGCAGCAGGAGCAGCAGGTCGCGGAGCCGGAGTCGACCTGGCAATGGTCCCGGCGCGTTTATTCCGCGCCTCGTCGCGAAACACCGGACACGAGGTGTTGTTCGCGGAGTGCGCCCCCTGGCAGTTGACGCAGTGGGGGGTGCCCTCCTTGGGCATGGTGCAGTCTGCTGCGCGGTGTCCTTGGCCACAGCGTACACAGGCAACAGGACGATGGCACAGGTGAGAGGAGTGCCTGAACCCCTGACACCTGTGACATTGGGCGGGGCCCCTCTTGCCCCGCCAGGCCTCGATCTTGACACCTGGCATACAGAGCAACTCCGTAATATTATAGATGGCAGGTGTCAAATCTGGAGTGCGGCGAAGTATAGCCAGGGAAAGGCAACCTGGTTTGCCCTTCCTGGCGCGGATGGGCTGGGCGTGCTCCGGTTCAAAGCCCAGCTCACGCAGCTCGGCGACAATCAATTCCGGGTCGGTGTCGACCGGAATGCCGCGGATAGCGACCTTCAGCTGACGCTCGGCGGGCAGGGAATACGAAAACCAGGTAACCTGGACTCCCGACCGCTCGAGTTCAGAGAGGTACCGCTGGACCACACGGTACTCCTCCTCGTCAGTGGGTGAAATCTTGAGACCCTGACCAAAGGCCCTGGCGTTGATTGTGCGCCCAAGGCGCGCCCGCATCTCCCGCACGTGGTTGAGCCAGTTAGGCAAAGACTCAATCACGAAGGGCGGGTACTTGGGCTTGGGCGGCTCGGAGGGCGGATTTGGCAGAGGCGCCAGACGAGGGCGACAAGGTACCGTCGGGGCGGCAGCCATCTGCGCGAAGGTAGGCGGCGGAGAGATGGGGTGAGCAGGCGGTGGTGGCGCAGGTTGCTGCGCGGGCTGCGAAAGTTCTGCAGGAAACGATTGTTGCTGCACGTGAGGCGCAGGAGAAATGTGAGGCGGCTGCGCGGCCGCACGATCAGGCAGCGGGGACTGCTTGGAGGGCTGAAGCGGCGCAGCAGAAGAAAGCGCAACGCTTGGGGCAAGGTTGCGCGGCGAAGGCGTAGGCGCTGCGGAGCGCAGCACGAGCGACGAAGCAGTGGAGATTGGGGCTGTGACAGAGGCGGCAGCGGCCAGCGCGCGAGTGCGGCGTGGGTCACGTTGCGCCAGAGGGCGCTGCTGAAGCAGTGGAGGTGTAGGCAGTGGCGGCGGTGGCGGTGGCGGCGAGGCCGCAGTGCACGGCCGCTTGGTTGCACGGGCGTTGTCAGCGGAGTCATCGGCTGGGCGGCGAACAGCCAAGCGTCGGGTGTGCTGCTCGACAAAGCTGTGTTCAGCCAGTGACAGCGGGGACGTCAAGGCGCCATCACGGTGGAGGCGGCCTCTGACCGAACTTAAGTAATCGATCATGGCCCGCGCGAGGCCAGCAGACGCGAATCGGTTGATGAGCGTCTGCGCTACAAAGAGCGCATCCGCCTCATACTCCGACCGCGGAGAAACCGGCTCAAGCGGGCGCAAGTCCCCCTCGAGGAACGTCAGCAACTCATTGGGGTCTTTGGAGAGATCACCAGGTGCGACGGTACGAATGAAAAAAGATGGCTCTCCCGCGCTAAAAGCGAAACTCGCGGTGTCCGCTGGTACTTTAGTCGCGGGAAAGGGCGGAGGGGTAGCGCGCAGGGAAGATGCGCGGTGCGGTGTGGAGGAGGCGAAGTGAGGGTAGCCCCCGCCCCCTGGCGTAGTAGTGGTAACCGCGGTGCGGGGGGTTGGGGGGTGCATCTCTTCGCGGCTAGAATGCCTCGGCGAAGAATGCGCCCTTGCGCGGCTATTCGCATCACTGACACTAACACTAGGACGCGGCGAAGAAGAGCGCGGATGGGATCGCGACGAGCCAGCTCGGGCCAGCATGCCTCGACCGCTAGGGCGGGAGGCACCAGCGCGCGGGCTGGTTTCGCGAGAGCGTTGCTTCATTTCGAAGCAGGGAGTCTGCCAGGCACAGCCGAGACGTGTTCAGCGTCCTCCGCACATGAGCATCACCCGGTGAGACCCGCTGGTGGGAGGCCGGGGTAGGCACAGCACGGAATCAGCCTAGCACGTCGGCGATAAATAGACACAGGCGGCTCCCGCTAACGGCGATCTTGCACAACTTTACAATTAAAGTGGTAAAAGACTCGGAACGTAGGACGGCTCGTGTGCACACTGGGTAGCAGACGGCGATACTGGGCCCACGCCTAGCCGCGCAGCATATTTATAGAAGCGCACGCCCTCTCGCTCTAAAGTGCATGGACGTGATTGGCTACACCCACGCTGCAATCTTATTAACCCTAGTGCTAAGTTTAGACTAAGTTTTTTTTGTACAAATACTTGTGTTTTAGAGAATAATTCATTGTATCGCCGTCTGCTACCTAGTGTGCACACGAGCCGTCCTACGTTCCGAGTCTTTTACTACTTTAATCGTAAAGTTGTGCAAGATCGCCGTTAGCGGGAGCCGCCTGTGTCTATTTATCGCCGACGTGCTAGGCTGATTCCGTGCTGTGCCTACCCCGGCCTCCCACCAGCGGGTCTCACCGGGTGATGCTCATGTGCGGAGGACGCTGAACACGTCTCGGCTGTGCCTGGCAGACTCCCTGCTTCGAAATGAAGCAACGCTCTCGCGAAACCAGCCCGCGCGCTGGTGCCTCCCGCCCTAGCGGTCGAGGCATGCTGGCCCGAGCTGGCTCGTCGCGATCCCATCCGCGCTCTTCTTCGCCGCGTCCTAGTGTTAGTGTCAGTGATGCGAAAAGCCGCGCAAGGGCGCATTCTTCGCCGAGGCATTCTAGCCGCGAAGAGATGCACCCCCCAACCCCCCGCACCGCGGTTACCACTACTACGCCAGGGGGCGGGGGCTACCCTCACTTCGCCTCCTCCACACCGCACCGCGCATCTTCCCTGCGCGCTACCCCTCCGCCCTTTCCCGCGACTAAAGTACCAGCGGACACCGCGAGTTTCGCTTTTAGCGCGGGAGAGCCATCTTTTTTCATTCGTACCGTCGCACCTGGTGATCTCTCCAAAGACCCCAATGAGTTGCTGACGTTCCTCGAGGGGGACTTGCGCCCGCTTGAGCCGGTTTCTCCGCGGTCGGAGTATGAGGCGGATGCGCTCTTTGTAGCGCAGACGCTCATCAACCGATTCGCGTCTGCTGGCCTCGCGCGGGCCATGATCGATTACTTAAGTTCGGTCAGAGGCCGCCTCCACCGTGATGGCGCCTTGACATCCCCGCTGTCACTGGCTGAACACAGCTTTGTCGAGCAGCACACCCGACGTTTGGCTGTTCGCCGCCCAGCCGATGACTCCGCTGACAACGCCCGTGCAACCAAGCGGCCGTGCACTGCGGCCTCGCCGCCACCGCCACCGCCGCCACTGCTTACACCTCCACTGCTTCAGCAGCGCCCTCTGGCGCAACGTGACCCACGCCGCAATCGCGCGCTGGCCGCTGCCGCCTCTGCCACAGCTCCGATCTCCACTGCTTCGTCGCTCGTGCTGCGCTCCGCAGCGCCTACGCCTTCGCCGCGCAACCTTGCCCCAAGCGTTGCGCTTTCTTCAGCTGCACCGCTTCAGCCCTCCGAGCAGTCCCCGCTGCCTGATCGTGCGGCTGCGCAGCCGCCTCACATTTCTCCTGCGCCTCACGCGCAGCAACAATCGTTTCCTGCAGAACTTTCGCAGCCCGCGCAGCAACCTGCGCCACCACCGCCTGCTCACCCCATCTCTCCGCCGCCTACCTTCGCGCAGATGGCTGCCGCCCCGACGGTACCTTGTCGCCCTCGTCTGGCGCCTCTGCCAAATCCGCCCTCCGAGCCGCCCAAGCCCAAGTACCCGCCCTTCGTGATTGAGTCTTTGCCTAACTGGCTCAACCACGTGCGGGAGATGCGGGCGCGCCTTGGGCGCACAATCAACGCCAGGGCCTTTGGTCAGGGTCTCAAGATAACACCCACTGACGAGGAGGAGTACCGTGTGGTCCAGCGGTACCTCTCTGAACTCGAGCGGTCAGGAGTCCAGGTTACCTGGTTTTCGTATTCCCTGCCCGCCGAGCGTCAGCTGAAGGTCGCTATCCGCGGCATTCCGGTCGACACCGACCCGGAATTGATTGTCGCCGAGCTGCGTGAGCTGGGCTTTGAACCAGAGCACGCCCAGCCCATCCGCGCCAGGAAGGGCAAACCAGGTTGCCTTTTCCTGGCTATCCTTCGCCGCACTCCAGATTTGACACCTGCCATCTATAATATCACGGAGTTACTCTGTATGCCGGGTGTCAAGATCGAGGCCTGGCGGGGCAAGAGGGGCCCCGCCCAATGTCATAGGTGCCAGGGGTTCAGGCACTCCTCTCACCTGTGCCATCGTCCTGTTGCCTGTGTACGCTGTGGCCAAGGACACCGCGCAGCTGACTGCACCATGCCCAAGGAGGGCACCCCCCACTGCGTCAACTGCCAGGGGGCGCACTCCGCGAACAACACCTCGTGTCCGGTGTTTCGCGACGAGGCGCGGAATAAACGCGCCGGGACCATTGCCAGGTCGACTCCGGCTCCGCGACCTGCTGCTCCTGCTGCTCCTGCTGCCTCCTCCGCACCATCCGCACCATCTGCCGCTGTCGCCGCTAACTCTGCCGCTGACACCGCGCAAGCTGCGCCCACCACAACGGTGCGACGCGGTAAACGCGGCGGCCGCCGCAAGGCGCCCTCTGCTGCAGCCAAATCTGCAGCAAAACCAAAACCAACACCAGTTGTTCGTCGCGACGCCAGTCGCCCCTCTAGCCGGGGGGGCCCTGCCAGGAATACCCTCCTGTCAGATGTGGCGATCGGCGCAGCTGTCGATAGAGCAGTCCGAGAGCTTTTGGGAGCTCTCTACCCGGCCGGTCCCCCTGGGGAGGGTGGACGTAGGTCGCGCAGTCGAGGCGTAAAATTCTCACAATGATTCTACGCCTCATCCACTGGAACGTCAACGGCCTCAAGGGGAAGGCCGCCTATTTACGTCACCTCCTCCGAGCGCAGAACATCGATGTCGCCCTGCTCTCGGAAACACAACTCCGCCCCGACTTCCGCCTCAGCGCTGCGGGCTATTGTGTCTACCGGGTGGACCACATCTCGCCTCAAGGGCGCGCCTATCGGGGGTTAGCGGTTCTCATACGCCGCTCCATCCCGCACAGGACCATCGCAGCCCGTGACTCCATTGGCCTCCACTCTCTCGGGGTAGAGATTACTGTTGGAGGGCGGCCCACAAATCTCTATGCCATCTACGCCCCTCCCAATGAACGACTCAGTTTTTCCGAGGTGGAAGCGATCGTCTGCTCGGGCCAGCCGACGATAGCCGCAGGTGATTGGAACGCCAAGCATACTGCATGGCACTCGGCTTCCATCAATCCACGTGGCCGCTTACTTCTCCACCACGCCGAGATGCTGGGGTACTCAGTCGAGGGTCCCGACTCCCCCACGCACTATCCAGCACATGCCAATCACCTACCAGATATCCTCGACCTAGTGGTGCACCGCGGGATCGACCTCCCCATTCTGCAGGAGGTAGTTGTGGATGAGTTCCTTTCGGATCATCTACCGGTGCTCTGCGTCATAGCGGATGACCGTCCCTCCGCGCCGACGCGTTCCGCTCGGATGACCGACTGGACGGCGTTTTCGCGTCTCCTCGCGGACGCCCCTCCACCTCCCGCACCTGCATCACCGAGTGCCATTGACTCCACGGCCGCGCACATCACGGCAGAGCTCCAACGGGCCTTGTCCGAGGCCACCACAGAGCGTCCACCGGAGGTAGTTATCTCCGACCTCCCACCCCATGTCAAGAGGATGATCCAGCTGAAGCGGAGCCTCAGGAGGCGCTGGCAGCACAATCGCTGCCCGGTGCTCAAAGCTCAGCTGAATCGCCTCGCTTCCCGTGTAAAGGACGAGCTCGCGAACCACGAGAAGCGGACATGGGAGTACACTCTTGGCGACGCCACCACGGACCCGGTTCGCCTTCACCGCATTTGCAGGAGCCTCTATAAGACCCGGGAGCCAACGCGGCCTCTTCGTGACCAGCATGGCACCCTTATTTACGACGACAAGGATCGGGCTGAACTATTCGCTGCGCACCTGGAGCAGCAGTTCACACCAAACCCCGCGGCGTCCCCTAGCCGCGTGGTAGAGGTTGAAAACGCGCTTGCTGCGCAGCCCTCCGGCCCGATACCTCCCGACCTCGACCCGATATTCTTCTCGCCATCCCAAGTGCGGAAGAATATATCCGCCCTGAAACTGAAGAAGGCGCCCGGACCAGATGGAATCCCCAACAGAGCGCTCCGCCACCTCCCTATACGTTGGATCGTGGCGTTGACGCGTCTCTTCACGGCGGTACTCCGGTTCGGCCACTTCCCGACTTCATGGAAGACCGGCAAGGTGATCGTATTACCAAAGCCCGGCAAGGACCCTTTGAAGCCCGAGAGCTACCGGCCCATCACCTTGCTGTCGACCCAGTCCAAGCTGTTCGAGACCCTGCTGCTGCGACACTTTGTCGCGTACGTACAGCCCAGGCGAGAGCAGTTTGGCTTCAGGGCGGAACACAGCACGACACTGCAGTTAACGCACGTGCTGCACACAGTGACCGCGGCCCTCAACAAGAAGGAGGGCGCGGCGGCCGTGCTGTTGGACATGGCTAAGGCCTTCGACCGTGTCTGGCATGCCGGCCTCGTGCTGAAGCTCGCCGAGTCTCCACTCCCCCGCCGGATCGTCGCGGTGCTACGCTCCTTCCTGGAGAACCGACAGTTCTTTGTCTCTGTCGGTAAGGAAGCGTCAAGCCTGCGACCCATCACGGCGGGTGTCCCGCAAGGCAGCGTTTTGTCACCCGCCTTGTACACTCTCTACACTGACGATGTTCCATGCGCCGAGGGCTGCTCCGTGGCTCTTTACGCCGACGACACGGCGTATGTCGCCACATCGCTCACGGCGCGACACGCGGGTGTCAAACTTCAGCGCTGCCTGGACCTCCTGCCAGCCTGGTTGCAGAATTGGAGACTCGCAGCTAACCCTGATAAGACCCAGGCGATAGCCTTTGGCCGCAGAAGGCTGCCGACCGCTCCTCTCCGCTTTCTGGACCGAGACCTGCCGTGGTTGAGTGCCGTCACCTACTTGGGGGTGACTATCGACTCGGGCCTCACCATGCGGCAGCACGTCGGTCGGATCACGGGGAGAGCTAAGTATGTTGCGGGTGCTCTTCGCCCGCTCTTCAAGTCGCGCCTTCCGCTCCGCACGAAACTCGCACTGTATAAGACGTACGTGCGCCCCCACCTCACATATGCGGCGCCAGCGTGGTTCGCTCTTGCTGCTGAAACCCACCGCCGACGATTGCGCGCTGTGCAGAGCCAGACGCTCCGGCGCATCGTCGGTGCGCCGCGCTACGTGAGGAACGCCACAATTGCGAGGGACCTGCGGATGGAGTGCATCGACGAGTTCGTCACACGGCTCGCGAAACGGATGTTTGAGAGGGCGGACGCCTCTCGATTCCCCCACCTCCATCGCATAGCGCCGTGGCACTCCAGGCCACCTGACCAGAGACGACCGTACCCGCGTGAGCTCTTGAGCGCGGGTACTTTGGATTTGACACCGGGGCCGAGCAACCGCCGGCCCCCCCCCGGACTTGACACCCCGGATTTGGCACCAGGGTCGAGTGAGATTACTCCTCGGCCCCTCCCCATCTTGACTAGGGCGGACACCTCAGCTTCGTCCGCTGGTCGCCTCACTGGGCCTCTCCCGGATTACCCGGGAGTCTCACCTGGCGGGGCTTGACCGCGAGCTGCGGGCCCGCCCCTCACATTCTTGGACTTACATCTCGGGCCGAGTGAGTGATCTCCTCGGCCCTCTACCCAGGGCTATATTAGGCCCGCCCAAATAACCGCCCTGTATCAACAGGGCGCGGACCACAGTCTTTTTGAAGGGCCTCAGGGCCGATCAAAATAGAGCACGGGCCCCGCGGGGCCTGTGACCACATACTATCGTAATAATTCATTATACAATTATACATTATACATTCAACATTCAAAACTCTTCATTATTTCTCAACGCTTCTCTGCAAGTTAAGGAGTTTTATAACCTACAACCTTCAACTCCTAAAGTGGTGACCCCTACAAAAGAAAATACGCCCTACGCAAGAAAATACGCCCCGACGCAAGAAGAAAACACAAGATGTCCAACGTAGAAAATTCCGGCGCAGAGAAACGTCAAGCCTCATCACAAGCAGCCATCGACACCCTCATCGGTGAAATCAGAAGGCTGTCTTTGGAAGTTGCAGAACTACGAGCACAACCGCGAGACAACTACCGCAACAGTCGCCCTCGCCACCGTTTTCAACCACGCTCGCGGAACGCATCGAACCATCGCAACGAAAACCGACGAGAGTCGCAAGAAGACCGAAGCCGAAAAAAATCTCCAATGCCGTACTGCTATTACCATCATCGATATGGTATGGACGCGATGAAATGCGCACCACCATGCAGTTTCAAGCCCATCAACCAGTCGGAAAACTAAAAGTAACGCTGGACGCGGCGGGAACCGGCGTTACCGAATCTTCACACCGCCTTTTCGTTACTGACAGGGTAACAAAACTTACCTTTTTGGTTGATACAGGAGCCAATATCTCCGTCTTACCAAAGGAAAAAGGCTCACGCGAAAAACCACTGCCGTTTCAACTCTACGCCGCCAACAACACTGTGATTCCAACGTACGGAGAGAAATCGCTTCAACTCGACCTCAACCTTCGAAGACCATTCACATGGAAATTCATCGTAGCAGATGTGTCACGGCCAATCTTGGGAGCAGATTTCCTGCAACACCACCATCTCATTGTCGACGTAAAACACCGACGATTGATCGACGGGAAAACGCAGCTGGTAACTAACGCTCAACTCAGCACTGCAAACATACCTACAGTTCGCAGCATAGACATTGAGCAAAATTACCACAACGTTCTCGCAGATTTCCCTGGCACAACCAGAATCACTTCAATGAAGCTCAGTCCAAAACACTCAGTTGAACACTTCATTGAAACAAATGGACCGCCCTTACACTGCAGGCCACGCCCCATCGCACCACATCGCTACGAAACGGTCAGGAAGGAATTTCAAAACATGATTGATCAAGGGTTATGCAGACCAAGCAAGAGCCCTTGGGCATCACCTCTCCACGTCGTGCCGAAAAAAAATGGAGAATTACGCGTCTGTGGTGATTACCGAAGGCTCAACGCTATAACCAAGCCCGATCGTTACCCCATACCACGCATTCGCGACTTCACCTACCAACTCGCCGGAAAGAAAATTTTCTCCACACTCGATCTTAACCGCGCTTACCAACAATTACCAGTCAGCGAACAAGACGTGGAAAAAACCGCTATCATCACACCATTTGGCCTTTTCGAGTTCCCGCGCATGTGTCCTGGCCTAAAGAACGCCGGCCAAACCTTCCAACGCTTCATTCACGAAGTACTGCGCGAACTCGACTTCGTATTCCCTTTCGTTGATGACCTACTTATTGCATCAACAGACGAGGAAGAGCACCGAAAACACCTACGCACCGTATTACAGCGACTTGAAGAATACGGCATCACTATCAACCCGTCAAAATGTGTTTTCGGCCAGCCAACTGTCAAGTTCCTCGGTCACCAAGTCACGGCGGAAGGGATACAGCCACCTCAAGAGAAAGTACAAGCCATCACCGATTTCCCAAAACCTCAAACCGTGGAAGAGCTGCGACGTTTCCTTGGTATGATAAACTTCTACCGTGAAAATATCAAGGACGCCGCCACCATACAAGCGCCGCTGAATACGTACTTACACAACGTTAAGAAGCGAGACAAAACTAAGATCGACTGGACCGCTGAATCAACGCAAGCTTATGAAGCATGTAAAGAGAGCATCAAAAACGCCGCTTTACTCGCTCATCCGTCTCACCATGCGACACTTGCAATATTTAGCGACGCGAGCGACAAAACAGCCGGTGCTGCACTCAATCAGTTCGTCAACAATTCATGGCAACCACTAGGCTACTTCTCGAAGAAATTCACTGACGCACAGACTCGCTACAGTACCTACGATCGAGAGCTACTCGCCATCTACATGGCTGTCAAACACTTCCGCAAAATGTTCGAAGGACGAGAATTAATAATATTCACCGACCACAAGCCGCTAACTTTCGCCTTCACTAAGACCAACACTAACAGCGAATCACCGCGACGCACTCGCCAACTACTCTACATCAGCGAATTCACCACTGATTTACGACATGTCAGTGGATCGCAAAATGCAGCCGCAGACGCACTGTCACGCGTTGATGCAATTACCTGTCCATCACCGATCGACTACAAGCTACTTGCAGAAGCTCAAGAGCGAGACAGCGACACTATCCAAGCACTCAGCCTACAGAGCAACTTATCCTTCAAGCAAGTCAGCCTGCCTGCATCAAACATCAAATTGCATTGCGAAGTTTCAACCCCTTACTTACGTCCGTACTTACCTGAAGAATACCGACGTATCGCATTCGACGCAGTTCATAACGTTAGCCACCCTGGGATCAAAACTACAAGAAAATTAATAACGCAACGTTATTTCTGGCCCTCAATGAACGCGGACGTCGGCAAGTGGGCAAAAGTATGTCTACAGTGTCAGCGCGCCAAAATACAGCGCCACACATCAAGTCAATTATCAATCTTTCCGCCAACCGAACGATTCGAACACGTTCACATTGATATCGTTGGTCCGCTACCTACCTCAGCCAGCGGTCATCGATACCTGGTTACAATGATCGACCGAGCAACGAGATGGCCTGAAGCATACCCTTTATGCGAAATATCAGCTGAGAACGTCGCCAAAGCAGTCTACGAAGGTTGGATTTCCCGTTTCGGTTGTCCTATAACAATAACGACGGATCAAGGACGCCAATTCGAAAGCAGAGTATTTGCATCTCTTTCTCGCCTACTCGGAATCGAAAAAACGCGCACGACTCCATATCATGCGCAATGCAACGGTATCATCGAACGATGGCATCGCGTTCTGAAGACAGCATTAAAGGCAAGACTACAGACCGCAAGAAGCTGGATCGACGAGTTACCAACGGTCCTACTCGGAGTACGCGCCGCCATGCGAAGTGATACCGGTGTAAGCGCCGCCCAGCTTACTTATGGATGCAACATACGCTTACCCGGTGATTTCTTAGCAATGACCCGCGATAACGTCATCATGGACTCTGCCTACATCGATCGACTACGCGACGCAATACGTAATCTACAACCAATGCCGAGCCAATCACACAGCAACACAAAACCAATATTCGTGCATCGCGACCTGCAAACATGTGAATATGTATTCGTACGCATAGACGCCGTAAAGAAGCCACTACAAGCACCTTACGACGGACCCTATCGTGTGCTGAAACGAGACAGCAAGATATTCACATTGCAGTTACCTAACCGCGAGATGAATATCTCTATTGACAGACTCAAACCTGCCTACACTATCGCCGAGCAAGACATGCCTATTGTCACAACACCGAGTACCTGCAACGAGCAAAAAACATCAAGTGCGAGCGATGAACGACCCAATGACAATACGCTGAAACAACGGAACATCGAAAAGGACTCAACACCTACAAAAACAACTCGCCAAGGTCGCACTATACGCCTGCCGGTACGCTTTCGCTAGAGGGGGAATCCTGTAGGTGACGCTTTCGTTTGATATAGTCGATGTGTTCTGAGAAGAACACGTCTTGAATCTTCGACGGCGCGCGCGCAAATGGGCCCACGCCTAGCCGCGCAGCATATTTATAGAAGCGCACGCCCTCTCGCTCTAAAGTGCATGGACGTGATTGGCTACACCCACGCTGCAATCTTATTAACCCTAGTGCTAAGTTTAGACTAAGTTTTTTTGTACAAATACTTGTGTTTTAGAGAATAATTCATGTATCGCCGTCTGCTACCTAGTGTGCACACGAGCCGTCCTACGTTCCGAGTCTTTTACTACTTTAATCGTAAAGTTGTGCAAGATCGCCGTTAGCGGGAGCCGCCTGTGTCTATTTATCGCCGACGTGCTAGGCTGATTCCGTGCTGTGCCTACCCCGGCCTCCCACCAGCGGGTCTCACCGGGTGATGCTCATGTGCGGAGGACGCTGAACACGTCTCGGCTGTGCCTGGCAGACTCCCTGCTTCGAAATGAAGCAACGCTCTCGCGAAACCAGCCCGCGCGCTGGTGCCTCCCGCCCTAGCGGTCGAGGCATGCTGGCCCGAGCTGGCTCGTCGCGATCCCATCCGCGCTCTTCTTCGCCGCGTCCTAGTGTTAGTGTCAGTGATGCGAAAAGCCGCGCAAGGGCGCATTCTTTGCCGAGGCATTCTAGCCGCGAAGAGATGCACCCCCCAACCCCCCGCACCGCGGTTACCACTACTACGCCAGGGGGCGGGGGCTACCCTCACTTCGCCTCCTCCACACCGCACCGCGCATCTTCCCTGCGCGCTACCCCTCCGCCCTTTCCCGCGACTAAAGTACCAGCGGACACCGCGAGTTTCGCTTTTAGCGCGGGAGAGCCATCTTTTTTCATTCGTACCGTCGCACCTGGTGATCTCTCCAAAGACCCCAATGAGTTGCTGACGTTCCTCGAGGGGGACTTGCGCCCGCTTGAGCCGGTTTCTCCGCGGTCGGAGTATGAGGCGGATGCGCTCTTTGTAGCGCAGACGCTCATCAACCGATTCGCGTCTGCTGGCCTCGCGCGGGCCATGATCGATTACTTAAGTTCGGTCAGAGGCCGCCTCCACCGTGATGGCGCCTTGACATCCCCGCTGTCACTGGCTGAACACAGCTTTGTCGAGCAGCACACCCGACGTTTGGCTGTTCGCCGCCCAGCCGATGACTCCGCTGACAACGCCCGTGCAACCAAGCGGCCGTGCACTGCGGCCTCGCCGCCACCGCCACCGCCGCCACTGCTTACACCTCCACTGCTTCAGCAGCGCCCTCTGGCGCAACGTGACCCACGCCGCAATCGCGCGCTGGCCGCTGCCGCCTCTGCCACAGCTCCGATCTCCACTGCTTCGTCGCTCGTGCTGCGCTCCGCAGCGCCTACGCCTTCGCCGCGCAACCTTGCCCCAAGCGTTGCGCTTTCTTCAGCTGCACCGCTTCAGCCCTCCGAGCAGTCCCCGCTGCCTGATCGTGCGGCTGCGCAGCCGCCTCACATTTCTCCTGCGCCTCACGCGCAGCAACAATCGTTTCCTGCAGAACTTTCGCAGCCCGCGCAGCAACCTGCGCCACCACCGCCTGCTCACCCCATCTCTCCGCCGCCTACCTTCGCGCAGATGGCTGCCGCCCCGACGGTACCTTGTCGCCCTCGTCTGGCGCCTCTGCCAAATCCGCCCTCCGAGCCGCCCAAGCCCAAGTACCCGCCCTTCGTGATTGAGTCTTTGCCTAACTGGCTCAACCACGTGCGGGAGATGCGGGCGCGCCTTGGGCGCACAATCAACGCCAGGGCCTTTGGTCAGGGTCTCAAGATAACACCCACTGACGAGGAGGAGTACCGTGTGGTCCAGCGGTACCTCTCTGAACTCGAGCGGTCAGGAGTCCAGGTTACCTGGTTTTCGTATTCCCTGCCCGCCGAGCGTCAGCTGAAGGTCGCTATCCGCGGCATTCCGGTCGACACCGACCCGGAATTGATTGTCGCCGAGCTGCGTGAGCTGGGCTTTGAACCAGAGCACGCCCAGCCCATCCGCGCCAGGAAGGGCAAACCAGGTTGCCTTTTCCTGGCTATCCTTCGCCGCACTCCAGATTTGACACCTGCCATCTATAATATCACGGAGTTACTCTGTATGCCGGGTGTCAAGATCGAGGCCTGGCGGGGCAAGAGGGGCCCCGCCCAATGTCATAGGTGCCAGGGGTTCAGGCACTCCTCTCACCTGTGCCATCGTCCTGTTGCCTGTGTACGCTGTGGCCAAGGACACCGCGCAGCTGACTGCACCATGCCCAAGGAGGGCACCCCCCACTGCGTCAACTGCCAGGGGGCGCACTCCGCGAACAACACCTCGTGTCCGGTGTTTCGCGACGAGGCGCGGAATAAACGCGCCGGGACCATTGCCAGGTCGACTCCGGCTCCGCGACCTGCTGCTCCTGCTGCTCCTGCTGCCTCCTCCGCACCATCCGCACCATCTGCCGCTGTCGCCGCTAACTCTGCCGCTGACACCGCGCAAGCTGCGCCCACCACAACGGTGCGACGCGGTAAACGCGGCGGCCGCCGCAAGGCGCCCTCTGCTGCAGCCAAATCTGCAGCAAAACCAAAACCAACACCAGTTGTTCGTCGCGACGCCAGTCGCCCCTCTAGCCGGGGGGGCCCTGCCAGGAATACCCTCCTGTCAGATGTGGCGATCGGCGCAGCTGTCGATAGAGCAGTCCGAGAGCTTTTGGGAGCTCTCTACCCGGCCGGTCCCCCTGGGGAGGGTGGACGTAGGTCGCGCAGTCGAGGCGTAAAATTCTCACAATGATTCTACGCCTCATCCACTGGAACGTCAACGGCCTCAAGGGGAAGGCCGCCTATTTACGTCACCTCCTCCGAGCGCAGAACATCGATGTCGCCCTGCTCTCGGAAACACAACTCCGCCCCGACTTCCGCCTCAGCGCTGCGGGCTATTGTGTCTACCGGGTGGACCACATCTCGCCTCAAGGGCGCGCCTATCGGGGGTTAGCGGTTCTCATACGCCGCTCCATCCCGCACAGGACCATCGCAGCCCGTGACTCCATTGGCCTCCACTCTCTCGGGGTAGAGATTACTGTTGGAGGGCGGCCCACAAATCTCTATGCCATCTACGCCCCTCCCAATGAACGACTCAGTTTTTCCGAGGTGGAAGCGATCGTCTGCTCGGGCCAGCCGACGATAGCCGCAGGTGATTGGAACGCCAAGCATACTGCATGGCACTCGGCTTCCATCAATCCACGTGGCCGCTTACTTCTCCACCACGCCGAGATGCTGGGGTACTCAGTCGAGGGTCCCGACTCCCCCACGCACTATCCAGCACATGCCAATCACCTACCAGATATCCTCGACCTAGTGGTGCACCGCGGGATCGACCTCCCCATTCTGCAGGAGGTAGTTGTGGATGAGTTCCTTTCGGATCATCTACCGGTGCTCTGCGTCATAGCGGATGACCGTCCCTCCGCGCCGACGCGTTCCGCTCGGATGACCGACTGGACGGCGTTTTCGCGTCTCCTCGCGGACGCCCCTCCACCTCCCGCACCTGCATCACCGAGTGCCATTGACTCCACGGCCGCGCACATCACGGCAGAGCTCCAACGGGCCTTGTCCGAGGCCACCACAGAGCGTCCACCGGAGGTAGTTATCTCCGACCTCCCACCCCATGTCAAGAGGATGATCCAGCTGAAGCGGAGCCTCAGGAGGCGCTGGCAGCACAATCGCTGCCCGGTGCTCAAAGCTCAGCTGAATCGCCTCGCTTCCCGTGTAAAGGACGAGCTCGCGAACCACGAGAAGCGGACATGGGAGTACACTCTTGGCGACGCCACCACGGACCCGGTTCGCCTTCACCGCATTTGCAGGAGCCTCTATAAGACCCGGGAGCCAATGCGGCCTCTTCGTGACCAGCATGGCACCCTTATTTACGACGACAAGGATCGGGCTGAACTATTCGCTGCGCACCTGGAGCAGCAGTTCACACCAAACCCCGCGGCGTCCCCTAGCCGCGTGGTAGAGGTTGAAAACGCGCTTGCTGCGCAGCCCTCCGGCCCGATACCTCCCGACCTCGACCCGATATTCTTCTCGCCATCCCAAGTGCGGAAGAATATATCCGCCCTGAAACTGAAGAAGGCGCCCGGACCAGATGGAATCCCCAACAGAGCGCTCCGCCACCTCCCTATGCGTTGGATCGTGGCGTTGACGCGTCTCTTCACGGCGGTACTCCGGTTCGGCCACTTCCCGACTTCATGGAAGACCGGCAAGGTGATCGTATTACCAAAGCCCGGCAAGGACCCTTTGAAGCCCGAGAGCTACCGGCCCATCACCTTGCTGTCGACCCAGTCCAAGCTGTTCGAGACCCTGCTGCTGCGACACTTTGTCGCGTACGTACAGCCCAGGCGAGAGCAGTTTGGCTTCAGGGCGGAACACAGCACGACACTGCAGTTAACGCACGTGCTGCACACAGTGACCGCGGCCCTCAACAAGAAGGAGGGCGCGGCGGCCGTGCTGTTGGACATGGCTAAGGCCTTCGACCGTGTCTGGCATGCCGGCCTCGTGCTGAAGCTCGCCGAGTCTCCACTCCCCCGCCGGATCGTCGCGGTGCTACGCTCCTTCCTGGAGAACCGACAGTTCTTTGTCTCTGTCGGTAAGGAAGCGTCAAGCCTGCGACCCATCACGGCGGGTGTCCCGCAAGGCAGCGTTTTGTCACCCGCCTTGTACACTCTCTACACTGACGATGTTCCATGCGCCGAGGGCTGCTCCGTGGCTCTTTACGCCGACGACACGGCGTATGTCGCCACATCGCTCACGGCGCGACACGCGGGTGTCAAACTTCAGCGCTGCCTGGACCTCCTGCCAGCCTGGTTGCAGAATTGGAGACTCGCAGCTAACCCTGATAAGACCCAGGCGATAGCCTTTGGCCGCAGAAGGCTGCCGACCGCTCCTCTCCGCTTTCTGGACCGAGACCTGCCGTGGTTGAGTGCCGTCACCTACTTGGGGGTGACTATCGACTCGGGCCTCACCATGCGGCAGCACGTCGGTCGGATCACGGGGAGAGCTAAGTATGTTGCGGGTGCTCTTCGCCCGCTCTTCAAGTCGCGCCTTCCGCTCCGCACGAAACTCGCACTGTATAAGACGTACGTGCGCCCCCACCTCACATATGCGGCGCCAGCGTGGTTCGCTCTTGCTGCTGAAACCCACCGCCGACGATTGCGCGCTGTGCAGAGCCAGACGCTCCGGCGCATCGTCGGTGCGCCGCGCTACGTGAGGAACGCCACAATTGCGAGGGACCTGCGGATGGAGTGCATCGACGAGTTCGTCACACGGCTCGCGAAACGGATGTTTGAGAGGGCGGACGCCTCTCGATTCCCCCACCTCCATCGCATTGCGCCGTGGCACTCCAGGCCACCTGACCAGAGACGACCGTACCCGCGTGAGCTCTTGAGCGCGGGTACTTTGGATTTGACACCGGGGCCGAGCAACCGCCGGCCCCCCCCCGGACTTGACACCCCGGATTTGGCACCAGGGTCGAGTGAGATTACTCCTCGGCCCCTCCCCATCTTGACTAGGGCGGACACCTCAGCTTCGTCCGCTGGTCGCCTCACTGGGCCTCTCCCGGATTACCCGGGAGTCTCACCTGGCGGGGCTTGACCGCGAGCTGCGGGCCCGCCCTTCACATTCTTGGACTTACATCTCGGGCCGAGTGAGTGATCTCCTCGGCCCTCTACCCAGGGCTATATTAGGCCCGCCCAAATAACCGCCCTGTATCAACAGGGCGCGGACCACAGTCTTTTTGAAGGGCCTCAGGGCCGATCAAAATAGAGCACGGGCCCCGCGGGGCCTGTGACCACATACTATCGTAGAATAATTCATTATACAATTATACATTATACATTCAACATTCAAAACTCTTCATTATTTCTCAACGCTTCTCTGCAAGTTAAGGAGTTTTATAACCTACAACCTTCAACTCCTAAAAGATTATATTAATCTGAATCTGACTCTCCTAGTACGACAATGTCTTTATTTAATTTAGTTTCAATTTTGCGCTGATAGTTAATACTTGAGTCACAAACTGAACAAATTGCTTCATTCTGTTTCGCTGCTCGTTTGAAGCCATTCTTTTAAATCGGGATCTTGAAGCCAAGAATCCCTAAATTTTTTGGAATATTGAGGTTTCGGCAAAGCGTCGTATGAATAATATTTTCATCTAAAAATGTGTATTCGCGAAACGAAACAACAACGCACTGAATCCGATTGACCGAGTTTAAAAACATTGGACTAAGTATTGTAAAATGCTGTCAAATAGAATAGAAAGCGGAAATTATATCCCTCTCAACTATTTAGTATTCCGTAGAGCGAGATACAGATAGATGATAGATCTCGCCCTTGCATTCCATCGTTTTTTATTAATCGCCTTATACTTATTTTTAAAGAGGAATATGTAAATGAATTGGTGTTGCCTGCATAGTAAAATAAATACTCCTAAAAATATATAGGTTTATATTTTGAAAGTATAAAATATGGCTAAATAGTCGTTTCTTATAATTTATGATAATTCTCCTAATCCGCTAAAAAAACCACTAGCCACTAAAACCAAAAATTTTCCACTAAAAGGAAAAAAAGGATCCAAACCACCAGATTTAGTGGAAAATCTACTAAGCTGGCAACACTGCAGTAGCAAAGTTGGCGTGAGTGTCAATGTCAGAAAAAATGGCGAGATGTTACCGTTATCCTTATATAATAAACGAAGTGTTATATTTTATACATATAAATACTGCAGATTATATTTAACTTCGTTGTTGGGTACCCACTACTGATTGAGAATAATGCGAAATCGAATAGATTTATCACAAAATATAAACACTACCCATCCCTACATCAACTGTCAAACAGACAAAACTTTGACAAGTTATGATCAATTTGAATTTTGATGTTGGTTTTTTGGTTTAGGTTTTTAGCCGAATTTAGCCTTTAGGTACTTTTTACAGCTCAAAGTTACAATAAACTTACGTCTTTAGTCTTAGATATTGAGTATTGACTATCAGTTACCTATCTGAAATCTATAGAATTTAATAGTTATAGACCTACTTAAAACTTTTACAATAATTCATTAATTGGCAGTTGGAAGCATTAAAATACGTTCATCTTCCAATTGAATACCTTGCAATTTCAAAATGATTTATATTTCTCTTATAAAATTTGTTGCTTTTTTGGTAAGTTTTTTCACAGTTATTCATACTTTATATATTTAGTAAGTTTTGATAACAGCCATTCGTACTTTATATATTTTATTTTTAGGATTTGCTTGCAGTTGGACTAATAGTGCCATTAATTCCCAGTCATGTTAGACAATTGGGTGGAAGTCATATTTATGTAGGAATTTTAGGTTCAGTTTATTCAGGATTTCAATTAGGATCTGGTCCATTAATCGTAAGTATTAGTTCTATCTTGAATTATTTACTAGATACTGTGATGAATAATAGCAAATAAAAAGCTTTACTTTGTAAGTAATTTTCACTTTTTTATTTATATTACAGGGAAGTTTAAGTGACTTAAAAGGCTGTCGAAATATACTTATTTATACTTTACTTATATGTTCAGCTGCCTATGTGGGTATGGGACTAACAACATCACTTACAATTATTGTACTCTTGCGAGCCATATTAGGTAATATTTTTGAAATAGTTTTGTATAAAGATATGAGCTAAGCTTAAAAGTTGGTAGGTAGTAGATTGTTGCCAAGAATGTAAAAAAGGAGGTCAGGCAATGCAAATACCCAGTCTATAAAATGTGTATAAATTACTGGACCGGTTTTTTGTACCTAGTATATGTACTAGGTACAAAAAACCGGATTAAGTATGCTTAATAATCATTTTTAAATAACATGTTGCAACTGCATGAATTTTTACAGGTCTATTTAAACAAACACAGTTGTTGACAAAAGCACTAGTTCCTGAATATGAAAAAGATGAAAAAAAGCAATCTGCCATTTTTGGAAAAATGGCTGCTATATCTGGAATGGGTATGACATTAGGTCCTATAATTGGAGGACATATTATTGAAGACCATCCTGAAAATGGGTTTTACTACATAGCTGCAATTGTTGCTTTTTGTTTCATTATTAATGCAGGTAATGAGAAAAAAATTGTTTATAGTTATCAGTATAAAATAAGATAATCATTAAAACTAAAACAAAGAACTAATTAATATAATTATTAGTTAGTGAAACTGAATATTTGGTTGTCACTTTGTCATCAAAATGAAATAATTGCTAATTTTCTATAAATTTTTCAGGTTGTGTGTTTATGTTGCCCCAAATAAACATTAAAGTGAAGAAATCAAAAGAAAAGACTCATTCCAAGCAAAATTTTTTCCAATTAATATATAGTAATTGTAAGGATTCTGCTTTAGAATTATCTACAGTTGATTGGTCACAATACTGGGAGGTGTTAATGTTTAAGGCCTTACTAGGTTTTGCTATGGGAGTATATTATTCAAATTATTCAGTATATTTAAAAACTCAATATGAACTGTCACCAAAGCATATTGGTTATGTTATATCATTGCAAGGCATAATAGGTGCAATTTCTAGTTTTCTTATGGGTTACATAAATAGCTATTACCCTAATGATAAGGATTTCAGTCATAGGAATTACCATGTGTTTTTACTATTGTCTATTTCAATCTTTGGACTTAGTGCATCTTCAAATATAATGTTTTATTCATTATGGCTCATTCCTATGTCTATAGGAAACGCTGTAGGCAGATTGGTAACTTTAGAAATGATTTTGAGGAAAAGTGATACAGCACATAAAGGTACATTGATTGGTGCTTCTAATAGTGTAGCTTCTTTATCTGGTGTCTTATCACCAATGGCAGCAGGGCTTATTGGTCAGTATCTAGGTGTTAAATATGTTATTTATGCATCATTATGCTCAAATGTTATAGCACTTATTTTAAGTTATAGATACAAAACTAGACATGTTAAAGTTGAATGATCAATAGGGATACACAAAATTAAGTTTTTCATGTTGGTAATAACTTGTTTTATTTTAAAAACCTTTAAAGTAGAAACTTATGTTTCTAAATTAATATTGATTATATCTATTATTTACCTAAAACTACTAATTATTATCTAGTCATCCAGGGACTGCATTTGCTTTTTCCTCATTTCCTTTAACAGTTGCTGAAAAGCCTCTTTGTCCTGAACATTTTCTGGTGGAAAAATTTGTCGCTTAGTGTTTGTGACCCACTCTTCGAAATATGTTGGCTGATTGAAATAAAAAAATAATGCTACGGGAAAAGATGTGTACATAGCCATTCGTGCCACTTCCAGTTTCCAATTACCCATCGTAGTTTTTAATATTACTAATGTACCAAACCAAGTTTTTGCGTGATTCCAAATTTCACGTTCCAGATAGAAAACAATCTATTAACTATTTATGGTAGGAATTAGCTATTGCTATCAGCTGTAGCTTGTGCTCAAATCTGAAACGATGAGTATGACATGACTATTGACTCAAAGTAAATCAATTAGCAGAAGTGTTAAGTGGCTTTCAGACTACGCTATACTTGCTATAACAATATCGCGCACATACATACTTCATACTACGCTATACTATATAGTATTGGCTATACGGAGTTCGGCTGTGCTATATCGCGCGCCGCCCTCTCTTCCTTCCTCACCCCCGGCCGTCCCGTAAGTGAAACAAGCAAACACTTCAAAGATCGCGGTTAACTGAGCTTGCTATATATTATAGCCGTATAGCGTAGTGTGAACGCCATGCTATATAGTATAGCATGGCAAATATAGTATAGCGTAGTCTGAAAGCACCTTTACTACATTTTGTTTAGTTCCGGTTTTCAACAATAGATGGCAGGTGTACAGTGTTATTAACATAATTTACATATAATTTTTTAATTGCCCTCTTAACATGTTTGAATGTTTAGTTTTATTAGGTACTTTGTAATTATTACCCTACAGTTTGGCCAACATTATATTAGAGATCCAGGGAGTTGATCCAAAGACTGCATCGAAAAGACATTGACACTTACGCTAACTTAGCAACATCTAGATCAGTCCTCAGATTGTATATTATTAGAGTTCATGTTCACAGGATTAAGAAGGGAGGAAATCGTAGATAAAGAATTAGTATAAAGGAGCTAATAGCGCATACAATGTAAGACAGAAAATGTGATATACATTATGGCTATGTTTGCTTATGTAATCCAACCATTTACACATGTTACAGAGTAGGTATGGATATTATGCTACTATCTGATGAATGTGATTCGCACTTTGGTCGGTTAATACCAATTAACTTAATTAACTGCAATAATTCACATAACTGCAAACTCATAGTATCAAATATCTATTACGGTTCAAAAACAATATTTTTTTGTTAACTGTTATTGTTTTAGACTTTAGAGCAAAACAGCTCTTTAGGCATAAATCTGCCATCGACGACACCAATGGCAAACAAAAAAAACCGTTAGGCATATAAAGACAAAAAGCCTTTATAATTTCACATTTGCGCCTTCTTAATCTTGCAATTATTATTATATTAGCAGCCCCTCTAAACCTAATTCTATATCTACGGAGGAAATGAATAAAAATAGCTAGATTTGACATATTAGAAATATTACACATTCTGCGGTTGGGGCTGGAGCTGGATGCAAGAACAACGATAACGCCTAATAAGAATATTCTATATTTGCTTTGAAAATTTAAGCTTAGAATGCTTAAATAAATAATTATATTATTATTCATTTCAACATACAACAATTAATTAAATTAATGTAATAAACATACCAAAAAAATCTTGTTCAGATACACCTGTAATCTCGGGCAAAATAAATATGATCTACAGTCTCTTATATTAAAAATATATATATACCTACCTATAGTATTAGGTATAGTATAATAAATACATTAAAAATCTCTTGAAAACTCTTGAAATCTTAAGTTTTATCCTTAAGATCCTATAATAATATATTTTTTGCTCATTTACTAGGTTTATGTATAATCTGTATTTTAATAATGTTGCTCCTCATTTAAGACGGACACCTAAGATAACTGTTTGTTCTGCTTCAAAGTATTGCGCCTGTAATAAATGAAATAGGGAATGTTTTACGTTTGCAATAGGCGCCTACCTATCTGATGCCGTGCAGGCGGAACAAGCCGAGTGCTAATGTAAGACAGGCACGATTTCGATTTGTTATCAACGACATTGAAATCCGTAAGGCTTTTCTTATTAAAATTAAATATTTAGATGAAGTATATTAATACAGTAGGTATCTAAAAATAGTACCACCTATTCTATAAACTGAGAGGCTTCTTAGGGGCTGTCCATTAATCACGTGATGTTTTTTTGAGCATTTTGATTAATTTAAATTTAAACAATAATTAAATATTAAATTAATTATCATTTTAATTTTACATTCCCGTCATAGAACTTGTAATAGGTAAATGTTTACATATTTTAATAGCATATTATACAAACAAGATGTAGCTAGCCTTTTTTAAAATTATTACATTTTAATCTTATTTTTTGCATCAAATTGTAAATTTTGGCGCTCTTATTCTCTGAAACTAAAAGCCTTTGACAACTTTTTTCAGCATGATTTTATAAATTCATTATTTTTTCAGATCATGGATTAAATTAGTAAAGAACTTAAGTAAACAAAATAAAATATATGTTATAATGTTCATTAAATGAGGAGCGTCAGAACAAAAAACCGATAAATTACATTTGTGATTTTTGTGGAAAAATGTAAAAATAGGTATGTCCAAAATTCATGATTTTCTAATGTAGAGTTAAACGAAATCTATCAATTTATTTGTGTTAGCATCACTTTTTGGAAACCTAAATTCTGCATTCGTGACAGTGGTATCTGTAAAGTTATAAAAAAAAGAAAATGGATTTATCGGTTATTGACCGAACCCATATAGGTTATATTATAGGATATATCGGTATTTGAGGAGGAATATGAGGGCTTGATAAAACAAAGGCTACGTACCACTTAACGCCCGCAACGCCATCGACCACGACCGCTGAAACTGCCGTTCCACTAACGTAAAAAGGCCGCGGGCGTTGTAGGCGAATGTTATAGGTGGAACGCACATCTTGAGCGCTGTGTGCTCGCAATATGGTGGCATGGTGAAGTAAAATATCACTACAAAAAGGATGCAGTGAATAAGAAATTAGTATTTATTTTATTTTATTTTTTACATATTTTTTTCACAAAATTACAAAAAACGCTCAGATTTAACTAACAATATGATCTCTGTTGCATAAGTATTTTTCGTAAAATTTATATTATATTAATATTTGGTAGTTCGTGACAGAGAAATATTGCAAATTGCTTTTCAAAAAGTTTAATTATAAATTGAAATTACAAGTGTAAAATTATTAAATAAATTATTGCATGTCAGTTCTGTGATAGGGCTGATAGGGCAGTTGTATGAGTTGTGTGTTCTAAGCTTGTTCTAAGTGTCAACGCAATTTTGTAATAGGGCTCTTAAGAATTAGTAATTCGATTGAATGTAAAAACACCAATATTTGGCAATGAAATATCGTAAATACAAGTTATTGTTATGGATTTCTTTATGTAGTTACTCGTAGGAAAATTTTATATTATGGTACTTAAACCTGTTTTAGTATATTTTATTAGCCCATATTAAATGCTTTAAAATTCTAGTTCATAACGTTCAAACATAAAGCATGAACCGTGAAATTTTCGATCTTGTTACACAATTGCTTAGCCCAATTGTATCGTAATCATTATTTTAAGATCGATAGTATGGAAATGAGAGCCTTCGAAAGATATCAATATTATTTCATCGTAATTTGATCAATGTCGTTATGGGCCAGGCTTTTGATATTCAAATTAAAATTGGAATCGGGACCGTCATCTTGGTTTATAATGAGCCAGAGAATGACAAAATACCCCTCTTACATCAACGCCCACATGATTGTCACTGCAACCGCAATGAGTGTGGGAATGTTATTAGATAGGTTCACTAAAAAAATAACTTGTGTGTACAGTGTATGCAATATAATGTGAATATAATCAGTGGCATGTAGATATTATTGCATTTTATTGTCTATGCCCTATCCTATGCGGTATGCCTCTAGAGTAGAGAGACACCGTAAAATAGCCCTACTAATTCCTTTTTTTTTTATAATGTTACTACAAAATATATTAGAATTTTGAAAAGATTATATAGTGGATATATTTATAATGATAATTATCATAATTGGCCCAAAGGGGCCTATCCGGACGGCAAGGGCGTTTACTGCCGACCCATCCATTCAAATGTGATGCTCTGCTGATAATTCGTGCATTCCAAGATTACAATTTCGTTTTTTGCTCAGGTTTTTTTATCAAACAGGTACACCAATCCTAATCATAAGAATAGAGATTTAATTCTGTCCGAGGATAACGTCCATTTACCATTTGACAACTTTAAATTTTGACACTTTTTGGTATTTTGTTGTGTTAATTGTTAGGTACCTACTCACTATGCTAGAAGTGCTAGAATCTAGCTAAGTAGCTAGTGGCTACACTGGCTAGTACCCAGTTTAATGTTTAAGTGTAGGTATTTAACTATTTAAAATAGCTATTAATTTTGTAATTATTAGTAAAAAATTCTGGTTTTATTGTCTCGAAAATCGTTGAAGACTGCATATAATTATTAAGCAAAAAATGAATCACTTTACTCAACCCAACGTTGATAAAATCATTGAAGACTGCATACATTTATTTTATAGTTTACCCAAAACAGGTAAACCTCGTGAAAACGAATGGACAGTTCTTAGTTGTATAATCCAATATGACACTGTGACTAAACAGCATAAAGTAGTGGCTTTAGGTACAGGATCAAAATGTATTGGAGCATCTAAAATGTCTCATATGGGAAACATATTGAATGATAGCCATGCTGAAATAATTGCACGTCGTGGGTTTCTTTTGTATTTATATAGAAATATTCAATTGTGTTTAGTAAATAAAGATTCTTTATTTGAAGTCATCGATTCCCACTGCAAATTAAAGAAAAATATAATTTTTTTGTTCTATTCATCTCAGTTGCCTTGTGGAGATGCTTCAATTATTTATAAAGGTGATATTAATGAAAATATTGGGGACATTATCTTGTGTTCAAAGCGGTCTGCTATAGTTGATATAAGTGAAACTAAATCTAAGAAACCAAAAAGCGATATATTTAGAACAGGTGCAAAATGCTTAGAGAATGCCAAACAGGATCCTAAATTACCAGGTGTGGAATACCATCTTTTGGGACAAGTAAGGACTAAGCCCGGTAGGGGGGATAGAACATTGTCCTTGTCATGTAGTGATAAAATAGCCCGATGGAGGCATTTAGGTATACAAGGAAGTCTGATATCCTTGCTTATAGATGAACCAATATGTATTAAACATTATATATTTGGTGGCGGCATGCCTTATTCTGAGGAGAGTTTAAAAAGAGCACTATTTGCAAGAGATCCTCTGTCTGATTCAAAATTAGAAATGCGTCACCATATCATTCAAAGCACAATTACATTTCCTTACATAAAGAGTGATAAAAGAATAAAGCCGGCCCCAAGTAGTATTATTTGGGTGAATATAGAAAATGGGTGAGTTCAATGGTACGAGATCCACCTGCAGAACTAGTGCACTCATTGAGTATACAGTTAAAACCAAATTTTTAAGAATATTTATGATTAAGTTTATATTTTTTGTATTCTTATACATCTACTAGGTTGCCTATCAAAATGTGGCCACTAGTAGGTATTTTTAATTCAATTATTGTTAATTGATTTTTGGGAAAAAATATCATTCACTTTTTTTAAAAATAAAACATCGTCCACTTCATGGCAATCTATATTAAGATTCTGAAAAATCACGGTTGCTGTTGTGCACTTGGCCACACATCTCCACAGCCAGGTGTAAACAGGTATGATTTTGGTACAAATATACGTTCATAACGTACATTTATAATTTGTATATCAAATGAAAGCCAATTTTTTTCTGTTTATAATGATATACGGCTGCTTAATAAAATCTAGCCGCAAGTAAGTAAATGGCTGTTAAAGACGGTAAATATTTAAGGCAGAGTGAAAGAGAGCTAGTGTGTAACATCACTAGTCAGACAAGGATAGAGATTGCCAAAGTTAACCAATTAATCGATTATACTCTATGAGTGCACAATTTGTGCGGCCGGATCTTAGACCACAAGTTACTTTTTGGTAAGAAATAGCTTAATTATATAGAAATACATGTTTCATTGTAAAATGAAATAAACCGAATGATAAAAAAATCTCTTCTTTTTAAAATAGTTATATAGATGAATAGTTAAATAGTTGTATTTTTTACTTTCAGTTCACTGAAAGTATTTAATTTGCTTATTAATAGCATTTAATTTCCTAATGAAATTTAATACATAATTTTTGATAGTTAAATTAAATTCATCTGTTCTCTTCTTGTTCTCTTAAATTTATCTGTTTAATCTGTTGATTTTCAGAGTGTCTGAGGTTGCTGTTCAAGGGAAAAAGCTTGGTGTTATAAAAAAGAAAGAAAATTGCCCAAGTAATTATTTATGTATCTCTAAATATAATCTATATAAACAGTTTACTGATATATTGATGAAAAATAATATGTACTATAAAATATGTGAAAATGAGGACATAAAAAACATATCTTATAATGATATGAAGAAAAAATCTTTAAAATATAATACAAAATGGTCAGATATTAAGCAATCATTTTTCAAGAGATGGACTACAAAACCAGACATTTTTGCTTTTAAGATTATGTAATATAATTATTTGTAAAAGTTATGTTGTTTTAATTATATATATATACTACCATTTAAAAAATGAGGAGTGCAATCTGTAGTTTTTCACTCTCACTGGGGAAAGAGGCCGGTTCTAAATCATTCCTCTGGCCAATAGCAAGATTTCTTCTTTATGAAGTTTTAATATCAGTATGTTGAATACACACTATGTAGTAATAATTCATCTAAAATCCAGGGAAAAGGCCACCGGCGAGTAATGGCTCCTTTATAAAGGATTGTATCACTGTGTTGGTAGGTATTAGGTACATAGTATAATTTAACGTATTGTTAATTGTCATCACTCCTCTTCCGCTACTCACTCAACATTCTCTACCAGCTACATCGCGCTACAATGTCATGGTAAATAATGAAACTGTTGCACAACATTTTGAATCAGATCAACCAGCAACTCCATCAGTCTCAAGGAGTGGAAAAAAAACAAGCAGGAGCCAATGGCAGTGCATCAAGATCAAGTAGGGCCTACTTGGTCAGAAAATATAATCAGATGCAAGTGCACAGGAGTCTACTAAACAATATGTGAGAAATGCGGCGTAGTTCTATGTTATAACAAGAAAAATAATTGTTTCAAAGATTTTCACACTACATAAAAAAATATACATAATAATATTAGCTCAATGTTACAGATCTGTCACACTCCCTTTATTCTGTAATAAATTGATATTATATACCTAATAAAAAAAATAAGTTTACAATAATACGTGTTTTATTTAACTTTCGATAAATGTTATTTATTTTAAAATTTATGATCTTGGGTTACAAGGGGTTAAGCTCATCAAAATAATTTATTAAATAATAACAGGCATAGGTGAAAGGATGCCTGTTAAGAAATCGTTTGCTGGTTTATACTTTACACAAATTAAATGTTCAACAAAAGTTTAATTTATGTATAGTAGGTAGGTACCTATCTAAATAACGTAGGTACTTATGTGAATTAAAGGGATTCAGGTATGACAAATACTTCTAAATCACTTGCTAAGGCTAATGAGTACAATATTATTTTTAATGTGATTTAACACAGACTAGCAATTTCGACGGGTATCAAACTGATTCGCCAGTCCCAAACCGTTTTCAAGTTCACCCACTTTCTACCGGAAAGCAATTAAAAATAATTTGCATTTCTCCTTGTGTATATGTATACCTAATTGTTGCTATCCGCTTTAAAATGAGATCGTGAAGAAATTCTGTTGAAACGCTAGTACAAATTCTTGATTTACGATTTAACGAGTATCTACCTACCTATGGATTGATCTCAGATTATAGAGGGATTGATACTAAATTATCGTATGTATACTTAGAGCTGCAATAATGATGACATTTAATTTAACGTAAACCGTTAAATTAGTGTTAATAGAGCTAATAAATAGAGCTTTAATTTCTTTGAATTTTGTTACTCACATTTATAATTTAACAATTCGTACCTAGTAGGTAGGTATATACTACTAAGAGGGACGACTTAAGTTTATTGCACAATCTAAATTCCTATATAGCATCGCCTGCAGACCATGACATAGGAATGGCTCAATCAAGTAGATCAACAGGTGTTGACCATGTGACTTGTCGTGGTACTGAATTAATTCATTGGCCAAGAGGACTATGGAAAGAGTAATTATATATCGTGCATACAATTTTATGGCTTTACTCATCAATATTCAAAGGTATTTTTGAATAACAAATATAACGTCTCGGTCATAAATTGGATGTTCTTCGTGGTTTCAGCTATGGAGCAGCAAGGGGTGTGCCTGATCACGACTCTATGTTTATCCACGACAAATTGCTACGCTCAAATCCTAAAGAAAGCTGACACCATCTACCAATGCCTTAATAAATCATATCTGACATTCAAAATGCACACCATTATTCAAAGTTGACTTTTTGCATATCAGCAAATTAAATATTAAAAGATTAATCAATTTTCCATTGATATAATTTGTCGTTTTTATATAAATGATACGATACTGTAACCAACGGATTTGAAAGGCGGCAGATTCGAAAATAATTTGTAAAGTATGAACTATGAAACCAAGTGTGCAATGAGATGGCGATGAGTCACTGAAATGTCACCTCGATAATATGAAAAAGTAGGTAGAAGAGTACGCCATAAAATTAACAGGAATCACTAGCCGTTTTAATTCCAACTACAGAGTTTTACAGTTACATTGCTGTGTGGTCTATTTTACATCAAGCGTTTCATTTTGTAGATAAATTGGTCAATATGGATGGGTTGAATCTAGACCCATCAGTTCTAAAGCTGCTTCGTGCTGAGTTTGACGTATTTAGGTTAAATGTATTTATTTTAAAAGCAGGTCGAAGAAGGATGCAATATCCCCTTTCGCATTCCTTTACGATAACTGTTAATTTTGTTGGTAGGTAGTTACATTGAAAGAGCAAATTTTCCACAAAATAAAAACGATTCTTATGCTATTTAGTAGGTAGGTACGTGCCCGAAATATTTTAATGTACAAAATGTAATTTTTTTTGTATCATTTCAATGTAGCTAAAATCTAATTGATATTATGTAAAAAGCTAAATGTTAGACGTAGGTAATTTATTAGTATTTTGAAGTAAAATATCCTCGGTGATAAAACAGCCGGCAGTCTATATTATCGAACTTACTAATTTATTAATGAACGTTATACAAAGTAGTTGCCAGTTAGTTAAAATTATACGCCATTTCAACAATGGAATTTTACATGGAATAATATTTACATAGGCAGATAATAAATATGAATTGCTTATGGCAAAGCAAATAATTAGTTTATGTATTAAGTTTTCAAAAAATAGCGCTGATTATTTTATCAAATTATTTAGTTTTCCAGCATTTTATCAAACAACATGCAATAATTTATTTTAATGTACCTGGATGCTTCTTAAAAATCTTAACAATCGTATTCATTAATTTTAATTTAAATCAATTTAATGAAAATAATTGAACAATGTATTTACTACCGAAAATAATTGAATTGGGTCTGATATTTTATGTAAGCATATATTTTATTCGATCCTACATAATCGTTTTCGCTCATGTGATTTATTAATTTCGCCAGTTTCCTAAAACTTACGCTGGCTGTCTATTAAATTAATAATTATCAACCTGTTAGTTAGAAAGTATGGTATAATATACCTACTCGTATGCATTTAGTAAATAAGAGATAGTTTGATATTACAAACTAATAATTTTATTTAATTCCGTAGATTGGCATCGACATCGATAAGTCTATGATTTGTCTTAAAAAGATTAAAATTCACTAATTCATAGTAGTCGAATTCCGTATCAAAGTAGGCTGTGACACACACGTATCTGCTTATTTCATTTATTTTTTCTTTCCTGACTCTCTTTGCCTACTAAACCGAAACATTTTTTTTTTTCACACAGCTTCGAACTATCCACCAGATGCGTCAACCTTTTAGCTATAGCGGTTCTATACACGGAGGATGTCTGTTTGAAATACGGAGTCATGTCTTATAATAAAGTAAGCAGGATTGAATATTTTTGGTCCCGACAATATAAAGACGTTCAACTTCGCTCATTTATTTGTAATGTAAACTTGAAAATGTTTGATGCATCCTTGGCTCAGTTTCTCTCTTGATCACATAAATAATACTAAGATTAATTCGTGATTATTTATGAAACTTCCGAAGGCCAATTATTCCTTTTAGGATTATCCTCGGGAACGTCTTGCTTATTATTGTTGAGGTTAGCCGTCGCATTTAAAATCATAAGATCTTAGTAATAAGCTTAAAACTATTTTTTATAGAATGAAAACAAGAACTTGGTCGCATACCAACTTAAAAGATAAGTATAATTTATAAAAATAAGTGTAAATTATTAGTTTGTATTTCCTACTAGTACTTACCTACGAATAACAAAATAATAGGTATAGTATCTACATATTCTTATAATAATAGTAAAACCCTTAGTTAACAGATTAATATGAAATTAATAAAAAAAAACATGTTTGATTTGTAATTCAGTATAAATGGAAAAATACCTTTGTAATTATAATTTATTTAAAGATGATTCGGCCTTAAATTACTATGTAATTTAAGGTCTTACCAAGGTAGGTTAAAAATAACCAATGTTATTCATCTGACGAACACAAATCATCTGCTCACACTGAATTTATTAAACAAATATAAATGAAAAAACGTAAGGAATATTTACTAGAATCTAGATAATCAAATATAGGGAATTGGTCAAGACAAAATATTATAATTTCGGTACGATTAGGTAGGTAACTAGTACAATTCGGTGGCGAGGTACCTAACTAGTAAAATCACTCCTGGATGTAAATACGTGTTCATATATACGAGTCCTTGTTAGTTAGTTTGGATTCTTATATTTTCGTTCCTTTTGGAGTGGAGACTTTGAGTCCATGGGGGCCAGAAGCGCGTCGATTGTTTAAAGAGATATCGACGCGCTTAGTTGAGACCACAGGAAACCCGAAAGCTGGCTCATATTTCGGCCAACGCGTTAGTATAGCAATAGAACGCGGTAATGTAGCCAGTATTTTGGGTACGCACCCTAACGGCTTTGATGAGCCTTTTGTTTTTTTGTAAATATATTTAAGTACATTATTGTAAATATTCAATTTAGCAAATATATAGATTATAATATTCTATGTTAGTATAGTTATAAACTATTGTTATTTGACAATTTGAAAGTCTAATAAAATGGGAAAAATAAGTTTTTATTTAAACTTTTTACTTAACTTAACTTAGCAACAATTGTTTATTTTTGTCTCGAGGCTTGACCGAATATTTGAAAAATAATGTTCCGCATTTCAAGTAACATTTACTTGTTTTATTGCTCGTAGTACATTTTCAAAAGAGAGCAGGATAAATAATGTTTGGTTTTTATCAGCCGCCTCGATCTAGGTAGGTACGTACATGTATTAATTTTTAGCGACTTGGTTGCTGACACCAATATTATACTTACATTTGAACTAGATATTTAAAAAAAAAAGTGTGATAGAAGACTTCAATTTGTGTAAAAATATGTCGTAATTTGAACTTCGAATTCGAAAGTTCTCTTTAAACCAAAAAATGCTATGATAAATTTTAAAAAAAATATTGATTGATGTTGCAGAATCGATAGACGCTTAAGTCTAGAAAGGTTACGAAATCAATCAAAACCCAACGTGTAAGATTAGGCTGTTCAAGATCATTATTTTGTAATAAAGTTAACTTGTTCAGCCAGAGATATAATATGTAGATAATAATATGTAGATATGTATTGTTTAATGTACTAGTGTGAACAGTGTATAATTATTATAGAGTCAAATAAACGAGTTTTGACACGCGAGATTATTTACGAAACTCACGACAAAGGTAAATAAGCATTTTGACATTGTTACCCAAGTTGTTGATAAGTAATTTAATTAGGACAACAACTATAATTGAATATGGCAACTTGCAGATTGCAGCCGATTGATGGAAACGATACGTATTTAATTTTTAACGGTCATAACTTTCAATACTTACAATAAATAACAGTGCATTTTATGTAATTGTTGCTCAAGACGATTTTATGGTTTCATCTTTCATTGAAATATAAGCCGATTTTTGTAACAGGATTTGATCATAACCAGCTGTGTGTTATTACAATAAAATATTATTTGTCTCACAACTTTTATCATTTATAGAGTTAGTATTCAAAACATCCTTAATAATTTTTTATTGAATATAGAAAATGTAAATTAAAACTTATATATCAGAATTCTGATGTATAAGTTTATATTTTTTTTTTAATTCAGTTAAACCTTAAATTTAAATCTTGTTCTAAATTTAATAACACTTTAATTATATTTAATATTTTAATGTTACGTAACTAGTTCAATTTTCTTGAGTATGACATAGATATGGGCATAGACTCGGTAATAAACCACGTTGGTTTTTTTTTAATTCTACGTAAGCGAAATCGTGTGCGTTGGCTAGAACTATGTAAAAGATTTATCATAAACCCCAGTTCAATGCTGATTGCATAAATAGCGTTGTTCGAGGAAGTCGTTGTAATGATCAATTTGCGCCGGGAAGCCATGCTTTTTTCGACTCGACCTTCCTTAATGAGCAGTGAAACTAGCATTAACTCCTATGCAAATGCGTTTTCTTCGCTCTAAAGTTCATATGTTTGATAAATTAACAGTTAATGAGAGAGACATTTACCATTTACAACTTCATATGCGTGTTTGAGATTCGTAATCTCAATGCCTTTTAGGTCTGTTTAATTATTGAAAACACAGCAAAATAAAAAGATCTCTTAGCCAAACTGTAACAGAAAATCAAAAAATCTTTAACTCTAAGACACATACCTACTGCCAAGTATTTTCTTTCTGAAATTTTTATTTCTGTTTTATTTAAAGATACTTTTTAGTAGTTTTTTTGAATAAATTTTATTACATTGAATATCGATCATCTTGCATCACATCACACACATCACATTTTGCATTCTTATACGAAATGTGGCACATGAAAAAGTCTTCTAATACTTAGAAATAGAGAATTTTTATACTAGGATTATACACCGCGGGTTTTAACTTCTGTTTAGTCGAAGCTTCTTATGAAAAATTAGACGTGTGCTATGTTTTGCCTAATTTTATATGGCGTGCAATTAAATATCCTAGTGTAGGTAATCGTTGATTTTGAACGAGTATTTAATCGGGAAAGGTTACTTTGTTATAATAATTTAAATAGGAGTGCACGTTTTATGTCCACAAGCGTCAAGAGATGTTAATTAGCAAGGTAAAGTGGTGCTATTTGTCTAAATCTACCTGTTCTGTCCGTGGGACGTCTAGAGCGTGGGCGATAGGGGTCCAATTACGTCCCATTGCAAATTAATTTATAGCGGCGGGCGCCTGAGCCGCTCTCACCTTGACACTCGGACGCATCCAATCTGGATGTCCATACCCACGACAGGTTTGCGCAAGCCCTAAAGTAAGAGCTTAAGGATTAAATCATTACTTTCGTCGCTTTCAGTATTGCATTAATAATTTGACAAATATCATATTACTCCGATATTAAATTGCGAATTCGAATGACAAGCGCACAACTCAAATTTATATGATCACTTTAAAGGAATTTATTTCGCCAAAATATTATATTTTCATCGTTTTAAACTTTATTTGCCCACATCAATCACTAGAGACAAAATGATGTGTTTAAGCACACTATTGCTTGATATGTATCGAGATAATGACGCCTGCATTCCATTATTCCATATAGTACTTATGCGTATACGTAAAACTAGAACGGAGGCTGTATTATCGGAGGCTGCGTTTGCGCTTTTGATGTAAGCAGAACCAAGACAGCAGTCGCATAAGAAACCTTGCGGCCGATAGTCGACTTTACACGGTGCGCACCACCGCTGTCGACCAGCCGCGCCGCTTTCTCGAAATTATTTACGATAAACAACTGATATTATTGCATTTTCCTGATTGCTAACTGTGCTTTGTGAATATTGTGGGCATTTTATGTGATATTAAATGAAAACCATGTCAATTTAATTAACAATTTTAGACTGATAATATTGAAATATTAAAAACTACCCAAATGAAGATGACTGTAAATCGAATAAGAGTGGTGGTGCTTGGCAGCCCGCGAAGTGGAAAGTCGGGTCAGTATAATTTATTATACCTTCTCTACCACAAAAATTATATTTATCACAGGACTAAAAAAATACAAGCATCCTGTTTACAGTGTAAATATTGGCGAAGTTTGATAGCTATATTATGTAAATCCATAAACGCGATTTTATGGATTTATAATATATTCTACTTTTGGTTTCGGCGTAGAATTTCGTAACTTATTATGAATATAGCAAAAATGTATCTTCTCAAAAAGTAACACTTAAAATAATGTTAATTTGCAAGGACCATGCACTCTGCTTTTTGTAATTTCGAACTGATGGTCAAGGAATAAAAAATATATTTGCAACAACAAGGGGTATTAAATTACAACTAAAAATATTTATATTTATATATAATTGTATATATAAAAAAAATGAAGTTTGTTACTGAAAAGTACATTAATTTTCTCCTGTCTATTATAAAATATTGTAGTACGTAGATAAGGAGCATTGTATTACTAATTACCGTCACTGTTTACTCAAGGCATTCCAAGCATTATATCAATGCATTCTTTTGAGGACGTTCTTCAGTGTCACTGTTGATATTAGATAACACCTACATCGAGGCTTTAGACAAAGGAAATAAATACCTTATACTGTGTAAGACCCGTAAGACCTGATGAATCGGTTATATGACGTAATTATAATTATCCGTAAAATATTTAAGTTGGATCAACGACCTCGAAAACTTAAATGGTTGAATGGTCGTTTAAGTTACACAACTTGGTTTGGCGCCGTCGCCGGGAAATCGCTTGACCTAGCCTCGACTCTTAATTGCCGCCCCAATTGTTAATCGCTGACAGACAAGCGATGCACTACACGTAGACAGGATGCATTTTTAGCGGATCTTGCGTTGCTTGTCGCGTCAATCGGCGCCTGTTGCGGCTGTGACTTGCATTACATCGATTAGTTTAAGTTCAAATTAACATAAATTATCTTAAACTTAAAACTACCCGAGAAGTAAAAACAATACAAACTTAATAAATATTACCTTTTATAATTGATAATTTATAGTTATATTATTATAATATGTATAATACCTCATATCTGTCAATTATTGCAACTAGAAACACACGTTATTATCATGATTATAAAATTGGTGACTTCTGAATATCTGAATAATTACTTTAATTTTAAAACTGTGTGAAAAAATTGTAGAAAAAATTCAAGAACAATACGCCACCACGTGCCTCCTAAAACTTTTTATGAGGTATGAATTTTTGTTTTAAAATTCATGTCTGATAGAATACTTTTTTTTTTAATTTTAATAGTTAAATATCTATAATAACTACAATTTAAAGCAATACAAGGGGAACAGTGCAGACGCATGCAAGCGAAAGCTGACAGCGTCGAGTTATTTTTAGAACATGACATAATTGCGATCATTAAGTTCGCTGGACTCGTAAATATGAGAATGAGAAGTATTTCATAAGTTGACCCCTTCGGAAACAATTGATCATACGGACGCGATCACATGCATTATTATGTTGTAAAATGTTTTAAAAAACTTATTTTTACTTATCTCAAAGTAGCAGTGTAAAACTTTTTATAGATAACAATTATTAGTACGTGTTAGCCTCAAATATATCGTCTACACGTGTTAAATGTACCTAACGAAAATTCTCTATCCTCGATTTGCCAGTTTGGCCAGAATTACGCAAAAGAAATGTCACCAACATTTTTTATAAAAAGGTCAACGATCATAATAAATTATGTGCCCATTAGCCGATAAAAACCCTTTGTTATCGATGCCCATGGGCTTCATTTAATTTGAGAAAGTAAAGTTTTGGGTCAGGATCGATAATTAATTCAGCGAGATAAGTTGGTGTTACCATTGTTGAGTTAATATTATTTTATCATTCATAATTATTGGTTTAATTAATGTATAAAGTTTAATTAATTTTATAGACATACTTCAAGATATTTTGTAAGGCATTAAATAAAATAAATGGGTAATTTATTAGTTTGCTGTAAGCATATCATAAATATACCTAGCTTTCTGAAATTCAATGAAAATTGTTTTTTTTTAAGATAGCAAATATAATTATTTCTTGTCTAATGTAAGTTAATTTTGGATATTTTTTTTACGAAAGGAAGGTTGATTAATTATCTATCTATTTATTATTCATTACACAGACAGATAACAAAAAAACTTTTTTCTTACAATTATTATAACGCATTAGCACAACACTGATACATTTTTTATATTGTTTAAATTTTATTAATATTAATTTGGTAGACTACTGTTAGATGGTTTTTATAAGTAGACATGTCCTCTTCGGGAATCCAAAGATATTGATAACATAAATTCTCAATTCGAAACAAAATTATATAATAACGGTTAACCCGTTAATGGGTTTTGGTGACCCGTGTTGCCTACAGAAACAGCATACGTCGACAGGAACGCGACAAGTGATGGATTGTGTCTATAATCTATTAATTACCCATAGATTCCACTAGCACACCTATTGTCTATACGACGATCAATCAAAACCAACGGTGCCATGTTCTTTCATTATTGTAATTTGTCTTATACGGTTAAATGAGTTTTTTGTTCTCTTCTTTAAATATTTTCTTCTTTATCTTTCGAATACCGATGTAACGACAAGATCTTTTAGTAGATGGAGCCTTAATATTGATATGCATCAAATTTTTGTTTCTCTAAAATAAACATTAAATAAATAACGTAATATGTATAATAATAAATAACAACGCGATGGTTTTATGCAGTCAAGAAACTGTTAAAAGCTAGCTGTCTCTGATTATAAAGTTATAAATATGCAGTAGGCAAAAAATTATTTTTCCGGCTGCACATTGCACATGAAAAGATACCTTTTTTACTGTTTACATTTCGTTTTTTCAACTCAATCATTCCTTATCTCAAGTAATCGGATCGCGGAGAAAGTAAAAATTTAATAACTTAGTATCGACGACAGAAAAAGAAATAAAATGAAAACGAGAGTGTGGTATTTTGTATGAGTTTAATAAATAATGTGTTGTAATATGCCGGAGGTACCCTCATTAGGCTTTATGTTTATAATGGCTATTGAGTAGTTATTTAACATTTTATTATTGTGATAATCGTCTCAATTGTAATTTATTACCTTTAAGTATGCAATTGAAATAAGTTCCGTTTAAAATAAAATTGTTTAAGATTTTTGATTGATGCATTTTGCATTTGAGCATTTCTGTATATTCTCTCAAAATGCTCAAGTAATTTCAATCTTAAACAATTTTATTTTTATAATATATATATATATATATATATATACACACACATACAATATATACCGCTTAACTATAAATAAAATTATCAATCCGTCAGTCTTTAATTTTTTTCGTTAATCAAGCATATTATATATAAAATAAAAATGAAAATACTATGATTTTAAGAGTAAAATCACCAACACTTATCTATTCTAAATTACATTCACCGTCCATTAAATGTATCCATACCCTTCAAGGGTTCAGTATTGATTTCTAACTAGAGCAGCTTGGGAATGTATTTCAAGTCCATTGTCATGCGACATTATCGTTGCGCAAACGGCGGTCACGCATCTATTACGCAATTGGTTCAGCTCGTGACTTGGAGGATCCAATCTAATCGATCAGTATTCGAAAATGAAGGCTTTTTAAACCAATTAATTGGTATGCTACATTTCATATAAAAATCCAATTAAAAGTGAAGTACATAGAACTTCCATTTAGATGAGTTTAGTAGGTACTTAATATTAGTCATAACTACCTATTATTACTTAAACTACTTCTTCATTTACAAGTGATTGAGTGTGAAAAATTTTTACAGCAAGACAATTTTTATAAGTTAACAATAATAGTAGTTCATAATAGGATTTTTAAGCTTTAGGTGTAGGTAAGCTTTATTTTTCATTCAACCGCCTCCGTGGCTTATTGGTTTACGCGTCTGCGTGTTGTGCCGGAGGTCCCAGGTTTGAATCCCGGGGAAACATGAATGTTTCGGTTGGGTAGGCACAGAAGGCTGATCACCTACTTGCTTGTAAAGAAAATGATCAGTGAAATAGACACAGCAATGTGTTTGCTCCATGCCCCACTAGGGGTTACGGGAATTCACTTTAAGCTTTATTTTTAAAACAACTCAACTAAAACCTGGAAATAATAAGCCTTATGGAGTATGAAGTTTGATATTTTTTTGACTTTGACTACCTTACCTACTTTGGTAGGTATGTGTAATTTAGCCATAATTTTAGGTAGACGAATTCGCGGACAAAACCCCGTTAGCCTTTTACGAAGATTCTGAAGAATTACTCATTTATCGGATAAACATTTGAAAATTATCAGATGTATATGATAAAGTAGATAATAGCATTTTTTTTTATAAGTTTATAAAATATAACATTATTATACGTGTTGGCATTGAGTAGGCGATAACAATGAAAGTTTTTCAATATAAACATGAAGTTCATTGTTGAAAAGTAATTATCTCGTTCTTGCTACCAGGATCTAGGAACCATTGAAATAACCTGCAAAGTCATCGGTGTTGATAACTATTTGTGAACTCCAGGAGACTAGGAGAGCATCGAGAAAGGACTTATTACTCGTAGAAAGTCGAGTGTAATGACCGCTTGATGACGAAGAACTATTTTGTGTACTTTGTTCCTTACATTACAAATAGGTCATGCTCACTTTCCAATAGTTAAGTAGGAAGTTATGTTATTTTAATTAGAGTCAATATATTAATTAGTATTGTTTGTTGCAGCGGTGGTTGTGCGTTACCTCACGAAACGGTATATTGGTGAATACAGTTCCACTGGTGGTAAGTCAAGTTTACTCATTACATTAATCTAAAAACAAAATTTTTAAAATGTGTGTAAGATTGTGATTGTGATAGACTGATTGTCTAGGATCGTGTTAATATAAATTTTAAATATCGAAATAACCAGCAATAAAAAATTGATAACAAGTTTTATTCTAATTTATTGAGTACATAGTAATAATATAAATAATAATCTGTAGATAGACAGGCGCCGCTAATAGCTCGAAGTGAATATGTATTCTCATTAACATCAAAGAAAGACGTCTTATAAAGATACGGGAACAACTTTTTTATTGACCTTTATTATATGTTATTTCATTATTTCAGATACAGTAGCTCCAGCAGCTTAATTTATACAATTAATGTCAATTTACAAGATTGAGGCACGTTTTTCTGTTTTTTGAATATTAAGGAAATGGTTTCCTTCCGTCCTTAAAGAACTTTGCGTCAATGCTGATCTTTTACGTATTAATTTACGTCAATATAATTTCGATAGTTTTAGTCAATGAAAGAGAATTTCAATGATCATGGTTTACGTAATAATCGCAAAAAAAGACCTGTTGTAGGAAACTTTTCTGACATATTCTTAGCGAATTTATATGGCATGCTCGATATTGTGACTAAAAGTAACAATATTTCTTTAATAATTATGTTGATGTCTCTCATAATAATAATTAGAATATCATTTTAGTATAAAAAGCAAAGTTATGATATGATTTTTGATTAAAGAAAAACTTACAAGTCGGTAAGTTAACTTGGTTACTTACAGTCAAGTGAACTTTTCCGTATAAAAACTTCTTATTTTAAGTAAGGTGAATAAGTTAATTGGAAATAACAAACCGTATCTTGTAATCGAAGTAACTTAATCTCTGTGATATCATTTAAGGCTAAAGGGCAAAATTATAAATGTAAATTACGTTGTTTCAGATTTTCTTTATCAACACCGAGTGGCTTTCGATGGAGCGGTATCTGAAGTTGAAATACTTGACACGTCAAATTGTGCGGTGAGTGAGCAATTTTGATTCTGCCAAAGCAATTTTGAACTTTATTGAATTCTGATGTTTTAGAAAATTTACAACAAAATATTTAGATTTACATTTTCTTAACCTTATACAAAGTTACTTTCTTTTAAAAAAAATGCTTTTTGACAGTTGGTATTTTTAATTATAAAACAACGGGAACGTTTCGGTAATTTGTAATTAAGATATTTAATTTATTATTATAAACTAGTGGATCCCGTGAACTTCGTAACGCGAGTGTTCGGAATAATAACGTGTCACCTAAAACATCATTCCATAGAAAATGTATGAGGAAACGAATTTTCTGCATGGACACTTTTTCGTGATATTCTGCTATTCTCAGATAAGACGAATCCAATAAAGAGATCATTAAAATCAGTCCAGCTGTTCTTGAGTTATAAATGGTGGTGTGAAAAATTCAACTTGATGATAATAAAAAGATTTCTAAAAAGTTAACTATTAAGGTATCAAGTGAAACAGTAAATTGTAATTGGCAATAGAGTATTTACTTGAGTTAAGCTTGTGTCATGGCTTGATGATTAAATGTTATCGAGAGCTTATTAATGAACCGTTATCTAATCCCAGATTAGATTAATTTTGTACGACATCTCCATTATGTATAACGTCTTATATCATTAAGATTATTGGATCTTATAGGAAGCGCGTAATCGTCTGATAAGTTTCGATTAAAGTTAAGACAATAGAGATTTTAATCTGACAGGTGTTGCTTTAACCGCCTGCAGTTCGACGTACCATTTAATTATGAGGAAATTACGAGGGCTCCACGAGCTGTCTTTTAGTAAAACGTCGAGTACACAAAGTCAATTCTAAATGAATGAGTTATGCAATCTAAAATCTCCCTAAAGCGAAACACTTAGTCATTGTTTTGATTGGCGAAAACAAGTTTTGTTTTCATTACATTTATGTTCAGTGTTTTGTATTGCGTGTTAATTTTATTCCATTGTCGTCGACAATGCTTTATTTATCTTCTAAGAACATCAGCTAGTACATTATTTATTGCAAGAGTACGCTGCGCAAGCGGAATGTACTGCGATGTGCAACTTTGTGTAAGGTGTGTGGTGTAAGACAGATATTTACAACCTTTAGGACAAAAATTATTGTTTTTGCCTGTACATTTGAATAAATAATTTAGACTCCATTGCAAAGGTAAACGTTGAAATTTGTTCGTTTTTAGGAGTTGTAGGTACAATCTTTGTTTGCACGTATCCTTTACAATAAATCAAAATACTTTACACCGGATTAAAAGATTTCTATCGTTAAAAATATTTCTATTCTAAAAAAGGACAACTGCATATAAACTTTGTATGAATTATATTTAAAAAATCTTATGATTAATTAAACTTGCCGTCAAATGTGTTTCTTTAAATTGACAGTATTTACTTTAGAATTTAAATATAATAGATAGTTTAAGATTAAAGTAATAACTGAATGCGCTTTAATAAATTCCCTATTCTTATACATTTTAGATCCGCGGTTGCCTAGGTGACCACGTGCGTTGGGGTGACGCGTTCGCAGTAGTTTACTCAGTTTGCGAAAGACGGTCCTTCCTGGCTGCTGCTGAGCTACTGTCTCTGCTGGAAAGGACGAGGCTGCCGGGCTGCGCCGCTATCACCCTCTTGGGCAATAAGCGTGACCTCGAGCACGCCAGGTAAGATAAACTGCATATGATTGATAAGTCAATTTATCCAGTAGGTATGTCTTTTAAGAACATCTTGCTCTTTGGTTCTTATTCTACTTAAAGAAGGAAAGAAGAAATAACCTGAACTTTTTCAATTGCCTTTTTAAAAGCATTAAACTAGGAATATATTGCCAGCAGCCGGGGCTTTTTAACACAAGAAGTTGTTTTAACGAGAATTTATGTTAAGTATAGGTACATAGTTAGAATTTTTTTTTGTGTATTATAAGAATTAAGAAACGTCTTGTACAATTAACTGATTAAAAAAATCCTCTCATATAAAGTTATGACTGGATCCTCCAAGAGTTTTATTGATTGTACTTGACACTTCAACTTATACCAAATATTTCGTCAGAGCGCAAATCTGAGTATAATATATGGCCACGAATGGTTTCACATTTATTAATGTTTAACTCTTTATACTTACATGTAGATATCCTTATGCATTGGGCAATAAGTTGCAGTAAAGCTCCTTACTGTGATTAATTCGCTGTACTTTGTTTACACAATCCAACCGTAATAATTGTCCTTAGTACCTCTGAATAATGGTATTAAGACTCAATAATGACTTCAATTAATTAACTTTACAAGGTGCGCCGTGAGAAATTACATTAAGTGCACGTTCCTATCTTTAGTCATTTTTATTCTAACAAACCCACAACATTATATCTAAATCCTGAGATCTAAAGTAGATCAGTTTCAAATGAATTTAATTAAAAACCTACTTTTTAGAAAGCTCTTTTAGTTTTCCAATAAACATTTAGAATATATGCTTTAAAAAATATTTTTTCATACGAATAATGTTTAAAGAGCTGTATTTGGCGGAATTTTAATGGATGATCTGCCTTAAAAGGGAGGTCCACGCGGAAGAGGGTCAGGAGCTGTCACTGCGTTTCGGTTGTCAGTTCTACGAGGTGTCGGCAGCTGAGTCGTGCGCGGGCGCAGCGTTAGCTTTCCACGCGCTTCTGCGGGAAGCGCGGGCTCTCGCCTTGTTATTACCCGCTCCTAGGCGAAAACTCGCCGCCTACTCAGTCTCTAAGGTAAAAATAGTAACAAGAAAAACCTTGCTTAACATTAAAATATCTCTAAATTTTGTAAATTTACTTGTTGTTTAAGACTTTTTGTACATATTCAACATTAATTGTACAATACATTGATATTATCCTTATCAAACAAATTTTTACAGAAAAATTGGCAGTTTGATGGTTTAAATCGCTTTTTAGGTTGCTTGAAGAACACACGCCTGAGATTTATAAACATTGGTTAGCTTTCTGTTACAATGCTATAGACTCCATTTTATCAGTTGTGTAATTTTTTTTTGACCTTTTCATAAACTTTTATATACACATTTTGTAATTTTGTATAATACGTTAAGTATTAATTTACTTACACCTAAAGTTCATGTTGAATATTTTTTTTATGAATTGAGAAGAAAAATACAAACAATAAATAAACTGTTAGGTTTGAAAATATAATATTAAAAAAAATTATCTGCATGTTCTCAAGAATCGAAAATAAAAAAGAGATTTAATCATTCCTGTACAACGATTTTTCACGCACGTCTCCCACATACTTACTCGTAGTTTTGTAAACCAGACGCGGATGTTCTTAGTTCCCACCATCGTAATGTCTGTTGAGTTATGTTAGCGATTTTCTTTGCATTTCTAGCGCGATCCTTCGATTTGCCCATAGCGCTTTTCATAACACATTATGTAAGAGATCTTACATAATCTTATGAATCGTTGATTATATAGATATTATATTCCAAGAAAGATAAATAATAGACAATATTTTGAAAAACTGCTTGAAAATGTTTTGGTTGTTTTTACAACAACATCAGAAATTTTCGATTGCCTTTAATCGACAGTGATCGGTATTTTTTAAATAAAAGTTTATTTGTTTCTTTCCTATAATGTTAGCGCATAATATTATGCTATTTCATTATTCTTTCTATTACAGGTAATCGGCACGATTTTTGGCAAAAATAGCAAGAGCGTTCGAAAAAAACGACCATCGCTTAGTATTTAAGTATTTTATTAATTATTTTTAAATCAATGGACTGCGTTTTAGAATTAATGAAATTAAATAATAGGATTTATAAAATTGTGATATTTGCATATTATATCATAGAAAAGCGAGGATATGTAGGCTTATGATTTGTAAAATACGTATATTTTGCGGTAATAAACATTAAATAATTATACTTATTTTTATATGGCTTATATTATGTATGTACTAAGTTATATTTTATATTACACCGATAACTAATTTTCATTCTCGGGGTATTGTATTTTTATTTGAGTTTTTGTAAATATGTATTAGTCTCAAGATATATAATACCTACATACTCGCATTGATTACACCTCGCAAAGCAGTGGTAGGCTTGTACATAATAAATTAAATAATAATAGTTAATGTTCTTTAAGATTTATAATTAAGTACATAATAAACTTTTATGTTTATGTCTACGAGTTTTATTTCTTGCTGGAGTTATAATATGACCGCAAACTTGATAGTTAATTTAATTATTTATGCAGTGCAATGGAATTATGTACTCTGGGCATTTGTAGAATGAAAATAATATGAAATGTTTGCAAAGGACATCATGATGTCAAAGCTTAAAAAATCTTTAATTATAACTTATATGAAAAATACATTAGATCTAGACAATTCAAGCGTCGAAAAAAATATTTTAATAACTACTTCGTAATAAGAATAAAGCAATTTCCATCTATCAGGTGCAATGAAAAGTATAGGAAACACTGACCCGTAGGAAGCACATTTTGCCTTCAGCGTGGGCACGGAGCTGGAGGCACCTTGCTCTACTTGTTGTGCAATTCATCTTTCAAACTAGACGCTAACAAGGTGCAGCCAGACAATAAAACAACGCAATAATCTTTGATACAGGGAAACTAAACAAGTAGACACCTAGTACCTACATATAAGATTTAATCTAACTTCCATCGAAGGTTCCTTATTTCCTGAGATACTTCAGCAGTCAAAGTCAGAGCCGCAGGGGATATAGCATGATGTCAGAACTTTATTGATCGGAGTCTAGGAGAGAGTGACGGCCTTGCGCACGAGTTGCAGTTACTCCCACGTGTGACTGATAATGTCTTAACGCTAGGCCATATGTAAAATGACAAGTGAAATCTTGATATTATAGAAAAAGCGGCAACACTTTTTATATGAGAAAGGACATTTAGGATTTAATTATTGGTGATAATTTATTCGTCGTTATACATTATGAATGAAACAGCATTTTATACCATGTAGATTTTATTGCCTTTTGTAAATATACAATATTTTGACGACTGATTGGCGCAATTAGTAGTGCTCCTGCCTCTTGTATCGAAAGGTCCTGGCTTCGTAGGTGCATTAATTTGTGTGATGAGCACGAATGTTTGTTTCCGAGTCTTGGTTGTTTATAAACTTATATATTTATTGTGGTACCCTCGTTGTTTCTGATTACCATAACACAAGTGCTTCAGCTACTTACTTTGGAATCAGAGCAATGTATGTGAGTTATCCCAATTATTAATTAATCAATAATTTATTAATAAATTATTAATAATCCTCTTCAATCACTATATCTATTTAAAAAAACGCATCAAAATCCGTTGCGTAGTTTTAAAGATTTAAGCATACAAAGGGATATAGAGGAAAAAAAAGCTACTTTGTTTTAGTACAGCACCTCTTGTGTCCACTTTACTCTCTTAGAGCGCAGTATGTGCCCTGTCCAGCGCCACTTCAACCTTTTAATTAATTTATTTATACACACTTTATAATTTTTGTTATAAACAAAACTTTCTATTAAAAAAATTTGTTTATAAAATTTTTGTATATGTACTTACACATTAGCACCTAAGCTACAAAACCATAACTTTCAGTAACGGGTCATTTAAGTAATTAAACTCTCTTAAAAAAATCTAATTAGATTAGTTCAGCAAGCGGAAACAGACATTTAGCTACCGGCCATAATATGTAAAAACGCCGGCAAGTTCAAGAGCACAAATATAATTTCGTTACAATTTATCCGGTTGACGGTTAGAATGAATGGTAGAATGAGCAATAAATAATTGGCAAGATCGCTTACATAATGCGTAATAAATGTTTCTTTGCTTGCTCGCCGTTTATATTAAATCTACAGGTGTATCGATGTGAAGATAAAACTAATAAATCGAATTCCTTGGACGTATTAGCCACGGCATTAGCGGCGCCAACTTTCCGTTCGCTTTTCAAAATGCCTGGATTGAGATATAGGAAATGAAAATAAGCAGACACCTGCAATGAGGTCGGTTCTCTCGGATTTCTAATGTTATTATACACGTTTAAATTGTAAATATACTATATTTTAATATGTGAACGCCTTCCCATTCGTTGACATAATCACTAGCCCGAGTAGGTACGAGATATAATAATAATATTACACGCATGTCAACTTTCATGTTATAGATGACATACTTTATTAAATATAATAGCTACAGATAGTAGTAAAATCCGTGTTATACAATATTAGTACCCGTTTCATAAATACCACTTAATCATTAATCACAATTTCTGACGAATGATAGTTATAATTATTGAGTCACATCTCTTATAGAAGAAAGTGGAAAAAATTTATTATATGGTCTTTCTAATTCAATCAGGGAGGTTAGGAATATAATAACCTTTCCGGTGATTGCTGATTTAATGTCAATTATAGATTGTAATGAATCACTATTGATTGGTCAGTGAAAGCATTTAGATGTAATCAGACAAGATCCACGGTACAACTATGTAGAGGCACGATTTAATGATCTATCGACAGCTATTTATAAAAAACACAATGACTTCAAATATTCAGCCGTAAGTGTATTTGTTTTAAAGGCTAAACGTTCGCTATCATCTGACATGGCTGATTGAGAGTTTGCAGGCCCCCTAATGTTTAAAGCTAACTAAGTTAATGTGCATAGCTTTGTTTGTAGCAACTTATAGGATGAATTTTTCATCGTCAACATATTGAATCTATAAATTATCTTTATCACGACTCAACTCAATATGTATATGAACAATTTAGATTATAATAAATGAGATATTTAGATTATGAGCATTAACAGTCTAACTGTAATTTTAGATACTTGCAGTAAAATTGCTTGTAGTAAAATAATAAAAATATAATTACTAATACCTACTCCACTAGAAAGTCAATGTAAAATATGCATGCTACGTTCTCTTGTCTAATGGCTATGCATTTAGTTAAATATTATATAGTACCTATTTTTAGTACATAAATTGTATTGTGGCAGCCGTTGGTGAACCGAAAATTTAAATAAATAAAAAAGTATCTTCTATCTTTGTACCACAGGGGAACAAAAGTACGCTAGCTACGCTATAATGCGCGAGAGCACATCATGATGGCGTTCCAGCATCCTCGATGGAACTGATAATAATGTTATCAGTCACTTTCATCTCTCACTTTGATTTAACGATTACCAATGTCGTCTAATTGGTCGTATTTGTCTGGACTGAGGCATGCTTGGCTGCAGTTACATCCGAGTTCCACGCACGCTAATGTGATGTGACATCTAATAAAAATAAGCTATCCTTATGAAAGTTGCTGTTATTTTATTTCTACATACTGTTTTATTTCTACACATCCCTCTTGCTTAAAACTTTTTCAACAAGTAAGAACCCCATCTCTTGTAAAATATCATACTCATTATAATTTTGAATTTATTATTTACTAAAAACCTCTACAGTACTTGAGATTTACGCTTATTATTTAACCATTAATATGTATAATACAAAAAATCGAGACTGTCGTACAATGTGTCGGGCTTAATCGTTTAGTCAAAAGTTCGTCGCCCTGTGAAGCGAATATAAATGAAAAAGTCAAATAAGCCGATGTCCATGTATTGATCTCTATCGGTTTGAATGTTATAAAGATATTTAAATGTGCCCTGACAGTTTTATGGATCTACGAACATGATTGGTACATGTCGTAAAAAAACATCAAGAATCTCATGTGAAATAGTCCCAAAGTTATGTCAAGCCATCTTTCAGGTAATACGAGCTATTTTGTCGTAGCTATTTTGTGTGTTCAATAAAAGTTCCGAATTTGTAAGTTTGGATATGTTGACTGGCCAACGCGAGATGTTTCGTAAAAATTCGATGTAATTGTAGTTCTCCTCAATAGCTATTAGTATCCTATTGTAACTCCATTCCACACACCACAGTTTGTCCTTCGTTTCATCTTTGTGGTGGTAAACATGGTTATTTTATACTTTTAACGTTTTCAAGTTTTCTATTTTATAATCATTCATATTAAGTTTCTTTATGTAAACATTGTTGATATAAGATATTATGATGCTGCATAACATAATACTATATTGTTTGTTCTACGAAAATGAAATAGACCAAAAATTAATATCCGTGTGTTTCGTAATACGCTAAATGTGATAATCTAATTGTATAACAGCAAACCGGTAAGAATGATATCGAGTTAAACTAATGGAGTCAAATATAATCAGTGTGCACCTGTCTAATAGTTGACGAATGAGAAATCTTAGTAGGGGATGAATCATCGGAGAAAGTCGAAATTGTCGAACTATAAATTCTGGAATTGATTTAAGATGTTAAACACGAAAGGCGTTACTGTGATGATGATACTTGCCAATTAAAGCCAATAAAATCTGGATTAAAATATGTAGTTAAGAAACTGGGACACTCTTGTGGATTTTTACCATATAAATCAAGACCGGTTAACATTCTTAATGACTTTACGTGTATCAAGTTAATCTTTATCGCTGTTCCGTGAAGAGTGCAGATTTCAAGTCCAACAGTAAATCAGTTAAGATGGTTTGATAGTGTGAATTCAGTTATTCGGTCACGTCATGGCTTTATGTAGCACACTTAACTTATTTTAATCCTTGAAACTCTTAACGAGACAATTATAATAAAAATCTAACCACTCTTATTCTGAAGCATTAAAAAATCGTCAATATATTTTAAACTGTTGTTTAAGAATCAAAATAAAAACCCCGTTTTATTTTTCTTCTTTTGATTATTCGTGAAAGCTTAAGCTAAAACACTATTTTGTGCTTCCAGTTAAATCTATGTCTTTATTTAAAAATACACACCCAATAGGTACTCAAAGCTTGTTCTGAGATAACGCTAAATGGTTAATTTGTTAGTCACACGTTGCGTAAATCATGTCATGTTTGAGAAGGTTAATGAGCGTGTTCAGTAGCTACCGATTACACTTTATTAGAAGTCATTATTATAAGATACACACTTGCATTATTACAACTTATTACGTAACTGTTGTATGTACCTGTGTGTTTAAGTTTGAGAATACAATCTTAAAATTAAAATTGTTGTACTAAGACAACAGAGGAAAAAAAAGTTATAACAAATGTAAAGTTACATATAAATAAACAGTTTGGCTTTTATACAATATTGGTCTATCAAAACCACAAAATTTACATTACAATTTATGAGTCAAATAATTTCTGTTAAAATATCTCCGCTTTGACGTCAGAATGACACTTTGATTACAAATATCTAATATTAAGCTATCTATCTTTAAGCTATTAAATGTGTATAATAAGTAAATCTAAATGCAGATGATAAAAAGGCAATTTTGTCTTAATATACTAATTTACAAATTGCTGTAGTAAGTAGTTGCTTAATTATAACATATTCTTGTAGTTTTGTAAAGTGTAATGATCAGCTTGGTTCCTTTACAACGAAATAAGATTTAATTACAGGATAGATTTTTCTAGAATGAATAGATAATAAATATGTCTAACAAAATAAATTTCATGAAATCATTTCTGTTGTCTTGTTCCGTATTATACGTTACATACCTATAGCAACTAAACAATGATATTCTATAGACCAAGTTACGAGTTAAAAGAATAAAGCTCAACAGTCAACTTATTTTCTATAGTGAAATTTGATAAGTCAATTTACGTAGGTAGTGAGGAGGCGAAAAAGTAGGTCTCTACTTTTTCGTAGCTCTCTAGCTTACACTCTATTCATAAACACGAAAGTTTTCCAAATTCAAATCATAGGTATAGAGACATCCACTTGACGTCAAGGTTGATGTTATGAATACGATGTTTACTTTGTATTTTAGTGGGCACTTTGTGAAACTTTCTTTTTTAGACAAGAAGCGATTATTTGTATCTTATAGTCTATAAAACCTTATTATATATATAAGTATGTTTTTTTAAAGACTATAGATTTGTTCATGTGCAAAAATAATTGCTTCAGAAATAATTCGATAGAATGAAATCATAGATTGTAAAGAATAAGAGATCAATTTAAATGCATATTTTATTAACGAAGTGTAAACAAGTCGCTTATCTGCCGTGAAAAGTTGAGATGTCAAAGTAATGAGAATAGCGTTGTCAAGTTTATTTGTGAGCTTAAACAGGTGGGTATTTTTAGTGAGTAAACTGACTGAGCTGGTGCAAATAGGTTTTATGTTACCCATTTATGAACTTAACAAGGTTTGTCAATCATACTTTACCTTGAAAAATCCAAACTTCTCAGAAATTATATTAGTCTTTGGGAATTTTAATGACATCGTTTTTACAAAACAGTCTGGAACGGTTTTAAATATTTTATCTTGGGGTATTTACCCAAATAAACCAAAATATAATACAAAATATTACTACCCTAGTGAAAATATTTATAACGGTTTCTGTTAAAATTATTTTGTCTTGGATAATTGTGTACGATTTCTCGCTTTCGAAATGTGTTAAGTTTAATATCAATTTCGAGGGGATTTTGACATAGTTCTATTATTACACAATGGTGAATTTAATTGGTATCAAATACCAAAAAAAGGCAAATACCACGATTTAATTGTTTTTACGTTAGACAGCATTCTAATCTTGCCAGATAAGATAAGAAACGTAACTTTTCTGTCACAAAGATTATTTAATATTTAGCATAATTTCATATAATCGCTGTCTGTTGACGCCTGCGCCGGCACAGATCTTATCAACTACACGCTCAAAACCGCTGGCGCCAACTTCTATTATCTATATTTATTGCATGCCGCTTTGAAGAAGATGTAAATCCAGCTTCTATTCTGAAGTTTATAGAGGTCAGATTCATCGCAACACTAGCGTACCTTACAGTTCGCGAATGCTTTCACTAGAAAATAAACCCTTTTACAGGTGGTTAGAGTTTGTTTATGAATAATACAAAGTAATAAAATATGCACACAATTTCGCTATCGATCCTGGACATCCGCTCATTACAAGGCGTTGGAATGCCGTTCAACATATTCTTGCTTAGAAGTAGAAAATAGATATTTTAAAAAAATCAGTTATAAGTAATGCCCTATATTATTTTTCCTATTAAATATATAAAAAATGGAAATATATTTTCATTTGTTTTAAAATATTATGTAGTTATATAATATCTCCTAGATAGGCCTTCTTTGTATTTCTGCAGTTTTCATAAGAACTAAAATACGTAACACAAGCGAGTTTAATGAAGGCGCTAATTTTAATTAAATATTTCATAATAATTTTAGTAGCCAATTAACTTATGTGACAAATTGACATTGCGGAACTCTTAACCTTTAATTAAAAAGTTTATAAAAATATTAATGACTGTTTTATGTATTAAGTACCCACTGTTAATTAAATTAAACTACAGTAACGATTTATCAAAATAATACTTATTGTTTTATTTGAGATTTACAAAGTTCTAGATATAAGGATATCCTTAGACTCAGGCACATCACATTTAAGTTTGAAAGTAGTACAAAATGCAAAGAATAAAACATTTCAGAAATTGCTCACAGATATATTGCTTACAAATTCGTGTGTCATACTGACCGGATAGTTTCATTATCATCGATATAGATGAAATAAAGATACCGTGGTTAGTGGCCAAAGGCAATATAATTAGTGTAAGATTTACTGCTTTACGAGCAACTGCACTTTGCCGGCAAAAGTGTAATTTAACATTTCATTTACAAAGGCGTTAAGGCATTTGTTTGATTGTTTATTAGATGAATGTCTTACTGCGATGAATGTTTTTCAATCGACTTCAAAAAAGTGGACTCTACATTTTTATAAACTATTTTTTATGTTTTTTATTGAAACTAGAGATTTCATATGAAGCGCCAAGCGGGCGCCATTGCTAATGCAGAAAATGAAGGTAAACTCGTGGAAGTAAACATATCTACCCACCAGCTCCACAATGACCGGACACCTATTATGTATAGTTAAAATGATTTTAAAATAAACTTCTTTGCCTTGTGGTATTTTGTTTTGAGCATATCTAAGAATTTCTCTTTTTTTTCTTTATGAGTAAGAAAGTCATCAGATTCTATTTCCAAACTGACGTCAAATCAAGACATACAATGAACTAAACATCGCACACATAACAGACAATATATTTATGAAAATCGAAAATCCATGCTTGGCTTTCGTAACGGCCCAGGACCATATATATGATTTAGATTCCGATAAGATCTTGTACGGGTCATCCGATACAGGTCATTGTGCCTGGAGGTGGGTATTAAATACCCTTTTGTTCAAATTTTAGGGACATCCGTTTAGTTTAGTGGATTAAGTTTCAATGCAGTAGAAAAACTGGCCATAAGACGGATGTCACAATATGGTTGAAAGGATATTTGGCTTGATAATTTAGAGGAAATTTTAACTAATTAAGATTTTTTATCAAGATTGACTGCATGAATGCAGGTGATGCATGAGCTAGTCATTATTTTTCAGCCAAACTTTAATAGATTTTTACCTAGAGCTTTCGGGTCGCTTGACGACACATACCAAAATTGAATAAAATCGGTCCAGAAATTTAAGCGTGAAAGTGTAACAAACTGATTTTTGCATTTCTTGGGGATAAGGCATCATTTATTGTTATTTATACGGAATTCTGTCAACAAAAATGTGCACAACATTTCATTCAAGCACAAAATTGAGCTTTGCTGAAATGCTATAAGTAAAAGAAAGATTTTGTTATTTGCAACAAAATGTAAATTGACCATGTACAATGTACATCCCTACATATCAAATAAAAAAGTGGGCCAAGGCCTGAGATGTAAACATGATTATTGTACTTCATAAATAAATTGATGCAACTGTTATCAACAAAAGCGCCATAAGTTACGACCAATAAAATATTGCAGCTTTTTACAAGAAATATTTTAAAAATATATAAACAGGATATTTTTTTCTTATTTGATTTACTTTCGTTGCTTGACTTGAATTATTCTAAACTTTACATAAAAGTCTAATCTATATTTACAAAAATACAAAAGACAACATAACAGTTGCGGTGCGTTAAAAACGTTTCGAAATATTTTCTAGATCCAGATGCTTTAATATTTTCGTGTTTATTATATTATTCGTAATTTTAAAACAAAGTACTGTTACAACTAATTGAAGTGGAAACTTCTTTAGCATCGTTGTGATTTGAAAGTCGATGAAACGAAAAACCAACAGTAAAAAGAGACAGACACATAAATTCATAAGATTAAACGGGGGAGAAAATGAGATAGGAAGCATTATCATTATCTTGAAACCAAAATGTTTGAAGGTTTCACTTCTACCACGTGTGAATTGCACACATGCTTTTTTTTATTAAAAGTGCACACAAACCAGTACCTTTTTTTTCTTTATAAGCCTATGCCATACACTCGTACTAGCGAATTGTTGGTTCTCTTCATTACACAATTAGTAGAAGTTTACCAACACTAATAACATCTAATATGACACGTAATTTACAAGTAACATAAAACATTTAATCATTTTGGCGTTACGAAAAGTGTTGAAGTAATCGTGTGTTTCACCTTGTAACTATTATAATGTCTTCATTTGAGGCTTCATATAGACATTAGTATTGTTTAAAGTTTTCATTTATTAAAGTAGGGTAATTAATCTAATGTGTTCGTGTAGGTCATTAAGGCCAGTGACCCGGGTGCAATCAATAGATTACTAAATCCTTAATCTCGTATGTAATGCCGAAACAAAAGTACTTATTGCGTAATGATGTTTTTGAAGAAAAGAAACCTTCTAATTCAAGGTTCACCTGTTAACAATAGAGTAATAAGCTGAAAGCTGTAGCGAGGAAGGCTCCACAATGCATTATTGCCTTTATACGAATTTTTCAAAAAATTTAATTCTTACCAGTACGAAATTTAAAAAAAACTTATAAGATACTATAATGTTCTTTTTGCTTAGATTCAGTACTGTTTTAGGGAAACTATGAACAAATACTAAAAATGAAAGAAAATGTTGAATTTTAATGTATTTTATTTTGGTCGAAAAACTTAGTTACGATTATTTTTACATAATATTTTATTATATAATCGACTTTCCAGAAAGCTTAATCGGTTCTAATGGCAACGTCACGTTTATGGTGGAGGCCGATATTAATTTGTTTTCCATGTCAATTTTTTATACGAGGCTTCATAGTGGCATCGACTAATGAGTTTCAATTTAAGTCTTTTGTTGATCACTTTCGATTGCATGCATTATTTTTGAAACATTGTGTTGGAATGGCGTAGCCCTAATGCTACGCTCACACTGCGGATTAATACAAGCATAATAGTGCATACGAATAATTGGGGAGTTTTTTATTTTTTGTCATTTAACCTGAAATAATATTTCTAGAGCAATCGGATCGAATAGATAAACCTCTAAAACTTACAAGATGTTTATTAAATTTGAAAAGCTATAACATGAAACACAAAAAAAATAAAACAACCAAGTACTTTTGGACTGAACTTGTCCAAATTGGCTTAAATTATGGATTTTTAACAGACCGTGGAAACAAAAAGAGTTATTGCAATTGTCATAATTTACGAACAAGTTTGAGGTGAAAAACCTTAAATTATAATTTCTTGGATGTTACCCTGCTCCTGCCAGGAGTTGGTTTTTTTCCACCAATATGAACGTAACGCAATCCAGACCAGTGTTTGTAGCATTGCGCAATTTTATCATTACGTTATTGATTTCACTAAGTTTTGTTCGTCGAAACCCCGCTGCGAACTTGCGAGGCGGTCTTCAACACTCCGTCGAAGCCTTGAATTTGTTATTACATGATTATTTCGAATTTTCAAATGTGCCGGAGCATACAAAGTCGTAGACAAAGAATGTTTATGTCGGCATTGTTTAGCACTATGTCGCATTTCATGTTTACAGTTGTTAAAAGTCACGAGTGTGTTTTATACGGCCAAAGTTATTACTTATTATGCTCCGAGCCGACGGAACAATAAAACTAATATATGTATTTTAAATACATAAAATATGTTTATATGACGATCAAAACTGTTGTGTTATTGAAGAATGAATTTCAAATGCATTAAGCATTTAAAAAAGATTAAATATTACGTTAAATTTCTTTATCATTCACCAACTTGGTATCTACACGTACCGAGGAATACTAAACTACATTTAGAAACTACAAGTAAGGAAGAAATGTACATGTATGTCTTATGTAATGGACATTAAGAAAGAAATATTTATTGCTGTGCAGCTTAACTGCTTATAACAATATCCGTTTGCAACCAGCCCACGCTTACGTCTCCGACTTTATCCTAAGGGATTTTTATTTAATTACTTCAGCTTGCAACACTTGGTGTAATTTATTAACGGATCAAGAAACCCGTAAGCTTCAACTAACTCGAATATTAGATTAGGCAACATTCGTATGCTCTTTATGTGGTTAGATTAATAACACACATTAATAAGTGCTCCCTTTCATTTCACTGTACAGTAACTCATTGGTGTCTAAAACTAAATTATTGTACTGAGAACATAATATCAAATTGCGTACAGTTGTGACAAGTGTTTTCTTATAAAGCCCTTTGTGATAACCTTTGACAATATTATGAATATGTTGAAATTAACTAGTCCGTGTTCCACGAAGAGGTACAGATAAGAAATCACAAAAAGCACTGCACAACGTTTTGAGCGCGGAAAGTTTTGCAAGTATCAAGATAGGTGATTTCATTGTTTGAGATGCCAAGGGTTATTCCTTTCTTTAATGAAAGGTGAAGGATGATTAAGGAATGTTGTATACTGAATAACATTGTGAGTACCTACTACATTCCATTAATTAAACAATAATAAATATTATTTCCGACACAAAATATTTTAAGAAGTAGTAGTATTATCCTATCTAAGAAAATTTTGAGTAAATCTAACAATTTTTTTTTGCAACACAGGATGTGGTCTGGACATTAACTCGCTCTCTGCTGATCAGAGGGGTAGCATGGCCACATCCACTAAACTCACTACGCCTACTAGTCACTGGGCCCCTCAGATATCGCATTTCAGCATTCAATCCATGAGTTCTTAGGCTTTAAAAAAATTTTTTTTTTTTTGAAAAAATTCCGTTTTCTGGGGCGCCAGAGTTGCTGGGCTAGGTCGCCCACGTTTCATATCATAGTACCAAATAATGGGAAAGGACGCAAAGTGTAATTAACAAATACCTAATTAACAAATAGTATTTATGTCAATATATTATATACCAAGAAATAAGATCGTCAGACCGAACAGCTGGAAGTGAAAATCACAATTATTATCATGTCTGCGAAGAGATTTATTTTCATAACAACATTTTTGTACCCATCAAGCAAGCTGTAATCCTAAATAATTCGAACTCATTAACACTTTTACTAAGGAAATGTAATTTTCTAGAAAACGGTAGCAGCTGACGAACATCATTTTCTCTTTTTATCCATCCGTGTTTGCCCCGGGGCTAGTTCAATAATATCTTTACTACAACTTTGAAAATGACCCACTTTACAGAAATTGTTTTTCATTTCACTTCGAGAAAGTGAAGTTTTCACTTCAGACAGTTTAAGTGTAATATGGTTTATACCTTATAAAAATACAGAAAGACAATATAAATATAGTGGTCATAGTATAAAAATGTTCAATTTTTCGGTTTGTCTTGGTACATATTATATAGTATATTATGATATACATAGCTTATACCCATCAGCTATGTTAGTAGATCGGTTAGAGATTATAGATTTTTGTTTAATATTAGCTAACAGAGGTGCAAGCCATGCATATGCACAAATGGACAATATACATCTAAAATTATTATTACCTTGTCGTTTAACAAATAATTTGTAGGCTTATACCTACTCAATTTACCAAAATTTAATATGCACGTATCTACCAAAGACTGGTGACCTGATACTGTCAAACTGAATAAACTAGCTTCCCACAAATAGTACATTTGTGGGACACTACGTACAATCAATTACCTTGAACAATACTGCATATTTGATGCGATACACTACAATTTACTTAAATTAATCGGTAATTACAAACCAACTTCCATGTTCTGACGGAAATTACTAGTCATTTTTAATTCACAATGTTGATTAAAAGCTCTTTTTGTAGCCAGAATAAACATTATATTTATCAAATGCGATTATAATACCTAAAAAAGGTTTTTAACTTTAATTTAGACTTAGAGAATGTTCAGTTACATAATAAAGCAGATGTAATAAATTTCATAAAAATTACCAAATATACTTTACATAATCTTCATACACTGCATATATTCTATGCGGCAAGCTTTAAATCTTAAAAAAATAATCTATCTTTATTCTAAGCAGCAGTAATTACTAAGATTAGTTAGTGGCATGTTTTGTTCTGACTACTTGATAGATGGTGTGTACGTAGAATACAAAACAGCCTGGGCACGCATGTTTATTTAATCGTATTACATGTAGTAGACAAAAGAAGATTTATGTGCTCTCTCCTAACTCGAGTTATAGGTTTAGGGTTCCGTGATTATTAAATAGCAGTGGTCATAGTCTTTTACTGGACAGGAGTTGTATAGCACGTAAATTTATATATATTTTCTATCTACGTATATTCATCGATTTTTTGATTTGTAGATCCAGATCAACTTTGGCATATTAATTAAATTGCATAAAATTTTGCTTAAAACAAGGGATTTTTGTTTATATCCTAATATAATATTAAGTAAGGAATTTATGAAGAGTAACTTATAAAAAATTAAATAATTATTTGCTATATTTTATACAAGTAGGTACTATGAAATTTTGATAATGAACATGAAGCTTTCCTTGTGCTAAGGCGCTCTTGCTTTTTATTTTACCTAATTCATTAATTATTATTACTATATTACAGTAGTGTGTGAAATGTTTATTTTAATTAATTTAATATATTTCTAATGCATTTTATATAAAAAAATAGCTTTATGCACTTCTTCTCCATATAAGCTTTAACTGTGGAAAATTTCACGATCACGCATTCGTTCAATTTTCGTAAAAAGGGGTACAAAGTTTTTGCTTCACGTATTAATAATATTATGATGTATTAAGTGAACTCAGTTTGAACGTAGAGAAGAGGATCTTTTTTATTTTTATCTTCCCTCATGTCTCAGATTTATTGAATTTTTTTATAGAATTACAAGTAAGTACCTATTTAATACTTATATAAAAATCTATTTCTAATTGTTATATGTTGGATTGTCATTTAATTCTTTAGTGAAACTGTCAATTGTCTGGTACTAGTTGTATTGTCATTTGATTCTGTAGTGAGAGGGTCAGTTGACTCGGATGTGCAAAAATTAATTCTTTAGTCAATAGTACCAGAAGTTGGTTTGGCTTTTTCATTATTATAAAACGCCACCACTCAGTGAGATCCCGTTCAGTTCTCTTGAAGAATTTATTGTGATTAGTGGCTACAGTCTCTATATTTTCGGTGAAATATATTTAAAAGTTTAACACCGAAATGCTGGTTTCTTTTCATAACCTCCTACATTATAAAGATCCTTTTCAATGCTTTTGTTGTTTCAACTTTCAATTGCGGTGAACACTGGTTCGAATCCAACACACAAACAAAGAAAAAAGTCCGTAAAGTTATTGGCGTATAGGTAAGTTTGGCATTCGTACGGCGACATATTTAATTATGAGATACTGAAATGCCAAATCGGCGGCCATTGAACCTTTACTATTTATCAGAACGGTCCTAAAACACAAAGAGAAAGAAAGTATGATGTAATGAACGATCGATGTGCGATAAGGATTAAAGTTTCACCATCATATTAGTTAATATTTATCTAGATTGTATACCATTTAATTAAGAATAACAATAGGCTGATAGCAGGATTATCGCTCTGTTACAAAACTACTAGATCAGTAGAACCGGTAAAGAAATGCGCAAAGAGCTTTCTAAGGAAGGTACTTACAATTGGCGGACTTTATTATTGAAAGCAAAGATTGTATCTATTGCTGGTTATTAGCGTGTGATTTAATGGTCCCGGTTACGGACCCGCGGACTAAGACCACCCTCTTTTAACGATATAATATTGGCGCCAACAGCTAGTTTCGCAGAAACTGTAATTTACTTTATCGACGTTATTTTCGTAGAAGAATTGCTTTAATAATCTTTGCTAACGGTACTTTTACTTATACTAAAGTAATTTAAAATATATCGGTGGCCTTATATGGCAAGAGAAAAGAAAGCTTTCATTTTATGTGAAGTCCTGTAACCGCATGAAATTATAAACCAAGTTATGAGATTAAAGAAAACCAGAATTCACTCTTTCTCAAAAGCAAGCATTCATATTACATCAGACATTCAAAACATGGTTGTAATTAGAGAGATTATTACTAATTGTAGGACACTCTAATATTGATTTCGAACACTAATTCCCGCGGACAGGTGTCACATAAGCCGCCCACATAGTGTCAATATTGCATAAGTGCATTAATAATACAGTAATGTTCTTACGCCCCAAATAATCTATGAGAACTAGTTTATTAGTATTATTAGTTTATTAGTCGGGACCGACTGCAGACCTAATAAGCCAGTCTGGTTCAAATAGTGAATCAAAAAATTCTAGAGGGTAAATTTTATTCATATCTACTACTTAGCAGTTATGTAGGTATATAATATGGGTGTGTCAAAGCATAGATCCAATCCGAATATTATATATAAGTATTATATTATATATATTATAGTTATATTATATATATTAGTATTATTTTATTACATATATTATAGTTGGCCTGCTGATATACCTACGGCCTACGTGTCGTAGAAAAATCTACGAATCGTAGCAGTTCACGTATTTTAGATATATAGAACCAGCACTTTAATGGTAAAACACAAACGTTTTGTGTATACAATATATTGGCTGAAAGGTTTATTTGTTGCCACCGTCGTTAGCTGGGATGATTCATTATTTTCATGTAAGTGTATTGATAGAAAAGGAAAATCGCGAGCGCTTGCGACGACAAATCATTTCATTCAAAAACATTCTAAAGCGAAACCAGAAAAATTATAGTAGTGGTAATAGTAAAGATAATTTTTAAACACAAAATAGGCGAACAATGTGCTCTATTAACAATGATTATAGATAAGTGAATGCTATGTTAGAGCAAATAATAAGCTATTGCTTAACTTCGAACGAGTAACTCACTTTACGTAACTAAACTTTTGACATTTGAAGCCTGCGGATGAGTCCACGTGTTACCCGTATATTTTAACACATTAAAATGTATTTTTTAAACTCGCTAAGGACAAAATATTGTCTTAGTTATATTGAAAATCTTTTAACTTCTTTCTATGTGACTTGTATTTCAAATTCGAGCTGCTTAAAAATTTGAACATCACAATTCTTGCGCCGCGTCGTAATAATATATGTACGAGGACATATTATGTACATCCTTGCAATAAAAATTAAATTATGTTCTTGCTTTATAGCACCCAATAAAAACCCAAGTTATATTAACACTATAATAATTATGAGAATGTATTTTAAAGACATTATTAGACATCATTATTAGTTTATAACGGCGCCATTAAATTAGCGAAGATAGCAATATCCTTATGTTATAACGTTAATTAAGTCTTAAAGGTTTAGTTTTTGTCGTGAATAGGATAACGTCTACATAATGAGCATTGGATGCATTAAGGGTCTGTTTCACAATATGCAAATGAGTTGACAACTCTTCCTACTATATTTATTAAATGCTAACGATTTTCTGTCCAAAATAAAAACTAAACATTTTTTTAATATCAGAACAGTGCAGCGGAAGGGTAACAAACTTAGTAAAAACACAAAAAGTAATAAATTTAATGCATTATAATTTAGCATGCCAAGCCAGCACAAAAACACAAAATATTTTTCATACAGCCATTAATTTAATCGAATCGAAAGAGTATTATGTAATTTATATTCAAATGAAAGTTTCCTTTGTCAGACTTAATATAATTTTGAAATGTAAGATTATTTATGAAATTTCAAATAATATAACAAGCTCACACAATTATATAAATTGCCGATCACACAATGTGAGGTTAGTGACATTGGCCACTGCTCGTACACTCAGCATTCTACTGGGTGTCTTTTATGGTCGTACGAAGCCTGCTCTGATTGTACGCTGGCCATAAATGAACTCCAACGTGCCGAAATGTCGCCAAATCATCTTACGAATCTGATTTTCTTTATATTGTTTTTGTTCATAATTTAATTGAAGACTGACTCTTTTATAGTTATAAAGGCAATTTAAGAAGAAAGTATATAATATAATATGTGATAGGAAAAAATATTTCAGTTAGGAGACTGAATATATGTTCTTTTTCTTTATTCCTATTGTATCTACTTTTTATGAAGTGTATCAGGCGCTTAGAACTCAATTAAAGCTCCGTATAGCATACAGCATTAATCAGTTAAAAAGTAACCTTTTTATTTACCTTTATATAACGACTTGTTTCATCTACATAAGTCTCCCGTATAAAGTTCATACATTATGCAATGATATAAAAAGTTAAGAGGTCTCTTCGTGAAGTTGTCTGCGCCGCTTTAACACTAACTATAAATACCTTGGCTTCTTTTGTCGTATCCTGTTGTCGCCTTTATTAGTCACGTTCAGAAAACTTGTCACATTAAATGATTCCTAACAGAGCTTTACTCGTAACTGCTTCTATGGACTTATAGGCCACTGGCCACGCCATATCAAATCCAGTAAACACTGACTTTAATAAAGCAAATATTGTAACAAAATATAGTTATTTTGAAATAATCGCCATAATAATTATTTTAGTCGACGGGTTTTTAAGTAGGTACCTACTTAAGAAAAAACTTTCCTCGTGAACTTATTTTTAGAAAGTACTCAAAAGGCACATAACGCTTACGCGGCTTAGTGGTTTACGCGTGCTGTGATGCGCCGGAGGTCCTGGGTTCGAATTCCGGTGGGGCAAATGAATTTTTCGGTTGGGTAGACACAGAAAGCTGATCACCTACTTGCCTGTAATGAAAATGATCAGCGAAACAGACACAGAAATGTGTCTGTCCCATTTCCCCACTGAGGGGTAATGGGAATTCACTTTTATTGAAAAGGAGCGAAAGGAAAAATTAATAATAAAAACTTTTTTAAAAAACAAAATTGGCCTGAATTTGATTCGAATTTAGTTAGCCGGAAACGAAAGGTGCTACTTGAGTCAATGAAGAGGTACTAAGTACCTACGTATTTATTACTTGAAACAAAGTATGGTGGATATAAATAACTTTGCCATAAGTATCTCAACCAATAGGTAATAAAATATAAGAATATTCATAAAAGTATTATAAAGGCGTGCGGTCAAAACAACAATTTTGCTGTCCATTGCATTAAATTTATCGTCGTTCGAATCATCGTAGGGCGTGCATAATGCGACCGGCTCAGAACTATTTTGTTCTTTATTTCACCTCTAAATTGCGTGAAGCTTTCGTTATTCTTTTGTGGAATTCTTTTAAAATATATTGCCAAGTTGAACGTAGAAAACGATTATATTGAACACTTCGGTGGCTTCGAAAAAGCTACCTGTTCAAAATATGTACAAAGCACAGTTTCACTATGATATAAAATAATATTTTTACTACCTTTATGCGATATGCTTTTAACATAATTTTTAATTATACATATTATGCGCCACGTAGTTTCATATTCTAAGAAGAAATCAAATCTTGGTCAAATAATGAGTGAGATAAATAGATTTTCTCAATTTTCAATGCTTTTATTGCAAATTTACTATTATTTATTATAAAAAATATTAATAACAAATATTTTGGCGAGAACTGATAGCCAAACGATCAATTTTAATTTAATTTTACGATTGTTTAACGGTTTCCCGTCTGAGACACGCAATGTAAAGAAAAACACTATAATTCTATATTACAAATTTCTCGCGTTTTAACCGAACATGCTATTAACCTAACGGGATTTGTAAATCGTGGACTTAAATATTTTGTTTACAGAAAAATCTCTTGTATGATATTTAAATGACAGCAACAACATTTGGTACCTTTCTGATGAAATTGAATTTTTAAATTATCGTTTTTATGTCAAATGTATCAATAAAAAGAAACTACTGTTATCTTCTAAATGGGATAAGTAACCAGTTCAGTGCTATCTGTCCTTAAACACTTATTTTTTGCCGTTTAAAATTTCAGTATTTTCACTAAATTGTTTTTTGAGCTATCTTATTAAACATAAATGTCATAAAAATACATACATATTAATATGTTAGCTTTTCTTTACGTATCTAAGCTTCACTAAATAACATTTAAAATAATAACACTTTAAAGCACTTAGCGTAAATGAAATGTCTCTTTTTAGTACAAAATCTAGACGTTCTGCAATTTTCAGCTTTAAGCTTGCTCAATAAATGAGACAACTTAATGTTAGGCACTGCACGCTAGAATAAATAACATAAATTTTGTAACTATAATGATATTCGGTTAAAATTGTCTATTCACAGTATTAGGATTTAGTTAAATGTATTGTGTCAGATCGTGATACATTTCACAAAACATTTCCTGTTTATTTAAATCAAACACCTCAACTACCATGATCTCAAATAAGATTTTTAATAGAAATTATTGCAAAAGAGCAAATAACTCAATAACATTTCTTCATTGTCTTTTCATTTAGTAAATTGTTTTTAATTTATTCATAAACGTTCGAAAACAGAACAATTTCTTAATAAAGAAATATTGCCATTTATCCTGACCTATTGTGATTTATTAATTATTACAAATCAAACTACAAAGGTATACAGGTTTTGTTTATAAATTTGTAATAATTATGTTACTAATTTTAATCAATAACATAATTATCATATTATTGCGTTAATACAGTGAAACAAGCGACACTAGCCTTTCATATTTTTGTAAATATATTTAAGTAAATCATTTTACATTGGTAGTAATATATAATAATTTAATAAAATATTTTAATCGGTAAGATAAATTGTGAAATACCAAGAATAAAGTAGCCATAATTCTATGCATTCATAGCATTTTTATAAAGCATTTCATTTCAAGTTCAAGAAGAAAAATAATGAGCATAACAATAATAGTAAATAAGCTAACACAGTAGAAATAAAGACATTAATATTTATACCACGATGTATGGAGATAGCCCGCTGAGCTTTAGGAGAAATTCCATCAATCCGTTTTAGCGTTTGTTTTGTTTATGAGATTTATTGAACATTAAATGCTATTTAAATTCAACGTGACATTAATCGCCTTTGTATCTCCGTGCTTACCTGAAAACTTCTGTTGTATATCAAATAATACGTAACTGTGTGTGGTCTACAGAGATTTAGAAGTAATTTAATCAAAGCCTTTGAGTACTATGTATTTAATCGGCCAAATGACCTAGATTTGTCTTTTAGCAATGCGAGTTTCACACAATTAATTTAAATTCTGTTCTAATCGAATAACTTTATTAATCATTTTACATTCTGACAACTATTTACATTGTATACAATATATATATATATATAAGTTTTGGATGCTACCCAAATTGTATTAATGTGATAATTACACTCGTTTAGTAATAAACGCCTTAATACAAATTAAATTGAAAACTCGTATCTTACTCCTATAATTTTCAGGAAAAAAGATCTGAATTTAACTGATAACTATTTTTTAAGACACGCGTAATCGCGATAAATTAAAAGGTTACACCTCAAACATAAGAAATTGTAGTTGTTAATATTTTAACTGAGTTAGTAATAATTGGTTAAAAGACTTGGATTATATTAATAATTCTTAATAACAAGTTTTGGCGAAAGTTCTGGGCAGCTCGTATGCAATTGATTGGGATGTCGGAATGTGCCGGTACCTACTCACGTTAGGTCATTCCTGCAGTCTGCACGCAATGCCGAAAGGTTCCTCAGACATTACAGATATAATATTAGTAATATAATATGATTCAATAAAATTTCAATACAAAATCCAATTTTTGATGATCTCTATAACTGCATCTTAATGATATTATATGAATACTTTTAAGTATTTTGTTATTTGTAGCAAATATTAAGAAATAGTAACTACTTACATTATATACAAAAATAATTAAATACAAAGAATAAAAATACAGGTATACTAACGAACATATAATAAATTACTTACCTTATTGTTTCTTGTTTATTTCCTGTTTTTTGTAATAACTTATCTAAATTCTTAAATATCACGTAGGTATTCATATATGTAGGAATCGCAAGTAAATAATACTGTTACAGACGATCAATGCCCCACTTTAAAATTGGCTGTATTACAAATATGCGATCATTTCACTGTTATCACACAGTGTATATGAACATCTGTTAGTTGTTTTGACCTTGCTCATGGATTAGTGCTGAAGTGTAATTTGTCTGTTCATAATATACCAATGGAGTCAATGTATTTATTGCAACATCATATTTCGACATCGGCGGCACTTTAAAATAGGCCACGGTCTTATCACTATTGAGTTGGCTATACTTTATGTGAAAATACTAATCAAGAGGTGAGCATAATAAAAATTTACTTGCGATTTTGCGTGTGCATATACTACAGAATATAGCCTTTAACACGCAGAAGGGTTCTAGTTTCCCAACAGGGAAAACTGAAAGAATTTTTAAAATCAGTTGTTCATTACAAAAATAAATATAAACACTAAAATACAATTGTTTTCTCTATATAAGATATAGATTAGGTTATAAAGTCATTTAGCATACGTTTAATTTTAAATATGTGCTTTTGACTCTTTTTCGTGATAACTTGATCTAAATTACTAATTACAAAGGAAGTAGATACCCCTAAATCTTCTTAAGACACTGTTATTACTATTTATCTACTCTTTTAGTTTTCTATGATAGACAATAATTAACTCTAACAATGTATTTCAGTTTAATAAAAAAGAGATGTCAATTTTGTAATCAGTATAACGAAATGAAAGGTAACGATGATAAAATCAACAAAGGCTTAAATTTTATTTATTTGAAATACGTAAGTATCGATATTTACAAGAAGTAAATAATCAGGCCAGTAGTGTTAGTAGATCTTTTGTATTTACCGGTGTATTGATTTAGGGCCAATGTCGTACCTTTGACCGCAGTTCAGAGATCATGTATCTCGTGATTGACAGCTACGACTATGCAATTACAGCTGAATTTGTTTTTCAATAGCATAAAAAATGTATAACTTTCTATAATATTTAATATTACTAAAGGTAGTAGAAATATATTTTATTTATTTATGACGTGTACATTGCTTTTAGTTGCTTTAAGATTAAAAAATCAATTTATAGCGATATTTTGGTTTATATCATTTAATAATTCATTCATAATTTAAGTGTAGAAGTAATTTGTCTAAGTATTAGTAACAGGAACGGCTAATTTAATATTCGCCACAGTACGTGAGTTACAAGCTGCAGTCGCTGCACAGGCGCCATTTGACGTGACACTCAATAATGACATATTACATTGCAACATTCTGTCACTTGATGGACTTGTTTTCATATTTTCTACGTAAGATACCTTGAAGTTATTATAATGATTACAATTATAAATGTTTTCTTAATTCTTTCTCCGTATTGATCTCTTTAACATAGATTTTAACACTAAAAATTATGTTTTTTAAAAGAAAAAATTTATTACCGTTCCTACCTTTTCCTTTAAATGCTAGTTACTTTGTAAGGAGTCATATTTCATATACATATACGAACAGCGAGTCACTTTTAAACATTCATATTGCATGAAACTTCAAATTAGGTATGGGATACGTATTAAGCTGGATATGGAATGAATAAAATGACATAGCTTTTTAAAATTTCAATATTCTTTAACCTACATTTAACATGTAGCTTAACTTTAAAGCTTACATGGTCTTGTTAAAACGAGTGAACTTTCATGTTACTTAACGCTATAAAAAAATTATTAGTTATGACACCCACGTTATATTCTTATAACAACGGCCTATCGTGTCAATGAGTTTTTGACACCTTTAATGAAACATATTGGAGTCGGTATAAGTCATCGATATAATAAACCCTTTTCTATATCGATTGTATAAGTACTTACTTGATATAATCTATTTTTTTTTGTTTGTTTAACAAATTCTTTAATATGTTTTAACAAGCATCATGTAGTAACTATTTCAACTTGATACGGTTTTATTATATTAAAGCTTAAAAATAATGGGCCTTATGGATATGGACAAAAGATGTTTCTGTATTAGTTGCTAGGATACAAGTCGTAATGTTCACACATTGTTTTGGTTCAGTACCATAGCAACTATTACTGTAACATGTAGTCCAGGTTTTGTAATAAAGCCCAATAGGTGTCCTTAAATACTAAATTGTAATTTTAATAGACTAGCTGTACTCGCGACTTCGTCCACATTTTTTGGACAGGAGTTTTATTTTTTACGTCAAGTACCTATATAGATAAAGTACTTATAGTAAAAGTGACTGGATATTATAATAGCTGTTCTTATCTCTTTTGTTTAAAGACAACCTGCTCGCTTCTGACGGTAAAGGCATTAAGAGCCATTTTTATTTGGTCGTATCAATTCATAATTTGGTATCCGGTGACCTGACATGACTGATCAATAAAAATAATAATACAATAGTTAGTAGGTAAGCCAGCACTTACTGCAGAGGTACCGTGTTTGAGCACATTGAAATGGTCACAAATAATATATTATGTACCCACTTAGTGAAATAAGATAGTACCCACGTCCTTTCTCAACTTATTATGATCTATGTTTGTGACAAATTTCATTAAAATCGGTTCAGTGGTTTAGGAGTGAAAGCGTAGCAGACAGACAGTGTTACTTTCGAATTTATAATATTAAGAATGGATGGTGCGACCCGAAGTGGACTGAGGATATTTACATAAGTAAGGATTTAGACACGTTTCAGGGAGACATTGGTCTAGTCATATTGATTGTGTATGTAATTCGAGGTTTTCTTTCTACCAATTGTCTACTGACACACAGAGCACTTTCTGATTAGGTCAGGGCTATGGAATAACCTACCTTTACCAGAGACAAGCGAAGTCTCGGTGGGAAGCATATTTTATACTAGAAGCATATTTATATAATATTCATATTACAACCTATATATTCAGCTCACTACGATTAAGAAATAAACAATACATATAAAGTGCAAACATGTATTGTTACAAAATTTGTAGCCGGTCCAAACTACTCCCAGTAAAAGCTTATCGTTGTCCTTCTTAACATATTTGGAAGTGTGCACTAATTATTATATTACATGAAGGCCCAGTTATATAAGGATGAGTATAGGGTTATTGAAGTTATTTTTAATTAACCTCTGTCTCAACCCTGAGTTATTACCTCAGCCGTCTGGCTTCAGATCTGACTTATTAGATTAACTCTATCTGCTCTCCCATCTCTACGAGTCTTATTCGCAATATTTTATTAGTTGCATAAGTGCCGAGGCGCATGCGTGATTATCTACTCCAGATATGGCAGAGCTTTGACCGATTGTTTTGTATCATACTAGCGTCGTTTCATCAATATTTTTATCGCAAAATTCCGAAAGTATTCAGGGCGAATTACTCAATAAGGATAATAAAGAGATTAAGAAACCATCAATTATTACTTGTTTCATATAACTGTTATATTATGAAAGTAAGAGTGGATTCGTAATTTGTCCCTTATTTCCATACGAGTCCCACAGCGACATTTACCTGCGACTTTTAGAGATTTGTTTTCGCTAATTACCATCTCGTTTGCAATTTAAAGTACGTAAGTGCGTTAATTGCGAGTTCTAAGACTGTTAAATTGTTAGTTTATGATCGCATTGGGAAAACACGACCTACGCACATAGCAATTCAAAACGTTTACTCACATTACTATAACAAAGTAAATATGTATTAAAAATTGGAGCGTCCGATATTCTGAGTGAATACAGTGCAGGTATCTATTGTTATTTAAATAATGGTTAACTGCACAATATAATAGATATTACATGAAACTTTATCTTTCATCTTTAGAACCGAGGACCTATGTATCTGAATTTATATTTATTTATAGGCACTACCTTACATGTGCAGTACATAAATGCACTAGTATTATCAATTTCAAACATTATGTGGCGACATGACGCGAGTGCTTGCACTCTTATGCGCAAGTTATAATTTACATTTTATATTATCTACCTATTGCTGCTATAAATAGAAAACGGAATCATATTAGGAAAAATATGGCTCTAGCTTATCGCTTAAGAATCGTGCTTAAAACTGCGATAAGGCTGCAATAGTGCTTTAAGCTAAATTTATAGGCGACTACTTGAATGCCTGCGAATGGATATATTATGAAGTATTATTGCAGAAATCGATGTAATTATTGAAGATCCGGTATTGTTTAAACTTTAAAGCTACACAATTTTAAGTTTTCTTTCAACTTTTGCTAAGGTTTTTAAACGAAATAAACAAATATATAGTTATTTAAATAAATAAAATTTAAAGCTACTATAGTAAATATCGTATGCGGTTTTATATATAGCTAATAAAAGAATTGGTGTTCGTGAACTTGTGGTTAATGTGTGTAGCATTAGTCATTCTCATCTCTTTGAGGTCAGATGGCACAGACTCGCTTTATCACTGCCAGGATCGGATGATGTTTGATGACAATGTCAGTTGTATTTGTTCTCTTGGGCGCTTTGTAAACGAGAGACTATAGGTTTACTAGAAAAGTTTATGTCCTGTATGAGGATAGTTGTAGTTGTAGCACAAACTTATCCTTTGTTGTTAGTACTTAATGTGATGAAAAAAATCATCAAACTAATGAAATTCTGTATCTTGTGCATCGAATATTCAATGTACCTGGAAAGATTTGTAATCGATTCCCAGGTACAGAAGAAAATATTTTTGTGTAGTTTCTGGTGAGAAAGATAAGCAGAAAACACTTGTGTGTATTTGCACGCCATGTCCATTTGTTGGTGAAAATTTTTTGGTTATTAACGTAACATACATGCATACACTTGCGACTATCGGTCAATATAAGCCATATTGACCGATAGTCGCAAGTGTATGCACAGCAAGATCGTGTCCTGATCTCCTATTTATTCCCATTTCTCGTGCTGACATGGTATTGAAGCCGATGAATAGCTTGTTAATATCGCGAGTGCAAACGTCACGTCCGACCATCATTTTGTAACTTCATGTATGTAACATAAAGTGCATATTTATATCAGTAAATATTTTGCGCACGTATTCAACTTAGATAACTTCATTATATACAAATATGTATTAAGTTTATTAAGCTCGAATATTTGCGACAAATAGTTTACCTACACAACATGTATGATGTAATGCAATATTATATTGTTTTAGACATCTTGAATATAACATCAAAGATTTAAAAATACAAATAGAAATTATAATTTATTAGGCTCTGCACATGGTTTATAATGTTATTTTGTAATTATTATTGTGTTTGCATTAAAAGTTAAAAAATTTATGTGATAATATACATAAATCAATACCACATTCAACAATGCCTCAATGAAAAAGGAGAAAAAAAATTACTAGTAAAATAACTTAAATAAAAAATGTACCTACATTTTGTATAAAATAATGCAAACCGCTCTCGCTAATATTGAGGAAATGAGCACTATTCAATTCATTGTTTGTATATATCAGAGGTTTCCAAACTTATTTCGTCTAACGCCCACTTTGAAAATCAGTTTTTTTTATAGCGCCCCCTCCCCCCATTTTTTCACCTTAAAAATATCAATAACATATTTTCTTACCAAAGAGACTAAGAATAATACCAAGACCCCGATTTTTTTTTGGGCCCCTTACCGGCCCCTACCCTTTACGCCTCTAGCGTCCACAAGAGGGCGTTATCGCCCACTTTGGGAAAGTCTGGTATATATGAATAATTTTTACATATTACATTATTTTATTGTATCTGATTACTCATACGATAAGTATTATAACAAAGGTAAATTCAATTGAATAAAAAAACTTCGAGCTATTTCCCAAGCTAGAGCATTCTTATAAAACCGTTCTAAAAATAAGTTGTTGACCACAATAATTCGTCCTGATACTGCTTACATTATTCATGATTGAATAACCGTCAACATTATATTTATAACGGCTAGGAACCACAGTATTACCCTTGGTATGAGGTGTACATTTCTCGAAGCGATAATTATTAAATGATTTAAGATCCATGCTTGTGTGGACAAGAGGGAGGTTTCAACTATTAATAATTGCAGGTTCTTTATCTCGGTATTATAATAGTAACCTGCCTGCTGATATGAATATCCTGCATATTGTATTCAAGGTGAAATACGTGTGATTTGTATAAGATTGTTTTACGGTAGTGAATGAATTAAGGATAGAAGTTTTATTAACAGTATGGCTCTTTTGCCTTGGTAGTTGTCGGGTAGATAGATTATACTTTCTATCCAATTCACACGTAGGTACATATAATTTAAACTAAAGGTCAAAAATACTCTATTTCACGTAATATCTTTTGTGAACGTCAAATCATTTAAATAAAAACCACTACTTACTACCTAAAGCAGGTAAGTACGCTTTTAAGTGGTATTGTTGAAAACAATTACAATTAAAATTAGTAGTTAGATAGGCATGTCATGTATATGCATATGTTTTAGAAAAATTAATCTAATCGTTATGATTTAAACATTTTTTTAATGTTACAGATGTAACCTGATTTTTACCGACTTCAAAAAAGGAGGAGTTACTCAATTCGACGCTGTTTTTTATGTTTGTTACTTCAGAACTTTCGACTGGGTGAACCGATTTCGATGATTCTTTTTTTGTTTGAAAGCTTCCCGTGTGGTTACATTTAAATTTTATCAAAATCTGTTCAGTAGTTTTAGTGTTACAATTTCTAGTCGGTTTTTTTGGTAAAATTTTAACACTATATTACAGTTAAGCTTGCTTCTTTAATCATGCAAAAAATGAGCCATTACTTTTATATATAGGTATAAGAAAGAAAATATACTATACTTTAGAAGCATAATATAGAATAGAATATAATCGAATACATATAGAATATAATATAACAGATTTAAAATAAACAATGAATTATATTTGACATTCAAGTCTGACTTTTAGCCGATATTTATTTAGCCAAAAGCTAAATAAAACATCGTTAAAACCAAGGTTCGGTATCTTATCTTATGCTCGTCCTTATTTTAGACTCTCAGTACGTTACTTTCAATGTGAAACGGTACTCTCAATGATACAAAATTTATTTGTGCCACTTAAAATGTCCTGGATGTGTAGCTAATTTATTACGTCACGATTAACAGCCGAGACGAAAACTTAAAGGTCACTATAAAAAATGAGTACGTACATATTGTCTGTGATTTTCTTTACGTCAAATATTGTAGGACATGTGTCGGAAGTGTTTTATGAATAGCATGACATTAAGGAAATTGAGTTTCATAATAACGTTTAATTAAATGACTGCGGGTAAAAGGTTTCAATCGCAGTGAAAAAATCACTAATTTGATTATTTTTTCTATTTAACATTATGTTCATGAGTTACCTATATTGCTACTGTCTTGAGTTGTAATTGTCGCGTTGTTATTAAAAATCACGCAATGCCTAATAAGGCGTGGAGATATTCACTCCATTTCTACGTTTTCACTGATTAAGTACAAGAAAGTGTGCAAGGAGATCAGGTTCTGGACCCATGTATTCAAAACATTTGTTTGACCTGTGGTGCAACATGCATCTTCGCACTGTTATTTCTCCCAATTCAAATATACATACATAAAAATTAAAGTATGAAACAGATTTGATTACGGTTTGTTCAGCGCTTCTGCGCACGCCGATCCCATTTTATAGCCCACGATCACGAGTTATCTGTAAAGCAAGACATGATCCCCTTGTTCTCACCTCTAACGGAACTGAATTGTATAATTCCTAAGAAGTTCTTATCTAATTACTAATCGAAATATATTTAATTAGAAAACAGAAACCCTGTAGAAGTATTTACGGATTTGTCAAGGCATTACAGAGAAAATTCCATTATGTTTATTATAATATTAATTTGAATAATTTTTCACGTATATTCGTAGCGTATATTATAAAATGTTCTTCGTAAAACAAGGATCATTAATTATATCATATGATTATAGTAAGTCCGTAAATATTTCAAATGTTAAATTTAATGGATATATTTAGTATTAGATTATAAAAATTACTCTTAATTTACGTACTACATCACATATTGTTTAAGTTACACTGGTAGGTCCACTTAAACCTTTTCTCAGATAAACAGCGAACACACGTGAACATTTCAAATAGTTTTCAGACTAAAACAGTTCTCATGTTCTCTATCTTTTATTTGCAACACCTTACATTATACATCCATCAACCTGCCTAGTCAGAGTGCGATTAGGAACTTGAAATGCACAACTAGTAAAAAGTACGTAGGAATATAATCATCTTTGAATTCAGTATTCTGTATTCACAGATTTCTTTTTATGTGTCCGCAATGTGATTGATCTACGCATTCAAGATATACTTCTATATTATGTCTAAACGGTCAGGTCTCACTGACGGAAAGTGGTACGGTACATTTATAGCGATCATTCTTCAAGCTAATGCAAGCCTATTGTGAGTTAAAACCAATAAGACATAATCTTCTGCCACGTCTGGATAATTCAATTTTAAATGACATTGCAGAACCCGAGATCCATTATTAAAGCCTTTGCCTGCGTTTCTGATAAATAGACGATGACTGGCCAGTATCCGAGCGTGCTCCTTTGACAACATTATTCGATTTAATATTATATATCTTGCGATTATAAGACTCGATAAACTAAAATCCTACTTAACCTAACTGACCGTTACGATATGGAGAGATTTTAATTATATCTCGATATTCTGTAATTGTCTATTTCAGTATGACCATTAAGATATACCGATACGATGCTTGTAAGAATGGTAATAATATTCAGCTATTATTCGTATCGTAATGGATTATAATACGCGCTTAGAGCGTGAAGATCGAAGTAAAAGATTTCTGTAAGCAATTTTCATATTTTAGAGAAAGGTATGGAAAGGATCAGATATTTCCTAAGTTCTATGAAACTATAGAAGCTTAAGTTTGAGATTGCAATGCCGTGTAAAAGATGACGGGATTAGTTTACAAAATTTATTTCGATTTGCAAATAGGTATCTTACAATATTATTTGCTTTCCTTTCGGCGACTTTTATTTATAAATATAGATAAAATATGCAAAAAACTTATTTAACTATTAAGTCTAATTTACTATGAAAAAGCTTACTTTGCGAAATAAGGTTAAAACGTTTTTTTGCACAAGTGCTCTGAGACCGAATGATGAAACTCGGAAGAAATGAAATCGTACCTATTACTAATTTGATATTAGAAGTTTGAATGAACATAAAATCGTTAAGATACCATAAAAGACGGACAAGGATTTCTATAAATGCTCATAGTTTTTTATATATTATATTTTGAATAAAACGGGAGTATATATATAGCTTGTTACAAATTACTAGAAAAAGCTGTTTGCCATTGATTTTAATGACACGTCTGCAAAAATAGGTCGAGCAATGAAAATTACAGCGGCGCAGCAATTACTTGGCAAATCGTTGCACTGAATAACAACAATCAATGAAATATGCGCCCGCTAGCCTGTCTTTAAGAGATCATTAGTGCTGCTACTAACAAGTATAAATGACAAGTTTTTTAAACTTAAAAACTAGACCATTCGTAAACTCACACCATTATGTTCTGTTTTAAGAAATGCTATTTCCAACCAGTTATACGCATTCTTATTTATTATATTTTATATCCAAGTAATCCTACAATAATTGTGGTTAACAATTTCTTCCAGCTTCAGCAACTCCAATCGCGTTCTATGAATCGACAGACGATCAAAAAATAGGGTGTGTAGGTACATATTATGTATAATGTATTTTAATTTTTTGGTAAATCAAACTGTCTGATAAATTTATGCCTCCCAACTGCATGTACGTACCTATGGTGACTTGGACAAAGGAAATCAAAACTACATTTTGAAGTTTTGATGATAATGTAGTTTTTTTGGATATTTCTCGTTTTATTTTAAAAAAGTTGTTATTGTCATTTTATTCATTAGTTAAAGAACTTTCGATATCAGGTTAAAGTTTTTTGATATCTGTAATAGTTACGGAATAATCGCCTGTGCACACTTAACGATTACACCCGGTATAAATTCACTATGATATCATTGAAACTGAATTTTAAACAAAACAGTTGTCAAAGCTATCTACGTGTGGTTCAAATGAGTGATTTACGTAGTGATGATGCAGGTGTGTCTGATAGCGCGAGACCGTGCCGGTGCGGGCGCGTTTGTATTTATGGCGATGGTACGCATGCGTACAGCGTTTCTTGATAAATATCTATGAAAAAGCAAATACATCCAGGTACAGAAATAATTTTGCGATACAATCTACCATCGGAGTACGAGGATTATGAAATTACTCGTTGTACTGATGCAGGAGATAAAGGCGGGATATTGATTTTAAATACCATAAATATGACATAATATTATATTATAATAGACACTAGACTTATCTATCTGTATTTATTTTATTGACTCCGATGAAGATGAATACTAGTATTTAGAGAAAGGTACAATTGTAGGGTATAGTTTTGAATTTCCGTACTACTTTTTTTACTTTTGAAAGTGCCAGTTTTCCTATTCGATTTGTATAGGATAAGAAAATAAGTTCATATAGAAAGTGGTTTTGTCAATTATAATTTAATATATTTAATACCCTATCTGATATAAGAACTACGATCTGCGTTTTAATTTTTTTTTTTTAATGTTTTAATAAAAAAAACATTACAATTTTTTACTTTTGATCCATGTTTAGTGCTGAATAATACGCTACGGTTTGTAAGCTAATTTGAATGATGTGCTCAAAGTAAAAACTCGTCGCGTGATATAAACGCATTACTCTGCCATTGCGATCATAATTAAGCACGCCTGTTATCTGTCAAAGCCTGAAGTTTCTTGTAATGGAAGTAGGTTTTTATTTTATAGACTCCCTGAGTGAAAATTTTAATATACACTTGGGCTACATAAGAAATTCGAGGTTGAAAACAACTTAAAGAAGGATCGTTAACTCATTTCATTACAATGTAACAAAATATTGTCAAGTGTGTGTTGAATTGGAGATTTCAAAAAAATACCTTATCTAAATAAAAAATATACCTAATAGGTGTAATAGGTGTTTTATGTGCGTGTGTTATAAATTATATAATAATTAAAAAAATGTACTAAAAACACATTTTTTTCTTCTGTGTTATCCGCTTTTAAAGTAGGTATCCCAGTTTTGAATGGTATTATACTATGACCTGAGGTATGAGGTATGCCTTGATAATGATATTATAATAATAAATATTACGTCATTAATGTTTATACACGTGTTAGTCTGACGCATTAAAATCATGTTTTATCTTTAAAGCACACATTCTAGGAAATCAATACATTACATGTCATTAGATACTTATTATATGTCATCTTTGTATGTACCCATATTATTATTAAAATTAGTAATTTATTGCTAGATACTAAAATAAAGTTGATAAGAACTCTGTGACAGGATTTTTTTACAATTGTTGCTCCTCCTCCAGTATATAGTAGCTTTACCACTTAAAATAATACTTGGAATAATTTAACAAAAAAAAAAACTGACTTCAAATTGTAACTTTAAAACTACTGAACAGATTTTGATGAAATTTAAATTCGACCACACGAGAAGTACCAGCTTTAAAAAAAAATCAAAATCTGTTCACCAAGTCGAAAGTTCTGAAGTGAATTAAGAACCTCCTCCTTTTTTGAAGTCTGTTAAAAAATTTAAAAAAGTTTTAGTATTTTATATGTGGTTGTCACGTTAAAGTTTTGTCAGACAGCTTTTATACGTAGTACGAACTACGAAGTGATTTTTACGACAGCAAAATTCAATCAGCCAACAAAAAAAAAAATATATAAAGTTGAATACATTTGAGATTATCTCATTTTGTACGTCGTAAATTATTTTTATTAATGCTTAGCAACATTAGACTTGCGAAAAATAAACCGATGAAGATAAATGCAATATCCATGAGCTGTTCTCAATTTACTCGACAGAAAAATTAGGCCAAGCAAGTCAAAACACTACTTTTAAAACGCACCTTTTTTGGCCTTAATCACAACTTTAAGTAATTAAGGAAACATGTGAAAGTTTAACACTTCTTTGAGATGCAAATTGATCACTAACCATACGTTGTATTGGCACTTGTGGGGAAAGCAAAACTTTTTAAATCGTCGCAATTTTGTAGTTTATTGATTGGTAAGTGGTACATATTGTCTGCGCAATTATTCCAAAATGTGAAAATAACTTGTAAAATTTATGAAGTAAATAAAAAGTATTCAAATAATAACGAAAGAATTTTCATTTCATTTAAATTCATTTGAAATACAATTTTTTATTAAAATTTATTGTAACTAAAGAAATGTATGATAGTAACTAAAGAAATCATATTTCCTTACTGCATTGCAATTTAAACTAAGTTTTTACTATACAATGACTTAATCCTCTGAAGATGGAAAATTACGCTAATTGATTCTTTTACAATTGTATAATAAATAAAATCAAATAAATAGAATATTATAAAGGAACACGTAATGTATATACTGTTGCTATTTTTGAGGTGACACCACCGAATATTACATGTAACAGGATCAGAGGACAGGAGGATTCAATCTCATGATGGTCTCATAAAAAATGTAATTAATTCTAATGATGTAACGACTAGTAATGACTAGTAACGCTAGTAACGCAATGTTACTTTTATAACAGTTTTCAAGACAAGCTTGATGGTTTACCAGAACCGAGTTTTTCACAAGTTGAGGTACCAAAATCCTGTAGCATGCTGTATAAGATACGGTTCTAATGGTTAAAAAAGATTGTTGACATTTCATTCATTTTGTATAAATATTTTGTATTTAATAGGAAGAAAATAGATTTTTACTATACTCAGTTCAACCATTTATGTGTTGAAACGGCATATTTAATCAATCCTTTAGTCTCATGTAACGAATAAGGGCGGATGAAGTGAAATACTTGGTATAACCACAGAGAAAACTTAGAAAAACTAACAGGTGTCGTCTGCCCTTTTTTACCTACTTCAAAAAAAGAAGGAGGTACTCAATTCGACGCTGTTTTTTATGTTTGTTACCTCAGAACTTTCGACTGGGTGAACCGATTTCGATGATACTTTTTTTTTTTTGAAAGCTGATGCTTCCTATGTGGTCCCATTTATTTCATAAGTCTGATCAGTCGTTTTACAATTTGTGGTTGCAATTTGAAATCGGTTTTTTTTTTGTTAAAATTTTAACACTATATTATTTTGTTATGACAACATTATAATGTATACACTTAATATTGGACAAGGCTTTTTTAATAATTAATCGTCAATAACTTAAGCAGAATGAACTTAATAAAACAAGTACCTATATTATAAGAACCTTAGTCAGCTTTCCCTAAAATTTTGTATTATCAATTTTTTAAATTTCACTCCATTAGGTATAGGAAATATCTAGAATAGCCTTATATAAATAAAGGATCTATACTCTTACGCACTTAATTTATAATCTGTCTCTGTAATAAATAAATAGGAACAGTTATCGGTGGTAAAATCGTGAGACGAAGCTACTAACTTATAATCCATAACTGCATTGTCGTAAAACGGAATGCGGGCACTCTACAAGAACAAATGAACGACCAGAGATAATATAAGTTAAATCATTCAGGTCAATGTATAATCTATATTCGTTGTAAGCAGGAAGTTTATTTCTGGTCAACTGTGTGTTGAGAACTTGAACTTATCTGAGATGAGCAGTAATTTAAGTATTTTATACATTCAAGTTTCATGTCAGGCCGAAATATGTGCCAGCTTTTGTGTTTTCCGTGGTATTAACTAAGCGCGTCGATATCTCTTTAAACAATCGACGCGCTTCTGGCCCCCATGAAACAAAATTCTCAATCGTCAGAGTCGAAAATATTAGAATCACATAGACTTTCTTATTTTCTTCTTTGTTGCTTTCTGCAATCGAGGCCGCACCACCAGCAGCTACAGGGGTAGCATAGAGATGTGAAGACGCCAATGAGTCGACGCAAGTAGCGTCCCATACAAGCGCCTTACCACGGCTCCAAGCAACTAGTGTTATACCATCGGGACGTCTGCCATCACTGCGTATAATGCCAAATCTCTTATATTGCCGGCACATTAACGGACACAACCACATCCTATGCTTATCATTGTTTCTGGAGTAGCGAGAAAAACAACCAGCACTCTTGACATGATAGACCATGACGCCTAAGTAAATAGACTATCTTAATTCATTTATTTAATCAGGTATTTTAACAAAGAACTTGTTAAAATTCTTGTGGATTCGTTATTTAAACAAGTTTTCCATTTTTCGTAGGAAATAAAAGTCTTGTTTGTTAAACATTTACTCAACATAAATGTTTGCATATTGATAATTTCTTTATATAAATCAAGTAACATTATTCACTTGTAAAATAATTATATACAATAAAAAAGCCAACGAAAATATATAAGACTACAAAGTGCAACTATTATATTTTAATTTGTATCATGTTTTATGATAAAATTACGATTAAAATTAGATTCGATGAAATTTTGTATGGAGGTTTTGATTTTGAGTTTGCAGTTTGTTTTTTCCAGGATCTTGTAAGTTAGCTGAATTTTACTCGCAAAAGGAATGGGAAAGGGATAGATGTTGGTATGGGGATCTCTATCATTTATCAAGTAGGTATGTATTATGCAAGAAATAATTTTAAAATATAAAAATTTGAAATTTTGATACTTTTGTAATTGACTGTCAAAGTTGAAGGAAATTAATGCAGATCTGACAGCTGTAGCAAATCCGAATTGCCCGCAATTTTTTACCGATTGTAATTAAGTTTACAACGTATTAAAATTATATTGCAAAAAATATTTGTATAACGGTTTTTTTATAATACGTGAGTGGTGGAGAGAATGTAACTTTTTGCTCGGTACCGAAATAATCCCTCTACTTGACACATGTTGATATATTATGTATAGCGAATAGTAACTGCTCTATTTTTATGTCAAACAAGTATGATGAAGTTCGCTTTGAAGTTTGACGAACATTGGCATGATTTCTTGTCGGATTAAGAGCATGTCTTAACTGTGCTGACAAATTTGTCACATACTATATTTATAAAACTAATTTGTATTAATTGACTTTTTGTGGAGATTGAAACATGACATGTACAATTTACAATTGTAAAATTGCAAGCAATTACAAAAACATTATTAAAAATATATTATATACTTATGTTAAAAATATCAAATCCATTTCTCGAAATTCAATATAGATAGCGTCGATCATAAATGTGTGTTGTTGATGACGCATGATTAATATCGATGACAGATCTAGATGCAATAAATAGTAATAAACTTTTCACTTCATTAGGTGATACTTGATAGTGCGAGCGCGGCTGCGCCAATTTCGTTTGACAAGGCAGTCGCTCACTGGCAGGTGCGTTGTGCGCGCGTGCGACTGTAATCTTTCAGAAACAGCTGATTTGCCGCAAATCAACAATATAACAATAAATTCTTTATAATTTAGATAATTTATTGACTTTTGATAGTGTGTATTTGACTTTTTGTGATAAGAGTAATGAAAATGACAGTCAATCGAATAAGGGTCGTGGTACTTGGAAGCGCCAGGAGCGGGAAATCCGGTGAGGCTCTTTGATTGATTTATTTAAAAATCGAATATAATTTGAATTTGAATGTCCGAGCTTTCTGCTAAAACTTTTTTGTGGCTCATTCCTCTAATCCAGGTTATAAAACAACCAATTTTGATTACTTTAATTTGTTTGGAACATTGGAATGCTAAATAATTTTTTGGTTAAATTATTGGAAAGGCATGCATCTAAGCGAGAGGTAATTAAATAATTTTGATAATTGCTTTGATTTCCATCCCATTATTTTAATTAGAGCGCTTGAATGTAAATTGAGCTGTCACGACTGATTGTTTAAAATTGATATCGTAAAAAACATTTGATTATACTGCCTATGATTATATATATTTATATAATTAAAGGCTTACGATCCTGTGTGAAACCTTTATTAGGTATCTACGTTTATGTCCAAAAAAATTTGTTATCGTTATTGAGCTTAGTTCTTGGCGATCTGAAATCGGTCAATTTAATATACTTATGTATGTAGGTAAATATTAAACATTATGTAAATTAAATTATTAATTTTAGAGAATCTTAGCATAATCTAGTAACTACTATCTGTCATTAAATTGTTATAATGCCTTATAAATATTCTTAAAATAATATTGGAACTAGAAATAACATGGAAGTCATATTTTAAACTATAAATTATGTATAATGGATGAAAACCTAAGTGATATGCTGCCACAGACAAATGCCAACTCTTCTTCATATAAACAAAAGTTAAAATTTTAGATATTTCATTTCTTTTTATGCATCTACTGAGACACCTTGATCAGTGGGATTCATTCCAATGACCATAGCATAAATGGCCTACGAGTTACGATTTGGGACTTCCTAAAAGAGTTTAGGACACTTATTTAGGTTCACTTTTATCTTGAGATTGCGGTTTCTAAGACTTGTTTCGAAGTTAGGAGTGCTTTGTTCCATCAAGTGGACGACCTTATCAATTGCATTGATAACAACTGTGTCAATAGGTTGGTGGCCGATTCTGCAAAACTAATCGCAAAAATAAATAAGATAACGTCTCTGTAGATGTAAACTCTGTACATTGTTTAGTGCATATTTCTATAATTTGCGCCTGTAATTTATTGTGTTAATAAATTCTCGCTCACGGAAAATTCTGTTGTTTAGATAAGTGATATTAGTGTATCTGCTAATTATCAGGTGCGGTTTATAGCTGTTGTGTTGTATGCTTAACGGAAATATCAATAATCTGATTTGATTACTTATTTAAACACTGTGAACTATAAATTAATATATGCCACCTTATTGATAATTCATAGTTGTTATTACGACGATTAGAGAGTTTTTATTTATTTATTTACAGAACTTATGCTAAATAAAATAAATAAAAAAAAACTAAAAACAATATTTATTATTTCGCATCTAACACTCGCAAACATTCATCACCCAATTCACTCAGCCCTTTCATAAAAATGTTACGCTCCGGTACGGTGATGAAATTTCTATAATTATATAAGGGTTAGTGAGTAACTTTAGTAGTTGAGACATAACTACATATTACGATAATTAATCAATTTATTTATTAATTCGATAATTAATATGCAGGTACTCCCATTTTTAACGTCCTACGCAAATAGAAGAGTGGTATATAATTTGACGTGTATTTCTGTGGTTCTGTTTGTTTTTCTCGTAGTTCCGATTTTGATTTTTATTCACTTGTTATAGAAATATTTTTATGTACATAAAAATATAGTACTATCATTTTATGCTGTATGTACTATTAGGTTTCATTTAGAGTAATTTTATACTATTAATAACAAATAACAATGCCTAGCTTGGTTGATTTTGCATAATATTATTATAGTGCTAGATATATATATATGAGTGCTAGTTTCCTTCCTAATATTTAAAGACTATATAATATATATATATATATAACTTCGATAATTAACTGATTTTTTAATTACCAAATTTTAATAAAAATAATCCTTAAATTTAATTTAAAATTTAATCATTAAATTTAAATTTGCTTAATTGATAAACTAAATATAAATTGGAAATAATATGTGGGCTAGTTTTTGATGAATATACCGTTTAACATAATGATATTTATATTATGTAAGAAAGTAATACGACGAAACCAAACAAATTAAGTCTAGAGCAATACATTCCCCGGGCTTCTTTGTTACGATTACATTAAGTCTGCGTTTACACCACACTAAATCCGAGGTCAAAGGAGTATCAACGGAAATAAGTATTTATTATTATGTAAACCGCATTAACAGCTGAGTTGGTCACGAGTCTAAATTCAACAATGGCCGATGTACTGAAATCACAATTTTTAAATTGCTACGAATCGTGTGTTCTCGCAATAAAGAAATTATCTTTATTCATTTAAGTTTAGACAACAAAATGAGTTAGTTGGATTAGTAACAATACAATAATTTATTTATGTAAAGTAGTGCAATACGTATTGAAGCTCTGTATATTTTTTCATTTAGATCATTAGTAGATTTCTTACTGTAATATTATTAAATAGGTATGTTTTACAAAAAATGTTAATATGTTAACACATCTACAAATATGGGCTGCTAAATTTAGGTAACTAAAGACTGACATATTTGTCCACGTCAATTTTTTTTAACATCGTATAGCATGATGAAACACATGCTAAAGATATTTTTATGTTAAGTATGTACGTATATAACAGGAATATGACTCCACAATGACATATTGTTATAATTTTTTCTTACATCTAAATCCGGAATGCGCGGAAAATCATGATCTATATTTATAAAACACGGTTTGTACGGAGGCGTTGTTTATCTCTTCTAAGCATAGATGGTTGACTCAGTCGCAGGGATCAAAGTATCAACTCTTGTTACACTTAAGAGCGTAATTCTTATGCAGAGAGATCTGTCATAGTACGAGTTTGTGGAATTAGTCACTGGAGAGAAATTTGCAAACATTATATTATATAATTTCTTTCTTTAGGTACAACCTTTGAAAATAACACAGGCTACCTTTTTCCTAACTCAACATACTTCGTGTATCACGCGCAATTATTACACTTAGAGGTGAAATATTTTATAGAGAGAGGGGACTTGAGGATATTTATTATCCAATTCTATTTAAAATAGATAGGATTTTACAAGTTAGAATTTATTACTTTAGGAATGACTGAAAATGAAAAAATGAAAAAAAAATGTATTTTCTTTTTAATTATTAATCTTTTCTTCTAATCGTCTAATGTCACGCAGATAATTTTTGGGCACCAGGCAGTTCAGATTTATCCTTTTTTAGTGAACGGATATTTTCCTTATAAAAATTAATCTTAAATTACACACTACATTACCATCGGGTATACAATCTAAGCAACATGCTGGTTAATGGTGCCGTCAGATAGCGAGCGCGTCGCGACGTTGGCGCGATGTAATGTACCAATTACTATAGCAGAGGTCACACAAAGGACGACACTTCGTGGCGCGTGAGCAGCACGCTCGACGGCAATACAATTTTAGCACGGCTGGAAGGGGTGCGAGGGGGTGTGAGCGCGTTGTGTTCTATGAGATTCGTTGGAAACCAAACAGATTGCGATACGCGAGGCCGACGCGCTCGACGCGACGTCACCTTTGTATTTTTATACAAAAATGGACGTGGAATGAGTGGGAAAGCTGATTGAAATTGTTCAAGACTACATTTTCGAGAGACACAGGAAAAATTTCGAAGTAACCAGTCAGTCGAAAGATGGTCGCCATACAAATGCAACTTTGTCATTTTTGACTCGATCGGACTAAAAATAAATCAATCCAAAAACCTGACCAATTATTTCATACTAGTTGTGCTCCGCGGTTTCACCCGCGACCTATGTTAACTTCGTAGTAACGTGATGTTATAGAATAGAATACTCATATCTCTAAAATAAAATATACCTACAAATCACAATAGTGTTTTTTATAATATATATAAGGATAACTTAAAACAGCTTAAAACATTATACATGTACAATGTATAATATCCGAACAATTTTATACTGAAATGGACCTTTTTTATTTGATAAATTATAAAAATTAAGGTAGAATAAAACAAACTCTTGAAAGAATCAATAAAATATCTCTAGAAATGAAAAAAATATGGGACTTTGAAGTTGCGCTTGCAATAATAATTTTGTTACACGCGGATAGGTGCAATGACGTCACAGGCGAATCAGAAATACGTATACATACTTCAATAATCTATTTCTAAGTTGATTGACATCATTGATTGAAGGATTTCAAAATTTTTACAGTGATTGATTACTTTTGATCTATATTTTAATATGTACCATTATTTTGAGTATGATATTAACAACATCATTAAACTTCTCCGTTGAAGAATAGAATATTCGTATCTTTAAATTATCCCATAGGAACACACTAAAGGTACATAAGTACACTGTAAAAATTGCCAAATTTCATTTAAATTCGCTAAGCCGTTTATGTGTAATTGAATCACACACATCCAAACATCCTCACAAACTTTCGCATTTACAATATTAGTGAAATTTGCTGATTTAGTTTCAAATGAATTATTAATAGTGAAGTCCCGTGTCCCCTAGTGGGGTATGGGGCAGATGCATTTCGCATCTGTTTCACTGATCGATTTTTTTCTTTAAGGGCAAGTAGGTGATCAGCCTTCTATGTCCTGCCAGACCGAGTTTTTTTTATCTCCGCCAGGAATCGAACCCAGGACCTCTCGGTTGTAACGCTTACGCGCTTACCACTAGACCAAGGAGGCGGTCAATTATTATTAATATTATTATTTATACGAATTATTAATATAGGTATGTATTTGAATAGACTTATTTCCAAATATTAATTATTATGTTAAAACAATAATTCGAATCAAATTAATTTATTTCGGATACCTACATATACCTAACTAATTTATACGTACATATATGTAACAATAAAACTTAAAAATAAAAATTCCACAAATTAAATAAAAGTGAAAATAATGTTAGCCCTGATAATGGTTTTTTAAGGAGTCAAGGGAAGTAGGTGTTTTTTTTATTAATTTTAATTAAATAATATTAAAAAGGATTTTCTCAATATCTATACAGATAAATAAAATTGGAGTATCTATATGTAATTATTACATCAGCTATCTACCAGTGGAAGTCCCGTCAAAATCGGTCCAGCCGTTTCAGAGATTCGCCGGACCAAACAGACAGACAAAAATTGTTATTTTGGTATATGTACATCCATATGCATTTAGTAAAAAGCAGTTATTTTAATATTACAAACATACACTCTAATTTTATTTATTTGTTTAAACTAGCTGATCCGGCAAACGTTGTTTTGCCATATTAATTTTTGGGGTGGGCTACCCTTATCACTTAGGGGTATGAAAAATAGATAGTAGCCGATTTTCAGACCTACTGCATATAAAATTTGGTAAAAATCAGTAAAGCCGTTTCGGAGGAGTATGGTAACTAACATTGTGACACGAGAATTTTATATATAAGATATAGATTTATTCACTAACGTATATTTTTAAATTTGATATTCGTTTATTTAGAGCATAAATAATAACGACATAAATCAGTAATTCAAGTTTTGTTACCAGTTTTAACATTGTATTATTTTGCTACTATATTTCATAAAGAATACATACTTTGGTAAAACCATAAAGAATCCGTTTAATAGTTTTATTAAACGTTTTTCATTTTTAACCGACCTTAAAAAAATCAAAAAGGAGGTTATCAAATCGGCGCTTATTTTTATTTTTATATTTTGATGTTCCACTCCTACGTCGCCATCCGTGGACCGTTATGGATGAATGAGATGTCCAACGATAGAGTAACTCGTCGTAGTGGTCCCATTGAATAGTTTTAGGTACAACCCAATGAAATTATATTTTCATTCTTTACTCATAAAGAAAGAAATTCGAGACTCATCTCGAGAAAATAGAAATCATCAAATTACGTCAGCCGGCGCGGCGCGGCGCTTGAAGTCCGCAGTGTGACATACACATCGTTTCGCGGCGTGACAGACACGCGTTGCTGTCCCGACGCGCTCGTCTATCTGACGGCACCATAAATATAACCGAACGGTTACTCATGATTTCTGATACAGATTTCGGCGTTGAGTATTATAATTTACTCGAGTTTTTATTGAACACTAACGAGCAAAGGTAACTGATGAATCTCAGTTTTTGTGCACCTAATGAAAATTCAAAGGCGGATCCAACTCTCAGAGCTTGGGTGTCGCAAATTACCAAAAATTGGATAAAACATTATCATTATTTTCTATTGACAATACCGTAGGTACTAAAAACTTTTCCTTCAAACGACTCGAAATTTGTAAGGTAATTTATATTCCTTTAATTCAATATTGTACTTAATGCTTTTAGTGAACCAAAATAAGTTACAAAAATTACAAGCACATTATTTTTCATCAATCAAACATATCTTTATAATCTTATTGATACGACTCTTTATCACTATTTTTCTTATAGGTATGATCAATATCAGTACTGTATATCAATAGAATTATAATCTATAAATCGTATCTGTATGGAAGTCGTGATTCAACCCAACTACATAATCGTTATTTAATAATAACTGCTACTATTGAAAATAAATTGTCGAGCTATGCAATAGAAAGTATAAACAATAAGTTGGCGAAAGTTAACACGGGAGAAATTGATTTATCGTGACGGCATTCGGATGTCGTTATAAACACTTAAACATATTCATAACAATTAAGATATATTAGCTAAGATGATGCGACATTGTCTATATTGAGTAATAATAATCAATCTTAGTGATGTTCAGGTGTTTGATGGTATGGATTTGTCGATTCGATATTAATTATTAAAAAAATCTTTGATATAGATTAAAAACTTCCATGTTCATATTTAATATTGTGTCCGCTTAATATACATACCTACGTCTTTTTTACTTAATGTAGATACTAGATGATAGGGCAACGTCGTCATGGGACACACTTCTGTGTTGAAGGTGAAAAGCTGACCTAAATTTAAGTTAAAAATACTGAGTTACTTTTGATGAACACAAACTAAAAAATAAAAGAGATTCAGACAAGCAATCAATCACGGCCGCCGTCCGATTATGTGATTAGTATTTAACTATATAGCATGCAATCGGTTTGCGTTAAAGCCTACGGGTGAAATGTTTGATAATAATGATAAATTATTATCTAAACTTCAGCTTTAATGAATCCAAAATCCAAATCATCTAAACAGAATGCCCAAAATTAAAAAATATATTTACTTATCACGACACTTTTGTATGTTATTGCTCCTTTCATACTTTAATCCTTGATCTGTATCACAATTTGAATTGCAATTAAATCCAGTCCAATCGCACGTTGGAAATTCATAAGTCATGTTTTAATTGTTCCTATTCAAAATTGCTTTGATACAATGATTTACACGATTGGAAACAAATTAACGGCTATTGTTCACGAACCAAACTTAGTTTTGACTCAAACAAATTAGTATTATAATCACGACATGAAACTTGCAGAATGTGTGTTGGTATCATAGATCGAGAACGTTTAAATGCCAGCTGTAGTCGTATTTATAGTGCGCGTTTAGCCGCATGCCACTGGCCACTGAGCTGAACGAATGACTCACTCGACCCAACGTCTGCTGGGACACCCGTGTCACTGTTTATTCATCGGGTTATCTGTGGCTACCACAGAATGTTATATTGTTTAAATCAGGGATTCCCAAAGTGGTCGATATCGGTTTCCTAGGAGTCAACATAAACGAAATCAGAATTAAAATAACACTCTGTAGCAGCTGTTTTAAGTTAGCGGACCATTATGAATAAGGGTGTTGATCTTAAAAGTAGGTAATTTGGCCATGGGGGTCTGAGGTAACAGTTCATTTTGGAAAAGGGGTCACTTGTCCAAAATAGTTTGGGGATCCCTGGTTTAAATCTTTAACAGTTTAACAAATCTGTTGGTCTAAGGTTTAAATATTACGCGACGTTTCTATATTATGATGAGTTAAATAGAAGACTTCTTAAAAAAACTCCTCGACATCCTGATTACAAACAAGAATATCTCATAAAGTGAAGCATATAGCTCAGATATGTCTCGATCACATCAGATTTCACACGAAAATCGGTCCATTCGAGCTACGATGCCACATACAGACACTCAGATCCACAGACAGGCAGACACGTCAAACTTAAAAATAGTTCTTCACTTTTTTTGTTGGGAGTTTTAAAATACGCCGCAAAAATACGTAGAAGCTGTATCCTGAGAGCATTATTAACAGTTAATCACCCTATAGTATTTCAAATGCCTTCCAAATCTCTCACAGACTTGACTGATCGATTGAATGATTGCACATAAAAGAGTTTCATCTTGTTCCAGATAATCGTTTTGATATGATAGGCGTTTCTCTATTTTTGCACGGCCCATCATGAATGTGCATTTAGTTATTTAGACTTCCAGGTCATGTGTTCGACAATATTGTTTAGATTTTATCTGTCAGAATCCACACCGGTCAGAGAAATTCAAATTAGCATGTCTCACCGTCAGTGCCTTTTGGAGAAAGCTAATGAAGTGATTTTAATTGAGCAATAGGTAATAAAATTCGTCAGGTTGATTGGTGAGGTAAAAAATTTAAATAGTGGCCGTCTGGCGTCTATCAATTATTATTAAAGATTTTCTTCTTACAGATTCTTATTCCCTAAGAAATTATGCTTTATTCATATTTCGAATTATATTATAACATTTACATTTTTATATGTATATGTATACCATCATATACTTCTGGCTGGGGGGAGCGACCAACTACGCAAGGCCTCAATCGCCATTGCGAACACAGAAAATTAGGGTAGGCTCGTGGAAGAAAATTAATCTACCCACTAGCCCCCACAATGACCGAACACGTACTCTATGCGTATGCGTACAAGGACGTGAATTTATGTATAATCTGTTTGAATTTTATAAGAGGGATAACAAGTTAAATTCTTAGACATAATATAAATAATGTGTAGGTTACCTTGAACTAACGGTTATGCAGAGTGAAAGCTCTCCATAAATACCTACTCGTTATAATTTGCGCGACCATATTTGCGTCTTTGTTTAAAAAGCGAATATGAATTGTCGATCGAAATTTTATCGACAATTCATATTACAACATGAACATTTAAATGTTGACGTTGATCTGAATAAAAAGTACTTAGTTTTTCAAACGAAAAACAATTTCTTATTATATATTTTATTTATTCCATTACCATGCTAGTGTATTGTTCAACATTTGTATAGAAAGTAAATTAAGCAAATTCGTATATGTATTCGAATAAAAACATTGTATGTTCTTCTAAATTTATTGAAGTTTTGTTTAGATTTCTTTGAAAAGTAGGTTTTAGTTATATCTCACGATATTTAAAAGGTAAATGACTGGAACCTCATCTCACTATGTCTTCAATAACAACGGGTCATATATCTATCAAATATCGAATCCCACAGAACATTTGACGACCGGATAAGATAGGCATCAATTCTTATGCACAAACAATTGTTTTGAGTTCAATGGTACTATTAATCATTGCTCATGTAAAATAGGTCACACGTTTAGGTCACGTTTTAATCCATACACAGAATTCGATCTTTTATCTCCTGACAATCAATTGAAATACATCGAACTACAGTACGACTGCAATGCAACGAAAGGACATTAGTATTTATTAATTATTCGTTTATATGTGAAGTTGTTGTATTCAGAGTTCAAGAAAGAAGCAATTAATGCGTCTAGCAAATCTATTTTTTTATTACGATTTATTAAACTTTAAAAGTGTTTCTGTTATGTAGTGTTTTACAATCATACATTTCAATCATTTTGTAAAACATGCCTTAAAATAAGCGAAGCTATTTTATGAAAACGTTTTAAGCGTTAAGTATAGGTAATACGGTGAATTAATATTAACAAGTAAGCCCTTAATGCCGAGTTTGTCATAGTGATAAGGACTAGAGGAAACAAAGCGGCGCTGGCTCGGCGCAGTGACGTGATCTAATTGAACGGTCCGCTTGAAGAATTCAATAATTACTTTATCTCCTTTTATTGCAACAACCGCACCGATATGAATTAAATGTGGTTGACGTATTGTTATCGGCCTGCTATTGAGACACGCTTTCGACTACATTTGAGTGGATTAAAATATTTCGATACGTGCAATTTCGTATTTTAATTGAATGTCTTTTATCAACGTTTTAGTTATCGATAATTTTAAGATTTGTTACCTACCGGTTTTATACTTTGGCAATGTCAATAATATGGACCAGTTGCAATAACTTTTATTGAAAATTGTATCATACATACATTTACATTTTTTATATGTATTCCTCAAAAACCTTTTAACATAATTTGAAATCAATCAACTTTTTCAGTTTTAGTAACGATATGTTTTCATAATCTTGCACTTTAAACAATTAATACGAGATGCCTTAGTTAGAAATAAATGGATTTAAATCGATTTTAATTGATTTTCTTAGCTAGGTAGGGCCTTATAAGCAACTTTCTTACCCAATACCTAATAACTGGCAATTGCGATTACATTTCGAGAATAGGGTGAATGTTATTGTTGAATTCTGGGTCTTTGTTTGCTTTCACACTAATTGCGCCGTGTTGTTATAAATTAATTCTGCGATATATTTAGTAACACCTCATAGCTAATTGCCGCTTTCTCTGTCGCTTACGTGAATAATAAATTATGTTTATCGATGTGGCCTATCAATAATGTTTTTCAATTTAATTTATGTATATGAATCATAATTTTTATTCATATAAAATTTTAAAAAAATTGTAGATTAATTAATACAAGAATTACATTAGAAAGTTATTGATATAAGGTGTCGTATAAAATGTTAAACTTTCCAAAATTTAATAAAAACAGTATTGTTTAATACAATACAAAATATCTTTGGTGGTTCTATTATAACTAACATCATTATCATTTATAAGGAAGATCTGGATGCTGTTGTCATGATGTTTTATTTTATTTTCTTTGTTGCAGCTGTTGTGGTGCGATATTTAACGAAGCGCTACATTGGGGAATATAGTTCTACCGGTGGTAAGAATCTTTTAAGTGTTATTAGTAGATATAAACATCTTCCCTTATCTGCCAAGCATTAGGTGCCAATAGTTTATTTGCGATATTGGCAAGTGAAGTGGTCAACATCAAGGCTGGCAGTCGGGCGCCGCTGATAGAACTCGGCCGTTGACTTTAAAACGCTATTAAATAGCTCACTTACGCCATTTTTAATGTTGATAATTTCAATTAATGTTGATAATTTCGCGATGTTAAATGAGCATCAAGCATGAACGAAAATGTAATTTGTTAACCTAGATTCCAATGAATTAACAAATTATAAACATTCAAAATTAGACTGTGAAATCTAACATTTGTTTTTTGTTCTAGATTTTCTGTATCAACATCGAGCGGCGTTTGACGGTGTTTCATCTGAAGTTGAAGTTTTGGATACCTGTGGTTGTGCGGTAAGAATATTTGAATTTGTTTACTAATATAAATGAAATCATATTTAAATATATTATTATGAAATTTAAAAGTCTTTGTACCACTAAAAAAATGTCGATGCATCCTAAAATACTGTGCTAAAGCTTAAGGAGATATTTGAGAACATTGTGACACAAATGAAAAGTTTTTTAATAAAAACTGTTTTTATTTTTCTTTAGAAAAGAGGATGCCTAGCTGAACATCTACGGTGGGGCGATGCTTTTGCAGTGGTGTATTCAGTGTGCGACCGACGGTCATTTCTAGCTGCATCTGAATTATTAGCATTACTCGAGAGGACGCGATTGCCCGGGTGCACGGCAGTTACTCTTTTGGGAAATAAGAGAGATTTGGAACATGCTAGGTAAGATATTTAGATACTTTATTTAGATACACTACGAATACATTTATTGCCGGTCTTCATAAAGACGATTCAGAATATCTACCGTTAGGTAGATATATTTAAACAAAGCTATACATTTTCAAGTAAAATCTACTAATGAGAGTGAATAATGAATTGTAAATATATATTTTTTTCACTTTCAAGCCTAAGCAAATAAATAAAAAAAAAATATCAAGTAGAAACCTATCTTGAAATGTGAATATAGAAGATCTCGGACGTATTTGTGCTTTCATGTAGACAGAGCTATCGATTTCAAGTAGCTATAAATATCTCTTCCCTGTACTTATGGTCATAAACAAGTTTATGTCATAATAGTTTATAAGTTATCACGTTACTTTTACTTGGAGCGACACGGTGGCGACACTTGGCGAGGTACTAGCGGACGCGTAAGAATAGCGGCTGGCGCCAATCTTGTGGCATTCTTTAAATACCAACTTAACATCTTCGCAAACACGATAGTGTATTGTAGTGCAATCTAACTTGGTGATTGGGTACCGCCTCCATAGCATAATAATTAGTCACGCGACTAATTCAATGCGTCTTGCGATTTCCAGTGAAACAAAAAAAATACCTACTGATCACCAGTAACGTGGAAGGTTAATCGCCAAATAGTCTGCCTTAATAGAGATTATGCATTCACTACTTACAAACATTTGGAATGTATTTATAACATTAAAGGATCAATATGTAAAATATACTAGATATTTAAAATAATGTACTCTCAAAACCAAAAACGATGCCTTTAATCGATGAGGTTTTTAAATGCAGTTTTTTTATAAAATTGTCAAAATTACACTAGTTTCGAAAGGTCTGTCTGCGTGTCACTTAACATGCCGGACTAATTGTTGTTAAATACTTGTTCTCGTATTATGTAGAAAGTCTACGGTTTTTACGTGTTTGTGTAATTTGCTCTCATAACTGTAGCACTTTTTGCCAAAAAAAATTACAGTTATAATAATAATGTGTTAAAATGTGAAAGTATATGTCTGCTTGTGCTTGCTGTATTTGAAATGTCTAATGCATATAGGGCTTTATTACAGTATTGGATGATAGGATACAAGTCTAATGTTCATAAAAGCATGACTTGTTTTGGTTCAGTACCATAGTAACTAATACTGTAATATCATTAGTCCATGTTTTGTAATAAGTCCCATAGTGTAGAATATTTATTAATACGATAACGTGTTTTAATATTAATATATGAGCAAACAGAATTAAATCGCGTCCTCTGCCTATAATGGAAATGGGAGAAAATTATTTTTATCAATTATTTAACTTATTAGAATATAACGTTTTAGAGAAAAATCTCTTATATGCCTCTAAAACCAAAAAAAAATAAGTTTTGTTTCTCTTGGTTTAATTTCTAGAGCTGTGTCAAAACTCTGAGTCACAGATATTTAAGTTTATAAGGATGTAATATTATGTTCTCGTTTCAATGAGCTATTTTTTCTTTAGGGTAGTTAAAACAGAAGAAGGTCAGGAATTGTCTCTGCGTTTTCGCTGTCAGTTTTACGAAGTATCAGCGGCTGAATCATCGGCTGGTGCGGCGCTTGCATTTCAAGCTTTGCTGCGGGAGGCTCGTTCAATCGCCTTATTGCTGCCAACCCCTAGGCGGAAACTTGCTGCCTATTCTGTTTCAAAGGTATTTCTTACGTAATATATTCACCCTTAATTATCTTTGAGCTTTGAACCTTTTCAATATAAATAAATTCTAAGTAAATAAGTTCTAAACAATTCACCTCTCTAAAAAAATATTTTCATGATACTTTTTTACCTCATTTTATAACCCTAATTTACTTGTATTTTATATTATGTACATGTAGAAGACCGCCTCCTTGGTCTAGTGGTAAGAGTGTAAGCGTTACAACCGAGAGGTCCTGGGTTCGATTCCCGGTGGAGAAAAAAAAACTCGGTCTGGCAGGGCATAGAAGGCTGATCACCTACTTGCCCCTAAAGAAAAAATCGATCAGTGAAACAGATGTGAAATGCATCTGCCCCATACCCCACTAGGGGACACGGGACTTCACTTACATGTAGGAGAAAATTGTAGTTAAATGTCTGGCAGAGTAATTTTAAAATTTCACCACACATAATTTGAAGTTGTATAATTTACAATTCCTTCATTTTCTACAGGTAATCGGCACGATTTTGGGGCTCAGCAATAAGAGTGTGAGAAAGAAACGACCATCTCTCAGTATATGATCTGCCTGTCTAATCGACTGGCTTTTGTTTACTCCAAGACGGAGTTTGTTTGCTCTACGGCTAAAAGCCATTGAAATGCTTTCAGCTGAAGCTTTGGAGTCACGCTAAGGCGGGCGAGGTAAAGATGAAATGTGTTCTTGGATGCAGGGTTTAAATTTGAAAGCAATGTTCAAAATTCGAATTTATATCGTAGATATGATCTGTGCAGTTTAATTTTAACTTTTGTTAATATTGTATATTGTGAAGGTATACTCGTATGTAACCGAATACATAACATAGCATTACTTTTGGTAAGGTTCTTAGAACTATTTTGCTACAATTTTTGTAGATTATTAAGAATTCAAGGTGTTTAATTAATTTTACGGAAGAATTGATATTTACCTACAGCATTTTTTTAAAAATTGTAAATAAATACGAGCGAAAATCTTATTAAGTAATAACTACATAATTATATTAAAATAAGATCATGCTAAGACAATATTTTATACAATCCTATGGCTTTAGCTATTTGAGTACTATAGACAACTGTAAATAAATAAATTTACCCTAAACCCACCTTCTATGAATTGATTTAATAAGACTGCTTGTATGATTAGAGTTGTGGACCATATTTAGTATTACATATTTATCTATAATATATTATTTATTGTCTCAACATACATGTTTTACTCACACTTTTGTATTGTATTTATGGTAATAAATTTAAATAAAGTTGTTTGTTGAAAATCACTTCTTATTATTTACCATTTGAACACGATCGATGTTGTCCTTGTATTCGAAAGATTTCAAATCTATAAAGGAAATAAGAGCAATGACGAAAGTGCAGGAATTATCATATTTTATCCCAATAAAAGTGGTCTGTTGCTCAATTTACAGTCACCATAACTGCACAACAAGGTAATATTACCTCAGATTCTTGCTTTTCGGTCATTGTTAGCAATGGTGGGTAGATTTGTTCTTCCATGAGCCTACCTAAATTTTCTGTAGCTGCAAAGGCGACCGAGGGATTGTTCGCACTCGATTGGGTTCATAACCCCTTCGTCGGCTATGGAGTAGAATGTCAAAACACTCGGGAGGAAAGGTTCTCTCAAGACTGTCTGTTCTTAGTGCTTTTCTCCGTGACAATCGTGGTGAGGTGCATCAGCTAGACACTAGAACGGTGTAGAAATGGTAATCAGGTATGTGGATGCGTCTATTCGCCGATATCAATACTCTGAAATCCGTTATATCATCACTTTTTATTTACCATAGATTTATAATCCTTTTTTTTCATATTTATTTATGATCCTAGCCCCTATACAACTCTTACTTTCGTATCAGAACGGGTAGGTAATTATGCTTTTACTCAAGAACCGCATTATTGTGACAACATATTCGAATTAAATGGCGCCAACGACCAGACCGTTTGTCTGGTTTAGACTACGTCTCATGAATTTTCTAGTTCCGTTTCTATACCATCAATAAAACATGAAAAGGGAAAACAGCATTCCACTGGTTTTAATAAATACTCATTAACTTGCAAATTCATAGTTCATGTGCCCACGCGAGTTTCATTAAGGCAGAGCCTAGCTATACACCAGATATTTCTGTTTCCGACAACTTCGTAATTGTATTATGAATCGATATCTTGTTCCTATTAATTACGTCGATGTTCTTATTTGAAAGTTAAGCTTTATGATCTACAGCAAGGAGCGCATTTACTTAGCACAATTTTGTAAGTACAACTCCGCGTTTGCACGAATGGTAAGTAAGTACCATAACCATCAACACCTTTCACCGATCAATAAAGTTCTACTTATACACGGATTCCGGCAGAACATGTGAAACAAGTATGAGATGTAGGAAAAATAAGTCCATTTTCGCAGTATAGACGCGGATGCAATGATTGCTTATATTGAGAACTCAGTACACTTAATAGGCTTCTTGTTAATGCAGCGTGTGTCATAAATTACATTAAACGCTTATAACTGTAATGAATACAATTGGATAAATCATTTGCAATTTATGTATGTACTCACTTTTGACCCTGCTCAACTGTACATCTTATTATGCAGTTGCTTTCTTCACGGCGCTATGAAGTAATAAAGTTTGGAAATACTGATCTACCAATGGTATTTTATGAGTCGATAAATCGCTGCTTATTAGTTTTTAATATATTTTAGGTTTTGCCAAAATCTACGGGCGTGATAGTTAAGAAAATTAGCATTTTTTTGTAGATTGCAAATTTCTGCTTTTTTGCAAATTTCTGTAGATAGAAAAACTGGTTCATTGTCATCACTTATCTTATCGATGCATCCATTGAGTTTTTTGTTTTATTTATAATTTATATTTATTTTACAATACGCATATATCTTCTAAGAAAAGGTAATAAGCTACTCTTATACGCCATGATTAAGTTATGAAATGGAAGAGAAGCCTTTGTGAATCTGCAGAAACCGATGATTTACGGAACAGTCGCAAAGGACCATTACAAAACGTTATGCTACGTTGTTGTTCACTAGTTCCTAGTGTTAGATTGATGTAACACCCACCAGATCTCAACAAGAGAGATTTAAATTACTGTCTATTCATCCAAGTTGCTTTCAATGAACTGCGCATGTGATAAATGCCTCCCTTCAAGAGCCTGCCAGGAATAGACGTGGAATAACAGGCCAGTAATTACACCGTGCGAATGTTTAGGAAATATTGCCAAGCTTTTACTACACTAAGCCATCGCGACCTAAGTGTTATATTGACTTTCCAGAAAACATTAAATTCTAGAACGGCTTTTAATCAGCATAGTACAAAGGAATTATTTATTTAGTTGCAGTTTCAATAACTTTCCTTCTGGAACTAATGAGTGTAATTGCCAGTACTTTATAATTATTACAACTATAATCATTTGAATTATATGACAAAGGCAAAAGTTTGGACATTTTTGTAAAGAAAAAACTATGTGCGTTTTAGAAATACCTTAAATAAATATTTAAGTTGCATAAATATAAAGGTTTTAAGTCGCCGGCCGCCACTAATACTTTGTTCATTGATTGCCAACGACTAAGCTGTTTCGAAAAACACATAGCTAGCTAAGTGCGGTCATAGTAACGCAATTAATTTCTCTTCCTGACTTTTATAGCTTATTTACCCCTTATAATTCAGCGGCCTGCATCACGATCGGTTATAAATTACCATTATGAAGTCAAGTGTCCTAATAATGTGAAGTAATGGTTGAAAATAGCAATTGTTATATAAACAACAACTACTGCTTGAAATTTAGAGTAATAAATAAAAGGTAATAGTGATAACAGTTGAAATAGACTATAAAGTAGATATTTGAGTAACGTTAATGCTCGCTGCATTGAAAGTTATCTAAAATTGGAAATTTTGCAACGATAAGCGAAATTTTCTTCAATATCCCTGTTTTTCAGGACAAACAAAAAAAATAATTGATAAATATTTTTTTCATTATTTTTCTGTAAATAAATAAATCTTTAAGTATTTACCTCGTAGAATTATTATTTGTTATTTTTTATGTACTTCGGTTTTATTTATTTTATTACATAATTTATTTAAAATAAATATATATTAAACAGGTATATGTAATTATGTTCAAACGCCTTTGATTTAAAAAATGCAAAACATGCTTGCTCTCTTCAAATATATTGAGAAAGGTTGGGAACTCTTAATTCGCCTGCTAAATCGCATCTGACGTGTAATTGCATCCGATTAACCCTTTTGGAATTTCAAAAATTCTTGACGCAGTGAATCACCTGCTTTGTTGGCCTACAGGTACAACCAAGAACATAAACTGAACCTTTTAATGTTTATTGGTCAGTAGTTAACACAATTAATAGTTAAAAATGACAAAACCAATGGTAAATGTCAAAATATCTTACTGGCAGCAAGCTGTATCAGAAAACCTTATAGTGGTAAGTAGAAAGTTAATTCCGAAAAAAAAACTATTTATTAAATATACGCAATATATACGACACGAATAAGGTAAATTAATATAAAATATGGACAAGATTTCGTAAAATATTGACATATTTTTATCCGAAAATAATGCTTTCCGTCTTTAAATTCGTGTAAAATGTAATAAATTACTCGTATATTGTTTGATTAAGCTTCGGGTAGAAAAATGACTAGAAACGCCATAAAATTTCCATAAAAATCAATTCACTACCCACACGTGGGATTAGTGATTTAATCCGAAATAGTTTTATAGTCACCTTATTCAGATAAGATTATACAAATAACTTTTTACTCAATCCACTGGTAATCCAAACATTTAAATAAATTTTATTAAATTATTTTGATATTAAATAAATTCAGTAGTTTATGTACTTTATTTACTTATGAATAACTACTAAAACTACTAATAAACAACTAATAAGTATTCAATAATTAATATTACTGAATACGTCGACATTGTACGGGAATTTTGATATCGCTGCATTTGTTTTTTAATTTAACCCTAATTAAAGAACATTAGATCGTACATTAGTACTTGGCAACCACAAATGAAAATATTTATACAAAATAAAGCACATAATACATAAATGAAAATATTCATGTATTATATACTTTGGCCTTTATAGCATACTTTGCAAATAAAGACGGCAAGTTGCAACTATGTTTAAACTTAAAAGTATAGTAAGGCGCCGGTGCATGCGTGCTGCGGCTTCCATTTGCTCATTGAAATAGCACATTATCATAACTCAACAAGGAATGCTGTTATAACTTCATATGGAAAATGATTAGGTACCTGCTTCGATTAGCTTTTCTTAAGATGGCGTTCGTGGTGGTTTTTTGTTTATTGTAATTGAAAACGCGATTGGTATATAAAAATGGCACTATTTTTACAAAAACAGGTGATTAAATGCTTTAAAGTTTAAACAATATACAATTTAAGACTATGAACTGTTCAAATATTATTGTAGCTCCAACGATAATTCGTTGGATATTTATTTACGCAATAATTATTATTTTAAAAATATTTACAATAATCTGCTTAAATATATAATATAAATATATAAATAATATATATACAAAAATACAAAAGGCTCATCAATTCCGCTGGGGTGCATACCCAAAATACTGGCTACATTACCGCGTTGTATTGCTATACTAACGCGTTGGCCGAAATATGAGCCAGCTTTCGGGTTTCCTGTGGTCTCAACTAAGCGCGTCGATATCTCTTTAAACAATAATTAAATAAAAAATAAAGCTATGTGATTAAATAAAGGGTTTCCTGTAATTAATCTTAATTTAAAATGTTTGTCTAGCCATAAAATCATAATAAATAATAACGGCAACCTTTATAATCTGTAACAAGAAATCGTCCAAATAATTCTGTCAAATTATTGTCTTCTATTCTTAATATTGTAAGTGTAATTATAAGCCATGTTGAATATTTTGGCACAAGCCAAGCGAAGTGAATTGAGACTCATTTATTCTTGTCACTCAGGATGTTATGATTTGCTCTCATAAATCAAATGCAAGTGGAACACACTCGCTAACAGAAGGTCAAAACTATGGGAGATTAAACATGGGATTAGCTAACACAATATTTCTTGTGCAGTATAAATCTTACGTCTTATATTAATTTCGTTGAAGTTTGCAATTAGTTCAGCGGAAGTTTTTTATTTCTTACAGCTACACAAAGATAAGTTATGTACAGTGTACCTACACATGTATTTTTAAACATGTCTTAAACTTACAAAAGCTTTATTTTAAAATTTTAATTTGTTTTAAATTAAATATATAAGTATTAAAATATATATGTATATTAATCAATACATAAGAAAAAGTTCATCAGTTTTTTTTAACTTTCTGTTTTATTACATCTTGTTCATAATTATGTTCATTTTGAATCCTCGCCAAAACTAATCTGAAGGCAACTTCTTTTTATCAAAATGATATCATTTCTACATATCTTATCTGCTTAATGGATTTTAAAGCTATAAAAACTCCATTACCTTTCTCAATCATATAAATTAAGGTAAGATGTTGAATATATTAGAAAAAATAATCCTAAAACACGGTTTATGTTGTGAGAAGTTTTCCTTGTTCTGTTACGTTCTTATTTTTTTTTTTTTTAATTTACCTGAATTAGAAATTAGTGAATAATTAGGTAACATTATGTGTCTTTAAAGGCATAAAAAGGTACAACTTTATAATTACCAATTTATTAGTAATAGGCTACTTTGTTTTTATCATTGATACATAAGTAAGTATCAATTATTTAAACGAGAAGATATTAGATTGACATTGTCAAATTGATGTAAAATTTCATCGTGGCATTTCTATTTTAATAAAGTAAATTTTGAAAACCAGTTGATCGTGATTGAAGAGCCTGGATGAATAAGTTCACATCCGTAATGGAGGTGTGAAACATTTTAATAAATGCCTCGTGACTCAGAATTTGCAATGCCCGTGGCGAAATGCAGTCATTTATTTCTAGACTAGGCCAGCTTAAATTCTAATAAATAACCTAGTGTCGACTGAGGCTATAGTTAAACATTACTAAACTCATATAAATAATAAAAAAAAGGTAAAAAATTTATTTTGAAAAGGTTAAAAGGGCGATAATCAAAATCAGCCATTGACTGATTTTATTCTCGAAGGCTTTTTCTAAATAGTGATTAAGATTTTTATATCGACTTTGATTAACATATAAACTAGGTAATTGTTACACATTGTTAACTGTTTTGTTAGCGGCCATATTTAGTAGGAAGTAATTAATAACATCTTATCATATTTCTGTCGCAGCAGGTGACTTACAGCTTCTTGGAAAGCGGGATCGTGCATGATTTCGTTGAATAGTGGGCGAACGCAAAGATTGGCGTTTTCGGTATGTTATTCTAATGTAGGCTGCATTCATATTAGCGTCGATGTCATCAAAATAGTCATGAAAACAATGATAATTATACAATATAATAACGTTTATTACGTTCTCATCCTTGGGTGACTTTGGAAATAAAACAGATGGAACAGGCAACTGAGCTACTTTTTATTCAAAATATATAAGAATTCTTTCTTGAAAGAATTCATTGACGATATTTCTACATTTAATTCTAATATTATAAGAAAAAAAGTTTAAGACAAGCAGCGAGAAGTATTGTTGTTAATATTTCTTAGAATATATTATTATTAATAGCAAGACAGTATACTCGTGATGTTTTGAGATAAACAACAGAAGCTGTACTAATGTTTATACCTTGTACAAATATTAGTGAATAACTGCAGGGACCTGTGCTAGTTTTTATACATATAAAAGGGTAATGAAAAGAGTAGCACAGACTAGTTGAAAGCGCTTATAAACATTTTAATAATATATTTCAATCATTAGTAAATAAAGTAATATATTATTATTACAAATCATAAAAAAAACATTTTAATAAACTTCCATAACATCGATACGTAGAACGTATGTTAGACCACTACAACTGAAAAGTTACCAATGGCACGTCTGCACATGAAATTCTCCCCAAAAACGAACTTCTCTTTTAATTCATAGTATGTAATTAAATAGTATGTAATTCGAAAAGTGTAACGAACACGAAAAACATAACTCCTTGTTAACCGTTGAAACCGCTACTGTTTGCGATCGACGACATAAGCTTACACAATTTTATAAGTTTCTTAGAACTTTGCTATATACTTGCACACAAAATAAACCCCGTTCTGTATCTGCAGTTATGTGACCTAGAAATATTTTATAATATTTATTGTACCTGTCTGTCTGTCTCTACATATACATTACTATTTAAAATACGTCTTGCAATGTTTTATACTGTCTTGCGTGTCGCAGTCAAAATAAGCCACTCTGAATTTCATATTTGAAATTTAAAGCTTTGGTCAATTTACTTAACTATATTGTAACTTGGATATAAGTTTTGTCAATACATTAAAGTGGTTTAAGAATATGCGTAATGTGCCGCAGATCTTGGGTTCGAAGCCGGGGAAAAAAATGTTTCGGTTGATTAGACATAGAAAGCTGGTTGCCTTCTTGTCTGTAAAAGAATTGATCAGTGGAACTGATGGAGTTCAAGGGATTTCACACACTAGCTAGGTTCGTTAATCGAATGAAGCGTAATGTATCGAATTTTTCTCTATAAATTCCAAATATGCATCGCATCTGTTAATTAATCTGGTGTAATGACGTTGGATGGATCACTGGGTACATCCCGGATACTCTCAAGCGACCACCCACGGCTTGGAACAAAAAATCATATCCTGTTACTTATTCAATATTGGCGCGTCTCCTAAGCCCATGACATGTCTATGGAATTATATTCAAACTCCAGGAAAGACTAATTGGCTAGGAACGGAATATACCTACGAAGAATTCTAAATTCGAATTCGTTAGGCGAGACGGATGAGGCTACCGAAATAGGGCACAGCTTATCGACATCTAGAGTTTAATAAGACCCATGTTCTAGGTCCGAACTCGTATAATATCGCATATCATCAGCGTTAGTAATCCAATGCAAAATTTGACGTAGCTAAAATTTTCACTAGATTTGCGGCAACTGCTAACTTAGCTTATTTATGTTAAGAGCTTTGATAGGATTTTAAATAAAATTAAATAAATATTTAGAACATGACGTATATCTTTCTTTACTAATAAGAAGCTAAATGTGTGCTTACATAGTTTACAAAACAATGATTCACGTGTGCTCAAAAGCACGTGAAATTCACATAAAATCGCAGTTGTTTTTTGAAGAAGTTCATGGACTTTTATTTACATTTATTCTTTATATAGGTAGCGTTACACGCAGTGTAGACTCCATTTAATGGGTTAAAGAGACGGATACGAGTCTGACAAGTGTAGGACACTCGTCGATTGCCTTTAAAAGGCAACAAGAGGAATGCCGTAATCCTGTTGCTTCACCATTACAAAACAACCAACTATTATAAAAGTATGAAACTAGTAAGTACTTCTTATTGGGAAAAAAATTCATTTTATGTGGGACAGACGAAAGCGTGAAAATGAAAGACGTGCTGCAAGCAATTGTCCGTGCAATTTTTAAGCATCATTACCGGTAAGAATGAATAAAATTATGTTCGAGCTGTCATTGTAACAAATGGATGTATTGATGCGACCCACATTTGACAGGAAGATCGGAAGTCATATTAAACTTGACCTCTTCTTGACGGTGAAAGCACAGGAGCTTTTGAGTACTTTTGACCGACATAATTCTTTGTAAGGCTTTGTGGGATGGTGAGTAGTCATCAATCATCGATGTTTACCTTGAAGTCAGAAAAACTTGTTAAATATGTAAATGTAATCACAACAATAAGTGAAAGAGGCAAGAAAGATCTCCAAAAGTGAGAGCGATCATTTGTGATTTATGCACCTGATGAATGACCAATATGAGAAAATCAAGAGACCGTCTTGATGAACTTACGAGTTTCCCAAATTTATGTGATTAAGATTTATTTCAGATTTCTAATATTATTAATAATTCAGGTGACGCGTGCAATTTGAAATTAATAGTTTTATACTAAAATAAGTTTATTTTATTAAATTTAAACAAATATTGAATATTGCGTTCTTGAGCACAATGAAGCAGCTGTCAATTATCCGTAACCTGACAATGTATACAAATTACTATTTAAGTAATGACATTAAAATTAATATCAGTATGTTCAATGACAACCTGTATTTTGTCTTCAATTGCTCGAGATACCATCATCAAAATTCTCTTCGAAGTTATCAATCTGACCATATTTTGCTGATACAAAAAAGCAAGGTGAGAACAGCAATTGTATTTACCCTCAACAAGATTATACAGTGATCGGAAACTTATTCATAACTGAGGTTGGAGGCCATTTGTACATAGTCAAAATAAAGAAATGTTTCTTATTTTCAGCAGATAATGAATAATAATAAACCTCCTGACATACTAATCTATACTAATATTATAAAGCTGAAAGAGTTTGTTTCTTTGAAAACGCTTTCCTCAAAAACTACTGGGACGAACTGAATAATTCTTTCTGTGTTAGATAGTCCATTTATCGAGGAAGGCTTTAGGTTATATAACATCACGCTGCAATCAATAAGAGCGAATTATCAGTGAAAAATGTTGCAAAAACGGGGAAAATTATCCATATTTGAGGGCTTCCGTTGCGTGCGCTGCGTAAACGGTTCAAGTAATCCAAAAAAATATGTATGAAAGAATTATTACTCTTTATATGATCTAAAAAAATGACTTCGACAGTATGTCTATCTTGAAAGATTGACTACGTTCACGAAACGACGTCACGTTACGAGAAATTAACGCGGGTGAAACCGCGAGGCGCAGCTAGTTACAAGTAAAAATAGATGGAAAGATCTTCTTAAATTCTAACCGAGAACCATCTCAATCACGTCAGTTTCAAACAAAAATAAATCGTATCATAACAGGACCATTCATTTAGCAGCCACAGGCAGACACGTATAACTTATAACTCTTTTTGTGTCGAGGGTTATAAATTTAAAACTTTAAATTGTTCTGTAAGTCTAGGGTCTTTCACTTAAAACGTGAATTACTTTTAAATACTTAAATACATTTCATTTCCATAGAATTCAATCATTGATTATAGGTATACATTGTAGAGTTGAATATTATTCATAAGGAATGTCATCCCGCTAATCGAAATATTACCAATCACATACCAAACGATAATACCAAATTAATGTATTGATAAAATTACTTGAAACCACATTGAATGATTCTATTGAACTTTATTTCACTGCGTATTTATTTTAAGTAGAATTCAATCAATGGACGTGTCTGGTACATCATTGAGAAGGCGGCTTTTCAGTGTCATAATTACATAATTAATATATTTACAAATCTTTAGGTTACAAATAATTACATCAACATTTACTTCTTATCACAAAAAGAGAGTTTTTTAATGTTTTTATATATTCTACTCGTCTTAAAGTGACTTTGTTATAATGACAATGCTTTTTATGAGTCATTCATATTTCCAACGGAGCTATTATTATTAGATATGAATGAGGCGCGAGTGCAGCTCTGTCGCATTAAGAATAACGACAACAACTTAATAATGCAAATATATGCGCCAGAATCTGTGCACCGTTGAGTAAAGCTACGTTCCAGTGTAACTTGTGGGCGTTATAGGCATCTGAGAACTACTGAAGGACGCTGCAAGTATTTTACACATTGATTATGGGGAATCAGAACTTTATATTTTAATATAATATTTATTTACTTTTATATGAATATTTAGGACTTTACGTAACTGTTTTGGTAGATTAAATGCTTATTTTTATTACTATTATTTCCTTTTAATATAAGGCCTATCAGTATTTACTTATGTTAAATAAAACAAAAGAATTTTTTTTATATGCATACATATTCAATTTTTATTTGTTTAATTTCGTTTATATTATTTATGTTTTGTTTATAGCCTATTCATATTTCGTGTAAATTAGTTTAATTCCGTTTAAATTCCTTGACGTAGGTATGTCACAGAACATGGTATAGTGTTTTATCTATCATCCCTTAATAAATAATGCATTAAAACCGGGTCTATCAATGAAATAACCCACCTATTATAAAAGATTAGGCCATTTATCAAGATTCGATAAGTGGTTATAGCCGATATCAGCTAACTGATAGTCAATTAGCATCCTGACAGGAACCGGATCAGCTGCATTCCTCCCATATCCGCTCTAGAGATCGCGAAAGAAAACTACGATACCAAAGATTATTTAGATATCGATTGACGATTAGGTATATATTTAACATAAGGAAAAAAGGACCTTTAGACTTTAGAGCAATGCAGCATACACTTTCAGATTGTAATCGATATTCAGTGATTCTTTTCGGAAGGACTAATATCCATTGCCAACTCCTGATGCTACTTAGATTGGATTTGTGTTTCACATGGATTTATAATTACTTTGAATTTCTTTGGTCTTAGCAGTCCGCTAAGTCTAACCCTCCAGCCCGTTTGCTCCCATTTTCTAAAAAAACTGCTAAGCGAATTTCGATGTTGTCTTTTTTTTTGAAAGCTGACTTTTTCGACATCGATCTTAGCTATAACTCGTGAAAACCGGTCCATCCATTCAGTTATTCTTATTTGTAATCATTATTTTGGGAGGTTATTTTAAATAAATTTCACTAGTTATTGCCCAACAGCTGACTATAAAAGTTATATTAAATAATGTAAAATTTCACAAGTAAGTAGCGAAAATACAGCAAATCTTTAGATGGCGAAAGTGTGAACGCGGTGACAACAATACAAGTGAAAGCATTGATGGTGATGGATTTGATGGAATAGGTAATCATTATTGATAGCTTTGTTTGTCTTCACTACAGACTAGCTATTATTTTAACTGTCCTTTGTGTAAGGTGCGCAATTTCAGGCGTTTTCGAAAGATTAAAAAGAGAATTTAACTTTAATTAATGTAACTCGATCAACGTGTTCTCTTCTCAACGCCGTAGGATATTTATTTAGAAATGTTCAAGAAGCTTTGGACTATGTATGAGAATTGATCTAGTGTAAATAAAACTTGCTGAATACTACAGTCATTTGATAATTTCAATTTATATAAGAACTAACAAAAAAAAAGTTAAAATCGGTTCATAATTCCGTAAGAAACATAAAAGAAACATACACTCGAATAAGGAGTTTTCTAGGCCGAGAGGCGACGTCAGAAATAAGATAATTTATTAGACTTACTTTATATTTTAAATAAATGTGAAATATTATACATCTACTTATATACATAAGAAATTCCTTGTTTGTATTTACTTCTTCGCTTCGTTAATCTACCCGCCTTATGTCTGAGCACGTTCATACAAATAACAAAGCCTATAAAGAATACGGAATACTTAAAACTTCCTTTACGTCATTAATGTATAAATTATGTGAATTATATCTACACATAATCATTTTCAACTGACACATGATACATGGAAACTCAAGTTAAATATACCTACGTTATTCTGTTATCCTATAAAGTAGTGATTACATTTATCAGAGTGATATATATGTATAGAAGATATGGACACTACAAATAATTCAAGATTATGAGAAAGCATTAAAGTCATGACTCACGACTTGAACAAAAAGGTAGTGAAACTTATCAGCTACTCAAAACAATGATTTACTTCCAATAATCTAAGTATTTGCCCACGATGCGTTAAAGTGGTATATTTAAAAAATCGTTGGATCTCTTACGTTTCTAACAATCAAATAAGTCATTGAACGTGACGCGTGACCACCTTAACCAAGAAGCCGGTTAACTATAGATCTAATACGATGGCATCAATATCTAAGGTTTTATTTAAAACAATCAATTAATGGAAATCCAAGTACGGCATGCTTTCGTAGTTTAATTTCTGCATCTAATAAGCTGCTAAGTGCATGTCAACATTGAGCTAATACGAATAATTAGTACTAAGCATTCTAACATTCAATTAACTACTGCACACTATGAACTGGGTATATGAATGGCACTGCCAGCGCGGAGTGAATAAGTTGGTGTGTGTTATGATGTGATTGATCTAATTTATTTGTAGATATAATTATTTATATATATATTATATATATATTTATATATATATATATATTTGTTTTATTATTTTATTACTATTACACCGTCCGGCTAAATATTAAGTTCTCATTATAAGCGAATTGTATTCTTTAATGAGAATAAATAATTCTTTAATCAGACACTTAATGTTAAAATTCACAGTATTCGCCTAGCTTGTGGAACGGCTTACTTTTACTGATACACTACAGACTGATAGACTACAGGTCTTTTACAGATAACTATAATATAATGGTACTCCAAACTGGTGGTTGTGACAATAAATAATTATACTAATAGATAATCTCGTCATTGGCAAGTTTTTATCTAGATATCGCTTTTAAACCATGAAGCTTTGATAAAAATAATATAAGTGTTACTTAAAAAGCATTAAGATATCTTTAACCCACGCTTCATAGTAGGTTGAAATTTTTCAACAATTGTTAATCTTATTCAAATTCAATTATACAAATACTTAAATATAATTTTAGTTGTCCTATTTAATAATGGACATGAAAATATGATCATTATAACAAAGAAATAAGTTTTTTGTGTACATAAAAAATATTTTTATTTTTTTGAAAACGCCGGCACTGATTTGATGGGATGTTGAGGCTTATTTATTTCCAAAAATAGGGATAGGGACAAAACAAAATATCCGATTTGCGAGTGAATTCGCAGGCATATGTTGTAAGAAATAAAATATATAGAAACAGGGTCACTATTGCCTCATTTATCGATGAGAGGTCTTTATGCAAATTGCATAACATTCAACGTCTCGTAATAATTCCATCTGTCAAAGATAACATCTTCGAGCGATCCTGATGAGAATCGACAGGACAAGAAAGCGAAAACAATTAGGAATTTGATGTATGGTCATTATAATAACTTTCTCTCGATAAGGTCAACTTAGTGGGATTCCACTTTATCCTGGCATAATGGGTACTTGATAAATTGACTTTATGACAGGTCATTTTTATACCAAATTAAAATAATTTTTAAGAAGTGCGTAATAAAAAATTTGTGAAACAAAACTTTTTAATTAGTTTCATATAAATATAATAATATTTGTATGAAAAAAACACTGAAAGTTTCCACTATACCTTCATAATTTATTCAACTACCGTGAATTGATAAATTTGTATTCGTATTGATGCGACATTAATAAATTTCAATCAATTAACTTTCAGAACAAGATATATCAAAAGGTAAAAGCTTTAAATAATGTTACAGTATTAATTGAATGTCACTCGACATAAAGCGTTAATCAAGTATTTCTGTAGTAAGGGCAAAATAAAAGACATGCATAGTAAATCTGGAGCCGCATGAATAGATCTATAAATAACCAACAGCAAATAACCACGCACTTCAAAGCAATTGCGGCAAATATCGATCAAATCCCCTCGGGAAAACGTCTCATTATGGTAGCGCGACTGAGCATTGCAAATAGGTGCAAAATTACACGCACAACGCAATTTATCAGAGCAGTAGACTGAATGCATTCACATATCAAAAGGTATTTTTATACGATTCTTGATCGAGAGCTCGTATTTTGTAATTGCATTTAATACCGTCCTTAGGGCGTTGCAGAGCATTCAATGTGATAGGTATTTATTCAATTTAAGCTTCACAGAGTTCCCTAGATGTTATCTTGTCACGCCTGTGCTTATTGTGCACTCAACTATTAACTGGCTTAAGCTTTTATTACAAAAAACGGTTTAAACCGCTTTTGTAGGGATTCGCATATTATAAAAGGTGATCAGTCTGATGAGAGGCTTAAAATTTATTTTAATTTTAAATCAGCTTAAATGATTTTTTAAATTTATTAAGCCGTGCCATGTGTAAATAATTTCTAACACTAGTTAGGTCTATGACTTTGTCCGCGTCATCATAAGATTAAAATAAAACATAGATATCTGTTATACGGAATATGTATTAAACAAACAAAAATTAATATCAGTACAATAAATCAATCAAAATACAACACCGGATATTTATATAAATTTTTTAATTTAATAAAAAATAGGTTAAAGGAAATGTGTTGTATAATCACCGAAAGAACTTTGAACTATCGAATGCAGGCGCTGTGTGGCATTTTCGTCACGGCTCTGTCAGTTTGGCAATCGGAAGCCTGTCAAAACGTTTTGACAGATATCGTAGCCAACGTCCATATCCTACATCGCCTTTCCCGCTATTATGCAGCCAAATGCTTATACAATATGGTATTACGAATGTTTGTGCACTGACATGATTGTATGCCTGGTCTTATTAAGGTCTAGCTGTCAGCAGGTTTCTAAAGTTTAGTATTATTTGATTTGACAGTGTGATACATATAATTATTATCTTGTAGTAGAAGGGACAGGCAATGAAAAACAAGTTATCGAAAGACTAAATTAATAATTATTGTGTATTAGTAAATGTAATACATTTCTGCTTCTTTAAAGTGTTAATTTCAACACACTAAACTTAAAATATATAGAATAATCTTATTAGCGTACAGTGTGAATAGTAATCGGCGAAAGTTTCTGTAAAGTCTAAACCAATGTAACGGCTTATGGATAAAAATGTTTAAAAAACATTAAATTTTATATTATCTATAATACAAATAACTTTAAAGGCATTTAAAATAAATATAAGTAAATTATTGTACCAATATAAACTTGCGATTTAGGCTTGTTGACAACAGCTATTCACCTGATAATAAGCTTATCTCCTCAATGTCATCGTTTCGTATGCCAATACAATTAATTTAATTAAGTTTCACAGAGTCGATATCACCATGTATTAGTCAATCACAAGTACCTTTCTTAAGCTCAACAAGGTCGTGTATGAATGGTTCAAAATTGTAAAGTTAAATTGAAAAGAGTTATCGTGCCAGCAGCCGCCTGTCAGGGTCACATTTTAATAACTTCTTGCCATTTTAGAGACCTTTAATGGAACAAAGGAAAGAATTGCATAACTTATTTATAAAGTTTTCCTCAGAGAATGTACAGTGTTGTAAATGGTAATGAATTGTCGTAACTTTAAAGTTAGATAGTGTGTACATGGAAGCTTCGTTTATTCAGGAAGCAATGAGTATATAAATAGGTAATTAAGTTTCAGAATACGGAATACTTATACATATTACATTCAGGAATTTTTAAGTAAATAAATGTTTAAACTGTATTATTTGAACTTTCATTTTATCGTCACAAAAATTTAGTTTTCTTTGAATTTATTTTACTCTAAATTATACATTAAGTTGGTATAAATGCTTAAAATTGTTCTCGCTCTAAACGTTTTCTCAATCCGTTGACATGTGGAAATAATTGCGCAGGCTCTGATCAGATCAACACGGCTTAATGTTACTTCATTCAAAATGCTAATATTGTCTAATTACCGATTTATAATATTCTAGAGACATCGATCACGAAATGTGACCCGTCTATTGCATAAGTAGCTGGTAATTGATCGTTTTTAACAACTGGTAAAAGTGGTTTGTGTTGCAAAGGAATTCGTTTAATTAATCACGCATATTCCTATGCGTTTAAGAAACTGATCTTCCGATAAGTTTTATCAACATCGATATGCTATTATCTAAATATTTACTTGTTATATTCTTTACAAGTTTTATGAAAAAGATATCACAGGTGGTGAGCACTGAGCAGTTTTGCATAGTGCAGGGCGGGCGGGAATATCAAACATGTTGTTAAAAGTCTTAACTATATTTTGTAGGTATTAAATGTTTATGTTCAATTATTATATCGATCTTAAGCCTTCACAATTGGATAATCTTAAATTTGAACTCTATAAAACGACTACAAATTTCTTGATAGGAATTTTGTAATTAGTAACTTATAATAATGATTAGATACGAATAAAAAGCATTTATATATAGGTGTTAATTAACTGCCACATCAAAACAATTTAACTCGTAAAAAACAACTATTTAGCTATTATCATGAGAAAATAAATCAAGACATTAAATTGATTTGCGTAATTATAAAATACACATTTATTATTATGATCTCCAACCGTTGCTTCAGCTCTTAAGGCTCTACTGTATCTAAGCTTTGTGAAGCTGATATTATTATTATTATTTAGAATATTTAATATGTTTCGAGTTAAGGAAAGTTATTAGAACGTAAACTTTTAAAAATAGTAAATAGTAGGCCAAGAATTAAAATACTAATATCTGAATGAGTATATAGTATTGTAGGCTAACTTAAAACAGCACAAACATAGCTAATAGTAATACTAACAGCAGTATGTAACATTATAGTTAAATTATTCTATATAATATTTAAAATGTTAGATAATGGGCATGTAATAAATATTTAACTATCTAAATGTACCTAATATCTTCTTACAAATCTTCATTAAAATACAATCACGTTATTTCATTTAAGGGTGAATTAAAATGAGACAGAAAATAAGTAAAAAATTTACTATAGACATGATTAATTTTACATTTTTATTACTGATAATTTTTTTTCCAGCTGCCTAAGAAATCTTTATACGAAGAATTCTAAAAAAATAACGATAAGATAATAAACATATATTCTGAGCCTTAATATATTGCATAGCAGAGTTGTCACTTTCTCTGACGCAGTAGACAGCGCTGCTCTGATGCTCTCCGATTATATCCATTAGTGTCCATTAGCCATTTAACTCGATATGATTAGACCACGTCACGACGCACCGTTTGCTAACTCATATATCATAATATCTTGTTCTATAAACCAGTCAAAATCATAGTGAGCTTGTTGCATAAGATACGGGGCAGATACCACGAATTATTGCAACTTCGTAAAAAGAACAAAAGTCGTGGTCTAGATATGTAGTGTTACGAAATAGTAACCTCTATATTTACATTAAATAAATTATAAACTAAATTAAATCGATTCGTATTAACACATTTGAATTTATTAAATGGAAAGAAAATGTCAATTCCAATAGACTTGCTAGGACCAATACCAAAATGTTGTCAATAGCACCAAGTGATAAGCATTTTGAAGAAGCCCTACAAGAAAAACGTGGACCTCGTGGAGGTACATTTGGAAAACTTGAAATTCCATACACAATCATATTACATCCGTAATGTCAATGACTTCAAACGGATGCGAGCTTACGCAAGAAGCACCTTGACAGTACGCCGTTATGCCGACAATTTCGATGACATAACATTCAAAACACCGATGTCATGTTATTGTTAGACATCGCATGGTGCTTTTGATTGAACAATGTGCGTCACCAGTGAGAATTGCGTCTATGTTTCTTTCACCGTTCTAAATGTTAGAGGAACTAGCCGCGTGGGCAGTCGATGTCCGAGATGAAATGCAAACGATAATATAATTGCACAATACAGCATTGTTCAGTAAACGCACCCAATCGCAACCAGTATGAATGAACCATCGTCACAATCATGATATTATCGGAATAATCTTGTTTTAGTCCTGCCGATTGAATACGTTGAAGCAGTTATATTTATTACTGTCATAAAATTTATTTATCGACTTCGAAATCGATTTGAAAATTAGCTATTAGTCTCGATATATGAATACATTATGTTCTTTCTGCGACATAAATTACATTCTTCGGTAGTTTATAAATTTATTATGAAACTGTTGTTTTATGAAACTATTGCATATTAAGATATTAAATTTTAAAAAATATATTAATGTTACAATTTAATAGCTATAGTTTAATTATCAAACTGGTAAGGATACTTCTAATTCTTAATTAAAACACAATTAATTATACCAACAATGGCAGAGGAAAAAGTCACAGTAATTAAAACACATAGATAATATTGTTTTCATTGAAGAAAAGAAATACAACTCAAAATATCGAATATTAGCTATTTAAATTAGAACCACTGTAGATGCATACAGTTCAAATATTTACTTTACTTTCAAGATTGTGTTTAAGATGATTTTAAAAACATATTATAAAAGGTAAATATTTTAAAAGCAATATTCAATGGAATTATATGCGATACCTTATTGTAGGTTGCACAGGGCGCCAACAAGACAAGTGCTCTTGCGCTGCTTCTTGAAAGCCTTATTAACATAATATCACACAGTGGATTCTTGTATCAAGAGAAATAACAATACGCTATCGTATAAGGATCGCATTATATCATGTGGCAGTAACAAAATCACCTACTTATATCCTTATTAACAGTTAATGAATCAGTTGCATAATTATTTTTTTATTTACAGTTTTATTAAAGAAGATTATGTAATGCACCTTTCGTCGCATTACCGGGAATTTTAAAGAATATCTTCTTAAGTCTGAAATCGTATAATGTACAAGACCATAAACCTACATGCTTGCATTATGATTGAATAAGGAATGTAACTAACAAACTTATTTCAGTACCAGACACACGATTGTCATTTTTCAAAAAGTGACAAATATTTCTTTCGATATTTTCGTTCATATACTCCTAGTAAATAACCTACACGGATAATCGTGAAGGTCTCAGCCTTTGGCTCGCCACCCATTTAAAACAATGTGTTGACCTGTCAATGAGGCCGTGACCTACAAAAGCTAACACAAAATCGCGTACTATCCGCAAACTGTTTGTTAAAAGCACACAAGAATATTTCACTTGAATAAACACTCTGATATCCTTTGCGTATAATTTCTGCACTTGAGTAGTTTGTTCAGATTGTTGGCTTTACAATGCGCACGCCCACATTACTTGCTTCTTTCCGACCCTTTCATGTCTCATATTTAATTTATTTTTAGATAATAAAAAGATTATTTAACGATTGTAAAGTAAGATGGAATATACCTTATGTTTAAATCAAAAAGGTATATTTTCCAAATTTCAAACATGGCATATTCATTCCATTGTTAACAGTCTGATACTATGTATGATATGTATTAAATAACATCAAACTTTAATTAAAATAGTTAAATAACTATGTTTTAGTAGATTTTGAGTATAGTGCACAAAAGTGGGTATGCCTTTGTTCAGCTGATCAATCCTTTTTGTCCTGGTCTGTCAGAAACATCGCTATACATTGAAAACTTTTTAATCATAAACCAACTTAAAGTGCAATAAAAAGTAATAAATCTAATAGTAAATACTACAATAATAAAAGCTTATACCAGGAAAATATGGATGAAATTTTAGAAAAATTAATTTTAAGATTTTCTCAATGTAATATAGGTAAAAAATACGCTCTAATTTCGGATGGGTAGTGTAAATAGCGGCGAGATTTGATTGTTTATGAGGCAGTTAAGATCGTAATTGCGATTCGCCCCAATTACCTTGCTCACCAAACGTTTTGTCACGGAGATTATACAATTGACCTAGACTATTACTACGAATACTGACCCGAATACCTACCTACTATAAAAATATTTGTTTCACAAATATTGATTTAACTCGCATATTTTATTATTTCAAAATCGTTTACCAAAATCGATTTTTTTATGTATTTAGAATGCCTTATGTAACCAATATGGTGAGTACTAATCCGAAACTAGGTATTTAGTCAAAATTAACGAGGTTATGTCATCAGAATATTTATAATTTAATAAATAAAAGCAAAAGCTATAAAGATATATTATTACATATATACATACATAGTATTAAAAAGAGAATATCGTATTTCCAATTGCGAAAAGCTTCATCGACACTACAGTAAGCAGATAATAGATATCAATTGTATGTATAGCAAAAGTTTCTCTCCTTTATATGGCTCTAATACAAACATTATCCAAGAGAAAAGTAGTAAGGAATTTAACACATCGAAACTGTTTGCGTATAGCGGATCTCCGGTAGGTAAGTATATACATATTGATGCACGACGGAAGGAACATAATGTGATATAACCAGCAGCTCTTCAATTCGACATACTTTTAAATTCGCAAGCAAATATGTGCTGATTACACACAATGCTTCCTACAAGAGCCAAGAGGGCAGGTCAGTGTCAAATCGTGTGGAATTCAGGCTACCTTGACAGCTGATGTGAATTACAACCCGCTATTGTAATACATATCAGTATTTGTATAATCAAAAGCATTTTTGATAATACATCTATGCAAAACTATATTGGAAAGGAGTTCTTTTTACAACAATCGAATCTCACAATCAAGCAGAGACCGGTAGACAAGTTTAGAATTTATGTTTATTGAAGTACTTATTACTAGAACGAGACCTTCCTTATTGTATTTAATGTAGATATATCGAAACGATTAATTGCAAGATCAAAATCTTCAAATGATCGATAATGGCGATCGGAAGACACCTCTAAGTAGGATAGATCGTGAGTTTACTAATTATAAGATATTACGTTCAGCATTGCGACAATCATTTGTCTCCCCGTTGCGAATCTGCGGAGATTTATGGCAATTAATCAAGTTACTATGACCGTATTTGTTTTATTACGTCATCTATCAGGTAATTTGTTTATCTGAGAAATGGTTGCGTAATGATCGCTTAAGTGTTTCAAATTAGCCAACGCTAAAATCCACTTCGTCGGTGTATCGCAATCACGTCAGAATCATTCATTTTTATTCTTATTGTCAACACGAGTCGTTCGTGTTTCGACACTTTTATTCGCATTTGGAAGAGTTGCTTGCGCTCATAAAACTTACTACTTTATTACCTCGCCTAGAACACAGTAAATTATCTTGTAAGAATAATGGTCTCGTAACTTGTAAATTACTTCGTATAACATTTTTATGTAGTTCCTACGTCGATACAGATTGTAAAATGTGTCTCAAAAGACAATTCTGTGGAAATAAGAATAAATTCAGATTCCCAGCAGGCTTTATATGAGACCAATTTACGCGAATTCAAATGTCTTGTTAGTGCAGTTTTTGATTTTATTTTATTAATGATGATAACTATTAAATCTTTATATATTTATATTATATTATTATATTATGTCAAAGAAGTTTGTCATACTTATACGGTAGTCGTGTCTATCGTATAAGTATATATCGTTTATGGCAAATGTAAAAGCTATAATGATCGTGGGTTTTGTAGTAACACTTCCACTTAACGTGTCGTTAAATAGTCGATGATGCTTCAACGACAATTCGCTCTATTGAAATTGTCAATAACCGAGTCCCTAACATATAGATATTAGGTACAAAACTATTATTATATTCTCTCTAGTCTCTTAGATCACTCTTAGATGTTAGTAGTTAAAAGCAAGAAAACAAACTCAACAATCGTAACACAGGAATAGTTATTAATAGTTTCATTAAAATATGAAGTCATACATAAATTATATGTACCTACTTCAAAAAACCCTTAGTCACCATTTACTTGTCGAAAATAAACAGTCTAACCTAACCCTTAACACCCGCGAATTTATTTTACAGTGCGATACAATAACCTAACATAAAAGTTTACTAAATAGGCCTACGTGTTTGATCGTTCAGCATTTAATAAGATGCACGAATCTCGTTTGCATATTATGCTACTCCTTATCCTAATCCGTAACTAATACAATTATAATTTCTGAACACAACATAAAATCGCGTTAACATTATCTGTATGGCATCTTTATAATTAATTATAAATCATCCGACATCCTCATAAAGAATAAAGATGAAAGTATTACAAAACTATTGGAAAGGATATTGAAGGCTATATGTTTATGCCGGATCTTTTTAATTACGTATTACTATAAAAAAATATAATACTGTTTAAACAATATTAAAAATATTCGATTAAGAGCAATTTCGTACGTGAGAAGTTGAGATGTGGACAAAACGGCGCCGGCGCCAACAAAATTGACATTTACAAGGGACCTTGCACGAAGCAATTTGCGAACAATACACTTGTTCATGTCACACATTCCCGGAACCCGATCCTCGAACCCGATGTGACCTCTACTTAAACGAGCTCTGAAGCATTCGAGCCACTCTCCACTAAAAATAAGTAAAAATTAAAGCTTGTAAAATAAAATCAGAACTACATACGAATCACAAAATTAATTGCAATAAATAAATCCTCTTCTTTATTAACAAATGGCACACGGAAGCCATCTTTTTCGAAATTTACGAGTTTAAATGCATCTTGCTGTTATTTAAAATCTATCAACTTTAAGTATCTAAAACAAAAGATATGAAGTTGGTTGTAGAATTTAATTAATGATGTATCATTTAAGTAAGTTTGCCGTAGTATATGCCCACGAAGCGAGCTTTTGCTAAGATATTGCTTAACTGGTAGTTCCCAAAGCACGTCACTATTAGGTAACTATCAGCCGGATCTGCGGGCTCATTAAGCCAAAAAAAGATCATATCGCAAACAATAGAGCACTCGGCGACCGAAAGTGATAGTCTAATAGATATTAAAGCGAGCGATGACGATAAAGAAATGGTCACAAAATATCCAGTCACTCTCTACCTACACATACCTGTGGGCAGTGCTCATAAACTCGAATTTGATGACAATGAAATTTTTATAATAATTAATCAGGAAATAAGTTTACAATGTAAGTTTTCATTGAAGGTATCATTACATATTATAAAAGAAAGTGAACAATGTGCGTGCCGCTGAAACTCAAAAATGAGTTTCGGTGCAATCAAAGGAGTTATTTGGTATGGTAACCCTCTATCTCCCGTCCATGACGAAAGTTCCCGTTTCAATACTGGAAGTTTTGCCCTCTAGAAATTTCTGGAACAGTGAAGAATATTCGAGAGAATTCGAATATTCGAATGTTGTGTAGATGATCTGGAATATTCGGGAACATCCCAGATCCTTGTTGAACATTCTAGACCGCAGCCGGGTACATGCTGGAGTACCCACTACCCCTAGCCCTAGTGTTAAATAAAAAACAATTTTAAATAAATATACGAGTTTATGCAAACCGAAGCACAATACCACTACGAATGGCAAACGTAACGTCGATGTCAAAATTACAGCTATTTACAATGCATCATACGGAGGCAGTGACTGCGTCGTTCTGGTTTGCGGTTCTTTGACAAATGTAGCTGTATAAGATGCTGAGAATGTAATGTATGGTGACTTAGCGGCTACTGTACGACCCGGAAATTACACCTCACTTATTTCATTTATGATATTCTTTTATTTCTATATTAGTGATCTATTTCTTTTAACGCCGACGGCACGCGTTCTAACAATAATTAATTTTTGGCCTTTCAAATACATAAAGAGAAATTACTTAAAACTGTAAAAAAAAAAGTAAACAAAGCTGGAAAGTAAATCTGTTGTAATAATACAAACACATTTACATTCAACAGCGGCTGTTACAAACTATACGTATTCGAGATGAATCGCGAGATACGCTAGTTCCTAGTCGTATCTCGCGGGCTCTTAGTTAAAATAAATAAAACTTAATGCAGGTACAACTCCCACGAATCCCAGTAGGCTTATGACTCCGCCGCTAATATAACCACGAAATCTTGTTAATATTGCTTAAATCTTTGCTAGAACGAGTTATTAACTTGGCTTATTAAAGTATTTACTCGCGACTTCCACCAACTTTTAGGTACAATATAGGAAGCCTATGAAAGAATCTAGCTTTATTTATTTATTTATAAGTGACAGTTTTTTTAATCGACGGTACGTGTAATGATAAAAACGCCTTAAATTGTTTTAAAATATTTAGATACACAGTCAAAATAAATGCTTTGAATGAAGAAAAAATACTAATAAATTTTGCAGTTTTTATTTGCTGAGCAGTTTTATTTAAATCCCAAGGGAATAACAACATCAACCTTGCATGCATTACGGGTAGGTAATAGGTATACATACTTGTTGCAATACGGGTTGAACCTAAAACCGCACATGCGCAAGAGCCTTCATTGATTTTTCTCACATTTGACAGTTCAACCGATGTTTTGGGCTACCACCCGCCGTCACTGAACGTAAACAAAAAGATGGCTTTAGATTTCTCTGCGACGTATAAATTACTTGTATTAGGCGATTCAAATGTTGGTAAAACGTGTATTGTGCATAGATATTGTGACGAAAGATATTACGATATTTATATATCGACAATAGGTGAGTAAATTTACTTCTTGCAGTTTATTACCCTTTGTGAGTCAGGTGATGCTGTTAGGGCCTTTGTAGAAAACTAAGGAATACTGATGCGGATATTGTAAGAACAATAAGCAATGACGTAGAACAATACCATTTATGAGTTTTTAATTTTGATTTATTGAATGTCCGGGTTGTTTAATACCTCACTAAAAAAAATTAATACATGTATATACAAAACTGCCATGTAGTAACAACCTACTATATACTTAAACTATGATCAATATACAAAGAATTAATTTAATTAATTAATTTAAAAAAAAATATCACGTAGGTAGGTATATACTATGTTTTAAATATTATTATTGTAATTATAAAATTAATTAAAATAAGACATTTTTTTAAATGTTTAATGCTTTTAAATGTTTTTAAACCTGATACGATATTTGAGTTAATATCGTAAATTTAAAACATAAAAATGTTATAGTACCGTCGTTCGGTTACAGTCGGTACTCGGTCAGTATATTTAAATATTTTAATATCAAGTGGGTAAGCATCAGATTTAATTTGAATGTAGACATGCCGGCCTATAAACTTTATGACGATAATATCTGTACTCTGTACATAAAACGGCTGCAGAAGTGTATTCAACGAAACGTTGCGGTTGGTCCAGAATTCAGAATCAATTAATGAAAATTGATACACAGGTATTAAAGACATGTAGGTATGTTGTTGTACCTACTTACATAATTGTGGTAGGTATATAATAGCTTTAAAAATGTTAATTATATTTGAATATAATTTTTTTTTTTTATTATTATTTATTTTATTGATTTTGATTTAATTTCATTGAATAGTTTAAAAACTCTTCTCTTTATGTGTTAAAAAGAAAATTTATTTTTCTATTGTATCGACTATGTACCTACTTTCTGTTATTTAACCTAAACAAAATTATTTCTCCAATGAAATTATCAAGCCAAGCAAGACTTTTTAGGGTACGATTTCATCGGCTCCTAGGATTTGTGTTGCTACTAATATAATATGTATCAGTGAAACTTAAATGCTATAATCTAGAAACTTACTTAAACTTACAGGTATAGACTTTAAGCAAAAAATAATAAACCTAGATGGGGTGCCAATTAAGCTCCAAATATGGGATACGGCTGGACAGGAGAGATTTAGAACCCTTACCACAGCCTATTACCGCGGCGCGATGGGAATTATACTTATGTATGATATCACAAACCTGGAATCATTCAACCATTTATCTTATTGGCTAAGGAATATACAGGAAGTATGTATTTCACTTGTTAATTACACAGAACTAGTCGAGTTGGTTGGTTATATTACGATTTATATACAAAAAATACTAGACCTTGCAAGACACCTTATTGCTGTGATATACTTTAGTTTCATGAACAAATTATTTATTAGACTTACAAAGAAATTAGAAAGGACAAGCACTATTAGCTTGGAAACACAAATGGATCAAATTTTATTCACCTTTGAATATAACAAATCACAATAATAACTTTGTAAGGTACATTACCATACAATTAGCATTGTAGTATGTATGTAGGTACATACATAATATTATTTAGCTCCAGTAAAATCTTTTATTTGGAAGTAGATCATCATGAAAAATTTCGTTTGACGGTTGTATCACCAATAAGTTTTATAAATGCCTATAAAATATTGCTAAAATATTTTTATATCACTATTATAGTACGCTTCTCCTGATGTTATCAAAGTACTAGTTGGCAATAAATGCGACGTTCATGAAAACCATAGAGCTGTACCAAAAGAGAGAGGTCAAAAGGTAATTTTTTATGATTATAATTTTATGGTTTAACTAGTTATTGTACCTATGCTGCGAAATACTTTATATCTTATTATACATTTTAACCATAACTTACAGATAGCAGATGATTTCGATATGCCGTTTTTTGAAGTTTCTTGCAAGAATAATATCAACATTGAGGAAGCGTTTCTCACACTAGCTAGAAAAATCAGAGAATACAGAGAATCTAAGGTTGGTAATCACTACATTTCTTACTAGCGTAGCTTTGAACGTGGACCAGCTTGGTTGTTATTACTTTTCATAAATATCTTTTAATGTTTTTTTTTGTTTAATTTACACTGTTGGCAATTTTCTCATGCGGTTCGGTCCTATTACATAAAGGCACCATTTATGTTTAATTTTTTTTTGTGTTGCGTCTTGTATAGATACATGCAATTAATATCTAATGGACTATTAATATCTATTAATAGTCAATTAATATCTTTCTAAACCTTGTTGGAGTAACTTTTAAAATAAAAAAATTGCCATCTCTAAAATACTTGTACTGTAGGTAGGTACTATACTTCACTGACGAAAATAATAATTAATAATGTAACTATTATTCCGACCTCCGTGTCTAAATTATTCACGCAATATGTAGATTTTAAATGCATTTTGTTCCCCGAGAACCGAACTTCCTGAATTCTCGGTTAACAAAAGTGTTTGAAATAGATTTTCAAATCATTATTCATCATTGATCAAACTTGATTACGACTTACGGGACTTCACTAAAGTATTATTAAGAGTAAAGAAATAAAGCAGTATCTCTGAAGTACCTACGGCTTTATAATAATGGTTAGAGAAAATCTATCAGTGAAGTAAAGCAAGACTGGGAATATCCAGAATAGAACGTATAGTTATTACTTACGAAATTAATGGAGCATCTAAAACAACCTAAAAATGTCTAATCTAAGAATATTGAACAAATGTTTTTTTTTCTAGGCCGATGCTTTTGAGCTAAAGGAAAGAGACAACGTCATCAAGCCTTCTGAATCCCAGACGGACGTATCAAAGTGCAGTTGTTAGAATAAAAATATAAGAAATCAATGCAAAATTCGAAAGGCAACGACGACAATTAATAAATCAAAAGGTTTTTGTAGCCACAAAAAATTTAGCTTTAGTAGTTAATTTAGTTATAGAGCATGAAAACATTTGTGAAAAAATATTAAAAACTTGTTTATCTGTAGAACATAGTTCGGGTCGTCTATCGTTCGAAATAGGAATTTATGTTTTATACAAATTAAATAATATGACAGTATGACTAGGTATCTAAAATTATACATAGGTACTGTGGAGTTTTTTGCTGTGAATTTTTTCCGCATTTTGAAGACATTCTATGCTGAATAATATCTAAGAGTCACTGGATTATGAATAATAGGTATATACATAGTTATAATGGCTAGTGTTGAAAAGAAAATTCTATATTAGCTGTATTCATATTAGCCCGATACAAAATAAACCTGATGGAACGTTTCAATACATAGTGATTTCTTCTCTCGTCTTCTATATTGTTTAAAAGAAAATTAAATGAACAAATGTCTTTATTATCTCTCATAGAATATACCTACTTATATTTTAAAAGTACACATGTTAGTAATTATTCTAATGTTTTTATCCTACCATTTATCCTACCGAAATAGACGAAAATGAATTGTAGATACAAAGTAAATGTTAGTTTAACACTGAAATGTCAAAGAAAAACAATAAAATTTCATTTGGTACTATTTATACAACATTACTTACTGTATAAATTGTTCATCTATTCACTTAACATCATATTAAGTAACTCGTTATTTATGTTAGAAACGCACCTAATACAAAAAATAGCAAACATGACTGATGAATACTTTGCCGTTTATAAAAACTTAGGTCCTGTTTTTGTTACATTTTAAAACACTACTTCTTTCGCTCTTATTTCTATGTTTCTTAAACAGCACACAGTAGAACTGATTTTTAGGTAAACAATATCTGTATAATATTAACTAACTAACAATAAAAATGCTAACTTTTAGCTACACCCCGATTTACATCGAGTCAATTTAGTCAATAGTAGGTAGGTATCTACTTAAAATAAAAATTAATTTCTTAAGGGATCAATTTAAGAATAAACTCGCGCATCATTTCAAATCTAGACTTAAAAGCGCCAAAAACGTAATTTACAACTTCCTAATTTACCAATGTACATAATGTAATGTTATAATTCATATGTAACCTTAGATTAGGTATAACAGACCTACGTATTATTAGAAAAAAAAAGTTTAAGGCCTTTGCTAACACGGAATAAAATTTTGAATCAGTTCTAGATTAGAGAAAAATCCGTTAAAGGCTTTTATCTTCTATACACATCATTTTTTCATTTCAAACTAGGAAATAGGTACCTATATTAGAAATTATCAAAAACAATAGCTGCTTGAATCAAGTAAAACCTTATAATAAGTTAATCGTTATGAATTTACTAGAGAATTTAAAATGAAATTCTATAATGACTAAACTAAATGTTTCTTAATACATTTTAACAATTTCATTGTTTTTGCCTTTTTGTTAACATTCATATAAATAATTAAATATTTTAATGAGGTAATAAGATAGGTATGTACCACAAAATAACCTTTTTAATTTATCTGAATTAGATATAATATAACGTGAAACTTTAGAATACATAGATATTACTCAAATCACGCGCGTTTTCATACGACAAACATCATTACTTTTGTTAAAACCATAGTCAGTGTCACTTATGCAACGATTTGAAAGCAATTCGATAAAACATTTTTACTACAGCACAACTGGAAATTAAAATACTTTTATGTAAAATGGTATGTATTTATTACTTCAATTTATGTAAAATAAATTTTTATTACATACATCTTTTTATTAACAATTCATTACGAAAATACATTTTAAACCATAGCTATAAATAGTTATCAGTGAAATTCATAATCTTTCATTATTTAATTATTCTAATTTCTGCTCATTTAATCTGGTCAAATTTTAAATTTATGACTGTCCCCAAGGCAGTGTTTTTTTTATATATTGAGTTTTAGTTTTCTTTTCTTCATAATAATTGTTCTTGAGGAAGATGTGCATGGCTCGATTTTAATATTTTCTTGAGTATCTTCCACAATTTCGGTTTTCACACCTATTAAATCTTGTGATAAGCGTTCTTTTTTAATATTTATATCTTGATTCCTGTCAAAATATTTAGCAATTATTACAGTTTTAATAAAGCACTTTAAATATAATTTTACTTATTTTATTAACAATTTCATTAACAAGTGTAAAACTAGCTGTAGCTGTAACTGTAGCTACACTTTTAATAAAGCCATTATAGAATAATGGCTTACTTACATAGGTTTTTCTTCTGGAATATCAACAGATTTTACAATTAAGCTATCTGGTATACCCATAGAACCAAAGTATTTGTTGTATGATGTGTGTCTTTCCATGTGTCTTTCATCATTATATGGTTTAGTTTTTAAATACCCTAGAAAATAAGGCTTAAAATTAATCAAAGTTTTCCTGCAAATTTACAGCCTTTAAAGCATGTCCCATGACAACACAATAACAAACATAATTTATGTTTGTTTTAACATGAGCTTAACAAATAAACACCAGAGAAAAATCATAAAATGATATTAAAATACATACTTAAGCATACCTCCCCAGCTTCAGCTTTATATTCTTCTATCTCTTTATCTTTTTGTTTTAATAAAAGCCGTAACTCATCTTCACTATTATGAAGATCTTGTATTGTTTTTAATAATGGTTGTGTTACATTTTGGAAAAACTGAAATATTTTTAATTCACATGAGACTGAAAATTTAAAGTACAGTTGACACAATAGTGAAAAATGATTACAATAATTTTAAGAACCATTGACAGCTTTCAAATAATAATAATGAAGATAGACACTTGCTTTGAAATTATCACTGTGTTTATTAAAGGCAAAGCAAAATTATATAAACTCTTCTATTATCTTATTTATCTTTATTAAATCCTTATTTTATTTAGGAAGCCATAGGCTTGTTAAAAATACTCACATGTTCATGAGTACCCAATTTTAGTAGCATGGTTATTTTTAAAGGATAACCAAATGATTTACTTAAAGACATTCTTAAGTGATCATTAATATTAGATACAGTACTTTTTATAGTTTCTGCCTGATTAAGCATTTGAAGCCCATTTGTGACTAATTCATTGGAATCGATATTTAGGAGTGGATTGCTTTTCTGAAATAAAAAAAAAAATTATAAATTATCAGAATGAATCTTGTTTTTAAAATTCAACATTATCTTTGTCTTACTCAATTTTTATATGGAGATGAATAAGCCCACTTTTTCACGTTTCCAAACATATTTTTTTTAGTCAAGACAAAAAGCATTTTTATTTGGAAAATGTTTTGTATGCAGGCATAGGTAAGTCAAAACATAAGTTCATAAATGTTCTTCTCTTGGCTATTCAAAGAAAACAGTGTTTTTTTTACATAGTTACCACTAACAAGCGATCTCTTCCAGGCAACCCTGGTGACGAATTTAAAACAAGAGATCGTAGAGAAGTGCAAAACTTACAATTTATAAACACGTTTTAAAAAAAGGATCCTATGCATAAATAAAATAAAACTGGATTTAAAAAAAATGGACTAAAGACAACACTCTCACAGAACTGACACACACCATTCATGTAATAATTTTACACTTGTAATTTTGATTATTATATAATTTATAATTAAATTTTTTTAAAGAAACTTTTCAATATTTCTCTCATCTTTGTCATAATTAACAAATACATATTTAGATATAAATTTTACATAAAAATGCCTGTACAATAGAGACATTTTCAATTAAATTTGAGTGTTTTTTTGTAATTTTATGGTTATTATTGGGATTTTATTTCTAAAAATTTCATTAGTATTTAAAAATTTGAGGGTTGCTATCAACTTCAGCACTATTTGATAGACATTATAACATATAAGTATTTCATTTTGTTTACCTACTCCACTAATTCAGTCCACAAACTCTAAAACAGTTGTCGCGCAGTTTATGAAAGTGCTGAATTTCTGATATATTTAAATACAATTGTAATAGCAAAAAGGGAGGCCTTTATGGAATATAATAATAATTATTTTATACTATTATAAAAGTCAAATTTTAAAAAGGCTTTAAGTTTTAGAGCAAAAATTAAGGTTAATATGTAATAGGCTACTTAATACTTATAAACGAAGAATTACCTTAAGACATGAAGTCAATTCGTCCACAGTAAATCGGACAGTCCATATTTTCACATAATCTGTTAGCGACAAATTGATATTTTCTGATTTTGTAAATGATATATAGTATGGTAAGGAATCAAGCCTTTTCCACATAACTTAAAAAAAAAATCACGAAGAGATTAGAATAACTAAATTAAATTAACCTACAATACTACATTTAACATGTATAAAGTAAATATTATTATACAAAGTAGTGGTGTGCGGAATCGATTATCAATAATCGATTATCACGATAATCATTTGTAATCGATTTTCTTTTATAAAATCGATGTTTGGGAGAAAACTAGAGGTTTGCACCGGAACAGTGAGTATCGGAGAATCACCGGTGATTAACCGGTAAAACTAATCGATTGAAATAATCAGATATTAACCGATTAAGCTCCGGTGATCGTAATAAACCCTATTTTTTTTAAATCCAGAAATAAAAATAAAAAAAACATTAATGAATATGCTTTTTATTAATTATCTTAAAGCTACTTCGTGTAATCCACAAATAATAATTAATTGCACATCATAATTCAATTTTCTTCTTTCGAATGAGATTTATGATTTCACTTATTATCTCTGTAAATGACCAGTTTACATGACATGTACCATGTTTGTTATATTTTAATTAATTAATAATAAAGAGTGCTTTGATTACAATCGTGCTGTCAATTTGTATTATTTAAGATTTACTAACTCTTCCTCGTGACTTCGCTCTCGTGGCAATTTCAGGACACAAAGTAGCTTGTACTTATATAATATTTTATTCAGATCATATACTACCTATTACATGTGTGCAAATAAATTCAATCGTTTGTCGAAATTTCGCTCCGGTGCAAAACCATATAGAGAAAACCAAGTTATGGTAACCCTACCTACATACACAGGGAATCCCTGCAACTAGTAAAGTAACAAATTCAGTAAAAAAGCTTTAATATAGGAGAAATCTCGAATTATTTTTTTAGTATTGTTTTACAGTTTTTTTTTTTATAATCCGGAGAAGCTGTAACAATTTTTATTTCGAAGTACCTAATAATCAAACCTAATCAATAAATAATCGATCGGCACACCACTAATACAAAGTATGTATTTAAAACTGTCACAACTCAGTGTAAATTGTAAGGTACATTTACATTACATTGAGTTATATGTATGAGAACAGACTACAGACTAATGCCGCATCCGCACTCGCGCGCAATGTAGTAGCGAAGCATGAGTGTGGATCGATTCGCATATTTTTCGCAGCTCGTTCCCCGAAAATTTTCGGTTTTTTTCGTCTAGCAGACGCGAAGCGCGAGTTAAAGTGGCTGTGGGAAAAGGAGAGGTACCTACGATTCGCGCGCGAGTGCGGAGACAGTTTAACAGAGTACCACCAAAATCTTTTTATTATATAACTTTAACCATAGATTCATGATCATGATACAGATATTCTTCGAGTTTTATTGCAGTGGATAATGTGGTACTTTATTTGGATTTACTACTTTTAACTTTAGTAAAAAATATATATAAGTAACAACGAAATTAAATACGAACCTTAATTAGGTAATTAAGTTACTAACTTTTATTCACCAAAATACAGAACAAAAGTGACATACTGACTTCAATATTATTTCTTCTTTTTCTAACAGAATAGTTTTGAAAGACAAAAGAATTCTACTTCTCGATCAAAACCAAACAGGTACACGATTTACTAAAGACTAACTAAAGCTACCGTGACGCCATGGGTACCGCGGTGGATTGCCGGTCTAAATGCAATTAATAAATTATAATTTAATTATTAATTTGGTCTGAAACGTCAGTGGCCGGGTAAGTGATTTAATAAGGTCCTAAATTCATGGGAGCCACACTGAAACTTAATAAGCTGATGCACTAAGTGATACCACGGGCTCCCATAATACAAGAGTAAAACATTACTTGTACTGTCCCCGAGATAGTGAGGATAGTGGTGGCCCACCATGTTCCACTCACCACTTCCTTCCACGACCTCTTACAAAATTAAGCGCAGATCGTGGCGCGATTGCCCATGGGCGACGGTGGTCCCTTATCAGGGAACCCATTTGTCCACTATCACAGAAAAAAAATAGTTATTCAATAAATGTAAGTTTTTTATTTTTTTAAAATAAATAATCAACCATAATCAACTTAAAATAACTCCTGTTCACTAGAGGGTTTTTTCATAGACATTAAATTTATATCTATAGTGACCGGTTTCTTTATCATATCTACCAAGTCATTTCTAAGAGATGATTTTATCTGTTGAAGTCTGCCACCTCCAGCACCAGCAATCAATTTAACAATCCTTTCCGAAGGACATGCTACTGATAACGAACAAGTCACTTTCCCTTCTGCTTCATTGTAGTCATAATATTCGAGTTTTGTCTCTAATTTATATGGTATTTCTTGAGAGAGAAAATCTAGAAACTTAGCCCTTGTTGCCTCTTCTATAAGCGATTCTGTGGATCGATCTGACCAGTCATCAGGAGAGTAATGTAGCTTCCGAACTTTCGAGTTTGTTATGAGGTAATCCTATAAAAAATTTAAATGTAACTTTTGAGTAGGTAATCCATAGTTTCAATACACAGATTTTATGTGTCATCTATTTCTATATCAAAATTCATTTTAAGCATCTAGTGAATATAGGTATCATAATATTTTTTAACTCATGAAATAAATTTATGTTAGACTACTTATTAGTTTAATGATTATAGAAATGTAAAATTTAAATAATAAAACTGACTCAAGGCTTTAGTATTTAACTAATCGGAATATATATTTCTTCTCAGATTCTTTACCTTTATATCTCTAACACCATCTCCATTTAATGCTGAGACAAGAAAAACATCTGAGAAATATCCATAACCCAGAGTTTTATTTTGATTTTTTTCACGATTTGGTATGGGATTTCCAGCTATAACTCCATTTGTTAGATTTTTTATTATATCTAGTAGTTGCTTCTTTGATTTTAACATGTCAACCTGAAAACAATCAGTTATCAAATATATAAATTTACAAAATACAACATTTTTAAAGATTTATTTTATTTCATAATGTGGGATACATTCTATTCATACTTAATAATACAATATATTACATGATTGTTAAAATTGTTATAACCAAGATAATATTCTAAAATTATACCTTGTTGAGAATTAAGAAGCTAGGCACATTTATGACCATATTTAACATCTCGAGAACTGTTGGATGTAATTTGTCTCTCATCCACTTATTAGAGACATCATGGACTACACCAATTACATCAGCACAATTCAAACTTTTTGTACATGCTTGCTTCATAGACTCCGGCAGTTTATATCTAAAAAGATAAAAGCATATAATTTAAATACTGTATTTTATTAGGTTAATTAAATGTGAAAATATCTTTACCTAGATCGATAGATTGTAGATCATAATATTATATATAATACTACTTATAGTATTTAAAAAATATTGCATAAAAATTAATAAAATGAAATAAGAGTTAAGAACTAGACTTCAGAACTTACTTGTTTTGTTCCTTGTCAGTCACAACACCAGGTGTGTCCAAAAATATAATTTGAGTGTCATTTTCATAACAAATGGCTCTTGCCAGTTTTGTTGTTGTATGTACTTTATTAGACGTAGCACATACCTAAAATATGTACTTAAGTAAAATATAATAGTCAATTTTATAATGAAAAATATATTTATTGTACAACACAATATTCATCAGCTGTTTTGTATTACAAACAAGTTACAACTTGTTTTTAAAGCCTACCTTGCGTTCAAGTATTTTGTTAATAAGAGTGCTCTTCCCTGAATTTGGTGCTCCTATAATTGCAGCATTCACAACTTTTCCAATGGACTTTTCAATCTGATTTGGCTGCGATGAGTATAACCTGTGAAGTGTAAAATAATTTAATTTAATTTGTATCCGAAAGATTCCTAAAAATATGGCCATTTTTCTCCATTTGGTTGTTTTCTTCGTAATACAAATTAAGCAACTTCTGTATTTTTTAATTTATAGAGATCTATTAAATTTACAAATAATTGTTATCACAAAACAGTAGGTGGGTAAGTACATAAGTTTGTACTTTGTTTTTATAGAAAAGAAAATACTAAACAGGTGTTACAAAGTTATTAGCGTGAGTGTCAATGTCATTTCCCTATGCCGAGACCACACTAACGTCAATGTCAATGCCCACTACCGCGATAATTTTTATAGAGATAAAGTGGGTGGCTACACTTGAACGGTCAACGTGATTTGGCAATAAAAACTGTGTTAATTTTACTTGAATTCAAGCAAGATGGACGTTGGCAGAGCTCTGTATTTCATGAGTGTAGATTTTTAATTATTTGAAAATTAACAACTACTAACTACATTGAAAACTTTATAAAAAAGCATACTATAAAATAACGAATTACTTAGAATTTAGATGATAAAAAAGCTTGGGAAACTCTGTCTTAATAAAACCAAATATTATAATTTTTTTTTAGAATAATTATTTTTGTAATATATATAAAAAAAATAGACGATTCAAAATGATCAAATATGATTTCAATGAATAAAGATATTCTGACTTTGACTTAACGCGATAATTTGACAACGGTATTAACATTGCCGTTTGTCCTCATCTCTCGCATGTGGATCCACATCATTCTAACACACAACACATACATCTGTCATATAACAACTCGTTCATAGAAAGCAGTCTGTCATCATTCTAAAGTAGCCAGAGACGTCTCTTATGAAAACCAAACCATGCAGTCCAATAACTAATTCACACTATTTTAGTTACTGTTACTACAACAGTGAATAAAAGACATCTCAAGTGCATCGAATTGAGAACGCAAAAATAAATAATGAATGGTACTGTCCTGCGTTTTTCCCGCTACACGAGCTCACCACTCGTCGTTTGCTCGCCACGGTGCTCAGCAAAGCCTTGCGCTTTCCCGCTATACGAGCCAGCAATCGGTTCAAACTCGCAGCGACGGGTTGCGCAACAGCACTCGCACGCTCGATCCCGCGATGCCCACTCATACCGAAGCCGAACTCGCTAATAATCTGTAAAAAATTACAAAAACAAAACCATGTTGCGAGCGATAAGTATTTGATCACTTCAGTAAAGCAACGTTAAAAGTACATCTTAAAACAAATAAAAGAATATATAGATTATTATTATACATTGTTCCCAACTAGTATTTACTAAACTCTCTTATAAGTTTAAATTATTAAATAAATAAAAATATTTTCTCATTCATTCAGATTAATGTAATCGTTTGATGAGTGTGTCACATCACTAGCATTCTTTGTTTGTGTACATGAGGTGATTGAATGAATACACGCTGATTATCAATGTGTGTATTTTGTTTACACTGTAGTACATTTTTTTTTGGTGTGCGTTTGTAATTATAGAAAGCTTTTCTCTGTGTGTAGTTTTCAAAATGTCGTAGTGTGCTATACATGTACACCTCTCCTCTCGCAAAAAATGGCAGAAAGAATAGTACGGCGATTCAATATTATAACATCTCCATAGGGTAAATGCTCTAAGCCTCTACTCCATAGTCCACAACACTGAATACACCACACCAGTAGGAAGTAAATTAATAGAGTATTTCTAAATTTCTACAATCTTTTAATTTCTACCGTACACTGGACAGTGTACACCCGGTCTTTTTAAAGAATTTGTTTTTGTTTTAATTTTTATTTCTTTCATAGTACGTACCTACTACGTAGTACTTAGGTACATAATTATTTTAGTTCTAGCTAGAATAGTTGTAATAATATGTATTACAATTAAATGACGTTGATCAAATTATATTGTCAATATAATTATTTAAGATATTATAGGTTATTGTTTTGATCGTTATTATTAATTAGGTACATATTTAATAATATTTTAGCGACTACAACTTAAGATTAATATTTTAAGGGATGTAAGAAAGGAAATATTCAAAGATATCGGTATGATTTTAAATAGGTATGTATAGATGATTACACTGTTTAATGTTAATCGGAAAAGTTGTTCCGTGTTAATGATTAATAAGCCCATTAAATTTTTGTTTTAGAAATGTCAGAGATAAAGTATAAAAATCAAATTTTAGCTGCAATTGATCACCTAAGAGCGCGAAAGTCCAGACCAGATATCGGAAGAATCTGTAAATTCATGCTTAAATGTTACAAAGTAGCGCCAAAAGATACTAAAGCCGATTTGAAACGTTGTATAAAAGAAAAAAGTATATTTAAAGTAGATTACAAGGATAATGTAAGCTATAGAAACGCAGCTAAGTGGAGAAAAAAATCAACACAAACTAGTAGTAAGTATTTTTAAAGTGTAGGACTGTAAATATCAGTGATAATTAACAGTTAAGCAATTTATTTTTTAATCTTTCAGCAATGAGTTTAACAGTTGCTACAAGTGAACGTCGTATCATTACATCAGCAATTGCTACTTTAATTTATCAAGACCAAAGTTATTTAGAAAATGGTATTGCTTTTGATAAACTTGTGAAAGTAGCAGCCTCTCAGGATCCTAAATATACAAAGAAGCAACTAGAAGCAATTATTAACAAAGAGTTATCTTCAGGAAGTCTGGTAAAGCTATCCAATGGAGCATTAGCTTTGGGACCAGCTGATCATGATGGAGACAGTTCTGACAGCTTTAAGTTTGAATATAATGACTCAAATACAAAGGTAATACATGAAGTGCCTGCATTATAAAATTCATCCCATTTTAAAATTTGTTTTAATTTATTCTCTATCTGCTTACAGATGTCGTCCTCAGCTAATTCTTCATGCAGGTCATCCCCACAACGTACTAGAGGTCGTCCAAAGAAAAGACCTGGTCAAACTACAAGCAACCACAATTCTAGTCAAAATTCTGGTGTTAGAGTAGGAGAAAGAAGAAAAATGGCAAAAAAAGTGTTTGATCCATCGGATAATAATGTACCATGTAAAAGGAAAAGGGGTAGACCTGTGGGTTCATTAAATAAGAGTACAATAAAAAAAAGAATGATGATTCTTGGTAAGGTAGATAAAGAAGGTACTCCATTGTCAGAAAGTCAGCAGTCTATTGATGGAAGTGGAGATGAAATAGATCGTGATGATACAAATCTTATGGGAATAGAAACATCAGGAGGCGTTTGTTCTGTTTGCTTAGTGCACAAGTCTCGTGGTTCCAATGATCAACTAGTAGAGTGCAGGGATTGTAACAACAAAGCACATTTAAATTGTCTTCAATCTGGTTCAGGAATACTAAAACCACGTCCAGATAATACTTGGCAATGTCCACATTGCAAAACATGTGTTGTGTGTTTTGAAACAAATGATGCAGTAAGTGATATTTCATTTCACCAATTTAACAATATGTGCTTTGCATCTTGTATAATTTTTTTTTATTAGCAGTTAAGCAAGTGCATACTTGACACAAATGGGTTTGAGGTACCTACACATTTTGAATTTTAAATAAATTTTTTAATGTTATCCTTTATTATGTCATTCAAAGTTGCGGGCATTTTTAATCCCAAATATATTATAGTTAGGTATTAAAAAAACATATTTTATAATATTAACAACATGTGGTATATACAATACATCTTATTCTTTTAATTTTACAGGGAGTATTAACTGTGTGCAGTATATGTTCAGATGCATATCATGCTTTATGCCACTCACCAAGAATATCTGAAAGACTGAAAGGCTGGGATCAATGGGAATGTAGCAATTGCTTAGAAACACGGCCATCAATAGACAAACCAACTACAGTTATCTCAAATAGTATAGAATTCAATGCTAAGAAAACAACAATTGACCCATTTTTAAAGCCTCATGAAATAGATAGGGCTGCAGCACAAATAGCTGATGAAGTACCTGTAGATCCTAATATACCAGACATAACTAATTGGAATGTTGACGATGTCTATGCATATTTTATGGAGCATTTGTCTGAAGCAGCACCTATTTTACGAGATCAGGTAATACAAATATAGAAAAATAATTGTAACACAAAAAAATTGTTTTTATTTTCAAAATAGGAACAAGGGTTTTAATCCTGGGGGGACAATTTATATTTTGGTAGGTTAAGCATATAAGGCTGATCACGCCTACATGGCTGTAAAGAAAATTATCAGTGAACTAGACAGAAATATGTCTGCCCCACAGAATTTCTCGCATAATTTTCATTTCGTAACTTTTTTTAGGAATTTGATGGACAAGCTATAAGTATGGCTCGGAGAACAGACATAGTGAGAGGGCTAGGACTGCCTCTGGGACCAGCACTTGCATTATATCGCATAATTGTTAAGTTACAGACCAGAAAAGATGACTGGAGAATGTGTTGGGGATAACAAATTTTACTTTGTAAGTTTTATGTAAAGGTTCCAATCTGAAAAAGCACAAGACATTACCAATTTTTAAGATCAAGTATATTTATCTGCTCCATTTCTATGAGCTATTCTTCAGCCTCATCTCCGTTGGAAAATGGGACTCCACACAATCAAAACTACTATAAGTACAGAATAGAATCTTATCTATACTTTTAGAAATTATGTATTAAATTTTATCATTACAAATATTCTTTCCCTCATTTTTTCATAACCCTTTTAAGTAAACTTGAAAGGAGAATATAAAAATTGAGAATTAACTATGAAGATAACATTGTAATTGTGTGGTGGTGTCACATATTTTACATAATCTATTGATGTTGAACTCTTTGAAATTAATATAGTAATAGTAAAAATCATTTAAGGCTCTATAGTGATTCCTAACCAACACCTAAAATAATTATAAAAGGTAAACAGTAGTAGGTTGCTAGAGGAACTCATTTTGATAAAATCATATTTTATTGTATTAGTATTAAAGTACATAATAACTATCATACATCCAAGTTTAAAACAATTATTCTTTTAAGAACAAGTCTATAATATTTATTATATAAATAATATTCTTTACAATTATAATAACCATAATTATTGCAAGGATATGATTTTGGTAAATATTGAGTGAATAGGATAGCTAGAATTAAGTTTTTGCTTTAAGACACTCCAAGATTCCAATAATTATAAGAAAAATTTACATACCTGACCAAGATTTATTTTAATTAATAATCATCTCATCTATCTGGATCTTCATATGCAATTGCATAAACAAAAGATAGTGAATACCTTAATTTATTTACTACATTTATAGTATACATTTCTGCCTGGCTCTTAAATTGTTGTCTATCTACTTTGTGCTTTAATACCTACATTAGAAATAAATATTTAACAAATAAAATTTTCACTACATCACAATTTTGGCTGGTCATAATGTTTCATAAATGATAAAAATACATTGTATATCATTGTTGCAAAATTAATATAAAATACCCTGTATTGTGTTGGTAAATAACAAAAGTTTATAAACTGGATCGGGGGCCAAAATAAGCAGTCACCCTGAAAAAAATAAATGATTATAAGCTTTTAAAAGATAAATTAAAATATGAATGACAGAATGAACTACTTACAAGATAAACAAAACCAAATTTGTCCCGTATTTCTTCCGTACTTTCTTTGATCGTTTTGCCCTCTAAAAGTCCTAATCCATAAAAGAAACAAAATATTGTTGCAGGAGAAGCCAACAATTGATCATTTAATATCTTTTTACCTACTGTTTTTAAATCTGTGTGGGGTAGTATCTTGTCAAGGTAAATATAATAAAAATGATGAAGGGGTCCCATAAGTGTTCCAATTATAAACATTCTAGCTGAAAACATGTTATGGTAAATTCCTATGAATAATATTATATAGGAACCAACTAATAATTTTATACATAATTAAAAATTTACAACATAAATACTATTTTCATAGTTACCTGCGCGTGACCAATCATATCTGCCAGGTAGAAGGTTTGCATGAATCTCAATTTCTTGCTGAATCAAATCACCCATTACCATGAACCCTCCTGAAGTAATACTATTCGTAAGTAGCAGATTTTTTTTAAAAAAGAAGTGTACGCCTCTGTTAAATGTTGATTTTGCTCTATGATGAAATTTCATAGGAGTTGATACTTTATTGATCCAAAAGCACTTTGCAGCTATCATTTTCCTGGAAATAATGATTTAAATTAAGCATAAAAAATGTAGTTAAAATAATTGATATAAATGTACATACCTATTTAAAGTATATATGTAATATTGTATTATAGTTAGGTATGTGATCAAATTTCCAAACAAAGCTATATTAACATATTTCTTATCTGTTTAGATATTGCACCACGTCTTTTTTATAGGAGCTTTTCTATTAAATAATTAATAGAAATTAGAATAATCATTCATATGAATCTGTTCTATGATTTACGAAAATAATTCGCGTTTTTTTTCAAATTCGTGTCATTACAGAATACAGATTAATAAGTGGTTTACATTGTCAATTGTCATAATCAGCTGTAGTATTAAAGTCAAGGTCTGAGCTTGTCGGTCAAGGTCAATTGAATTTAAATCAGCTGTTTCACGGACATATTGTAGCGGACTATGGACACTACAGTGTTTTTACTTTTTATCAGCTGTAGGTGCCTATCTAGCGGTAAATAATTCCCGGCACGTAAGTTGGCAAGAGTGGTTAGATGCGCAGAATTCATTTTTAGATACATACTAGCTGACCCGGCAAACGTTGTTTTGCCATATTAATTTTTGGGGTGGGCTACCAATATCACTAAGGGGTATGAAAAATAGATAGTTGCCGATTCTCAGACCTACTGAATATACATATAAAATTTGGTAAAAATCAGTAAAGCCGTTTCGTAGGAGTAAGGTAACTAACATTCTGACACGAGAATTTTATATATAAGATGGGTATGAGGCCAGGCGCGAGAGGAAAAGATAGCATCGTTTCGAGCGCGCAATTGGTTCACCAGACGACCCTTGCCACCCGCGTACATTAACCGCGCACTGAATTTACATGTACCCTTTATATTTATTATAGTATTTTTATTGTTTTCTGTTTTGTTTGAACTTTTTATTCGAAAATGCCATGTGAAAATTCGTTCTATAACGAAGGCGAGTGATAATAATAATAAAAATATCAATATTTTATTTTAAAATAAATTTCAAGTTAAACTGATTGTATTATTTTCATTTCACTTATTTATTGTACTTATTTTTAAGATATTGTGTTAATCATTTTTAAAATAAAAATGACGGATCATTTTTGTTGCCCGTAAGTGTAGATATACTCGAACTTTCCCCTACTACGTCATAATGTTGCCAACTTACCTGCTGGGAACTATGCACGATCACAATTTACAAATAAATTGTAAGTCAGGTAAATTATTACTCGTGCTTGGATTATGTACTACATATAATTTAAAAATAAAAAATAACAACTTAATTTTTACAGGGGAATTCTTATAAGTAATAAGGTTTCTATCACAGAAAACACTGAGGAGAATGTAAGTACCTAACCTACACTATAGAGTACTAGCACAGAATACGATTATTGTAAAAGTATCAGAATAATAATTTTCAGTTAGAAATACAAAAAAAAAAATACTTTTGTACTTTTCTAGTTTGCAACAAAACTCATTAACAAACTATAGTGGTCTGTGAGGTTTCTTAAAAAACACAAAAACTGACTAGGTATATCTGTGACAAAATGGCGATATTTTTGTTTCGTTTTAAATTCTGTTGATTCTGTTGCTAGCAAATACCTAGCAATAATTTAAAATCGTTGAAGATGCAAAAACTATACTTATTAAAGTTCTAAAGATTAAGCATCGATTATAGTAATTAGTAATAGAATTTAATAACTGGTTTGAAACTATCACTAGTCATAAAATAAAATCGAATAAATCAAATTTGTATGTGTTTCTGTGATTATTCTGACCTTTATTTAAAATAAAATATAATATAAAGATTTGAATTTTAAGATCAAGATAAACATTAAATATTTCTACTGTAAACAATGGCCCATCATAGTGAAAATTTAGACTTCTCTGGACTCTTTAAATTAGATGTATTAGTGCATCTTGACATTGATAACCACAGTTTTTATGAAATAGGATTGAAGAAATTCTTGGCTCTATCGAGTGATAAAGAACTAATGTTCTTATATATAAACCCACAATCAGAAAGGTTTGATAGTGTATATGACTGGGATTTTATTGATAATCCTGTATACTGCATGTGTTTTGAACCAAGTGGTACTTGGGTTTTCATTGTCAGTGACCAGAAGGTGCTACTTGTTCCATTTCTGCCTCTTTTCATCCCTCAATACACATTTGACTGCAAGTGGTCTCTGTCAAGTGTTACAGTCTTACCACTTGCTGAGATCCCACAACCAACCTCTGTAGTATGGTGGCTTACTAAAGAATCTGAGAATATCATTGTTATAGGCTCAAAGGTAAAAGTTAAAGTGTTTAAAATAATTTTAACATGTAAATTTTGTCTAATAATAATTTACTGTTTTTTCAGAATGGAACTATAACATTCTATGCTTTAGAGTCTCAGTGCATTGTTGGTGAAACAAAAGTGAATGGTGAAATTAATGAACTGCAAATGTGTTTTGATGACTCATTAGACATGCTAGCATTGTTGGTAAGCAGCATACACAATTACTAAAGATTTATAAAAAATACATATATGTAGTATGTATTGGAATTGGTGCAGATAAGTACAACTAGGTTACTAATAGACACAGACAATTCATACTTGTCTTATATATAATACTTGTTGTCTGTTTCCATTCATTCTCTCCAAGTGTCCATCCTCATCATTCCACATTCCCCTTCATATCCTTGTTGCTACATTCTCTTCTATTCCACACTGTTTTAAATTATTGCTTAATTTAAATATTTTATAAGAATTAAAAAAAATTACAGATTTCCAGGGGACCATCACAACAATGGAAACTAATTCTAGAGCATAGATCAGTGGGATACAATTGGCTGACACAAATAAGAGCTCAGAATGACAGAGACAAGAAGGAAAGTTTCATGTCTTATATAAGACAACTGTCCAAAGACAAAATCACTCTGTTAATTCAAGGTGGATCAAAGGGTAACTTATTTTTAAAATATCTGAAATCTTAAATGGAGTAGGTATTGAAAACACTGTTTCGGTAAAACAATCTCCTAACATATTGGTTGTCTCATTAATTCACTGGCGCTTATTTAAAAAAATGGGTTTCAATTGAATGTGTGTTATTGAAAATACAAAATAAGATAGGATATAGTTTGAGTAACATATCAAGATTATTGTACATGTAATTTATAGATGAAAACAAACTACAAACAGTTGAGTATGTACTGAAGCCAATAGAATATTTACCAACATTTAGAAAAGGTTCCAATAACTGGGCATTAACATCACAATATGTTAGTGGTCGACACTTCTTGACTGCATTTGAATTGAATGAAGGCACACTGATTGTAAGTATTACAAAAAAAGTACTGTAAAACTTTTTGTAAAACTTTTTACTGCCGTACGTCACTCTCTGGCACGTATTGGAGCAGCATTTACGCGTGTTTTTCATTAAAAGAGCTTAGAAATGCTGCTTCAGTTCGTCCCAGGCAGAGGGGACGTACTGAATGAGCTTTTCTATATACGCGACCCCGGCAAACGTTGTTTTGCCATATTAATTTTTGGGGCGGGCTACCCTTATCACCTAGGGGTATGAGAAATAGATAGTAGCCGATTCTCAGACCTACTGAATATGCATATAAAATTTGGTAAAAATCAGTAAAGCCGTTTCGGAGGAGTAAGGTAACTAACATTGTGACACGAGAATTTTATATATAAGATTCACGAAAAAGTGCCTATGAAGATAAATTCGTTTCCTCATAAATTTTCTCTGGAATGACGTTTTAGGTGACACGATAATATTCGGAACTCTAAAGCGATACGAAGTTCGCGGGGTCCACAAGTTTAAAATAAAATAGTTTTCAACCATTCAGCAGATGGGTAAAGGTTGTTCCAAAAGAGTGTTTTTGATAAATTATACAACAGTTTAAGTTTACCATATTATGACCATTCTTGTTATCAATACAAAAGTTCTTCTTCTAGTTAGAAAGTCCAGCAGAGGACGTAGCAACAAGAACTCTAAGACCAATGATAAAGAAGGATGGACAGTATATTCAGGGGCTTTGGTCTCAGCGACTTCTATATTTAGTAAGGAAGAATGAATTGGAAGTACACAGTGCAAATTTCTCAGTTATTCAAGTATGTACTAGAAAGTGTAGTAAATAGTTAATAAAAGATACACCTCCTATTACTAAGGTTCTGTATAGTTGCCACAACTTCGTGTCTGCAGAATTAAGATAAAAAGTAATCATAAAAGGTCACTATACCAAAATTCATTTAAATTTAGAAACAACCTGAGTAACTTTTGCATTTATAATTAGGTTACTAATAAGATATCTTTCTAGGGTGAAGGGTTACTTGGAAGTAAAAGGGAGTTTTCCGAATTGTGGGCAGCAGAGGTAATAGGCGATGTTCAAAAGGCATATCTTATGTCAACCAAAGAACCGTCGTCAGCAAATAATAGTTGGAAGGAGCCAACATTCATGTGCGATTTGCAAGTACCACGATTCATATTGGAACCCTGTTTGGTTATTACTTCCTGTGGCGCCTATATTTTAAACACAGTGTAAGTATTCCTGTGGTACACACATTACATTACAAAAAGCAGTTTAATATGAACCAACTGATCCGGCGACCTTGGTACCGCCAATTAAAGATGGAAACTGTAAGCTATCCGTAAAAGGTACATATAATATGATATAGGCCACCATGGACTTTTTTATAGATTTATAAAAAAGGAATATTTCACCATGCATTGTTTTGTTATATCCTAAAAGGGATTATGCAGCGTTTTCGATAAAAGCTCCCAGATGGCTTGACTTTTGCCGACACTTCCAATAATTATCATCATATTTCAACTAATTTATATAGAACCTTGACAAATTATATACCTAAACCTTCTCTATGAATCACTGTATCTATTGGTGATACTCATATAAACCATTCAGTAGTTTTTAAGTTTATCGCGACAGACAGACGTGACGGACGACTTTGTTTTATTATATGCAATAATGATAATTACGTTACAGACGCACAGACAAACTTATAACCCCTCTTTTTACGTATGATGATGCGATAAATTGCACAACCACAGATCAGAGCCGTGCGAATGGCTAGTGGGTCTCATAATGCGGGGCGGCGTTGGCGCTGAACAATCGGCGGCGGCGTTGGCGGCCCCAGTGCCTACATTACTTCGAGCGGCCGCAGATATGCTCATGTCCAGAGGGAAAATAGCACCTGCACAGTACCTCTATTCCCTTTCACAGGTAATTTTATTTTGAAAAACTTGCCTTTCGTTGCTCAACTAACATCTTTTCTCAGTGTTTTATTTCGTTTTTGTAACAATAATTGCACGTCAGCGAGGAGTGCCGAGCATTTGAAACATTATTTCAAGTTAAGTAACATCTATTAGTGAGGGGGTAGATATCTTGTTAAAATTTTTATTTAACCTTAATCTTATGATCTGTCAAAAAAAATTCTCCTAAAATGTTTTACATTGTCGTTGTTGCTCAAAATTGGATTGAAATATTTACATTTAAAAAATTAGAATAGCTTTTATGATGTTAAATCCTTTCTTATTTGTTATTTTGACATTATGAATATTAAGACAGTATTTTATTTGTATAAATATTAATCTTAAGTTATTTTTCAGAGTCAGCCTGATGGGTGGATAGCTCGATTAGGCGTATTTGGACGTATTCACGAGCTATCCATGTACAAACAGACAGGCAACGTCGGGAGTCTGAGCAATGCGGCCATCACGGCCAAATTACTGGCTTTGTTGCTTAAGATCAGAAACAATAGCGAGGAAAAATTTGAAGTGTGAGTGTAATCTGTATATATAAAAATCAATTGCTGTTCGTTAGTCTCGCTAAAACTCGAGTACGGCTGGGCTGATTTTGGTTTTGAAATGTTTGTCGTAGTCCAGGGACGGTTTAAACGGTGAGAAATTATGGAAATATTGCGAGGAAGATAGTAAAAACAACAGTTTAATTTGCCCATATAAACTGTTCTACCTACTTTCCTGTCAAACATTTAACGTTCAATTCCCATTCCAGTTTTTATTAGCGGTACGGCGTCCGCCGGGTCAGCTAGTACTAGCTAAATATTATAATCATCAGACTACTATGTATAGATGGCTTATACTCATTTTCACAGTAGCAGCTTTACAGTGAACGTTGAACGCTAAAATATCAGATTGTTTCTTTTTGTATCTTAATGCAAAAAAATCACTAAATATAGGTCAATAATGGTTTTTGAAAGTCAGTTTCATCAAAGTAAAGTTGTAATTTTAAACAAAAATACGACTATCAATTATTTGTTTTTATTTAATTTTTAACTAGGTACTTTTACTTAATATACTTTCCGAAACAAAGTAAAGTAAATTTTTGGGATTTTTAGTTAAGTTGTCCAGTACAGTTTATTCCAAAATGTAGATTAATATTAATCTTTTTCAGAGATGTCAAATTCACTAACTTGGGTACGGTGGAATTACTTGAATTGGCATCGATAGCGGCTGCAATAGGTTTATGGGAACTTGTTCCTGTATTTAGCATACACCGTGGTCACCCGTACTTGCTCTTATCCGCTATAAAGGCGAGAAATGATGTGTGCAGGGGCGCCTTAACGTGTCTTCTCTCCCAAATATGCCTAGTGCCAATACTTTTAGAACAAAATGGACAATGGCTGTTTGATTTTATCTCAGACAAATGCTATCAATTTGACACCATGATTTTAAAGGTATGTATATAATATATTTACATTTTCTACATATTGTTTACTAAGAAAATAAATAGATTTCAGAAAAATATGTGATTTTATCCACATACTGTCAGAGTTAAATATCTATATAAATGTAGTCTGTTTAGTTGTTCAGTTAATGTCTGATTTTTACCTAAAATTTACATCTTGAGCAAAATACACCGTTCTCGGAGTCAATAAATAGTCAACGTTTAATTAAATTTCAGTTATCGATGCGTAGTCTTTATACACTGTGTAAATTTCAGCGTTTGTGCTTGTGGCTGAATCCTTTGCAAGATCAGTTGCGTCCGGTGATGCGGGACTTGAGACAGGGCATCACGTCTATTTACGTGAGTTAACTAAAATCAAGCATTACCTACAACGATCAAATACACTAAGGATATTGCACGCCATATAAAATCGTAAGCAAAACATGGCACACTTCAAATTTTTCATACGAAGCTTCGACTACACAGAAGATTATAAATTGATGTTTAACGCACTAATGCTCTCAATTATATTGACTCAATAGCAGCCAATGTACACAATCAATAATCTACGTAGGGCGATTTTGAAAGATGGAGTGAACAAATAAGCAGTGGAGTAGTAAAAGTTTTTTTAGTTAGTTTTATGTTTGAATTGACCGCCTCCTTGGTCTAGTGGTAAGCGCGTAAGCGTTTCAACCGAGAGGTCCCGGGTTCGAAGGCTGATCACCTACTTGCCCCTAATAAAAAATCGATCAGTGAGACAGATGTGAAATGCATCTGCCCCATACCCCACTTTTATGTTTGAATGGACGTCCGTCAGTTTCACCCGCTTTACCCAAAATGTATCCTGTTCCCGTAGGGATTTCGGGTTAAAGGTGTACCTGGGGTTTGCAATTTTTTAAATATGTTTTAGATAGGCACACGGAAGTCAAATAACCAACTGCACCTGATTGATTAGTCCCCTTATGAAGTTATGTAACACATTCAAACATATACATATTCTGCAGCAAGCTGAAATGCGTTATGAATTGCAATTTTTTATTTTTATAATTTAATGCGAAATAGTATCTATGTCTTCATAAGTTTGAATTATGATTTTAGTAAAATTACTAATTTATCTGTGGTATCTCACGCCATGCTTTTTAGAGTGAGTTGAGATGTGGTTTTTGCAGCTTGACAATCGTCAAGTGACTGAATGTAAAAACTGCTCAATTTCTGAGTTTTAGAAGACTGTGCCATGTGACACATGAAAAAGTTCGTTGCATTCGTAAATGAATGCAATATTCCCAGTATCGATGATTACCTACTATTTCTATAAATAATAAAATTGAGAAAACATTTTATAACATAAATGGACTCTGGAATAATGAGGGTTAGTATTTTGTTACTATTTCAGGCAACAAGAATGCTCCAACTGATATCCACATTCATGTACGTGGCCTGTGCAATAGAATCACGCGTTCCGTGCCCAGAAATAATCACAGAATGTAGCAGAGAGCCAGAGACGTGGAGATACCAGACTTTACCACGACGAGTCTTGGCTTGTGGGTTAGGTCATTGGGCAGTCGCCGATGAGGGAAATGCTAAAATCATGATTGTCAATACACCGGTTAATACTGAATTGATCGGTACAGTGATAGATGTTGCTTGCGGAAGACATCACACACTATTGTTGACTGAAAATGGGGTATGTAATATACAGTTGAGTAGGCAATACATTAGCTTTTCGCCAAATATAACGTAAAGTTATACAACTATACTGTAACTATATTCATAGCGGATATAGAGATAATTGTCAATATATGTATTTATTTAAATGATGATGATTATTTTTTCTTTGAATTTTGAAAAGTATTTTTCTTTTTAATAAGAATTTTAAAAATACTTGAAAAGTATTTTTTCATACTTCAGAATAATACCACATAAATTTTTGAAATCAATTGGTCACTTCAATAAATAAAATAAAAAAACGTATGATTAGAAGACGGGTTTCAATCTCTGTTCATCGTTAGGTACTATTGGACTCGAGAACGTTTTACCCAAAAGCATGAAAGAAGAAATAATAATTCTACAAAGAGATATTGTAATAATGTAAATTAAATCCAGATTTACTGTTCCGGGGACAACTCGTATGGACAGTTGGGCGTCGGGTGCGCATGGGCAGGTGGGATTGGTGATTCGGCCACCGCTAATGGGTCCCTAATGCTCGTTAGACGCAAATGGGACGCCCCACTAACTGCCATATCTGCAGGCCATTACCACTCTGCCGCCATTGACTTGGGGGGCAGGCTTTATACTTGGGGGTGAGGTTTTTTATTCCCATAGCTCGTAACTCATTTTTCCAGTCAAAATATAACTTTTACATACACAAACGCCTCTGCAGGTCACGTCTAAGTTTATCAACAAACATTTATGAATTGATTTTCCCATCGATATTTTTCATATATTAGTATTTCTCCCCTGCTCTCATATTCTTAAAGACTGGGATTTCTCATACAATTCCGAATCTACAAATTTCTAGAAAAAAACCGTGTAAAACATAGTGAATTGATCAATATGCATATCTCCGCACATTCGCCTGGGCATTAATAAATAAAGGAAAACCGCCTCCATGACTACTTACTTCTGCGTGATGCGTCGGAGGTCCTGGGTTCGGATTCCGGGGTTACAAATGAATGTGTCGGTTAAATAGGTACCTACTTGCCTGTAAAGAAAATGATCAGTGAAAAAGATACAGAAATGTGTCTGGCCCATGCCGCACTGAAGGTTTATGGGAATGCACAAAGCAACATCCCTTTAGAGTTTAATAGAAAAACTTGAAAGTCCTAGCAGCAGTTAGCCAAGTTTTTACTATAGTAGTAGAGTGAGTAGACGAAATTCTTCTAGGGTTATGAGTGAAAATTTAATAAACTGCTATAACATTATGTTTTCAGTTGGGGTGTTCATGGGCAACTATGTTTAGGAAGTATAGATGATCAAAGCACTCCCCAGTTGGTCACAAAGTTCCAAGGAAGAAAGGTGTGTGAAATTTATTATTATTTTAGCGATCTCTATTATTTTAGCTTTTCAAACAAGTTACTAAAATTCTATTTTAAAAGAGTAATTAGCGCAATAAATCTGTTAAATCAGGTACTAAGCGTGGGTTGTGGTGCGTGTCATACCGTGGTTCTTATGATGAACGGCGAGGTATGGGCCAGTGGAGCGAGTGTCTTCGGACAGCTCGGAGGCGGTGGCAGGGAGAAGAGCTCGTTGCCAGTACGAGTGGCTTTGGCGGATCCAGTCGAGATGATCGCCGTGGGATATTTTCATAATGTAGGCGAAATTTATTTTTCTATTCTTACAATTTAGCTCAGTTTTATTATTGCAAACCCTTATATATAAGAGATTAAGATTCTATTATAGATTATTTGGAATATATAATAATATACTTGACAGTAATTATATAAAATGCTTCTATATATTATGAATCTTTTCCTCTTGTAATTATTTAACAGCTATCATCCTGTGTTATCTTTCCTACAATCTGTAATGTCTTGATAGTCCTATTGGTGTGATTTTTAAAAATAAAATATTGAACAGCACCTAAATATTATGTGGTGATTTACTTACTGTACGTAAAGTGAAGTCCCGTGTCCCCTAGTGGGGTATGGGGCAGATGCATTTCACATCTGTTTCACTGATCGATTTTTTATTTAGGGACTAGTAGGTGATCAGCCTTCTATGTCCTGCCAGACCGAGTTTTTTTTTTTTTTTATCTCCACCGGGAATCGAACCCAGGACCTCTCGGTTGTAACGCTTACGCGCTGTTACTGTACGTACTGTCACTTAAAATCTGACAATTATCTTCCAAAAAGCAGTTGAATCTCCTAAAATTGTATATTTCACGTCTACCAGCTCGCGCTAACATCGAAAGGGTTATGGTGTTGGGGCGCTAGTCCGCAGCAGGTGAGAGCGTCGCACGCCCGAAAAGCGGCCACGCCTACCATGCCCGCGCCGGCATTTAACACTCCCGACCCGCACTTGGTGCCCCAACTAGTCGATACGCAACATGTACGAGGGAAGATTATGCAGGTAAACTTTATGCATTCCATACGACATTATATACGACTGTATGTAACATGCATAGCACGCAATATTGCGCGCCTCATGCTTAAGCGGTCTTATAAGCGTACCGCGAAGCCTGAGGTATTCGGGTTCGATCCCCGGTCCCGAATACAATTTATAATTAAATTTGTATTTGTATTCGGTCTCTGGTAAGGCTGCCACTTGCCGGACGGGGTGTCATAATTGGTACGGAGGAGTGGTTGAATTTCTACAGGCTTACCTGCAGTTTTCAACCAAACCAACAAAAATTGTGGGTTGCCTGGAAGAGATCGCTGTTTAGCGATAAGGCCGCCCTTAATTTGCACTCCAGTGCAACAAAGTGTGTAATAAATTAATTTTAAACAAAAAAATAAAACCGACCTCAAAACGCACTGAAAAGTAAAAAATAAATTTTGTATTATAAATGAACTTACTACAAATAAGACGTAAATAGTGTTGATAAATAAAATTCATCTAAAATTCTACAAGGGCATAAAACTGTCATGTTGCTCTTTGAAACGCGGCACCAAGCCATTCAATTAATTTTTTTATTAAAGTCCAGGAATATTCATTCAGTCTTTATTTATATATTTGGCACCGCCTTTCAAAAAACAACATGAAAGTTTTATGTCCTTGTAGAATTTTAGATGAATTTTATTTATAAACACTATTTACGTCTTATTTGTAGTAAGTTCATTTATAATACAAAATTTATTTTTTACTTTTCAGTGCGTTTTGAGGTCGGTTTTATTGTTTTGTTTAAAATTAATTTATTTTATACTTTTGAGTGGCTCTTCTAAACCGTATAGTTGGTTATCATACCATCAAAACGAAACTAACATGGACGCTCTGACTTTACGCTTACCTTAAACACTAAAAACTAATTTAATTAATTTAATTTAATATTTTCAAATTAATGAAAATAAGAAAACGCAAAACTGAATCGTTTAATACTAAAAATTTAAGTAATATCGTTCATATAAATTAAGTTTTCATGGTGTTTTATAGTAAGCAAGTGAACGCATATTGTGATTTCCCGTAGGAACTCCGTTACTATATTCTCTCTATCTCTAGAAGTATTTCTTTTACCTTATTGGTTTTACTATCATATATGACCCTTTTAATGTTTTATAAAATGGTATATAAGTCATCGATATAAACTGATATTACATCGAGCTATAGAGATCTAAACTGGACGCGTAAACAATAACGTATGACATGTTTTTCTCTGTTGTCAGTTTTGCTCCATAACATCAAATATATGGCTTAGATTTTCATAAAATTCCGTCAAAAGCTTGAAAATATGAGTTTTAATAAAATGAATTTATTATAATTAGTATATATTTAATATAACATGGACATCTCTATTGCTAAAGCGAACTAATTGAAGATTTTTCAATTTTTTATTTTATAACCTCAATATCTCTAAAACTATAAATCAAATTATTTTGATTCTTATTCTATCTTGTTGCAAATTTAATACTAAATCGAATAACATCTAAATCATCGATAAGGATTCATAAATCATAGAGTTATAAACAAATAAGCACGACATGGTCGCGCGGAATTCAGCGATTTCTTGTCCGATTGTGAAACTATTCTTTCAATATGCTGAAAACTATTAATCGTAAAAATTCTAAAAAAAAATGGGACCACTTCGACGAGTTACCCTATCGTTTGACACCTCACTCATCCAAATCGGTTTACAAATGGCGACGTACGAGCGGAACATCGGAAAAAAAAAAAAAAAAAAAAAAAAAATACACGTCGAATTGATAACCTCCTTTTTGGTTTTTTTGAAGGTCGGTTAAAAATAAATAAATATTTTAAGTAAGTTTTTCTTTCTAAGAAAAAAAAAGTAACCCAGACGTAATGTGTTTGCTCTATGCCAGTCTATGCCTTAATAAGGGCATGGTTGTTTTTGAATTGATATTACAATTTGGCCGTCCCATTTAAAAGTCCAGTAAGGGACAAGAACTAATTATACAAGAATTAAAAATAGGTCAGCGTTAAAAGTATTTGTAAAATAAAAAACCTAATCTCATAAAAATCTCGTCTCAAGTAGTTTGTGTTTGCAATGATCCGAGACGGTTCGACTGATTTTTATGAAATTTTTGGTAGATCTGAGGATAGGTCGTAAATAATTGTTACTCTCCTACCCCCACCCAAAAATGTTTAATCGCGAGAACGGCTGAAACTGCTGGGTACAGATTTTTGGGCAAATGAATTTTATAACATATTTAGTAGGTTTTTAAATGGTTCTTAACCATTTAGTGCATTGGTAAGTGCACCATACATTTATATCCCTAGCTGTATGTGTACATGTATTAGATAAGTAGAAGGTTAGTAGGATTTTGTAAATGGGACGGCCAAGTTTTTTACTGAAATAATTGTATAACTGTAAATTTTGCAAATATTGCTCATTAATGCGCTCTGTTTTTTGAAGAACAAAGTTAACATTTATAATATAGTTTTTTATTGTTTTTCTAGATGTCAGCTGGTTGGCACCACTCATGCATCATTAATAATGTTGGCACCATCTATACATGGGGATTGAATTTCGATGGACAACTTGGTAATTATAAAATCTACTTAAAATATATAAATTCATTAATAACTTATAATTTTTAATGAATTTTGTTTTGAGATTGACGTATTTAAGTTCAATAAAAACAAGCAATCACCTCACCAACGTTTTTTTTTGTTTTTACAGGTAGCGGTGATAGAAAGCAAGTGAATATTCCGACTGAAGTTAGCATTCGAACGGAATCTCAAACAGATAACCTAAAAGGCAAGAGTCCTGATGCCGAACAAGAGAATGTGGACAGAGAGAGTAAAGCGCTGGTCGCTTGTGGTGGAGATTTCACAGTGTATATCGATGATGATGGACGGATTTATGCTACTGGGAATATGCATTTGCAGGTAAACCTTTATTAAATATACATTGTATATTTTATGAAAATCTATTCGGCTTTTACACTTAAAACCATATATAAAACCTTTAATTTATATATAGGTTATTCTGACTTTAAAACATAATTTTTTTAGGGCCACAACGAGAAAGAAACCAATAACAGCCGCGTAATAATGATGAAGACTACGAAACGAGTTATCAAAATCCCAGCCAGCAGAAGCGGCAATAAATTTTTATTTCAGTACGTCGACAGAATCGATATCATGTTCCCGTTTGATATTGATGACCTTCAACGGAAACCAATTGAACCAGCGTTAAACCCTCTCACCTCTATGTCTGACTTCAAAAAGAAATCTTGGCCTGATGACATCATCTTAACTCTAAAACCTTGGATCAACGAAGAAAACCTCATAGGAAACCCAAACATGGCTGCTAAATTGGCATATCATAATAAAAACTATTCAGATTCCCTCAAATACTTTTTGAAAACCGTAAAGCGCCTCCCTCAGCAAGACCAGTTATACCTGAAGCATCATGACGACATTATCGATATAAATTACGCAAGAAAACGGGACGAATTAAAAATTATCATCTCGAATACTATCTCGAAACGGATTAAAGATATATGTATGACGATATTGAACGAAGAAACCTATCCCGTTATTGATTCTAGCGTATTTCATACTTTGCCGTGCTGTTGCGACGAATTGAAGTATTCAATGAGACTGATACCGTTGTCAGTGGTTAATATGGAAGATATCGATATGTCAGTGAAAGCGGCTCAGATTATAGATAAATGTATGACCCTATTCCCCATTGATACAGATTTATGGGAGACCTGTTTTAGATTGTCAAAGGACTTTTTCATGGAAAATCATCTGTCCTCAGAACAATTTGAAATTGTTTTGCGGAAGTTTATGGAGAAAAATGCAACAACTATGGCGTCCGCGATTATGTTTTCGAATGATTGCGCTCAATACAATGATATATTGACTCCGAAATTCTATTTGAATATGTGTAGCGAAATTTTAGACACGTGGGGTTGAAATTGAAACGTATTGAATTTGTCAAAGGTACTAAATTGAATAGAGAACATGTTCCTTCATTTTTATAATTGATTATATCCAAGAGAAAATTGGCTACATACTACTGAAAACTTTTTTAATATAATGCTATAAAATCATATCGATTGAAATTTCAAAAATATAAAATATTTAAATAACCCTTGCCTATTATATTAAGTAAAAAGTACATAAAAAAGTTGTAATTGTGAATACATATATATTTTTATCTTCTTTCCACTAAATGTTAGAATTTAAAAAAATATTTTTTAATATAGTGACAGTATAATCTCTTAATTGACTTAAATATACCTACGTCAAAATTGTAATCTCGCTTTGAACAGCATCAAAATTTTTATACATTTAAAATAGACCGGTCATAATAATAAGGTTTAAGTTTTAATTAATTGTTTTAACCTAATAGGAAGGAATAAAGAATACTTAGTAGTATTTTACTCGTTAAAATTAAATAATGCTTTATGGTATATTTGTTTGTTCCAATCTATTGTTTTATTTTTCGTTTGACGCAATATTATTTAAAAAGTTTAAATTACTATACGAATGTTTTTTTGAAAGCGTACCTATGTTAATCTAGTCAATGAACATTGTTGTTCTATTTTTTGCTTTAAATTTATCTATGTATTGTTTTATTGTTATCCAATTGAGTTTTAATCATGACTTAGCTTTATAATATGTGACATTAAAATTATATTCATTAAACGTTTTTTTCTATATCTACTAGCTGACCCGGCAAACGTTGTTTTGCCATATTAATGTTTGGGGTGGGCTATCCTTATCACTTAGTGGTATGAAAAATAGATAATAGCCGATTCTCAGACCTACTGAATATGCATATAAAATTTGGTAATAGTCAGTAAATCCGTTTCGGAGGAGTAAGGTAACTAACATTGTGACACGAGAATTAATTTATATATAAGATAACGTAGTAATGTTAAAAACCAATAAGGTTTGTGTATTAGGGGACATTAAACTAAGGTTTCTGTCGATAAGGTAAAAAGACATATTATGATACCTATAAATTATTTAATTTAAAGGTTTTGAACAAAATAAAACAAGAAGTTCATAAAACTATTTACAAAAAATCAAAATACACCAATTACATACATTTACACTGCAAATGCTGATTTAGATGTTCGGACCGGAATGAAATAACGTCTATGAACATACGGCAGATTCACTGTTTTCATAATAAATAATGTACACATGGTACAACACAAGTTCTAGAGATGGTTATTTGGTAGACCATAGTGCTCGGTTGTTTCAAATTTTAATTAATGTGAATTCGTTAAAATGCTTAATTATAGTGAAACGAGTTGGCGAGGGTATTTAAAAAAGTTTATTTAACACTTACGTTAGACCATTTGAAACAACCGAAACTTAAAATGGCTCCAGTATATCAGCACCCCAAATGATATAATCTAAGAGAAACTTATGCGAAAAAATTGCAGACGAGAATATGTCAAATTCGATATCGAAACTTACTGAGCTAACAATTATACAATAATATAATTTTCTAGCGCCGATTAGCTACTGACAACTAGAACCAAGTTTAAATAAGTGGCTATGGACATAGAAAGATACTGTCTATTACAAATAAATAGCATCCAGGTTTCTTTATTCTTTTATTTTGCTTCTATTATTGCTTTTTCACAGATCAAAAGTGTTTTACATGATCGTGCTGGAATCCTAGTACTTGTAATTTTAAAGCTGAGATTTGACAAGCAACAGTGTATATCCATATCCACTTGAATTACAACTCGTGTCTTCCAACCCCTAACTCAACTCTTTTGACAGATTCATACAAGTCCCACAGAGGTGTGAATAGATAAATTAAAAGTTAATTGGTTTTCCGATATATGCTGCCAAGTTCGCCTCTCGTAGAGCCTCAGCACATGTCTGTAAAGAGTTATTTATCTTAAAATATATTAGTTAAAATAGACACAGGTTTGACATTCAATGAGTGTAAACGTTTGAATAGCGAAGTAAAATAAGAATACCCAGTAAAGATAAACAAGTACAATTATTGCAGGTAATTTAAGAAACGAGTAAAACAGACACAAAAAGGTATCTACCATAATGCAAACTTTTTAAAACTTACAGGATGCGCGTGGCAGACTCGGGCAACGTCTTCAGCTGCTGCACCGTACTCTTGAGCTAAAACTGCTTCATTGATCAACTCACCACCGCCCTATGGAGACGTAATATGTATTATAAAATAAAAAATAGTTTAAAAAATTGAAAAAACACGCCTTAATAGAAAGTTAAACTAAAAAGTATACAATGACAGTCGGGTCATCAGTTTAAAATATTTCTTTTTATAAAAATAGTGCGAAATATCAATAAATATCTCAAAAAGCAGTACATATATACATAATAGTCAAGCTAATAAAAGCGTGTTAATAATATAAATACCGGTCCAATAATATGCGTTCCGAGGATGACATCCGTGGCTTTATCAGCGAGCACCTTGACGAATCCGTCCGGTTCGCCGTTTGTCTTTGCGCGGGAGTTGGCCAAAAACGGGAACTTGCCCACCTTGTATGCTTTACCCTAAATAATAAAAAATGAAACTTATATTTGAAAGTTAAAATATTTATAATGGGATCGGAAAAAATAACACGGTTAATTTTATTGGCAGTTCTAATCTGTTTCTCAATTTTCATATAACTTCAATAGAATTACAACAACTCTAATGTTAACTGAACAGCATGATTTCTTAATAACAGTTTGTATTCTTTTTCTAAATTAAGCATAAAGTTCATAATTACTATAGTAGAAATATAAGAGAAATAAGTGAAAATCGATTGTAAACGTGCAGTGCGAGCGGAAAAATTTGCTATTGTTGAATAAAAAAAAAACAAGAGGAAATTGCCAATCAAACTTATAATAAAATTATATTGCACTATTCTTCTTAAAGTGCGATTTGTAATGAAAAGTTATCTTTCCATGGTAATGTTAATTTTAAAAATCAAATGCAATACCTCTTTTTTAAGATCTTCCTCTGATTTGCCGACCCAACCGACTTCTGGCGAGGTGTAGATCACGGACGGGATAGCGTCGTAATTAAAGTGCACAGGCATACCCTGGAAACAAACATGTATTATGAACCGCGACATTGAATTTGTTACGAAAACCAAATCTCTACAGAGCAAGTATACCCCAATGCCTTCACTATCTCGGCTATCAAGTCTTGGGATTTCCATTCCCAATGGTTAGTTAGTTTTTCCAATGGTTTCGTTCTTCTTTCTCTTTCAAGACTTTCCTACATAACCATTTCCTCTTATTAGATTATTTCGCTGTCTAGTCTCCTTTGATGTGACTGGGATGCATGGAAGAGATCACTTGGTAGCAATAAGGCAACCCACTATGTTTTGTATTGTAAAAGTCATTAAATAAATAAATAATACTTCGACTAAGCCGGCTTCTTTGTAGCTACTTAATTTAAACTTAATTTTGTACAAATCATTACTTTATTTGTATGTATTTCGTATTTATTTTACCTTAATACCCTCGACGCATACTATTCCCTCATCTTCTGCCTTATGGGCCAACATGGGTCCGTGAATGCAGTCACCAATTGCGTAGATTCTGAAAATATATTTTATTTCGAAATCAATAAACAATCAAAATGTTATATATAGCAATAATGTATCTCGTGTGTACTCAATTTACTATGACTTAATTGTCTCAATTTTCAATAGATTTTTCACTAAAGACAACAAAATTTTACAATTATTATAAGTAAAACTTATTTTTCCCGAACCATTACTTTACAAATTATAAAGCATGTCGGTAAAAAATTGTACCGTGGAACAAAATTTTAAATTAATAAAAAGGTTACCCAGGTACAGTGGTTTGGAATTTGTTGTTGACGGGTACTCTGCCACGGTCGTCCAACGCGATGCCCACTTTGTCCAAGCCCAGATTTTTGGTGTATGGACGACGGCCGATCGAGATGAGAACAACGTCACAGTCCAACTAAAAGCAAACATAAAAACTTTTATTACTATTAGTTTAGTTTACTATTAGTTTTTTTTTCCTAAAAAAATTACTTCAAAGTGCCCTAAAAAGTAAACAAAACAGACAGATAATTGTTTAGTCTTTGATACAGACAGGTAGGGATGGGAAAGCCATTCTGACAGAATTATAAGAAAGGGTGTGAACACTGTGTGCTTCTACTAGAATGGGGATTTAATTTGACGACCGGTTGGCGCAACGGTAGTGCTCCTGCCTTCTGCACCAAAAAGTAATTATTTGTGTGATGAGTAGAATATTTGTGTCCGACTCTTGGTTGTTTATAAAGTTTATGTATTTATTGTAGTACCCTCGTTGTTTCTGATTACCATAACACAAGTGCTTCAGCTACTTACTTTGGGATCAGAGCAATGTATGTGAGTTGTCCCAATTATTATTATTAACTCGGGAACTCCTAAAATGCTGAATAAATTTTTCCCTTTGATTTAACTTAAGGGATAATCTTTAACTTCAATTTTTTTTTATTTCTAAGTCTGTAAAAATGCGGCATGTATATTACCGTTTCTTGGTTGCCGCCTTTAGCCGCTTCTACACCAACTTTAACAACACCGCCTTCTTTCTTGACAGATGTCACCTTAGTACCGAGTTTAAACTTCATTCCCTGCTTCGCTAAGATCTTTTGTAACGTCTTTGACACCTCACCGTCAATACCGACGCCTGAAATTTCCAAATTAAAAATTCTAATTTCTTTACTTGCAAATTTTTGTGAAAATAGCTATAAGAATACTAACCTCCGATAGATTCTAAAAATTCAATAGCGGTAACATCTGCTCCCAGTCTCTGATACACTGAACCCAATTCTAAACCAATGACACCAGCACCAATCACCAACATCTTTTTTGGAACTTTTGGCAAGGACAGTGCCCCCGTCGAGGTAATAATTTGTTGTTCGTCAAACTATAATACATAATTGTTCATAATAGTTAAAAACACTTAGTCACATAATAGTCAACATTTCCAATTCATAAAGTTTATTTTTTCTAATATAATATGTATTTGTTAACTATATACAAGCAATCCCTGAAGATCTGAGGCTATAAGACATTTAAATAAAAATCTTAAAATGTTTCAGATTGGAAAGTACCTGTAAAGCCACACTCTATGAAACTAAAGAAGATCAATGAGACAGACTCACAAAATATGTCTTCCATATGTCCAATAAAGGTACTTGTGTAATTGTTAATACCATATAGAAAAGGCTATACATATATACCCTTAAAAAGATATTCAAATAAAAAATTAACACATATATCAAGAGAACAATATTTGCACATGTCGAAGATATGATAACATATTATCATAAACATAATTTCTATTGAATAATAAATGACAAAATACTTTAATTTTTTTAAAATATATTTGATCATTTCAATATGTACTGTAAAAAACTTACTGTAACACCTGGGAAGGGTGTAACTTCTGATCCAGTTGCAATAATAATGTTCTTTGTGTTAATTGTCTCTACTCCTTTTTCACCTTTTACTTCAACTTTGTTTGGTGCAGCTATCGATCCCACTCCTCTTACTAATTTTACCTATAATATATAAAATAGTATAATATTGCAAACACAGCTTCAAGTTCGCAGTAAAGACTTCACTATCATTTCTCCATTTGTAATTTTTTTTTGTATATGTACTACAAAATGTTCACAGTATAGCACACAACAGTTATACAACTGATTAGCACTTACCTTATTCTTATTGAAGAGCATAGCAATTCCCCCAGTCAGAGCCTTTACTGCATTTGATTTGTAAGACATCATAGTATCAAAGTTGAAGGAAACTTGTCCAACTTCAATACCTCTGTGTTTGAAGTCATGTTGTGCCATATGATATAAATGGGAATTGTGGAGCAATGCCTTTGATGGGATACAACCTACATTCAAACATGTTCCACCAAGAGTTGGGTCCTTTTCTACTGAGACAGTCTAGAATAGAAGTATTATTATAAACTAAAAGTAAAATACAAGACTGTCTAGAGCTTAGTATATTATTCTCAGACTTAACTAAAATATGGTAATCAATAAATTGGTTTCAATTTAGTGAGAAATGAAAAAAAAAATTCATTACCTTGAATCCTAACTGTGCGGCTTTAATGGCAGCCACATAACCGCCAGGGCCCGAACCAATAACAACAATATCGGCTTCATGAGTGGTAGCATATTGCCTGACTGCAATCCTTAAGCTTCCATTCTAAACCAAAACAAAACCTGATATGTATTTATAATATAATATATATGCCTGTATAGAATTATTTGAATAATTTGGATTAAATTGCTAAAGTTTACAGATCCTAGTGGATGATATGAAGTGCAAAATTAATGTACATAATGTAGAAATGGTTACATTTAATTTTAATACAAACAATCTGACAGCCGGTCACATGTTTTAAGGTCAAGATTGCAGTAATCCACACATTAATACATATCAGTCAGGGACACCTGAGTATTTATTATATGGTTAGCGATATCCAATACTTATCTTGACAAACAACATACCTAAATCGCTTTCAAGTTTTATATTAAACTACAATTCAATATAAAACTACAACTTAATTAATCTTAAAGATTGCATAATCTAGGTATAGTATGTGATATGTCATATCATATGCATATCAAATTAATGTCTATTTCTTACCCGAAATGGAGAGGAAGCAAGTTTTAGAATTTTATAACCCATTATTATAAGTTTCCTGCCTTACTATTATTATTTTAGCTTTTCGAAATTTTTAAAGAAAAATTCGGCACCCTGGCGATTTACATACGTCACTGTCTTATGTGACATAAAGTGACATGAAGTTCGTCAAACTGATATTAACCAATGTTTATGCAAGGTAGTCTATGTCATAATTCATACTCTATGAGAGTACTGACATATAATTGGTATAATTTTTAATTTTATTAATACTTAGTACTTAATACTAGCTAGCGCTTTTTTTATTTAACAAAGAATTGTATATTTATTTAGTTTTTAGATCATCAGTGTAGTATCTAATTATATAATTTTTTATTTTTCATTACTTGCAACATCTACATCTACGCAAAAATGCGCGCGCTGCATCGTTTGTTTATCAATCAAACCGAAGTTTGGATCGCTGTGTATACTGTATAGTGCTGTTGACGCTGGAGCGAATTTTAGAAGACGCGTAGTAACGGGGACAAATAAATCACATTTTCATCTTAAACGAAATATACGTGCCGTTAAATTATCGTTGAAGTGTTCTATATTTATCACGGGGTAAGTAAAGATTAACGTTTTATTTATGTACCTAACAAAAAACACACATTATAACTAAGTACGTGTGACATATAATTTGATATTGGTGTAATTAAATAGATAAACAAATATTTATTTGATAGATACTTACGATGTAAAATATCAAATATTTGCAACCTCATTTAGCTTTTATGTTTTAAAATTATTTTTATTTTTATCAGCTTAATAAAATTTTTACATTAAAATGGATACTATCGAAAATGAAATGATAAATATATATAGTGATTTTTTTTAAAAGTTCTCACTTTTGAAATATTTTATTAGTGTATATACGCAGGGATTGCAGTTGTTAAATGTTAATTTTATTATCATTTGTAAGAGCTAGCTTCTAGGTGATAGTCAAAATCTTGTTCAAAAGAATTAATAACATTACGGATTATACCTAGGCCTAGCTAGTGCTTTTTAAAATAAATGGAACTTATTTTTCTAACCAAAAAAATATATAAGTATGTAGGTACTTACTTCGGTTTAGTAGTAGGTTAGGTAGTTTAGGTAGTAGGTTAGTAGTAGGTAGGACTACAGTTTTATTCACGTAGTAGCGATATATTTTTTCAAAATAGGTAGGTACCATATTCCTTTGTTTTATTGAATAAACGCAATTATTTCAATTTATATTTTATAATAAAAGGTTTTTACTGCTTATTGATGAATTTTGATTATTATTTTCAATATTTTTTTCTTTTAAAATGAAATCATAATAACGTACACAATTAAATGGTACATCCATTAGATTTTTTACCTACAATATTGCGTCCTCTAATAAAATAAATATAATATAATATATATAATATAATATGTATATATTATATATATATTTATATCAATAATATAATGTCATAAATTTAATAACAGTCATCTTAACAAAGAATGTATGTTTTACTTGTACAAGCCTACGGGTAACAACTAGGTAGGTATGCACTATGCTAAGTGGCTTACCTTTTAACGCGACCTGCAATAAAAATTGACCCGAGCTGGTCGAGGTGACTTTAAGAAAATATAATCTTTTCGTTCCATTATAAGCGGTTACCGGTCACTTCCATAGAAACTAAATATTAAACAGCAAATCAGCAATAGACATTTTTAAATTAACTAATCATAAATTTCTTTGGTATTTAAGCAGTTTCACTGTGTAGGTATTTGTAAATAAATTACATAAAAATATATCACTTATAACATTTTTAAGAATTTCACGAGTGTTGCAGTTTTTGAACTTGAACTCGATTTACAAAAAGTATTAGAAGTTGGAACCCTACTGTAGTAACGTTCTCGGAATTATTTTTTGCTTCTTGTTGTAATGAACTTGATACCTGCATTAATCAGAAGTTTATAGTTATAATTTATAAATCGTATTATTTTAATAATATGTAGTAATAACTCTTTTACTTATTAGTAATAGAATTTATAAGATAGAGTTAGAGAGAGAGAGAGAGTTAATTAGTTTAGTGTTTATAAGATATTTATAACAGAGCTTGTAAGTATTATCTGTAGATGAAGGAATTTGTTGAAAATGAACTTTCCTAGCCACAATTTCAGAATACTCCTAATAAAATTAGTTGATCGATGATTTATACAAACATTAAGTAGGTACACAGCTTCACTACATAGTCATTACATAGTATAAAACAAAGTCGCTTTTTCTTTCCCTATATCCCGTTGTATGCTTAAATCTTTAAAACTACGCAACGGATTTTGATGCGGTTTTTTATTAAAAGATATAGTGATTGAAGAGGAAGGTTTTTATGTATGTTTTATACCCGTGCAAAGCCGGGGCGGGTCGCTAGTTAATAATGAAAGATTTTCGATATGGTTATGATAAACAAATCTACTAAGAGTTTTGAAATAAAACAGTTTAGTATTTTTTAAGAAATAAGAATACCGATTCTTAATTCGTACTCTGGCATTTTAAACGAATTATACCTTTTTGTTAGATAATGATAATTAATTCTTTTTAAAAAAAATAACAATTAACGATTAGATAAGCATACTTTCTTATTAATAACACCTTGTTTTGTAAAGCGAGACTAAGCCTCTTTAAAGGTCGAAATGAATCTTGTGTCAGCTCATAATCCTGACAATATCATAAGCCGGTTAAGGTCTTGTGGCCCATATCTATGGCTCACATTACCTGCGCAGTAGATCAGGTAATCCTGTTAGGCGACCGTGACATGCTGTTCGGCTCGCCACTGAGCCACCGCTCAGTTTAGTTTCTGCATCCGTATAATAATGTGCGAGAGAAGTCGTAAAGCGTCACCTGCCATACAAGAAATGCTGGCTGTCTACGAAAACGGTATAACAATATATTATCATCAATCACATCTCGCATTTCCTAAAATGGAAGGTTACAATCGAAAGTGCTCGTTTAATTGTGACACTGTGCACCCATTGCTTGCGATACTCTTCGCTACTTTTCATTTTACACACGTGTCGGTTACGAGTTAAACAAAAACACTTATGGTCAGGTGCTTTCACGGTCCATGATTACGATATCCGATAGTTTTGACATAGTGCACTGCATCAACCGCTACTTGATACCTTTTGTTTTGTTCGTCCTTGCGCCTGCTTTCTACTCGTTAATAATATAGGTACCTACTGCAAGACATGTACCGGGTTTGTAAATAACTTCATGATCTTTATTGTGTCACCAAAAGAATATATCTAATATTATATTGACTATACCAATTTCTATTCAATTATCATATAATATATTTTATCCGTTATTATCACTACATAGTATAAAACAAAGTCGCTTTTCTTTCCCTATATCCCTTTGTATGCTTAAATCTTTAAAACTACGCAACGGATTTTGATGCGGTTTTTTTTAATAGATAGAGTGATTGAAGAGGAAGGTTTTTATATATGTTTTATATCCATGCGAAGCCGGGGCGGGTCGCTAGTTTTTAAATAAATGACTTCACTCACAATAATTTATAATATCATTGGCGGTCCAATTTAAACTCAACAGTTATTTCTGAACTGGAGCCGTTTAATAGTCAGTCGCTTATCAAAGGAATTTTAGGAAGTCAGATGTGGAGTGATCGGCAGCGGCTTCCCTCATTAGCTTTGTTACTGGATGTACAATGGAGTGTTGTTCTCACGTTATCTATTTGTACACATGTGCTCACGTCAGACGATTAACCACGCCACGACCGCAATTATACAAATGTTTTGTTGTAAAACGAGTGACATTATTTTTACTATGATTAGTAGTCACAGTCTTATGACTTGCAAAGTATGTACTGTGTCGAGGCCCCATCAGGAATTACGTAATGATTAATGAAAAGTATTTGTGAACTGCGAGTGCATTCTAACAGATTAAATTGTACATACCTACTGCAAAGTGAAATGTGTGATACGCCTTATGGCATAATATGTATTTAAATATTTCACATCGCAATGCGGTACTACAGTTATATTTTTGTGTTTGCATGTAAGGCACGAGTTGCATTATGTATGCATGCCGTGGCATTTGGCACTGCTACTGGACACAGAGATAGGGATCGGGTGGATAAGCGCGTGCTGGGTGGCATTGGCACCCCAGTGGCCATAGGTATGCACCTAAATGCATTTTGTTTTGCATAATGCTTTCGACTCATCCATATTCATATCAGCCTATCGCAGTCAATTTTATACGCATTCACTGTTCATATTAAAACGAGTGACACGATTTATCGACTATACATGAGATTTAAAAACGAAATTGTTTTAAAACTAAATTCGATCTTTTTCCTAATTCGATATTTTATCATAAAATTATCATTTAGAGATAAAAAATGTACATTGAATTCTAATTAATCACTAAAAAGATTAAAAAATCGATCATTAAGCGATATCTTAAGCAACGGATTTTGATGCGGTTTTTTAAATAGATAGAGTGATTGAAGAAGAAGGTTTTTATATATGTCAAATACCTTTGTGATTATTGTTTCCAAGTTACCATCTTGGCCGTTGTGTGACGCATTTTTAGATGGAAAGAAAACGTACGTAGATAGTGTTGTCAAGAAAACAGTGGAACGTCGTCTTACGACACTGTTATTACGCATTTGTCGTAATTCTTCAAAGCGAAACGGGCATTTGAGATAATCAAGCCATACAAACTGGTTGTTTTAGGTCTTCGTAAATACTGAGCATATGTCTCGTAAATTTGGTTTACCGCTCGGTATATGGAAGAACTCAGTTAAGACTGCGGAGTATTAAACACGTCGGTGCTTCTAGGAAGGATGATATTTAAGAATTGCAACGACAGAAATAAATTGTCTATGAGTAGAAGTATGTTCGAATTGTCTTTAGATGAAACAAATTTCTCGCATTGATTAATATAGATGCAAAAAATAAAAAAACTATGAAAAGTAAATTAAACAAATATGTTTATGATTTCATTTTGGCAAAATTTTACGGACTTATCTTGCAACTTTCTTACAATATTAAAGGAGGTAAAATTCCATACAATACTATTTTGTTTAATTAAAGATAGGTACCTATACAGGGCTGGCTCAGCGTATTAGTATTGCAATCCAGTGAGGAAATGCTGCCAGCGTTAAGGGTACAATGCCACAGCCCATAAGGCACAAATTTTTAAAATTATATTTAATTTTTTAAATTATTTAGGAAGTTAAATTTATTTTATTTTAGAGTATTTCATATTTTTAATTTTATGTAATAGTAGTACTATCGTATAGAATTAAATGTGTCAACGATTAAAAATTTTTTTATTATAAGTAAGTACCTACTTTATTTATTTTTTATATAAATATTACACAGTTACAAGTTACTTAAAAACTTAGATTTGTAATTGGCTGTAAGTTTTTCATATAATCTACAAATTTTTACATGAGAAATATTGACCTAAAATTTTACGTTGCAATTTTAACACGTGGGAGCTTTTAGTGTTAATAAGGCCCTTTCCGCAAGTATCATGTTCCGAGTGGGGCTCCGTTATAAGGAAGTCCTTAAGCACGAATTTTTGACGATAAAATTGTCAAGTATCTTTGACACAATATCATACAATATAATACATCTATATATTAATACGTGAAGCGAAAATTTTGTAGATCTTTTTTAAAAAAATGCACAAACGGACGAATGTGAAATTTTACACAGTTAAACTTTATATAGAAAAGAAGTGTATTTAAAGTAATTTTATATAAAAAATGCACGAGAAACACATTAAATTAATTTAAATAAACATTACACACACAACTGCTTGAATGACACATAACATACTCTACTTTTGAATTATAGTCGAATTTCAACCGCTAGCATTTTCACAAATAGCATTATAACTACATAGTATAAAACAAAGTCGCTTTTTTTCCCCTATATCTCTTTGTATGCTTAAATCTTTAAAACTACGCAACGGATTTTGATGCGGTTTTTTTAATAGATAGAGTGATTGAAGAGGAAGGTTTTTATATATGTTTTATACCCGTGCAAAGCCGGGGCGGGTCGCTAGTTAATTAGTATATGTATTATTGTAATATCAGTTATTCATTCTATAAGTTTACTTTAAATGTTGAGGAAAAACATTATACTATATGATAAATGAAGACTATTTTATTTAACTAATTACCTATACAAGTCTCTATACAGTATTTATCATTTTTTAATTTAATTAAAATAGCATTGTTTTTTTTAAAATAGACAAACATTTTATTTTAGTTCGCGATCAGATAATAAAAAATGTAGTAAAAAAGCAAGATTGTATTATAAAGTAACACCTATGTATTTATTTTAAAGGAAAAACACGAAAATATAATATAAACTTTGGACGGGCAAGTAGGCCGAGAAAAGCTGCGTCTGCCTTAAAAGGTCATTGCCCTGCGCCCTGCCCGTGAATGCACGAGGGATGATCTCGCCTGTTATCGATACTATTTGCAAAAAATTACCCCCTAATGTGCTTTAAATATTCTACGACACATGTCAAGTTGTCCCTTTATCGATTATTTTTTAATACGTATGTTCTTCATAATTTGTACTAAACCTTAATTGTCGTATCGATTCAACACTAAAGCACAATTCAGTGTCTAATATAAACTCTCATATCTTTCCATAAAAGTAGCATATTTAATATTCACGCGTTTGTATCTATAGTCTTAGCTAACATAAGTCAAATACCTCTATTTCGTAGAACACATTATGCAATGGTGAACAATTTGTCTTTTGAACCATACAAATTGGCCGTAAAAATGTTATGATTTCGATAATGGTTTTGTATATTACTTTTCTTATTTGATTAAATCATTATGTAATTATTTTATACAGACTCCATCACTATTTCGTAAGAAACTTGTTTAGCGTACTACACTTTGCTAGGAGTGTCCACATATGCTAGCTATGAATGAATATAACAGAACAATTTCTCACTGCAAGACAGGAGGAAGTCAAGTCTTTTTGAAAACAGTGCTTTATAAAGCTCCAAATGAACATGCATACATGAAATAATTAAAAGGTCCATGACCTCACCGGCATTGCCTAAAGACTCGTTAGTCGTTACTAATTTGATTTTATGTGCCAAAACGTTTTGTACACGCAACCTTTCGTAAATAACTGTAATTTGTTAATGAAGGATAGAACTCTCTATTGAGAGTTTGAGACACATTTGTCTATGAAATTTTTTTTTTACAAAATTTTTGATGCCACAATATTCTTAGTTTAGTTCAGCTCCTCTATGAGTTATGTTATCAAAATTATATCTTATTTCTCTCAACTACAAATTAAATTAGTTGGAAAAGTTAAATTGTTTTTTAATTTACTATAGATCGTTTTAATATTAAATATATATTAGGTAGTTTAGATAATTGGAAAATAACTACTACATAATTCGCAACCCTTTTAGGATAGGTAGATTACCCAGTATACATATCAAGTATAAATATATAAACAATTTTAAAGTTATGTACCTACCGAGTAATGATTTCAAAAATTATTTGACCCAATTACTCCAATTATACCTTTAACCGAACTAAATTGAAAGTGTTTAATTGTAATTATAGATTGCAGGTATAAATTTTCAGCGTTTTAATTACTAATTAACCCTGAAGTTAAGCCATTATGAAGTAGGTACGTTGTCATACTGAAAGCCTTGTAATACGCACTTGTCTCCCCATTTTACTCTAATGAGTTCATGGGAGAAACTTAAAATGGGTAATTTATGTTTCTACGTGAGAAAAGCTTGTAAAGCTAAATATTAATTTTATGAATGAAAATATTTACACGGAATAGCTTTTCATTATTTTCACTTAGAATATGAAATTAAAAATTACACATGTGTTTCTACATATCGTGTAACTTCAATTAAATCGACAGTAAAATTTGATAGAGAACTGATTTAATTTTCACTTAATTTAAAATATTCGTAATTTGTCTAAGATTTGATATGTGGAGTTCTTTGTTCACAACTGTTTGTTTTATGTAACAAATTAATTAAAGACAGATGTAAAATTGTAAAATAATACAAATGTGAGATTTGTTTATTATTATTTGAATAATTTTATGGTATTTGGTATTCCAAAATTAATGGCAGTGTATCAATAATATGAAAAATCCAATATTGCCGAAGATTATATAATCGTTTTCTTTTATTATACGTACCTACATTGTAGGTTCACATTAAATATTGCGCAGCGCTTCTCACTTTTGCATTATGCATTAGTTATTTAATAGTACGTTTAATATTTTTCAATTTAATGTTACGTGTGCTTCTGTATTAGTTATTGCGTCGTAATATGTTTTGAACGGTTGTAATGGTTGTTACACATTTTATCACGATTACTGCAGATACCGTCTAGGTATTATGTCTGCGTATAAAGCGGTAGAAATTGTATTGATGGTAATTATAAGGCTACCAATACCTAAAGGCGACATAAATGGACCTCATATAAATCCTTCTTTTTACGCAAAACTATGCCAGCGTTTGGCCGCAGTCCCATCTCATACTAAGCAGCTCCTTGTCACATAACATGTTTCAAGTTTTTAATAAGTATTTATTTTCGTTGTTCCTTTTATATAAATAAAAATAAACGTTTGTAGAAATAGTGCCTGTATTATTCTAATGTTGATTTGAATGCTTGTTTCGACTGTTCAATGCGGCTAACACGTACTGTTTAACGTTTTTCGTTTAACACGTACTGTTTACAAATACAGGAATTCTACTGAAACGAATGGGTCGTCTTTGTTGTTATGAGTGAAGTTAATGAGTGAAGAATTTATTGGTTTGTTTCAATCCGGATTTTATTAACCAGATTTATTTAAAATAAGAGAATAGGCGATTTAGATAGATAGATTTAAGAATTTTTTAAAACTTAACAACAGAAATTCGTTATCAACTAGGCTTTTTTTGATGGAAGAAAATTGTTGCATTTATGGCAAGTAGGTATTAAACTTTAAATTATTTTATTTTAAATAAAATTTAGTTGCTTGGACCTAAAAATTTTTTTTTTGTATACGTCCACTAAATGTTTTAAGTGCTTATTATAAGCGAATCTTGTAGATTCTTTTATGAAAATAAATTTCTTTAACCAGATAATTAAAATGTACTCGTTAAAGTTACTTATCAGTTATATGAGCAAATGGTGATCCAATTTCACGTGGGGAAGATAAAGCAACCCTTTCAATGCACACCCTAAAATCATTCAAATGCGTGACACTCAAGGGAATCGTAGCGTGGTTGCGATGGACAATAGTTATTAAAAACAAAATGGCTACGATTTTTAAACACACCTAACATAGTTCTCTTAATGATTTTATAACTGCATCATCTTAATTATCAAATCAGTTTTAAAAGTAATATAAAATATCACAATATTATGTGTATTCATTCCACTAGATGACAGGCATGTTATCATAAATTCAAAAGAAACGAGCTTCTAATTTGAATCCAATTTAACAATGTGTGCGCCTATGCGTTTTATTGGTCTTATTTAGCTTCGTTTGTTTGTAATTACGTCTCAGAACTTCGGTTATTGTATTTGACCTCGCCCATTGAGGCCCACGGGAAAATATTCAAACTGTCATCACATCTAATAAGTGAATCGTGCTCGCCCGCATCAGGAAGTAGCTTATGGATCGAGTTATGTATCAACTAGGAGATTTATTAACGCTGGTGTTCAATCGTCACCTTTGTACACACCATTACAATTCAAGCACGTTGTCATAGAATACCAACATTGTGTTTTTTTTTTTCAAAAAGTGTCGAACTACTATTAACAACTGTATAGATACTTATATCAAAATTTCAATTAATTACAATTTACAACTGCTCACGTTGCACCACCATCTCGCCCCATCCGCTGTTTGACGGCGGCATGCTCGCGCGTTTATTCCAGAAACTTGCACAAAAAAATATCTAATTTTTTAACAAATTACAATACGAAACATGGTTGGTAATGCGCAAGTATGAAAATGTACCTACTCATGTAAGTCAAGGCTACGTTAAAAAGGGTGCAAGTTTTAAAGTCCCCTTGCATGACGTAGACTTCAGCACACTATCAAGGCAATCGCTTTGAGGGTGCGATGAATTGTACAATCCTCTTAAGTGCTTCTCTAAATATTCCCTTCACATTTAAATTTTATTGGCTGTTAACTCACGGTTGTATCGTAGTTTGAAATTTGGAAGTAATATTTCTTCATGTTGAATTTTGGTCTGGACATAAAATCGTTAATTTATTCTCAGTTGCCCGTTCCATTGCTTACGTAACGTATTAACTACTTTTAAGAATTCCTACAAACTGGTGCAATACGAAATGTAGGACGATTGGAGCTTAAAGATGGTTCGCTCTACTTGTTGTTTGTTCCATTTTTAAATAGTTTCTCTCTGATTAATTTAAAACAAAAGCTCTCAACGTCGATAGTTTCTATTATTCGTGCCTATTTGAGCTTTATGTCAGATAAATACCGTTATGTAGAGCGTTATTATATTGCGTATCCTATGCCACATTTTAATTGGTAGTTGGTTTCGTAGAGATAACTTAAAAGGGAATTTAGAACACATCTGACAGTTTTAATATTCAACATAAATTCAATATACCTAACCCACTTTATAAAACATAATTTCATATATTGGTCGTTCGCAGTCATTTCTTTTTTTGTTGTGAAAATGAATGACAATTTACGTATAATGAACAAATATTTTATTGAATTATTTGTTGTACAGTTGAATTTGATAATTTTAACCTCTCACCGATCTCACGTGTTGTTATTCGCCGGTTTATTAGCTTCAACCGGCCTTCCAGAACGTGGTGCATATTTGACATCAAAATTGGCGAACTGAAATTTTGCAAACCACTTCTGGCACCGGCGTACTGTCATCACATGTTCTCCATACATATCGATCAATTTATTTCTGGCTTGAACAGAATTTTTTCCTATTCTATAGACAAAAAGTAATATATATTTATTTATATATTTATATATGTATATGACGAAAATGCTTCTTATTGCTCTCCATATTTAAAAGGACACTAACCGAAAACTACTGCGTACAATCAATTGAACTTTTACGAACAACCAATTAAAATAAATAAGCAAGAGGGTAATTGATAACCTATATGGAAATATGGAAGACGGCAGTTGGCAACTTGGTGAGTTTCAATTAAATTCACATTTATCATCGGCAGTCTGACCTTTTGAACTCCGGCTTAACCTTTTACTTGACTTCATGTTAGTAGAAAATTGCTTTACAACATGAGGTCTGTTTCTTAACTACATCAATGTAGGTACCTACCAATTTCTAACGGATTAGCGATATTAAACAGTACGCTTTTAAGTGTGTTAATATTCAATAAATTTCTATAACTACGTATAAATAAATTAGTTATTAAATATAATATGAAAATAGATTAGTCATTAGAGCTTAATACATATTACATATGTATGTACTATGTATGTAATGTGTATGAAAAAAACACGAGGGAAAAGCACATTTTACATGTGTATAATGTGCTTTTCCGTTGTGTTTTTTTCGCAAGCTCTAGTATATCTTTATGTTAAATTTCATCAAAGTAGGTTGTATGGTTTAGTCTTGAAAGCGTAAAGACAGAGTTAATTTGGCATTTATAATATTAGTACGGATTATACAATAGATATAAATTATAAAATATAAATACAATAGACTATAAGTTAAAATCTTCGTAAAACAGATAGTCGTATTACGTAAAAGTTAAGAACTTGATACGTTTGCTGTTGCAATAATTTCAATTGAGTCATTGGAGTCAATGGCACTTGTTAGAATACACACCTTTATGTTTCATTGTATAGAAACTGTATTGTTCTAATTAGATAATACTCACACTAAAGCTTCCAATTTTTATTTAACAATCAGCCTTACTGGTGTCGTGACGGGATTCAGCAATTTCTGTAATAGGTTTTAGAGCTAAAGGTATGGGGAGTTTTCGGGAATGATTAGAAGACATTGAGTTTAGCAGGTTTAATCAAATCATTACAGATACATCGAATTGTATTTCATCTCTAAATTTTGCCTACACAAAATATTATTAGGAAAAATATTTATAATATAAAAATCCAGCTTTTTATGCTCGTAGCTACAGCGGGCATAGACTTGAAACTTAAGAAATTTATGTGAGAAAATTCTATAAGATGGCTCGTTAAGACTTAAGATCGTTAAGAAGACGGATAACATTTTACTTCAACGTTCAAACTATATTTTATGAAAGCCTATAAGTAGCTTTAAATGATAAAAGGAATATCGAGTAGCGACCACTATTTTTAAGTGTCCATAAAAATTTATTGATGTATGGTTAATAAAAATGTAAGATCAGAAAGTAGAAATATTCTTTTTATCGTCTTTAAACAAACTTTAAATAAACAGTTTCTAATTTTTAATTTCTAATTCATAAAGAAACATGTGGCAACTGGCATGCAACATTCGGTCTGGATACACTAAGGAAAGAGCCAGCTCACGTTTAAAAAAAATATATCTAGTATCGAAAAGCTTGACATTTGTTACACCCTTAAGAAGATTAACTGCCGTAGCCTTCAAACGTTGTGGTGACGTCAATTATTGTTTTCAGCAAATGAGCACGAGTCTGACCTTGTCTGAGCAATAAGGTGGATGGAGAGCTAAAAATACCTATATGTCAGGGGTCAGAACTACATCATTCCATTATATAGAAAACCACAGTTCTATATAGACCACTGTAAAGGAAATTTAGAAAACTGTTCGTGTATCTGGTTAGAATTCACGAATACTCTATTAATGTAAAAATATTCTCTCTCAGTTTTTGAGATCGATATATTTCCTACAATAATTAGTAATTTACACTTTCGTTAGATACGTTTATGACGAGTTAAATCGTTTTAAAAAGTACGCTTTTCAGGCTAAGCAGCCAAAATCGGCGTTAACGCTACGTGAAGCGAAAACTTTATACACATTTCTTAGAAAATTGTGCAAACGGATGAACGTGAAATTTGACACAGTTAAAGTTTATATGGAAAATAAGTGCATAAAGCTATTTATTATATACAATGCACTATAAATACATTAAATTTATAAAAAAAAAAAACATTACACACCTACTGTTTTAATAACACAGAAACATAGCTACCTTACTTACTCTTGAATTTGGTCGAATTTCGACCACTAGTATTTGTAATACCATGAAGAATTCTTGATGTAAAAAGAATCCAACCAATTATATTTCAATTTTGCTTTGTTATTGAACTATTCATTCGCAGAATCGGGGCTCACTACGACTGCATAATAAATCTGTAAGAAGCTGTATCTTATGATAAATGAAAGTTTTCCTGTTGCTTTTCTTACACTCACATAATAATGTTTTAATAATCTTTCAAAGTAATTGCTTACAGTATATCATATTATAATGATATTATTTGTCACTGAAGCTTACTTCAGTTCCGTAATTCACCGGTAGAATATTTCTAAACATCGTTTCCCTAACAACACGCGATTAGTGTTATTTCTTTAATTGTCATTTCACACTCTAGTGACTTTATTTACAACGGAACAATTTCATATGACTGCGTTTTTGTTTAAAAATTTGTTTATACCGAGTTTGAGAGCAAACATAAGTGTTAATATTTTGTCACTTTTATCAATTCAGAAGGTAAAAAATGAAAAAATATTGTTACGACATAGTCGTACTACATTTATTTATTTATTTATTTTTATTTTAAACTTGCAAAAATAACAAAAAAAACAAATAGTAAAGAACTTAAACTAACAGCGCAACGGGCGGTCTTATCGCTAATAATTTAAGCGATCTCTTATGTGTAATCTAAGGGTCAGTTTTTTTAGACATAAAATATGGTCTATTAGTGAGATTGATATCAATTTTATGGACAGAAGACATTTTTTGAATATTATAGATAGAAGACATTTATCTTTTAATGTTACATGGTAACAAATACAATTTTTTCATATTTTTTTCCATATTAGATCGGTTTATTTCTTTTCATCAATTCGTTTCTGTTTTTGTTTAAATAAAATTACGTAAGATTTCCTTCTTATCTAGGAAATAACATAGAACTATCAGTAAATAGTATCTGTTTGTTGTGATCTTAGCTACGATTTATGAAGATCTGTACTTCCATACTTATCTATATATTAATAGCATTTAAGGATAATAATAAGTTCATATGGAGAAAAAGTGCATAAAGCTATTTATTTAAATATAAAATGCATTATTAAACAAATTAAAATAAACATTACACATATTACTGCTTGAATGACACACAACATACACATACTTACTCTTCGATTATTGTCAAATCGACCACTTGGTGACCACTAATTTGTAATAACAGTACTATTTTTTGTGACTATTGTTAAATATAATTTTACTACTCGGAAACACGTATCAAGAGTTGGTTATCTGTAAGTGGGTTGTAAAATGTCGCTCATGTAGTATAATTTCCTCTGGAAGTTTCATTTCTGTGATAAGGAATACCTACATATTTCGTAATAGAAACTGACGATTTTTTTTCCTTTTTTTTGATCTTGATCGTTGTCGATTGTCCTTTGTTCTGGCGTCGTGCCAAATGGTCGCGGTAAAGTTCCGAGCTCAGGATTTTAAAATTACCCTTAGGCAATTTTATAAAATTAGTGCATATTAAAATCCATAAGCACTATCATATTATTATAATTAATTTCAATAAATTATTTCTGGTGTGGCATAAGCAAGAATTAAAAAATCTTTTTCTCCGGAGATAGTAATTCCTGTAAATCAATTCTTTCGACATTATGATATGATTTTATTTGATTTTTTTAATTCCTAAAAATGATAAGTCCAAGCGAGCCTTATGTTTGTTCACGAAGAATTTAGCATTTTATCAATAAAATATAATAGAAACCACACTAACACATCCATATATATATATACTCTTCGCCCCATGATCATTATATCCATATAGACATTAGTATGTATAAGTATGTAGAAATTTGAATTTATTTTAGTTTGCCTTATGTTGGCTTGTTAATTTCACAATTCATAGTTTAAAAACTTCATAACTCTTTAAGCAGGAATGAGGTCATGATAACGAGCGGAAACGAATCGAAAATATTGCAGTTGCATTCGTGTAGGTACAGCTCTCGTCAGGACGTTTCCCTGATCCTCTGTTATTGCATTCAATCTGCTACGCATTAAGCGTCATTAAAATGTTACCGTTGACATAATTAAGAAACCGTTTAAGTTCAACCGCACAGTATATTAGTCATTCTTAATACTAGGTAGATGACGCAGATGAGGCAATAAAATCTGATTTAATCTTAACATGAATATATTAAAACTTAAACTTAAATTCTTAGATAACATTGTCGCTATAATTTATAAGAAAACAGTTTAACCGGATTAAAGTGCATATTTAAAATATTATTACTAAATGGTATAATAAAAATAATCTGATTGTAAATTAAAAATTGTGATAAATACGTGTATACGTGCTTTGATGCGGTCAGTAGCGTAAATAAAAAACAGTATTATTGCTATATATCTACGTAACAGTAACTAGTAATAAAAAAGGTTTATAGATCTTAATTTTTAAAAAGATTAGAAATAATCACTGACATGGTAATTTATGTTTTAAACAATTAAAATATATATCGAATATAATATAATGCTATAATTGTATAAATATCGAATTTACATTGATAGTGCCATATCACTAACAAAGGCGTCTTATGTGAACAATATTAATTATTTATCTTTCTCTCTTTTAATTACAAAACTTATACTAACAAATTTTATAAAATGATTTAAAATTAAAGTAATCATTTTTATAGCGCAATTAAAGGTAAAGCTCATATTTTATTCATACAACAATGCAGTGTCAAACATTCATTACACTTACGGCGCGAGCGCAAGGTTATAATCGAGACGTCACGGTTCTGATGATATCACTGATTAACAAGATTGTTTATATTAGCTAACACTAAGAATGTTTTTAATTTTACAATCATAAAACTGGAATGCAATTGCAATCTGAATTTACGACACTTTATATTACAATTGCATTTTAATATCTTAATTGCTGAGTGTGGAAATTGGATTAGTATATTTGGCAATTGTTTATAATTTCAGTAACCTTTCGTAAGCCTGTCAAAGTTATATTCTTTTGAATATTATGTATAATACAATAGCAACAACAAAAAGTGTTCTCATCATAAAGTTTTTGCCTTCGTCTTAGTTTTTACTCGTCAAGATCATAGTCCATCTTTATACCTACCTAACCTATACGTAATTTATATAATAATTAATGTATTTTTAGTTTTATAAATTTAATACAATATTATAATTATAGAAATGAAAAGACGCCGATGAGGGTTGATGTTATTCTATGTAGCTGAAACCTGCCGCTTAGCTAGAAGTTCTTTGATCGTTTACTTCAGTATGGAAATGCAATATACAAAAAAAAAAGATTTAAATAAGTGGACTGTACTAATATCGTGGCGCTATAGCCCATTGGGCCTTGGCCTTGTCGAGGGACCTCCAGTTGGTTCTGTTTTGTGCCTTTTGCTTCCAATTTGTGATCCCCAAGACTTAAAGGTTCTACTTGACACCATCCAGTCAACGCTTGGTTAACCACCTTGATGTCGTTGACTGGCCAAGGAATAAGTCATGGATAAATTTATGTTGTTTCATAAATTGATTCTCTATTTGCAGTTGAGACCAGCTTCGAAGTTGGAAGTGGACGTTTAAGTCCAGCAGTATCATTCGAGCTGGGTGCAGACACCGAAATGGTCCAGGAGGGTGGAGCAGGGGCCGTGGACGAAGGGCTGATCGCCCCTCGTCGACTTAACAACCCCTGCCAGGAAAGTCCTGTAAGGATGGACTTACATAGAGAACTGCTCTTCAATCAGAGGATGTGAGTCAAAATATATTTTAATATTTACCTACTTGTAATTAAACACGAAATAAGGCTAAGCACAAAGATATCTTATATCTGTCCTGGAAATCCCCATTATCTAAAAACCTATTTTTAAAAGTTAAATCTATAGAATTCATTTACCAAGTAGCGAGTGCGTCACTTCTGCGTAAATTATCAAATAGAAATTTTTCTAATGCTCGTTAATCTTTATATTAAAATTAATGGAAATTGATTTGGGGATAAATCACTTTTGAATTTATATTACGTTAAACACATGCTTTTTTACATTTTGAAACTATTACGGTTTAAAACACTTCAAATAAATCTATTAGTTACTAAATAATTAATTATCGCGTCGTCGTACAAAATTAATTTTTTTTCCAACTACATTTTATGACCTATATAAAAAAAAACTTTATTCAAGTTATATTCATGTGCATATTTATTCCTACTCAGATTATTATAAAATCTGTATTATTCTTATTGCTATGTTGAATTACAATAAAGATAGCCTTATTTCGTAAACGACTTCCGTGATTAGAATTTAGAATCCTTTAGCGATGACTGTTAATCTCAAAAGATTATCTGCGTGGCGCGGCGTTCTCTTTGAGACTTATCTTATGGCTCACTGTCAACTTAGAACTGGAAAAGGTTGAAATTTACGTGACATTAGGTATTCAAATGAATAAAATCAAACATACATTCTTTAGCGTTTTTTAAGGTTTATTCATAATGGCAATGTTTCCTTGAATACATTAGACACGCTGATATTACCTGATTGAGTTGTGTACAATCACGATATTGATACAAGTCGACCGAGCCTTGCCGCACCTTCCCTAGATAATCTAATAGTAATATACTATTTTAACTGAAGAAGAGGCTTTTTTTCATAATTTTAAAAATAAATGATACATTTTGCTTTGATTAATTTTGTTAGTTAGTCATACGAACTATAGTAATATTTTTTATATTATTTCAAACAGAAATAATTTTATTTTTTTAAAATGTACTTAAATATACATATTTACAAAAATACAAAAATTTCATCAAAGCCGTTGGGGTTGTACCTACTCAAAATACTAATAACAGAATTCGATAAAATGTGGCACTGAAAGAGGAACAAAAAATATCGTTGGCAAGTCGGGTTAGCCCACAAATTGTAGTGGAAAAAAGCGCATTGTAGAAAATGTTGCAGAAAATGAAAGGTCAAGGCTTAGATGAGAATTACTACAACAATATTATTCGCTATGTGGAAAGAATGCCTTGTAGTATAATATTGTGGTTAAGATAGAATATTACACTTTCCTACTATAGGAACGTTAATTCGGTAAGGATTATTTAATGAATTATAGATACCGTTTTACAGAAATATTCTACTAATATTATGAAGAGAAAAGATTTTTCATTTTATTTATTATGATAAACTCAAAAAAGGTATTTAAAAAATTCTTCATCCTTTCTGATTAACATCGGCTATACCCATGATGATGGTAAAAAAGCTATAATAAAAATATGCGTAAAAGGTTAGATTAACAATACGAAAAAGGTACTATATAATCATACACACCGTAAGTGATACGCTTATCACAGTACTTGCTATCAAATTTTTCGTAATGTGTAAGTACATATGATAATATTTACACGAGTCTACTGATTGCGACATGAGGTATGCACGCACCTGTCTCATTAAAGATTCTCAAGTTTTGTGTATTTTGTCTATACAAACATACTAATTGGAAGAAACTATACCCTATGTTAGTTTTTCTATGTCATGCTTCGTATCTATATTACATAATGTCTTATTATACATGTGTAAGAGAGATAATTTGTTTGATTTAATATCCTTATTCTACGTAGACAAAACCGCGGATCAAAAATCCAATAAATGTAGTAGAATTAAAGATTAGTAATGTGAATTTTATTTTTCTATAATTGTTATGGTGTATTATATAACTCAAGAACGGATTAATTTTTTTAATACTCTATCGATGAATTTATATTAATTAGTTACGTCCTTAAAATATATCCACAAGGAATTTGTATTCTTTGATTTACGGGTGCCGCGAAACAAAGGAAACATAAATTACAATTCAATGCTAATTATTTTAAAAACACCGGGCACTTGGATGGTAAGGCCATTACTTCTTCATTACATTAGTATGTTTTTTTATTATTCATAAATTTAAAATTTGTTACGTAATGAAATAGAACAATTTAAAGAATATAGTATAATAGCATATTATTTAGAAATAATCACTTTTTCTAAACTCTTTTCGGTTACAAATTTAAAAGGTGTAAGGCTTATTTGAAAGTGCCCAAAGAAGAGGGGTAAAAGGAATTATAACTTGTAATTGTACCTACCGTATAGGTTAAGAACTATATTGAATGAAAATACAATAGTTGGAAGTGCGTTTTTGCTGTGCCCGGATTCCAATGTACAGGTGCACGCCATCCTGTCCTGAACCCGGTGTCATTATTGAACATCTGTCGTTCACAACTTCACAGATGATGTTCGCGGGCTATTCTGCCATCCGCTTTGCTATTCATGTGTTACGTATCACCTATTATTGAAGACTTTGCTTTTAGGATTTGTATTTCTTTGTTCTCGGGATGTTAATAGTCTGGGATAATTTAGGTTCTTAGGATAATTCACTTACAAACAACATATTATATTGTTGAACAAAATGCACTTTATTAATACGTGAAGCAAAAACTTTGTTCCCCTTTTTACGAAAATTACGCGTACGGGTGATTGTGAAATTGGCCACATTTTCAAATTTATATGGAGAAGAAGTGTATAGAGCGATTTTTTTTATATAAAATGCATTAGAAATACATTATCGTACATGACAATCTTGAATTGTGGTCGAATTTCGACCAATGGGCGACCACTTACTAGTATACTCGTATAGTTAAAATTTCTGTTGTATTATTCACAGTAAAACAAATATTATAAGATTTTACGTATTGTTGTTTTCTATAGTGAAAATACAATGTCTGCTGAACTACTGTCACCAAAATAAAATAGATTGTAGACCTGTTGATTCAATCCATTTCCACATCGTTCGAGCCGACGCTTTCCTGATTTCCGTACGCTTGGCTGACGGAAGGAAACCATTCTGATTTGTCACTGGGAATGAATGTGTTTGCTAAATGTCAGAAGAGCATATTACGCTACCAACATTTAATAATATGCAAATCCAGCAGACCACATAGCAGACGTATAAGTATGGCATGTAAAATGATGAGCGTATATTTATCATTAGTAATTTATCATATATTTAATCAATAGTAAGATATTTCAAGATTTAAATATCTTAAAATGTAAGTTACTCTGCCAGGTTTCGTAACGTTGCAAAATATTTCAAAGATATCGGTTGCAAATCAATTTATCGCAATGCTGGCTATCTGATTGTTGGATACGTCTTAACAGACCGTACAAATTTAGCTCATCTTTCAGATAAGTACTGTTACTAGGAATAAGTTATTTCGATCCAGAAATTAGTTTGAGCTGACGGGAAAGCAATGAAGAGTATCGCGTTGGAGCCTGTTGTAATTAACTGAGTTTAATTTAGTCTATGAAGTTGTTAATGGCGTAGCAAGTTTATTTTAGCACGTCTCAAGATATTTGCTAAGCAATAATCATCCTGGACGAGACAGCAGATTATATAACTTAATAAAAACTCCGTTATGTTTGTTTGGAAAATAAATACTACTTAGTTATGTAGTGTACTTACATTTTTAATGGCTTGTTTCTTACTTACTGTTTCCTTTATATAAACTTAAAATGAAAAATAATGTAAGTAGGTAATCCAAAACGGCAATTTTTTCCATTTATCTACTATTGTCTATTACTTATGTAGGCTAGTAATATTATCTCATTGTTATTTTCAAGTCAAAGTCAAAATTAACTTTATTCAAATAAGATTTAATAAAGCAATTTTCAATATTCAATTTTAAAAAATGTATTTATACCTATATCCTCAATTCTCACGTCATTAGTAGGTACATACCTATCTAAGGCTTTCACTTCAAGAAAGTACCAAACCGTGTAAAATGACACGAAATACAAACATAAAGAGAATCTTTTCACACTATTACATTAAATTTTCGATTATTCTCGAATTGCTCACATCAATATAATCAATATTTTTGCTCATAACACAATATCAGTACCACGGGTCAGCTTCTTATTTAGATAAACGAATTGCGTATCGGCAAATTATACTGTACGCATCGTAGAATTTTACCTTGAACCAAATTTAAAAATAATTTCTATTAATCGGTATTCTGTAGAAACGTGATCGTCCCGCGGGTATTAATATTTACGGGTTTATTTAAAAATACGGTTGAAATCTTCTATTCATACCTAAATCTTCAATATTTTTCTCTAAAGTTTAGCGTTAGCGCGTTTAGCCGAGGAGGCGTGCGTCGATCGTTCGGCCATTGTGTTACGGTTTCACCAACTTGCACCCGATTACATTGGCTTTTTTAAAAACAACAATGTGTTTCTTTACGGAAAATAATTTTAGTTTAGTTATAATTTAGATATTTTCAGGATATTACGTATCTACGTGATATCCTTAAAATAAACTGAGAATAAAACTAAATTATTTAAAACATACCACAAACCAATAAGTTACGGCTATTTAATACCAAAATCTTAAAAATAGCTTCATTATAAATTAATGCTCGACAACTTTGATATAATAAATAATTAGGTATTATTCTTTTCCTGTTACAATTGATGTAGGAAATAGGAGTAAATACGTACGATTGCACTGCACATGCTTGCTTACCATCCAATAACTTGGATGACGTCAATGCACCGAAATAGTTCACATATGCAGGTGCTGATTATGGGTATGCTTTGAGAGGGCGTATATAACTATCGACTATAGTATTTCGTAGGATTTTGTTTGATTTATATACACATGTAGCGTTAATATTAAAATATGTCTTATTTTTGAGTGTATCAAATGTGGATGGCACTGTTTACTTGGTTTTAGCTGCAATGACATACGTTTGTATTGTGAAAAGATAGGTCACGAATCCTTTTACCACCTTTATGATAAGTGGTTAGTCAACGCAGTGCAAACTGTAATTATTGCGAGACGATGCGATAATTTTATAATTCAAATTTACTTAATCTAGTGGTCGCCCATTGGTCGAATTCGACCACAATTCAAGACCTATAAAGTTTTTGTTTCACGTATTAATATTATGATTTATGATAGTAACATTTGTAAGTATTAAACGAGTTGTAAATTTTAAGCTGTTTTTTTAAAGAATAAAATTTTTAAAGTTTAGGTTTACACATGAAGTTTTAATATATAATATTACAACTTTAATATCACACTAAAATAGATAAATTCCGCGAATACAAAAACTTCTCGTAATATCTGTTGTCTGACTTTACACATCAGGTATAAAAACATGACTTTATTATATACATTATATTAACTATTTGTGAATTTAATAATAATAAATAGTACTTTAAAAGGGGTTGACTTAGGCTAGAACAATAAAATTACGTAATAACGTATTTAAATCGATTCCAGCGATCGTTGAATAATTTTTAATCTACTCAACGATTATCAGGCAAATAAACATTACCATTTATGGTAGCAAAAATTGTGAGATAAGAAGAAATTGAAAGATATGAATGACAAATATTTTATCGGTCATATTACTTTACTTTTGCTGTTCCATAAACGTTTTATAGCATTAGCTCATGGATTAAGAATCATTGTATTTTGTAAGATTGTTCTGTTATTTAGATATCTTCTACAATTAGTTACTGCAGTAGATCGTTGCGACTTGGCAGATTTCAAACTTAGCACACCATTTTAATACTGTAATCCGAAAATGCTATCATAAGTTAAATCGCATTAAGTAGTCGAATATCAAGAGTATTTACAAAATTACAAGATTTTTTAAAACATTTGTCTCTTAAAGTGCTTAGTTATCCAATAATATTTTACCTACTGACAACCTGAAATCATTATTATGTAGTAGGTACAATGATTTGGATACATTAAATTTTAAACGTTTAAACTACAATCGATACGCAACTTGAGTGTACTTCAGTTCTTGCAAGACATTCGAGTACGCAGTTATTATGTACTTACATAATATCACACTTACTACTTCTTCGTGACTAATTTGTATTTCGCGTCTAACATTCAATGCGCCCGAGCTCCTGGATTCGAATCCTAGTGAAACAAATTACGAGAAGTTAAAGTTCACTTATCTATCTCTATGTACTTATTTAACTATCATAACTTTAAGTTACAACTGACTTAATCTAAAGCGATGGTAATCGTATTGTATTGTATAAAAAAAGAAAATGCTTATGTTAAAAACAAGCAATAAAAATGTATACAGTTGCTCAACTAGAAGGTTTTCAATTTAGTAAGTAGCGCCATCTTCAAATGATTTTTGATATGTATTACAACCTGCGTATAAAATTCAATACGTCGATGAAAAGTATATTGTTGATATATAATACCTACTCAAACTTAAATAAAATGGAATAAAGAAGTGACCTATAAGTTTTATTAGGCAACGGTGACTGTCCTTATTTTATCCATTAAGGGTATTCAGAGCTAGAACAAAGCAGGTATCAAGCAGGTTTAGGCCTTTTTGGGTCAAAACCTTGCTCTATATTCGTGAGCTTACACGAAGATTAGAGAAGCCCTGTTATAATTCACTATCATTTGTTCCAAAGACTTACCTTAATTTCTGAACAATGTTATTCGTTAAATTGTAAAATCAAATCAAAGGAATCAAAACCAGAACTGTTATATTAGACATAATATAAAAAATTTAATAGTGTTGTTTACAAGATCGATCTAGTTTGACATCAAGAGAAAGTTCTAATTTAAAAATTTGCATTAAGGCTGTTACATAACGTAAATAATTAAGCTTGGTACACAATACTGCAAAAACCTTTGCAATACGCATTGAACTTCAGACGCGTGATCAAATGAAATAGAAACGCTATCTTTGTTGTGAAAGAAAAACCTATGAATTTGATAGAAAACTTGAATATAAATACAACCTTGAATATATGATAACCTCCTAATGGGTTGGTTTCTTTGAAAGTCGGTTAACAACGGAAATTTATGTTCGAAATCTCTGACATAAATTTCTATATTTACAAAAATAATAAGTATATAGATCAACAATTATTAAAAGCATTATCACGAACAACGTATTAAAATTTGAAAATTTTAAATTTTAACCTGAAGTCATCGTTAAATAATTTAACTAAACTAAAATTAATAAAGCACTTTTTCTTTTCAGAGGTAAAAATGTTCTGAATCAGAAGAGCGAACTACAAAAGGCCCTTTCAAAACACAAAGAGAAGCAGCTCATGAACCAAGTAAAAGAGCACCGGGAAACGCCAGGTATTTTTTAATCCTTTTTAACCGATCAAAAACACCAAAAAGGTTATCAATTCCGTATTTTTTTGTTTCTTTTTTTGGATGTTCCACTCCTACGTCGCCGTCCACGGACCGATTTGGATGAATGAGGTGTCAAACGATAAGGTGATTCGTCGAAGTGGTCGCTTCAATAAGCAACATGACAGTTTTATGTCTGTTGAATTTTATGACATGAATTTTATTTATCTTCTCCACTTACGTCTTTTTATTTAAAGTAGGTCCATTTAAATAAAAAGACTTAAAATACAAAAATTATTTCACACTTTTTAGTGCGTTTTGAGGTCGGTGTTATTATTTTATTTAAAATTAATTTGTAATGTAAAAGTAGCTTGTATAAAAACTATTACTGACGACTTTAAAATCGCCTTTTATTTTTATACCTACCCGAAAGCTCGAATTTCGGATTTAAATCACTTTTTTTTTCGAGTTATATTTATTGAACTGTTTGTTGGCAGTCAATAAATATGACAAAGCCCACACGTACGTACGTGCATTAGGTATATAATGTTCCAATTCTTTTATAGTCATGTTTAATTAAAAGCGAAATATATAAACAGATTTTGATAAAGTTCAATAGTATTATAAAATACAATTATTAATTTTATTATATCGATGTATTGAATATGTAAATTAGTTTATTATATACCTAGTACTATATAACCTAGAAGTCAATGCAACATTGATTGCGTAATAGAATCTAGAATCGAATTACCTTAATTTTAATTTTTATCTTCACATTATGTGAGTAATAAATCGGAATTCGTTTGTTTCGTTATGGCAATATCTGCCTTTGTTATTCCAAATAACATATGACTAAGCAAAAAAGCTGCAATCAATAGAAAGTAGGTAACTAGGTTACAAAATATATTTTTAATCATTTGCAATTCATGCAAATATGTGTTGCATTACTTGATTAATGTTTAAGTACTTTATACAATTCATTGGGAAAAGGCTAACAATTTATTGCAATTTTCTCTATGCATTCAAGAATAAAGCAGATTAACCATAGATAACAAAATAAAGTTGTGCACACTTATTTTAGTGTGACTTTAACGGGATTCGAACTCAGGACCTTTTGGCGCAGAAGGCACGACCCATTGCGTCAACCGGCCGTCAATTATGCTTTTAACCAATAACACATAATAATTGTAGATGCGTCCTACGGGAATTTTTTTTCTTACATTCGAAGATCAAATTAAAATTTTCACATGAATTGCTTTTTGAATTGTTCCGTTATTGCCGATTTTTACAAATTTGGTAGTTTTTCTATTCGTTCAAAAGCTACGATGCCACAGTATACATACACACAACCACAGACAAGTTATACTTATAACACCCCTTTTTCACGTAGGAGAATAATATACATTTATATCTAAAGATCAATACGGTTTAATAAATTTTTAAAACTTAGAAATCTAGTAACTGTTTACAAAGTTCTATGTTTTTTACAGTCGCAGTTGATATATTTTCGCGTACTTCTAACAATCATTCAACACAATACATGTACTAACGCTTAATATTTATTTAACACAGACAAAACATTAAAGGTGATATCTTTAATATAAAATTCTCGTGTCACAATGATAGTTACCTTACTCCTCCGAAACGGCTTTACTGATTTTTACCAAATATATGCATATTCAGTAGGTCTGAGAATCGGCTACTATCTATTTTTCATACCCCTCAGTGATAATTGTAGCCCACCCCAAAAATTAATATGGCAAAATAACGTTTGCCGGGTCAGCTAGTATATGTATAAATGGTTAATAAAATATTCATAAAAACGTGGATATGTGACCTGCGAGCAAATCTGCCAATTTATATTTAAGCATACTTTTGAGCCTCGCGATTATGAGCGCAGCTTTTACTTTTATTGTTAACGACCAGTTTCTCCAGACTTATACGAGTCGACTTTCGGTTGTCTTTCGCTGTATTCTGACGGCTATCAATGTTCCTTGAGGGCAGGTGCAACGGTCATTCAACCTTAATCACTATTACTTCTTCCTATAATTATCCATCAAACACGATATTGTAAGCTTGTTATAACAAAAGAATGCAGTTATAGTATAAACTTAATTGTTTTGAGGTGCATTAAGCGATTTGATATTATTTTAAGAAAAAACAATAAAATTTATTAAATACTAGCTGTGCACCACGGCTTCACCCGCGTTAATTTCGTCATAACATGATGTTATGTAGCCTATAAACAGATTAAAATAGCGAACAGCAAAATAATAATATATATGTATTATGTAGGTACTTCGTCCGCGCGGAATAGTTTTTTTTAATTTATTTATATATTAATTTAGAAAATATAGAATATTAATATAGAAATTATTCTAAAATGAAAGTCCCGTCAAAATCTGTCCAGCTGTTTCAGAGATTACGGAACAAACGGACAAAAATCGTAAAAAATGTTATTTTGGTATTGTACACATCCATATGCATTTAGTAAAAAGCGGTTATTTTAAGATTACAAACAGACACTCCAATTTTTTTTATCTGAGTAGATAGAATTAGAATATATTCATATTCCAAGAAATAAAATATTAAATTAAAATTCGCAATATATATACGAGTAAGGTCTAGACAGTGGGTAAAGAATTTATAAAACTAGTTTAATTATGAGGATGTTCTCGGGTAGACTTAGATTTTTTGTGTTTAATTTAATATAGAGAAATATTCAATGTATGTAATTACAAGTAGTTGCAATGTGAATTGATTAGTCCTTGTCCTGATAAACCTACACGTAAAGGCTCCTACTCAATCATTGTCAAATCCGCAACAATTCTTATAATTAATGAAAGTAGAATGTAATTCATATAAATAATCATAATATTAATACGTGAAGCAAAAATTTGTATCCCTTTTTACTAAAATTGCGCGAACGGGTGATCTTGAAATTTTCCACAGTTAAAGTTTATGTGGAGAAGAAGTGCATAGAGCTATTTTTTTATATAAAATGCATTAGAAATACATTGAATTAATTAAAATTAACATTACGCACACTACCGCTTGGATGACACACAGCATACACACATATATACCTGACTTACTCTTGAATTGTGGTCGAATTTCGACCAATGGGCGACCACTGGTCACATTAAATTTATCTTATCTTCTTAAATTATTATTTTGTAATATACTCGTACACAATATTAATTTTAATGTAAGTAATAAAATATGTAAATGAATTTCGCATGACGACAACTGACCCGCTATTGTTAATTTTTCCAGACTATGTCATAATAGTTATACGACGAAAAATTCCTAATATTTCAGTAATAAATAGGCGTAGTAATAATATCGGAGTATTTCAAAATTATTCCTACTATAAGTAGGTATTTATTGCGATTACTTTTATCGGAACACTATCATTTGTTTACACATTTAATAATAGTAAGACAGGAACTTGGCTTTATCGTGAAGGTCATCAAAATGTTCTTGAAACTTTATCGCGTAAAATTTGTTTTTCTACATGGTTTTGTCTATTGAACATTATAAGATACTAGTGCCGTGATTTCACCCGCGCCTACAATATAAATATTATCAATGACAATAAAATATAGCCTATGTCCATCGGGAATAATGTAGGATTCTAATGGTGAAGGAATTTTTAAAATTGTCCCAACATTTTCAGGGCCTATTGAATTCAAACAAACAAACAATTCTTTCCTCTTTATAATAATAGTATAGATTAATTGAATCCCTATAGTAACAATATCTCTAGTAAGGCGCCATCTTCAGGCTTCTGCCATCAGATATTTAATGTCCGTAGCGCGGAATATTTTTAAGAAAATATGTTTTGTTTTGGAAGGGACGTAACAAGAAAAAGGGGAATAAGCAGTTGAAATGTGTCTGCGAGTTAATATCGCACCCATAGAATGAAAGTGACTCAACTCAAAATTCCTGTAAAACTCGATTTTACCATAAACTGACCTTATAAAGCATATTCTAAAACCTTGTAAAGTAGAAGTGACATATATCTTAGTGTAACAGGATGCAGCGCATACTTCAGTCTCTATATATTATTAAGATGTATTCAATATTATAATTTTTTGAAGACTTTAATGCTCATTTACCACAAATTGCATTTTTTGGATTAGGTCACTTTCATTCTAAGGGTGCGATATGTTAAGGTTCACAATCTCGCGAGACATTGTAATCTAACGGTCTTTACAATTTTACGGTGTTTTTAAACTAATAAATGGTTATTAATTATTTCAGAATTAGAAAGAGCCATAGCTGAGCGCGCTCGCAGGTTAGAGCAGGCGGAGCAGAGTCACGAAGAGATCGACCCGGCGACGAACCCAACTCTACAAGAAGTGCGCGCGCGCTTACGACACGCCGCGCCGCCATCTCCCGCCGCATCTGCGCACTAAGTACCTTATCGCTTGCAAACAGCTATTTTTCCAAAAAACCCGATTAACAACTAATCAGTCAGGGTACAAAAAGAACCTCGATATTAAACAATCCCATTACTTAAAAAATTCAATATGAAAAAAATGAAAAGGTACATTGTGTTAGAATCAACGAATCAATCCGTTACTATTAAAATTACTTTCACATAAACAGATTACACGAAAATATCTTGGTTATAGGCCTAACATTGATAAAATATATTTTTCTTAAAAAAACTAAGAGCCAAATATAAGATGAAATGTAGATTTAAAAAATGATTCTTGATACACATCTACAATTAAGTTTTCTTATTTACTAAGGACGACCTTATGATATAAAATGGACTTTTAAATATCTTTGAAATAATCGATTATTTATAAAAATAAATGGACTAGAATTATGACGGTATTTCTGGTTTATAAAAATTATTCGCCTAGCAGGCGCGCACGAAAACATTTTGACCAGTTTTTCGCCTTATAATCTTTATATGTATAGACTGCAATGTGCCCATTTAATTCGACTTATATTGCCAAATTGATAAGACATCCTTTTTATGAGGAAAATATCACTTCACAATCGATTCCGATTTGTCAATATTTTCAAAATATATAGGTAGGTAATTTGACACTTACTCTAGTAAGTATATGTAGTTATAGAGAAGCTGAAAAGTCGTAATTAATATTTTGTCTTTTCACGCGCGAAACATCTTGTGCAAGATAGACTAGGGGGATAGTTCTTCTGATTAACTTCATATATGCCACATAGATGGCGTTTATTTATACTTCGCGATGCGAAGTAAGCTTTGAATGCGGAGCGTGTAATATTTGTTTAATATTGTAGATAGGTAAACGTAGTTTTATATTTTGTCATCGAACTAAGTCACTAAAAGTGTCACAAATCAATTTTTGTATTCTGTTCATTAGGTAGTTAACATTGACTTCCTTAGTTTTTAAACTTAAGGTATATAATTAAGTATAATTTAAATTAATTTAATCTGTTACCAAAATATCCTGATTTAGATGTACTGTATTGACTGAGATATCGACTGGTTGAGCTGAAGCAATAAGGGTAAATGTCGACTTCTAGAGAAACACATATTTTTCTAAGCCTTTTTAATCACATTTCTTAAAAACCCTTTTTCTGCTGTTTGTTTTCATTTAAAAGCACTCGATTTTCTTATAAAGCTACACATTTATTACATAAATCCTACAATCTATGATTGAGTAATAAATATTTTTGTTTGTTTAAGTTATTACGTTATTTTCTCGTAATAAATGTGTAGTTTACTCAGAAATCTATCACTATAAATAGCTGTCTATGATATTAAAGTATTTTAGAAGACATTTGTAGTTAGTAGTAACATTAACTACGATTTAGAACCCTATTTACATAGTATTTGCAGTAGTCTTATGAATACTGTCTTAAATCTCTAAAAAAAGTATATTTTCCCACGCAATATAAATATTTTATATATCATTAATATTTCAATGTTCTGAGTAGATCCCGAATGTAGCTGACCAATATGTTTGATATCGACGTGTTCATCAAAGTGATAGAAAATGATATTTTTGTATTTGTAACCTAGAAATCCTATTTACCCCCGAATTCCTATTAAGTAGTAGGTTTTTAATTCGTAGGTCATTAAATCAGATATGGTAGGGGTTTGTACACTTATTTTTCCGTAACTTCGATTTCTAATTATAAGAATAAAGTATGGTAAGAGAGTCATTTCCAAAGTATAATTATTTAGAGAATCTCCAAGTAGGTATATTTAATGTGGATTTGAGTTACACTATAATACAACCTATAATTATTATTTAGACTAGTTTCTGTTAAATATTTATATTACATTTATAAAAAAAGCAGAAGGTTACTTCCGAAATCTGTTATCAATATTTCTAGCTTTGGATTAAAAAATATCACTTCCAAATTTGATTTCGTGACTATTGAAAATGAACATCGCAATGTTGTCGTTTTCGTCTCAAATTTGTTTTCGATCAAATACACAGAATGTAAACCCGACGGTGGTAAGCATTAAGTATGCTTATGTATACTTTATCTTTCAGCACTAAAAGCATTTCTTTCTCCATTGTGCCTATTAGTGATTATTGTTGATTATTTTCAGAGTATGAATTTTATTGATGGTTGTAATTTAATGTATATTAAAGTGTTTCCTTTTGGGTGTTTTCAATATTTTTATGATATTTATAAATGATATTTGTACCTACTTACTTTTAGTGAGAACGCGACCTCACTAAAAGGATGTTAACAGTTAAATAATTCAAAAAATTAAATATGTTTAACTAATTTTTTTGCGAAGAACTGGTATAATTCACTTATTATAATAATATTTTGTGAGAATAATGATGAGATTTATTATTTTGGTAGGTTTATTTTATTTTAAATATTGGAAACACCAAAGGAGATTTCATGGTTTTCTAAATTGGATATCTTTCCACTCGTTATTCCTTCCACTTCAGTTTCCTTCAAAAGTTTTTTTTTTGTTTTATGTTAATATTATGTTAAATAACGTATGCACATATTCACCATCTCCTAAATACAATATACTATGCCATTTACTAAAAACAAAATCAGAAAATTGTTTATGGGTTTTTGAAATTTGGCAATTTAAGTATTGCATGAGATGAATTTATTAAAAGTGCACACGCTTAATTCGTTGAAAAATTTCCTTTAAAAATTGCACAAGTTAATTTTAGACGTTCAAGACTCTCTTTCCCGACCTTCTATAATAAAATATTAGGGAAGTAGACTTCGATGCTTAAGAATTACTTAAGGCCCCAAAAGTGTTTAGGATATGGTGAAAATGATCGTTGGATGATAATTTAGTACAAAGTGGCAACTCCATGTGAACTTTTTGAGTTAAACAGCCAGCTTGTGAAGCTGTGTATCTCGTGGCCATTTTAAGTTCGTTATGTGACTAATTTAGACATAAGACCATTTTGTATCAAAGTTAAACTGTATGAAACGTTTGGTAATTTACATAGAACAATAAAAGTGTTTTAGCATGCACTGGTTTAATTTTCTCAATATAATGACGTATCAAATAATTACCAGTTAATAGCGGGCAATTAGTTCGAGGAAAATGCGATTATGTCAGTTAACTAACAAGCTAAGTGTAAGGTAGGAAGTCACGAATATATAACATTCGCGAAACCCGGCAATCCAAAGGTGTGAATTATTGGTACCGAGCGAATGATCGATTATCGAATAACGATAATAATATGAGAAAATTTAACGGATTTTCGAAGCGTGAACGCTTTCGTTTTCGTAGGACAATCGAGTCACGTTAAAGATAGTCACGGCTGCTACCCCTGTCTGTACGTGTATAGATTTCCCCCAGCGTCAGTCGCTCCTCGGACATTAAACACTAACCACGCTCTTGAACAATGTGGATTGCGCGAATCTCGTAAACAATCGACATGAACAAACTAATTAAGGTTATACTCTTGACGATTGCGGTGTTTCAGAATGCCGGTTGTAAAAGAACTAAAAGTAACAAGTTAACAAGTGACACGGAGGAATCGACCCCCAAACCTAGTGTTCTCACGTATTCCACTTTTGGATTTAACGATGTTAGACATTACGACGGCTTTGTGCCCACCTCACCTCAATTCGCAAATGGTTTCTCTGGTGACAACCAAGAATCTTCGACAAGACTCTATGCACCTGCGTTCCCAACGAATCTAGATTCTTCAGGATTCGGTGAGAATTATAATTCGTCTCCAGATGGACAGTCTCTACCTTCGGATGAACAATTGCAAACGAGTATGTCAAAGTATCAACCGGGTAATTTAAATTACTTTACTTCCCCTAGTTTTGACAGCGTCAAAGATCCTAATAAATTTATTTCGGATTCATCAATTTATGACCAAATTGATAGTAATAATAACTCACCGATATATGGAACTAAACTTAATTATCCTAAGCAAAAAATTAAAACTAACGAATACAAATCTGAATATAATGCCTCAAAGAACGAGATTTCTTATATAAATGCTGAAGCTTTCACCAGGAATCAGGATACTTACATACCACAGAATACAAAACAAAATAATGACGATGTAAAGTATCATAATTATCCCTCTTCTTACCAATCTTCTTTGGCAAAATATTCTGCAACAACTATTGTGCCACTTGAATATGAAAATGAAAACATTAAACCACCCACTTCAGCAAGTGCAATTAAATTGCCTAAAGTCATTGATTTCACAAATATGAATCCATATTTCTCGAATAATGACAATATATATATCGGATTTCCAAACCCAATTAATTCATTTACTGCTAATAACGATGATAAAGTTAACTACAATGAAAATATCAATAACTTTAATAATGATTTTGATAAGAACATGAAACCCCTCCCACATTTAAAACATAATAATGTCAACTCTATTAACGACGCACAGAAAAACGAAAAAGAAATAGCACAATTAAATTTTATTGCTAATCAAGGATTCTCTCAAAATTACTTTAACAATAAAAATAAACTAAAGGCTAAGTATAGTTTTAATTACGATAAATTAAAAAAGCCTTGGGATTATAGCAGTAAAGACGAAAATGGTAAAAAATCAAGTATTTCTGGATATCAATATGCCACAAACCACAAAACAACAAGCTCTAAATATGGAAGTCTGTCCAGTCATCCTTTTAACAGCAGCGTCGATAAAATTGTTCCTGACAGTAGTAACTTAGATTATTATAATTATCAACATCCTGAAACTGACTTTGGCAGCATAAAAAATTACCCTCATTTACAATCTTCATTTGACGATAATGAAAACATGGGTTTTGCTATTAACTATGTAGATAAATATAAACCTTTAAAGGAATATCAGAATACCTTTAACGACGTTTACACCACGCCTCCAACAGCTACATCTCATTGGGGTAATTTATTTAAACAGACTGAATTTTCTTCACATAAAACCCATTTACGAAAACCAATCCATCAGGAAGATAACAGTGAGATCGTGCACATTCCTAAAAGACCTTCGAGTGGAAAATACGGAACACAATTGGAAAGTGACTCCTTTGATGAGTTGTTTCACAGCCACAAGCCACATAAACAGCAAAATGAATGGCCTAAAGAAAACCATAATAGGTACAAATCAGAAGAAGATCTGCTAGGCTTAAGAAATCATGATTTTACACATTCTTCTTATCCGTCCTTCAGGCCAGGATATTACGAGCCGCCCGAAGAATTTGACTACAAGAAACTTGTAGACAAATGGAAACAAAATTATTTGAAATCTAAATACAAAGATTCCAACCGTGAATATGAAACATACGCATCAGAAACGAAACCCGTCCATGTTCCAGTACCGAAGCCATACCCCGTAAGTATGTTTTCAATGTTGTTCATAGATCGTCAATCATGTAATTAATTAAGAAAAACAGCGGAATGCGGATGAGAACTGGCGCGTCGTGCACTATTTTCTTTGCTTGCTCTTGTAAAAATCAGCACGCATGAAGCATGTTTCAAACTATAAATCGCATAATGTTTTAGAAAATATTTGATTGCACTGTAAAGCAATAAAACCTTAGAAAATATGGTCTATCTAAACACTATTAATGACAAGATCAACGAGCTACGGTTCCACTACATTGGTCGTTTCGAGTTCAATATCTAGTGAAAGCGATATCTAATCCTAGACCACAATAAATACTTATTCTATCAACAAGACATTCACAATTTCATTATTTATTTTAGGTTTGGTGATGTATAATTACGTGTGAAAGGTGAATAAGTTGAATTAATTTCAATGAATAAAACTATATTATCCCGCTGTAGACGAATTTGTAAAATTAATATTCTGATTAAATAAATTTCACAGTTCTCAACACAATATTGCATGATAATGAATAAGAAATAATTAAAATGCAATTCCTCATCACGTCAACTCCGTTTTGTATGCTATACACAACCACAACTTCTATCTAATTGGTTTGCATGACGTGCACTCATTATTTCATGAAGTTCTTTAGAATCTGAATACTTTCTTTCCTCGTGCATCGGGTTCGGTTCTTCCTTCGCACATTTAGAACAGTTAATCATTTGCAGATAGAGGTACCTCATCCAGTGATAGTGCCAGTTCCTCAACCTTATCCGGTTCACGTCCCGATTCCGAAACCGGTAGCGGTTCCGTTTATCCGGGAGTTGACCGTGCCCATTGAGAAGCCTGTGCCTTATCCGGTCTACAAAAAGGTTCCTTATCCGATCGAGAAGCCGGTCCCTGTACCTGTTGTAAAACAGGTAGGGATACTTCAATGAAAAAATAATTAATTTTTGATTTAATTTTCTTATTAATACATTTTGGACATTATTTTTGTATATACTGGTAATTATAATTAATGATCAATGTTGTAAATTTTTTGTAAAAAGTGTATAATAGTTATGTGCATGGTTAATGGTTTTATCTACTTAGGTTACATATTTAGGCGTTAAAGTACCCCTGATAAATACCTATAACAAATAGTGGATAATTTCGTTAAAGAAATGGCAGAGATTTTCAAAGTGAGTATTTTAAAGTAAATATAATGAAAACGTGTTTATAACCTTTTGTTTTCCATCATTTCTATCATATCATGTTTATCTAAGTGATAATCTTTTAATAATAAAAATAAAACAATCGAAAATCGCGAACTCAATTATGATATAATTAAGTATGAAGAAAATACTTATATGTAGATGTATTAGCAATATTTAAAACATTAAAAATTATTTTTAGTCATTATCAATATTAATCAATATTCATTGTCAGTAAATGTTATATGTTTCTTAACATTATGTTTCTTAGGTGCCTGTACCAATAATGAAACCATATCCCATCGCTGTACCACAAGTCAGACCTCTATTTCATCACACGCGACCTCATGATGATCGAGATCCTGATTTAGAAGATGACGATGGGTATCGGCCTCGGCCGGAAAGCGGCAAGAGAACACCGAATTTGAAGCGATTTAATAAGTAAGTTATGGCAAAAGTTATCGCTTTAATTAAAATTACGAAACCGTTAATTTTATTTATAAACCTCCCTTGATACCATTGTAGTCTGTGTTCGTGACTGTAAAATTGTGATCAATATACGCGCTTTAACGCTTGATGACTTTTGCTAACACACAAAGGCATTTCAATTTACAGTAAGAGACAGCCACCTCGAAGGCCCTCACGTATGACGTATCAAGATCGGGACAGACGGCGACCACCACAGCGCCGGCCTTCCAGAGACCAGAGACATAGACCTTCACAGAGTGAGCGCCGTCCAAACAGACATCATGATGAATACGAAGAATATGAGCCAGATTATGTATATTGCAAACGAACTGGAGACTGTTGAGTTATGCCAGTAGGGCTTAACTTTGGGGTAAGAAGCTTTTCCACTGCTGTGAACTAAAAAAATAATAGGTACACACACAAATAACAAGAAATTTATCACTTAAACCTTTAAGATGACGCATTGAGAAAGTAAGCGCAGGAGATTCGATTTTTTTGAGAAATTAAAGAACTTAGGCAAGTAGTTTTTGACTATATTATTATAAGCCTTCATGATATGGGCTTCATTTTCACAGTTACCGTTACAAAATTGGTTAAATTTTATAACACAGAAAAAATCAAACTTACCTTTAACTTGTAATATTGTTTATCAATGCCTCACCTTAAGTAGATACCTACTACTTAAAATAAGTCTATGTCCGTTGTGATTTTAAGTAAGAACTTCGTTTCATCGGTATGCTGCATGTGCCAAAGTTTCTTTTAGATCTGCTCGAATACATTATTTATTTCGAATACGTTATTATATGTTAAGTTATGTATAAAGTAATCTAGAAATGTTCTATTAGTTAATTATATTTTATATTTAAAAAACGTCTTTTTATTTACTATATACAAATAATATTTACAGAACCGTTTCGTTGGTAGCGCAGTGCTATATAAACATATCTCATGCTGATCAGTTGATCAGCTACTTGAGACTTTAAAAACCATATCAAAATCAACCGAAAGAAAAACAGGTCTAACAACGTCGTCGTCTTCCATGCCCTACTGCTACTAGGAGACGTAGGAGTAGCTGATACACTCTCATATTAGCTCCCTCTTTTTCATGTTAAATAAAGAAACTGATGAAGTATACTTAGATTGTATTAAATACGCAATATAAGTTATTTATGAATCGACCTGTAATGCAACACTCGCATCTAAGGTCATTGACAATGCGTCTAGTGACTCTTGTGTTATTAACACGTGATTAAATAGATGAGATGAAGTTTCGGTCTCGCATCGATGCCCGCTTTTACCAACGCTCTGCTGGACATGGCTCTCATTCCGTGCTAATTCACGAGAATTTGGTTCCTATTGTTGTTAGGGTTTTGCGCTAGAAAACGTTTATGTGTGTTTGTTATTACAACATGTATATTGAATAAAAAGGAATTTCGTCTTTGTTATGATCCAATGATAATTACCTGGTGAAATTTTATTGATTGATTAACAATATGATGTTCGAATTAAAAGTTATTACTTATATGCAAAATAGGCGCATTATAGTCGTCGAGTTGCGGAAATAAGGCCGTCTTTACTTATAGTTACACTTATTAATAAGCTTATATCTACCTATTCTCAACTATAACGCTAGAGTTTAAGGCTTTTGGTATTAACTAATGTTACGTCACATCAACAGTGATTCTTAAAAATGGGTCCATACACAGAACCATATCCTGTATCATATCATATGATTTTATAAAGTCAAAAAATATATTTTTGTGAAATTATTCGTAGAGCACGTAAGAAAAAATCAAACACGCTGAAACGCCTGAACGGATTTGAATAAAATTATGTATGCAAATAGAATATGATTTGGATCGACACGTAGGAGTATTATTTTATATACCGGTTGTGTGTTCCTGTGGGATAATTTAGAGATACGAATATTCTATTTTTCAACTTCAGTATAAAATTGTTTTGATGTTATACATTGCAGATAAAATAAACATTATGTTTTAATTAATCCTATTAGGGAACTAACTTAGGAATCTAAGGATAATTTAAAAAAAAACTTGTACCTAATTGTGTTTTATTAATTTAGAGATACGAGTATTTAATAGGCTATATTATAACATCACGTTACGACAAGTTTAAGCGGGTGAAACCGCGGGGCACGACTAGTAAATAATAATTAAAAGGCAAAGTGTAATATATTTATATGAATTAGTTTGACGGCAACTATCATTCCTTATTGAGTGGGGCACTATCAAATAAATTTTTTCTATTAGTGATTATTATACCTTGTTCAGAAATATTATAGCTGGGAAATTCATTATTCATTTAATAAATATTCACTATTCTACATATATTTAACAATAGTTTCACCACAAGAGTGAGTGAAGTCCCGTGTCCCCTAGGGGTATGGGGCAGATGCATTTCACATCTGTTTCACTGATCGATTTTTTCTTTTAGGGGCAAGTAGGTGATCAGCCTTCTATGTCCTGCCAGACAGAGTTTTATTTATCTCCGCCGGGAATCGAACCCAGGACCTCTCGGTTGTAACGCTTACGCGCTTACCACTAGACCAAGGAGGCGATCAACAGTAGATTCTGAATAAAGTAAATACCTATGAGTAATAAAATAATAAGTACAACAGTTTTTCTCATTAAAACAAAATACAAGATTAATGCCATAACAAAGCTAAAAATGCGTTCCACACATGTTGTATTCTTCTGGCGTTGTTGTGCATCGTGACGCATTAGACGTTTGACCAACTTAGAAGGTACAAATTTATTTAATGATTTTTATACTACAAATAATGATAAAGACAAAACATAGTTGCCTTATCGCTATCAATCGATCTCTTCCAAGCAACCCAGTCATAAGAGGAGACTAGATAGTGAAATAATCTAATGAGAGCAAATGGAGAGACAATGGTTAAGAAGGAGAGTTGAAAGAGAAAAGAGAACGAGCAAGATGGAAATCATTGGGAGGGCATTTCAAAGCTTAGCATACATAGTATAATATAAAACTTATGTACTTTTAAAAGTACTACATTCATAGTATTTATTGCAGATACTTTTCTACTGAGCAATAGTGTTTTAATGGCGTTTTAGAAACGACTTATTGGGTACCTAGGCGTTGCTTTTATCTTAAACGTATAATTTACTTGAACTTAGAAATATTTTAATTTATAATTAGTCTACAAGTCACGGCCAGCGGTTGCATCTCACGATTTTATGCAATTATTTTGGTCTGAAACGCAACGGTAGATAAAATTTACGATGGAAAAATGCTTTGACAAATGTTAGTGATCGAGTAAGTAAGCTAAAAAAAACTAAATAAGTAGATACTTACCACGCCTATAACTATGCATTATATATATACATTATGCATTTCTGGTTCTGTTTTTTTAATGGTATAGGTATTTTTTTTTTTTAGACATTTTTTTTTTGCAATTGTGTTTGAATGTTTGTGTTGTCTATTTCTTCAAAACATGTGTTATGACTTATGTGGCTCAACCAAAATAAATAATAAATATATATGCATGTATATTTTCATGTGAATTGAATCTTCGTCTAAATTTGGAGGTAAAAAAGTAACGGCACTTAGCTATTAACAAATTATATACATACGATAAATCATTTAAACGACAAAATGATTATTTATTTTTCTTGTTTTTCAATATCAATTATCATTGACCTATAGAGATCCATGGGGTAACATGTTCAAAACAAAGAAAATATGTGTCTATCAGCGCTGGCTATGGAACTTTACTAAAATAAGTAAATATTTGTCTATTGATATAATAATACATAAATACTTATTTCTTAACATCTCACAGATAAAAAACATCAGAAATTTTACACTGACAAGGAATAAAAGTATAAGAAACAATACCTTTTATTAAAATTTTTACACATACCTAACAAGTACTATTGCAGGTCAATTGACGAAAGCACACATGTAGTTTTGTTATATTCACGTAAACTATTCCATGACTGATGACAAAACATAGCCTGAATAAATAGATACGTAATTGTATTTAATTATTAAATTATATGGTTGTAGAAGTTGATGACAATGCTTCTGGTAACTGAATCTGGCATCCCGCATCATGTCGATTAATTCAGAACCATGCAGTTAGTAACACTTGTATTATTATCGCCAGTTCCTTAATCTACGAGGCACATCGTATCCAATGTACGATTGCTAGTTGGTCTGTGGTAGGTAGCTTGTATTATAAAAATCCGTAATCAGTCGACGCCTTTAGTCGATGAAAAATCTACGTCTGTTAATAGTTCCGACTGCAATTTTGTATATGAAACCCGAGAATATAGCTCCGTTTTACAGTAAATTTTGAGTACGATTATGGATCAAGCATTAAACTATTAAATAATATTAGGAGTCAATCTAGGAGCAACAACTTACTCGCTAACATCTTTTTCTTAGTAACAATCAATCTTTATCAAAAAGGTTTAAAAATTATGTTTACACGATCATTGACCAATAAGTAATTTTACGGTATTTGTTTTATAAACTTCACCATATACATTTGTTTCATGAATTATAATTATGGTTCAACAGAAATTTACTGTGCCAAGTTTGAATCGATTGCAACAGACCATGTCGTAAATTCGATGCAGGTAATTCAAGGCTCATCCTATGGTCGACCCATTCGATTAAATTAGTAGGTAACATCAAACTATAAATTGACACTACGCGGATAAACCCATGTTTATTATCATAATGTTTTAGTGCTTTTCTAAAAATAACATGTTAGTAAAGTACGAAAAAATACTGATCATAAAAATTAAGTAAAGTCCCGCGTCCGTTTAACTAATTTGTTGTTTTATTTATTAGTTTTTTGTTATTGGTCTTTTAGATCAATGATTTTTGAGCCGTCACACAGATTACAGACCTATAGGCTATACCCAATGTTTTTTAGTTTTGTCTTTCTGGGATGCGAATTTCGATCATTTAAGTCTCTTTGGCAAATGGCATAAGGGTTGGCTTTATTCGTAACGAATGACGGAGAAACTAAGCCCAAATCTTATTAATTTCTTTGATGTCACAATCAAAAAGTATTCGTAGAAGTAGGTGATGTCAATGTTATCTTACATCCATGAGAATGGCTTAAGACAATATCCTTAAAAATGAAGAAAATTTCTATTGTTTACATTATAATAGCCTGTGGATATAAAGGCTGACGAGACCTCAAACTGTTTAGTCAGTGCTGGCGGTGCCGTTATATCAGTCGCGAGCACCTTTTACCTCACCAATACATAGCATGTAAGTCGTTTAATTATATATAATAAAGCTACAAATATGCCAATGGTAACTTTCAATATTGACCAAGAAGTTTCACCCAGGATTATTGACATTTCATAGACACAAACTTATATGAAAAATACGAACCTAACAATATATATTTCTCTTAATATTTGTAATTAAACGTAGGTATTTCTTTCCTCATTATTAAATATATAGTCTATTTTATTTTATTTTCATTGATCAGCATTAAATAAAGACAAAAGTAGATATAATTTTACTGTACACCATATACATTTCAAATCACTTAGATATATTATATAATAAATCTCAATAAAAATATGTCAATCTTTTAAACCAGATCATGTAGCCTTGTAAACAGTTACGAACATAGCAAACAAATAAGGTAGAGCTTTAGTTGCGACCTTAAATGTATTGAGTTCGGACTTCATGTAATAGATTGGTTGAATAAATATAAAGGATTTCGATAGGCACGTTAAAGTACATGACCTAGTACTATTTGTATTCATTATGTATCGTATTCAAAGCACCTACTGGCCTTGGACACTGCGACAAAAAGTCTCCTACTTCATTATTAGTTAACATTCTTTTTTATATGTTAAATCGCTAGCAAGCTATCTATAGGTACATATTTTTATACCTCCTCTTACTACTGCGTAGCAAGTAACGGTCCTGGATGTTTTTAGGACGTAAAATAACAATCTTCGACCTCTCTAAAATCTAAAATCCCAGTCATCAACAGTAACATGTGAGAATATAGAGAGATAAGTAACTAGAGTAGGCATTTGCAAAGGTAGCTTAACTGTATTAATAGAAAAAAATCCATCGATCACTCTTCTACATTTCCCTCAAAAGTTTATATAGTTACGTGTAAGTACTCCGACTTGAAACACTGAGCTACAGTAAACTATATTTTTATAACGATTTTGTAAATAAGAAGGCAAACAGTCTAAATATTAATCCAATATATTATAAAAAGAAAGCTTATTTTTTTGTAATAAATAAAGTCAGACTACTAATTTAAAAAAAAATCATTGATGGAAAGCCTAGAACCTTTCTGAAGACATATATATTTTTTGTGACGAAGACGAAGTTGCGAAAAAAAACTAATTCATAATAATTGTATACTTCAATCGATTTGTGCAATGCTTACCTATTACTAGTACTCAAGCCATCCATAAGTTTAGATCGATTGAGAAAGATAAGCTTAGTTAGCTTTTAAGAAAAAAGTAAACTTCAATACTTCCTTAGAACGGACGGAATGGATGAAATTTGGTACAGATATAGATTATTGCATTGCATTGTGTGAAAGTGAGGTTCACATTGAATAACTTTTCCTTATAAACAAAGTTCCGGATAGGGTTTATTAATAATTAACTCATCTCTAAACGTTAAACTACTAATTCATAGTAGACCTCAATTACTTATAGCCAAACCAGAAACTGGACAATAGTAACATAGTATTTGCCATAGTTTTTATAATTTTACTAGCTGACCCGGCAAACGTTGTTTTGCCATATTAATTTTTGGGGTGGGCTACCCTTATCACTTAGGGGTATGAAAAATAGATAGTAGCCGATTCTCAGACCTACTGAATATGCGTATAAAATTTGGTAAAAATCAGTAAAGCCGTTTCGGAGGAGTAAGGTAACTAACATTGTAACACGAGAATTTTATATATAAGATTAAAGCAACATGTGACTAACATGTGAGAAGTGAAATGTTACGAGCAAACAATATGCTTACGAAACAATAAATATAATTGCATTATACATTATGAAAAACCGCCTAAAAATCTCACACTATTGGTTTCAGGTCGAAAATGAGAACAATTTTATTCTTAGCAATAACTACGATACTAGGATGTAAAGCAGCAACACCGGACTTAAGGTTTGCGTGGAAGTTTGTGGATTATGTCTGGGATTCCCCGGACCAGCGGGAGACTGCTGTAAAAGATGGCTTATTTGTTCAGGCGAACAACCTTCCGTTAGGCTTAGCGAGATGGAAGAATAAGTTATTTGTCACCGTGCCCAGATGGAAAAACGGCGTTGCTTCATCCCTGAACTATGTAGATGTCGATGGACCGCAAGAACAACTACTCAAACCATACCCATCTCTAAAAGATAATTTAGTTCCGGACACAGCGAAGGAACTTCCATCGAATAGTTCCGTAATTTCAGTCTTTAGAGTATTCGTGGATGTTTGTGACCGCCTTTGGGTTATGGATTCTGGCTTAGCTGATATTTTAGGTGAGTTTTCTAGCAGTTCTAGAAAGCAGTTACACAACGTAAAAGATGTCGTGAAAGAAGATAAGGATTTATATTTTGTACGTTGTTACATAAGTAAATTTAATATAATATTATGTAATGTAGGAAGTAGATGCGATAAAAATAAATTTTGAACAAGTAAGAATGTTGGTGGATTAAAAGCTTCGCGGCTGCATAGGTAAAGATTACCCTGGTTTTAGAAATGCCTTATCTTTCGTTATAATTGCCCTCAATCCTTAAGAAGTTGTATGTATTATATTGCAGACCTCTCATTGCGAACATTGATAAGAATATTTTGTGGATTTTGCTGACTCTTTTACAGGACAGGTGTATATATAAAAAGTCAGCTAGCATACGTGAACTGGACATTAATTATAATTGAGGATAGAAACTCAGCTATTGTTATATAATTTATTTTATTAGACAGCTTTGATTGCGATCAACCGCAAAGCAATTATGCACCCACTCGCCGGTTTTTTACCAAGGTTAGGCACGACTGCATGGGAATTCTTAATTATTGTCTGTAATTAATTGTTCACCATTTTTTACTGTTTTGCAAAAGCAACAGAACCTGATAAAATTTACTTAAATTATCAAAATTTTCCTCGCTATTTTTATTTTGATTCAAGTCATCTAAATAAACCTATATGTATTATTTATCAATACCTAATTGTATTTTAAAAGGTTCACCAAACCAAGTGGCCGGCCCGTCCTTGGTAATTTTTGATTTGAACACCAACCAACTTCTTCACCGCTACTTCTTCAAAGTTGGGGATATGAAGGAGGATTCGTTCTTTGCTAATGTGGTATGTAATATAATATATGTTATATGAATATATATTAAGATACTTTACTAATAGGGTTGAGAAAATATTTACAGATAAAAATAATTTCTTATACATATACTGCTTCTGTGTATCCGTAAGATCCTAATGAATATACGCAGTAGTTGGTTTAAATTATAATTTAGTGTGATTTTACCAACTTAATAAAGGATGAGGTTCTTAAATCATTTTTTTTTTGCATTTTTATGTTATTGCTAAAGTTCATAACTGTAATCTATATATATAAAAATGAATCGCTGAATGTGTTGGTAAGCGCAAATCTCGACAGCAGCTGAACCGATTCCGCTAATTATTTTTTTATAATATTCCTTGAAGTACGAGAATGGTTCTTACGGAGAGAAAATATTGTAAATTTGTCGAAAAAATAAAATAAAAGAAAAAACATTTTCCTCATACATTTTCTATGGAATGACGTTTTACGTGACACGTTATTATTCGGAACTTTGACGCGATACGAAGTTCGCGGGGTCCACTTGTATGTAATAAATTCAGGATAATTAAAAGCTATTTTTAAATAACTATATATACCTACCTACTTAATATGAATTCGAAGATTTGTTTGTTAAAATCTATATACTTATGTGTCATTTCAGGTGGTGGACGTAGACAAAGACACTTGTGATAACGCTTTCGCTTATGTACCAGACTTGGGTGGGTACGGAGTCGTGGTATATAGTTTAAAGGACAACGACTCTTGGCGCGTCTCCCATCACTACTTCCACTTCGAGCCGCTTGCTGGATCCTATAATGTCAGTGGTATTGAATTTCACTGGACTGATGGAGTTTTTGGCTTAGCTCTGTCTGAACCTAGAGAAAATGGGTAAGTCGCGTTTTTTTTTGCATAAATTATCTTTTTAGTTTAAAAACCAGTAAGACAATATCAAGTGTGACAATATCAATTTCGTGCTCATAAATTCCGAAATAATTTAACCATATCATACAAGTATAGAGTACCTAAACAGATTACAAGATTGCCAATAGAATCGTTAACTAATTAATTTAATTATAAATTAATTAAAAATAGAATCTTTAATGGATTCGAAGTTCGATGAAAAAACGAGAATACCTTTTTAAGCCTTAAAATTATAGTAGCTATAGACACTAGGTAGTTGTTTCTTAAGCCCCGACGCAAAAAGGGGGGTGTTATAATTGTGACATGTCTTTCTTTTTGGATCGAAGGTTAAAAATGATCATCTGAGATATATACAGTGAGTGTAAAAAGTATTCGTACACCTAGGGTTGTAATTAAAAAAATACAAATTTGATAGTTATTTTTTTAATTTATTTAATTTAGACGATACTAACAAGTAGCTCAAGGTCGTTGTAATCTGCTTATGACCAAAAAAATTTTATAAATTAAAATTATAAGCAGCATAACAATTTTTTTATATTCACTACACAAAAAATGGCTATTAAAAAGTATTCGTACATTTATTATATTTCAAGTTGAATCGTGTTTGTTTGTTTATCCAACATATTTTTTCGTACATATCGTATTCGAAATTTATTCTTAAAGCGCAATATTCAGTTTTATTTACACTTGTGACTTGTATAGACGCGTTTAATAGCAAAAATGGGCCGTAAAGGAAAAGAAACGAGTGAAGAGGTAAGAAAATTAATTATTAACTTACATAATCAGTGCAAATCATTAAGTCAAATTGCAAAACTTGTCAAAAGACCACGCTAGTATTACAAGAAATTAATATTAACAATAATTGTAAATTATCAGTCAGTACTGTACGAAACATCTTACGCAGTAATGATTATCATGGTAGATCTGCGCGCAAAAAATATTGGGTGAATGATATTAATAGACAAAAAAGATTAGAGTTCGCTAAAAAATATATTCACAAAGAAAATAATTTTTGGCAACGTGTTATTTTCATAGACGAATCAAAATTTAATATTTTCAAATCGGACGGGCATTATAAGGTATGGAGAAAACCTAACACGGAAATTAAAAAAGAAAATTTATGTCAAACACGGTGGCGGATCTGTCTTAGTATGGGGTTGTATTAGTGCTACTGGGGTGAGAAAGCTTGCTTTTATTGATGGAATTATGGATCACAACATATATATAAACATCCTAAAAAAAAATCTTCACTCAAGTGCAGCAGAAATGGGTTTTAAAAGTGATTGGAAACTTTTACAAGATAACGATCCTAAACCTAAAGCATGGAATACTAGAGCAAGGATCCTATTTAACACACCAAGTTACCTCGAAATTCCTCCCCAATCACCTGATATTAATGTCATAGAGCATGTGTGGAATTATCTAGACGATAAAATTCGAAAAAGAGCAATTTCAAGTAAGAAAACGCTAAAAATTGCAGTTCGTGAAGAATGGGAACTGATACCACCTTCTTATGTCTCGAAACTGGTTGATTCGATGCCGCGGAGACTCCAATCTATTATCCATAATAATGGTGGACCAACAAAATATTAATTTTTTTTTTTAATTGTTTTAAAATAATTTTCTAAGTGTACGAATATTTTTTGTTAGCGGATTTTCGCATAGTAGATATAAAAATATTTTTTTACTACTTATAATTGAAATTAAATTTTTTTTTTGTCGTAAACAGATTACAACGACCTTAAGCTGCTTGTTAGTATCTTCTAAAAAAAAAAATTTAAAAAATAAGTATTAAATTTGTATTTTTTTTATAACAACCTTAGGTGTACGAATACTTTTTACACTCACTGTATGTCTGCTTGATACTCCACAATAGAGATACGGGGTTTGCATTTTAAGGTCAAAGAAATTTATTCTCAAAAAGACAGTCAATTACATGAGAAAACAATAGATACATTCCATAACACAAAATCATAAAAGGAAACAACAAATGGTTAAATGGTAGGTACTTATTTACAAATCTCCGCTAAATCAGAGTCAGTGCTGATTTAAATGCACCAAATTGTTCAAATTTCCTTATATCAGGTGTATTGTATAATTGACAGTGTATTGTATAATTACTGTCCTACCTCAAAAGTGAATTTTTTTTTACCATAGACGTAACTTGGGCAAAACATGGTAGCTTGTTCGTCCCGAGTCGCGCTTAACTGCATGTTTTGTTTTTGTGGGTGTGATTGAGGTGTGAATTGTTTTATTTAATATTTTTCGTTAATTAGGCATATTGTGTAATATATTCACAGCTGTTTAAGATTCATAATACCAGTTTCTTTGTAGATTTTATTAGAAGGGCAAAGGTAGGTAGTACCTACTTTCGGTACGTAAAGTGAAATAATAATTTTACTAGAATGCACAATAGAATTTATAAGTTTATTTTGTGCTACTTGTAATTCGGAGAGTTTGGTATTGTTCATTTCACATTGATGATCTCAAATCTGAAATTATAATAAAATATTTGCGGTAGGTAAATTACTAAATGTCACAAACGGGTTTTCGAAATAACACCACAATGACCGGACGCTCACTTGAGGTAAAATAAATAATGTAGATAGGTACATATTTACGTAGAATCTGGTATCAAAGTTGTTTGAGAACTAAATGTGAATAAATAAAAACTAACATTTTAAATTTTCAGATACCGTACGATGTTCTTCCATGCTTTCTCCAGTACTAAAGAATTCTGTGTATCAACAGAATTGCTTCGTAACTACACACACATCGACAAAAACGAAGCATTCCACGATTTCAAGGTATTAATTATTATTGCAATTCTTACTTGTTTACTAAAGGTTTACTTATTTACTGAAGGAGAATCTATATAGATAAAACAAAGTCGGGTTATTTACATTAATAACTCAAGAACGGGTGGACCGACTTTGATGATCTCAGATTTGTTGGATTCGTCTAATTTGAGAATAGCAGAATAATTTTTTAAAATATAGATAAATTCACTTAAAAGTGTTTATGAAGGCAATTCGTTCCCTCATACATTTTCTATGGAATGACGTTTATGGTGACACATTATTATTCGGAACTCTGACGCGGATGATACTTAAGACGCGATTATCAAGTGTTTTTGACCATTATTGAATAACAAGTTTTAACATAATCTAGAGTAAGGTTGTTTTCGTCTTGTCTTGTTAAAGGCGATTTTACCATAAATTTGGCCAAGTATTTTTTAGTAGCGTCTGCGTTAAATATTTGTATGATAAAATATTTTACGCAAACATATTCAGCTTCTACATTTCATAATTGGATTTTTTTATAAGCAGAATTATGTTCAAGGCAATTTACTTAAGTAATAAATATCAGATATGACTTCCCTATCTCGCTAGTTAGAGGACCTACCTAACAATGCATTGTGCCTTCTGCACGCACACTATTCTGCTTCAAATAATGTTAAGCTGATAAAAAGATGATTAACTATCCAGAAATATTCAAAGTGCACTCTAAAAATTGCTACGTCTTAAGTGAATACTGTTATGTTTAGCAGAAGGTAAATATTTTCAGTTAAATCTTAACAGAAAATATTTACCTACCTACTCATAAAGCACCGATGTCCGAAAAGTAAAAGTTGTTTTGTAGAATTATTTCTGTTTTATTCAATTCTTTTTTGTGAGTTTTGAAGTCACTTTAAAATTTATAAAATTGCATTTTTGCTAGATAAGATTATTTAGTTGCAATTTTTCGTTTAACCTATAAGCCTAAACGAGTATATTAAATTCTTAATTAAATGTGACCTTGCATATTATATTAACTTTACTTAATTTCCGGAACTTTCAGTCGAGCGAAGGCTAGACTGACAAAACTTTTACTGACCTTGAATGATTATATTCATTAGTTTTTGTAATATACTTATTTATATATCGGTAAAATAGCTAATTGTTGATTTATTTCCAGTTGTTGGGAGACCGTGGTGCCAACACACAAGCTTCAGCCAGCTACTACGATCCTAAGTCTCACGTTCTTTTCTACACTCAAGTAAATAATTTTCATTTTGTCATACTTTGTAGCCTACAATTATTGCTTCCTTATACAAATTAATAATTATTGGTATCATTGCATTTAAATATCTATGAATTACGCCAATAATCTATACTTGTATAAAAAAAAGTCGTATTAGTTACACCGTTTTAACTCAAGAACGGCTGTACCAATTTTTGTGATCTTTGTGTTTTTGGATTTGTTTTCGTCGGGAATAGTATAATAAGTATGAAAAATATAGAAAGATTCACGAAAAAGTGTTTATGAAGAAAATTCGTTTCCTCATACATTTTCTATGGACGTTTTAGATTACAAGTCTGAAGCGATACGAAGTTAGCGGGGTCCACTAGTTATAAATAAAAGCCACATCAATATTTTTAGAATTTTTATTTTTTTTGCAGTTTTTAGGTCATCAAAGTTATTTAAATTATTCTCTATCAATATAAATATCGAAAAAATGATGAACTTACGATAATAGATAATGATTAACGTATCTATCTACTACAGATAAAAATATTTTTTAAAAGCTTCAATAATCACTCGGACAATAAACGTGTCTGCGTAAGGTTATAGTTAATTCAAATAATGTTAAATGTATTATAATTTTTATAACATTTAAAGGTAAACCGTGACGGCGTGGGTTGCTGGAATTCAAACAAGCCCTATACACCAGAAACTAACCCTCTCATAATATCGGATCATGAACTTATGGAATTCCCAAATGACCTAAAGGTAAACTTCTTTCACTTTGTTCGTATATCTTTAACTTATTGAATACGATGAGATGGAATTGAATGCGATTGCGGTTTAATAATTTGTTTAATACTAAATAATTATTCCATTTCTGCCTACACGGCATTATATTATGGCGCAGGCGTCACAAGTTCTATTTTATATCTAAATTAAATTTTGAATTTTAAATATACTTCAAATTATGTTTGTTGTTTTTTTTGATCCGATTTTGACAAGTTTTATGCATTGGTATAGAAATTTATCCAATTTTAAATATATATAAACACTCGTACCTCTATCCCAATATTTACAGAATTCGTCGGCAAGTTATTTACCTACATACTTAAATCAAAGAAGTAACATTAATAATCAATAATCACTTGATTTTCTTTATTTTTTTATTTTACGTTTATTTTACGTTTCATTTTATATTTCCTCATTTTTTCAGGTCGATTATGAAGATACTCTATGGATATTGAGTGACAAGCTGCCTCGATTCATTTTCAAGGGTCTAGACCCGAATGTAGTCAACCATAGGATATTCAGCATCAAGGTTGCTGATGCTATCGCGGACACTTCTTGCCAGTAGAATATTATTATGTGTACTATGTACACGCAGACTTGTAACTGTGAATTAAAATACAAAAATTTACAGCGTAGTTTGATTTTACCGTATTCCCAAGTCCCAATAATAACCAATATATAACCCAACATATAACCTCGGACGCAAAAATAGCTGTGTATTTTTGACGTGTTCATCCATTTATGAGGTATTCTTATTGTGAGTAACATCACGAGGTTTTTTTAAAATATTTCAATCTTAAATGATTAGATTATGAGACTAGAAATCGCAGCGCAGAGCAGTGCAGAGCGCAGCAGTGGGGCAAAAGGGGCAAGGGCTGGTTGCTTTTTGTTAATACGGGCCTATCTCGTAAAATATAATTGATCTTATATATATAAAAATCAATAGTTGTTCGTTTGTCCCGCTAAAACTCGAGAACGGCTGGGCCGATTTAGCTTTTGGTTTTGAGATGTTTGTCATTGTCCAAGGAAGGTTTAAATGATTAGAAAATATGGAAAAATTGCGATCAATTCCAAAATATTCACTAGAAATAATTCATATGGCAAAACAGCGTTTGCCGAGTCAGCTAGCACTAGATAAATAATAACATCTGTAGGTTTATGCATATTTGTGTCAGCTTAATACTTACAATATAATCTAGAGATTAATAACTAACTAACTCATGATATTAATCTGGCTTTAAAGTGCATTGTTTGATATTTACTATGCACGTGTATTTCATTAGAGCTATAAAAAGTATCATAATAAAATTTGTAACATAAGTGCATAAAGTTTTATCTAAGAATTAAACCTATTAAATTGCTTAAATTAGCTTAAATTGCTTAGATACAAAACTGGGTCTAATACACTGATCTTTTTCTTCAGGAATTCATCAGGAATTCAGAGGCAGGACCTTTGGCGCAACACACAGATGCATACACCATTTAGCCACTGTTAAATAAAAATTTAACTGCCAAACCCAAGAAAAAAATTAAGTTGACAGCTATTGTTTAGGAAAATAATTCACACTGCGCTTCTATTCTTGTACCTACAAATTGTATATACCTAGAGTATCTACATATTATTACGAAATCTAAGCCTAAGGTTATCTTCCTGAGAACTGCTTGTGTAAAAATTATCGTAGCAGTCACGAGTCACGACCTCCATAATTCGATAAAAACCGGAAAATCATTATTTGTTTTATAATAAAAATAAAAAGCTGATTTTAATAAACTGTATTAGAAAAATTGGATTTATATTCTACCTATAGGTAAACTCGCTGCTACACCGAATTGATAAATTTACCCATATTTTTTGTTAGATGTGCATGTCCCTGAAAAGGATATTATTAATTGTACTACAAAATATGGCATCAATTCCGATATAAATATTTGAAATGTATTAATAGAAACTAAGAGCTTAAAAGAAAACAATAATTGGAACATACAAATATATAGGTAGGCATATTAACCTATGAAATGTAATAATTAAAGAAAAATACTATTATTTCTAAAGAAAAACAAAGTAGGTACCTACCTACTTATATATTATTTTACTAACGAGTAATTCAAAGCTGCATTGATAAGGTTAGAGTTAACATTATGAAGATAACTCTTTAGTCGTTACATGAACATTATATCATATATGACAGAAACACCATTCACTCAACAGCCAACGAACTCAGTGGTCAAGTATAAAGTTTCACAGCAAAATGGCGCCAAACTACAAGATTGAAAAGGTTGCTATATTTGGAAGGTTAGTGCTACATCCTTTATAAAACCTTTGAAATATTTTTTTGATAAATTGAATATAGTACCTAAGTATTCAGTTGTAGAATTTGTTACACAAAACAGTAGGTAGGTGTGTAGGTAACAACCTATAGTAATATTTTATTTAGCTTTTATATTTAGATCATAAAGGCAATTATTATGCAAGACCTGATACAAATGACCTTAATTTTTCAATCATCAGTGTAAATTGTATTGATATTACGTATCAATTGCATTTGAGTAGGTACCTATTTATTGCATTTTCTGTGTAGGTAATAATAATAAAAATCACACATATATGCGCTTTTTACTATCTAATATTTAATATTAAATATTTATTTATTAAATATATGTGTGATTTTTATTATTATTACACAAAAAATGCAATAAGTAGGTATCTACTCAAATGCAATTGATACGTGATATCAATACAATTTACACTGATGATTGAAAAAATGCAATTGATACGTAATAACTATACAATTTACATTGATGATTGAAACAGTGGACACTGGACTGTAGTTATAGGTCGGTTCATTAATCTTATTAATTAAATATAAATTAAGTTTATATGAAAATTTCAAATTACGGTATGGACGTTCGTCTATTTCTCATGGCCTAATTATTGTGACATTGGATGCCAGTGGAGTTATGTTCGAGAAACATCCCCCGACGAAAAAAAGGGCATTTTTTTGTAATCATCATGTCGGGTTTTTTTATAGTGTATTTAAATATAGTCCACCGTCACACTTCTCCATGTTGAACCCAATTTCTGACTACGGCCTTACAGGTCTAAGCTAAGGCTTCCCCCAATATATTCAATTAATTTGTCATGGCTTCCCTTAACTGAATTCCGGGCTTACTCACACGAAAGGTAAACAATATATTATTTAACCTCAACCTATATATTATTATTCATGTACTTACATAACGATGACATTGAAAATCAAAATAAATTATCAGGTATCGTTGAAATTGCGTTTGTCTTTTGTCGTAATATTTAAAAACTCTGATATTTTTAATTTGCTCAACATTCTTACTAAAACAATAGCAATTTTATCATGACAGTCAAGGTTCCTGTTCAAGAGTGAAAAACAATTTATAAAATAAACATGTTCTAATCTCTTCTGCATATAACTGTTTTATTCATTATATGCTTAAAAATAATAAAAAATAATTATTTGATATTAATAAATATAATATTTCTACATACATTCATGTTATGTATGTTAGCGTGTGTTATATTCTATTTTTTTTTGAGAAGTTACACTTGCAACTAGGTTAATTTATTGATCGTTTAGACTCAGTATAAATAAAAGTTGCATAACAGCAACAAGTTGCAAAAGTTGCTCTAAGTAGTACGGTCACAATACGGCTTAAAGTTTCTCGCGAACCTGCACTTTGCTACGACTTAAAATAACCATTTAACAACTACTGACCTCGATGTCCTCCTCTCATCTGAAGCATCTCTGAATATTTTTATACATTAAATATTTGTATAAAAATATTCACGCGAATGTAAACCTACTATGCGCTGGAGGCCCATTCCAGAACGTGAACTTCAAGCTTCTTTTTCTAAACTAATTTTTCTTTACGAAATTTGACAGTTGAAGATGAAATAATGATTGATGTGACTCGACCCGAGTTCTGTACGATTACGAACGTAAAATTATGCTGTTTTAAATACTTTTTCAGTGGTCTTATTGGAAGATCATGGGCTATGCTATTTGCATCTGTTGGATACCAAGTGACAATATACGATATTGTCCCTAAACAAGTAACTGATGCTCTCGCTGATATCAAAGTGCAATTGGAGACTTTGGAGAGAGATGGTTTGCTTCGTGGAACATTGACAGCAGCAGAACAGTTCCAGTGCATCAAAGGTAATAATATATTTATTATTATTTTTTATTAAAATAAGTACTCGACAATACAACTACGCCATGATTTTTTCCTGCAATTTTGTATTTATTCGTTATTTATAATATACATAATATTTTATTTCGCTTATATTTATGCAGGTGAAATCCTATCTTTGTATAAGTGGAGATATTAGGTATCGAGTGTTATCAGTCTTGTCTGTACGAGTATGAATAACAAACAGGACCATTATCAGACAATAAATGATAATTATTGCTTAAGTATTACACATTAAACTTATTCCTTTCACCTTTATACTTATTTATAAAATAAAAAGTAATTAAATTATTATTTAAAATATGATCTACTTATTTATACTAGCTTGGTTTTGTATATTTAGCTTAAAGCGAATATCAGTCGCAATTTTGACGTCAGCATAGTAATGTCATTGGGAGAACGCTCTATAGTCACGTATGATTATTCTCTACATACTTACCTCTATGTTTAATCGGAGTACTTGTGTACATCTGCGGCATTATAAGAAGGTACATTTACTAAATCAATAAATTAATGCCCAAAGGTACGACGGATTTGGTTGTAGCAGTTAAAGATGCAATTTACGTGCAAGAATGCGTTCCAGAAGATTTAGATTTGAAAAAGAAAGTTTACCAACAGTTGGATAAAGTCATTGACGAGAAAACAATTCTTGCGAGCTCTACGAGTTGCATACTACCTTCTAAATTCTCTGAAAGTTTGAAGCATAGGTCCCAGGTACGATACTTATCAGCTACATAACAAATAACTATTTTTTTAAAGGTAATAGCTGGTTTCTAATACTCCTGGATTGTAGGTCATTAGTAATTGCTATAATATGGATGGTATAATATAATATTAAGTATTATAGAATTTCTGAATTATAGAAACACATTTAGGGTAGTGTTATAGTAAGTATATGATAATATACGGCTCTTAGCAATAGCGGCTGTTGTTTTCAATGTTTAATCCCGGCGTAAAGAACTGATTTCTTTTTAGGTTGTTGTGGCTCACCCAGTCAACCCTCCATACTATGTCCCGCTCGTAGAGATAGTACCAGCGCCGTGGACAAAGCCAGAAGTATCGAAAAAGACAAAGGAAATCATGTCAGAAATCGGCCAAGAGCCCGTTGCCCTTTCAAAACAAATCGATGGTTTTGTGCTCAATAGAATACAGTAGATAATACTTTTACTAACTAGAATAGACTTATTCATGTTATTTTATAATTTATAGCTGATATATTTTGCTTTGTAGAGCCTAACTCTCATTTAGATATACATAATTACGTACCTATTTCGATATAAAAAATAAATAAAATAATGGATACATTACCGACGGCACTCTTCTAACAAATACGTATGGTCAAAATTGATGCGTTTTACAAGTGAAATGAAAAGAAACGAACAAAATTCTAGGTTCATTAAGTCAAAAAGCAAAATTAAATTTCGAACAATCTTTTGTTCTTACTATTCAACTTTTGTTACCAGCTAAAAACATCTACTAAATGAATTTTCTAGATACGCGATCCTCAACGAAGTTTGGCGTTTAGTGTCCGACGGAATAGTGAATGTAGAAGATATCGATAAAGTTATATCCGAAGGTCTGGGCATGCGGTATGCCTTCCTTGGTTCTTTAGAAACTGCTCATCTTAACGCAGAAGGAATGAAGAGTTACATTGAAAGGTAACTTATAAAAATTAATATCTTTTTTAGAAGACTTTCATTCATAGGTATCAACTGAGTATTTACTAGATTAAATCATCAATATCTGCAGTTTCAAGAAAAAGAGGCCTCCTTGGTAGATTTTAACAAACAAATTACTTACACAAAGTCGCGGACTTAGCTATTTATCAAATAATATACCTACTACCTAATTACAATCTATTGTACAGTGCCAAGCTATTTTATCATCAGATTGCCAACTTAGGTCACGCTAATTTAAATTTTCTTTCCTACTTTCTATGTATGTTCATTATCATTTTTCAGATATTATGTCATAATTTATAAATTCTTTCAGGTATGGAGAGACAATCTATAATGTCAGTAAAACTTCGGGTGATATACCAAAGATGACGGAGTGCAAGCATGCGGACGACATCTGTGAACAATTGAATAAATTAGTACCCATTGAGAAACTGCCTGAACGTAGAGCTTGGCGCGATGCGTGTCTTACTCGACTATCTATTCTCAAAAACGAAATGAAGAAAAAATACCAAAAATGAAGTGCGCATAATAAACGTTTTAATAAATAAATTGATGATTTAATGTGTTATATTTTAAATATATATTATTTCATTTTGTATACACTGGTGTAAGATTTAATCATTTTTAAAAATATAAATTTTTTTAGACACTTTCTATGTACTTCTCTCACGTCTATTAATAATTAATAGTTTTATACACTTGAATCCCGCCACATATTTTGTGCATCCTATAATTAAAAGAAGTTGCCAGTTAATGGCTATTATTATTTCTCTCGGGTAATCTAATTTTTAGATTATAGTACCTACAGTGAAATACTGCTGGATATTTAAAAATAACAATAATTATAATGTCTACATGGTACTAAAAATGATTTGTGAAAGTGGTTTCGAAAGCACGAACACTTTTGAAATAATACATTCACTGTATTTTCACAATATTTTCACACATTACATACTCATTTTTGACGGGCAAAATAAAAGATAATACAACTTTCTAGTCTGTAACGACGATCCTTTCCTACCATAAAGTAATTTCTAAAGCGTTACGCACACTATAAGATGAAAGGCTTGAACGGAAATATACTTTTTGGTTGTGATTGCTGAAAAATAGTGAATTCGACTAGAAATGGCTACAACACACCCGTCTTCACCATTTCCATCCAAGTTTTCTGTCCCACTAGAACATTCTGTCTCATGTCAATTATCAATGTCATTGTCATTTTGCCATAGATTTTAAAAATATGTCGTTCGACGCTCGACTAGGGATGGCGATTCTTTCCGAAAAACATCGATTTTTAAATCGATTCGAATCGTGACCTAATGAATCGATCCACAAAAAAATCGAGGCCAATAAGATCTTTTTTCAAGTTTTTGTTTATAATGGAATATAAATCTATTTTTTTTAAGAACAATATACATAATTTAATGATCTCTTATCTTATATACAACAAACATGAATTTTAATGAATGATGACGCAAAGAGAAATGACAGTCACAGATACAAAATGTCAGAGATTACAAACAAACGTAACTTTTTTTACTAAAGAAAGGTGGAAAAATCCAAACATATAGCCATCTCGCGAGTTTTTGAATAATTAACTCTTTAACCGGCAGCCAGCAGCACTCTTATAATACGGGTACATTCAATTAATTCTGAATACTTTTTTGGTTTATACCAAAAAAATAAAAAAAATTGAATGTCGATTTTCAAGGGTGAAATATCGATTCACTGAATCGATTCAATACTAGATATCGATTTAAAAATCGATCTTTTTGGCTCCAAAAATCGATTCTTCGATTAATCGATCTCGGATTGTCATCCCTACGCTCGACTTGCTTCTTGCTGTCATCGCTGTGAGATTCTGTTTCGTTTTACAAAGCCGTTTCAATTTTACAAAACCATTCATATTTCATAGTTTTATTTACATATTCATAATAATATTACTATTTGATGGCGCAGATAGATTTTTAAAATGTTATAAAATTTATATTGATTAAATGAGATCCAGATTCGTATATTTTAAGAAATGTATGGATTTACATCCATAGTTTTAGCTTGAAAATAAAATAATAATTTCTCAAATGTGCAGTTGTGATAGATAATGGATCCAAGAATGTGCAGAAAAATCAGTAGCAGTGAAAGTCTTCCAGATGCTGATAATGAAGAATTCGAAGTGTCGAATATCATCGCGCCGCAAGAAAGCGAAGATAATTTGCTTTTGGAGGGCAGCCCAGAACCACAAACCGTGACCTGGCTTGACGACGACCAAATTGATGATCTTAATTTAGACCAAACTAACCTATTTTTTCATAGAGTTGATAGTGCAGATATAATTTATAGAAGCAAGAAAAAAAAGTGTAAACTGGTAGGCAAATATGTTATGGGAGATATATTAGGAGAAGGTTCCTATGGGAAAGTCAAAGAAATGTTAGACTCTGAGACTTTGTGCAGGCGTGCTGTTAAAATATTAAAAAAAAGAAAGTTGAGAAGGATTCCAAATGGTGAACAAAATGTTCAGAGAGAGATTCAACTGTTGCAAATACTTAGGCATAAAAATGTGATAGAGCTAGTCGATGTAATGTATAATGATGAGAAGCAGAAGATGTATTTAGTTATGGAGTTTTGTGTTGGTGTTCTTCAAGTGAGTACATACCAAAAAACTAGTATGCACTAAGCTGTAAGCTAAAAATGTCCTACAATTGTCCTGAAATATTAATTTATTTTAGGATATGTTGGAGTCCAGCCCTGGGAAGAAGTTTCCACAGCATCAAGCACATGATTATTTTACCCAACTACTTGATGGCTTAGAATATTTACATGGACAAGGTGTGGTTCACAAGGACATTAAGCCAGGGAACTTGCTTCTCACTCTGGATCAAAAATTAAAAATAACAGATTTTGGAGTTGCAGAGGTAATAATTTTGTTTTAATAACTTATCATATCATAGTGAAGTAACATCAGTTTTATGTTTTTTAAATAAGAACAGAAAAGCAATTTATAAGTAGTATCTAATATGTTTTATATATTCAAAAGGTTAAATTTCGTATTACATAAACATGCTTAATCCAAATAAAACCAGAAACAACATTTTAGACATAAATTTAGTAGTTAATTATTAATTTTGGAAAATATCTATGATTGGATTAAGGTTTATTCAATAATGTTTATAACAAGTTAGGAGGCTTACTATATTTTAAACTTATTTTTTGCATAAAATGGGCAATTTTGACACTCTTATTCTCTGAAACTGAAAGCCTTTGACAAATTTGATTTATAGAATAGTATAAAACAGTTATTATTAAAGTCCATAGTGGCTTATTCCAATATAAAACAATTTATTTAAATATATCTGAAATTTAGCAGTATGATTTTCATTAAATGTGCGACAACTGTTTTCTGAAATTGTGGACTGAATTAGTGGGGTAAGTAAACAAAGTCCTTTAAATAGTATATAAGTCTATAATGGCCCGCAAATTTTGAAACATTTAATATGAAATTTTTAAAAAGAAAATCCTAATCATAACCATAAAATTACAAAGAAACGCTGAGATTTAACTATAAATTTCTCTTTATTGCATAAGTATTTTTATGTAAAATTTATACCTAAATATTTGTTAATTCATAACAGAAAAATATTGCAAACTGTTTCTTTTTCAATTTTAATTATAAATTGTTTTTTCTTATCTTCTTGAAATTATATTATGATCTCATCTTGATGTTCGCAGCAGTGGAAATGACGCACGCTGCAGTTGCGTTGTCATGGTACTTTTACAGTTATTCACAATGCAGTTTTATTCCTTATATCCATTTTTGTCCTTGCTCTATTAGTCTTGATGTTGAAAAATAAATTACTTTTATGTAGACAAAAAGAATTTTTTCCCATTATTGTTTTGTTTTTAATACTATAATGAGGAAGCTACTTTTGATTCATTACATTCTGGAGGTCAATGATCTTATTTAACTATGAGCAATTATGTAGAAACTTTGATTAGTCATGTGTTTACCTAAAGGTTTTTTGCTGTGAAACAAAATGAATACATTGTTGTGTTGGTAATAAAGACAATCTTATTGCATTGATGCATGTAGGTCAAGCTCAACTTATCTTTGTGAATAAACTTAAGTACTGTAATTCACTGAATTTGTGACACCTTTATAATAATAATTTATTTTATAATATTATTTTTATAGACAACAAAATAAAAGTATTTTTAAGAGTCTGCCTCAAAATATTATTCTTAAAAATAAAAAATCATGAATGTTCAACCATGTAACCCATACTATAATATATATTGCTTAGACTTTTTTGATGTGTATATAAAAATTATATGAAGTCTTTGGTACTTATGTTTATAATTTTAATATTTTTTTATTTTTGTTTCTACTACATAGATAGAGTAGAGAGGCTACTAATTTTTTATATCCGAAAATAGAAAACGACGAAAATGTTTTCTTTTGAAGGTCTCATCAGTTAAACATAAAATTACTTTATTATAAGTTATTTTACATTTATTATGAAAAAAGCAGCAAATGAAAATAATATTTGGATTCCTAAAATATATTATTTGCATATACATTTAACAAATTTAAAATATACAAAACTAGTTGATTTCACTGTTAATGACATTTTCCCCTATAACCATTGCTGCAACATGACCTGGTACTTTGTTCTCTTAAAAACCAATGAATAATATGATGAATGGATGTTGTTTACATAAGCAAACTAGCATTGACTTTTGGCCCCTTTATTAACATCACTACATTGCTTTATAAATTTGAATACGCTTGATGCCTAAAATGTTCAATAATCAGTTTTGAACGCAATTTTAATATAGTATATAGTTATTGGTTTTATAGTGAAGTCCGTGTCCCCTAGTGGGGTATGGGGCAGATGCATTTCACATCTGTTTCACTGATCGATTTTTTCTTTAGGGGCAAGTAGGCCTTCTATATCCTGCCAGACCGAGTTTTTTTATCTCCGCCGGGAATCGAACCCAGGACCTCTCGGTTGTAACGCTTACGCGCTTACCACTAGACCAAGGAGGCGGTCAACTTATTGGTTATATTGGTTTTTATAGAGTATATTAAAGTTTTGTCTAATTGTCATGAAATTGGTGAAAGTTCTCTGGTGAGACTTATTATTGACTGTTTGGTTTTCTTTTGATTATTTTACTGTATATCTGCAAAAGCATGCAGTTGCATGAACTGTCAACTACTAATATCCAGAAAATATATTGTTTGAACTGCTGCAACCAGAGTTAGTGGTTGTATATTAGTCAATATTATTTATATATAGTCTCTACTTAATACAATTTCCAGGCATTGGATATGTTCTCGGCACAAGATACATGCTATACAGGACAAGGGTCACCAGCTTTTCAACCACCAGAGATTGCAAATGGTGCTGAAACATTCTCAGGCACAAAAGTGGACATATGGAGTAGTGGTGTCACATTGTAAGTTTTTGTTTAACAGGAGACAATTTTGATAGCATTAGGTCTGAATGTAACTAAATCTATATAATACCAGAGAGTGCAAGGTTTAAAGTAAAGAAAAAATTTAAATCTGGGATAATGATGAGTGTTATATTTGAATGTCTGTAATACTCCAAACAAACATTAATAGTTGGCGAAACTAAATGTGTATATAAAATTATGGATTTGTCATGCCGGTCCAAGAAGCTAGGTCGCGAAAATGCTATTCATAAAGTGTTAACACGTCATGTCCTTCACACGCTAATAATATTCTAATAAATTTCTCACAATATTGTATTGTTTGTGTGAATAATATTTGTATGAGTCAGACCTTTAAATTCAGATTTTTAATGTTATTATATCTGTAACCTATATTTTATTTTTAGAATATCATTCAGTAGTAAAATATATATATATGAATCGCGTTTCTCTGTCCATTTATTTATATTTTGGACCTACCAAGGCATCAAATATCTTATTATATTAGTAATACCTGAAGGAAAATTTGTAACAAACAATTTTTTTTTCAATTTAGTATTTATTTATTTATTTTTATTAAATATTTATAATAATGTACTTAAATATATTTACAAAAATACAAAAGCCTCATCAAAGCCGATAGGGTGCGTACCCAAAATTCTGGCTACATTAGGTACCGCGTTGTATTGCTATACTAACGCGTTAACAATTATTAATAAAATATTCCTGATGAAATTACCTTAATTGTTAGCTATTTATAGACTAGCTGTTATGAATATAATAGAGCATTAATCGTTTTCCTTTTGTAATATGAAACCATAATAATGTATTATAAACAACAACATTAAGTGCTTAATAACAAAACAAATACAATTATATAAGTTCAGTTATCATTTCAATGACATAGTAATAGTATATTTTGTTCCAGTTAATATTAAAAAATTGTATAAAGTGAATTTTCGTAACTCCTAGTGGGGCATGGGGCAGACACATTTCTGTATCGAAACTGAAACATTCATTTGTCTCCCTGGATTCGAACCCAGGACCTTCGGTTCGACACGCAGACGCGTAAACCACTTAGCCACTGAAGCGGTTTAAAAAAAAAGTATATAACCAGCAAAGTAGTTAATACATATTGTCTCTTAACCAAACCTTTTCACCATTTCGTATATACTAATAAAGCAAAATTTTCTCAATGTTAATGCCAAACAACGATTTTAAAATTGTAAATAGTAACCGTACATTTTTCTGAGATAAGTGTACGTTACGCTAGTAATTACGATTTTTAAAGAAATTAATAAATAATAGTAGTTTTTGAGATTATTCATTACAAATATTTTTATATATATATCAGTTATTAAATGCAGATTATACGAATAATTTGTAGTTCATTGTAGTTGAAATTTTTAGTAAAGACCAATAATTTCAGCGCCGGATTTGCTGTGTTCGAATCCCAGCATTAAATACTGAAATTTGTGCATTAGTCTGAGCTTACGGAATTTCTGTCTATTTATGAATAGTATTTGCATACTAGCGTGGCTGCTTAATCTGAACACGATTACCGGGTTAATCGTTGTTTCGCTAATCCAGATACAACATGACGACAGGGCGGTATCCGTTTGAGGGTGACAACGTGTATCGGTTACTGGAGGCAATAGGCCGGGCGGAACCAGCGCCGCCGCCATCCTCTGTTGGAAAAACCCTCTGTACCCTTCTCGTAGATATGCTAAAGAGAGATCCAGATCTAAGGCCCACCTTACAGCAAATTCGACTATATGAGTAAGTTTATAAAATTTTTACAGGAATTAGACGTGTCATGCTTGAAAATGCCCGCTACCGTCAATATCTAGTACGTGGCGTGGCGTACCGACAATATAAGACGACGATTTGAACTAAATAAAAGGATTTTAAAATTTAAAATTCCAAAAGTTTTAAACAATCAATAAACTGAGTAAGCGTCGATATTATCATAAATCAACAAATCATTTGTGGCTTGTCCACAATTATCGCGCGATCCGTTATTTGTAAGAACAGATTTCAATATCAAAAAGTGCTAATCATTATCGATCTTTGACAATAAGTTTAGTGTTAAAATTAAAATGATAATTAAATAACATGCATACAAATAAAACTTCGTTTCACTTTCTCAATTAAACAATCGAACCGATAAGCATTATTAAACTGACTTTAGAAAATACGTATTCTATTATTGACGCAAAAAGATCGCGGTAAGCATATTTATTTTATTTCTACTGATCATATGTATTTTTAGCTGGGTGCGATCAATACCTCCCCTTCTTCCGGGCGAGAAAATAGTGCAACCTCGTTCCCGCAGATCGGATGAATTGCACAGCTCTACGGTTATTCCATACCTTGTCGAGAGGCATTATGTGTCTGCGCAAGAGTATTTCACAGAGAGAGAACTTAGACACGGTGAGTAAAGATAATCCGCGTTGTTCATAAAAATCTAAAAATCCTGAATTCCTAATTTGAAGGAAAGTAACAACACTTTTTTTACTGGGTTTATTGAGGCATATTAAATTTTATAGATAGACTAAAGAATAATTATGTACAATAGAAGTAAAGACTTTTCAATTTATTTATTTATTAAAAACTCAAATAAAACTAAATAGTAAGTAAGGTGGAGCATAAAACCGTTGACGGTTTTCCGTCTAATTGATTCGTCGTTACAATCACTACATTGTATAAAACAAAGTCGCTTTTTCTTCCGCTATATCCCTTTGTATGCTTAAATCTTTAAAACTACGCAACGGATTTTGATGCGCTTTTTTTAAATAGATAGAGTGATTGAAGAAGAGTTTTTATATATGTTTTATACCCGTGCAGAGCCGGTGCGGGTCGCTAGTATAAAATAAAAGAAAGACAGTTATTCTTGTAACGAAAGTTGTTTGAGGAACGTCAATAATAAGTTTTAATGTGGTGCGCAGAATTAAATTATAGGCAACAGTAGAACGTACCTATTTGCGGCTATATTCACAGCGGTCATAAATCATGGTTATACATATGCAGCGAATGAAGTTCTGTATCAAAGTGACTCTCCAACTTTTGCTCTAAATATTTTCTCGGAATCTAAGGCAAAATAATTAAATTAATGTTGGCGACCTTAATTTTATCAGCCACATACTAACATTACCATGCTATTAGTTAAAACTACTTTAACACGTGTTATTGCGTGCTGTAGTTTACATGGCTTATAAAATTCTAATTTTATCGCCAGCTATTTGCGCTGGAAGATTAAAATTATACAAGATTTGTGCTGATTACTACATTGAATTTACATAATACAATGTATAGAAATGTTAAGATCAAAGATATGTGCATTAGCTTAATAAAACAATTTAAAAAAATTGTTATTGATTAGTTAGTACAATTAAAATCAATTTCCTACGACACTTCAAAAAATTCTGAAAATGTATCTACATATGGCAGAGTTTTGACGTAGAATGTGGATTATTTTTCTTTCGTCATAAAATGCCATAGTTTTTATCTATATACATAGTGGTTTTTTTTAATGGTTTTACATATTTATTCACTTGGAAAAATTGCCTCCATATGCCGGACGACAAAACCGCATCACGGTGTGTTAGGTGCGGTTTGCTCGCGCAATAATGAGACGAAACATTAACTTTTGTAACGAGATTAAAATTTGTGGTATATTTTACAGAATTGGGCGACGGTGGTTCGCGTACGCTTTCAACGGCCGAGTTATCTGACGGTGAATCAAATCAATGCAAGAGACGCTGGCATTCGTCTTGTGGCCGTCTACCTGCTTGCCGCCTTACGTGATGTAACCGCTAGCATAGTCATTACCATTCTGACATTAACAAAAAACCAAAATTTTCGTTTAAATGTTTGTATTCTGTATTTAATTAAGTTATGACTTCATTTGTCAGGGGCTACTGTTTTTGTGCTTACCAGTTTATATTAAAATCATATTTAATACCTTAACTGTTTAAATAATATGGATCTTGCCGCGAGTGAAGAGAATATAAGTTTCCGAAAGGTAAAATTGTCTTAAAACAGTCATTTTTGCCATAGTTAGTATCAGGTATTGCAAAATATTCACAATATTATCCTAAGATTTCAAAAGATTCAATTAAATCTTTGAAATACTTTATCTGTTGTACCGATGGTTACGAATAAATTAATTTGTGATACAATTATTTCTACTTCTCTTCTAACTTACGTACGTGTTTAAGTTTTTTTAATATTCACAACACAGTAATCGATTTTACATGGTACAATTATTGCAATTGTATCCTGTTTATCTGAATTACTGATTTTCTTTAGTCGCAAAAGGAAAGATGCATTTTTTCAATAGCTCTTAGCGCTCAACAGCTTTGAATGTACGCACGTAATCGCCCCTAAAATGCATAATAAAAAGGAACCGCCTAAGGGATTAGCCGCTAGTGCGTAAGAGGGCTTAGGATAATGTCATGTACGCTGGAAATTATTGTCATTATCGAAGTTGCATTTCGCTACACACTTTTTTATTGCCAACAAGTCCCACCGATACCGTTACCAATTAATATTTTTGTAAATTTTACTACAAGTCCTAGATATCAAATGGTTTGTTCTACTGTCAATGAATCTCAATTTTGGAGTGAGATACAACGATTGTATTTTATGAATGAAATTTACGCATAGGATAAGGTAAATTCTAGAATTCTGTATATTTAAGTAATTCTTTATCAAAAATTGACAATAATATCTACAAATATAGTCTGTATTTTCTTCAAGTGTCCATAATTATAATTGCTCAGTGTCAGTATTTTAAAAAAATGTTCGGGCGATAGCAGTTCATTCTTTAATTGGAAAATTGTATTATCAGCCGGGTAATATAATTTGATCTTCGGGTCGAAAAGTACAACTTTTCTGTTTATCTAATCTTTTTTTGCGTTCGAAAACATTTTTAAATCGCGATCCACTTATAAAGCTTAAGAATATCAATATTTGTAGTGAAATGCAACTGTTTACTACATTAATATTGCACATTAGCCATAGTTTGTTACACACCCCTTTGCCTATAAATATTGCTCAACTTTGATCTGTGTTAAAAATGTTTTGTCTCAACTTTGCTGCTTAAAGTTAAGCAATATTAATAAGGGGCGACAATGTTTTATGCATTTTAATAAAAACCTAAATTGGAATATGAACTTTGAAATATCTAGACAAATATACAATCATTTGAAAGTTTTATCCAGTTTCTTCGAATATTAAAAAGTTCACCCTTTTTGAATTAGGTTATAAATCACACAAACGTACAGACTACGGTTGAAATTACATATTTTTATATTGTAAATTATATTATCTTTCTGTACTTGTAGTGTGATGTTAAAGTACAATATATAATTAATGTTAAATAATTAGCTGCTCTGAAGATGTTACTCGGGAAACATTTGCGCTGGACTTTTGCGTGGAATTCGTGAAATTATTTGATGTATACAATGATATCACAATTTAATAACATACAATATGATAAATTTAAGTATAGAGTTACACGTGTGGAACAATTTTCTGGTGTTGACTATTCTCAAAGCAGCAAATTATGATGTGTTTTAACTTCTAGTTGATCATTCAATACATTGTTAGTAACACTCATGATTTCATATCAATTATTTACTTGCATTTTGTGTCTAAATATCTCGGACCTCGCTTTTTATGTATATTTTTATATCGCCTTTAGTAAGATTTTGCTAAGTGTGTAGTTGTTTCGAGATGTGAAATTATCACGATTGACTGTGAATTGCAATATCCTCCGCCTATCAATAATTAGCGAATAAAATGTGGTAATTTTGAAGAAATAATTATTTTTTGTTATGCCATGTAAGTAGTAGTATTTTATTTCAAAAACATAATAACGACGTTTTTAACGATTTTTTTTTCAGCGTATTTTTTTATTATTTTAAGTATTAATTTCTAAAATGAAAGTAGCCTAAATTACTCCTTTATTACATCAGCTATGCTAGTGAAAGTCTCGTCAAAATCGGTCCAGCCGTTTCAGAGTTTAGCCGGAAGAATACGACAGACAGACAAAATTATTAAGAATGTTATTTTGGTATATGTACCGTGTATATATCCATATGCATTTAGCAAAAAGCGGTTATTTTAATATTACAAACAGACAATCCAATTATATTTATCTGTTAGATTTGGCATTCTAACCAATTATCGTTTATGGAATATTACTGGTTAATATCCGGTTAAATAGTTCTAACATTTTAACGTTCTATGTTTTTGTGCAATAAATTCAGGTAGATTGGTTATAGTAGAAAGCGTTCTGATACACGTATTAAATTTGATATCGAATTGAAGAAACCCCGATTCTGTCCAGCCAACAACATGTTACTGTTTATGTTCTTAAATTATACCTAAGCTTTAAAGAAATAATTCAATTCAGTCAAATCAAAATCGTCTATTACAAAGCTACGATGATAAGATCTAACACGGGTTGCCTGGACGAGATCGTTTATATTAGCGCTAAAGCCACCCGTTACACTAAATGACTACATATCATCACAATATTAATACGTAAAGCAAAAACTTTGTAACGTAATGTTTTACGAAAATTACACGAACAAGTGATCGTGAAATTTGCCACAGTTAAAGTTTATATGGAGAAGTGCATAAAGGTATTTTCACTGCATAATAAAAAACAGTCGCTTTCTCTGTCCCTATATCCCTTTGTATGCTTAAATCTTTAAAACTACGCAACGGATTTTGATGCGGTTTTTTTTAACAGTGATTGAAGAGGAAGGTTTATATGTATAATATACCCGTGCGAAGCTCGCCCCGGCTTCGCTCGTTCGCTTCGGTCGCTAGTTATATAAAATGCATTAGAAATACATTAAATTAAAGTAAACATTACGCACACTAGCATACACACATACCTGACTTAATCTTGAATTGTGGTCGAATTTCCTATGGGCGAACATTAGTTTTGTTAAATGTATATTTGTGTGCACTAAATGTAAACAATGCCATTTTTGACTCAGTGTTTGCTACTAAAATTTCAAATTGATTGCACTCTAGTGGCCTGAGTATTCATATTCCTAAAGCTTCAACACTAGGCACTCAGTTCTGTTTAATATACAGCTTTACAAAATGTGTCACAAACTCTTTTCGAGTCGGGGGTAAATTCAAATTTAGGAGCAGCTGTTATCGTTTCTATTAACATAGTTTATTTTTTCTCTTTATTAAACCAAGGTTCAATTGAGTTTTGTAACTAATTGCGTACGATTATTAATGTAAACTACGAAATATTGTTCATATTCGTACTATTTGATTTTGAACGTGTATCAGTTCGCAATTATTCTGAGATTACTGCGCAGATCTCTCGCCAAAGGCGTAATTAAACTCGTAGTAAGTAGATAGTAGTAATAGATTATAAAAAGTGAGGTCCCGCGGCATGTGATTTTGTATAATGCTTGTAACTTGATGAACGTGCAGTGCCTGAACTGATCGAGCAATGTTTAATAGAATAAAACAGAGAATATTAATATATTGTAAATAAAATGTCTAAATAACATTATTAAATGTTTATTTTATGTTTGTTCAATCGCATCATATTAACCCGAGACTGCTGCTGGACTCGCCAAGCGAAAACAACGGGTTATAATGTCAGAGACAATTGCAGCCAAAAAATTGTCTCCATTCAAACTAAATTCATATTTTGATTATTAAGTTTGTTGAGGCATTTTTAACCGACTTGCAAAAAAGGAGGTTCTCAATTCGACGAGTGTTTTTTTTAATGTTTGTTACCTCTAGAACTTCCGACTGAGTGAACCGATTTTGATGATTCTTTTTTTGTTTGAAAGCTGGTGCTTCCCATTTAAATTTCATCAAAATCTGTTAAGTAGTTTTGGAGTTACAATTTGGAGTCGCATGAGCAAAGCTTAGTTTAATTTATGCAATGGCACCAACGTTCAGTATTTTAATAGAGCGTGAAGACGCTTTCTGGGTTCATTAGACATAATTGGCGTGTTGCAAGTGTCCCGCAAATCGCGGCCCGGTTCACAGAATCACAATGCACGGAAGTGTCAGTGCATTGCCGCAAAGCGTCTTCCTCTATATCGGATTACTCTGCAATATTAAATCAAATGGTCCAGAAGCTGTAATAACTATTGCCCGAAACTGCGTGATGAATTTAAGATTGGATCTTTTCTAAAGAACAGAGACTAATGAATACATCTTTATACTATGTGACAATTTAAAATGTTGTGGGGTTCATCAAAAAATAATTCATATACCTATGTACGAATTTAGAACATTAGACGTTTCACCTGATATTATCATACTTTCACATTTATGATAATATGTTAAGATTACCTATTTCTCAAGAGACAGAGTTACTCTATGATGTACCTAGTTAATATGGTATAGGCTTATTTGAGGCCTTTTTCATATATTTTTTGGTTTTATACACGGTTCAATTATATTAAAAGTTATAAATGCAGGGAAAACTTTTAAATCGACATCATTGCATCTACAGCGTAACATCGGAAATCGGTGTCAGGAATTGGTAAGTGAAGGGGTGAAGACGAAGTTTTGATTCATTGCCAGTTTTAAAGATCAAGGTTATAGGATAGAATATATCGTACGTTGAGCGTCTTATTTTGATCAAATACAAGTATTTAAAGTTTTCTTTGAACATGTTATTTCTAAACTAGGTAATTTTTCATAGTGTGATAGATATAAGACCCGTAACATCTATAGAGGCATGTGTAGACAAATTTCCCTATCATACCTATTTCATTCCGTAATTGCGAGATATTTCAGTTTTACTTATTTTTCCTTACCAGCGAGTAGGCGTCTGCCTTCGGTGCTCTCTAAAGCGAAGATTTTTTACTTCAATGGGAATCGAATTTACATCTTCAGCGCGACGTATATTTAATATCAGACGCTTAACCAACTTTTGAGGCGGTCAGAAAATTACATGATTGAAACGATGAAATAAGTCATATTTTACTTAATCTTAAATAATTTATTAATAAAAATTCTAAATATATAAGCACATAAGTAAATTAATAATAATATTTAAACTTAAAATGAGCATTCAAAGGCTGTAGGCACAAAGTAGGTATGTGAGTCGTGAAAGGATGTGCCGTGGATGAGTGTTTAGTCCTTGAAGTCGCAGTAAACAAATTACACCATAACAACTTACCTACTTTAATATAAAATAATTTGCTTGGTGTAGTAATAAGCACTTTATTTTTTGTCGTTATGTATTATCATTGGTTTTAATTGGATTAAAACACATTTTAGGTTTCGGTTATTTTTATAAAGTAGGTTTTAAATTCTATATAATGTTAACTTGAATGTGTTTATTTTTGCTTTGTTTTGTCTTAATGACGTGATTCAAAAAAAAAGTTACTAGTACTCGCTCCAAAATTAAATAAATTAAGTACCTACTTAGAAATGTGTCCTATGATCAGTTGCATAGAAGACAGAATGAAATCACTATATAAAATAAGAACATATAACTAAAATTAAATAAACTGTTTTGTTTTATGTAGTTGACGAGTAGTTAACAATTTGTTTCCATGACCGCAATATTTGGTATTTATCAAGCATCCTAGGTATTTTAATAAATTACGAAGCGGATTCACTTTATTTATTTCAAATATGACAAACGCTAACGAAGTAAAAGAAAAATTCCTCATCGATCTAAACAAACTCGTCTGTGATCGTGATTTTACTTACGTATAATGAAGTAACATTAAAATTAAAGTATGAGAAATGAGGTAAAATATGAATGATCTTCTTTCACGCAAAACCACTGAACAGATTTTGCTGAAACTACGTTTTACTATGCTTTAAACATAGCGGACATAATTCGTGTAACTGTTTATTTAATTCCTTAAATTTCCTGAAAGCCGTGGAATTTTCGTAAATTTATTATTTAGCAAGCTACAAGCGATATTAATGAGCTATAGAGGTTGGCAACATAAAATGAAGCCATCTTTAATGATATTTACTTTAAGATAAGGTCACTGAAATACCAACAATCTAGTGAAGTACTTAAGCGGATATTGCCAGCAAATTCTGTATAGAAAAATAGGGCAATTACATTTCAATTCAAATTTATTACCCAAATAACCGTAAATGTTTTGTTCGTTTCAGTGCAGAAGACATTATTTTTGTTATAGAATTATGACAATACATTATTTCTTAAACAAACATTGTGGACTTAATTCCACCATATCCATATATCTTTAACGACACACAAGTGAATATGACCGTCCGCGCCGTGATAGTAGAAAACCAGCGACTGACCTGTGTGTTACGCTTCTTTCAATTAAGAAAATAATTCAAACGAAAGCAATAACTATAATAATATATTGTTTTATTCGTTTGTGTGGAAAAAATAGCAATCCCATGACATTTTAGTTTTTCATATAGCCTATACAACAATGTTAGAACTTGAGTGATTGTAACATAAATTAATCCTTTTTTGGGTTGTCATAGCAACTGCTGTTGGGTTTGGTGGAATCGTTTTCTAACAAACTTTGTGACATGCCGGCTGTATTGGGTATTTGCTCGATGGATTAGGTATTTTAAATATTGTATATTTTCTCATAGTGCACATTTTGGCCAAATTTGGACTTATTCAATAACGATGATCATTAGTTGACGATGTGATAAGGCGCAGTGAAAGCTCAAATGTAGTTCCATTGTTATTTTGATTTGTGATTGATACTTTGATACATCTTCCGAACACCATTGTCTTCTTTTGGTATTGAGAAATGCTATTTTATAACCGATACTTGCCTAATATAGGTCCCACTTATAAATTCGCTTCGGATGCGTTTTTATTGATTGAATGTGTCTTACGTAATAAAAAGTGCAACTTAAAATATAATGTTACTATTTACTATCCCGTTTAAATATATCTTCCAAAATTTGATACAAATATTTAAATATCTTTTAATACAAATATATGAATTAATTTGTTAGTTTTTATTACTCAACTACTTAATACGGAATGAACATATCGTGTTTGACTTAACCTCTAGATCGCAATCCAATTAAAGATGTACCAGTCAATTCTGTGAGATAATTTTTGACCTCAACTCGTTAACGAGCTATTAAATTATTAGATTTGATACACTTATTTCAATAGTTTCAAATGTTTAATAATGGGTCTTGAATCTCGAGATAAAGATCACAGAAAGATTAGTTATGTTGAATCTACTATAATTCTTAATTATGATCATTGTATATGATTCAATACAGTTTAATGCATTATGTATTTTTAAGTAATAGGTACTTTTACTTATGTACATATGTTCCATTCAGTTCATTGAACACCATCAAAATAAGTATTAACATTGTAAAAGTGCTGTCTGTTTGTCAGTTTTTTACGTTTCCAGAGAAACAATGATCTAATCAAATTGAACTGGGCATACCTACTATTAATAGGAGGTATTTCCGTAATGTCACGTATGTAATTATTGCGCGCTTGACAGAGCTGTGCGTATTTTAACTAAGCGAAATTATTTTCCTTAAGCATACATTATTAATTAACTATAACATTATCACGTTAAGCACTAAAACTTCGCTTTAATATAATAATATTAGATACTTATAAGTATGTTATCGTTTTTTTAACGATTTTATTTTTAGGAAAGAAAATATAGGTAGGTAGGTATAAGTTAGGCTTCATAAAACATTATAAAGACATCAAGCTGAGACTCCCAGTAGTTTAATGTTCTTAGCAACTCCGTCCCACCAGCTCAGCCTCGGTCTCTCGAGTTTTCTTCTGCCATCTGGTTGCGAGTTCAGCAAGGACTTGGACCTTATCATCAGACATTTGATGCATGTGAACCAACCACCTTAGCTGGTTAAATTTTAAATTTATCATTAACAAATTTAACAGTAGGTAACGCTTCATCCATTATCTAAGCAAATTTTCATGAAAATTTAAGATGAACGCGTGAATAAGTGACGAGCGCAGTGGTAGATAAATCCAAAGTAGTAAATCTAAAGGATGGTTTGCCTCCTAATATGATGTTCTGTCGCCCATGGACTGGGATGCTTTACCATCAGACATTCGATGCACTTGACCCAACTACCTTAGCTGGTTAACTTTTAAATTCATCATTTACAAATTTAACAGTAGGTAACTCTTCATCTATTACCTGCCACACAATGCCAGTTGGCTCGGTGTGGTTTTGCCTGCCAGGTGCAGTTTTGTGGATTGCTCTTCAGCTTGGTTTCAATACTGTTTATCTTATACCTACCTACGATACCTAAGATAAGATGACAGAGGTCAGGCACAGGTCACGATGAGCCGGTCACAACCTTTTGCAAAGAGGGCTTCGTGATATACCAAAGTGAAAGTAGTATTATCTAACGTGGCCTTGCCCAAACCTATCTAACCCGAATGAAATACCAGATGTCTAGGAAAAAAAATTAAACTGATATGAAAATATTGGTCCACTATATTTTAGATATGTATTGCGAATTTTCATAAACTTATGTTAAAAATATCGGTAAGTAAATATAATCGTCACTTACATTACTTATGTAATTAAGATAAGTACCTGGTCTACACATGAGCTTTATAATATTCAATGTCCATATTTTTAGATTTTATAGGAATTTAAATTCATGGGATAAGTAATACTAATGTTTCAACGGTTGACGCTGCTATAGCATAGTAGGCTGTAAATGTTGGGCTTTAATTTGCCATGTTGCTAAGTATGCCCCAAAGAAATATTATGAAATCAAATTATTTAAAGTATGTTGTAAGAAGTGAGTTATCCGCGACCTTCGGAAGCCGTGAGAAGCGCCAGCGCAGGCTGCGTGCGACCCAAACATTGTCTCTGTTTAAATAATCGACAACGGGTAAGCAATGTTGCAACTTATGCCTAGAACAATGTGCAAGTTTTGTGTTAAAGCATGCGTCATTTTGAATTAAGTTTTAAATTAGCATTTGACGCTGTAGCCTTTATCAGTTTAGACTCTATTCATAGCTACACGACTACATGATGTCGAAGTGCAGTCTACGAGTATAAATTTTCCTTTTCCTTTAATATGAGAGATTTTTTTCGTACGTAGCATGTTTTGGCTTATAATATATTAGCTTAATCATTTCAGCGAAATGGGACCAAAACAAATTCTATTCCTTGATTTATAAAAAACAAAAATGTTCATTTGTAATCATTATTATGCAAATACCTTTTTGCTTTCGCTCTACTGCACTAGGAACTATCGAGATCCACGAATTGCACAAAAGCACGGTTAGACTGAGATAATTACGAGAAAGTGCTTAAATTTTAGCACGATCCATCTACAATACATAAAGTTTACCTACAAGGTGCCTGTCGGCAATTGTTATAAAAAAAACTAAGCGGATGTCTTAATCTCGTGATCTTCGTTCCGCGATGGTCTTTCAGGATGTGCTTCAAGGTTTAACACATAGATCACATTCGTAAAGGTTACCCGTTACCTCATGATTTATTGTTTAATCATTATTTGTTAGATTAAATTACTACGATTATGACTATATAGGATTCTTTATGATTGAATAAAAAAATCTTACTTTTGAAAGAAAGAAATTATTCGTTTTAGAATAAACTGTAAAAGAGTTTATTATTGAGCGAAAAATAATACAGTAATATTTATAATATAGTACCGGATTCTTCATAGAATATAATTTCCATCTGTAATACAAATTCTTTGTGTTTTATCAAAAACTAGTGGACCCCGCGAACTTAGTATCGCTTCAGAGTTCCTAATAATAACATGTCACCTAAAACGTCATTTCATAGAAATGTATGAGGAAATGAATTTTCTTCATAAACACTTTTTAAACCTGATAGATCCGAATCTCAGTTTTTTTTGGTATTGCGGGATCAGGAGGTGCGCACGGAAGTCGTGCCGGGAGTCAGGCACCCTGCTGAGGACAACACGCCTCTGATCCGTGCCATTCATTGCTAAATAGACATCTTCAATATTGTTGTGACCTACTTTGCTTATTGTTTATATATATTTTTATATAACTGTGATATAGGTATTAGATATTTCTTTTTTGAAAATCGCGGACGATTTTGTTTATTGATTCTAAATTTTTCTTTAAAAATGGAAACGATATTCGCATATATCGTTTTCATTTAAATTCCACGATCGAAAAATATAGCTCAACCAAAGAACTAAGTGAAGACTAAGTTTTAGTGTGTTTTTTAAATTTTCCTTAATTTCTTTATGAATTTAATAGTCTTGATAAATTAACGTGTTTTTCTTGAACTAAAACTTTAACTTTATGTTAAAAATTGAGGCATTTCAATTCAAAATAAGACTCGTTTAGGTTAAAGATAAAGATAAAACCGCAGTTAAACTTCAGTGAATATAATCAGTATAATTCCCACGTTTACAACAAACGATTTAGCGTTAACTCAGTGACAAGTTGCAACACTTTTTAGTAGTATTTTTTACAAAAGTGCAGCACATTCAGAGCAAACAATGTGTCTATGAGAAACTTAGGAATATAATAATTGCAGAATTTTTTACCGGAATTAAGGCTCGTATAGTATAAATTCAGTTCAAACTTTGTCAATATTTCCAACACTTATAAGAATTGTTCCGTGATTGAAAGGAATATTTCAAAACCATAATGTAAAAATAACAATGGATCATCAAAAAGTAGATGAATTGCTTCAGTTTTCTTACAAAGTAGTGTAAATACTAGTTAGTTCAATATCAAACGTTCATACACCGTGAAAAACATTTGGATCAGGGCCAGAACATCGGATTACAATTTGTTCATACGTGCATTGTATAACACCTATTTCAAATGTTATATAATTAATATACTCGACTCCTTTACGCATATATAATATTATTTACCGCGCTTCGCCTTGCTTTTATTTAATAATATTATATGACTTTTATGAGTGGTTAATAAACTACGTAGCAGAAATTATTAAAAATTTTATGAATCGTATTTGAGCAAATAAATAAATATAAAGTCGATGGAACATTATTAGGCTACCTGGCCTACCAACTCACTCATAGAAGACATTAAAAACATTCTGCGTAAAGTGGTATATCCACAGTGGTTTAAAAAATCCTTCTTCCGTTCCGTATGAACATATTTATTGAAACATATTCACGCGGGATCTTCATCGTCTTTGATCTAGAACAAATTGTAATTATTTTATTAAATATATTTTCGTAAAACTATTGCCGAAAACGACTGGCATGAGATAATAATCACATTTATACTTGAACTTTACTAGCTTCAATTAAAATGATTAATGTTTCATTCAGCTATTAAAATAAAATTAGTTCAGTAATTGTGGGAACTCATCGGCGTATGAGAAATAATTGCTAGTCGAAATATGCGTGAAGCGAATATGACCAATACAATATTTGACTTTTACTGTTGCTATTGACAGAGTGAAGTTTGGCATAGATAAATCACTTAAGTGAAGTGACCGCGGTTGCCAGAGCAGTCACCTTTGTACTAACTGCAACGCGCAATTAACTTATTGCTACGCAGTGTCAGATGAGGTCGCAAATGAGTCGATTTTATTATATAAATTGCAAAATTTAAAAAAAAAATCGACATTGTAATATTAAAAAACGTTTCTATGCTTGTTTCAATCATCATTCCTTAAATAAATTGTCTTATTGTCTACCTAAGCAATTGTCTTCTTTATTCATATATATCTGTTTATTCAACTTATTGTTATTTTCTTTACACGGCTAGCTGAATATTACCAACAAATTACAATTACAATAAAATTAATATCCGCTGAAATTGTGATTTGCACGTTTCAATATCGTAACTTGAGAATTTAATTGTAACAAAATGATTAGCTTACCTAGATATACCTAGCTTACCAAGGTATATCAACTTTAATTATTATCATAAGGATCCTTCATAAATAATAATAAAAATGTGGAAATAGGTACATATATATAGTTGGGTCCTTATAAGATAACTTTAACGTCGAATTAGATTAATCTTGTTCTAATTCGAAGTAGGTACAGTTCAAGCAGAGTAGGTATATTTGAAGCTCCATTATTTATCAAATTTCAATTAAGTGCATTAGCGTCATTTGCAGGATGGTAAATTTAATGGGCTGGGTTTATAATAAAACCGTAAAAGATATATAGTTTGACATGCATACAACAAATGATTATGCAAATTTTTAAATTCTTCAGAATATCTTTAATTATATTAATTGAAACAATATTAAAACATCTCATTTGTTATATAAAATTATCAAAAGGTTACATTCGTTTTATTAAGGTTAACTTTAAAGTGTTCTCAATTAATTTAATAGCTGAAACAATGTGGATTGCGATGTACAGGTCAGAATGTGAGCATCCAAAGGTCACAACGAGGTTATTGGTATAAAAAGTCTCAATAAATTTTACCGAAATTTTAAAAATAACTAGATATTAAGAAAGTAAAAATTATAAGAAGCTGTTTCTCATTACGTATTATCGTAGATTAAATTGTTTTTTACTATCGTCGATTAAATATGAAATTAACTATTTATTATATGAAACTATAAAAAATAATTTTAATTATACCTACACTTCAAGTTGCTTAGATTCTCGTTCAAGTTTAATTGTACATACATAGTGGATACACATTTAAATTTATACAGCATTATTCAGTAAACAAAAGCAAAGCCTAGACTCAAAAGCAAAGTCTGGAGTCTAGACTGTGAATTTATTAAATTTTAATGTTCACGTGAGAATTTTAAAATATTTCTCTACGACATAGAATATTTATTGGGTAAATAATGTTATCCTTTGTGGATGTTTCTTAGGAACGTATCTTATTTTCATCCAAGTATTTTTAGTCATGACTGACTAAAAGATCTGAGGAGTCTAAAATATTAAATGTGGATTCACTCAAGGGTTGTCGGAATCTATTGGGTTGATATATGGAACAGAAATATGCTAATAAAATATATTCTTGCAAGTAGATTTGACAAATAGTACACGACTTGTTAAGCCGTATTTTCCTCTTAATGGAACACTTATCAAAAATACACCAATTATTTAGCTCTTATTTCTTTTTGACCTACAAAAATCAAATTTTAATTCCCAAGAAGCAAGGGGAGAAACCCTTTCTGATTAATAAGAGTTTAATATTGATTTATATCTTATTAATCAGATTAGTTAAGAAATTAATTTTAGTAAAGAAAAGAAAATAAGGTTAGGTTGTTATAAAAATAGGTTTGTTTCTAATATATGTATGATAAAAATGATAGAATATAAGATTAAAGAAGATCACGTAGACATCCTTAATGGGTGCTGTGTTAGATAACAACGCGAAATGTAATTTGAGAAATAAAAGAAACCGTGGTCAGAAGTGGAATCAGAGATGACCCGTGACTACTGATGCAAGCGTATCAGATTCCCAAGGCTATTTTAGAAGGCTAAGGTGACTTTATTTTTATTTAATGGGATTAAAACAGTAAAAGTTCTTGCCAATCTTATTTTCGAAAGTAACCTAAAACATTAGTTATTATAAAAATAATAATCGAATACTAATTGGCACATCAGAAAGCGCTATAATGGAAGTCTTCTTTTATTAAGAAAAATACATTTGAATATAAGCTCTGAAGCTTTGAATATAATACGGAACAATATTTATAATTGAAGAATTAACAATAAATAGACACATTTTAGACCACTGGATTGTGCCAGTTTGAATACATTAAATATGGAAATAAATTTTTAATACCTTGTTTAAATAGATATCATATTTTTTAATACATATTTAAAATACTAACCCATCACGAATACAGAAACGCAATAAAGTATTACATTTTGCACACAGCTAACTTCCAGTTCCTATAACACGCAAGAATATTACGCAAGTGATGAGTTCAGACTAGCGAAATGAGAGTAGATTCATTAAGGCTAAATATATGTCAAGCCATAAACATATGTAACAGGTCATCGTAACCCGTTTTACCTGCCAATCATGTAGTTGCCTGAAAGCGTAGATTAATCATATTAGATATATTAGAACTAGTTCTGGTATATCTAAGGTGATTTATCTATAATTATAATGCTTATTCTTGGGCTAAGTTTCTTTTTATAGTTACTAGATGTCAATAATGCGTTACTCGAGGACTTTTTTATTATACTAATTTTCTATTGTATTTTAACAATTTAACAAGCATTGTTATTTTTTAGTGAGATATACACAATTGTTTTACTACGATAAAGCAATGTACAAAGCAGTGCTAACAAACAACATAGGTAACTGTTATGTTTTGAATAATTTATAATTATTTGAAACGTTAAAGATACTGAATATAGCGTGTTGATGGAATTTTAATGCCGAAACAAAATATCAATGCAAAAAATATATTAATATTAAATACTTATATTTTTTACGCAGAAAATCATGAAGCACTCATTGCGTGGTCATGCATTAGTTTAATCAAACATATATGAATGAGGATATTTCTGACTTTGAGATGCCATAGAGAGCTTAGATCTTAAAAATTCAAAAGTTTGTTAAAGTCTCAAAGTGAGTTTTTCCATGAAAACAGTGAATATTTATTAAATAATTTTAAACATACTAAATATGTACATAAATATTCTAATTACATAAGAAACCAATGGTCATCATAAAAATAAACTAGGTACTAAAAATTCGTTTACTTTGTCTTGGTAGCAGCCACTACAGAAGTTTGTCACTATAAATAAAAAATATGAATCTTCATTTTTACTCTTTTTACATACTAATCAGTGATAGTAGCCATTCTCGTAGGTACAAAAGTAATTTGACATTTCAGGTGCATAAAAAATCCTTTTATGTTAGATGCCTTGATAGCGGTACTTTTTATGGGAGAGGCAAAAGGTTAAACAGTTCATCTGATGGTATGTAGCGATTGCACATCCGTGTAGTTGAATAACTTATTTTGTGTGGATATTATGAAACAATATGGCTGGATAAATTTCTAAGAGTTATTAATTCTATCTCATTATGCATTGAAATATTGTGCATTTATATTCCATCTTTAATCAATTAGATCTTTAGTTGAAACTATTGTATATTTTTTGTTGATTATAATAAGCTACATTGATACTTGGGATTCTAATTATCGTATTTGTTTTTATTTTTACGGCTTTCGCAACGACAAAATCCAAAAACTTGTAGTTTAAGATTTAAATTAATGGCCCAGCAATGGTACCTTCTATACGCTCTCTAAAATTATAAACAGCTATGCATACGTAGGTAGTAGAAACAATTGTATAAATACGTCTTTCTTAAGAGTTGGACCTACGCCCGAGGCTAGATGTACGTAATGGGCACAGTAGCGATGTGAATTGACTAAGCAAATACTAACTAATATTAATGTTCATTTTGGTTGTCAATCCAAAGTCCAAACCAGTTTGGATATATTATTAACAGATGAAACTTTTGCATCTCTCGTATCTATTTTTATACCATAAACATGTATACTGACAAAAACAAAAAAAAACTAAAACTGTTAAAATTACAGGTTAAGATAAGTCTGCTGTTTCTTTTTTGCATGATTTGATTTTTTTTAAATATTTCTTTTACGCCACGGTGTTCGCTATAGTATAGCGAACACCGTGGCAGGCGGGTCCCCTGATGGTAAGAGATCATCGCCGCCAATGGACAAAGCGCGCCGCGAACCGCGGGTACAAGCACTGTTGTTATGTGGAAGAAAGTGGCGAGCAACGCGTACTGTGATAATTATAGACCATAAATGGTCTATAATTTTACGTACAAATGTTGTACATACCAAACATAGTATTATTAACAGTTCACCCTGCTATTCCCAGTAGAGGATATTTCTTTATAATTAATTTACCGAAACGAAATATTACGAAGGGACGTAATAAATGTACAATTTGATATTTAGACGATTGTCGCAAGGGATTGCAGTCGTGTTTGAAACTATAACATAGAACACGATCATTGTGAAACACATGAGAACCATCTTTACGTGAGCTCATTATTTACATATTACATAGGTACAAAGTATTTAATTTATGTGATTTATATCCTCGTTAAAGTTATATCATTAAAAAAGTATTAATCAAGAAAAAAATAAATGCACATTAAATAAATTGACAAAATGCAGTATGCAAACATAAGTAAACTTAGATTTCAATGTCTTCTTAATAAGTTTTTTTAGTAACCCATAGACATATAAATTACAATATTTTAATAGAAATATGTATGTTGCTTCTACATAGAGTAAACATTAACGTATATAACATTATATAATACCTAAAATTTGTATTAATTCACAAAGAATGTGTACGTACCTATTTGAGGCATCTTAAAAAATTAATTACTCAAGTTACGGCGGGCGCGTTGATGTCTTTTTAATGCGCCAGAGATTTATCTTTAAAGCGCCTTTTGTAAGTTATTTAAGATTTATTGAGAGCATGGAACTAATTACCTTTTTAACAGAACTATTTTTGGTACTAGTTTGTTTATAGTAAAAATGGACCCGATCTTTAAAAATTAATATTTTGATTTTACGTCTAAAATTATTTATATAGAATATTTTTTCGTGTATGTTTATTAAAAATAACAAATATATGACTTATACCGACTAAATAATTATGTAATAGCTAGTATCCGGTGTAAATATATGACAATTGACAGTTAAGTAATGACAATGCTATATGCGTTATATCATATCTTATGACAAATTGGAGGAGGAGGAGTAGATTTTGCGATAGCCACACCTAAAATCATAATTGTTTTCAATATTTTTTATATTTGTTTAAGAATTTATTTTTTCATAGGAAAATATTAGAACACTATGAATATAATATATTTATAGGAACTACAAGTTAAACCAGGTGCAAGATGCATAAAATGGAATCTGAATGTATATTTTTGCATAAGTTTGGGTAGAGAACTGAAGAATTGAAAACGACAACTTACTACTTCAGTACTTTTACAAACTTTGTAACACGGTAGATGAAAAGGATTCTATTATTTCTTGAAATTAGCAATTAAATATATTTTTTATAATTCAAAACATTAACTAGGTTCTCATGATTTTTTATCTGTACATAAACATTTCTATGTTTTGTTTAGTAATATGTGCATTTAGGAAGATTAAAAATTTATAAGTCCTGACAAAAGAAGTTTTCCGGTGAAGGTAGGAATGCAAATTTATGATTCGTGAAGTGGTAAATGTTAAAGTTTGAGTACTGTGATGAAACTCAGTCATAAAATGTATAAGGAAACAATTTGTATGCACATTTAGCTGACGATAGATTGCAATAGCGTTTCCATTGTCTACGAATTGTATAATAAGCGACATAAAATCCTATTATTTCACTAGACTGGAATGAGATAGTAAATCTCAATAACTTACTTTATTATCTAAGCTTTGGCTAAAGTTTGGCTGTTAAATTAATTACATGTAATATGTGTTCTAAAATGCAAAATACATGATTATTTATGTCTTTCTATTATGTACATTTCACTTTTAAGAGTGAAGATGGTGTTCCCGCGATATTTCAGCAAAATTTTTCCTCTTAAAATGAGTAAGTACATTGAACATTAAAATAAATAATTAACAAGCTTAAAATTTTACCGAGTTTTTAAATAAAGACTAATAATAATACTCTTGAGAATAGGCCAATTATTATAGTAAGATTATTATTACAATTGAAGACAAAACATTTTGTAATTAAAACTTCTGTTTTAATTACAAAATATATCATGCTTTTATATTTTATGAATAATATCAAAAACGTGACTTATATCGGCTACGGGAATCACCGACCATCGAAATTAATAAAATCGAAGTAAATTTAAATCGACATAAAAAATACTAATAATACTCCTGCAAGTAAAGAAGAAAAAGTTGGTGTTAATAGTAATTGTCTAGCTGAACTTTCAGGGACGTTGGTAGGGGCGGCGCATTGACGCTGCTTGCTTGGAACAGTCCCTTCGGAACACACTTGGCGGCATCATGTCGGTCTTGTGGCTCGTGTTAGCAGTGCTCCCAATCCTCGGTAAGTCAAGTGGAGTGATGTGTTGTGTTTTTGTGACACGCTTTGAGGAAATGGTCAGTGATAGTGCGTGCGTGCACATCTTACGCAATGCAGGACATCCGCGTTCGTGGGAAGTTAAAGTTCCCTTATTAGAACTATCGATTAATTTGGTTAAAGTAATTAACAATATGGTTAGAATTAATTTTAAATAGGTAGTATGAAATATGTAGTAATTGAGTTGAGCCATAAATAATCAAAAATCTTCATTAGGTAGCTGAGGGTTTAGTTGTAATAAATACAATGCTATTGCCGTTTCATAAATATTGTTCGTAGTAGCTAGCGTACGTTGGTACATATTATCTGTTTAAATTAATTAAACCAATAATCCAGAAGTTAAAGTTTTTTAAATTCTATACAAAAATTGGAATAATATAGTAATTTTCTGTTATAAATATTAAAGGTTTAAAATTTTAAAATTATTTAAAAAATAACAATAGTAACTAAAAAAACGGCATTAAGAAATGTTAATTATCCGTTTCAATTTATAACTCAACTATTTACTTCGAGCGTACATTATTTCGTCAATATGTATACCATATACCAGACAACATTTAATGTACCTTGTTGTAATTTAATTTATATATTTTAGTTAGATATTTTGTCAATATTATGTGTATTAAATAATCATTTACTTTTTTAAACGTTGTCATTACTGTAATTTTTAAAACCCCGGCACAAAAGATTATAAGTTCTGTGGTATCGTAGCTCCTAAATGAATAGGCTGATATTGATGCGATTTTTTGTTTGAAAATCATCTATTTCTATTATTCTATTTGTAATTAGCATGTCGGAGGTTATTTATTTTTTTTTTTAAATTTCAATTGTATTTTTCATATAAAGTCATTAATTCAGACTCCTCCGATTGAAGTGTTTTAGTAAGGTCGATAGTTCGATACATGTCTAGTGTTGTATCGATATTGCGCAATTGCACTTTCATCTCGGCGCTCGCGGCCAGTAAGATCGCACATCGCGTAGATAATCGATTCCGCACATTTGCATAAATGATTCTCTCACGGGCCGCTCTCCTGTGCCGAGAGCCGCAGAGCGGATGCTCCAAGGTTCAGACCAAGATATACTTATTTGCCACGGCAATTCTAAATTCCATGGAAACACCAAAACGTTCTTGCCATACGTGGGATGCTTAAAGCTTATTTCGGGATGATGGTACTTTAACCATATAAAGGCCGATGTCTATCTATACGTAATGTATTGTGACTCTATGACCCGGGTTACTTGACAACGTGGCCCAAATATAAATAGATATTTCTTATAAAATATTAAAAACTGTTGTTCCTCAAATGTACCTATATCAATTCGCATTTTTTCTCCTCGTAATAAAATTAAATACGGCGGATTCGCACTAGAAGTTTTAACTAGGCTATGCTAGTTTTATGAATTTAAAAATATTTTCTAAAATAACACTAAAATGTTATTAAATATTATGTATTTTGTATAGACCGCGAGACTCGAACATATTACGTGAAATAGAAAGTGTCATTGATGTCCCGTTGTCTTGACTATTGTATCGATCACTGACAGTGATAGAGTACAATTTGCTGACTCATCACAACAATAATTACTCAAACGACGTGAATGACTCAATACGACCTAACATCATTGTTAAATGGTGAACCCGTAGCTCAAGACTGTGCTGGATAGCAACGTACTCTGGCGCCCTCTGCCCAATCCAGAGGACTTAGGAAGTCGATATCATTGTTAAAGATTTTTCGGAAAAACGTTCATTTTACATAAACTTAATATAGATATTTCCGTAATTAAATTTATTTTACTATCGTCTGCCACTCAGAAAAAGTAGTTTTTGAGTTTATTCATTGCAAATATTTTTTTAAATCTTTAATACATATTTATATAACACTAATGGACCCCGCAAACTTCGTATGGCGTCAAAGTTCCGAATAATAAAGTGTCACCTATAACGTCATTCCATAGAAAATGTATGAGGAATTTTTTTTTTTATCTTCTTTTATTTTATTTTTTCGACAAATTTACAAATTTTTCTCTCCGTAAGAACCATCCTCGTACTTCAAGGAATATCATAAAAAAAGAATTAGCGAAATCGGTTCAGCTGCTCTCGAGATTTGCGCTTACCAACACATTCAGCGATTCATTTTTATATATATAGAAGAAGATTAGTATACATTCGACTACTATTGAGTTTCTACTAGAAGTAGGCCAATTTATTTATCTACTGTTTGAAAAATGTAATATCCCGTAGCGCATAGGTATGGAGTTTGCTCGTTACCGCACAATACATATACTTGACTTATTTTAAGTTGAATTGGTTACAAAATATATTTTTACTTTATCTTCTAATGAGATATCGATATTTAATAATTTTATTGAATTAGATATGTACTTATTTATGTTTTTATTTCTATACACAATTATAATTTGCAACAGTCAATAAACTTACGAGAATTAATCAAACTATTTGAAATATTTTGTACTTTAATATCTTTAGTTTAAAATAAAATACAGACCCATCTTAATTTATTTAACATAAAAAAATCACATATTTTTTAGCGTCTTTCGCATAGATTTATTACGTCTTATACTTATGGACTATTATGATCATTTTCTCTTTCATACCTTGTCGAAGCAATTATCTTTGGTATAATAGTGATATATTTAGAACATTTGCATAAGCTCACGACCTTTCGAGGATGCAGCACCTTTGCGCCTTCTCTTGCGCAACGCGATGTTATCTGCCGGTGGCCGCTCACGCATGGGAACTCTATTTAAAACCTCCGCGTAACCACTCACCAGACGCCGTAACTATTACCTACTGAGCGTGTTTTTTTATCCACCTCTTATTAAATTTAATACTCTTCTTAATTTCAGCTAACATAATTTAGTATTTCGTAAAACGAACTTGAAAATAGTATGATTAGCCTTGAAATGTATTAAAACTGTCATTAATATTTAAGAGAGCATATTATGCTCATCAGTTAAATGACAGCTCTTGAGCATATTATATATGATATCTAATAAATTTTTGGAAAGTCATTGACATTTTTCCCAAGAAAGATAAAAAGGCAATTATTTCCGACATAATTTTGAAAAATATTAAAACATGTACCCCTTTAATCGCAAAGACTGGACTAGTTTATCTATATTGTTTTATAGTAAATGTCTTAACAACATGATGGATTTTTTATATCTGCCATTGATTGTTTAAATAAAGGCAATTTCACTGACGCCAACGAGTATCATATGAAATACTATTAACTCCATTTATGTTGTGGTTAGGTAAACATATTTTGATCTCGTAATCGACCTCAATTTGTGATAGAAGTTGTTAATATCCCGTTCGATGGACTTTATATATTATCACTACTTTTATTTATATGATCGAAGTAGAGTTTTGCACACAAGAGAAAGTGAAATTTAGACTTTATTACGTTGTTTTAGCATAGAAAAGTCTTTTGGAACCACATGTTCTAATAATAGGTACAATTATAGAGTGATACACAGAGGTAGGGAATGTAATGCTTTTTATGCTTGTTTTATTGTAGATTATAAATGCAATTGCGATGCGAATACATAATTTAAATGCAAACGTTTGAAATTACAACCACATGCCCTAGAAGACAACTTCAAAACTATGTAAGCTATCTTTAGTATCCTATTTTGATAGTAAATACATCTAAATGTATTTGTGTGGTTTACGGTAAAATTTAATAAAGAAAATATACCTACTTGCTTTTGAGTCATACAAATTAAATAGCTTTTAAATTTGCAGGGGGAGCTCAGCGATTTAACTGCCGAGGACGCATTTTGGGAGCATACTACGCAGATGCAAAATCCGGCTGTAAGGCTTTTCATGTATGCGTAAGAGTTGCCGGCGGTGGTGTTCGAGACTTCAGGTTCTTCTGTCCTCCTGGTACACTCTTCCACCAGGAGGCACAGACTTGCACAGATTGGGGCGATGACGACCCTCTAGCCTGTCCCGCAGACATCTACGACGGTCAGTTTGATCTCTACAAGATCGGATCCGGTGAGCTTGCTTAGCAACTAACCATAAGCAGTAGTCTAGACTAAAATTATCATTAGCTGAAAATGATGAGCAGGCGGGTAGTGCAATTAGAACAGGTTTGCTTCAAGGAAATTATAAGTTGTTTCACACTTTAAAATAATTACAATCGCCCATGTTGTGCCTTAATATTATAGTTGATAAAAGCTTAAGCTAAATGCCTGTCGGAGCTGTATTACATTATGTATAATATATAAGTATATATTTATTAAAAGTTTTTTTTTAAAGTACTTAATTAAAAAATTAAGTAATATATTTGCATTTTATTCGAATACAGGATATGACACGAAAAAATTGTCTCCTCCTGGAAATCGAGAAGATGAAACTGAGTTTGGCCTCCAAAGAGCAGAAACTGGTGATCATCGTCTCTCACAAAATAATGCAGCATCAAATAATGGTGCTTCTGATTTGCGGACGGCACATTCATCTGATTTCTTCAGTGGACAGCGAGAACGAGGACGAGATGAGTCCGTGCCCCAAGCACAGCCTTCTTCTATCCCACCAGGTCGACAATCATTTAGAAGAATACCTACCTCACGGCCTTCATACTCAACCTCACAATTCACGACACCGTCACCGTCATCTTCACCGCAACCTTCAAGTCCACAATATGATGCTCCTAAAAGAAAATTATACCGTAAACGACCCGTTTATATTTCAACCGCGGCACCTTCCACGACGGTTCAAAGTTATTATTCTTCATCACAAACAAATTCACCACAAGATTACTTCATTCAAAAAAATCCTCCACAAAACAGACCACCACTTACCACTACTCTAAATATTCCACCTGAATATAAAGACGAATACGTAGAAGTAAGCCGTGTTACACCCAAACAGAACAAATACTTCCAACCTATTCATCCTACGACGACTTTTTCACCTCAAGCGCCAGTGAAGAAAGAAAGCCCGATTGAACTTTACAATTACAATAATAAAAATCTAGATACTGCAAGTCCCCAAGATAATCGTCCCTTGTCCAAAGTACGAAATAGTTTTAATGTGCAATCAGAACCTAAGCCTTCAGATTTTACTAAAATTAAACCTTTTAATCAAAATAACAACAGAGGTACTCCTGGATATTCAACTAGTTACCCGACGACAACAGTAGATTACAATTCCGCTCGGGGAGTAATAACCAGTACTCAAAGCTACAGGAACTTTAACAGCCTTTCTTACGAACCTGAAAAGGACAACTTCGTATCCTTTTCGGGCGCAAAACAAAATTACTTTAATAGCCCCACTACCGCCCCTTCTACTACCACTTTATATACGACTACCCGTTCTGATCCCCATTATAATTTGAATACAGTGGCCTATAATACAAACATCGCTCTCAACACACATTCATCCAACTATCCAGACAGCCAAGAAGATGATGGCCAGTATCGTCCACCACAAGGTGAGGATGATGGACAATACAGACCAGAACTTTATGAAAAAGAAACAGAACTACTATCCGGCGCTCATTCCCTTAACATTGCAGCAAGCGGTAATAGGCTACCAGAGGATCAAAAACAGGAGAAAACACGTCCTCATAAACAATTGGGTAAAGTATCCACACCTAGACCATTCAGACCAGCACCGACTATAATCACGCAACAACCGACTGAAATCTTTACGAGCACCTCACGACCCTATGCGGAACAAACTACTGTAAGATCCTTCGACTACGTTAAAACTTATACGACCACTTCCAGGCCCTACGATGCACCATCAGCGCCAGATTATAGCTCACCTCCAGCCAATAATCCAACTCCTAAAATTATCACCACAAAAACTCCCCTTAAAGAAGACCCTTATTCTAGACAAGCCTATGAAAATACTTACTCTTCATCACCTAGACCACGTCCATTACATAATAACCACTCTAAAAACAAAGAAGATTCGAGCTATGACTATGCTTATTACGACTCTGATCCTGGTTTCTCTGAATATGATCAAATAGAGGAATTTGGAAGAACTCAATCTAGAGTATAGAATTTTGCTATATACCTACCCTTATCTTTTACTGCCATTAATTTAATATAAAGGATAAGCAGATAGATCATTTGTTTAAGTTATTATTATTTATCAAATTATATGATTTTCCACACCTTTTATGTAAATAATTTCATTGTTTATTCAAGTAGACTGAAAAACGCCAGTTTATTTTCTAAAGGCTTATCCTTAATTTTGTTTACTAAATTATTATGTGATATGACTTGTGCTTAATTAGGTATAAGATTATTTGATATATTTTTTATTTTTGTTTGGAATTCTATATTCAATAGATACTTGTAGTAAAAGCGATAATTTCTGAGTACAATGTGAAATAAGCTTAAAAGTGTTGTAAAATATTAAGTATTATATATAATTTGTAGTGTAAATAAAGCTAATAAGACAATGGTTATTGTTTTGTTCGATTAACTTTAACATCCAACACAATGAAACTTCGAAGATAAATTAAAAAGGAAGTATCCTGTGTTTTAGGCTTTAGTCGACTTTAATAAGTAATTTTCCATGATTTTATGTACATAATAATGTTACGTTGCGTCCAAAGGGTCATTTTCCTGTCTTAACTATGAATATTGAATTCGAATTATTAGTATAATTAAAAAATACCAAATGAAATGATAAGTTTGACAGATAAACAACTGAAAGTTAAGTCAAACGCTACAAGGTTTCAAGTAGGAGTATTCTTAAATTTTCTAATGTTACACGTAACTTTCTTATTTTTTTCTTTCATAAAAATCTTCTCCTAATAGTAACGAACACAACAAAAACATAATTAGCGAAATTGGTCGAACCGTTCACTCGTGATGCCGTGACCAAGGGATATAGGGATTCAGTTATATATATGTGAAAGCAATAATATTTAATAACCAATAAACCATCAACCAAACAAACCAAGCGTATGAAAACTCTCAGTTTATATGATATATATATATTATAGAGATTAATCAATACATATTTAAAGAAAACTTCAGGGAAAATGGTACTACCTTTGTTTATAAGTATCACCACGCTGCAGCGGAAAAGCGTGCTGTTCCACTTCGAATGGTTTAATTTGGATTCTTGACTGTCAAAAATATTATATAGTAAATCATAAATTATGGTAAAATAAAATTAAACAGTGGTTAAAGTAAGTAATAAAAAGGTTGTTATATATTTTATAAACTTATATGTATGTTTAGCGCTATCTAGAAATAATTTATAGAACTATTATCATTTCGAGAAATAAACGTAACCGGACTATCGAAAGAAGTCCATAGATCGCACTTAAGTATTTATTTATTTGAGTTAACATCAAATTTTATTAGATATTATTATTTAATAAAATTTGACATGAGAACAAAATTTCTAATGATTGTTTTTCAAAAAAGAGTTTAAAGAACGTAACATCAATGTACTGATTACTTTTTGGCATTACAGCTATTATTGGTATTGATTATAGCGACATCTAGTATCGAGTAGTAAGGCTTACAAATTATTATAAATGATAACAATTAATATTATGTATTAGTACCACTTTAATTACTGTACACTGTTACCATAATTCTATTATGTATATTTTGTTGGTAAATCTATAGCTAAATAAATGCATATTGGGTACGTTTTACACAAAAGCCAAAATTGGATTAGATATGTATTTAAATTTAAAAGTACCTACTTGCAAATCAAATTAAATTACAGATAATTTATTGATTTCTTTTTACACAATTCTTTTTCAAAAATGTGTAAGTCGTTATCTTTTAATGTTACACATGACTAGATAATGATTTTTTCTGGAATTAAGTTTTTGATTTTAGATTTTAGATTAAACGCATTAGAATAGTCTTTAATGTTAGTTGTAAGTTGATTAGACAAATAAAAAACAAACTTCGGACAACGAACAGAACCATTTAACAAATGTGCATTTTCAAATGATGTTTACTGTCATTTGAAATTATTGTAGTTATATAAATTGTTAGATAAAAATTAATAAAAGAGCATATTTTGTAATAATTTTAATTAAATAGGTATCACAAATTGTATATTTATCATTATTGTACATAATATTATATTTTGCCCAAATTTAACTTTAAAGTAGTTATTTCATTTTGGACAAAACATAACTATTTACTTATTCTACTTACAAAAGAAACCTATTATCGTCTTTAATATATATATATATATATACCTACTGTAAAAATACACTGTAGATTTTATTTCATATTTTCTGTGATAGGTACACTATTACCAAATGTAAATATTTTGTATAGGCATTTTTGTTTCAAACATAAGAAAAAAATAAGCTTTAACATTCTCATATACTTAATTTACGTATTTTTTAATTTTATATCATAACCTTGGTAATAATTGCTTTTTTTGCATACCTACCTACATATGTAATTAGATTTTTTATTGGAATTCAATCATTTTCAAAGAGTTCTTATAAGATTCAAGGAAAACAGGCAAGTATCTTACTGTTAGCGGATCACCGCTCACGGAAATCCACAGTGCCAGTTGGGTAGGAAAAGATATCGCCGCTTGAAATCAGGATGTCATGGAATCGACGAGATACGGACAAATTATGTTATTAGGCTGTAAACTAAGCACAAAATTGTGTTTTCTTAGAATTAAATTGAACTGAGTTTAGTAGCCACCAGTACGAGACTTTATGGAGACTTGATTTTGGACAAGCTTGTTTCTGCACTGGTCAACTTCTGCCCGAGAAATGTTGGCACGGCTGCGGCCAGTGAAAAACATATCTCCAGTATCTACTGTCGTCCGCAAAGCAATTTGTAATTAACGTAACGCTTAAAGAAATAGTAAACGTGGAGGATGTAGTATAATCATACAAATATTCATAAATTAGGTACAAATGCAATAACTTATAAAACCCTGATAGTCTAGATATATTGTGAATGATGTCTTTTTCACTGTCAGATATAATTCACTGTACCGAATACAAAACCAATAATATAAACAAGGAAACTTGAAACTCTCCGTTCAAGAAAGTTAAATCAAAATAACATTACAATATTCTTGTTCGTTTAATTATTTTTTTACTTATATGTATATGAGTTGTCTGAGTTTTATATATAATATAAAACTCAGACAATCTACTTGACGGCCTAAGTTAGCTTTCAGCTGGCTAGTTTGATATTTTGACAATATGTACCTTCTATTAAAATATAGTTTTTCATAAAGTGTTTATATCCTCAGATTCATTACTTTTACCGTAATAAAAAGTAATAAAATGCAATAAAATTACATATTAATATACTCTTTCGTACTGTTAACCTCTGAAAAATAAATGACCAAAAAGTAGAATCTTTCACCAAAGTTTCTAAGAACTTTAAACGCTCTACAAGGATTGCGGCAAAAATTAAGCTAAAAACAACTAAACTAATTGAGCTTTCCTTATTTGAATTATTTGCTATACCAAATAAGACAGGTGGTTGCTAAAAATAATTTATAATTATATTGTCTACTGTGACGCGACTGCGCCCGCCATCCTTTGCCTTACGTCTCCCAACGCCGATCCATTACTGAAACCGTTGAGAAGTGGCAATACTCTGTCCTTTGAGTCCGATTTGGCATCTGCTACTAATTTTTCCGCGTTTTTCATCTTCTGTAACTAAAACATGACAATTATTAATAATAAAACTTAAATTTATTTTTAAAACTATAACAAGAGAAAAAAGTTTTATATTGGTATAAAAAAACTCTCTTTTTCCATTCACTATATAAATATCTGTTTAGCCCTACCTTAGATTTCTTGATATAAGCTTGTTTGTAGAAATCAGAGAATAGGTAGTAGAAAAGAACGGCGTGCATTCCAATCCACCATACGAAAGCTCGGGGATAGTCACACTCGACGAACAGTAGTTGGAAGGCATGGACGAAGACAAGCACAAATTGTACCTGTGAAATGTTAAACATTTTAACATAAACATAAAAAATGCCCCGTTTTATTTTACAAGCACAATATTTATTTATAACAACGATATGTACTTAATAATGATTGATTAGTTAAATCTCTCTAAAATTTAGGCTTTAATAAGGTAAGTTAAAAACACTTACTTTTATATTACAAAATCATTAAAATGCTGCCATGTTATATTTTTTAACAAAATCGGTATACACAAATTAACTTCGATTAACATATTATTTAGTACAATACTTAACATTTATATAAAACAAACAAATTATTAGAGCGTGTCATACTCAAATTTGCGTTTTACTTAACAATAAAGCTGTATTTATTTGCAATAAGGTATGTAATATATAGTAATAGGATAATCTCATTGACTCAAACTTGTAAAATACAATATGTTTTAATGAATACAGCGTTACTTAGGAAATTCAGTTAATAATTACCATCTGTAAGACAGTGATGTATTTCTTCCACCACAGATACTTCTGTATATTAGGGCCTAGGGCTGCTAGAAGATAATATGAGTACATAACAATATGAACGAAGGTATTCAGCATTCCGAAGAAAGTCGAGTGACCACCTGTAAATTAAACATTATATAATGTTAAATATGTATATGTATATCAACATTCATGTGGGGGTAAACTTAGTTAATATTTTTTCTCAAAAAAAATAAAAGTGAAGACAATTTAAAAATCTCTCAAACATCTTAATTACAAATTAGCATACCTCATAATGGATGAATAGATATTTATAAATTGTTGTTAGATCACGCGTCATCTTTCTAAAAACCGCATAATAATTGGTCCATTTATTAAGGAGCTACGAGGCCACAGATGCATAAAATTATGTTAAACATATAATATCCTACTTCATGCGTCTAGGATTAAAAAGCAGCACAGATTTTTTTTTTACGTTTCATTATAATCTTTTTGAATTCGATTAATATAAAAATCTATGCTTTAGTAAAATTAAAATTTTGTTATGTTCATGAAATATGTTATTTTTGCCGCTACATAACAAAAAAAAAATAGAAAAAAAAATATTTCACATATTATTAAAGTCATAATACAATATCGTTTTAAAATTATCTCAGAATACATTGTTCTATCACTACTGTATAAAACAAAGCCGCTTTTTCTTCCCCTGTATCCCTTTGTATGCTTAAATATTTAAAACTACGCAACGGATTTTGATGCGGTTTTTTTTAATAGATAGAGAGATTGAAGAGGAAGGTTTTATATGTTTTATACCCGTGCGAAGCCGGGGTGGGTCGCTAGTATTCTAATAAAGCGTAAGTATGTATTTACTATATGTTGAAACTTTCAATTGTCCATCAGTTGTGTATAAGGTACGTAATATAAAAATCAAACAATCCTGGCTGAAGGCGAGAAACGTTGACCACGTGCAATTATGTTTCATTTAAAAAGTATATTAACATTGACATCACTTATTTCTCATATAATTTGTATGTACAGTGTTACAAGTACGAATAAAATTACAATTCCATCGCTAACTTCCTAAATTACATACGACATAATACGTTTTTACAGAATGTTTATCTAGTTATGGTATTTTCTATGAATTTTAAATAATATATTTAATATAATTATTATTATAAAGTAATCATGACTAATAATAAAAGCACGAAAGTATATATTAACTCAGTAGGTAATTGATCATATAAAAACAGAACGCTATGTAAAAGGAAAATCAGAAAAATATCGGCAAAGAATAGATGAATTACACAAGAGTAAAATCCCAACTTACATCATAAGAATAATGAATTGCCAAGTATTTTGATATAATTAATTCGCCATTTAAATCAAAGTTGAAGTGATAGTAAAAGTAATTAAAAATCTTGCCTCTGTTATAACAATGAGTCATAATACATATATCACTGTATTTTCCATAATAATTTTTCCACATAATATTAATTTGTTGTTTCTAATTACAAAACAACTTATAAATCAATTTAATTAATTATATTTCTTGTCAATAGCGTTACCGTAAATGACACTGTTAGATTTTAATTAAACAAATAAAAAGATGTTCACAATTGTTAATCAAATATGTATATTATGGGTTCGATTTGTAAATAATGTAAACCATAGAGTAAATATGTATTTTACTAATAATATGTGTTCGATAACAATACGTTAAAGTGCATAATCTTACAACTAGTACAGCATTTTTATCGTTGTATTATGTAATACCTTACAGGTATTGATGAAGGACGTTAGTTTAAAATAATATACAATTCACATTAAAAAAACTGTTTTTTTCTCTACGACCTTAGAAACTAAATTTATAATGTTAACGACGTGAGAATATCAGTTGCTAACTTAAGATCATCAGTATAAAGAAACGGCCTAGCTTATGAAAGATGATATATATAGATATTAAAAAGAGCAGGGCCCAAATGCGAATCTTGCGGGACGTCTAACGTGATAGGTCGCATATCAGAATTGTATCCATTCTGAACTACACAGAAAGAACGGTTTCTAAATCTAGCCAGCGCGGCGTAATAGTCAACCCGAATGTCCATAGGCATTTAATTTTAGGATTTATGTATGGGATAACCAGTCAAATTTTATACTGAACTCACAGTAAATAAAATCTACCTGTTTCACAAATGTATAAGACATGCACATAAAAAGTAATAATATTCGGAAGTATTATCATTTAAGCAATAATACTATTAACTTGTTTACAACAACTAGGTAATTCATAAGTCAGCTTTTAGTTATTACTTGTTAAGTATAAAAATATTATTTATTTCATTTGTGCTTTAATAATATATCTGTAGTTCGACAACTTTTTCATCATGTTCTCCTTGAGTTTTATTTTTTCTGAATATGTTATTTAAATAAATCCTAATAAATATGATTCTTTAGATGAGTATTTGTTTTTGTTGGATAAATATTATAAATGTCTGTTATTAACTGTGACAATTAATCAAAAAATTAAATGTATACTACAAGAGCCATAATATTCAAAAAAATTACATTTTTAAAGAAAATATTTATTTTATTTTCGACGATTTAAAAATTTTTTTTAGTGGTAGGAAAATGGTCTCTTATGTAATATAATTACATAGTACTGAGGTTTTGTAAATTATATTAATCTGCTATTCTACTAGTGATAAAATAAAATAATATTGAAATATTATATAGATTTGTATAAAGTAAATGTACACATTAAATTAGCAAATCATATATCTTCTCAGTGCCTTTTGTACTTGCGAAATTCGTGATTATTCTATAAATTTAAGCATTATTCCAAAAAGTCGAGGAAGATCTGAACACACTTCGTCTCTCTGTTTTTTTAGCAAGAACAAAAACATGTCAATAAATAAACTCTGGAGGTTCTATTGCAAATTGACTTTGATAATTCGATAATAATGTGTTTTAGTTAAAGTCAAAGTATTTTTAAAGCGTGTCCGTCATACAGTCATATTTTAACTATAAAATAACCATTGCTAAGTGATTTAAGTAACTGCGTATTACACCGGAGGTAATGGGTTCGAATGTCGAGGAAATCATTTTAGGTTTCTCGCATACATATACGTGAATGACCCTTTTCAGTATTCATTAGGAATTATTAGACACGATTTTATTTAAATAGACACATAAATGTGTTTGCCCCTCACTCTACTTCCAGTTAATTTTTTAAAGTAAGAGGCTCTGACATACTCATCACAACAGTCAGAATAGAACTTAAATATTTAAATAATATATTGATCTATTATAACTTTTTGCTGTAAACGATCATTAAGTTCTATAGAATTAAATTGATACAAAATGACAAGGTTTCCCTGAAAGTGATTTATTTAAGCACATTTCGGTGTCTTTTTTCGTAACTTTGAATAATTAAATATTGAGTTACATTTTGAGTAGATCTGCTTCAGATTATATTTTTGTATCTCCTTCATATTAGGAGTTGAGTTTGAGAAAAGGTACAAAAGATTTTCATTACTTTAATTTATTTCAGATTTTTAAGAATAACATGGTTAATTTCGTAATTTATAACATCAAAAATATAATTTAAAGCAGAGTTATTAAAATTTACTTATTACGTTTTTTATTTTTTGAATTCTTGTTTGTAATGAATAACTCAAAAAGCACTCGACCGAAAATATGAGTAACTGGAGTAAAAAATATTCAAGTGATGGAAATTTTTCATCAAACACGAACCGAGCGACTATATAGTACTAAATACCACCACGTGGACCATGTCGTGAGTTAAAGCTTGTAATAATAACAAAACAACTTACCGGGCGTAAACTTAACTCCAAACCAAACAGACATAGGCATTATGCCATGATGGATGACGTGTAACTTCGACACATGGTCAAACTTCTTTCGCAACACGAAGAAGAACTAAAAATTATTAATATAATGATAGATTAGTTCGGTCGGTTAGTCGGAAACACTCGGGTCGGGTTTCATCTAATACTTTTCGTTAACTGTGCGCGTGCCGGTTTAGCCAAACTCTGTCCAAGTGAGTAGTGGTTATGTATTCCGAGTAAAGATGAAAGTCTTTGAGTGAATTGTATTTATGTTTAGTGTGGTTTCTTTTATTTTTTAAATGGTACATTGCTAAATGGCTTAAAATAAAGTATTAAATGAAATCCCTATGCCCCTAGTAAGGACTCAAAACTTACGAGACACAATTTTGAGTCCTGATAATTTTCTTTACATGCAAATAAGTTGTAGGTAACCCTTCTGTGCCTACCCAGACGAAACATTTTCAGTTTCCTGGGATTCACATCACAACATCCATAACTTTTATAGAATGCCAGTGACATGAAGCAATAGGAAAAATATTATTTAAGAACAATTGTTAGCGAAATCTTTCCAATAACTTTTGCTTATTTGTTAATACAGTATCCGGTAAACATTATTATGAATTTCATAATTTACATAAACTACACATATCATAAGGTGTAAAAAAATTGAAGTCTAATATAACCAAAGATCACAGCGTTTTAATTAGAAAACCCGTTAAAACGAGTATACTTATAAATGAAATAAACATACAAATTCAAATTTACATAATTATTCTGCTTTTGTAGTTATATTACTTATACGATCTATATATTTGCGTCATATTTTTTGTTTTTTCATAGAGAGCAATGTGAGTTGATAAAACTGCGTCTTACCGTGTCAAAAAATTCCGTAAACTTCGAAAAGTAGTACCACCAGCAACCAGCGGCAGTCTGAAATAAATATTTGTTATAAATAATATTTTAAACCTTTTTAATAAAAAGTAGGAGCAACTGGTACTTTATGTGCGTACTTATAATTAAAAAAGTAACGATTATAATATTGAATCAATATCACTACATAGCATAAAACAAAGTCGCTTTTTCTTCCTCTATATCCCTTTGTATGCTTAAATCTATAAAACTACGGTACGGATTTTGATGCAGTTTTTTTAATAGATAGAGTGATTGAAGACGAAGGTTTTCATATATGTTTTATACCCGTGCAAAGCCGGGGCGGGTCGCTAGTTATTTACAAAATATATATATATAAATAATTTTGAGTTGTTAAAGTCATGATGTTATTTATTACAACGACTTTTAAGTCATGATGTTATTTTTAACAACAAAGTTTTAAAGAAATATTTTATTTCGTTCAAAGAATCGTTCTTCAATATTCATGCCACACATAATACTTTTCTTTCTATCAATATGCAAAAATAAACAATAGTAATGTAAATTTTGCGTAAGGGCGTTTTAAAATATCTATACCCATTCATAATCATAGAAATCTCATCGCCTTGGATCTTTGTGCTAACTTCAGGGCGTAAAAATTATACTGACAAAGTAACATCAATGATTTGGTCTCATAATGTCATTATTAATGCACAATGTTCTAAGGACATCCAGTAAAGTATTAAGATGTATTAACAAGGTCTACAAAATATAATATAAATTCAATATATACTATTACTTCCTTGTTAATTTAAATTTTTATCAAAATAGAACCTGTTTATATAATAATTTATTTACAATTTTAAACTTTATTTTGTAAAATTCAAGAGAAACGTAAATCAAAGTATATTTTCATGTTAGTAATGCTTTCATTGAAATTATGTTTTTTCATTTTGCATTTCACAAAGAAAAATGGAAATTCCTTAAACTGCGTCATGCGAATAGTTATGAAGGTAAGCAAGATATTATTACAATTACTTTACAAATTACTTGCTCCATGTAATCTCCATATTGAAATACAAAATGTTTTACGCAATAATATGATACTAGTGTAATTGGAATATATAAGCATTCAATTTATGTTGTGTCATATGATTTTGCTCTGTAGGTGGTAGTCGACAAATTATATTTTTTATTTATAAGAAGCATATGCAATTTGTTACCATATAATTAATATAACAATTAACAGTCCCTATACTATTTTCTAAGAATGGGATATCAATTTAATGGAAGGTCCATGAATTTGAAAATGGATCAAATTTATATCAAAGTATTGTAATTCATTATTGTTCGCAATAAAGTGTGTCAAAACCTTGTTGTTAATTAATATTATGTATATAATAGATAACTTATATCAAGATCTTACCCGCATCGCAAATGGATCCATAGAATAGTCTACAGGCTGGCATCTGAAGCTATATGACCAGAACCATCCACTGTGTATACTCTGAAAAAAAATGTGCTCGTACAATGCAAATTTTGTTTAAACCGTATTTTTTATTATTTGACTCAGGTGTACCTAATAATAATTAAAAATTAAGACGCAAAACATAAATACGAAATATCATGATGGGGAATAAGTCACTGCCTGTTACAGTTACTTAACGGTTTTTGTATAAGAAATTATATATTTTATATTTTTATATAAGATTGTATACAAAAGGTTACCAAGGCATTCAGGTGTGCATCAAAAAATAATGACAGCGCCGACAGATTTAAGATAGAGATTAGATACCCCGTAATAGTTACAGATGCTGATATTTTTTTGCATAATGTAGAAAATATTAAATCATAATGCATACAAAAAGTAAATTAGTTTTACAAATGAAAATGAATCTATATAGATTAATCAGCATATGCGCATAATAGGAAATGTACATCTTAATTAAGTATTATTTAAAACAACTAATAGTAGTTATTTTATCATTTGACGTAGTGACCAGTCAATACACAAATGAAAACTCAAGTATTAAATTTTAGGAATTAAATATTTGAGTTATCATTATTATACCCATTCTATCTTTTATTGGCGATAACAAAGTTTGCCGGGTCAGCTAATATTTAATAAAATACTCGATACAATACAATTTGCTAGAATGATATTTGAAAGAATAATATATGAAGCTTATATATTTTTTTCATCTTTTATTATTTCTTTATTTAAACTTATAATTAATATCTAGTACTTTTATGCATTTTTTACGGCGCAACTGATACATTATTTTTATTCATTGTAATAATGTCATGGTCCTTTTAAAGTTTTCTACAATTAATTATTTTTAATTCTTCAATGGCTTAAATGTAAAAGAATTAACATTTTCATTAAATAAACAATATAAATAGATAATTATTAAAATATATTATGTAATTACTTACTTCATAAAAGAGCCATGCACTGAAAATTACTTGAAAGAGGTTGTACCAGATCAATACACGTGTCAGGTCATATGGTTTTCTATTTTTCATAAATTGGGGACCTAATATCTGTAAAAAAAAAGTATTATAATAAACATAACATATACTTACTGAAATATTAATTTAGATACGGGCCCGTTTGCGGTCGTAGTACAAAAGACATCAACGCGCAGAGCATTTAATAGCAAAAGCGCCCTTGAATAATAGTATGCTTTCACCGCTTTATAATCTATAAAAATTACATCAGCATTTGCTTCGGAATGCCATTATTAAACCTGTTTACACACTGTAAATTGTCTGTTAAAAACCCTACTATTAAAGATAATCTAAAGCTAATCTTATCTAAAGATAAGATAAAGCTCGCAATCTAGCTAAGCATAATTATTGTAAGTTGCTGAAAAGTGAATAATGATATTATTATTAGAACTTAATGCAAGAAGTATTTACCTTTACTATGAATACATATGTGAGACAGATACATAATGTGGGAAAAGGCGATGACATTAGGAACCAATCTTTTACTCTCTGGTCACTTTTATTGTCCATGAGGTCATGATAACCGTCGACTATTCTGTATATTATGTCCATTTTATCTGAAATAAATAAGTAACGTTCAGTCTCAACACAGATCTTTTGAAAATTTTGACGTCTAAATTTATTTTTTACAATATTTAACTGGGTAATTATTATTTATGTATTTTTTATGTTGATTTTCAATTAACGTTGTAGTTCTGACCTCAGGGTAACAGTTAGTCTGAGTTTTGTCTATAAAATTTGGCATTCGTTATTTATAAATTATAGTTTTATCCTAAGATAGAAAAATCGATCGAAATCTTTAAAAAAATATAATAATGAAGATTAAATATCAGGTGAACTACATAGTTATAGATAAGTATAAATGCAGAACGTGTTGCTGATAAATATTACATTCTAAATGTAAAAATTATGTTCTAACAAAGACGGATGTTCTTTCAAGGATAATTCAAAATTCTCAAATGGTGGTTTTATTATTCAATTATCTTCCGGCAAAAACTTTATATACAGACGCTTCATCATTATTTGATACAATCTTATTGCTGTGACAAAAATATCGCTTATTTATTTTTATTATTTCCCAGCTTATATATACATTTATAATTTGAACTTCTTGATTACTAACTATTACTGTCGACTTAATTTTTCTCAAGAATTAAAAATAAGTAATTTAATAGTCAATTAAATTGTAGGTTTATTAAAGTCTCTAAAAAAAGTAACACGTACAAACTTCAACAAAATACTACTTTTCTTTACATCCGTAGACTTATTTTATGATTGTAATGAAATAGTAACAATATTGTAATTATGCCTTCATTAATTTACTTTGCACAATCTTCCTTCGACATTAAAAAGTCTTTATACATATTTTTTTTATACATATTAACTTATAACACTAAAGCATTAAGTAGTTTTAAAATAGTAATTTATAACAATTACATATTCTATTTTATAATATATTAATAGGATCAAAATTCCATACTCCTTTGCCGTTAGTATTGTCTTATTGAAATTATAATTAGTACCCTTTTAAATATGTTTTAGGGCGCAATTCATTACTTATTGTGTTCTAAGTTAAATGTGGTAATGTTTTGAAGGATATTATAAAACCGAAGCCTTAATAAATAAACATCGCTTTAGATGACCTATCACTACATAGTATAAAACAAAGTCGCTTTCTCTGTCCCTATATCCTTTTGTATGCTTGAATCTTTAAAACTACGTAACGGATTTTGATGTGGTTTTTTTAAATAGATAGAGTGAATGAAGAGGAAGGTTTATATATATGTTTTATACCCGTAAAAAGCCGGAGTGGGTCGCTAGTATATTTATAAAATACGTCAGAAAGTAATTAGACGAACTTCCGCGACAGTAATTCACTAAAGTAGACTAATCTAGATTCCCTTTTTTCAATATTATTTATTACTCGTTAGTTAAGTAATGTAATTCAGTATAAATTTTGTATAATGAGAAATATATTTTAATTAGTCGCATTGCTTAAACTACTGATATTTGATCCCTTTTGGGAGAAATTAAAATTAAAATTTAGAGATAAGTAATCTGCCCCCTAGTGAGATATGGGCAGACAAATTGCTGTATCTGTTTCACTGATAATTTTCTTTACAGGTAGGTAGATCAACCTTCTGTGTCTACCCAACCAAAACATTCAAGTGTTTCTTCGGCATTACCCAGGATCTCAGGCGAAACACGCAGAAGCGTAAACTACTCAGCCACGGAGGCGGTTGTTAGAGATGATGATAGGGAATTTACGAGTATGTTCAAAAGCAATAATGTGCTTTACAAAAACCAAATACCAAACCTTTATAAGTTTATAAGGATCAATAAACTTGCATGTAGGTACTGGTTTCCATAACCCGTTTCAAAGCACCGTTTTTTAGGTATATATTATGTCGAAATTAAAATTTATATCATCACTAGTGGACGCCGCGAACTTCCTATCGCGTCAGATTTCCAAACATTAACGTGTTACCTAAAACGTCATCTCATGGAAAATATATGAGGAAACGAATTTTCTTCATAAACACTTTTTCGTGAATTTTTAATTGTTATAAATAGTGTTAATAACCCAACTTTGTTTTAAATGTATATATTATAATTATATATGCAAAATAATTATAATTATAAATAAAATAAAAAAATGATTAAAAGCTGTGATCTTCGAAGTCAGTATAAAATGTCGTTTGAATTATAAGGACAAATTTAAATATGCAGAAAATAAAACCCGATATCAGTAGATATCAAGATAATTTTTATATTTTTTTAAATGTAAATTAATCACTTGATGAAACTTTTATCTTATTTTTTCAAGATATAAAAAGTCACTTTAGGTATTTTTAATTTGCATACATATGAAATAAATAATATTCTTCTTCCTTTGCAATAAGTCGTTTGGTTCAGAAATCTTAGCTTTAAGATTATATCTTTACTAATAATTGAATAATTATTCATTTATCATGATCAAAAATTAATTTATATCATCGATCCAATATCATCGATGAACTTCAAAACCATGCCAGAGTCCAATTTATTACATAATAGAAGTTTTTCATTAGTTTATACATAGTTACAACATTTTTTAAAGATATTTAAATCGTAAATCAAATAGTTTGATTAAATAAAGAGTTAATTACTCTCTAGATTTGGGAATAATGAGTACACATGAACACATAGAAGCCATGAACGTGAAAATCATAAATCGCTTATAAACTTCACGTTCAACAACGCAACTCGGCTTAAACAGAACGGCCATAATTGGGTATTATATTATTGTTAGTGGCCCAGAGTGTTTAATCAAAAACGTACTTATATGGGACTTTTTTAAATCGTAATAGTTGTTGTAATCTTTTTTCAGAATAAGTATTTTAAATAATAAAAGAATCTTAATTTGTTTTTATTCGACTATTTTACATTTTTTTTTTCAGAATAATAAATATAGAAACTGGAGAAAATTACAGACGCTAACTTTATAAACAGCTTTAGTAGTAATAAGGCACCTCGAACGTCTTCTTATATTGTTTCTATGGCAATGCAAGTGCGAGAAATGTTATTTTTGATCTGAAGTATTTATAAAGAGGAGAACTGTGATTGTAATCGAGTTATGCGAGTTCGAAAAAAATATGTACGTAACAACGACATCTTTGTAAGGCTTTGCGTGTACAAGGCTTTGTGTCTTTGTGCCCTTTCGCTGGGTCTTTCTTATAATATCTCGTTTATTTCTGTTATATAACTCTATATTTATATAATTTTTTTAAGTGGTGATAACTAAATTGTAATACGTAAATACCTTTTAGACCCTAACACAAGAAATATGCAACATCTATGCCATTGTAACTCGTAAACTAATTGACTGATTCGTCTACTATTTTTCTTTTTATTTGAAAGCTGTTCGATATGAATATTAGTTTATATTAGCTGCTTACATTTATCAAAATCTGTCCATTCATACATGAGATACTCTTATTTGTAATTAGCATGTTAAGGGTTTTTAAATTGCTACGTGTTGTCTAATTATGTATTAAGATTGTTTGCCATATTACCCGTCTATATATATGGTATATATAGATGGGTATTATACCTGAATTGTTTAATAGCCTTTTATTTTAAGGTTGTGTAATATATTTTTTTTTATCGCGAGATTATAAAATGGCGATTTGTGAATGCAATACATAGAAACCGGTTAGAGGGCACTCAAAGCACCTTTGTAAAAAATAATTTATCACACAAACACACTAGAAATATCTGTACGTACCCTTTGTTGTGTGTTGTGCTTCACGTTTATACAAAAGAAAGACAGTTAAAATAAAACCTACTAGAAATTATATGAACGTCACTTTACCGTCAGCTGGCAAAAATATTATATTATGTTCGTTTATAAATTAATTTAGAAGTGGTAGAATGCGGAGTAGTCATTATGGTGTTACGGTCTATTATGGGGCTAGTATTTATTACGCATTGAGTTGGTACTGGCTTAGCATATACATTATACAATTAGAGCCGACCGCGGCACGACAATATTAACTCATAGTCCTTCCTCGTCTCCTAGGGCGACATAGCCCTGAATTACTTGCAAATTTTTCACATATGGTCCCTTATACATTATGTACATATATTTGCTATTCTAATTCTATACACATAAATTAAAGGATAATAAATTATTAAAATTTTACAAGACACACTTCTGTTTGTTTACGACAGTGAATCATTTACTATCAACTTAATGAATTATTTATAACGGACTATTTCCCTTTAAATAACACGTGGAAACTCTCAGAAACGATATACCATAAATGTGTCAGAAGATACCACACTCACATACTCGTATAGTTTGTTTTACCCAATGCAGTTAAGCTCAAAAGGAGTTTTGTGTTCGAACTGTAGGTATCTCCTTTCGTAACTACTCCACATTGATATTTTCTTTAAAAAAAGATCAAGAAAACCAGTTTCAGATTGTCTGACCAACATAGACAATTAAAAACAACTGTACTTATCAGCAATTGACTAATAGCCATAACAAAGGATTTCAAAACATGTGTCCATGATTTTTCCTCTTGCGAGTACGAAAAAGAGGTATCTTGAAAGACTAGTGCAACAACTATTATTGTTAAGTATTTTCTCACGACCGGTACTGTAACAATAATTATTCTTTATTAACAACTACTAAACGCACATCACTTTATATTTAAATGCGATTAATTATAGTTTTTTTTACAAACAAATATGATTTTTTACGAATGTTTACCGTTATAAACTTATCCCGAAATATTTATTCCTAAAATTATTTTCATCTAAAGTAATCTCTTGGCGAATTTGGTGAAGTAAAAAATCCCTCAACCCATTATAATAAGGGCCTTGGATAGATACATTTCTGCGACTGATCGTTATTTGTACAAGCGTGGTAACGGCACATTATACTTTTGTGAGTGTAATGTGGGATCCATGTCTTTTTGCTTGCCCAATTTTCCAACGTACGATTGAATGTTGGCCTTTGTGCTATCGAGAAGCAGACAATTTATAAACATTTGTTAGTTAGTCATGGCGAGTTCCTATTTCAAATATAAATAAGTGTGTGACAGTGTGCTTATATTCTTACCATCTTTCAAAGATATGATAAACTAATTAGAGATACGTGTAGTTGTGTTATTATTCTATAAAATGAATAATTATTCCTGTCATTTTGAAGTATATTCTACAGACGTACAAAAATTACGATGTTGATAGGTAGTCAGACCGCCCGCCGACAACGAATACGTATATTCCTTTGTATAACTTGTGTTTGCAAACACCATATACTTTAGTGTCAATAAAATAGTTTTTCATCGCTGTCGTGAATACAAACAGCGTATTATAATAACGTTTCGTGTTATTTGTGTTTGTAATGATTTTCGAGATAAACGTTCTATTTTATTATTCCTCATACTGTAACTTGATGTTACACTTAATTATTATGTGCGATGATTCGTAGCTTAGTGACGATTCAAGTGCTGCGGTATTTAAACGTTTTAGAAATGTTAGAACGGTATAACCTCTTTTTAAAAATTATAAATATAGTATACATAAACTAAACTTATATAACTAACTATTAATCGCGAGTCAATAAACTCTGCGGTTAATTTTCTAATAGAAGAACAAGGTTGCAATATTTATTAGTAGCTTTTTCCTGTGAATTCGTCCACGTGGGCATATGCGATCACTCAGAAAATATCTACCATTCCATCTGTGAAAAAAAACATTTATTATCGGTTAGGTAGTTTCGAGTTTGTCATTATTAATTAATGCCACTTTTTGTATAATAAAAGTTACATAATCTAATGGAGAGATGTTATAGTGTTACGTGTCTATGAGTGTGTGTGTATGCTACACATACGTAGCTATGAACGGACCAATTTCAATCCAATTTTTTTGTGTTTGAAAACCGACTTCATTAGTTTGTCCGTTAGTGAGATATTATTATTTGACATCACGTTTTAGAGTTTTTTGAATTGACTTCAGTTTCAATTGTGATTTCATGAAATATATCATTTAAAATGCTTCTTCATATATTATAACTGGTTTGAATTATATTTCCTAAATAAACAGGCAGCAAGGACAAGGCCTAAGCATGAACATTTTGCGTGCTATTATTGTCACAAATGGAAACTTTTCCGCTTAAAGACTTGCTTTGGCTTCCTTACCTATCAATGAAAATCGTGGATGATTATCTAATAAATTAAATAAAAATACATTTTAGATAAAGACTCGATAATATCGCAATATTTAAATTTATAAATTTATAGAATTTTAGGTTTAAATTTATAGAAAGTTTGAATAGAGTCTAAAAATGAAAATTAAGTCAAAGGAGCAATTAAACAAAAGAGCATAACGCATCATTATTCCAGGAATCGTTTTTAGATTAACAGTGAAGTAAGTACGTAATATTAAAACATAAGACCTATAAGTAACAAAACCTTTTTATTTATTTATGTCAACAAGATTTTCATAATAAATACAATGTAGATAACTTTATGTATGTTATAATAATTTCCTGTGGAAAAATTCTCAATTTTTTTTAAATCAATGGCATTGCAACGATTAAGACGTTCCCCGGAAATTGACAAATTTAGTAATAATTTAATAAGATAACGTTAAGATATAATATGTCCTTTTATTAGTCTAAAGAAGCGAATCAATCTTAAGTATAAACGTGATAGTTTGACTGCATGGATATATGTTATATATTTCAGATCTGGTTCAGCATAGGGATAATATATATAAGTTAACTTTATTCCGTAAAAAATGGAATTTTGCGGGGTAGAGTCTTCGCAACCCAAGTTCTGGGTTGCAGGTATAATATTGTTTATATATAAGAGGATTCGTATTAAGAATTTATTAAAATTCAAACTACTTTTATTTACAATTATATTATTATTATTAATAAATAAAACTGCACCAAGTACTTACTGCACCTCAAACCGATAATAATATGTAATTTATATATAAAATAACTATTTATTCCATTGATTGTAATTTTGTATTATACCCTGTGAGATTGAAGGACATTATGAAATAACTAAGCATATTTTTATTGCAAAAGCAGTAGGAATGACGGCGGTATCGAGTTTTGAAACAAGCTGAATACTCGCACCAGGGAAGTTCAATGTCAACGAGAGCGAAACGAGTTCTTAAAGTCCAGCCTTTTTAATTAGAATAGATACGAATATTAAATCCAAAAAAAAAACTCTTGGGATTTTGAATACATTAACCCTTTTAACGTATTGAATTAATACACACACACATAATTTTGTCACTTCCAAAAATGTCTTACCTTGATGGAAACGTTTTAAAATAGATACCTACTCAGACGATCGATAAAAGGATATTACATAATAAAAATTCTGTTTTTGTTTTCAAATTTGGTCAAATTAATGTAGGAGCGAATTTTATCAGCCAACAAGTAATTTATAAATCCGCGACTTTACAAAATACTATAATTACAGCAATAATAATTTAAAAAAAAAAGATTTTAAAACAGCAAAGAGTATTGAATTTAAGTTTCTCGATTAACCATTTTCATATGCTTTTACATTTTTAGATTATTAAGAAAAACGGTAATTGATGAATTCATAATCGTTCTGCAGTTAACTAAGGGTCTAAGGGTAAAATCAAATTCAAAACACGTGGTACTACCTATTTGTTAGAATATATTAAAAATATTAATTGAGTTTGTATTGTGTACAATTGCTTTCAATTTATATAAATTAAAGTATTGCTTAATGTTTCGTGCAATAAAGTTTCATCAGTGGAAATCACGGACAAATTTTTAAAAGGCTCTTTGTTTGAAGAAAAATTAACATTTCTCTACCTTCAACTCTAACATATCTCTGATTTATTATTGTAATTATTGCAATAATTATTCATTCGATGAAAATTATATTTTTTCTAGAAAAACTCAGTTTAACAAAAGTGAAACTATATTTTTATTAATTACAAAAATAATATTCATCATATTATGCATAAAAAACTATGTTTCTGATAACGAAAAAACACGCAAAATGTTTAAATACTAATAAATATTTTAAAACAAGTAATGTGATAATAGAAATTTTATGGAATTATCATTTTATATAAGAGAATATCTAAAACATCAACAGATTTTGGATAGTAATAAAGTAAAATTAGAAAAGCAAAAAAAAGTGCTAAATAATAATAACTAAATCTGTTTGTACGAGTTGTGAGCAATAACAATTTTCAAACTATTGAGGCTGACGCGCGAGACCGTGTGCCTGGTGGAGTCGCGGCTAATAAAAAATATAAGAATTTTGAGCAGATTCTTTCGGTGACGGGAACTTCATTCGATATCAATCGAAGGCGCTATTATAAGACAAAAGTGCACCGTGTGTCCTTACTCTAAATAACATAAACACAATGAGGTGGCTAATATATAAAACCGGATATCGAGGTCCTCTCCGAAGAACTTGTTGGTGCTTGTTATTATATTGGTATTTTTATTAAAACCGGTCCTAAATAATTTTGCAATAATCCAAAATTAAATACAGTTAAATTGCAAAAAAACTAACGATTCAGGAGATATTAGGTGCAGCAGTAAAAGCTTAACAGTTATGTGTATATCCGAGTCTTGGTTGTATATAAAATTATTTATATACATAAAATTTTCTTCAATTAGTAATTGGTGGAGATAACAATTATTGGTCGGAAAACCACTATTGATCTTCTTATTTTTATAAACTTTTGCACTTCACTATCACTACATAGTATAAAACAAAGTCGCTTTCTCTGTCCCTATATCCCTTTGTATGCTTAAATCTTTAAAACTACGCAACGGATTTTGATGCAGTTCTTTAATAGATAGAGTGATTAAAGAGGAAGGTTAATATACCCGTGCGAAGCCGGGGCGGGTCGCTAGTTCTATATATATAATAAATAAATACTTATTGTAATACCATTTTTTCTGATTATCATAACACAAGGGCTTCAGCTACTTACTTTGGGATCAGAGCAATGTATGTGAGTTATCCCAATTATTATTAACTAACCAGTAACCATTTCAGAACTTCAAATAATCTAATTGCAACAATTCAATAACAAAAAATAACAATGAAGGAGATGACATAACAGTGAAGATGGCATCTGCTAAAAACTCTCATTATTTCTTTTAACTGCTACCGATTACTGCACAATATTTAATACCTATATAAATTATACGTATTTCAATGGTTAGCATGTGCTTAGTACGTCCTTTGTAAGATTCTAGTCACGATTTTGTTATACTAGATTACATAATACAATACTATAATATTGACGATAAGGTATATGAGAAAAGTTGAGAATATATTAAAAACTAGCTGTGCCCCGTGGTGTCAACCGTGTTAAATTCTTCGTAACGTGATGTTATATAGCCTAAAAGCTTTTTGCTCTAAAAATGCCGATAATTCCATAGAACTTAACACTAACACACAGGCATGAACACTAGGAAGGATAAATGTTATTTTTATAAACTTTAACGTAGTGTTACTAAAGTTAAAATTTTTAAAACAAATGTTATGTCGAATCTTGATTATTTATAATACAACAATTATAAAGTTATCAATACAAATTGAACTGAATTGAACTAGATTGTTTCCTTACTCATTAAGCTAAAAACTCAATCGATTGAAAATAAGATTATTAATAAAGAATTAATTGTAGTGGTAATTAACCAAACTTTAGGCATAATAATAATAAAATATCTAATTTGATGATCCAGATGGATTTTTGCCAAAAAGGGCTTTCAGCTTTCCATGACGCATGATACAAAGGCACGATACATTTTCCTTTACTTTCACATACAATTTATGATTTGTCAGGCTTTGACAGAATTTTCACTTGAATCATTCACATAATAGCAAAATATTTAGAATAACCATTTCTCGCCGTTATTTTCTTGGAGTTCATTTTTTTAGTCAACGTAAACACACGCAGCTTAAAACCTATTCTGAAAAAAAGTACAGGAATGGCATGGAAAACTTTACCTGCTATTAATTTTTTAACTTATGTCAAGTTTTTTACTTATTATATTATTTATTCTTTATTTATAAAAAAATAAGGTATTTTCTATAACTATATCATATTTATCATTAATGATATGTATGTACTTACAATTAAATATCTTTCCAAAAATAATCACTAATTTCCACAAATTATCTATCTGAAAAATAATAAACTCTTGAAAAAGTTGAACACAAAAACGAAGTCCTATTCAGAGCAATCACCACTTGCAATGTGCGCGCGCGCCGCTGACTGTCGTGTATATATCGCAATAAAATGACGTCACAATTACTATGATAACTGCTAAGGATCATAAAGCCATACTTTATCTTACTATGTTTACTCTATTTGCATTTTCTGGGATTGAAGGATTGTAACAATAGAGACTAAATTTGTCTTATGGTTCAAATTTGTTTTAGTTGTAGGAAGATTTTTGTGAAACCTCTTTTCAAAAAACACGTAGTTTAGTACTTACATACCTAATTTGTGTTTTTTCACAAACTTCAATAATTATAATTATTACCTACTTAAAAATTAAAATAATTCAACAAAAAGTATTAATCTCGTAATAATCTTTCAAATTTTTTTGTAGAGTAGGTAAGTCATGATGACCGAATAAGCTGTTAATGACGACATAATGTACCTAAATAGTAAACAGTTAGGCGGGCCCTTGAACTACAATGATCTTTTACAATGTTATTACAGGTCTAAAACAATTCAATATTAACTCCTGTTAATAATATTGCACAATTCGTAATATCGCGCAATATAATTGACCGTCTATGGCCCGCCTTAATAATGTTTTATTAAACCGATATCTCAATCAATTCAGAAACGTGAACATTATTTTAATGTCTTTGTCAATCAGTATTGACCACAAATATTTGAGGTATTTATCAGACGCAAAAACATGACTACCCCACACTTCACTGGGAGTACTTCTCTTTCTATGCAACTCAGACAAGTACCTACTTACTGATATACTTGTACATAGTAAATTTAACTATTGATTGAAAGCAGGAGACTAATAAATAGCAATCTTATAAATAAAAAGATGATATAGGACTTAACTGTAGTTACTTAGAACTTACTCAACTGGACTTATATTCCCTTTTTATGTAATTAATACAACATACATATGATATGTTAGTAACAGCGATTTCATCGACAAAAACTTTCAAGTAGGTACGTTAGAATATGAGAGAATTAATTATTAAAATAAAATTAAATAAAACAACAAGACTTTAAGAAGAGATTGTAAGGTCGCAATAAACTTAATCTTTTGTACATTGCACTCAGCTTAAAAACGCTTTTGTGCTTTTTTTTATATATCTATAGCTTCTGCCTGAGCCTGTAGGTTAGGTTTAAACTCTTCTGGATGAGGTCTTTCTTAGGTCTTCTGATTATAAAATAATTATTTATGATAATACTACTTAAATGGGGCGCTTTATCAGGCATGGATCAGATATATTACTGCATCTGTCCGGACTACGTAAGGTTTTACAGGCAAGGACTGGCACGATGATTCTCTATAAATTAGCCGGTTAAAGCGCGATTGCACTACGTCCGTTTACGAAACCGAACCACAAAATGTAAAGAAGAAGGCATAATATAGTGTAATACCGGATCCATACACTACTAAAGCACAGAATTTTAAACATCAAAACACTAGGTGCTGTGATGACGTATAATTGAGGAATACAAAATTGATAGGAAAAGCCTTTGAAATAAACTGAATATAATCGAAATGATTGTTTAGTGGCAAAATGATGATATGATGGCACTGAAGGTACAGATGGTGGCACCACATATAATAAATTCCAAATAATATTTTAAATACAAAAGTCAGTGTGTTCATTACTCTTGGTACGTTTAAAGCTACTTTGATCTTAACATATTTTTCCATCCTTATTCTTCTTTGATGAAACTGACGGATATGGTTTAATACCCAGCACCCGATAGTGTGACTGTTTATTAACATATACATGTAACACAGTAATCTGTATTAACATGTATATTTTTAATGTGTGGCAAGAGTATGCATTGATTAATTATTATCAACTAGATGAAAACCCGACTTGCCTCGGGTGAAATGTGACTCATAATACGCTAATGTAAGTTAAATGTATGTTAGTGGCAGAGACGTTTCGCTAGAGTGGCCAACATGGCGCCTGCTATTTGTCTTTCAGCTCCATTCGAATTAAACAAAATACTCTACAATCTGAATTTTGCGAATATATGTTATCAACTCGAAATCTTTATTTTTTTATGTTTTATTATCCAGTTAAGGTTTCGATCGAGTCTACCGTACCCCTTGACGAAATTATTAATAAACTCAATGATACCTTTTTGCATATCCATACTTAATTCAATATTTACTACGTGTCAACTCAAAATTAAAAGTAGAAACGCTTTAAATTTTAGCTTTCAAGTTAAGTTGTGTAAAAAACATTTAACGCTTTGTTTATTTACACAATTCCCCACACAACCTTAACACGAAACGCGGCCACGTATGAAATAATTGCAATTTAAAATGTATATATATCAAGGTCGTTTTTTTTGTATATAGTTTTATAAACTATAGTTATGTAAGTTAAAGCTGTTGAACTTCTGAATCGTTTAGAATAATTTAAAATACATAACGCTTTTCCGCTTTCTCACGCATAGTTATTTCTATATGGTATAGTAATCATCGGATCCATCGGAGCCTGAGGTCGGAAATAATATATTTTTATTTTTCATGGATGTTCGCACCCAGCGGCTAACGAGGCAGGCGGGTCCCCTGATGGTAAGAGATAACTGCCGCCCATGGACGACTGCGCCGGATCCGCGTTTTTGTTGCGTTATTGGCCTTAACCAGCTAATGTTATTTAGTTGCTTAAGAGACTACACTGGTAGTAATTAATTAAAGTTTTAATTTAATTATAAAATTATCTGTGATTACTTTTCTGCAAATGTTGCCTTTTCTTCATTTAACATTAGCTGCAAAACCTTGAAAAATATTTGTTAGACCGTTAGAAATGACGTTACCAATCTGTATTATAATAAATCTATAATATAAAAATGAATCGCAAAATGTGTTGGTAAGCGCATAACTCAACAACTCCTGGACCAATTTGGCCAATTATTTTTTATAATATTCCTTGAAGTACAAGGATGGTTCTTACGGAGAGAAAAATTTGGAAAATTTTCGAAAAAATAAAATAAAAGAAAAACATTTTCCTCATACATTTTCTATGGAATGACGTTATAGGTGACACTTTATTATTCGGAACTTTGACGCGATACGAAGTTCGCGGTGTCCACTAGTATACAATATTTATAGCACATATTTTGCTTAATTTCTGATTTTTAATTTTGTTATATCTGGAAAATTAATGAAAGTTATCTTGCTATACTTAAGTATACCTCGTATCAATACTTATAAGTTATAATAAAACTAAATAAAATTAGGTTTGCCGGTAAACCGTGACTCCGTTTATAACGCTCTTATTGAATTTTCATTGAAACAATTTTTCCAATTTTCCGTGGAAAGGATTATATTAAAATGAGTTTAAATAATATATGCACGCATTATATTACTCTCCGTCACTCTAAAGTGCTGTCTTATTTTTATAGAGCTAAACAAACCAATTGTTTGAGTATATACCTACCTAGGTACCTATTGAAATGTTATAATAGAAATATTTGCAAAAGTCCTCATGGGGAAAAACTCCAGAAAACCATTCACCTGCTCGTTTTTTTCTAATGAATTTTTTTTTTATAAATCAAACACATTCCGCTTCACGCAATGTACTTATTTATTATTTAATAATTCCTATGAACTGTTTTGGTATAATTTTTGTTAGATCTTGGTTTAATTAACGTATTCACATTTCATTAATTGATATTTTACAATCATGTACGTGAAGATATAATCAAACATAACATTAATTGTTTTATCATTGTTTGGTGCATGCCCTATCTTTAACATGATAATGCTTACTGTATTATGCAAACATAAAATTATGTAACATTTGATTGAATGTTTTAAATTTAATTTAAATTGCAACTTTTTAAAAATATTATTTTTGTGTGCTTTGGATAGGGTTTGTAATGAGTTAAATAACATTTTCATTTACATAAAAACATTGTGTAATTTTTTTAAATTTATTTGGCCCAATAAATTTTGTATAGTATTAAGTATAATTATTAATGTTGGTAATGTAAAACCAACCTATCAAAACACTGCTAATAATATTTATGCCTTGTATGTCATGATGATTTCTTTTAACTTCCACAGGTGTCCTTAATTGAATACCACGTATTGTTTTTTACAAACATTGTGAATATTAAGTCAAAAATTTCTACAAAACCTCTTTTCTCATAATTAACTTATTATGCGAAACGTGTGATTACTTCGCTTTTATTTTCCTTTAAATTATACGATTTGTGTTTGTGAAGTCATTATTTTTGCGGCAGAAAAGGAATAAGTTAAGGGCGCTAATGAGGTGCCTAACTGATTTTTTAAGGAACATGATTGTTTTTGGAAGTCATTTTTCAAAAGGAGTGATTATAATAAAGTATCAACTATCATAATAATATTTAATAATATTATCATAATAAACAGTTACACGATTAATGTAAGAATTTAAAGTCAGAAAATAAACTTGCAAAACAAGAGGTTTTACCTATAACTTATTAGTTTTATGCGTTTGTGTGTCTGTCTGAGGCACTGCAGCTTCTAAATGGACTGATTTTGATTGTGATTTTAAAATCATTACCGCAAAATTAGAGAAGTAGAATACATTAGAATTGGCCCCATAGTGTGTTTTTTTATTGTGTATTGTTGTTTCTACAATGTTTCGACAATTATTACGACCGTGACCATTCCTTTACGTTAAGTAAGTTCATAACCCTTAATTGAGGATGTTAATTCCCATCTATGAATTTGATCCCAGCCTAGTAGGTAGGACATATTTGGTAAAAAATTAAAATAGGTTTAGTAGTGGTTCGAAACGTTTTAATAGATCATAACATAATATATTTTTATATGTCATTTCATTTTTATGATTGCAATATTTTTCTTTTTCTATTGAATATAAAAATTAATAATTATTATGGTTTATGTTTACGTAAGCATCATCTATTGCCAAGTAGTAACATTATTTTAGGACCTTTTAATGTTGTTGTTTTTGTGTTTCTCAACTCTTTAATAGATGGCGTTTTAGCAATAAAATTTATCAGCAACAATATCTTTTTCTTACACAGAAAGCACAATATAATAATAATTATATAGCTCACAAGGGCAATGATGATTTTTAAAATTCAGTTCAAGACTTGTATTTTTTTTTTTGAGTTTTGTTAACTGTTGCCGTGGTCATGATTAGATTGTTAGTTAAGTTACGTGGCCGAAAGTAATAATAAATTTGATATCGATGATAATAATCAAAATCTACTAGGGAAACATTTTCTGAACAGTATTTGCATAATCTGTGATTTGCAGAATTTTGTAGCTTGCAACTTAGACAATATTATTCGATTTGCAAGCTTGGAGGTTAGACAGAAGAAAAACGATCGTTGTAGATAATAGTGTCCCAGATTAATATGGACAAAATAAGTAAGTTCAACTAACTTCATCTACTTGTACATAGTACATACTCATTAAGAGCTAACTTCACAGATGTCACTGAAAAATGAATTATAAATTCTACAAATTTTCAGGAACAGAGGGGCTTGCCGTAATTTACTACGCAGCGATCGTTCTCTTTCTCTCTAACCTCCATGCTAGCAAGTATAGCATTTTGATTATCAAAGTCGAGTCATTGGACGGCAATTGCCATTTTACATTTGCCTTGGAATAGGGACCTGGGACTGTCAATTGATAGTTGACACTTGACAGTTTAGTCATCACCGATCAGTTAAAATAGAATTCAGAAAATAGAAATTGAAATGAAATTAAAAGTTCTGAGCTTTTGTAGTTAATAGCAATTGAGTTAATCGTAGCTGTAATTGTTGTTATTAATGATGACGTGTATGTTACTTCATATGATAAATAGAATAATAGATTCCATTTAGAAGAGCTATTTTTATAACCTAATTTTAGTCATCGAGTTTCAAGTATAGTTATCGGTAAATGAAGAGGTGACAAACGCTACCTACTTTACATTTGCTAATTTGTTTTCAATGCTACAATTAGGTACCTAATGCATTACTGTGATTATCTATTTAGACCATTATAATATGATCAGCATTCGTATTTGGTAAGTATTACTTTTTTATTTATTCTTCGTGTACACGCCCATGTTATTTATTGTTGTATGTATGTATGTTGTTAATTAGGCTAATGTGTTAATCCCTCTAAAACGAATGCTTAAATAAATGCCTATCTTACAATATGTGTGTCGCCTTTTGGTCAGAAGATACCCTTATGTGCGCTATGGCGGCGGGACTTAGAAAAATTTCGGACGAAATTTTTTTTTATATAATTTGCGGTTTTTTGACCCGCCACGAGGTAGTCCTCACTAATTACGTCATCTTCGGTCCCATGGCCCATGTCCCTAAACCCCACCGTTTCCGAGATATAGCCGTTCTTCTATTACGTATGATCTTCAAACGGCTGTATCTCGGAAACGGTGGGGTTTAGGGATATGGGCCATGGGACCGAAGATGACGTACTTAGTGAGGACTACCTCGTGGCGGGTCAAAAAACCGCAATTATAAAAAAAAATTTTTCGTCCGAAATTTTTCTAAGTTCCGCCGCCATAGCGCACATAAGGGTATAGTCCAACCCGCCTTTTTTATAGCTGTATGGTGGCGCGAAAATATGTCTTGAACTTGATTAGAATAAATCTATTTTGTACAATGAATCATTATTATCAATTATTAAAATATAATTTTCTGGATAAGATGAAGTGTCATCAGCAATGTGCACATCTTTGTATTATGACAAATCTAAACTATTTAAATTCACATTATATTGACTAACAACATAAATATTAGCTCAGATTGGTATAATCTTGAAGAAACAGAAATGTTTAAACTACTCCTTGTCTGTTGTAAAAATTGTAAGTGACATTGAAACTACACAAACTAACTCATCACTAATTTATTTTGTATTTATGTTAAATAGATAGAAGCGCAAAGAACTAGGTGCAACTCAATTTAAATGGTAACTGACTTAACCACTTAAATTGAATATTTCTTGTTTTTCTACTTCAACAAAATTATTTCATATCTTAAGAGCCTATATTATAATGAGTTAATTAGCAACTCAGAAACGACCATAAATATACATGGTGGTAGTCAAGACCATAGCCTGATAGAATATGATAAAAAAATTTACTCTGTATCCAAGTCTCATTATTTAGCATTGAATTTATTATTTTAATTATTTTTAAAATTCTTTCGATCAATTGTTGGTTGAAAAATTGAATTGCTACCATAGCGAAGACAAAGTTAAAATGTGGATACTTTTACTATCCACATATATAATATATATATATGTGTATTTATCGGCACAACCAGATTACAGATCTTCTGTTGGGATCAGGATAGCATCTGATTTCCATTTGTTTTCATTTAAAACCTTTAATCAGTAATAGTTTGGCTTTTAAAAACATTTATTTGCTGTAAATACTCAACATAAAACTCGGACATTTTTGGGTAGTTCAACTATTTTCATTACGAAACTTATTTACCTCCGAGTCTAGGTTGGGCAGGGTATAAATACAGAAACTGATTGATGGCTGGTTGCACACTCTTGATTGAGTCTTTGGACCAAGTAGAGTTCTTGTAAAACTGCTATTCATAAGCAAATAAATCAAGAACTACCAAGAAGTGTTGTGTTTGCTGCATCCATGGATGGCTGGCTACCCTGATAAGAAGCAAGTCGTCGATATTCCGTCATATTTTATATACAATTATTTACTGTACACTATTATACTTTTGAAGTGAAAACTTCTTTAGCATCGTTGTGATTTGAAAGTCGATGAAACCAAAAAGCGACAGTGAAAAGAGACACACATAAATTCATAAGATTTGACGTGGGAGAAAATGAGATAGGAAGCATTATACAGCGATTCTTAATATTTTGAAAATTTCACTTCTACCACGTGTGAATTACACACGTTTTTATTTATTTATTGGAACACTATTTCTTTATACTCATTAGTTATTACATATAAAAAGATAATGATTTCTGTGTTAATATTTACACCTAATTCTCATTTGCCGGAAACCAAAAAATAAGTATATTAAATGAGAAATTACTCCCATTTTAACATTAAAAGCTAAGCAAGCTATTTAGATTCATTGTTTTTGTTTAGGTTAACTAAATTTACCTTATATTGAATTCGTTATTCGTAGCTTGTTCAATTTTGAGATTTGTATGGTATATATGTAGGTACTATATGCCATAGTACTTACGGAATTCTATTCATAGATCAGAATATAATATCTTATTTTATTCCATTAAGAGTTATGTAATACATACTAAAAGTAAAGAAAACCTGTACTAAATATAAGTATTTTAAAGTATATGACCACATGTTTCTCGCTGAGTGTTAAATAAATCTTATATTTTAAACGTAAGGATTAGTAAACATCGTCCAATCCATTTTAAATATTAAATTTTCTTACATGCCTCCTCAATATTGGCTTAGTCAAAAACTCCAAGACTCTTGACGTCAGAAGTCTACAATTACTCTTGAAAATCTGAACGAAACCAGGTTAACGATGCCTGTATTGTTACAGGTCGTAGTTAATTTTTAACCAATTATATTAGCTAAAATTTAATCATCAAAGTTAAACCTGAACCGAGATCAAAAGGATCCTAATACCCAGTTATCCTTTAATACCAGCCGAGTCAGCGCCGTCAATTCTATGTTGAATCTACTATGATTCGAAAGCGCTTCTAAATGATTGAAATGACTTGGTATCTATGCGATTTTTTTTTAAATTGTGATTTTTTTTTCCTTTTATTACCTAATATAAAGGAAAAAATATACAGACTGAAGTTACGTGGCAAAGTTGTCCTCTATTACCTGTAGATATCAAAGCCAAACTTTGCTTAGATCGTACCCACACTTATTTCTTCATAAGTTAATAAATTCTAAAATTTAATTGATTGGTTAATATTTATTTACGGTCTGACGTTAATGAAAATCTGATGCATGTAAATATGTATTCCATTTAATTATCCTTACTTATGCTTTGTTTTTATAATTGTAAATATACCTATTACCTACTTATCTTTGAAAAATTGGTTATCTAAAAAAAATTACCTGCTGACTATGCTACTACTAATACAAGTAGATACAGATATTCTTGAAGCCCAAAGCAACGGATTGATTTAAGCTTTAAAGATTGGTAATATGCAGAATCAAATCATAATCGATTCTTTTTTCTTATTTTTCAGATATTGGATTAATCTTCTCACCTGTGATACCAAATCAGTTGGTAAGTGTTTTCACCTAATTAGTGATCAATAGTGATGAGAGAATATATAATATTAAAGCTTATCAAAGTTTACTGAGTTTCGTATAAAAAGAGTTTAGTTGTAGTAGTGATGTTGAGAACTCTTAGGCACGCCGTATTGCAAAAGTGACGTCTGATGACGCAGGCCAAAGCAGCGCGCGCTGCTACCCGGCAACGGTCTCAATCACTGCTTGCTTCGCCGTCACTGAACGTTAACACCTGCGCTCGCGCAACCGTTGCGAAGTGATACGGGAAAGTCGAATAATTCGAATTTTTATTTGTATTCAATCGGTGACCACGCGCCTTAATAGATACGGGCAAGTTTCGTCCTTACGTTCGTGTATCTATTGCGGATAATTTGTAAGTATAACTGTTGATTTTACGGTATATTTAATAGTTGTTAATTATTTATATTTTTAACCGGTATACCATGGATAAAAAAAAGTTTTTAAAAATAAATAAATTTTATAATACACTTCAAGTCAACGATACAAATTATCAAATATCTATTAATACATCTAATTCATCATCAATTTGCTTTGAATCTAAAAATGGTTTCAAGTGATTTTCACATTTTTTACATTACATAATATAAAATTCCATAATTCGGTACACCTCCTTAAAGGATTCAACTTTCAAAGTACTAAGAGTTGTTATGATTAACATTAACATACAACAAAGTTGTTTTAATATATATAATACATAAATACATTAAAAGATAATTAAAACTTAAATGAATTGGGGGTCTGTGTCTGTGATATCTTATAGTTCACGTTGTTGGCGTAATTAAAATCAGTGTACTTATAAAATATTATTAATGTACCTAGTTTCATAATAATTGTCTTGGAAATACAGTAAAATACTAAAATCACAAATTTACACGTCCGCGTCAGTGATAATAACATAAAAGCTCTTCATAACACGCGGCAATAATCTTAAACGTTGACTTTGAGCCTACTCAACAAAGTCTGAAAACTGCAATGTCGCCAACTTTATGATCACCACTCTATAACATTAATTGTGTATTTCCATTCACAATTAATGTTCTTCTTTTTACATAGTTCATATTGGCCTTTAATTATACCGGATTTTACTTCGTGTTTTTGCTCTACGTAAAAATCTTGTTTTCGTTGAATTATAATTTTTAAATTAATCATAGGTTTATTCGTTGTGAGTTAACGATGTTTCGCGTAGTTTGACATTCCAATTCCATTATATTATGATAGCACATAGCATACACTTTTTACCACATGTCACAATTCGCACCAAAATCCCTTCTTTTTTGTGCTGATTCAACGTGGAAAGACAAGCTTCAACGAGTGCTTCGTCTGTAGCTAAGTCAAAGCAACACACAAGCTTATTTATTTTACCCATTTGATATTAAAATATTATGTGTTGGCTTCTATCATCACATTCAATTCATTGTTATTTCATTCCTCGGTTTTCACTCTTTAAGTCGAAGTTTCCAATTAAGAATTTTAACTAAAAACGCACAGCTGCATATTGCGAGCTGTTTCTGCAATGTTATTTCGATGCTGCTTTCAACAATGTCACTCATTTTTAATGCATCCATCTTAATATTTAAAGTTGAATGAAAAAACAATCGAAAATGTTGTTTGTATACCGTGTGTTTTCTTAAATGACTTGTACACCTTGAAATTATAAAATTTGGCTTAAATATAAAAACATTGTCCTTACTGCCTTAAAGAAAACATTGAGAATGGTTTTGTTTCCTTGCAAATGATCACTTCCTTGACTTTTAATTTTAAAGCTTTCTTATTGAAATTGATAAAAGCAATTTTATCAACGTAAATGTAATTTGAAAAAAAAATTCAGATTACAGTAGATTTCGCTATAACAACGGCGAAGAGACTGGTGTAATTCCGTCGTTATACATATTCAGAAGTTGCTATAGGCGAACGAATTTTGTACTAAAGTATGATTGAAATTAAATAACGTCGCTATAACTACATAACTATAACGCCCGACAGCCGAAGTCATATGGAGAAGATAACATTTATAAAAAAATTAAGCATTACGGTTCAATGCTAAATAAAATTCTAGCTAGTACATAGAACGTAAAGTTGATATGAGATCGTCTCTAAAATCTTGTAATAACATTATCAATAAATACTCATAATATCTCATTAATCTCTAATAAAAACAAACGACAACGAGCAACTCTGTAATTTTTATATTAATTATATATGTATTAGTTCCCTTATCGCCACACATATTTTATGAATTGTTAGTAACTTATGGGTACAGGGAACAATGAATTACGCAATTGTGTGAATGCAATTATATTCTATCATTTCTTTCATGAAATATTCTTTGTTCATTTCTTATGCTTTCTTCCATATAATAGCTGTAAATAAACTAGGTCGCGTAGTGCGCTGGATATTAGTTTTGATTAAAATTTCATTTTAAATTTTAATTACTTATTTAGGATTTCTTTACCAACTACCTAATAACAACCACCTAATATATAAGTTATTAAGTAAGGGCCTCCGTCCTTCTGTCATTGACGATTCGTCAAAAACCACGATACGTCATGATGGGTGGACGTTCACATTGAATACGGAATCGTGTTTTATCACGTATCGGCAAAATATCCGAATTTATGTTCACATTCGTTTCGTGATTCAGTTTTCAGACTTCAGTCTTTAATAAACTTCCAAATATTTCGAACGCGAGCGCATCAGCGAATCCGTAACAAAAAATTCACGATTCGTGTTTTTTGACGAACGTGATTTATAACCGACCTTCAAAAAAAAAGCAATAAGGAGGTTAAAACGTTGAATAGTTTTTAGTTGAAATTTTAGCGACCACGTTGTACTTATTGACATGTACTTAATGAAATATGTACCTTTCTCCCTCTGTTTTTAAATTCATTATTTAATTTGTAATAATAAAAACGAATAATTATTATAACTAGACTAATAATTTTATAGATGTTAGAGGTAAAAAACAAACAATAATTTTCAATGACTTCAATTTGGAACTCCAAAGGTACATGATATATTAAATTAAGGTAAACTGTAATACTTTTATTTAACTATTTACCTGGAACATTTCAACAACAACAACAAATCTAAATTCTAAAGCATATTTTTGAGGTAAAGGAGGAAATCTTCGAACGGGGAAAAAACCGGTAGGTATTGGTACGCTATACCGCGTTTAATTTAAGTCCATTTTCTCGATAAAATAAGAACTAACATAAGGTTGACGCATCATTTAAATAGCTGTTAGGTATATCTCAGTCTTATATTGTAGTAAAGTCAATAAGATCCAATGTGCAGTGCTGATGGTACAGAGAATTAAGTAACTGAAGGTTGGCGTAAAGTCAGAGCGTACATGTCATATTTTCATTTATATACGAGTATGAATGTATAGTAACCAACTATACGGTTAAGAAGAGCTACTCAGAACTATCAAATAAATTAATTTTAAATTAAAAAATATAGCCGACCTCACAACGCACTAAAAAATTAAAAATTTTGTATTATAAATGTTCCTACTATAAATAAAAAGAAATAGTGTTGCTAAATAAAATCATGTAAAATTCAACATGCGCATAAAACTGTCATGTTGTTTTTTGAAAAGCAGTGCCAAATATATGAATAGAATAGAAAGACGTGAATAGTGTTGACTGTTTAAATAACTTAAAAAAAATAGTTTGGCGCCGCCTTTTAAAGAGCAACATGACAGTATTATGTCCTGGTTGAATTTTACATGTATTTTATTTATCAACAATATTTAAGTCTTTTTATTTATAGTAGGTTCACAATTTATTTTTCACTTTTTAGTGCGTTTTAGGCCGGTTTTATTTTTTAATTTAAAATGAATTTATTAAAAGACGATACATGATTTAAGATGTCTTCGTTATTTTTTCACGATTCGTGATGCGTCTCATGCGTGTGAACATGGGCATTTAAAAAGCAATGCCGTCGTCGAAAAAATAACCAATCGTAAAAAAGAAACGATTCGTCAATAAGAACTAATATTATAAATGCAAAAGTAACTGTCTGTTACGCATTGTTGCCTGAACCACTAAAACTATTTTGATGAAAATTGGTACAGACAAAGACAAGGTAGCGTTGATCAAATTGAGTGTGATTTAATACTGATCTAACGACTTCGTGAATTATTATTGTATGTGTGTGGTCTATTTAAAAACACAAGCACAACACAATTTGTGGTTTGAGTTGTACTTATATTAATATTATAATAGTCAGGTACCGTATGCTAAAACCCACATCAGCCCGATAAAGCTTTACTTTAAGTCAACCTGATTCATCCTGTTTATCGCACTAAAAACCGTTATGTAGACGCTCTACTTCTCGGTATCGTACATAATTTTGCACATAGAAAGGAAGATATTCACAAAAAATTAAAATTTCAAAAAATTGCGAAAAGTAATCAAATATTTTTTTATTAATAATGAAATGCTTAATGCTCTGTTTAGTATTCACCTTCGGTAACGGAGTGAAATTGTGTTTCGAAGAATATCTAAACATTTCGTATCGTACGTAATATGTGTAACGCAATGTTTGAGAACGTTCTATGGGATGAATGTCGAGTAGTGGGGTGCAGGCACAACCTGGTGGGGCTCTGTGCCACTGGGTCACCGCGGGGCGAGCCACCCGTTTAGCGTAACTTACTTACGTAAAACATGCGGCTTGCGCACTAGTATGGCCGGCCCATGCGCCGGCGCACCGCCCGCGCTAGTGAAAGTTAACCACAGCTAATACGAGACGAACCACTGTCACCTGTTTCCTTTCGAACACTGACGTTTTTGAGAAAAATGCCGAGATCTCGCTTACACAATAAATGAATTGAGTTTGCATAATCGGTGACCAACTGACCGAGTCTATGGTTAGCTCAATGCCTTTAAGTTTATGGTGAAGATAACAACTCTGAATCATTGACAATAAATCAAAAACGTTACACAAGTTGTGGAAGTACCTTTACTCAGTCAAGGTCGACCATAATAGCAGATTGTACAAGACTCATTGAGTGATCCCGGCTAAGGGAAGTTGTCCAAGATATAATTATTATGTATGATATTTTTTAACGGTCATGAACCTCAATGTCGTAGGGTTCATAACCTTTCAACGATTTTTAACCAATAACTTTCGCGTGGTCTTCATAACTATGAGTTAGCTGCAAACGTATATGTAGGTACCATATTTTTTATGTTGCTTTAGTTCAATGTACCTAATTATGGAATGCGATAGCAGTTCATAAAACGTGACAATAGCACGAAAGTGGTTAAAATTCAAACGTGTCTTAAATCTACACTAAACAGTTTGTTAATTTTGCACTTTGTAGGTACCTACCTGAATTCTATTTATATTGTTAAATCGTCAGAAAACTTTATTTGAACAACTACGATCTTACTACATTCTGTATAACATATAATTATCACTAGTTTCTTAAATAGTATTAAAATTACATAACCTTGAAGTCAGTAATATGGTTTTGGTTATTGAGATTTTAAATCGCCCCCTTTCTCACCGCGTCTCATTGTCGTAACAGCCGGATATTCTCTTAATCACTCATTCTGTATGCGAAATCTGCAAACAGCTAGTTTTTAAGGACAGTGCCGTAATGTGCTTCCGTCATATCACACACCACATGACCACTAGAATATAAAGAGAATAAAAAATATTGTGTCAACATAAATTCTCGGTAAATATTTGTTTTAAATACATAACACATTTTCATAAAACACGTCCGCGTACTGTTTATTTATTTTCCTGAATATTGGCATCTATCAATATTTGTTATGGCATCATACCTTTAAATAAATAATTATGTTATCGTTTAAATAACTACCATAAAAATTACCAATTGTTAGCCGTTACATGCTGTGCATTCGCATTTGTTCTTGAATAAGTAAAAGATTTTGTTATGACCTGACGAAATAAAACCACTTGGTCAACTAGACTACGTTTATCAATGCTCTACTAATAGCAAAAAAGAAATATAATATCCTTGTGTCAACTATATGCCCTTTTATACTAATTAAACATAGGCTCATAGGCGCAAAATCCCATAGCAAATTAACTTCAAGTCACGAAAACTCGCCATTTCGCGCCCCTACACTCTACACGTATGTAGCACATATTTACATCATGTGATTGTAATAAAAACAAAATTTCAAACAGGTTTTCATTGTTTCAGATTAACTTGCTAGTAACCCATTCCAAAGATGGATAGTTTAAGTGAGTGGTACAGGGACCTCATGGATAACAGAGGTGGTAAGTTGCTTAAAAATATTAAATTGTCATTTTTCGATTCCCGAAGTGATAAAATCATCGACACCCACACTATAGGGATATAATATAAGAAGCAAGTACACCCTCAAGTTACGGCTTCCGTTATTGACAGACCATCGTACACCTAATTGAGTTCACATTCTAACGGGTCAATGTCAAAATAATGCTATAGATTCATATACGAAGATTTAAATTTTTTACTCGGCATATCCTTGGTACAAAAAACAATACTTATTTACAACATTTTAAAGAATCAAAAATGGAATTTTTAAAACGACTCCAATGTAAAAATTTAATTGAGGAAATTTATTATCTTCCTCAATTAACTTTTCTTCATCTACTTAAGTTGTTCAAATAAAAAACCCAACCGGATTATATTTTTTTGGATATATATTTATCCTTTCCTAATTTAAAAAATAATATATCTATATATCTATATATCTACAAAAAGTTTAACCATGCAAATTAAGATTTTTAAATTATTTGATAATCTCGAATGCCTATTTAATATTTTAACATCCGCATATCTTAAATATATGTATATCCTAATTGAATTAATTGATTATCTCTGTCTACACTAAAGCGTAGGTACCTTTTTTTTATACAAACTTTGTCTCTCATTGTTAATAGGAACTTCTCAACAATTAATTTTGGTAGTTTTATGTTTCAATCAGTCCCTGAGACACGGCCTGACAGTTAATTTAGAGAAACGTAAATTTAAGTAATTTTAATTGCACTAGTTTTGCCATCCCTTTGCCAACAAGGAATTTGTTGAGATTTGCTCTTAAAGTAAGTTTATCGCAAAGCTACAGAGGCACGGAGAGGCAGACAAAAAATATAAATTATCTAAGCTCACAAAAAAATTGGCACACCGTGGTCTGAGCGAGCAAAATAACAAACAAATACATGGCATTGAAAAAATTAGTCGTCATAGCCAACCTATTGATTTGATACTTGGTAGAGATGTAGAATTTCCTTTTAGTATCGTTAATCCCAAGGTCTTGTCATAGATTATCATTGTTTAATACTCGGCATAGTTCAAAGCACAACTACGTTAAAAGAAAGACACAGTTTTACGAGTTACCCATAAAATAAACAGATATATTGTGATCATTAAACCTATTTGAATTTACTCGAGTCATTGTCATTATTGTGAAGGACTTTTAATTATTGTATGTGTAGCAGGTAAACCGCTTTAATGTTAGTTAGTTATCAAATGTACGTAATATTAAAATAAAACTTTCGTAGTAACCGTTATATCCCGATAAGACATGTAGACTTAAATAATATTAGAACGGAGACATCCGGAAACGTTTATAATCTTTAAGAAGTTAGTCTCCGTCCTGTCCAGTTTAAAACACATTGAAACATATCTTTAGCATTCAAAGAAAAGTTTGAAAATAAAGTATGTATTATCTTAGCTCTTATTTTCTGATTCTTGCACGATTAAAGAGAAAAGTAATACTCGATGCGCTCAATACTCTTACGTAAAGTGTTACGAAGGAATCGTAAGAATCATTCACATACTGTTTTTGCCTCTCAACATCTCATACATAATATATGTGTGCTTTATTCGAATATATATTACAAAGCGCAAAGGGTCTTTCTATTATTCATATACAATCACGCCTATTATTACACATTAATTTCAATTACAATCAATAAACCACTATAATCACTAAAAAATAACCCAACATTAAATCTTAGAATACAAAAGTAATCGACAACTTGACATTGACAAGATGTCAATGTCAATCATCAAACTGTAGAGTATACTTAACATCTCACATATTTTGTAATAAATGACATTGGTCGAAGTCTAGTCTGGCAAGGTTTCTCTTAATTTCAATGCAAATCAGTTGAAATGAACCACTTAAAAATTTAATATTAAACAAGTGAAATTGAAGACAACTCAGAAAAAAAAACCTCCGACATGGTTATTACGAATAAGAATATCTTATGAATGGATGAACACATGTTCATAAATTTTAGCTAGCCGCACTCCAGCTTTCAAACAAAAAACACAGCATCGAAATCAGTATATTCGTTAGTTTACTAATTATTTTAACATCGATGGATTCTAAAAATTATACAAAGTTATTATGGAATTTCTTGGTAAAAAATTAGTACACCTAACTTAATATTGCGCATAAACCGCAAGAACTTTAATAGTTTAATGTACGTAATTAACTACACACTTGGTCGCTTATATTAATTCGACCTCAAATTGACGCCAAACGGTTAACACTAAACCAACTTTTAGAATTTATTTAAGGATAGAAAATTATTTACAACACATTGGAGGAGGCTTCAAGAGTTATTTTTATATGCCTTGCCATTTATGTATGATGAATTTCCTAATTCTGTGCAGAGTCAAAGAAGTGCGGCCATCAGTTATCGAGAGAAAAGTGAAAACAGATATGATACAGAAGGTCGATAGGTCTAGTCGATTTATATATCGCGGAAAAAAGATAAAAGAAAAATATTTCTTTAAAGTCTTGAGAGGACTCAAGGTCCTCTAACAAAATTAATATAACAGAATCAGTTCAGCGATTTAACTTCTATATGTCAATTTTATATGTTTTAGTACTTACTTCATTTGTGAAGCAGCAGTTTAGAAATTTGAATGGAACAGATGAAGATACAAAACATATCAGTCAAAATCATAATCCTCTCTGCTTTGTAGTAATAATAATTTGTTATTTTTGTGTTCTTACAGATCCCCGTGTTAAGGATTGGCCCATGATGTCTTCCCCGCTACCAACGCTGGTCGCGTGCTTCACTTATGCATTTTGTGCTAAGAAACTTGGCCCAGCATTAATGGCAAACCGGAAACCGTTCGACTTGAGAAATATTCTGGTTATATACAACTTTATCCAAACCGTATTCAGTGCGTGGATATTTTATGAGGTAAGCCATATACTCATAATCGTAAAAATTAAAAAATATATGAAAAGGACACAAATCCGTATGCGTTTGAATTCCGGAGAAAAAAATAATCGAGAGGCTGTATAAAATGTTTTCATTGACTTAATCGCCTCCCGTTCAGCAGACTTCTACAGTAAAGAAATAAACAAACTGTCATCAAAATGACAAAATTGTATAAATAATTTAGGTCAGTACTTTGAAGTTTGATAATTTAATATAAAAAATTGCCAATTTTTTATTTTTATTTTAAAATTTTCATACAGATCTCCAGTTTCATGGGTACCAATACTATGTAATGATTAAGTATGTAGTAATTATATTATAGTATTATTGATGTAATTTTAACATTCATTATTTAAATATTATACGATATGTATGATATTAGTAATAAAGTATATTCTACTATATTTTTTTCGGAATTAAGAGACCGTCGAGTTTATCTTACCCTTTTGAAAAAAATGCTCAAATTAAATAAACATTTTCTAACTATTATTTACGCATTTTATTTATCTCAGTGTAAAGTGTCATTCACAATACACACAAAAGTAAAATTTAGAACCCTAACAAAAAAAAAAATCTGCCGCAGTATATGGCGAGTGGGTGGTGGGGACACTACGACTTTCGGTGCCAGCTGGTTGACTATTCGCGGAGTCCAAGGGCTATGAGGGTGAGTTTTAACTTTTTTACAGGTTATTATTATTATTTTATTATTACTATTATCGTTAGAGAAATCCGATTTACATCAATTTACAATAGATAATTTGGCGCTTCGTATTATGCCCTGACTACTTTAAGGGTTAAAGCGACTTTATTTTTATCGGAAGGCAATCTTTCAAGTAAACGAAATGTAAACTTTGTCTTTCAACTTTTGACTTTACCATCTTACCAGATACTATATTTCCCTCCGGCGTTTTTCCCTAAGCCGGGCGCAAAAATCGACCTCGGTTCTGTCACTCGCCGGCCACACAGCGGTCGCGGTGGACACTATACAACTCACTAACCTAACCTATACTTATGGTAACCGACAGTTTATTTGGTGGATGTCGGTCCGGAAAGCAAAGATCGACTTTGCGCCCGGCTAATGGAAAAGTACCACTACCCCTATTGGAAAGATATTAAGATTTAAGATATTTTAATACAGACTAATTGAAAACTTTTTTTTCTCTTCATGTTATCTTTCAGTGAAAAGTTAATTTTTTACCATTCATTATCTGCATAGAACTTTTCAAAATATTCCTTCATTTCAATAATTTACTTATGATTATATTATAATTAATATATGGAATCGTTAGAAACTTTCTCGAATATCATTTGTGTCTGTGTGATTACGAAAAATCTTGCATTGTTTAAGTACGATATTATTGACCACGATTCTAAGCGATAAAATTAAAAGACTTACCAAAACACGTTTAAGATTCACGGTGCACCGGATTTTAAAAAGTTAAGAAGATATTCATAATATTTGTCCATTTCGCGTTACAAAAAATGGCATTGAATACTCGTTAAACGAATACGTCAATTTGTGTTTTGAAGAATAAACAAACTTTTTTTATTAAAAAGGTTTATAGCTCATTGGCTATTATATAGAAAACTTAAATTTAACGTATGTCAAAGTTTTTCTAAACTTCTATAGACCACACACAATTCGCTATTCGTGATTCGGTAAAGTTTTTTTTAAATTAATTTACTTATAATTATTCATTTTATTTACGGGATATTACCTACATAATATTACGAGTATGTATGAAACAGTAATACAAGTATTTTCAAGGTCAATATTATTTTTACAACAACTATTCGATTGTTATAAATTATGTACCACATTGAGCACTAAAAGAAGAAAAGTTTTTGGCGATTTCTGACATTTCCAGTACTCATACCTCAGATGGTCCTATAGTCTTTGATCCCTACACGAAATAGGATCGATTGGCATAAAAAAAAATATTTGATATTTTAGGAATTATTTGGTGACTGTAGCTTTTTTCGAAAAATCTGTTAATGCAGTTCAGGATATCTTAAAAAGTTATGGAACGTTTTTCTGTAACTATAACAATTAAGGTACTTGCCCTTTTTGTCACGTCTCAAAAATCCACCCTGTCAGATATCGATGTTGTGTAAATAATTTAAGGTGGGTGTAAATTTGAATCATTTGAAATATGAACTACCAACTTTTATTATTAGTAAAGGTGGGCGTTTTTGACTGTACTTCAAGATTCACATTCTAAGATTTTTTAAAAACATAGCCTATTTCAGATGGCCAACACTTGCTGGTGGTACTACTTCAGTAAGTTCACGGAGTTCTTTGACACACTGTTCTTCGTGTTGCGCAAGAAGAACGAGCATGTGTCGACCCTTCATGTGATCCACCACGGCATCATGCCTATGTCTGTTTGGTTCGGACTCAAATTTGCACCAGGTTGGTACAATATATGTGCGATTTATTTGTGTGTTAACGAAGACAGCTTTTACCATTTGTAAACAGGAACTTTTATAAGGTTATGCCCAAACATTATACATCACTCATAGTATAAAACAGTCTCTTTTTCTTCCCCTATATCCCTTTGTATGCTTAAATCTTTAAAACTACGCAACGGATTTTGATGCTGTTTTTTTTAATAGATAAAGTGATTGAAGATGAAGGTTTTTATAAATGTTGTATACCCGTGCAAAGCCGGGGCGGGTCGCTAGTAATATATAATTAACTATACCCTAACTCTCGTCGTTTTCAATCAAAATTAAAAAAAGAGGACGTTCTCAATTCGATTGTTATTTTATTTGATATGTCAGAAGTGGTCCTATCTAAATTATCGATATTAATTGGGTATTTTTCGAAAAAATCAAGAGAAACTAAATTTGTATCATGCCATCTAGATTTTCAATTTCTGTTCACGGTGTCTTGGAAATGTTCTCAAAAGCGTGAAATAAATTTTGTTTAAAAAAAAAACGATTTTAAGATGCACTAAAAGTAATAAAGTTCCCAACCGAACCAATTTCTTCTCCAATTCCTTCACTAGCTCTGCTATTAAGCTTTGGAATTCCATTCCCAATCCAATGATATCCTTGCTCGTTCTCTCTCCTTTTTCAAGACTCTTCCACATAACCATTGCCTCTCCATATCATTTGATTATTTCACCATCAGTCTCCTCTATTAACTGGGTTGCCTAGAAGACATCGCTTGGTTGCGAGCGATAACATTTTGTATTTTGGTTTGTTTGTAGTAAAAAAATCATTAAATAAAATTAAAACAATAATTGTAAAAAGTTAATATTAGAATGATTATTTCTCTTTTTAACTTTTGTATTATACGGAAATTCGCTTTGAAGTTTTTAATTATTCATTGTAACAAGTTCAATAATTAGACAGTTAAATATACATGAACCAATATTGTTTCTAATTTGTATTTCAATGTGCCGTATAATTCAATCCTGTATTAAAAACATTTTAATTACTAAATTAATTACACGTTACTTCCATGAAACCAATGTTTCTGGTTGAGCATTTATGCATCGTCAGAAATAAAATATTGTACTTTAGATTGACAAGTTCTAAGACTCGTGTGATTGGTGATAATAAAACATGATCTAATTCTGCAATATTTTTATATGATATAGGCATAAAAAATAAAACTTAATAAAAAATACTATAAAATGCATAAATACAAATATTATAACCTTCTGAATTCTACAAAGAAAATATTTGAAAATAATAATTGGCCTTAGGGATTTATAGTTTTTATGGTATTCCGTGTCTAAATTGACTGAAAGAGATCGCAGGGTAGCGATAAGGCGGCCCATTACACTATTACTATGTTGTATTTGTTTATATGAATTGTTTTATTTTATGTGTGTTATAAATAAATAAATTAAAAAATAAATATTTCTTAAAACAAAGATAATATACATATGATCTTTGTTTTAATAAATATGTATTTTATTTTATACTAATTGTTAGAAGTATTTGTTAGGTCTGGGAACTGTTATGTCATAGGTGTAATTAATAATACTTGCATCGTTTTATTACACCTACGACCACTAATACCACTAATTAATTTATAAAATAAGAAAGCACATTTTAACTTATAATAATATTGAAATAATTAAATTAAAAAGGACTTTAATCCTTATAAAAAAGAGCATAGATTTAAGGAAGTGCCGTGAAGATAAAAAATTCAAATAAAATGTGTTTTATTTGAATCAATAACAGCGACTATGTTTGTGGTAGAATCTTGTGGTTTCTACAGTTTGAAAGTAAAATCTATCCTAGTTTTATAATTCGTTTATTATTTCTAATTGTTAATATTTTTATTGAGAATATTTCTTATGAGAAGCTTCTTTAGCCGACATCGTATTTGTAATAGATTACACCTTTATTTTTTCCATTATTATATATATTTATACTTGTTGGTGAATCTAAATTATATTCTTGTTGTGCCGTATACCTGTTGACATGTATATTATTGAGTTTTTTGTTTAACACCATTAATATTTTCCTTGAATGTCTAAGTTATAGGTCTGTTAGTATTTTTTTGTAAGATTTATGCATGTATCTTCAATGAAGTCAATAAACGTTAAAATTCAATGAAATGTCAATGCCATGATCCATGTCTGAACAGTTTACAGTTGTTTTATATATATTTGTCGTTTTTACGCATACATGTTTGTTACAGGTGGTCACAGTACATTCTTTGCGCTGCTGAACACGTTTGTGCATATTGTGATGTACTTCTACTACATGGTGTCTGCGCTTGGACCTCGCTACCAGAAATACATCTGGTGGAAGAAATACCTCACTGCCTTCCAAATGGTAAGAGTTTTGATTTATTCATTTTCCATATTCCTCTCCTTTGAAACTGGATGCTTTCTTTGGCTTATATTTCTATTTTCATTAAAAAAAGACATTCGAAGTGCCCTAATACCCACTCCACTCATTTCTCCGCTTTACTTGTAATATTTCTTAACAGCTAAGTTGGTGGTCAGTCTTATGTGCCTTATAATTTTAAAAAATATAAATTATAAAACAGCAATAGCCCAATTAGTTTTTAAAATGAGTCTGTCTTATTAGTTAATTGTACTAGACATTAATTAATTAATTACAAAATTGCGTTGACATCTATAACTACTTTAATACAAAACCGACACGCACCATTTTTGTAATAACTTAATATTCCTAATATAGTTTATTAAATAATTTATAATTGAAACTATTTGAAAATTTGGGAGTCGCGGTGGACTTTTGCACTTTTTAATGGACATTATAACATCATATACATTTTTCATTTTGCTTACTTACTAATTCAGTCAACGATGGTAAAAAAAAGTTATCACGCATTTTCTGAAAATGATACTCTAGAATTTCGGGTATATTATTAAATAAATTGAAATATATTCCAAAATTTGAGTCCGCTATCGACTGAAATAATTATTTTATACTATTCTATAAGTCAAATTTGTCAAAGGCTTTCAGTTTCAGAGAGAAAGAGTAAGAGAATTGACCATTTTATGCAAAAAAATAAGGTTAAAATGTAAAAGGCCTCTTAAGGTACGTGCGTTAACTGTTAAGTATTAGAAACAGAGCTATCACTAGTTACAAATAATTATTTGTGTAATTTTAATTATAATTAATTAAAAAACATCTACGATAGCACTTTAAATAAACTTTTGTGACGAAATACATTAAGTTACGTCGAAATAACCGCAAGTTCTGAGATCTTCTCCGTTACAATGTTTGAAGTAACACCAGTTAAAGACAATGTATTTAAATGTTATTTAATAACAATGTTAGCAAAATATGCGACTGATTATATCCGATTTTAGCATAATCATAATTTAGCGCTTCACGATGCATTACGCATGATTCCAAGCATACAAGGAATGTATGCATAATTAAATCTTTCAAGACAAGGCGAGTAGAAAAATCCTGTTCCCATTGAATACAACAAAATTTTCCGTAATCGGCAATCAGTAGAATTGTTAGGTTCAGTGGCATTAATAGTATAAGGTCGCTTGCCGATGTGGTTGCGTTCCATTTACTTCCTCGTTTAAATTATTTACATACAACATTTTCTATATAGTTTAATAATATCTTATATAACTATTATGGTTTTAATATTTCGAAATGATTTAGATTGCCTCATAAGGATGCAGAGCATGACGGTCCCAGAAATTGTTCATGTATTAATTGGATGCTTAAGGAATAAAATTATAAGGTGTCATAAGATATTAATATCTATTGTTTGAATGTAGGTCGATTTCACTTTGAATGGTTGATTCGCGAAGTTTAATGTTTAATTTCGCGTTATATTATTTTTTTCCCAATAATTATTATCATAGTTTTTTGTTCTTTGCTCTTCAGATGTATTAACATAATATGTTATCATTACCTATATTTTAAATTTTTGTTTTAAATTAAATATTAATAATAATTCTTTAATTGCGGGTTTTTACTCATATATTACCTCCATTTTATAAGTAGTTGGGAAACTTATTAACATTCTATTTCACTTTTTCGTTGAGGCGTGTATATTTAATTGTCTGTAGACTAAGTTTCTTCTACTAGTAACATTTTATTTCAAATTAGTCATTACAAATAAAACAGTATACATTTATGCGAGTGGTATAAGTGATTTTAATGTCTGGTTCGTTTTCAGGTACAATTCGTGCTGATTTTTAGCCACCAGCTCCAGGTCCTCTTCCGCCCATCGTGTCAGTATCCACGCGTCTTCGTCTACTGGATTGCGATGCACGGCTTCCTCTTTCTCTTCCTATTTACAGACTTCTACAAAGCGCGATACAATAAGGCCGAGAGGAAGTCTAGGCTTAACAAAGGATTATGCATGGTAAGTAGACAAAAAATCTTCAGGACACTTAACAGATAACACACGTCTTGTCCTTTTAGGCCTTATGGTTAAACACTGCTGCCCTCTTCAAAGAAATGAATTCTCATATTAAAAGTGATCATAGTTCAGAAACGCTTACACTTTCTACCTCTATACTGTCCGAAAATCAACAAAACGGTCTCAGCTGTCTAAAGTGTGCAGGCCTAACGAAAAATAAACGCCCTTTTGTGTTAAATGATTATGTTGTGGGATACCCGGGCTAATAGAATTATAAAATTGAAAGTTTGAATTTAAATAAAATCTATCTAAAACTTAATCGATAACGTTTTAATTAATTATTTACCTTTTAGTCACGACTTGTCGTATTTTGTTTTTACACAATAAGTCTGAATTGAAAGCGATTCAGTGGGCACGAACGATGAGAACGATTGATATTAATTATTTAAATTATATGTTAATAATTCCTTAAATGAATATGTAATACGATTCATGTTTTTATTTTTTTGGCATTGGTGCGTAAATTAACTGACGTCAACCATATTGTTTAATATTTACTATTTTAATTTTATATTCAAGTTTAAGTATATTAAAAAATAATATTTTTATACAAAAACGCCATTTAAAAAATCATTCAAAGAAATTACGCACGTAAAGCATCCTACCCAAGTTGGTTAAAAGTTTGTCCTGAAACAAGAAACAAAAAGAGGTTCGATATTTTGTTAATAGATGTTAGTCAATAGGGTTTTGGAAAATTAGTCCTATTTTGTTTACATTCAGTTTGGTCTTATTTCGACTACATCAATGACGTTCATTATTTCTTTATATATTTTCTTAGTCATTTATTGTTTACTAGCTGTTGTTTATTGTTTACTGGCGACTTCGTCCACTATTCGGAGTCCAGTCCTATGAATGTAAGAGCTTTTTTTTATATTGCTTAATTTCCAGACGGTGCTCGAGGACAGTACCAAGAATGGCTACAAGCAAGAAGACTCGTCAGTACCAAACTCCTACGCATCGTCTGCCGCGGACGCGTTCGTTCGCCGGCGACCAGTCACGTAGTGCGAACGCACTTAGCTTAATCGATAGCTTTAATAAACATTAAGGACTTCTCCGATGCCCGTACATCGCGATTGTTGACGCGCTTGCATTACGAATTCAGATATTATTTACACATATTTTTTCCATTAGAATCCTACCCGACCAGTGTTACTGTTATAGACACCCTTAATTAAAGTACCTTTTGTAGTAGTCACCCGGTTACATTTTTACTATATGTAAAAATTTTGAAATTGCGCGTATTTCTTGTTTTCTTCACAATAATTAGTTAAACCCGCATAAAAACTTATTTGATTGGTATTGAAATGAGTAGGTATTGCAAGTGTGTGCGAGTCACGATGTCTTTGCGAAAACGCGGGCTTTACATCACTCCTTGCGACACGGATCGCGGCATTTATAATAATTATAGTGTTGCACGCTGTTTATGCATGCTGACACTTTACGGAAACTCTATGAACTAATTGTGTTTCATTCAGTTTCGAGCGAAAATCAAGTGTCGAAAAAATCTAGTTTGTCATACTATGGTTAGTATTCTTTTATGTTATTAAATTAAACAATAGACAATTGCAATATAAAAGAAATGCAAACAGGCAATCTGTAGTGGAACAATGATTTCGTATTCTCAAATGTTTGTGCACAAAGATTTTGAACTTATTAAATGCCTTATACTTTTAACAAAGGACCTACTTGAGTAAAATTATGGTATGCTTAACGTGTTTTGCATGTTATACGATTGTTTATTTTCCAATCATGAAGATTTACGGGCATTTCTTTATGTATTATACACAGATTAATCTGTATTGGTTTCTTAGTGTGTTCTGTTTATAATATTAGCTTGTTTTGTGTAAATATAATTTAATTGCATTTTAACTTATGTATTAAACTATGTTACCACAAAGGGTCCTTCAATCCAGTGTACCTATTTACTGTTCAATAAAAATATTTATACAACTTTAGGGCATCTTTAGTTGGTTTTACGAAAGAACTTCCAACGGCTTTTTGAGTCAATTTGTTGAAAATCGTGTTTCAAAATTCTAACATGAAACTAACTAAATTGCTTTGTCGTTTTAATATTCTAAATTCTATATTAAAGAAGATTTGGTTCACTTGTTGAATGTTTTTATAATGGTTTTTGTAAAGTTACGCATCGGGTTCATGGAGAATGGAGATGTTGGGGTAAAGAACAATTTCTACTTAAAATTTAATCCTTTGAATGTAAATCTTTATACAAAGTTATATTTTGGTTTACTATTTAAAATATAATATATAACTTAGCTCCAAAATTCCCATTCGCTCCCTCTAACTATATTCAGTTTTAGTTTTAAGTCAACTATGCATACCCGTAGCTTGCTGTAAATTTATGATTAAGATGCTTGCAGGCATAATGTATAGGAATTAATAGAACACCACGAAAGCGGATTGGGCACTCTCCACTTACGTCTCAGCTTCAGTAGTGTTTCTAAAAGTATTAAATTTAGTTCGCAAACATATCTGCGAAGCAATGTTTATAATGTACAAATGTTAAACTGAACTAAACTTGAAAGTGATTGAATTGAGCAATTGCTCAATTCAATACACAGGAGTAATTTAATATATATATTACATTGTCACTAACAGTAAGGAGTCTTAATATTTCATCGCAGACAGCGGTTTTCGCAAAATTTATTAAGTCTTACATGTGTTACGTATTTTATTCCTATCGGTCCCTTATTCGCTATCGTGGTGCGCTTCACTGAAGTTATCAATCCATAGACATAGAACTGTTGAATAGGAAATAGAACAGAAGTAGTTTTAGAAAAAATGCGTTTGCATGCAATTAAAATACTCGAAATTATGAACAATGTTAAATTAGTTTAATCGAGGCTTCAGCGTGCGTGGCAGAAGTCGAGAACTAATACCCGTCATTTTATGTTTCGATATTTCACCTTAATACTAAATGGCAAAGGTGCACGCTAGAAGAAAACTAGAGTGCAGGCTGTATTAGTCTGTGTCCTCAGCCAATGCCATTCCAGTGCCAAAAAAACCTTGTACAACTATATTTTCGTCCATAATCTCAATCTTTGACCTCCGGATTTTGTATTCTAAACTACGTTCCATTCTATCCATTCGTAGTGCTAATTCCTGTTCGATCTTGGCAGATAAATATGTAAATTTTACAAAATAACGGTTTATAATCAGCTTATCGAAATTTTATTAATCAGACCACTGCCGAGTGTCATCAACATTCTTATCATATGAATTCAATCAAATAAATTAAAAATGGGGGAAAAAAATGGTTTAGACGACAAATGAACCTAGATGAACATTATAAATGCCTCGTACGTCCGATCTTTTCTTTTTCAATTTTTCTTCTACTCTGTTTAAAAATTTAAATCACTGGAATTATTTTCCTACAAATAAGCAGTTTGATCGGGCATTGGTATTTTTTTATTTATTAATAAAAATATTATATAAGAAAAATATTGTATGAACTGAATGAACACCTTGTATGCCTAATTTTAAAAGTTTATTTTGGTTTAGGGTACTTAGTAATCTTCTGATACGGGTGTGCATGGTATTATGTGATGTGTGAACTTTCAGGACACTGACATTTTAAAAACTCGTTTTCAACATATTAATGAAATTGTTTTAGAGTTTTTAAGGTTGCGATTGTGAATCTATTGCGAATTTTGATTTTAATTGGTTGCTGATGCTTTTTTTGATTCGGTCCATGGATATTCAAGAAACGTTTTATATCAGGCATTAATTAGCAAATTTATAGACAGCACTTCAACTGTCTTTTCTTCTGGTAGATTAGGCATTCCTAAGCAGACGAAATGTATATTTTCATGTTTTATACTTGGGATCCTTAAGTAATAATCGGAGTTTGTGAAGATGTTATGTCAGTGTCGTCGAAAGATTTATATGGTGTCACATTTTTTTAACGCTTTAAGTGTTGTTACGTGGAGGCTTGGGGATGCGCCGGCGCCGTCACTGTGCTCAAACATTCTGCAAAGTCACCATGGCAATTTATTTATTAATTTAATTAAATATTTTCCAATTTTGTTTTTGTTATTTTTACCCTACTAAACTTTTTTATATTGTAGAAACGCCGTTTGTGCCATCCCAGGAACAGTCGATTGTATTTTTCCAAATCTCTCTAAATTTGGAAAAATAAAAAAATGACGCGATGACGATCAGCGTGAAACGAGTTTATTGTATGACGCAGTTCGCTGCCTTCGACAGACCTACCTTTCTCAGGCTGATTTTATAGTTCCAGCCTTTTGGATTTTAGATATTAAAAAACTAGTTCTATAAATCATCGAACTCCAAACCAATAATTAAATAGATTTCACAGTTGGATGTAGATATTGTAAGTAACCATTAGGAGTTATGGTATCTTCGGTGCCCATAGACCTTCACAAAAATAACAATGGAAGTTCTCATTAAAAGTATTCAAAAATGGATCACAAAATATAACAGAGTCCTCTTATGTAAGAAAAATACAACTGACTCCTCGAAAAGCCCCTCTTTTTGAAGTCGCGTCATAAAAATAGGTACCTAATTTAACTAGGTCCTTGCAACTTAAAATATTATATTGGTATCTAGATAATCTTAATTATATGACATACATTTTATATGCAATTACCTTAAATAGTCATTATATACCACTCAAATAAACAAAAAAATTTTAAAATTTGGATAGAATTGGCGAAAACTATTAATTTTATAAAGTTTTCTATCAAATACGTTAGGTATGTGTTCAATGTCCCTTTTAAATTGAATTGAAAATTAATTTGAGAAACGTGAATTTTTATGTTCATAAAAAATCAATTAACAACATTACTTTTAATTATTACCTACTCAAATAGGTTGCTAAAGTGTGTGCAATAAAACTAAGAAAAAAAATATATTTGGAATTGGTCGAGTTAATAAATTTTTTAAAACGACCTACATGCTTAATGAGAAGTAGGGTATGTAGGCGCCTCTTGAGATAAAGAGAGGTCACAGAACTAGCGCACCCTCCCCGAATAAATATTCAGGGATCTTATAATATTTTACCATTCAAGCCAGCTCAGGAACACACGCGATCTTATATTAGCACATCTTAAAAATAAAAATTAGTTTGTGTACGTAACTACCACATTATATGTACTTTATACGAAATGTACGTTGATCTCGCGGGTAGTTTGTTAAACGTTTCATGTTGATAGACAGTAATTAAATTAATTTATACAGATTCAAATTTTTCCGTGATATATTTTATATTCCCTCGGCAATAATTTATTAAGTGATTTTAGACTAACGGAATCTTTAACTGTTATTTGAAAGTTGGCTACAAAAACCTTTAGCATCTATTAAGGCGAATTCGATTATTTTCAAATTTTGATACGTATTAGCTTCTAGCTACACTTAAATAAGTATTTGATATTTAAATAATTGGATATTTATATTTTGAGGAAGATGATATCTGCAAGTTCGTACAACGTTTATGACATAAAAATTCATAACGTACTAATATGAACTTTAGTACAAAAGGACCTAAAGGTTCGACGTGCATCCCGTCAGGGAACCCCGGATGATAAGATAAGAATATGATCTTTACAGATAAGGCAACCTATAAAAAACGTCGCTTGCCTGCTGAACATAAATACCTAAATAATTTATTTATAAAAAATAAATGAAAAAATAAAAACACATACAATGACCTTTACATAGACACTATATTGGCGCGTTCACAAGTCGTGAACTGGGCTAGAATACGACTCGTTCTGCGCATGTCTCACGACTGCTTAATCACGACCGGTAGTATACGACCACCGGTTCACAAGGAGCTAACATTTCGACAACGTAGGTTGTAGGCGATAGGTGTCTGACTATAAAAATAAAATGTATTATTTATTTAATTAATAAGCTCGTGCAATATTTAAACTCGCACAAAAATCGAAAAAATACGGGTAAGTATATACGCGAGAACCTTCACCGTCGGCAGATGTTTCACGTCTAAGCCGGTCGTGTTCACGACCGGTCGTTGACGACTTTAACTTCCTCGACTACCAGTTCACACTAGGTAGTGTTCACGACTAATTCTCCTAAGTGGTCGTAATCTCGCCCAGTTCACGACTCCGTGTGAACGCGCCATAAACATACCTTTTAAAATCAACTTGCTTACCTGCTTAGTGCTCTGATCTTGTTCGGGAATATATTTTGTCTCTTAAAATTGTATGTCCTAAGTCCCTTCTTTAAAAGCCTTGACTTTTTAGTTTTTATCATTACTACTATTTTTTACTACTACATATTTAGTAAATCTACTAAATTGATCAAGCTATAATATAATATAATAAATTTATGCAGTATATAATTTGATCAAAATCGGAGACATAGTAGTGTAACATCGGGTGCGAAAATACCAATCTGCGTAGTTAAACCTATTTAAAAAACGTTCAATCATCATATTAATTTTTTATTTCTTTTAAGTAAGTATCTACACAAAAACCAGATTCCACGGATCCACGTTATGTTAACACGTGTTACGTACGTGTAAGTTCTTTTCGATTTTTCTTTATAATAAGGTTGCCATTTAATTATTCATTAAAACTCAAAAATTATTTTTATATGAAGTACAAAATATTAGTAGTGATTAGTTTTATTATGTCGGCCTACCCATGCCTATTAATATATATTCATATTATTAACCAAGGAGATTTGAAGAAATTTTATTGTAATTATATTAATTTCATTAAAAAAAGTTTTATCGAACAAAGAGATTTTATTAAAGTAAAATATTTACTTAAATGTTAAATTTTGCATTGTAAAATCCTAAAGACGTGTTTTAAAACTATTTTTAACAGCTTAGCTGACCCGACAGACGCTGTCCTGTCTTAACTATAATTATTGACTTCGAACTGGTATAATAAAAAATACCAAACTAAATGTATACTAAGAAATGATAAATTTTGATAGTAAGCCCTTCTACCATTACGATACGCACAGGCGACTCAAGTCTCGGAGACTAGTCGTCACCGAGTATCTCCCATACATTTCAATGACGGCTCGCACATTACGCTACTGCTATCCTACGCGTCCGCGACTAGTTTCACGCGACTCGCCATGTCAGTCACGAAGTCGCATCTCTTCAGCGTCTCGAGAAGATGGCGACGGATCAAGAAATTAATATTCACAAAATATACATAAATTTTGCATTTAATAAGCTTTTTCTTTATTTTAAGATATAGATAAAATAGATATATGTCCAAATGCCACTAAGACTGAAATTGGTTCTTTGATAAATATAATAATTGTCTTTAAATATTTACAATAATGTACTTAAATATATTTACAAAAATACAAAAGGCTCATCAAATCCGTTAGGGTGCGTACCCAAAATACTGGCTACATTACCGCATTGTATTGCTATACTAACGCGTTGACCGAATTTTTCTTAAAATTATTTCAATTCGTTAATTAGTTTACTCTATTAGATAAAATACTCTATATACACCGCATGTTTAATGGCCGAATAAGTCTCTCAACATCTAAAATAGAAATCTATAATATCTATGTTAAAAAATGTATCATTATAGGTATATTTTTATGCCATTAAACACGCAATATATTTTCTCTACATTCTCTAAATATTGTATTTTGTTGATGTATAAGCAGGCTTTAATAATGCAACAAGATGCATATACATATGTCTCTTTAGACATTCGGTATATAAAATTATTATCATGTTGTAGTTGTTGCTGCTACAAAAACTCTAAAATTTACGTTTCTTTCAATATATGGATGAATCTAGTATTTTCTACTCTTGCGATGACGTCTTCTGTTTCTAAAAACCAGAAAAACCGCAAGTGCTTCTTCGTCACTGGAATCACTTGACATGACGTCCGTCCACAAATAACGACTTAGCACAAATGATGAATTTAGTAATTTTTCAGTAGCCTAATATGCGAGCTTCGAGTGGCGAACTAGTATCCTACTCAAGTATCGCATCCATGGGCGCCGGCAGGGGGGTGCCAGGGAGTGCACTTGCACACCTTGGGAATCTTGAGTATAGTCAGAAATTTGTAAATGTCTCGAATATAAAAAAACCGGGCTTCAGATGTTTCCGACTAAAATTTCATTTTTTTATTAACAATCAAATCAAAGAAGATTGTAAGAAAACTAAAATCTGCACCGCCTGAAAATTATTTCTGCCGGCGCCCATGATCGTATCCTACAGGTATCGTAATGGGAGAAGGGCCTTAACCATGAAAACAACTGGCAGTTATGTCAAACGGTATAAGATTACATTAGAAAAGTTAATATTGTCGTTAAATTTTATTCAATTTTCTAATGTTCTACGCAATTTTCTTATTTTTTTCTTTCATAATAACCTTCTTCTGACAATGATAAATTAAAAAAAAAAATTATCTAATTTGGTGCAGTCATTTCGGCGATTCATTTTTATTTACATAGATTATAATTTAATTCACAGTAAAAACAAGTAAATCATTCTAAAACACTTTTTTTGATAAATTTAGGAACCGTTTTAGAACCATGAACTTCTTAGTCTTTAGAATGTGCCTATTCAAGTATTTTTCGACTCTGGAGTTTTCAAATTGGTTCTGAACACAAGTAAAATTGACAAACCCCCGGACATGTTAGGTACAAATAAGAAAGAATTGCTGAAGGATAACAGCTTCATAAATTGTAGCTAAGAAAAATCTCAATCATATCAGATAGCAAAAAAGGAACCTCATCATAATCGGGACTTTAAAAAGACACGTCAAAGACAAGGAGTCTTTGACGTGTGTTTTTGTATAAGAAGTAAACGTAAAGTTTACAAACGTGAAAAAACCGGATTAGAACCAAGACAAAAACAATGTTTTTCTTAGGCATGTAGGTACTTAAGATCCGCAATGCGAACATTTTAACCTCATCGTCATAATAACCTGTTAGTAAACTTCACACAAGTAATGTGAATAGTTTGAAGTGACAAGTTTATTTACCTTAACATAAAACATTACCACAAAACAAATTTACATCTACATTATAAAATGGTTCGATAAACACTTAGGTAGCTCATTCTTTATGTTGACGACCTTTGTACGAGTGGTGGAATGTGACTGAATGTCAAATATTTATATTACATAATTAGTGAAATACACTTATTTACTATATGTACCTATATACTTACATATATTAGGTTACATGTAGTAAACTTTATTTCGTTTAATTAAAAGATATCTACCTACCAACTATAGATTTTTCTTAGGTTCATAGGCTTAGCTCTTAATTGCATTTTTATTGTATTATCTATTAGTAAATTAAAGATTAACAAATAACTAATACGACATATAGAATCATTAAAATTTGTTTTTGAAAGTAAGTTTATTTTAAAACGATCATACAAATATTTAATTAGTTGTCTACCAGGTGTGTTAAAAAATATGTAAGTAAACAAATTCTTTATTTAAATGTATGTGCATTAAATGCTAATTTTAAATATAATTTTATTCTTTAGAATAATTCATTATTGCTTCTGCTTATTTTTAATTTTAATATATGAATTTCAACGTAATGAAATCCCATAAAAATCTTAACAATACAGGAACAGATTATACATTTTTAAAAACATACGAAGTAAAAAAAAATATAAACGATATATAATAGTAATTCGAGAAGTGATTAGAACAGTTTTATAAGCAAAACTGTTTCAGGGCTTAATGTGTCTTTTTTTGAACATGAATTGAATTTTATTATATCTACTATACAAAAATGTCTACCTTATAATGTTTTTATGATAAATGTTAAACGTTCTTCGTTTAAAAATTAAGACGGCCTCAGAATGATTTTAGCAGACTCTTAAGCTTAATATATGCTAGTTAGCTTATAATGCAAGGCAAAATCCACGGAAGTCGACCGCCTGGAAGGAGACGTACCTGCTTGATGGCTTAAGAATCTTAGGGCATGGTTCAACCTGAGCACAAGATCCTTGTTCCGAGCCGCTGTGTCCAGGATTCAGATAGCCTTGATAGCTGACCTCCGGTAGGAGATGGCACCGCAAGAAGAAGAAGAAAGCTTAATAATTTTATTATTTTTAGTAAGTATTTAAATTTAAGTTCAAATCGTGAAATCGATGACAACAATATTATTAAGTCGATACTATTAGAATATGTATTTCAATTATTTTTCGGTAAATGTTCCTTGTATTTATTTTTTATTTGTTAAAAATATTTTTAAATTTTAGCAATAATCGTTATATTCGGAATAGAATACATAATTTTCTGGGGTATGTTCACTATACCTTGTCTTTATGATATTTGGGTCGAGCCACTAACTACATAAGCGCATTTGTTCAAGTTTTGTTCTTGCGACCTGTGTAAACGCCTATTTAATTTATATATGTGCCGTGCCAAGAATAGTTTCTCTAATCTTTAATTAGTATTGTGTGAGTTGTGTTTATGTGCGTATGTAAATTATGAGAAGTGGTGACGTACTATTAGGGTATTTGTTTTTCTCTCGTATTTGTTTTTCTATTGCTGTATTAGAAGAAATTTTATCCTCTCAAGAAAGCCCTCCGTTTGTTTGAATTACGTATAGACTGACACCCCACATTTGTTAAGGAATCATTTCACATTATGCCAGAGGTATGTACCTAGATTAAGTCAATTAGTGCCAGTCCTTTGTCTGAACTAAAAGTTGTGTATCGGCGACCACCGACCCGCTGTTTGTCAATAATTGGATTCCAAATATACATACATAGCCATATTATATATAAAATTGGAATACGCTATGTAAGTAGGTACCTAATAAAAATTATTGGATTCAGTTAGTTGGTGCAATAAATCATTATTAATTTACGAATTACAATATTCTGAAGCAATGAACCTCGAAATATAAAATGTTGAGCAAAGTTACAAATTCATATGTAAGCTGGTTTTATTTCATCACACATTGTAAAAAAATAATGAATTTAAAGAATAATTACGCAACCGTAACAATTTCCTTGCAATTTAACATTTTCATTTCTCAAAAAATTCATTATTTACTGAATACGTAACATCTGTACCTACGTACCTATATAATTTTTGTACTTAGATATAACATATAATAAGTGAAAATAGTTTAAGGCGCGTATTTAATACCTACCCTCTAACGGGGGTGTCTTAAGACTTTGTTATGATAGGTTAATTGTTGGGAAACTAAATTTTCATCTTGGAACACCGCCAATGATCATATGACACGCTCTTTCGAATTTATATAATACTGAATATAATAACAATAATATAATATAATTATAGCAATAAATAAAATATAGTACTTTTTAGTTTTTAGTTTGAACCATATTTGTTATTGTTAAGGATTTAGTAGTTTTCGCACTTCATGCACTCTCCCTTCATTACTTTTTTATTTTCCTTGTTGGGTTGCCTGGAAGAGATCGCTGATTAGCGATAAAGCCGCCCGTTGCACTCCATTTAGCTTAAGTTATTATCTGTATCCTATTGTTTATTGCAACGAAGTGTTAATAAATAAATAAATATATTATGACATAAGTGTGTAAAGTTGGTGATTACTGATGAGGCGTTCTTAAGAGAGCCGAGGACGGTAATCGTCAATACTCACGTGTAGGTATCATACGACGTTTACGTGTATTAAATTAATTTTCAAGATCGAGATGCGTTTTTAAAGAGGTTTCATAAAATGTTTTAGTTATAGCTATATAAACACGCGAATTAAGTAATACAATTATATTTTAGAAGATATTGGCCGCTTTATGGACAGGTTTCTTCAATGTAGTACACGAACAGCAAATAAAGTAAGTATATGTACTTAAATGATGCAAACAGGCAGGAGAGTCACTTACAAGAAGCGGTCCTCCGCCTATGGACACCCTCAACGCCTTTTGGGCCACGGGTGCGTTGCTGGCCTTTTAAAGAGGCTGAAGGTCCCTAAGTCGTCATGGTTCGGAAATACCTCAGAGAGCAGCTGGTTCCACAGAGTGGTGTTACTTAAAAAAAGAGCTTAACTATCATCATCATATGAACGATATTAGAAATCAAGACGCTTAGATACTTGTATTGTCCATGCTATTCAAATAAATGTATTGCCTCGAACTTCAATGTTAATTGATCGAAATACCTTGCCTTGAGTAAATAGACATAAATAAATATAAATAATAATAGTAATTTTATTTTAATAAATTAAATTATTGCTCTTAGGAATCGGTCCGTCTTCAAGGCTGAACTTGAAAGAAATCAGCATTTGGCCTTCTTTATTATAAATAACTACACACATCATATTTCTTTCGATATGTGTGTCTAGGTTGTTTTCATATGAAGAAACGCGACTATTAGAGTTTCTTTTGTTTCTCATTGTAATTTGAAAAACATTGATGAACAATGAACTATATTGTAACAAAAAACCGAAAAACAATAAAATTAAAAAAGTTACCGTATGTTATTAGAAAATATTTACTTCCACTAACAAATACGTTCTATGGCATCTTTGTAATACGTACAATTTACAATATATAAATTTACAATATATATAATATTACATTGACCAATACTTTATATTATGTATTTAAGTTTCAAAGTTGTTTTTAACTTATTAAGCAATAAAAATGATGGATAAATTAAAGGTTATTTTAGTCAACCAAATAAAAACAGAGAAACCAAACTTCTAACCCGAACGTTACCCGATTACAGCCGTCTACGATTAAAATAACGTAGCAGAAGCCTACGAGAATGTCTACGAAATAACAAATTAGGGAACAACAATATATTAATAGAAACGCTTACACAAAGGAAAACAATCAAGAATGTAACTATTTAATTACATTATTAATTTATTTGAGAAATATTGCGTGGGATACTTCCCATTTACCTAATTACTACTAATAATAACAAATATAAAATTATTTTTTATTTATAAATTAAAAAGGTGTTTGGTAAAATAATTTAAAATAAGTATTTGATAAAATATTATAGGTATATATTGAAAACATCTTAATGTGACGAATGTGTAATAATCTTTTTTTAGAAGTTTTGATTATTAAATTCAAAGAAAAATTTTCTTAGGATACATTATAAAGTATCTAAATATATTAAATAAGTAAGTTAAAAATAATTATGTGAGTAACATACAATAATTATAATTATTGTTGATATTAGCTTAATGAAAATCTTGCTGCATTTAAATTCCAATGAATCTATTATTTCTAAACGTGTGTAAAGTCAATGTACATTAAGGAATTTATAATTCCATCATATTTACCTACTATTTTAATCTTACATTACATGGTATCATATTTATGCATTAAAGATAAGTTAATAAACTGATAAAAATATTACTTTGTTTAAACCTCACCTTTTTAAAAAAATTGTCCAAAATTGTTAGCTTATAATTTAGTTTAGACAAATTGCACAAACCATTATTTATCGATTTTTCTTTTAGACTTTTAAAGTCGACGAATCTTATTGTTTAATAATAAACAAGTTTATGATTTTTCGTGGCATTAGCTCTATTCTATCATTCTAAAATTAGATGTTTTCATGAGACTAAATCACCTCATAAATTGTAAAAGTTTTTTATAATTCTTAGTTATGATATATCCACTGTTCACCTAATAATCTCAAACAAATAAAAACTCGTAATAGTTTTGCCTAGTATCGCTATATAAACGTTCTGGCCGTAAGAAGAGTCAACGTTTAGGTTTCCAGCAAAAGTATTCTGCAAGTCCCTGAAGTAAAGTCTTCATGGATACCACCGTGAAATCACGACCAAAAATCACATTACATGAGTACGAGGCATATTTTACTGTATAAAATAAAATCCCATATACAAAATATTTCATCTACACGTTGATTAAACTTACCCCAAAATTAAAATTGGTAGTTACTAATCCACTATTTTCATAATTATTACCTATAGAATAAAAAAAACATGTTCAAAACTATACTTCGTACATTTACATTACATACAAATCGTCACAAACAAATATTACAGGACTATAATTGGTTAATAAATACGACATCGTAAGAAGAGGGAATGGCGCAGTTGTTAAAAAAATATTTACTCTGATGTCATCTGAAATCATTAGTGTATAAAAATTACATTTTCAACACATTTGCTCAAAAATCGCATTTACGAAGCTTGTATACATGTAACGGAACGTGCGGTAAAATAGGTACTGTTTAGTACATTATACCTATATATAACCTATAATATACCTATATATAGTATAGTATACCATATATACGGTGTAGGTACCTAAGTACCTATTTAGCCCACGCTCCGTTGTAAGGCGCCGTGCGGTTTCTTTTAAATTTCCTTAAAAAATATACAAGAATACCTACATCAAGGAGTTTACCTAACGAGAATTAATAGACTAAATGATCGAACCTCCTTGGAAGTGCCTTTGCTCTTTACTTTGTCTCACTTTGATCCTAAAAAGAAATAGTCGAAAGATGTAGTTCTAATTTTCACCACCCGCACGTGGCGCCATTTTCATATTCAACACGCACTGATATCTGTCTAAAAAATGTTGAGTAGAACTGTGCGCGAGGAATCCGATATTAAACCTGAAATAAGGCGCAGAAAATTGCAGAAAATGGTCTGTTACTGCCAAAATCGCGAGAGCGATATTTACTATTTATTTCCAAAAGTATAATTACTATTTCTTACCTCTCTGTACTGACCTATCTGTATAATTTATTATTTGCTATTAAAATAGTCTAATGAAACAGTTGTTTCATTACCTGTACTCAGGTAGGTACATACTGTTGTATAACATTCGCGCGGAATTGGTATTTACAAACTCGTGACTATGGTAAATCTAATGGTATGGTATATTCGCCTACTCCATTGTAAAAACCAACTTAACGCACTAATGTCATAAATAACTATTGCCGGCGTGAATATTTATATTTATCAAACACTAGTTTTAAGCTTGTGCCCTCCATTTTGCATGTGTCAATCTCACGTAACAGAATATTGAATTGTTCAAATTCTGAATCGCCAAAATGAAACCTTTGGAGACACTAGACAGAAGTTACTTTAGACCTTAATAGATAATATAAGTCCACTGACCAAGATCCCGCAAACGGCCAGACTACTGTACTTCTGTATATGTAATGTAAGATTGAATCTGTATCTAAAAATTTCAATAAATTATGTACATATAAGTATGAAAATAATATTCAAGATTCAAGTAATGATAGGATATAAAACCAGTTTAATCAAGGATAATAGGAATAATACGATAAATTCAACGTCACAATTGTAATACATATTTTACAGCACCAATTATTCACACTACTTACTACTTCAAGAGATTATTTTTTTGTTTCGTCGATTTTTCTTTCATACCTACATTATAAGCTACCCTAATTATATAATTTGGTAATAAAATAAAACTACATAATATAAACTTTTACCATGCGATCTTGACTTAGGTATAATTATGGTAATTTTGTTTGACACGTCGTAAACATAAAAACGCTATATTCAATTCATACCAATCAACGTCCTTTAGAATTTACCTAAGAGAATGTGTGTGTTTCTTTAAATCTGATTTGTCATTTATCTTCTAGACATTGTTTGTGATTTTTTTCATAGATATACTACACAATTTAGATAAACTTTTATTGATTAATATCGGTATATTAATATTCAAGTTCAGTCTTTATAACCTATTGATGATAGACAATTGTTATTATTTAAAAATTTATACGTTTTTTATACATTACTATAATATAATTTTAGAATGCATCTAATGAACTGATTTTAAATTTTAATAATTTTCATTATATTTCATTTGATTATGTTACCTACATAATATTAATCTTCAACATCGGTAACATCATAATCAATAACTTGCCTTTTGGCATAGGAGAGGCCCCCTAGGGTTTTCCATATTTCTTGCAGTTTTTCTTTGCCATGATGTTGTTGCTATTTGTCTGATGTCATCCTCCAATTTAATTTAAAATGGACTAAAGACTGCGTGGTACTCAAAAGATGCAAAAAAAGAAAAGGACGTAAAAAAATATTAATATTTATGTAATGTCAACGATTAATCTTTGCGCTAAGTTGATCTCTATGGTTGTCTGGAGGGCTTAGATATTACAAAACCCAGAGGGCCTTATTACAAAACATGGACTAAAGATGTTTTCTGTATTGGTTGCTAGGATACACGTCTAACGTTCATACAAAAATAAGGTTTTTCTCTGGTAACAAACCCGGCTTATTTTTAAACCGCGTTTTTGAATAAGTCAGAGAGAATATATACCTAATAAATAGAATATTAGAGAAATGTTTCGGTGCAGGCGGTTATTAGCCCTTGCCTGCTAAATGAAATGAAAGAAAGGTTAGAAATCATCTGAACCTTTTTTACAAAGAATTACTAACAGGACCTAAATATTTACCACTTATTAGAATTGCAATTCTGCTTCTAGCAATTGAAAAACAAGAAATTGAGAAACTTTTATAAACTTTTATAAACTTTGAATTGATGAATTTTATTTTATTACTTAAGTAGGTATGTACATATTAAACAAGTAAATAGATATGATTTACTTAGATAATTTGTATTTTACTTTATGCAATATAAAAATATTTTATTTGTTTTGAAATCTAAGTATAGTACCTACTAAAAAAGGATTTTTAATAAAAATATGGATCAAAAAAAATCATATCAATACGGCAAACACAGATAATATACTAATTTGTAGATTTAAAGGAATTAAATGTAAGTATATATTTTTGTTTCCAACATCAAGGTCTTAACAATACGGATAAATATTCGGTACATTGATAATATGTATTTTGTACCGAACTAACTGTTTCATTTTTTTAAATATAATACAGTATAGTATATGTTTTGTATTTTTTGTGTGAATAACAAACAAACCAGCCATCAATTTCAAAAACAGTAGCATTTATAATAGTAAAATAACTCGGTATTTTTTATTAGTACTTGTTGTTGTCTGTTAAGTAAATGGATTTTTAATTATTTTATCATTCCCAAAAAAATCTAGGTCAAGTGGTAACGTCATTTATTAGCCTTTGTTTTTAAATATAAAAAATCATAACTTAGTATTTATTTTATTATTAATTAGTATTAAAATTATTTCATACGAAAATATTATATTTTCTTTCCTTTTGGAGTAGACTTTGGGTCTATGGGTGCCAGAAGTCCGTCGAATGTTTAAAGAGATATCGACGCGCTTAGTTGAGACCACAGGAAATCCGAAAGCTTGTTATTATAGCGATACAACGCGGTAATGTAGCCAGTATTTTGGGTACGCACCCCAACAGCTTTGATGAGCCTTTTGTATTTTTGTAAATAAGTAAAATAAATCTTATTAGTATTACTATTTCATTAAAGTCAATTAATTAAATGAATTTAATTCATTAATAATATTGTTGATTCCACTTTGAGGCTTTGGTTTAATTAAAAATATTACTCTGCCTTTCAATATTGCTGTTATGCCCGATTAAGCTCGATCTGGAATTTTTGAATACTAGAGAACTGGATTTTCCATCGTTCAAATAACAATATAAAACTTATATTCTTACATATAATACTTAAGATTTATTTTCCCTAATTAACGTAAGAGTTTCGGTATTAGATTTTTTTTTGGAATTTTCTCAATTTCCAATACGAAGTACCTATATATAAAATAGGTATATAATGTTAGATTAGTTCGGTCGGCTGATGTAAACGCTAGGGTCGGGTTTTGTGTTGGGACTTATCGTAAACAGGTACGCACTTATCTGCTTAGCTCAAGGCCGTGCCAGCATTCTACAGTTGTTCTTAGAAGAGAGCATTCTACAGTCGTTCTTAAAGGGGAAACTCTGTCGAAGTGAGTAGTGATGATAGTATTTCAAGTAAATAGGAAAGTCATTAGGCGAAGTGTACTCGTATTATTGTTTTTTTTTTTTTTCAATGTTAAATTGCTAAATTGTGTGTTACATTTATTAAAATTTTCTGTAAATTAATTGAAATATAATAATACAATAAAGAGGACTAAAAAAAGTAGGCTGACTAAAACTTTTTGGCCTAGTACTAGGATGCAATGATGCAATGGTACAATGGTGCAAATCATAGAATTAAATGCTCTGCTACGAAAACAAAACCTGTCAGATTAATAATATATCCATAATTAAGGATTAATAAAAATTCTAAATGTATAGATGTTAAAACGTACTACGTTATTTTATTGGTAATATTTTTTATACATTTTGTACCTGTTTTAAAGTTTCTCGAGATTGCGTCAATAACATACGTCATACGCAATGGGGAAATCGCAAGTCTTTATAAGCAATATTTTTCCATTAGGTATTAAATATAAATATTAATTAAATTTAATGGTTTTAGTTGTACTGTAATTTAAATAGTTAAAAAAAATGGAAAACTAAACAGAAAAGTGTCGTTCCTACTATTGAAAATGTTCTAAAACTGTAGAAAGGTAAACAAAAACAAACTGGTAATATACAAAGGTTTGTATAAAGAAGTTTAAATTTAATTTTACTTTTGTATAAATGCATTTTTTTTTTTTTAATCATAATCTAAAACAAATTATTTAAGAGAATCTGATAATTAAAAATTAATATTTTTCAAAATACTCTAACATTTGTTTAACAATTTGTTTGTCTTTTAGTTACGCTGTAGACATTTTGATGATTATTGATGCATTTACTTATGATATGTACTTAGAACATATTAAATACACTCAGACAAACACGTGAGCCGCAAATAACTTTTAACAATAATGTTAATTTAATGACAATAAGAATTTCTTGTTTAGGTAAGTCTTCCTTCACATATCTATCCGAAAATCAATTGATGAAGTTTTTTTTTTGATTATCTAAAATTTTCTTATGCATGTTATAGTAAATATGAAGTACAACATTGAGTATATTATACGTGATAAAGATGAAAACCAGTTGAACCGGATGTTTATAATACACGGAATGGAAATTTTTAATAATCATTTATATTTGTTACAACAACCTGAATTATCGTATGCTCACTAAGGCTGGTCTCACACAGATGGAATATATCTCTGAATTCAGATTGTGTAATTAAAATTCCATACAATGTAAAGAAATTCATAATCTGAAAAAACAAACGTGTGTGGAGCATACTAACGTTGTATGGAATTCTGAATTCTGAATCTGAATTCATAGAGACGATTATGTCTATGTGTTACCAGCCTAATATCGTCATTTATCAACCTTGAAATTGATATATTTGTTCAAAGTTTGAAAAAAAACATGTTTCGATCATACAAACGGGTAACGAGAACTGTAAATTAATCGAGATGTTGACGATTTTCGCACCTGAAAAGGCCTATTCAAATAATTTGTAAGATTGATTGGGCCACTGTAGTAAAATAAAAGTTCAACAATCAATCCTTTTACATGCTAAATATATCGAGAATAAAATACAAATTTATAATATTATTGCATTATTCATTTCGAACACCACATTACGCCTATCTACTTAAATGCTTCAGCTTACTACTAAGACAGCAACTGATGCTTTGGACATCCACAAGCATGTTTTAAAATAAGCAGGTGCAAGGCATTGATTGGAATATATAATTTTGTTCATACACAATGTAGACAGAATTAGAATAAAACAAACAAACAGGCAATAGTGATACATTATAATCTTTTCTATACACTAAAAACGGTATTAGATATTCTCGAAACTTCTGTATTAGCAGATTTTTATAGAAATACTTAATTTCCACAAAAACTTAAGTGCTTTATGGAATGTTTGCTTACATAGTTAAAGTGTAAAGAGTACATAAGTAACTCATAGTACCATATACGTATAGTACCATCAATTTGTTCCCCAGCGACGTAAAAAATAAGCAATATCTTAAACTAAGTGTAATATCTTAACTGTTGGTGATGAAATACCATTTGATAAGAGATCTTAAACGTGTAGTGTAGGCAAGATCTGTTGGTGTAAAATTAAAATTATTTATAAATTAAACATATCGTGTGTAAAATTAATGAAAATATTTTGTTTAAGTTATTCGTAATATATTCAGTATTAATCTGGAGTTTGTTTACATTTTTAAATCTATATTTAGAGATTTTGTTTTATTATATAGTCATTATTTTAATTATTAAATTAATATAATTCTCCGATAATGAGGATATATTCAATGTAAAAGTAATAATAATTTATATATTTATTATCACAGCATTCTATAAAAAGCGAAGAGCTATACAAAGAAATTATATACGTGCTATGACGTGATCAGGAACCATATTGCATGTAGACAGTACGTACCTACGTCACTTTTATTTGGTTAAGATTTGTTCTCGAAAGGCTGTGGCCATTGGCCAATGCTTAGTCTGATGGTTTGTTCTCAATGTTAGAGTTCAATGATACGGATGGTTGACATTTACGATTAATAATCAATGCAACGAATATTATGTTCGTAAATATTAATATCTGTAATAATGTCATGGATTTTATATCTATCGTAATGTAGTTTTTTTTTTTGTAAGCCGTTTGATATATTTTAATCAATTATGTTATTTACAATAATATATACTGTTTAATTATATCCATATTTAAATTATTAATGTACTTTGTACGTAGATATATTTTGTAAATAACGATTGTTTTTATTCGTAATAGTCAAATAAAAATTTATATTTATAGAAATAATCTGATGCAAATTAAACATCAACATAATGGATTTACTTACTAGAAAATTCATTACTATACTCTAACAAGATAAATAACACCACCATAAATAAAAAATTGCCTTTTTAAGTGTTACAATAATTGTACCTTTGGCTAGGCTCACACAGCCGAAACGTGTCTCTGAATTCAGGATCTAAATTCGTATGTTAATTAAAATTCCATATTACGATGTCAAGAAATTTATAATCTGAAAAAATCAGAATGTGTGTGGAGCAAGACTTAGATACGTCAAATTGATCTTATTGCTTCGACGAGTGTCACGTGCAAAATTATTGTGGAAATTGGATTTCCAAAAATATAATGTTTCCGTTTGGGAGGCCTAGAAGGTTGATTTGCCTGTTAAGAAATGGTAAGTGGAACAGACGCTGATGAGAAAGTACCTGAAACTACGTGAGTAAAGAGACCATACTTTTTTAGGATCATATTTTAAGAAAAGCTTCTTGCAACATAACACTAAGCTCCGAAAATCCCTTTCCTTTTTTATTTTATTCTATTTCACTTTTCTTTTAATTTTATTACACTGACGTAGGTTAGACAATAGCTAGGACATACACCTGGATTATATTAAACTTGTGTTTGTACATTTCGTAGCAATATATAGCATTATTATAGTTTGTTAATATGTACGTAATCACGCCTGTGGAGTGACCCAGGAGTGCCCCAAGACTGCATTAGATTTGTAAAGTAAGAGTAATTTACTTGTTCTATGCTTTATGTTGCCATAATGTCATTACAGAATACAAAATTCGGTCGAAAAAAAATACTACGTAATATATTTCCTTTCATACCAGGTTTATAGAAGATAAATTACGGAATAATATTTGTATGAACAGTTATGTCGAAGCTAAACTAGATTTAAGATATTTGTGGTTTATTAATAGAATTTTCGCTTATTCTTAATTTATTCCTAAGTGTTAGATACTTTTATATCGTATTTATTAGTAAGACGGAATAAGTAGACATAGATACACACATAGATATTTTATTTAAATTATTCGAAAAATATTAACGAGGTTAAATCTAAGTTTATTTAATGTATTAATTAAGAAATTATGGTATTTGAACCCATTGTTAGTTTCACATCTATATCTATATATAAAACAGTTCGGTTATTTACACAATTTTTAACTCAACAACGGATGGACCGGATTTTAATGATCTCTGATTTGTTGGATTCGTCTTATCCGAGAATAGCAGAATAACTATTAAAAATATAGGAAAATTCATGAAAATGTTTTTATGAAGGAAGCTTTTTTTATGAGCAAACGTGCTCACAGATAAATTTTCTATGGGATTACGTTTTAAGTAACACGTTATTATTCGGATTTTTGACGCGGTACGAAGTTCGCCGTATCTACTAGTTTATATTAAAATGATTTAACTGCCATGAAATGGCAAAAAGTCAAGTTGAAGGTGGGCTACAGGCGATGTGATAAAAGAGCGTGGAAAGAGCGCGCGGAGGCAGTTCGAAGCACGCGTGCACGTGGAACGCAGGCGCAGTTTCCGCATAACTTCCCGCGATTTACACGCGATCGGACTCATTTGCACCCTAGCGTCACTTTCATATGTTACGTGGTGGGCGACTGTTCACTTTCGGGTTGTGTGAGTGCTCTAACTTCGCCTCAGGAAAGGAATCGCGCTCTTACGGACGCGGCTGACGCCAACAGGTAAGAGACAAGATGACAGTGGCAGTTATGAAATTAGCCTGTCTCAATCATTTGATTGGAAAACCGAAGAAAGAAAATTACATTTAATTTTAAAACGTTCATTTTTTCACACTTATTTACTCTACTTTTATAAATCACATTATGTATGTACAATTATCTTTTAGGGCTAAATTCAAGTAAAACAGGTTTATCAATTAAGAGTAAGAATTAGAAATAAAAAATTGTCAGATCAATTTAAAATAAATGACAAACTTCCAACGAATAGCGCAATCAGCAATGACTATTGTGATATCAATATAAGGCTTTTAAATGAGTAATTTGATTGTTCACGAAATAGCTGAAGCACAAAATTAAAAATATAAAATTATTTCTCAAACACATTAAATAAAGAGCGAAGGACGCGCCATTCTAACGATCATTCCTTGTGTAAACTAACGATGAACAAATAGTTAAGATTGCTGGATGATTTATAGATGATTTATATATGATAGATACGCTAGATGATTTTATATTTTAGCGTTATGATGATGTATATATGATCCTTGAATAGATTTTTTTATTATTATTGTGATGTTTAAGTGTAATTTGAATGTTCATTAAAAGCAACCATCTAAGAAAGGAGTTCGGTTTTGAAGCCAAGGATTCATCAAGGCGCTTGCTAACGTTTGTATGCCCATCGCGTAGATCGCTACAAAGCGGTGTACCCGTACGTGTGACATAAGGTCACTTCTCCTGGCCACACATAGGATTTTATTCTAAGAAATCCTATAACATCTTATCACCACATTTTTTAACAAAACATTCATAATATACACGAATGAAGCGATTAGTGACCATTCGAAAAGTACACATACCACGCAGTCCATTGCGACACCACATTATCTTTGGCAATGAATAGATTTAACCTTAGTTCTCTTGAGCAAACTCACCTGCATGACTAGCATAGTTTTTCCTAAGTAAAGGACATTGAGAATTGTGGCAATATGGATTTATTTACTAACCTATAGTTAATTTAATAATTAGTATTGATGTACCAAAACATATTGAGCAATATTATAAAATTGTAAAAAGTCAACAATTCCTTTGAAGTATAATGTTTAAATTACACACTACACTACACTGTAAAAGGATAATAATTGTTTTATAGGCCAACTGCATTTACAAAGGTCACAAACTACTTAATAAGGAAAGCAAATAAATATCTTCTAAGGCCAGGGCTAAGTCCTAAGACATGTAAACTATTATCTATTCGAAGACATTATTGACCAATTTTAGACAGGAAATAATCCATATTCGTCAACATGTTGATATTGATTTGTAAATTTTTAGTGGAATCCAGTTTTATCAATGCCATTTAGTTTCTGCTATACATAAATTTAATATTGTCGTAACTTGTAAAAACATTTCTATATGTACATATTATGATTTGGATAACATATAATTAAATAAAGTTATTTAAATTCGATAAATTTAGAAAAAATAAATTGGTTTGTTGTGGCTTCACTCCCGTTTAATTCTTATAAATTGGATAGGTGAATAGTAGCAGTTGAGAGAATTTATAAAAAAAGTGGACTTGAGATGCGAAATAAAAAATATTTATGCAATAAAATAGCATTTAGCATAATGATTCCATTTATTTTTCGCTTGTTTATGGATATTGTTATGCTATTCTTAATTTTTAGAATACGTTTGCAAATACCTACCCAGAAAATACTGAGATATTATCGTGTAATACGTGTTTCTTAACAAAAACTTTAAATTTATATTTATTTAAATTCTTAGAGCGTTGTAATTTAAACACATATTAAAGCTACTTATGTTAACTAGATGTTAACATATTTCCACACTTGTCAAACCTGTCAGAGACTTCAATGAAGTATATAATTTTTATTATGATGCATAAAAATTGAATAGTAATAATAATTTTAACATTATGAGCAAATAAAAAAAAAGATATTTGCTATATATCTGCTAACTTGATAAATAATCCTTGAATGGACATTGATCATTACTAAATAGGAAGTATTTGTGCCTCGCAGTATTAATAGCGTAGGTGACACACATACGAGTACACGCATCACCATTTAAATTTAAGTAGTCATTTGTGTAGCCCTACTTCAGCCTACACATAACTGAACCTCAATTTACACGAATAACGAAGTGTTCAATGTTAAAATTAATCACGTATGGTGAGAAGATAATACATAGAACAAGGATAGTCATGAATGGTATATGATGTGAGGGAGCACGTCCATTTTGGCCTCGTGCGTTCGACCATCGCCTGTAAATGTTTACATTTGTGCCGGCAACGCCCAGCGAAGACCACCTGAAGCACAACGACCAGTGATTAGTTGCAAAATGGTCGTGGCCGAATTGAGTTCAGGGTCGAGCGTGTTGCCGGGTCTTGCGCAAGCGGCCGAACCAACGACCGTGCAGCCGTTACTCTATATTATGCACTGCATCTCTTTCACATCCATGTTCTTTTCAAACAACTGTCTTGTGTTTTCATTAATTAATCGTTTGACAGGTGACGACCATATCAATTTTTTTTCTCTTTGAGAAGTTCAAAGAGAAAAAAAACACGCTTGATTTACTACACTGAATACTGAGTCCAAAGTAGTAGTAGTAGTAGTAGTAGTAGTAGTAGTAGTAGTCCAAGGTAGTAATTAAAGATTGTTTTTGCTATTTTTGAACTTCTTCCGGAAAATTGTTATCATATAATATGATTGTGTTTACATTAACTTTATAAAAAACTAAATCTTGATCACAAATATAAAATATTGATAAAATCGATGGAAAAGGCCTTTTTAGTTTAATTTTTAAGGGATTATGAGACGTATTTTCAATTATATAGGAAAAGTTCATAGATCTACTGCGATTAAGTCGATAGAATTATTATTTCTTAATTATAATAAGTTGACTCTCGAAATTGTTGCTATGATATGTCTTAACTCTTAACCGAATTGTCTTGAAATCGCTCTTTAGGTACTCTATAAACTTATATACCTATATTTACCTCTGAAGAATTAAACCCTAACACAAATTCATATAATCTACAACATTTTCTCAGCGTTGGTGACCATATCTCTAAGTTACTGAAGAAGCTATTTATTTTTATAGATAAGATGTCTCGTTAATTTCGTATAACAAAAGGTAATTTAATTTTCTTACGAAATAATTAGGCAAGGTAGTAGAGTAACGAATACTCTCAGGGACTATAGAACTGGTTCGTTTGTTAATAAAAAATAACATTTAATTTTATAATAGAATTTTACTATGTGTTTAAAATTATTTATAGAGGTTTCCATTGATATTTTTAGAATATATTATCTTGTAAACTTCGAATCCTCAAGCCTTGAATTTTTTTAATCGGTTGAATCTTAACTAGTGAATTCATAATTTCATAAAACCATGATTTAGCATTTAATTGTATTTATTTATTATTGGGTACCTAATAACAATGTCGTTACTTTGTTACAAAAGTAGGTGAGTAGTTATGTTAAAATGCAAAGAGTTTAGTGGCGGGATTTTTATTTCATATACGTATTTAATTTATTTTTGATGTAGTATGTGGAATAAAATAACTTAAATTATAATTCAAACTTAAAGTAACTGCACTTATCAATCAACTTAATGTAGACTTAATGTAAGAAATTATTTAACACTTATACTTATATTTTTAATTGAAAAACTGTCCAACGATTGTTCATTTAAATAAAAACCAGCCATAAAGCAGAATTAAACACAAGAAAGTAAAATTATGTGTTCGCTCGCTCCCACAATAAAAACACCTGACGACACCACTTATGTTACAAACCGCTATTATCAATACTAATAAAAATTAATTTACCTATTAGTCTTCTTACGCAAAAGATAATAACTGTATATTGTCTCGTTCCAAGCTTAGTAACACGTGCGATGCTCACAGCATTTTTTCGCTGACAATCAATCCTGGCTACCATAATTAAAGTGTGTTTTATCAAGGTAGAAGGTTAGCATTCCGTATATTTTAGCACGTTGGTCAACGGTATTCATGTTAATAAGCTAAATTACCATAATTATGAGCCCCTCAGTCTCGTAAAAAGTGGTCCTTGAGATGTTCTAGGCCAAATCACTTTTGGAAATCACACACATTTATAAATAAAATGCGGATATTCTTATAATTTATTAATCGGCCGTACTAGTATTCTATGTACCTAGGTTAATTTTATAAAATACATTATTTTGTACATAGAATTCTTCTTATATATTATCCTCTTTATGTACAAAATTTTTGATGTACAAAGATGTTGGTACAATCGTCAAAAACTGCTATCCTCCATAACTCTTGTAACCAGAGCCTAGCTAATTACCTACTATAATACATTTCATTAAGAATTATAATGATAATATAACAAGAAAATTGGTTCCGCACTGCTCCGAAAACATTGTAACGAGTCAGCTGATTTTTTTCAATCATAGCCAAGAACACTGTCGATTAAAAACTATATTTAAAAGATTCACGCAATTCAATACAAACAGTAACATACTGCTAGATTTGTGTTAAATCGTGAGTAGATATTCCATTTCCGTGTTTAGTTCATATACGTATTATTGTTTGTCGTTATTACGTCGTGTTATATTACAACTATCATTTATCGTATGACACAATAATTTCTTTTGCTCCTTACTGTATATCTTATATATAAAATTCTCGTGTCACAATGTTAGTTACCTTACTCCTCCGAAACGGCTTTACTGATTTATACCAAATTTTATATGCATATTCAGTAGGTCTGAGAATCGGCTACTATCTATTTTTCATACCCCTAAGTGATAGCACACCCCAAAAATTAATATGGCAAAACAACGTTTGCCGGGTCAGCTAGTATTATATATATTTACACTAGTCTAAGGCGCCATTCTTACTCAAACTCATAATCAACTAAGAAAAAAGTCTATCATTAGATCTGCAAGAAACTGTGATGTAGTCTTACGTTCCTTTCACGTAACGTAAGAGCACATTGCTTGGTTACAATTCATTGAAAGTCATTTTCAACAATAGAACGGAATTTTCGAAGCATCGCGTGCCTGTATGTTTTCATTGTCAATGTCGATGACTGTGCCTATAAGTATGCGGGTCATTGCGATATTCCTACAATTCGGTTCAAACTAAGTATTACGTTATACATTTTTAGATCAATTATTTAGTTCAACATGTCATTTTTTATTTCAGTCCAAATCCAAAAAGGTATCTACTTCTTTAAGTACCCCACTTCTTACCAAACTCCTTGGGTAGTAAAAAACAATTTTAGTTACTTTGTTATTGATGGTTTATTAATTAGTACAAATTTTCAAGGTATTTACACAAAATCTTACTTGTTTCCCACTCGCAGGAAAAAATTAGGTATTTTAAATACACACACAATTTTCCTCATCCTTAACCTTTATAGTGAGGTTGCTTACTAAGCGTTACGGATAATAATGCATTATTGATCTTTTATTTACACTCGACGCAGACATTATACTATTACGAACCGGGAGCGCTCTCTGAATACCAATAACATTCGGGCTTCCCCACTTTACCTTTGAACAGCCTATGAGTCGAGTTATTATTTACAATTATCTTTTTAATTTTACTGGAAATATCACTTTTAAACATGAAATACTAGTCATTTGTCGGTTAAAAATTTACTGAATATTCTTTTGTAAAACTTCCTGTCAATACAATATAAACTGTAACGAGTTAGCTAATATTATTACAATCACGCGCAGGTCGTTGTCGTGGCAAAGGAACTTAGTACGGTACTAACGCAATTTTATTCCTAAATAAGTACGAATAATGTTTTTATTGTTTTTACGAGGGACGAATGTTTACTGCTCATTTAAATATTATACTATCACAAAGGATTACAAAAATTATGAAACGATACGATCTCGTAAAAGTACTTTTAATGCAAGTTTGTCATCACAAAGTGAATGTTTTTAAGATCTATTTTAACGCTCATATAAACAAATAGCGAACAGACACGTAGACAAATAATAGATACGGGTCAACAACAAAATCCTCTGTAAATGCCAATTAATAGTTACTTGCATGAAACTAACTGTATATTAAAGAGATTTTTTAATGTCGTATGATATAAAATTGTTAAATGTACCTATTATGAAAAAAACATAACAAAAGTTGGTTACAATAGTTGGTAATAAATTCAAATCACGCGTATTTTACTTTTACATGGACTGGCCTTCAAGTATAATCAAAAACTCGGTTCACGGAAACCTGAAACATACCTTAATGGAAGAATTGAATAAATATCCACAACATCGCATAAGAAACTTAATAAACAGAAGGACCAATCGTCTGGTAGCTGTAAGAAGAGCTCGTGAATGCAATACGAAGCATTAATTACGCTTTAAAGTTTGTGTGAGGTATTGTTTTACTACGCTGTCTACGTAATAATTGTTGATATTTTATATCTTTTGTAATTTTAATAAATAGCCGAATAACGTTTCCAACATTTAGTGTAGGTTAATTAACTATCAAATTATCTACAACATACAATTTCATTTATGCTGTATATATTTAGCTCTGTTATTTTCTTAGATATTTTAATTTTTAGTACTGACCCGTATTATTTGTCCACGAGTGCTTATATAGAGAGTTGGCAACTCTAACGTACATGTTGTGACTTTGTATAATTAGTTAGGATAATGTACTGAGGATATAACGTTGTATAAAACTTTCAGTCTCATGCAACAAACCTAATATAATGAACAAATTCGAGCGCGCACCAGATCATCTAATAGTAGATCTACTGCTTATTAAAAATTATTTTTTTAAGTATAATTTTAATAAAATTTCTGAAAATATCACAAAACATCTTCAAAACTTTAACAATCGAACTTAAAAGTTGATGTGTCACTCAACTCAAAGTAAAAAAAAGCTATGAAATAGGTAATTCTGGCAATAAAGGGCAGATTTAACAACAAATAAGACCACAATAAAACTAATGTTTGATGTTCCTCAAACAACAAATTTCCATATAAGATTAAAACAAAATTATGTGTTCATGTTTTGAATAAATAAAATATTTATTTATTAAGATAACTCAATCCAGATTCAAATTAGAATTCAGGATTTTTAGATTTTTATTAACAACGCGGTTTATCTACACACCATGTCTAAGTTCTCTTTCGGTGAAATACTCTTGCGCAGACACATAATATAAAATAAATAAATGTGCTTCCCGCGATTTTTTGCGTCAATAGAACCCGTATTTTCTACAGAATCAGTTCAGTAATGCTTATAGGTTCAGTTGTTTCATTGAGAAAGCAAAACGAACTTTTATTTGTAAGCATGTTAAATAATTGTTATGAATTCTTATTTTAACACTATAATGTCAAATATCGATAATGATTAACACTTAGCACATTTTTGATATTGAAATCCATTTCCACCAACAACGGATCACGCGATAATTGTGGACAAACCACAAATCATTTGTTTATGATATATCGGCGCTTATTCAAAATTTATTGGTAGTTTAAAATTTTTTTTGGCAATATTTTATTATCCTTTTACTCAGTCCAAATCGTCGTCTTACATGAAATTACATATCACCTACTAGAGATTGTGTTAAGGTAATTTTTTCGTACTGACTGAAATGTTGATAAGGCGTGCGCATCAGAAAATGACAACCAGAGACTAGACTGCTTTAGTAAAAATAAGAGTGAGGTTGCTTACGTACAAGAAAATCATAAAAATTTATTTGAATTTGACTTATTTGGAATACATAATCAATTATAGAATCATTTATGTACAATGATGTACTTAAATATATTTACAAAAATACAAAAGGCTCATAAAAGCCGTTGGGATGCTTACCCAAAGTACTAGCTTCATCACCGCGTTATATCACTATAATAACGCGACTTTTACCTATCTAAGGGCGATGCAATAAAAGTCACTTCACTACAATATGTGATTTAATTACGCCATATGCATTATTATAGAGAGTTACATAAGGTGAAATCTTCAACCATGGAATATTGAAATAACCTACCTAGCAGTAGAATTTCTAATAAACAATGGCATTGAAAACATAAAAACCTTTAGTCAAGTATGGAAATAGAGATATTTTCCTTAAAGTGTAATTACCTACTTATTTATTTCTTCTAAGACGTAATTAATTTATCCTTTAATAGGATTCAAAGAGGTATGTCGTATAAAGATGTTTAAAGATGCAATATTAACAAGGCTTTTATGGCATATATTTTCAAGCAATCTAAGTAGGTGTAAGCGTGTATTTATTATTTATATATTAAAAGCATGGTTAATTAATAAGTGAATTATTTAAAAAAAAATGATAATCACCTACCATTTTGTTGTTATTATAAAAGACTGTTGAGAAATTATTTATTTATTGTTAAAAACAATATATTCAGTTATACGTATCTAGTAATTAAATGGTTGTACAAATAAAATATAATTATATAATTACGGCGGTTATTATAGAATCGATTCTAATATTTTCGTTCCTTTTGGAGTAGAGATTTTGGGTCTATGGGTGCCAGAAGTCCGTCGATTGTTTAAAGAGATATCGACGCGATTAATTGAGACCACAGGAAACCCGAAAGATGGCTCATATTTCGGCCAACGCGTTAGTATAGCAATACAACGCGGTAATGTAGCCAGTATTTTGGGTACGCACCCCAGCGGATTTGATGAGCCTTTTGTATTTTTGTAAATATAATTAAGTACATTATTGTAAATATTTACCAAAATAATTTTGTCTAATAAAAGTATAGAGCTATTTAAATGGGGGTTGGTGGTTGAAGGGTGAAAATAAGTAAGGGTTATATGTCATTAAAAAAAATTGCCACCCATATCACTTAGGGGTATAAAAATAGTTTATGACATATTCTCAAACCTACTTTTTAACCGACCTTCAAAAAAACCAAAAAGGAGGTTATCAATTCGACGTGTATTTTTTTTTCCGATGTTCCGCTCGTACGTCGCCATTTGTACACCGATTTGGATGAGTGAGGTGTCAAACGATAGGGTAACTCGTCGAAGTGGTCCCATTTTTTAGAATTTTTACGATTAATAGTTTTCAGGATATTGAAAGAATAGTTGCACAATCGGGCGAGAAATCGCTGAATTCCGCGCGACCATGTCGTGCTTATTTGCTTATAACTCTATGATTTATGAATCCTTATCGATGAATTAGATGTTATTCGATTTAGTATTAAATTTGCAACAAGAGAGAATAAGAATCAAGATAATTTGATTTTGAGATACATAAATAAAAAGACTGAATGAATATTCCTGGACTTTAATAAAAAAATTAATTGAATGGCTTGGCGCCGCGTTTCAAAGAGCAACATGACAGTTTTATGCCCTTGTAGAATTTTACATGAATTTTATTTATCAACACTATTTACGTCTTTTATTTATAGTAAGTTCATTTATAATACAAAATTTATTTTTTACTTTTCAGTGCGTTTTGAGGTCGATTTTATTTTTTTGTTTAAAATTAATTTATGTGAATAACAAATCATTTTATAATAATCGGTCAAGCCGTTTCGGAGGAGTTTGGTTACAAACACTGTGACACGAGAATTTTATATATAGATCAAAACTCTGTATATTATTATTTTTACAAATCCATTTTTTAATTATATTTTCTTATAGTAGGTACCTATAGAATTTTTAATACAATTATTTTAAATTACCACTTACCATTATAATATCTAATTATTATCTACAAATTTTTGAAGAACCTCCATTTCAAAGACGTTTGAATAATAAACAAACATCTTAACAACCGTTTGTTTTAACCTTTATTGAATAGAAAATAAATATGCGCTTTATGTATACAAATTCCAAGAAAATACACATAGGTAATCCATTTTCTTCGTCTTCTTCACCAAAGACAATAAATGTATTATATAATTTTATTGCACGTCGGTGTGCAATTTGTTCTAAATTCTAAAACCAGTTTAATATAAACATTTGTCGCGTCAAAAGTTTGTCTCTGCATATTCAAGGAGTCGGTGCAGCCAGTAGGTCCTCATGGTTACATAAGGCAATGTCCAGCCAATGATCTAAGGGAATTATCAAATACATAATGAAACAAGTCGTTATGTTTTACATGTCATCCCTACTTTCATCCCAATCAAGATGAAATATGCAAAACTATTATAATCGATCGTCATTGGAACCGCACCGCCGGGTGTTGCAATGCATTCTTATTACGTCATAACCCACTTACAGGCCAACTACGGCAAATGATTTCACTTTATCATCACTGATATATGTATGATAACTCAGCGGTGTCATTAATTATTATTTATCTTGTATTCGCCTACTGCACATTCAGTTATTAGATCGTGTGTTTCGCTATGCATTTTGCTATGTGACGAGCGATTATAAAATTTAATTAACGAAGAAGTTGCAATTATTATATTGTAAAAGAGGTCGAGGTTCATAAAGATAATTAATTAATGAAAACGAGACAATTACAACTAAGTATTATTTTTATTAATTTTCAGTTTTACCCAGCGGAGCGTTAATCTCATTTGATTTTACGAAAAAGTAAATAAAAGAACTCATTCAATCTTATCTTATTAGTTTATCTAATCGTTGTGATACCCAATCTAGCAATTTATAACTTAGATAAAGATATAATGAGTATGGAAGTGCACGAACGTGGTTACGTGCTGCAAAGTACGATATAAAAAACGTTCCATCAAATAATCTAACTTACTATGTAATACGACACGTCTTATCTGATAGCAGTTCACAAATTGATAAAAAAACTTTTTTAATTTTAATATTGATTTTTTACGCGGAAGGACGAGAGAACCCAATACGATGTTCCCAAAAATCCACCCATCAGATGTCTTATAGAAGGAAGGTGACACATGGTGGTGGTCAGTGGTCATGATCCTTACGAGTGAGGAAGACGATGCGAGAGACATTGATTGTTTAATTTAAGCAATTAATCGCTTATCAAAATTATATTTTATCTATATAGATTATAGGTAATATTATTGTATAGTAGTGCTTTATCGGTTGAACATTTTTCGTTTTTTAGAATTTTTACGATTAATAGTTTTCATGATATTGAAAGAATAGTTTCACAATCGGGCAAGAAATCACTGAAATTCACGTGGCTGCGTCGGACTTATTATAACTATGAAATATGAATCCTAATCGATGAATAAGATGTTTTTGGATTCACTAGGAGCCTCTCAAAATGCAATTTGACAGTTTTATGTCCTTGTTAAATTTTACATGAATTTTATTTGCCAACATTATTTACGTCTATTTATAATACAAGATTCATTTTTCACTTTTTAGTACGTTTTGAGGTTGGTTTTATTTTTTATTTAAAATTAATTTATATTATAGGTACTTTGGAGTGGCTCTTCTAAAGCGTTATAGTTGTTTATTCTTAGTAAAGTTAGAAGTTAGAAGATCTAGTAAAAGAACATAAACAAAATTTCTCAAATTCTTTATACCTAAAGGTAACGTATTACAATTTGCAAAATCATGGAATAATAAGCAATAATAAAATAAAATTTTATCAACATGACGTGAGACGACGCCACACCTTATCTCCAATTACTTTATCTATGCAAACTGGGTCAAAGAAAAATTTACTTTTGTCATAGTTTTGTATTTTTTTCTTATCAATAATAAAAATTATTTGAACTTGATTTTATAAAAAAAAGATTCAGCCAAATATGCACTCGTTATCGTGTTAGGTATGCGCGGTCAAACATTCGCCAATTAATTTTTATTTTAATAATTAAGTTGGTACATTCTTCATCGTACATAAGTAATACTAAATGGAATTCAATATGTAACTAAAATGGGTATTTTTTTTATTGCTAAAATGTCAAATCTCACGATTCATAATTAATTCTTCCCTCCTAATTCGTCTGGATATGAGGTTAACAAAAGTTAGAAGTAAGCAGTTGTGTGATAATTTTATTTTGTTCAAAATATTTTTCCGTTTTTCCAAAAGTAAGTTTACCTACTTGTCGTAACGGGATCTATGTAAAATATGACAGAAAGAATTTCAAAGATTAATTTCTCTTATATTACAGTACTTTATATTCAGCGGCATGGCCATCAAGATCATAGTTACTTAGGAAACAATGAGTAACGTCATTACTTGTTATCAAGGATCTTATGTCGTACTAATTTATTTATAAACAGCTACTGAGGAAGTTATGTGTCTATAACGTTCATCGACTGTTGGTTTGTGCTGTGAATAAATTCTAGTGACGCGACGCTCTAAGCCTTGCAACACAAGAACAAGAAAAATCATAAAACGAGAAAAAGTAGGATTAGCTAATACCTTATTTTTAATATATTATGCCCCAAAGTAAAAAGGTACCTCTTATAAGTTTGACGTCTATGTCTGTGTGTCTGTCTGTGTCCGATTTTGGTAGGTTTTTTATTTTTGTTTGAGAGCTGAGTCAGATTTATCTCGAGATAATCTGAGCTACAATTTATGAAAATCGGTTAATTCTCTTAGGAGATATTCTCAATTCTAATATTTTTTTTAAATTGTCATCCATTTCATTCAATCATCTAAAACATATTTCAAGCTATAATTCTTCTATAATTACATTTGATTAAGTACTGTAAAAATATAATTAAAGTATCTATATGATGAGGCTAAAATATAACACAATATTACGAACTAATTCAAGTATTTCGGCCTAAGGCTCGTAATTTTCATCCATCTTTGTAAAATGTAACCTTACTGTACAAAGATAAATCTTCTAATCTAAGTAGGTAAATACATAAGTATAAAGTTCCGTTTATGAATAGTACTTTAAATTCGGTTCTAAAATTAAAGTCGAACAAAATCATTAATTAGTTTTTATCGAATTGATTATAGTTATATTTTAATGTACCTAATAAAAAGAATAAATAAAGTAAAAAAAAGTTATCATTATATAAGAAAGGTTGTAAGAAACAACTTTAAGCTTGAGTTTATCATTTTAAATTTTAGGTTATAATACTTACTAATCTTGTTCTCAACTTAGGTACTTTGAATAAGTATTATAAAATGTCATCGACTACTGCCAACCTGTACTATGTTAAGTTTACTAAATATATAAATAATTGATATGTGCAACCACCGAGTAAATGTTTTTGTAGAAACAGCATTTTCTTCAACAATTTTATTGCAACATTTATGAGTATTTTGACCTTTTTTTTTATTTTCAGATATATTTGTCAAGCTGGAATAGTCCACATAGAAAACTTACACGTACCTACAAAGTAAGCATCTAGAAATATAATAGCTAAGTACCTAAAAAATCACTGTTACAAGAGTCTAGAGGAGGATTATGTTATGCAATCTTTGGACCAATATTAAAAAATATATATTTCTCTATCTAGTGGAGTGTGTACAATTCATATAGGTATACTTAATCCGTATATACTTAATTTATCAAAATCGGTTGACGCGTTAAGTACCTACTTTGAGCGGACATGGACATAGGAAAGATCAAGAATATGTAAGAAAATTATGTTAAAGGAATGAAAAGAAGTACCTATATTTTTCAAAATTTTAACTGAACACATAAATATTGATGAAACTTAATATTTTACACTTTTTAATATTTTCGTAAAAGAAAAACAAAAACACGCAATAGGTATATTCTTTTTGAACGTACATTGGAAATTATTGTACAACTGTAGCAGTGTACATCGTACGTAATAACAAAATTATTACATTACGGTTCCGAACCCTGAGTTACATAATAATTATGTATAATAATAATAATTATTTAAAAATAAAATATTTTTATTTGAAAACAACAGACATCTTATGCTAATGTAAGTCAATTGTCCAGATTAATATAATCCAAGTGCATGTCGGTTAGAGAGAACGAGAACGATCGCAGTAGAAAATAGTGTCCCAGAAATATGAACAAAATAAGTGAGGTGCTGCGATCGCTAAATTATTTAAATCAAACTAACTTCATCTACTTGTACATAGTACATACTTATAAACACCTAACTTCTTATATGCTACTTACAGCGCGGCTGGTGTCCATGAAAATTTCAGGGACAGGTGGGCTAATGCTTTATTGCGTAGCGATCGTTCTCTTTCTCTCTAACCACTACGTGCAAGTGAGTGTTGACTGATGACATTGACATAACATAACCTAATATTTAAGATATACGTATAACGTAGGTACGTAAGTAGCATGTAGGTACCTATGGAATGAAATCTGAAATATGAAGAAGTTATTCGGTTCTAGTCCTAGAAATCTAGCCTTATCGCTGGATTTTCTAATGAACGATATTAGGTTGATAATTTTCTAATAATAACGTATGCTAATATGTACTATATAGCAGTGTTAATTCAGTGAAGACGTTAAATACCTACATTGTGTCATTTAATCTATGTAGGTACTCATTCGTAACCCTTCCCTAGATTTTAAATAGAAAATTTAGCGAGTTATACAATAATTGATTTCCTTTTTCAGACACCGTCACAATGGCTTTAGTCCTGCAATACATTAGCTTTATTGATAATTATATGGATAAGTATGGAGGTGAGATAATATTTAATTAATCAGTATTTATAGAAATTCTAAATTTAAACCTCTCGAAAATAGCCCTAATAGAATCAAAAGTGTCTTTTATTAATCTCTCTTTCTTAATCGAGGGAATTAAGTAAACCAAGTAACTTACAAAGTTATATTAAACCAATTCTTAAATAGTTTTTCTTTTCAGATCCTCGGACAAATTCATGGTTCCTGATGAGTTCACCATTTCCTACATTATTGATATGTCTAAGTTATGTTTATCTAGTCAAGGTAATAAGAAAATTAAGAAGTTGAAAAAAGTTTTTACTTTTCATACTTTTGTTGCATGTTACATTCTAAAAATTATCATTTATTACAGGTTTTAGGGCCGAGGCTCATGGAGAACAGAAAGCCCTTTGAATTAACAAATTTGTTAATAGTATATAATTTTTTACAAGTATTGTTCAGTGCGTGGCTGTTCTATGAGGTAAGATTCTTATTATAAAATAGTTATTTAAATATTAGGTACACATTTTGGTACGCCCAATCCTTTGCTAGTTAATGTTATCTGCACATGTATATAATTTTTTTTTCTGTTGAATCCAGAGAGATTTTTTTAAACTATTGCCTATTTAATAACTTATATTTTGACACAGAATGCATTTTATGCTAATTTATTCATTAGCAATAAAAGTATTTTTTCATGTGTTTGTATAACTAAAACAATAATGATCTTTTCATTATGGAGCTGATTTAGATTGTTACTTTTGATGTACACTGGTCTGAAGAGAAAACAAGGTAACCTACAATTTCTAGGTTTCTTCAAAAAATCATAAATTTAATATACTTTAATGGTTCTTTAGTAAATAGTAGTTTGAAAATAAATTTGATTACAGTGCACAAGGTAAGGTTTGTAGAATAAAATTTAAATAAAAATTTATTTCCATTAACATTATACATAAAGATAATTGAAATATATGTATTAGTTTAACAATTTAAATAAATATAAAGAAAATTTCGTAACTTTTCTGGTGTTGATAACGCCTATTTAGAAATACATAATTACATACAATATTTCAAAAATACATAATTAATTATGCTTGTTTTATTAAATCCTTTTAACACAAAGTATTAGCAGTATTTTCTTTTTATAATCCTCTGTTAATTTTGTTTATTTGTGCATGTTTTATGTAATTTTCAACTAGTAATAATGTAACCATAAGCTAGTTTAATAAGTAGTAAGTAGATTTAAGATTTCAATAAAAAAAGGTTTTATTGATTTATCAAATATGACCAGAGCTTGATGGGTGGCTGGCTGAATCATTACAGCCTTCGATGCCAGCCAGTGGACTACACTGACAATCCTATTGCGAATAGAGTAAGTGCCTGAGAAGACAGCTTGCATTGTGCAAAAATACACTAACGTCACTGTAAATATACATTTTCAGGTTGTGTACATAATGCAGCGAATAACTTGTTATGCATAATTATGATAAGATATTTAAAATAAGCTTTAATTTATTGTACAAAATACTAGTGTGTATTATATTTATTATAAATTTATACTAACATCAAGGGTCTATGCAATTAAATAAATTTAATTTAGATAAATTTTTTTTTATATACAATTTGAATAATGATTAAAATACACTACATTTCAATACATTGCTATTGTGAGTTTTGTTAATTAACTAATGTTTAAGTGCAGTGTTAAACATCAACTCACGATATATTTTTCTTGAGCACGTGATTTGCATTGACCCTGAAAATAAGAGGATGCTGTTACCTGTATGCGGCAGTGAAACACTGTCAGCTACATATTGGCGGCTGGTGATTAACCGGTCATAGCGAGGTATGACCAATTGACCAATGCTATGCAAATACGAATAACAAGGGCCAGGTGTCGGTGTATTGTTTCAGATCGGCTCCGCAGGGTGGTTCACAGGCAGGTATAACTTTCACTGTCAGCCGGTCGACCACTCGAAACATCCACAAACGATGAGGGTGAATTATTAATTCTACTGTATTTACACTTTCCAATGACTATTCCACCCATAGGAATACTTGGGTACCTCATTGTTTTTAACTTGCAAATTCTATTTAGATATAGTGTTTAATATTTAATAAAACGACTAATTATTTTAGCCCTCCGTTTAGTTCACTTAAATTGCAGCCGCGACATTAATTTCTGCGCGTCCATGTTTTGTAATTAATTTTAAATGCCTATCTACATAATTTATCATTTAATTCGTCGATATCATAATCATTGCATGATGGAATAATCACTATCATAAGTCACAGACATTTTATCAGGTGATAGAATTTACTAAAAGTTTCGGGCATACAAAAAACATTTCCATTTTAAACTAACGTATCAGTTCATCAATGTGAAAATCTCAACTAAGTCATGCTAAACAAACCCTGGGTGTTCTCATTATGCACTTGTAAAACCCATATTGTGCTGATCGTTATCTATTCTATGTAAGCTTAAGCTGTGGGATTTAGTTTTTATTAGCACTATTATATATATTGTCTCTGCTGGGAAAAACAAACCGCTTCAATTGTTCGAATTTAAACGAAGTTATATCTAAATTCTTACTGAGACAAATTGATTTTTTTTCCTTTTTTTACATAATAAAATAAATTCAATCAACTTTTATTTTTTCACAAAGAGCTTCTATTTATTTTGTGCTTTTAAATTCTTTATAAGAAATAATATTGTATTTAACTTTTCAGATGGTTCACGCATGTTGGTGGTATTACTTTTCAAAGTTTACAGAATTCTTTGATACAGTGAGTTCATGTAATTTACATATTATTACTTGATTATAATAATAATAATCTCTTATTCTCTTATAATACAATGCGAATAAACGGATAACTAAGATCTAATTTTATATTTAAAAACAAACCCTTTGAATCAAAACTGTTGTACATAATAAACATGGAAATAATTTAGTATATAGGCGTAATTATCTCCAATCATTTGTTGCAGATCTTCTTTGTGCTAAGAAAGAAATTTGATCACGTATCAACCCTTCACGTGATCCACCACGGGGTGATGCCGATGTCTGTCTGGTTCGGGGTAAAATTCACCCCTGGTGGCCATTCGACGTTCTTTGGTCTCCTTAACACTTTCGTGCATATTATTATGTACTCTTACTACATGATCGCAGCTTTGGGTCCCCGATGGAGGAGGTTCCTTTGGTGGAAGAAATACTTAACAACATTACAGATGGTAAGATTAAATAATAGCTGTAGTAAAATTTTATCATTTAATTTACATTTTTAACAATAATTTGAATAACAGTACACAAGCATTATATATATTATAATCAATTATGTAAATTCTCACCCGAAATAGATGGATCTTCCGGGAATACTAAAATAATCTTCCACTTCGCTAATAATTTTGCGACGCTAAAATGATTTACCTTTATGCGAGGTATTTTAAATACCTATACGACAAAATATATCGTACATAAGCGCTCTGCTTCTTTATAGTTTAAATCTACAGAAGGCTTGCAGTTGACGCAAAAAAAAGTTAAATAATATAATAATGAATTTGTAATGTTATTAGTGTTTTCAGTAATATTTAAGGGACAATAAAACGAAGAATGGTCAAGCTCTGGCTCAAGCCAGAGTTGAGTATGATTAGTAGTAACGTTAAGATTACCTCAATATTGTTAATGAACTAGACATTCTAAAGAAATTCCTATTTTTACCCCCACATTGCACTGAATGTTCTCGCATGCTGACAAATTGGTACAAACTACAAGGTAAAGTCCTTGGCAACGTTTCGGTATTGCGTCATGATAGGACATTCACAGATATTATAACCATGCATCCATGTAATAAAATTAACAGGCTTAAGTCTGTACTCTACAGATAATGTTTATGTTATAGTCTTTAAAGAAGCAGAAACAAGCATTTTTAGAATTTATATTTGTTGCACTGCAGGTTCTACTTAAAAAATTCGCATACAGAAGGAGACACTGATACGCAACGCTATTGATATGATCCACATAAAATTAAAAAGATATATTTGATTTCAGGTTCAATTTATCGGCATTATGTTACACGCATTCCAATTGTTGTTCATTGAATGTGATTACCCGCGGGCTTTCGTCTGGTGGATCGGGATGCACGCTGTTATGTTCTTTTTCCTCTTCAAAGACTTCTACAACCAGTCATACTCCAAACAAAAGGTACGAAATTCTTATATCTACATGCCATATATAAGGCTGTTAGCTAATTTACAATCTAATTTTAATCAACCTTTTTATAGAGTCGTAGCTAATCTAGTTTTTTTGACATTAAATGATGTCTATTTAAGCTTCGTTAGAATTTGTAACGATTTGTTGATTACGATCAATAAATTGTTTTTTTTATGACACCGGTAAAATTGCAAAAGCTCAACATAAAATCAATTACAGTTGGGAAAAACGAATTGGTCATGTGATCTTAATAAAATCAAAAACTTTATTTTTGTCACACCAAAGTTAACTGTGTTAATTTTGCTATTTAATTGTTTCTAAAATGATCAATAAATAGGATAATATGTGTTATTGGAAATCGCCTTCGTCTACTTCATAATTATTTGTTGGCTTGACAAACCTGACTTCGCTAAATTATGAGACATTTGTAACCTGTCTGTGAACAACTTAAGCTGTTGTAAAATAACCGGTATATAGATTATGGAAAATCCCAGTATTATTAAATTATAGTATTATTATTATACTTGATGCGCGTATATTAAGTATGTATAAGTAAAAAATTCAAATTAAAAATCTAGTAAAAGGTTTTATTTATAAGTCGTGTTGTCTTTATAACTGGAAAATATAAGTAATACCTACTTTATGTTAAGCGGGTGACATTAATAGTTACCAAAGCAAGTTAACAAATAATAAGTTTTGGAACATACCAGGACTATGCTAAGTGCCGATTAATAAGTATAACTTTTCATTCTAAAAAAGTATTTTTTATTAGAGCGTGCTTCTACTATATTTTTAAGGAATACATATAAAATAATTATCGTGATGTTTCATGTGCAAAAGAATTAAGAAAATTAGAATTAATAAATTAAACGCTTTATACTCGAATGTTTCATTAAAAAAATTAAACACGCGTAAAAATTGAATTTATATGCGCAAGTCATGATCTTAAAATATCATGTCATTGCAATATCGTATAATCATTGTATTAGCCAATATTTTGCTGCCGATCCCATATCAAACACATAATCGCTTGCAAAATTCTAATAAGTAAATAGTCATATTCAAAGTGCATTTAAATGTTTAATATAAATGTAGTCATCTGAGACTTACATCGATCCGTCATTTTAATCTCAAAGATCAGCCATGGTTAGGTTCTGTTCAAGAATAATGTTGTAAGTTTTTAGGATTACGACGCATAAGTAAAGCTTTACTAAACAGTTCTTTAGGCCTTCCATGGTTTATAACATGGTTTTGTTTGGAACCTCATATTTTATAATAATATCGAGAATGGTATGTATGTAGAAAAGTATGTCAGTATTGAGTTATATTGAGTATGTATTGAGTTCTAAAATAAGTTTTACATATACATACTTGCTTTTAATGATGCACTTCATAATTGTTACACAATGTTACTTACCTATCCTATTCAACTTGCCCGATAAATAAAACAAATAATACAAATGTTACTATAAATATTATAGGACACAAAAACCTTAAACGATTAGGTACTATTTTTGAACTCAGCCCAAGCCATGCAGCGCGGGTAACTTTATATCAGTTTAGTGGACATGGTATTCTGACCATCTATCTACTTGCTTACAGGCGACTCTTAAGTCTGAAACATTTTTACGTCTATCCCATAAGGGGATAGTTACGGTACATTTTAATATATCTTAATGTTACCATTTGCAGGCCCGTGCCAAGTCTCCGGTACCGGTGACAACGGACATCAGGCCAGAAGAAGTGACATACAAAAACGGCTCATTAAAGAACGGGTACAGCAATGGACACTCTAACGGGCTGGTGCGGGCGCGTACCGTCCTTCCCGCGGGCAACTGACCCATCGCTAAAACTTTCTAGCATTCCCTCATCTGTGATTCATTGCCCGAACTTAAGCTATTTCAAATTCTATCCTAGGATACAGTGACGGACCTACGTCTCGATGCCCTCGCCGCGACGCTTGAGATGTATGTGGCTCCCATCAATCAATAATGGATATAAACGCCTCTGGAGAAGCGCGGTGAACAGTTACAAATTATCCGACTTATATAGTTCTCAAAAACGTTCTCAGACCGGTTTTTTTAAGTTTTTTAAATCCAAAACTGTCGGCATAAATAAGACCAAAAAAACGATAATCATACCAATTTAGATTTTTATTATTAAGACTTAATAATTTGTTTACTTCCCATTGACGTCAATAACTTTTTTGGTAAAAACCTTATATTTTTTGTAATGGAATGGCATTACGTCAATTAAAAATTAAATCGTGTAAGTTATGCTAGTTTTTTACTGTAACTTAACTGAACTTTATGTTCTCGTTCACCGTGACGGCAATATTTTTAGAGGCGTTGTATATTCATTATTTAATGTCAGAACTTATTAATGTGATTATCTAGTGTATATAGGTGGTATCAGTGGTGTATATTTTATTTTAACGATACATTATAGCTAGATATGTGATCGCATGTTTTGTACTTTTACAATGGTCGCTTTTAGTTTTGTTACCTCTGAAAGTTATTTGGATACTCGATATTTAAAGAAAAATATCCTAACGAGATCGACACCGCTACAATATTATATTATCTGGAATCCAATACCGGTTTTACCACAGAAGAGGCAATAAAGTTCATTGCTCTTGGGCTTTAGCCATTGATAAAACTATATACTATAATATTAATTTTTTGATTTGCTAAAAATGGCTAGTATTTGGCTCATGGTTAGTGATATAGTTCTTTATTCGAGTTATCTACCTATGTATATAATATGTAAATATCATACGAGAAAAATTGTTGCCAATTTAAAAATCATGTTTATTTTATTAATTGAAAAATTAATTCTTTCGCAAGTTTTTTCATTTGTGATTAGTTAGATGTTTAACTGATTTATATTATTAAAATAATGATCAATTAATGTTAAAAATCCGGCAAATACTAAAAATAATTCTCGCTTTTAATCAAATGATCAGTTATTGACGACGTGTTATTAAGTCTGAAGATTTGATCAAATATGAACAAATTGCATCTATAAGCAGTGTTGTTTATAATGGTAATTAAATCCATTATATTATAATGTTGTTATGAATTTATATAATTTTTACAATCTTACTAGTTAAATTTAAAAAATTGAGTATGCAAAACATGCAGATGTTAGTAAGATGATTTTTCATTGACTTTCATGATTTAATAAAAAATATACACATGTTACGATTCACTCATTTACAGTATTCGTGTTACATGTTGTTATAGGCCTAGCTTTGCATACTCAAAATCAACCATTTATTAACATGGAAAACTGCATTACAAGAAAGAAATATAAAAATGTAAACTTTACTGAATGTTTAGTACAACGAAAATAATGTTTCTCTTCTACAACTGCCTTATTCCACAGAACAAATAAATAGTCATATTAATTAAAGCACGCACATTGAAAATTCTCAAATCCAGTAAAATTCAGACGTGTACTATTCAAATTTCTATTGCTTACGTTTTTAACAATGTTGGCTATTTATATTTCGTTTAGATTATCTTTTTATTTATACCAAATACATTTTTGACTCCGGATAACTGCAAACATGCGTAAGCTTACCATATGGTACAAAAATTTTTTAGTCAATTTAGTTAAATCTATAAATAATTACTTAACGCAGTTTGCAGTTTATATATTGTTGAATTTGACAATTATCGAACATGTTTAATTATAACATTTTGTCTTCCGTTTTGTTTTGTACTTACCAGATTTAAGGTGCTTTCGAACTTCAGACAGCATTGCTTCAATAGTTATGCTCGCCATTTTGTAAATAAATTATTTCATTACTTATAATAAAATAATTGGTTTATGTAATATTGCAATTTTTTACAAAAATGCAAATAAACTATAAGGGAAAAATGTTATTTTGACTAATTTCATGTTCCCATTGTGAGCTGATTTTCGTTTACAATAATACATAATATATGTATATAATTTTAATAATACATAATATATTGTTTAGTTTGGTTACTGTCAATTTATTTAGTTCAATATTTATAATGTATTATATGGCATAATCAATTTGATCAATCAATTCTAATTTCCCCTTTGCACAAGGAGAAGTCATTGTTGAAAAAATAGTCGTTTTTGTTAGTTCAGTTTAGAAGTATGCATCATTTGAAGAATATTCAGGTCATTGAAAAAAAAAAATATGAACAAAAAATTACTTTATTTTCTTAAATATCAGCATTTTATAATTTGACAGACTAGTAAACACACAGACATAGTAAAGGTTTAAGTACATAATAAATTCATGTAGATAAATGCAATTGAAAATATGAGAAAGCAGTCATATATACCGACTTACACAAAAAAAAAATTAAAGGCTAATTAATATTGTTTCTATCTATTTTTGAAGAGACCTTTATGGATTCTGACATAACTATTGTGATATTCTGACAAAAATAAGCACTTACTTAGCACACCTAAATCCTAAATTTCCAGCTGAACTGTCATCTGTATTGTGAGATCGTGCTGAGCATCTGTACCTATAGCAGTAGGAATGGTGGCATAAATAGGACCCACCTCTTTTAACCTTTTCTTGTGGCTGCAAACGAAAACAAATACACTAGGGACTAAATTTGACTAAACACATTTAGAAAAGATTTATAATACATAGTGAATAAAAAATAATAGTGCCAGAGGGATCAACTCCCACTGGATTGGCACTTTTCAGTTTCATACTCATCATTCATCAGATCATTGAATCAGCCATCCAAAGGTAACCATTTAACATCTAAATGAATTGAATAAACAAACCCTGATCAAGACTATTATGGAGTGAATAGATCTACTGTATAACTGAAATACATTTTCTTTAATTAATCTTTTCACACAATTTCAATAAATAAAATCTTAGCTTTGACTTACTGATATTTATAAAGTCAAGTTACTAACCATATTTTCTGACCAAACACTGTCCGTCCACTCCCAAACATTGCCAGCCATATTGTGGAGACCAAAGTCATTTTGTGAATATAAATCCACAGGGTTAGTTCCTATATAACCATCTTTAGCTGAGTTATGGTGAGGAAATGTGCCCTGCCATATATTTGCCCTGCAAAATTAAGATATAGAATTACTATGACATTAGACATTACTATGTTATTATGTTGTTCCTTTTACTTAAATAAGACTAACAGGTAAATAGTATCTTATGTCCTTTTCAAGGTGCAATCTGTCTCTAAGAGAGGTAAATAACTTGAAATGTGCTATAAAGGTGTCAGCTTAATTTTTTGTGTTTCACTGACCTTTCATGCAAAAAATAGACTTCATACATTTATAATATAAATAGCTTACATATGTTTTCGATTAGGAAATAATTTATCTCCCCAAGGATACTTGGTATCCTTGTGACCTCCACGGCAAGCTGCTTCCCATTCTTCTTCAGAGGGAAGTCTCAACCCCTTCCAAGCACAATATGTTTTAGCATCATTCCATGAGACATGTATTACTGGATGATCCATTATATCTGTAGGTGATTAGTTGACGCTTTTGTAAAGACACAGTGATATGTTATAAAACAAAGATAAAAACTATATGACATAAGCAAACTTAAAAATGTTTCTATAGAACACCAAATTTATTTACTGGTAATTAGTATGAAAATCATTAATAGTTTAAAAATATAAGCATAAAAAATATAATGTCTATGATGAGATTACTAACTTATTATATCAGAGTTTGGTCCATATGGATGATGCCAAGAAGCACCAGACACTTTGTACCACCATGGTGCTTGAGCAACACGGAAATCTCTTAACTGCTCTTTAAATGTGTTATTTAAAAATAAAGTAAAAACAAAACTATCTCCAAAAGTTTCAGCTTCAGTTTTGTAATTAGTAGATCTTGTAAAGTGAGCAAAATCCCTGTTAGAAACTTCGTATCTATCTAAGTAAAAACTCTTTAGTTCTACTGATCGCTTTGGACCTTCTTTATCAAATTCAATCACAATATCATCTGTACCTACTTGGTAAGACCCGCCGGGTATTAAAACCATTTCATTTTTAATGTCCTCCCTAACAATACTATCAAAAGAATCTGATTTTAATTGGCACTGATCATTATCCAGCAAAGACTCGAATACACTTTCTTTACCTTCATGATCCTCACGATTAACGTTACAACCACAATTATTGCTGTCCACATTAAGAATACTTTTAAAATGCAAAACAACAATAAATAAAATAAATAAATGCATTCTAGATTCTTATAATAATAGTAGGTACAACACCGCTTCTACGTTTAATTAACATTGAATTAATAAACCTTTATTAATTCAATTTAAACGTAAACAATGGTTTAAAAATTGTAAACTGTAAAATACCATAAAATCTTATTAATGTTATTTTATCAATTAAGTTAGGTGCCTACTTAGTAGTTATCAGTTATCTAAGTTTAAACTTTAAACTTTAATTTTTAAAAAAATATTTATTTATAATTTTAGACTACAGATAAAAAAGTTAAAATATAGACCAAAGATAAAATATTCAAAACTCCTATCAAATAGCTGCTCAGACTCTTAGAGCCACAGAATAACACAATACTCACAACTTTTTAGCAGTAACCAAAATAATTTGAATAATATATTTGAAATATGAACAAAAAATATGTTTTCTGTTAAATTTATTTTAACTAAAAATAAATCGGTATATAAAGGAAAATATCAAAAAATAAAATGAAAATTTTATTCCGAATCGGAGAATAAGCGAATATAATGGGGGCGGTGGAACCCTGAAAAAATTAAACTGAATTAAATTATTGTTTATCATCAATCGCCGATATCTTTAGACAAGGCATCAATAATATTTTTTACCCACTTACCCACACCTTACAAATATAAAATAAAAAAAATATTTTAGACCATGACCAAAAATCAATGCCTACTTGGATATTCTACGTTTTTGCAAAAAAAAAGTACCTGCATAATTATTTTAAATCAAATATTTAGGTAATAGAGTTAGTGCCTTTTAATACGTACCGGTTGCAGGTTAGCTGGCGCCGGATACCCGGCGGCGAAGTATATGGTGCTAGCCGGCAAATTATGCCGGTACGTGTGAAAGCTAAATGTATATGACCATTCACTTCGGCCGGGTGTCCGGGAAACCGGAACATGTGAAAAAGCACTTAGGATGCATTTTGCTGGAGATATTCATTTTCTCTAGGTTTTTCATTCCACAATTATTATTATTGTTATATTAACACATTTTGCGATCTGCTTCGTTGTACATATACAAAGAAACAGCAATAGTTTTCTAGATTAAAATAATTTTCTCACCTTTCAGCAGATGTGACTCAAAAGATTATTCACTGAAAAGGAAAACAAAAAAAAATTATTCTTGGGCTGATTGATTCCTAGTTGATGTTAATATAATTATTTAAAATTATTGCTGTTTCCAAAAGTACTGTACCTATGTATTAGGGATATTTAATTTTTTCATTAAAAAAACCAGAACGAGTGTTTAGTAACAGATCAATCTATTATCACTCAAGAAGTTCTTAAATCTGAATATGAAGAATTTATATTATCTATAGCTAGAAGACACCTAGGTACTATTATTTTATTTACACTAGCTAGGTATAGTACTCACAATAATAAGGGCACAATGTCTTCCTGTTTCATTTTGCCATAATATTTGATGATGCCATCCACGTGTCCCATCCCTACTACCGCCAAAACACGTGGCTTATTAACTGAAATCAATAGATTTGCGTACACATTAATACAATATTCAAAAGCAAAAAAAACTGTTTTCTTTTTTAATATGATTTTTGATCTCAACTTCACAACACTATATAAACATTTTTTTTGTGGCATTCAAACAAGCTTTTATCATCAGACTGAGTTACAGAGATCGGTTTCAATTAAGCATGAAGCTCCAATATTAAAAGGCAAATTTACTATTGAGATTCATAAATATTCATAACAGTCGTTAAAGTATTATTAGATTCTAGTATCAAACATTTTTAAAGAACTACTTACTTATAGGAGATATAGAAACAGCGGAAAGAAAGTTTCTAAGCAAATAAAAAAAATACACACCAGTACGCACACACTCTTGCAACGAATACGCGAGACATTTGTCGCGTTCATCAACAAACACGTGAAATATTTTCTTGAAAGCCGGTACATCTCGAATTATCTCCTCAAACTGCGCGTGTACGAAATCTCTGTCTTTATATTTCTCCAATTGATATTTACTAAAATGAATACACAATCTTTTGATATAATTAAAAATATAATAAAGAGAAATATGAGATTAACTAAGTTGCGATCAAATCTCTAAGATAAAAAGCTATCTCATTAAATCTATAAACTTAAAAATAGGAGGAAACTTAGGTACTTACTCAATTGGTTTCGGTTTTGCGTTGGTCAAGTGATACAGGACTTGGCCTAGTTCTATGACACTTAGGGATTGAAAAGCTCTCGCAATAGTAATTTGAATTGGTCTGTCGCCCAGAAATAACTTGCAGCCAGGAATTTTTTTCATCTACGAGTGAAATTTAAGACAAAAAAAAACTCCACGAAATTATGATTAAAAATAAGAATAGGTATCTAATAAATGATGAACAGAAATTGAAGCTGAGATCCATTTCGATCACATCAACTTTAATCGAATTAAATTAATTCGTTTAGGAGCCATAGACAGACACACGTAAACACGTAAAACTTATAACACCCATCTTTTTCCGTCGTGGGTTAAGCAAATTCATGTTAATGGGAACCTATGAAATAGATGTTAAATTATTTAAATATTTTTAGAAATAAGTAACCTCATGATATGCTCTCCTGAACTCCCCACCAGGTGCGACGCCTAATTCTTTGGCGATGTCAGCATACGTTTTGAGTAACATAGCATGCAACATACCGGATACAAAGTTTTGTCCTTTTACTGCTTGTCTATTAAAACCATAATATTAAATACGCAAGAAGCGTATACATATTATATTGAAAAAATAATTTACTGTAACAAGTTTACCGAATTTTTTTCGCATCGAATTTTTTTGCGTCTTCCAAGAATTTTTTATCGTCTAATTCTAGAAGTGAAACTCTTTGTCGGCAGAGCTCAATCATTATTCCATTTGGATTGAGCCCTTTCACTATCTGGAATCATTTTTTTTAATTATTAAATTTTTATTTGTCTTATCTTTAATATCATTGGTCACATTGGTGATGAGTAAGAAATATTGGCAAATTAATTCCAACTATATTTTCATCCGCCGCCACTAGACCGCCTCCTTGGTGTAGTGGTAAGTGCGTAAGCCTTACAACCGAGAGGTCCTGCGTTCGATTCCTGGTGGAGATAAAAATAAAAAATAAAAAAAAACTCGGTCTGGCAGGATATAGAAGGCTGATCACCTACTTGCCCCTAAAAGAAAAAATCGATCAGTGAAACATGTGAGATGCATTTGACCCGTACCCGGTACCCCACTAGGGGACACGGGAATTCAATTAATAATTTCATGATTTTGAAACTTCTAGAGCCCCAACCTTCTTTTTAGATTTAAAGGATTTCTTGGTACTTTTCCGTTAGCAGGGTTCAGTCAACCTTTGCTTTCCACATTAAGTTCACGTTACGTCAAATGAAACTATCGGTTATCAAAACCCAAATAAAATCTAAACACAAAAATAACCAATGACACGACATACATTATTTGGCGATTTTTTACTTGCGCCCGGCAAACGGAAAAGTGCCGATTTCTTACAAAAATAATGATAAACAGTAGATTTTTGTACCTGGGAAACATCATCAACAGATTGTTTACTGAAATGAACTGTACCAAGTAATACGACAGTGGCTTGTTTATCATTTTGTAATAAAGTTGCTGAATTTGGCAAGTGTAACTTTGAAGTATCGCTATATTTTCGACCAACCACCGGCACCACACCTTGAAATATATATATAACACGCAAAAAAAAATTTTTTGTAGAGTATTTATCTTTGTTTATAGTTTCTGATTGTAGAGCGAACAAATACAATAAACATTCAAAGCCTTTGAAACTATATTATTTGAGTACTTACATCTAGAACAAACTAATTACTTTTAAAGCATAAATTTTCTACATACGTGGTTTATCAATGTATGTTAAGTGAATTACAGTTATGTAAAACGTATTATTATATATATTTTAAACGTATAAATATAATCTGTTGAACCTAAATGATGAATTATGGCAACAAGGTAATTTTGTAGAACATTCACTAATTAAACGTTGGATTACTTACGACATATGTTACGGCACTTCAAGCTCGTGTTTCGTCCTCCATAAACTATTTTTGTGCTGGATAATAGATGCCTTAATGTAATATATGTTTGGTATCTCATGCTTTTATGTTTTATACCACACAATATGCAATTTTTTTTGCCCTAAACATTTTATTTACTGCAAATTTTTATAAAACTCTCCAAACCTTAAATCCAGTCCATTGTTGATTGAGTTGATACTTGCTCAACTGTCAATATTTTTTTATTCGATGCGTCTTTTTCTTTTTTCTTTTGGAGAAGTTATTATATCGTATTAATATTTTTTGTAAAAAGTAATGTTTTACTTAACAATATTATGAGTAAACACGTGTGGAAAATTTTAGGGCATTTGAAAAATAAATATCTCCTAGGTACTTCGAGTTTTTGAAATAAAAATAATAATTTATGAGAAAATCATTTGACTTTTTATAAAAACCTCTTACTATACAGGCTTGTTTTCGACACTGTTGAACTCTGTTATATTAATACTAGCTGACCCGGCAAACGTTGTTTTGCCATATTAATTTTTGGGGTGGGCTACCCTTATCACTAAGGGGTATGAAAAATAGAATAGCCGATTCTCAGACCTACTGAATATGCATATAAAATTTGGTAAAAATCAGTAAAGCCGTTTCAGACGAGTAAGGTAACTAACATTGTGACACGAGAATTTTATACTTATATAAGATTATTATAGATATTTAGGTACAATCGCTAAGAAAGCGGATGTCACCGACATACGCTTCTCTAATTTTTCGATAAAATACACTGCAATACTTTTTTAAAACCCGTATAAATATGATGCCACATGCTGCAATTCCCAATTATTTTAAAAATTAGGGAAAATAAAAGACAATAATATTATCACAGTCCTTATATTAATATGACAATTCTATCTTAAGAACAACATTCAAGAACAAAAACTGAATTAAACGTAAAGGACTTGCATTATAGTTATACAGATAACACCTTGATATTTAAAAATTATAACTAATCAAAATTATTACAACTAATAAAAATACATATTGTATGAAACCTTGATAAATTTAAAAAAATAGTTGCATAAAACTGCTTTTCTCTGCCCAATTGCAGATACCAAGTGCAGATATCTTAATAAATATAATTTATTATATTTTAAAATTATTGAATGTCTTCTATACGGTTATAAATAAACGAATGTATGCCAATAATTCAGATTTCAGGTAACTCGAATTTGCTACATTAATTATGAAAATATATTAATTTATTTATATAATTTCGGTCATTTACTTCCATAACTATTAGCGTGTGATCAGTGTTTACAGAAAAAAAACAAAATAAAACAGGTGCTTTCTTTCTATCGAAACATTTTTGTTGATTTGGGATTCGATCCCCTTGTCGCATTGTAATTACGCATTGCCGAAAGTGCCCGCACCTGCGCCAAGGTAGCCAGTGTTTAATATTATATATCTACTTATTAAATACAAAAATAAATGTTAATATTCTACATAAATCTATAAAGAACAAGAATCTTGTAAAATTATTTTCAACGACTTTTTTATATAACGATGGACGAAATTAATTAGGCAAAAACAATATAAAAAAAGGTTTTTAATAACGACAAAAATAATTACATTAAAATATTTTGATATTGATATAACAGATCCACATTAAACAAAATTAAAGATACTTGGAAAAAATCTGTCGAAACTTAGGCCTAATCAACTTACATCATATTAGTCCCACTTACATAGAAATGTTGCTCAACTATAATCTTTGCTCAGTGTTGTGTCTCGCTTTTGCAACAATAATAAAGGACTATGCCCACTACAACGTATGATACTATGACCGTAATAGGCACGTGTCAGCCAAAAAAAAATTCTTTGTATTGCAAAGTATGAGACTATGCCCACTAGACCGTTACGTCACCGACCAGCAGCGTCACGTGCCCTGCACGGAGCGTCAATAATTGTCATTTGTCAGCGAGAATATTTTAATACGATCTAGTGGGCATATTAGAGCATATCGTATTGATTTCGTTATCCTTATACGTTTTTAGCACGGTCATTGTCTGGTACGGTATTGTGGGCAGACTCCTTTACACGCTAGCGAGAAAGTGGCAGAGCTACTCTTTCAAGTTAAGAAAAGTTTTTAAGTAAGGGGTTCAAAGACACGGTTTGGTCGAATTTGCTTTTTTTTTGATAATCCAAATCTTGAGCAAGTCTGTAAGGAAAGCAAAGTTAATATCAAACGGTACTCTATGCTGTATACATTTTGTTATTGGAAAAAAGATAATTAATAATTGTTTTTTTTGTTTTTTTTCTTTGTTATAGAAGTATAATTAATTAATCATTTCTTAGTGTTGCTGAAAATATGTAGAAAAATATAGGCTACTGAAAGTCATCTACGATGTCGTGTTTTTAAGTGAAGTCATACCGTATAATGGTGGGTGTCAGTAGATCAGGGTAGCCAACGCCGCGGTATTAGCTTGTATCCGGCGTAAAGAAGTGCGCCTACGCACGCCACGCGAACTGACACGCGTAGAACTCTTGTCGACAGTGATGGTGGGGGTATCCTGAGAAAGAAATAATCTTGCTATAGAATAAAATTATAAAAGCGAAACATTGTTCAGATATTAAAATTTCTACGAAATCTATGAAAAACGTTTGTAAAGGTAGCGGTTCGCGCGGAGACAGTAATGTGATGTTATAGTCTAAAAGCTTTTAGCTCTAAAAATGACGATACTTCCATGGAACGTTTCATCCCGCTTGTCGCGGTCTCGGCCTACAGTACATGCCGAAGAGACCGAGACACTTGCCGCGGTCTCGGACGCGAACCGCTACCTTAACATAGTTTAGATGCGAACGAAGCGTGGGAGACAGTTATTATTTAAGAGAAACCAGACTTTGAACATTTTTACAATATAATCAAAGGATTGTTTTTTTAATACCATGTTTGTTGGCGTACCTGCAAATTGTTACGTAATAACTTACGTGTGAACTGCTCAGCGAGCGACAGCCCTACTACATTTCGCTGACTGTTTGTAAGGGGATATGTGTGGGACAGTCTTAGATTAAGTCTCTCATAATTGTTAGAATAGAATAAGAATCTAGCTAGCATCGAGCTAGGTTAGACGCATTTGTATTAGGATATAGTTATTAATTAAAATTAGTTTCATAAGATAATTGTAGTGTTTTTACGACCTCCGGTGGCGACCAACATAATTAAATACATAATAGAAATTTATTTATTTATTTAGAAACAGTCATTTAGTACTTTATAATATATAATACAGAAACACTTAGCAAAATAGTATACCTATAGTTTCCTACATTATAGTGGGAAACCAAATAAATATTTTGGTTGGGTATGTACAGATGGCTGAGGAAAGATGCTGAAATTTTTTCTGGCTTTCACTTCCAAATACTCACTTGAGCAACGGCGCGATGTCCTGAGAGGTGATCTTTCCCCAATTCTCGACTATACCGGCCATGTGCCCTATTCCCACCACACCCACTATGCGACATGGCTCACGACCTGTGCCAAAACATTGAGCATCACTACATAGTATAAAACAAAGTCGCATTTTCTTTCCCTATATCCCTATGTATGCTTAAATCTTTAAAACTACGCAAAGGATTTTGATGCGGTTTTTTAAATAGAGTGATTAAAGAGGAAGGTTTTTATATATGTTTCATATCCGTGCAAAGCCGGGGCGGATCGCTAGTAAATTATATATGGATACTTAAACGATTGTTTAACTATCCATAACCTCTAAATTAAAGGTCCAAAAATAAACTCAAAAATACAAGGGTTCTAATGTCAAACAGAGTAGATAAACTAGACTGATGACTTCAAACAATTAGCGGACAGTGAATGGATGAAAGTAGAAATAACAGGGAAATGACAAAAAATTGAGAAATCCTTTGCCTTAACTTGAATTAAGCAATTAATATTTCACTAACTAACCATATTATTCCTTATAATGTATGTATTACCATTCTAAAACATTAATAAACAATTATTGCAATGCTAAAAAATGTGAGTAAAAATGTTTATTATTATAACAATCAGATGAAATATTAGCAAAAATGGACAATATTAAAAATAAAATCTACATTATCGCTGTTTTGACAATTACCGTTGTAATCCCTATCGAAGTAAAAACAAGAGTATAGTGTGAAATTGTGCAAGTAATTTTTCTTTTCCAAGAAGATTCTATTTAAATTTAACTAAGCCGATAAACAAGTATCGAAATACGAACATATTTAATACTATCATTCTGTTTTGGATATTATTATTACATTACTTGATTGTCGATTTTTGAATCGTATTTTTTGGTAGAATTACGAGTTTCGGACTGAGTCTATGAACTGAGCTTTAGGGCATAGAGAGCAATGCTTACGTGTCTGCAGCGCGGCGACTTGCAGAGAATGGCAGAGATACATGTCCCTTTCAACCACAAACACTCGTTTCAACGCGGGAAACTCTCCCGACATCTCCTCCAACATGTCTTCCAGCAATTTCTTCTGCTTGCATTTCTCTACCTCTTCTAAACTAAAAAATGTTAGTAAAATACAGAATAATCCAGCATCTTCTCGGCATTATCCAGTTTCTTTAAAAAAAATACACGTCGAATTGATAACATCCTTTTTGTGTTTTTTAAAGGTCAGTTATTAAAATATTTAAAATAAGTATATAAATTGAATACTTTTATAATAAAAAAAACTTTAAACTTTTGCTGAAGGGAATCAAAACTGAGATCATCTAGTTTATTATAAGAATTTTAAGCTTCATTCAAATTTTTCAAAAAGCCAGCGCCTACAAAGTTTTATAACAGGATAGGCAAATGTTCACAAGTCAATTAAAATTTCACCTCAAGTAATAAATAAATAAAATATTAGAAAACCATTCAAATTTTACATAATTACTATATAATTCGTCGCATTTGTTTCGCGGTACTAATTTGCTAAATAATTAGCTATACTATTTATCGTAGTGTTGTAAGTGATAATTGTTTTTCATCTTTATGAGGCGCACCCTGCTGCAAAAGCGTTGTACCAATTTCGATAATTTATAGGACAATCACTGACCAACCAAACAAAAAGCCATAACGGATATATTCGCATGACAAAACTAAAAAATTGTCTAATTGAGGCTATTTCTTTTGTGAAATTAGTTTTTCTTGGCAAAAATGTGAGAAAAATTAAAACTTAATACCTTATACTTTGGTTGTATGTGAGCAAGTGCCAAATAAAGCGGAAAGTCTGCCCCCAGGAGAGTGAAGCGATGGCTCTATGCAGGGTTATATCAATAGCACGATCACCCAATTGCACTATACAGTTTGGAACTTTCTTTGCCTGAAATTTTTTTTTAAATTTTTTTAAAATAAGCTATAAGTGTTTTTTTAGTAATATTTCTCAGTGAATAGGAGTCACAAGTCAATAAATCATCGTAATCAAAAGTTCCTTTTCGAATCTCGGAGAAAAGATACTTATAGAGTTTAGAATCTTAGTTTTAGGCTAGATCAGAAATAACTAAAATACCCTTTAATTTTTTAAGTACTTACCTCTGCCATAGCCCTACGAAACTCTCCGCCTGGAGCCATACCAAGTTCTCTGGTAATATGAGCTGACATATTCAGTAATAATATGTACATAAGCCCATTAAATATTCCATTTTGAGCCATTGTTGCCCTTAAATAGAAAAAAACGAAGATTAAAACATTTCCCATGATAAATGCTATAGAAGATGCAGTGGGAAGGGTAGAGAGACTACGCAACACCAAAGAATCAAGCTGATCAGAAAAGAAAAATCACTGGAATCGTTTCACATTACAGAAATTTATATTTAAAAAAATATGATTAGGAGAGTGAAAAATATTTTACAACCTGTTCTCATATACACTTAAAAAATTTCAGAATAAGTAATTGGCCGAACTGTTTCAGAGGAATACGAACACAAATACCGAGACACGAGATTTTTATTTCTATATTAAAATATAAAATTAAAAACAGTTGTACATAGGAACTATGCCTAGGGAACCATACATTTTTGGAAATGTAGTGGCAAACAAAATAAAACGAAGCAAATTGTATGTGATTGGTGCTTTTTTGAATTTAATGGTTAAATTGACAGCTTGACAAATTTTGTATGGTAAAAGGGATGGGCTATTTAATAATATATAATAATTTGATATGCCTTCCTGGAATTTCAAAGAAAATTTGTTAAATCAACAGGATAATTCCATAAAATATTCTGCACATACCTTATCTTCTTAATATTAATATTCTTAGCTTCTCTTAAAATAACCTCTTCGTCAAGTAATAAAATACTCGTCCTTTGCTCACATAATTCTACCATCACTATGTGTGGCGATACTTCTTGAATTACCTAAAATATATACAATTACTCGTACTTAGCTTGAAGACTACCAGGCCCACTCCAAGGACTTAAGACACATCAGTATCACATAAGTCTTAGAATAGCTTACCTACCTTATAGACCTTCGACCGAAAACACAATTGTTAAAAAACCTAACTTTGCACCAATTTTGTGTCTTTATATAGGTACTTATCTGATAGATAGTCTATATAAATTCTAAGGCCATATAGATCAGTCGTCTAGCGTATTTTATACGCGAATTTACATTAACAAAAGTAATTTAACTATATAAATAAAATAGTAATTTAACTAAGGAATCCAATTTGGATAAGTATCAAATAGCTTGCACTTGCCACTTCATGTTTGTCTAATACTCGTAATTTACTAATATACAAGATTCTGAGTTTTCTGGGATTTCTTTCTTTTCTTTAAAAAAAATCAAATAATATACATTTAATCATTTGGATCAACACAAAAAGGGAAAATCTACTTGTCATTGAATGATATTAGTAAAACAAATGGAAACAATGGGTGAAAAACTCAAGATATCAAAATTTATATAATTTTATACAACTCATCAAAATGGGTGTAGGGATTGGAGATTTAAGTGTAATCAACAAGACTCATTTAAACGTTTGAAACATTTTTGAGGATCAATTAATTAGAATTCATAATTTCATACCCTTGATACATCTTCCTGGGACTGCAGGCTGAAATGAGCAGTTCCAACTAAATAGACCTTTCCCCCATTTGGAGCATCCAAAACAGTCACTGTATTTGGCAAGCCTTCTTCTTTAAAGTCTGGCGATTCAGCGCTAATAGAACCGTGTTCTGCTTGAACACTTTTATTTAGTGACTGTCTTCCACTACCTATATATGTGTATATATAGATTTAAAAAAAAACTGTCAATTACTTCAATGTATCTGTTTCCTAGTTTTGAATAAGGAAAACAAGACTGATTGTTTAGTTACCCATTGGGAAAAAATTATGAGTAAATCAGATACAATAAAGATGTCATCTCACACTCCAATTAAATAATGATTAAGTAATATAAAATAAAATGACCTTCATTTTCAGTATTGTTGTCAGCTATAGTTTCTTCAGAGGAAAAATCCTTTTCTTGCTGGGAAACAGGAACAAAATTGTTTTTATCTAGAAAAATTAAACTATTTTAAAAATGTGTGCAACGGAAATATAAAAAAAACTTGACAAATGCACTTTATTACTTTTTTTTCTACCATTCCTTCTTTTAAAAACCATATTCTTAAATACTTATTATACCAACAGATGCTTCAATACTGACTGAAAGTAGTTTAGAAGCCATACAGAATACACTTGCTTAATCAGCTTACTACACTTTATGTAACAGTACCTATATTATCATAATTAGCCAAAATACAAATTCGTTTTTATCTCTCCTGTTCGGAAAGTTTAATTTTCATTTGTTAAATTTTCACCCTAGCTGGATGGAAAATTGCTTTTTCATCTCTAGGGTGGAAAGTAATTACAGATGCACGTCAAGATCAACTCAATTACAGTGTAGTTGTATGTGGCAAGTGGTAAATTTAATTAATTTATATTATATAATTATTAATTAATATCATATTTATAATATATATATGTACATTTATTCATTTTCAATCTGTGTGTAGTATTATAGATTCCCTACAGTCGAAATGAAAGAGTGCTGTAACTCGGGTGAAATTACCCATTTCACCTTCAAACTATTGGAGCTCTCACTTCATTCGAGCACCAGAAAAATATTGGGTGAAATGGGTGACTGGTTAACAATCTACTATAAATAGTAGATTGTTAAGTTAGGGATATTATAAATCACAAAATACAGTATGTGTGTATAATTATTTATATGTAAATGCTAATGAAGCACTATTAGTTAACTAGACTAGTTTATGAGAAATTTCATCCTGAAATGTTTAAATAACTCTAAAAAACTTTGAGCATTAAGACTATTTCAGCATTATTCTTTCATCAAAATTTAAAGGCAAAAAAATTACTTTTATCCTTTTCTGAAGACGGGTTGTCATTCATCATTATATGTGCATCACCTCCTCCTTCTTCTGCTTTTAGAAACATTTGACATTCATTAACAATATCACACTTCACTCCAACTCCTTTAGGTGACTGATTTATAAGCAAGTGTTCCCTTTCACTAGTTAGTTCCATTTTATAGATTTCTGAAAACAACTAAGATCTTCTAAAGATTTTTAACCAATTAAAAAGTTATAATTATTTAACTTTTTAATTGTTTAAAAATCTTATTTTCGTAAACCAATATACAATGAATATTGTCGTAGTGTAAACCTAATTTACGGCTATAGGTACCTATACCGTACTAAAGAAAGTTCAAAGTTGACACGCCAAAACAATCTTCCAGCTGTTTACAATATCATAAAACTTAAAATGTTGTTTAAATTAAGTAGCACAAAACTAAAAGCTAATGCGCTAATTGAAAATAATTATATTTTTACTGTAATACCTTTATATTTTTTATAAATTCAAATAAAACAAGTCGTAACTTCAAACTCGTCAGAAAGTTCTTTTTCCGTCTGAACGTAGCGATGGGCGACTTGAGTTATCTAACTCGGGTAACCCGAGTCAGACCGTAAACGGGTCGACCCGAGTCAAAATATCTGCAAACCGGGCTGACGGTGCGGCGGGTTGGCGGCCCGCAGCGAACGGCCCGAGTCACGAGGCTCGATCGAACGACTCTGGGCTGCCAGTGTTCATTCTACAGTCGTTCTTGGAAGAGGAAACTATGTCCAATTGAGTGGTGGTTATATTATGTATCGAGCGAGTAAAAGCCATTGGGCGAAGTGTATCTATGTTTGGTGAGGTTTTCATTATTATTTTTAATGTCTCTATTGATAAATTCCTAACATCAGAAGTGGGATTGATATTGATAAATTGCTAAAATCAGAAGTGGGATGTTCAACCATTAAATTTATATGTCAAGAGTTAGTTGTGTCGGCTGGTGTCATGCACTGCGGTTTATAAGGCCGTGCGTGTCCCAGACAGCAGGCATTCTCTCTTGTGCCGTTATGGTGATCAGACCTCCTCTGAGGTTTGCTTAGGTCGCCAGAAATGAGTGAAAGCTCTGACCTTAGAGGTTGTGATGCCAGCGATGCTGGTGCCACGCCTCTTGGAAATAACTGCGGGGCCATCTGCTCAGTCAGTTATGTGATTCGAGTAGTGGAAAAGTAATTGGGCGAAGTGTATTCGAGGACAACTCAAAGGTTCTGAGTTGGAGTTCACGGTGGGGAAGCGAGTCTGTTAGTACTACAGGTCAGGTAAGGCCGAGCGAGTACAAGTATAGTGTGCTGTAATTTGTGACAAGGAGTTTCTTGAGGCTGCTATGTGAACGTGTTAGTTGATGTGTGTAACATGCTAACTAAACATTATATGTATGTCTATTGTAGCTGGTAGATAATTTTTGAGTGGTCCAGTATAAACTGAACGTTGAATGTGTGGAAAGATTATACAAAGCGAGGCCATGATAAACTGGTTTTTTATAGCTTGATGTGTAGCCGTGTGTACCTACGGTCTATTAAGTCTATTTCAAAGTTGATTAGGTTGTATTACAGTTATTTTTATATAGTTGGGTATCTAAAATGTATTTTTATAAATTTAGACTGGGACTCATTCAAAAATAAGTGCAATTACTTAGATTTTGATTAGCTTTTTATGTAGGTGTTAGTTGACACAAAATAAACACAACAACACAAAAGAATGGTAACAATAATTTTACCTTAAAATAATAAGAAACTAAAATAAATCGAATGGCACTTTTTGCATTAAATGAAACGCCGCACCGCTTGGTATTAGGTCATTTAACTATCAACTACACCTTAACTACATAAAAAGCTAATCAAAATCTGAGTAATTGCACTTATTTTTGAATGAGTACCAGTCTAAAGTTATTTTTATACGTTTTAGGTACCTAACTATATAAACATTTATGTTACATAAGTAGTTCGCTTTGTAATGATTATTTTTGTAAACACTTTTAATAAATGTTTGATTTTTTAACTAGTTCAATATTATTTGACTACCATTGACTCGACGCCACGCCACACAGTCTGCCGGGCCCGACCCGGCGAACCATGAACGTAGCATACTAGCAACCCGCGGAACGATGCACCGAGTTGAGCATTTATTGACTCGAACGGACGACGCGAGACTGTATCGAGTCAACTCGAATTGCAACCCGAGTTGGTAACCGAGTCAACTCTAGTTACTAAAACGCCCCTGGGCCCATCGCTATCTGAAAGTTGAAACTTGAAACATGCATTAAAATCTAGTTTGACTAATACAAGTTGTAATTTTTGGTCATTCACTGTCATAAATTGTCAAATGCTAGCCGCTAGGTATAGCCTAGTTAGTAGATATAAGTATTATTTTTGGGTTTTTGGTAATCTGTGCAAAATTGTTACATCACACTGAAAATTCTAAATTCAATTTTCAAGTCACATTCCGAGTTTTACTACTGTAGATACTTTATTTTATATTTACACGTAAATATAAAATTTAAAATGAGTGCCTGGAGGCAAGCGGGGTTAAAGTAAGTTTTAAAAGCTTTTGATAAAGGTTATATTTTCTTGAAAAATGAAATTCATTATTCTCTTTTATAGTTACATAAACTACTCTACCATTGCCGCTAAGATATTGAGACGATCCTTGAAACCGCAACACAAAACTGAAGCCTTGCGTCGTGATGAGTCTCGCGTTCGGATCACACCATGGGCTAATGGAAAGCCAGCGCGTAAGTTTCATTCTTCATATAATGAGTAAATTATAAAATATTTTTAGCTTTTTCTATAATCCAAAAAAATCGTAGTGGGAATTTTTCTATCGCAAATCAATTTTCTTTCACACCGATTTGAATTTGGATGATGGTTAATCACTTTTATACCATTGATTATTTGTATTATTAATTTATTACTTTAAGTATGTCTCGGTAACATTTTCCTTCACAGCTAACCAATTTCAAAAGCAGGAGTTTCCAAAAATTAATGTTTTTATAAAGATATGAACAACCAGTCTGAATAAAAATGGAACATTTAACTTGACTGTTAATATTGTAAGGCTAAAACAAAAAATAGATTTGAAAATAATAATTTCTTAAATTAGACAAAAATTTTATTCTTGCAATATCTCTAGGTGAATATAATATTTTTATTTTAACTAGTTATTTAAATATTTCAGATGAAAAAGACTAAACATCAAGAGTAAGTTAGGCTGTCTAGTTATAGATAATTGTGTGTCTTTTCAGAATTTTCATGTGGCTTTTATAGCATGTTTTTTGTTATAACAAAGTGCAGTTTAATATAATATTGTAGAAATGTCGTCTATATTTTTCCGATGACTAACATGCTGTTAGATAGTTTTTAATATCTTATTATGTGCAGTTTTGATATACTTCTTTTTTTAATCTCATTAATTACCTACTTAATAGAAGTCTTAAGTTAAGATTCACAATCAGTATAAAATATGGATGGAACCCAAAAACATCAATAATATATTAACATCATGTCATTAATATATTAATTAGGTTTTTATTTTGTGAATAGTTTTGAAGTCGGGAATGCAAATTTTACTATTAGAGTAGATAAAAAATTTTTTTTTTAATGGATTGTAATTTATTTTTCAGATCTACAAAATGCTGCATCCAAGTAGAAGTCAATATAAGTTTAACCTAGATTTATTTCATCATGGTTTCGAGTGTATTGTTAAATAAACCTGTTTAAAGAGGATTTGAGTATTATTACTTTAATGTTATTGGTTTTATTGATGAAAAAGGAAATTTTCAATTATGTAAAAAATTTTTTAATCTTGTAGATTTTACGTGAATGTCATCATTTTTTACTTCATCCTTAATATTTATACCAAGTGGTGCAATAGGATCAATATCATTAATTGCAATGTCAGAAAAACATTGACCAATTTTTAGTTTCTCAACACCATTCCAAGCTATCATAATTCCATTATCAGTACATAATATTGGAGGTGGTCGTAATACATGACATCCCATTTCATTTCCCATAAACTTCAAGCACTTGAATATAAAATTATTTGATGCAACTCCACCTGACACTATTATATTACTGTTATGCTCAGGTAAATAATTACGTGCTCTACAAAACTTTAAAGCTCTTTCAGTTCTGTGGACTATATGCTTAGCAATAGCAAATTGAAATGACGCACATAACTCATTCACTTCTGGTATAATTTCATCACCTTTAATATTATGTTCCGATTCTTTTTTATACAAATGTCTAGTAAGGACATCTTTCAAACCACTGAAACTAAAATTGCAATCTCTCAACTTAGTTAATGGTAGTGGAAATTCAAATAATTCCAGATTTTTTGATTTCTCAGCAGCTAATTCTACAGCTCTTCCACCAGGCAGTTCAGAATATTCAGATATATTTCTTAATTTCATCCTTCTTGCCACTTTATCAAGAACTTCACCAGGAGCATTATCTAAGGTATCACCAAGTAAAAGAAAGTCATCTATGCCTCTTACCAAAGTTAACAAACAGTGGCCACCTGAAATTAATAGGCCAAGAAAAGGAAATTCTATGCTGTTATACATTCGTGCTACTAATGCATGTGCTTCCATGTGATGTATCGGTATTAAGGGTCTTTGAAGAGATTTTGATAAATGTTTAGCATATTTTACACCAATCTTTAAACTAAACAATAAACCAGGTTTTACAGTCACTGCAATGGCATCAATGTGTTGAAACTCCATTTTAGCTTTCTTTATTGTTTCTTTTACTGCTCTTTCTATATTGTCACGATGAAGATCCCTGGCTATTAATGGATTAACTCCACCATACCGAAGATGAATAATATTTTGTGACAATAATGTTTCAGCAATTAAATTTCCCTCACTGTCAACTATTGCAGTGCCAGTATCATCACAAGATGTCTCAATACCAAGTACTATATGACAACCCTTACTAGAATATTGGTGGGAAGAAGCATGAATAGGGTGAAATAATTTAGCTTTGATTCTAGTTAATTGGTCATATAAATATCTGGTCAACATCATTACAATATTGTGTATAATTAGAAATTATTGTTTCCTTTATGCTTACAAGTCTCTAGTATCTGCAAGAATTTAAAGGGTAACAACAATAATAGTAATTACTTGGTGAGAGGATATCCTTATGTATTAATTAAACTTGATTATTCATTAATATTGTAATCTTGAATATATAATAATATATACTTAAGTATAGATGAAGACCAACCTTGTAACTATAACTAAGGTTCTTAATAATAAATACATGTGAATAGTATTAATTAATATTAAAATGAAATTGATATTATTGAATGTTATTAAACTTGATTCCCACAAGAAATCGCATGATAATAATTATATACGTATATTATGAATAATTATTAAGTATTTTGTTCGAAAATTAAGGTTTATCATATAATTCTACATTCCTTTTCGTTATTTATCTTTAAAAAGATTTTTTTTTAATAAAATTGATACTTTTAATTTTACTAAAGTTGAATAATTGAAGCAAAGCTCATAACCATTTGCCAATTGTCAGTGGTCTCGAACGTCATAGAGCGAGGGTAGAATTGCCAGCTAAAATTGGTATATTTGTACCCAAAATCGGTATTTCACAAAAAAAAAACAATAATAATAAAATTAATAAAAAAGTGTATTTGCTTTTTTAATTATTTACAAAGAAAATAAAAGATAAACATCTGAAGCCTGCAAAATTAAACAGATTATATTAATCTGAATCTGACTTTCCTAGTACGACAATGTCTTTATTTAATTTAGTTTCATTTCTGCGCTGATAGTTAATACTTGAGTCACGATTTGGAATATTTTTTTAACAACGTGGACAATACTAAAACAAATACATACAATGCATCCTTAACCCTTTACCGCATGGATTTTTAGAATTCCTTCAAATTAATTTAGGATATGTATTACTACTAAGCATACGCAAAATAAATATTTAAAAAATTATAACACATGGAAATTCCCGAAAATTCGAGAAAAACTCCTTGTGCCATATTTGGAACATCATGCTATCATGGTTGCATCATACTTGTGTCCATATTTGGAACAGTATGCGATAAGGTAATTGAGATAGGTAATATATAATAAAATTGTAATATATATACATATATAGAATAACCCGGAGTTTATGCGTGATATGTCGTATAATGTCGGTCTATCGATAGATATAAAGCAAACAGCATAAGTATTTTTAAAATATCGATTTTTTATTAACCTGCGCAAGTATAATTATGAATAATCACAACTTAATTAAACAATAAACCATTTATTAATTTGTGGTAGCATGAAAACTATTGAAACAGTTGCGGTCTTTGTTGAAACAAAAGTAGCACGCACATTTAGTGCAGCATACATATGACTTTTGGCCACAGTTTTTGCAACGCTGCCGATCATTTGCCCAACAAGGCTAATGATCAATCCCGTCCTCAGCCACTTCCCGAGGTGGCAGTTCCAAGCTCCTTCATTTTGGTTTTTTAACATTTTCTATGTTTTGGTCAAAAACGGGCCTCCCTCTTCTACGCGTGGTGGTATCGGAGTCTTCAGGAAATGCCAAAACACCGTTGTTTGTTTTATTACCTGTAAAATAAAAAAGCGTCATGAAATAAACCTACCCACACATGCCACAAACGTAAATCAGTCTAAAACCACTGGAAGAGTAATATTATAATTGTTTTATTTTATTGTTCTTATGAGGTACCATGTGCATATAGTTCCATATTTGACCAACGGTTAATATAACTCTTACATCATAATGTTCCATATTTGTGCGGTCCATATTACCATTACTGTATAGTGTTCCAATTTAGGAACAAAGTTTGTTAGTTATTTTTACTAGGAAGCAGGTAATTTTACTCACGCGTTATGCCGTAAAATCTTCTTGAATCCATTCTTCTTTCTCAATAAACATAAATTATATTTATATTCGCCTACAAAATCGTAAAAACTGGTGATAGAAAAAACAGAACTAAACACTCTGCACGGAATAGCCGTTGGTGGACATCGGACAATGAAATATATAAACATAGACAACATCAATGGTTGTTACTGCCATTTAACGTTCGGGTACACACTAGGCAAAACTTATACTTCTTATCACGGCATATAGATGTCACAAGTTGGATATTTCAACTAGATTTCAAAGTGTTCCAAATTTGTCACGACATGCGGTAAAGGGTTAATATTATATTGTAAGCCTTTTAACTTTTAACCCTTTAGAAAGAAAAGTTTCTCTTCAAAGTTAAGAACATTAATGAAAAAAATAATTAATAAAACTGAATTCCTGTTTATACAGATTAGACAGGTAAATTCCCAAGCGGGAAGCCCCTTATAACATTGAGTACAAAGGACAAAAGGGTATTCCCCAAAATATATGGAACATTCCGCACTAGGTTCTTCCATACCTACTACTATTAAGAGATTCCCCGTAACATTTAAACATAAATGAAAGATGTTGTCACAATTGAACTATATAATAACTGGAATGCTTACCAAGCAGTTTTGAAAGATCATGTTAGAAAGAGATTGCACATACTAATGGTGATACTATCTATGTTTTACACATGATGATAGATGTATTTTCATGTGAACGGCTGTTATATCCTTAAAAATAAATTTAAACCACTTATTTAATAAAGAAAACAGAATCTTTAATAACGAACATATAAAATATATATAAATACTTTTTTCTGTCTGTATATATAGGTACTTATTACTTCTCGTTGTAGAATTCTCCTTTTTTTTATTTTTGGCAGTAAATAATTTTGTAAATTAAAATCAATTGGTACAGTACATTTTTTAAACAGTAACTTTCCATTTACAACAGCTGAAAAGAAATCAGTTTCAATAAACTAACTACATAATGTTGAGCTGAAACTAGGTTTAAAATCCTTTCTTCGAACAGTATGTACCCATTTCTGAAGCCTCTCTTTCTCATTAAGAGGGAACATAAAATAATTAAAATATTAAATTCTTAGGTACCTATAATGAAATAATTTGAACCATAAACATTTATACTTACTTGTGAAATTATGATAAGTCTTTTATAAAGTCACTTGAGCTGGTACAATTAAAAGCACTACAAAAATTTACTATTTTATCTGGGTACTAGATATTCTAATAGGAAATTTTGTAAAAAATAAAATTTAAGTTTAAATCCTAGAGCCTAGAAGTTCTAGAACGAAACGTTAATGGTTAAACGAAAAAGAAAAACATTAATTGATATAATGTATATTATTTTGTATTATACGTGTGATAAAAAGAGACAACAACACTATTCTAATCTGCTCTCTCTTTTTAACATGCTATCTCGGTTATGTGTACAGTGAGCATTTAATAATTATCATATTAGAGTTCAATGCAGATAATATATTCAGAGAACCATCTTCTTGTTTATCTCTGAATATTTTTGAATTACTTAACCTGTGTTACATTGATGTGTGACATTGATAATTGATATTTGACAAACACATAAAGAATAATCAAAATTCAAAAATGACAAACCCAAAATTTTACTAATTATTATTATAGTAGATCATAGTTCATACTCATAGAAATTTATGAAATTCTTAGACGTTATCAACGTGCATTTTAATATTATTTTGTGTGAAGGAATTCAATTCTCTTGTATATTCTGTAAAAGCACTTGGCTATCATAGGTTGCGCAATGATCTGAAAAATATTCGAAGAAAAATTAGCAAGGTAACCACATTATCCAATGCCGTGCGTTTGTTTTTAAAAGGTTTTAATAGGTATATTTTTATTTAACTTGATCGTTGGCTGAATTGTGAATATTCGTCATAAGTGATTACGGGAATGTACAGCCAATAACAAGGACTCTTGAATCGCAATTTTTTTAGGTTCAAAGTACACATTTTTTTTTCTATAATTTTAATATCTGCTAATATTGTCAGCATTTGTGTTAATAAACACAATAATAATGGAAATACATATTATGTTCTATTAATTTATAATGTTATTATTTTTTTAGGTTTAAGTACATGAATAACAAAGAGAGCTGACAAAATGTTTTCGTTAAATTTCTTGAAACAGTCAACACTCGTGCATTTATGTTTCGGTATATCATACTTTACCTCTGGTCTACTGCTTAATTTAGTGCAAGCAATTTTATATATTGGTCTTCGGCCCTTCAACAAAACATTGTATAGGAAAATCAATTACTACCTCTCGTACTCCTTTGCATGTCGTAAGTAGATTCATTTATTTAATAAATTTTTTTTAAGTTACATCCATTAGGTCGATTGTAGGTCTTAAGTGTTCATTTACATATACTTATTTCTATGTCCTCCACTTATATTTAATTGCCTGTTGGACTAAAACAATATAATATTGAAATATTACATGTCCAACAGGTAGGCTCATGGATTCAGTTTCAACTCAAATGATGAAAATCAAAATCTATTCAACAGTAAAATTCAAAGCCATAACTCATTATCATTAGTTTAATATTATTTTAAATTTCAGAATTAGTGTTTATGTCAGAATGGTGGGCCAGAACAAAACTAACAATTTATGTTAACAAAGATGAATATGATAAATATTATGGTAAAGAACATGGGTACCTTATCATGAATCATAGTTATGAAGTAGACTGGCTGATGGGATTGCACTTTTGTGACGGTATTGGAGTGTTAGGAGTAAGTATTGAAAGAGTGTATAACAATAGTAAAGTGTGGCCAATTGACACATGGAAAAGAAAACAATCCTCATCTGAATAACATCATGACCGCAAGCAAAGCATTAGCTCTGTCCTTATGTCTCGCAAGCAATAGATGCCTGTTGTTATGTGATTCTTGGTATATATAGGAAAGCAGTTAATACTATCAACATATTGTGATCTGGTTTTTTTATGAATAAGTTTATTTCTATGTGGATTGTATTTATATAATTATGAAAGAATATGCAACAAATGAAAAGTTGATAGGTTTGATCAAAAGGTCACATGAAAAAAAAGTACATCACTTTTTTTAAAGAGAAATTACCTACATTATTACAAGAGTCAGTTTTAATCAGTAAAAATTATGTTTAATTATATGAACTTTATAATTATTTAACAAAAATTTAATTGCGATAAGGCTTGTTACCACCTGGTATCATTTTTTAAAACTAGTTTCAGAGAATTTTGAAAAAATTAAAAATAATTATCATTTTAACTGTATTGTTATAGCTATATTAATTATTAGCTTTTTGGCAGTATGATGAACAGTTTCCATATTTGTTACAAAATGAACTGAAGTTTTACTAGTTATGTAGTTGAAATGGATATTATATTTTTAATAGCAAGATTGCAAAATCAGATTTTGAAAATAATCATATAACTTCAAATATAATCTTTAAAAATAACTTCAAATCACATAACCATGACAATGAAACTGATATGGGAATGATACGAGTTGATATCATTTTATCTATTACAGATAGGTATTAATAGTATGATTTAATTAGCGATCTAAAGGCGATCGATTGGCGCAATTGATTTAGATTTATACGTTTTGAAGGGAAACCAGAGTTTGGCGCAATTGATACTGTTCCTGCCTTCTGCATCTAAAGGTTCCGGGTTCGAATCCCAGTAGGTGCATTTATTTGTGTGATGAGCACGAATGTTTGTTTCCGAGTCTTGGTTGTTTATAAAACTTATATATGTATTTATTGTGGTACCTTCATTGCTTCTGATTACCATAACACAAGTGCTTCAGCTACTTTGGGATCAGAGCAATGTGAATTGTCCCAATTATTATTATGTATTATTAATTAGCCAATAAATCTTTTTTATAATACATATTCTGATATCTTATAATAATATGTAATTAACAATATTACTATAGTGATTATTAGTAGGTGAAAGATATTATGTGTCTTTCTTAAACGGAAATCGTATTTACGTTTTATAAACATACTTAAACGTTTATTTAAAATAGAATCTTGTCTGTTGGTTAAATACCTACTTGTTAGGATGTGTACCTATTACCTATACACAATATGCCTCTTGAAAGCATGTAATGTAAAAAATACATATGTAGTAATGGAAGTAGCCTTTATAAACATTTTTAACAACCTTTGTATATAAAGCATTCAAACATGTACAATTTATGAATATTTAGTGGCAGTTTTTATTTTACGAATAAAATATATAATTATCCGCTGAAAACTTATCAGGTATTAATTGCTACTAAAATGACCCGTTCATATAGCGTTACGTAACTGTAGTCTAGAAAATTTACAATTTTTACGTGTAAATCGTGTTCATATGTATATGCTATACCCGCGTTTTCTTCAGCATGGCGCGCATTAGCGGGTTCAGATGAAGTCACGGTGCAAGTAATCTGGACATCACTTACTTCCTACCATGGTTGTTTACGATTAGAGAGCGCTATTTTAAATTTGACCTATTTTCGTCCAGATGTGTACATTGTATCTCCCAGCCACGCTGAAGTAGATATGGGTCAGTAGGTATTTGATTTCATTTTTGTTTCAGAATTGTAAAGCTTATGCGAAAAAATCTATCCAATACATGCCACCTATTGGTTGGATGTGGAAATTTTCCGAGTTTGTATTCTTAGAAAGGTCTTATGAAAAGGATAAGGAAATTATAAAGCGGCAAATTTCGAAAATTTGCGAATACCCTGATCCAGTATGGGTAAGATCAAACAATTTTAATTAACAGTCTTGAAACCCTTTAAGCTGGGGACAGAAAATAATTTCAGAAAAGAAGAAGAATGAAGGAGATTTTTACTCGTCTATATATAAAAACAATTGCAGTTCGTTTGTCTCGCTAAAACTCGAGAACGGCTGGACCGATTTAGCTGATTTTAGTTTTGAAATATTTGCGTAGTCCAGGGAAGGTTTAAACGGTTAGAAAATATGGACAAATTGCGAGAAATATAGTAAAAACAATTGCATTTTCCCATATAAATTTTCAGCCATTCTAGCGAAGGGAGAGTTTTAATGTTGTTAGGATAGATAATACGAAGTACAACGGGTCATCTAGTTTATTATTAAAAATAAGCAAAGCAAAGATTTGTTCGGTCGCCCCTTTTGTAGTGGAATCCTGTAAACCCTAGTGGAGCATGGGGCTGACAAAACTTTACTGACCGACTTTACTTTCTTTACTAGCAAATAGGCGATCAGCCTTCTGTGCCTTCCCAAACAGTTTTCCCGAAGTTCGAACTTATAACCTCCGGCGTAACACGCAGACGCGTGAACCATTTGGCATTGGAAGCGATCTCCGGTGGTAGTTACGCCGTACTTGAATACTTAATCTGATCTTTACTAAAAAGTCCACGTTACCTGGCTTACCAGGTATTATAAATTATTTCAAGATATTTCAAATGCTCTACCTCTTTATATAAAGCTTTTGAAATATTGACTAAAGTTGAATAGCCTTTACAAGGTTAAAATTAACATGATGCAGTCCAAATGTTGCTTTTTACAAAATTCCAAATTACATAATTAAGTTTTTTGTTTGCAGCTACTATTTTTTACTGTGCTCTTTGTTGGGCCATGTTAAATAATAATTATATCTACACAATAAAGAATGTTAGATAATTGTGAATTTTTATAAGTTGAGCGTTATTTAGTAATTATTATTTTATAAGTAGCCTGTATTTTTTAGAATAACCAAGTGACCATTTCTGATTGCCTGCACTACCCTACACAAAGGGTAAGGTTATCTACCTACCATTTACTAAAATTCATCCAATTTGGCTCAGCGATTTCAGCGTATTAATATTAGGAAGTTCAGTGCTCAGAACAATGAATATTTTATGTAAATTTATATTAACACATCTTGTACGTACCATATAATATCATTATTGTTTTATTTTAGCTACTATTGACACCTGAAGGCACCCGATTCACGGCAAAAAAGCACGAAGCATCATTGAAATTTGCTAAGGAACATAATTTACCACTTCTAAAACACCATTTGACACCTCGCACGAGAGGTTTTACGACTAGTTTGCTCCACTTTAGAGGCAAAATACCTGTTATATATAACATTCAATTGGCCTTTGAGAAAAGTGCCAAGGTATGTATTGTAAACATCAATTAATGTGTTAGATTTTATGAAGTAATATGACAAGATTCTGTAGTTATTTGTGGTTTTTACCGTACCGTTATTTAAATTTTATAAGGATTTTCAGTTAGTCCCATTTAAATATTAATTATTATTATTTTTATTATTTGATATTTCAATTAAATGTATTATAAAATGACGTATCTAACTCTTTAATAACTAAATTTCTTGTAAATAATGCATTTCATAGAATATTCATTAATAACAGAAACAAAATTAAAGGCATCCTATGTTCTATTTACCCGACTGCGGCGAAGCCTAAAAAGAGGGTACCTGTAACAACCTAAATCCGATTCTATGTCCGCTTATAACTACTCAACAGCTCAAACGTTGTCCATAATACGTCATGACGGGAGTAATATTGTGCATTGCACTTGTTCATAAATAGACTAAATATAGTTAATTAATGCATATGAAACTTAAGTTGAAGGCCAGAATCGGTCATACACTTGCTTTAATTATATTGCAATAAATATCGTATAGATGCCATAATTAACACACGATTACAAATTATTGACTTTCAAGGTTATCTGGTGATTGGACTTTGTTCTGCCACTTTTTAACAATCACCTACCTATTATCTACACAATACCTTATCTAGATAACAGAATGTCTCAAAATTAATATAGCTGTTTCTAAGTGGTAAAAATCCCCTTGTATTAGTGAAATCTTTTAAAAAGCAGTCCAGGGGTTTCAAATATTTTTCCAAACAGAAATAAAAAATGGTCTTCGTATATTTTTTATATATTTTAAGCCATTAATGGCATTATTATAATATAATGTAAATTTTAAGTATTGCTATAAGGATTAATAAATATATATTTTGTAGGTGCCCCCAACATTGACTAGTCTGTTATATGGTAAACCAATACACTGCCATATGTATATCGAACGGATACCTGTGGAAAAAATACCAGAAGGAGAAGCAGAAAGCGCAAAATGGTTGCATGATCTCTTCGTTGTAAAGGTAAGAAAACGTTATGTAGAAGCCGCCAATTTCCCCAAACGATATTATATATCGAAATCAAAATTACTAAAGTAGTACTTTTTTACACCTTTGTGAACTGTGTTTTCAGGATAAAATGATGGAATCATTCGTTAATACGGGCGATTTCTTCCAAGAGTCTGGTGTCGAGAGAGTCGAGCCGTTTCACCGTCCTCCCCGTTTCTATTCGCTGTTAAACACTGTTGGGTGGGCTATTATAACTTTGACACCAATGCTGTATTACCTAGTTGGACTTTTGTTCAGTGGAAGGCTTATATACTTCGCGATTGGTGCCATCATAGTTGCAGCTTGTAAGTATTCAATTCACAACACTGCGATATCTTTAACCATCGACGCAAAATCGTGATATTATAATTTGAAGAATGTGTGTCTGTCGTCGAAACCCCTAATCGGCTCCCAAACAGACTTTGACTTCCTTGTTTGAAATATGTTTTGTTCGAGAGTGACCTATATTTTATCAAGACTTGTTTAGATTTTAATAGGGAAAAATGTGGTTTTTAAAATTTTCTTGAATTTTACTTGTTAATTATTATCTGCCTCTGGCGTAGCGGTAGTGACAGCGCCTGCGAATCACTAGGTCTCGGGTTCGAATCCCGGGTCGGGCATATCGTTGGGTTTTCGAATTTGTCCAATAGGCTCGAAATTGTGCCCGATTCTATTACAATTGGACTAAAAACCTCTGCCTTCGGAGAATTAAGGCGCGACGATATTATATTTTTCTTATAGATGGTCTGCAGACATCTTATATTTTATCATCAAGTTTACGTAAACGATAGTGTAGTAGTTTTAGTTGATAAGGTGAAAATGAGGTCATTCACCCTACTATGATATAATTAGGCCAACTGTCTAATAGTATTTACAAAGTTTATCAATAATTTAAGTAATCATAGCACAAATATGATACTTTTCTATGTTTTTGATTTAAATAAAATATTATATGTTTTCTTTCTTATCTTATTGATAACGGAAGGTGTCCTTTCTGAATATTAAAATGAGCGTCGTTGTTTAGCCCTTCCGCCTTCGATTGCTCACATAGAATTTTAAATACAACAAGCCATTGTGTATTTCGTAATTCTTGAATCACCAGTATTAATCTTTATTGTCCTTGTTAGTTTTGGATTAATTACCAATTTCTTCAAATTTCGGTTTTTTTAGAAATTTACATAATCTTAACTTGGAAGGCTCTATTTATTTTAAGACGGTTGACTAAAGAAGATTTTTTTCACATAATCTATATTCAGTGAATACATAAATATTTAAAATGAAATGATTCTCTAATTTATCTTTTTAACAAACTTATTTTTCAGTTTATGTACTTCTTCAAAAGACAATTGGAATGTCGCAAATAAGCCACGGCTCTTCATATGGAACGGAGAAAAAGCAACACTAATAATTTAATATATATTATATTTAGATTTGTATGAACTATGAATATAGACCATGTAAAGTGGTTATTGGACGAAAATGGTGTTGATACATTGTATAGTATTCCTTATTCTATGTTAAGAAAAAAGAAAAAGAAAAAAAGAACAGCCTGAATCACATTTATGTAATTCAGGAATGTTAGCATGATGTCAATATCCTAGTATTGCCAGGTCAGGTTTTGTTGAGCTAGTTGAGTTATGATGTTCATCTTCTGATACATAGGAGGAGAATGAAGCATATTGAATCCACCATCATCACTAGCAGTCTCCTGGGGCACTTTCCAAACACCAATTTATGGTTGACCTGCTCAGCATAGCATGATAGACTCATTCAATGATTATGATGCGAGTACATATTACATCTTGCTGTGACGTGTCATCTGTAGATTCTTGGGTTTATGTTCATGGTAAAAGACATCATAAGGTGTCTTCAATATATCATTTTCATATTGAAGATGTTCTCTGACTCTCCTGAATCTGGCTGTAGTATAATTATGTAATTGGACGCAGATGGATAGCTTTTCTTCAGAAGTCAGAACTTTCCAAGTTGTTGTTGACACTAGATTTGGTCCTCTAGTGAAGTATTCTCCAATTTGTAATCCAACACTGTATTTCAATGACATAATTATTTGTATAGAGCAATGCTGCCAGGAATGCAAATATTAAATTTTAAACCCTTGTTAATATGTTATAGGAAAAAATCTAATAATTAATCCTTGAACAAAGTATTTTTGTATTGGTTTGTGCAAATTGTAAATTCTATTTTTTCAAGGTTAACTTGAATTATATTGTAATAGACTTTGTATGTATATACTTTTTCAAAGTATTATTTTTGTGTGTTGTGTTTTTTGATGAGAAACTTGAGATAACTACATATTTTAATGTTGTATTAACTACTCGGTTATGTTGGAAAATAAATTAATTCTTAGTTGCAAATATCAGACAAGATGTTTTTAAAAGCATCAAAATTAAATTTAATAACATGATTTTTGTTGTATTAACTATAAAATATTAATTATTAAAAATTCATATTGAAATATAAACATTTTCAAACATCTACCAATAATAAAAAACACACAATCAATCTAATGTTGTCTAAATGTATCTAATTTAAAAACCGAAACGCTCAAATCAACGCAGGATAGTATTATATATTATATTTTTTTAAATGCTAGTTTCAGGTGTATTCTTATAAATTCTAGTAAAACATTATTTTATTGTAATTATTAAGGTTTTGTAATACAGTTATATTACAAGTGCTTCTTTTTTCTATTATAGATCTATAGGATTTTTATAACTACAAAGTAATTGAGTGTAAAGAATTTTTTTATAAGTTTAGTTATTAACTTAATATTATAGTTATGTTTATAACACTGAATAATGACCCTTAGGTGAAGGTATTAATTACATCTTTTAATAACTGCTTTGTCAGTTGTATACATGAAATCAAGGTTTCCAAAAGTTTCAAATGAAAATTTGGTTTATGGAAAATTCTCTGTAGTTTGAAATTAAAAATTTTCAGCCAAGTAAGTAGTGTAAATCTGACTAAATTAAAGATTTTTTAGTTCCAAGCAGGTGAAAACATGTACATAAATAATATATATTATATTGTCATTATGGTTGGTTTCTATAGCCATAGGTATATTATGTACTTGAGACCTTTAGTATTTATATTACAAAAATTTAACACAAGGATTAATTGACGTGTAATTTTTGCTGTGTCACATAAGATTTTTTTTTTCAGATTTTATTTGCTTAACATTGTTGCTTATTACAAATAATATTACATAAAGTTGTATTTTTATTTGTCAAGGAATGTGCTATGAAATAGCTAAAATATTTGTCTTATCTGTATCAACTCTAAATTTCGAATTCTCAAAAGTGTTATAAGTTTCCAACTTATTAGAAACCCTGTTTTTTTCATCAGGAAATGGAAACCTCTGAACTCAAAAACCTTATTGTTAATAATTTTTACTTAAGTACAACAGTTTTAACAAAATAGCATCAATATAAATCTGAATTATGATTTCGAAATTAATCACATTTGGTGATTTTTCAATCAAAGGACAAACTTTATATCAAAAAAAACAAACTTTATATGATGTGCTTACTTTTCCATAAGTATTGCCTATGAAAGTTTATTTATAATTATTTTAAAATGCTTAATGAAAACCTTGTGGTTCTTAAGCCATATAGTAAATAGTGTTACTCAGTTTTCAATTCCTTTTTGATAACTATTTGACACTAGAAAGTCCATTTGGATTTTGTAACATACTTACAATAATAGTGTACTTGTATGCAAAACAAGGCAGTTTTGTAGCAATTTTTACTAATAAAACCTTACCAAACATTGTTTTATATTCAAAATGCTCCCATATTATCCACATTAAATATTTTTTTTTACAAAAAATAATAATAAAAAGATCTTGTTAAAAATATGACCTTTCTCTAACATGGTAAAAATATTTAAACTTCAGTAATGTAGTACATTATTGAAACAACAATAGATTTTATAGTGATTTCTATAAAGCTTGTGGTATATCCATTTTACTTAATCTTAATATAAAATCAAGCAGGTACATTTGAAGTTTGATCTCAATTGGTTTGTTAGTGACAAAAAATCCTGGAACCCCAGCCTTTTCTAATGTATCTTGTTGATCACTCACCTGTAATAACAAAATGCATGTATCAAGAGAAAACTATGCTAGTGCACAAAGATAGAAATATATTTGACTGCAAAAATCTAGTGCTTCCTATTTGTGGAACCTATTGGCAGCATAAGAATAATAATTCCTTACCTTCTGGTCTAATTGAATTAATAATTTCATATCTGTCTGTTTAAGTTCTTCTTTATGTCTTTTTAACAAAATATGCCTTTGATTTTCTTGTTCTTCAGGAGATAAAGATGAACTAATCAAGTTTTCAATTTCTGCTAAAGAAAAAAAAATGTAATTTATAATCCTGTCAAACAGTACCTACAACAGATTCTATATGCATAGTTGAAAATACTTACATGTATGGTTATTTAAAATTTGTAATCTCTGTTGAAATAAATGTTTTTCTGTGACATGTTGGATTTCCATAAGTCCTTTAACTATTTCAAATACTGTATCATTTAGAAGACAATTAGCTAGTCCAGATAACAATTCTATTGGTACTCTCATTTGATACTTGCTATAAATAAAATCAATCTTTCACAATAATTAACCTAAATAGTTTAAGTTCCTAAAATAACCAAAATAATAATAACTAATTAGATGTTTTATAATGTAGCATGTTTCATTACACTTACATTCTAAAACATCAGTCAACAATTCTGAATGTATTATTGAATAAATTAATTAATATTTAATACTTACGGTGGTAACTCTCTAGCCATGTCTTGTAATTGTTCAAGAAGAAAATACAATTTTCTTTGTAAAGCTTCTGGTGTAGGTTCATTTATTTCCATCTTATTTTTACCTAATAAAATGAGGTATTATTTAGGTAAAAATAAGCTACCATATTAAATGAATGCATTACGATTTTTTCTTAGTTTTAATTTATTATTGTTAAAAAATTCGATTTATTTACTTTGCAGAAGTCAGATGCCAGGGCCTGCAGCCTGTGGACTAGTGGGCGTTGTAGCAGTGATGCCAACTCCTACAGTATTTTCCCCTTAGAGGCTAGAACCAACCATAATACAGTTAGTTAAACGAGAAACAAAATTAAAAACTAGCCTCGAATTGCTTCAATTTCTCCCTTTTTTCCCTTGGACACAATATTTTTATATATCATCAGAATAAGTAGGTATTTAATATTTCGTCGAAGGCTTCGGCTTGGCTATCACTCAGCGTTTTGGTGTTGCTGATGCCTGATACATTTGAAATCATACGTGTTGACGTTGAATGCTTTGAGCATACGATCAGAAGGAACAAATTTTACGGATGAACCGTCGTCTCTTTACAAAGTGAACCTTACCATCATTATGCTTTTCAGCACTTCGAGACAAAACAAACGTTAGAAATTGAAAATGTGAAAAAACCCCCAATCATCTTGAATCCCCCTAAATTTGGGGAGGAAATCCCCAAGTTGGCATCCATGGACTGTTGACTGATGTAGAAACTAAAATCGAAATTCATAAGTTATAGTTTATGTCTTTCTCGTATCGAAAAAATTTCTAGCGACTAGCGAGATCTCGATGTCGAGTGTCGATAAAGTTGTCCTTGCATAGACCCATACCTATTATAATATATATATATATATATATATATACCTACCTGATATTCACTTGTAAATTGACAACTCAACCAATAAAAAAAGAAAGACAGAACCATCTAATACTACGCGGTGAGGCAACCAAAAAGGAAGCTGATAGGGCCATAGGAAGCCGGCTACCCGCCATTTCGTCTTGAGTAAGTGACTGCGAACGTCGTTAATCTTGTGTGAAGAAAAAATTAAAATATGCCGTCTTGTGTGATTAAATGGTGCAAAAATAATTCATGTGCGCAAAAGAAACCTTGTGGGATTACTTTTCACAAGTAATTGAATATTTGTGTATTACCCGCGAAAGTAGAAATTTAATCTATTATTATTGCAAATTGTTTCGGAACACAAAACCTCGACCAGTGTTGCAGAAAGTTACATGATTTTTTTTTCCAATAATTGGGTAAATTACTGTAGCATCTTATCAAATTGATATTTAATCTTAGAATTTTTTGGAGTGTGATTTTTATACTATTGTATTTTCAAATATCCAATTATTTAGTTAGTCTGTCATTCTTAATCATGATATCCTCGTATTTTTTTAAATTATATCACGCAGTAGGACCCCTTGTCATGTTATAATGCATTTTATAATCTATTATCATTTTAGATTCCCGACTGAAGCAGTGTGGAAAGAAAGATGGATTAGGGCTATAAGGGATAGTAGAAATGAAAAAGATTGGTTACCCTCAAAATATAGTGTTATTTGCTCAATACACTTTGAAGAGTGCGATATATACTACACGAAATGTGGGCTTCGTCGTATCAAGAAAAATGTAAAACCAAAAAAGGTTCGTCGGCCAAATAAAAGGGTCGGCCAAAGTCTTGATATATATTATTTATTACTGTTTAATAAATCATGACTTAACATTTTGTTACAGGTAGTGAATCTCATAGGTAGTGAGCCTGATTTTGAACCAGACCATTCCGCATCAGATTTTATTACAGAGGTTGAACATAATTATCATATATATACCTATATATCTATATGTGTGTATCTTTAGTTTAAGCTTACAATCTAGACATATAAGTATTTTCTTTTTTTCAGCCATTACCCCAGCAACTCGACACAGACAGAGATTTTGACGAGAGTAATTTACATGATCATAAATCATCAGAACACATTGAAGACGTATCCAGACCACGGGTATATGATTCAACTCCTGACCCAGATCCAATTCGTGATTCAGATCTTGAATCAATATTTGATACGCCCAAAAAAAGCACGCTAAGAAAACAAGTGAAAAAGTATAAAATGCGTCTATTAATTAATCAACGTAAAATCAAGACTCTTAATCAAAGGGTCAGACGTTTAAAGAAGAGAAATGAATTCCTGAAAAATATTTTAAAGGAATTAAAAGAAAAAAACTATATAAATACTGACGTCTCCAATATGCTCGATGAATAATATACTGACATTTCATTTATTTATTTTTTAACTAAAAACACACCACAAATTTCTTCCCCCCCCTTTCCCTCTCCCCCCACTCCACCTGAAAACTCTTACCGATTAGTAAAATAAATATTTTAAATGAAATTGCAAGATATGACCCTACATACCACTATAAGTTAGTAAAAAGCTTATCTATATCTATATATTGAAGCCTTTTATTACTATTTATTTAAAATTAAATTTAATAAGAAATCAATTAAATTTTGTATTGATAACTTTGTAGTTAAATAAGACTGCAATGGGATGGGAGATTGACAACCTGCGATACTGAGTTGGCAACATTATTTTTTAGCACACAAGCGCACGCCTTACACAGTTGACGCACACATGAATTGACAGCGGCTTCAAGTAATTAACAGTCAATACTCAATACTCTAGTCTTAAATTTTTTGTTGGTCTGATTGTGAGATTGACAATTAAAAATTCAAATTATGCTCCAAAATATAATAAATATACCTAACTATACGTGTAATATTTTGTAAAAATGTTTATTACAAATTTATAAAATAATATTTTCATAGTAAAACGACTAACGAGGTCTTTGCTACAAAATATCGGTTGTTTTGAATTATTGCGGATTCACCTTCTCTTCTTTTTAATCATGAAAAAATATAGCATTCTGATTATTTGTTTTCGTTTTGAATTATTATATGCTGATTTGTTTTATGATCTACATAAAATACTACCAACTAGGTAAGAAATACCTAAATTATTTAATCCTGCCATTCCTATATCAAAATATTCATTCACATTTACTACTTCTAACATTTAATTACCTACTGTTTTCAGAAATATTTCAGATGAAAGTATTCTATACCAAAAAAACTGTTTTGATATTTTAGAGGCTTTTGCTGAATCTGCATCAAATTTCACTTTATGTTCTTTAATGAATGCAAGACCCATAAGATTTTGTGAAAATTGTGTTCAATATTATGTCAAATTTTATGACAAGTACAAAGAGTTGCAGCATACTGCAGTTAATGGAACTTCTTGCAGTTCATTATTCATGTCACAAGATAGATTGAATGTAATTCAACACTATTATGATAGTATATTAGGGATATGGAACAAAGGAAATTGTAATGGTGAGCTGTGGTTTTATTTTTAATTCTTACATTGCTATAAAAAATTACATAACATCATGATAACATGACCTCTAGTCTAAAACTGTTAATTGCTGTAACACTGCCTTTCTATAAAGATAAAAGAACTTCTTCCCTGTAAGACAATTTTTCTTAAAGATTTTTTTTTAATTACAGATTGCTTTGTCTGGTCTAATGAAAGTGCAGTAATCAAGAACAGTACAACAAGGTTCTACAAACTTTTTAATGATACAATAGACTGTATAGAGTCAAACAAGATCAGTGAAAAAACTTTAGTGTGTGAGAAATGCATGCAAATTTATATTCAATTGGATGAATTTTACAAAACTTTAAGTAAAGACAAAATTGGTGTAGACTGTGTTTGTATGGATATTGTAGATTCGGTATGTAAGATTGTTTAACTTAATGGTCCATACCATCAATATCTAAGACAAAATGCTTTATTAAATTACTATTAACATTTAATTTTCATATTCAATACATTTGTGTTCTAAAGGCTTAAAAATTTTAAATGTTTTTTTTTAGATGAATGCCACTAGATTGATCTGGAGCAAGACCCTAGAATGTTGTATTTTAAGACAAACTCCAGAAATTGTGTTTTTAATCTGTACTGCTCTAATAGGATTACTTCCATTACTGTTTTATATAATTGTACGGTTTTGTGGACCAATTAGAGATTTACCAAATGTTTTAAAAGGTATGTTTACATAAGAAAAACATCCACTTTTATTACTTTAAAAAGTTTAATTTTTAATTGTTTTTAACATGACTACTTGTTATAAAGTTTGCTTTATTTTTAGAATCAAGATTTAAGCAATCCATATTGAGATCAATCAACAGTAGAAGAACCAGTTAAAACAATGCTATGCTTCAGACTAACCAAAGACTTTATAATATGGAAATTGTAGCTTACTTATGAACCTTATAACTGACAAAATTAATGTTAATTAGTAATAAAAACCATAAAATATATTTATTTATCTGTATCTTGCCTTTTTATTATTATTATTTTTCTTAACATTGCTGTTACTGCTACTGTTGGATAGTTTATGTTTCAGGGAGTTTGATGTGAAATCTTTAGTCAATAGGCCCAGAGCAATTTCTTTTTCTTTTGGAGTCCCTGGTCTACTATCAAGACCAACTCCAGATAATAATTTTGAATCACATGTAAATGACTTCTGTAATAAGCCACTTGTGACTAACTTAGGTATATTTTTAGGTATATTTATTAAAGATGCTTTTTCTATGCTCCCATTTGTTTGCTGCTTGCCTGATGGTTTTGAAATTAAACTTTCTGTTGAGCCATGAATAGTGGTATGATTTAGTGTGCTCAAGCCTGTACTTATTTGGGTGTCTGACGAATCTTCATTTGTTTGCGATTCTGTTTCACTATTCCTTTCATCTAAAATAAAAACATTAAATATAGAAACATGTAAACAATTGCACCCATATATGTATTTCTTCAAGTTTTAGTTTATATTAAAATTTACTCACTTTTGGTTTCTGCAGCATCAACCAATCCGCTGACAGCCTAAAAATAAATATCAGTTAAATTGAATTTTTGTGTAAGCATCTAAAAACTAGATGATAACTTGAAATTTAACTTACAGCCATAGAAGTAATAGATGACTTTGAAAATAATCTTTCAGCTTCTTTAAATTTCCTGTTCCTTTTATCAGCTTTAGAGTTAGTGCTTTTATTTGTTGTTAAATATCTGTCCCAACCTCGAATAATATTTCCATACAATTGGGTGTCTTCCAAGTACGAACCTTCAAAGGCATATATTTGCCTTTCTAAATTTGCAAGTGTTTCCTGAAAATAATACAAACATAAGAACTAGGAATAAACATTTGAATTTAGACAGACTGTATGCTAGAATTATAATGTTTTTACAGCATAATATAAGAGTTCAATAAAAAGACACGTATACTTACAGCCACTTCAGCTTTCCTTTTCACCAACTCTGCTAACTCAGCTCTTGTATCTGCAACCGATTGTGTAGGCTTGGTCGCCATGTTGCTTTTAGATTTTACACTTTGTGTTTCGCTTACAGGGCTTTGCGGTGAAACAACCATCTCGAAGTTTTTTCTTATTCAGCAGTTTTCCATAACAAATAGGGAATTAGAAACATAAAAAATGTATAATTCTTGTCACTGATCACGCAATTCAGAAACAATAGTGAATAGATTACAGTCTATAGACATTAGAGTTTTAGACACAAATGAGTAATGACAAATCAGACGAATGTAGTGGTCTCGAACGTCATAGAGTGAGATCGGTAGAATTGCCAGCTAAAATCGGTATAATTGTATCCAAAATCGGTATTTCAGGAAAATAACTTTTTCAATCAAATTTGTTTATATTTTATTGAAAAAACACTTACAGAATAATCTTTAAAAATGAAATTTAAGTAGGTATAATTATTTTTTGTACTAATATTCTTTGGCAATCGCTGCGGTCATCTTCGAATTTCGAAGTCATAACATTTGGCTGTACTAAAGAGTCGTTTTGCAGGTAATAGACAAGTGATTGATTCAGTAGACCGCCTATTACGCTGTTTTGTTTTTAAAAGATTTATATGTGAAAATATGCGTTCAATGTTAGTCGTTATCGGATGAATGGGGAAGTGATAAAATATTAAAGATGAAATTATCACAAATCTAAAATCAATCATATAGGTTTTGACTTTTGTCTCACAGATTTTGAACTACACTACAGAGTACAGTCAGTATCTCCAATGTAAGTCGTCATTTACCGTGTTGCAAGGGTTTTATTAAATACCGTGTTTTTAGGCAAAATTACAGTGAATCAGCTAAAAGTGTAGTGTAAATTAACGTGTAATTTTTTAAAGGATAAATACAACAGAAACAAAATAAAATCCAAATATGTTTGCTTTTTTAATTATTTATAAAGAAATTAAAAGAATAACATCTGAAGCATGCAAAATTAAACAGATTATAATAATTTGACTCTGACTCTCCTAGTACGACAATGTCTTTATTTTATTTCATGTCATTTCTACACTGTTAGACAGCGCAGAAACTGAGTCACAAACTGAACAAATTGCTTTCTATTCATTTTTGGAATATTTTTTTTAAACAAAGTAGATAATACTAAAACAAATACATACAATGCATCCATAATATTATTTTGTAGGCAATATAATATAAAGAAAACGCAGAAAAACGTCATTTATTTGGACTTCTGACTACCACATTATGTGAGACCTGAGGTTTGAACTTTGAGTGTTGATGTTTGACTTTAATTAATTACTACTTAACACACAACACAACAATTACAATTATTACTTAACAATTTACAATAATTATAATTGTCAGTTGTCACTTGTATTTAAATTTTAAGCTGGCTTAAAGAGTATAATCAAGAGTATAATAATATTGGGAGGCTAGTAGATATTAGATAATAATAACTATTAAGTAATACCTACCTATTACCTAGGTATAGTAATTAGTTAAATGAAAAAATGTCTATTGCTTACATTCCACGGGTAACTCAGGTAAGAAGAAAAATCTAATGCTAAATTTTATTCAATCAAGCCATCTTAAAAAAATATCTTATGCACGTTTTAGCTAGATTCACTTCAACTTGATGAAGAATTGGAAGAAGTTTTTAAAAATTTACTTTTTAAGGCTACCAAATATTTGGAGGTTTGTTAACAATGTTTATACTTTATATTATTTAGTACCTATCCTTGCTATTGTATAAATAAGTTTTTAAAAATATTATCTTCTTTCTAGCCAGGAATTCTTCAACCTATACTACCAGAGTTAGAACTATTTTTAAGAAGTTGTATTTTCAAATTCTCTGTTTGGGATAAAAAATGTACTTTTGGTCAAGAGATGTTATTGTTAAAATATAAGACAGAAAACTTTTCAAAGAGTAAAATGTACTGGTATTATGGTTATACAATTGGTTTGAAATATTTGAAGGAGAGAGTATTATACACATTTACGTCTTATACAAGAATTCAAAATATTTTAAATAGTTTTGAAAATTTTCAACTTATGGGTGATATTTTTAATTTCTTACGTTTTATTCAGAGTGGGAAGCACCCTACTTTTATAGATTTTATTCTTGGACTAGAATTGTGTGCTGACAAGATTGTAAGAGAAGACTTGACCGATTTATCGTGGACCAGAGAGTTGCTGTGGCATAATTTTATTGTAAGTTCTTCAAAGGGATTCATAAATAAAACATCACTATTTTAATAACTTATTACAGTATTTATTTTTATAAACTCTGAGCCTTGTATGTTATTGAATATAAAACTTCTAAACTTTTTGAATGATTTTTCAGTTTCAAATAAAAACTAAATCCATGGCATAACTTGTGAGCTTATAACTTAATTTAGAATGAAAAATTGCAAGTCTATTTTTATTTTATAGGAATTAATTGGTACAACATTGTCTCTAGTGAATATGTTTGGATTAAGACAAAAGCTCTCAAAAATATTAAAATATGTATGGTGGAGAAATTATGTTCGAACAACCAATAAATCAACACAAGCAACAATGAACATTAACACAGTGTGTGCAGTTTGTTCAGAAAAACCAACATTGCCACATGCCATGGGCTGTTCTCACATATTTTGTTATTATTGTCTGCAGGTAAATTATATTAATAGAAAAATAATATGTATGTTGATTAGATTCACAGCCTTTTTAAATCAATAGAACAATAAATGATGTGGTATGTTGATGAATAAAGTTATAAATATATATTAAAAATATTGATGAGTATATGTTATCTAAGATTCACTTTCTTTTTCATCTTTTTAGGCTAACAAGATGGCAGATGCAGATTTTGCTTGTCCAAAGTGTTATTATAATGGTAAAAATATAAGTAGATTTGTTGTAATTAAATAATAATTGATTGATTAGGTAGGTACATACTACTTTTTACTGAAGTATATAGATTTATTTTTTACTGAAATGCTAAAATGTTGGGCTGTGTTCTTTGCAAATGCAAATAAAGTTATTTTTTTATTAATTGTATTTTATTTATTTATTCTAAAGAATAGAAAATGCACTACTTTTTATTCAAATACATATTTTTTTGCTATCACAAAAACTTGATTAACACAAACAAAGTATAGTGTTGTTTGTTTCAAGGATTTTTTTACTTGTGTAAATTGGTGTGATTAGTTAAACTGGTTTCTGATATAAAGTCTCTTATGTTTGTTTAGGAATTTATCTATTGCTGTATCGATTATGAATTTAGCAGACACAGTTTCGACTAGAAACGCTTAAGAACTCGTTCTTAAGTCAGAACATAAAAAAATATATAAAATTGGTAGGTAGCTGAAAATATAGCTAAACTAAAAACCTCCTTTGTCAAACCGGTGGTAATTAAAGTGGTAATTAATAATAATTAAATAAAGTACATATAAGAACAGAATATTGAGGATTCAAAAGTGCTTTGTAAAATATTATTTGAATTTAGTTTATTTTGATCCATCAAATAAACGATTGATATAATATCTTCATGGATCTATTAATTTTTATGAAAAAATAAATGAAACATTAGAAACTTTATAAGAACCGCTGAACTAAGCTTTATGTATGTACTATATTTTGATGTTTATCGTCTCTACTGTTGTGAACTTGAGCGTGAAATCCAGTTTCCCAATCGGCTACATAGTTTACAGTGCGAACAGATCCGTCTGATTCAACCAGAGAGTATTGACCTAAAAGAAAGTAAGTATATAAAATGAATAAAATTTTCAATTAAAAGCGTCTGCACCTGTATTAGTTTTGTTGGACGAAGCATTGTTGTTCAAGTAGTTTTGTTGTAAAATACTTATATTAGGTATATTATATATAACATGCTAGGTGATGTATATGGTTTAGCTATGCCTAAGTAGGTAGGTATATGATGTAAAAAGGTAATACAAATGTCGAAATTTAAGCAATTAAAAAGAAACTTGACATGATATTTACAAATAAGAATATCTCAGGAATGGATGAAGAGGTCTTCATAAATAATTGTTGCTAAGAGCTAAAAAAAATCGCATTATATTACCTTTAACGACATCCCCGTCTCTTTCTTCTTTTTGTTGTTTGATATCGCCTGTGTGGGGGTCGTTCACGCCATATTCAAAGGCATAACGAGGATGAGCGTCCTACAAAGACAGTATATAATATGTAATTAAATATGTAGTTCAAACGTGAATAATTTTTTACTCTGAAGAAAATCAGCTTTACAGTCTTTACTTAGAAGACTATGTATGATTATTGTGTATGACTAAACTGTGAAGCAATTTCATTGTAAACATACCTATTGCTAAAAATTTCGGTAAGGCGTAAATTTTGTGCCTGGGCGTTGGAACAATTCGTACCTTCTTTTCGTTATCAAGTCTTTTGGTTTCGTTACTTTCTTGGAATATGATATCAATTTGTTATTTCCGACAAAATTTATTTGTGTAATTTCTGACAAATTTACTAAAACCCGAATCTAAACTATTGCCTCTTAGCGGGCCACGTACCGTTCTCATAAAAATTAGAAAGTAATTTTAAAGATTACTGTAAAGCGTTCTTTTATTTGAATTGAAATTTGTTTGAAAGCATGAATTGAATTTAACATCACACATTGTTACTTCAGTTATTATAAGAATGTCTTTAAAGTTTTTCAGCTTTTGAAGGGTAGCGGTAAGTCGCACAGCAATTGACTTCCTGTTCTCAAACTAGGGCAATTCCTATGATTTGTGTTCAGTTTGAATCAACCTAGTTTGAGTGAAAGTCATACCATAATTGAGCTAACCGCTAAATTATTAGTTTCCTGTAAATATTTTGTCCTTTAAAATGATTAGCTTTACAATATTCAAAACTCGTACCGATATCTTACCGGAAGCTTAATTTTTAAAATATCTTTACTATATATATATATACGTTTATAAAGATATTAGATTCAGAAAATAAATATTTTTTTAAATTACAAGTTTAAAGTTCCTATTAAATTTAGCTGTTATTTATTCACGCATGTTTCACGCTTATAAAGTTCTGCTTGGCATTGTTATTGTACCTAATTGTTTTTTTATAAACAACAGGGCACAAAAATGAGCCTCCTGCCCATTTTCCTGCTCCTATTTTATAAAAAAAGGTTAGGCAGAATGCTTAGGCATGCGCCACGGGGTAGAAAGGTCTAGTTTTATCGGGGCCATTCATTCATCAATCATTTAATCGATGTCATAAAACCCGTTACAGAGCATACTGTTGACCGAACAAAATTAATTACGTCACTTATACTTAGTACCTATATGTTATTGCTCAAGTATGACAAATTACATATTTTATTTATTATCTATTGCCTTGGTTTTCTGTATCGGAAAATAAGCCTTTTCTCTTGTTATTAATATGAGATATTATTGTATAAGATAATTAAGATATAGATTTTTATGGGGTAGGCCGGACATGGCATAGTTTTAAGTCTATTTATCTTTGTTTTTATCTCATGCATTTTTATTATTTAGTATTTACTATATTTAATGAATAACCTGGTTTTTTTTATTTGTTAATATGAAATCGTTCACAGTGGCTATATTTCCTATTGCTGTCCATGGAGAGTTGTTTGTAGAGAATAGGTTTTAGTAGAAGTTGGTTTGCGGTACACAAGCCTCCAGATTTATGTTATATTATGTTTTCAGTGATATTCCACTAATATTATTAATGTGAAAGTCTGTAAGGATGTTTGGATGTTTGTGCCTCAATCACGCTTAAACGGCTGAACGGTTTGAAATGAAATTTGGCACGCATATAGAATACGCTCTGGATTAACATACTACTTTATATACCGCTACTGTGTTCTTGTGGGATAATTTATAATGTTCTTTTATTTACAAAACGTTTCTTCGTAACGCGAGATAACGCGGGTTACACTATGTAGTAAGAAATAAAATCACTTACATAATTTTCCAGAAACTCCGTGTGCACATTCTTCGCAACATGGGAAGTAGATGCAACTCTTACGGGGGAGACGGCCACCGCAGGGAAAACTTGGCTGACGACACGCTGTCTAAGCACGGGTCTTAAATAATGATTTTGAGCACTTTGGACAACCACTGGTGCAGAGAATTGTGTCGCCGGAGCAATATGTTGAGATGTTACCGGTGCTGAGTATTGAGTAATCGCTGGTCGTGTGTATTGTACTGGTGGTGCAGAATACTGGATTGAATTTGCCAGATATGGCACTGGTGATACCTGACTAATGGAATATTGCGCTGATGGATTATACACAGAACTCGCTCTTGCTGCGTTGCTTGCTTGGTTGTATTGATTATAATTTGTACCGAACGATTCCTGACTATATTGATTAGATGCCGATGTATAAACTGTGGGATTATTCTGGATTCGTAAGGTTGGAGCAGTAGCGTAACGTACACTGGCAGGAGCAATCACTTGGGAAACGACGGGTCCTGATGATTCAACGTTGTAAGAGTTTAGCGATGCCTTTGCTAGTGAACCTGTTGAGATCGATTGTTGTGCGAAAACATTTTGAGACACATATGACTTCGCTGGAGCTATAGAATATTTGGCATGTAATGGTGCAGCTGTTATTTTTGCTATTATCGGTGCTTGCGCATATGTCGCCAAAGGTGTCACAGTTTTAGTTTGCGACGCTGCAGACAAACCTGCAGATGTTGCATATCCATGCTGCTCTCCTTGCGTTAGTCTGTAAGATTCGAAGCTTTGGGCTCCTCTATATTCAGGCTGTGATTGGTAATATTCGACAGCTGGTTCAAAGAGCTGTGTATATCCATTATTAATATATTTTTTGTTGAATTGTGCTTGAACAGCAGCTGGTTGAATAAGTCTTGGGGCTTCAGTCGCCTGCACATTCGTAGTAAGTTGAACAGCTGGAGTGGGATATGTGTAGCCTGAATCACCACAACCTTGTATAGTTTGCACTTGGCTCAAGTGGTAGTTAAGGTCCGGATCGTGATAGGCGTAGATATTTGAAAGGCACGCAAATCCAATAAGGATAACCTGTAATGTAAATAAATCCAAATTTAAAGTATTGATTAAAATATCTAGCGTAATGCATCTAGTGCAATGAATTCAGATTTTATAACACTGTTTTATCTATGTAGAGTAAATCTAAAGAGATGAGTTAAAAAATAATTCCTTTTGTATATTGATACTTACTGAAATCATTTTTAAATTATGTCAATTGTATATAAATTGTTAATTGACGTAAACTACCTAGATTGGTAACCAAAAACTGGAATAGTATTTGGCAAAGCGTAAATTGAAATGAGAGCAAATTGTGCCCGCAAACTCTTATATAGCAATCACATATGTGTAAGAACAGGTCATACTTTTTCACATTCGCTGTTAGTAAAGTGGGCGCGGTTAGTACTTCATTTTAAGTGTATGGGTATAATAGCAAAATGTTCAATGATATTAGACCGGTGTGATAAATTAATTGTTGTATATATTTTGATTGACTTGATTAACATAATAGTAAAAAAAATTACGTTAGTTAACATTTAAATGACCGACGATCGATTACTCATCACAACAATATTCATACAGATAATTTTTATATTTTTACTCACGAAATTCCTCAGTACTGATATTGCTACAACTGCTTTTGATAAAATGTGGTAGGTATATACTTGTCATGAGTCGAGTTTGAAGGCCTAGTAAGAAAAGCAGGTTCTTTAATATCTTATAAATGTCTGTGAATTCTCTGTGTTTATGAATTCAGTTGTTTATTTATGAGTTTATTTTAACAGTGAAAATATTAAGTACAAATAATTTCATTATTTACGAAGGTAAATATATTATAAGTATATAATAAACTAGATTACTGTTCCTATTTTCAAATTATTTCACGGATGGAAAGCCAGGCTATTACGCGGACAGAGTTGATAGTAAAAAAGTAAAAGAATATATAATTTAAAAACACATTGTATTATTTAAAAAATATGCATTATATTACTATATTTAAAAATATTTTTTAATTAAAATATGCCTACTTACAAGTGATGCAGGGCATTCCTAGTTACGAAGTTGCTAGGTTCCCCGCGGTTTCACCCGCATTAATTTCGTTGTAGCATCATATAGCTTTTCTAATAAAAAGACTATCCAACACAAAATGAATTTTTCGATTCAAACTAGTAGTTTCTGAGATTAGCGCGTTCAATCAAACAAACAGCTTTCTCTCTCATCTCTTCAACTTTATAATTGGACGATGGTTTGTATGTTAAGTAGTCTGAATTCTTCATAATAGTGTTATACAAGTTGAGAGATAAAGCAAATTGCAATTACTTCATAATATTTAAGTAATTAATTAAATATTTTGGGGGCATCAATATAAAACCAGCCGGAGGTACTTCCTAATAAAGAGAATGTACTCGTCAGTTAAAATACCTTATATTTTTTAGTATGTGAGTGTTACGCTTTATAAAATTGCATAACAGCTGAATTTTTATATTGTTGACTGTTTTGTTTATTTATATCAAACTAGTTTCGCAACTGCTCCTGCATAAAAATATATGAATACGTTGAGTATATTCTTAGGTTTTTCGATGTCGTTCAAAAAGTACAATAATTAATTCACCTGCCTAAAACTTACAAACAATATTGATTTTGTATTGGTTATATATATCTTAATTTAAAACTATAAATATTAAATATTCGATTTTATATAACTACATTAAATTTCGAATATATCCTAAGCTGCGATCTCTACCCTTTTTTCGTAAATAATATAGCTAACCTAAATAAATAATTTACAATAACTACGTGTAGCTGTGCCTGTGGTAATACTAAATGAGCCAACTAAACTACTACGTACTCGTTAGTGAGCTTTCATTACAGTCATAACTTCTGATGGTTCAATTTGTGGAAACGTATTATTTACTACAAATACATATTCATTATATGTCTACTTTTACACTACATGTTCATGCATCCTAATTAATACCTGCCTAATATATAATATATGAGGTTCCATGACCCCAGTGGGTTATAACTTATAAGGCACATAATATATTTCTGCATTAAGTTCTTAATTAGGTTATGTTTCTTAACTAGCGAGATTGTACCTTGTATAAAGAAATCTTTATAAGGACAATCACTCCATAGAAAATCAAACCTTACACTTTAAAATACCGATTTCATAAAAATATAGTCCTACCCACTTCCTATAATACCTACATTTCTTCATAAGATCTTAAGTTAATATTTCTTTATTTATAGTTTTGTGCGTCCTTTCAATCTAAATGCATTAAATAAACGAGTAAGCTACGGAGGCGGTTGTTTCTTCCAATCTCCTTTTAAGTTTTTGAAACACTTACATTACGAAATACCAATTCACATGCTGATTCATGTGTAAATTTTTTCGCACGAATTCGTCTATAATTCTTTGGCTCTTGACATTTAGGGCAGCATGCAACGTCACGTTTGATGTTAAGACAAAGAAAATAATTAAGCTGGCCTAACACAGCCGGAATTGTCTCTCCGAATTCAGAATCTGAATTCACATGCAAACTTCTTTATGGAAGAGGAATCAATACTAATCGCATTGCTCTTGTAGTGACAACTGAAATAAATCAGAATCTGATTTCAGCAGGTGTGTGCCGCTCCAAATCAAATATTCTTAAATCATAATTTTAAATATTCCAATACGGAATTCAGAGCGTTCGTTAGAATCATTCGGGTCGATCTGAGAAATTCATAATCAGAATGTGTGTGGAGCATAGTGACATTCAATGGAATTTTGGGGTTTTCGAATTAAGAAACTGAATTCAGAGAGCCATTCCGGCTGTGTGTGACTAGCCTTATACAAATATTGAATCATACAGATTGAGCTTCAAATTCATAGATCAGACTTCCACTTTACTGGAAAGGCAAATCTTCAAATAAGTTTAGTTAAATAATTAAATCTAAAAGAGCGGACTGACTTTTGCTTTGACATATCAATATGGACACTACGTAAGCTTAAAAACACTCAGTCCTGGTTTCCAGTAACGTGTCCATTTTTTTTATTTTGTTATACTGATGGTGCGTGGCAGTAAATGCAAAGACGAAATTTCTTTTTCTGCCCCGATGTTCGAAGATGAAATTCAGCTACTGGTATTCATTTGAATACTAAAACTCACTCAAATAAAACTAGGAATCTAATAAAAACAATTGCTTTAGGTACACAACAATACATGATAGTTGCTAAAATTAAATAATAATAAGATTGATCAGAGAATGATATCTTACCATATACAATTGTATTAATGTGCTGAAAACAACATTTGCCTTAATGTCTTGTCAGGCACACTGAATGTGAACAATGACATTCCCACAAAATGACCTCACGGGCCACAGCTCCCACGGACGTGTAAACTTAGATCAGACTATTCTGTAGTGAAATTTATGACATTGGAGATGTTTAGAATATATCTTAATAGTTATAAAAACATGAGGGTAGGTATTGCGTTGCGGCAGGTAGATGCAACTTTGTCGTAACGCGAATCATTCGGAAACATCAATGGTGCGGACCGGCTGCACTTGATGCATTTTCAACAATTAAGTGGACTAATATTAATTGCGAAATTTTTGGTAATTTGCGTTTGATGCGTGTGTATTTGAGGAGTGCCAGTGAATTGTGGTGACGGACTTAGCGATTTATTCCTTAACATTTACTGACACCACGGGAAATAATTTAACCTTGTGCCTATCCTTGACCTCGAATGAATATGTATCGACGGCCAGCGATCCGGTATTGATGAAACAGGAGGTCTGTTCATAATCAAAGGATCATAATTTTGCAATCGCTAAATCCTATTTAAATATTGTTTTAGTTAGAGCTTTTGATGATTTCAATGACAAGACTTTTTATATTAGGTAGTAAAATAATGACGATAAGCTTGAATATAATAAACAATAAATAGGCGTCTAATGAAGGTCTAGACTCGCCCAGAAAATAATGATTAAGGCTAACGATTATCGCACGTGGTCCTACGCAGGTAAATGTTACCAGTTTCAACACAAATTTAGCCCACACATTACACGTACGACTTACTTGTGTATAACAATTATGAAATCATATGAAAACATTAGTTCAAATTTTAAAATACAAAAACGAATCTGGTAAAAAAAATATTTCATAGAATTAATTATACAAAAAACAATATAAAACTAAAATCGGTATATCTTAGAACTTATTTTTCTGTAGGTTTTATGTTTTTATGAGCGTTCAGGTAGAATAATTAATTGAATAAGTAAAATTTGCAATCAGACAGTATAGACTATAGAATACTCGTATAGACTATAGAACTATAGACGATGCTTCAATCGACACGTCACACGTTAGGACGTCTGCCAGGTTAATTAAACAATTTTTGTATAACCTGTGAAAATATTAAACATATAATGTGCCATTTGTTAGTTATATTTGGTCTATATACTATTTTATATACAGCAGTAGAAAAGTCACAAGTAGTGGCGCGGCATGTCTAATAATATAAAATATAAAAGACATCAACGATAACTTTACCATGGACCAACGTAATAAACTGCATTCTGTTTTTTTCGCACGGCATCCAAATATTTCACCGTTGAAAGTGTAAAATATATAACAAAAATATATCTACTTACTGTTGCGGGCTTTTAATAATTAAAATAATATTTTAAAAAATATCAAATTTAAAAGGAACCGGCGCTCTAGGATCTAAATGTTGATACGATTAGAGATCCAATCATTATTCTAATAATTCGTTATGATACAGTAAATATTCAAAGTGTAAGTTACAATCTGGCCTACACATGTGCTGTAATGTTAGAGCAGGTTAGATGGTGACAGAATCTCCTTGCACAAGCCGCAAGCTTCTAAGCTCACAACTCAATACATATTATGCAAGTGTTACATGAAATTAGGGCATTTTAAGCTAATTGCCGTAAAATGTGTGCAAGTATGTAAATGTAATATTGATCATTATAGTAAGTATTACTTTATCAAGCGAGATAAGTTGATTTAATTTCCACGCATTTAAAATAATTTTTCATGCGGAAATTATACAACGGGCTGCATTACGTGTGTTAAGAGCAGTTTACGAGGTTTAATTCTGATATAAATATGTGTGTTACCTAATATTAATAGCAGAGCGTATAGGTCGGTAAATAAGTACAGATTAAAGAAATAACAAAATATATATTGAGACTAACAAGTTTTTTAATAATTTCAATTAGCAAGACATCAACAACAGGTATCCTAGCAACACAAGGCATAGACCTTCACTAGTGACAAACAACCTCTTTTAATAAATTCGATTTACGACAGTAATGTCAGTTTAGTATCCGTGGCCCAACAAGCTTTGAGGGTGTCCATGGGCGGCAGACCGCTTCTCGTCAGTGAGTTCTCGTTTGTCTATCTTATAAAAATGTAAACGAATTTGGAAGTGACATTTTTTAAACAATCAGAACGCAGAATTTTACTTAAAACTTTTTTCATGTATTTAGGTGTTCGAGAAAGGGTAATTTCTTAGTAATATACCTACTTCGTGTACCAAGATTAATAAAAAATCTATTGACTATATGTAAGTATAGTTAAGTATATACAAGTTATAAATTTTTAATTTTAAAATATTACAATTATTGTCACTCGTTTAAGCAAAACCGAATCAGTTCACGATATAGTTAAACCCCGAAAAATACCCTAAAACTATCTTCTGATAATATATCTATAACTTATGTTGAAATATTTTTTAGAGTAGGTTGTGTTTGTTCTATTTTGTTGTTATACTTTAAACGTTAAATCAGCTTAGTGAATTTTGTACTTTTTATTCCTTTACCTGATTAATATGTAAAATACAAAATTTTGAAATAATCGCTGTCTAGTTTAAATATGTATGTGGAAGGATTGAAATAATTTACGACGTTGACAGACAAATATATAGCGATTTTGTGGTTTTAAATTTAAATCGTTTAGTAATGTGGACGATGCATCGCGAACATCATGATGTCGTGGTCGAAGTTAGTAATAACAATAATTGTATTAAATATAACGTAATGGAAAAATAAAAATTGTAAATTGTTCATAACAAATTATAAGTGTATGTAGAAGGTAACACCAGTAAATAATTCTATCAATCAATAACGAGTTTTATATATTATTTGATGACTTTAATGGCACGTACCACGACAGCTCAAATGTAAGTAGCAGGTAATTCGTTACGTAATAGTCGATCTGGCGCGAGGCTTAAAAACTGTAATATTTATGTGCACAAGGTTAATGTACTAAATAAATACGAAAGGAAGTAGCAATCGATATTTATTCTGTAAATTCTGTTTAAAATGGGGTAATTATTGCTAATGGCTTATCTAATAATAGCGTTTTTTATAAAACTTCCGCACGTATTCATTAATCCTCGGCCCAAAAAAAGGGATGTTATGTTAGGTATGTCGGTGCGTATTTACGTCTGTGTCTGTGGATCTCACTGTCTGTCTCCTGAACGAATGAACCGATTTTGATGTGTTTTTTTATTTAAAAGTTAACCTGATCGAAATGGAATGTAGAGACAATTTATGAAGATTTGTTCTTACGTTAGGTATTCTTAATTGTAATTAACGTTTATAAAACGATTAAAAAGTTAAAATATTTATTTTATATAATAAAATTTGAATCTCCTAGGTGTTTTTGAGTATTAAAATAAATTCAAATGTGTGTTTTTTTTTGTAATTATTAATGGCTTAAATAATTGAAACAATATTGTATCATACCAGAAAAGTTTCAAATAAAAGGTCTGAGCAATTTTAGACTAAATCTTACGTATCAATCAAAGCGATGGTTATAATTTATATGACTTAAAATAAGGAAGTCTGAGTTTTATTTTAGTTTGAATTAAATCTGATTTAACGAGAGCCGACCATGCTTATCATTTATAGGCTAACCACGTAACAAACTCTACGTATCTCTCTATGCAGATTTAAGATTACTTAACAAGATCAATATAACTGATATACACATCAAGATTTATTATATCCTTCTTATATCTTATATTGATATAGATAAATCCATTTCAACATTCTCTTGGCGCGCAGAAAGTGAACAAGCAAGTTCGGTATTCAAACGACATAAACGGTTTTGTAGACGAAAGAGGCAAACAAGGATTCAAATAATAAATTTACTTTATATTTATACCGTTTTTCTAAAGAAAAGTACACCAAAAAGAATGAGGTGAAGTTAGGCACTTAACATAAGCTATTATAAATTTAATAGCATTAGTACAAAGTTAAAACTTTAACTAACCTTTTCAGACAAATGAAATGTGCAACGCATAGAAGTGCAGTAAATATGACGCAGTAACCTTTTGTCAAATCAATGTAAACCACAAAGGTCAATTAAGATAAACAATATTACAACGAAGCAAACTATGATTACTACGGTTCTAAAAATATATAATTTTATCAGCTTTTTAAGGCCTTTATATACCTAATTAAATTATAGATAAGTAAAATATGATTGTAATTGGGAAGATTTGAACAGACGAATGTTAGTCAATTACGCCCAAACAGCTTAGATTATTTTCTAGATTATAGAATAATACCGTGTAGGTACGTTTCCTTTAAATACTACAAAACTTAGTTTTACGTCAATGTTTTATATTCAACATGTAATTGAACATGTCATTATTCAGGATTCAATTAATACCTAGTACTGATATTTAATATAATCAAAAATCCCTCTCAGTACTGTTAAGCTGTAACTTTATATTAATTTTATACACTTACTACATTAAGTTATATATAACTTAACTAGGATGTGTTGCTTTAAAATAAAATAAATATAATTGTTTAAGGCTTCTAATACTTAACTCACCTTTGATAAAAAGGCGTAACCGATTTGCCCCACTGACACCTATAAACACACGACCTATAAGTAATCATGCTTCATGACATTTGAATAGTGTTGTTAGTTGAATAAAGGAATTTGTGACTGGTGACAGCGTAATGGGAAAATATGAAGAAATTGCATTTCGAAACAAATTATTTTTTTAAACTGGATTAACTTAACCAATTACCTAATTGAATTAATCATTGAATAATTAAGTCATGATCAAAATTATAATGTGTTATTATCTATAATATATTGTGTATTCAAACGATAACTTATTTGGGGCAATAGCTTTGCTTTAAAAAAAATGATAACATAGTTTGTTATTAGAATTTTATATACATAAGAATTGTAGGGCGATAGGGTGAAGGCACACGCTAGTCGTGTGCCTTCACCTTATCGCATTCACATAAATAGTCCTTATGTGTTTTTGTATTTCTCGCAATAAACATCATTTTAGTAAGGTTTAACCCATAGTGGAGAATTTAAGAAATTATTGTATTTTAAATTTTTAAATATTATACAGTGAAGTTATAAATGTTTATTATTAAAAATAAACTCCTCAAAATAAAATCACCTCCGTGACTAAGTGGTTTACGCGTCTGCGTGATGCACCGAAGATCTTGGGTTCGAATCCCGGGAAACAAATTAATGTTTCGAATGGCTAGGCACAGAAGGCTGATCAGCTACTTGCCTGTATATAAAATGATCAGTGAAACAGGTACAGAAATGTGTCTGCTCTATGCTCCACTGATGGGTTACAGGAATTACCTTTTTTTTAACTGTATTTTTACTTCACCTCTATTTCACGAAGCAGCACGTAATTCTTCAAAATTGCCTTTGTGCCCTCCAAAAGCAATCATTCTCCGCGGTAATCGAATACATGAATGTCATAAGTACATAAGTTAAAAAAACATTAATGGGTTGTTAAGCGAAAAGGAAATACGTAGCTGTTTTTCTTAATGTGATAATTACTGGTATCCGAACGTTCTTGGACAAATTGATTTCTACAAATGCTTAATAGATACCGATAGATTCTGTTCTTTTATTTGATGTTCTTTGCTCTATTTGGTATTTTTGGGAGTTTGTATATCTATATTTATAGATTTTCATATAATTTCATTCACAAACTGAAGTCCTGCCGTACGGAACTGAATTAATTAAAAGCAATTCATTATTCTGTTTTGCATTAAAATGGTTCATGGGAAAAATGAGTAATTTTTTTCAAAATTGCCACATAAGGAGAATATACTCGTATTTCAAATACGTTTAAAAGCCTCTGATAAACTTAATTTATACTTATTTAAATGGAGGTGCTGCTTTATACCTATTAATATTAATTAATGCATAACAGTTACCACTGAAGTTTGCAATAGATGTGAATTCAAGAATGTAATAATGTCCTTGTTTAAAACAAAGTGACTTTCATTTGCATGTGATTTGCATCCATTCTAAGTTTTGGATATTGAGAAAATTTTGCAACAGTGAATTAATTATTTTAGGTACCTACGAAACATAGATGGTTCTAGACTTTAGCAGTATTACAAAAGAAGGTTAGGAATATTAGTTTTTTTACCGGCCAAGTTATTATGTTATCCTTGTTAAATGTTTGTATTTTTTGATAAGTTGATATAATGTGATTAAGTAGTTCGAGAGAAGTTAAAGTTGTGTTTACGCCATCTATTAACAAAATTATACATTAGTACAGCTTGAGATTCAGCTAATGTGAAGGCGCGTAAAGTGTACTTTACCAAGAAGGTTTCAGATATTTACGATGAATAGTTCATTAATCAATCAATAGATAGGGTAAACCTCATAACAACATAATATTATGTTATGCATTTCAGAGGTTGAAGTAAATAAATAAAAGAAAAAGTGATTTTTGTATGCTTTTACTCAAAAGCCTTTGCAATTTGTTGCTTTGGTCTAACAATATCATATTTATACGTTGTAACATATAAAAAGTTTGCGATTTCGAGATCAATGTTGGTAACCATAATGTCGATGATGATCATAATGCCCATGGGCCGTTTTGTAATGAACGTCAGCTTTGAATCTAAAAAACAAATAATTTTTCATATAAAACCTTGTCAAAAAAAAAGGAATTTTTGAAGTGAAACTTCTTTAGGCGCATGAGGGTAAAATTTTTACAGATGAAACGTCACGCCAGTATGCAACGGAAGTGTCGGAGCGAGTGAGAAAGATTGAGAGAAAAAGTGAGACAGAGCGAACGTCGTATCACGCATAGTGCTATGGAGTGTGAGGTGTCAGGAACGACAATAGATGCTATTTTTACAAGATATTTAGATAATGTTGAAACACGAACTTATGTTGCATATTTTACCTATCATAATGCTTTAGTCACAATAATACCAATACAAACAACGTCAAACAATGTAAATATTGAAGAAATAAATTGAAAAAATTAAATTTATAATTTACATTAATTTTCAACACTTTTTTTATTTTAATGACAATTAAATTCCTAACCTATCTTCCTTTTTCCCTTCCTCTTAATCTTGGAAATTTAAAGTTTTAGATTTGTATAAATATAAACAAGATTTATAAATTAGTTCGCCAAAGAAGTTTCACTTCTGACATGTGTACTTTGTACGCACGCATGGTTTTTTTTACTATACTTACGTTAACAACCATAAGGGTAGATTTTGAAATAGTTTTATCAAAAAATATTTCAATAAAAAATAAGCAAAAAGGGAAATATTGTATTGAGCACCATTGTAGCCAGAATAACCCATTCCTTTTACAGTATTCACTAAGTCTTTTGTTCGCCTGATAGTTGAAAGGTGTAAACTTTAAACTTACCCAGTGTGGTCATCAGCACTGTAATGAACATAACGCACATTGCCATCGGGCTGTACGAGGTGGTATTCACCCGTAACGTGGTCACCATGACGAGTCTCGTGTTGTGCCTTGCTGTCACCCGTGTGAGGGTCATGTACTGAGTAGGCAAAGTTATAAGCGGGAAATTCGTTCTGAAATTTTATATTTTTTTTTAATAATTATTAATTAACATTAATCAAGCAAACCAGATTTAATGTTAATAATGCAAAAATCAGATCAAGTCTACTCACGGTGTCTAGATTATATTTTACTGAAGGGTTAATCGCATTAGTTTTTTTTAGTTTATAGTTAATACGTTATCTTGATTATTATGATGATGTTAACTAGTACCTACTTGCCAGCAATCTATGTGGAATTTAGAAGTTGAAAAGAAAGCTTATAATGTATTCCAAAGTTTTTTCATACCGGAGTCATTGCTTTGCACGGAAGCTGAATATTTAAAGAGTAATAAACTTAGCATTATTAATATCTAGAAAACATAATATTTCCTGACTAATTGACCAGTTATTTCATCGGGTTATTATATTATTATAGTTAAAACAAAAAATACTAACATGGCCATTGTGTGCGTGGATGTAGTGTGGATGAAGAGGCGCGTAAGGGTAGCCAAGGTAGACTGGAGCGTTATGGATTGGGGTGTGGTGGACTGGCGCAGGGTGAACTGGGACATGAGGAATTGGAGCATGGTGAACTGGAACTTGGTTAACTGGGTTGTGATGGTTCACGAGCACACTGGAGTAACCATGCTGGGGTACATGATGATAACCAAGATTGTAACCATGATTATAACCATGGTTGTGGATGCCAGTGGAATAGACATGCCCTACGTCGTGGCCTTGATAACCATGGCTTATGAAGCCGAGGTGACCGTAGTATCCACGGTCGTGTCCGTGATGACCGTGGTGCCCATGGTGCCCATGGTGGCCGTAGTGATCATGATGCCCATGATGGCCATGGTGGTCTTGGTGATCATAATGCCCATGATGGCCATGGTGGTCGTGGTGGCCATGGTGTCCGTGATGGTGTCCGTGGTGATCATGTTCTCCATAACCGTAGTAGCCGTAACCGTCAGAACGAGAGGTGTATGAAACTGCATGACTCTGTACTCCTATAGCCAGGAGACAGATAGCGGATAACTGAAAAGAAATGGTAGTTTAAATAATATAGAGCTAATTCTAACAATACAATGGTTATTTTCATAAAATATGGACAGAGCTAAAGGAATAACAATAAAGACAATTTATTATTCTGTTTGTTGGTGTCTCAATTTTCGAGACTATTTTCTAAATTGAAAAATTTGAGCTAGAATTTTTACGATATCATGACAAAAATATCGACATTATTTCACAAACGCCTACTAGAAACCAAAAGCAATGTTTTACAATTTGCTAAGTCAAGTTTTATAAAGAAAACTTACAGGACTAATATGTATATGAATACATTATAAATACTCACGACAGTAATAATAAGTATTAAAATAAGTATTTACGTCGAAACATTAACCCACCTGTAACCACATGTTGGCGAATATTCCGAAATGAAACTACAGGAATGCTAGGCACTGCGATGCTTATATTGAAGTGGCCAACGTTTAACAGATTATTCTTCAATTGTAAAGACATTTGGTTAATTATAATATCCTGTGTAGAGAAAATGTATTGGCTCTACGTGAAACGTTCGGCTATATCCGTTGCAATTCAAGGGCACGTAATGAATACTTATTATTGGGCTCCTCAAGTAATGAATCATTTTAATTGTAGCAGGATTATAGCTTTAGTCACGTAAAGTTTAAGTATTTCAGTATTTATTAATAACTTTTATAATAATATTCTAAAATGTATAAGAGTTTTCAGCGAGAAGACGAGATAAAAAAACATTCACAATATTTGTATCATTCGGTGAGATGAAGTTTTGGAACTGTGAAGACATTATGCATTTCTTATTTTACCTAAAAATATCTTAGTTACGAAAGCTAATACATATTATATTTGCAAATAATCTTCCCAAAAATTAAAGGTAATTGAATAATTTATTTCTTTATCCTACAGAGTAACACACTTTATGCTTAAGCACGAAACTGTTTTGTACCTACTGAAAAATTAAAATATTTATTTGTAAAAAAATAAGGTAATATAGGTTACCTACACATTTATTGACTATACATTTGCGAAGGTATGCTTTTGTGGTAAAACTCGGCCTTAAACCCTGCCCTGGACTCTGTGAAGGCATTTTGGGTAAGCTTCGCCTTAAGGAATTGTGGCGGCGTGGTTTGTTCTGGAGTTTGCTATTGTGATGTTCGTTTACAATTATCGTAGAAAATTTACTTTACATCGCCCGTCATAATTTGCGCTATAATACAATCATAATTATATCTATACTTCACTCTGAAATCTCGCATTCAAATCGGATTTCTCAGAGCATGTATTTTAATCATAGCATTTATTTAAAAAAATTCGTTATTCTGTTCTTAAAAATGACATATTTCTCATATAGGCTTACAACCACATTTGAGTAGAAAGATTAAATGGACAGTATCAGAGTAGCTCACCAACCTATAGGGTACATTTAAAATAATGCTGTTTAAACTTATTTATTTTTGACTGAAGCTTTTCTACGAAATTTCCAAAATCTTACTTCGTCCTCAAAATTTTAAGTTCAATCATCCATTTGGACAAGTATTTTTATGTATTAGATTAGTAATTCTAATGTTTATTGATCTGTTTAATTATAGGCACTTTCACGCTTATGACGTTGAAATAATTTTGGTGAGTGTTAGTACTTATGAATGAACCTTTTGAGGGATTAATTAAAATAGATCGTTTCATAAAAAGAAGGGATACTAATTAGGTCATTATCTAATTCAAGCTAAGTCCTAACGACTGTCACATTAGATTATTATAATAAACTAGCTGACCCGGCGAACTTCGTACCGCCAATAAAAGGTAAAATGGGAATCAAACGTCAAATGTTTGTCAGGAAAGAAGGTAGAACAGTTTATATGGGCAAATGAAATTGTTATTTTTACTATCTTCCTCGCGATTTTTCCATATTTTCTTACCGTTTAAACCTTCCCTGGACTACGATAAATATTTCAAAACCAAAATAAGCTAAATCAGCTATTCGCTAAAGAGAAAAACGAACAGCAATTGATTTTTATATATATAGATAGAGATATATTAACATGAATGGTTTTTTTTGTAGATGATACGCACTAAAATAATTGATGACACACTAAAATTGTTACTTTACCGCATTAAGTTAGTAAATTTAAAGCAACAAACAACACGACAAAAATTATGCTCTCTTTTTTATTATTTCTTATTCATGATATGATTTATGGGGCTTTTAATGAGTAAGTTATGCCAGCCCTATCGTAACCTTATAACCTAAAGCTTAATGTAACCTAAATAACCTAATAAACTAAATAAAAGCCTGCAATTCCAAGCAGGGACCCAGGACGATCGGTGGCCTGGAGAAAAGCTTTCGCCAGATCGCTTACATAATAATTATCATAATGCTTAGTGTTACCACCTCTGAAACTTATATTTGTTACTTAAAATATTGCTCAATTGAAAATGTTTTGCCGGAGTTTATTGAATTCAATTTTTGTGAAAACAAAAAAATCCAGTCTCGGTTATGAATGCACACTTGGCGCAGTAGGCTGGACTTTGCCAACACTGTGGTTCTAGTCGTAAAAATGTTAAAAATAGTCTGTTACTATCAAAAAATTGTTATTCTATTTTTGTAATAAGAAAAAATATTATAATAAACTATTGCTTTATTGCCATATTAGAAATTACATAGGAAAAAGTGAAGTAGAAAAACATACATTTACATAATAGATATAAATAGATCACATCCAATATTCAACAATTTATAAATTATTCTTCATCATCAAATTATTTTGTTTTAAATGTCTTTGAGGTCGTTCGTAAGTTTGCGAACTATAGCGTCTGTACTCTGGTAAAATGTAAGGACTAGGTTTAATTTTATGTGGATTTAAAAGTCCAACACTTCTACCATCTGTTGTGTGTGTCATCTTTCCATAAACTCTATCTTGAGGTCTGGATTGAAAAGTGGTGTGAAGATATGGATAAGGGTGGTGTTTGTTTTTAGAATGTAGTAATTTTGTAACTTCTTCGACGACATCTTTAAAGTGTCTGTAGTTATGTGGCGAATTATCATTTTGCGCATGGCCGTAGTTTTTGGGATCAGTATTATATATGTGATGGGCGTGAATATTTGTATAAGGCTCAAACTCGTTTTTCGGGTACACTTTAATTTCTTCAAGAACATCTTCCTTAAAGTATTTGTGTTGGGCATTATTGTCATGTGCGTTTCTGTTGGACTCATTTTTGTAATCATGATGATAGACATCGCTGTCTTGAGTCTTCACATTTGGGTAATAATTGTTTTCCACATCTTCAACCACATCATTTAAACGCCTATAGCTCTGAGGTGCATAGTTATCATCGGAATCATAAAAATTAGGATATTTATTCTTAGAATTAAGTAATTTTTGCAACACTTGCACTACCAAATCGTTTGATTGTGTGTTAGTAACATTTTTGGGTTCTTCATAGTCAAAATAAGGGTTATAGTAAAGTTTTCGCGGTGCATTATTTTTGGCGTAAGTATAATCAGAGCCGGTGCTGTTAAAGTAGTCGTAGTACTTGTCACTTGGATACAGTAAGTATTTTTGTATATCAGAAAAATAATTAGGATTTGTGTATCTATGAGGTGAATAGTTTTCATTTCCAAAATGAAACTTTACCGGTTCAACTTTATCATTGTAACTGTGATAGTCCTTTTCTCCCCCAGGATTATAATCTACATGTTTTGGTTCATGTTCAAGCAAGCCATCAGTTGTAAATCTATACTCATTGTATTTATCGACATTAGAATATGGTTCATACTTTAAATAATGTGGGTTACTTAAATTATTTTCTGATGGCATGGTACGATAATTCTTTCTTCCATAGTAAGATAAATAATTAATATTATGCAATAGTCGCTGTTTTTCGTCCCCTATAGAATCCGAATATTCCTGATGGGAGTAATCATGGTTGTAATTCCGTGACAAATACCGTGGCGAATATGAATTATAAACATTTTTTCCAAGTAACTCATCCATGGCCAATTTTTCATGTTGGTAATGGACAGAACTTTGAAGAGGATATTTATTGTGATGGTTAAAGCTATTGCAATCGACACATATGTTTTTTGAGGTCAATTCTTTTACTTCATGAGCGAATTTTGGATCGACGTAACCACCTTGAATGTCCTGGTTGTTGCCATGGTTAAAATAATTCGGTAGAGTTCTATAATAGGGTTGATCTATCTTTAAAGATGGTATATTATTCGTGACTTCAAGACCGTGCCTGAAATCATTGTAAAAGTTGCTTTGTTTGTTTGTCACATACGGACTGGGATGAGGGTTAAGCAATGGCTTATATTTGTTCCCTAATAAGTAATCATAATTGTTGTTATAACCATTACTATACTGGGCATAACTGCCATATTTTGCTTGAATATCATTGTGAGGATTTAGTTGTATCAGCGGAATAGTGGGATTTTGGTTTCTGTAAAAATAAAAAATCCAATAAAATATGATATGTCTTTCATTTACACGACTAGTTATCATACAATTAAAGAAAACAGTTTGAACGGATTATGCGCAATTTTATAATGATTTAATTTTTACTAAATTTCTCCGACGCTTCGCGTGCTTTACAACGCAGTTGATCAGTTCAAACTTTTCTTTAAATGTGAGAATAAGATACTCGCGCATACGCGTGATAAAAATTATACTTACAATTCATTATACTTTCCATGGTTATATTGTAATGGATACTCATTCTGAAAAAATAATAATATAAGTTATATATTGTATTAAATATTTAGTTAAAGTATATAATTAACCTACTTTTCGGCGGTTTATTTATAATAATTTTCTCAACTCTTTACCAGAAAGGGTAAAAGGGTTTACAGTATTCGGTAACCGGTAAATAATGGATGAAGTACCTAGAATACTTAGATTTAACTTCTTAATATTAATAATTTTAGTTCCTAGTTTTAATTTTATATCAAATAAGTAAATAATTATGAATTGAGTGTTTAATTGTTCTAAATTAATGTTTATACGAAATAACGAATAATTTACAAATAAATATTTCAATAAAATATCAACAACCAAACATGTTCAATGCGTTTGAAGAGAAATATTTAGTACCTACTACAGTAATAATAAGGCTATAATAGATAATTAAAAGTAAACTACTTATAAAAGAAAATAATTTTACCTTTAATTGTTTCGACTGTGGTATATATAAATAATCGGTTCCTTGTGGTACTAAGTCAGCGGTATCGCTATTATCCAATATTTTGTCTACTTTTTGTCCACTAGCAACACTGCTGAGAGCTAGAGCACCAAAAATAAATACCTAAAAGTATAAGATTTTATTAAATTTACATTAAAACAACCAAGATAGTAAATAAAATAAACAAATATTTACTTCAATCATGATTGTGTGCCACATAACTAATGATTAATGTGAGAATGATTTTTCGAAGGAAGTATGAAGGATGTACTAGTTATAAATTTAATTTACATTGCGTTTAAGAGTTAATAACGTTTGCGTTTCATGTTTTTTACGGTTCCATTTAGCCACTATTATAAAATTATCAACTTCATGTAAGGGTTGCTTTCAAACTGGTTGAATTGGTTTTTTAAATTGTGGTTTTATTAAAAAAAATACGTTGTTTTTCAAATAATAGATATAATATTCACTCGTTCCATTGATGTTTATCTCTCTAAAATTATTATAAGTATAGATATTTCAAGTCTTATACGTTTTTAGTATTCAATTGCAAATAATAATTAAAGTAGGATAAAATAAATTCTTAATAGCATTATTATTTTAAAATCAGGCGTTAAAAAAAGTAGTAAAATTGAAGTAAATTTTAAATATTTTATTAAAAAAACTAATTGTTTTAAGAGTTTCTAATGATTAAAAACAGCAATTATTTCGGCATGTAATAATGATAAAGCAGTGATCATGCAACAGTTACTATTAGAACGAAAGTATTTATTGTAAAGGCCTCGATGCAAAATCGATCAATTCATAGATTCGTTAAAAATGTCTCGTTTAAATTTTAACTTACTTTGAATTATAGACTATTCTATTATTAGAATATTTTTAAGCGCTATAAAAATGCAAAGAAGTATTTTTAAGTTCTGCTATTTGCACTTTAATAAAAATCTATATAGTATTTTATAAATATATATTTTTAATTGTTTTTCAGAAAGTAAGACCAAATAATTTATACATATCATTTTAATTATATTATGAGATCATTACATAGTGATTGTTTACATTCTACACATTTTTAATAATGCCCATAAGCATAATAATCAATTTTGCGCTTTACGTAAGGACTGACGTTGTGATATGCCTCTTTGGAGGGCACGTAGCCAAACGTAGGTCCATATCCATGATGCTTAAGAAATGGCCCGTAGTGTAGTGGATAATAGATCGACTTATGCACAATAGGTTGTCCATGCTTATATATGCTTATAATTTTACGACCCAAGTTAGGGTGGTCTGAATGTCCTGGTATTCCTTCGTGGTGTAATCCATACCCTTCGGTGTAATGCCTAGAATGAATATTAGAAGATATTATCTTGCCATTTTAGGTTAATTTGTTACACTTTAATTGGATTTTAATGGTTAAGAGCAATTAAACCTAGAAATAACATCCTTTTTGTTTAATGTATGTTCAGCCAAAAAACATTTACAAGTATTTGCTCAGTTATTTAGAGTAGGCACTGAATCTTAAAAATAATATTTTTTGTATTTATTTATTATAAAAACGTACCCGTAGTAGTTGTTGTGATATCTTCCAACTTCATGCTAAAAATAGTAATGATTATTATAATTTGTAGTCACACATTTCATATAATATTATGTTAGATCAATAGGAAAGGAATCTCGTGAAATCTAGACAAGAAACAGGCATTGAAATAAATTTTAAAGGTTTTTCATGTAAAAGTTTTAATAAATACTATTTTTATACAAACGAAACTGCGAATCTTCAACCAAATTGATGGGGAAAAACATAGAATGATATAAAATAACTTACTTCTCCCAAGGGATAAAAAAGTGGAGGTTTAAAGTAAGTCTCACTTGGTTTCAAGTACTCTGGGCTTATATGAGTAGGAGAAGTTGTCTCTTGATCCGCCTTAGTCATTGCGACGACACTGGCTATTAGGAATAACTTAAAAAATATATAAAAAAGGAATTAAAAATCAACAAAAAATAAATCAAGTTGAGAAAGGATTAATTAGTGATCATATTTAGTAAAAGTTGGCAATAATATACAATATAAAATAACTTTATGAAACGAAAACTTACCTTAATCATTGCTCGAATTCTATTTCTATGTAGGAAATTGTGTATCAGTTCCTTTTAATATAGTAGTGTTAACGTTGTGTGCGTGTTTAATTTATGTACATGTAAGTTAATATTGCATGTTAAAATCAGGTTTGCGTATAGTTACGCTAATTAACACAAACAAAAAACAAAACAAATATCAATATAATAATGTCGTTAAAAATTATGATTTTAAATATTTCTGACTCAAATGTCCGTCCTTGGTCGGTTGTGGTATTTGGGGCATCAAAATCTGGCTCAGATATATTTTTTTCTTTAAGGTGGGAATATTCATGGCTCCATAGAATTACATGACCTATAATAGTAAGTAAGATTGTTCATGCAAATTTATTAAATACGTGCAAGAATAACATAACTTTTTGATTTGTGATATTTATTCTTAAATTTTGGCAATTCTTTTCATTTTAACCAGACTGTATTATATTGAACAAGATTTAAAAAATGAAATTGTTCAAGTTGTTTTTGAGTTGAAGTGAGACTAACACGCAACTTTGTATAGTTAAAATATTTTATGGCAAATTAGTAAATAAAAAACCAAAAAATAGTAGCGCTTATATTTTATTCTTCATTAATTATCATTTACATCAAACAATTTACGCAGACTTTTTACTTTATTTTAAATATGATGCTGTAAATGGAAATGATGGTGGGGGGATGAGTGATGAACTACTGCGTTAAATCTGAAAAATATATAAGTAAATTTTAATGTTTGCTCCATTGAACATTTTGCCAAATTTTGCCGTCGAAATCAAATTCGGGTCGGCAAGATCAACTTCGCGATGTGACTTCTCAATATTTAACTAACAAAATTAAATTTGAATAGAAGTATTGTTTCTAAAAATAAAACAGAAGACATAACAGAAAATACAATTTAGATTTTTCAGTTGTAATTTTAGATTTCATGTTGCAAAGGTGTCGTTCCTGACCCGAATGTTTTTTCGACACATTTTGAATATGCCTATAGACCTCTCTTTTTTGATTGCATACAATATATAAACTATCTGTTTATTATCCTTCCTAGATGATGCATTCTTGGCAGAGCATCATCTTTTTATCCTAATATTACGCAAAACAACGCGTGCATTTGCTTACACTTGTTTGTATAAAGTTTATAGGCACAGCTAGCAGAATTAAGCTTATTTCATTTACAAAAAAAGAAAATGAACTTGATCAGAGGTTGCTTTCAATGCTATAGTTATTATGAAGCTCGTTGATGTCTATATTAGGCAGAGTATAATATATTGTATGAATTTTCAACGGGATTTTGAAATTTTCAACAATTATTGTTGAGTTTTTTATCCTAATCTTACTTAAAATTGAATTTCCATTTCCTCATCTTAAAATTGAAGACAATTTTACTTGTTCTTGTTGACACCATCTAAGTCAGTCTATTTGTGTACGAGATACGATGCCATAAACAGACATACAGACACGTCAAGTTTATACACCACTCTTTTTTCGTTGTGGGTTAAAAATAGTGAAAACAATATATTGACAGGGATAAATGCATAATAAATTACGCATTTATTATGAAACTGTTGGCACTAATTTCACGGTGCTAACGATAAAGTTACCAATAAATTTGCATCAAAGATACCCTATAACGAAAAGCCCTATTTATTACCTTTAACAAAGAAATATTTCATTACAAATTTGCTTCGGCTCGTCAGTTGAACACGCTGACGACAGGGCTCATTTATTTATTCCGTAGCATGTACTGATTTCCCAACAAACTTACCTTGCATTGAAAATATTCTAGTAATATTGAGTTACTTTGTATTTGAGTGGGAAATTCGAAAAAATAACAATCAACCATGGAACAAATAAATAAATACCGGAGACTAATATATCCTGGCTTAGAAAAAATTAACATAATAGGACGTTTATATTCTCCTATTCTCTACAAAATTGAATAAGTTGAAAGTAATTCATTATTTACTAACATAAGCCTATATTTGAATTTGCTTCAATTATTTATATTTTGGATATGCATACTGACCTGCATAATATTATGCATACTATATTCTTATAAATTATACATAGGTCTTTGTATTATAAAACATTTATTTTAAATAAAAATATTTGAAAATAGAAATCCTAACTTAGTTATTTGTATAGAATTTGCAAAGTAATATTTACCCAGTATGATCATCTGCTTTGTATTCTACTTTCCTGGTACTGCCATCAGGTTCAACGAGCTCGTATCCTCCTTGAACCAAGTCCCCATGACGAAACTCATGCTGAGATTTTACGTCTCCCGTGTGGTGGTCGTGGACAGAATATGCAAAGTTGTATTCTGGGAATGCCTGTTTTATAACAACGATTAATATTTATTATTATTGATATACGGAAAAGAATAGGAACCCAAATTCAATTGTATCAAAATTTCACATTTAAAACTGATTTTTTTTAAATTACAGATTACGATTTTTATTTTGGATGTAGTATTTTTTATTATTTAACTTTGGGCTTCTTATCATCTATAATAATATTCAATCCGAGTTTAAGAGTACGTAAAATGGAGTTCACACAAGTTATTAGATAGCTCATTTGATTAGTTTTTATTAACATTATATCTTTCATACCATTGTATCAAAGATGTTTTTAATAAAATCAAGAAAAAATTAAGGAAATATTAATGAGAAATTGTTTTCGAGACAATATGATGATTTTTAAAATTACATGTGTACTCTTAGCAATGTATTATTAACGCGAGTATCGCATAATTAACGAAAACAGTTTGACCGGAATAAGCGCGTATAATTATCACAAATGATTACAATTATATTTTAATTTTAATTAGATACTAAATTTTCACGTTTTTCGTTTTTTCACTGACAGTAAAGATGTTAATTTTCAAAATGTAGACAGTCATAGATTTGTTAGCGCCATTTATTTCATTGAAGATGGTACTTTACAGTATTTTACTTACATAATGGTCGTGATGAATGGGAACATGAGGAATATGTGGCACGTGGTGAATAGGCACATGGTGTTGCAAAGGAATATGATGATGAAGCGGCGCCGCATGATGAATGGTGACTGGGTGATGAGGTCCGTCATGTTTCTCTATATGTTGGTGGGAAACTGCAGTTGGAATATGATGATGATGATGCAATGGGAATATTGCTTGACAGATGGTTAGGAGAGCAAATGCACCTAACAACTAAAAAAAACATAAACAGCTTATGTAGAGCTAAGCTTTGGTATGATAATGATAATGATTATTGTTGAAATATAACAATATATTATTATTAATAATATTAATTAATAAAAATATGATAATCGGGCCCGACCTTAGAGAGAAAGCATGTCATGTTAAATAAAATAATTTTCGAAAATACCGTAAGATTTAAAATTACTTACCTTATACATCTTTAACAATTAATGTATGTACTATTTTCAATGCTTTGTAAGATCACGGATGTGAGTGACTGTATTAGCTAAGTTTATATGCTTATATAGAAGTTATAATTGTGGGAAATATCAGAGCAAAATTGTATTGATTAGTTTCTCAGACTTTACCTACTTATATCGTAATATGTTACATTAGTGAAAGTCATTGTGGTATTTTCACACATATTTGGAATATAAATAATTCGGAGATGCTTTTGGCTAAAAAATCTGGGTTTATTTATATTTTTTACAGTATTTAGCAAAATTTCTGACTTAGTATCTCTTATTTAGAAAGATTTGTTAACTGAAATTACTTATATTTGATTTCTAGAGCTGTGAAAGGCTTATGTAGCTTAAGATTTCTGAAAATCCTCTTCTTTTGTGTATTAACCATAAAATCAATCTATGTAGCTTAACGTAAGATTAATTATATTGATAAATATGAGATGGTAGAATATAGAGGTCTTATTTTATGACCAATCGTCATTATAAAATAAAACACAAGATTTTGACATACTAAAACTGTTAACATTGTGAGAACGGTATGAATTGTAAAAAGTACAATAGTAAATTGTGAAATTTGATCTTTTACAATGGAAATAGACAAACTTGTGGTAAATTTAATTGGCTATTAAGATGTATTTACCTATACAATGTTGTAAATACCATATATTATTTGTGATTCCAGTTGAGAATCCTTCAAAATATCTTAGTATTCCTCTTCTCTGTTGCTTTCTCGACAGAGCGTTAGGGGTTAAAACCTTGGTTGCTCTAATCCACCCGGATTTTAGTTCCATGACCTCAAAATACTACCAAAAAATAAAATACTTAATTTTCACGGTCTTATCTACTTTACGAACTATGTGATATAAAAATAAACATACATCCTTTAATCGTAAGTATAAAACGTTATTTACTAATATATTCATCTACAATGGATATAAAACTTGTAGCAATTTGTTTGTCAATTTTGTACATAATGGTATATTTGTCAGAGGCGAAGCGTTATAGGTACTTCGGGCATAATGACTGCAGGTAAATTGCCTATGTGTTGCTGGACTTATTACTGTCACATTAGTGTCGAAATAATAATCCTAAGTATTATTATAAATGTGACTGCGAGTTAAGTATGCTACTTGCATTATTTATGAATTTTGGTGACGAGATAAGATCTACATGATACTTTGTATTTTTTAACGTCCAACGCAAAAATAGTGCTATAAGTGATTTGTCTTTGTGTTTACTGCATCGGAGCTCCTAGACGAATTAAACGATTATGATGCTTTTGCCGACGTGATATAGCTACGTTCTTAGCTATAATTTCAGTCATTCCATTTATGAGGTATTCGTATTTGTAATTAACTTGTCGGGCGATTTTTAAATTGTCGTTAATTTTACTTATGGTTAGGAAACGATGTTAAACTGAATAAAAAACGATTTCATTATATCAATAATTTGTCATATAAGTATGTTTGGGACCTTGAATGAGCTGTTTAAAAAATGAGATTTACGCAAGTGTTGAATGTTAATTACAGCGGCAAAAGAAGTGCAAACGCACACGCGAGTGTGCGTGTCTAGTAATAACTATTATAATTATATTTTGGGCCACTAGCGAAACGTTACAAGGGCAACATTACCTATGTGAATTTATTAATAATTCTTGACGTATTTAAGATAATAATATAACTTTTATACATATGTTACAATATGCAATTATAAAATGCAAATTTATTTGTAATTTATTTGTCTGAAACAAATATTACTAGACCGCTTAAAATAATTCTTACACCATTCGAAACACTATCTTATATATAATTAAATATATCTCTATATTTCATTATGTTTTGAATCAATAATATATTGAGTGAATTCCCGTAACCCCAAGTGGGGCATGGGGTAGACACATTGCTGTGTCTATTTCACTGATCATTTTATTTAGAGGCAAGTAGGTGATCAGCCTTCTGTGCCTACCCAACCGGAACAGTCATTAGTCCCCCGGGATTCGAACCCAGGACCTCAGACCCTGATGCACAACCACTTAGCCACGGAGGTGGTCCAACAATATACTATTATCTCGTAGATGATTTGTTTTTTTATAATGAAACGATAAAATACTGATCAGCAAAGTTGTTCGTTTATTTACAGAAGTAAGTATATATCAATCATAATACACATATTTTACACTTAAATATCACAATCATCACACATTAAACACGTTCACATCAGTCTAGCCTAGTCATTTAGTAGTGGAAACCATGATGCCCATGAGCGAGAGCAATTGGAGCAGCGTGGACAATTGGAGCAGCGTGGACAATGGGGGCGGGATGATGTCCAGCAGTCTTGTGTACTACTGCGTTGAAACTGTAACAAATTTCCCGTATTGTTACGCTATATTAAAGAAAATATTAATAAAACATTCAACAAACAAGTGTTGAAATCAAATTTTCTCTTTCTACAAATAAAATATTTGAAAGTAGGTGCCTTAAAGATTTTATGATTTTCTGTTACAGAATGGCACTAACCTCCTCATATTTCCTTCTAGAATGATTATTTGTGTTTTATTTAATGGTGTTTTTGAAGTAAAGTAGTAATTTTCTTACCCATGATGGTCGTCAGCGGTGTATTCAACTTTGCGAACGGAACCGTCAGGTTCAACCAGAGAGTAACTGCCATGAACTGCACCTCCGTCGCGGCTCTCGTGTTGGGACTTGTGGTCACCAGTGTGGGGGTCAGCCACAGAGTAAGAGTAGTCGTATTTTGGGTGAGACTAAAAAAAATACGACATTAATATATATATTCCAGGGAAAGAAATTTCAGTATATCGTTAAGAAAAACTTACGTATTCAGCGTAGACGGGAGCAGCGTGGACAATGGGGGCAACGTGGACTGGAGCAGCGTGGACGATGGGGGCGGCGTGGATTACGGGAGCAGCGTGAATGGGTGCAGAATAGTAGCCATGTACTGGGGTATCATGACGCACAATGCTTTGAGATGACACAGCTGAGGCGTGGTGCACTGGCAAGAAGGCAGCGTTGGCAGCTGCCAGTAAGGCGCTAAGTGCGACGATCTAAGAAAAAAAATTGGCTTATTGTCTTTGTGGTTATGATTAGTCTTTTGTTTAGTTATAAAAACAGGATTGTAAGTTGTTATTACTCAAGTAATAATTTCATAATATAAAATTATATTTAAGTTGATTTTAGTCTGAATGACTTACTTTGGTGAACATTTTGCAGTGTAAATCAGAGTAAGTGACTGATACTATTATCGCAGTAGCCTGGACTTTTATATGAAATCGAAAACTTAGTGGTCAGCCCCGTGAGTGGTGGGGTATGCCGTCAGTAAGTTCCGTAACTTTGACATAGCGCTGCGAGGTCATTTTGCGCCTTCGATAATGGGCCTCCTTGTTGTCGTTTGCACCCTGCAGCTACGTATGGTAGAAATTAAATACCATTTTACTTTTGATTTAAGACTAGTTTTCGTAAAATGACACTTTTTAACGTAAAGGTATAAAAGCATATTAAACTTTAATTTAGTTTATAATAACAGCAAGAACATATTTATTTATACATATAAGTAGTAATATGATTACTTACATATTATATTATTAAAATACGTAATTAATATTTCGTAATTTATTAAAATCTAAAATATCTTTCTTAAGTAGAAGTTTAGTAAAATGTCTTTAGTAAAAAATTTAATAATATATCTAAAGTCATTTATACTGAGACTACTTTATAAAATATTTTTTTTGTTATTAATAAATTTTTTCCACAAGTATTTTGTATGCTTACATGCACGTTGGGTTTTATTAAGCTGCGTACGGATTGCGACGAGTCGGTTACGCATAGCCGGGGTATGCTGGCTACAAAAATGACTTGTTTTGGTTCAGTATCATAGCAACTAATACTGAAACATCTTTAGTTCATGTTTAAAGTCCGTTAAGTTTTCCTTTAAGTGTCGGTAACAATAAATGTATTATAATATATGTGTATTTTAAAAGATTACTTAATGTAAAATGTTTGCTTATCTAAGTTACACAAGGTAAAATTGTAAGCGCTAAAGAAATGGTCTACAATAAATTTAAAATCATTTGCTTGTTTTTCGTAACTGCAATTATTAATTTCCATAAACGGGGGCGTAAATTAACATGGCGCAAATATCGTTCATTGCGTTGTAATCAATTGCTTACCTAACCCTGTCTAGCCTACCCTTAAGTGGAACACAGAAATAGTCCTGCGTACCGTATCCACAACCTACCTAATTTTTATGCAAATTCTTATCAGCAAAAATCTTATTAATGAACATTTTCTGTGATTTTTGAAATACAGTGTCAGCTAGTAAAAAATAATAGTCTAAATAATAAATACACTCAACCAATTTTGATCGATGTAATAATCTCTTTGGATTTTGATTTGGAATAGAGGGTTTTTTATTACTGTACTATAAAGCAAGTCACGATCTTTTATCTAGGGGGCATAGTGCATCTTTCGGTGGTCATTCTCTTGAGTCTTCAAACCCGATTATTTAATTTCTTTTCCCGAGGCTCAAACCCAGTTCATTACGTGACCAACTTAACTACTGAGGTGCTTATTATGCTCTTGATTATCAACTGTCATTACTCAATATAGCTGAAAAATTCTACTTTTTAGCTAGAACGAATAATATTTATGTGACATTGAAGACGGAATTAAATAGAACTGTAAATTCTTTCCAACGTTACGTATTTTCGTATATCTAGATAACATTCGTAATAGCGGATAACAGTCACTTTTAATTTGTCAGTAGGTCAAGTATTCAAGGTTGTGCTAAAATCAAACTATTCAATCAAACATGTCGACCTACTAATATGAATGAAAATTTTGCATTAAATATTACAAAACTATGACAAAAAGCGAAAGCTGGAGCGAAACAAGGGCTGAAAGTGAATTCCCGCAACCCCCTAGTGGGGTAGGAGGCAGACCTGTTTCACCGATAATTTTCTTTACAGGCAAGTAGGTGATCAGACTTCTGTGCCTACCTAACCGAAACAATCATTTATCCCCCAGGATTCGAACCCAGAACCTCCGGCATATCACGCAGACTCGTAAAAAACCGTTAAATACATAAATATATAAGTTATCGCCTCCCTTAAATACATAAGTGAAAAACATTTCGGGATCTATTTCACTGACCATTTTCTTTACAGACAAGTAAGTGTTAAGTCTCACGTGTCTAAGAAACTTTTAGTTTTTGTTTCTCCAGGATTTAAACCCAGGATCTCTAATACAACACACTTTTATGTTAGATACTTAACCACGTAGCCACGGAGGTGGTTATACCACGAGGAAATTACTAGTAAATCGTTAAACGCAGTTTGGTATTTGATTTCCCAACGTCCGTAATACGATCATAACTTGATATTATCTTAGAGTAATGAACTTATTAAGTATATAATAAGTGCATTGTTGGTTAGCAATGGTCAGGCCACCCCATGCTGACACAATAAATGAGAAAATTAACTTTTAAAACCAAGCATTATTTTATAGGTTTGACGACTGTTTGGCGGAATTGATAGTGCTCCTGCCTTCTGCATCATTAGGTCCCGGGTTCGAATCCCAGTAGGTGCATTTATTTGTGTGATGAGCACGAATGTTTGTTACCGAGTCCTGGTTGTTTTTAAACTTATATGTATTTATTGTGATACCCTCGTTGTTTCTGATTACCATAACACAAGTGCTTTAGCTACTTACTTTGGGATCAGAGCAATGTATGTGAGTTATACCAATTATTATTATTATTATAGGTTAAGAGATTATTCAAATATGAAATGGTCTTCATTAATAAATAAATTTTATTCCTATTAATAACGTTGTTTAAATGACTTTTTATGTATTATATGTATTATGTATACAAATAGTATTTTTCATTGTATTGAATCATACTGTGCTGTGTAAACATTTTATACTAGGTACTCTATTTAGAATAATAATCGTAACGGAGTAGAAGAGGATACAATTGAATTTCGATCAATATCTAGGCTGGATATAAAACATTCCTACCATACCCTAAGTTTGACATATAAAATTGCTAGTCAATTCCTAACGATATATACACATTTTTAGATTATAAAATTAATTTGCTGTAATGTAGCCAGTATTTTGGGTACGCACCCTAACGGCTTTGATGAGCCTTTTGTATTTTTGTAAATATATTTAAGTACATTATTGTAAATATTCAAAAAATAACATTTGTTTGAAATTTGCTAGTTCATTTGTATTTTACAACCACGAATCGATACGGAAATAATTCTTAACCGCTTCAACGTCTAAGATAATAAAAAAGTAAACGTATCAGGCATCTTTTGTGGTAGCAGTCTTTCAACTAATTAATAGGTAAACAGTAAAACATATTTTATTATTAGGTCTTTAAAATTAAATCGTGACATACTTTATTTGAATTAATTAGATATTTATCTTTAGGGCGTTATAGCGAAATCATTGCACGCAATTTCCCTAACCCACTATTACGTTGTGTGGACATTTCATGTAAATACTAAGTTTAATAACGTATTAACAAAATATATACCTCTCATATCTTAAATTATGATAGATGTTCATTACACCATATAAAATTTTGATGAGAATGTGAATTATGTGCTAAAAATTAAATTTAATACTTTCAAAGTAGTTTAAGAGAATTATTACTTTTTATATTATACTAGCTGACCCGGCAAACGTTGTTTTGCCATATTAATTTTTGGGGTGAGCTACCCTTATCAGTTAGGGGTAAGAAAAATAGATAGCAGCCGATTCTTAGACCTACTGAATATGCATATAAAATTTGATAAAAATCAGTAAAGCCGTTTCGGAGGAGTAAGGTTACTAACATTGAGACACGAGAATTTTATATATAAGATTTAATTTCCATTTTTCATATTTGATAAATCTAAAACTTATTGTATGACTTATTCTACTGATGATTTTAACCGATGGAGAAGTTTTTCAACTTGACTGTATTTTCTATTTGTACGTTATTAAATTATCTACTTTATATAACATGTTTTGTAAATGCCTTGAAATAAGACTTAAAAATAGATAAACAAATTATACATTTTTAATAAAGAAGCATAATTATGAAACTGTTTCAATCAGACATTATCCAATTTTCTACCGTAATGTTGCGTATAAACCTGACTTAAAGTACGCAGACACGGTCTTGCTAATAGCAATTAAATGTATGAAAATTGTACGTGATAACCAAATAACGCCTTAAGATAAGCTAAGAAATAGTATTATACATAACTTGGACATACGTACATATTTATGGAGCAGAATAAGGTTACTTCTTTTCTAGAAGTCGTTTCCATAATTTATGCATTGCTAGAATTAAAACCATTTTCGGCTTTTATAATATTGTTTTCTCAATTTTTTTTACAAAAATCCTAATAATATTATGAATGTAAAAGTTTATGACTCAATCACACCTAAACTGAACGGATTTGAATGAAATTTGTCACGCAAATAGAATATGGATTAATATATAGGGTTTCAATATATTTCTTATTTCACGTCTAAACGGAGCACCGGATCGACGTGATTTTTGGCAAGAATATAGTTGGAGCTATGCATAATTACACAGGCTACTTTAGGTCCCGTATTTTCCTGTGATTTCCGTAATTTCTAGGTTCAATATTTCATTATTCAGTGGATTGTTATTGGCAACTATTTGGGGCAGAGATAGTTGGAGGTATAAATATGTACAAGTATATATACAAGGGTACATATGTTTTAAATACATATTACTGGAATATAAATTGCACATAAATAAAGTACATTATGTTTTAAGTTATAGTTAAAAAAACTATTTATTGTAATTTGTATGTTTTATTTTATAAAAGAGATACGAGAATTCTATGAATATGCTATATAACTTCACGTTACAAAATTAACGCGGGTGAAATCGCGAGGCAAACTAGTACTTAATGATATTAGACAATACATTTTTTTTTCGTATATGTATTTACTTGTTTTATTACGTAGTAACAAGTTCTTTGTACTAATGACACAATATATATAGTATTATATAACATTAAATTGTTAAATAATTTTTTGGTTGTGGTAAAATTAAGTTTTTATACAGTGACAGTAAACTGTTTATATTATTAATAAATTCTGTGCAATAAAAGTTAATTCGACATAGTATTTTCGGATTAACCGTGTTGAAAATCTAGGATTTGATTTAAATTCATTAAAGTAAAACAAGGTTTTTTTTAAACATTTTATTGATACATTTGTACTTTCAAAATCAATGATCACAGCAATACGACATAATATATTAAAGTTCTTAGGAGATCTACCATTTTTGATGATGTTGTGATGAGTAAACATGATGACTAGGTCCGGAGTTTTGAACAACCGCATTGAAACTGTAAAAAACATAATTTTAAATGTTGTCTATTATTTTTTAGCATTTTGGTATCCAATTTAGAAGTCCTTCTAATAATTGTTACCTTCTGTTTGTACCTTTTAAGAAGATCAGTAGGTTATTCTATATAACTAAGTTTTTTGATAACCTACTCATTTTCTTTAAGTTCGGGAACAAGTGAGGATGTTATTAAACTGGATTTGAGATCAGAGTTCATGTGAGGTCATTACTCACACGATACGATTATGACACATAACAGGTTTGACTACCACATGGTTGTATTAGTATCGGAGAATCCAAAGAAAGCGATAGCGTTAAACAGGAAATTGACTGATTTATCTTCACTATTAGTATGTTTACATCAAAAATATACAAGTGAAAAAAACTTGCCCATGACGGTCGTCAGTGGCGTAAGAAACTTTTCTAATGGAACCATCAGGTTGAGCAAGAGAGTACTCTCCTTTTACAACATCACCATCACGGCTCTCATGTTGCGATTTATGATCTCCAGTATTGGAATCCTCGACGGAGTAAGAGTATTGGTACTTGGGATATGACTGTAAAAAACAAAAAAATAAATTAAATACCTACTCAATATTATAACAGTCATCAAAACTTTTTGTCATAAATACATACAAAATAATTTTCGGCGCTGGAATATTTTCTAGCGTATCCATAACTGCCAAGACCGTTTGAAAGTGCTGCAGGATGAGCTAAGGATGATTGACCAAGAGGAGCAATTGGTGCTAAAAGAGAAGCATGTGCTAAAGGAGATGAGTAGTCTAACTGAGATGAATGACCTAGAGGTCCGGAATGTGCCAAGTGACCAGCAGCAGCAGCATATGGAGTGGGGTGGACTAAATTAGGTGCGTGGGCTACGGGAGCGGCATGAGATAGAGAGGCAAGGTGAGATGAAGGTGCGGCATGAGAAAAGGATGCTGTGTGACCAAAAAAGACAGCATTGGGAACCTGTGGTAATGGTGCAGGATGAACTGCAGGGGCAGGATGGATTACATTTGAAACATGGGCATGGGGAATTGTGTTGGCTAAATTTAATGCAGGAGAGAGAACTTGTCCGTGACCTAAGGCTGCTAAGTGAGTTGCACCGGCATGTCCAACAGGTGAAGTTTGTATGACATCAGTTCTGTCAACATGGGAAATAGCACGACCAAAGGTACCATGACCAAGAGGCCCAGGTGCACCAGGATAAGTAGCTTGGTTGATTCCAGCACTTGGATGAACAGGATTCCTATGAGCAAAGGGGCCATTAAATTCCAGAGGGTTAGAATGTGATAAAAGCCCGGAGTGTTGCAATGATCCAGAAAACGCTCCAGAAAATCTAGGGCTGCCTAAGGCACTATTGTAGTTATTTCCACCGTATTGTAGAGTAGTAGTATGTTGTCCATATCCTCCATGACCTAAAAGTCCAGCTTGGACCGCGGCTATGACAGCACCTATCACAAGAACCTGTAAAACACGCAGTGGTTAAAATAAACCTTTTAGAATTTTATATTAACTCGTAAAGCTTATCGATAACTCACTTGAGAGAACATTTTTTGAGTTGGATGTGAAACTGTGACTGACATATCTATGATGAATAATCGTCGGTTTTATAAGAATCTTCATCTCAGGTCCGGTGGGGTGTCGAGAGTGGCTCTCGGATTGTCGATATTACAGCAAGGTCGGTTGGCTTTGTTTTCACCATTCTCTCATTATATATTATCAGTTAAAATTTAAATGATTGTTAAAGATAACAGCATGCGAACCGCGTTGCAGTACCATGCTGATGGGTTAAATTGGGCGATGATAAAATGTCATTGTTATTTGTTTATGAGGTAAGAATAAGGACCAGATTGTTGGATATAATATGTGATACATATAATACTGCCTCGGCGTAGTGACAGCGTCTGCTAATCACGAGGGCTCGGGTTCGAATCCTGGATCAGGCATATCTTTGAGTTTTCGAATTTTCTCAATAGTAAAGTAGCTCAGAGTCTGAAATTAAGCCCGGTGCTTAGCAATAGGTTCGCTTATTATAATGGTACTAAAACAATAATATCTGACGAAATGTTTATGTACTAAGTGTATGTACCTATCCCTTCAGGGAATAAAAGACGTGATGATATTATTGTTATTATAATATTATGAACATGTGACGAATATTATAAGAATTTAATTTAATTTGTGAGCGCTAATAGAATACTTGTTTGCCTCGTACCTGAAATACATCACATACATATGAGCGCATAGTTTTAATTTTATTGCAACAAAATCAGTGTTATTTTTGCTGAAACGCATATTAATTGGAGGAAACGACTAAGTTAGGTATGTCTAGACTGTACAGATTAAGGTGACCAGAGAGTAACGGAATGCTCAAAGAGTGAAAAATTATAATATAGTCGTATGAGAATGGTTCTTATTTACATATGCATAAAAAACTATTAAACAACATTGTGATGTATGATATTAAACAGTAACATACAAATAAACTAAGAACTTCAAGGCTTTACTTATCAATATCGCAAAATTATTATTAAAAAATCCGTTTTAAGATAAATAAAAAGGTAAATTTAGGTAAATGAACTTATGTTAAATACCTTTTATAAGTATTGTAAAATATGTTAGGAATACTTAAGTTCATTAACGTGTAATTAGAATTCTAATTTTAATTATGACCTCCTTGTATGTACAATTATCATCGTTTTCTTATGTTACACTCCATAAAATTTTTCAAGATTTTCTTACGATAGCAAGTAAGTATACTGTAATGGATAATTTAAATGCTTGCATCATACCGTTTTTGCGTACGGGATTGCTCTTTGATGGTCCTTAAGAAATTTATAATTTGCACTTCTAATACAAAATTGTTATTACTACAGCGATGTCGCACACTTTTTATAACATGTCCTGTGTAAATCTACTTACTTAATAGAAATGCTTGATGCATCTTGTGTCTATTTCCAGTCATTTGTGAAACTATACCCCTAGATACTTTCTGCATACTTAATGCATATTCTGAATTGATTATTTTCTTTATTATAAAATAAAGTAATAACTTTATTTAGCATCTAATTAATCCTTTAATAAATTAAATACTTAATTTTATTGGTAATAATAGCTAATCCAATTATAGTATTAAAATATAAATTATACTGTTACAATGGAAATATAGGGCATATCTATACTTAATATTGTAAAGCTAAAGAATTTGTTTGTTTGAACGCGCTAATCTCAGGAACTACTGGTTCGAATTGGATAAATCTTTTTTTTTGTGTTGGATAGTCCATTTATCGAGGAAGGCTTTAAGTTATATAACATCATGCTGCAACTAATAGGAGTAAAGCATCAGTGAAAAATGTTCCAAAAACGGAGAAAATTATCCATATTTGAGGGCTTCCGTTGCGTGCGCTGCGAAAACGGTTCAAGTTACGCAAAAAATATGTATGAAAGAAAGAATACTCGCGATCCTAATAACAAAAATTGACGCGGACGAAGTCGCGGGCAACAGCTAGTATCTAATAAAAAGTTTTATCCACTTAAAAGTAAATGTGTGAAAAATACGTACAGTATAAGAATTTTGATGAGAAATGATGTTATTAAATATTACTAGCTGACCCGGCAAACGTTGTTTTGCCATATTAATATTTGGGGTGGGCTACCCTTATCACTTAGGGGTATAAAAAATAGATTGTAGCCGATTCTCAGACCTACTGAATATACATATAAAATTTGGTAAAAATCACTAAAGCCGTTTCGGAGGAGTAAGGTAACTAACATTGTGACACGATAATTTTATATATAAGATTATTGTTTTTCATAAATTTCATAAACACAAATTCTTAGATCGTGATTTACGTTACCATTATGATTGAACAAAAATATGATTGATAAACTTAAAGATGGATGAATGAAAGGTGATTAAATATTTTTTTATAAGCGTACATCTTTCCCAAGACCATGTTAAAGTTATGACTATAAAGTACGAATCTTTAATAAAGTACCTTAAATATCAAATATCTCGTGTAATTAACTTTCGAATTGATTTTAGAAGAAGACAAAGTTAAATAATTAAAACTGAAATTACAAACACCTCATAAATGAATGATCAGAACTTTATAAATTGTAGCTGAAAAGTGAAATTCATTTTGATTTCGTCAGCTTTCAAGCAAAAAATACGTATATAATCGACTCAAAAACTTAGAAACAACATCTTTTTGTATTGAAGGTTAAAATACATTATATCGGCCAATTTAATTGTTGCTGAAAACCAAATTTGTGTTTGATAGTAAAACTTTGATAGTAAAATAAAAATGATAAATTATTTTCAATATTTAATATAACTTATTGCACAGTCGTTTTATAGGAACTAGAGTAAGGAAGCTTAGTAGTGATGGTGGTAGGCATGCTGGGGGTGTACTGAGGGCGCAGAGTTGTGGACTACTGCGTTGAATCTGAAAGAAAAAGAAGTTATGTGAAAATAAAAAACATATCTACCTACCTATAATTTGGTCTATTGCATTTTTGGTTTCAAGTATATTATAGCATCAAATTAAGTAACACTAAGATTTAATTCATGCTATTCTGCTTAGAGTGTTAGGTACAAGAGGCTGTCTTACCCGTTGTGGTCATCAGCGGTGTAGTGGACTTGTCTGAGGGATCCATCAGGCTGCACTAAGGAGTAGGAGCCATGGACTGCATCACCATCGCGGCTTTCGTGTTGGGTCTTGTGGTCTCCGGTGTGTGGGTCAGCCACGGAGTATGAGAAGTCGTACTTTGGGTGCACCTGTTGAAAAAAGGAATGGATAAGCAAACTGTACCAATAAACTGGAAATAATTGCATTAAATAACATAGTGCCTCGCCAATATATTAGAAAGGAATTAAGTTTTGTAAATAACTTACATAGGTATCATGGCCATCATAGTGAACAGCTCCATTGTATCCTCCGTATGCTAAAGGGGTGTATGCAGCGGCTCCGTAGCCGGTGTCATGACGAACGATGTTTTGGGATGATACAGCGTGTCCGTGAAGACCAGCTTTGGCGGCAGCCAAGAAAGCACCGAATGCGATGATCTATAACCAAATATTATACTTATTACATTTATTTTCAGCTTTAAAAAGTCAGTCGAATATGCCTTAAGTGACTCTAGTTTAAAAATCGTTATAATATTATACGGCACCCGTAAACTCTTTGCTATATTATTAAATATAGCATTTTTAAAAATAAAAAGGCCGTGATAATTTTGACAGTAATAAGCTAAAAACGTACTTTGCTAAACATTATGTTGATGTAGAATTATTCGTTGTATGTACGTTGATTGTTAGGATTTAAGTGTGTGATATGAACTGAATTTCATAGCTTTTTATATTATATGAAAATAAGTGGGGTGTCAGGGACAAAACCAGTAACGTATAACGGCCGTTTAAATTATACGACTTGTTATAACGCAATGTGTTCTGTCACGAAATATATTCGGTAATAATTATTATTCAAGGATATGGGAAATACAATTTTAAGGATTAACGTAAAGCCAATTTCTTTAAGTAGTTTTATTTATGGTCACTTTTAAACGTCAAATCTTAAATTCCAAGTTTACAGAATGTTCAAGAATTATGAGAAGAACACCTAAGAAACTCGGCCGGGTTATTTTTTTGTCTGATCAGTTTTGACAATAAATATAATTACTAAATTGGTGCAAATAATTCCCAAGCATTAAGGATTATTAAAATAATTGACAAGTTTATAATAAGCTTTCGCTTTATAGTTTATGTTTTTATTTTAAGTCCTGAATTTATATCAAAATAGGCTTGTGTTCTCCAGTACATACATAATTAGGCAATGAAGATTTTTGACATTTCCCTTTTTTTGTGACCTATAACCTAAAAAGATACACACATTGTATCTCCGATGCGTGATGATGTGCCGGAGGTTCTCATATATACTCTTATTATGTATCTATCTACTAATGCATTTTAGATATAATTTTACCATGTTAAAAAAAATGGAAATATATTCGCTGAAAATGACAGATAAGTTTAAGAGATTTCAAGATTGTTTACTGGACCTTGCTATTTAAAATTTAAATAAAATAAAAAAAATGAACATATAAAATAAAATTAAACTTTTTTTCATGACATAATAACACAACTTGAAAAAATTCTTAACTTGGATTTTTACTTTTAAATGAATGGATAATATGCGAGCTAAAACTTTATTAACGAATAGTAGATGGGAATTTTATAAGTCTATGAAAGAGATTAATGCTGAAAAATAAATGAATTATTTAATATAATAGATAATCTAACTTCTATGACATACCTACTGCAATTTATGTTTCTGAATTTATGAATTCACGGCAATATAAAATAAATTGTTTTTATATTTATTAGTATATGATATTGTCATATTTTAAATACAAAATATAACTTTCGCTTATCTTATTTATCTTATTTTGCAACGCCAAGCCACTTCAATAATTTTTAATTACATAAGTAAATAATTGTTGTAAAAAAAATTACTTATGCTTGGATAATTTATTATCAATTAGCTGTCCACGACTTCATTACCAAACGATTGATATCATATTTGATATTACAAGGGAAATATGTCATAACAAAAACCTTTTAGCTCTTTGAGATTAGCCCGAACAAATATACAGTGTTACCACAAGTTTGGTAAACTATTTTTCGATGTCTGCATTAAGTATTCAAGTATGAATTTTTTTACAGCGCCTCTAGTGGTTACAAAAAAACTCTCATGGCGATGAAGAAGGGTTGAAGCTTTCCAATAGTAAAAAACTTATCCAAAAATACCGTTAGAAATCTCATGGTTGACGTACATATTATTTAGATATTACGATAAATTTAATTTCTACTAATGAAAATTTGTCATTTCAACAACATTTTACTATATGAAAATTTAATCTTGCGATTCGGATATTACAGCAATCGAAAAGCCGAACAAACATATTTTCACAGTTATTACGAACAATTAAGAATTTAATTTAATATCGCAAAGTACATAAAAATTGTTAAATTGTTAAAATATATTTATTACCTATATTTTTAGTGTCATATTTGTATATTTTCTTGATTTGTTAAAGTTAATTGCAATAAAATTGCTCTCAAGTTGTAATATACCAAGTTTTACCCGTTGTACTCAGTGAACGACAACCGAGGCCATGTTACTCGACGCGACTCGAAATAGCCACAGTTCATAGAATTTCTAGACTTAGGTACTTTCAAGCGATTTTAGTAATTTGTAAATACAGGCTTTGTTGTAAATAAATATGTAAACAAATCAGATTGCATTTCACTTTTATTTCTTCCCTTAAATTTGAAAGAATTATAAATAAAGACTAAAATCCTTTACGGAATATTGTAGTATATACTTTTTTGGTTGAATTTAAGTACATTTTAGTTGCACAAAGTTTGTATTTGAAATAAATAACATTTAAATATTAAATTACTTATTTAGAAATCAGTAATGATGGTAGGCAGGCTGTGGGTGGTAGGACGGACCTGAAGTGTGGACGACTGCGTTGAAACTGAAATAAGTAAGTGAAATTTTTAAGTTTATTTATAAGCCTTAACTTCAATTTACTTAGTTGGCTGCGACTTCAATTGTTTACTACTTCAATTAATGCTATTGCAATAATATATACAAATTAAAGATTTTGAAAACATGTAAAATGATTACTATTAAAACTTAAAAGGATAAAATTAATTGCTAGACTATAAAGGGATAGTAAATATAAAAAAATAACAAAAAACAAAAATGTATTAATTTAATATAATAATAGTGAGAGGTCATACCCGTTGTGATCATCGGCGGTGTAGTGAACTTCTCTGAGGGCGCCGTCAGGTTGCACCAACGAGTAAGAACCGTGGACTGCGTCACCATCGCGGCTTTCATGCTGGGACTTATGGTCGCCGGTGTGTGGGTCAGCTACAGAGTACGCAAAGTCGTATTTCGGGTAGGCCTATTGAAAAAATATACAATATTTAGTGAATAAGGTACCTATCTTTCTGTAACAGCCGTAATCCTAAAAGATTTGGTCGTATTAATTTGTAAATGGTGAAAACACGCTATATTTATTACTACTACTAACAACTACAACAGCTAATATAAGAAAAATGTACACTAAACATACAGTCGAGTACAGTATTAACTATAATAAAATGCATTACATATTCATCATGGCCTTCAAATGCACCAGCATAGGCTAAGGGAGCAGCGTAGACAGCAGGAGCAGAGTAAGCCAAAGGGATGCCATAAGCAGCTGGTGCAGCAAAGTGTCCTAAAGCTTCATCATGACGAACAATACTTTGAGATGATACAGCTGATCCATGAGGGTAATAACCAGCATTGGCGACTGCCAGAATGGCTCCGAAAACTACAATCTAAAAATCACACAAATGTTATTTTTATTTATTTCATAATTTATATATCACATAAAATTGACAATAAATATATGAAAATACACAAAAACCTAGTTATAGTGTCATGGACTAATCGCTACTAAGCGATCTCTGCCAGGCAATCCAGACTAGAGAACAGATACTAAGAATAAATATTTTTTATAGAATTAATATTAAAATTTTTTTTCCAACTATTGATAACCAACCAAAAAGTTAACAATAAAAAAGTCTTAGATATTTATAAAGTGACGATTATTTTATAAATATACCAACAAAACATACTTACTTTACTGAACATATTGTTTTGATTCGAACACTTTTCAATGATTGATGTCAACCTCAAATAGTTATTGGTTTTTATATATTTAACATTCAATAACAATAGGTGGGGCAGAAAAGGCCTCGCTATAGTTTTTACAATAGAATGGTCGAACCCCATTATTTAAAAAAAAAACAATATATGTCATGGTATCGATGCGGCGACGGCCAATCGTTTAAATAATGACTTTTCTATGCAATAGTGCTTTTTTTATCTATAGTTTTATTATATTTTGTATACCAGCCTCGACTACACTTACGATGAATCCTTTAAAATAAAACATAGATTTATAAAAAATTGTTAAATAATTTTAGCGTCAAGAACTTGGATACTACAAATCTGGCTTCATAAATCATTCAATCAGCTATATATAATTATGAAGAAAAGATTATTCAAGTATTGCAAATGTCGGTTAAGTTGATCACGCGTTGAATTGAATGTTGCCCGGAAGGTTCAAAAATTTTGATGGTTTGAGGAAAAATGCATCGGTTGGAATTAGTTTTCTTAAAATGTATAAAATAAATAAATCATGTAAAAGTATTAACAAATTTTTTACGTATAAAATTTGGTACAATATCATGATTAATAATCTTTTTTTATCTTAATATGGTTGTCGGCTTAGTATAGATAACAGTTTAAATCTAAACAACAGAGGCGTTTATAATTACTTAATTCCAACTTCAGAATATTTAGAGTACGTTTTAATTGCTCAATGAAAGTGTGTAATTATTTGTTCATTGCAAAAGAGTAGGTACTCTACATTTTTGTTGCAAAGGTCACACAGTGTTACGTTTTGGAGTAAGACGTGATATGGACAAGTTCATTGTTCACCGTTTATACATTTAGTAGCTTATTTATGACAAGGTTACAATGAAATATTTTAATTGGAATTTTGCTTTGATGAAATGTTATGCGTAGTAAGTATCTTCTTGACTAGGCTAAAAGAACTTATGCTTGTTAGGTTTCTATCACATCATTGTGGAATTGTCACAAAATTATTAGTACTTTTCTCAATTTTATAATGGGTTAGGATGGAGGTTGTTCCCGGTCCCGGAGATGAAATTGGTATGGATGTCCACAAAATTCGCACCAATCATCTATGTGAATTTACCTATTCAATTTGACTATAATAGTACTTAATAGCCATAGAGTAAATGTTTCTACCATTATATTATGATTGTAAGAGCTTCCATCCCCAAATACTACAAAAAGTCGGTATAAACGCTTTAAGATCATCTACATGAAATTGTTATTTTTACTGGATTATGCTGTTAAAAACCAAGTGATGAAGAGGTCGTGCCTGAATAATACTAAATATTATGGTTACTATAGTTATTTCAATGATAGTCTAAAAGTCACAATAAACGTGTCGGTCTTTGTTATAGCTTTTTGCAATAAACCACAACTTAATTCTATACGAACATAGTATAAAAAATCTTGTCATAAAATTATAAATAGTGGGTCAACTTTTTTACAATTCGAAGTCTGTTGTTAATAAGTAATAATAAATAACAGTACTTCACTAAAAGTTGCGTATTTCAAATATTTTGATTACAGCTGTTTAATGTCTTAATAAATGTGTTATATTTGATTTCACAAGTTTATAATATAATGTTTGGAAAATTAACAATATTATACAATATACCCATGCTTTTTGGTTTGTAAATTATAAATTGAGAACTATCCAGATTCAAATATCAGACTCAACCATTCGTATTTAAAGTATTATACAGATTAATAATTAATTGTTATTTTTCTTAAAAAGCAATTCGTTTATAATAATTTTGTGATTTCCATGTTTTCTTTTCAATTCTATTTCTCTCCGATACTTCCGTTAAACGTATTGTAGAAGTCAACATAAAGCTTGTTGAGCTGTCAAGGGCGCTAATCCTTAATACAATATATAGGTAAATTTTGGTATAAATTTGGTATAAAAAAGAGGACCTTAATTTAATAAATAGGTAAAGTTAGTGTCTTGAAAAAGACTAATGAGAAATATTCGTTAATTTGGAAAAATTATGATTAACAGATTTTTATGCTACATCCACATAGTTGGAGCAGTAAGCCAATATCGTCTTCGTCTACAGATATATTAAGATGCCATTAAAAAAATATTTATTATTTGTATTAAACAAAAATACTAATAAAATATTTGATTAGATATTAAAATACCATAACATGACTAAATTATTCTGAATATTGAAGAAGGATTTACATTTGGATTTTATATTAATAAAAATTGAAAATTCTTTGAACATCATTTTCACTTTATTTACAGAAATTATGGTTACAGTTTATAAATATAGCATCTTAGGGCAAGAGTCAAAATCTGCTTAGTAGTGATGGTAGGCAGGAGCATGGACGGGGTGTACTGAAGGAGCTGAGTTGTGGACAACCGCGTTGAATCTGGAGAAAAAATATCATATTTAATTTTATATAAAAAAATAGGATACAAAATTTCTTAATACATAAAAAGAGAGTTACAAAATATCTCACTATATTATATGCCTAGATCACTCTGAAGTATAAACAAGATAAGTTAGTTAAAGTGTATTACCCGTTGTGGTCGTCAGCGGTGTAGTGGACTTGTCTTAGAGAGCCATCAGGCTGCACCAGCGAGTAAGAGCCGTGGACTGCGTCACCGTCGCGGCTTTCATGCTGGGTCTTGTGGTCTCCGGTGTGGGGGTCAGCCACGGAGTAGGAGAAGTCGTATTTGGGGTGGGCCTGTAATAATATAATATAAATCATGAGTTTTAAATAAAATAATTTCATAAATTTTTTTTGTTAAATTATGGAAATTTCATCTTTGAGAGTAAACAAATTTGTTTTGTGCAGTTCAACTTACGTAGGTGTCGTGCCCATCATAGTGAGCAGCGGGGGCGGCATATGCCACTGGAGCAGCATATGCTAAAGAAGCACCATGACCATGGGCCAATGGGACAGCATATCCACCGTGGTGGACGATGCTTTGTGAGGAGACAGCAGCATGGCCGTGGCCGTAAGCGTTGGCCGCTGCCAAGAAAGCGCCGAAAGCTACGATCTGAAAAAAATACTTTCGTATAGTTTTTTCTACAATTTAGATTTTATTATTATTCTATTTTGTAGAGAACTCACTTTGCTGAACATTTTGTATGTACTTAGAAACAATTGAGTTTTGATTGATCTCTACGGTCCTACTCAATGGTTTTATAGAACGCGATCTAGATATTTCGTGGAGTGGGGAAAAGAAATGCGCGCACGCACCTTGACTCTAACTTTGATTCCCCCAAGGTCACTCGTACCAACATGAAAATGATATTCGGCTACAAAGTTTATTATTTTATTGGTATTTTAGGAGTAATTACTCTCAACACTTCCTAATTTATACTCGATTTGTTGAGGTAGTAAATATTTCCCAGCAATTAATCTGTGGGAAATATATTTGGTATTGTTATTAGCTAGTTATTAGGATGCTTAATAGTTTCCTATAATAGCAACAAATGAAATATTTTCTTACAATACTTACAATGAAACTATTAGCTTACAATACTGTTTATTGAAAGATAGAAAATTGCTAATCTAAATGCTTAGTTAAGAGTGATATTTTTGTAAAAGGTTTACGTTTTCATAAAAGTGAAGTGAAACGTGGTTTGTGAATTCGGCTCTGTATCATCCACCAATTCCACTCATCGATTAAATAAAATTTTATAGATAATTTATAAAGTCATAAATTTGTAAAGTAAGAATACCTTTAAGCATTCATTGTTTTACACAATAACTACTTACTATGTACGGTTAACTAAATTTTAATTATGTCACGAGGCCTACTAAATAAAAGGCTTGCGTTAAATAATTTCAAAACTTTTATTTGTTTGTAACAAAATACTCAGGCCAAAAGTACATTGTCTGCTATATGATTTTATATAATTTTTTACAGCTCGACAACATCATTACACAGTTTTTCGTTTCAAAGTGTAAAATATAATACTTTCCATGGCATGTTCTTTATAGACTAAGCATAAAAGTTTATTATATTGTAGATGAAATCAAGGAAGGAACGAGTACGAATTTAAATGAATTTTTTGGACCTTGTTATATGAAATCAGAATGTTTTGATACTTGTAATTAAAAAACTAGGATATTCAACATCCTACCATCACCTATTTAGCCTAGTTATAAATCGAAATTATCTGGAATCTACGAAATTTACACTAACTAAAATTTATGTAATCTATTGATCCACCAGGGCCTTAGCAGGTAATTCTATAGCGAAGACACAGAAATTTATTGTTACTATGTCGCAGATGAGCTGCTTGTTGTTCCTCCATCTTTTTTATTGATTGTTGATCCATACATTTATTCCACAAAATCTTAATTTTTAGGTTACATTTATTTTTTATTCTTCAGGTACATTTATTCTAATAAGCATAAAAATTAGCCTGCGTGAACAATTTATCATGATACATAATTTCATGTTTCGGTACCATTCTATATAAGGTTATATTAATGACAAAAGTTTAAGACTAGACGGTGTTTGTGACATTGAATAAATGTATGACACTGAATAGATTTAGCATGGTCTTTGAACATTACTAGGTACTAAGATGTAGGTTAACGGTGAAATGCCTTTTGCAGTTGTAATTCTTTTAGATTGTAAACAGTCAATTATGTCGCTGTAGGAAATAAGATCATTTGTTTGAACTTCAGGCTTGATCACTTCAGTAGTTGGTGTGACCTCTTCACTGGATTTTTCTTCACTTTTACTTTCAACAGCTATTTGAGGACTTCCAGATTCATTACTGGCTGTTTCAGTATTTACTGCTTCAGTGTTTATCGCTTCCGAGTTGACAGTTTCAGTACTTTCTGCGAGTTTAGTGATTTCTGCTGAAGCTTCTGTAGACTTTTCTTCGTTTTTAAAGGCTTCTATTAACTGTTCTTTCTTGTTACAAAGTACTTCTTTGTTTTCTTCAGATTCTACCGATTCCTTTTTTGAAGACTCTGGTTGTGGTGCAACAGTTTTTACGATAGCATTAAATCTAAAAAAATAAAGTTTATTCGATTTCTGTAATTAATTTAAATTATTTATTTAACTATGATTAAAATTTACCCGTTTATATCATCAGCTGTATATACAACTTCCCGTCGTAAACCATCAGGTTGGATGAAAGAGTACTGTCCGTGAACAACAGATCCGTCGCTTTGTTCACTTTGAGTCTTCTTATCTCCAGTTCCCTCGTCATACACAGCATAAGCATATTGGTAACTGGCTGCATCCTGCACAAAATATTTGCGCTGTAGGGGCATCGAATCTAATTGATCAAATTACTTGTAAAAGGAAATGAACAGTGATTCAGACGCAAAGGTGTGATTGCTCACACCCTAAACAGGGGTTAGGGTATTTTACATTCACTGATGCTTGGTTGGTAATGAAGACTTTTTTTATATTTTGAAAAAAAAAATTATTACGAAAACAAGTTTTACTAGAACCAAAAAAATAAATAAATATGTTTATACAATATAATATGGATATACTTATTTATTTGTGTACTTACATCGGTATTTGCCAATACAATTGGCACATTAGCGACCGGTGACTTATAAGCAACAATTTGAGCATTAGCCGTGGCTTGTATTGGCGCCAGACCGGAGATTGGCGTGTTTGCAATAATGCAAGGTGACACACATGGGCGGGCATTCGATAATGGGACCACTGTTTCTACAGGTGCTGCAGATATTTGAGCAAGTTCGGGTCCAGCGTATGATATAGGTCCGCCATAATTTATATATTCCAATGGTAATTCTAATGGTACAACCTTGGATCCACCACGCACAACAACATTAGAGAAAGAAGCGCATAGACTACTATGGAAAAAGCCAAAGATCAATAACATAACGATGGTAGTCTGAAACCAAAGACAAATGAACTTGAATAAAATTATAATGTAAAAAATATTCACAAATATCTAGACTTACATTTAGAGTCATATTTCTTGCTGATTTGTGGAAGACAACTGATTTTTTTCTTGAGTTCCGCCGTCTTATAAGAGATGCTTTGTTTGTCCTAAAATATTCTGTTCTGTAACACCGAAACCAACCATCAATGTCGCTGAGCACATGAATAGAAGTTAACAATCAATATGCTAATGAGCGTTTAACAGTAGCTTCGTTTCCTTCTCCTGTATTCAGTACACGAGTCACACAAAAGCTATTTCAATTGGCGTGAAAATTACTTTTGTTCCAGGGAATAGTCAAGTTCCTTTAGAACAATATTCGGGGAATTCATCATTGTATGCAAATTTTATCAAATGCATGAGACATTTCGTTTCACGTAGTGCGTGATTATTACTTTTGTAATACTTCTTATACGTTTAATTCAAAATTATTCGTAAAAAGTTTCCTATAAAACATATCAAACATAAACATTAAATTTGTGTTCAAATACTTTTAAAATAATTTAATATGAGGAAGTTTTATTCGTAATAATAATTAATATAACGCAATCGTACTTTATATCACTAGTTTTTTAAAGTTCACGTCTTAAATCTTTAGAAGATCAATTCTGCTGATTATAGTTTAGCAACCGCCTCCTAGGTCTAGTGGTAAGCGCGTAAGCGTTACAACCGAGAGGTCCTGGGTTCGATTCCCGGTGGAGATTAAAAAAAAACTCGGTCTGGCAGGTCATAGAAGGCTGATCACCTACTTGCCCCTAAAAGAAAAAATCGATCAGTGAAACAGATGTGAAATGTATCTGCCCCATACCCCACTAGGGGACTCGGGACTTCACACTATAGTTTAGCAATATGTTTAAAAATTGAATATGCTTTGAATTTTTTATACGGCGTTACATTTTTGTTTCGTCTATAATGTAAAGGATTTTGATAAAATTATAATCTTTATTTTACTCATGTTTTACTATTTTAGCTTCATCCTTTTTTGTATAACAAGCTTCACGTTTATATGTTTATAAATTACATATATTTGGTATCGTCGCTCATTTACTTCAAATTTTATTAAGAGTCTTAGCGCTATAACACTTTTACGTAAATTAATTTATCGGCGTAAAATTTAACAGTTTGCAATTATTAAGAAATGACTGTACCAGCAAAAAGAAAAAATACTATTCGTAGATCTCCACAATTACAGCCCAAAATTAAACTAAACATGAAATAATTATTTTTGCGAAGTAATCAAAATACGTACTAGGCGTCTTAAATGTTAATATTATCATATTTCGTCCATGTAACTGTGAATAAACACTAGGTATACATTTGAATATTTTGCATTTATGAAAGTTACGCCTGCTGCAATATATTTACTAATATAACTGTAACTATTATAAATATTTACCTGTTAAGTTAAATGATTTGTCTCAATCAAAGTTAATATAATAATAATACTATCAATCATTAGAAATCATTTGTGACTGTTAGGTGTGTGATTTCGATTCAGAACTGATAATAACAGGACAAGAGTTTACAACTTTAAATACTTGGCATTGTTTCCACAGAGTTATTACGAGTATTTAAAATATATTCAAATATAACTTTCTGTGCATCTATTTTATATAAATATCGTAGTAAACTGCATAAGAAAATGGTATCTGTTTCAGAAAGTAACTAAAAAGCTTTAATTTTGTGTTTGGAACTAGATGGTACCTACTGATAATATAATACCTATAGGTATTATATGTGCCTTTAATGCATAGGTTGAAAGAAATAAATACGTCACAATCTCTTTGGTTTTATCGATCATGATGATATGAGTATTTTTAAGAGATGGATAAAGCTAATAAACAGTATATTATATATCTAAATTTTGCATTGTTACATGCAAATCAATAACATTATCTTATAAGTAGGTTTGAGTACTGAAAAATTCAAAAATAGAAAGATTTTGTAGGCATAATACATTTTACAAGAACTGTATTGAAAATTCGTTGTTTAGATATTATATAAATTGTTATAAGTATTGCAAATTTCAAAATTTCAATTTTGTTAATACAATTTATATTTTAATTTTTTATTACAACTTTAGATGATAAATACGAATATATGATATAAAATAATTTTATTACTGAAAGTTTTGGCTGTATCAGACAAAACGTATGTTACGATAGTCCTCACACTGTGATAGTTTTGCAGTGTGGATGACTGTAGCTATAGAATATTATTTTATTAAAGAATAAGCAGATAAGACAGTAATTTACACGTTTTTATTCAATTTATCATAGAAGAAAAGTGTATATCATAAAAATAAAAATAACTTAGTTGTTTTGTAAAGTTTATTCGCCGCAGTCTTATAATATAAAGTTCGTTGTCGACTAAACACTATCTAAAATAAGGTACACGTAATATCACATAGGAGCTCAGCCTCTCGGCTCTTACACCACATCAGTGGTATTCAGCATGCACTGGCGCTGTGTTGTGGACTATGGCGTTGAAACTGCAAAGAATATATACCTTATTATTGCCGTTGTATGTAGGATAAAGTATTTCATAACAGAAAAGCCTCCAGCCCGTTCCATAAAAAAGGCAATGAAAGCGAGGAAAATATTAACTCCTTTCTTTGTTAATTTTTTTGTCTAATTAACCATTAAGTACATAACTATTCAACAAAGATCTTTTATTATCTTAAATAATAGAAACCTAACTAATTTTGATTCCAATATTCACAACATTTTGAGATCTACGTAAGGTAAAACTGCTAGGGCTATGAATACTTATGATATCTATAAATATATTACCCGTTGTGGTCGTCAGCAGTGTAGGTGACCTTGCGGAAGGAGCCATCAGGTTGTAGGAGAGAGTATTCTCCTTTAACGACGTCACCGTCACGCGCCTCATGTTGCGTCTTGTGATCGCCGGTGTGTGGGTCCGAAACGGAGTATGAGTAATCGTATTTAGGATGAGCCTAGAAAATAATTAAGTATTATAAATATTTGTAAACTAATTGTCAGTTAAGTCATTGTTCCTACTCCTCTTGAAGGAAGGAAATGGAAAGTAAGAAGACTAGAAGTTAGTTACAAATAGCTAGAATAAATGTTAGAAAAAATCTCAAAATATTAATAAAAGCCTTATTTTATATTTGTATTTAGGTTTTAGATATGGCCCAGTACGAATTTTAGTATTTTGTATATTTTAAGTCTATATGATGTTACGCAATATATTTTACACATATTCAGCAACTAATTTAGTGGTATCGTTGACATAATATGCGAGAAATATGCATTAATAAATAATAAAAATGATCGATGTTGCTTAAGTCTCTACTTTGCTCTCAAATGCTCTCCTAGGTTATGATTATTGAATAAATTAGTTCCGGATATTTATATGATGTATATGTTATTGCAAATTTTGTAAACATTTCGTTTAATGTTACACCAAGTCTCTAGTATTAGACATCAACGCGCTCACAGTTAGGTTTTTTAATAAGTATTAATATTGAACTTGACTACATCAGACCTATAAGGAGCCACTTAAATCACGAATAGGCCAAAATAATTTCACTATTATCTTAAGTTCTATTTAGATTATCATTAAAAATTGTATATATTAATTAAATATTTAATTAAATCATTGCAATTTGTTATCTCATAATGATTGCAATAGGGTCCTGTTGAAATAATAACAGCAATCCGCACATCCTCTATTAAAAGTGTCGCATTTGCGTAACTGCATTTGGGTTGCTACTTCATATCTGTTATTAAACGTGAATACTGTTTATAAATGGTTTCATCGACATCACAGCAGTCATTATCTTCATTTCACAATGTCCTGGGAACACGAGCACAGCTATTGGCTGTCACGATCAGGATTAAATTGTTACATAATGGCTGTTATCAAATTATAACTTGCGCTCTATTTATGACAACGTAAACACAATTTATAAGAACGATTTAACTTTGTTTTGAAATTGTTATCTAATTCTATATGATATACTTGATATTAAATTAATCAGCATAAATGTATCTAGTAGCAAAGAAAGTGAAAAAATAATCAAATCTAAAATCTGTTTTTCTATAGACACAAAGAAAATCGAAGTAAATAATCAACAAAGGTTTCAGATATAAATTAATGTAGGTATTTATTTTAAGACTAGTATTTAAATAAAATATTATTTTCAAGAAATAGTATTACATTAAATCAATTAACATTACTCACAATAATTACATAGATTTGCAGAATGCAACAGGCGTTGATTTGCGTGACTTTGTTACGAGTTGGCTATGTAAAGTAACTCGTGGCGAGTTTAGTGAGAACCCGATGACGTAATATTGGTAAAAGTAAAGCTGGATTGTTCACAGATATCCCGGAAGCGACGTGTTAATCGGATAACACGTCAGAATAGAGATTACGCAAGTATCAATTAGTTGCTATTGTATTACGCCATCCATACTTTATGGCGAGAAAATGAGTACAATACAATAATAGAGCATGGAAATTGGAATTATTATTGACATGTTGACGCACCTTATGATGACAAATATAGTTAGATCTTTCTTTTGCAGTTTTTAGTCTTTGTATTTAAGTTGTACTTGTAAAAATATAAATATTATTCATAATTTAGTTTCGAATTTGTTTTCATTGGAAGCGAGTATGGCCGTGTCATAATTTGCAAATCGTGAATAACGCTTTAAATTGAAGTTTTATTCAACCTGTGAATAATATGTTACAAGACAGTTTGTCTGTTAAATAATTTTTTCTTTGAAATATTATGATGGACAGTGGTTAAGATGAAATTCTAAATCAAGATGCGCTTTAGAATACAGGCTTTACATAAGGAACCGACCACAATGACCAATTTAAAATACACAAAAGATTGATTAAATGAAAATAAGCTTTTAAATCGACTCCATGGTCTTTCCTCTTTTGTTGGAGTGGTTTAAAAATCTTCTGAAATCTTTGTCAAAATAGCGATTTTGTATTTTTAACGATTTTAAGTGTTTAAGCACATTTGTACACGTGCTAATGATTATGAAGTGCAAAGAGTTGTGAATGTCCTTGGCCATAATGTTTTTATTTCAATTTTTCTCACTTGATTGTGTAACTTATACATGCATGCTCTCATTGCGCGGGCATTCCTCTGTCATTATATTACACCAAAACTAAATTGTGGGTTGAGTTCATTTAATTTCATGTTTGTTTGTTAAGAAATCCATTGTGTGGATTGTATAGTTATTGTGATTGCTGGCAACTAAGTAGGTTCACTTATATTAGTGACTTAAATTAGTATGCTGAGTATTAGTAAACTATGTAAAGATTTTTGTTACAAATAAATAATAATTAAAGTTATTTGTTATTTTGCATAAAAATTCATAATTTTATTAGTACATTGGCAGCAGTTTTTCATTTTGAAACCTATTTTGTGAAGTATCTGTATTAAAATTATCTTTTTGAGTAGTCATCAAGCTCAAAAAAGTATTATTGTACTTAATTGTACAAGTATTGGTCAAGTAAAGCTACAGACATTTGATACTGGCATTCATCCAATCTTAACTCTCAATATGATTAAGCTACTTATATCGGTGCTAGATTAACTTACATGATAGTCAACATGCTGGTCATGGGATTCATAGGCAAGTTGGGCGACTGGCGCGTATGCGACAGCCTCGTGGCCGTAGCTCTCGTCGGAATATCCGTGGCCAAGTTGCACCACACCTGCTGCTGCTACTGCTACCACGGAGAAGATAACTGCGGCCTGCAGAAAGATGGTAGAATTTAAGACTGTCCAAAGTATTCTATAAGTGTTATTCTTATGTAGTATATTATGTAGATCATAATTATCTTATTAACCGCAAAGTCAATTCCCAAAATTTACTCTGACAGTAATTTGGGCAGTTTATTTAAGCTACGATCTTACGCTCTTCAGCAGGTACCTATTAGTAACTTAATCACTAAACTCTCAAGTACTTACTTGAAGAACAACATTTGTACTCATCTTTAATTAAAATTAGTCTTTTCATTTAATAGCAATTACGGTTTTCAGTTTCAGTACTATTTTTTTAGAATTCTAATAAATTAGACGTCAAAATTTTCCCGAAAATTTTGCCGAAATTTAAGCTTAAATGGGAGCAAAATATAATATTTTTAACACTTCTTACTTAAAACAATGAGATCTAAATAATAAATTTGGGTGTATTTCAAAGGATAACTAGGAATGATGAATGAAACTACATTATTTAAAAAACTATAGATCTATGAACAATTCTATCGGTACGAACAAAGTAATTCATGGATATGAAATGTACGCTCCAATTCCCAAATCACGGGATGCTTAGCTATCCTTTCACTTGCAACGGGATAAAACACAAAACGCACTTACTTTTACAAACATTGTGTTTGGATAAGGTTTGCTTCGTAAGACCAACTGCACACGACTGATACCAAGAAGGTACACCACCGACTTTTATATTAGGTTAAGCTGCGAGATGCGGCGTTGTACGCTGCGTCTACGCAAGAATATAGCGATTTGATAATGTGGTAATTACGTAAAATTATAGTACTGTGTACAGTTCAAAGGGAATTAACATATTTATAAACAATAGAAACCAGAGCATACTTTTCTCAGAGTATAAATTATTTAATTGTATAAAAATTTAAGAAGCTGATTATTAGCTCATTAAATATTCACTAGATAAATCTATATCCACTTTAAAAAGATTTTGTGCTAACCATAAACTAGTAGCAATCTCATTTTAAATTATGGATGCGAAGTAAGTTCATTTTGTATGCTACAAAAGAATTAATTAATATTAATAAAATTAGTATTACAATAAAGTAAATAGTAATATTGGAATTTAAGAAAAAAAGAGAAGACATGACAATGCGTCTCTAAAATTGATTAAGAGTAAGTACTACCAAATGAAATATGAAGAAACGCTAGTAAAATCGATGAAAATTTAAAAAAAGTCCCCCAATATGATAATTAAAAATAAAACAAACTTATTCCATAAATGTTCTTCTTTTTATTTTATGGTAAAAATAGTAGAAATTACAAAATAGGAAAACGATAAATCTTTTTAAAGCTTACATAATAGAAGCATTTTAAGCATCCCTAATAAGGAAATAAATCACAAAATATCTTGGTCACGTCTCTTGTTTTACGTGGCCAATATGCAGCGACAACACAACGATCCATATCTTAATAAGCAACATTTCTTAGGCAATAGAAATTATGCTATCAAGTATTTATATAATTATTATAATTACTTCTACAGCCCCTTGAAGCCTCAGACTTCGCCAGAATAGTGCATTGTTGTCCCTTAACTTAAAGCTTCACCTTAAATTTCAGACTCATAAGTAAATAGAAGTTATAAAATTGCATTATCGAATAACTCAGTTTTATGTAGTAAAGACAAGGAAATACGATATCTAATATAAAATTCATCATGTTTCGTCTAGTTAAACTACTAAAATTACATTACTATTGCACGTAAGAAACATATCACTGAAATTTAATCTTAGAATTAAATAAAGCATAATGCGATCAAGGATTGATTTTTATTCAAAGTAATAATAATAGTCGAGCCAGAATGGTGAATTCCTAGGGAATCAGCCTTTTGTGCTTACCCTATTAAAAAAAATATTTATTTCCCGGGATTTGAACTCAGGACCTTTATTATTAACTACAGAGGCGATACAGGGAGGTTCATACTCGTAGTCAAGAATTTACGTAAATTTTTGTATTTATTGAAAAGAATTAATATTCCCTCAAAAGGTAATTTTTTTTTGAATTAAAAAACTAAAATATCTATAAAAAACGTATCATATTCGTCCGTCACAATTGAATTTAATTAAAATAACTATGCGTTACGAAAAATAGGCTTAATTTTAATAGCTTTGTTTCAGAGTTCACCTTAATTTTGACCCCAATGTTTAATATCCAGAAAATGTTAGGATATTTACATTTTTGTATCTTAATTGATATATTATGGCTCTAATTACATGTTGATCTAACAAGATAAACATAAATTTATATAAATCTACTTGAGTCTCAAGTTCACGAACAAATTCATGTTTCGATAAAATCGGTTATTTTAAAGAAGTATATAAAAAAATATTATATACTTACAGTTATATCCGTGAAGTAATGATATATTTAGTTATAAATGTGAATTTAGATTAGTCGTTACCAAATTTGCTATCATTGTATAATATACTAGATAATCCGGTAAACGTTGTTTTGCCATATAAATAGTTTTTAGAGAGTTGAAAATTATTACAATATTAATATCGCTATTTAAAAAAAGGGCGGCAGAAGGGTGAAAATTAAGAGTTATTATATGTATTTTGAAACACCCAATCATAAAAAAAATAAAAAAAAAGTTTTATCCTGAAAATAAAAATTAAATTTTTGGGGTGGACCGGGTGGTCCATAAGGGTTTATGATTTAGGGATATGAAAAATATGTATGAATAGGTACATCAGGGGTATGCGATCTATTCTTAGACCTACCAAATATAAACATAAAAATCATAAAAATCGGTCCAGCCGTTTCGGAGGAGTTTGATTACAAACACTGTGAAACGAATATTTTATAAACGTATATATAGGAAGTAGCAGAAGAAATGACATATTAAATGGAAGTTCAAATTTCAAATATTTGTTGGCAAACGGTGAATTAATCATAATATATTCTCCTACATTCCCTTTTTAGATTAAATATAGAGAAACAAGAATAAAATCAAATCGTTTATTTTGCTGTCGGAAGGTTTTTATAGCAAGCAAGTGGCAACTCTAATATTCACTAAATTAACTAAGCCGATGAGTCATGTTCTCATGTAAGCCATGGTCAAAATTTCATTTATAAATTGGAGTAATACGAAACAATTTTCGTAAATTCAAGATATTACGTTATGTAAGTAAAGTAATTAGGTATTGTTACACAAGTTCACACATCCGTGATCATATTGATTGATGTAATAATTCGTTCAAAATTTTTATGGATCAACACTTCACTATGTACATAAATTTTATACTAGCCGATGGCCATGCGAGAAGATATTTTAGGAATTTTAATACAGAAATAGAAACATGTTTATAACAGTAACAGAAAGTGAAACAATTATTGTAGTAATATATTATGTTCGTTCGGTTTCTGTAGGAAAGAATCGCTAAACGGGCGACCGTACAATTAACAGAATTATTGTAGCAAGTGTAACTTGAAAAATGATACAAATTTTATATATCTGTACATTTTATAAAGCACTAGTGGACCCCGCGAACTTCGTATCGCGTCAAATAATTTCCAATAAAATGATATTGCGACTATAAATTAAGATGTAAGCTATTCTATCTTTGAAGTTGGATCAAACTGCACACGGTGTGCAAATTTGATTAAAATCGGTTAAGTAGTTTAGGAGTCCATCGCGGACAAACAACGTGACACGTAATTTATATATATTAAGATTAAGTATAAGCTAAAATATAACTTGTCACTATATTATATTATTGTTAGTATTTTAGTATTTTTATTTATTTTTAGTAAACTAACTGGTTTTAAACATTCTTTTATTAATAGACAGCTAGTATTGTAAATATTATTTGCATGACCAAGTGGAAGAAGTCGAAAATAAAAACTTTTGTTTTATATAATACTTAGCTACCTCCCTACCAGTTTTCAGCCAAATCGGTTCAGCCGTTCTTGAGTTATAATTAGTGTAACTAACACGACTTTCTTATATATATATAAAATATAAAGGCATAGCTAGGCTCTATAAAGTATCGTCAAATTACTCGAGCTTGTAAAAGTAGTGGAGACAAGCTATTATTAAAACGGTAATGTTTAAAAATATCTACTACATGTTTTTTTTTATACAGCTAATAATTTCAAATGGTTCTAATAGTCATAAATAACAATGAGATACTATATTTTTTAGAATTGATTTATCAGACGTTAAAAATTTTCACTAATGTTTTGCCGAAATTTAAGCTTAAATGAGAGCAGAATATAATATATTTATTACGTGTGAATTAAAACAATGAGATCTAAATAGAAAAAATAACAGGATTTATTCATCCACATAGATAGAAGACAAATTATCGTAAATGTACAGTTAAATTTATTTCCTGTAACTTAAAACATCATTGGAAGATACGGTAATATTAATGATTTCGTTACTTCCGCTGTAAAGTAAAACACGGTGAAGATGACAAGAAATTAATCATGCAAACTGTACAGAAACCTATTTTCACAACGACCTTAATTTCTCATAAAATTAGCTCAGAACTTGATATTTAAAGTTTGTAACAGAAATTAATTTTAGTATTAAGTTGCTATTCGGATAGCTTTAAATATAGGCTTCTTTAATTGCTTTAAATAGCCGTTTGCAAATTCCTCTTGCAATAATGATTAGATCAACTTGATAACAATAATGTTAAACAGGTGTCAATTGCATCGCACAGAAGCGATATTGATTGAAAAATAATTACAAAATATTTTTTTATCTTCAGTTTTTAAATAGAACTGAATAATATACCATATTTGGCAACACAAGCAATCACATTGAAATATTTGTAGACTATCTATAGTAAAAAGTATGTAAGTAGATGACATTGTAAATTTGTATGTCCGTCTTTTAATGTAGATAAAAATATATCACTATCAGAAAATTTCGTATGTTTAAAGCGATAATTGATTAATAAGCCAATTGTATAGTGCACAAGCGTAAAAACGTAATCACTTAAGAAGACAGCTACGTGATAGAAATTAATGTTTTGTGTGATACAGTTACGTCTCAACTGTTTTAATTCATGCGCATTGCGTAAACAAATGTATGCGGCTCGGAAGAAGAACAATAGCTAACGAACAATGTTATTGCAGAAGAGCATTTCCGAAGCGATATTAGCATATTGTAATCTATTGGAAGGTCCTTTTTGCAGTAGTTAAAAGCTGAAACCTTTTAAAATACTATTAAACACAGCAAATAATAAACGATTACGATGAGATATACCTAATAAGTCCATTTTTTTAAATTAATTGTATTTAATTTCTAAAGCAATTGCATCGTAAAAATAAAAATCTCATATTATGATTAAACTTATGCAACTGCCGAACTATAAGAACGCTTTCTATCATGAAAATTAGTAAAATATTAATTTTGTGTGTAAAAATTACCGTTTCATTGGTAGGCAATATAATATTAGAGCTGTAAAAATAATTTTAATTTCTATATTGACTGAATTAAAAATATTAAAATATTCTTACATTGTGACTTGGCGATGGTCAACATATGTCGATTATAGGTAATGAGATGAACTGTTATTTTAGGTAATGATTATGAGTACAACAAGCGATTTTAAAATATAGGAAAAAGAAAAAAGAAAATGCTTATAAATAGTAACGCTTTATTTCTATTGCTATAAACTAATATCGCGTAAATACTTAATGATGAGCAAAAATAGGAGCAGCATGTACTACTGGGGCATGTACGAGAGGAGCAGCGTGAACAATTGGTCCATGGTGAACAATGGGGGCTGCGTGGACGACGGGGGCTGCGTGGGCAACAGGAACAGCTTGAGCAGCAGCCGCGTGCTCTGATGGAGCGGAGTTGTGGACAACGGCATTGAATCTGTGGACAAGTAGGTACATTTACAAGTTCAATACCTACTGTTTCATAGTACATATCTATACATACTTATCTAGATCATTAAGATAGAATGATTGATGAACGCGATATCAAGACTGTTTGGTATATTTTAAATAAGATTCGGTTTGATAGAAAGTACTACAAGAATATATTCTTGATTCACCTACGTATTGCCAAACAGTGTTCGTAGAGATTTTATCAGATCTATTGGCTGAAACAGCGTTTGTTCTTATAAATCACATTGTCCTTGCATAGTTAGTCTCGCTAGCTGTTCTACTTTGCTTTTCCAAGTATAACTTGTTTGGTAGAAAAAAAGCAGCGAATATACGTATTTCGTATTTATAAATATTCTTATAAGAATAATAATAAGCTTGTAAAAATAAATAAGAAACGGTGACTGGGGTGCGCGAGTGCGTTAATAGGGTGCCGATGAATTGCTTGCGAACGGCATTCTTGAAATAATATGTACATGTATAAAGGACAACATAAATCGTGCACAGAACGGGTTAAAATCAGCTGTTCTTATACATATATGGATTACGTAATGCATGCGCACAAGTTCGCGTTGGTAATGGAACACTTTCGCGTTCCAATTTTACAGCGTCACTATTTTAATTGAAATTTTGTGATGAATAGTTATGAGATCCAATTTCTTAAAAATTAATACACTTTCTAATATAAAATTCTACGTGTCATTTTATTAAGTAACAGATTTATTTTTTAAATATGTTAATATAAATCGATATAAGAAATGAATATTAAAATATGTGGCTTATATTTTTTTTCAACGTCAACTGCTGGACAAAGATCTCCCCCATATCTCTAGCACGACCGAAAAACATATTGAAACTCGAGGACAGTGAATTTACGAAATAAATACTTTGTGTTTACTCCGAATAATATTAAAAATTAAAAAAGTTAAAGTCTTACCCGGTATGGGCGTCAGCGGAGTATTCTACGGTTCTGACAGCACCGTCAGGTTGGACTAGAGAGTATTGGCCTCTTACGTTGTCACCTTCACGGCTCTCATGCTGCGACTTGTGGTCACCAGTTTGAGGGTCTTCTACTGAGTAAGAGAACTCGTAGTGGGCAGGAGCCTATATAATAATAAAAATTTAATAATAATTGAGACAACTCACGTATATTGCTCTGATCCCAAAGTAAGTAGCTGAAATACTTGTATTACGGTGAGCAACGAGGTTACTACAATAACTACATATATAAGTTTGTAAACAACCAAGTCTCAGAAACAAACATTCGTGATCATCACTCAAACAAATACCGGGATTCGCACCCAGAACCTTTTGACGCAGAAGGCATAAATGGCATAAATAGTATTTTCGTTCTTACTATTACGATACTTATTTTTCATTTTAATTTAAAAGGTTGAGTTTTACTAGTGGGAAAATAGCTCCTATACATTGTTGTATTCGATAGTAAAATTTACTTGGTTTAATTTATTTCACAAACGGTCCTCGCTCACAACACTCAATTAGCAGTGATATATTTGATTAACAACTATTACCAATTTCAGTTAGTCTACAATGATGGCGTGATTGATAAGCAACGTGAACATTACAAAACAATGTTGTAATGACAACTTACACAATAACTTTAATTGGGTTCTTTAGCGATGTATATTTTTATTACTAACTATTGATATCCCTTCTCTTTGCTTGTCATCTAAAAAAAATTATTACAATAATCATTTCTGAAAATTACATTTTATGTTATTTTGTTAAATAACTGCATAACATTTTTAGTAAATATATATGGATTAAGACAAATGAAATTGTCGTAATGCCATGCATTTTAAATGATTTTCGTATTGCCGAGCTAGACAAATCTAGCGTTATTTATAACAAACAAATGTTCATAAAAAGTTAAAAAAGCTTATAGTGCTATTTTCAGTGGGAATAATAAATTGCGGACATACTATTTAACTAATTTCTTACTGTAGTACTCTTTAACGGCGACACCTTGCTATTGCGAGTTATTTAATCGCAATTCGCGGATATGCAAAGCTGCCTTGCATCATAAGTAGAGTGGTTGTTCGAGTTTAAAGTCCCTTTATCTAATAGTACCTATAGTAACGATTATAAACGAGATCACTTCCCTATTGGTCAAGGAATGTGAAAATACCAATCTCTACGGTGACTTATGTTTGAGACGCGAATATTACTTAACAAGTAATAGTCATTTATTAAAATAGACTACATAATTTATTAACGCATTTTATTGGCTCGTCTATGAAAATATAAATTATGAGAATGTTATTTCCTTCAGATATGATACTTTATTTGTCATGTACCTTAATACTTTAGTAATCTAATGATTGGGCTTTGATGAATATCTAGATGGATATATACAGTAAGTTCTTTAATAATGTATGAGGCTCTTCGAATGCAATTAAATAATATTGCTGCGTATTATAGAAACGTATTCACGATACGTTTTGGAGAACAATCTAGCATTCGTAGCAATTATGTCTGGTACTTTTTAAAGGAAACAAAATCTACTTACGCTCTCTTCGATATGTTCGCGAGCAATCCCGATGGCGGCAGCATGAGCAATGGGGGCTACATGTTGAACAATGGGAGACGCATGGATGAGGTGTGCTGCATGGGGGACAATAGGTGCGTATGCTTGTTGATGAGTGGGTTGATCGTGACGTACAATGCTCTGAGAGGAGACCGCAGAGTGATCCTCACTGATAAGACCGGCTTGGCAGGCCGCCACCAAAAAACTGATAACTGTGATCTGAAAATTTTCATGAGAAAATATTTGTGCATAAGTAAATTACCACGTTTATTATTATTTAATTCAATAATTTATATTTTAATAATTTTAAAAATAATTACTGAAGCCTTACTTTGAAATACATGTTGATTATTACACTGCTGGGTTCGGGGCTCGATTGATAAGTACAAGGGTTATGTGGTACTTTTTATACCTGACATGAATGGATATGTCATTAAACACCAAACCGGCTGCACTGACATACGACCCGGGATCGAACTTTCTTACATCATTGATGCTTAATAAGTTTAATTCCAAGGTTAGCCGATATTACGTTCACAGTAAATTCATTTTTATTTCGGAGAAAAATAAAAAAAGAATTGATTTAAAACTTTTCTACGTATGATATAACGAAAAATTTTCCAATTTTAATGCACTTTTTACGGTCAGGTTACTTAATTTTAAAACTATTGTTGCCGTTATTATGTAATGTTATATGTATCAACAACTAAATAAGTAAAATTTTTATATAAACTTATGTATTTCGTTAACTTACCTAAATCCTAATGCTCGAAAATATATTAATTTCCTTATTCTTTTACTAGAATAGATATAATCAAGTCCTAGAATATTTTTTGTTTTCCCGGGAATAAAACTCTTGATATTTAATGCCCAATGGATTTCAGACTATGACTTACTCATCTTACAGTAGCTGAATAGACGAGATGTTTTAAAATCAAATAATTTTTAACCCACGAGTAAGTAATTACCTATATATATTGAGTTAAGAATATATGTAGGCATTACTGATATTATAATTTTTCATTGCGGCTCTCTTAACTATACAATACATACACTGAAACTAAAAAAGAAATTATATTTCATGTAATTATATTTTTACTTAGCGGTTTAAATCACAACAAAGTGAACGCAGCCTTATATTCCGGTCCAGTAAGAAAGTAGCGCTTTGGGTTGTACTGAGTGATCCAGTAAACTGTTGCATAATTCAAAGCTTGTGCTCACCGAGTGCATATGCATGTTGTAAAAAAACATAGCCAACACTTCATCACATTTAGTTTGACACTCCTGTCTATACTGTCAACAATGAATTCTGACATAAGCACAGACTGTAAGGATTTATTTTACCGATTCCAAGTGGGGTCTGCTCCCAGTTTATTTTACCGATTCCAAGTGGGGTCTACTCCCAGTTTATTTCGTAGTTGACGGCGCCCTGACGTCGGTCTCAGTTCTCTCTCTTGCTCTCCTAGTTTTGATACACTGGGGCAACGTGCGTTCTCTGTCGCTCTCATTTATCTTCAGAGCGCCCAACGTCTGAATTCATTGCTGTCGATGAATTTTGGTAAATTGAACTTTAGAATTGGTAATCTGCAATATTATATTGCATTTAAATTATTTCATTAATTACGAAAATTAAATAAGTAGGTATGTATTTTAAAACATTAATAAATTTAATTTATGCTAAAAATTCGCTAGAATGAACGAGCATGTGAAGCTTGTTAATTAAATACGAAATATTTTTTTAAAAAACACGATGCTACTTTTTGTGTTAATATTAAAAAAACCCACTTACAATATTTCTATTAAAATGCTATAAGTTTTATATTCTGTTTGTGTACTCTTTGTGCCACCAGCATATACACGGACCGTTGTTTCACCTCACATAGCAACATGAATGTGCAACTTTTGAAGGTCATGTTACTCGATATACGTAAAAACGTAATGAGACCTTTTGGTTCAAAAAATAAATCGTTATCTTGTGCAGTATGTCAAGTCGAAGTACGGCATCGTAAAAGAAAACGATTCTTTATTATTATTCAATGTGCCAATATCCAATTCTTTAAAATACCTACGAAGATGGCATTTAAAGATAAGAAATAATTATAAGAGGTTTATGATTGTACTACGAACCAACCTAGATCATACATTTTGGTAGGTATACAAAAGGTGGATCATAATATGCACTGCTCGTTTACCTTATTATCATTATTAGGTTACAAAATCAAATTTTTTTTAGAGGAGGTGGGATCTCTCTAAGCGAAAAACTTTTCAATTTGTTTTTGAAGTGATTCGAACTAAAAATTATATTAGTAGGTACATACTACGATGATATTTGTGTTTTCACCTATTGGTTGGGTAGTCAAACGCACATCGAAATTAAATATAAGAATGAACCTAATAATATAATAGATAAACTGATAAACATTCACGGTATGTTCATAAAAAAACTACAATAATTGTTTTATCTTTTACTACCTTTTTATTCTATCTTTTAGTGCCTCTTAAAGTTCTGAGAGGATGCCTATATCTGGCAGTGTGTGTGGTAAGGTAACGCTGGTGGCGGCAATATAAGCCGCAGTGAGGAACAAGAAAAATTAGGAGAGGCCTTCAAGGTTTTTTTTTTATTTGGTCATCCTCAAAGGAATAGATGAAGTGGGTCAGAGAGTGGAGAAACCCAAATAGAAAGCCTGAATATGGCAAGTCACAGACGAGAAGTGGGCCGAGGCCACAGCAATTACCGCACCCGTTAAAGTACAATAGTAAGAAATCCAATTAATCAAAGCTTTAGAAAATATTTAAAACATTTTTACAATGTGTTGCTGGATATAATTTTGTTGTTATGTTTATTAAGTAGTTTTATTAAACGTGTTAAGTAATAATTTGTTATGACAGTCGATGATAGTAAAATTTTGTTCAGTTAACAAGTAGACGTAGAAACGCAATTGAAATGGCCGCAGAACACGCAAAAAGTTACATTGATAAATTCAATGTCATTGTTACCAATGTTTGATTTGATTTGATTATTATGGAACCTCTAGTAACTAGTTACATAATAATAACTCACATTTTCAGATTAAAGAAAATCGATTGATTTTCATTTTTGGCACCTATATTGGGACTGTAAAAAATATAATAATTTTATTATAAGAGTACGCGAATACATTTAATTTTATTTGACAAATATTATAAAATTGAAATAGATTTTACCTTTGTTTAGGATGATAATATCTGAGATAGTGCTGCAGCTTTGCCGCGAAAATAGGCTGGTCAAATTTTTCGGTTGGGCAACTGAAACATTTTTATGTTTACCCGGAATTTGAACCCAGGGCATCCGCCGCCACTTGAAGACGCATAAACCATTACATATTTATTTTGCATAGAATCCTTTTAATTACATTTTATCTGAATATAACTGATATGTTAATATTGTTTATTATGTAGCTACAAGATTATTAGCATCAGTTTAATTTACACACTTAATAATAGTAATAACTTACAAACATATATCTTGATGTTATATTTCAGAAAAGATTAATATTATCCATTACTTGTCCAAACGTATTTTGCTAGTTTTTAATATCGTAAAAAATAAAAGATTAAAACAAATGTGAATCGATAAAATTTTAACACATTAACTATAGCCAAAAATCAAAAAAATCACAAATATGTATTGTTAAAATGCAAAAATATAATATTTTCTAAATAATAATTTAAAAATAGACTAGGTACTCGTGAACATTATTAAATTATATAATGGTGTCTCGTTTGAGCTTAACCACTCTTAAATACTTATAAATTAAATAAGAATATACTTACATAAAATTATTTATGTAGTAAAATGTATCGACGGTACATATAATATAATATTAATTTGATTTTTTATTAAAAGTAAATACATTTCTTGCGAAATAATCATTATAAAGAAGTTTTTGATAAAATAAAATGCAAAAGCTCAATTTTAAAAATATTTATTGATTAGAACATTCTTATAAATATCAAATGAAATAAGGGAAGAAGTAGTAATACAAAGAAATAGAAGAAACTTAAATTCAACACGTTTAATTATTTACTTTTATATAAATTTATTCTGAACTTAATTTTTCAAAATTGATGAAACATTTACAAATCTAAAAAAACTTTGAATTCAAAGCTTTGCAAAAATGGAATTTAAGTCGCTTCTATGACTGTAAGCTTTAAAAAAACAAAGAGTAGAGATGAGTATCACAAGTACTAAGAAATAGGTAATCTAGATTTTACATTTAGTAAGCTTCGAACATCTAAAGTACTAAGGTTTCCTAATCTAATATCACAGATTGAGAAGCTTCTAATGATGATGGATGACTGGCGGCGAATTGTGTACGACAGCGTTGAACCTGTAGACAATATTTAGTAAATTACAATAATGTAGCGTAAATCCTCGTTTTGTAACATAAAACTAGCAATCGGAAGGGGTTAGAAGTATATCTAGGCTTTCAAAGTAAACTTTTTAGTTTTATAAAAAAAATCCCATCTATAAGTCAGTGATTTATGTGTATCTGATCAACGACTAAATTTATATGTAACTGGTATTACTTTTACTAAAAATTTAGAAGTTTTAAGGCAGGAAGCCATACAAAGTTATTATTTGAAATTTAACAATTTCCTTCAAATTATAGAACTTAAAGGATGTTTACGAAAGAAGTCTCGATATTCGCAACGATCTTCGTTAAGCAACAGTTAGAAGTGGGCCGTTGTGGACATCTACCAGGTCCAGTTAATAATACGGCTGGGTTTAGTCCTACTTTCATTATTACACGTAGAGCTATTTAAGCAAACTACGCGTAGTTATATCTCTACAATTATAATAGTGAGTGTAGCTTCATTAAGTTTCATAACTGTGAAGAACGATTTTTAAATAAAATATTATTCTATTAGGTGTAAAAGAGGTTCTCAGAAGAATTAGATTGATAAGTGTCTGTATGTCTTGTGTCATATAGGTGGTTTACTCAAATTATATTTAAAATAATTCGTTATAGCTATGGTTTAGGCGTAAAAAAATAAGAAAGAAAATCATTTTCGCATTTATAATATGAATTAGATTCTCTGCACGACGATGGCAACAATATGTTAGTCGGTGATGATAAGGTTTGAACTTTTTAAACGTAAGCCTAAGTCATAATCAAATCTTGAAAAAAAAGCTAAAGCTGTCTAACTTCATAAAAAATTCGACTACTTCTACTCTTGAAACTTAAGTTGAAGTTTGATATCCGTTCTTGAAGACTGTTTTAAGTCAACATTTTTTAAGATGATAAAGAATAACATTAATTACTATCGATAAAAAATAATTAAGCAAGGTATGTGGCAAAGTATAGCCTGATTTAATTCAAAGCGCGGTGAAGTTATTGTAATTATACAGGCTAGGTTAAAGATAATCTTATCAGTTTAGCAAATCGATTATGTCAGAGTTTGTAAACAGCAGAATAAAAAGTTCCTTAATATTACAATAAATGCTACCTCTACAAATATAGAATTATAATTTCAATGTAAATTGAATTTTGCTTGTCCGTTATGCTTTAATGATTCTAGTACTTAGTTTAAAAAATAAAGTTTACTTTGGTATAGTTGAATAAACGACACAAAAGAAAAAATCATAGGTTTTTTTATCCTAATTTTATGAATTGATTTTTGACTTCAATGATAAATTTGAAATTTTTTGTCAAAGTTTAGATAGAGCTGAGATTTTAAATTGTATTTACCCATTGTGGTGGTCAGCGGTGTAGGTGACCTTGCGGAAGGAACCATCAGGCTGCAAGAGAGAGTACTCTCCCTTCACAACATCACCGTCACGGGTTTCGTGCTGGGACTTGTGGTCACCAGTGTGAGGGTCCTCTACAGAGTAGGAGTAACCGTATTTCGGGTGAGCCTGGAACGAACGAGATCTTGTGAGATCTTATTGTTATATTATACAATGTCAGTCATTACCAAGTTACCGTTAAAGTTGAAAATCGTACAAAATTTTAATCCTAAATGAGAAAATATATGATATAGCTTATTTTATAATAAAAAATTGCTGAAAAATTGCTAAAGGATAAATCGCGTTAGAGTAAAAATTCTTACGTATTCATCAACATAGTGATCTTCTGCATGTGCTGGAGCATGTACAGGCGCGTCATGATACACTGGAACGGCATGGATGGGGGCAGCGTGGACAATGGGAGCTGCGTGGACTACGGGGGCAGCATGGACAACTGAGGTGGCATGAACAGCTGGGGCCGAGTGGTATGCAGGCGCAGCGTGGACCGGTGCCTCATAGTGTATTGGAGTCTCATGGACGTTGTCATGACGAATGATGTTCTGTGATGACACTGCTGGAGCGTGGTGGAAAAGACCAGCATTGGCAACCGCTACCACGCCACACAAAACTGCGATCTAAGTGATAAAATTTTGAAATTATATATTAAGATTATTTTAAGGGTCCTTAATAAATAATTAATTAATATATTAAGATGTTCCAATGGATTAGACATAAGTTAATTTTTATGTTGTTTCAAAAAAGTGGTCAACAGTCATAGTTTAAAAGTAAAACACTTTATCAAAATTCTAATGTTAAACCAGATGTTTACTGTAACTTACTTTAGCTAACATATTGTTTGGTACTAATGCTTTAGATCGTTGACTGGTAATGCTTTGATTTTCACTCTTTTTATATAACAAACAAAACATAAGAGAGGTGGTGGGGCGCCAGTGTCTGATGATATCCGATCGGATCAAAGTAATTGCATTGGCAATCACACTATTGAGTTGCAACATTTGATATGGACGATATGTATAGAAATGACTTTATTTAACAAATACCTCTGTTTGAGTAGTATAGTGTCATGAAAAACTTAAGTTGTATCGTAATTACACATACATATGTGTGAAAGAAATTATTTTTGTAATGTATGAAACATGTGGTTTGTACATATTACGGATTAAATTTACATTTTTTACCACAATTTAATGAAAGAAACTATGGCTAAGTACGCTTGCACCATATTATGCCTAATTAATTTATTTGCTAGGTGTTAATATTGTGATGTGGATATGATATGACTAATTTATAACATCCAATTTATGTTTTATTTACAAATACATATGTATGTTAATTAAAATATTTAACACTAAATATTTAATACTTAATTATTAAATTAAAGAATCCTCAGTCAAATAAATTAATTGAATTTGAGGTTTGTCTCTTGTCTATGGGTGAGTAGGTTGCAAATGAAAAAAAAAACACTACGCTTAGTTTGCCAACCATTTTAGACGATTAAGCTTAAGAATAAAATAAAATAATAATAAATTAAAATATTATTTCACATAATATGTGTGAAGTCTCGTGGTAATGGGGTATGGGGCAGATGTATTTCACATCAGTTTGACTGATAGATTTTTTATTTAGATGCAAGTAGGTGATCAGTCTTCTATTCCCTGCCAGACCAAGATTTTTTTCATCTCCACTGGGAATAGAACCCAGGACCTCCCGGTTGCAAGGCTTAAGCGCTTAACACTAGATCAAGGAGGCGGTTGTTTCAATTATAATTTATATTAATGATTTTATATCCTCTCGCTATTCAAAAAATTTGTAAGGTCAAGATGTAATTAAACAATTTTAGACAGACACGACTGAGATAACAACCGTTACAATTTTTGATAGCTGTTTTAGATTGTTGGAGGACGTTGAGTAATTGTATACCTAGATTATAGACTATAGAGGATAGATGCATTTAGAAGTTAACAATGAAATAAATTTATTTAAGTTTAGTTTAACTTGAAATTTACCATTTTTGAACTGAAAATTACAATTATCCGTAGTGGAGTAACAAATTCTCAAGGGTTTTGGCGGTTTGATTGTAGTTCATTTCGATTTTTAATTAAATAATTAAAATTTCATCAAATTAGATTTGTCAATTATTTCACTATTTATGTCGATTTACTGTTACAGTAAAATATAAATAAAACCAATCATTATTGGCAGCTTCATTCAATTTACAATGTATATAATATTTTATGAGTAAGGTTGAAAAATTATTTATTCAATATTTCAAGACAATGTATGGTTGTTAGTTTAGTAGTTAGTCAGATAAAAGAGTGTTAAATTTAAATAAGTTCTGATTAATAGTAATATTCTGACTCATAATTAGATATCTATGATATATCTTATGAGCAGTCAAACTTAGGCAGATTTTTGTTATGTAGTGTACACTGTATAATATAATTAGAAATAAACAGTTACAGCTAATAACGTTGAAATAATAAATTGCTCCAACAATTTTAATTTTGATTGACGAAATTCGTAAGTAGGTATTATTACAAAATAATTACTTATGTTGATTCAATGTAACAAATGCACCTCTCAACAAAATATTAAATTTATTCCGTTTACTCAAGAATTATTGCTGTAATTTATTAAATAGTTTAAAAACGACTGTAAAGTCAAAAGAAAAGAAGGATTAGTAATAGTAACTAGGTATGCTTATTCTAATTAACTGTTGATAATGAGAACATAATAAACTTTTCCTAATGACTTAATCTCAAATGGATAAAAAAAAGTGAATTCCCGTAACACCTCAGTGGCCATGTAAACCACTTAGCTACGGAGGCGGTAATGTATCTCAAATGAAAAATTATGTGAGAATTAAACAACTTTTAATTTAAAACTACTTACATCTAACAATACAAATTAATAGTAAAAATAAAATAAAAACATCGCGTTCTTCAGCATAAATTAAAAACCGACATAATATATTCTGGAATGGTAGTATGACGATGCAGCATCTGAATCATGTTGATTTTCTTGTGTTTTAGAATCCATTTGTGGATTAACGTTTTCTGAGGCGGGTAAAGGCTTCTCTACTTCAGAAATCTGTGGAATATTATCTTCAGGTTTCACGTCCGTTTCGTTGGTTTGAGCAACCATTGTGAATATTGGTCCTTCCACGGTCTCCATTTTCACAATAGGCAGTTTAATGGGGTTTACCACTTCTGGTGTAGCCGTGGTCTCGCTCATTACTTTTTCTTGCTCTTCTACTTTTTGGAAGTCATCGGGTATATCTTTTGAAAATTGAGTTGCCTCTACAACAGGTTTATTCTCAATATGTTCACCCTCTTGAAATGTATTTTGTGGCGCTACTTTGTTTGGGAAGAAATGTTGTAGTTTAATATCATTACCAATTGGTAAAAATTGACGTGTATGTCCATGGATTGAGTAGGCATTATCTCCATGATTAACTACAATTTTGCTTACGACCGCGTTGAATCTGTAAAAATTATAATATATATAACTATTAAGATGTATAAGTGGGTTTAGTTTTGGGTTTTCAAAAAAAGGAATTTGTAGTAAAGGTAAAGGTTAAAAAAGATTAAAAACCTTGGGAAGGAACTTGCCCTAATTCTGTCTTAATAAAACCAAATATGTAATGATAATTATAATTTTCAGAATGATTATTTTTAAAAACAACAGTATTATACCAAAAATTGATGATTCAAAAAGATTAAACATGATTTTACTGAATAATGATATTTTTACTTTGACTTTGTTACACTTTACAATTTTTTAAATTATCATGAAATGTACAAGTTCTTATTTCACACACTTTTATTTATAGAATATTTCTGAAGATTTCTTTACTAGTGAGATAGTACTAGGGTGAATAAGAAGTAATTATTGAAGTGAAAGGAAGATACCCGTTAATGTCATCAGCGTCGTAATGGACCTCTCTCAAGGATCCGTCAGCTTCCACCAGGCTGTATTTACCTCGCACTCTTTGCCCATCGCGTTCTTCATGATGATGTTTGTGATCGCCAGTCTTTTTATCTGATACAGCGTACTCAAATTCATATTTTGGGTAGGCCTGAAAATATAAATAAATATACCGAATATATAATTAAAATATTCTGAATTTTTATTAAAAATTTACAATAATGTACTTAAATATATTTACAAAAATACAAAAGGCTCAGCAAAGCCGTTAAGCGTACCCAAAATACTGGCAACATTATCGCGTTGTATTGCTATACCAACCCGTTGGCTAAATAATAAATACTAAAATATTATGTATTTTCCGTTATTGGATTTACGTGTGGAATATTTCGTTTTACGTAAATAATTTTTTTGTCTTAACCAATATAAATGCAAACTAAGGAATTTAAGGAAAAATACTTACGCATTTATCGCATTTATAATATTAATAAATGCGATAAATGCGTCTGTCTATCTATCTGAGAAGCTTTTACGCCAAAACCAACGAACTAATTTTGATGATTTTGACATAGATACAGATTAGGGCTTAAAGGGGATGAAAGGTGTATGGAGGTTCATTACTGTCGAAGCTATAGAAATAGGGAACACGGGGACGGAGTCGAGGGCAAAAGCTGGTATTATAATAGTATATGTAATTCGCAGATTACTTCTTATTAAAATTCAGTGCATACAAAGTTGCAACACTAGGAAAACATAATTTGATATCACTACATAGTATAAAACAAAGTCGCTTTTTCTTCCCCTATATCCCTTTGTATGCTTAAATCTTTAAAAATACGCAACGGATTTTGATGCGGTTTTTTTAGTTGATAGAGTGATTGAAGAGGAAGGTTTTTATATATGTTTTATACCAGTACAAAGCTGGGGCGGGTCGCTAGTCTATAATAAAATAAGAGTCTCATACGTTTTTACAAAAAATGTACTCACATATGTATCATAGTTATTATAAACGCGTTGCGTTCTTGGTGGATGATAGGTTTTGATTGTTTTCCAACCGCCTTCTCCTGTTTGATGTGCTTCTTTATAAAACTGGGAATGATCTATAACTACCGCTGAAGCGATGCTAGCTAAGACTACATAGATCAGCCCCTGAAACATAGAACATAATCTTGATATGACATCTTAATGAAATATCCAAATTATACAGTACTTATAATTATTATTGAATATAAACAGCAGAATATGATGTATCACATTTATACCTGTGAGCATGGAGTGAACACAGTTCTACATCTTTTTGATTTTCGTAGTTAATTATAATCAAATAAAATAACATGTGTTACATATTGGGCAACGGAACTTATTTATGAGGAATAAGCATATTTTCTTTAAAAAAATATTTATATACTTACTGATTTATACATTTTGCTAGGTTTGGTGAGTAGGTAACGTCGCACACAGAAGAACGAGCAAACTGCTGATGAGATCAGCCAAATCCAGTATTATATACTTTTCTAATTGCTATTATATAAATTAAGAAAAAAATTATTAAAGTTACTTTTCCATCTGATTGTATAGAGATTAACGCGGATTCAATATTTTTGATCCTTATCTCTGAACAATAATCGCAACCTATTGTATAGTAGTAACTTTCATAAACGTATTTATGGGCAGCGACAAAAATGTACCAATTTCTAAATCTAGCAAAAGATAAGACGTGTTGACAAAAATGATTCAGCAATATAAGATTTAAAGCGTAGCGTTAAATAAATTTACAATTGCAAATATCTGAATATCGACAAGTAATTTTTCATACGAAAGCTAACAAAAATGCTGTTTGTTATATATTTAATATTATTATAAATTGGAATAGTAAGTATATTTGTTTAATATTCTTTCACGTTTAATCTGTAAAATGGATTTAGATGCATTTTTGGTACGAAAATACATTTAAATAAAAAGTTAGAAATTTTTATTGTGAATTTACTTTTAATTGAAATAAATAGCAGACAGACATTATAGATTTTTATTATATGTATAAAATAGAGAAAGACAGAACTTCATCCTTTTATATATTTCATGTAGGTATTTTTGTAAATGAAAAGTACTTTGAATAACGCACTGTAACTGTTGCTTCAAGAAATGTGGTATGGTTATTTCTTTTGCTAAAAGATTTTATACAGCCGTGTGTAATTTATTTAATAATAATGGTGCCCTGCGGTTTCACCCGCGTAAATTTATTCGTAACATGAGGTTTGTTATATAGAATATTGAATACTTGTATCTGTATTAAATAAAACAAACAAATTAAAATGTTTTTTTAAACTATTCTTAGGCGTAATTCCTTAAGGGTAACTGAAAACATGATCTCTTTTATTTTATGTGCAATGTATGATACATTGCATCCAAACAATTTCTATACCGAAGTTGAAAAATAGAATATGTATTCCTCTTAAACCACTTCACAGGAACACACTATCGTTATATAAAGTATCCTATATGTTAATAAAGAGCATCTTATATTAACGTGCCAAATTTTTATAAATTCGTTCAGCCGTTTAACTGCGATTGAGTCACAAACATCCAAACATCCTCACAAACTTTCGCACTAAAGTGAGATTATTCAAATGTTGCGCCTGTTAAAAATTAAAAGCAAAGTTCATTAAAAATATTTTAAAGTTTTAATGTAATATTTCTTCTCGGGAAACACAACTACACATCAATATATTTTTAATGTATAAATATATAAAAAAACAGTCCACCAATCACAAATGTATCTCCCTCTTCATAACTAGAAATTTTCACGTTTTCGATCAGGAAATTAAAGGCGAAAATTTATTTTTAAAAGTGTATTCTTCTTGAGGTGCCATCTTTTATCGGAGGTCAGTTATCAGTAAGGCAATCTGAATCCTGGACACAGCGACTCGAAACAAGGATCTTGTGCTCATTGTATAAAAGTATATAACATATATTTTTTAAATTATAACTAACCCAACTAACCCGTTGTATTAAAAAATAATCTTTTTCCTTCAAACTACTTTAATATAAGCTACTGGGCAGTAGATTTAGATATTTGCTGCCAAGAAATGCGGAATGCCATATAAATTTTTGTGAAGTTTGTCGATTTCTAATAGCTATTCTGAGAAACAAATTTTAATAAAAAATTCTATAACAAATACCATAAGTTTGGCTTATCCGTTCTAGAGTTATAATTATATAGGAAGGTGAATCGTGACTTATAGAGATGTTAACTTTTAATCTTTTAGTTTTTCTTTGAAACAATGATTAGGAAGAGGTTATATTTATCAATTAAAAAAATATAATACTTGAGATAATTTATTTGCTACTAAATAAATAACTAATCATCATCATTCTTTTGGTAATTGCTTGTAAACTAGTATTTCTTTAGTGGTGGTAGTATTGGTGGGCGGGGGCAGCGTAGACGGGGGCTTTAAGGAGCACGGGGGCGGCCTTGACTAGAGTGGGGGCGGAGGTGGGAGCAGTGTTGTGTACGACCGCGTTGAAGCCGTTGTGGTCATCAGCGGAGTACTCCACGGTCCTGATGGAGCCATCAGCTTCGTGGAACGAGTAAGAGCCCTTCACGACATCGCCGTCACGAACTTCTTGTTGTTGCTTGTCGTCACCGGTGTGAGGGTCAGCAACAGAGTAGGAGAACTCGTATTTGGGGTGAGCCTGGAAATAACAGATTAGTTGTTTATTGGTAAAGTTATAAAAAAACAAATTAATAAAAAATGTAAGCAGATAACTTACGACTTCTTCATGAGCGAGAACTTTAGTAACGGGAGCGGCGTAGTGAACAGGGGCAGCGTGGTAGGCAACTTGGGCGGGAGCAGCGTGGTAGGCGACTGGGGCGGGGGCAGCTTGGTATACTTGAGCAGGAGCAGCGTGGTACACGGGAGCAGCGTGGTAAGCGACCGGCGCGGCAACAGCAAGCTTAGCTACGGGGGTGGCGATACCAAAGTTGGCTTGGGGCTGGTCATGACGGACAATGCTTTGGGAGGAGACAGCCGCGGCAGGAGAGTAGTGAACGGCGGCTGGCAGTAGACCAGCTGACGACACTGCCACTAAGGCGCAGAGAGCTACCAACTGAAATAAATTTGTTATGTATTATCATTTTTTTCATATCATTAATATAAGTGAGTAAAACTGATTACCAAATAAGGTTATGTTTTCAATTTGTATAGATAATTTTTCAAATAATATATTTTATTGCTAAGATGTTATAATACCTACTTTGGAAAACATGTTGACTGTTTCTGTTTAAGGTGCAGAATGATTTTTTAGCTTCAACTTTCTGGTTATATACGAGCTTCAATTCCTATCTTATCAATGAAAAGACCTTGCCTGAGGCACTACGAAATAATGTATAGCACTTAATTCTTTCGTTGACATTCTCAAAGTTTAAGCATGAATAATGTGTGAATAGTGAATAATTTATTTTGACCACAACTATTACAGTTATTTCAAACTTGAACTTGTATTTTGTGTTTTAGGCTAACACGAGTCGATTAGTATTAATATATTTAACGGTACATTAAACTGAAAATTTGTGAGATTTAAAAAATTATAAGAGGTGTTGATATGGTTCAGTTGTGTTTCTGTTGAAATAATAGATACGTTTCAGTTTTAATTTCAGTAAGATCCATAATAAATGATATTGTATACCTTACAAATTTACATACATATCTACTGATACAAAAATTATGAATCAAGTCTAATTGATGGCGGTGGTTGTTCACCATTCTGGTTCATCAAGAGAAAATTTACCTATTTTGGGCTAAAAATTTCTAACACACATTGTCTATGTCAACATTGCACCAAAATCTATGAATCCAAGGGTTATGATGAAAATGAGCAATAACAAGTTTATAAAAGTTTATAAAAGTAATGTTGGACACCCGTCCAAACGTCATATAACCATTATATAGGTATGTAATTAATAAGACATTATTTTGTAACGTTTCTTCCTTCAATAATAAGTGAATGTGAACCTACCGACTAGTTTTCGAACCCATAGTGATTAATGGCCCAGAGCAAGGTCACGTATAATCATGTTAGACAACTTCCACCACTGTCATCTGAAGTAATATCAATTCATTTTTTCGTATATAAGATCAGTGTTATAGAAATAATTTATATCATTCGACATTTGTACGTTCTGATAAAAGAAACATGCTTTCCAAAGTAAGTAACTGCAATTGCTAAAAAGTTATTAAATAATCTAAAATAAAATAATTATTACTTTATTTGACCTTTGTGTTTACAGCTAGTAATACTCTGCGCCTTTGTGGCTGTGTCATCAGCTGTTTTACTGCCGGCTGCCGTGCACTACTCTTCCGCTGCAGCTGTCTCCTCCCAGAACATTGTTCGCCATGAACAGCCACACTCCAACGTTGCCATTGCCGCTCCTCTAGCTTACCAAGCTGCCCCAGTGTACCACTCTGCTCCGGCCCAACTTGCCTACCATGCTGCTCCCGCCCAAGTTGCCTACCACGCTGCCCCTGTTCACTACGCCGCTCCCGTTGCTAAAGTTCTCGCTCATGAAGAAGTCGTAAGTTATCTGCCGTTTGTATTTCTTTGTTAAATTATACATTTGCCTATAAACAGCTAATGTGTTAATTCCAGGCTCACCCCAAATACGAGTACTCCTACTCTGTTGCCGATCCTCACACCGGTGACAACAAGCAACAACAAGAAGTTCGTGACGGCGATGTCGTGAAGGGCTCTTACTCGTTCCACGAAGCTGATGGCTCCATCAGGACCGTGGAGTACTCCGCTGATGACCACAACGGCTTCAACGCGGTCGTACACAACTCTGCTCCCACCGCCGCCCCCACTCTAGTCAAGGCCGCCCCAGTGCTCCTTAAAGCTCCCGTCTACGCTGCCCCCGCCCACCAATACTACCATTAAATTAGCACCAAAAAATTAGCATCCATTTTTAATTTTTAATAAATACATATTATTTATTGTAAAATATAAATCTTTCTAATTACAACCTTTTTTTATTATACATCAATCTATAACTTTTTCTTAAAAATTCATTGACAAACTTTCAACAATAAACTTGTTTGAAGAATTCAATAAGGCTCTTGACAAAATTTTATTACTCTTAGTTTAATGAAAAAATAAATCAAAAAGCAAGCATGATAATTTACAATCGAAAAAACAAGAAATATAATAAATTTTTAAATTTCAAGCCTGAAAGGAAAGCATGGGTGTTGTACAGAAAAAATTCACTAGCAACACTAACGACTTAAATGAGAAGTCATTGATTGCTATTAATTTCCTTTATTCCAAGGTTAATTAATGGTTCAAAAATTCTATTTCCCACAGAGTTACATCATTTTGTCGATCGTAACTTGTTTCGTTTTATTATTAAATTTTTACACATTTAATGCGGAAATTTATAAAAAACTATTTCCTTTATTACTTTTACTACGCCTTCGAAAGTAGGTCATTTAATAAAAAGCTTACCAGTTTAGGTGTAATAGCTATACTGTAGCCACTCGAAAACTACCTTCATTTTCAAAGAAAGTTTTTCTTTTTTTACTTTATTTTGATACAAATAGTTACAAAATAAAGTCAAATTCATAGATCAAACTTTACTTTGGGATTAAAGACTACAAGAAATAAAAACAATTAAGTACCATCTATGTAGAATTTATACTTCAGTATACAAAAAAGAGTAACCTTTGACGTTCAAACCGCACAGCAGTAAGATACAGGATTCGTCGTAATTATGAATTTGACAATAATTATCATCCCATCACCTTATCGGAAAGCTATAAATATACAAATGGGATGTCAAGATCATGAGACGGGAGATCGAGGGTGTAAGACATTCGTGTAGTTGGTTGTTATTAAGCTTAGGCTTGACAAAACATGAAATTACCTTTATATACTTAATACATTTAACTGAAAAAAATTTATAAGAACAAAGAATATTATTATAATTGCCGAAAATACTAATTTTATGACGGATTTTTACGACATGTTTACTAATTTTAGTGTAATGTAATGCACATAAAATTATAGTATTTTTTTGTAACTAAAACCCGGAAATTGATAAATATAGTTATTTTTAAATCACTTAAATATAAATCCATCGGAAATACACATTAATTATTTAAATTTATTACATAATAAATCGGTATTTATATTCATTTCAAAACTTTATACTGCAAGTTTTTAAGTTCAATATGAATAACATTAGCAACTTAAGAAAACCAGCCAAGTGCGAGTCGTACTCGCGTAAGAAGTGTTCCGTATCTATAAAAATGAGCAAAAAAAAAATCACATTTGTTGTATGGGAACCCCCTTAAATATTTATTTTACCATATTTTAAACAACAGAAATACATTATCTGTGAAAATTTCAACTGTCTTACTATCACCGTTAAAAACAGTCTGGTGATAGACGGACGGACAGCGGAGTCTTAGTAATAGGGTCTCATTTTACCCTTTGGGTACGGAACCCCAAAAAGTTAAACCTCTACTTACTCTTAAACTTAAACTAGTTTGTAAAAGTTTTATTATATCAAATAGTGATAAGTCCTTGACCCAGAAATGACTAAGGACAAGGTGAGGCTGTCAAGATTAAAAGTTGAACATATTAATAATTCATGGGTTATTAATACCGTATCATAGGGCATTTTTGATATATGATTTTTAGACGTTTAAGAACTTCATTCATATACGAACATTAATAATGTGTTATGATTTTAAGTAAACAAATGTTCCCTGTATTATATGTATTTATATATGGTAAAATATCAAAATTAATGAATGGTTTTGACGTGGAAATACAGTAGCGAGATTAAAAATATATTATTAACCGCTAATTTATTATAGAATTTGTTATAGAAATGGTCATAATAAGATTTTTATTTAGATAATAAATATATATAAAAAATCACGATAGCTGAAGCGCACATTCAATTAATAAAAAGCCAACGAATATACAGTAGTTATTAATATTTGTGTCATCTTTGAAGCAAACTGAATAATTATTATAACGAAATCCCGAAGATAAAATTACATTTACTTATAACATTTATGGACTTTCATATGAAATTTAAATGAGCTTCTAAAGATTGAGCTAATAAAAATTGTAAATCCACATTTTAAAAATTAATTTGTTTCCCCTTTCCGCTTAAACTATTGAACTGCATTTGATAAATAGCAAGGACGTAAATGATGTTATCTATAACTTTTAATACTTAGTTATCTGCACACAAATTTGGACTAACATCAGATTGATAAAATTATCTGAGACTGATTTATGTTGGCTAATGCGTCACGCGTAGGCATATGAATGAAAGTAATCCGCTGTGTAATACATTCCATTGAAGTACCCTAAGGCAAGGTAACATAAGGAGCCAACCTATAAAATATGAACGACCACTTGAAAAAATATCATTCATCTAATAGAACAAAGACAATAAACATGTTCTCAAAAGTAAGTTTAAAATCATAAATTAAATTAAAATTTTCTACTACTTAGTATAAGTTTATTATTGCCAAGAAAACATTGTATCTATTGACTTTTATTAATTGAAAAAATCTTTTCCAGTTGGTAGCTCTCTGCGCCTTAGTGGCAGTGTCGTCAGCTGGTCTACTGCCAGCCGCCGTTCACTACTCTCCTGCCGCGGCTGTCTCCTCCCAAAGCATTGTCCGTCATGACCAGCCCCATGCCAACTTTGGTATCGCCACCCCCGTAGCTAAGCTCGCTGTTGCCGCACCGGTCGCTTACCAAGCTGCTCCCGTGTACCACGCTGCTCCTGCTCAAGTTTACCAAGCTGCCCCCGCCCCAGTCGCCTACCACGCTGCTCCCGCCCAAGTTGCCTACCACGCTGCCCCTGTTCACTACGCCGCTCCCGTTACTAAAGTTCTTGCTCATGAAGAAGTCGTAAGTTATCTGCTTACATTTTTTATTAATTTTTTTTTTTTATAACTTTACCAATAAACAACTAATCTGTTATTTTCAGGCTCACCCCAAATACGAGTTCTCCTACTCTGTTGCCGACCCTCACACCGGTGACGACAAGCAACAACAAGAAGTTCGTGACGGCGATGTCGTGAAGGGCTCTTACTCGTTCCACGAAGCTGATGGCTCCATCAGGACCGTGGAGTACTCCGCTGATGACCACAACGGCTTCAACGCGGTCGTACACAACACAGCTCCCACCTCCGCCCCCACTCTAGTCAAGGCCGCCCCCGTGCTCCTTAAAGCTCCCGCCTACGCTGCCCCCGCCCACCAATACTACCACTAAAATTATCCTTTAGTTGTAATTCTGACCAAATGATTGTAGACTATTTATTATAAAAGAATAAATGATTATTTCAAAATAAACGCAGATTTTTACTTAAAATCTTCAAGCTTCATAGAGGTAATTACAATAGTAAATAAATTTATAACCGACTGTCAAAAAAACAAAAACAAAAAGGAGGTTATTAATATTACACGTTTTTAATATTTGTGAGGGTATAACATACCTCATATGCAATTTTAATATTACAAATTATTATAATTAAATTGTGTGTATAATTAAAGTCAATACAATGAGGACTGAACTCAAAATGAATGAACTCTTAAAAAACACACTTATCTCATTATAATATCAATATTTACCTATTAATAAAACTCTAGAAATATATTGTAATAAGCGAATAACAATAATGTATCATACATTAATATTACTAATTGCAGAAAAGTGTCCTTTCTGCATCTACGAGTATGTTACCAGGGATCTTACTAATACAATGCAACCACAAGAAGTTCCAATTTGGTAGAAAAGAAAGCCTTCTGTTCTATGTTTGAAGCGTATATGTAAGATTAAATAGTACGTCATCTAAGAGGTTATTCGGTCAAATTGCATACTTCTATTGGCGATTATCTGAAGGTTGATCTACATTTCTTAAAACCAGTACATACGTAATGGCGCAATTATTAAAATTTGTCTTGTATAATAATGTAGATAACGCATTTAAAGGGTTAAGTCCCGTGAAAATTGAACTTAAGATCAGTGAAACTGGCGCAGTAATAAATCTGTCTGATGCTTTTCGGGGGATTATTTAATTTCACGTACCTATCTATAGTTACTTTTATGATCGTCTGTCTTTTTCTGGATTATAGAGGTCCGTATTAAATAAATATATTGTTAGGTAAGTAGGTATAAGTATTATGGTACAATCATTAATAATACTAATAAATAATAATATTAATACTAATATAATGGAATAGTTGAACTAAAAATTTAAATTTTAAAATAGTTTAATGCTGTGGAGTTTGACATTTATTTTTAATTGGATGGGAGGCTAAGAAAGTTTTGTGAAAATTTTGCTCATTTTGCGAAGGAACTTTCCGTACTAATAAAAATTCATTTAAATGGGGTAACGCCTTATGCGGTATAAATGCAAAATTGAATGCGCGCGCTACGTTCAAATGAAGTCGAGGCGCCTTAACAACTAAATACGGCTGAATACTTGGCGATTCCAAGTCTAAGAGATTCGTAGGATGTCTGAAACAATAATTTATAATATATAGGAAAGTTCATGTTTTAACAGTTAAGTACATATTATTTGAAATGTTTTAAAGTTCCTGAGAATTGGTAATTTAAATTGTGGAACATAGCTACACCACTTTCTCTTATAACAGATAAACAATAAAGTAAAAACTCATGTAAAAGAGAGTGACCTGAAGTAATATTTATAATTACATTAAATTAAGGTAACAAAATTATAATTACAATTTGAAATCCCTTCAGCCCTAGTTTTTGAGGAAGACACATTTTTGGGTCTGTTTTATTGATCATTTTATTTACTAAAAAGCCTTCTGTGTTTACCCTGTTGACACGTTTATTTGTTTACCCGGAATTGTAACCCAGGACTACAGACGCAACACGCATTGAAAGATCAGTGAACTACTTAACACGGAGGAGGTTTAATTATAATAGTTAGATAGCTTATTTGTTTGCTAATTTGTGTTATATAATTATTAAAAAAAAAAAATTTACCTGTCGCCATTGTTTTGGTCGGCTCGATTGAATCGGCTTTCTCCATTACTTTCCTGTCGGTCGTTTGAAATAGGAACTATACTGTTCTGAATATTGTTGTTTTTAATTGGATTACTAGCTTTTTTATGTTCTGGGTTATATTCTAGAACATAGGGTACGTGGCTTTGTTTCTGTAAAAATGCATTGATAATACTAATTACATAAGTCACACAATATAATAGATCAAAATAATGTATTGAATTTAACATCAATACATATTCGTATGTCATATCAATATTCTTATAATTATTTATTTCTACGTAGCATAAGCAAAAACAAAAACAATAAAAGATGAATAACATAAAAAACAATATTATCTTCTCGTGTAAGAGAGAATACTTAAATTACTGTCTTTAAACATCTTACATATTTAAAAAAAAATGTATTAAACAGAAGTTAGTTGACATAATATGTATACCTTAAAATTCTCTTCATTATAAATATTTTCCTTTTCAGGATTTATTTGTTGCTGTAATTGTAAATTGTAACCTGGTACGAAAGGTAGGAGAGCTTTATATGGTGTGTGAGATTCCTTTTGTTCAAAACGTGGTTCTAAATTGGATGCACCCTCTTTGTCTCTTCTTGAATATTCCGCCACAGAGGCTACCGTACTATAAATTTCATCATTGATTTCTGGAGGCTTTAGAAGCAACGGTGCGTATTGCATTTTCTCAATGTTTGATTTCGGAGACTTAAATGATCGATAAACGGTCACTTTATACGGAAAAGGTAGGTTATATCTAGTATAACCCTCTTGATCGGACCTCACAAGACGAACTATTGTTGTAACTATGAGCTGCAATCAAAACACAAAATATGTGCGGATGTCAAAACAAAAAATTTACATACTTTCGTATAACTTACTATGAGAAACATTTTGACGAGATTCAAGTTTTGGATACGTTCATAGGTATATAAGTATATTAGTTTTATTAATTTCGAGTGGCACTCAAATGTTCAATTAATTCAACGTGCACCACCGACACTGAGAATGAATGACTATAATGGTTTTCTTGATGATGATATCAGAACGTTTGTTTTATTCTCATAATATAATAGTCTATTGTCTAATGGATTACTTTAAGAATCAATGATAACAAATACAACCTGTATATGTTTAGTGACCAAATTAAATAAAAATCGTTAAAAATATTAAAGCTAAAGTAAATTATATAACAGACTGCTGTTATAATATTTTATGTTTTGTCATAAAGCTTGATTAAACTAAAGGTTATATGCCAGTTATTAGAATTAAATAATTATTTTTAGACGTACTTGAAACAGCCACAAAGAAACTGTTTTATTATATAATTTATAACTCATCTTGATACAGTGATGAGGCGTGGCAATGAACTTTTTAATTCAATGACGATGGGCTCGTGGCTTCTTTCTTCCTAACCTTCATAACGTTTTTAACCGACCTTCAAAAAAACCAAAAAGGAGGTTATCAATTCGACGTGTATTTTTTTTTTTTTTTTTTTTTTTTTTTTTTTGGCGATGTTCCGCTCGTACGTCGCCATTTGTAGACCGATTTGGATGAGTGAGGTGTCAAACGATAGGGTAACTCGTCGAAGTGGTCCCATTTTTTTTTAGAATTTTTACAATCAATAGTTTTCAGGTTATTGAAAGAATAGTTTCACAATCGGACGAGAAATCGCTGAATTCCGCGCGACCATGTCGTGCTTATTTGCTTATAACTCTATGATTTATGAATTCTTATCGATGAATTAGATGTTATTCGATTTAGTATTAAATTTGCAACAAGATAAAATAAGAATCAAAATAATTTGATTTATAGTTTTAGAGATATTGAGGTTATAAAATAAAAAATTGAAAAATCTTCAATTAGTTCGCTTTAGCAATAGAGATGTCCATGTTGTATTAAATATATACTAATTATAATAAATTGATTTAATTAACACTCATATTGTCAAGCTTTTGACGGAATTTTATGCTAATCTAAGCCAAATATTTAATGTTATGGAGCAAAACTTGTCAACAGACAAAAACATGTCATACGTTATTGTTTACGCGTCCAGTTTAGATCTCTATAGCTCGATGTAATATCAGTTTATATCGATGACTTATATACCATTTTATAAAACATTAAAAGGGTCATATATGATAGTAAAATCAATAAGGTAGAAGAAATACTTCTAGAGATAGAGAGAATATAGTAACTGAGTTCCTACGGGAAATCACAATGTGCGTTCACTTGCTTACTATAAAACACCATGAAAACTTAATTTATATGAACGATATTACTTAAATTTTTGGTATTAAACGATTCAGTTTTGCGTTTTCTTATTTTCATTAATTTGAAAATATTAAATTAAATTAATTAAATTAGTTTTTAGTGTATAAAGTAAGCGTAAAGTCAGAGCGTCCATGTTGGTTTCGTTTTGATGGTATGATAACCAACTACCTATACGGTTTAGAAGAGCCACTCAAAAGTATAAAATAAATTAATTTTAAACAAAAAAATAAAACCGACCTCAAAACGCACTGAAAAGTAAAAAATAAATTTTGTATTATAAATGAACTTACTATAAATAAATGACGTAAATAGTGTTGATAAATAAAATTCATCTAAAATTCTAGAAGGACATAAAACTTTCATGTTGTTTTTGAAAGGCGGTGCCAAATATATAAATAAAGACTTATCGAATATTCCTGGACTTCAATAAAAAAAAAAAATTGAATGGCTTGGCGCCGCGTTTCAAAGAGCATCATGAAAGTTTTATGCCCTTCTAGAATTTTAGATGAATTTTATTTATCAACACTATTTACGTCATTTATTTATAGTAAGTTCATTTATAATACAAAATTTATTTTTTACTTTTCAGTGCGTTTTGAGGTCGGTTTTATTTTTTTGTTTAAAATTAATTTATTAGTATTGTGATGAGAAACTGGTTTATAAAATTCATTCATTACATATTTGTGATAAAGAATTAGGTAACACCGATGTTCTAATCCTGTCAGCATTGAATATCATATGCTCAATTTATCTTATCCGTTCTTAATTTCATTTTATTTTGATAGCAACAATAATATACAATACCTTTATAAATCACCAGAAATAATATAATATTGAAGTAATAGAGTAAATAATGATTTTTAAAGGAGTGTATCTAAACAGACATGATTCTACTTGTGATGGAAACGTAAACTTAATGGAGTGGTGAAAGTATCATTAACATTGAAAGGATTTTTAAAACTGTTTCAACATTAAAAATATTTTGCACTGGTTTTGATTTGTCCAAAAAGCTGACCTGGCTGACCTTGACAAACCAATTGCTTACATGATTTAGTATTTAAGCAAGTAATTACAGTTTCAATGCATCAGTGATCACAGAAGGATAACACAAACATGTACTCCAAAGTGAGTTTTGTCTTAATGAATTTAAACATTAATATGTAGTCAATTTTATGTTTTTAAAATATATTTTCACTTAATTTTCTTTACATATAAGTAATAATATCTTTAATTTTCAGATAATTGCTTTGAGCGCGGTGTTGGCGGTAACCAGCGCTGGCCTGTTGAGCGCTCCTGCGGCTCACTACTCCCCTGCTTCCGCGGTTTCCTCACAGAGCATCGTGCGCCATGAACAGCCCATCGCCGTAGCATCTCCCGTCGCCTACCATGCTGCTCCAGCCGCCTACTCTTCTCCTGCTCGCTACTCTTCCTCTGGGGCTGTCTCCTCACAGAACATTATCCGTCATCAACAACCCATCTCTGTAGCCGCACCAATTGCCTACAACTCTGCCCACATCGGATACAACGCTGCTCCTCAAGCCTACGCTCCCGCTCGTTACTCATCTGCTGGCGCAGTCTCTTCTCAGAACATCGTGCGTCATGGACAGGCATACGCTCCCGCTCGTCTCGCTTACCAGGCCGCACCTGCTGCAGTAGTGGCACCCATCGGTTATGCTGCTCCAGTGGTCCACGCTGCCCCAGCCCGCGCCATCATTGCCCAGCACGAGGAATACGACGCACACCCCAACTATGACTTCGCTTACTCCGTAGCTGACGGCCACACCGGTGACAACAAATCCCAACACGAAAGCCGCGACGGCGATGTTGTTCGTGGGGAATACTCACTGCTTGAAGCTGATGGCTCAGTCCGTCGCGTTGAGTACTCCGCTGATGATCATAATGGCTTCAACGCCGTCGTTAGCAACTCTGCCCCCGCCCATCACTCTGCGCCCGCTTACGCCCCAGCTTCTGTTCTTGCCCACCATTAAATTTGAAAGGATGTTTTTTTTTAAATCTAAAGTAGATGCGTACCTATTTATTCTTAGATTAATAAATAATGAATAAAATTACATTTCTTTTCAATATATATCTTATAAAACCCTATCAGACTAAAGTATGCGCCCAATCAAAAGTTAATAATTGATTAATGTTAAAAAAAAGAAAATAAGTAGTTGCTTAATTCAAAATATATTCTAGTAGCCATTGATTTATACTCATATACAGTTTTATATTTCTGTTTGTATCGAATAAACTCAAAAAGTATTAAACCTATTTGTAAAAGAAAATTACTCTGATGGGAATATAGAGAGATTCTGAGTGGCATAAGCTATATTGTATTATAAGTATGCCAACGCGGTCTTAGTCGCGATGAAAACTTGTTTTGTTTATGAAAAAAATATAATGCATAACAAAACTTATATCGGTCGACAGTGTATTATGGTTAAAGAATATATAACTTGAAAATAACTCAAATAAAATTTAAACTTTTTTATTTTAACAAAACATCAATTCAAAAAGAAGGAAAGGATATACAAACATTTTAAATCAAACAATAACTTGGAAATTTAAGAGGTCAAGTTCAGGCTTTGGTTATTTCAGCTTCTTTTGGTTTTGAACGACTAACTACTGCATTAAAGCCTTTCAATGGATCTGCGATATATTCGACTCTGCGTATAGAGCCATCAGATTCCAATAAAGAATATTCGCCACGAACAACATCCCCATCTCGGCTTTCCTGATGTTGCTTGTTATCTCCAGTTTGGTTGTCAACGACGGAATAGGCGAAAAAGTAGTGAGGTTTTTCCTAGAAGACAAACACGTTTATTATAAAAATGGTATTAAATATTGACAAAGGACAAATATATGTAATTGGTATTTTAAACATATTCTTTGTAAAATTACAATACAGTATAATATTAAATGAGAAGGCTAAAGCCAGATTGTTTGCTTTTAATGCTTAAATATTTTAATTGCTAAACTTTATATAATGCTTAACTTTACCTACTAAACGTAATGGAAAAAGATATTTCTTCATCAAACAAAAACAATAAAATATATACGCAAATGTATATTTTGTTTTCATCATAAAAATAATGTAATATTAAATAATTATAATACATACCTCTATTTCTGGTTTCGCTTCAATTATTGCCTCAGGAATCACGTGATGATGAGGATGTACAATTGGTTCTACGTATACTAAGGGCTCATTAATAGCTAATTCCTCAATTGCGGGGGCATACTTCAATGGGGCTGATGTGTAGATGTTTGAGTAAGGACTAGCGGGATAATTAAAGGGATAGGAGTGATAAGCTAGAGGTACAGAAGGGTTTGCAATGATATTTGCCAATTCCGGCTGAAATCCGGTAAAGGGTGAAACAGCGTGATGGTGGCTTGTATGAATGACTCCTGCGTCAGTAAGAGCCACTACAGCACACAAAGACAGTACCTGGAATATATTAAATGATAATAAATATAACCTAAAGTCGTCCCGATACTTCTGGATGTTTGAAATTCTAGATCTTACAATTAATGATTAATTTTCTATTTTTACCGACTTTAAAAAAGGGAGGAGGTACTCTATTCAACTGTATTTTTTATGTTTGTTACCTCAGAACTTTCGAATGGGTGAACCAATTTTGATGATTCTTTTTTTTCTTTGAAAGCTGGTGTGGACTTATCTAAGTTTCATTAAAATCTGTTCAGTAGTTTTTACAATTTGGTGTTTTTTGTTAAAATTATAACATTATATTATGTTAATAAGTAAAATAACTAAATAAGAATATTGAGTTAATAAGATAATTTTTAAACACGTTGTTTACTCACTTTAGAGATCATTTTCAGGTGTTTGAAATCCAAACTACAACCCACAACTGATACTCTTTTCAAAAATTTGACAGCTTAAATAGTACGAATTTTCAGCATAACGAAGTAGGCTTGTCCATAACATTTTCCTTTGTTCTAAATAAAATGCGCTACAATATTACTTCATACACACATACATAATGCTCTGAAAACGTAACGTCAAAAGTATATTACTGAAGTCTTTTGTTTTGCTTTGTTTTAGTTGTACTATGAAGTGAAACAATAACTGGATTTGTTCCAAAACTAATTGTGAAACATAGCAAACATTGGGGAGATATTTCGTAAGTTAGTAGAAAGACTGTTTTAATTTTAAGGAAATGTAACCCGTAAGCTTCGGATTCTTAATTTTAAATTAATTAGAAGTAACAAACGCTAGACCATATTCGTTAGATCTTAAACGTTCTAAAAATCAAACCTAATTGTCATGCTCACATCAATAACAAACACGTTATTTTAATTATTCTAAAGATTTTATTTATAAAGTGAAACTTGTCTTTGCTGTTTTTTGCATTATTCAAACGAAACTAGCAATCGTTTTATCAAAAAGCTTAATATTTTGTGCCTTTAGTGTATTTGATCGTATAGCTCTGATAAAAATATTATAGCATTGTTTTCGTAATAAATTAATGTTGTTGTTTGTAATCTTACTTAACTGCTAGACACCTAAAAGAGAGTTTTAGTCAATTCAGTATTAAAATTTATTTGAGGTCAACGAGTTTACGATCTACTTTTGATTTCATAATCATTATTCTTACCTGTTTCTTTCATCTGACGAATAATCGCCTAGCACATAGGACCATTATATAACTTTCTCACCTTGTTAAAGTTTAGGTAATTAATATGATTTCCATTCTAAATAAAAAATAATCATATCTATTTCGTATTTTTAAGTAAAAAGCGATCAATAACCAATTACTCTCAAGTATCTTATTCTCTTTTAAACAATGCATTTATCTTAGTATACTCGTATATAATGGTATTCTTGTAGTTTTATAATGTTATTAATTTTATAAGGAACAAAAATGTGCTGCTAAAAAACGGAAATTATAATGAATGTTCTTATTCCTTAGTCTTTTTCCTTATTCCATTATCAAAATTAAAATGTCAGTTGTCACAACTAACATTTCATGACCACCGGTTAAGAAATGTTAAGACAAAACCATATTTTGACATATTATTTAGAGTTAAACTTTAATATATTATTATATTATAATTTAATAAAGTCTATACATATACTCGCACACAGTACCTATAAAATACCGAGAAATTCGGTTAGTAACATTAATTACCGGAATGAATGACGATTCATTATCATTCGATAATTATGTGACATAAAGTTTGACATGTATCAAATCTTAGCTGCAGTTCAAGTTAAGTTCACTAATTAAACATTTATAAGAAGAAATTACTTATAAAATAGACTTATGTTTGTACTGGCCTCGACGTGTTTGTATATGTATGCTAAACAACTGCAAGAAACTTAATGCGGTTTCGTCAATGTTATTGCAACTCAAACAGCAGGTAGGCAGGTATTGTAGGCCTCGCTGTGACTCATCTTCGGAAATTGCTCCTCGAACATATAATATATAATAGTTACCTTATTTCTAATAAGATCAAGTGGGTATCGACTAGAAAATTATTAATTATTTTTCATTTGCAATGTTTTCAAAATGGACTTTAATTAGAACTATCTATAATTATCTTACTTAAAACCAGTTTTTCATGTGTTATATGTAGGTATGTTGAAGATAATAAAATAATATTATTAAATTATTATTATTAATTATAACTTTGTGTCCATTGGGATTATTCAGTAGGTATGTATATCGTCTAACCGACTCCGTGGTTAAGTGGTTTACGCTTCTGAAAATTACGGCGAAGGTCCTGTGTTCCAATTGTATCTTTCATTCAAAGGAAATATAGAAGAAAACGTATTGTATTGTTGTAGACAGTCAATTTAATTTAGTAATATTAGTTTTATGTAACTTATTAGTGTCTATAACCGTGTAATGAAAATGAATTCCTTAAAACTTTTTTATGTACTAGCTGACCCAGTGAAATTCATACCGTTCCTTTATTATTGTGATTGAAACTGTACTTGAAAAAAATTGCCTTATTCAGTGAATCGATCTAAAAGTACTCATATGGGAAAGAAATTGTATTTTTTATATAGATTTCAAATATAACGTCAGGTGTTAAAATGTTTAGAAAAAAATATGTTTGTATACTTTGATGATTATATGATGTATGTATATATTATGTACTAAACAGGATGAAAAAATTAAATTATTTGTAATTTTTTTAATAAATAAATTCTTACATGAATTGAAAAGCTATCAGTTAAAATTAGGCCATTAGTGAGCGATGATGGGCTGAGCGTGGGTAGCGTGGGCGGGAGCAGAGTTGCTGACGATGGCGTTGAAGCCGTTGTGGGCATCCGCAGAGTATTGCACGCGGCGAATTGAACCGTCGGCTTCAAGAAGCGAGTACTCGCCATGTACAACGTCACCGTCGCGGCTCTCGTGCTGGGACTTGTTGTCTCCGGTGTGGCCGTCAGCTACGGAGTAAGCGAAGTCGTATCTGGGGTGTGCGTCGTATTCCTCGTGCTGGGCAATTATGGCGCGGGCTGGTGCAGCGTGGACCACTGGGGTTGCGTAAACGGTGGGTGCCACTACTGCAGCAGGTGCGGCCTGGTAAGCGTAACGAGCGGGAGCGTATGCCTGTCCATGACGTACGATGTTCTGAGAAGAGACTGCGCCAGCAGATGAGTAACGAGCGGGAGCGTAGGCTTGAGGAGCAGCGTTGTAACCGATGCGGGCAGTGTTGTAGGCAATTGGTGCGGCTACGGAGATGGGTTGTTGATGACTGATAATGTTCTGTGAGGAGACAGCCGCAGCGGAGGAGTAGCGAGCAGGAGAAGCGTAGGCGACTGGGGCAGCTTGGTAGGCGACGGGAGCTGCCACGGCGATGGGCTGTTCATGGCGCACAATGCTCTGTGATGAGACTGCGGCGGCGGGAGAGTAGTGACCCACGGGAGCGCTTAATAGGCCAGCGCTGGATACTGCTAGCACCGCGCTCAAGGCAATAATCTTAAAGAAAAACATCGATTAGTAACCTGTACTATTATTTCTAATAACAAGTATAATAAGTAAAATGTTTAAATAACTCATTAACTTACTTTAGAGAACATGTTGGAAGGAAGGAATATTTGTCACTGATACAATTAAGGACTTACTGTTATTTTTATACTAAAGCTTTTAATATCTCAAGGTCGACTAGGTATCAAGTTTACAGTATTATAAAATAATGAATGTAAAAAATATCTACCACCAGCGAAAGTTTGGCGACAGGTTTTGGAAGTAAGTTCAAGACTATTACAAAAACTTACCAATTAGGTACTTTTAACCCACGCTTATCTTTTTTATTATAAGGTCGGCCAAAAGATATTTTTTGTAACGTTTTATTGTAACTCTGTTTAATATGATGATGATGAAAACTATTATTTTGTTGTTTAGCAAAATATATATATATATCTAACACTCTGTCTATATCTCTTATATATTTGATTCTCCGTAATTTATAATATTATGAAACTATTGAGTGAATTAATTTCATAGTTTATAGTGAGTACGGTAGATAATACGCAGGGAAAATAATTTATAATAAAACTAGCGACCTGCCCCGGCTTTGCACGGGTATAAAACATATATAAAAACCTTCCTCTTCAATCACGCTATCTATTAAAAAAAACCTCATCAAAATCCGTTGCGTAGTTTCAAAGATTTAAGCATACAAAGGGATATAGGGGAAAAAAGCGACTTTGTTTTATATTATGTAGTGATGTCAATCGCATAATGATCTGCGATTTCGTCTCTCACTATTATCTCCGCAAATATTTTCTTCTTTTACAACAAATATGTATAGTTTATTATTAAAACAATATAATTGTAATTTTGAAGGTGTACTACAAGCAAGGATTCTGCAAGTAGATACTATTATTAATTAAATCAAAAACATATATCTAGACGAATTACTTATATTCTTTTTGGTTTTCTTGAATTTCTCAAAAAAATGAAAAAAATTGATCACATATTCCTATATCTGGTGGTCCTCCACCTTGATGTCAAGTATTAATTTATTTATTAGGGTTCATCCACAGGTATTTACAAACAATTTTTTTAAATTAATTAGGAAATAGAATTAGGAACTATATGCACAACTTTAAGGAGCGAACACAGCATGCATAAAAAACAGTAAACAGAAAGCCACACAAATTTTAAAACGAGACCGTAGCGCAATTGTGAGGTAGACCCATGGCATAATATTTCAAAAGACTCTAATATAGAGTTCGAACCGAGTACGGTTTGATGGTAAGGAGGAAAAAGTTTGATATGTCGACGAGGGAATGATCTATCGAACAAAAAAAAGGATAATTCAAATTGGTTAATAATTTATTGGCTTCATAATCGTGTAATAAATGTACAAAAAACATGAACTCGAAGTTTTTGATGTCGGTTGAATATAAAGCTTGCTGACAATCTATAACGAATTTTGGGGATAGATGAGACTGAAAAACCACATTATCTTATATATTATAGTATTTTGGGTACGCACCCTAACGGCTTTGATGAACCTTTTGTATTTTTGTAAATATATTTTTAAGTACAATATTGTAAAAAATTTTTGTTAATTCATTACCTATATTAAAATTAATAAATATATTTATTAAATTATTTATATTGTTCTTATATATTAATTCCGTGTAAATGATGTTGCGTGTATCAGCTTACAGTATATATTTAGAAAAATCAATCCTTATTATAATATTTACTGATTACAGACTACAGGTATATCTGTTTGTTACTTTTCCATACAAATAGAGCTCTATTTGCATAAAAACTGGTAAATAATTCGATGAAATAGTTTGTTGACAATTAATTTTAATAATGAACCGTCTAGGATCTTAAGAAAAAACTTCGTCATCTGGAATTTTTACCAAAAAAATATTTTAAAATGTGCGGCTTTTTATCATTTTCTGGTCCTGATGGATAGATATAATAATTGTTAGAATCCATCCTAAATAAATGCAAATATTAATTTATTTACCATTTACTCGCTACGATTCTAATATTATATAATTTTTATTGTTCGCTGGTTATTGTTACTTTAGCCACCCAACTGAATCATTTTTTATTTTGTCGGGAAAAATATCAATACATCCGCTTCAACCCATAAAATATCGCGTGACTTGAAGACTGTTATTAACAAAAAATATGGCTACTTTTAATTCTTATTCTACGTAACCAATATCTAACTAGTCTGGTCGTACACATTTCATAATTTGAAAACTGATTTTCTGTAGAACCTATGTTCTTTATGGATGTAGGTACTTTTAGAAAAAAAGAAATAAACATGAGTTAATTAGTCTAGCATATTTATTTACAATAAATACAACCTTAATAAGGTATGATTCTAATGATACGATTCTAAACTTGATGTTTAATGGCGGGCAAGAACAGATGGTGCGTAGGCGGGCGCATCGTGATGGGCGGGGGCAGAGTTGCTAACGACAGCGTTGAAGCCATTGTGTGCGTCTGCTGTGTACTCGACGCGGCGAACTGAACCATCAGCTTCAACAAGGGAGTATTCGCCACGGACCACATCACCGTCACGGCTTTCGTGCTGGGACTTGTTGTCGCCGGTGTGGCCATCAGCTACAGAGTACGCAAAGTCGTAGTTAGGGTGTGCATCGTATTCCTCGTGCTGGGCAAGGATAGCACGGGCTGGTGCAGCGTGAACCAGAGGAGCAGCGTGTGCGATGGCAACAGGGGCGGCGTGACTGATAATGTTCTGCGATGAAACAGCAGAGGAGTAGTGGCTGGGGGCAGAGTACGCTACGGGAGCAGACCGGTAGTAAGGTGCAGCTGCAGCAATTGGCTGCTCATGACGGACAATGCTTTGTGAAGACACTGCCGATGCTGGTGAGTAGTGGGCAGCAGGCAAGAGGCCAGCAGACGCCACTGCCAGAACAGCGCTAATTCCGAGAACCTGAAAGGGCAATATAATATATGTCTTTTAGTCCTATTGAAACTTAATTGTAACTGAACATATTATTTTCTAATAATTAATAGTAACTAGAACTAGAAAGTAGGTATCACAAATTTTAGTTTTAATGTTACATAATATAATAAAAACTCACCTTAGAGAACATGTTGTCGGTTTGGGTTTCTTTGCGAATTGTGATTATTATTTGCAAAAAGCAACTTTTATACTGTTGTAAAGTTTGAACTTTAAGGTGGACAGGTTTTTGGGCCGATTTTTATTTCATAACATTGACAAATTGACTTTGGACTAAAGGTCTAAAGTCAAAAGTTTTCATGCCTAATTAATTATAATTCTTGCTAAAATTTTCTATATTATAAATTTTAAGTTAACCTTAATTCAATCACTGAATCTATTTCGGTTAGTTTCAGTACAATATACCTAGAAGAATCTTAAAAATCATCAAAATATTAACAAATAGTAGTAATCCTAATCAGTATCGTGATTATATCATATACTATTTTAATATATATACAATTCTCATGTCACAGTGTTTGTAACAAAACTCACCCGAAACGGCTTGACCTATTTTTATTAAATTTCTTGTGTATATTCGATAGGTCTGTCATTAGGTCGTTAACTATTTTTTAAGCCCCTAAGTGATAAGGATGGCTCCAAAATATTTATTTTTTGGAGAATGTTTTTTTATATTTGCACCCTTCCACCACCAACCCCCATTTTAATAGCGATTTTAGTACTGTAATAATTTTTAATGTATGTATGATAGTGTATGTATGATTAACTTGGTATATCTTCTTTAAGATATATAAACATATTTTATTAGATGTATTATATATAGATACATAAAAATACTTGTTGCATTACTTTTGTTTCTTTTTTTTGTTTTATATTTAATTTCTAGCATGCACTAATAACCAAGTTGCATCTTCATAACAACGTTCAAAATAAAAATAATTAACATAAATTCGAAAAATATGTATATTTTCTTAAGAACTAGATATTATGATTTATGAAGCTAACATGTAACTAAGAATTGTTTTACTTTTAAAAAAATGCAACCAACTTAATTATTATGACATTTTCTGCTGCAGTCGGCATTAACAGAATTCTGCAATATAGTTTAATGAGCTCGGGTCAGTGTTATTATTTATTATTTTAGAAAATAAATTATTATTTTCGAACCTAAAGTTTGGTCAGGTATTTTTCGTCAGCGTCTGATTTACGTAATTGTATGGAAAATCTTAAAGCGAAACAGTATAGTTACGCGAAAACTTACAGGGCGCTATGGAATTGACATCTTCGTAAAAGTAAAAAACCTATCGAAAAAACCTATTGACTTCTGATCATTGACATTCATGACATAATTATACGTCATTGAATACATTGTATTACGGGTTCTTATAATTTACATATTCATTTAAAAAGCTAGTTCAACTAACAAAAACTGAGTTTCTCTAAGAAAGATTAATTAATAATTATATTTTTAACTAATATTTACTAAAAAATATATAAACTTAACAACACTTATCAAACCTAAAAAAACTATAATAATGCTTTATTGTATGAATATAACAATTATTAGCCCGTTCTGCACAAAATCAAAGACTACAATGAAAATTATATTTTTCTTGGCATACAATTATAAGAGCATTTGATCAAAGTTTCACCATTTGTAAAAGTAGTAGGTAAGATTGGGGCAGATATGGGTATAATGGCAATCAAACCAAAACAGTTTTTTATTTTCCTGGAAATTAGATCAGATTGCTCCACATGAACCATGTTGAATCACTACATATTATAAAACAAAGTCGCTTTTTCTTTCCCTATATCCCTTTGTATGCTAAAATCTTTAAAACTACGCAACGGATTTTGATGCGGTTTTTTTTAATAGATAGAGTGAATAAAGAGGAAGGTTTTTATATATGTTTTATATCTTCGTAAAGTCGGGGCGGGTCGGTAGTAAACAATATATTATGAATAAGCAAAATATGACTTGGTGTAGATTTTAAATAGAAGAAAAAGACTGATTACTTCTTCTATTTAAAATAATGATGAAGTAACCTCGCTTCAGAGTAATGATTGTCATTTTTTGTTATTTTGGAGCTTCCGTCAAGTTCGATGCTTTGGTTTTCTTTGTAGTTTTTGTACTGTTACGACTTATAAGTACTGAAATGACTCTATATTTAAAAAGTTATCCGCTTAAACACCTCGATAACTTATTTCATTTAAACAATGGTCTATTTATATCTTTTAAATGCATTTCGTAATAAGAATAAAGTGACAAAATATTTCATAGCTGAATAAACTCTATTATTGGTTTTTTTAAAAAGTCACACTGTTTTAGTACTTACATAATAAAAGATACCAAAATATATTTACTGCATTTATTTATAATAAATAGATCCTATTTCCTATTTTACATAAATAATTAGTGGTAGGTAGGGACGGCAGCTGGAGCGTAGGCGTGACCGTGTTGGGCGGGCGCAGAATTGCTGACGACAGCGTTGAAGCCATTGTGAGCATCAGCGGAGTATTGCACGCGGCGAACTGAACCATCAGCTTCAACCAGTGAGTACTCTCCGTGAACAACGTCACCGTCGCGGCTTTCGTGCTGGGACTTGTTGTCACCAGTGTGGCCGTCAGCTACAGAGTACGCAAAGTCGTAGCTGGGATGTGCGTCGTATTCCTCGTGCTGGGCAAGGATAGCACGGGCTGGTGCAGCGTGAACAAGAGGAGCAGCGTGTGCGATGGCAACAGGGGCGGCGTGACTGATAATGTTCTGCGATGAAACAGCAGAGGAGTAGTGGCTGGGGGCAGAGTACGCTACGGGAGCAGACCGGTAGTAAGGTGCAGCTGCAGCAATTGGCTGCTCATGGCGGACAATGCTTTGTGAAGACACTGCGGATGCTGGTGAGTAGTGGGCAGCAGGCAAGAGGCCAGCAGACGCCACTGCCAATACAGCGCTGATTCCAAGAACCTGAAAGGACAAAATTAATAATTTATACGGTGGCATTTATTTATTAATTTTGGTTGAGCCATAAACATTCAAATACACATTACAATGGCTCCCAACAATCGTTTATTTATAATATTTTGTTATTAAATATATTGTATTCTTAATGCTTTAAAGTCCAATTAAAACTTACTTTAGTGAACATGTTGGCAGTTGTGTTGTTTTGCGAATGGTGATTATCATTGGCAAAAATCAACTTTTATACTGCCACTTTGAACTTTGAGGTCGACAAGTTTTTGGACTACTTTTGATTTCATAACAATTGTACTTGAAGTTTGTCCGAAGGAATAATTTCTTACTTTTATTAGAAATTATGTATGTTGTTACATTTTCACGCTAAAACCTAGTGAATTTTGATGAACTGGAATAAAATTGATTTTCATATAATTAAAGAATGTCTGTATTATAATATTTAACTTGTGTTTGGTTCCAATTATTATAGAAGACAAAACGCTACTGTTTATTCATCTTGTTTTACCGCAATCTTCACCCAAATAAAGTTTATCAGTTTGCAGTTTTTTTATATAAAATATTATAATATATATATACTAGCTGACCAGGTAAACGTTGTTTTGCCATATAAATTTTTAGGATGGGCTACCCTTATCACTTAGAGGTATGAAAAATAGATAGTAGCCGATTCTCAGACCTACTGAATATGCATATAAAATTTGGTAAAAATCAGTAAAGCCGTTTCGGAGGAGCAAGGTAACTAACATTGTGACAAGAGAATTTTATATATAACATATATAACATATTAATTCAGATTCGGTACATTACATTTATGTATCTGTTGTCTAATAATAATAAAAAACTACACGGAAAGAAAATACATTATAATAGTGTTATGAATAACATTTATTAAATAACAAACTATAAGCCGACTTCATAGTGCACTAAAAAGTATTTGTAATTCAAATAAAATATTTTGATTTCACCCTTTTCAGTAAAACTTTCTAATAGTACCTACCAAACAATTAACAGAGATTGATAGTAATATATCGTCTAGGTATACGTTTTTTAACTTTTGTGCAGTTTTTAACAATCAATATAGATATAATTTATAAAAATTTAATCATAGAAATCAGTTCATAATTGGTATTACATTCGCGTTTAACAACGACGAAATTGAAATATCATCCGTAATTTTCAGTTTATGTTAAATTTATCAATACTGGACCACGTCTGAAGAATGTCTATTAGAAGAAAATAATATTCTAGAATAATATTCTATTCTAGTCTAAAAAAATAAATAATATTTTAAAACGGTTCATGATTGGCTTCACAATCGCGTAACAATTATATTACCTTTCGAATCTCCTTTTTTGAAGTGGATTGAAAAATGTATGGTATCGAAGGTTAATTAAAAGGGAAGGAACGAATGTTAACGCTGACGCTGTTATAAAATACATTAACAGACTTGTGGAAGAGTTTCAATCTATAGGATTGAAACTATTTGAAAGTACAGACTCTAAAATAAAAGTAATAGAATATCTAAAAGAAATAAGTTAGACAATCTTTTCCTGGCTTTCAGATATTTCATGCAAAGATATATACAACATGTATGTATATATAAATATTAAAGAGTTTGATAGTCTATATTTATTTCCTTAAATTCTTAACAGAAAATTATAATAAGGATACGTGTTCAAAATATTTCGCAGATTATAAAATTGATAAAGGTAATTAATACTTAAAACTCATCTTTTCAAAGTTAAAGAAACGACATTTGTGGGTTTTGCTGGTGATTGTAATTGCCAATAAGTTATGACAAATATTTATTGAAAATTTGTGTAAAATTTCAAGATTGGTTGACTAGCTTCGACATTTCAAACCTTAATCGTTAATTATGTGATATACAAACGAACTCACATTCAGATTTATATGATTAAGTTAGGAATCCATTTTGATAAATAGTTATATAGTTTAATTAGTAGAGTAGATATAAGTATATTTTTATTCTTCATATTACAGAACAGAGAACGGCACTTCAATATAGAAAAATTTAAATTTCTGGTTTTTCTTTTAAATTGCTGTATTATTTTGTCTTTTTAAGTATCATTAATAATATAATCCTATTATTGTACCGGTTGCAAATTATTTTTTATAAGTAGGTACTTAGATACTAAAACAATATTGAAAATAAGAAAGAAAGAAGAATATCAGACTTAATGCATTTATTAAGAATAAATAAATCCTAGTAGCTATCGTTATAATTCGAATGATCAGTGGTGGGCAAGGACCGCAGCTGGAGCGTAAGCAGGCGCGGCGTGATGGGCAGGCGCGGAGTTGCTGACGACGGCGTTGAAACCATTGTGTGCATCAGCAGTGTACTCAACGCGACGGACTGAGCCATCAGCTTCAAGCAGTGAGTATTCCCCACGTACGACATCGCCGTCGCGGCTTTCGTGTTGGGATTTGTTGTCACCGGTGTGGCCGTCAGCTACGGAGTAAGCGAAGTCATAGTTGGGGTTTGCGTCGTATTCTTCATGCTGGGCAATGATGGCGCGGGCTGGTGCAGCGTGGACCACTGGAGCTGCATGAACGATGGGTGCCACTACTGCGGCAGGTGCGGCCTGGTAAGCGAGACGAGCGGGAGCGTATGCCTGTCCATGACGCACGATGTTCTGAGAAGAGACTGCGCCAGCAGATGAGTAACGAGCGGGAGTGGCGTAGGCTTGAGATGCAGCGTTGTAGCCGATGCGGGCAGTGTTGTAGGCTTGAGGAGCAGCGTTGTAGCCGATGTGGGCAGTGTTGTAGGCAATGGGTACGGCTACAGAGATGGGTTGTTGGTGACGGACAATGTTCTGTGAGGAGACAGCCGCAGAGGAGGAGTAGCGAGCAGGGGCAGTATAAGCGACTGGGGCAGCACTGTAGGCGACGGGAGCTGCTGCAGCGATTGACTGTTCATGGCGCACGATGCTCTGTGAAGAAACAGCGGAGGCGGGAGAGTAGTGAGCAACAGGAGCGCTCAACAGGCCAGCGCTGGACACCGCCAACACTGCGCTCAAGGCGATTATCTGGAAATATAGACATAATATAATACTACATTTTTTTACATTACTTTATTAATTGTACTAATTTTATATAAACACACAATAACATTCATTTGAATTCAATACACAACTGCTTACTTTGGAGTACATAATGATTGAACGATGTCTATTAACCCACTGATACTTTTCGAGTGCCGGCCCATGTTTTTATAGGTTTTTAATTTTGGGATTTACCTTCGCAAATTAACCTGTTGTCCTTGCGATTTTTGCAGTTTACTTTTCGTTACTTTCTAGTGTACAAATTACTGTTACTGGCTGAGACATTTTACTGCGTCTGTTTTACTCATTATTTTCTTTTCAAGCAAATACATTGTCTGTTTTCTGAGTTTACCCAACTGTAACATTTTTTTCTTTCATCAAGATTTGAACTGAGAATCTGTGACGCAACACGCACTGTATGCCAGATGTGTGAACCTAATCATAGATCCGGTTTTTAATATTCTTACATTACTTTTGCCTCTGCCATGAAAGTTGTTTCAGTGGTTTTTTCACTTTTGCCTTTTTATTACAGCCATAATTAAATAGCTCTGACAATTTGGTAAAATATCATCGCTTTAATAGACTATAAGGTATTACATATTTCTGTGACCACATCCTTCGATTGAATGTTATCGTTATATAGTTACCAAATGTAACATCAGTAGATAAATAATTATATAAAAAAGGTCTAATGATATCAGCTATGTGATTTATAAAGCAGTCATCTATAAAGAAAAAAATCCTTGAAAAACTCGAAGGATATTTTAAGTCTTAAGATTATTTAAAGTCAACATCTTACTGACCGCATTGACGGCTTTCGGATAGAAAGGTGATACATATCGGCAAAACTTAGTCAGGCATAATGCCTGTAGGCTTCAAGGATTTTCGTTTTAACATGTTAAAATGTAATTGTTAATTCAATATAGTATTTTTTAAATAATCGTCTCAACAAAATTTAAAGTTAAATTTTATTCAATTAATATCAATTTTTAATATTTTATGTATAAATTTTACTTGACGTCAAAATTTATATTATAGTGTTTAATAAGAAGCTTCATGATTGTGAATTTCACTTCAATGTATGTTAAAAATAATCAATTACTTACTCGTGATCATTTGTTTGCAGTTACGATCAATTACTTTGCTTAAAATCATTAGAGAATTTTATTGTTCTCTAGCAAAAATTAAAACTAAGTAATAAATACTATGTCTTGACCATTTATTTTTTGTTTTCTCTTTGATAACAAAAGTATAACAAAATATGAAATGAAATATTAGTGATGATGATGATGAGGGATGACGTGGTGGGTTCCGAATTTCACATCTGCATGGAATCTGAAATTAAATAATCGTCATAAGATTATAGAGCTTGTATGCTTAGCTATTTATTTGTAACTTATATTCTCAAAAATTACCCGGTGTGATGGTCTCCGTGATAGTGCACAGTCCTCTGGGAGCCGTCGGGCTGATGAAGAGAGTAAGCCCCCTTTACTACGTCACCATCCCGGTGCTCATGCTGCGACTTTATGTCTCCCGTGTGGTGGTCTTCTACTTTGTAATCGAACTCATACTTTGGATGTGTCTGTGAATTTTATTTAAATCTATAATTTTTCACAAATTAATAAACAAATCACAATCATATAATATTAGCCCTAAATCTGTGGCTTAATATTTGCAGAAGTGTATAAATAATAATAATAATAATAATTAGGACACTTCACATACATTGCTCTGATCTCAAAGTAAGTAGCTGAAGTACTTGTGTTATTGGTTATCAGAAACAACGAGGGTACCACAATAAATACATTTACTTATAAGTTTATAAACAACCAAGACTCGGAAACAAACATTCGTGCTAATCACACAAATTAATTCATCTACCGGGATTCAAATTCGGAACTTTTTGACGTAGAAGGTCAAGTCATAAATAATGTACATATATAATTATCTAACAAGAAAAATTATCTTGATCATAAAATTATCTTTAGTAATCTGTGGCGTTTTCACTCACTTCTCTGAAGAGATTAAACTTACGTGATAATCAACATGCCCGTGACCATGATGACCGTGAACATGTACTATTTCAGGATGACCATCGTGTTTCAGGAAATGCTGAGATGAAAACGCTGGCCCATAACATTGTCCGTATTCCAAGAATACGACCATGATGATAGCAGATACGCAGATAATCTTTAAAAAAGACGTAGCCTATGATTTTCGTGATCACTGTATATATTAAATTATATATATTTAATACACTATATATATTTAATTTACTAGAGTATCACACACACATAAAAAACAGTTTGAGCGTATATTAAACACAATTTTTGAAATCATTACTAAATTATCTCGACGTTTCGCGACTATATTCTCGAAGATGATATTTGATGTAGTGATCAAGAAATTTGACAAAACTGTGTCCTGTTATCTTTAGGTCCTCACAATCGGTAAGAATAAATGAGCTAATGAAGCTAAATGGGGATTTATTTACGCAATTTATTAACGTAATATCTTTCAATGGTAATTTTTAGTCATGTCGACCATGGTAAATAGATTCGATATATAAACAAAATTACATTATCTTTATAATTATGTGATTTTGTAAATTACTATATCTCCTGTTCGGTTCACTCACTATGATTTTACTTACTTTGGAGTACATTGTGTCTATTTTCAGGTATTGTTGTAACTAAATCCACTGTCAAATTGAATATTAAAAATCTTAAATGTCTTTTATATGAACAACAACGAGGGGAACTAACCGCAATAATATTAGTTTCACTTGAGATAATTGTCTGTTAAAATAATTCATTGCTTTGAATAAGTTTCAAATATGCAACAAGGTTGCAAAAAACCGTTTATCGGCTTCGATTGCAGTGCCATGTTTAGTTTTCCTTATAGGCTCGCTTAATTTACATAATTTGCTTCAGTCCTTATATAGTCTATATTTTTTATGAATTATGTTGTTCACCCGTATGCTTAAAAAAAAAGTTACGTGTCGTCAAAAATGTCATTATTATCAAAAGGTATGACAAAACGAACTATTTTCAACGGAATCAAATCAAATAAATAATTAGCCATTGAAATTGGCTCAGCTGTTTATATAATTTTTAATGATGGTTAAATACCATTAGCTAAATTTATATAGATTAATTATATTTATTATCATAATTTTATAAATAGGTTGGCTAAAGTTTAAGTCTCCGTGGCTAAGTGATTAACGTATCTTCGTGTTCATCAAGGCATACATACATACCTATTTGCCTGTAAAGGAAATGATTAGTGAAACACAAGCAAAAATGTGTCTGCCCCATGGTACCCAAGGTACCTAATCAGTAGTCAAGTGAAATACCATTACCTAGTTGAAATCAAAAATCAAAAAAGTGTCATTCAAATCGCTTTACTATTGAATTCACAATCATCTAACAAACATACAAAAAAGAAACATCCAAATTTAGAAAATCCTATTTTGAAGTCGATCGGAAGTAAAAAGTCGTATATGGTCTCATACATTTATTTCGATTGATTTGTTGGGAGCTGTTCATCTTACATAAAACTAAACATAATCTTAGCTAAATATAATCTTAATAGTAGTGGCCATGATGAGAGTAGTGGGGTACAGCGTGGTGTGTACTATACTTGACATCTGCGTGGAATCTGCAGAAAAAACAGAATAGTAAAAAAAAATAAAGAAATAATTAAGATTAAAGGATTTAGCTTAATACTAATTGAAGATATGAAAATATCAACAAAACCTTACAGACAGAAACTTACAGACCAAAGAAACGGTCCTTTTTAAGCGACCAGAGTTACTTAAAAATATTAAGGATATTTCAGGTCAAAATGGGAGTTACAGGAAATCACTTTAAAATATAGTTTATAATTAATTTTTTTGTGATTTAACTTACTGTATTAAATTATTATTATTGACGATTTTAAGAAAGTAAAAACTACGTTCAAAGATCAAGCAAATATAATTGGTTCGTGTTAATAAAGTTTTACCCAGATTGATCGTCACTGTAGTAGTGTACAACCCTTTCAAGCCCATTTGGTTGATGAAGTGCGTAAGCGCCCTTAACCACGTCACCATCTCTATACTCTTGTTGGGATTTAATGTCACCAGTGTGATGATCCACTACTTTGTAATCGAACTCGTACTTAGGATGCGTCTGAAACATATAAAAGAAAATAAAACTTACTCTACTTCTTCAGATATGATTGATCCTTTCAACTAGTTGAATTTAACATGAAATTTTCATAAAATCAGATGTGGATATTTCAAGAGCAGTAGAAAACTGAAACGCAATTATTTTGCAATTTTTTATAAAAAAAAAATTATAAAAATTTGCGCATGAGTCTCTTTACAAAGTCGCGCCACTAGGCTGTACCTACTTTGCTTACGGTTAAGTCGCCGCTGTATGGAATGGATAGAAGGGATCAACATACATGATAGTCAATCTGGTGTCCGTGTCCATATCCGTGTCCGTGATAGCCACCTACGGGAACTATTTCAGGATGACCATCATACTTGATTAAACGCGCTTCGGAATGGGCTTCATGGGGTATGTAGTGCCCAAACACAGTCGCGATGACGGACGCAAAGCACAGTATCTAAGAAAATAACTTTATTTTTGTAAATTTGCTTATGAACAAATACTAATTTATTTTAAATAAATAATAATTCAAAAGTATTGTTCCAATGAATGATCTTTTAATAATGACTGCTCGTGTGTTGTGAAATGATTGCGTGTTTGCATTTGCGTGATAAGAACAAAGATAATAAAGATCTGTTGCAAAATAAAATATGTATCATATGCACAAAAATAACTTGAAATTAAAAAGTACCAATCCCCTTCGTAAATAGATTTGTGGAATAAGAGAAACTTAATTACAATATTATTTAAGAAGAGCCTATCTTTCTATGTTGGTTTAGCGGATTTAGAGTGACAGTCTAACTTACAATTAACTTTTATACTTGTAATATTTCAAAGTTACGTAGAAAAATAATAAATATAAAGCTATGCGGAGCTACCACGGCTACACTTATTGTCAGGAAAGATAATAGAAGTTTTTAAAAATTGTATGGAAAACTCCCATAGGTTCAATTTTTAAAGTGCTATTTCCTTTCGGCGATACGAAGTTCATTTGGTCAATTAGTTTGTAATAAAAATTATATATTTTATATAACTTTTACTTTAAAAATAATTTAGATTGTATCATTGCCCTACATTTTATGTAAAACAAAGGATTACATATAGAACGTTTATATGTATAATGAGTTCTTTCCGTTCACGGGTCGGCTGATAAATTATTTCAAGGATTTTTCGGCTCTAAAATATTAAGAGAATTTCATAACATAGTTGAAATTCTTAAAGTTCTTCAGCCGTATTATAAAAAAGTGGTTCTGTTTATTTTATTTACTGTTATTAACAAAGCGTATTGTTACGCGATATTATTAATCGGTTTCTTAAAAGATATAGATAGGACTTTAAAGATACTATTTTTTAGTTATATAAAACACTAATATGAAATATGTCACTGCACTTTGAACACTTTGAACAAAGAATGACCACGTAATTTATAATGATTGCTTATTAAGAAAGAAATAAAAGGCACCTTTGAGTACATTTTACACTAGAGAATCTAACGTTAAAGTAAAAAAATATCAAACTGAGTTCATTAAGGATTATTTTCGAATTTTATACTGTTGTTAACAAGGTGAACAACGAAATGTAGGATTTCTCTCAATTATTGATAATTATCGCGCTAAACCACGTAAGAAAATAGTGATTAAGCCTTATAGGATGTGATAATGATCATAAAGTGCGAACGTGATACGTGAGTTAGTTATTAATTAATATGCTATTAAATATAAATTCGCTTATTGTTTCACTAATAGGACGTAAAAATTGAATGAGTAAATATGATCGATACATTATAATTTTTCTCATTACTGCTAAAGAAAAAAGTGAATTCCCGTAATATCTAGTGGGGCATAGAGCAGAGGAATTGCAGTATCTGTTTCATTGATCATTTTCTTTAGAGGTAAGTATGTGATCAGCCATCTGTGCCTACCCAACCGAAACATTCATGTGTGTCCCTGGAATTCGAACCCAGGACTTCCGGTGCAACACGCAGACGTGTAAACCAATTAGCTACGGAGGCGGTTTAATGCTAGAGACACTCTGCGTAAAAATTATAAATTTTATAGTCAATTAGATAAGTTCTTAGTCTTAAATCATTTAACTTCTCATTTAACCATTAGTGAACTGTCAATGAATGTAAAAACTATTTTTATTCGTTATCGCAAAAATAAGAAAACAGTGCTGTCGAAATAAAATATCTCTAAGAATAAGAATTTTCGATAAAATAAAGCCTGATACTCGATTTACATTACATAAAAGATGTTCTTGAACGAATATTGAAGTAATAAAAAATATTCTATATGAAAACTTTATTATGATAATTCTAAATAAATAATAATTTAACTAGATTTCTGCTTAGTGGTAGTTGGGAGCCTGGTGAGCTGCTTGTCCTTCACGGTGTACGACGGCATTGAATCTGGTAAATATAAGTAGTCATATTTTTAAGTGTATTTTAAACAATTTACCATTAAAAAATAATAGAAACCATACTAAACATAAATACATTTCATACAATGACTCAATCGCATACAGTTTTCCCATCTAAGAAGGACTATTGAATGCTCTCTTCTAAAAGCGACGGTTGAAAGCCGGCTGGTAGCCAAGCGTGCTTCTTAGGCTGCGAGTAGGGATAATACCACTCTCCACTCTCCCACTCAAATTTACACAGACTAGCACGGTCCCGACCGGTACGAACACGAAACCCCACCCGAGCGTTCACAACATCAGCCGACTGAACTTAATTATCATTGTATTTTAATTAAGAAGGGTATTATAAGATTAATGAGTCTATGTGCCAGTCTGTGACATTGTAACTCCTAAGCGAATTGTGCAACTTTACTTCGGTTTTTTTGACCGCCTCCTTGGTCTAGTGGTAAGCGAGTAAGCGTTACAACCGAGAGGTCCTGGGTTTAATACCCGGTGGAGTTAAAAAAATCTCGTTCTGGCAAGGCATAGAAGGTTTATCACCTATTTGCCCCTAAGAAAAAATCGATCAGTGAAACAGATGTGAAATGCATCTGCCCCATACCCCACTACCACACGGGACTTCACTAACACTATTTCGTTTTTAAAATCGATTTGATCGAGAGCGCTCATAGCTATTTGTGAAGATCTGTTCATCCATTCATGATATATTTTTATTTGTAATTAACTGGTAAGTGTTTTAATAGTTATCGATTTCATTTGTTAACGAAAAGGTACTGTTTCTTAAATGGCACTATGGAATGGTGTAAACTTACCCGCTGTGTGGGTCTGCGCTGTATTCCACGCGTCTGACAGTTCCATCAGCTTCATGGAGACTGTATTCACCGCGAACTAGGTCACCTTCACGGGATTCATGCTGAGATTTGAAGTCACCAGTGTGGGGATCCTGAACGTCGTAGTTGAAAGAGTAGTGGGCGGGAACCTGAAATATACAAATTGATAAATGTCGGCATACATGTGTTTCTGTATTGCAAATTATTGGGAATGTGTTTATGAGCTTTACAAATGTAAATATTATAACAATCCTTATTTTATATTCAACAATATTTAATAAAATGTATTACATATAATAGCTTTACTCAACTGAAACATTCACATGTTTCCCTGGGATTCGAACCCAGAACCTCTGGCGCAACAAGCAAATGCGTAAACAAATTAGCCAAACAGACGGTTAGATTGGTTTAATTACTATTGTCCAAAAATATCATCAAGCAAAAGTAAGCGAAAATTGACCTACAATGAGTAATATTTCATTGTTAACCAATTTTCGCTTACTTTTTACGAATTAAGGCAAATTTAAGGAATTAAAAGTGTACTTTATTATAAGTTTTTAAAGAAACCATATAATATATATTCACATTGTAATCTTGCTGGAGAGGAGCAGCGTAGCTTGCAGGTTGGTGTTGAAGGATTACTGGTTGATGAGAGACGATGTTCGATTGGTAGTTGTTGCGGGATGCCTGACCATAACCACTGTTGTAACCATATTGTGCTGTGGCGACAGCAACGGTGGCAGCAATCACTAGTACCTGAAAGGAGAAATTTTTCTTCACTTTCTGCTATTTTCTTCATTCATGACAGAAGTTACTTAAGAGTCTCCTTATCTAATATTGGGTTAGTGTAAATGGCCGTTATGGTCCATATTGATTTTAATGTAGTTTATGTGAAGATAGAACACAGGATTATTTGTCTTACAACATATTATAAAATTATTGTGGAATTAATTTGGAAGGAAAAGATCACAACTTTAAAAATAATTAAACTCACCTTAAAATACATTCTTGATGTATATGTTTACTGATTTAACTTTAATAAGTTAATGTACTCACTTGGATGTAATTACAGCTTATATACTTTTTGTTTCAATCCAAAATTGTAATAATGAAAGTTCTTGTAAACTGGTTATGGTTGACATCCAATCGAGATTAAGAGTTATAAAAGTTTTATATGTAGGCTAAAAAAGGATCCTTCTCCATATTTATTTATTTAGAGTTCATCCAAAGGTATTACATAATAAAAATAATTAATTAGGAATTACAATTAGGAACTATATGCACACCTTTAAAGGGCGAACATAGAACTGCAAAAGCGTATACATTGAAGTACTTTTTAAGCTCTCCTAACTCGGGTTGTATGGAAGAGATCACTTATTAGCGATGCTGGCTTTGGACGACGTCACACTTTGAATCATATTTATAATTATTACCTACTTACATTTATTTTAAAAAAACTTATCATAAATGTTTCCTCTCCAAACATGTTTATGTTTGTGACTTCATTATTATCCTACACCTATAAACGCAACTCCCATGTTAAATGTACTAAAATTCAGTAATTAGTTTTATATAAACCAAGTGTTTCCTAAAACTTTGGACTCAACTGCTAGGATACTTAAACCTAACACTGGCAATGTTATTTAAGTTTAATCATAAGTTAATTAATAAAGATTTTTTGAAATGAATGAATGAAATGACTTATTAGCAAAAAGGCCTCCCATTGACTTCTTCAAATTGTATTAAACCAATAGGTTTAAATATTCAACAAAATATAAATAAATAATATAAAACTTGTTAATACTAAATTAAGTAAGAACTTCAATATTACTATTAACTTAATCGAAAATTTAAAAAGTTTTTTAGAATCGACATAGTTTTCAACCTTATTCTAACATATGAGCTTTATGTATTACCAGGCGCCTGATGAAATAAAACGTTATGCTTTGAACAAAATAATATTTTATTTGAATACGTGATATCAATATAAAAACAGGTAACTAACAAAAATTAAAATAAAGCTTAAATATCCTTAATAATGGTGGTGATGAGGAACAATGTGATGGGTGCCAAATTTGACATCGGCATGGAAACTGAAAGAGAAAATAACTTTGATTTAAAATGTAATTGCAAATGATATGCATTTTAATCAACCTTCAAAAAACTAAAAAACAGTTTATCAATTTAAGCGATATTTTTTAGCTATAACTTGTATATTTCTAACAAGACTACAATAAAAAGATAAGATTTTTTGTTTTATAAAAATTGTACTTATTTTTGAAAGAGCAATTTTTGGAGAGACTACACATTTTTAATTTTTAAAAATATAATCGAAAATAAGAAATGTAAGACTTCTAACAAAACGCAGACATATATATTTATATGAAGGCTTGACTAGATTCACAGAGACAAACAGAAACTTTGGTAGATCTAATAAATCATTTACTGTGGAAATTCTCACCCAGTGTGATGGTCTCCATGATAGTGGACAGTTCTCTCGGAGCCATCAGGCTGATGCAGGGAGTAGACGCCCTTCACAACGTCTCCATCCCGGTACTCATGCTGCGACTTCTTGTCTCCCGTATGATGGTCTTCTACCTTGTAATCGAACTCGTACTTGGGGTGAGTCTGCGTATGACAAAACCATTAGTAATATTTATTGTATAAAATTGTAGGATATATAAAACATACTTACATGATAATCATGGTGTCCGTGATGACCGTGGACGACTTCGGGATGTCCATCGTGTTTAATGAAATGTTGGGAAGAGTAACCATGACCATAACCATGACCATATTGAGCCCATGACACAGCAAATAGAGAAACGAAGCAAAGTGCCTGAAATTAAATGCCGAATTTCATTTAAATCAAATTAAAAAACTGACCCGAACCGATCGTTCAATCTTTTTATTTTCCAGTAGGTGTTGCCTGCGTCTTAGTATAAATAAAAGTACGATAGAACCTGTGTAAAGATTGTGGGGATATATTAATACAATATTTGTAGGTAAGCGATTTAAAGTAGGAACGCCATAAAAATAATATATCGTTTAATAATATAACTTTGTAATTTTAATTTTTTATAAAATGAATGCTAAGACTGCTTTACAATTAGAAAATTGTAAAGTTTTAAGTACTTAATACCTTTAAAAACATTTTTAACTTTGTTGCTGATTTGACAAATAGTCTGTAGGAAGTTGTGTTGAGAATGATATACTAAAATAAATCAATCTTTTATATATAATATTCAAGGAGAACTATGCAAGACAATATCGATTTCACGAACATAATTGCTGTTTAAACTTATGTCGAAAATATACGTAGGTACCTAGTATAATACTTCCAAATTCTTTCTAACGAATGAACGAATGAATTGAATTGGCATTTTAAATTGGTTTAATTTAAAATTTGCCTATAGTTTGAAAAAGTTCTGCGTTACGTTTCATCTTTTATCAAAAAATAGCAGAGCAAACATTAACTAAAAAGTGTTTATGAAGAAAATTCGTTTCCTCATACATTTTCTATGGAATGACGTTTTTGGTAAGGTTATTATTCGGGACTCTAAAGCGATACGAATTTCGCGGGGTCCACTAGTTTTAAATAAAATAAAGCATTATTAAAAATAATGTCAAGAAAAATACAAAACAGCAATTAACTTTGATAAGTTTTGCAAGCTCTGTATCAAATTTCTACATACATTGCGGTTTGCGCCCAGTGTTAAGAGTGAAATCAATTTTACCTTGCAATGCAATAGCATTGTCTATCAATATATAAGACATGGAAAAATACATTATGTATCAGTTTAAAAATTCTCTCGGAAAGAAATAGTAAAAAATAAAATGTACTCAAAGGTAAAATTATTATATTACAATATAAAATTAATAATAACGAACAGTGTATAATATATAATCGCGAAAATATAAGATATTAATATTTAAAGTAATTATTTTAAATAGAAATTTAATAATAATTTAGTAAAATCTCTTTTTCGATTTCTTATCGATTGCCATTATAACTAAAGGCCTATGGATTTATATTACTTCTTGGTTTTGGTAGAATCAGTTCAGTTTTTTCTTGTCTGCAATATCTGCATTGAAATAATATAAAAAATGGATTATTTACTTTTTATAGTTTCTTTATGAAAATATTATTTAAAAACAATATTTATTTACAGATTCTTTGCTTTGCTGCCCTCATGGCTGTGGTCGCTGCTCAGTACGGCCACGGTGGTGGTCACGGCTACTCCTCCCAACACTTCATTAAGCATGATGGACACCCTGAAGTCATTCACGGCCATCACGGACACCACGACTATCATGTAACTCTTTACAAATCTATTATAATTTCATACTGTAACTCAGTTACTCATTAAAGTTCTCCATCAACAGACTCACCCCAAATATGAGTTCGATTACAAAGTGGAAGACCACCATACGGGAGACAAGAAGTCTCAACACGAGCACCGGGATGGAGACGTTGTGAAGGGCTTCTACTCCCTGCATCAGCCTGATGGCTCCGTAAGGACTGTGCACTACCACGGAGACCATCACACTGGGTAATATTTTGCACACCGTACGTTCTTTATATTAAATTACTTAAAAATATAACACCTTACCTCTTCGATTTTTTTATTACAGATTCCATGCTGATGTGAAGTTCGACACCCACCACATCATCCCTCATCATCATCATTATTAAGTTTGATACAACCATTCGACTGTTTTTATATTTTGTTATCAGAGTTAAAATAAATAAAGGCTTACAATGAAATATTTTTTGTTTTCATTTACTTTATATAAGTTTATAACCGCGACTTTGCCCACGTGGTCATAAATAATATAACGTATGTTGTTACACTTGTGTCTCGTTTTAATGAATTCCCGTAACCCCTAGTGGGGCATGGGGCAGACACAATGCTGTTGTTTCACTAATCATTTTCTTTAAACTACTTAGCCACAAACGCTGTATTTTTTGGAAAGTTTAAAATACAAATATACTAGCTTCACTTTATAATATTTGTAGGTATAAAAGATTTAGCCCAATTCAAAAAATTTAGTAAGTTGCTTATCTGTTAGAAATATCTATTACTTTTCCTGTATTATTTCATTATTATTTATGTCCAAAATACTCCTCTAAATTTTGCACATTATTAAAAATTATTTAAATTTCACTTTAATTTTTTTATAAAAAAAGAACAGTAGTAGCAATTTAAATATTCCTTATGAATAAGGTACCAATTTCTAATTAATTCCTCATTGGGTTATTTGTTTCATATTAACATCGACCTATGCTAACACGACTACGTATTAGGTACTCAATCCTGAGCTACGCGATGATTGGTTAGTCCTACCTTTCCCCTATAATAAAGAATAATAAAATATATTTTGTTGAAATAATTCAATTTCAATAAGCCTTTACACGCATCTTCGTCCGTGTGGCCATACAATAACCTTTGTCACTCAGTGAGTTTTTTTTAATCGGTCTAGTAGTTTTTGATCTTTAGGTAAAATATTAGTATGAAATCTTTAATACATATTAGTTTTTTATTATATTATATGGAAGTAATTTTATAAAATCATTTATACATGAATTAACCAATGTTGTATTCTATAGTCAAAAGATCATATCTGATTCGCGACTTGAATAGTCGTAATTATAATAATAATATTATAATAATTGGGAAGTCACATACATTGCTCTGACCCCAAAGTAAGTAGCTGAATCGCTTGTGTTATGGTAATCAGAAACAATGAGGGTTCCACAATAAATACAATATACCTATAAGTTTATATTACCAAGGATTGGAAACAAAAATTCGTGCTCATCACACCTATGATAAATGCACCACCTAATAAATGCACCTACCGGGATTCGAACCCGGGACCTTTTGACGCAGAAGGCAGGAGCACTACCAATTGCGACAATCGGTCGTCAATCACTGACCTCTACACCACCACCTCTACCACCACACCACTACCATCACTAGTGCTTTCTTTAGCCATTTGACTGATTTTAATGAATTTTGATACAGGTTAGTTTGGCAGAGTTTCGATAAACTTGGACACTTATATTCTATTTATGCGTAGACAAAATATTAAGATTAAAGTAATAAAGATATTACCTATGATGATTTTTTCTATCTCCAGCGAAATCATGTGAATTTTTTTATTACTTAACTTACTTTAACCGAAAGTGTCAAAAATAGAGGCAAAAACACATACGATCTTTTCTCATACACATCAGAATACACATCAAATCAATACCTATCAAATACACATCAGAAATTTCATAAAAATCGGTCGAACCATTTCGGATGATTACGAATACAACACTGTGACATAAGATTTTATTTATCATTAGATTATTTATCAAATTTATATTTATTCATAGAGTATGGTTGTTGTAGTGATCAATACACAATTTTAAAATAAAAGTATTTTTTTATAAATAAGATTTGTATCTTTTTTTAATTAAAACTTTGGACAAATCAATTATATCCGATGACTGATTTAATATTGATGAATAATCTCAAAAACTATGGTCTCAAAGTTTTTTACAATTATTATAAATAATAATAAAGTATCCAATGAATTGATTTCTCATTATCGATTCATAAATTGTATGATCCTAAAAAATATAATTATCAAATATCAGTGGTAATCACTAATAAACATAGATTGTTATGAGTAGAATGGTAAATATAATTTCCACTATTAAAAGATGTAAGTAAGTGTAAGTGAAGTCCCGTGTCCCCTAGTCCCCACTAGGTTCCCGCCCACTACTCTTTCAACTACGACGTTCAGGATCCCCACACTGGTGACTTCAAATCTCAGCATGAATCCCGTGAAGGTGACCTAGTTCGCGGTGAATACAGTCTCCATGAAGCTGATGGAACTGTCAGACGCGTGGAATACAGCGCAGACCCACACAGCGGGTAAGTTTACACCATTCCATAGTGCCATTTAAGAAACAGTACCTTTTCGTTAACAAATGAAATCGATAACTATTAAAACACTTACCAGTTAATTACAAATAAAAATATATCATGAATGGATGAACAGATCTTCACAAATAGCTATGAGCGCTCTCGATCAAATCGATTTTAAAAACGAAATAGTGTTAGTGAAGTCCCGTGTGGTAGTGGGGTATGGAGCAGATGCATTTCACATCTGTTTCACTGATCGATTTTTTTCTTTAGGGGCAAGTAGGTGATCGGCCTTCTATGCCCTGCCAGACCGAGTTTTTTATCTCCACCGGGAATCGAACCCAGGACCTCGCGGTTGTAACGCTTACGCGCTTACCACTAGACCAAGGAGGCGGTCATTAAAAGATGTACTAAATATAATTCAACGATTTTATTCGCTCAATAAGCATTTAAACTAACAAAATGTAACAGGTACGCTGGATTTCAAAAGTATATCAAAAGTGACATTTGGTTATTTAGTAATGATGATGATGAGGTACAATATGATGAGTTCCGAATTTCACGTCCGCATGGAATCTGTAAAGAAATTAAACTTTTAGAATTACAGTCTATATGTTATACAGTAATATCTATTCCTGCTTTTATCTCAGTACAGATCTCTTTCTTTTTGTCACCTCAGCAGTGAGTTTAATAATGTAGTTAGCAAAAAGTAATAAAATTGTATTCACCCGGTGTGATGGTCACCATGGTAGTGAACAGTCCTCTCGGAGCCGTCGGGCTGATGCAAGGAGTAGACGCCCTTCACCACGTCTCCATCCCGGTGTTCGTGTTGAGACTTCATATCTCCGGTGTGATGATCCTCCACTTTGTAATCGAACTCATACTTGGGGTGAGTCTGTAAACGAGTAACTTTTATTATTAGAGTTAAGACGCCCTGAGCCTGGCAACTATATCTGCTACTTTATCAATAATAAGTCACTTCTTTAAAGTCCCAAAAAAGGACGTATTACTTTGTAGGTGTACTTAATGCCAAAGGAAAATATAAACGATTTTTCTCAGGCTGCCGTTGTTGACCATAAGACAGTAAATACTTACTGGTTATAAATAACATAACAATTTAAGCAATATAACAATTAGGTAACAATTAAAAAAATAATAGAAACCACTAAGTATTAATATACTTCTTCTAATGACTGTCTCATTTACTCATAATTCACAATCACTACTTAATCGAACAGTTTATTTTCGTTTTTTATATTAAGAACTTACATGATAGTCATTGTGGCCGTGATGTCCGTGGATGACCTCAGGGTGCCCATCGTACTTGGTGAAATGCTGGGAAGAATAGCCATGACCATGTCCGTAGCCATACTGACCCGCTGCTACTGCTAGAAGGATCGTAAAGCACAAAACCTGCGGAATTTGGAAATTGTACAATTAAGATGTTAGAAAGGTAATATTTGAGTAACAAATTTAAAAATGTATTTGTTTTTTATGCCTTCAAAAGAACATTAGCTAAGGTTAAATAGTTTTATTTATAAAGATTATGATGTTCTCAAGAAGAAGAGGAGTATCTTTTTTTATTTTTAAAGTACCTTTGAGATCATTTTCATATATTTTTAGTAGGTAATGTATTGTTTGAAATTATAAACCAAACTGATACAGAATAATCAATTTCATGTCTTTTATATTGATAAACAATGTGATATGATCAAGGCAACGTAGATTTCACTCTTAATTAATTTTTGCAATGTACGTAATTGTTACGAAAAGAATGTTAATTTCTATGACGAAAATGGAAATATTGAAGAAAATATTTTAAGATACTTGTCTAAGACACTTTTAATATTTTTAAGTCTTCAATGCAGATCATATATTCTTCTCCACGAGAACGCCATTCCTAAAATCCGAAGCGGTACTAGATTATACCGTCATTTAGCTTTAATATTAATATTGCATTGCGTAACTGTTAACCAGTTCTGTGATTAAATATTAATTTGAGTTTGAGTTTATATAAATAGAAATTGTTGTCATGGTTTGCTTTTTTTGATTTTTAAAGTATGAATTATACCCATTACCCGTTAAAAATTGTTTCGTTAAATATTTTAATTAGGACTATTGTAGATATCGGTGAAGACTTTTCTAGATTTTGATTTATAACTTAAACAAATGTTGAAGTTATAAAGCATCACGCATCCAATATTTTAAATCCCGAGGCAAAGAGCTGTTATAAGTTTGAGGTACTTGGTGTCTGTTTGTGACATTGTAGATTCTAAAATAATGGACTGATTGTGATGTGTTTTTTTATTTGAAATCTGACATGACCAAGATAACTCTTAATAACTTATGAAGATCATCCAATGATTACGTGCTCTCCTTTGAAATACATGCCGGGCGATTTTAAATTATCTTCAATTTCAATGTCATTATTAGAGTTTCGATTGATTAGAACGGTTTTTCATTTAACTTTATTAGTTTTTAAGACAATGTTTGCAATATTGTAACATATCACGCTTTGAAAACAATTAAAATTTCGTTACCAAACTAACGAGTGGTGTTGACATATCGCCTTGATTGAATCGGCGTTGACTGCATGAATTATAAAAGACATGTGTTTGATCCATTTAGTATCATAATTTCACTGAATTCAGAAAAAGCAACACACTTCAATATGTATTCTAAGGTAAAAATAGTTATAAACATTTAAGGGGCGAATAAATCCTGAGTGTCAAGGGAGTGGACAATTTAGATAAGAAATCGGAAGGGAGAACGGAATTACATAAAAGTGAAGTCTCGTGTCCCCTAGTGGGGTATGGGGCAGATGCATTTCACATCTGTTTCACTGATCGATTTTTTCTTTAGGGGCAAGTAGGTGATCAGCTACTTCTTCTTCTATGTCCTGCCAGACCGAGTTCTTTTTTTTATCTCCGCCGGGAATTGAACCCAGGACCGCTCGGTTGTAACGCTTACGCGCTTACCACTAGACCAAGGAGGCGGTCGATTACATAATGGAATATAAATTAAATCGATAGATAAAATTGTTAATGTTAATATTATTTTTTTTCAGATCCTTTGCTTCACTGCTTTGATCGCCGTAGCGGCTGCGCAATATGGCCACGGTCATAGTGAAGCACACTCTTCCCAACACTTCATAAAGCATGATGGACACCCAGAAGTTGTCCACGGTCATCATGGTCACCATGACTATCATGTAAATACCTCTTATAACCTGCAACTGCTTTTGCTATAGGGTCTATGTTTGTGTCACATTTCAACAACAGCAGTGCAAAAGTTTACTCCTTTCCTATTAGAGAGTTAGAAACTGACTGTGAGTGTGAAGTCCCGTGTCCTCTAGTGGGGTGTGGGTCAGATGCATTTAAGTGATCAGCCTACCATGCCCGGCCGGACCGTTTTTTTACCTCCACCGAGAATCGAACAGGGCCTCGGTTATAACGCTTACGCGTTTACCACTAGACCAAGGAGGCAGTCAAAGGTAGTAATTTCACTTTTATTCCACTGATCATTTTCTTTAGAGACAAAATGAGTGATTAGTCTTGTCAAACCAATTTGTGTTTGTGTTTTTCTGTGAATCAATTACACTTTCCAATATAAGCATTGAAAGCCAGATGTGATATACTTATGTATAGTACTAATGATAGATTTCATTAAACGCAGACTCACCCCAAGTATGAGTTCGATTACAAAGTAGAAGACCACCACACGGGAGATATGAAGTCGCAGCACGAGCACCGGGACGGAGACTCAGTGAGTGGCGTCTACTCCCTGCATCAGCCTGATGGCTCCGAGAGGACTGTTCACTATCACGGAGACCATCATACTGGGTAAACACATGTTCTTAATAGAAAAAACTAATGAAAGATATTTAATGAAAGCAGATTAGGTAAGGTTACAGCAAATATCTTCGGGGTACATTACTATAAGAAAAGAGACTCAATTTTCAAAGCACTTTATTTAGATCGACTTGTATATAACATAATATAAATCTTAGAACGTGATTTTTATCATTTTCGGCAAATGTTGGAATAAATCGAAACTTGGCATACGTATTTAGGAACTATGAAATTACTGTAATATAAGATGACATTAATATAACTTATTTTAAAAAAATTGACTAGTTTTTATAATTATTAATTATAATAATAACACGATTTTCAATAATAATCATATTTTATAAATCTTTCTACAGGTTTCACGCAGATGTGAAATTCGGAACTCATCACATCGTTCCTCATCATCATCACTATTAACCATTTTTTATGGAGATTTTCAATTGTGTATATTTTATTATTTGAGATTTTTGGTAAGAAAAATAAAATTCAATATTTACAAGTATTTTTAGAATAAATAATATTGGGTTTATATATTATACTAGCGACCCGCCCCGGCTTTGCACGGATATAAAACATTTATAAAAACCATCCTCTTCAATCACTATATCTATTAAAAAACCGCATCAAAATCCGTTGTGTAGTTTTAAAGATTTAAGCATACAAAGGGATATAGGCAAAGAAAAAGCGACTTTGTTTTATACTATGTAGTGATTTGGTATATTTTTTATTTAATCGTCATTTTATCGATCATTTCTATCAAAGTTTTGTGGATCTATACATAAAAGATAGTGTGAATTTATTTACGGTTTTAAATTTTGCACAGGGCCCCATTTCTATTTTTAATTGAATATAATTTTATAAAAAATATGAATACATATAATAAAGTCCCTATAACATCATCAATATTTCAATGAAAATGTCATCAAAAATAGACCAGTAATTTCTGATATAAGCCGAAATAAACAGACGGTCCAACGAAAAATAAAAATATGCTCAAGTAAGTTCTTTCATATCCATTTCAGTAAAATATGTTATTTTGATGTAATAATGCCATAAACAGATAATACACAATATCCTCTCTTTAGTTTTGGTAATTTCTGTGCGAAAAAAAGGAACTCTTAGCAGTATTGATAAAAGATGTAGCAGAGGAAAATATAAATTAAACTTCTCATTATTTTAATAAAACATAACGTTGTTCATAAAAAAATTATAAAATGATCACAGTAGTTTTATTTCTATTATGTATTTACAGAATTGACTTGAGGCATTAACTTTGTATCAATCTTGTTCGATTTTGTATTGCTTAAACATTTACTTAAAATAATATACTTAAATATATTTAAAAAAATACAAAAAAGTTTATCAAAATACTGGCTGCAGTGAGTTTTATAAAAATTAATTTCATAATTATTACAGTTAGTAGTGCCCGTCGTTGTGTTTTGGTACAATATGATGAGTGCCGAACTTCACATCCGCGTGGAAACTGAAAAAAAATATATTACATATTTTTTATTTCCTTTAGATGCACACCTAAATTCTTTTTCCGTTTTTAAAGTTCCAAGAAACAATTCTTAATAAATAATTCTTAATTTATTAACCAATTTCTTTTCTACGTAATTCATACATATTTTTTATTAAATTTCAATAATCAAAAGTGTATTCATTTTAAAAATGTTAAGTTAAATTGATTACATAACATAAAATAAGGCTCATCATATCGTGGAATACGTTATATTTAAACTAAACTTATGTTGTAAAATATAGTTACCCAGTGTGCTTGTCTCCGTGGTAGTGTACCACTCTTTCCGAGCCATCAGGTTGATGCAAAGCATACACTCCTTTCACGACGTCACCATCACGAATCTCGTGTTGAGACTTAATGTCACCGGTATGATGGTCTTCCACTTTGTAGTCAAAAGCATATTTTGGATACGCCTGAAATATATATAATTACTAAAAGTGCCGAGGTCAAACACGATTACTAGATAAAGTTCTCTTAGAGTTGGATTTAAAAGAAGTTTTAATTTCTTTAACGTCAAACAAAACTTCGTCCTTCTAAAGTAGGGGGATAGTTCATATACTATTTTACGTCTATTCACTATGATATAGGTGTAAATATACATACATGTTTTGTTGGATTTGAAACCAGGACTTAAGACATTAAATAGAACAAGCCATTGTGTGATTATGGAGCAAACAAAATAAACTTGAAATTAGTTTCCTGAGTGCAACAACTATACTTTGTATGTTTGCTGAGCTTCCTAGAATAGGTGTATTCACTTACATGGTAATCGACAGCGTCATGATGCCCATGACCATGTGGATCATGTCCATGGACATGAACTACTTCAGCTGGGCCATCGTGTCTCGAAATATGTTGTGACGAGTATGCTGGTGCATGGCCATGCTCGTAGGATGAAGCTAAAGCTACTAGAGCACCGAGGCAGATAATCTGAAACAGAAAAATGTATATTTAATTATAGTCATTATTATGTTAAGCAAACTTTGAGCATATATAGCGAAGACGTTTGGGTGTAGCTTAATTGCAATTATGCAAATATAAAAAACGCAATTATAACATGCAATTATATCATTAATTACTTCACATGAATTTTTGAAACTTCAGAAATTACAATATTTACACTGAAAAACTATAGTTATCTATTTATCTGTTAATCGATTTCTAAATTATGTAATATTATTAAAACTATAAATACCTTGGAAAACATTGATGCTAATTTTCTCGATCAAAGTCAACTCTGAATTGATGCAGTTGAAATAGTATCTGTCTTTTATATTAATATCAAAGTATCTAATCAAGGTAATATAGATTTCACAAATTTTTACAATTGTATTAACTATTCGCCCGGCCGGCTCAGCATCGTGGCCGTTACGATTCCATCGAAATTACGTATCAAGCTACTTGTAATAGACAAATTACCTATATACCTACAGACAACATATTTGACAATTTGAAATAACTGCAGCATTCATACAATTCAGCAGAATTATCCTATATCATCAAAGAGAACTCATCGTGAATTTCGACGAATGTATTCAACTATCCAAATTTACAGAATGCGGTGTAAAAATACCTATTAATAAACATAATATTTTATATTATTTTAGCGTCGATGTAATCAAAGCTTATATACAAATTGCATCTTCACATAGACAAATATTTTTTTAAGTTTATTTAATAAATTATACCATACATATTAAATCTAATAATAATTTGAAATATCGAACATGATGCAATAATAATTAAGAGATCTTTAAAACAATGATCTCTAATTAATAAGTTGAAATACTAACTTATGATTTTTAACACAACTGTGTTTGTCAATAAACTTATAATACACTCAGATGATTTGAAAATTACTAAAAGAAATATCAAGTAGGCAATTTTGACAAAGTAACAATTACAAAACTTTCTGCATTTGCATTGTATGACGTTGCTAAACACTTTATACAACCAATATTAATTTAAGCAATATTAGTATGAACTAATTTAAATTTCGGCAGCAATGCAATTATTATTATTATATAAGTGTAATTATATATTTGATTATTTTCAACCTACAGTACTTTTTACGGAATTTCTTTAAGTTGTTACTTGAATAACATATCTCTCATAGTATACTTTGACATATATGTATGTTGACATATTTCGTATGAGTTTTACAGATCATCTTTACAGGCAAAATAGCTAATCCTCAGGCTCTGTACCCTTATAATTTTGTTTATTCCTTGAGAATAAAAAAAAATCGTTAGACGAAAAAGAATGACAAATTTCAGTTTATATAACGACTTATTACACGGGTAAAAGGTTATTATTTTAGTAATTGTGAACCATTGTTGAATTATTTAGAAAATTATAGTTAATATTCCTAATTCGGGAAAAGATTTAAAAATATATATTTTATAACCACGATAATTTCATTCAATTACATTACAACCCTTTCACTTTTTAATGTTGTGCAAAATAACAATAGCGGGTACAATGCCACAAGGCACATATTTTAATACTGTTATTTATTTATTTTATTTTAATTTATTAATGTTTCTTATTTTATGTTTAGGTTTTTTAGTTAGGTAAAACATTAGTAGTACAAACCGTCACTCTATTAATGTCCATCTTTGCTAAAATTCAATCAATGAATTGGTTCGTGATTATTGAGAACAAAATGGCAATGACATGGTTACTTTTTATAAAGGTACCTCAATCTGTTTTGTTATGTTGAATGAAATATTTTAACTAATAGAGAAGCCTTTTTGTGTATCTAATCTTATAATTGATATCAACCCTTATTTATAATTATTACGTAACTTTCTTAATCTAACCCATCATCTATACTCATTATAAAATTGTATGTTTCAATTGTAAAGGTAACAAAACCGTAAATTCTAACATTATAAATATAATTTTCAAATTTTTAAATTTTAGTAGACGTATTTCCTAATATTTTTTAGATCCATTTGTTTTTCATGAACCCAAAACCCAAATTTAAATACATACTTTCTAAATAATATATTCTATACATTCAGAGTAGTTTATTACTTTAATGCACGTTTAATTCTAAATGCATAGTGTATTTTCCGTCGTATTTAGATAGAAAACTAGAGTTGAATGGAGTCTGAATACCAATATATTTATGAGAATACTAATTTCCGTGATTAGTCTGAGTGAAAAAGAGAAAATATGACTATTTCGTAATTAGTCTACCAATCTATTAGAATCGGTCCAGCGGGTATAGCATAAAAATGTAACCAACATACAAAGCAACAAATAAACAAAATCTAAGTAGAAATAAAGTTTTATTAGGTTCAAAAATAAATAATGTATTTTATTTTGTTTTCTATTAAAAATGTAATGGCTAATTTATGGCTAACAAGAAGTATTCTTACAGTATTTATAGAGTACTGTAAAGTACTTCGCTTTGCGTTTTAATGGCCTATATATAAATTAGCTTATGTTCCTTTTAAGTTATATATTATGTAATCTTGGCATGTATGTATTATTTATTATGTGTGCATTTTTAAACGTAAAAATAAATAAATTTCTTAGGAATGACAATATTGGTGACAATATTATATACCTATAGCAAGCAAAAGAAATTTTGAAAAGTTTGCAGGAGACTTTTGCTAAATTATTGCTCACGGGTATCTCTTTGTATATACTCTACTAGATTATATTGTGTACCTATTTGAATAAAGGCTATATATAATAATGAATAAATTTGTTCTTTATTATATATAAAATTAAATAAAAGAAAAAGTATTAGAAATATGTATATTGAGTTTAAATTTACAGGATTCACGAAAGAATAAAGTATTACTAGGAAATATAAGCTTTAATAACATCCCATAAGAATCATTGTTCAGAACATCCGGTGTACAACCTTCACATTGGTTATATAAATTACGTCATGTAGACGTAAAACGTGCGGCGCGTTACAAATTTGACGCCCCAAGCCGTAAGATTGATACAATTCTCTCTCGTAACGTCTCCACTATATATTGAGGCTTATACCTATGCTAATTCAACAGTTTCACTAACGAAGTCTGAGAAGAAGGTTCAAAATGTTCAAAGTAGGATTTAAATAATTAATTAATAATAATAGTAATATTGAATTCGAATCTGACTTTTGAATTTTTTGCAGATTTTACTTTTCATTTCCGTGATTGCGGCGTGCTACGCTGAGGAACATGTTTATAAATATAGACCAGCTCATGCCGAGTACAGATATCCGCAGCTTGGTAGTCAGGAACCGGCACCAATACGTGAAGAATCGCAAGTAGTTGAAGGACATGGACATCCCTTATCCTCTCAGAGCATCGTGCACTACCCCGCTGTCACTGAGCAATCTCAGTCTCAAGAGGCTTATGAATATGCATCACCAGAACCAGTGTACAAGCAGTATTACCAGGCTCCCGAACACTTGAACGTCCAAGATGCCTACAAGAACGTACACGCTGCTCATTACCAACAACAACATGAGCACCAGCCACAGATCAAATACGTGCAAGTCCCCGTCCACCAGTACCATACCCAGGAGTCCGAACATGAAGCTCCGGTCTACCAACATGCCCATTCTCACGACGAGCCAATAGACTATTATGTAAGTCGTAGCGAACTGATTCTAATCGTTATTTCGTTTACGGATGTCCGCCTCTCATATAAAACTTTCCATTCATTTCATTCGTATCACACTTCACATTTTAATACCAAATTAGATTATCTATCTTAGAACGTGTTCGATTTGCAGGCGTACCCAAAGTACCAGTATGAGTACAAAGTGGAGGACCCTCACACTGGGGACAATAAGTTCCAGCATGAAGTGCGTGATGGTGACAGTGTGAAAGGTGTCTATTCTCTGCACGAAGCTGACGGGTCTGTGAGAACAGTTGAATACAGTTCTGACAAACATCACGGGTAAGGAAACTCTTCTAACAACATAGATTAAAATAAAACACGTAGAGATAATTATTAATTCAAAATTATATCCAAATTTTGGTCACAAATAAAACAATCCCTGGTTTTTCAATAACGGTATCCAGTGACCTATATTTTACATGTTTTTATTTATAATGGTTTGAATAATAATTTAATAAGTTATTCATTGATGTTGTATAATTTTGCGATAATATGTGCTTATGATTACATAAGAAAGAGCATATTAATTATCTGTAGTAAAACGGTTGTTGATATAGAAACTTAATTGCGAAATTAATATTTCTTAAAGTATTTATATTTAATTATTTTACTTTTAATTTCAGTTTCAACGCAGTTGTAAAGCATTCGGCTCCAGGACAACACGTTCACATTGAAAGTCATCATCAAAATTGATATTTTTAATCAAATAAGACTTGTTTATTTACTATTTAATTGTTGATATATGTGTAATTTATTATTATTAAATTATAAAGCATATATTTTTATCTTATTATTATCAACTTAAACAATTCGTATTTCACGCAAAATTAATTATTATCTTTTCATAACAAAAAAATAGACGTAGAAATATTAATAGTAAAAACTAATATTTAAAGTCAGTCTAAATGTACGTCATAAATTATTCTCATCATGTAGCATCTAATATGTATTGTAGAGGTTTGGTAGAGTATCAATCTAATTAATTAAGACTTAATAATAATCAAAGTTCGAAAATTGACTAATTAAAAATTGGTTAGTTGATTGTTATGACATTACTAAAAATAAACATTTTATATTTATAGTTAATTTTTTTGTTAACCGAATTTTTTAAATTAATAACAAAATCATTTAAAAGTAATATTATTACATAACCTATGTACATTAAAAATAATAATATGCTATCTACTACAACGCACTTATTCCTTAGATCAGACATAAAATACGCAAAGAATTATGCGAAGTTATATTTTCACAAATTAATTAAAGGAATGTGGTGAAAGGAGAAGACACGGAAGCCGATACAGTCCAACGAGGTTAACGCACACGAGACTGTATTTTACAAAAGTTAAACGATACAATGACGCATCCATAAATCATTCTGTAAAATTTCTTACGGTTAGATAAGACTACGGCTGAGATATATACACCAGAGCACTTCGATTACGATTTTACGTTTGAAAGTCCACTTTCAAATAAATATACGATTCAAAATCCCAACTTTTCAACCATATACGAGTAAGTAATTGTGCACACTTTGTTCAGACTGATAGTCAATTTTTGTGAATGTAAAAAAGGAATCTTTTGCTTTCAAAACATATTAAGATAGAAGTAAAGTTGTGAATATAAGTAGATACCTACTTACTTGTGCCAAAAGCGTGAAATCACATTTTCTGAGTGATTTGGGTACCTATAACAATAAATGTTTCCGCTCTTCGCTCTGTGAAACTACTCAACTTATTTTTTGTTTCCTTAAATAATTTGGTTATATATTTTATTACTTCACCAAAATCTGATAATTAAAATAGTTATCGTTACTTGCACCTGCTATAGTTCTATTTCGTGAATTTATATATAAAAAAGTAATCTTCTAAATAGATATATTATTATATTATAAGTCGTGAAATTGACATGTTAAGTTACTGGCTACTTTAAGTGGCGGTTAGCTTACTTGACACTTTACTTGAAGGTCGTGAAACAGGCCCTAAGTATAATATAATAATCAGTGATGTACAAAGTATCTGGAATACAAAATGCATAATACTTTTAAGTAAAGTATTTAACAGTATACCTACGTACAAAATACTTTTTAAAGATAAATTACTTTTGTAGAAAAACAACATTATATTGAAAGCAAGTTTATTTTTTTACGTGTAAATCGCGTTAATTGCGCAAACATTACACGACAAAATATTTTTAAGGTTGAGATTTACTTAAAAAGAGTTCTTCAAACATCTATTATAATTATCAAACACAATTGTATATGGTTAAGACTAGATTTATTAACGTGAAGATTTTAAGATATATCATTACTTATATTCTTAAAATTAATGATGGTAGGAAGGATATTGAGCAATAGGTGCTGCGTGACTTATAACGGGCGCAAAAGCTGGACCAGTGTGGCTGATGACTGGGGCGCTATAGCTGATGGCAGGGGCAGCGTGTGTGATCACTGGAGAAGCGTGAGATATAACGGGAGTGGCGTATGAGATAACTGGGGCAGCATGTCTGGTTGGCTGAGAGTTTTGGACTTGAGCGTTGAATCTATAACCAAAGAATAACAGGTATTAAAAATCCATTGAAAAAGACCATCTACACTTGATAAAATGTGAATTGTATACCCATTATGCCCATCCGCGTTATAATGTACAGTTCTCACGGAACCGTCAGCTTCGTGAAGACTGTATGAGCCAGTAACACGATCACCATCACGAGATTCGTGCTGAGACTTGATATCACCAGTGTGAGGGTCATTTACGCTGTATTCAAAGTCGTACCTTGGGTGGCTCTAAAAAAAATTCTGTTAATATCTGATGTATAACTTTAATTAAAAAAAATTGCACTCAAATTGACACTTACGTAGTATTCCTGGTGGCCTTGGGCATACTGTTGGTTGTAATGACTAGAACCGTGTTGAAGAGTAAGAATAGGGGAAGAGTAGTGGCGGATAGGTAAAGCTTGATGGGCATAAGGTGCGTCATGAGTAATGTAAGGACTCGCATGAGAAACGATGGAAGCTTGAGAATGGATAGGTGAAGCATAAGAAGTTGTAGCGGGAGCAGTATGAGAAATTACAGGAGAGGCATAAGAGTTTAATGGGGCTGCGTGAGAAAATATAGGACCGGCATTTTGTACAGTCAAAGCAGTTTGATGAATAGGAACAGATTGGTAGATTGGAGCATGGACTGCAATTGGTTGGTTGTATTCATTACTGTGAGAATTGTCATTGCGAATTATTGACTGTGAAGAAGTAGCATGGCCATACGAATAGTGATCTTGTGCATTCGCTGCAATGAGTGCAGCGGCGAGAAGAATCACCTGTAAATTATTATAGACAAACTTGAACTAGCAGCATCTATTATAAAAGTATTAACACCAAATATATAATTATAGTCTGTATACCACTTTTCACAAAAGATATGTAAAAAAAATTACTCACTTTCGAAATCATTTTGTTTACTTTATTTGCTGCAGGATATTGAAAAAGAACTGATACCACTTTATAAACCTATAGGCTTTTATACGTCATTTGCGACGATGTTACATAGTCCTCTTGTAATGTAGGGCGAGGAACGAGTTTAATTTTGAGATAGTTGCTTTTGAATGCACTTTTTACGATCAAGCATTAAAAAAAAACGAAAGTATGTTTGAAAAAATATATTTAACACTGAGTATTATAACGGAGTCTCCTCGTAGCACCCCGTAGGCAACTTCTAACGTTTCATAAAATGTATAACAATGAAAACATGAAAGCTTACAAACTACTAGAAAATATAATACAATAGTCAAGACTCGAATGGAGTGGATGACTTTGGGCCGACGTCCCATGAGATACAGCTTATGAAACGCTGTGCCTTTAAGCGTTCGTTGTACCATTACCAAGCATTCATTAATCGTTAGCAGCTTAACCTAAAGGAGAACATTAAATTAGTCATCTATCCGTGGTAGCCATGAAGAAGAGCGCCATGCGCGGGAGCAGCTATCGCGAGGGGAGCATGCGCGACGGCCACGGCGGGAGCGGGGTGCGCTGCGTGACCCTGCCTGCTTACCACAGCGTTAAAGCTGGAAGAATATATATACCTACATTAAATGTCTGACTTCTTGACATATTTAAAGAAAATTTGAAGATTGAGAAAATTTTGACATTATTTATAACGTCTATAAGTAAGAAGGTTATTAATAATTTACCCATTATGATCATCGGCCGTGTAGTCGACAGTGCGTACGGTGCCATCAGGCTCAACTAGCTGGTACTGGCCCTTGACAACGTCGCCGTCCCGCGCTTCCCATTGACTCTTGCGGTCACCAGTGTGGCCGTCGGCAACACCGTAATTGAATTGGTACCGGGGGTGGGACTGGAATTAAGATACTTAAATATTATCTATGCTTATAATGTTTCTGATACGTATACATACATCCAGATGTATCCTTATGTATCCAGATGTTTCTGATACATTCATACCTGATTTGGCCTGTGCATAAATAAAGCGAATGTAATTTCGATAATGAACTAGGTTGTTTATAGGTACCTAATTATTTACATTTGTGTAATGTTTAATTATTTTCCTTCTGTCATAACAAGAAAACATCCTTTTATTATTTTGTGACTTCCACGTCAATGCTAAATACTTAATGTTAGAATTCACTTCACTTGCTTACATGGATCATTGTCGCTAGTTCTGATATTGTAATCAATAATCTGAAATCTGTCATTTTCTAAGATATCCAATTTGGGTCTTTCAGGGAACTAATCCCGGTCTTGGCTAACCTAACGTAACCTAAGTAAATCCCCTCTTGCAAAGGATACCTTTGACAACACTTACTGAAATATTTGCTACTAATGGATCATTGAAAGGTAAAGATTTTCGGAGCCTAGACTTTAACTGCTAGGGAGTATCACTTAAGGAATTGTTTGTGTGACTCAATCGAGATTTGGAAATCAGAAAGGGACTCCGACCTCTATTTATCTAGATTAAATTTTCTAAGTCTTTCTAATTAAATTAAATTAAGAGTTGATTATAACTAACTAACAGCAAAAGTTACTTACATATACTTCAACAGGGGCAACGGCGTGGGCCAAAGGTGCGTGGATGACAGGCGCGTGCGCAACCACCGCGCCGTGACCTGTAACCGACCTTCAAAATAGGTAAAGCAAACATAGGCAAGATTGACTATATGTTTCTCAATTTTTAAATTTAGCAAAATAGGAAGGGGATGGTATTTAAGTTTTTTTTTGAATTATTCTAGCGTCGGTAAGCCTTACTAAGTAAAATTTTAATGTTTAGGTCCTATAATGTATTACAAACTTAAACTTAAGGACTAGTATTGTGTCTGTTTATAACAATAGAAATAAACGATTTCAATGAGAACAGCTACCTAGCTTAAGTTACTAAGACGCGATCTATCACCAAAACTTAATTTTCAAGCGGATCGTATATCCAAAATGTAATGAAAAAGACTGACCTAGACCCAGTCCATATCCAAGGCCACTGTATCCATATGCTGGTGCAGCAGCCACTGGTGCTGGATGGCCCAGTACAATGCTCTGAGATGAGATGGCTCCATGAGGAGCCGCTATCAAACCTCCTTGCGCCACCACCAGGAGTGCACACGCGACTATGGCCTATGATTAGTTTAAAAATTCGATAATTTCAAAATGACATTTTAATATATTTTAATACTTAATTGTTTTGAAAATAATATTATAAGCATTAAAAGTATGCCCCCATTATATATTTCAATAACAATATACGCATATAAGCATTCTAGGCCGGGTGGCCACATTGGTATTACATGGGTATGTAAATTTTTACATGTATAAAATGAATGAAAATTTAATATATACCAAGAACCACATAAAAAATTCTATAAAATACTTCTATGAAAATTCACTTAATATTTTATAACACTACCTTAGCAAACATTTTGTTGTTGTAAGATACACGTAGATCTAATAAGCTAGGACTCGATATGTGCCTAAATGTCAGAAAACTGGCCCTTATATACTAGACTAGATTAGTGCTATAGCAACTTAGCCCTATAACTACGTACCTAGGATCGCCAATGATATCGTAGTCACAAGTGCGGTGGGCGCAGGGCGCTACCAGATCATTCGATTTTCAAGATATGGTCATAGTTGTCATAGTTAATATTGATTAAGTGACCCATTATTCTGCGTAGATGTAAAGATCTAGGAACTCGACTCAAAAGCGTCGAAAACTCCCAAATTCCTTAGCATCAATATATGGTAATTGAAAAAAAAAACGCTTTCTCGTTATAACTCATTCAGTTCAAATCAAAATCAAATATCAAATTAAAAAATTATAAATCAGTTCATAATGAGCGTCACAGTCATGTAAAAAAAAATACAAAAATTATCTTGTCAAATCGAGAACTGAGAGAATGTTTAATATAAATATATTTTAAGAGAAATAATTGTTTAAAAACCATATCCATGTTATGTTCTACACGTTCAAGATCTAGCTAAAAATTGCGTTCATATTAATACGTTCAAACACACACGAAAACACAATTCTGAATAAATTAAAGGCTGTAGTTGCCTTGACTAAGTTTTTGTTCACATTTATTGTCTTGAGTTTATGTTACAGTTTAAATGCCAATTAAATTCAGAACTAGAAAAGGTATTTATACACAAAACTATGTTAGATTTGAGTGATTTATGTTATATTGTATCACAAAGTAGCGGAATTTACCGTATATTTTTACAGTGTATTTATTCTTTAAACTTAAGCTATGGTTTAAGATCAACTTAAGCCTACGGATTTCGCATTTTATTTATTTCGCATACTTAATATCCTTATTAATATTATAAATGCGAAAGTAACTCTATGTCTCTCTGTCTGTCGCAATTTAACGCCAAAACTTAATTAATTAAAATTAAATTTGATACACAGATATTCTAGAGCCTATGAAAGGACATAGGTTGTAAAGGGTTGAAAGGGGGGATGAAATATTCTATGAAAGTATTGTCATTTTTAAAGCTGAAAGCTTTTAGGCTATTAATACCATTTTACGACGAAGTTACGCGGTCGAAACCGTTGAACACAGCTATTATTACATACTAAATTAAATATATCAAAAATGTTTTAGCAATACCTCAGAAATTTGACTAGAACCATTGAGTTTTTGTCATTGTGTAATCTGCTGTGCTGTGAGCAATGTTACTAACAAAATATAAAATCGACCACAATTCCCTAGAAAGTTAAAAGCTTAAAGATGTTATTTATATTTTTTAATTGCTATTAGGATAAAATGTATTTTTATACTAAGCGTAAAAAAATGAAAGTCGATTTTTTCATGAACCTGACCAGACTAAACATTCAACTTACGAGTCAGTCTTGACTAGTGACTCATCTTACGATTGACTCGTGCTCAAAATCAAGTTTAACTCGTTATGATAAGTTAAGATTAACATATAGTTCAATCATAATTAATTTAATTAACGGTAATAATTAACGGTTTTTATCTTTAAAACAGAATACTATGTATGGACGTATACAGAACTACTCCTATTCTAATCGACTGTTGTTTATACAACTTTAATCATCGTCCCTAACCCAAGGCATCCAATTTATAGTCACATACTGCTTGCATGAAAGCGTTTAGGTCAATTTCTTTTATTCCTGGTATAGATTCCAGGTTGAATTTCATTCCAAATTAACAAAATAGATCATGGGTTAATTTTTTTAAAAATTTAATCCAATATATATATATATATATATATATATATATAATATATTTAGACCGTGTGTGATTTAATTTGATGAGACATATATTTTCTTCGAGTACCTAAGAATCCATTTTTATCTCCCCGGAAAGCAAACTTGTGCTTATCATCAAAAATTTGAAGGTGGTGCTGAAGAAATAGACTTGCATAAGAAACTTAATTTATAATACGTTACATAACATTTAATACATAACGCAGGAAATAAATTAATTTTGAATTCAAATTTATTTTGCCGTTGCATATGTTTATAATTTTAGATACGAAGATGAGATAATAATATTACCTAAATTAAATAAAAATTAACTAGCTTTTGTGTGTAAGTATATAAGATCAAAAAGTATAGACAATGCTTCTTTTGGCCATCTTTAACTTATGGTTAACATCTAATTAAAACTGACTGCCCTAAGTAAAGAAATTTTTAAGTTACCCATTTATGACAATAACTAAAACGATTATTTTTAGCATAATATTGATTTGTATGGTTGTAGGTCCTTTCGCTTATAGAAATGCACGGAAATGTTTTAGTCACTGATGTAGGTATAAAGTAATTTAAACTAAAATTTAGTTTCAATCAGAGAGCGGTAATTATGGAAGATTAAGGCTGAGTGATTAATTCATCGTACTATATGTAAAAATTTAAAATACTAAAACGAGTTATAAATTTATACTTAGTTATAAAGAAATTTAAAAAGTTTTGCTTTCGGCAAATAAGAGGATATATATGTAGGTAATTATAATTATCTTGAGATCAGACAATCTATGTGAGCACAATTAAATTCTTAAATTTTAAATTTTTTATTATTTCTAAAACTGGTGCTTTGCATGAAATACACGGTGAAGTCACGTGAACGACTATTAGACACGAGATTACATTCTCAGTCTTATTTATCCAAGACTTCATCGAGTACTTCTACGCATTAAGTTACCGATGATCAACTTAGTTACGCAGCTATATTAAAATATTGTCACATTGCAACACGAATCGCATAGACCATGAAATGTTATGCCTATATCCGTAAGACAGTTGCGCTAATTCGGCCTTGATCGACATTTTTTGTACAATTTATGATCTATATTTGAGACTGAACTCTCAATTTAGTTTTAAACACTTTGAAAAGCAATTTGAAAAAATTACAAGCATTATAATTTGATTGAACAAGTATAATTTGATTATATTCTGTTAATTATTTAGGCTTCACAAATTTTTAATGAGAAACCTTAATCTACATATTTCTGTTATGATTACGATTTGATCAAGCAAAGCCATAAAGTGATAAAAGCTTGAGAGCTATCTAGAGACAGCTACCTATATATATGTAAATTAAACAAAGGGTACATTAAGAACAAAATGGCGCTCCCATACGTGCTGTATTGCGACAATAGTGGTGTCACGGGCGCGCCCACAAGTGAATGTCGACCAAACATAGCTTTAATAAAATATTAAGCACATTGGTTACATATTGTAACGAATTTTATCATATTTGGTCATGTTAAAAAAAGGTAATGCTATTTTTATATTTAGGGTTGTCGATGTATTATATAATAATCTAATATTATTAAATGCTAGTGACGTTTTTAGTAACTATTTCTACCTACGTAGCATATAATCTGGAATACAGGAGGATAAAATTTCATATTTGTTTTATTTCATTTTAATTCTACAAAATCGCTGGAATCAGCAAGATTTTTTATGATATATTTACTATTTTAAGAAAATAATAATACAAAGATGTATTTTATTTTGTCATAAAATACTAAATTGAAAGATTAGCTATTGAATGAGTTTGATTATTCAAATGACACCATTACTATATTGATAAATTTACTCCGTAGATTCATCCATCAATACAGTTAAAAAGTTAAAGTAGCTGTAGGTATTTTGACACAAGATTAATGAAAGCATTGCTAATTATCAGATAACAAATAACATATTTTAAAATTATTATCAAATTACATATTGACTGATAAAAATGTATCAGTTATAAGTAATAACCCAAACGTCCTTGTCATGAAAACGAGAGCAACACTCCCCCTCGTTCCAGTTTCGTAACTTTCACTATCATTGTAAGTTCAATTGCGCAAGCGCTTGTCAAAATTAACTACCATCTTAATCAAGTTTGGCTATCAACCTCAGGTTTTAAATAATTTTTATTGTAAAGTCAAAGATAGTTTTTAAATAAAATCCGCAAACCACAAATATGAAACCAAATTTGTGGTTTTAAATGGGTGTATATTGTTTAATGATTTGGCACAGCGTCTAATCTTACTACTAAGTGTAGTGTAATGTAATTTTGTAATTTACAAATTAAAACAACACACAGTTAATAACCATTTGACTATAATATTTTATTATATCAGTCTATAAATTTTCTTATATATCTAAATAGAAATGGTTACATAACTTAATTTAATAGAAATCGAAAGTTTTAGTACCGAGTAAAATTTGAATAATCATTAATTTAAATAAATAATATCAACCAATATCACATACACTCACACGGTCAGAGTCTATGTCTTATTCTAATTTGTATTAATTTTCTATATGTCAAATATATCTAGGATATTTATAACAGGCTTCTTTTTCACTATTTTCTTAACATGTTGTTCTTTTTGGGCTCCAGTGGGTCCTCGTGGTGGTCTTTGGTATCGATCCTCTTCAAACTCATCATCATATGCTGGATATGGTAAACGATGTTCGTATTCTTCTTCAGGTTCAGGTTGATAATCATCAACCACTCGTTGTGGTTTTTTTAATTTCCTCTTTGGAACCAAAACATAATCATCTAAATTCTCAGGATCGTAAGAATCAGGAATTCTTTGTGGTCTGTACTTTTTTTTAGGCCTCGGTGGGACATAATCAGAATAACTCTCTGATGCAGAGAAGTCATGATGGTTTGGGTATGCATATTTTGATTGTGGTTCAATATATTCATCCGGTTTCAAAGGTTTAAGACCATGTTTGTAGCTATTAATATATTTCTCTGCGTCTATTGATGACGCCTCCGTTTTGTATTTATCTCCGTCATATTTGGGAAAATCTGGGAAAGGTGGATACTTTTGTTTGCGAAAATCTAAATCTGCAACGCTTCCATAGTAGTAGCTGTCTGGTTTATGTTTCTTATTACAGTTGGGGTCTGTACTGTAGCCCATATGACTTTGAGCAGAACCAAATCTGTCATCATCAGGGTGCTTAATATTAAAAGTATGTGTATATTCACTTGGTTCTAAATCAGAAGGATATTTGGGTCGCTTGCCAAATGAGTAGTCATTAAAGGATGGTTCATACGGATATCTCTTTCTTTTCTTTTCAATTGCTTTGTAAGATGAGTCTAAATCTGAATCTTCAGAAAAATCATAGTATCTGTCGTAATCTCTGAGTGCTTTATCTTCCATAAAATCTGGATTTGTCAGTGGAGTATCCAGCGGTTCATTTTGACTAGGATCGTTGTTAACAACAGCTGTAAAACCTGTGTCCGGACCCGCAGAATACTCTACAGTCCTCATAGATCCATCTGGTTCTATCACGCTGTAGTGACCTAAAAAAAAATACTTTGAATAAATATAGTATTCATTCATAATTATATAGTACAGACGAAATATTAATAAGTTTAAAAATTTCTGTAGATTTGGTATTAATAATGGTAAATATTATTTAATTATTTTAAAATATTACTACTTTGTGAAATAATGTATAATGAAAATGTAATAAAACGTAGGTACTCAAGTATTTCAGTTGTATTACCTTTGACAGTGTCACCGTCTTTAGATTCCCATACAGTCTTAATATCGCCAGTTTGCGCATCAGAGACTCCATAACCAAACGAATAGCTTGGATTTCCCTGTGAAAGAAATTAATTATAGTCTGTCAATGAAAAAGAAAATGCGTAAAATAAACATCGCGTGACCGATCCTATGTTTGAACGCCATTGCATGTGTAATGACTGTTGAATAAAATTCTGAATAATTAACTACTTATTAATCCTCTCAATAAAATTATAATCTTTGTTCTTTACTGTGAGTATGTCAGTTTCTTTAAAGTAATATGCAAGTTTTCAAACACTTTCGATTCCTCCACGCTATATAAAATATATTTACATTTAAACAATCTTTGTTTTTTATATTCGATTTGGTGGTATTAATTATTTAAAAATATATCTAGACGTAAATAAATAGACCTAAAAGCCTTTTAAGACAGACTTTTAAAATAGACCTATGTTTTGACGTTCTAAGGCATATCACCACTCTTTTACAATCCAGATATTCAAAACATTCCAAGTTGTCAACTGTCTTAATAAAAAAAATCATTATTATTTATTTAAGCATGAAGTTAAAAACGGACTGTCCAATGATTTTGTTACTTGTTTATTAGTAAACTTTAACCACTATACTGGAATTTGAAACTAGTTACTATGTTTGTAAACATGTTTTATGTCATGAGCTCGACCATCTCCAAGTTCAAGATGAGTGGTGCGTGCGCATCGCGATACAATGTCAATGACAGAGGATCGTTGACTTTCAATTTCATACGTATTTATTAGGCGTGAATTATGCAATAATCACTATGCCGTCTAATTAAAATGACAAATCGTTGCATTTTCTTTTTATTTGCGGAGAAATCCATACATCGCAACCAAATAAAACATACCTAGGTACCGCCGCAGCCTAGGTGTCATGTTAAAAATTCAATGTATCTTGCACAAAGGTACGATACCTCGAAAAAAATAGGTTTGGAAAAATAAGACAGACTCGGAAATGTGTCTGCTGTAGTAGTTACAAGACTTCCCTATATAAATAAACTAGGCAGATTTATCGTTTTTATTCCTACTTGCTACCTTCTCCGGTTTACCTACTTACCACAGAGGACTTAATTGAATGTTTTTTTTTAATAAAAATGTTTTTAAAACCTATATAGAAATGAAAAAGAGATATGAAAATATCAGTTACTTTGATTAGGGAAATTTAGGGAATCTTTTCGAAACATTTTCTTCAAAAAGCTACCGTTACATTAACAGCTTCTATATGTGAGCTTGTAAAAAGAGCAATTAATAACAAATTAAAAACCTCTGACATTTAAATTACAAATTAGAATACCTCATTAATTAAGATCCATCTCTATCATCATCTTTCAAATACACAAAAACTGCTGCAAATTCAGCTAAAATAATTTTAAAGCAACTTTTTGGATGCAAAAACAAATCGTCGCACACAATATTAAGTAAGTACGTATTAGATAGATAAATAAATAACAATATTAATTAATGTAAAACATTATAAGCATAGTGAATGCGTGTGCTAAAGAGAAAAGTGGGTGAACAACACCAACTGGTTGATATCGTTTCAACATCGACTTACTTTCAATAGGTATTTATAGCACGACTTATTATTACGTAGGTTTTATTTAATTTAATGAGTTTATCGATAATATTTCAATATTTGAAAGGGTAATCCGTTTATTAAAATATCGTTTGAAGGAAAAAGACCAGATTTAATTAATTAATAATTAGATTAACATCATTAAAATTGCAGGTCGATTAAAGTAGCAAATATTTTATATCATTTGATTTAAAAAAATCGATTAGGTAGTATCCTATCATTCCACATGAAAATAAATTTAATTTCTTTTGATTCAAATACAATGCAGATTAAGTTAGGATTGCGGCTGGTTTAAAATATAAATTTACTTATAAAAATATTTTGAAAAGTCTATTAATAATAAATTAAAAGAAAACACAACAATACAATACAAATTATACTCACTCCACTTTGTTCTTGGATTAGACTTTCTTGAACTTCATATTCCTGGCATATACACAGCAGTATATTTCCAAAAAGTACCTGTTTTACAGAAAAATCATTTGTACTAAAAAAAATTCATTATCATTATTTATTAATAATAAAACCTGTGCTATTTCTAAAAAATAATGTATCAAATCTAAAACAAGTACCATTTTTAAAAAAATATTTAATACGCCTCAATAGCTCATTTCAGTTACAGAATATTTTGTCAATCTCCCTCAAACTATGTATTGAGTTTGTAAGAAGACTAAACTTTCTTTAATTAAAATATATAATAAATAAGATTACATTTTTCAGAACAACATGGTAAGAGTTTGTTGTTTAATATCAAATGCATCAATTACAAAGATAGCCTGTAAATTATATTTCTACGGAAGATAAAAGGCTCTATTTTAGGAAAATTTCAAGAAATGTATTAATTACTCACCAAGAAATTAATAAGACTTGCCATAATCACAAATTCACTTTGAGATTTAACATTCACTATCACAGAGATTATTCCTTCGCGAAAATCAACATAAACCTGTCCATATCCAAGGTTGAACGTGAAGATGTCCACCGATTTCCACCACTTACCTATTTATATATGCACACCTCGCTAGCTCCATATGAATACACACGCATACATGAGTAAATAATCACTAGAGGGTGGCTAGATTAATTTTATTGTATAGAATTACAATGCTATCCTACCCCGGATGAAACAACGGCGCTTCCCAGTAGATAATATCATGAGTAATTGTGAATTTGAACGCAATTTCCCTATGTTAAAGAAGTTATCTAAATTAATAATAAACAATAACTTATGCGGTTGCCTTGCTTATAAAAAAAATGAAGACCATAGATCTCATGTCTCTCTAAAATAAATCACTATAATTCTCTAAAATAATACAATAATTAAATAGTGACTTCGTTGGTGCTGAATATAGCCAATTAAATATCTTTGGAACAGGCTTACATTACTATTTTTTTAGGGTAGCCTAGATTTATTTTTTATGGCAGAATCTGAAGTTGAATAGAGGATTTAATTATTGACGAAGAGCTTTCTTTAGGCGAAGAGAAAACTTAATTTCAGATGAAAGCACATTGAAATTTATTTATATCAATGTACATGTATGTAATGTGTACTATAAATATAATTAGAATATAAAATTGTATTGCTGTCCAAAATATTAAATCCAACTGTATAAAATTCTGGAGAATATTTTTAATTTAAATAAAGTAATTCTTATTCACACATGACTGCACTGATCAAACTAAATTCTATTTCCTTGTATGAATACGAAATACTGTTTGCATACTAAGGAGAAGAGTATAGAGAAAGCGATATAGAACAACATTTTATTGATAGTAGGTATGCCGTCTTATTTTTATTAAGAACATTTAATGGTTTATTTGTTTTTTTGGAAATGGGGTCTATGTGACGACAAATTTTGCTGGCAAATAGTTTTATTTTGCTAATATTATATTTTAGCCTTTCATTTTCAATCCCATCCACCTAAATCGGTCCTCGTTTGTCGGTCAAACAATGTTGGGTCGCAATAAATCTTTTTATACACCCGTAATAATATAATAATACAAGTAAATAATGAGATCTATATAAGTGTTTGTTCTTATCTTCCTATACACCTATTGCCTAATTTAATTATTCTTGTATTGCCACTTGTATCGTTAATACACGTGTTTCTGTGTATTGGCATTAATAGTTAATACTGTGCATGAATGAATACGTTTTGCATTCAATTTCTAGCGAACTTCCCCTGAATCTGTTTATGTTCAATAGAAACTCTTTGAATACCTACTATAGTAAATTAGATAAGATGCATACTAAAGTATGTTTATATTCGAAAAATAGAAAGAATCGAGGAACGGGTAGATTTATTATAAGCGTTTACTTTCCTATGTACGCGTGTGTCTTAGTTTTATCGATATGCATTTTGTAGATCTGTATGTAAGAGAATAATAAAATCTGGGCATGAGATTAAAAAGGATCTTAATTTCATTCATCTTAACTTTCTAAAGTTCTCAGTTTCTGTCATCATGTTAATTAGATAATTACTATAAAAATCGCGATAATACGGATGTGTTGTAATATCCCTATCCGATCGTATTATGACTTAGACCATTTAATACGAAACATTGAACATGTTACATGAAGAGGAACAAAAAAATTGCACTAGGCTTGTACCGTGTTTCTCGCTTGTTATAATTATACTAAGTTAATAATGATTGGGACTTTCATTATGATAGATATTGTATGAAAGAGGATTCATACATAAATATATTACGGCTTACAGTCATAAGACTGGGGAGATAGTTCTGGAATATGATACAGCTTGTCACTCGGGAAAATTAGATTCTTATCATTATAATCGAGACTTCTTTTCACTCCAGTAATTTTAATTTATTAATTATAAATAAAATACAAAGATGTACAAATAAATATATTTTCTCTTTATAATTCACTCGTATTAGTTATAGAACAAACACCAGCCCAATTTCTACGAAGTTTTAAACAAACTTATAAACATACATACAGACGTACATAGTCAACCTAATAATGTTTTCTAACTACAGTTAATTAAGTTGGTTACGAATTTATGATGACAGAATTATCAATCAATATGACTAAAACAGAATTGATCGCTGTAATTTCCTTTTTAAAAAAAAAGTAATAGGCATTATTGGCGTTACAAAATGACGTCTTTTTATTGTCTCGGTACTAGTTTTTACCAAAGCGTGTTGCTTATCTATTAATCATATATAATCTATGCTAATATTAATACTACGAACAATTAATGATTATTCTAGTATTATGTAGGAGTTTGGATCCTCCGTTTCGATTTTATATAAAAAAAATACTCTTTCCAAGTGAACTAAGATAAATTTTATTAAACTTAATGATTCACCCTTCGAGATTACATTTATTTGGTAGCACGCGCTCGTGCTGCCATCTTACACAGTTTTAGTGATTTCACAGGCAAAACAAAATATTAATTGTCTGTGGCAGTTTCGTCAGTCAAATACGGCCATCGCGTAAAAAATAAAATATTCTGATGACTTTCGTTAAAAATTATAAAAACTGAAATATTTTGATATAAACTTTTATTGAATAACTACCAATAAATTAAAAATAAATACTTTAATTTAGGGATAAAACTTAAATCACAATTCGAATGTAGAATAGCGCCATCTAGTGAAAACCGTAATAATCTACTGAATTGATTTGCTTGCTATAACCTTGCGGATGTTGAGCGATACCAATTTTCCGGACGACTGCTCTAAAGCCATTGATCTTGTCTGCCGTGTATTCAACGACGCGAGTAGTGCCATCTGGTTCAGCTAAAGAATATGCGCCTGAAAAAAAGCATTGCATTCCATATACAACACAAGCGCCAAATTAGTACTTTAAGTTATTAATAGAGGGTATTTTGTCAATAAAATATAATAGACTGGAAATCTAATAGTCGATGCGGCAGTAATTTTTATCTAAGGCTTCTTGTTATGAATGTTTTCAATGTACTGAATTTATTAAATTTTATATTTTATCACAATTTACCTTTACTACCGGCTTTGAACCCAGTTCTTCTGAGGTCAATTCCTAGGGATTATGTTTCAATTTCGAAAACACAAAAATACTAGTAAAACTGAGACAGAAATGTTAATATCCTTAGACCCTAATTCCGTATGGTACTTGCTACACTATATCACTGATTAATATCATATTTATTCGTCACCTCTGACAACATCGCCATCTCGAGATTCCCATTGAGTTTTGTGATCTCCGGTGTGGGGGTCGTTAACTGAGTAGTCATACGCATATTTGGGTTGTGACTGAAACAATAAACATTAAATTATACATTTGTTGTAAACTTTACTAATGCACGGATAATCTTAGTATGTGCTAATAATTTCATCTTGTGGTCCTTTATCACCATAATCACATGTTTAAACAAAAAAATTGGATCCTAAAGTTATGCTGGCTTAGTTAAAGGCTAACTACATATCTGTTAGAAAAGAATAGAATATTTTGTCATTGCTTGTTAATATCTAATACGTATTTTCCGACCTTGCGCAAAATTCTGTCATAACGTAAATTACTACGGTCTGAGGAGCTACGCATATTCATTGTGACGCAAACTACGTCACGGTACTTGATATTCATTATTTTATTTGTCCCATTTTCACTTATGACGGACAAATGCATGCTTATGACTGTCCCATTTATTCCAAAATCATAGTTATAAGTTTAATTAACTAGTTGTTTCGATTAATTTTGCCTACTGCGCTAAAAAATTATTGTCGAATTTTACACATACATATACATATATATATATATATACAAATATACTACAATTTACTAGGTAGGTTCCTTAACTTCCAGTTATATATCATTTATCAACCACTTACACTAATCCAATCTCAGCTTCTAAGTGACATGCTGTTACCTTATACATATATTAACAAAAGTAGATATTCACTTTTCACAGTAGCCTATAAAGTTAAGATTCGGTTAGTGGAAGTGGTTCTTATTATTATTAAAATATATATTTCTCACATAATAAGATCCAACTGGTGCAACTGGAACTGCTACTTGATTATATCCTGCATAGTTCTGTCTGTCTGCGAAACCGTAATCGCTCGTACCTGAGCTGCCAATGTAGCCAGCGTGAACACATAAGCACGCAACGTTCACAGCAAAAAAGGTAACGATCTGTAATATTTCAAAATCATTAAATACAAAGATAATGCTTGATTTATATAGAATTTGCTGGCATAAAACCGAACAATTATTAAATAGTATTTAGAAGCATCTATTCTAATTAATATTGTTTTTTTGATGGTGAAAAAGGCAAGGATACTAAGCATCATCAAAAAACGCAAGCTGGAGTACTATGGCCATATAAGGCGTAATGGCAAATATGATCTGCTCCAGTTTATAATGCAGGGCAAAGTCCACGGAAGACGACCGCCTGGAAGGAGACGTACTTCGTGGCTTAGGAATCTTAGGGCATTTTTCAACCTGAGCACAAGATCCTTGCTCCGAGTCGCTGTGTCTAGGATTCAGATAGCCTTAATGATAGCCGACCTCCGGTAGGTGATGGCACCGCAAGAAGAAGAAGATCGTTTTCTTGTAATTATTTCAGAAAAAAATATTTTTTGGAAGTATACTTATACAAAAACAAAATGATTTAATACACAAGTGATAAAAGAGTAAGGTCAATAATAATTGTTTTAAGCTAGTACACGACAAAACAATGCGTTTCAGACAAGATGCAGTTAGACGTTTATGTTACGTTTAAGATTTGAAATATAACAATGGGTCACATAAAAACAAACGCAGGAAGTGTATAGGTAATAAATGATAAATACGTGTTCATTTTCCGCTAACATCACTTTGATTTACTCTTGGGTATTACGTATTTTATTGACTTGCTTACCTTACCTTACTTATTGCATATTACATCAAGCTGACCCCAGGAATTCCACCCGCTCTCGTGATTAAAAAAATTTGGATGATGGTAGGAGGGTGATAAATACTTTATGAATTATTCTATTTACCAAATACACATAAAAAAAATCATAAAAATAGGTCGAACCATCGTTAATTAAAAAAGCCAGTATTATAGGATTAAGCCTAAAAAATTTAAATGACTATGATTCCTATAATATCTTAACTAGTTCTCATAGCTTATGAACCAATTGTATTTGAAATATTTGTAATAACGAATGTGTATATAAAAAGTATTTTTATTTATAGTAAACATACCCGTAATCTTCAATAATTATAACTTCAAGAATGTTACCACATTCATTTTTAAATAATTATAATTTATATATCTGGTTAATATAAGTAAAGTCCAAATGAAATTGTAGACAATTTAAAATATGATAATTACCAATAAGGAAATCTCATGCAATGACTAGATCTTTATACATTGAAGCTAAGATCTATCTCGTTCACGGCAGCTTTCAAAAAAAAATTGAAATGGGACCATTTGCTTAAGAGCTCTAATGCCGCAGCATACACACATTCACAGAGAGAGACATGTCAAACGTTTAACACCCCTCTTTTTTCGTTGTGGTTGAAGCTTCCATGCGATATTTAGTACCTACGCCTAATTGGGTACCTAATAAACAAGTTTCTTAAATAATATACACATCAAAAAAAAGGTGAAACATTCATTAATTGCTTATTTAAAAATAACGTTTGTGTTTATTTAAGATTTTCATATTAAAATGATGTGTTTTAAATGTTAAAGCAATAAATCTTATATATAAAATTCTCGTGTCACAATGTTAGTTACCTTACTCCTCCGAAACGGCTTTACTGATTTTTACCAAATTTTATATGCATATTCAGTAGGTCTGAGAATCGGCTACTATCTATTTTTCATACCCCTAAGTGATAAGGGTAAGTAAATGAAGTCCCGTGTCCCCTAGTGGGGTATGGGGCAGATGCATTTCACATCTGTTTCACTGATCGATTTTTTCTTTAGGGGCAAGTAGGTGATCAGCCTTCTATGTCCTGCCAGAGCGAGTTTTTTTTATCTCCGCCGGGAATCGAACCCAGGACCTCTCGGTTGTAACGCTTACGCGCTTACCACTAGACCAAGGAGGCGGTCGACCATGGTTTGACATAGCAACGACGACGTATATTATGACGTAAGCAATACATCTATGAGCAGAATTTGACAATAGTTATTGGAGGGAAATCTCCATGACATGTTTATTTAAATCATTGTAATTAAACAATTAAGCTATAAAATTATAGCCGTGTGAATGCTAAAGCTTTATATCGGTTGATAGTATTTTTTAAATAATTATTTAATATAGGTACTCTATCAAATAGTAATTTTCACCAAATTGACGAGTACATGCATATGGACGCATTGTCGTCTTATCTTAAAAGCCAAGTCCAATCGAGTGATAAGGGTAGCCCACCCCAAAAATTAATATGGCAAAACAACGTTTGCCGGGTCAGCTAGTAATGCATATACATATATTTTAAGTATATATCTCAACTTTCCCAAGTGAACGAGGACTTTATTTCGATGTGTGTGTTTTGAAAATTTATGTTTTTAAAGTATAGTGTCTATAAGTTAGCGGAAAATGTATACATTATACAAATAGACGCGCGCCCGTTTATGTCTTTTATATAAAACGACATAAACGCACATGACGTTGTGGTGTGTTCATTTAGCTACATTTTTATTTTTTTTATGTAATAAATTTATTTAATATTTAGCTAACGCTAACAAATTAATTTTTTATGGAATCCCGGGATTTGTTTTTTCCTAGTGTATTTTTGATATAATATCAAAATGAAAAAAAATAAAACATTGTTTAACGGTCTAAGCATAAATGGAACGTAGGATATAAGCTCGAAATTTCATTAAAAAATTAAATTAAAAGGTATTCAAACAAAAAGTCATATCATTAGTTAATTTATCCAATTGTAAATATTTTTTCAAATAAATGTATCTATTATTATTGTGATAATTGAGGTATACCTTTCCAATTATAACTTGTAAATATTTAAAATAGAAATATTATTTTTGAGAAATAAATGACTTTGTCACTTTTATTGCTACATAAAATAAAATTCACTTCACTTACTTGAACACAATGCATTGTAACAAAGCACTTCTCTTCAGTAAGACCGATAGGAACAAAACAGTTACTGATAAAAGAAGCACCATGACACAGTATATATAAGCTACAGATTACATCACATACTCTAAGCTACTCATTCGTAAATTAGATTTGAACATACAAACAACCAAAATATAATAATAAGTATTAGTGGTAATAATACTATATTGCGTTATTACCACTAAATACTATGGGTCAATAAGTTATCGATTCAACTTCAAATTTTTAAAATTATTTAATATAGTACTAAGCCATAAAAAAATAACCGTTAATTAATTGACTCTGTGGCTACGTGGTTAGCCCATCTGCGTGTTGATCCAGAGTTCGCATTCTAGAGAAACAAAGTTTCTGTTGGGTAGGTAAATTGAGTAGCTGATAGATAGATAGATCACTTTGTTAAACAGACGAAGAAATACGGCGAAGAATGCTCTCACCAAAGATTGAGTGGACCAGATGCTCTCATAGTATTTACAGATTAAGTTTACTTTAAGAAGTATTAAGTGTTTAGCATTTTTAATTAATTTATACTCTGTAGTAATAATGTTGAACTTGAGTTTTTTAGGAATATGGAAGCTTATCATTTAGCTAATTAGCATTTAAGTATTAACTCTTGTAAACTATTTTGTAAATTTTGCTGTTAGCCTCCCAGATGAAATAAAAAAAAATAAAAAAAATTATTCGGCTCCAAGCTCATACAGGGAACATGGGATTTCATTCTTTTTATCTGTGGTAGCTAATTTTAGTAGACCTGGACCAATATTATATAGATAAGTTTATCACGCTATATAGATATATAAATATGTTAAATTATGAATAAATTGAATTTAGAAATTAAACACCTTGTTAAAAGTTATTAAATAATAATCATTGAATTAAATATGCAATAGAATTTCATAATACGTAATATACCATCAATAAATGAAAACACTATGATTCAGTAATTACCATGAAACACAAGGTCAGATTTTAGTAGTGACCGTGTGAAAATACCTACTTTGTTCTAGCGCCCTACTTTCAATGTGTTAGTGCTAATATAGTGCGCAACAAAGCATCTCTTTTTCTACTGAAAAAAATATTTCATAAATTTAAAAATATAACATCAAAAGTAAAGTACTAGAAAAGTCACACAGTCTATCCGTCCGTCTGTCTATTAATAATAATAATAATAATTGGGACAACTCACATACATTGCTCTGATCCCATAGTAAGTAGCTGAAGCACTTGTGTAATGGTAATCAGAAACAACGAGGGTACCACAATAAATACATATATAAGTTTATAAATAACCAAGACTCGGAAACAAACATTCGTGCTCATCACACAAATTATTGCACCTACCGGGATTCGAATCTGGGACCTTTCGATGCAGAAGGCAGGAGTACTACCAATTGCGCCAATCGGTCGTCAAAATTAAACTTTCCCCAAGTTACTGAACCGATTTTGAGGAAATTTGACACGGATATAGACTAGAGCCTGGGAAAGGACATAAATTTATTTACTTCCTACCTAACTTACATTCTCTGCTTTCGCAATGGATTAAGGGGATCGAAGCCATTATTTAAATCCACGCAAACTATAAATTACTTATAATTATACGCAATGATTCCTATAAAACATAATGTGTTCTATATGTAGGTTTCTAATAATTATGGAAGGAAGAATCGTAATGTAAAATTTAAATAATTTTAAATAAATTATTAAAAATTTAACATAGTATATAATTATTGTAACTTAACCAACTTTTATCATTTTTATTAATCTACATAATATATTATAAATCCTTAATAAAAATTAATTTTCAAAAATGGTTATCAACGCCATCTCACCTTTAAGCATAAAACTATTTTCTCCAATCTACACATTTATTTGCAAGACATTCGACTGCTTTGTAAACATCATTGTAGTGTAAATGAACTCATGTAGTTAAGGTGATTTTAATACGTATTACTAGATGTCACTACCATACTTTGCTTAGATTAGATTTTATTCTTTAGATGCGTATTTAATGAAATCGGTTAATTCTTTCTTTAAAGTCCTAAGTCCCCTGGATGGGGCAGAGGGCGTCCACAGTCTCCATTCCACTCGGTCTTGAGCTACGCGCTTTACTTCGCTCCATGTCATGCCAACTGCCCTCACCTCTGCGGTGATCGTCCGCTGAAAGGATTGTTTAGGGCGGACACGTTTTCGCTTTTCTTGAGGGTTCCAGTGTAAGGCTTGCTTGCTTTCTAATACGGCGAAGGCAGCGGTTGATAAAGACCTGGAGTCGCTGCGTGATGTCCTTAGTGACCTTCCACGTCTCACATCCGTACAGCAACACAGTTTTCACATTCGACCGAAATATCTTGAGCTTAACTCTTCTAGTCAGTTTCCGCGATTGTCATACAGGACAGAGCTGGGCGAAGGCAGCTCTCCCTTTGGCGATACTCGAAGCGACGTCCTCCTTGGTATCCCCCGTTTCCGATACCACACTACCGAGGTAGGAAAAATTTGTGGACCCTTTCTACCCTCTCCGTGCCGATGGACAGCGGCAAAGAGCTTGTCGCTCCACACCTCATCTCCCGGGTCTTCTGGTTGTTGATCCTGAGTCCCCTCTCCAAAGCCTCCCGTTGTAAATCAGTTAATTTGTTAAGCATATTATATTTTTTATATACTTTCGTGTAATTCATAACTTGCTCTTGCATTGCTTACAACTTTTAAAAATCTACCCATGCAAACACGGAATATTTATGTGCAGGACAAAAATAGTGTTGTCACTAAATCACTACATAGTATAAAACAAAGTCGCTTTTTCTTTCCCTATATCCATTTGTATGCTTAAATCTTTAAAACTACGCAACGGATTTTAATGCGGTTATTTTTAATAGATAGAGTGATTGAAGAGGAAGGTTTTTTATTTATGTTTTATATCCGTGCAAAGCCAGGGCGGGTCTAAAATAAAATAAAACTCTCTGCATAGGTGCGATGGTTGAAGACGTGAAATTAAAGACAACTTTATAAGCTCCCGGCATGATGATTACAAGCAGGAATATCCAAATTGATTTTCAGAAATAGATAAGATCCATATCGATCTAGTACGCTTTCATACAAATAAAAACGCATCAAAATTGGTCCGTTCGTTTAAGAGCTACAATGTCAGTTGTAAAATTTACAGTCAGATTGACACGAAATTTGTAACCAATACTAATAAATTATGTATGTATGTACATATATATTTTTACAATTTATAAATAGTAGTTACAATAAAAGTCACGTTTACCGTCTATTAGGACTTGAATTCCAAAATTTAATTTAATCATTGGTTGGAAGTCTAATCTTCTGTCAGATGTGTTAGTTTAAACTTTTAAACATTTTAAATTGTTTGTGGTTAGAGTTGCCAATTGAAGTAGTAGTAAAGATTATAGAATGTCTTCTTATTTAAGGGAGGATGAGTTTTGACTAAAAGCTTAGTAATAATTACAATAACAACCCGGTAAGTTATTTTATTTACTTTAAGTTTGCTGGGTTAGCCATCTCGTCATTAATTATTATTACCTTTAGTCATTACTCAATTAAAATTTTAGCTTAAATTAAAGTTTATTTTAAATAAATAAAATTTCAAAAATGCCTTATCTATAAGAATGACGTGATATAATATGGAAAAATGATGCAATACTCAAAACAAATTAGCTCATATTATGTTCTTTATCGCTTATTAATACATTATGTATGAGGGACATTGTATTTCAACTGTTTCGGAGTACAAATAGTTTGCACTCTATAAACTACTAAATAAACTTAACTCTCCAAAATGAATACTTGGAAATTTTTAAGATTCTCACCATTTACTCAAATTTATATGGTGAGATATACATTACACAGCCGTCTGCATTCCGCTTATAATTATCGTATATCTTCATACTTAATTCATAACATTTTAAATAGTCTTATTTATACCATAATAATGCTTAATTGCAGCTTATATATACCATGATGCTATGAAAGGTGAATAAGATAATTAAATATTAATCAACATTCTTTTTTAAATGTGAAATAATTTCCAAGAGAGATTTAAATCTCGATACTCTTTAATGTTACACTTTATGAAGCTTTTAGATTATTGACATCAGGCAGTCCATTCGGGACTGAAAAATTAAGCTTATACAATTTGTATGCCTTTGAAAAGTATATTTTCACAATACATTGTGAATTAGTAATAAATTTTTTCATAATCCATGGAGATTCTTGGAATGTGAAGTTTAATTTTTTCACAAAACATTGTGAATTGGTAATGAATTGAATTAATTATTAACGTATTCTATTAATAGTGGGCTATTTTAAATTAAACGATTATTTATCACTTTTTAGTGCGTTTTGAGGTCTTATTTTTGTAAAATTAATTAATTAACATTGGAAGTTTACTGCAGCTCCACCAAACATTCCATACCATATATTTAAAAACGCCAAACTCAGCGTTTGAGTCGCTTTTTAACCGATCTTCAAAAAAACCAAAAAGAAGTTTATCAATTCAACTCAAATTTTTTTTAGATGTACCACTCCTACGTCGCCGTCCGTGAACCGATTTGGATGAATGAGCCGCCGCCTTTCAAGGGCAACATGACAGTTTTGTGCCCTTGTTGAATTTTACATGAATTTTATTTATAAACTATTCACGTCTTTTTATTTATAGTAGATTCATTAATAATACAAAGTTTATTTTTCACTTTTTAGTGCGTTTTGAGGTTGGTTTTATTTTTCATTTAAAATTAATTTATGTAAAGCTCAATACAGCGGCTAACAACGTACTAAATTTCGCACACATTCATATGCCGGTCGTAATAATCTTGATTTTCACACTAAATTTTTAATGTTTTTTTATATTATATTTTAATTCACACAAACATTGTAACAATAACACTATTCTGAATGTAAATACAATCTCGTAAGAGTAAAAAAAAGTTACAACATAACACTGCTGACACTATGTCCTATTTGTTCGCATTAAAAGACCAGCTATCTATATACTATAATATATATATATATATATATATATATGATTTTTTATTTTGTTAATAAAAAAATTAAATCATTTAATATGTAAATATTTGTTTTTTCATGTGTAGTATCAACAATATCGCCTTTGTGAGATTCGAAGTCGCAAATATGGAAACGTAATTTTTATTTTGTTTTACTATAATTACTATTATTTGCCAACTGGCACATAATGGCATTTTGCCTTCTGCGCCAAAAAGTCCTGAGTTCGAGTACAGGTAGGTGCATTTATTCGTGTCATGAGCATTAATGTTTGTTTCAGTCTTGGTTGTTAATAAACTTATATATGAATTTATTATATACTTATATTATAATAAGTATTTATTGTGGTATCTTCGTTGTTTCTGATTACCACAAGTGCTTCAGTTATTAGTTTGGGATCAGAGCAATATATGTCAGTTATCACAATTACCATTATTTATTTATTTATTTTAAGATTATATACATTTCTACGAATGAAAATGTTAGAAGGACTACAGACAAATCATCAATGATCTCTTTACACACTTGTGTAGAAAATTAATTAGTTAATGTTATCTTATTTATAAATGAGAGATATGTATGATTAATTAATTATTTACTGTACGAGGCAAAGGGTATTGAAACGTACATATTGGATATTTTTCATTTCCACCTGCAATATATACTAGTCAATAAAAATACTTCGTAATGTGGTTACTGATTAGTAATCCTATCCTAGTTACACATAGTTTGAAAGGCTTATTTGCCGTAAAAGCTCATATAGATGACATAAGACTGCATAATTAGATGAATTGATCAAATATGGTAGAAAATCTAGTTAGTAGAGATTAGTAGAGAAACCAATTCCTTTTACTTGGAAATTGACGTAATTTTATCGCTTAATATACACTTTACTTTACTTTTTATTAAACTACATTATTAATTATTATAAAATATGCAAATTTTAATGTATTAAATATTTTTGTTCCATTTGGAGTTGAGATTTTGGATTTTTGGTCTCTTCAATCCTTTAAAGACATCGCTCATAGTTGAACCCTCTGAAAACTAATCACTTTATGGCCTACTCATAATTTGTAAACAAAGTAATGCAGCCATGTATTTTAAAACGCACCCCGAACAATAGTTGTCAAAATATGTGTTTGCAATATATTTCTATATTATATATATCTTACAACAACATTTATTACATTGAGGTAGGTAGTATAGGCGAGGACTTGAAAATTGAGAATAAGATCCTAGAAAACTAATGAAGTTTAGTAAAGTAAATTTAATTAAGGCTTGTAAACCTAAAATATGTAATAATCGTCCTAGAGATGTTCATAGCGTGCGTTTAACCGTCACCGCTGGTCACCTTATTATGCAATTTATGCGATGCCTCACCACAATAGACCTTGTACTCTTTTCTATTGAATACTGCTACGTGACAAACGTAGTGACAGTGAGTAAAAATACATTTTTTATGTAAATTGTTAAGGCTATAGTAAAATCGAATTGTTTAAGTTTTGAATATAAATTATACATTATCTATTTACTTATCTGTGTCAAGCAGTAATAATTAGTGATGCAACGAATACGAATACGAATATTCGTATTCGCCGAATAGAAGACATTTACCGAATATTCGTATTCGGCGAATACTAATACGAATATTTAAAAACTAATATTTTTGTACGCATTATTAATATATTAATATTAATATTAATATTTTTTCTGGGGATTCGCAAACTAAAAACGAGATAGATGCTTATCTAAAGCTCCCAAATTTATCGCCGACTGCTGATTCACTGGCTTTTTGGCGAGAAGATGTCCATTTTCCAAGTCTGAAAAAGCTCGCCCAAAAATATTTTTCACTGAAGCCATGTACAGTCGCCTCGGAAAGACTTTTTTCAACGGCTGGGAACATCCAGACTGAAAAAAGAAATCGCCTAAAACCAGAAAATCTACAAATTTTATGTTTTTTAAATAAAAATTTGCCTGTTGTAAATTTTAATTATTAGAAGAGTAAACATTATTCAAATAAATAAGTCTTTGATTACCATGGCGAGATATTCGTATTCGTATTCGTATTCGCCGAATAGTAGGTTTGATATTCGTATTCGTATTCGTATTCGTAAAAGTAGTATTCGTTGCATCACTAGTAATAATAAATAGCAGAAAAATTAATTAAAAAAATAAAAAATTCACGAAAAAGTGTAACGAAGAAAATTCCTTTCCTGATATATTTTCTACGCAATGACGTTTTAGGTGACACGTTATTAATCAGAAATCTGAAGCGATACGAAGTTCGCGGGGTGTGATGCAACGCATCAAATTTATTTATATTATCTTTAATAGTTATAGGTGAAAGGTTTAACTTAATTTTAAAAATATATTTTTCAAAAATACCTATTATATTACTTTTTTCAGTATAAAAATATATTAGAATAAGCGACTTGGAGAGCGAGAGCGTGAGATGACATGCATGTGAGCTCAGATTATAGACCTTTTGTTCTATAATCTGAGCCTGTGAGTTAGTTCATAGTTGAGGTGCAAGGTTATGAATTAGGAGAATGTTGTTGGTAATTTGAACTCGCTTTAATTGAGCCTTTCCTCAGTTCATGTATATGTTTTCTGTGTATTTGTTACGCGTTTGAAAAGCTAATAATTATAAACTGATTTTAAATTTTGTTTAATAGATAAGTCATACTTCAGAGGTCCCATAATATATATGGGATAATTTTCAAAATGAATAGGGGATTTAAACTAAAAAAAAAAATCTAAAAAAAATATGAAAAACTAAATACATATATACCCTTCATTTTTAATATTAGTCTCGGGAATGTCCAACGGCTATAATGAGCCATGGGTATACGATTTTTTAAATAATCAATAATAGCAAATATTCAATATGCATACGAGTATGAAACTATAACGAACCGTTTTGGTTCGTAGAGATTCACTTTCGTACATTCACTTTCAATAACTTGAGTAAAAACTAGGGATGCATCCGGTACGGCCGATACTTTGGGTCTGCCGATATATCGGCATCGGCGATATTTTTATTGCCGATACAACGATACATCTGAGAGATTATTTTCCACCGCAAGTTTTTTAAAGACAGACTTCCGAATTCGAATTTCTCCGCAAAACTTGAGAATGCTCTGTTTTTTAAACAAAAATCTTATTAATTTTAATTATTAACAGTTATTGATTTTATTTTAATTATTACACTTAATTCTCAATTTTAATAGATCAAACCTAGAATCTCATTCAAAGACTGTAATTGTTTTTATTTTTAATAGAAATTAAAAACTTTAGCCTTAATTTAATTTTAATTCACTAAGAGTTTGTATCGGTATCGTATCGGCAAAAAGGCATATCGATGCATCCCTAGTAAAAACTAATATTTCATGTTTAAGTATCCTAATATTAGTTCACCGTCTTAACTAAGTAGGTAACGTGTCTGATATTATGTATGTATTACGTATATTTAAGGTTTAAAGGTTATAAGGACAGGCAACTTAAAATAGGTATGTTTCGGTTTGGAAGGCTCAGAAGACTAGGTGTACATGCGTGTAAAGAAAGTTATCGGTGAAAGAAATGCAGAAATTTCTCTGCCTCATGACTCACTAGAAGTAAAAAGAACTTTACTTAATCTTAACTATCTTATACTAATGTAATTTTCATAATCAAAAAATATTTTTTGTCTATTCATTATGATTAAACTGAAGCTCGATTAGTGATTTGAATGAAGTTTTGAAAATTGAAATAGGATTCATTGTGACAAGTCAAATTAATTTTTTAATTCGTATAATCGGCATCTTTAATTATCTTATTAACTAGCAGCTCATCTGAATTCGTGGGAGCTCTTCAATACACGCGATTGCTACAATACAATTAAAAAATGATGTTTATCGTAAGTTGCGCGACGGCATAAAATTACGCTGTTTATTTCTAGTAATAATTACAATCAATATAATTAGTTTCATTTATACAATTCATAACAATGATGCGTCAATTGGCCTATTTTTGTTATCGTTTTTATCTGCTTCTTTCAAACTCGATTCGTAATTTAATAAAGCATAGTCTTACTTAAGCTTATAAAGATGTTTTATTTTTAATAAATATATATCATTTTTACTATAATTTTGAAAACGAAACAAAGCTTTAAATAATTCTATATTATTAATATCAGGTATATCAATTATATTATTATAATCAATAATCATTACATTACATTATAGCATTTATTGTATTGATATTTTACCGGAACTTAATAATTCACTAATTACAGATACTTTATTTAATATGATGCGACAACTATATCATTGTGTCTGGGTCTGTGACCAAACGTGGTATTACGCGATCAATTAATACTCTTAACCCACTGATTGACTCTTTCATTTCAATTATAGTATTTAGTTTTAATTTATTCGAAAAGGAAACTTTTAAGTCTCCAATATTCTAAGCATAAGCAGTCTATGGGATCGTCCATTAATCAAGTACTTTGTACCAAAAAAATACACGTTGGGAGGACGGGGGGGGGGGGGGGGGAAGCAACCTAAAACCTCGCCACATATCACCAAGGGTCTGTGGTTTAAAAAGTTGCTAAAAACATCACGTGATTAATGGCCTACTCCAAAAGACGAAAATCCATTTCGTACGTTGTCTCTATTTCATTTCAAATGATAAGGTTTATTTTAATGATCATCTAAGTGTATCTGATATTCAAGGCCTGTTAAGTCCTGTGTCCTGGGTTGGAACGGCACAGAACGTTAAGTACCTACTTTGATCCTTACGTAAGATCCGTCATCAAAATTTTTAGCTGACCTTTTTCCTGGCTAAAACAAGGTTTTTTTATCTTCTACAACTTTAAAATGTCAAGTCGTTTTCGAGATTTCGTGTTTAGGCAGTGAATGACCTTTCACTTTTATTGTATATAAATAGATTTAATGATGTCATTGACAGACGATTTCAAAAACTAACGTATTTTATTTAAAATGTCCTAGTTATGTTTTTATAAACTATTTTAACCATTTAATTACTCGCTTTTAAAGAGTAACTATCAAACTTATATTTAGATTAAGGAGAGGTTATAGTTCATTCGCGTTAAGAAAATAGTGACTCATCAGTGCAACTGCAGGGTAAGGGTGTATTCATAATGGAGAAAAAAATTAAACATTTTTTTTTCAAAACATTAAATAAGTTTAATAGAAAAATAATAAAGTATCAATGATTTTAAACATGTTAAAATATTCCTATTAAGGTAATTTTTAATGTCAACTTAAACGCTATATTAGTAGAGTAACACATATTTGGATTAATGGTAATAAAATAAGTACTAAAATAAAAAAAATACAAAATTGTCTTAAAACTAAGTACTTAAATCGCTAATCAGTATCGCTAGATTCTCCCGTTACATTTATTACGAATGAATTTTGTTCTGCATGTTCCATGACGTCATCCAAACCCCACATGGTATTTTCTTCGCGTATCACGTGGTCGCAGCATTTCTTCCACCGATTGGCGTCTACTAACGCGATTGCGTCATAAAATAATTTTTTTACGTCACTCATTTTGAATGTAGTATTATTCGCAGCAATATAATTTTTTATTTGGGCCCACACCATTTCAATCGGATTTAATTTACAATGGTAAGGCGGCAGACGAAGAATTGTAATGCCATTGTTTTTAGCAGTCTCATCTACTAAATATTTATTATATTGTGGGGCGATTTCGGCGACTTTCAATAATAATTCTTTTTTCAAATAACTCATATCCATAGATATGCCTTTGTTTTGCAACCACTCTAGTATTTGCTGCTTATTCCAACTGGCCGTGGGTATTTTTTCAACTTTTACCGAATGGTAGGGAGCGTTATCCATGACAACCACACTTCCTGGTTCAAGCTTCGGTATTATACCATTGAACCAATTAAGGAATCTTTCACCATCCATTTCTTCATGATAATCTTTTGTAGATTTAGATTCAAAGACTAGTAAACCATCTTCCAGGAATCCTTTTTCGCTGCCAATGTGCAATATAATTAACCTTTTCCCTTTCCCTGTCGGAGCTTTTGGGCCGGTTGATAAGCCATCTTGGAAAGCTTGTCTTTTATTCTTGACTGTTGTATCCAACCACACTTTTGTTTTTACGTGTCCGGCGTTTACCCACGTTTCGTCGAGATAGTAAATGGTTTTATTAGCGTTTCTATATTCTTTTATTTGTCTTAAGTATTTTCGTCTCCATAAAACAATATCTTCTCTTTCCACTAACAATGTTCTACTATCTTGTTTATTGAAATCAAAACCAAGCTCGTGCAGTATTTTGTGAAGTGTTGTACGTTTGAAAACAGGAATATCTTCATCAGCTTCGCAAAGTGTTATTATTTTGTCCAATGTTGGATACTCGTTATTTAAATATATAGAGTGTACTTTTCTCCTTATTGCACATTTGTCTAGTTCATCTAATTTATCGACCGTGGATAGTCGAGCTCTTTTTTTCACAGGTGATTTCAATGTATTCGTTTCTTTTTGTTCTTTTATAATTTTATAAACAGTGTTTTCGGACACACCGCATGCACTTGCAGTTTTAATTACTATGCTCTCCACAGTCTCATTTAAATCAATCTGTTTGAAATACTTATAAACATTGTAAATTACGCGTCTCTCTCCACTATGTATAATTGATCCACTTTTATTTTTTTTAATAGGTGAGATATCCATTTTCCAAATTTAATTTTAAACAAGTAGTACGCAAAATACACAACCGATCAGTTCGAAGGTCTGACTTCAACTGAGCACTGTGAACTCGCCTTACTAATTTCTAGCGTTTTAATTGGCTAGGGGGCGTGGCTTGGCCGGCAGTCGGTGATGAGTCACTATTTTCTTAACGCGAATGAACTATAATTATAACGTAAGCGTGGGAAACGGTTGAATAAATCCGGGAATTATTCTAAACACATTCTCTCTTACTTGCAAATAAATTGTTTATAGATTTAATAATTATATTTAATGATCGGTTATTTGAAATAATTTATCACTTCTGTTCGTAGTAATTTATGTTCTATACTTATGCTCACTTGACCTTTTGGCTCCAGCTCGCGCCAAATAGAATAATTGGTTATTAGAAAATATCTGTTAATTAATAAATAATTTATAGGTATTTATCAAGATTCCAAATTTTCAAGATGTTGTGAACACGACGGTTTGGTCATTGTAGGGTTTGGTGGGTAGATTTGTTTTCTTCCACGAGCCTTCCCTCATTTTCTGCATTCGTAATGGTGATCGAGGCATTGTGTGTGCGCAGTTGGCAGCTCCCTCCACAAGCGAGTCTACATTAGACCGTCGCGTCGCGTCGGTAGTGAAGTCCTGTCTTCCAGACGTTCTGGAGTGTTCCATCATACTTATTTCAGCTTTAAGGTGGTTTCAGACTACGCTATAATATAATAGCATATAGTTCATAGCACAACAATATCGCGCACCATACATTACGTATAGTAAGCCAATAATATATAGTACAATACAGTGTGAACGTGTCCATGATAATGTATGGTGCGCGATTTTGTTGTTCTATGAACTATATGCTATATGCTATATAATAGCGTAGTCTGAAAACACCTTTATTGTCCGTGACAATTGTAGTGCCGTATACATTAGCCAATGGTACCAGCATAGTGCAGAGGTGGGAGTCAGGGGAGTGGATATTTTCTATTTGCCAGTGCCCTTCAGTGACCGAAATCCGTAAAATAATCTATTTACAATTTTTTAATTACAAAAATATAGTCCACTACAGTATCGAAAACGACCATTTCCTTTTATATCAATATATTTAGCTTAAGGAATTTTTCAATGTTTCAAATTTGTTATGTTCTATTTGGGAGTACAGGACCATAAACTTCAAATTTCTTGACTGCATAACTACATACTAAATTTACTGAGGGATTTGATTTAAAATTAAAATACTACGAACACACACTGCGGCAAGATTTTAAAGTAAAAAATTAAGTAGAAGAGAATTTATTTAAAATAAAATATATTTTGTAGAGACATAAAAATTTAATATACATATTTACATTCAATATCTTAAATTAAACATTAAATAAATCTATCGTAAACTATGTTAACAATAACGACTATCTAAGAAAATAAACTTAAACATTGAACAACTTTTACAAAATATATATTTTAAACAAGAACATTATGTTACAATTTGTTACGGTTTGTAATCGACAAAATTTGACAATACATCATTTTGATAATGACATTTTGTTGTAGTCAATTTTAAATTTTAGAACATTCTCTCGGGCTATTATGAAATAGGTAATCATCGGGAGTACTATGTAACAATTTCAATTGAAAATTTACTCTTATAATTAAGAAACAATTTCTTTGAATAGAATACAGAATTTTAAAGATTGTTAGAGGCTTTTATGGAAAATACATAAGCGAAATAGATTAATTTATAGTTTTATGTATGGGCACCACACAAGTTGTTTTTCTTAAAACGTAATATCTTCTTTATTCACGGCGTAAAAGAGGATTTTTTTTAAGATTAAGTAGCTAATTTACACTTGCCTTATTACTTAATTTAATATTTTGTTTTCGTTTGTACCTTTTTTATAGACTTTAATAATTCAAAAATTTACATACCCAGTGTTTTTGCTTTAAGTTTCATTGAAAATATTTTCATTTATAAAGTTTATTTAAATAAAAAAATGATAATTGCTTCAATTTCCCGGCTTTATACCTAAATAATATAATGTATTTTCTTATAAACTGTGTTTACCTTTACAATCAATTAATTGTGCATCAAACTTCATTTAGCTTAGGAGACTCATATCTTTTACTGTCATTAATAAAAAGAAGTAACTGTAGAAGTCTCCTAAACATGTCTTAATGCTAATGGAATCAAGAAAAGTCTTGTCATTGATAATAGTTACGCGATTATTTGAATTTAGAAATTGAAAAATGAAGGCTTAATTATCATTAGTTATAATAGCAGTAATACTAATGTACTTATTTATAATTAACAACATTATAAACCAGGAATAACTACAAAACTGATACACACAAACTAATTTATGTTAGAGATGTTAAATCAACTAATTTCTTATTTTAAAAAATGAAAAGAGCAAATAACTGGAGCATTTTTTAATTCTCATCCAATTTACGGCTGCGTCATGAAAAATACCTTGCTTTAAAATTATTTAAATTTATTGTTTATTATCTGGCACTTTAATTACACTAAATAATCTACATCATCACAGTACATTAAATTCTATTTGTTATGCCTCATATTCCCTCTTAATGAAATGTTTTCGACATTACGATTTTTTGTCACAATTTTATAACAAGTAAGTTAGGGATGCGAGGAAATTTTTTGTATTTATGCCATACTTAGTATCACTGACAAACAGCTAGGCCGCTTTAATGTAGTTTTTGTTTCGTCTTTATAAAAGTACATAGATAAAAAGAAATTCAAGCGAACAGCTGAAAAATATTCTCATATGACTATACTTATAGTAACATACCTATATGAAGGACTGCGAGGATAATGCGACGATGAATCTTGAGCTTAAAAGTTTAAGGTATTATTAATGCCGAGGTTGGACATACATCGGCCATTGCCACTGGTACACTGGAACTGTGGACTAAAAACATAAACAGTTAATTTATTTTGTTTTAAAGACTTCCCAATGGTGAAAAAAATCACATTTGAGTAAGTGGTAACGAGGCACTCAATTCCATTTACATAATAAACATAAAATGAGTAACTATGAAATACAAAATAGGCTTAAGTAAGCTCACGTCGACTAAATAGTTTTTTATAAACCAATGTGTGATTACGGAAGTTATTATACGAAAAATCAATCATCAACTTTGCAAGCCACGACTTCTATGTCTTTGTCTTTCAACTATTTCATAGTAAATGAGATAAGCAGTTTCAAAAAAATATGTCGTATAATTCGTTTAGCTGTGCAAATATTGAGATCATCTAGTTGAAAATTTTCCGTAAAGTTGAAGATTTTAACAGAAGTATATACAATCTAAAATTTAATACCTCTTGCATGTAATCTATATACCTACATTAAATAAAGTCGAGTTAGTTCCACCATGTAGGTATAAGCTAAAAACAGCTGGACCAATTTTAATGATCCTGATTTGTCAGATTCGTTTCCGCCCCGCATAGCAAAATAACTGTTATGGTATAGCAAGATTCAAGTAAATAGTGCCACAACCGGTAGTGTCCGAAAAAGATTGTTATGTACTTTTTGTTAACATAAGGTCTATAATACAATGATTGTATAATCTGTGAGGTGTAAAAAAATACGTATAGTTTACGAAATTCACCGGGTCAATGTGTCAAATACAAACCTCCAAAGTATTTCTGAGGGTCCTCTTCACAGCATCTTTTTCGTATTTCCAAAGTAGGTCGCTTGATGAATCCCTCGTATTTTCAACATGGTTGATTTCAACCTGATTGTGTTTTGCATCTTCTTGTTTATAATCTTTCTTTTGTTGCCAGTCATACGTGGGTACAAAGTACCGTAAACCAAAGCCAGGCAGCGCTTGGGAGCTTAATACTTGAGAAGGATTGAAGTACTGGTCATTAGTTTTAGGTTGGGTAGGGACGTTGTACAAGTTGACAAATCGTTGCGCGTTGTTGATCGGTTGCTGTGTAGGTGCCGGGGCATTGAATTGAACTTGAGTGTAGGTTCGCTTGGGGAGGGAAGGTCGCCTGTAAATTATTAATACATTTAAATTTATGTTAAAATCTTATCTTGAAAAAAAAATATCGATGTATATAATTTGGAATGTAAAGTCGACGATATCAATTAAATTTAAATAAAGAAGCGTCTCTATTGCTACAGGCAAACGAGTTCAATCTTATCTAAAAGCCCTTATATTCAGGTGCCTTAAAGGCTTATTAAAGTGCGTAAAGTATCGTCTTTTATTATACATTAACTTATTCAAATTTATGTAATAAAATTGTTTGTTTGTAGGAGGTATCTATGGATCCAATGATAGGTGCGAGATAGTAATTTATTAAACCAATATACCAATGAGCGTTGGGATCCGGCGAGTCGTTCGTTCTTTGTTCCCAAACCGGCGCAGGCGCACGGTAGACCAGCGGCGTGGGGGTCTGCGGCTCAGGTGTCGGGGGCTCAATGGGTCCTCCCTTTGTGCCGAACTTTACCATGATCGCCTGCACGCTACACGCGTACATCGCCAGGCAAATCAACAACTGAAATATACATAAGGTTGCACTTTTCTTGCTTAAACTGTTATTTATCCCCCAAAGCCGCCTTCACCATCGGGTGAAGAACTGTTTATTTATTTATGAAAGACTCTTATTTGTAATAACAATTTGATTTTTTTTTAAATATATTCAATTATGTATTTTGTAATTGTAATTAAGAACCATCTCTATCACTTCAGCTTTCAAACAAAAAAAAACACATCATAATCAGTATATTAGTTAAGGAACTACGATATCACAACAGACACCTCAAACTTATAACACCCTACTTTTTTGCGTCGGAGGATAAATTAAATTAAAAGTGATATAATAAAAATATACCAATAATAAGAAACAAAATGCAGTCTGATTTACTTAGTTCTATTACAAAAGGAAACGCATGTACAAATTACCGTGATAAAATGTTGTTGGGTACGCAATACTTGAAGTAAATTTGCTAGACAGAAATTAAATGAGGCTTTCAAACAGTCCAGTGTCGAAAAATATCTATTCAATACAAAGGTTAATATAAAGGTAAATATCAGTTATATGGCCGATTATTTATTAGGCGCAATCAAAGAGGCTTTACAAAGTTGTAATTATTTCTCGGTCTCGACTTCGCATTGCTTTGAAGTTTCTAGGGTATCAGGAAGAATACATAATTTTAAATGTAGTAGGTACTTGGAGTATTGTTTCAAAGAGAATTTAATATAATTCAGCAGTTTAAATGTAAAGCTAAAATATTTCCTAAAAACTATAGGAAATTTACCGGTATGCTTTGTTTTTTTATGGACAGATTAAAAATTTTATTAAAATATTTTGGCTAGTTTGACTTGGCTAGTTAGAATTTTGTTATATGTATATATTACGGAACAATAACAATCACCATTGTTTTTGAGTAGTTAGCACATCTGCGGAGAATTGCGAATTTGCAACGGCTTTATTAAATTCAACGGTTTATCACTATATCTTGATGAATCTATTAGGTTATCTAATGAATAATACCTTGCCAAATTCTACTACTCTGTGGTAATTTTAAGTGGATTTAATTAATAGTTTTATTCACAGTGTCACTCAGTAAGAGTCTAGCTTCCCATCAATGCAGGAAAATCAGTCCAGTAGTCTGGGTTCATTCATCACAAGCATACAAAATACAATTTTTTCCTCTTTATAATATGTATTAGATTAACCACAACCTCAGCACGCTATAGGAATCCCAAAGTTGGCTAATGCGGTTGTGTGGGAAACAGCCGAAAAGGTTTTAGTGGTCCATTCGACTCTCTGATTGCCGAGAGAGTTTGGAATTTTACCTACTCGCAAGTTCTCTGCAATTCCCATAGATAGATTCAGGGATCATGTATAGTACAGACTGCAGCGATACAAAGCGCATTTCTACGGTAAAGAAAATGTACTAACCATAAAAAATGTTAAATCATAAGAACCGAAATACCGTCATCGCAACTGAGTTTCACAACGAATTTATTTTATTGTAATCAATACGACGTGCTATGGTTCATTTGTACTCGTAATTTTAAAACACTCATCCTTGCATCAATAATTAAATTCGGCGCGTTTTTGGTTAGTAAATTTTTATAGTTCGATAAACTGATTTTTAACCGAAACCTTAAAAAAAGGAGGGGGTTCTCACTTCGACGAGTATGTTTTTTTATGTTTGTTACTTCAGAACTTTCGACTGGGTGAACCGATTGTGATGATTTTTTTTTAAAGCTGGAAAGTTTTTTCAGTAATGAGACGTTAAATAAAAAAGTTAATAGGGTAATATAAAATATTTAATAACATTTAATTACTTTAATTACGTCAAATATATACCTGTAATTTATATGATGACTGCATGGTTTTCTTGTTCTTGTGGTGACTACTGCTGCATTAAGGACTTAAATATCTGAAACAACATAAGTGGATGTTTAGTATACATAGAAATTCTGTTATTTCTGGGTTTGTTATCACTTTCTTTACAGGAATCAAATTTCTATGAAATTTCAAATGATTTTGTTTTGTTTTCCTTCACTTCGAACCTAGGACAATTAGAGTCGTGAACCTCTTACGAACTGTAGTAAATTGTTATTTCGGAACCGTATTTAGGCCACGAACAGTAGAAAAATCTACAACTAGAAGCAATTATTACCCGTTTCTTGAATATAGGTCTCGGGCGCTAGCCAGGAATAGACGTTTAGTTTTAAACAAAAAACAATTATCAGCTCAATTCTGGCATTTTGTGTAGATGTTAGTAGCAAGTCACGAAGGTGTTTAAACCATGTCAAATGTTGACAGTTGTATTACTGCAGTTTAGAGTATATTTAAAACAATGTCAGAAGCTTACTGTTTCCCATTTGCATTAATCCAATCTCAGGAGACTGGCTACCTTCTCTGACTGACATGAATGATTTAGAGGCCTCGTCGCTAAGCGGTCTAATCCTTCTAGTCTACCGTGAAGCCTGAGGTATCGATATCACATAAAGTTGTTTTTTATTGTAACAATATTAGAGTGAGTGAAATTACTTTGAATGTCAACGGATTAGACGTGAAATCGTTACATTTTTTCAATATAAAATTTTGGTTTAATTAATACATAATTAATCGAGTTTTAAGCAATATTTTTAGCTTGAAAAAACGAATAAAAATTGCCTTATATCACAGAACTTTGGGTCATAAAAGTGCCAAATTTGAGTATTGGGAAACCAAAAAAGTTTTTCTTTAGAATGCACATATGACTCGCTTCATAATCTGAAAGAAAATGATTTGTATAACAGACTAAAACATATATCTGGTCTAGCATTTGGGATACGAAACTTAACTTTTAATTACAAAACTCTTTATAATATTGCTTTGTAATCTATGTGAATAAATTAATTTAATCAAAAGGGTCTATAAAATATGAATAGCTTACAAGATTAACAGTTACCTAAACATGATGAAACCTAATATTTAAAGCGTTACTATTTTAAAGATAACAGGGATTTATGCAACATTCTTGTCTTTCGCATCAAATAAAGGCTTTCAAGATGTTTACTAGTTTGAAGGACATACGTTTGCATAATTATATTAAACGGGTGTCGAAATATCTTTGATCGAATTACTTACAATTTTACGGCTTCACATTTGTATATTCATGCAGGAACATACATAAATGTATCAACTGTTCTACCATTTAAATTTTGCGTTAGTTGCGTGTAGTGCCCTTTTAATCATTGATTGTGATTCCATATACTTCACATTAGAATACATATTAATGAACAAATTGAAGAAACCAGTGGAAAATTAATTTCACTATTATTTCAAAATGTTCAAGCTGTTATCAAACAGTACGAATACATGAAAGCAAGTACGAGTAGGTACAGGAAATGATAAAAAAAAGACCTAAAATATAATTGATAGAAGAACTTTAATTGGATGTTGTATAGTATCTTGATCAAATAATATAAAATATTAACGTACTATTGTATGCGAGGCTGTTTCCACCATAATAGGTAAGTGTGTCAACAATTTGTCATTCCAAATCGGTTAACGCAATTCATAAAGCTTTGTTCATTTGTATTATCTGAATGCATTAAGTTCTAAGAATTGTTTAAAGTATTTAGGTAGAAATAAAAATATAGAATAATTATTTTTGGTTACAATAATGTACTTAAAGGCTCATCAAAGCCGTTTGGGTGCATACCCAAAATACTGGCTACATTACCGCATTGTATTGCTGTACAAACGTGTTGGCCGAAATATGAGCCAGCTTTCGGGTTTCCTGCGGTCTCAACTAAGCGCGTCGATATCTCTTTAAAATTTTTGGTTCAATTAACATTTTCTATAATTTACATACTCACACACACACATATATATAAACATACATACATATATATAAATATTTATTTATATATACATAAGCGCTATGTAAACGGAACTTCGTTTAATTACCCAAAAGCAGTTAAATTTCTTCATAATTATTAAAAGTTATAATATTTAAAACCTAACTGCTGAGGTATTCTTATAAATTATTAACTTAGTATTTATTACTCAAGTGCCAACTAAATATTTCAACGACTTAGGTACAATTTGTCTACTTTTAATGCATATAATGAAAAATATATATTACCCAGAAATATTATGTATGTAATATACTATTTCTAAACAAGTAATTTGTTTTAAGTAAACTGTTGTTAGAGTAGATAATCACCTGTGCGGTAGACAGATCGTTTCTAAGAACTGAGTTTAAAATTAACTGTGTACAATTAGAAACATTGTATAAATGAATAGCTGCTCTATCTCGTCACTGATTTTCTTAGGCCTTAAACGTATATAAATGTATTATTTATGCAATTATCATAGAATGTAAGAAAGCTTCAATAACATAAAAATTACGCAAAGTTGTAAATGGTCACGAAATCTTTGACTAAATAAGATTTATCGCGAAACACTGATTTACTGCATTCCGAGCGATTAGCGATCTCCAAATAATCGCTACATTCCGACGCCTTCAAGCGATGCTAACTTGACAGAAATATGACTTTAATGACGTGAAATAGGACGCGTTTGATCTAATTGGCAGGCAGGCTGCCTTATTCGATTGAATCGTAATCGATATAATCATGGTACATCAATTATTGCACACTTGCCGGCTCTTTATATGCAGATGTTGCAGTGCCAGTAACTTGTATGTCCCAAAATGTGTGAAGGAATTCGCCATACATCGCATTTTTATATTCTTGTTGCATTCTGTAATAAATAATGAGTTTCATGTATGTCGCTTAGGTATTGCGAAATTTAATTTTGATGCCAACGTAATGTGCTGTATATATATAATGTAGGAAATATATTTTGGTACCCGTGAAAAAATCTATCTGCTTCATTCAAAATGAAGTGCGTAGCTCAAAGCCGTGTGGAATGGCGACGTACTGTGGACACCCTCTGCCCCATACAAGGGACTTTGGACCTTAAATAAATGAAAACGAAAAAAATCTTTGTAGAAATTATTTAATGAAAAATAAGTTTTTATACATAAGAGTTTTTAATAAATTTATGACTTCAATTATATTTTTCCATCGTTTGACAACCTCTGAAATTTGACTAAATAAAAAATAATCATTCAAATCCCTTTAGCTTCATCTAAATCCAGTAATCGGGCAATATACATAAGAAAGTTATATATCTGAATCGATAAAGGTTCTATTATCCTTCATTGATTCGAGTGTATATCTTTCTGTATGTAAAATAACAACAATTCAGTAAGTAAAAAACCATATATATTATACGGTAAAACACAGTAACTTGTAGGTAATAATAAAATAAATTAAATTTACAACTTTAATTATAAATAACGATTTAGTTACTCCTAGTACTAGAACACATTCCTTGTCACATAATGCGCACATATTTTTTTACACCCACGTTGCTTTAATTTGTATATCTAATCGATTATTCAAATATTAACCAGTATGTTAATTATGTTTTCAAGTTGATACAGCTGAATATTTTACATTGTATTTTTTTGATTAGGTAATAAAACATAATATACTATAGATACATTTTCATAGAATATAACATTTTATAAAATACTAGCTTTTACTTGCAACTTCGTCCGCAAGGCCTATGTCACTCAATAAGAGTCTAGCTTCCCATCAATGCAAGAATCTTTTAAATCGCTCCAGTAGTTTTTGAGTTTATTAGTTACAAATATACAAAAATACAAATCTTTTATCTAATTTATTATTTCAGTGTATAAAATTTAACGAAGATGAATATAAAATCGATCTCGACTTTCGATCAAAATTATTCTAGATCGATCTTAGATTTAGATCTCTAGATTTTCAATCGATCGATCGAAATCAAATATCCATCTTTAATCAAACCCATCAGTTTTTTGAGCATAATTTGTAAAAATAAATTTGCATCAAGGTCATATTCGTTATAGACGATAGTTATGGAATATATAAAAAGATTCTACCTTTATACCAAATAAGTGGAAGAGTAACAAACAAATTCATCCTTTCAATAATATAAAAAAGTGAATTTCCGTAACCATTCATTGGCCATGGGGCAGACACATTTCTGTATCTGTTTCACTGATAATTTTCTTTACAGGCAAGCAGGTGATTCGCCTGTGCCTAAACAGCCCATACATTCATTTGTCCCTCCGAGATTCGAATCCAGGACCTCTGGCGTATCACGCAGACGCGTAAGCCACGGGGGCGGTTTTAATACTATAATTATTATTTTTAAAAACAAAATCTATTGCTCAATCCATATTAGCTTTGCTCTATTAAAATCGCATTCAATAATTGCTCAAATCTCTTCGAATACAATCCAGGAAATGTACTAAAATGCCAGACTAAGAAACCGCAAGAGCTTTTTAAAAGCATTGATATTTACAGACAAATTTACATTTAAATCGTAGATAATGAACCCGGTCATTGAACAAGTGCAATTACAAATTGCCATGTTACAAATTAATGCCGTGTCATTTTTAAACCGAAAAAAAACTGTTCTTAGTTTAATAAATGGAACCATTACAAATATAAAAGATGGAAATGATTTATAAAATTATAGATTTGGCAAGTAGCATGGTAATAATGTAACTTTAAGCAGACACTACCGGTTTGGAGAGCATTTTGCGACGCCATTCTGATTCGTTTTTTTTATATCATACCAAACAGAACTTTTTGCAATGGCTGCACTTTTGTAGCAACTATACGGTTGTGCATTGAGTGTAAAATAATAATTAGGAAATACGTATTTGTCAACTATTATTAAAATAGTTTTGTTATCTCTCTTTGTACTAACATAAATTCCTTTTAATTATAACTAGCAGTCCGCTCCGACATTGCATGACAAATATGATGTGTATTTTTAACTTTTATGATCTACTGTCTACTTTCAATTGTATTCGGGCCAAGTGTCGACATTCAATACTAGCGCTGGTAATTCCAGGTTCGAATCCCAGAGAAACTAAAAGAAACGATTTGAAATTTACAAAAAACCGATTCTCTGATGAAAATGATCAAAACGGACATAGAAATGTGTCTGCCCCATGACCCACAAGGGTTGTGGGATTTTACTTCACTTTAACATCTATTTTTATTTAAGTATATTTACAAAAAAACAAAAGGCTCATCAAAGGTGTTGGTGTGGCTGCATTAACGCGTTGCATGCGTTGCATCGCTTTACTTACGCGTTGGCCGAAATATGAGCCAGCTTTGGGTTGTTTTACCTAAGCGCATCGATATCTCTTTAAAGTTTAAACAATCGACAAAAAAGCGATCAAAAATTTATTTTGTGACAAACTAATACAACTAAAGTCATTGAATTTTAATATTTAAGTGTCTAAGAGCCACTCTACAATATAATGCCGTTCATAGATCATTCTCTGTCTGATCGCAGCCTGAGACAATGTTATTATAAAAAATAAATGTGTGCATTCATTCTGTCTGATATAGTCAAATTTTGCTCGAAGAACTGGAATCAGATTATATACCTAATGTGAACAAGACCGAGATTTAACATAGACCAGAGGTGTGAAATAGAAGGCTGATCACCTACTTGCCCCTGAAGAAAAAATCGATCAGTGAAACAGATGTGAAATGCATCTGCCCCGTACCCCACTAGGGGACACGGGACTTCACTCTAGAGGTGTGAACAGCATTATAGAATGGAGCGCTTCAAGTCTGATTTGAATACCTGTGAGATACAAATATTCTACTAAAATGTACTTGCGTTGTTACTCATTAATAATGTCAACGTCTCGAAACCAGTTACAATTAAACATTTTTTTAAGCTTCTTCATTTATATTTAATGTTTTTATTAATTTCATTACAATTACAGATAATATTAACATAAGTTTTTAAAATAAAAACCATTAAACTAAATCTTAAATTAAAAATAAGTAATATTAATAACATAAAAATACTCTAAAATATACTAAAATTAGCTATAAAAATTAAAAATATAATTAAAACAGTTATTGTATTTTTAAAGGGCGCGTGAATTGTAATTTATTTGTCTCTTAGTGAATTTATATATAGAAAACAGCATACAGAACAGACACTTCACACTAATCTATTAAAAAGGTATTTTGATACCCAATACTGAAAAAGTATAGTTTCAACAAATTCTTACAAAATCATCTTAAACAAGACATCTAATATTTGTACATAAAATTGACAGTTTCAATTGTATACGAGTACATACTTAAGCTGTTACAAATTAGTACTAAATTTCACATAAAGTTCTTTTTGCGTCAACTCTTAAACTACTATATCTATCCATTTTCTTAAACTTTGTACGTCGTGTGCAGTATAGTCCAACTTAAAAGTTTATATTTATATAATTATTTAATTTGTTATTCCACGCATATAAAGTCGTAGGAATGTAGGTTATTTGAACTACTAATATGAACTAGAATTAATTTCCGAAACCTGTATAATCACTTTAAAAATAGAGGTCTTTAGCCTTCCAAATTTTCGTTGAGGTAATATGTAAACCTACACACCCTTCATTGAGTGTAGGATCTAAATAAAGCATTATAACAAAAATAACTTCAAGGATATTCTTTGTTTTAATTTAGATGACGCATTGATGTAATGGACAAAAACCTGAATTGTACTATCAGCAAACTTGGCGGTTCGTCGATTAGACTTACTTATATCTTTAATGTATTATCAATTCATGCAAAATTTAAAATGCCAATAAACTAGTTTTGTGTCTTGTTAAGTCATTTTTGTTTTTTGGTCAGTTTTGGTCATTTATATATGTTGTTGTCTTGGAACGGTTTATTTTTCAGGTAATACAATGACTTTTGGATGTATTTTTTTACATAATATGAGGAAAAGGGCATGGAGCCTTGGTAAAAGTTAGTGGACAGCCAGACCATGGACACCTACAAAGCCAGTTGACCCGCAGGTGCATTTCTGGTGTTTTATAAAGCGAGAAATTAAATACATCAACCCCTTGTGAAGCATGGCACGCGTTCTTTTAGGAATCGAGTTTCGCGTTTGTTTCACTGATAATTTCGTAATCGAAATAAGGATGTTCTGCACACACGCTTCGTAAAATTGTGGAAATTAGTTAAATGGGTCAAGCAAGAAGCCGTGTATAATGGTCAATACCTTGTTAAAAAAATAATTCCGTCTGCTGATAGTACATAATGACATCACTTAGGTCTTAGACGCAAGGCCACACAGAGATTCACTGACATGGCAATGACATAGAATGTTTATGGTAATAAGCTTATAAGAGACTATCACAGCAAATTTATAGTTTGTTTAAATATTCCGACTTACGGAAGTAAGTCAGAAATTTGCAACGCTGTGTGAGATATTTGTCAGAAAATACATTCTAATCTTCATTTGGAGATTATTCCTTAACTATCCCGTATTTTTTTCATAAAACATCAGGTCGCACACTATTTATTGAATATTTGTGAAAATTTAATACCTTAGTATTAAATTTATAGGTATAGGTAATATAAATACATTGTTGCATTCCAATATTTATACTAGGATATGTTTAGCATTAAGATAAACAAGGTAGGTAAGTGTCGCACTTGTCTTCTATAAATATTAAATATTGCCTTGTTTTTATGTAAAAACAATTGTGATATTGCCTTGAAGTTGATGAACGCTATTAAGTTACGCATAATTATTAATATTATAAAGGTAAAGGTATATTTATAAAGATAGGTATATTTTATGATTTAAGTAGTGAAAAACGCAACCAATCTTTGTAACTCATTCTATTTAATATACTCCTCGTAGATATAAGTACTATTTTTATTTAAAGTTTTAAATAAAAACAGTTCCTATACAAGAAGTCCATACCTCCCTATTGGTTTCTTTATCAAACATAGGTTTAAATTATAAATCAAATCTATCTCAACATTACTTAAATGATTACAATTTTGAAGGAAAATTCATTTAGGCAATTTTGGAAAAATTCAACAAAATCTGAAAGTTCACATATAAATTTCATAACTATGGACCTGGGTTGTCTATAATTATTAAGAAAAAAATTTGAAAAATCTATTCTAATTTTTTTTAATATTATTATTTTCATTTAGTAAATATAGTTTATAACAAGTGTTTAATAATTTACTATGAAGTTGTTATTTTAGCACAGTCAATAGATTCTTTTGACAATAACTATTCTACTTTTTACTAATTATAATATTGAGAATTCTATGTTATAAGATTATTTTTTTACATAATCTTCCGCGATATTAATTTTATGAAAATATATAATAGATGGATACAAAGTATAAATATTGAATTAGTTTCTTTTTTCAAACAGTTCCTTTAGCAATTAACAAAGACAACCCCATCCAAGCATGTAAAGAAAATGATCAGTAGATCCGATATTGTTATTGACAAGTAAATCCACCAGACTTATTTGATTACAGATTTGTATCAATGTGTGTTAATTAAAATTTATCAATTTGCAAATGAAACAGTATTTGTATAACAATTGGCTATTAATAACGCGTCGAGATGTTATTCGTGAGTTCATGGTCGTTGCGTGTTGTATGCACCTTCATTTAATTTAATATATAGTTGATAATTGAGTTTATTAACGTAGAATTTGTTATTGAGTTATTACAAATTTGGCACAATTCAGAATTTCATAATGAAATTTGTCCTTTGTTAAAAATGTTCACACTTCTCTTAATCTAGGCATTTGAAGTCGCAATTTGTAATTTTTTATTATAAAGATATTAAATAGTAAGTGACAAACCAAAAATTAAATTCAGCACATAACAGTTACCCAACATTTGATCATAGAGGTCAAGTAAAATTACGTGTATATCGTACAAGCACGATTGTTTATTATTTAATCGAATCGAACACAGTCAGAAACATGCGCATTCTGTAATAACCACGCATCGTGAACCTTGCTTTAATTAAAAACATCACATTTCTAAGATATTTGTAGTACTTGTAGTATTAATTGATTCTCTAAAACCCATATAAATAAATAAGTATATTTTAATATCAAATATTAGTCAGTAACCGCCTCTTTCGTTAATTGGTTCACGTCTACGCACTGCGTCCGCGTTCCGGAGAATATCGGGAAATTATTTGTTGTATATATTGTTCCTGACAATATCGGCAAACAAATGATTTGGTTCAGATAAGCAAAAAAATTAAAAAATAACAAAAAGACTGCTCGTTGCACATCCAATTTATGTTTATATTTTTTTATTGTATTTCTTTCTTTTCCAAATGTGTTAATAAATACAATTCTGTTTGCTGTCAATTTCTGTAAAGAAAATATATTTAACTCCTAGAAAAGCAGGTTAAAGATTAACTTTAATAGGGATGCGTATCATGAACCAATAAAATTGTGTAACACTTCCTTTACCGCGTCCAATTGTCAGTTAGTAAATATTTAACGCTATCTCCATCTACTGGTCAAAGGTCAAATAGATTTGCAATCGTATAGGCTCAATTATCCATGTTTTGTAATATTATACCTAAGAGAGAATGCTTTAATGTATTGCATGACCGTAACTCATCCCGAACCTATCACGACATTCTTGAAACCTTACGAAATGAATATCGCAAAACTGTACAAATAAAGGCTTTGTACCTCGGTGACCGAGTTTTACTTATATACTTAAATACACCATAGCTAAAAATCTGTATAAATAATATTGGTATCTATTGTGAGATCTTTATTCTTTAAAAATATATCCAGATACATATCTCTATATGCATTTAAAAATAATAATATATGATGTGGCTCATCTGATATGTCTGGCATGTGGTAGGTACTTTTAAATAAGTCAAAATATTGCATTACCTCGCAATCTGAGCTTAAGATTCGCCACACGTTCTTCTTTTGACTTTGCACAATGCATTGACTTATTTCAATTATATTTGGGGCTAAAAGTTTATCACCGAAGATAAACGCTGTTTGCGTAATGTATTTCAGAAATAAAAAAATGTGTTATGAAAGGGTGAATCGAATGCCATGATAGTCTTATTAATGTGAGCATAGTACAACTCTTTCCTCGTTTATTCTTAATTCAGGTTATCTTTAGTTATAAAAAAGTTATAAAGATAAAACATTTATATTTTTGTGCTTTTCATTGATTGTTATATATTCTGGACTATTCATCAATGACGAAGTCGTAGGTAAAAAATAATAGGTAATATTTTTCCACAGAAATTCATCGTAAACTTTAATTTTCCACACACTTGTTAACGGAAAAATTACGATAATTAATTTAATAATTCACCATGTTACGCACGAAATAATTAAAAACTGCAGTTAATTTAAGTAAATGATGTTTGTAACAAGGCCCAATTAAGATTTGATTGCGTATGCATTTGCAGTGGAGAATTTGTTTGATTTAATAGACCTCTGCATTACGAAGTTTAAGCAATTTTGCGTGTCGTCTTCCAATTAGCATATAATGGATACTTGAACCGTTCTGCGCAATACAAGAATTAGAACGCCGTTTGATTTGAACATAAAGATTAAGTAATACTTTGACGTTATCCATTTTCTTAAACAAACCGATTTTTTGAGATTAGTTTGTTATCAATTTCGGATTTTAATTATATGTAAACAATGACAGGAAGCTTTCATTATTTATTTATTTATTAGATAATTCTCAAAAAAGAAGCCATATTGGGTTTGTCCTATCATACAACGGTAATTGATTATGTTTGAATGTTGAACTAATGCATATAATCTAAAAGTTGTTCAGTTAAGTTATTCAATAGCATGGCTCATTGGACATAATTCTTCGTTGTTTTTAAAGTTAATTATCAAGTTGAAGACACGTTTTGATTATTGTGTTTCAATAAAAGTTGTTCTTTAGTTTTAAGGATTAAAAGATCGAGAGAACATAATATTTGATAATTTTACTATCTCTGAACGGATTCGTATTTTTTTGCTGTTATTTTCAATAAAACTTTTTTCACAAACATTCCTAAAAATTTACTGTTTGTAGTTGACAATGCATGTATGAACAGCATTTTGAGATCGATTATATAAGGTATCAAATAAGTTGCAATTACCGACCCGTTTAACCAAATGTTAAAAAGGCCGATTAATTCAAGTAGTCATCTAGACAAAAAGATTTCCAAAGACGCTTGTGGGTAATTAAAAATTTCAAAAGTTTTCTTTTTATAACATTTCTAGAATCTATCATTGTTTTCCCACTATATTTTATATTTTAACATGATTTATATGCATCTATGAATATTTGTATAAATTATTTACTTTATAGTAGGTACGTAAGACGTGTAAAAGCTATGATTTAATATTATTACAGTTCGTAAGCCTGGGAAGACTTGTGTTGAAATTAAATAAGGTGTGACCGAGGAATTAGATTAGCCAATGGCCTGAAAATTATTTAAGGCGTGTTTTGGATGTTGATTACTTGGTATGGAAATATATATGTTTCGTTAAATAAAAAATATATTTTCAAAACAACTTTTTTATTTGATTTAGTATTTTATAATACTATTATCGTTTCTATTAACATATAGAATCAAAGAGGATTATATTTATGTGAAAAAATTCAGTCTAGACTCTAACCAGAAGCGCGACTAATGCTTAGTAGCAGTAGCGTGTCTAGAGACGTGTGACAAATATTGTCATACGTTGCATGTGTTAAATACATGCAAGCCTAAAAAATATAATCCTAACTAAACTAATTAGTTTCAGTGAATTTGGAAGTAAATATTTAATAAATTCTTAATTTAAATTTTTAATTTTTACAAATGTCAATAATGAGTACGTTTAATGTTTTAGCTAATGAATTTTCCTTGAACATTTTGGTAGGCATAAATAGATGATGGGCCTTGTGTATGTTGAAAGATGACCTTAGTGACAGCTACCTAATTAAACTTGTTAAATCTTAATACTTATACTTAATTGATCTGGTTAGATTATGTGGTCCAATTTAAATATTTATCATAATACATTTACCTAAAAACTACACAGTTACATGACATTTGATATTCATGAATGACCAATTTATACCTATTGCAAAAACACCATCAAATTATAGTTTTTTCCGAAATTTATTCATAAAGTGTGAGTTGTCGCCAATGTTTTAAACTTTAGTTTATCAAATTAAACAAGTTCACTTTCACATTTATAACAAGAATTAATTAAAATTATCTATTGATCGCCTAACATCTTGAGAATTTAGTTTATATAGAAAATATGTTACAGAAACAGTGAAAGTGAATGAAAATTAAAATTAATTCCAGGACACGGACAACGTTGTCCAACGTCATGTCTTTATCTATGACCAGGCTATTGACGTAACTAAAACGCACTATCTTGGTACTCATTTAAATAACATTGCATAGCATACTTTCCCATTAGTGAAAAGCTTTCCAATATCCCTTAAATGGTACCAAATAGATGTAAAGCGTGAGATATGAACAAAAGGAATAGACAGCTTGAGATAGTAAACCTATTTGGAAGATGTTATGTAAGTAATAGATGTTCCATGTTTGAATAGAAGGAAGTTTCGTTAAATTCACGATGTTATATAAAATAGGAGCACAGTATTCGACAGCATTCGACAAGACATCAAAGAAGTAGCATACGCTGTTTGCTAATGTTTTATCACTACATTGTATAAAACAAAGTCGCTTTTTCTTTCCCTATATCCCTTTGTATGCTTAAATCTTTAAAAATACGTAACGGATTTTGATGTGGTTTTTAAATAGATAGAGTGATTGAAGAGGAAGGTTTTTATATATGTTTTATACCCGTGAAAAGCCGGGGTGGGTCGCTAGTTTACTAATAAATAAATAATGTGCAGCACAAAAATAAACATTAGCATGTACTAGACATATTGAGTTTTATAGATTTCGTAACGAAACTTATAACTGATTATTGTATTTTTGTCAGACATCTGTGTAATATTTAGTAATGAAATGTGAATTTCAAAATCATTTTCTGTGAAGCAGTGAATTGTTGTAGAATGATAATAAGTGCAATATTCGTCTACGTCTTTAGCAAAATACACCAATGTTTTAGCGGATAAATTGAAAAAAAAAAAATTAAACAGAGTTATTTTTGTATTCATAACATTAACGATTTTAATCTTGACAATGAATTGAGCACAACAATTTGATCACTTTATTTCTCAATATATAGACCGTGTCTCTTTGTTGAAGGTTTTTGAGGTAATTTTATAGTATTGAGAAGTATTAAATAACAGTTTCGGCATTAGTAATAATACCTACTTATGTTAGGTAAATTATATAATTTCAATGAGGGTTTTAATATTACACTTAGAATCAAAAGTTCGATTGCAGTGGGCGCTTATTCAATTTACCATAAAAATGAGCTTTCTTATATAAAAAGTTACTAAATCGTGTATAAACTACTACGAGAACACTACGAGAAGTTTATATTTTTATCCTAGTATAGGCTATACATTCGTCTCTTAACGTGCAGTCACCTAACTACTTAACATTTATTCAAAATTGAATTTACGTGGTATCAATTTTTTACTTGTGCTTAAGCTAAGGAATTATAATAGCATTAATTTAATTTACCTTACAGTTCATTGACCAACTAATAATAATACTGATTATACCAGTCTGAAATACTAAATAAATATCATAAGCTATTTTTTACTCTAGTTTTTAGTTGGGCGAAAGGACAGGTTTTTATTTAAGATACATGACAATGAGAGACGATTGACTGTATATATATAATCTTAAGTATCTCGCAAAGTTTAATATTATGTAAGGTATATAGTAGAATATTAATAATGTAATAAGCTAATTAAAACAATTATGAAATAAAAATTTAAATGAATTGTTCTAAATAAGAATTTTTATGTAGTTACGTACGATTAACATAGCATGGTAAAGTACATAATAAATATATTAAAATTACTAAATAGACCTAATATGAATAATTATATCTTAGTAGAGCAACGCGATTACTACAATATCTACCTTTATTACTACTCAATTTCTACCTATCTATGTTCATTTTTGGAGCCTAATTTTTGAGTCTGCAAAAAACTATTATGTTGAATTTGGTTCTCTCCTCTTCTTGGTTAATTTATTTTTGTTTATTCCATTTCACGCAAGAAAGCAAATGTTAGCTAAGTATTAATTTTTAACCGACTTAAAAACAAAAAGGAGGTTATCAATTCGACGTGTATTTTTTACCCCGATGTTCCACTCCTACATTGCCGTCGATGGATGATTTACGGTCAATAGTTTTCAGGATATTGAAAGAATAGTTTCACAATCGGGAGAGAAATTCATGAAATTCGCGCGACCGCGTCGTACGTATTTGCTTATATCTATGAAATATTAATCCATATCGATGAATCAGATTCAATATTAAATTCGCCACCTTTCAAACAGCAATATAACATTTTAATGTCCTTGTTAAATTTTACATGAATTTTATTTATCAACACTATTTACGTCATTTATAGTAGGTTCATTAGTAATACGTTATGAGGTGATTTAATTTTTTTAATTGTTAATAAATGTTAATTTTTATCATGAATGTATTTGAAAGTTCGGACATTTTCTAAATAGGAAATATAATTACCACACTTGCTTAAATTATTTGTTATAAGATTAATTTCAAGTGTAATTTGTCTTCGGTATGAAATTATTGAATTTTAATGAAAGAAACATAACTAAATATATGAAATTAATAGGTATATAAAAGTGTACCTACCAACTTGCCGAAATTAAATAACTGTTATAATTTTAAAAAGATTTTGTATGTAAAAAATCTTTTCAAATAAAGTAAATATTTCACGACACTTACTAATATGTATCCAAGATATGTATTATTTTTTTGAGGCACCTCATAGATTATAAAATCGTTAGATAAGTTTAGATTTTGATGAAAATTATTGAATTATTATAGAATTTAAAAAAATAATTAATGATTAGCAGTTAAATGAGTATAAAATCTTTATATATAGGTACGTATATTGTTTCATTTATTTCAATAAAAAACCCTCTATTCTTTAATTACCTTCCTGAGTGCAGAGGATGAGCGATGACAAAAACTATTCTAATTAAAAACATGATTTTTGCACGGATACATGTAAGTTACATTGTTGTCTATTTATAAGTTTCACAGACAAATTCCTTTATCAAAAGCAGGGTTGTCATAACATAAACATCATAAATTATAATTATAGTATCTATATCAGCAGTTTTTAACTGAAAATATTATTAAAGCTTTCTTCTGTTTAAATCCCTTCTCGACTTACAACTATCAAAATAGCACTATAAGATAGATATTCGTCGATTTCTAAAATTATTTCATTCATATTTTCATTTAGTATTTAGATAGTATTTTACGTTAGCGTTTGCGTCAACCATGACTTCGAAATAAATTAATAAAAATTATCGAAATTTTCTATTGGTTTTTCAAGCTGTCAATCCCATAATGATAAGTTTGTACGTAATCGCTACGGGTGGTTGTTTTCATATACAATTTTAAAGGCACATTTCCGTTAACAAAATATATTTTTATGACGAAGTAATAGGCAAGTCACGTATAAATATGCTAATTTCAAAGAAACCGCTTTTTGCGCTGACCGTGTGTATTTCATGCGTCTTATGCAAAATATCAGTATGAAGTAAATTAGTGTAAAAAAACAAGATTCCGATTTGATTGATTTTAACTCGACTAAAATACCAAAGTGAAAAATTTAAACACTTTTATCGTGTATTATATAAGCGAAACTCTAAAAATGTAGCCGTAAGTAACACGAAAATTCTTCGATCAATTTAAGTAACGTTTTGCCTCATTCCTACGCAGCATTATGCAAATTAATTTTAGCAAAAAAGTTAATTTTAGTAAAAAAAATTCTACACCACAAGATTATATCTAACTGACTCCCTGGTTTAGCGGATTACGCATCTGCGTGTTGCGTTGGATGTCCCGGGTTTGAATTCCGGGAAACAAATATTTCGGTGGGGTTGGCACAGAATGCTAGTCACCTACTTTCTGTAAATAAAATGATTACTGAAACAGATTATCTGCCTCTTGCCTTACTAGGGGTTACGAATTTCCACTTTTATATTTTATCACAAATGACGAATAAAAATAAGATTATTTTCTTAATTAATGTATTTTATAACTTTATTTATTTTATTTAAATAACTTTAATTCCTTTAAAAATCTTTTTTATTTAATTTTATTTATATAAACGCAAGTGTAATATTGTTTATCAATCTTTTGAACATAACAAAAGATTAAGTTATTATTTATTCTTATTGATCAAATATTTAAATTAAACCTTGCTTAATAAGTATTTTTAAATCGTTTGAAATTATTTTTGACGTAATATAGCGTCATGTAAAATTAAATTAGAGACATATATACAAGATGTACACGTAAAAGATGTACATAATTCTTAAAGCAAAGAATAATAAATTATTCATTCATTAAAGTACGTTGTACATAAAAATTCGTCATGGGCTGCGAATTTGCAGTTGCGGAGAAAGCATACATTAGAGTTACGTAATATTATCCAAAGCAAAATAATAACTCACGGCGCACCCTTTATCACCGGTGAAACACTTTGAAATTCTGTAAATCACAACACTGGTGAGTTAGCCGCGAATGTGTCTTCCTCGACGCGCGAACATCAACTGTAAATCCATCGCGCATTCTGCCAGCCGCGTCGTGATAACCGATAATGCTTTACGAAACAATAAAGCTCCGACGCATTATTGGACGACGTCCACCTACGAATATGGATTATTGGATAATATAAAATAATGGAATAAATAAAACTAAAGCAATTGTTTTTTATTGTGATTGTCACAATTAGACAGACTTTTAAATATTCGATTCACTTAAACAGCTCTCACCTACACTTATTATTATTTAGTGGATTTATTATTTATTTATTTTATAAAAACATAAAAAGAGACATCACAAATACAAAATATAATAAAAAATATATATTCGATTCATGTATTAGTTTAGAAGACGAACGAAAGAAATATTATTATGAAAAGCAGGTTAAAAGTTTATTTCATAGAGACTATAAGTATTTCATTTAATGTATTTTACAACACCAACGATGAATGAGTTCTTCACGCTTCGTCTACTTTGAAGAGACATGCATCTCATTCGAGATTATTATTTCATTCAAACACACGTTTAGTAATGATCTATATTCTATACATAATATAATGTAAGTGTAACTACCGAAACAAAACATATATATCACAAAATACAACACGATATTAAAATAAACACATGTGTTCGATGTTTCCCTAATAAAAACAGAAGCAGAAGTATAGGTACACAACCAAAAGAAAACATTAACCTTTTGAGAGCAGATTGGGATGAAAACAATATTTCTATTTTAAATTATTTTCTAATAGAAACAGTAGATGAGGGTTGCAATTAGGGTGCAAATCGCACATTCTTTGTAGAGGCGTGCGAAACTCAATATTGGTCCTTGGTATAAAGTTTAAAAATTTGGTTGTGCGTTAACCTGGTAGTAACGTTGAAATAGTAAATGATTACCCTTTTCTACCGAATACGAAGCATTTTTCTTTAAATTCCCAGGAGTCGAATCCATGTAGCCATAAACTAAAGCTGCGGAGGCAAAGCTTAATTTAAATGTTCACGTAAATGAAAAATATACGCGTTTTTCGCGCAAACTACTAAACTGTTTTGGATTTGGTTAATTCTATATCCTATCCTATGTTAATTTTACATTACCAAGTCATAGAACTATTATGACAAAAACAAATCCTGCGAGTTAGCGTATTCTTAAATTATGTATATATTTTATATCAAGTAATATTTTTTACTGCCGCTGTTATATATTTTATGGGGAGTTCTATAAATGTTGCCTTTTTAAAAGTAAAAATAAGATTTACAAATATATCGCTAATTATTTAAATATTACTCATCCTAACTTAATTCTTAGGTAAGTCAGCCACCATTGTTTGATGGTCACTGACATTTTCATTCATTGACAGTATTTTAATAACAATAAATATCGTGAACTACCGTAAATTATAACAATTTATAATAGAAAGAGTACTCTCACGTTTTGTAAGAAAATTAATAAAAGTTATTAAAGCTATCTAGCAACTGTCTTGTTTAATAGACAGATATTAAAATTACAAAATAAGATAAATTTGAAATTCTCGACAGAATATATTATAACATTAATAGGCGCTCGCAAACAGCTTTGTTACAATTATTAAAAGTGAAAGCGGAACAAATAAACAAATATACTTTTGTTTTTATTCAAACATAATATTAAGAATATTATAAACGTATTTTTTTAGTTCGTAATTAAGTATCTATAATTCGTAAGTTAAAACAGTGGACCATAAGGGGGAAACCTTTAATATTTCCTTGTACCATATTTAAAAAAAATAAAAGAAATATAAAATAGTACGCATTCAAAAGTGTTTGTGTATCATGTTTGTTTCGAAAACGAAACAAACTCTTTTGAACACTGCTCAACGATGAAGATGTTTTTAAAAGTTTCAATATAAAATTCTTGGTGCATCAGTTCCAAAACTTTCGCATTTATATATATATACATTAGTTAGGATTCGTTTATTTTCATTTTTTTTATTAATATTTTTTCTAATCGATTATAACGATGACGCAAAAGGTTTGATTTTAATTCATGAAAGATTTTTCTTAATGGTTTTTACTTTATACAGACAAAGTCGCGCACATGAAATACAAAATTTAACTTCCTTACAAACTATAAATGATATTACGTAAAATAATGATTCAATATTTGTTGTTTCTTAAATCATGGGTTGATTGTAAAGCCAACGTACGTAAAACCTGATTTTAATATCTTATTTTATTTTCGATATTGAAAGGAGTTATTCTTCATTCCTCTTTGTTTTTATATGATGAAGGCCTGGCCATGATGGGATATTTCCGTGAATCGACATCAATATTTTCAAAACCTTTTTTTATGAAAATAAGAAATACTTTAAAATAATATTGTGGTGAGGCAGGGCAAAGACTTATTTTTGCACTCGATTCAAGAGTTTATTCTTAAAAGCCAAGGAGGTATTCTAAGTTCTTTTCGTTAAAACAATTACATATTTAACTTTTCGAAGGATATGATAAACATACTTTTGTTTTATTACATTTGAGGGTTGTGAGATTGAGTGAGCTATTGAATCAATTAACAATTCAATAAATTAGGCTTGTATTCCAAAATAACAAGAATACAATTTAAAAAAAAAACCTATACACTTGTGAAGGGCACTAAAAGTAATAAATTTAACAGAAATAATAATTCAACTAAGCAACTTTTTAAAGTCAGCGCCAAACTCTAGTTAAATATTTGCCATAATTGTGGTCGTTTTTAGTGCATATTTTTGTGTTGTGTCTGTATAAAACTTAAAAAAAAAAATAACCATGACAGAAGACAACAATTTGTAATAAGGAAAGTTTTCTTTGCACATAAATACAAGTCAACTCTTGTTTACGGAAATTGGAAATGCTATACTTAAAACCACTACACGAATAATTGATTCCAAATTTTCCAAATTCATCAATACAAGTTTTTGATGATTAATTACTTATTATGGTGAAAAATATCTCAGCAAAGATAAATTATGTACTTCCGTTTTAGTTGATTTTTTATTTTATGGTATCTGGATGTTTGAAAAGAATTATAATAACAAAAAAAGTCGCCACAAATAAGGATATTTATGAAGATCAGCTCAAAAGTTTTTGCATTTATGCCATTCGGCTAATCCTGTCCTAGACGTCTGAACCGATTAATATTTTGTATTCTATTACTGAATCTTAGATACAAATAATTATAAATAATATTGAATTTCTACATGTTCTTCCGAATTTATCAAATAGGTCTTTATGCTAAATATAGGGCATGTTATTGCAGTATCGTGTACCAAGCTTAATTATTTACGTTATGTAATAAATTTATAAATTAAAACTTTCTATCGATCTTCTTGTAAACAACATAATTAAAATATTATTTTATATTACATATGTGTTTAATGTAACATTTTGGCGAGGAACGGAGCAATGACCGACCGCATTGATCGATTTCATTTTGAAACCTTCAATAATAACCGACGAAAGGCGTCTACTAGGCACTACGTCCAGCGGTTCGAAATAGAATTACAATTCCACGGACTCAACAAAGCCTCCAAAGACAAAGATAAACAATTTCTTCTCTCTCGGATAGGATGTAGCTTTCAAGGTGCTCGTAGACTACTATCGACCAGCTGGCGTTACTAGTAACTACTAAGTCATATGGTTACTTAAAATAGATACTCCACGAATATAACGGTTAAAAAACATACGTACCTCCTGAAACAGTCGCTTTTGCAACGAGATACAGGAAATCGGAAGAAACAATCAGCTAATTTATCCTTGAGCTTAGATCATTAGCTGGTTACTGTGAATTCGGAAACATCATAGGACCTAGACGAATGCATTAGAGATCAACTAGTAATCGACATCAATCAAATCAAATCAGCGACCCATGTTTGGATTGTCTGAACTGTAGACAAAAAAACCTTTTTGTGGAAGGAGGAGTAATGCAGTATTGTGTACCCTGCCTAATTATTTACATTATGTAACGGCCTTAATGTCAATGTTCAAATTAGAACTTTCTCCTTATGTCATCTTGTAAACAACACGATTAAAATATTATTTTTATGTCTTAAGTACCTATAACAGTGATACGTGATACAATAAATACTATATGATTTAAAAATAACTTATATTAATCCAAAAGCTATGAAACCTGTCATTAAAAATAATATTTATTACTAATCTATAAATATCGTAATACAGATAAATCTTGGAGGATTTCTTCGAGGATGTCATAATCGTATATACTCATCTCGTCGAGGTCAACTATGGGCCAGTGAACATGGCATTCAAACGTTTACTATAAAACCACAGTATAACCTTGCGAAATGATTTAGGATTCACTATTGTTACTTTCAAGTTCCTGGTTTTATGTTATCGCTAAATCTCAAAATGTCTGGTACTATTTCAGTAATTAATTTGAACAGGAAGGTGTAACCTAAAAAATATTCGCTTCTAGCTTCCATTTGTTGCTTCTCGCTGGGAAAATATAGCCAATTAAACTCCTGGATCATAGTAATTACAGTGAAAAAAAGAATTAAACTGTGCTAAATAATGGCCGACTAAAGGATAACGTTACTTCCACTTATTTTGGAGTATATTTTAAACAAACATGCAAAACTTAAAATTATCATCAAAGAATGCTTACTACAAGATAGATATTTTTTTAATTTTTGTCCATAAGTTCTTCACTTTTATTCAAACTTAATACTAAATACGCGTAGTAAAAACAGATATATAAAAAATAACTGCGTCACTTTTCAATGAAATATAAAAAGAATTAAAATAAATTAATTCAGGCAAGCAGGAAGAATAATAAATTACCTGCCGACAGCAGAAAAAATCTTGAGGCGGGAAATGTAAAGAAGTTATTCTCAACACGAAAAAGCTTTAATCGGATAAAGTAAACCAATTTATAGTAAATCATTTTGTTGAAATGAAAATACTTCACATGCTCTAAGTAAAAGCTGGACAATTAACGATGTAGTGTACATACCGAATTAATTCTTTCAAATTACTATTTCGATTTACAGAAACTATATTGGGGAGTTAACTTTTTAATAGTTGTAAATAACTTTAGTAAGAACATTTTTTTTTCTGAGAGTAGGTATCTTAAAATAGGATCAAGTTCATAGACCACACTTCCTCTTAATTGTGATAAAAATTTAACTTTGCACGTACATATTATATACAATGGTAATCTTTTGGGTTTTTAACATACTTTATTTTGCCCTTCATAGATTTTTTCGTAGGTTTCATCAATGTTCATAACTTAAATAAAAAGAACTAATATTTAGAGTTCAGAGCATACTTTAGAAAGATGTATTAATATGATCCTAATAAACCAAGGAAAAATATTTATTTTAATAATAATAAAAACAGTACCTACGTAAAAGCTAAACTTAAATTGGTATTTTTTTAAATAATTGATGACCCTTTGCTCCTTGCAAGTATTTTAATATAAAAACTGAGTAAGAGACTTACTTAAGAATTATTTATTTAAGGTAACATTAAAAATGAACGACAACGAGTAAATCCGTTGACAAGTATTTTACGATAATGATATCCGTTAAATACCAAATGTTAAATGTCAGCCTGTTGATGGCTGAAGAATATTATTATGTGATATTATATCATTGTCATTGACGGATCATTATGGTTTCTATTGTTATCTGTGGACGTGTTTTAAGAACGACATCACTTTCACTGGAAATTAATGATTTTCCAATTCTTTTCCAACATAAGAAAAAAAAAGAGTTTTTTATTGTTAGAAAACCATGTATAATAAAATATTTTAAGTTCTTTAGATTTGTCATAAGCATCCTACTTGTAATAATACTATATAGACATTTTATTGCGATAAAGCAACATGGAATATGTATAAGATATATTCTTGTATCTAATTTAGAGGCTCTAAAGACATATCTAATCCATATTAAAGTGATATTATATAAACATCGCATCTACCCAATTCGTACGTCAATTAACATGTAGAACGGGGATGGCTCGATGTTGATTATAAAATTATTTTTACCAAAAATCCGCTCAAGTGTGGCCCTTAAAATACATTTGTATATTCTATTACATTTACTTGTTGAAAATATTTTTCCATAAGTTGGTAGGAGATAACTGAGTTAATATCACAAATAAAATAATCATAAATTATACACAACCTAATAGATTCCCCATACTTACAAGAAGCTCTAACATTTAGTACTCAAATCAATCCAAGAGTCATTCATGGTCACACATTCGTCCTTAAAACATTTAAAAACCATACGTCCTTCTATAACTCCATAGTCAGAATGTGTCGTACTTACAACGATAATAGAGGAATGCTGGACATTTTTGTCTACAGTAGGTATACGTGCTTTTAAAAAAGCTACACTTAAACTCCTTTCTTAGTCTGTTGGTTTCATTTGTATATTATGGTTATTGTGATTAGGTAATAATACTTTTATTTGTTATTTCTATTGTCTGTGTTTGTTGGTTTTAATTTCTATATGTTCATGTACCGTTCCCTGTTTCTTTGTGTGTACACGTTTTTAGAATTAGGTTTAGTTTTTTATTTTTTTATTTTTGTATTCTGTGTTTTTGTAACCTTTTTCTGTTGTGTATTCCTTTCTTAAATAAATATTAAAATATAAATACCTTAAATAACCTAATATAAAACAATTATATTATTATATATATCATTTAAAAGATAACTATCGATCTTAATTTAACACATAATTGAGAATAATTGTTGTAATTAATGATCCATTTACAAGTTCACCTTATGTAAGTAATAAACTTGAATCATAAAACAAAAACATCTAAGGACGCTTTAGAACGTTGGTATTTTGATTAAAAGTTTTATGACTAGCAACTTGTCCTGGCTTTGCATCGGTACTACGTTCATGTATAAATGAAGTAATAAATATATTGGTAGGTTCTACTATATATAATAATAATAATAATAGGGACAACTCACATACATAGCTCTGATCCCAAAGTAAGTAGCTGAAGAACTTGTGTTATGGTCATCAGAAACAACGAGGGTACCACAATAAATACATAAATTATTCTAGAAACAACCAAGACTCGGAAACAAACATTCGTGCTCATCACACAAATTAATGCACCTACCGGGATTCGAACCCAGGACCTTTCGATGCAGAAGGCAGGAGCACTACCAATTGCGCCAATCGGTCGTCAAAAATGAATAGCTTGGTTTCTTGACGGAGTTTAAGTAAAAATGATTCATATTATGGAACTGAGGTATATGTAAAAGAAAACTAAATCCGGTCAATAGAAGAAATGTAAATGATGACCTTATTATGTAATATTCAAATCATTTATCGAATATGTACCAAAATACATCAAATTTATATAAAAGGTTTAGCAAATATACAATTGTTCGTTTATTTTATGTTTTATGTTAATTCATTTCAAATTTTTTACATATAAAATGCCATAATAGAAAGATAGAAGCAGGTATAAGAACGAATAACTGTTAAACAACTTACCTCATAATACCTAATTAAATGTCGAAAAGCTATTCCAGCGATGTCAAATATGAGGCTAAGAGGCTGAGGTCGTTGTACCTTACCTTCTGTTACCTTTTCTACCTTAATTATATTCTAAGATCTTATGTAAGTTACATTATAATATACTAAGTTGGCGTTATATGTACATGGGTGCTTCTATCACAAAATAAGTCTCAAAATCAATTTTGATAAAAAGTAGGTACTTTAAAATACAATACATCATTAGGCAACACCTTATTACAAGATGATCATTTGTTTTGTCAACTTTAACCTTTTGCACTCTCTCTTGTATTATAATTAACTTAAAGTTCATATTTAATCAGCCGATTTATATTATCACATCACTCTCGTCGTGTTGAGTTGACATCTGCATTTATTATCTTTAAGATAATAAATGCAGATGTCAATGTGATTTAAGAGGTTTGTAGGCCACCAGTGAGGGTGGTATTTCAGTTCAAGGACGATTGTTGATGGCGATCGTCGTTTATTAAATTTTTATTCGCACATTTATCGGACTTTCAGGCTTCTTCTCCAAGGACGTCACAAAAAATTATATGAGCCAAAAACTTGTATATATTAGTTGTGTATTTAAGCTTCAGCAAAAGATTAATAGTTTCAATATTGATATGATTATATATATATATATATATATATTATATATATATATATATATATATATATATATATATATATATATAATCATTTAGACTGTCGACGCGTCACCAGGGCATGCGTCGCCACGCCAGAAAACATTGATGTTTCACATCAAAAATATTGAATAAATTTTAAATAAATATTTTGGAGTATATATATACACCTACGTACAATTTAATTATTATATTCATTTTTAACATTTACAAATGGATTATTTAATACACCTAAGTAATATACCTTACTAACATATTAACACTGCTCTTTAATCTAAAAACCCATAAAAAGCATTTATCTATGATCTGACAAGTAGTTTCGATTAAATTGAAATTGCCTACATTTTATTATTATTATAAAAGTGTCTAATATAATACATACTATATTAAGTAATTAATTAAGTCATGTACAAACCAAAAATGCAACAACAATAATTCTAAATCAATCTTCATATAAAAGCAAATGCCATCAAGATTGGTTTCAATAAGCGATTTATCAAACTAGTGTTTTTAATAACATTAATAGTATCACGTCATGATGTGACTCTAGCCTTCGAATTAACAAGCAGCGGCGCATTGTATGATAATGCTTCGATTTAAGCGAAGTATAGATTGATTTAAATTAATAGTCATTGTTTTTTTAAACAATCTAAAAATTATAAATAAAACAAATCAAATTTAAGTTAAATAGATTTTTAGTTTTTTTTAATGTTTCTTATTTTTGATTGGAATATTTCTGATAACAATATTGATAATAATGACTCAGTTGACGTCAAATTTGCGTAAGAAACGTATCTACAAAAAAATTTAGAACCTTCTCATGTTGAAGTTGGTAAAAAAAGAAGCTGACACTAGACTAGCAATATTACCACTGAAAAGTGACCGATCACTACCGATACCGATAAAAAACTACGAAATGTTTTTGAATAATCCAACGCATAATAAACTGAGTTATGAAAGCAGTTACGGATGATCACCTATTAAGGGCTGTATCAGGCTACACTGTGTTTGGGAAAGTTCTTTTAGGCTTGAGAATATATGAGTTTGACTGTAGAATTTAATAAATTACTACTTGATATGTCTTTCTATATCTATAAATGTTTCATTGAAAAAAATTTAATAATTCTCGTAACCAGGTAATTAAAGAAATGCATTTGGGATACATGTCTTCAAGATGCTAGACCTCGGTTCTTTCTGTAAACCCTATAAATGTAATATTGCAACAGTGAGAAGCCGCCTTTACACCAATTGTCAAGCCTTTGCCGCCCATTTAATGTTCGCTCATTTGTTTGGGGCACCGCGTCACACAAGCAGTGTGTAATACGCCCACACCTTTTCATACTTTGTAAAATGGTACACAATAACCCTGTAACTTCAGGTAGCTACGCATTTAAATATAACCTTTTATTGTACCTAATCGTTTAGAGACGGGAAGTCAAATATTTTTTTGAATATATGTGGCGCGACTGTCTCTTTTTATGTCTAGATAATAATTTTAAAAAAACAATTGACGAAACGACTTGACATTCCTTATAAAATATATTGAAATACAATTAATAAAATATCCTTTTTAATTAAATTAAAATTTAATATTCTAGATAATAATAGTTATTTTATAATAAGTGCTAGTGGATCTAGCTGTACTGCATACATTTATGATGGACATTTATTATTATTTATGATATCAACTCACTCAACACGATGCAATGTTGTTGATAATAATTTCTAGCTAAATTTATTTAGCTTCAATGTATTCCCCGACACAAAAGAATTTATGAATGTACACCGACGATTTGCGATGTAGCTGAATGTAATCCTATATTTTTATTTACCGGAAATCGGGAAACCAATTTGGGACAATTGGGACCATGGGACAACTAACATACATTACTCTGAACCCAAAGTAAGTAGCTGAAGCACTTGTGTTATGGTAATCAGAAACAACGAGGGTACCTCAATAAATACATATAAAAGTTTAAAAACAACCAAGACTCGGAAACAAATATTCGTGCACAAACACAAATAAATGCACCTAACAGGATTTGGACCCTTTGGCACAAAGGCAGCAGCATTACCTATTGCGCCAACCAGCCGTCAAGGACTGAAGGATTTATTATTAATTATTGCTATTATTGTATTTAATATTAATTCTGTATCCTAAATGTAAAAGTTTAAATATGAAAACCTATTTATGAATACTGGAACATTCACATAAATCGTTCCAATATACTCATAGGGGTCACCTAGCTAATAAAACTCGTAAAATATTATATAGATTAAGTGAATTTGAGACTTAATTATACAAATGTTATTAAACCAATTAGATAAGTACCTACATATATTAATGACAAGTCAACCTTTACCTTTCGATCAACTTATTTTGCATTTAGTTCATGCAAAATATGAATATTATTTTGCATTGAAGAGCACTTAGCCAGATTAGTGAGAGCGTAAAAAATCTAAGTTTTTATTGATTTTTTTGATGAGATGATGAGAAATCTTATTAAACCATACTTGCAAAATATATAAATTATTCTAGCTATGTATTTATATTTTTTACACATTTTTATTTATATTTCAACCAGAATACAAGCTATATATATACCAAAATAAAAAATATTCTTTTTTGTTACATTTAAAACAGACAAAAGCGGTAAAAGATTTTATCATGCAATGTGTTACTTTGTATTCGTACATTATCATAATAACAAATTTGCAGTCATGTCTCATGTTATACATTATTTTTGAAACATTGCGCATTCTTACGAAAAAGAAATCATTTCAGAATATCTTTGAACAAATTATCCTATGAATCATGTAAATTAATATTAGGCTGCAACACTGTATGTATTTATTTAGATATTATTAACGGAAAAGTAGTAACTGATCTATTCAGGGCCTCATAAATAGTATTGCGTTGAAAATTCAATAACAAATGGCCAAATTAATTCTTGCACAAAGTACATAATAATTGGTTGTTTTGTCCGCTTTTGAAAATTATATGGAATAGATCAATATACGGCCTACAGTTCTATTTATTTAATGGTACATTTTATTATTATCTCTGGTAGCCCAGTGTTTTAGACTCGTGCCTATCATTATTCTATTTAGAAAAGGTTACTTGGAGTATTACCTATATTCAGACAAATAATTTACTTTGAATTTTAATTTTAAAATTTAAACGGATAGAAATTTGAGTTTTGCTTCGTTGTTTATTGTTGTGGTTTAACTGTTCTGTTAATTGCAGGTATATAATCTATATGTACTAATTATTTTGTAATGAAACCAACGAAAAAATTTCGAATATATTTATTTATTGATATCTAATATATAGAATAAAGATGAATATAATATTTTAATTATAGACAGAGGAAATCCCAGAATTAAGGTTTTATTACAATATACAAAAGCAATAGAAAAGTAAATTGAATATAATGTTGATATCACATATTTAAAATTCTGAAGTGAGAGACAAAATTATGTAGTGATTTTATATTTTACTGATTTTAAAAAAAGATGCAAAGAAATCTTAGATAAGAAAATGTTATAAAGATTAACACAATTATTTTTATTTTATTTTACATTATGATATACCTAAGTGAGTAAAGTTGGTGATTACCGCCCAGACAGTATTTATATTAAGAGACGGTCATCAAATCTCACGTGTATCATACGGCGTTTTCCAACACACTTTTGAATAAAAATAAATGAAAACGCCGTTTAAATTTAGTTTTAAGAATGTAAAAAGTTATTAAAATATGCCTACAACGAATATTCCTGCAATAAGTTTCAACAGAGATGGGAACGTATCATCAATGTTGTAAGAAAATCGTGACTTGCTGGAAGCTACTAATATAATTGTCTCTAAAATCGATCTGTGAAAATCTACATTTGCTTGTAATAACGGAAAACATCTTAGAATTAATACTCTATATTGATTTACAAATTTATACATCTTGCCTTTTTTATTGCATTTAAAATCCTTATTATAAGGGCTTTAAATGCAATAAGTATACTGCAGAAAAATGCAAATAATTACAATTGTCTCTTCATTGATGAGTGAAAAAACTGATTCGTGATAAAGATTCCTTGACGTATCGCCTTAAGCTCACGCTACTCAATCACGAAGTACGGAAAAATACTGCATAATTTATTACTATAGCAACTTGCTTCTTCACTCTTATTTGAAGTTTTACCTACCACAATATTATTATTCTTTTACTGTCACGTATTAGTGGTATAATTAGTGATTTAATTAAATGTCATTTTTCTTAACAATTAGTGTCATATTATGTTCTTTTCTGTACCCCTGACAAAATGTATTCATGATGATAAATGATGAAGCGTAAAAGTGTAACGAGCAACCCACATTCACGTTTATAACACATACTTAGCATATATAGTAAATAATATATCGGCCAAGTAATTTTTTTATAAGTACAACTTATAACATCCGTCAAGTTTTGCAATGTGTATTCACGCGACTAATTAATTGAAGATTTAAATAAAAATTAATAGTATCAATGTAAATGTCATGGTCTCATTAAAAAAAATATTATTTATTTGCTTCTAAACAGAATCGCCAATGCTCTTCCTACACAGTACTTATGACGTTATTCGTTTGTGAAGTTATGAGTCTCGATCATAGTTGAAACAAAAATTGGCAGTTAGTCCGTAGGTTCATTGGCGTTTATATAGTGTTTTCTTCCTAAATAATATACTAAAAAAATACTTATGCGTGCTGCTATTAAACTACTGCAGTTAATATAATAACGGCAATTATTTACTAAATATTAAAACAGCTAAATTTACCAAAACAGCTCCCTCGTTTTTAGAGCGCAGATTTCTGTCCAAATATATTCTTATTTACGACTGCTACAAAATATATAACAAATTAGATGACGTTTGCCAAATATAACTTTAAGCTTATCATAACTAGGTACTCGCATTTTATATTGTAATAGAGCAAGTACGGAATGATGCCCGTGGAACAAAAAGCCGTCAAGGTTAACTGCTTCGAATTATGTACATAGATATGTAAACGTGCGTACTTCCATCACAATCTGATATAAATGATCGGAATTAATGAGACACTCGACTTATGGTATATATATATATATATATATATATATATATATATATATATATAGTATTATTTTATATTTAAGTTGTCTATGAACAAATAATAATAATATTTTTTCCATAAATAAACACATATTATATTATCAAATTAATGTGGATATTATCTATTGGGCAAACATATTAAGGTAGGATTACATTTTAAGATGAATAGGATCGTTTATGTAAAATATTTGTATATGTTTGAATAAAGCCAGATCAATGTGTTACATTTTATTTTTTATTTTAATAAAAATAAAATGTTTACAATAATGTTAAATATATTTATAAAAATACAAAAGGCTTATCAAAGCCGTTGAAGTGCATACCCAAAATACTGGCACCATTACCGCGTTGTATTGCTATACTAACGCGTTGGCCGAAATATGAGCCAGCTTCTGGGTTTCCTGTGGTCTCAACTAAGCGCGTCGATATCTCTTTAAAAAATCGACGCGCTTCTGGCTCCCATGGACCCAAAGATTCTACTGCAAAAGGAACGAAAATATAAGAATCTAATGTTAAATTAAAGTCTTTGATAAGCCGTTGAAGTTTTGTCGGCCCTTATATATTTTCATCACTAGAAATTCAGTAGGTATTAATCTATTAAATCAAAATTACTGCTAAGTCGAACATGGAGTTTATATTTATTTAGCTTAGCTCTAATAGTTACGAGCATTAAATAAAGCAAATACTGTACATAAACCCACTTCTGTATATAAATAAAAATGAATTAAAATCACGTCATTTTAATTAAATGCCAAAGGTTTTCCAACTTTTTGTTTGTATTTTTGCTGTAATAAGAGCATATTTATAATATTGTTTTTATTAGTACCTATTCTTCAAGTTAGTAGTAGTTAGTATCTTAAAAATATTTTTTTAAATACTAAATATTCGCAGTCTTCTGTGTAGTAAAGGAGATTCCATTTTCTCATTTTCTTTATAGACAAGTAAACGATTGACTGATGTACGTTAAAGTTAAATTTTTATCAATAGTCCGCCATTGCACCTCAACATTCTTAATCTAATTAGAAAAATTTTAAGGTATACATTATAGAATATATGAGAAGCTTTGGTGGACAGTTGTCCACCAAAGCAGCCTCGGTTGCTCCGAGAAGCCCGATCCGATGGCTGAAGAATAAAAACCCTTCTTCTCCTTTTTTTTTCTTCTTCTTCTTTTGCCTTCCGTGTATATTCCCATAATATTGAACAGTTAACATTTCATGTGTTAAGCCGTTGTTTAATTATTTTTAACCCTGAAAATAATATCTAAGTATATAAAGTACTCAAGCATATAATTATCTCTGAAATATAATTATGATGAAGGCAATTATATCAATAATAACTTAATTAACGGTTTAATTGAACAGAATTTGATTTTAAAATTGAATATTTTTTATGAACATAATACCTACACACTTCATCTTTTGACCTAATGAGACTGCTTCGTAGTATAAAACATGAATACATATAAAACAAAGACATTTATTTTTTAGATTTGTTTATGCTACGTATAGTTAGTAGATGAATAAGATATTCATATATTGATCGTCGAACAAGCTGAAAAGATTTTAATGAATTTTGGTCCTAATCTGTTCATCGTTTCACATACCTTACCCCAAAGGTAGGATAGAAAATGTTTGACCCTTATATATGTATACTATAGTGGTTAACCCGCATTTATTTCATCGTAGGGTAATATTATAGACAGCCTTCCTCGATAAATATGCTTTCCAAGACAAAAAGTATTCTTCAACACAAACCAGATTGTCGCGTTTAACCAGAGAAACGCACACTTAAGTTCGATTTATATTATCTATACTATAATATTAGAACAGATAGTAGATATCAACGGCTCAATTGATTTAAATAGAAGATAAGTATTTCATTAAGTCATTTTTGCTGTTTGACGATTCGCTGTAGACACATGACTTCTTTTTTGCATCACACTTACCAGCATCGCCTGGAAAATAATGTAGTTAGTAGAAATTTTATTTGATAAGTGTAAATTAATAAAAAAAATATTTTTTCATTTCTTTGTCTATTCAGGAATTATAACTATTTTTCTACTTCCCATTTATTTTTATAAAAACTCATTAATTGCGGCTGAGACGTAAAAACCTCAATTCCGCATTTATAATATTAGTTGGGGTATGGTTTTAAATTATTGAGTTTAATATTTTACTATACAAGACAATTTAATAACAATCTATCTGAAACCGCTTGCTCATAATTACATAGTACCTACATCGGAGTTAAATGAAAACCGATCAATACTTTATCCGAAAAAGTACATTAAAAAATACCGTATTGCTTACTACCTATAATATTTTTCTTACTGTTTAGTAAATTAATTTTAAATAAAAAAATAAAACTGACCTCAAAACGCACTAAAAGGTGAAAAATATATTTTTTTATTATAAATGAACGTACTATAAATAAAAAGAATAAAAAAATAAACAAAATACTGATGATAAATGAAATTCAAGTAAAATTCAAAAAGGGCATAATTTTGTCATGTTGCTCTTTGAAAAGCGGCGCCAAGCCATTCAATTTATTTTTTAATTAAAGTTCTGGAATATTCAATCTATTTTTTAAAGTTAATTTTATTAAGTTTTAAACAACCAATACTATTTAGGTCCTTTTCTTCATATTTATATTTGTTATAATTGGAAATTACTCAATCTAAAATCATCAAATTCATCGATTAGAATTATGAATCCTATCATAGAGTTATAAGCAAATATATATGACGAGATCGCACAAATTTCAGTGAATTCTCGCTCGATTGTGAAACTATTCTGTCAATATTCTGAAAACTGTTGATCGCAAAAGTTCAAAAATTTGGACCACCGATAAAAATAAAACGTCCTTTTATTTCTTGAAATCAAAGTTATAATAGCATAGAAAAAAATTAGCATAAAAAAGATGATAAAGAATGTTTTCATTTTAATCGTTCGCCAGAATCAGCTTGTATTATACAATAGATATTCTGTACATGCAAATTTATCAATGATTACCGTATCTATGTTGTATAGATACCGGTAGATAGAATCGATATCGATTAACCGGAAAACCGGTTTAACAGTTACCAACCCTGAATAGTACAAGAAGCGCTAAGCAGGTGGGAGAATCGAGGTAACTCGTCTGCCGTCGATCACTCAGGGTCGGGTGAAACACGATCAAGCGAATGCTCCAAATCGTGATATAAATATTTTATTAACACTCCCCGTAAGCTGGTTGAGAATTAAATGAATCATCGAATTATATTTATTACCTATTTATTTAAAGGAAACCAAAAATTGTAACTAAACTTTAACCATTCAAATATTGATACCCATCTGCACGAACCTACCCGTCACACGCAATAAATTTATGGAACTAATCTTAATCATAAATAAATTTAATCATAAATAAATTTAATACTTTAATTACAGCACAATATTTTTTATGTATTAAACAGGGATTTATATTAGTAACACGGAAGACAAATTATTGTTAATAAAGGAGAATAATAAATAAAATAGTAGGAATAATAGTTGCGTCAGTGGCAGTTTCTTGCCATAAATTGTTTCAGTTTTATCTATCGCTAAATCGGTTGTCTGAAACAAAGATGGATCCAGAAAGAAAGATGCATCTCATTGTACATATGTTACGCGAGCAAACTTCGAGCCATCATTTTTTCCCAAATGAACACTTGTGTCATACCCGTTATAATTATATCACTTGAGAGATCAAGAGTAATATTGCTATTTTTAACCGACCTTCAAAAAAACCAAAAAGGAGGTTATCAATTCGACGTGTATTTTTTTTTTTTTTTCCGATGTTCCGCTCGTACGTCGCCAATTGTAAACCGATTTGGATGAGTGAGGTGTCAAACGATAGGGTAACTCGTCGAAGTGGTCCCATTTTTTTTTAGAATTTTTACGATCAATAGTTTTCAGCATATTGAAAGAATAGTTTCACAATCGGACGAGAAATCGCTGAATTCCGCGCGACCATGTCGTGCTTATTTGCTTATAACTCTATGATTTATGAATCCTTATCGATGAATTAGATGTTATTCAATTTAGTATTAAATTTGCAACAAGAGAGAATAAGAATCAAAATAATTTGATTTATAGTTTTAGAGATATTGAGGTTATAAAATAAAAAATTGAAAAATCTTCAATTAGTTCGCTTTAGCAATAGAGATGTCCATGTTGTATTAAATATATACTAATTATAATAAATTGATTTAATTAAAACTCATATTGTCAATCTTTTTACGGAATTTAATGAAAATCTTAGCCATATATTTGATGTTATGGAGCAAAACTTGTCAACAGACAAAAACATGTCATACGTTATTGTTTACGCGTCCAGTTTAGATCTCTATAGCTCGATGTAATATCAGTTTATATCGATGACTTATATACCATTTTATAAAACATTAAAAGGGTCATATATAATAGTAAAATCAATAAGGTAGAAGAAATACTTCTAGAGATAGAGAGAATATAGTGACTGAGTTCCTACGGGAAATCACAATGTGCGTTCACTTGCTTACTATAAAACACCATGAAAACTTAATTTATATGAACGATATTACTTAAATTTTTAGTATTAAACGATTCAGTTTTGCGTTTTCTTATTTTCATTAATTTGAAAATATTAAATTAAATTAATTAAATTAGTTTTTAGTGTATAAAGTAAGCGTAAAGTCAGAGCGTCCATGTTGGTTTCGTTTTGATGGTATGATAACCAACTACCTATACGGTTTAGAAGAGCCACTCAAAAGTATAAAATAAATTAATTTTAAACAAAAAAATAAAACCGACCTCAAAACGCACTGAAAAGTAAAAAATAAATTTTGTATTATAAATGAACTTACTATAAATAAAAGACGTAAATAGTGTTGATAAATAAAATTCATCTAAAATTCTACAAGGGCATAAAACTTTCATGTTGTTTTTTGAAAGGCGGTGCCAAATATATAAATAAAGACTTATCGAATATTCCTGGACTTTAATAAAAAAAATTAATTGAATGGCTTGGCGCCCCGTTTCAAAGAGCAACATGAAAGTTTTATGCCCTTGTAGAATTTTAGATGAATTTTATTTATCAACACTATTTACGTCTTTTATTTATAGTAAGTTCATTTATAATACAAAATTTATTTTTTACTTTTCAGTGCGTTTTGAGGTCGGTTTTATTTTTTTGTTTAAAATTAATTTATTATATTGTCAACAAATGTTCATTTTTTTTCTATAATATTAGATACATAATAACCAACTTTTATTACCCATAATATTAGCTCAGTTGATGATAATATACGGAAGCTCTGAGAAAAAATTAACTCCTAAATGTCAACGTGTTTGTTTAGACATTGAATATCCTGAACTACATCCTGATGCATTCACTTTTTCTAATAAATCATCCTTCATACTTTCCGGAGAATCTATCAAATAATTATGCTATTCATAAAACACCTTGTATTTGGTTATAGAATGTTTTATCTCCTTTTACAAATCTTAATTCGTTAAAAAGGTGTTTTAATTTTAAACAAGACGAATATTTTATCAAACTTCTCGTGGACCTATTGACCGCAACATTTAACTACGAAAGCAGTTTTTAAATATAATAAACAGGTACATAAATTTAATTAAAACATTTTAAATAAATAGTCTTTCAATTTTATAAACGACAGCGACTTAAATAATTACTATAACTTGCAACATTGCATTAATGCTGTCAACTTTGATCGCATTACTTTGAGTAAATTATTACCTAATATGATGCCCGCAACTTCGCGTACTAATATTAAAAATAGCCTATTTAGTGAACGAATGGATTGAAAAGCCAACATCGTCATGACTACTAAATTTTGTAGCTCGGTTGTTTTTATATATTATATTTTTTTTTTTATTTACTGGTAATTACAAAATCAGTGCATGTTCTAAATATTAGAGTCTTGGAATATGCACAATAGCTATTTTTAAGTTAAAAAAACACGCAACAAGGTTCTTCTAATCCTACTAGGCAAAGAGACGGGAATTAACCAGTAATAAATTAGTGTGTCACATACCTCAACATAACACTTACAAATTGTCATATTATCATACTACATTTCCGATATTAACCTGGATTTTCTAAGATTAGATTAATGGGCTAATTATTGTATGAAGGATACAGTAGCACGTGTTTAATTGCGATCAAATAAATATAGAACTTAATAGGCTAATTATAAACATGTACATAATATTTTCTATAACTCTATTTTACACACGCAATTTTGTTTGTCACTGGAAATATGATTATTTTTCTGAATCTCGTGCTATTCTGCGTCCGATTGAAAATGGCTATACAATATACATTATTTGTAGCAAATGTGTGATTTTACTAATTAGCAAATAATACTTTTTTTTCTCAATGATAGCGCGAATGATATACTATGAAGGTAGGTACTCTTTATGCAACCTCTTTAAATGTAAGTGCTGCGTTATAGTCTCTGCTGGCCATCCTCTAACTTTCCAATTAATGGCTGATTTGACCATGGTATGTATCTGTGAAGGCCCGTGTCCCCGGGGTATGGGGCAGATGCATTTCAGATCTGTTTCACTGATCGATTTTTCTTTAGATGCAGGTAGGTGATCAGCCTTCTATGCCCTGCCAGACCGAGTTTGTTTTCTCCAACGGGAATCGAACCCAGGACCTCCCGGTTGAAACGCTTACGCACTTGTCACTAGACCAAAGAGGTGGTTGACCATGGTTTGACATAGCAACGACGACGTATATTATGACGTAAGCAATACATCTATGAGCAGAATTTGACAATAGTTATTGGAGGGAAAACTCCATGACATGTTTATTTAAATCATTGTAATTAAACAATTAAGCTATAAAATTATAGCCGTGTGAATGCTAAAGCTAAAATCGGTTGATAGTATTTTTTAAATAATGATTTAATATAGGTACTCTATCAAATAGTAATTTTCACCAAATTGACGAGTACATGCATATGGACGCATTGTCGTCTTATCTTAAAAGCCAAGGCCAATCGAGCTTACACTGGACCAATGTTAACTTGTGTTATTTAAATATCAGTACTGACACTGACGATGTCAGATCTCCTTTCGAAACACATTGTTTCTACAAAAGACTACGGGGACATTTTTATCGCAAGGAATATAAGAAATACCTATAGGTAATTACGACACGAATACAACTTTTAAGCACTCTGGGAAATAGAATATAGTTTCAATAGTTCTTCTGATTTTTCAAATTTTAAAACTATTTCCACATTTCATTTCAATTTTATCGCATATGAATCACTTATAAAAAGCGGTCAATGAAAAGACTAAAATTGGTCTGTCGTGCCTTAAATTCTTAATGGGGTCTTGACTCTAGTTCTACCTTTAAAAGTTAAAAATTTAAATTATAAATATAGCTTAAATATCTAAACATTCTATGACATATATTATTTGATTTGAGACAGTCATCTGGGCTCATACATAAAATGATATAAATAATTCACACATCTGCAGCTTATAGTCAGATCCAAATCAGGTAACTCGGTACAGGATGTCAATGATAGGAACAACGTTGAAAAGTCTAAACTAATATTATAAAGAGGAAATATTTGTATTTTTGTGTGTATGTTTGTAATGAATAAACTCAAAAACTACTGTGCAAATTTCAAAAATTCTTTCATCATTGGCAAGCTTAATTCACCCTGAGTACAAAGGCTATATTTATTGCTAGAAAAGATTAGGGATCCTTACTAAAACTTAAGTAACGTAACCCAAGGTGTAAAAAAGCCCTAAAACTAATTTCGTCGCATGCGCTGCGGAAACTATTGATGATAGAACAAAAGTAGGTACAACGTAAAAAAAACCGATGTGAGTCCAAGCGGTGTACGGTGTTAAAAATTCCGGTGTTAATTCAACACGCTTTGAAATAAAAATGTAAATAGAGAAATTTAAAAATTAAAATAACTTAGAAATACTCTTAAAAATAAAAACACACACACAAAAAACGTAAAATAAAAAAAAAACAATAAAAATATATAAATAAAAGGTAAAAATATATATGTCCACCCGTGCGAAGCCGGGATGGGCCGCTAGTTTATTATAAAAGGATATAGTTTTAAATAGATATGGTTTTAATATTAAACAGCGCATTCAATTAATTTATGTTTTCTAGAAAAATTTACTTTTTCATTAGTTACAGATAAGATAAGATCTCTAGTGGATCGTCTTTTTGTTAGTATTTACTTACTTTGTAAAAAATAGCATACTTTAATAATAGTTTTATTATAATATTTCGAATTGAAGTATTTATGTAGGTATAACAACAACATTGGCCTTGAGCGCGTTAATAACTAAAATCTTACATCCACCCTTAACCGCCTCCTTGGTCTAGTGGTAAGCGCGTAAGCGTTACAACCGAGAGGTCCTGGGTTCGATTCCCGGTGGAGATAAAAAAAAATTCGGTCTGGCAGGGTATAGAAGGCTGATCACCTACTTGCCCCTAAAAAGAAAAAATCGATCAGTGAAACAGATGTGAAATGCATCTGCCCCATACCCCACTAGGGGACATGGGACTTCACACTACATCCACCCGCTTCTTGCACTTTTAAGTCTGCAAGTTCACGGGTAATTAGTTTATTAACTACATATTTTTATTTAAGTAATAGTTTAGCTGTAAATTAAGAATACTAGCTTTCAACTAACACTCATTATATTCGTGTAACTCTCAATGTTTTTACAGCGCACGCCTTATTAGATCACAAATGCCAAAGTTCTTTCCGACTTACTTGACACCCATAAATTTTGGTCAATTTACACAATACCGTTTTAATTCCGCACGTGCGTTTTTTTGATATCATGATTACTATATTATTATAAGTTATATTGAAAGACATTATTGCTTTTTCAGTAAAAGAGTAACAAACATCATATTCACACACTTTTTTGTTAATATTATTAGGTGGATTCAAAAACCTATTAGTTTAATTTTATTTGTTTATAAATTTACGCTTTATCCAACAGGGAAGGCCGCCTGTTTATTACTTATTCTAAAAGTTTCTGAAGATTTCATACATAAAACTTAGTTTTTAAAATAATTTCAGTTTATAATTCTATAATTGTTACTCATTCGCTACAGATCATGATTTTAAACTTAGATCATTCAACAATTATTGCTAGTTATTATTAGAAAGGAATCCCAGATCTTAGTAGGAAATAGTTAATTATTGAGGAAGTCGTATTGATGATAAATCTTTAGGTAAGTCTTTGTTTTTTTAAACAATTGGCCATAATAAAAGACACTATAATAGTGGCTTTTGGTCTACTTTTTTTAAATAACTCATTTCGGTGACGTTGTATTTGTAGATAAAATGGGTTTTATAAATTACAGTTTATGATCCCCTATTGTAAAGCGTAGCTATATATATTCATAGACCGTTTCTCTAATTTTGTTCTCTTTAAGTTTGACTTTTCGATAGTTTTGTTCTATAATTTTTAAGTGATTAGTTTCTTCACAAACACGCAAGAGATACGTAAGCTAAAGGTCTAGTTCTCATACTTTTAATGTCGCTTACCAAATAAACAAGGAGTTTGTACATATCTAGATATATAGTTGTAGATTAGAGCTAAGATCTTTAATCATTAATGTTAATAATTTGCGGCAAAACAAACAAACAAAAATACTCAACTACATTACAGATCTTTTTAATAGCTTAAAAGATACCATAAATAATTATTCGAAATGATAACGTTCGTAACGATTTTTTAACCGCCGGCACACAACTTTTTGTGGGCTTTATAATTTTATAAGTATGACGAGTCTATAGGTCATTGTGTTTCTCTGTGGCCTGTGTTTTTTTTGGTCTATGTTGTTCTGTGGTCTGTTTTTTCCTGTGGTCTGTGTTATAAAGATAATCTGTTCAGAGCTATTGTTATCTTTCCAAAATACTGAACTACTTATATAGAATAGTTTGAAATTAAATGTCGATGTTAAATAAATAGAAATAATAAATTATACATAAGACAAAAAAAGTTTTAGTTATTTATATAGTAGCTGATCCGGCAAACGTTGTTTTGCCATATTAATTTTTGGGGTAGGCTACCCTTATCCCTTAGGGGTATGAAAAATAGATAGTAGCCGATTCTCAGACATACTGAATATGCATATAAAATTTGGTAAAAATCAGTAAAGCCGTTTCGGAGGAGTAAGGTAACTAACATTGTGACACGAGAATTTTTTATATAAGATATCAGTTATAAGTAAATGATTATTAGACCCAAATAAATGAGTTAGGTATTTTATGAACATATAAGAAATATTTTCACAATAATTTAAATTGAGATGACCTCATCTTTAAACAGTTCATATTCAAGTAGGTATAGGAAGATGCACATAAACATCTCAACAATTCCGTATCCGGTCACGATTTTTAAAATGTCAAAATTCTTCAACTCGAAGACAATCGCTTGAAACACATGTTACATGACAATGTAAGTCGTGACACGTAAAATCAGACATATTTTGTTCCTTTTTGCTTTATCCTCCATGATCTCTAAAAAGGCATATCTCAATCATATATATCTCTCATATCAAGGCATTATCTTTATAAAAGAAACATAAGTACTTACACGTCTAATTTATAATGTCCTTTTTAGTTTTTTGAAGGTTTGTTAGGGATAAGTGAAATTGCGGACAACTTATAGAAAACCCCGACATATTAATAACAAATAAGAACAGATCTTCATAAATAGTAGAAAAAAGGTCAATCACATAATTTTTCAAACAATAAAAACGCATCATAATTGTTTAATTCGTTTAGAAGCTATGATGCCATAAATAGATACACAGACACAACATACTTATAATACCTCTCTATTTTTGTTGAAGGTTAAAAAGTTTGTTGTAAAAACTTGTGTCAATTTTAATCGTATTAGCTGTGTGATAGAGGGATAGAATAAGTCAGTGGCGTAACTATAGGGTGGCTTGGCTGGCCAAATGCCACGGGCCTCCGGCCCAATAGGACCCCGGTCTAACAGGCTGCGAGCTCAGAAATATTTTTTTTTAACATTGTATCTGAGTATTATACTTGAAAAGTACAATTTTTTTAAGCTTTGGGCTAGCGTGGGGGCCCATTCCCTCTCGCCTAAGAGAAGAAGCCTATGCCCAGCAGTGGGACGTATATCAACTGGTGAATGTGAATGAATGTATAAACCCATTCTCTTGAAAATAAAATTGTTATTAGTGTTAGATAACTACTTAACTTCTTAAATGGTTTATTAAAATTAAACTAAGTACGACGCTTATTTTAAGCTACCCATAGACATAGGCACCCAGCGTGTGACTATGGCGATAGCTAGTACTAATAAGTAAGAAAATAATTTGATAAGCCGTTCGATACCATTTAGCTACTTTGAACAATATATATTTTGCTAGTTGGTTACTCTTAGGAAAAATGAATCAAGTGCCTGTTCCAAAATAACTGCAAAATTGTATTAACATCTTTTTAAAAATATTATTACGCTACGGATGTTTCGCCAATTTTAAATAAATATCATAATAAATAAATTTTCACTATTATTGTACTAATAATTTTATTTTAATCAATCCTAAACGTAAAATACATTTAATATACTTTGGTATACTAAATTAACTAAACTAAATACGTTATAGGCATATTTGCTAATAATATCCATAGTCTAACTTATTAATTGATTTTAGTTATGACTTTGTGTACGTGGGCATACAAAAATTAACTGTCTGTAACTGGGAAGGACTCTATATTAGTGGAATAATTTTTAGAGTCGGATCGGTAGACCCAGAGATTATTTTTTTTTTATTTATTAACTTAATGTGATTATAATATTTCTATGCTCTAAAAATATGGTTGTGGAGGTCCTTCATATCCATCGAACGTGTCAAACTCGGGAAATTGCGCCGCACCAATTTTCGGATACACTGAAACCAAAAAATTCTTATATAAAATAACTCTATACCTATGTTATTTTTTACATAAACATTATTTTACATAGTATCTTGACTGATCTGTTAACAAAAAAGTAAGTTGATTCTTGCGATATGTTCAATTACAGTGATTGATGAAGTATGATATCATGATTGCTATTATTTTCATTCAGGCGCAATCCTATTAAATATTTATCTGCCATAGCTGAATAATATTACTGATAATAGATGTATTAATATTTCAGAAGTGATATTATTATTAAATTTTTCATCGTAACATGTAACTTTGTTAAAATTAATTAACTTCTATTATTAATTTTTTTATAAAAAATCTTCTATTATTAAATTTGCTTCTACTAAGACTACGCTATTGCATCTTGATTCCTGAATGAATACGATACCATATTTAGGTTTTTAATTAAGCCGCAATGAAAGATGTATATTTTAACGAAATACTCAGAAAATATATTATTATATACCGCCTCCGTGGCTAAGTGGTTTAGGTCCTGGGTTCGAATTTAGGGGGGACTAATGAATGTTTTGGTTGGGTAGGCATAGAAGGCTGATCACCTACTTGCCTATAAAGAAAATGATCAGTGAAACAGACACAGTAATGTGTCTGCCCGATGCAATGCGAGGAGTTACGGGAAATCACTTTTATCATAGACATGTTGTGTATAACCAGTGTAACAGCCATATAATGTAGATAAAAATAATGTAAATGACCACGACCTTTAAGTTTTACAACAGGGACAAACACTAATGCAAACGCAGTGTCCGCAGTTCATTCCTATTTAAAGTAATTAATATTTACTCACAAAATGGAGACGGAGAGGCATAGACTTCCTGGACGTATTGCTTTGGCACTTGTATCGGTAGGGCCACAGGTTTCGCTACGTATTGTATGACCGGCTGTACGGGCTTTCGATGGACATAAGGGTTCACATGTAAGCTGGGGCCGCTTTTGGATACCTGAGCATTGAACCCATGGACGGGGTCTGCCGTGTAGTCCACTGTCCTTATTGAACCATCAGGCTCCACTAGTGAGTACTGGCCTGAAATTAATAAAATAATTATTAAGTTTGTGAAGAATGCAATTCTTTTAATAAAGACTAAGCGTAAAACTTTGTTTATTTTATAAAACTCCATTTAATTGAGTTTGAAAGACGAAAGCAGTTTATTCCTAACTAAAAAAGCCTAAGGCTTCAACCGCTTAATGACCGTTTTATTTTTTATCATTAACATTTTTTTGTAGAAGTTCCGTTTATAATTGACTTAAGTTTCGGTAACTACTTACAAATAACTGTATTATTAACGACTTTTTATTTTCGTGGCTGCTTTTGGACTTGAAGACAATTATTTAAAGTAAAATCTATTACAAAACTTAATTTAGAATTTCGTTACTTATCTAAATTAGCAATTTAAGCGTAAAATTGTCATAAACAAACATTCAAAAGTAACGTGTGCGTACAGTGAAAAACTCGCGTATCGCTGACCTATTCTAAACAATGGATTTTGTTTAAGATTTATGAAGTAATAGCACGCACTTCAGAAAAACATTGTTATGTGTTTTTAGTACTTGTTTATGCATACAGCATAATGACCAAATAATTACTTGATTTCTAAATAATCATAAGTTTACAACAGCAATTTATTAATTTGTTGTGGCATATGACATGAATCGCAAAATTGTTTTTAAAATATGGTCATGGACATTGTTTATTCTTTATTAAAATAAATTTAAATTATTTATTGAAAAAATTAATAATAATAAAAACCTCTTTTTGATTCAGAAAAAAAACACAGGTGCTTCTAAATACGTTTTATCTATATTTTATATTTTTTTTAAATATAAGAGATACCTATTTTTTGTAGTTATGATTTATATTTAACAATCTTATACATAATATGTACCTACCTACATTCAAATAAAAATAATTTTAATTAAAACTTGTAAACAACGTTGTTTACCTAATTTGTGCCAGTGTCATGAGTACTGCGGTTCAGAAGTTAAATTTTAGAAGAGTGAGTTAAATTTTAAGTTTATTTTATTTTTAATATTAATATTAAATAAGTTATTAAATTTAATTTTAGGTCAAATTATTTGTAATTAAGTTAAATTATGTTAATTATCAGTGCATAAAAATAATGTTACTGTTACCTTTAACAATGTCCCCGTCTCTTGTTTCATGTTGGGATTTCACGTCGCCCGTTGATGGATCTGCTACTCCATAGTTATAAGCATAGTTTGGACGTTCCTTAAAATCAAATTAATAATGTTCTACCATAATATATAATTTTACTTTAAAAGGTTTGTGCATTTTACACTATTTTTTATTGAATTTATACTAATCCCAGAAAAAAAATAGATTGTAGAAGGTGGCGATGACTGGTCGTAGTAAATATCAATGAAATAGATATTATTTCAATCACATATATCAATGTAATTAATAAACAAACAGAGGAACATTAACTATTCGATCTAATTAAAATTTTATATTAAATCATATATAATCGTAATCGTAAACTATGAATATATACTTACATAATATGCATTATAACCTGGGTCAAATGCTGGATTAAAAACCGCAAGTTTAGGTGCAGCGTTAACACAAGTAAACACAATCACAAGAATACGTAAGAACTGCATAATGTACAAAAACTAAACAAAACTTAATATTGCAAACGTCTAAGCCGCTTTTGATTTTTTCCCCGAATAAATACAATTGACTTCACAGCCTCTCTTATATGTAGCCTTCCATATAAGGCCTTGAATTGACTACACAAAAATTAAGTTTTCTTCGTAGAACTAAGTACTTACTTAGGACTATTATACTTTGTGATACAACGCTAATTGTGAAAAGTTTCGCACGGCGCAATGGTGAATCTTATGTAGATTAGATTACACAATTTTATGGGACGTTTAGATAAATGTACACGTATATATGTGAACAATGTTTTGTTATAAAAATTTATGTGTAAAAGATAGCATAAACAATACATATTTTAGAACGTTATTCTGTGCTTGTTTCAACATGTCTCAAGTATTTAAAAAATTTAGAAAGGTCCTTATTATAAAATAAAAAAAACAGTGAACCAAATCAATTCTTTTAACTTAATCCTTTATCAAATATAGACTGACTTAACACCTAAGAAGATAAAATATGATTAAGTGTTCTAAGTAAAGCTAGTTTTAGTAAAATTGTACACCTAGAATAATTTTCGTTATTATTTGCAAAAGATAATTAAAATTTCACACATGCATCTTTTTATTATACCTACGGGCTTTTGAGTTTTTATGATTTCTAGATATAAAATCTACTAGCTTTTAAATAATGCACAAAAAACTTTTTTCACATTGTATACCTGGTAAAAATCGTTTTAGATAAAAGTATAGTAAAGGAGGGACCAAGAAAATGAAATTACAAGGTCTACCATTGTTCATAAATTGCTGGAACTGAACTAACATTAATCTCCCCACACAATGGAAAGAAACAAACTACGGAAACCAATTTTGAGTCATAGTTCCGGGAAAGTTGATTTTTTTTAAGTATACAAACCAAACTCCTATTTAATAATTATACGTTCAAAAATTTGTCGATGGTTCTTTCTTTCTATGTTTGTTTGCAAGTTTGTTTAGCACATTCTTATTTTGGTTGAGTATTATAGTGGTTCGTCATATCGCATTGTCTGTAGTTAGATGCATACATCTAACTACAGGCTATAGTAGTTTATATCAGTTCATAATCTGATCTAAACTCTATTATCTTTATCGATATTTTTTAGAATCACTAGCTTACTCGCGACTTCGTACGCGTGGCCACACAATGGATGCCTATGTTACTCAATAAGAGTCTAGCTTCCCATCGATACAAGAATTTTTAAAATCGGTCCAGTATTTAAATTTATTCGTTGCAAGATACAAAAATACAAATCTTTCCTCTCTATGATATGTGTAGATTATATTTTATTTTGGAACATGACTACACACACGTTGGTATGTACATGAACAATACATATTAAGCAAAAAACTCATTTCTTTGTATTTCTCTACTATTTTTCAAGCAAAAATTAAAGCATTAAAGATAAAATATTTATATAGGTAATCGTAACTAGAACAGATTATAACAACAAAATTTACATGGACACTTTCGGTGAAAATTAACTTTTATAGCAAGGGACCTGTGAAAATACCAAAACTCACTTACATCCTAAACACACGTATTATACACAATAACATACCAATATGTATAGTTGTAAGGATAAATATTATCATCAAGGTAATCTAAGAGTATCTCTCACGGTATGTATCAAAGTAATTGAAGTAAAAATTCTTTTATGTTAAAGACCTCTAGACTCAAAACCTTCAAAATACACACAATTGAAATTTAGCACCCTTTCTGCAAATTTATAAACATATACGTTGCTGAAACCTGTATCTTATGGATATTAATTTTTTTCTATAAGTAATGCTATGTATGTGTTGGGATTTTAAAGTATCTGTGGTAATACATACCTAATGGCTAAATTGAAATGAAATTGATTATTCGATTTAATTAAAATAGTTTAAATATATTTTTAAATGTTAAGAACACAAATTTACAAATCAGAAGTTTGACAGATTATTTTAACATTTAACTTTTTCGGCGGCATTATTAAATATCAGCTATACTTGAAGGATGTCTTTAATTAGTGTGAAAGAGTAGGCGCATTGATTATTCCTAACAAAGATTTTAATATTGCATTAAAAATATTTATAATATCACTTTAACCCTAAACATAGTTTATTATTATGATTTAGTATTAGTATTACTTAGTAGTAGTATTAATGAGTATACGAAAAAAGGCTTTCTTTAAGTTTAAAAGGCTAAATCAATTTTCAAGTTTTTTGAAAATTGAATTTTTTATTAACAATAAAAAAGTGAAGGACACGAGCCGAGTAATAATAATTAATAATACTTACATGGTATTCAGGATGAATCGAAGGATTTATTATTACCCACGCATTTTTATTAATTCTATTTCATGAATTAGAAATAATGGCAGCTCCAATGCTAATAGTATTAAGGGCGAATAGAAAACGAAATATATATTTTCCAGCTTTAAGAGAATTAGCATCGTTTTCTAGTTTTGGATCTGGTAGCCAAGATCCACATTGTCTGTATCCCTTTTCAAAGGTGTAATTGTGGGGAAAGCATGTAGAATGCGGCGCTCGAGCCGGCAAAGGTACTCGGTTGCGCCAACAAGCAAGACGACTTGCTGAACCTCTTAAGCTACTGTCATGCTTCATTTCCACAAGCTCATTCACCAAGGAGTTGTTAAGCGGCACTCCATCATATGGACATAGCATATAAACAGCAATAAGTATTAGATTCGTTTCAGGTACTTCAGCTGCAACTAGAGGCCAGGAACAAGGTTTAACTGGTCTATTCAATGCTTCCATAGCTTTTTTATTTCTCTGCAACTCGTATAACGGTCGGCTTCTGTCACACGCTGCGAATCTCGTTCGATTGAGTAATACACGATCATCGTGCAGTCTCTCATACTTTTCTCGCTCGAAGTCACGACGAAGACGCTTGCGACGTTTTTCCTTCTCAAATTCTGTGTCACAATGCACTACTCTATATGTTAAAATACAATATAAAGAAGTCAACACATCGCTTGACATGTAAATTATAATTTTAATATAATTCCAAAATGATAACATTATTGAGGGAAAATTTGGAGCTGCGGCGCTAAGATTTTCATCTTTCGGTGGAAAGCATACACCCTGATAATCATGAACCCAACGTACTTTAAAAATACCTGCATTAAGTAAGGCTTTCATAACAAAAGGATATTTATTGGCAAGATGCTTATTCATAATTTCATCATTATCTTGATCAGCTACAATCCATCCAGCGTCATCGATTAGAACACAAGTCCAATTTTTACCATCACAACGAGCCTCACATTTTGATTCGTCATCTAAAGCGCAATGGTAATTTGTTATAGATTCCAATAGATCATCCAAATGTTTTGGATAAAAATGAAAACCTGCAACACCGATGATTCCTAGCTTTTTTGGGTGGGTAAGTGTTCTAGCAGCTGTCAACCATTGCCAACGTTGACCAAAAGTAGGTACCGAAGGTTCAGTATTCCTAAGTATTTGTATAGGCGGTATAGATGCATGAATTATAAGAGTATCAGGATTTGCACTGGCTCGGCGATACCAAGACTCTGAAGGGCCCATTGGCCATACAGAACCTTCAGGTGGATCTGCATGAGCACTCGTCGCATGATATAATTGCCAACGTGTTAAGCCGTTCTCTGTGGCAAAGAATGCTGTGTTGGATCCAAGAAGACAAGCTGAACAGTCTCGATCAGTATCTGGGTCTTCGTGTTCAAGAGCCCATTGCTGGGTGGCTATAGCCTCGTTACTCAGCCGTCCCATTAGTTCTTCATCACATTGATAAGTTTTCTCAAGTAATGTTTGTGGTATTGGTGAAAACAAATGTTTCAATTTTTTTGCTGCAAAGTGCGGTTCATCTCGACGACGTCTTAGGAAATGAAGAATTTCTAATTCTCGGGAATCAAAATGAGGATCGACATGTCTACAATATAACCAGTCTGGATGTACAGCGAAATCTGTACGTGATAAAGCATTAAGTGCATCTTCCGCTAGCTTTTGTGTAAAATCTGCATTGGGTACAGCGTGTTGGTGGTTATATTTTGGTAAAGATACTATAAGTGTGTAATGGTTATGAATTCGTTTCCAGTAATAATCTCTCATCTCTAACATTACTCGCAATCCTCCTTCATAAATACTTTTAGCATACATTGTTTTCGAACCTTTAATTTCATCAATTACTATTGCTTTTCTAAAATCGAGCCATTCTTGTGGATATTCTCTTGCATAATGATCCATTGCGGATTGTTCTACATCTAAGAAATCAACTGTACGATAGCCTGGTCTCAATATGTCTCCATCAAAAACAGGCTTAGTGTTATCATGAAGTACAATATTTCCTCGGTGGTCTATAAGAATCAATGATCCACCGGAACCTGTCAAATAATAAGGCAATAATAATTTTAAATGATCGAGAGGTATGTCAACACCAGCTACACCTAAAAGCCGGTTAACCGGATATGTTCTAGTAGACTTTCGCTTCTTTTCTTCGTCTAATGTTATAGTAACATTTTCTACCTCCGTACTTTCAAAAACTGGAACAGAAACGCTAATTTGAAGTCTGTAATTAATTTTTTGATCTTCATAGTATTGCCCAAATTTATGTAATTTCTCCATATGTGTGACATCCTTACTGACACCTTTAAGAAATTTATCTTTGTTTTTCCTCAACTGTCTGTAGCGGTATTCTTGTTCATTATTTTCTTTTTGCTGCCAATAGAACTCACCTCGTCTTGGATCTTCCAGATGTGCGTAAACGTCACTGTAAACTCTTAGTCGATGTTTTCTTTGACCTACTAATGGTCGTTCAAGTACTCTAAGTATTTTCATTACTTTATCTGTCACGTCCGAATCTGTTATAAGTTCTGCAAAATAGCCATCTCGTTCACAGCTTAACGAATTGGCTAACTCTCGAGTATTGTCTCGTAAGCCGTATTGATCATGAAGCCACATTATAAATAGTCTGATTTTACCATCGGGATCCAGTTGTTTCATTAAATTTGTGTAGTTTATATATAAACTGTCAGTTACTAACACTATCGCTTGCTGGCAAGATGGAGGTCTATCAAGGTTTCTTTGCTGCTTTAATAATTGAACAGAATATGCGAGAGCATCTCCTATTAAAGATTCATTTTTCATTTTCTGACTTTTAAGAACAGCTATCATAGCGGCTGTATTCACATTGTTAGCTGATACAAGTTTGTCATTAAAGCAACTAATAGGGGATTGAACAATTCTGTTAAATCGTAAGACATTAACTTGATCATCATCTGTGAGAGCATTTAAAAGTGTCCCTGTAAAATGTTCCGCTGTGACTTTATTTGATGAATTGTACATGGAGCCCGATGCATCAAGTAAAATAAGGATATCACGAGGTGCTCCACCAGCACTGACGTACCATGGCCTTAGACGGCAGTCAAACACATCATCAGCTTCAATGTTTAGGTTATACAAACTTTGCCACAAGGCTGCAGGGTAATGTCTTAAAAATCCCTGGGCACTACAGATATACTGAAAGTCGAGTGTAGCATCTTGAGCATAATTCTCACGAAAAGTTGATAGAAGTCCTTCGGACCAATACAAATGTGGTGTTACTTTAGGATCACAAGCAAAAACTTCAGCAGCGACATGAACACTACTTGCCTCCAACGAAACCTCTGCGTTGAAATGTGAACTCTTGTGTAACTTTATTTTATTAATACTCTTACACATAGATGACAACTCCCATTCACTTTCGGTAGGCTTTACTTTTTTTAAAACATCTAAATCAATGCTATTATCAAACGTATAGTTTGGTGGTGCTTCAATATTATATTTTATTATATTAGTAGAAAGCTCTTCTGCTCGACGCATAATAGCCTCTGCTGCTTTGCCTCGTCTTTCAAACACTCCTTCTAGGGTTTTACTTGCTTTTTCTAATATTGCTGACCCATTTCTTACTTCTACCTTAATATCTGAAAAACCTTTCCATAAAACGTCTCTTCTTACAACTTTTTCTTCTATTTCAAATAACCTCTCACGTATTTCATTAGCCCAGTCAATTATTTGTTCTCGTGTAATTAACTTTGGTGTATCATGGCCTTGTTTTTTTAAAATTGCGGGTTTAATTTGAACCTGCGTTACATTCGCGACCATCAAAGGTGTATCTTTAATTTTACTTTTATTTACCAAAAGATAATTTTGATGTTCCTCTAACGATTTTCTAATGCTATCGATACTTTTTGTAGCAACATTATTAGTGTCGAATAGTTCTACAATTAAACTAATGACAAATGCGCGTAGAAACATTCTAGAATAAACTAAATTTATATTCTACGTTAAGTTTGGTTGATCATCACGGTTTCACAACAAAGAGAATACTGAGAGAGAGCTGTATTATTGGCACGATGTGGTATGGCTCCAGACTGTCTGGCGTCGCGGATTGCTGCTCTGCGTAGGCATTAGCGCAAGTCTATAAGTTTGACCTGGCCTAAATTAGATGACATTTATAGAAAATATTAAATATATTAAATGTTGATATTTTTTACAATGTTAGAAAATATAACGAAATTAATAAAACATTAACATAATCGATTATATTTTATTAAGTGATCCATTTTACTATATAAGGAGATAATTTTTTGTGAACCGAAATGCATTTATTATTCATCATTCGACAAAAGTAACAAAAACTTTTTGGAGTAAACATTTTTTAAGTGAGCGTTAGTTAAGTTCTGGATTTATTACTGGCAGGAGTAATAAGTAATTTTTTTATCTATATTCCTTTATTTACGTTTCTGTCCTTTCAAAGACAAGATATTTCGAGACTTGTATATTGAAAAATTTATTGCATCAGGTGCAGAATTAATATACTTACATAGGTACCTACGCCCTGTTATACGTCAGCGGTAAATAATAACGCATGTTAACAATTTGTTTATTTATTATATTACAAGAAAAAAATATCTGAGACAATCTTAACTACATAATTAACAAATTTAGCTTACTCAGGTACTTAAGTATAACGATGTGAAAATATTATAACAACAATAAAAAAGTTATCGAGATCCATTTATACCCCAGATGCTGTATTAATTTTTAAATAATGTTATTATTATAAGCGAAAAAAAAATCGTATTTTAATTTTAGTCAATAATAAAATTAGACAGTTTTTAAATGGCCGAAAAGTTCAATTTCTCATTCAGTGTGATATTTTCAGACTGCAATAATTATATCTAGCCTATTTTGTTTATATAAATAATTATAAATGTTATTGTAATAATAATAATAACAATAAAAATCATATGAATATTTTTTAACTTGGCTGCATATCGGTGCAAAACAAAACGACATAAAGATTCAGTTGCAATGGTAATTTCCGCAAAATGGTAAAACGCACTATCTTAGATTCTTCATACACAGAACAAGACATTTTCCAGCACGGTATGAAACCAGAAAGCGTCACTGCTTAATTATTATCTTTTTTTTGTGAATAAAGTCTTCTGTCAGCCCTACAACTAAAACGCTTGGGATCTGCCGAATAACAATATAACAATAAATTAATGAACAAAGTGAGCTTCGTGTGGTGAAATAGGCGCTGTTCTATGAACCACAGCATTGAAACCATTATGTTTGTCTGCTGTGTAGTCCACAGTACGAATGGCTCCGTCAGGCTCCACCACGGTGTATTGACCTGAAAGTTTCACTTTGCTGAATTATATGAGAATTATTATTGTTTTAATTATCATTATTAACATTAGATAATTAAAACATTGGCCATATATGTATATATGAGCGTGAACATTATAGCAATTATGTTTTTATTATTTTAAAATGCATTTGATACTTATCTTAAAGACTTTAACGAAAATTGATATTATAAATCTTAATCAAATGAAACTTGGCTGTTATGATTTTACGCTTGATAGTGAATCTTTTTGCTGGGTTTGGTACAGAGATTGAAACGAAAATATAATAAATTGACATATATTTTATCCCTCCTTTTTTTAGGAAGATGAAATAACATGCAATAAATTTTTTTATTTTTTATTTATATGATTTAGAAATAGCTAAGAACTTATAAAAGCTGTCATAAATAATTGGCTTTATTATGAGCCTTTGTGTTGTCGACTTCGTACTATGCTATATTTTAAACGTTTTATTTGACCGGAAATAGTAAAGGTAATAGAGATGAGATGACTTATGTAACAAAACGAGGAAGATACTAGATAAATTACCATTTTATGAATCACTTATTTAGGGTAATTGTTCTTTACATTCTATCTCTTAAAGAGTCTCTAATACACACATTATTTTATAAAAATATTTAAATCTTAAGTAAATAAACTATGAACTAGCTATGTTATTCTAAAATTGTATTAAAATGCGTGTTTGGAAAAATCTTTCACCTTTCCATGCGTTTCGAATTTGCGACAAAATTGTCATTTAAGAAATATAATAAAAGCCTTAATATATTTAAAAATCTTTACTTCTATCCTACAGTTATTGGCCAAGACGTAAGGTACTGGTAGTTACATAAATTATAGATAAAATACTGTCTTATTTTATTACGTACCTGTGACCACATCCCCATCACGGCTCTCATGATGAGTTTTTATATCACCTGTATGGAAATCGTTGACTCCGTATTTGAACGCGTATTTTGGATATGCCTGAAAATAAATGGTCATATGACTTAAAACAAAGATTCATCCAACTAACCTAAATATTAATAGTTTATGCCACCAACTTCATTAATACTTAGATATTTTATTTTTATGGTAGGAATCTTAATACCATTATAAATTTAGTTAACTGTTTGTGAGAATTCAATTACGTTTGTATTCAGCTGAAAAAAATTAATAGTTTAATCAATGATAGAAGACTTTGTAAAAAAAGGCTGATCAATTTTCCACTTTAAATAAACTGCTTCCATTACTTCACACCTCTGCAGGAAAATGCATTATTTTCATTAATAATCTTGACATAAAAATTCAAATTTAATTTATTCATCAAAAAACTAATACAAAAATGGTCAATGTTGTTTGTAAACCTTTACCAGTTTGTCTAGACAATAAGTAAAAAGATAGGTTAGGTAAAGTCATGCTTGAGCGCGTGACTTTTTGTGTTCGCATTATTATTCTTCTTGAAAAAGTAGTCATTTAAACTACGTTTAATATTTCCAGATTTCTAGCTTCATTAATTTCATATGTCGTTGAATTGGTCCAGCCAGCTTTTAGTTATCAAAGTGAATTCCCGTTATCCCTAATGGAGCATGGGTTAGATACATACATATGTATATCTATTTCACTGATCATTTTCTTAACAGGCAAGTAGGTGATCAGCCTTCTGTTTCCATCCAACCGAAATATTCATTTGTTTCCCCAGGATTCGAACTCCGGACCTCCGGTGCAACGCGCAGACATGTAAACCGCTTAGCTACGGATTCAAGTTATCCTATGCAGATTTTGTTGAATACACTTTTTAAATATATAAAAATTCCAGTCATTATTACTTCGTCAGTGCGGAATGAAGCGAGATTGAATCAATCCAAGTGAAACTGCGGAAATTTACACCAACGTATCATCACTGACGGTAAATTAGGTCAATTAATATTTTTTCAGACGAATAAATTAATTTAGATTGCAATAATATCACCATTTCTACATCATTGTAACATGCATGCTGATTTGTGTTTCATACGCTACGCTTAAACCACTAAACCAAATAATTTGTTATATTAGATAATTGGTACTTTGATTAACAGCAAGTTTTTCTGATTCCGCGCAATCACTCAACTCGTTATTTTAACAGCTTCAATTAAGCTAAAAATATGAATATGGAACACAAAGAAATATCTTTCTCTGTGAGATTTTTGTGAACTTCAACTAACTCTAGGATTTGGCGTGAAGCTTGGACGGGTCCCCTTATAGTTCAAATAAAAGTATTTCAATATAATTAGTTTAAATAAATCTATGACATCATGATGTAATTTTGCTTTGTCATTACTCTATTAACTTGGTCACATAATATTTATTATGTTATATAATTTTACGCCTACCTGCTTTCTTTTGCAATATTTTGACTTCGGTGACTGTAGTTACCATTTCTTTAATAGAAAGATGTAAGTATTATATGTAGTCAATTGATAAAATGTTAACGGATATAATTACTAGTAAATCGACGTATTCTATACATGCACGATTAAATTAGCATTTTACTGTACCTATATAAGTATGTACTAATAATTGTTTACTTATTTATCTAAGTAGATAATTTATTTTTATTTGCAATAATATTATACAATTATAAGATTGTAAGAATCATTGACTATTCAATATTTGAATGGACTATTGTTACGTGAATTTTCATATTTCAAATCTAGCATGACTACTTAAAAAAGTGCGTATATTTTAAAAACAGCAGAAACTAATTTTGCTTTTATTTTTCTTTTCTGAATGTGGGAAGATGTCAAGGTCATTGGTATCAAAACAATGAACACAAAACAAAGGTATGCATTCAAAGATACATCAGCTATTCATACATCGAAAAACATAATGGGAAAATATAAATTCAAGCACTTTTCCTTTGTTTTGCAATCGGATTTTTCAATGGGCTAATTTAAATTATATATTTATAAACAATTTTTTTTAAACTAAAATAACAACAAATTAATAAATATAAGTAACAGAAACAAAAATTAATCAAGGGTAACTAGTTAATAGCCAATAATGAAATCAGAAATTACTTAAGCTTTGGATAAGTATATATTGGATTATATCTTTGCATTTTTTACTCGTATTATTGGTCCCACAAAGTAGGACTTCGTAATATGAAAAAAGATAATTAAAAGAAGGTAGGCTCGTATCCCTGTCAAAATTTTATGGGACAGACAATTTCTGGGTTTGTTTCAATGATAACTTGTACTTGTAAAATGAAATTCGGTGTAACTGAAACTTGTTTTTTGTGGAATCCCAAATATCAACAAAGGAAGGAGAAAGATATAGTACTTACGTAGTAATCTACGTGGTGGTCTTCGGGCACATAATGATGTATGATAGGCCGATGCAGAGACTGAACGAAGGAGCCCTCTGAATGTAAATCGTCAAGTTTTGGATACGTGACGCGGGCGTTCGCACTCACAATGAGCAAAACCACCGCAAAATGCTAAAATATATGGTCAATATTATTTTCCTGAATTATTATTAAGGAAATATTAATTATTGGATATCAGTTCAAGTAATAACATAAATTTACAATAGAAATAAGTAAATATATGAAGATTTTTAAATTGCTCATAACGGCTTTCGATTTAATGTAGCAAAAGGATAGACGAGACCTCAAAAATATTATCTCCATAAATCACTTGTTTGAATATTATAAATGAGAAAATTTTAGTCGAAAAAATACAAAGTATGTGGAATTGCTTTTTTGAATGAATTGCATAAAGAGTAAGTGGGTATATTATATATATTCTTCTAAATAATATTTTTGTTTCGAAGGTCTTATCTGTTTTTACACCAAAAACCATAAAAGCTCATTGGCTTAAATAAAAAAATCAAAATAATTTCATTTTCTTAATTAGAAGTCTCTATTCTCATCAACTTACCTTAAAATCCATGTTATTATGTCACTATGTGATAATAAATTAAAACGGCTAAAAATAACTGAACAACTATAATAGAATGCTAGAAACCGTATGCAGTATATGACACGCAAGGCACCTTTATATTAGGTATGCTGAGAGCTAAGAGGTGGTAAAAACTATCACAATCAATACTTATTAGAAACTATTAAAAAGGTGAGGTCCCGTAATCCGTGGCAGTGCACGGGATAAGCAGATTATTATGATTGTTTCATTGATATTTTTATATAGGCTAAAAGATCAGGCTCGAAAATCGAAACATTTTTCACAAACAATATAACTTTTACGGATTATTTCGTCTACATGTTAAACAAAAAAAATCGCCTATATCTTACATGAAAATTTAGATCAATTTATTGATAAATTAGGCAAATGCCGCTCATCAAGATGCGATCATAAATTACTTTAGTAGAGTTACTACAGTAAACATAGAGCATCAAAGTTCAATAATTATATCTAATGATGATTAGATGAAATACTTTATAGATGAAGAAACGCGATTAGTTGTTCATAAAAATACGTATTTCAATTCGATTAAAAGCAATCTAGTTATGTCTTAATACGAGAATGTCACAGTTTAACCACCACGCGAAAACTATTTTCTTTCGATAACCGTTTTAATTTTTTTTTAACTGATTTGATCTCATAAAACTGTCTTGGCAGTAAACTATCTTTTCTTATAATAATAATTAACAGCTGTTAAGTTATTAATCTCTATACCTAGCATGTTCTATATCTGGATGTTATATTCATAACATGTAATTCCAACTAACAACCATGTTACGATTAAGTAACCGTACCCTTTACAATGTACTTCCTTCCGATACATAAATACTTAGTGTGGGAATCTGAATCATCACAATCGATTATTCTATCAAATAAAAATCTGTTTTTGGTATTCATTTACCGCTTTAATTTGCTCAATCTCTTAACCATTGTCTATTTACATAATTCGTCGTGATGATGATACATAAAGAAAGTCATCTGCAATATATCTGAAATTTTGAAATAGTTCTAAATTAATTGTCGTCCCACTTCCTATCTCTTTTCCATATGAGGCTAGTGGTCCTTATCATCTAGTAAAGAAGAAAATAGGCAGTTTCGCCAACATCTCTATTATCATTGTCATAGTAAGGCTAGTTTAGGAAAGTGGGTTCGTAATGACATAACATTTATCGCGTATTAGTGACATATTGTAATGGATTAGACCATAAAAAATTACCATTACTCGACATTACGTGACTGGTATCTTTACGGCGTTTATGAAACCAATGTTAGTAAAATATAATTAAAAAACATACAGATGTTAGGGGTTTAAAGTGGTTTATTAAATTACAAAATTGCATATACATTTGTCCAGTATTTTCATGTTATTCACTGACTATTTTAGTCTAACACACGATTTTTTATGCTTTCTTTTGCTATGTCCTATCATTTTCAACCGAAGGTTAGCTTGTATATAAAAGTTATATTTTAAAATGATTGAAACAATATGGAAATTCCAGATCGCTATGAAAATGCATAATTCAATAGGGAGCCTAAAAAGAAATGACGATTAGTAAAATATAAGTGTGTTTACATCATTTGATACTTACAACGCATATAATGGAACAAGCCATTAATAACCTCAACTTGAAATATCTAAAGGGTCCATATATAGTATAGGCACTATACTGAGCAAACAGCGCCTCTTTTACAGTACTAACGTTCGACAAACAAAATGGTTTTTCATAAGATAAATTGACCTGTAAATTACATTTGTTATGGTAATAGACAATATTACGTAGTTCATTACATAGTCCCTATTGCTCAATATCCAATCCACCAGTGAATTAGCTCACGTTAAACGTAATAATATTAAAAATGCAATTCTATTGATATGAAATTATTATTCCAAAATTTGTTGCCAATAACTATGATAACTGTATGGTAATTTTGAAATAAATTAAGGCCAAGAATTACTAACTAAAGAAAATGAATTGAATTTACCACAGGTCTACATAGAAAAAGATAAATTTGTTGAATGGAAAACTTCGAACGCATAAAAAGGTTCGCATTTAAAACATTCCTAAATAATTTTTGTCGTATTAAATATATGAATAACTAAGAGTACCTACGCAGGAATACTGCCGATACAGATACTTGTATGGTTCAATATACTTAGCGTAACTGATTTTGTTTTTAAAAATCCAAGCACATATCTTTAAGTGCATTTCCGAAGTGAAACCATATCAATATAAGATTCCTGAATATTGATCAAATGTAGTCTACTATTGAGTAACGTTACGTTTGTGCGTTACATTTTGAATAGCAAGCAGATCGTACTAGATTTATATTAAATGTAGAGCAAGAGTCGCAAAGGTGTTACATTAAAGGTATTATATATAATCGCAAAGGATGACTTATAGTTGACAAAAGTTAAATTATTAAAACAACAACAATACTCTTTCAATAATATTTAAATTCATGTCCAAATACATGAGCCATTGATGGGTTAAATACATTTCTAATTTTCCTTTTGTTGTTCTTATTGTAGAACACTCGAACTTTTTCTGTCCCGCACTTTTCGGGTCTCATATCATTTTCCAAATAAATTTCAAAGTCTGATTTTGGTTTTGGTTGAGTTTTGTCATCAAATAGCTCTAAACTCTTCTCGGTTTTAATATTATTCGATGGATAATCTGTATCTGGAGTGACATCTATTTTTAAAGGGAAATCTGGTTTTCGTTGTTTTTCAGGTGACACATTATATTTGGAATCGATTAGTTTAAAACTTTTTAATTCCACTCTGAAAGAATATGGAAGCTGAGTAATTTTATTAAATATTTTTACCTCGTTAGATAACGAACGCCTGAAGTTTTTTTTAGGACGAGTAAATTATAAGCAACATTGCCTAATCATAGTTAATGCGTTATAATATATAATAAAGTTAAAATAAAGTGTAATAATTAATTAACCCGTAACTAGAATCATCTGCAAAGTATTTCACATGTACAGGATTTCCTTCCTTATCTTTATAGGTGTAGGTTCCCACGACAGTTCCATTGGGATATCGCTTCTCGTCTTTTAATTCATAATTATCTTCAGAATCTATCTTATCTATGGGATAAGCTAGAAAACGATTTAAATTATATAATATTCTGGTCTACCAATAAATGGTTTAGTCCTGCTTGTCTCAAATTTATAGAAAAAAACTATATAAATTTCGGATCTTTTGAAATGAGATTTTTTCATTATCTTAAGAGTTGTAATTTATATATCTCTGAATGCGAAGTCTTGCAGTAATTTATAGAAAGTAAGAAACATTAAAAACATTGAAATAAAATAATTATATTTAATTATATTGGTACAAAAGATATGGCAACAAAGAAATTTCAAAGGACTTAGTAACCACGTTAGGAAGGATTCCACAAATTTTGACATCGAGTTAAGGTTTTTAACCTATGGACATAGGTCTGGGTACATACGTTTTCAATAAAATAGAAAAAATGCACAATTTCGGAAAATTAATTTTTCAAGTTTACAGACAAACAGACATGATAGCATAAAACTGAAATCGATGTCAACATTTGAAGCCCAAATTATAAATGTCAAATTTTGACATTTCCATAAAGTAGCATAAAAATTATAAATACTACTACTTTTTGCAAATCTATTTATAAAATACTAACTGATCCGGCAAACGTTGTTTTGCCATATAAATTATTTCTAGTGAATAATATTATTTTGTTATTGATCAGATATCGACCAGCATTCAGTCAGTCATTAAAAAATGGGGGTTTGTGTTAGAAGGATGAAAATTTAGGGTTAGTATATGTAATTTTAATGCCAAATCATTAAAAAAAAATCATAAAAGGTGGAACACCCTTATCATTCAGAAGCATAAAATAATTTACGACCTACCGAATATACACAAAAAAATTCATAAAAGTCGGTCACGCCGTTTCGGAGGAGTCTGGTTACAAACACTGTGGCACAAAAATTTTATATATACCACTAACCTGTGACTACTAGTAAACAACTTAAAAAATAATAATTTATATGGCTCATATCGACTATATAAATAAATTATTCTATCAACAACTTCTTGTATAAGGAGATAATAACAATAAAAAATAGCTTGATGTTAGCTATAGAACGATATCAAAATATTACTTTTAAAACGCGCATTTATGTTTTATGTATCCGTAATATATTGACATTTCAAATGCTTTATTTATGACATTAACGGTAAAAGTCAAGCTTGGACTTTCAAGTCCAGTTTGTGGTTGTAACCATAGATAAATAAGTATCCTTTTTGATTTTTTACCTTTCTATTATTTATAATTTCTTCTGAAGAAACTTTTCAGCAGACATTGAAAACGCTGGTACTGTTTATATTTTCATAAGAATAATAAAGATACTTCAAAAATATTTTATCACAATTTAAGGAACCCAAACAAAATTGTTAATTTATCTTTACTTCTGGTTAATCTATAGCAAAATTTATAAATAGACTTGCAAGTAGTTTAATATGATAAATAATAGCTGGGAGGTTGTATTTGATTAAATTGTCTTCTTTCAATTGGTTTAGTTATTTTGTTTTTTCGTTTAGGTGGTCTAGTCCAGACTACAGGGTCTTCTGTTGAAGGGGTATCTACTGTGGTAGCCATGTATGGTTCCTTACGCGATTTATTACTGACGACTCTGTAATGAAAAATACTTAATTATTTTTTCTTTATATATTATTTAAGACAGATGTAAAGACAAAAATGTAACAAGATGTATTACTTTTAACATGTTTGCGTGTAAAGTAATAATGCAATTAATTTAAGAATTTTGTCTGCAAAGTTTTATATTATTTCGCCTATCAAGCGTAATTCTAGAAGGTAGCGAGAAGTATATACACAGTGCATTAAAGTTGCTAAGCCTGATCAGCTCCATAAGTACCTACTGAATTAAATATTTCTTAAAAGTAGTGGTCACCCATTGGAAAATCGACCACAATTCAAGAGTAAGTCAGCTATGTATCCAAGCAATAGCGTGCGTATTGTTTATTTTATTGATTTAATGTATTTTTATGTATAATTTTAAAAAATATTAGCATTTTCCTCTCGTTTTCTATATAAACTATAAGTGTGGGAAATTTTATACTCCTCCGTCCGTGCAATTTTCGTAAAAAGGGGTACAAAGTTTTTGATTCACGTATTATGATAAGGAGGTTTCGCGCGCTTTTACAGGCTGCACTGTTGTAAAAGTTTAATACCTCGCACGTTTCCAATCGTGATTCATGTATAATAATTTATATGATTTGTGTACCTGTATCCCTTGATATCAGCAATATAGTCATATCGGTGTGGTCTTCCCAGAGCGTCCATGTAACCGTAACTCCCAACGACTGTGCCGTTCGGGTAGCGCTCCTCAGATCTAAACTGAGTGTTTCCTGTTTCCGGGTCAAAGACATCGTATCCAAACACATATGTTCCTGGAAAAATACTGGCTATATTAAACAGAATACAAGTTAAATAAACGTAATGAATATGCTAAATGATATTTTGAAACCTGGAAAATTGTTATTTAATGTATAATTAAAATTTTATGAATTAGGTAGAGGAATAAACTAATTGATATTTTTCTTCGCTCATCAAACATTTTGTATGTAACTTGTAAGTTTGAAATGAATTAACTAATAGTTATTTTTATACATATTAAATCGCGAAACCTTGCGATTAACAAAGTCTAATATAAAAATAAGTAATTGATAGTTACCATTGGCGCCACTTTTAAAATAACTAGGTGTTTCCGCTGCTAAGCTGAGTCGTGGCTGCCTCACCAGCGCAGGCGCCATCGCAGGCGCCATCGCAACTTGGTTTACAGACCATAATGAGATCACTATGATTACCTAAAAAGAATAAAGACAAATACAGTATAATGTATATGATCTAAACTACTGCCACCTACATCTGCTGAAATTATTTATTTTTTTTACTTAAGACTTAAGACATAACCAATAATCCAACTTTTTAGAGCAAGATCCCAGAGCCGCCAGACGTTCCTTATTTTCCCATATATCATATGGATAACGTTTATCCCATATAAATTTTTTATGAGAAAATAAGTACCGTCTGGCGGCTCTGGGATCTTGGACCATTTACATAACCAAATTAAATTTTAAATGATGTTAATTTAAAATAAAATTAATATTTTTTTCAATAGAAAAATAAGTTCTTATTCATTTCTTGCCTGTGTAGATAATCACTAATATAGATATATTATGTATTATATACATATAGTCACCGAATAAACATTAGAATACATTTTATTAATTTGAATCTTTCATTTTGAGGCTTTATTTAATAGAGCGGCTTCCTTTTTAATGCCGGTGAGTAATGATGCACATTAGTTATTTCCGTTGCTGATACAAAACATTTCTTATATATTCCTTCTTTATTGCCCATCATAACTCAAGGTACTAAATAATACTAATTAATATATGTTTGTGTATGAAAAACAATTTCAAATCTAGTGTTTTAATCTATAATTAAAGACTGTTTTGAAATGTTTCCTTATTTATTTATACTTCGCTATTATTAAGTAATTCCTTTCAATTCACATCACTGTATCTACCTATATTTTCATCTTGACTCCACAATACACTCATAGATAATATTTTAGTTTGGACGAATAATTTAGTTTACAGAACAATACCACAATTATCTATCTTAAAAATATTTTTTTTATATAATAATAAATGTAGAGGTGTATAAATGAAAATTGCAAAATAAAAGTGTTAAAAAATAGTAGACAACTAGTCAATTTTAAAAAATAACTCCTACCTTTAAAATGGCATCCATATCACAAGCAAACAGAGCACTATCTTTAACGAGCAGGCACTAGGGACAGGCTTTTTAACGTCTTCTTTCAACTATATTCGGACTGCGAAAGCCTCCTATCGTAAAGATAGTGGGTGAAGGTAATTTCGTCCATATCCGTAAGCTGATGTCATACCATAAGCAGGATAAGGAATGGTCATTTGGAAGGCGACGAAATGCTTCTCAAATCGCCTAACGGTGGCTCGTAAATCTAAGATCGTTAATTAATCTGCAGACAGATAATAAATTTTGTGAATTTTTTTTATAGCTGAATAGATGCAATGTAAGTTTTGAAAAACCAATCTCTTACTAAATAACTTGCAATTATATTAACACGATGACTAGCTAAATGCTCTTTCTAAGGTTCTATAAAGATATACGTAATAATCTATCAGCGGTTAAATTGTAAGTATATAATTTTCTTTCATATTCCCAGCATTGATTTTAATTTGCGAATTTCACCTAAAACCCCAAAATTGCAAGAAGGGGAGCCCATAATTTAGAGTATAGAGTATAATATATATTTTAGTGTACCAGTAAACTTTTGGCAAGATCAAGCAGGAAGTGTCTATGAATATATTTACACATTAAAATATTTAATAAATCTATCTCATTATAAAAATGTTATGCATCGTGGACATTTTCATTAAAAATAAACTTATAATTTACACTTAACTAATAAACTATAAACAAATAGTTAATTATAATAAATATAATAACAATAAAGTAATAGTTTACAATTTTGACCTCATAAATAATGATAAGCGATATGTGATACTTCTAAGATTGTATTTTCCCCAAAATGCGTATCTATACGATCTGCAAACATTATGCACCAGTGTCGTTCATAAATATGTGAATGAAAGGCGCTATATTGTAAATTACAAATATGGCGACTTTGACATTGCCGACTACACCCACTCATTCCGCCTACTTTACTTTACTATTTCTATGCACAGAGTGTTTTATTTTACACATTAGTTTAATCTTATCAAGCCTTTATTCTTCCTCCATTCTATAAAAACTGAACTAGAGCGTGTACGGTTTTGACGGCCGGTTGGCGCAATGGTACCTAGTGCCTTCTGCTCCAAAAAGGTGCTAAGTAGTGGGATCAGAGCAATGTATGTGAATTGTCCAATTATTATTAATTGGAATTTATTATAAATTGTTATAATTTTATTTCAATTTAAAATTCTATACTTCTGAAGTTCTCCAGACTAATAATAGAATAAATGGACTACTGCACAAAAATGGTTAACGATTTGAAGTCAGGTTTAAATTTAAAATTGCACTTTACGTGATGGTAATTAATGAAACTGATTCCTTTTTTAACAATATGTAATAAGTTCTTAATAAATACTACCTACAAAAAAACCTCTTTTGCAAATTCGTTTTATCTAATTTTGTATAGTATTTCCTAAAAAACAATTTAGGTTTGATGAATGTTTACCTAATCTCCTGTATATCAGGTAAAGATTTATCAAATCAGTCAACTGTTGTAACCAAAAATATTTCCGTCATCAAATAAATTCCTACTTTGGAAGAATTAATTATTCTCTAATAGACTTTATAATTCGGTTCATTTTGGGAATGAAAAATTGAGTTCAACACACTGTTTTAGCCCACGCTTTATATTCAGATCATAACACATTTATAGAATAAATTATTTCAGCTTTTAATTCTACTTTAAATACGGAATAAATCTGTGTTTTTTTTAACGTTTTAAAGCTTAATCTAATTTTAATTCATTTTCTTATAATATGTTACAATTTGATAAAAATATCTTCTAGTTAATCATATAAATTTGTATTGTGTGCAGGCAATCCTACATTCAAAGGCAGGCAGTACGGCATAATAATTTTATAATTATAGACGTAAAAATCTACTAGAATTTATATATAAATAGTAAATTGTCTTTTTGCTTCATAATAACAAAAATATATATTTTCGAAAAAGAATATTAAGGCTACTTTTACCACAATTCTGAGTAAATAAGCCAGCTCAGTTTATTTCGGAAATTTACGAGGTTACAATGAATCATCCCAGTGAAGTTGTAGCAATAAGGGATATACAGATGATGTAACAGATAGGAACGACCAATATTTGCATTCCGGTAACCTTAAAGTTTATGTAAAAACAATTTAGTAGTAAGCTTCTTAAAATATCATTATATTTTTTAATAAGAATCCATTATTAATTTTTTGCACGTTGTTATAATGTTGAGAATATTATAATAAACCTAAAATATATCTTTTTTGATTAGGTATAATTTTTATTAACATTTATCAGGCAAAACAGATCGCGCAGCTTCTTCTATGAAGAAAAATTTAAAAAACTAGCAATAAATATGATTTTTTAAAGTTCTATTTAAAAATATCACCATCCGACTCAACGATAACCAATCACGATAGCTGAATAAGCCATGAAATATTTTATTAAGGAAGAGACTGTTAAATAAATAAATAAATGTTTTATAAGTATAGTATTATTTAAAAAAGGGGTTAGGTAAACTTATTATTTATTTACGCTGTTATAGCACATTGCTTATGATTCCCTATTTAGTTTGTTTATCATACTTTATTATATATATCTCATGTCAGATTAATTTATATATATCTATTATATATATATATATATAATTATATATAATTTATATATATATATTTATATATAATTTATATATATATAATTTTTATATATATATTAATATATATAATTTATATATATATTATATTAAATCATAATTTTTCAGATTTATTATATGTATTATTATGGAAATAGAAAAAAAGCAATAAAATATTGTTTAGTAAGTAAATTCGCTGCGTTTATTTCTATTTTATGTTCTGAATAACTTAAACAATTTAATGGGCCATAAACCCAGTGTACCTTATTTAAAAACATAAAGTCATTGAACTTTGCCTACTTGCAATAAAACGTTGCGGTTTTTTTTCTAACTAGTGACCTGTCCCGACATTTCACAATCATAATATAAATAGAATAAAACTATTTTTTCGAAGAAAAATTGATATTGGAAAAATTTCAGTAATAAAAAAAATTCCCTTTTTTCAAACGTTGTCTTACTTTTTTTGTTTTGTCAAAACAAAACCAACAAAACGAGAAAATAATAATTATCCAAATAGTTGTTATAAAAAAATTTCAAATAAAATTAATTAAAAAGGTATTGAAGAAATATTTATTTCACAAAAACTTTAAAATATTTAATAAAAATAAATATATTTATTTTCCATTTAGGAGTAATAATTTCTAACGCTATATTTTATTTGTACTTATAATATTTAAATGTCTAATTGAGTACATCCTAACAAATACATAGTAACGGTATAACCTTCACCCAAAGTCAACAGTCATAAAACAAAATAAGTAATTCGTTTTTATATATACTTCGTCAAAGAGGTTCTTTGCTTAGCCAATAAATGTTGGAATAGACGGAGCATAGTGAACTGCAGGTGTATGGACCTGAAAAAAATCCAAATTATTTATATCTATAATATTATAAACTTCAAAAAATGCATATCGTCGGCAAGTTCTACTTACTGGTTTCTTGGCTAACAAATTTCCATTTTCTAACTTATTTATGGACCTCAATTACATGAAAAAAATCCACTTTATTTCTTTATTTTTATTGATATTAGTATAAATACCGTAAAATTTTCACTAAGCAGTGGGTAATTATCAAAAATACTCCACGAAAATATGTACACTATTTATTATACCATAAAATGAGTCTTTGGGTGGGTGTAGGGTCCAGTTTTGTGCACAACAGCATTGAACCCGTTGTGGTCATCGGCTGAGTAGGACACCGTACGCGTAGACCCATCTGGCTCTACTAGTGAATAGCTTCCTAGAAATAATTATTCAAAATAAGTCTTCTGAAATCTTGATCATGCAATGATTTGTTAATATTTTCTTATAAGCTGCGAGATTTGTTTCTAAGCTATTAATAATTGTTACGCTTAATGCAGATAAAAAAGGATCATCTCGATTTTTTTATAATTATTACCTCTAACAACATCACCATTCCGTTCTTCCTGTTGCGACTTGATGTCTCCAGTGTAAGGATCCTTCACTCCGTAGTTGAATGCATATCTGGGATAAGTCTATAAGAATTCAATATTGATAGTATTGATAATATTAAATTATGTAATAGGTGTATTTAAATTATGTTTGGGAAAAATTAAATTTATTTGAATAATTGAAAAAGTTGTTTATGCATAGGGCGTCAGTTGCGGCGTATTAATGAAAGGAACATTTACCTGTTCCCAATCACAATGCGATGCATTATTATTAAAATTTACAAACACTGTAAAATCAATCCATATATGTAGTAGATCGGTGAAAAAGTAAAATTCTTTGACACCTGAGTGTATGGGGTGGACATATTTCTGCGTCCGTTTCACTGATCGTATCCTTTATAGGCACTGGCCTATAGGTATCGCTGAGCAGCCTTCTGTGAATATCCAACTGAAACATTTATTGGTTTCTCCGGGACTCGACCCAGGACCTCCAACGAAACGCGCAGACGCGTAAACCACTTAGCCACGGAGGAGGTAACTACATCGTCAGGTGATTCTAAATACTTTTAAAGAAACTTACAATGGCTTGAAGAGCAACAGGTGCATGAATCGCTGTTTGATAAACCGGAGCAAAAACAGAAATTGCCAGTACTGTACTCACACAAGCCAGAAGACTAGAAGAATAAATCTAGAAAATTAAAAAAGTTCCTTAATAATTTATAATTTTAGTTCATACAGTCACTACTAATTTTTAACCGACCTTCAAAAGACCAAAAAGGAGATTATCAACTCGACAATTGATTTTTTTTTTTTTTTGTTTATCTAATAAGTAGTTAATTAATCGAAAATTTTTCGAATCTATAAGAAATTCGTTCAATAGTTTCAACGCACAATCCTTGCAGATTTTGGGTTATTTTTAATATCAAATTTGGTTGCATTTAGATTCTAGAATCTATATGTAAATTAAACTCACCAACATTGTGCCAAAACCAACACTCACGCAATAAGATCTTAGCCTAACGAGTTTCTCGTGATATCTCAGCTTTATAAAGCCCCCTCTATAATATATAATATTCAAACATACTTAAGAGTCGATGGTAAAAATTATTAAATATATGCTACACAATTGCATGACCTTTTTAGGAATTGACCCAGACAATTAAATTATTATGAAAACATAATATTGCAGAAAATTGCATTCAGATTTTAGATAAAGGGCAAACAAATTTCGCATCGCTGCGCCTAAAGGTCGGTTAGTTCTTAACCTACTAGAAACTTAGATGATTATTTAATAAAATATGCATAAAAGGTTTGCACATACATAGCTAGATATTATAATTTTCTTAAATCAAACCTGGGGTTATAAGATTTTGTTTTCATTAATCACTTTTTTAATAATTTTAGATTTTAAAAAAACATAAAGTTTAAAAAACATAAAGAAAATATTTTCATTATTCATATTATGTAAAATTTATAAAACTACTGTGATTGATTTCTCTGTTTTGAATTTTCGTACAATTGATATTATGGTATGGGATCACAACATAAATTATTCATATTGACAATGCTTATTGTAACCAACATTAATCATTGATGATCTTTGGATCACGTTAAAGTTATGAAACTCAAGCAGCGCAAAATAAATTATCGATTGAGGACCTTCGCCCGATCCAGATATACCTAAATATCCAGCGATTACGGCTCTGCATCTCGTCGTTAATATAGATTGCTTTAAAACAAACACTGTAAGTTTAACGTTAACATCCGAGCGGGATGCACAAGGAAAGCTTTGAGAACAAAGCCACAATTTAGAGCACCATCGAGCCCTACCTATCAAAGCCATAATGGAAAGTGCGTTATTTATTTATTTCCGTCTATTCTCTGTGCCTACCTTGTTTAGTGCAGATATAGACACCGCATTGATCAGACAGCGGATACTTAATATTGATTGATCTACAAACTAGTCAATGCGATCCTACTGTACGTTGCAAATGGATTTCGGTTGCTACGACAAGGACTCGGGCGAAGTGGAGTGTTACCTCGAAATACGTAAATACATTTTAAACGAAACTATTATTTTGGATCGTATTGTAATTGATATTTTTAGTTGGAAACGTTGTTTTTGGGTTGTGTAAACACGCGGTCTTCTGACAGTAAGTCTGTATGTCAGTCTGTGATCGTTAGCCGAGTTAAACACTGTTATGAGTGTTAATCACGCCTTTCTCATTTAATTTATTGTTAATGATGCGTACGGAAGTAAGGCCGATTAATTCGAGGCGCGATGATTTGCCCAGCCGTGAGTAATAGATTAGAGAGAACAGAGAAATTATATACATTTATCTTTTTAATGATGATTCTGAAAATTTTAGATTGCGATACGGGCACTTCTTGCGCTATCACAATACAAATGTGTAAGTAATTAAATATTATATTCGCCTAATATCTGTATTTCTCTGGGCTTGTTGTTGATCTTAAAATATTATACCTAAATGCTTTTAAGACCGTCTACATCATGTATTAGTGCATAATACTCGAGGATTAAATACACAGAGATTTATTGGTGGTATCATTTGAGCGACGTCAATTCGCCCGATGCTTTTGTAATAAATTATAACTGAATCAGATAATCCGCTTCACAATTTTCTCAAACATTTAAATGAATCGATTAATTTACATTATTTGGTTACCGATTATCGATTAGTGACATATCGGTGCTACACTAAATCTAATATGTATACCTAATATGGATTTTACTTTGCCGGTATCTAGAGTTAAAACGTATATTGAGTACTTAAGTTTTAACTTTTAAAGTATCTACCTATGCGTGAAACATAAATTCTAAAAATAATGGCTAATCTTTCATAAATTTTCTATTATAATGTTTTAAAAATTAAGCTACTACCTACTTAAATGCAGAAATCTATCAAAAACTTATAAATTATTTTTTGTATCACGAATGTCAGGGGTGCAAATCTTTGCAAACATAAATGCCATACATTAATTTTTATTTAATTATATTGCTTGTAATGGTCATATTATATTGTTATAGATCTTGTTTCAGCAGCACATCCTGAGGCTGCGGGGTGCGTGGAGAGATTCGCTACATTCATGTCCCTAATACTAGTCATTATTACTTTCCCGTTCTCACTGTTTGAATGTTTCAAGGTAAAATATATTATTAGGTAAAACTTATTTGCTAAGCTGTTTAAATGTGTTACTCATTAGCACCTCATGGTTTGGGGAACCAGAAGTGGAAACAGAAACGAAATCTTTTGAAAACTTTAGGTCTTTAACTTGGCATAGAAATAAGCCGTCATTGTTGCAAATTGGATTAAATGAGGTTTATTTCTTTATGAATAATTTCTTAAAGGTTAGTAGATTGATACGTTATAATTATAATACAATGGATAAGTACTCGACCATTTCTTATGTACTTATTTACATATAATATCTACTGAACCAACGTATATGACTTGCAGGTTGTTCAAGAATTTGAAAGGGCAGTAATTTTCCGACTTGGAAGACTCCGAAAAGGTGGCGCGAGAGGGCCTGGATTGTTTTTTGTTCTTCCATGCATCGACACATATAGAAAGGTTGACTTACGAACTGTATCCTTTGATGTTCCACCACAAGAGGTAAATGAATCGGAAAACATGTAAGTATTGGAAATATATTCTAACCGATTCCATAGGTATACAACGTAGCTGAAATATGATATTTTTAAATGAAAGAAATCACTCATTCTAGTTTCACTAATTTATGTTCCTATTCGTGTATATTTTCCGATGCACCAAGTATACTTATTAGGATGTTTATATAATTACTTTAGATAATATATGCAAACAGTGTCAAACAAAGTTGTAGGCACAACTAGTTAAATCATAAACTAACCGCAACATCATATGTGCCTGCGCACACATGGCCATCGAGCACCATGCCATTGAAAACAGTTAACCCAAATGTTCGCTCCCGTTTAATTGACGTGGCTGTAAACTGTCAATCAAACTTTTACGACGAACAATTGTTTCGATGTAAACCAATTGTCTTAAGAAAATCTCATGAAACATCTATAAATATCGACACAGTTTTATGATCGCTAACGCGGACATATTTTTATGAACCTTTTGCTCGAGTATTAGATTATGTGTTATATAGTATTTTATCAAACGGTTAATATTAAATCGTTTCATTTCAAGATTGCTTGACAAAAAATTTTTTCTTAGTGTTTTTTAAGATTATTTTACGATGAAAACGTATTACAAAAATCTAGTACAAATATTGTCTTCATAAAATTCAATATTAGCTCAATGTAATGTAAAACAAAACCTTTATAGAGCTCAAGGTTCATCATAATTCTTCGAGAACATTGTTTATTTGAACATGTCGAATATTATTAAATCGATAACAGATGCTGCGCTGTGCACGGCTGTCTGCCCTCATTTGAGGATCCTCAGTCATAAACTCCAGTCGGATAGCTAGTAATATATCTATTGAAAGAATCATGAGATGATTTGATGATTTTTAAACCAAAACATATTATATTTTATCCTTTACATATATAACCTCCTTCAAGAAAAGAGCGTACCTCTCTTTAAAAAGTCGGCACCGCACCCGTGGCCTAACAAGTGTTGAGGCTTCTCGTGCATGAGCCTCCTGCCCATTTGCCTTATAAAAAAATATAACCTATTAACAAATACTATGCGTCAAATTACACGTACATTATTGTTTTTAAATCAATACACATTTTTTTTATAAGCTGGTGAGACTTCAGTTCTTTTCTCTTCTTCACTTCTCAGAGAAGATTTTTTTTATAATTACAGGTTTTAACGCGAGATTCCGTTACAGTAGCAGTAGATGCAGTTGTCTATTACAGAATAAAAGAACCACTAAATGCTGTTGTTAGAGTTGCTGATTACAGGTATTTAATAACAAATATTAACCGACACAGACGACTGATCACATACTTGCCTTTGAAGTGATCAATGAAAGAAATACAGAAATGAGTCTGCGCCATAGGGGTCATGATATTTCAGACACAGAAGTGGAAATTTTTAAGCGTATTTTAGTGAAGGTAAAAGGTAAAACATTATTCAGCGCAGATTGGAACTATTTTGTTTTTTTATTACTTTATTAAATTAAAGATCATAAGCATCGAATATTGATCCAAAATTAGTTTGTTAGGTATTGGTACAGATACAAATACATTTTAAAAGGTCTTTACTTTAAGGATAAGTACAATTCCATTATATAATATATAATGTTAATTGTAATTAAAAAAAAATAAAGATAAATATTTCAGTGCGTCAACACGTCTTCTAGCAGCCACGACACTCCGAAATGTGTTAGGAATGCGGGATTTGGCTCAGCTTCTCTCTGACCGTGAAGCCATTAGCCACATGATGCAAGCTAATCTAGATGAAGCCACAGACCCTTGGGGCGTAGAAGTGGAAAGAGTTGAAATGTAAGGATTAATATTATTTTACCCCTCCATACCTAGGGGAATGGCCTTATTATGGTTCAGCTCTATAGGGTTAAAAAAAAATTTGAAGATTTGTCTCTGGTCAACCAAAAATGTTTATCGGATTTTGATTTATTATCATTAGATGGTTGCTTAAGAAAATCTGTGTTTTTTAGCTTAGTCCTACTAAGTTAAAAAATATTAACTATTAAAGTAATTGTTTGAAACACAATTTATTTAGTAATTAAACATAAGTAGTTTAATTATTAAAATTTTAGTAATATTTATTTATATTATATATCAGCAAAGACGTTCGTCTGCCAGTTCAACTACAGCGAGCGATGGCTGCTGAGGCAGAGGCTGACCGTGAAGCAAGAGCCAAAATTATTGCCGCTGAAGGAGAAATAAAGGCTTCCAGGGCACTTAAAGAGGCTTCTCTGGTCATGATAGACAACCCTATGGCCCTGCAGGTAAATATTTAATGCTAAACAGTTAATACATACATAATGTAGAAAATAAATGAGCGGCCTTTTCGATCATAGCAGATCTCTTCACACTAACTGTAATTCATTTTTTTGAGCTTAAGCTTAAGCGCAAAAAGCTTTAGCTACCTAATAAGCTTCTGTATGAAGATGAAATTGATTTTATCCTAGACCTATAAAACAACATTAGCTAATTCTTTCACAGTTTTATACACAATGCTTTATATCAGCAGCCTATACCTTGATGTTTACAATTTTAATGTTTACCTAGTACACCAATTTTTCAGTTGCGGTATCTTCAATCACTAAACACGATATCAGCTGAGAAGAACTCTACGATAATTTTCCCATTTCCTATGGACTTTTTAAAGAGTTTCATGAGCCCTGTGGCAGGGACCAGCATATCACATTCGCCATTGCCTATTTGATATCTTGCTTTTAGATAATAGTGTAATAATCATTTCATTAGATAATGTTTATTATGATAATCCAAACGAAAGTAACGTAAATACAAGAACAGCTGTTATTTTGATCGACTTGGTTCATCAACTTTACCATAAACACTGTTTAACCGAAACAAATCGAAATAATTATACAAAAAGTGGAAAATTTTAAAAGTAATTTGTCAAAAACTTTATATTTAACATTAAAAGTAACTGAAATATTTATAAATATCTTAAAAGTGGTTATATTCTAGATTTATAAACTACCTAACACTCTCTAGTCCATATTAATATAATATAATATGAATATAATATTTAATGTAATTTAAGGAAAAATTGATGTGATTTGAGCTTATTTAGAGTTGTAATAAAGAAATAAATACTTATGATTAAAATGTAATTGTGATTATGACAGATAATGCTAAGAAATACAAATATTGAACAGAATAAATAAAGGTACTATTAATCAGAAAATTAAATAAAAAAGTACATTGACATTTTCATTTTTCCCTCAGTATTTTCCTAAAAGTATGTAACCGTCAGTACGCCAATTAACCGCCATTTTGTAATTTGTGTGTAACTCTCGATTTATGTCAACTGTGTTGACAACATTGACAAACAAGTTGCGGCAAATATTTCTTATACAATTTTGCAATTTCTAAAGCTATTATTAATTATTTTCAATTTTTATAATAATTATTATGCTATTTTATTTCCAGCTTTATGACGTACATAATGGTTAAAACTATAAGATCTAAATTAGATCTCACAGGTAAGAATTCTCAAACTTTTATCTTACCTTTAGGTATTTTTATACCTGCTTCATTAGTCTTTTACAAATTATTTTTACATTTTTGAGACAAACGCCACAAAGTTATAAATTTATTTGACTTTTAACTATAACTGCCAAAAATTTCAATCATTTCTGATTTAGGTACATTAGATAATTATTATTTTTTTCTAAAGCTTTTTCAATAATCGACGAAAACCATTGGGTGAATGAATCGTAACAGCGTATTAGATATAATTAAAACATAATATTTTGTTTCAGAAATACACAAAGAATCGTTGATAGAAAGAGTTTTTAAATTGTTAGCAATAATAATGATCATCGTTTTTCCTGTTGCACTGGTGTTTTGCTTTCGGGTAAACTCTTAAAATCTATTAATCCATAAAAAAAAACTTTTATACATAAAAAAAATTGTTTGTCCTTTCTTGAATTCCACAAATCGAATTTAAAGTAAGTGACAAATATTCCTGTTTCAAGTCTGAATTTAAAAATATATTTTAAATTCTTTTTTCTTTTATAGTAGATATTAAATTCTTAGTTTAAGAGTTTTGTAATTAGTAATTATTGTTGAAACCAGCAGATTAAATGTTGGTTGGTTGGTTGGCGTGTTAAATTTTAAAATACTTTAGGTTCAAGGTTGTATTATATTATTTTCAGGTTGTTAAGCAATATAAAAGAGCAGTTATCTTACGGTTTGGTAGAATAAGATGTGATTCTCCAGCTGGTCCTGGCATAATTTGGCTCGTGCCTTGTACAGATAACGTGGTGTTTATTGATATGAGAACTCAGTCGTTTAATTTGGCTCCACAGGAAGTAAAGTTGTTCAGTTCATTTTTTACATAACTAGGACGGTTTAGTCTAACACAAAAGTTTTCAAATTTATAAACGCCCTTTATAAATGTTGTCATTAACATTTTAAGTTTTTTTAGTAATAAAGCAATTTCAAAAAAAATTGCTATCGTTAAATCGTTTACATATATTATATATACATTTACGCATCACAATAGAGCTCAAAAACCAGGCCTGAAGCATCTCCTATATATTCGTTTTGCTTTTCTCTGGCATGTAACGAGTAGACAACTGTACACGTAAATAGAAATCAATTAAGGTTTTGGCGAACTTAGTACTGAGAAAGTGAAAAGTATCCTCATAAAATATAACTCATGAAATTTCCTTTTACGTTAAACAAATTTCAGATCCTTACAAAAGACTCTGTGACGGTTCACGTTGATGCTGTTGTCTATTTTCATGTGACGAACCCACTTTGCAGCTTACTCAATGTCCAATCCCACAAGTAAAATACACACTTTCAGTTTTTAGCAAAATTAATAGTACTTACTAAATAAAGAGGTTGAATATAAGTTTACGTTTAAAAATATTTATTTGAAGTATTACAAAATTTATTTTCTAAATTTATTTCCATACGTTTCAGAAGAGCTACTGAACTTCTCGCTGTGGCGCTTCAAAGAAATATTTTAGGACAATTTACACTGTCTGATTTACTTTCAAGTAGAGTAAAAATAAGCGAGGCACTTCGTAAGGAAATCCACAAAGGAACGTTAGAATGGGGCGTTGAAGTTGAAAGAGTGGAAATGTAAATAATTTAATTATTACTAAAGATACGGACACACATGTACATTAGTAGCATGACAGCATCTAATTTTGAAGCAATTGCTACGTTTTAGCATGTGTGTCTAAGCATCTCTAGTATTGAGCATGCTCGTTTCGAGCATACTCAAAAATCAGCCGACTGTTGATTTTAGCGCGCTACCTGAGACGCGGGTGGTAGGGAGCGTGCTTTGAGCGCGTCTAAATAGGTTGGCTTATTAATCGATAATATATAAACGTATGTATATAAACAACAACGTATAGGTATATATAAATGTCGTAGGGGCCATTCACGCATGCACTTTGCGCCAAAAACGTCTTGCTGAGGCGATTCGAAAACATTAAAACTTTATGGACGATGTCGCCCCACGTCGCCCGACATCGCCCGATGTCTCCGGGGACACCTGTCGCTCGACAAATGTTCCTAGTTGGGTTACGGCTTAATGCACTATCGTGTGTCTACTTATGAAACATATACCTCTGTATATATATTTATTATTATTATTATTATATATATTTATTTAACTCGGTTCTTAAACGTGAAAGCATTGTAAAATAACAAACTGGCTTTCGCTTGTATTATTTATGAAATACAGGCTTACAATAATATGATTTGAAAAATCTACATCTATTATAAAGTAGGAAATTTCAGTAAGGATGTAATATTGCCTTTCGAACTACAAAAAGCAATGGCTGCTGAAGCAGAAGGATCTCGTATAGCAAAAGCAAAAATAATTGAAGCTGAAGGTGAGATTAAAGCGGCTGAAAATCTAAGAGATGCTTCCAAAATCATGATGGAGAATCCTAAAGTTATGCTGGTAATTTTAACAATTCCTAATGTTATTACTGTAAAATTATAATAGCAACATAACATGTAATGACGGATTGGTGATTTGATGGACTCTTTAAGACTATTTTAATTCTGATTCTACGTTTAAAAAAGTTATGTGATGTATAGCTTAATTTGTATATCAGGATTTAAAAAATCTTTGGATTGATCCTAATGGGAAATTACGTTTTTTTCTTCTCTGTTAATTATTATATATTTTTCAGCTTAGATACTTACAAGCCCTCAATACAATAGCGGCTCAACAAAAGAATACAATAATATTTCCATTCCCATTTGAAATCCCAAGACAGTGAATACTCAAAAAGACATTGAAATATAAGTAAACCTCTTTTTTACTAGGAAACTTATTTAAAACTCTGTCAATTCTGTCAGAGTTTTTAAGCTTGATTTGTAAGTCGTATTTTTTATAAACCTTATACGAATTTGTATGAAATGCCATCAGAAAATGAAGAGGTTATTAAAATAAATCAACTGGATTCGCGTCCTCCGTCTGCTACAGTTTTAACGAAGGACATTGAAAAGGGTTCTCCTGTGAGTTACAAACCACGTCTTCATATTAATAAAGGTACGATAGTGCCATTATATATTTAGTTAATGGGCCCAGTAACGTATTAGAACTTATTGTCAATATTTTACACTCACAATTATTTGACATATTAAAAGTATGCGCCTCCATTGCTAAGTTAGGTACTCATCTAAATTCAAGTCATTTAGTGTTTCGACCACCTAAAGAGCTCTGGGAGTTAAGGACTCGTTCCCGCCCATATAAATCCAATTAAAAAAACTAATTTATAATCAGACGCAGAATTGCATTCTTCACAAATCAAGAATCAACTGAAATACTCGTAAGATGAGTTTTCTTACGGAAATAAACTGTTATCTCTTTCAGATAAGGACAAACTTATTGAAAAATTCTTAATAGTTTTATCAATCATACTTGTTGTCCTCGCGTTTCCTCTTTCGCTGATATGTATCTTTGTGGTAAGTTTTTGATAATTTCTAGAGCTATATAAATTGTTTAATTACTTTATATGTTATCCTGATTCCAGGTGAGTCGTCAATTTGAAAGAGCTATTATTCTAAGGAATGGAAAAGTACATAAAAACAAAGCGTTTGGTCCCGGACTTCTGTTTTATCTTCCTTGCGTTGATTCCGTCAAATTCATTGACCTTAGGACGTTTTGCTATCAAGTACCACCACAAGAGGTACAAAAACCCTATTAATACCTTATATGTATTGTGCTCTGTTGTGAAATTAGGTTTTAATTTTGAAGGATGTCGATGTTCAAGTATAAGTAAGCAAAATTAAACCTCTAACGCCGACTACTGTGTACTATCAAGCCACATATAATATAATTTAACTTTGCAAAGCAAAATATTATTTTCCAAAGTTTTATAAACCACACTAGTTATTATTGACAAAACATCTATCTATCTTTTTGACCACAGACCTCCGATTACTTGAGAACTAGGTAATGAATATAATCTACAAGTGTATATTTATATATTTTTTTAGATCTCTTTCCTATTCCTGATTTTTGGCTCTTAGCAAATTCACTTTACTTAAATCTTGAGATTTTATTTGAAGACGGATTTCTTATAGCAAATGTAAAATTGTGTCTTAGGTTTGCTGGCTTTTATCCACACCTCTAGATTGGGCCATTGTGCGTAAAAAAATATATCTTAATTAATTCCATAAACTTTACAGGCCTTAACAAAAGATTCCTTGACAGTATCTGTGGATGCAGTTGTGTTTTATAAGGTCTTCGAACCAGTTTGGGCTGTCATCAATGTTAACAACTATAGGTAACCAATTTTCTTATACATATAGAACTCCTCCATGACAAAATTAACCATATTACGCTTTTATTCAATGTCTGTTGTGCGAGAGGTCCAGGGTTCAATTCCCGGAGAAGCACAAAAAATTCACTTAGATTGCATAGATCAGAAGCCAATCGGTCTACAGGATTTGGGCCAAAATTATTTCATTCATGTTAACCTACTATTGAAATTATATTAACATCTTTATGACAAAGGTCATTAATACCACTATGGGTAATACTTACTACGTTTAAGTAATAGTTTATTAAAAAAGTTTAGTCTACGTTTATTATGGGTTACGTTTAGCTCACTATGAGTTTTAAATTTGTTATTCAAAATTTAATTTAAAAATTTGTTTTAGAATTGCAACCCAGTTTTTAGCTTCAACAACACTTCGCAATGCTTTGGGTACAACGAAATTAAGCGAAGTACTAATTAACAGGCCTGTAATAAGCCAGCAGGTACTTGAACTTATGAAAAATACAACGAAGGAGTGGGGTGTCAAAGTCCTTAAAGTTGAGATGTTGGTAATTTTAACACTTAAAACAATAGATATATAAATGAAAGAATTAAATTATGAATGAATGAAAATTAGAAACTTGTAATTCATTTTTAGTAAAGATATAAGACTGCCGTTACAATTGCAAAAGGCTATGGCTGCCGAAGCCGAATCTACGAGATTGGCAAATGCTAAGATAATAGTTGCAAAATCAGAAATAGAAACTATAAAAAATCTTCAGGTGGCTACAACTTTATTAATGGAGAATCCAATGTGCATGCAAGTATGATACAATTTAATTACACATTTTTTGAGGTTTTATATCATATTAGTTTACATTAATTAAATCACGTCGCTAAATTTATAAGTGATACCGATGCCTTATGTATAAGTATGTATATGTTATGTTAAAAAAAATTATTTGCAATAAATACAAAAGAAACTCTAAAAATAATGCCTATCGGCTATCCTAATAGTAAGAGAGTATAAGTAGGAGAGTTTTCTATTTGATAGCCAGTTTTTAAATATCATTTCAGTTGTTAATTAACGAAATAGTCCTTACACGAATCATTTTATCCTTTTGATGCGGTTTCTCTTCGATAGGAAACGATATAATCCTTATATGATTTGTATAATACTAATTGATTTAACACGGAAAGAAATACTTAATATAATTATTTCAAAACAATTACGTTACAGCTTCGTTATCTACAATCATTGCAATTGATTGCTGGGGAAGGCACGCACACAATCGTTTTCCCATTTTCATTTGAAATGTTCCAGAAAATGTTTAATAAATAATTTGTTAAATAAAAAATAAAAATATGTTTTGTGTTTATTTAAGGCACTATGAATAAGTTATTCTGTTTAGGTAAGTACTAAGTAAGGGACTAGTAGTCGTTTTCAATTTCTTCACGTCTGTGTTGCGTATTGGCAGGCCTTGGTGCTGCGTGGCCTGCCTGTTTGTGTACTGTCGCCTGAAAATGTATTATTGTTAAGTGCTGATAAATAAATAATATGTAATAAAGCTAAAAAAGGCAAATACTGAAATTTGAATGTATATTTCTTTCTTGAATCGAAACCGATCCTTTTAGCAATATTAACTACATAATTAACGATTAGTGCGTAGATCATTACAAGTAACCTGTAACGCTTCAATATCAGTAACATAATACTGTAAATATGCCACCGCCATATTTCACATTACCAAGGCAGGCATATATTATTAAACCACACAAGGGCATCAACTTTATAGTATCAAATAATGTAACGCTTAATTAAAATATTTGGCACGAAGAAAAAAGAATTTCGTACTTAGTTCGCAGAATATAGCCTCTTAATGTTGTGCTAAACTGCCAGAAATGGGGACTGACATGACTGTAGGTACAATATACCGACTTGCAGATATGTTACCAGCTGCTTAAAATGATGGAAACCTCGTAAGTTCTAAAACCTCTCCAAAACCAAGATCGATTAAATTAAACTTGCTAAAGTGTTAGATTTCTTACTTTGAAACCATTTTTGGGGTCAGCGGTATACTTGACCACCCTCAAGGAACCGTCAGGCTCGACCAAGGAGTATTCTCCATTTACGACGTCACCATCTCTGTACTCTTTATGGTTCTGATGGTTTCCGGTGTGTGGATCCTCCACTCCATACGCGTAGCGGTAGTCAGGTTTTGCCTAGAAACGAAACACTTTTCTCTACTATGCTCATTACAGAACGTTCAAACAATAACCCTCCTAAGCTATGTCCCATGTTAAATATGTTCTTTTTTATTTTGGGTATGAAAAGAAATCTCAGTTAGAATCTTATATAAGATTTAATCGATGAATCTTTAATCTCTAGAATAGAGGGCAGAAAAATTTAGATTCTATCCCAAAACAATTTTTGCGCTTTTACTATATAGGCACAGAAATCTTTACATACCACGTAGTCGACAGTCTTCAAACGTTCGTACTTAGCAGTCTCTGGGTGGATTTGGCCGGTGTGATGATCATACCCATAGTCAGCATGCTGCTGAGCTGGTACTCCGTGGCCAGCTGGAACCTGAACTTCCACAATCTTACCACTCACTGGACCGCTAAACTGGTTGTACGAATAACCGGACGGTATATGGTTAGCATAGGCATATGAAGCGAACGCTGCGAGGGCAAAAGTCTGAAATAAAAGTATCAATCAAACTGTTTTTATATGTTTATATAGTTCACTTTGTTATAAAAAATAGTGATTATGTAATCTCATTGTATTGAGACATTTCGAGTGTTTTGCACTCTCACTTATATCTAGCGTTTACAGCTAATGGCTGAAAACGCTGAAACGTGACGCGGACACTCGCATTCAAGTAGTTTTTCAAGTTATTTATGTAAATTTGAGTAGATCTACTTCCGCATTTAACGTAAAATAGGCGCACTGGTTGTTGATTTGCGGAAAACGCCCAGTAAACTGAACTAGTTATTTATGTATCTCGGGAATGTACCAGTATCAGCAATCGAATTAGCAATATCATTGTAAAGAAAAGAAAAGCATTTGTTTCGCTTTCGTCAAGAGTAACGTAACTTTATCTGGAGCGACCTTCACGGTTACCGCTTTCTTGCACCATTACAGCAATGACACTGAAAATTTAACTTCGTGACTTTTTTCACATTATTTGTTAAGTCACGGTTATTGACTGCATTTTTTTTGTATACTATATTTTTTATATTGACACTTAGGGTGGATTTTACAATTGGACCTAAACAGGTGGACGAATTTTGATAAAATTAATGATCTTCGTAATTGATGCCATAAATTCATAATATACTTTCATGTTCCTACTACCTATGCATTTTATTTATTCATGCGTCGACTTTAATAGGTATATATATAATTTAAATGATTGGTAAATGAACAAATTCTCACTTATTTTTAACTTCGTCGTTTGCAGCATCGCTTAGAGTAGGTATATGTGGATAACAAAATATTATTTTCTTAAAAAGAACAAAAATTACTAAACAGTAATTATCACCAACATAAATATTTTTAACTAATTTTTACTGAGTTTTTTCACACACAAAACAAACAAAGACATAATAAAATAAATATTTTCAATAAATACCTTAAAAAATAAAGCCATTTTATAAAGTACCGATAAAGGTTTGCTTCAGTGTTCCTTGCAGGACTGTCTGCTGAAACGAAGGCGGTGCGGTTATATACCAGTCAATTATTCAAGAAAGTATGCCCAATCGTGATCTTGGTTAGATGTTGCGGAAACTATGAATCAATATTTTTAATATTCAGCCTACTTCTTATAATTATGTATATTTTATGCTATCCAAAAGTTTGATAATTAATGCTATTTTTTATATTATTTTTATAGTAATATTAAACATTTTTTTATTACTTTATAAATTTACCTTAAAAGAATTAAGAAAAGAGTATATCCCTAAACGAAAAACAATTCCGCACGCGGCAAGTCGACGCGTCGATACGTACTTACATAACAACATAAAGACGCAATTACACTTGTAAGTTACTTCCGTAAAATTTATGTAAGAACCTTTACGGTTATATTTAGACATATTAATAATTTTACAGTAAATAATACTTACATACATAAATTTTGTGAGTTTTTATTTGCGTAAATTATTATAAGCCATTTACACATACTTACATTTATCAGAATCGAAAATTCTTTTCATCGTCAAGTTCAATCAGCTGCTGCATATACCATTTTAACAAATGAAAGGCGAAAGCAAAGAAAATGCTGGGTAAAACCTTGGCTGAAACAGAATGTCACGAGGTGCACTTGGAAATCTTTTGATCGAATTGAGAATGGAAGACCAACACAGATTTTTTAACTTAAAATATAATTTGTAAAAAAGACCAAATTTTTACAAATTATATTTTACTAGCGACCCGCCCCGGCTTCGCACGGGTATAAAACATACATAATAACTTTCTTCTTCAATCACTCTATCTACTAAAAAACCGCATCAAAATCCGTTGCGTAGTTTTAAAGATTTAAGCATACATAGGGATATATGGACAGAGAAAGCGACTGTTTTATACTATGTAGTGATGATGTATTAATAGTATAAAAAAATTGTGAGCTGTCACGATTTTTTTGCATGGCAGATGTGAAATATCGACATTATTTTGTAAAAGAACAGAAAAGAACAGATTACGATAGGAACTAAATACGGCATATGGGCTATGGCAGACTGTATATACTATCATATCTACTGTATCGACTGTACTACCATCATAAAGCATATGCCAAAAATCGTCTTTACATGCAGGTATAGATGTTTCACATCAAAAGTATTCCTTTTTAGGATTCTTCAATCTTAAAACTAATAAATGTTTAATGGAAGAAATGTCGGTTTTTATACCTTTTCGATACTTGGAATTTTATATCGATAAGTAAATTGATATATCAAAATTTTAAATATCACTCAAAAATATTGATACTATATCGATATATTTTCAATAAGTCTCTCTAAAGCGGTCCCTAAACGATCATTCGGCATGACATGTATTACGTGCTGTCATACCGAAACTTCGCAAGTAGTGTAGTGCAGACATATGAGTGAGTTGGGTAAAGCCCGTCACAGACTTAGCTATAATATATATGTGTTAATATTTTTATAGCTAGGTATATTACTATACATTTTCTATACTAATTTTCGAGTGATCGCACATTCAGCTATAGTATATATTTCTGTAACGTCACCAAGCTATACCGTAATATAAATTATTGCATATTACTATATATTATGCTATAGCAAGATATATTTCGCCATATTTTGAATGTACAGCGTGTTCCGATCGATGGTTCCGACGACCAGATTCTGCACAGTCATCTTACACCTCACCAACAGGTAAAGTGTACAATAGCCCTGACGTAATGCAAAGTGAAAAAACTGATTCGGCAGAACAATCTCTCAATATTAAAATGCTTTTGCTTTCTTAAATTTAAAAATAAAATTTGTTTTGAGCAGAAATCAAATTAATACATTAATTCATGTAGCTCTAGAAATGACGATCTTGAACTTCTTAAATATTGGGATTTTTTTTTTTTTTTGAGGATGACTCGCGATACAAATGAAATTCGCTGCGAGTTTGTTTATTCCTTATATTTGATTCGATCCATTTGGTTCTAGTTTTTGTGCCTGACAGGGCAACTAACATAAATTATCGAAAGCAGCGGCGGAATCGTCTTATGAAGAAATGTCTATTAAGTCCATTAACAGTGTACCTACTTGTTGAATTCATAATTACAGTTGGTATTTTTAAATAAGAACGTATTTTTAAATAAGAACATCTTTTATTACAAAATGCGTGCGAACACTAGGACGACTATTGTAAAAATGAAGGCAAAATATAATATATTTCTTTGTGTGGTAGCTTGCTATATATTATAGTAGGATATATTAATATATATTATAGCTAAGCCTGTGACGGGCTTAAAAAAATGCTTATGTACCTTTTTACTCTAAAATGTACCTTTTCAGCGTTGGATACGTACCTTTTAGGAACTCGGTTGTGTCAACACTCAACACTGTCACTACTTGAACCCCCCGCACCTCTACCAAGTACCAACGGTACCGAAATCCAAATACTCCAAACTTCCAAAGTCTAAATAGGTACCTAGATTATATTTATAGAACTAAAAATCGTGTACTGCGAATATTATACAGATCGCTGGCGTTCTATTTACCGTTTACGTGACGCGACTATACCTATATTTTGATTTTTCCAAAAATATCATGAGTCCCGAAAAGAAAAAAGAAAAAGTTGAATCTAAAACTTGTGGGGTAAAGCGTAGTCCCAGTCCCGAAAAACTGTCTAACAAGCGAAGAAAATGTTCGAATCTTCTACCAGATGATAATGAAACTGTCTATAGTTTAAAACGAAGGAATTTAGTTGAGGCCTGTAAACAAGTATCATATAATACATATCATAATTATACTGAAAGATTTGATTTACTTTCTCTTCCTCTGTGTGCAAAATCAGCTTGTATCCACCAAGATTTAGAAAATTGTGTAAGTGTTTCTCTTCTAATTATGACCACCAAATTGCTTTAGTTTTAATTGAATTTAATGTCACATAAACAGGATAAAAAACAAATGCAATAGATTATCCTTATGTTCTAATATTATATACATATATTTTTTACAGAAATTGAAGCAAATTCCTGCTAGAGCTTATGAATTGTTCAAAATAGAAATGAAATCAAACGTGTGGTATGAAGCCCTCGACATTGGCTTCTTGAGCATAAACCGTTTACAATACTTATCTCATCATATACTCAAAGGCATTGTAGAAATTATTCTGGTTAGTATAAATTTAATTTAAAAGCCTCTGCAGATTGATGTTTATCAAGTGTAATGTATTAGTATATTTAATATGTACATAGTTAAAAAAAAAGTATTTAATTTTGGATGCTGATGAGTCAGTTAAGAAAAATTATTTAAAAAAAAGTGTGTGCTCCTTAGCACACTACAGAATATAGGTATATTTTAAAATTTTGTAATTTTTATGTTTCAAAATGATGTCAACCCGTAATTCCTAATAGAGCATCTGACATTTCTGTTTGTTTCACTGATCATTTTCTTTACAGATAAGATGAGCCTTCAGTGTCTAGTTCAAACATTTGTTTGTTTCCCCAGTGTTCAAACCCAGAACATTTGGTGCAACATGCAGATGTGTAAGCCACGTAGCCTTGCAGGCAGTATATTTCAATAATACACAATACTTTTTAAATTATTGCACCTACATTTTCAAGTAAAACTATTTAACTAAATTTTAATTAATTCTTAATTTTTATCTTTCAGAATGCCCATGAAGATACAACTTGTAATTATACAATATCAAATTTATTAAGAAGATGCCAACAAATACTATCATTACATTTTAGTATGCACCCTCCTTGTACAAAAATAAAAAGTATTAGAAATTGCTACATAGACTTTCTTACTTCTCCTATGGATCTGAAAGAAAATACATTCACAGACAGATCAAAGTTTGAATGCAGTAAAGGTTTAGTCAACTATACTCTTAATCGATTAGAAGCTGAACTTAATCCAGACAGCAATGAAGAGGCACTATTTAATAAGCTTGAAAATACTCCTGATGAATTAAAAAACAATGTGCAAGGTTTACACTGGCAAAAAGAGAAATTTGAAATATTTGAAATGTTAAACAGGACTCAAAGAATAGAAAGGCTCATGATGGTTTTAGAGAGTATAATAGAATTAATAAAATTTGATCTTACTATTTGGCATTCAAGGTAACATTATTTGTACAATATGTTTAGGATATATATTTTTTTATTTATTAAACTGAATTTGACTTTAAGGTACACAAATAATTTAAGTAGACATATTGCCAATCAAAATAGACCGATAATGGCAATTATATTGTGGTCTAAAAATGCTTTATTTATTGGTGGAATTACAATTATTACAAGGCAAATTCTGCAACTCTTTGCTAACTTTATCCATCTTCGATATCCAGAAAGACACATACAAACAATGAAAGTAAGTATGAATGTGACTAGAATCTCTTGGGCTGACATTTCTGTGTCTGTTTCTGATCATTTTCTTGTAGATTATCAGCATACTCAACTGAATTTTTTTTTTTTAATTTGATCTCAGTACCAACATCCTGGGTGTCTGGTTCAAATCATAACTACCATACACCTTGGAAGCAATTTTATCTGTCACTATACACAAAATAAAATAACATTGCAACATTTGTAACTATAACTTTCAAATAGTATAAACAAAATTAAGCATTACTCTTGTTTGTTACACTAAACAAATGAACCAATTCTCATGAAATTTTAATGTCAATTTAGAAAAACGTCTTAAAAAGTAAAGGGTTATTAGTTTTTCTTAGTCCATGTAAATAGTCATGGACATCAGCGTGTATTTATTATCAAATCAAAGTGGTCATCAACAGGAATACAAAACGTAATTCTTTTAAATGTTTAATTTGTATATACCTATTGGTCTTAAACATTTATTACAGATGTGGTTGAATTGTGTGGTCCAAACATATTACATCTGCGAAAATAACCCAAATAGTGACTACCCAAATATTGGAAAAAAATCATCAGATTTAGCCAGTGCATTTTACAAAATAATAACAGGTAAAGGTATCCATCCGTTTTCATTTCAAGATTCATTTCATTGCAAGAGCTAAATTAAAAATTCTAAGTATACTAATTAATTGTCTATACTCTATCTAGTAAATTTCAATATGTGACATTTCAAGTGCCAGGGATAGGAATATGATTTTTGTTTTACAACAAATATTATTGTTTTTATTCTTATTTTAACTTCACCCAAAATTTGTATTAATATAAGACATAAGTAATAATTAAATAAAAGACAGCTTATTACTTTTTAGCATTACCACAGACTTCGATAATTAGGATATTAGAGAGAATTCAACCAAGCTTCATGAGGTACTTAATGAGTAAACAACATTTACAATCAGTTCTACCAACAACTGACAATGAAATTATTGAAATACTCATATCCTTTATTAAGAACAGGCAGTGGGAAAAATATTGTGTAGGTGAAGAAGACATACCTAAAGGCTTTAAAGAAATTAAAGCATGCCAACTTTTGAACTATCTTACTAAGCAATGTGTCTGGGCTATTGAAGAAAGTAAATTAAAAAAGGAACCTAAAGTTTTGTATCCGAAATTGTGCACCAACAGTACAGAGAATGACATAACAACCCAAAATGGTGTTATTTATGTACTTTTTCTAGCACTTCAAGCATTCTTAGATACTTACAGTCTTCAAAATGTTCAAGAAACCTGGGATACATTAAATGATCAACTAGATCAAAAAATTCTTACTAGTAGTGGTTTCCAAGAGACTAATACTTATTCTATTAGTGAAAATTTTGTTAAAAAATATAGATCTATCTTTCAAATGTTGAAGGAACTTGTAAAAGTTCTACACCAATTGAAAAATGATGGTGTGTTTCCTGAAATACTAAACATATTTAAGAATATTTACCTATTAGGGCTATAGAGATAATCATGACCATCACTCTTTAAAGGAATTTATGATTATTTTTAAACAAAAACTGAGCAAGCATTTGGCCACAATCTCACCTGATGGTAAATGGAAATGTGGCATAATGGGATGGATGCACACTTGCTTGGTAAAAGCCCATCTTGTTTAATTTAATTTAATTACATTTTTTTTACATTATATTTAATAACATCTTCCTCTTGTTTAATTTAAATTCAGACTATGTATTATTTCTACCTCGTTTTACAAGGATAACTGACAAATGCATATTTCTATATCTTTTATTTTCATATAGTACATATTTTGTCATCAACATGTATGTACATACCACATTATACTGATTAAATTAAAAACTTTTTTAGTATTTAGGCATATAATGTCCTCTAGATTTCTTTGTTCTCTTGGCCTTTTCTATATCAACACCTGGATATTCAGCTTTTAACGCCTCCATATCCATGTTAGGAAAACGTTTAAGTAGCTGTTGAACATGATTGAATGCTCTATTCCGAGCTTTTCTCTCTTCATTATACTTTTTCTCTTTATAAAGTCTTAAGAATTTCTTAACTGCCAAACTATTGATAAATCCATGCTCCAAGTAAGGCCTTACCCACTTTGTATTCATAAACTTTGGTAAAAAATACTCTTTTTGGTGATATTTATCTGGCAAGCCTAAGGCATTAATAACATCATCCACAGGTCTTTCACCAGTCTCCCCTGTTTCTAACCTGTAATATGCAATGTTCCTTTCTCGCACTACTGTTTCTATATTATTCATAGATTCTTGAACTTTATCAATTCTTTCAGGATTCGGAAACAAGCGAACGTTTTCATTGCATTCATGTTCCATTGTATATAACATATTACGTTCCTTTAGTAGCACATACCACAATTTATGTAAATCAGTATTAGATTTAATTCTTAGTTCATCTAACTTCCATGCTCTACCAACTTTTATATTGGGTTCATTCCAATTTTTCTTAATATCAAAGAATTCCATCAAATCATTTCGCACTCCTGTTGTATGCAGGAACTTGGTTTTTAGTTGTAAGTTACAGATTTCAATCGGATTTTTAGCGTAATGGCAAATAGTTATTGTTCTTCTACATAATTTCTGAAATAACGAAACATTCATTTTGATTGGAAGAAAACAAAAATATTGTTAAACTTTGTGTGGTTTAATTAGGTAGGTAGCAATCGAGTTTCAAATAATTTACTATTCTAACCTAAACCTGTCTACTATTTTGAGATTTCTAAAATGCAATTTGAAAGTGACAGATGGTTAAGCAAAGATAAAGGATTTATTATATAGATTACAATAATCTGTAGGTAGTCGCTCATCATAAAAGAATGTATAATAGTGTTACTAGCTTTTACCCATGTTTTAATAATTATTAAGTAGGTACATATTGTAATTAAGTAACAATTTGGGCAATATCGTACTACCCTATGTTATAACGAGTGGGCTATTAAGTTAAGTGAATTTAACAAAACTACAGGTAGTGTAGAACCAAACTATAAAATTATTTATCTGATTTATGAAAAACAATAACGTTTCCAGGGGCTCTAGACAAGACTCACGTTTTTGTAGTTGGTATAGTTTTAGATTTATGTCATTTCCATACAAAATACCAGCGTTAGAGAATGTCTAGAAAAAAGCAAGAGGGTCTTGTCTACGAGGCAAGATTTTAAATGATATTAACAGACAGCTGTTGAATTCAGTGACTTTCTTCATCGTATAATTAACTTAAATAAAAAACAGTAAGCATGTCTGCTCAAAAGACAAAAACTGGGTATAGTTTATATTTTGATTCTATATTTAAAGATGCAAATAGTCATTTCCTTTTTGTTATTTAGTGTAAGTCAACTGTCAAATTTGGCAATTGGCTTTGAATGATATAGCTAGCATTTATCAAGGGTAATCTAGATAACTACATAATGATGTAGAGTTTTTGTACTTTTTGTTTATTTTTCGATATAATATAGTTTATAAAACATTTTTTCAAAAACTAAGTTATTAAGTAAAAAATATCGTGAGTGGTTGTGTTATAAATGTGTTTTGGAAACGATTTCAACGAACCTCAACTATTCTTTTACGATTCCACGCTAAAGGTATCTACTACTTATTGTTACTATCAACTTGACAAGGTTCCATATAAGTTGAGGCGGGATTTTTTTAATTACTTAATGCTGAAAAAACATAATAACTACATAAACACTTTACTACACAACGTAGAATCTCATGTTTTGTTGGTTATATAAATTTTATTAGTTATTCATTTTAGTCTTGAGCTCTGTGTTCAAACTTCAAAGCCTTTTTGTTAAAATGAGGGCTATGAATTATGTTACAAGTAAACACAAAGTTTTGTGGTAAAACTGGTTATTGGGAATTATTATACTTATTGATATCCTCTATTTAAAACTAATTCAGATAACTATTTAAATCTAATTCATATTAACAAAAACCATTCCAATCTGCTTGATATAACAAATATTCTGTACTTATTGACCTTTACTGATTTTATTGTAATTATTTCTAGTAAATTACACACCTGTTTTCTTAAAATAAATTCCTTTTTTATAATAGTATATAATGTTTGTTAAACATTAGTTGTGTGTGAATACTTTAAAAATATTGTAGAAAAAATCAAATTTAAAGTACTTAACGGTAACTTAACTGCTTAGGAATTAATTGTTAGATGAAAGCACTTGATTTTTATATAATTTTGTATTATATGTGTTGTATCCAACTATCCTTAGTTGTTTTTTATTGAGAATTTGAGTTAATTTTATGTAAATAAGATGTTTCATGTTTTCAAATATATGTCTTAATAGCAGCTGTAAATTGTATAATTTAATAAAGTTTTTGTAATACTATAATGATTAACTATACTTTTATTCTCTGAGACAAGTGACCAGTATAATTGACTAAATTCACTATTATTATGTGTATTTGCTTTAAGGTTACAGACCTTCATTTCTATAATATAATTATTACATGTATTTCTGTTCTATGCATGATGTGACATAACACATTTTATCTTCCATATAAACATTGTTCATATCAGCAAATTTCGAATTCCCTATTTATTATTATATTAGGAAAGATATCTGTTGACTTTTCTATCACAGTATTAGATAAATGTTACATTATTATCTCTTGTGAAAAAAATTTACCTATATTAATATAAGAATATAAAAATAATATTTAAATATTAAAGCATATTTATCTTTGTTATAACAATTCATCAGTAACATGATGTTCTGCATAATACAACCATAGTCCTTAAAAATGTGTCATTTTTCCTATGTGTCAGTTGTTGTGTGTGTCTATTTTTACCTTTGACCATTAGCACAGTTAGGCTGTTGTTGATCATTATTATCAGTTGGCAACTTCAAGTTTTCTCATTTAACACAATGGCTATAATATTATGGAAACAGTAAATTCTATTACTTATAAAACCATTTAGCAAGCACTTAACAAGATAATATCCACTTGTGTTGTTTGTCAGTGACTTATTTTAAATAATATATAAATATAAGAAGAGTGTAGAGTAAAACAAAACTTGGCCAAAAGCTTAGGTAAATTTATCTTTGATATTTTTTTTGGTGGAAACTTTTATGTCTTCTATTTACGTGGCATACTAAGACTTGTGAATGACAAAGATGTCCATGACCGTAGAGTCGTAGACAGAGTTTCTTTCTCTACACCCGTGACCATTATATCTGTAAAATACGCGAATAATTATAAGTTTGCGATAAATGTACGTGCTTTAAACAGGTTAAACTGTTATTGACGTAAACTTATCTATTCGTAGGGCGACTCGTAAAATATTGTCGAATATTTGGAATGCGAAGTCGATCGAATTCTTTGAAAAGGTTGAAAACCATTATGTACTTAAGCATATTTTGTGAATCTTGAGTGGCATTTTTCAAAGGGTCACAGATCAAAAGCTATCAAATTGAATAAATAAGCGTAGATACCTTTTTCTTTGTGTTTGCTTCAAGACTACTTTCCAATTTCATTTTTACAGATCCTTTTGTCTACAGAAATAACTACCCAATTATTTTTTATGGATCTTCCAATGTCCATTCATTGAAAGTCATACTCCGATTTATTTTACCTCTCTTGACAGAAATATTTGTCTTTTTTAATATAGGCAATAAACTTATCTATTACGAATATGAACTCTCTTACTCTTTAATTATAATTTGAACTGTTAACATTCGCCATATCAAATAAATAATTAATCCGAATGTACTTAACGTAGATACTTAATTAGGCTATTTTTGAATGAATTTTATCATACGAATAGACAGAACAACGACAGAAGAGAAGGACGCACTTTGCTTCGAAAATAGACAAGAGTAGTGTTTTGGCTCTCAAAACACTACTGTTTATTTTTGGAGTCCTATCCACGAATTAACTTAATTTCAGTACACTTTTTAAATGGTAAACTCAACTAAGCTAATAGCCTTGGCCGCTTTGTAGCTCTTCCTTGCCAATATTTATAAGAGAACAGGGTCAACTGTCTGTTCAGTAAAGCCGCGATTAAAGCCTCAGTGCCAAATGATCCGCCTAATGCATCTAATTCTTGTCGTGTTACAGTATCTTAGGATTTAAGTGTCGCTTGATTGACCATTGATACGCTTAAATAGTGTCATCCTAACCGTCTCAAACGCTATGAAAAATAATATTTTTAATATAGGTTTATAACCGCAATGATTTCTTTCAATATCAATGTCGTGTAATATAATAATAAAAATCTTTATTTTTCTCTCACACAGGTATGACAAGAAGAAAAAAGACAAAAAGATAGTGGAGAAAGTTTCTTGGGGTATGTTAATATTTTTACACTACAGTAAGTTATTAAGTATATTTTATGCTCAGCAGTAAGAAAAAATATACTTACTGCACGCCAATGACTAAAGGTACCAAAATGCCAATGATTATAACTCACTTTCGCATTTATACCTATCACACGTTTTTAGTAGTAATTCAGACTTCTAGTTGGGATCCTAAGAAATTTCATAAAAATACTATTCTATTTAGATGAGTAGTTTTCAAAGATTTTGCTTCGAAAGGCCATCAGAGCGCAAAGGTCTGAACGTTTATTTTTACGATGGTAAGTATTAGGCTTAATTTTTGCTGAGTTTGTTCAAAGAAAAGTTTAGAAATAGGGTTAATTAAACTTTATTTTTAATTTAACCGCTTTGTAGCATGGTTGGTGTTTCAATAATAATTATTACTTTCTTATTTCTGTGGCACCGGTGGTCGTGGTTTGAAATCCTGGAGAAATAGATAAATGTTTCGATTAGATAGGCTGATAACTTAATTGCTTGTAAAGAAAATGATCAGTGAAACATTCGAAGAAATTTGTCTGCCCTTTTCCCATTAAGCCCCTTGACTAGAGGTTACGGGATTTCACTTACATTGCATGTGCCATATACAATAGGTATACATGTAAGACATGCCATACATTAAAATTGCTCATTGAACTAATTTACTACGGCACTATACTGCTATCTAAGGAATATAAGTTATAGTAATTTAGGAAAATCAGCCGTTTATGTGGTAACATAAGCGACTAATAATTAATCGAGCGCGTTTACGTTCATTACAATAATTGCCTATCAGACCTACATCACAAAGGTACTCAGCGGTATTTATTAAATTGTTGATAAGTGCGACGCTTGACAGCATTGTTGTTTTAATTGTTCCTGGAGCGCTTTATTCTGGTGAGGTCACATGTTATCTAAAACAGCTGTCGGGCGCACACGCGCTACAATGGAGTCGTTTGTATCCGTGTCGTGTGATATTGTTCGTAATTTAAAATATCGGCCGTACTGGAACGAGTGGTTCGGCTTTATTTTGCACAAGGTTTATTGTTGCGTTGATTAGACCGCTTCTATTGTTTTCGCCGTTTCAATTGTTGAGAATAACACTTTGAGCTAGCAACTTATAAAATCACACATAATACCTAGGTAATTAGGATAGTTAGGATAATAGATCTTTGATATGATATAGATCTTTAAAATTATTCAGTTACGACATGTCTCATAATGTACATGTAGCTATTAGGTATAATAATTGAACAGAGATTCGTGATTCTATATTTAATACCTACCATACCATCACCATTTATTGTAGAATCATACTACCATCAGATGAGTCCAACAAACAGGTCCGCGAAATAACTACTTTTAATTATTGTCATTTTAATGTCAGGATGATTCCCGAGAGATTGGTGGCAGTTGTTAAACTGCTGTTAGACTTTTGAGCAGGCCTTAAAGCCTTTGACATGGATTATCGGCCACTACCAGTGCCACGAACGGCTTAACGTGTCTCCCTCAACAAGGAATTGAAAATCCCAACCATTTATAAATTAGCTATGAATATAATAACTTGTTTTATTTTCTATGATTTCTCTATTGAACATATACGTTGTGTATAAAAACAAACCAAATTTCTAAATTTAATAAATCCGAAAGTTCCAGCTAAATAATATTGATATATTTTGTAACAAAGTATAGAAACAAAAGCAAATAACTACATTAATGAGTAAAAAGAATACAACCATACAGATACTGACAATTTCAGAAAATTGTCAGACATAACAATATTTTATTTCTATTAAGTATGCTTTAAAATGTGTACATTCATTTAAATATGTACAATTCTTTAAATAAAATCCATCCAACATTCGTTCCGAATAAAGTTATTGTACCTAAAGTTATTGCAAAACCATTGAAATACTAAAAAAAAATTGCCTACATTTTTTTTTTATTTTTTACTCATGTATTGAAACTTGAAAGAACCTTTTACCTTATTTTGACCTATCAAAATAATGTAAAGGTTATTTCAATACATGAGGAGCAATCGAAAACATAAAAAATGTCTCCTACATAAATGACCTTACATTAAAGACGAACAAAAAATTCCAGAAATACGTGGATAGGTATTGAGCAGGCAGCGCTAACAATACGCTAATGGCTTATGTTTGCGAGTGTCCCTCCGGCGGCGTCAATAGGCTCTATTATCAGGAACGGGCTGTGCGCTGAATTGGCTAAATGTTTTGTGCGTCTCAAAAGATTTGCGATGACGGGGAAATTGTTAAGAAAATTGATCACTTCCACTCGGCTGACTTGGGTTTGCTATTTAAATACGTACTCTCAAGGTTCATTTAATGCTGTTTGTGTTTTTATCTTGTTGATAAAGGCGTATTTGTACTTATACAAAATATTTTTAATCTCAGTTTATAAAAGACAAAGATTATCTGTCGCTCCCAGCCATAAAACTTGTGTTACGTGACCTATCTGAGATCCATCTCGATCACGTCATTTTTCAAACGAAAAAGTCCCCATCAAAATCGGTTTATTCGTCTAGGAGCTATGATGCCACAACAGGCGCTTCTTTTTTATCTTTTAAGTATGATTTTAAATGATCTGTAAAAATGGATATTAAGCAGTACAAAGTAGTTAACTGACCACCTGAATCCCTTAACCTAACAAATAAATTCTACTGTCACATTTATAGTACAGGATTGGCAGTCCTTAGTCTCTGGAACGATTCAATGCTTTATCACGGCTATATCGCAGACTCAATTACGTGATATATCGCGCGTAGACGGTATAGACTTATAAGCTATTTGTACACAATATGTCTCGCGGTGTGACGATCAATCACCCGCGCGAATGGACGCGCGACAGGCCATTAGTCCGCCCTGAGGCTCAGGTGGCATGCTTCATAGCTTACCGATCACCGGCCCAGCCCTTGTCTTATTCAATCATACGGTCAATCGATCGCCCTGTTCATAAAACTCATCAGGATATCCTATTTGTCACGGTCTATCTTTAAAACATCAGCCAAGGCTTTTAAATGGGTCAAAATCACATAACATATGACTTTGAAATAACATTTTTCAGAATGAATACGTTATCAATTTCAATTTTAAACCAGCAGTAGATTGCAGAGCGCGGGTGTTTCTTTCAAATAACAAGTATTTTTGTTTCTCTCGCTAAAAGAAAAATACCTACTTCTCGTTAAAATATCTAACTACAATCCACTCACACACACATCAGTGTTCCATAAAATCGAGTTAATTATTGTCTGTATCATTTTTCATATCTAACGTGATCAATATATGGAACCCGATAAAGCAACATAGACTTAGGCCATTAACCATAATAGTTACAGTACATACATGCGAACATGACACGTAGACTCTACAATAATAGACTGTGTCCATTAATTAGACCAACGTGTTTCGTAATGGACTGGTATTTGTGTCACGTTTCGGGTATGATACAAAAGACCACATAATCCTTTTCGTTTATAAAATATTGTATTTCTTGGTATTAATACAAATACAGGAGCTTCTATTTTGTAAAAATGTGTGAAAAATAGCGAATTTAATGCAATAATGAGTCGGTTAAAGAAAAACCTAGCCAAAAAGCTTGTTTACACAGTACACCCTACCTTGTAAACTGTCATGTAGTTCTAAATTGAAAGACATAAAGAGAGCGGAGTCTAAAATATTCACAAAAAAAGAAAACATTATAATTCATGTTTTGTTATTGTTAGCTTATTGTGAGGAACGCGTAAAACACCACAAATTCCCGTGGCCTCCATGTACTATTGGATGGAGCCATTGACCTTTCTCATGTAAGCCATTAGTGCGAATAGGCTGAGTGGGTAATCTAGTGAAGCAAGAAACTTTCTCTGCATATGAGATGTCGGAAAAACAAATTTACAAAAGATAGTATTACATCTAAAAATACTAAGTAATATTTTAAATTAAATTGACTCCGTTTCCTCACTTACTACAATTTTTTTGTAATCTGTCTTATTGATTCGTTTATCATAGTTTATTTTATAGGTAATAAGTAAAAAATTGACAATTTTCAAAAGATAATGTGATATTATCTTATTTAAAAATCTTCTGAATTTCCGTAACGCGGTCACCTTAATACCCCTAAACCGCTATTGTTTCCTCTGCCCTTAACGTCTGCTTGTAATAATGAAGATAACACTAGCATTGTTTAGTGAAGTGTCGCTATCCTATTATCATTATGATGAATTACTAGAGTGCTATTTACCTATAGAAAGCCGGGCGCTATGTTAAGGACTGATCCTACCACATCCCGTGATGTGTAAATTTGTGTTCGCTTTATGGATAGCCGTTCAAATGATTACTAATTCACATTGATATAAAGTAATAAAATTATTACTTCTTATTTTAAATTTATAATTATCGTGATATTAAAAATTTGTACGCGTCACAATAATTTGACCCCATAAATTGAATAACCTGGCCAATTCATTAAACGTTTTCTGTTGTCACTTATCAGATATAAAAGATCACATATGTTTATTTCTAACAGTCGTTGTGAAATTTAATATTTACTGTAGACGAGAATTGTGAGTGAATAAATTTTTGAACTGAGCATTTATTTAATAGCTATTAATTCTCTGACAAGCGACACTAATATATACTGTTTCTAGTCATTGAATCTTTTATACTAATTAACCTTTAGATATATTATATGATTAAACTATGTATAATTATGTTACTGTGAATTGAAAAATAGAATTGGTAATTTTATTTGCGTCTTAAGTAACATCTTTTGGTTGTGTAACGGTACCATATACCTTTTCAAACATACTTTTAACTTAAATTTCCTAGCTTTACAAAATAGAAGCACATGAATATTGTTCGTTTTATTGCATCAAACAAATAAGAGGGCGAACAAAGTGGATCTCTCATATATTGGGTAACGGAAAAGCTATTTTAACACATGCGCGTTTGTATTTGCTCAACGCTATAATCTACCAAAACCCCTATCTAAGCGAATCACGCCTACAAAAATCTTGACTCAAGAGCCGGGAGACGAAAATCGGATACTTGTATCAGCAACTTTATTATGCTTTCTCCAAGGCTACGCTTGATTTATGGCACACAAAGTTTTAACGATATACAAGTTCGATCCCTTAAGGATGTGAATCAAAGTTTTATTTGCACGAGAACCCATCAAGGTTTGTCAACTATTGTTACAGTTTTTGTGTTATTAGGATGTAGGATTAAAGTTGTGCCCAAGGGAAAGTTTATCGTCAAACAAGTTCTAACTTAATGGGATCACCTAATATTTATGACTGCGATATTATTTTTGATTCAAATATACATTACGAACATACGTATAGGATACCTCTCACTATCACTTCACTTCTAATCTATTTAATTTTTGTTCTTCTGTGAGAGTGTGAAAAGATTCTGCGATTATAAGAACCCATTTGTCTAGATAAGGCATCGTCCACATATGGCAGGTGCTAAATCACCGAGAGCTAAGACCTGGATTGTAGCAATTGGCTTGAACGCTCTTATGTTGCATTAAACGAGTTCCAGCCACATGTGCTCATATGACCTATTGGTTTGAAAGATATTTGAAACGCTTATCACTTTTAAAAACCGAGAACTGATCTGCCCTGCGATAATTTAATAGAATTCTTGTTCGTAGGTTAATGAACTGTATTCAGTTCTAAATATTTCTACATAGTAAAACCCGTATATACTCGCGGACAAATAATACGGGTTAGTACGAAACTAGGTCACTCGGTCTGCCGGTTCCTGGTCTTCTAACGTTCTGCCCAGTTTCTCGGAAACGTTTGACGATTCTGTACCGTAGAAAGTGACGCCTGTTACTCTCGCTGTACTTCTCTGACTTCTGCCTCTTAGCATAATAACGATACGTGGCATTCTTCTGGTATTAGCGATATGATAGTAATTCAATAATGACCGTGAAAGGCGATGATGAGTGCCTTTTATCATTTTGATTTGACAGATTGAAAATAAAAGTGAGAAAAAAGCCAAATTATTTAAATTTATTACTAAATTCGAATTTTTGTTACGTTTTTTTTTTGAAATTGCATTGCATAACATTTATGATTGTATATCATACGATATTAAAATTATCTTTAATATAAAGTTTCACGCATGTAACATTGTTAATTTGCAAGATACAGAGGATTTTGTCGCTGACTCGTATTATTTGTCCACGGTTATAATACTTAGTTATGTGAAAGTTTATTATTATAATAATTCAGGATTGTAGATTTAACAGTACGTAATCGCTAACAAACAAACTTAAACTATGATAAACGTATAATTTTATCTATTTATATTTAATTTCAAGCCGTCTTTATGGAAATATTATTTACAGGATTGTTAAATTTTAGAAATAGGAGCCAAAAGTTTTCAAATTTTGTCTGTAAATTTCTACGTTATATACAAAAGACTTACTGAAGGGATTTGAATGCGCTTTTATTGGTTACAAAAATATGTAAGGTGGCGTATCAAGATACACCAGTTAGAATCAGATTTTTATAATACACTATACAAAATAGGTGCAAATAAATTATTTAAGGTTAATGGAAGAAACTTAGTCTTTAATTATTTATATCGTTAATATTTCTCTATTTAGTAGCTTAGGGCATGATTGATGGACAGGTAATGTCTTATACGCTTGCCTGGGGTGTTGCTTAATTAATCATAAAGCCTTAGACGGGTTCATGGTCTTATCAAATAGAGGCCAGGGAATTGTATCATATTCACTATAATATTTATATGTACATATATATTTTTATATTTAATACTAGCGACCTGCTCCGGCTTTGCACGGGTATAAAACATATATAAAAACCTTCCTCTCCAATCACTCTATCTATTAAAAAAAACGGCATCAAAATCCGTTGCGTAGTTTTAAAGATTTAATCATACAAAGGGATATAGGGAAAGAAAAAGCGACTTTGTTTTATACTATGTAGTGATAAATAATAATTAGCGTTGTGTAGAATAAAGTACCTTTGTTTACACACATAACAGCCTCAATTACATTAGACTGACTCAATAAAAGTTAAATCTGTTTGTTTTAATGTGTTGATGAATGAACAAATGATTGATTTTATGTATTATACAAGCAGATATTCGTGGCGAAATTAGTCATGAAAATTTCTAAAAAGTGAAGCATATCATGGAGAGAAATTATTAAATCTCGAAAATTAAAAAAAAAAAGGTTATTTCATCTCACTTTTGAGCTATATTTTATTTAGTTATAAATAAACTACTTGTGTAATAAATTTTGTATTTATTATGGCGCCAGATTAAAATACCTATATCAAGTTCAACGCGAGTACTTACCACACATTTGAGACTACAAATAATTTTATTAGTAGTTATACTGACCCGGCGAACTTTGCACCGCGAATAAAAGATAGAATGGGTATAGTAAGCTATCCTTGAAAGGTACATATATGCCACCATGGACTTTTTTGTACATTTAAAAAAGAGGAGTAGCCCGTTATGCATTGTTTTGTTATATATCAAAGGCATTAGGCAGCGTCTTCGATGAAAGCTCCCAGATACGTTGTCCTGTCTTAACTATGAATATTGAATTTGAATTGGCATAATAATTTAAAATATATCCTACATAATTTAAAATATCAAACGGAATGTGTAGGTACTAAGAAATGAGAAATTACGACAGTTCAATATTTAAAAGCTGTTGTTATGTCAAACGCTATAAGATTACATTAGAAAAGTTTATACTGTCAAAAGCACTAAGAAGGTGACATTAGAAAAGTTGATATTTTCATTAAGTTTGCTTAAATTTTCTAATGTTTCGCGCAACTTTTTTCATGATTCATTTTTATTTATATAGATGACATCACTAATATAATTCAGAAAGCAAACGCGTGTAGAATATAACTTCTGTGATTTAATAGTTAATTAGCAATAAGTATATTCACGGCGGCAGCCGCTGAAAGTTTATAATAAATAACCTCCAATATCTTGCCTCCTCGCAACACCTGCATGCATCCGCTTAATTAATTGTGTCTCCTACTTAATCACTGAAAACTTACATTTAAAAGGTGACTAACGCGCGTTTTTAATTAATTCGACATAAACTGCCTCCGTAGTTTATGCTTCTCATAATATTTATGTTCGTTTTACGTCCATTTTTGTAAAGTACCTACGCTAGTAACGCTAACTTTCTTATGGAAATACATAGATTGTCAAGATCAAAATAAATCAGGTTAAAGCAATTTAGCAATTTACCACTAAAAATAATAGAACCACGCTAAACATAAATACACTTCGCCCAATGTTTTTGTTAACTTTCCTGTTTACTCGAAATACATAACCACTACTCAATTGGACAGAGTTTGCCCTTCCATTTTCTTACTGAAATTAAAAATTTAAATTGTTGCCCGCGAATCACATATTTTTGTTCGCCTTAAGTATACGATTGAAAAGCTTTTTAAAGCGAAAACGGGGAATTGTAATACGTTGAAGATTTTATAACAAGTAATTAAAATTATGTATTTATGACCCGCCTCAGCTTTCAATGTACCTACGCGATGTACAAATTGTAGACGGCGCGGTGAATGAATTCTATGTAAGATTAACCTCAATACATGTATATTAACACATATTAACCACGAAATATACTACTAAACTATAAAAAATATTGTAAAGTTTTGTTCAGTCGTTGATTAGACTTTTATTATTATGAAACACATTAACAACATATTAAGATTTATCATATACTAGCTGACCCGTTGTTTTGCCATATAAATTATTTCTAGTGAATATTTTGGTATTGATCGCAATTTTTCAACATTATTTAAAATTTAAACCTTCCCTGGACTACGACAAACATTTACAAACCAAAATAAAAATAAACACGGCCCAATCACGTTTTGGCGAGACAAACGAACAACAATTGTTTTTATATATATAGAAAATAGATCTAAGTTTCCGACTTCTAACAGACTACTTCACCTTTTACCTGCCAATATAATATACATTCTTTAAAGAAGCCTCAAACGAGTTGTATCCTATTACATCGATTCAGAAAACAGGTATTCACATTATTTGTAGCTGTGCCATTTCACTACATAGTAAAAAACAAAGTCGCTTTCTGTGTCCCTATATCCCTATATTTGTATGCTTAAATCTTTAAAACTACGCAACGGATTTTGATGCGGTTTTTTTTAATAGATAGAGTGATTAAAGATGAAGGTTTTATACCCGTGCAAAGACGAGCGGGTCGCTATTAATATATAAACACCTACTTCTTTTCTTTGTTATTATTATTTCTGTTGAAGTCGAGTTATAGTTTTTTTTAATAAATTTTATTTCATTCTCAAGAAAACTGCTATGAAACGTGCAAATAATAAAACCATTGTTCAAGTTATGGTTTCACTTCTGTACAGAGGGCTGTGTTGATCAGAATATCAACTTTTCATATTCGGACTTGGACGTGGTTAGGAAATCGGACGTGCTCGGCTTATCCGGCTTTATTCGAAACTCACAACAATAAATTTCCTGCAATGATTACTAGTCTACAATATGACTCGTATTTTCGTCTCGCTATAACTCACTCCTGTCACCATTTTACTTTATTTTTTGCGCATGAAATAGGACTGTTTTGTTAAAAAATAGCCTTGAATACAGTTGCCTCTACTTTTTGTATTCTACTAGTGGTCGTTAACTATACTGAATGAGCGATGCTTCATTTTGTTAAGGGCATGTGGCAGACACGTCATTTCTGTATCAGTTTCACCAATTATTTTCTTTTAAATAAGCAAGTCGATTAGCCTTCAGTACCTATCCAACCGAAGTTAATTTGTTTCCCTTGAAGCATTTATTTGAACCCAGGACGCCACTTCCACGAAGGCGGTTGATTCTGTAGTTATTACGACTAAAATCCCTCACTTAAATTAACTTTCATGGCACAAATGCACATTTCACATATGCAGTAAGAAGTCTAAACGAGCTACACGTATGAAAATTCTGTTAAGTCAAAAATAAGTGAGAAATAAAAGTGCCCGAGCACCTATGATTCATACAAAGTATTCATTAGACCACAGATTGCTCTCTCCGGTATAAAATTGAATAGCCGGGCGTTCATGAATAGCTTAGAAACTAAACGCCCGAGGAAAAATTAATCTAGTGTCCCGTGCCAACAAATATTGTTGTTTGGTTGCCGGCTTGGAGGCTATAAGTAATCTCGGCACGTTATACACTCTGTTGGCAAGTTTATTGGAAAAGTGGATACTGGTTTCATACAGACGAAGTGCTATTATTTACAAATTATGTTTACTCGGCAATTATTTAGCTAAATAATAATAACCATAAAACAGACTTACATGCTCTATATGTACTTATATTTTCTTATACAAAATTATTCGGACGTTTCGACGTGCTTTATCGCTCATAATATGATCGCGGACGAATCAACGCGATTTATGTCGTTGATAATTTAATTGTATGTAATAAATCTCATTTTGAGCCTCGATTTGAAAATATAGAAAATAAACTATAAGATAGGATGCTTAAAGAATCGAAGCGTCAAGCGAACTCTTAGAGCAAGTTGCCATTAAAATTCATTCAGTCGTCGTGAGTAGTGCACTTAAGTCTGTTTTACTAAAGCACAGTATTAAAATAGTTTCTGAAAACGCCTTTTCGTTTCACTCAAAGAATTTCATTCAAATTAATTACAAACTTCAACTTCCACAGCAATATACGTTTCGATTTGAAGCATCTGCTAATTTAAGAATTCCATTCGAGTGGGAATTTTAGTAAGTTCCATTCATTTACTATCTACTCCGTCGTTCATTTTGCCTCAATTAATTATTTTATTTAATAATTTAGCTAGTGCTACAGGGAAGCTGCTGTCTTCGGTTTTCTTGTTGTAAATTTATATCGTCAAGGCGAGCGCAGAATTGAAACGCGGATGTATTTTCTTAACGAAGTTATGAATTTTGAGCTCTCATTTCCCAAATATTTATGTAGAAGTGAAGCTTTTATATAGCACCTATATATAATATAAATATTTTACAAAAAAAAAAAATTGACTTCACATTACAATAATCCTTGTACATGTAGTATTAGTAGGTATAAAATTGCAGAATATTTTCATACTTTCCACCTTATGGGTTGAAATGTATCCATGATGTATCAAAATATTCTGCAAATAATCTTATACTTTAAGTAACATTCCCCTTAACACTGCTAATGAGAGTTCCGGAAATTGGGCCAGTCGTCTAGCAAAGGAGTAATCTTATCTTTACTCATTTACTTATCTTAAATATATTAACATAGAACTTCCGCTTGTTGCTTCCGTGTCAGTTTATTGTTAACAATGTATTTGATTGATTTGAAGTAAAAGATACGAAGTAAAGAGAATACATTGAATCAAGGGGAATAAATTACTCATTCTGTTTAGTTGAAATAATTAAAACAATTCTTTGAAAGTAACGCCCACTTTATTTGGATTACTGTAATTAGAGAAATATTTATATTTTATAATTTTTATAAATGAACATTTCGTTTCATAGGGTAGTAATTGTTATATAATTATGTAAGTATTTTAAATCGACTGAATTAACTTAGATAATATATAATATTTGCTTATTGATAGCGGGCCTCGCTTTATGAGTACGCTTTTTACAGATCCCTAGAGATCTCAATCAATAAAAAGATAGTCGCCTCTGTCCCTAGATAAATTTCCTTTTCCGATAAAAGTACACTATTCTATTATTTCCAGTGTTAATTTAGAATAGAAATTTAATGTTATAATCTGTAGCCATAAAACTAAAACCATTAAGGCTAATGCCGAACTAATTTGTAATATCGGCATGGAAATTGCTAAAACAGTTAACTTAGGCGCCGAAGGAGCGGGGATGTAATTAAAATAAATATTTGGCACGAAATCCGGGTCGCGGCGGTTAAGTAGAGACATTCTCGCCCTTTGAGCAAGTTCTTGTTTATGTTTGCTCATTATTACATAAATATAAATGGGAATTTTGTCTTTATCCCTGGCAAGTTTGGCTTTACCTTCTTCACGTGAATTTTTCCTTTACGAAATATATTCTGTATTTTGCTAGTATGTTCAAATATTTATTTTGTTATCAGGCTGCTGCGTCAACAACTTTAGTGATAGTAGCTCTAAACAAAAATCGTTTTCAATGTGTAGGTAGCGAAACCGCTTATTATTCCTTCGCTATATTTTTTAAAGTCGTAAGTAGCACTTGACGTCAATAAGTGATTTCCATATGTCATGCGTTCTTACCCTATAATTTACCAGACACGTGGCAATTATATGTCCGATCTGTATTCATGGAGTGTACGCATAATTAACTGGTCGTCGGTGACTATGTTTGATTGCACATTAGCATCCCAACTTGATGCGAAGTCACGAATAGCACAATGTTACTATTATGCATTGATTTAATATCGACGCTTCTGTAATAACCAATACTTATCATAATATACCTACTTACAACAAGAGACGCTGACGGAATAATATAAAAAAATAGACACAAGAACACAGTAAATAGAAAGAAGCTTTACGAAATGGTTGAAATGCTGCTATTATTAAATACTTATGAAAAAATTTGTTGATTGCGCTTTCACATTTAACGTATTTTGATTAATTTAAGTAAATTACATAATATATGAATCTAATTCTAATCGGACGAAGTTGTGGATTTCAGCTGATGATTTCTTGTAACATTACGTAGCAAAGCTACGGAAACCGTAGCACTTCTACGATATGTTTAAAGTTATAGTAATTATAGTTTTTTATTTCATTAATCTTTGTTCAAAAACTAAACACGATTTTGTATGACTTTATTTTACAAGCACTATTTATTTTGTTCACAAAAAGAAACTTATTACCAGACATTACAAGACACAAAGTGAGCATAAAATTGAAATAAATTATAAACTTGCTCTTAGCAATAACCGCAGGCTTACCGAGAGAATAATAATAGAAGAAATATTTAACCTGAACTATTGTTTCATTTTACACCGTATTTCAGAACATAAGGAGTTAATTACAATGCCTGCAGGCTCGCCGCTCCATCCGATAATGTGGAAATGCTCAAGCTGCATTTTCTGAAGAGTTTTTTATACCTTTCCTGGCTTGTTTTTATCATCTCACTGCACTCTTATATTCACTTTTTGCGGTAATTTCAGAGAACCGTTATGGATAATTATTTTTATCCTTCGTTGTCTTTTGCAGTGTTCTCCTTAACTACGCATTGTTTTTACTAATATCAACGAAAACGAATTAGCCTCTTAACAAAGATTTAAAATAATCGCAATCCACTCATTTTATCAATTCGAAATCGACTATTTTTCACATTCAAACCACCAACCTGATTTTTATTAAATTTTGTTAAAAAAAGACGCAAGGCAAGTCAGGGGCGAGTTTGTATATTTCTTATTATTATTTACAAATAATATGATTTTAATGTTTAAAAGTTTTCTTGAAAATATGAGCGCATAACTGACGTGCATATTTACGAAATAGAAATGTATTTCTGGACTTAAGACAGACGTTTTGAATCGTAGTTTATACGCTAAGAATTTACATACCTTTACAAATCGACATACTGACGATTTATGTTAGGGTTATACAAATGGATGACGTTTAGTTTACTCTTAATTTATATAAAATATACATAATATGTTGAGGTACCTACATCCGTAGCTTTAGAACGGAAATGCTTTTAATAAAGCTGCATTCCTGCTTCAAAAGGCTTTCGTCTTCAGATTGCGATTTGTTTATTTTCAATGGGGTCTTCAAAGGTCGCACTAGCATTAATCGTTTTATAGCAGCAAAAGTGCAAACTGGGGCGTAACAGATTTTTCAAGGAGACCCCCTCGGTGAGCTTGAATTCATTATTGTCTCTCATCGGCGATGCGCTTTAAAAACTGCTGACTTTATCGCTAACGACACATGAGAACTCTCTTCAACGATTGCTGCACTTTTAGGAAACATGAATATACCAAGACCAATAAGTTGAATTTGATGAGCAATAATTTACATATTATTATCAAAAGTGGCAATGAAGCCTACTCAAATGTTATTAATTGCTTGCAACCTGACTACGCTAACAAAAGAAGTGTTCTCAAGTGATTAGCATGTAGCGTCTGTTTTGAATGTGTCAAACCTTTGACCCCTATATTACATATGCAGTAGGTACGTAAGTTCTGTGAATTTGTAACTCAAATAGTATTAATGCGGACATGCGGGCTTCAATGGAGTAAGATATGTTTATATATGAAAGGGAATCAGTTTCAAATGTTCTTAGGAGTTACGGAACTTCCTATGCTTTGAGCTAAGCTTTGAATGAATAGAACGGTTTATGAATATTGAATTCATATATTAATAGTAGTAAATTGAAAGCACTAGAGTACTCTCTTAATTAAAAAGCGTTTAGCCTTGCGGTCGTCTAGATTTTATGAATGCAGTCGGACTATATTACGTTTCAAAATCGTTATACAAATATTTCAAAAAAAAATTGTCGCTTGTATATTTTTGAGTTATGTTAAGTTGTATGTTCTGTTAATATCCATGTTATGACTTTGATGCATTTTCTTTTAGAAATTATTCAAACTGGCCATGGTAAGGAACATAGTCTAATTATATCTTAATTCTTCATATAATATTTACATTACAGTTAGCCGGTAAAAGTAGTTTGATTCCCTCGATATGTGCTTTTGTGTTCTATATATAGGTAGGTATAATAAATATTTAAAACATTTCCTTGAAAATACCCGAATTTCCTAAAAAAACGGTCTTCATGTCCTCGAGCAAATCTCATTTTCACTGAGTCAGTCTTATTCAATTGATTTTTCTAAATATGTTTTTGCTACTCAAAGTATCTAAGGTATACTTAACAATATTTTGAAAAGCGATACATCCAATACTTAGCAACATATTATATAGATCTACTGGTTCATATAAAAAAATACACACATTATATTATGTAAGAACGAAAAGCTTTACTTGATGTAAGTTTTTAAACCCGGTTAACGGCGAAACAAACTAAGTTACTTAAACTAATTAGGTAATGAGAATTAAGCTTGTAACATTTGGAAATCGTCATTGACAGAAACTTGTTCGATTTACGATTCGGAGATAGTAGAAGGTACATGTCGCGTTTAATAATATGTTATGATTATTGCTGCCAGCTCGCATCGCGGCTGTCGACGGCTGGCATGCCTTGGACACTTGAGACGTTGGCTCCAACCCAACGCGTTTCATCTTAGGTAGGAGTGTTTATGTGTATACAATTCTCTTACAAGATATTGGAATTAATATACGAGTCCAAAAAATACATTGAGATCAAAGATTATTTTTCGATAAATTAACTGTTACAAAATATTAGATTTTATTCTCGAAAAAAGAAATAAAAATCATTTCTTAGAGAAGTATCAGGATGCGTTATATGTAATATATTCTTCGATACATGTTTAATAACTCATCAAATTTCTTAAAGCTTTTATCGATCGCTATTATCCATCTTAATGCACTCTCATGCCTTCTTCCCTCACTGCACCTATAACTTCCGTTTCCACTCTGCGATTGTTGTAGCTATACGAAGAGTCGTTAACGGGAAATTTGATACGACCGACGGTTCTTAGCTTCGAACATTCGCCAAGACTGCAGTTATATTAAACTATCTAACTTCCTCGAGTGCCGTCGTCTGAATTAACAACTTTATAAAACTTAATGAACGGAACTTCTAGTATATTGAAGCATTGATTAAACCAGACGTGTCTCTCAGTTCATTTTATACATAAGGTTCTAACTAGATATAAAACTTATTAGATTTTCTCATTGATTGATAAATTCATTGATTTCAATAACATTAATTACTTTAAAATTCCTTTCCATTGCCAGTGGCAAGCTGTTTTTTTAAGAGTAGGTAGTAGATAATTAGTAAAACGATATGTAATATTCCTAGTTGCCCGCAATTTCGTTGGTGTCTTGATGTTTTGAAAATAAAGATTAACATTCGTATCAACAATGTTAATAGGCATTAAGGGTTTAAAAGAATAGTGTATTGTTCCTCCTCGTCATAAATAGAATTTAGGCAAATAGTGAAGGATATTGTATCGTACCAGTGAAGTTGTTTTGCGTTATTTAACGAATACATTTTCTGTATATGAACACGGAATAAACTATCGACAGGGCGTTGGGAACGGAAATCGTAGCCGTCGCCGAGCCATCATGCCCTGGTCCAATAGACCTGCACCCGACGCTCATATCCGGTGTGAAATCGAACGTGCTTCCATCCACGCCATGATATTAGTACAACGCTGTCGGTTGCGATGTGTGATTTTTTCTTCTATTTATTTATTTATTTCGTATTTTACACCCAAACATCCTACATGCTAACTTTAAACTAAAAAACATAAATAATGGGCATACGGTTGTTTAAAAACATAGGACAATAACATGGCTACTTATAATAGTACTTATAAGTGTAACAGAATACAAGATAAAATAAAAAAGAAGAACAGCCAAAAAATAAAAATTACTAATTTTTAAGACCGCGCAAGGCATCGATCGCCTGGAGATGATAGACACTTATGGAGTCATGAAATATGTCTATGTTAAAATATGTTTATGTCATTACTCATGACATATGGATATCGATATTCGAATAATGTTTGGATAAATACTATCATGTTTGCTATTTGAAGAAGATATTATATATATAGTTTAGGTAACTTATTATATATATAAGAAGATACCTAAACGACTTCGAATGAGTATTAGAACTTTATTCTCTTCCAAGGTCCAATCTTTCTATAAGAATACTAGCTGACCCGGCAAACGTTGTTTTGCCATATTAATTTTTGGGGTGGGCTACCCTTATCACTTAGGGGTATGAAAAATAGATAGTAGCCGATTCTCAGACCTACTGAATACGCATATAAAATTTGGTAAAAATCAGTAAAGCCGTTTCGGAGGAGTAAGGTAAATAACATTGTGACACGAGAATTTTATTATAAAAATATTTTGTTATATCAAAATTCATTAGGATCAGTTTACAGCATTACTAATAAAGAAACTAGTATTTATCTTATTTCAATTTGATGGTCGGGGATCTGCCTGCATGAATTTTATCTGTTACCTGTTGGAAGACTTCTGCATATTTGATCATTGTGTTTTTTGTTTTAAATGTTTTTTTAAGGAGACTAAACGAACTAATTACTGTCGCATTAAAAATATTAAAAAGTAGAACTAGGTATTATCTATGAATATATCACCATAATACTCCAATTGACATTATCTCTTACTAAAAATTCTAATAAATCCCTTCAAACTGTCTATGCGAAAGAATTAAAAAAGCGCTTTTAAAAAAAGTTTAAATCTTCTATATAGCCGAGAATGCAGCGAAAAATTGTCGAATGAATGTCGCAAAATGTCACGTCAGTCGACGAAGAGAAACACCCGAATTAAATTCCTCTTACAGCGGAATATCCACGTGCCGGGCGTTTGAGAGGCACAAGGGGTGGAACAAGTCTTGACGAAAATTAGATATTATATTTACTCATTATGACTGCTTTATATTGCTATGTTAAATGAAACAAAAGGCTGAGTTAGCCACAAATGAGGCATTCAAGCTGTGGCTTACGTATGAAAATGATATCGTAAAAAATTAAGTTAAATAAAAAAGTTAATTAAACTGTTGTATACTGAGCTGATACATGCTCTTTCATGCATAGACTTCTGACGATATATTTTATTATTATTCTCACGAACTCATAATATTCGTAGTAATAAAGATCCTCGAGGGTTGTTTTCCTTTTTTTCCAATAAACAGAACACTGTCAGCATTCTACAAGTACATTTTGTTAATATTAACACTATTAGTGGAATGCTGTGTTGCATGCATATGCATGCAATTTACATATATGAAGTAAACCTGAAACTTTTATTTGTTGCGTCAAATATTGTGTGCAATTTTTTTTTTCTGTTTTGTGTACATCCATTTGAGGATCGCTTTGTCCAGCGGCGTGCATTGTTTACGGAAGAGCTGTGGTTATTATGTAGGTTCCTATGGCTATTTTAGACCAAATACTCCCTGAATGTAGTCTCTCGTTGTTACTGTCTGAGTTTCCATGTCTTTCAATATTAACGTTTACTACTATTTCAAATTTATTAATTCTAAATCTTTCAGCAAGTAGCGTATCACTTTTTGTCAAAATTTCGTTGACACATAACTGCCCTGTTACATGACACATATATGTATTAATTTTACACTTTTAATTTCTATTATTAAATAATTTATAATTACAATTTATAAAAAAAAATGTAATATTTCTCTGTTATGAACTAAGAAATATTTAGATATGCATTTACGTAAAATACGTATTGTATATAAAGAGAAATTATTAAATGGACATATAAAATACTTCATTATGTATACTAATTACTTACTGTATTAATTCAGTCCACGATCTCAAAAAACAGTTGTCGCGCATTTTATAAAAATCATATTGCTGCTTTTTATATATTTCATAAGAGCATCAAAATGTACAAAAATTAAGGTTTGAAAATATTAGGCCTCTTAATTATGTGATGAGATATTTAAAAGAACAGCTATAATTTTGAAACATTCATTTTAATTAATAACCCCCAACGCAAAAAAGTGGTGTTATATTATGTTGACGTGTGTGCGCCTCTATAATCTATAGATCTACCTATAACACCTTGGGAGGTTTTAAAATTGTCTTTGATTTCATTTGTAATGAAAATGTAATACAAGAAGAAGAAAAAGTAAAAGTATAACAAAATAGCATTTTAACTTAATATAAAAATGGCAGGCGACTAAAATTGATTTATTCATACGTACGTACGTGTAGTATTAGATGAGTAAAATGTGAAACGTCTGCAGCGAACTGATTCACTGCTTAGCGATTCAGATTGCGTCCTGAAAGGCCGACCCGGTTTAAAGCGGTCTTATCTATAAAGATACGGAAGCTAAATACATTATCAACAATTACGTTCGCTTCGGTTTCGTATGCAAATCTCTTTGTTAAATATTGTTATGAAGTTGAAACGATACGCCGTTATGCCCAGGAATGGGACCGTATTTTAAGAAGAGGATTTGTATCTGACTTTATCGCTGCGTCGCGTAATATAAAACTCTACGGTGAATTTTTTTATCTGTTAACCAATGATAACAATTTTACTAAACTACCTATTATTTAAATAACTTCTACTTTCTATTTTTAATCTATATTTACGTGTCGGTAGCATCGTAGCTCTTAAACGAATTTACCTATTATGATGCGTTTTTTTATTTGAAAGATTATTCTGTTCATCCATTTATGAGGTATTCTCATTTGTAATTAATATGTCGGTATTTGTTAAATTGTCTTCAATTTCACTTGTATGACTGTAGAATATAAAATGTGATCTTTAACGGAAAATTTCATAAGCTTAGGATAATGTCTAAATTGACGATTGTTTCACTATGTATTATTTTTGTAAAGATTTTGTATATTATAATTATTTAATATATTGTTTTATCGTCATTGAATGACCGTGGGTTTTTCGTATTAGGTATATATATATATATAACTTAAACAATAAAACAAAATCACTGTTTCATCAACATTTTGCGCCGGACAATAACTAATTACAATACTTTAAAAAATTTAGTACCACACTTAAGACAAAGCAGAGCTATTAAATTTGCATACCAAAAAAGGCTGTCATTTTCTTTAAGCGAGGAGAGATTACAGTTGTATTCTTTTTCAGGCTACGAATAGGTATATTACGGCAAGCAAGTGCTTTAAATATTTTTCTAAGTAAAAAATATATTTTCATCTGATTAAACAATAGCTTATTTATTGTGGGACATACCAGTGTTGATTGTATTATATAAATAGAATAATAGATGTAACGAATAGAATATATTGAAATATATATTGATGTGAGATATATGAACTTGACTCTTTTGATAAGCCTAGATCTGATAACTCTAATAGTTGGAACCTTTGAAAATGACGACTATTTTATTTTATTTCTTCGGAGACCACAGTTTCGAGTCGAATTATACCAATATTAATCCTATAATGATATAATTATATAAAACAATAACAACGTTCTTCAAAATAAAAGGCATTGTCCTAATTTTGGCAGATCGTAAGCAAGATATTTCATTCTTGAGATCACATAGTCTTCGCATTGCCGGTCTAAATGTGGTTGCGTGCAGATGACATTACTATTCAAATCCTGTTCCATTACAAGGACTCTACCCACTTGCCCTAAATTTCAAGTGCACACACAATATACCTGCATATGTAACCCAATGGAACGCTTGTGATTGCTTTGCGTTGTAAGTGATTTAACGCTGAGTAAGATATGCTAATCGAACTGAAGCCTTGAATAATGCAATTATGAAGTTCGAGTACTGTTTTCGATATAATTAAACGTGGGCTCTGCTTTTCTATTACCTATAAATATACAACATATACATTTTTTATGTTTATATTAAAATTTAAACTTTTTAATTATATTACAAGTGTGAAAGTGTATTTTTCAAAGTAGTAGTAGGTAGTGTATTAAGCAATTAAAAGATAGATAGTACACCTTTTTTCCGTGAACGCGGATTATTATAATACTAGCGACCCGCCCCGGCTTTGCACGGATATAAAAAATATATAAAAACCTTCCTCTTCAATTACTCTATCTATCAAAGAAAACCGCATCAAAATCCGTTGCGTAGTTTTAAAGATTTAAGCATACAAAAGGATATAGGGGAAGAAAAAGCGACTGATCCAGACCAATTTATTTCCAAATATTTTCAAGCAAAAACTATTATCTTGAAGTCATCAACAGAAGGCCTAGTTTCTAAACGAATTTAGTTCCTATTCTGGGCTTCTAGTTACCTTAGTGAATCCAATTTGCGACCCCAGCGCTACGTCCCAGTAATAGGATTTTTTGTCTATAAAATGCGTTACAATCGCCTCTAGTGTATTTAATAACTTTTTGTTGACCCACTCTGTGTATCTAATAAAGCTTATGTATAAAGTTCTATACTTATGTATATTTTGTACAAAAAATAATTCTTTTAATATTAAACTATATTCGTTCATGTGTTTATATTCATTAAATGTGTGATGTTAATAAACATCCGTCACCAACTTTTGCGTTTAGGTATATAGTCTTAAGTAGGGATTTTCTTATACCTACCCAACTCTTTCATATAGAACGGGGCGCAAATGTAAAACTTCAATCTTGACAGCCATCGCGCATGTGACTATGACATAGACCGCTTTGTGTTTGACTAATGTAGAATGGTTTTATTACGACGATACATGCTGTAATGTTATTATTACGAGGTTTGAAATGTTTTGAAATTGAAAAATTTTGTTTGAATAAACTAACATGGTTTCTATGTTAACCACAACAGAATCAATTAGACTTCGTAAGAATGCAGTAAACCCGTGTTTAAGAAAATGTAATGTTCAATACTATGAATATTCGTGTGACATAGCTTTCTTTAAAGTTTTGCCTTCTTTAAAGTTGATCAAGTAGACAGAAAATAAGTCAATACACAATATTTCATTGGCAAACGTGACAGTTGAATGGGCAGTTCAATTCCACCTCGTAATTAAGCAGTCATCTGCGTGAACAACTCACTTTACGTAATTAAAGCTTTCAACATAGGTCAAGATATGTCGACCTGTGGGTACTGAGAGTGTGCGCGGATGCAAAATCATGACAATTATTTAGGCTTCATTTTCAAATACACCAATCCCACCCCGTTCAATTTGTGCTCGTATGAAATAAACTGTATCTAGATAATAACAAAAAATTGTGGCCGGTGCGTTTACCGAAGTTGTTTTTAAACCTGATCCGAAAACTGACGCAGATGTTATGCCAATAGATTATTTCGGGTCACGGCTACAATTTAACTATTTTAAGAATAAAATAATCATGCATGCATTCTACATAAACTCATAAAACCAAAGATACATAACATACATATAGTAGTGTAGGTGACATGATAGCGCCGGCGCATCATCTGATTTGGAAATCTGCCATCGTGTTATATTTGTTTATTTTATAAGACTAATCCGAATGTCGAATCTCCATATAAATACCATGAGCATTGAATTAGCCGCAAACACGATACTTTACATCGTTGTTGATCTCGACGAGTTATCTCGGAAGTGAATGCATGAGTTGTAGCATATCCCATACATATTTATCAGCCGTTGTGTGTTAGTTGAAGCAATGTTTCCATGTACAATTTTATATATTATCTGAGTGCTACATTGCGCAATGGTCATTTGCAATTTAGATCTTATCGGGCTATTATTTAAGCTTGCATCTACTTGCATTGGATACGCAGGCCACGTATAAATTCCACAGTTTATTTATATAATTTAAATAACCCGCTGTAGTAATTTAAATCCTATCGCATCGAGGTACTGTTAGCAAACGTTCTATTAAATATTTAAAATAATCTATGTGTAGCAGTAGCGATGAGATATTGTCACCCCTTTTTGTTTTAGCCAATCTAAAGTTTTGAATTCCTTAAATTCCGCATTTCATAAAAGTTTTCTTTACATAGGTACATCCCTAAGTTCAATTTTAAAACAAGGTTTAAGATTGCAATCCAGATCGAAGTTTTGGGCGTACTGCAAGATTAATAAAAGATCAAGGTTTATATAAAAACGGTTACTGGTACTTGGTCGTCAACGACAACCTGGCTCAGAAACTCCCATCGTATAATTATCGCCTGGGCAACTATAACGTGAGATTACTCCACATAGCAACGAATTTCAGTCGCTCGCGCGCTACGCGCGCAGGGCGCGGCGCGAGCGAGTCCTTGCTCTGTGGATTACTCCATCGTCGTAGAAAACTGCTCGATGCTGTGTTCATGTTTAAGCTTTGTAATAATATAATTGGCTCGGCCTACATTTTCTCTAAAGAAACAAGTAAGTGTTCTCCGTAGTATTATAATATGCTGCAAGAAGCATAGCCTATTTGCTGTCGACCCGACTCGCACAAACCTGGGTTTCTATTCGCCAATGAATAGTCTAGCAAGGATTCACAATGCTGTGCTAAATTCGGTATCAGAACAACCAAACGGTGTCTAGTCGAGTATAGTAATTATAGACATCTTGTTAAGGCAGTTTTTTATTATGATGTCTATTTTGTGCTTAATTTTTATTTTTGCATGTTGTTCACGCCTGTAATTGAGGCTGTACTTTTACCATTTTGTGTCTATTCTTTTGTAATGCTGTCCTGTTGGTGCGACTTTTTTAATAAAATAAAATAAATAATACATATATGTAAGCCATTGGTTTTGTTGTTAGTACGTGGGTACATTGGAGGGTTTGAAATATTTTATTCATTAAAAAGTTATTGATTCAGATGTTGACTGCCTCCTTCTCATTCATAACCTTTGCCGAAGCCGGGTGGTTGTGGTGGTGGGAAGGTGAATTATCTACTTTTATTGAGATATTTCTGAATATCCGTGTTTACATAGGACTAGGAAACATCTGGTTTTGATGAACTGAATACTTCGCATTCAGCATGGTGGCACTTGAAATCTTGCCAGCTTCTTTTAAGTGGCTGAATGTTCATTTGTATCTATTGCCCGTTAAATATTTTATTAATAATACTAAAATCAACAAATCGTAAATGAACTACTTGTTTAAAGGAACGACGTGTCGAAACCGTAAATCAGCTTGTTATAACATCACGTGGAGTCTTAAAATAGTCTTTTATTTAAGAAAATAAATGATCTCATAAACATTTTATGCAATAGGATGGAACAAATAGTTATTCAAATTATTACCACTGTATAAATAGTCACTTTTGAGAACATCACTCAGTCCTCGTAGAATAAGCATTAAATCAGCAAATTGATTCCCATGTTGCCTTTTCCGTGTCCTCTAAACAGAGCAATCGTGTCTAAAGCTTGTAAAACCGATAATGTCCTTTTTTAGATTGAATATTTTGTATTATTCATTTATATTACGTGGAAAAGTGAAAAGAATTGCTAGAACAATATTATTATGATTTCACTTTCGCGACACACGCTCTCTCGGCCGGTGCGTTTTGCATGGTTGCCCGCTTCGTTTTATTAAACCGTACAATATTTCAAAATTAACACGAACACCTGACAGGTGAATGTTTTATTCATTTGATTAATGTTTATTCCTTTTTTGCATGCTAAGTCCTTTAATAGACTTTTAGGAAGTATTCAATCTAGCTTAATTTAAATCCATTATCCGTGTATATTTAAGTATTTGTAATTTGACAAAATGTGGAATACCTTCTAATGATCCGTTCTTCCTCTCTGAAACTTGTAACTTAACTATTTGAAGTTTCAATATCTTGTTCTTTTATTATACCGCAATAGTAGCTATACCTATCAATTCAATTGATCTGATTGATTACTTACCTATATCAAAATTCAGTTATGAAAATTGTTGAATAGAAATAGGTTATCCTCTATGTTGTCACTAAACTCTCGCTGGAATTAAAGTTTGATTTAGTTTAGATCTGGAAATCTGGCTGCGGCCTGCGCAACCTGCAATACCTTTTCTTGTGTTGGAAGATTCATCATCAGCCTGGAGGTCCTACGGTAGGGACACAACCCATTGTAAGGGTTATGACAGTAGTCAATAGGTATAGTACATACGTGCAAGTTGGCACTTATCAAAGTTTTATTTCTAATATATTGCGGTTCTCACGATAGTATGATTTCCCTTAATAAGCCTAAGCCGTGGGGATGAAAACTATTATGCATTTAAGAATCTATAATATACTTAGGTTATCTTTCTATGGGTCATTTTCCCTCTAAATATATTTTATATTTTGTTATTTCTTAGATTATTGTTTTTATAATCTTTTTAATATATATGATTACAGAAGTTACAGATATAGTACCCACTACCCACTATTGGAAAGCTCTGCGAACAAAACTTTGTCATGTTGATAGTTATAGAGAATAGTAATCTTATTATAGAAAGAAAAAAAAATCAATCTCATTAAGGCGTTAGCATTGACCTTAAATAAATATTTTGTTGAATTTACAGATCGTACCTATTTAAAACGAGCTGAATTATTTTATTTGAAACACATTTTCTGTCATAACTCTATTCAACTTTAACAATGACCGTTAACTTTGCCATTCATGTCGCTCAGGGGCAAGTGATAAAATCTGACAAAATATCCCCATTTTCCCTCTTTAATACATCTGCCAGCAAGTCTTAAAGTACGGTACTGCCGCGAGCCAGTCGTCAGCTGTTGAGTTTTCACCCGACGCGGACGGCTCGATCTTTGCACATTTATGAAAAAACTTTTCCTTACACATTTAGGACATTCACGACTTGACTATAATTCCTAAATCGCGAATTGTTATTTCAATATAATAATTTTAAAACTTAAATTCCGTATGAATTTTTATTTCGTAGAAGATCAGAAGGCCCGCTTTTCTCTTTCTAATGTCACGGAGTAGAATCAGTTTTTCAAATTTCACACTTTTATTATCACAAATATTATACAACAATATTGCTTTTTTATATTTATATTCAACAATACAAAATATGTACATTCTTATGTATTAATTTTTCTCTTGCATATTGTTATCTGTATCCGTTTGGGTGGTACAAAGGAAATGACATCCATGTCCTTTCATGTCGCATACTCATAAAGATCCTTATGAAAACGCCTATTGTTATTTTACAGTGATTTCTTGTTATAATATAAGGAAAACAACTATCAGAACATCTCTATAGAATTTCTCTTTGTTGTGACAGACTGGGTGCGACCTCTCTTTTGTATATGGACGTTAAATTCATAGTTTTGTATGTCACATTCTTTGTTATCTGAATTCGGGTATATTCAAATATTTGTTTTGTTCCATTATTATATTTGTTAGGCTGCTTCAAAGTATTGTACAAAAATGAATGTATGAATTTGAACGATAAAACACCTACTTGTATTGGAAATTCCATAGTAAAGCTGTCAACTTATCCTATACTTATTTATTGCTGACACATAAAATGAAATGGTGATAAAAAAATGAACATTGCTTAAACTGCCTTAGCAAGTTATACTTAATCTCAAATATAAATGGGACCTTGGGCAACAATTGGTTGCCGATAATGTTATTCTGTTTTTTCTATTATTTTTAACTTAAAGCATTGCAAAGGAAGTCGCTGGCTTTAATGTGCCTGCAATATTATTTTTAATGAACGATGGTCGAGGAAAACTCATTCGATGATGGGCGGGGACAGAAGTGGACGCAGGTGTCAAACTAATTAATCTTAAAATGAGTTTCCATTTATTATTTTAAAGAGTGCATTCAGATTGAGGAGGTGTGGCCTGTGAGGGTCGGAGAGGTAATAGCAGGGTGAAGAGTTGATACTCCATTTCACCGCGTCATCGCAATTCAATGTTAATTATACCGGCGCAAATTGATTTTAAAATTTGTTTTAAATTATTTGGAATACTTCGTATTTTAATCACAATGTTTGTATCAACGATCAATATAAATTAGATCTTATCTCATGAAAACATTCCCTGTATACCTAAAACATATTTTTTAATTCTTCGTACTGCATAATCAATATGACAACTACTTCATTTGTACTTCTGCAAGATATCTTTATTTCAGCAATACAGACAAGAAATGAAATTGAAGACAATTTAACAAATTTTCAGAAATAGCTAAACTCCATCTCAATCACATCTGCTATGAAACAAAAAAACCCACATCGAAGTCGGTCCATTCACTTAGGAACTACGATGCCTTAGACAAACTTATAACACCCCTCTTTTTTCGTCGCAGATTAAAATATTTCACATTTTGTATGCTTATTACGAAAATACACAAATTTTTCTATAAAGGTCACTCGCCTTTTAAAATGGTACAAGTTTTAATACGCCATTCAATTATTTTTATCTATATATCTAATTGCAGCTTGGTCGGTACGCCTGTGGATGCTAAAATAGGTTAGGTAGAGCAATATGTAATTCATAGGCAGTGGTTGAAAGTGTTTGTTGTAACTTGAGTTGTGTGGAAACAAAAAGTTGTCTTGTGGTTTTCACCTTTGTGAACCGTAGCCTATATAACTTTAAACTTTTGTTACGTGGAATAAAGTTATAAAGCTCTCCCACTTAGTAAAAGTGAGAGCTGGTTGGTGATGTGAGTTTATAACACTTAGGGGCTAAACAAAAAGTGATAAGTCCTCTGCACTCCTCTTTTATATGATCCTCTTTGATATATGTTTTGATGTTATGTGCGTTTAACATATGGTCGAATAAATAAAATCTTATTAAATTTAAATAAGCTTTAGAAATATGATGAGAATTATTCAAGCACGCTTGAGCGGAGGTTAAGTTTTCTTATACAAACAAGCTGTGCAAGTGTATTAGGTATACTGGCAAAAGTTAATAAGTAACTATTTTGTTGTTTGCTTCTTTCTTCGCAACCGAATGCCTCGCTACTTTTATGAAAAAAGTTTTTCTTGCACTCTTACCTTCACCCGAAATTCATGTTTTGTGCAAAAAAAATTGTTATTGATGTTTTAAATAGTTATAACTTGTTAACAAAGCGTACATAAGAAAATGCAATCCGTAGTAATAAAGGAAATGAAATAGGTAACCGTGGTTCAGCACAAGTCAGATTTCAAATGTTTCAGTCTTGCCGAAAATATTTCGCTGGTGGAAGTTTGTTATTTATGGCGCACGGGCCTCGACCAGTATTGCCCGCGTTTTTTAATATTTCCCCCGGGAACTTTTTGAAAGTTGTGAGCGTTATCGCTTTATGTCAGTTTAAACACGGGATGAATTAGTCGTAGATGATTATTACGCTTAAATGTTATACTTTACAAACTTTTTATAATCATCCATGCTGTTTTTGTTGGAAAACACTGCGGCTATCATACAGTACTTGTGAATTGAATAGGATGTGCCGACATTGAATGATTTAGAAAAATATTTTAATCACTTAAATGCTAGTAGGTGAAATATATTAAATATAAAAAGTACTTTTAATTAACTGTTTCATTGCTTAACATTTGTGTATATATTTTTAGTTTTGTAATTGATTTTTAATCACCATTCTAATTTCATTTATGCGTTTCCTTCTATAAAAAGAGAAGTGAGTTCTCTCGGAGCAGCCCACAATAGGCACCTCACATTAGAAAAAATATTTTTAGAAGCTACAATTTTAGCTTTTTAGTTTCTAACCAAAAGACATTTGCCTTATCTATTTCAACAGAAATGTTCACAGCGTCTTGCTAATGCGAAAATATATTTGAATGTAATACTTGACATTGGAAAATGGAGCAAATTGAATTTGAAATTTAAGCGAATTCCGAAAGCCATTTACGGTGGTTTGACAGTATTTCCTTTATTGTTTACAGCTAAGTCAATAAAAATATAATGGAAATAAATTATAAACCCAATTTGTCCATCCAATTCTTATGATATAATACTTATTAATTTAGATTTTAATTTCAGCTTTTATTGGTTTCAGGCTTTCTCCGATATAGAAAAATAGATCAACCAGGCCCAGAGGTGCAGCGGCACAAATAAAGGCTTAGATAGCTTAGCAAACGCGATTTGCCTATACTATAAGTTATTAATGTGAGTATGACTATATTAATTCTAAAAAGAGAAATATTTTTATTTTTACTAAAAATCTTTTTACTGAAGCTCGACTCCTTCTGAGTAATATAGGCTATATTATTATATGCCCACGCAAGTAAAGTCGCCAATAAAAAGTAGTTCTTTATATTTCCTTGATTAAATCTGCCGCTTTAAGGGTGGGGTCCATCCTTCGTATAGACTACTGCGAACAATCCACAAGAATGCAGCTATTCAACATTATTTATAAGGCTCAAGATGATTTGAATAGCGCCTCCGCTAGCTTTGTCAACATGAAAGCTTTTCATAAATGAACTGACTTCTACTATGAAAGGTGACTAAAAGCCGTCTGTTGTTATAGAAACTTTACACTCTGGGAAGCGAATTCAACTTATGCCTTATAACTTTTGGTATTAGTTTTAAGTATAATATAACTATTTTATATTACGATGAACTTCTAGCATTGTATGGCATAATAAGTTATGACGGACAATATATTTCTTGCAAATACGACATTCCAAAAAATGTACTTAGTTTACTGTCGGAATGAAAGAAGTTTACATGTTGTTAATGTTATTTATTGTAACTTAATACTTACGCAGGCTTCCGCTGACTTTTGGTTTACTAAAATCACTACTTAGTATAAAACAAATCCTTATATCCCTTTGTATGCTTAAATCTTTAAAACTACGCAACGGATTTTGATGCGGTTTTTTTAATAGATAGAGTGATTGAAGAGGAAGGTTTTTACATAAGTTTTATACCTGTGCAACGCCGGGGCGGGTCGCTAGTATATATATATAAAAGTATAAATTTAAAATCTTTTAAGGCACAAATCGCACGATTTAAAATATTCATGTAATCGTAAATACTATCGATATCCGTAATAAAAGGCATCCAATAATAAAAAGGTGTTTGAATAAAGAATGTCTCGTTATCGGTAAACACGCAACACGCACGTTGAATATCGATATAGTGATGAATTGCGTGCGTGATGTCCGTGCCAACTGATCGGTTGGCATGGACATGATCGCATGATCTCCTACTTGCAATTGGTTACATTGATATGGCGAAAGTAACAGTTTATTGTAAAATTTTATCTTTATTCGTATTTAATCTGTTCACCAACGTGGTAACAACTTTTACTCTATAGTAGGCCACTTTTAAAGTAGATCGCTAAAACAACTTAAATTATTAGCAGTTGTACTTATAAGGACATAAAAATCTTACATTTGAGATTTTTATTGCAAGTATGATCGCATTACATTATATTCTTAAAAACCAAACCAACCAGATCAAAATAAATATTCAATATCATGTACACCAGCCAACGATTTGTCACAGAAATGTGCGTGTATCTAACCATTAATAAAAAGGAATCAATCCCGAGCAAGACAAAGGATCTAGCATCGATATTTATTGGCGTGCTTAGCATTAATCAGGTTGGATCCTGCGCCATATCGGAGGATATCGCTGTTCAAGGTTGAAGAGATCCTAATTTTTCTTTAGGTAAATCCTACTTCAATGCTTAATAAATTATCAGCTGATAAAATATATTTATATCTCATATATATTCATATTCACCGATTCATAGCATTCACCTTTAATGTAATGAAAACTGTACAATTTTGTAACAGAAAGGTAAAAAACCAAGTAATTTCATACATTTCTCATTTCTCAAAACCCAATCAATCCGTTATAAATCGTTAAACAACCGTAACTTTACCTCTGCGATATTTTAACATTTTATAAAGTCTTCGTAGTGGTTCGTAGCCAAAGATTTTTCAGCGTAGCTTCCACGTAGCGCCCGCCCTAACTCGCCCTACACAGTTTTCCCGCGCCAGGAGCCGTGCGTAGCGGTTTTCAGTTAGCACTGTGAGACAACAGTGGCCGGTTGTGTCGGGTCTATCCCTCCTTCGCGTTCGTAATGTGTGACAATAATTGTTGCTTCCTCTTTTAGCATCTGTTTTTATAAACTTTATTATATCAACTATTGTATCTGAATATTAATAGTTTGTTTTACATAAATGTACTTTTTAATCAATGTTCGTTGTATAAACTTTATTATCTAGTAGTGAAAAGGAATAAAATACTTAGCACTGGGTAAGTTTTTTACTTTTCTCAATTGTAATTTCTTTAATAATCCGGAATTTATTTTTTATCTTTTTTAATTATTGTTTTTATTTAAAGTCACATTGATCATTATTATTTGAATGCGCCAACCATTTAATATTTTATTTTTACAGTTCATTTCATAAGTGGTATCAGAACTAAAAGTTTTATTCTTTTGATAAGGTAGTATGTATACACATATGTAGGTGCATATACTTTTATTACAATTTTTTGTATTTTATTATTTTTAACACTTTTTTAAATATATATCTATTACTCATAAATATATATTGAAATAAAAAAAAATTTTGTTCAGAAAACTATAGAAGCATACTTGTATTATTTTTACGTTTTTAAATAGTTACTTTGATGTGATGCTTTTCAAACATGTATCACAAACACGCAGTCACGGTTGACCTCAATATATATTTATTATAACTAACATAAAACTCGTCCTACATTTATAACTGAAGAAAACATTGTTCGGGGTCGGAATGAAATGATTTCAATAGTTACAACGTCCATTTCAGTTACTATTGTGGCTTAGCTCCATTTTCTCCAACAAGAGAAAGCCTTACTTCACACGATTGCTAAGATGTTTAATGGCTTCATTTGAGCATGCATTTAAGACCAAAACGTTTGTGTCGCCTTAACAATGACACGGATGATGCGTGTTGATGCCTTTTCATTTCTGTTTACAGTAATGCAAAAATGCAGTAATGGAATGTATGTAATGGAATTACCATGTTTAAAAAACTTATCATTTTTGAAAGCAACGCATGTGTTCTAATAATATAGTGGATTATGATATAAGTGTGTAAAGTTGATGATTGCTGCGGAGGTGGTAATAATCAATACTCACGTGTATAATACGACGTTTTTCAACACACTTGAGAATAAACATAAATTAAAAATCAGTTTTATTTAGTAAATAAAAAGTTTGTCATGAAATTTAACTTAAGCGCGCGTATTTAATAATGACAACCACAGACTAGCTAAACTGCTTTAATTAAAATAAGAATGAGGTTGCTTATACAAAAAATATAAAATTTTATTTGAATGAAAGACTTATTTATTAAACAAGTAAGACACTAATTTAATTGAACGCGATAACCCAATGTGATTTTATTTCGTATGTAATTTATATAAACTCTTTTTTGAGAACAGAGACTTAACAATAAGTTTTTACTACATTATAGCACTAGTGCGTAGTAGTAATCAAAATGTCATAGTTTGGTTACAATCACCTTTATATACCTAAGCACGGTGCAATATGAGTTACTTTATGAGGAAGTATGTTGAAAAAAATTATACGTTATTTTCGAATGTTTATTAAATACCTACAATCTACATTTTCTTTTTTATCAAGAGCAACATGACAGTTTTATGCCCTTGTTGAATTTCATATGAATTTTATTTATCAACACTATTTACGTCTTTTTATTTATAGTAAGTTCATTGATAGTACAAAATTTATTTTTTACTTTTTAGTGCATTTTGAGGTTGAAAATTAATTAATTTAATACCTAGTTTTAAACTTAAAAAAATCTGTCTTCAAATATTCAAATGTAATAATATGTAAATATAGAAAATATTAATCATTTAATTGACCGACGCGCGCCAAGCTTAAAAGGGCTGTCAGTGTTTCATACGGTTTTTGTTGTCTATGCCGAATTTCGATTGGCCGAAAATACAGTCCCAAAGCAATAAAAATCCGCAAGTAGGAAAGGAATTTCACCTTAGTGTAATCAAATTTAACGGGTTGTTCGTGCGAGCGAGCCGTTTTGCATAACAAAATAAAAAGATTATTTTACCATAACAAACGGTGTACGCTGAAATGTAATTGCGTCGTGAAAATCCAGCACCAAATGTTAACTGGATTACCATTGATTAGAATTATGTTGTTATTATGTTAATAGTGAAGGATGTATAGTGTATATCTGTGTGTATACTCGAAGACTTCTCACTGTAGACGGTCTCAACCAAAATGGATATGGATAAAATTATTTTTCAGCATGTTTTAAATGTCGAAAGAATGTTTTGAATCTTTGTCATTGTTTTGGATGGTAGATTAAATTTCTTCAAACAAGATGTCATAGGTTTCATCTCGTTCCTAAAAGTCTTCTACTTAGTTCAGAACTGTTGATATATACGATTTATTTTCCGATTTTTATTAATATCTGGATTTCAGATACACTGAAGATACATAAGCATATAATCTGCACATAAGTTCAGACTCATTTTAGTTCTTTTTACAAATAAATAAACATGTGTCATTTCTTTGTATGAAATTTGGGTGTGTCGCTAGTTTAATTAAAAATACAAAAAAATATTTAAAATGTCAATTATAGTCATTGGTTTTCCCCTCGGTTGAGGTTCGACCATTCACACCGTTTACTCACGCAACGGTACACATAATTAAGATGCCGTCTATTAAACATTTTTCACGTCATGTTAGGTTTAATAAATCGCCTCTAAATCAGTCAGGCGACTTTCGTTTTTACTAGCGACAAGAATCCAACCGTCGCGCCTTGGCACTCTGTTTCTTAAGATTATTTTTCTGCTAAACGCAGCGCCGTGTTAAAAAGAAGGTGCATCCGTTTTTTAGTTAAACTAAATATTACTTTCGAACTAGATAAACTAATACTCAATTATCTAATGCGTATTGCTAGGACGGGTCGCTGTTTGTAGACAGCAGTGGAAGAACTTAAGCTATTACGAATCAAGTCGAGTGGTATGCTAATGGCATTTAAGATGAGAAATGAGCGACATTGCTGTTACGACAGCGATGTCCTAGTGCCACTAAGATCGCGGCCGCATTATGCTTATGCACTGAAATACTGAATATTCATTGTTGCGACGAACAGTATAAGCTATAGCTCTTATATCAACCTCTCCTTTTGCAAGCGCACTGTCTCCGTCACTAATGGCAAGTAACGTTCAAAACATTCATTGCGTACTAGACTCAGCCGCTTTACATCATCATATCTAGGTCGACCATTTGATGTATGAACTATTACGAACGCAGAAAACATATTTTCCAGTTCTCAATCTTTGCAAACCGGAAACAATGAACATCGCACCCCGGATCTATAGGTCAAATTACTCGAAAAATTGGCTTCGGGAACTCTGTGGCACCTTTATTGAAAAGAGGTCGACTTGATTGATATCTTTGCACGTTGAAAGTATAGGTATTTCGATTTACGTCTGCAACAAAAAAGAGATCGACTCAATTTGTTCATGTCCGCTGCGCAATAAACTGTCGAGGGATGCTTTAAGTGAGGATTTATCTTTTTTACGAAATTAGGATTCCCGGTGTTTAAAATGTTAAATGACCAGATTGTTTTAATGAAGCGCTTTTCAGTTGCGACAAAAAAGGAAATGTTTCTGTTTTTGAAAGACAGTTTAAACCTCCGACACATTGATTACAAGTTATATCTCATAAATGGATAGATTTTCATAACTAAGAACCAGATCGATCACATCAGTATTCTAACAAAATAAAAAAGGGATGGTAATGATTAGTATGAACCTTCTACTACCATATCTGTTTCCTATATAAAAAAACACTCATGTACATTGTACGTATTAAAATTTGGTTGATTGTACAAATCGGCCTTTTCCTATAATAGTTATTTTCAAATGCATAATATGTAATTAATATAGTAAGTATTAAACTTTCAATTTGCGCCGAATACTGCTTTTTTTAGACCTATTGTGGTTCAAATAAAACAAACGTCGTACACACTGTTTAAACCGTCACAAGAGCTCACCGTGATAGATGATATTCGAGAACAATTAATCTTGGGCCAAAATATGCGGACGATTTGCAAGCGCGGTTCGGCCTAATGGGCGGGGGGATTATCACGGGCCCACGATTCGCTCCAGACTGCGTCATTACCGAAAAATATATCCTCCACTGATAAGTATATTGTGGACTCAAACTTGTTGAAGGATATTTAGAGGGTGTTTACTGTCTATATATTAAGTTTAAGAAGTATGAAATGTCGAATTTACAAGTTTACTTTAATTTTCTGGCCTTAATGTCCAAGTACATAAAAATTATATTTATAATAATGTATAAGTAGTAGTATGTAGTTTATAGTATATAATGTATATATACCCAAACATTAAAGTTTATAAAACAATTTAAATAATATCATAGTATTCTGCGAACAATCAAAAGTAACATAAAACATCGCTGATATTGACATAATATGCTTAGTCGTCTCGGGAAGCAATAACGTGACAGTATAACCTCATATATCATGTGGTGGGGTTTCATAACGGGGAGAGGAGCGGACATTGAAGGCGCTGTTATGCAACTTCAGTGTCCTCGCGTAATGTCTTGCATAAATTCACTTTAATCGCATAAGAAAACACCGCCAGAATATACTTGAACACTGCGCTTTTACGCTAATTTAAGTGTTTGTGATAAGAAAAAGACGCTACAGATTTTCGTTTTTTTTTTGTGAGAATGTCAGATAATCTTTTTGGATACATATCCAAATACAAATCAATCAATAAAACTACACAGTTTTATCAATGTTTTTCAATATGTTGGGAGGAAAACAATCGGAGGCTTGTCTCATGCTTAGTATAGACCGCCAATGGTTATGGCTCTATATGGTTGAGTTAGAAACGTACCAGTGAACCTGGCTGGCGCGAATATAGACAATATGTTATTAATAGACAGAATGCGCGAATATTCTTATAATAATATATACGTATCTTTATATTTATCTATCTATATATTATAGGTATGTCAAATGATATATTTCTAACCGATTATAAACGTTATACGTTTAATATGCTAAACGTTTTCATTTGATGTCATACTGAAATAATAATGGAGCAAATGTTCCGTTAATTGGTGATACCTGTTCGATGCAAAATCCATATAATATAATACCTAATAGCAACTGGTTAATGTTTGTTGTGCACGTTCTGACTGAATCTTTGATTTCAAGTAACTAGTTCGGTAATTAGTTCGCTTTGTTTTTGAGAATTATCGTAAAGTACTTGTAATTGGACGCGATACATTTAATTAAACAGTTGGTATATTATTTTTTTAATTTGATAAGCATGTAAATAAGGTGATTTCGGTTGGGAAAAAACGTAGAGGATATGATACATGTGGTGGTAATATAAGACGGACGCAAAACATTAATCTCAATAATTTGAATCTCCTACAAGGAAATTGGTCTTATATAAAATAGAATTCTCTACACTATAATCTTAATAAACTATGCTAACAATATCTTATAATGTAAGCTAGTTTGTAATTACCTAACGCTTAAATTATACAGATTTTGATGAATGTAAAGATAGTCATGGTTTGTATTAATTTTACGCAAGCATATAATAGTATTAGTATAGTATTGACGGGCTTGTTTTCCGCAACTCGACGTCTACTATGCGCCTATTTTGCGTATTGAGCCGGGCGGCTAGTCCTGCCATCCCAGCTCCTCCAAAAAGTTTATCAAACCTCTGGTGTCACCAATAACCTCGGGGAGGGTCCGTGGTGACCCCAAGCATATAATAATCTATGTACATATAAAACAAAGTCCGTTACACCATTTATAATTCAAGAACAGATGGATCGATTTTGATGATCTCTAATATGTTTTATTCGTCTAATCCGTCAATAGCGGCATACCTATTAAAATTATAGAAAATTTCACGAAAACGTGTTTATGAAGAAATAAAATTAATTTCCTGATTTATTTCATAGTATGACGTTTTTATTCGGAATACTGAAGCGATGCGAAGTTCGCAATGTCTAGTAGGTACTAGTTAATATATAAAGTAATAAATAATTATGTATTTATACAATTATTTTCCTTTTGTTCCGATGTTTATTTCAAATGTTTTATTTAAATTTTATCGATTAAATTGTTAATAATTTAACTTGCACAATGTTTAGAGTGTATTTTAAAAGTAACAAATGAATTGTTATTAAAGACATTCCAAATTAATGTTGCAGGAAATCAGCAAATCGTATTGAGGGATATATGGGATGCGATAATAAATTGAAATGTGGAATAAATTATTGTAGCAAATGAAATGCGAGTAAGCATAACAATCCAAAATTCATGTGTATTTTAATTATTTAACAATTATATGTTTATTGATAGTAAACAATAAATTGACAAAAAATTTGCGTCCATTTTATTTACTAATTGTTTTAACCATTGTGTCATGTTATTAACTGAGCTACAAAGGTTCGTCGTGCACGCATTTATTTATTTTTTAATTTGAAGTTGTTTATTCAAAGCATTATCGTTAATGCTAAAACTAATATGTATTAGTTTCTTTATTTCTTATTGATTTTCATTTAAAATCTAGAAATCATAGTAATCAAAGTCTAGAATCATATAAGCCGTATTTCGCTCATATGTCGCACATATCACAGGCAAATAGAATTTCTGAAAACTTAATTTATCTGTAATTATTGTTATGATACTTAATATAGTTGTTTCTATAGTTTCCTCTTGTGCAGGTGATAGTAGATTTTGCATTTTTTGAGTGGTATCGGATGTTAATAATAGAAACTGTACGTGTTTTCACTGAACACAATGTATTTTATTTAAACTGTATTGTCTTAATTTTGGCAGCTTAGATGTAGCATATAAACAAGCTGAGAAACTTCCACAGCAATATCCACTCGTAATTGCGAACATTGTATAATATATTAGAAATAGGAGCCCAATGTTATGCAGGTTCCATGTTAACGACGGTATTCGGATATCCGAGGAAAGACGAGGTGTGGCGAACTGGCAAAGTTATAATAAGTTGGGACGACACCTTCGTGACAGCATTGTCTTTTGATACGATGTGACGGAGCGCTGTTATCGTAAAGGGCCATCTACATACTAAGTTGGTTATACGTCAAAACTTTCATGACTTACCCGCGCCAACTTTAAGCTCCTTTGTACTCGGGAATTTAGAATGTATTTTATTCAAACAAAGGGCGATCGACTTAATGCTTTTAATATTTAACACGGTTGTTTTAGTGGTGGAAATCTATTCAGGGTGGTTTTTGAAAATTTTATCGAATTTTTTTATGACGATCTCGGTTTTCTTTCAATATATTGAAGCCCATATGAGGCGGAATATAAGTCAAGAGTTGGAAAACTATTTTTTATTAACAAGTTTGACATTCTTAACTGTAGTCAAGAAGAGATTAAGACTTGAATTTATGGCCTAAGAATTAAAAATCTATTGCAACTTATTTTTGTACCAAAATCATGAAATTATAAAGCGGTTGCAAAAAAATAAAAAAGGGATGAAAACTTTTTTGGATATGGAAGCGGAGTGAACTACTGATTATAACTTATTTCATTAAGAAATACGAGATTTATGATTAAAGTGTATTCAATGTAGTCATAATGGCTCTATATATTTCAAGTGTTGTTTTCAGGTGTCTCATAAACTTCAACATCGACGTTGGTTTTTTTACTTTAAATAAGAACTTAAATTACTACCTTAAGCTCAAGCTGTATGCATTCAAAATTAAAATAATTTCATTCAGGATTATCCACTTTACATGAAGTATGTATTCAGCTTTCAACTGTTAATTTACTAAATAAGATTAATCGCTTATCTAAAGTCGTGAATCACGACTCTATAATCCAATTGTAATCTTTATTTTTATTAGGAAGGATTAAGTCTTGCATTGAAATCGTTGCTTGAACTAAAGAGCCCCTAGACGGTTGTACATACAATTGTGTCCTGGTTAGGAGTAGGTCATCCGCTAGTTAATATTCAAGGGGTCGTAATATCATGGATTCCACGCGCGTTTCGAATCCACCACCGAGTCTGAACGAGCTCTCGAATACTCCCTTTTAGCTACCTAATAGAGTAACGTACGGCTATTCAAAAGCTACCCGAATGAGGCACAAAAACATGAAGCGCAATTTGAAATTCATTTTCAGTTACAAAACTTCATGCGGTGTGAAATTTATTACTGCAACGTTTGAAGCTAACCAATGATATATTATGCTTATACCTCTTTATTTAAGTAATAGTTTAAATCCACAAAATTACTATTGTTATTTAATACGCAATACCCCAAGGGATACATTAGGCACGTATAATAATGCCAATGAGGCATTCCCCAATTATATCCATAACCATAACCTGATTTCGCATTCATTACTTTACTTTTAATGAAATTTAATCCAAAATTTTGTGGTTCGCTGGTCCAATTTAACAGCTGAATGAATTTATTTCAGTGTCCCCAAGAAGTATTTCAATATAAGTCTTGCTTCAAGTGACACTAAGGTTGGATTTATACGTGTATAGGCCGAACCAAGTTTTCGCGTTCAACTAACGCAAAGTAACTCTGAAGATATATAATATGCTTATTGTTGTTTAGTATGCTATCATATTCATTTCAATACTTCATATAAAACTAATTTAAATATCTAACATTAGCTGTGATCTTACTTTTAAACATTATCTGGACATGTGTTTATCCACTGTAATTATGAATTTTCCATATGTCGGCCAAAGCTTTTATATATTGTTTTTAATTATGAAAACTCGGGTATTTGCACAAAAAAATAATATACATTTCAGCGTTTAATCATCGAGCCTTACTTACACTAATTAATATTTACATCAACCGTACTTTAAAATTTTAATTTAAAGATTTCAGTGATTACACTTTATACGTTTCATAACATGGTTTAGCTACACGATAAAATTTATTTTAAAAAAAACTGACCTCAAAGTACACTGTCTTCAAAATGTAAATACCTATACTTAACAGAAAAAATCATTCTACGAAGTAAATATTTGGAAATAGTTTTTAAAGTCGGTAAAATAGAGCACAACGGTCTGGAAACGGTACAGTATACAAAATAAGTTAATTTTTTATTGTTTCAGCTGGGACCGATGCGGTGGTCATTCAGCCCCAGTAACCCACGAATGCCGTAAGCTCGAGGAGTGGTTGCGCAGCCATCGCCGTGATGAGCACAACCCGCCAAAATGCGTCGGCGGCCATTTTAAACAGGCAACGGATCCGTTTGTCGTCACGAGATGGCCGTCAGCGCCTGCGCATACTACGCGATCATGCGTGCTCAGACTCCGCAGCGCTGTTATGAAATGTGGAAACATTGCAAGTGGCGACAGAAATCACCAAGGACAAACGCGGCCGTTAGAGTTCCCAGATAGAGATTATTTATACATTTAGAGGCCTAAGTGTTGTGTAAATATAGTGGTGTGTAGATTTAAGTATGGAAGGTCGTGGAGCCCGCACACCGTTGCTGGAATGTGGGGACTACCACCCGCACAAGACGGCAGCTCCCCGGTGCTGCTTCTGGCTGGCCAGCCACGTCAATGTGAGGAAATGCGTGGCCGGCGTCATGTTGCTCTCCGTCCTCACCATATTCTTCTATACATATTACGTGACGGCACCTTTGACAAGGTAAGAAGAAAATATTCATTTATCAATAAATATTTCTCTTTATTAAATAGTTGTTTATAGATGATATTGTAATGGGTTACTAATGTAGCATTCTAACTTTTAATATTCCTAATAATAGTACTAATTTCTAATAAAACTTTTATATTTTTATAAATTAAAAAATTATTGTATCTGAAAATTGTCGGTCGCAGCAGTTTTCAATATTTGAAGAACCGCAAAATCAAGCGTTTCCGCAAAGTAGATTCAAAAATTACGGCGTACATATTAAACGAGTCTCATTTGCACACATGATTGATCCATTTCTCTTATGGTGCATGTTGGCACAGTATAAGAAAATAACCAGTATGTTATCAAAGATCAAATAATATTATGAACGTCTCTACATTACAGGCTATCTGTAGTGACGACAAGAAGTAAAAACATCTTTTTATTTCATGAGTCGTTATACCTGCAGATTTTGGTCCACCCATGGATCTAACGATTGTCAATAGTAGTCATAATAATATAACTATATAAAAGATATGGTGATTTTTTACTGCATCGCCATGATATAGTATATATCTGTAGATTATATAAATTTTTATTTTTGACAAGACAAAAAAAAAACATATTTTTTCCTGTTACTTAAATTTCATTCCTCCTTCTTCACGTGGTTTGATCTATGCTGAAACAATAATGTGAAAAAAGTATAAATTATTCAGTTTTTGCATTTACCATGAATTCGAGTTTTGTAGTTTCTCGTAAGGTCTATCCATGTATTTAAATTGATGATCTTTTAAATAAATCAACTAATAATTTAATTACTATTTTACAAAAACGCACTAAAATAATTCTTATATAATTTAAATATAGCTTTAGCACTTCGGCGTAGGTAATTCACGTACTATGTGTGCTATGTTTTAGTTTTTCATGGTGAATGTAAAGAATTATTATTTGCCTTACTTTGAAAGTTACTAGTTACTTGTTACTTTTTTATATTGTGTCGCTGGCATTGGTTTAAATGTAGGTTGACGTTGGGATGTCAAATGACGCTGAAATTTTTGGCGCTATCCAGCATCGTTACCATAATTGGCAGTCAAGTTAAGGCCACATTAAAAGGAATTCATGTGAAAATATTGTGAGTGGCTAAATTAATTAAAAAAGAAATGATCACCTGATTTGAATAAGTAGATGGAAGGTATTTATTAGATTAAACTAGATTTAGTGTTTAAAATAAATTTCCGTTTCGTTCCAGTTTCTCGAACAATTTTTGTGTTTTCTATAAAAGTAATTTACCACAATTGATCATTAGTATACTTGAGCCAATTAACAAATTAATGCCTTTTATTATTGTATTATAATTATTCACAAACCCTAAGTGTCAAGCCGACCCCATCGATTTTAATCTTGTAAACTAGATATTAAAATATCATACCGTCGATCACTATTAATTGCTTTGGCGGAAAGCGTCATTTGCACAAAATCCAATTTACTTGATAACTGTAGCGAGCAAATATGACGCTTTTGTAAAATTAATTTGAAATTATCATACTTGGCCAGTGCTACAACTGAGGATTAGCCGGCATTGTGCGTGTGTTGAAATAATACGCATTATTAACGCATATTAGCTGCAAATATTTTAACATCGCTTAATGCGAAGCCTCCTTTTAGGTTAGCGTTTTGAATTAAAACGCTAACCTAAAGCGCGACAATGGTATGTATATTCTGGACATGATTGCAGTGTAGCCCTCTAAAGATTTTTAAATATTTTGTTAAGGCCAGAATTCTAAATCTAGTCTTAGGAGAAGCGTTTAAATCAGATTTAGGATATAGGATAAAGCACTCCGTGAATCACAATGTTACGATGTTAACTAATGTGTTTATTGTGCAATCCATAACTCGACAAAGACCTGGTGTGTTTATTATTCAATCTATGGATTAATCTATTTAAATCATGTATAAATCTTGCATACAATCTTGTATCGAGAGAAATTTATACCTATATTGTGTTTTTATTAGCATAGAGAAGATATTGGCACCTGAAAGGCCCTAAGGATACTTAGGGCCTTTCATATTCGAGGAGTCAAAGAAGTAAAATACTAAAACCGTAATACGTAAAAAAATTCAACACAAATTCTTATTCCGTATGAAAAAAATGCATTCACTTAATGGTCCATCAACCTGATCTACTGTTAGACACATTTTGTAATATGTTTAATTTATCATTTTCTCCTCAGCCAAGGAGGCTTATATACTTAGGACTTACATATCTAAAAGACTGAGGGTAATAATAATAATAATTTCAGTATTATTCCCATAGCTTTGTTAGTAACATTTTTCTTAAAACTAGTGTTAGTCCTTATATTTATTTAACTTTTCTAAGTAATAACTTCTGTTATAATAATTTAAAATAATTATAATAATTTTAAAAAATAATTATAATATGAATATATTTCCCTTTGTTACCACAGCTTACGAAGTCGCTAAAATTAGTTGTAAATATGTCAATGCTGATTATCTAAAAAAAATCCGTGTCACTTTCTTGTAAAAATAGAACGTGTTTTATTTCATTTTTCGCTTAGTAGTTTATTTGACAATAAGAGAAAAAGACCTTTAAAAATATTCTAGATTATTTAGATTGTGTGAAAATTCTACTAATACTGCCTAACAATGATGGATAACCATAATTTTGCTAACTTACTATAATATAATTAAACTTGCCGTCAACTCGAGTTCGTGTTCTAGCGTCACCTCAAGGTGTCGCGCTATTTACTCAAACAATAACAGCATTTTCGCCGATTTCAATAAAGGCATAGATAATTTTTTCAAAATTCTGTTCTTTTTTAATGTGAAAATTTAGTTTTGTTTGAATGTTTTGTAGACTCCTCTTAAAACTTATTGATGTTGTCTTATATTATCGCGGTGTGTATCCAATAATAACTATATAAATGAAACTTATTTATAAAAATAGAAAAACAATTAGTCCTGTTTAGTTAAGGATATAAAAATTCATCGGCAGCTGGTGCAAATAAATTACAATGCTCTCCCACGTCCGAGTTTGACGTTACGACAGGAGTTGTGGACTTCAGCTAGTGTTGGATAGTTTGACATTCCGTTAAGCTCGTTTCCTTAAAATTTTGTTGAATTATTTATACGTTTTGTAAATAGGACTTAAATTATAAATTTGCAATATGTAGGTAATTAATAGATTTGAATATTGAATCTTAATAATATATGACTTTTTGTTATGGGTGTAGGGCGTACTTTAGTTTAGATCTTATACATTGTTACATTAATAATTTTCTACTCTAGTTCCATATTAACGTCGTCTGTGATTTAGTGACTTGATAAAAATTCATTTACGAAAAGCGAAATCTACTTGTTGTTTAGAGAAGGTATTTTATGTTTGCGTCAACTGCTGTTTTTAATTCGAACTTTTGTAGTTTTTAACATTCACATTATGTGGTGCTTGTTGACGTTTATTTATTTTGTTTTTAATTCTTTAAAGCTTTTTGTATCTTAATGTTTGAAAAAGTAAATTAATTATATTGCCTAAGATGATGTATTACTAATATTTACCTAAATGCCCATCGCCTTTGTCTTCGTAGAATCAAAATGGAAAATAACCAACTCTTTTTCGTAGTCCGTACATTACAGAGCATATCAATATTGCTTCAGCGGTGTCGTTTAGTAACACGGGTCTGACATTCAATGCGTGTTTCACCCGAGTTCATATAGAAGACTAGTCACCTACTTTTACTTACAAAAAAATAAAACGTGTTCCCGCATTAATAGTAGTGTTGTATTTGAGTAAACTGAGTTAAAGTACTCGTGGCGACATTTAAAAATGTAATTTTATTTAATAAGAGAACGTCTTGTAACTGGAGTGATAATATTTTATCTCTTACAGCTAAGAGAATTAGGGCAGTAAGTTTGGCGGACTCGCGTTATTTATAGCAAAACTTGTATTCTGACTAATTAATGGACGATGCTTCGGTTATTCTTCTTTGTAGGGGATCTCCTAATTGCTGATTTAAATTTTTTCCTATATTTTAATCATGGAATAAGTACCTAATTAATGAAAAAATATGAAAAGTGTTTCCTGTGATCAATATTGATTTACTAAAACAAGGACACTAATGAATGCTTTTTGTTAATATTTGCAGTAGACGTACAGATTTCGTATAAGTTCAATAAAATCAAATTCTCCCGGCACTGCGTTATTATATGATCTCCATTTTTTTTTTACTTGAAGCCTAGTTTTAAACCTTTTAAATAATACAACTATTAATCAACTGAGCGGTGGTGATGGATAAAAATAAAAATACATGACTGAACTAGGTACCGTGTGAAGTAGAATGGCCATCAGAATTAATTTAGGTTAATTTACGCCAGCGGTTCACGCCCTACATCGTAGTCTTGTTAATAAGAGCCTTAGACTAGTTATTATTTTCAGTCGTTAAAGTTTCCCGGACGACGGCGGGGCTTTCATTACAGCAAAGAGGCCACAACTCCCGCCTATGGATAAATATTTCCTCAAATTCCGCCTTTTATTTATTTCAACGTTATTCAGATTAACCGTAATGGTTCTTTGATGTGGCTTCAAGTTGAATCGCAGCGTTAACTTTGGCAGTCTGATTGATTTTCATCAAAATTTCATCCGAAGATTACGAACTAATCAATTTGCGGGAACTTTAATTACAATTATGTTGGCTCATATTTTATGATTATGGTGACGTCTTTTACTAAAGCTTTAGTTTAGATTAAAAATTTCATTAAATTGGATTTTGTTTTATCAATTTATTTTTTTCAATTAAATAGTTCTTAAGAGTATAAGAGTAAATATTACTAAGCATTTTATTGCTGCCAGACTGATAATTTTAATTTTTTTATGATCAGTTATATATAGAGAACTTTTCTATGTAAAGAACGTAGATGAAGTTGCGACAACAGCTAGAAAAACTTAAAATACAAACAAATAGCCCAAGATTATTTTATAAGGGTTGCAAGTTTCTCGAACAGAATCTGGTCGTCGTGGAGTCTGGCTCTTTAGTGCGCTAAATGTATTCCCGTAATGTATACTTACTTCAGTTGAAAACGGTCTCTATAACACTATTGTGATGTTACTTTTATGTTCAACAGCCTAGTCTGGCGTGACCGAGTGCCGCGGCCGTTATCCCAGTGCTCTCTCCTGGCTTCGCAACAGCAGGCGCGTGACCACCGTTCGGATGCGCGCTTGCGCATCGACGCCAAAGTGCTAGTCATTGCTGAGTCTTTATACTCGCGACTTGGACGTGACATCGCAGAGCTTCTTGTAGCCAATAGAATACGGTTAGTAATTGGCTGAAATTATGTAAATTGTGTAGATATGGTTTATAATAATAGAGTACCTGCTGTGGAAGGATGTAATTCATAAAGTATTCCTTATTATACAAGAGCTATGAAGGTCTTATTCAATTCAAACCTCATTTCATTGATCTGTATCACTCTTAACGTGATTCAGAGGAATGTAAGAACGAATGAATCAGTTCCAAATTGACATAAATAGGTATTTACAAAAGCTTAACATATATCTATTTATTGTAAATATTCTTTGAAATATTTCTGCACTAGAATTATAAGTCATGTTTCACTTGAGTCTTCTATTGCACACGGCATTACACAATAATAATATTGCAGCGGTCTATTACAAGGTCTCAACAGATTAAAAGAAAGAATTGTTTTCGTTTCCATTATAGTTCACAACAAAACATAAACTCACTCTATGAAATGGAATAGGGTATTTATTTGATTGCTTATTTTGAAATCAGTCGACAGTTACACAAAAACGAAGTTAAAAAGTATATACGATAGACTTTCTTTATGTTCTACGTAAAATCAAGAAATCACGGACTTGAAACTTATTTGCCTTTGATTCTTAGAGGCGAATCGGCTTATATGGAATAAAAATATTCATATTATTTAAGTATTTTTTTATAAAGATAACACAGTCAGAAGTTGGTGCCAAATTTCTGCGGCGGAAATGAATCTAAAATATTATAATGCAGCTTTTCGTCGGAAATCTTCAACAAACTTCGATAAAGACCAACTTCCATACTTTTTATACCTTACTTAAATAATTTTAAGTTTTTTTTCGCAATAAATGATAGCATATTCTAAGCTCTAGTATATCTCTGTGTCAAATTTCATCAAATTAGTTCGGTGGTTTAGAATTGAAAGCGTAACAGACAAACAGGTACATTCGTATTTATAATACTAGTATGGATTAATCGTGTATCAATAACCGTTACACAAAAAAGGTGATCATTATATCTCGTATCTAGTTTTGCACGGTCATGTTCCGTATGAATTCAATAGGTGTATTGAATAAGAGATTGGCACACTTACGCCCCTCCAGATGCGACCCTTTAGGTCCTTAGGAACAAACTCGTGCATCTAGTACTTTCATTAGTATGCAGTTTCAATAGCCGGCATTACAATCGATAACGTTGCTGGAATAAATAAGCTTAAACAACTTCGATCCGACTCCAAAGGAATTTATGTGAACCTTGTTTAGAATTTTAATATGTTAATGTGATTGTTTAATGAATTACATAATGTATTTAGGTTTACCGTTATCTTTACAGTTCGGAGAACGTTGATAACCATAATGATGTTTATTTTTCACACTTCATAATGATAATGTACATTTTTAGGTCTCTGCTCTTGTTATTCTTATTTTAATATTGATTCATTCTTGAAATAAATTAATTGAAAATACTATTAAATATATATAGAAATGATTACATCACTAATCATCTGAAGAAATACCAATTTCGATTCCCAGATTTAATTGAACTAACATTTTTCATTGGTTTCCTTATATCATAGAAACTCTCTTTCACATTATAAGGAAATCCTTGATTTTTATCACAAAAATCAGAAAGTGTTACTTCAACTTTATACATATACTAAGCTTAAACAGATGAAGGACTTGTAAAAGCAATTTCGTTAAGTATCTTTAAAATGTTTCACGAATATTTACCCCGGCCCGCTTTGTTGACGACTATTACGTACGATGTTTGCGGACTAGTTGAAGTGCTTGGCTCTAAAAAGGGATGATAACACATGTACTATGTTTGTTGTTAGACCAGCTCGTTCGCGACGCTAATCGAAAGTTGGTTCTGGTTGGAAAAATTGATCACTGCTTGAAACTTATTGCAGAGTTGTCGTTGACGGCTTAACTTGTTTGTGAAATGTTTGACGTCTAAGGAATTCGTTTTCTCAACATTTTTTCCTTCGCTTTAATCTATCAGATTTTTCCTCTTAGATTACCTAATAGAGGACTTTGATGTATTATCACTATTCATTAGTGTGTCAAATATAATATTATCAATTTGTAGCATTGTGGTATCGGTACATGTCTCTTTGACCTCAAAAAGATTAATAAAGTGGAAGTAAACACAATAAATTGATGTAATTTTGCGGATTATCACGGAGGGGCACTCGGGCCCAACCCGCCGTACGCCCAATTGCGTTGATGAGCACACTTTTCCGGCCCCAATTCTGTTTGAAGGTACAAATACAATGTCGGTATTAAAGGGTTACTTAATCAAAATTATTTATTGTAATGTAGTTCGAAAATTCCATATAACAAAAAACTAGTAAGAGTGGCCGTCTTTTGACTAAACTTTCTATCGATTGCGTTGGCACAATATGAATTTTTGAAAGAAATTATATTTCAGTTGTAAGCACTATGGCAACAAAGATAGGTTACCCTTTAGGGTTCACGTTTACGTGCATTATATTAGTCGAAATAATTCATGTAACATCAACAAGGCGATGATATTGCTTCGATAAATATCTTGCCTTAGATATTGTATGATCTTAGAAATAAACGTTCTACGCAAGTAGAACTTAATTAACGCAATAATTCAAAACAGTTCATAGAAGCAAACGGCAATAGTAAACATCGCCTGCGAAGATTATTAATTATAACATGCCATACCAAATGAGCGCAATATGTGAAACGACCTTTATAATTTCTATATTATTCTAATAGAGGTTATAAGAACTTAAATTGGCTGATAAACTCTTAAATTTTATTTATAAAGGAAATAATAATAAAAACAGGCTTACCGTTTTATTAGAATTTATTGTAAAAATTTATTCAAGCACAATTGAAAATAAAGTAACTAAATTAGTCAGCTGGATATGTCGCAAACTCTATTTTAATCTCGGGAAATACTAACGCATACCACTCCATGACACGACTGCTTGTTGAAAGTTAGAGGTTCATGTGAGTCTCAGCCACAGACACAGCTAAAATACCTCTCGCTCTTACCTATACCTAAAGCCTTGAAAATTCAAATGAAAAGGACGACATATATAGCAGTATTTTGAACCAATGAAGCTTGTATATAAGATGATATTATATTTACATCGAAGGAGGTGACGGTGAGCGCAAGTCTTAGAAGTCGTTGCGTTGACAAAGACATTAGTGATTAGAGGCACGGTGCCTCGCGTCTGCTTTACTGCCGCGCTCTATTACGGCTGTCAAAACGGCTTTATTACTCAGCAAAATTTGCACTTTACTCAGTATACAAACATTTCATGCACGCATCTGCCTATTAACGCAGTTTTGTATCCAACACATAAAACATAATTATTGACGATAAATGGTGTAATAACCTATATGTGATTTCTAACAAAAAAGAATCGATAGTAATTATTCAATGCAATTAATCAAAATTTCATTTAATCAAATTAATTGAATTATTTATTATAAAAAAACGAAATAAACTGAAAATAAATAAACTTTCAAAACAAAAAAGAAGAGTCGGAATTCGTCATCCATGAGTCCATCACATTAATAGGGAAAATTTTGCGTTTTCGCCATCATAGAGGACATTACTATATGGTAGCGTGTAACCACTTAATAGTGGCGCTGCCACATTTTTATACATATATTTTACGCACACTGTAGAAAAATACTCTACCCAATTTATGATTGAAACTCCTCTTTTTTGAAGTCCGTTGAAAATAATTAAATAAATTCTGAGTGTATTATTTCCTCTCCATGCGCTATATCATATTAAAACACGAATCTTATTTCGAAAAGCATATTGTCTTTCCATTATGTGACGACTGCGATCGGATAAAGAGGAGTTTTATTGCATCAATTATCAGATAAACGTAACGAAATGGCGTATTTACGATTTGCTTAAAATGTAGAGACTCGAACATAGTTGCATAAGATGAAATGCTTGGTTCGTGTGAATTATAGTAGTAGAAGTAATAAAAAGTAACGACTGAGATTGAAGTGAATTGGTAATTACGAATAAGGATATCTTATAAATGGATGATCTTCATAAATTGTAGCGATGTCACCTTTCAAACGAAATCAGCATCTTAATTAACTTATATTATAAATAGATTTTTATTTTTAGGTGAAATTAATTATCTCAAAAACAGTGAACTGATTTTAAAAAACTTCACTGGCGGAAAGCCAGATACAAACATGGGCTGTTGTGTATTCCTACGCCGACGAATTCCCAAGTAAAAGTGTATTGTACTACTAGAATTGAATTACCAAGATTTCAATTCTTACATAATTCTTCTACTTGGGAATTAATAGCTCTTAATGGTCCACAACATTTGCAGGGTTCCGACTTGTATCTTATATCATACATTATGGCAAGTTGCACAGCCCTTTGTTTTGCTTTGCTTAAGAGCAATCACATTTCTCTAGTCTAAGAACTGCGTATCTTCTTTCTTTTCCTCGGTCTAAGAAACTTCTGCGCTGATGAATAACCAATTATTAAATATATTTAACGAGCTTTTTAATAAAGCTCTTTTAATATATGATTTGCTTTTGCAAATTAAGAAACGTTAAAAAATCGTTAGTCCAATAACTTTTTCAAAAGGCTAGTGAGGTCGTTAGTTCATTTCTAGCTCGTCGCCATTTAAAGTCGGCCCACGACCTTATCGTGGCGTTATGATGTTTATTACTAACAATAAGTTTATAAGTGAATTTCTTTCTTATTTCTTTCTTTATATAATTTTATAAAATTACCAAACGATGTTTAGATAGTGATATTTTCGACTCGCTTTTTTAACTCAAACGCGTATGAATTTAATATTATGCAACATCGGGGGACTTAATCACTACATAGTATAAAACAAAGTCGCTTTTTCTTCCCCTATATCCCTTTGTATGCTTAAATCTTTAAAACTACGCAACGGATTTTGATGCGGTTTTTTTTTAATAGATATAGTGATGGGAGAGGAAGGTTTTTATATATGTTTTATACACTAGTCGCTAGTAGTTTAAAAATAATAAACACTTAAAACCTCAATATAAACCGATAAAATATTTAAATTGGATCATATAAATAAAAATAACTTGAGGCTAGTATGGGACACGAATTAGTGTCGTCTACTTTAAATTCAGCTTTGATAATTGCGGGTGGGTACGCAATCCCTGAGTAAGTCTTATTATCTTTGGGCAACGTAAATTGGGACATTTCACCCGCCCTTTTTCACTAGCGGGCCATCCGGCTTCGCGCCGACTACTGATTACTAAGTTACCATATTCAATGTCACTACTTTACTCTTATTTCTATAATTACTTATCGAAAGCTTAATATTTTCTTTCTTTTTTTAATTTAAATGTTTCATTTAATTCCTTTTACGGAAACATTATTGTTGCAGTATCTTAACGGAAACCTAACAAAAACTTATACAGTATTAAGTGTCCGTAATAATATTAAGCTAGTTAGAAACACACTAAGTAATACTTTTCGGTTTTTATAAGTACTATTGACAATTTTGAGAATGGCGTATAAATTAAGGATAATATTTAAAGGTTATGGGACAACCAATATAATATGTAAAATATTAATTATTAACAGGATTTTAGATACTTCACTTTAAAAACTATTTTATAGAATAACTTTATTATAGGTATGAAATTAAATTTTAAATGAAATAATTGTTTTATTGTAACATTATTGGTATGTATAAATAGAAATTACGTTACTTGACGTGTAAATTATTCTTAAATATATGGTCTAGTACCTAGTGATTAGTATTCAACGGAAGGCCAAATATCGCTATAATTATATGTAATTACACTAATAAATAATCGGTCGATAGCTTAGGTTGAGTTCATAACCCTTGCTGATGTGATTTATAGTTCTATTACATACGAGTATATTCATTATGATAATGATTTTTGTTATTATGAAATACTACATCTAATTTCATAGTGTTGTTTATAATAAGTCCAAAGTATTTTATCCAATTAAACGTTATTCAAGAAACGTAGTGTTGTATTAATATAGCGATATAACATTTTGTGGATATTAATGTTAAGGTGTGGTAACCGCCTCCGTAGTGAGTGGTTTATGCGTCTGCGTGTTGCGCCAGAGGTCCTGAACTCGAATCCCGGGGAGACAAATGAAAGTTTCGGTTGGGTTGGCACAGAAGGCTGATCACCTACTTGCCTGTAAAGAAAATGATCAGTGAAACAGATACAATAATGTGTCTGCCCCATGAGGTTATGGGAATTCACTTAATGTTAAGGTAACAGGGGCAGTAAACTGGTACGAGCAGTTGGCATGAAATGCATATAACATGCATTTAGGTAGCAAGGCGGACAGGCCAGAAATTCGTAAATGGTATTTGCAAGTTACCATTCAGCTTGAGCTGCAACGTACTCTTGCCAAATTGAAAGCATCTTTCACTAGAAATAACTCCTAACTATTCTAACTTCCTGGTACTATAAATGCGAACGAGTTTGTATGTTTGATACGCCGTGCCGTAACGCGGAAAAATTAACGTGATATGATATAGGTATGTTAAATAATATGAATGTATAATACAATAAAATAAACAATATCATATACATAAAATATGTATTGTATTTGTTGAAGTTGTCCAATCGCTGATGATTTTGATAAATTTTAATATAGATACAATCATAGAAAAAGAACTGAAGCTACTTTAATTTTAAAAAGACGACGTCGCAGGAATAAGCTAGTCGTTTATTTTCACACTTGGCCAGTTAGTAATATAGATCAGAAATTTCAATTGACGCCAGATTTTATCCACATTAAATTGCTGTCATTGATTGGAAATTTGAGAGCATCCAGGAGAATGTTTGGAGAACTTCATCTTCAAAATTGCCAATCAAGTACGGCTCTTTGTTTCAAATAGATTATATTCGCTTCTAAAATACATCGAAGTTTTTATATTACGTTTCAAATAATTTTGTTACATTGATTAAATTTTGTATAGACGGTAATGGGGGAGAAATTTCTGGATCTACCGATCATATTCTAAAAATTATTACACTGTAAGGAATTTAGTTGCCGAATGACATAGCTTATGTTTTATAAAACACGTGGAGGAAATAATAAGGAAGTAGTGAGTAATTAATTAGTATGTATGTTAAATATGTATTATTGTGACTATTGAAGTTTCCAGCTTGTGGAACTCTGTCGACTACTAATAGTAAAAAATTATGTAATAAATTTGCAAGTTATAAAAGTGAATTCAAAGAAAATAGCAAATAAAGTAGGTAACATTGTTTTCATTAAACATGACATTTTTGAATGACAGATATTCGTACTAAGGTACTTTGGTTGGGAGGTTGTCTTGCAGTAAGAATTGAATCGAACGTTTTATAAATATAAATGTTTGGTTGATTTTTCGCGCCGCTTGTTCTTGTTTATTCAGTCAGAATATATTTGGTATAAGAAGCGAGAAATGGGAATTGACGTGGATGCTTCCGATGCATCTCTTGTGACACCGGTGAATTGAGCGCCAATTGTATTGATTCACACAAATACAAAATGTATTTCGTTTAAATTATTTGAAAAATTCTTTGTTCATTTCATAGGTATAAGGTGGAAGTCGCAGGCAAAAGTCTGCCAGTGCTAACCACGTTGGACAAGGGTCGGTACGGCGTGATTGTTTTCGAATCTCTATCGAAATACGCGAACATGGATAAATGGAATCGAGAACTGCTTGACAAGTATTGTCGAGAATACTCGGTAGGGGTTGTGGGGTTCGCAACACCCGGCGAGGAGACACTCGTAGGCGCCCAGCTGAAAGGATTCCCACTCTTCATGCATACCAATCTAAGGCTTAAGGTAAATTGAAATTTATTTTACATCCTATTATCGATTGTGATAACCGCTTCGTTGATGTTCTTTCTACATTGTACTTACGTAAAAAGTAGTCTATTATTTATTTATTTTTTCTACGAAACAAAATAAAGCGGATGAGGTACGGGGCTTATTTAACTCCAAACTCTCTAACAAGCCAACCCGCAGTTACGACACATGTCGTTCATTAGGTCAGTAACATAAAGTTGGTGAATTTCATCTTAAAGCAGCTGAGCGTAAATACAAAGGTTGAAATACCCTCTCAACACTTTGTTTGTGCTCTAATTATACTTTTCAATTAATGCAGTATTTAACTTTTATATGATATTTTTTATTAGATTGTCTACAATAATAATAGCCTTTATTAATAATCAATTAATGTAAACGTAAATAGTAATTTTCACATTAGACAGCGTTTGATTGTCTTGCTCTTTAGCATAGGCTTCCCCAAGTTTACTCTCTTTATAAATAATGTAATCTAAAAAAAATAGATTTATCTATAAACATAGGAGCCAAATAAATAGAAAAATTAACTAAATACCATGTTTCATATCAGAAATTTTGCTTATAAATGTTAAGTTTGTGCTTAATTCTTTTAAATTTTTTCTCTAGGATGCATCATTGAACCCAGCATCACCGGTGCTTAGGTTGGCCCGAGCTGGCGAGACAGCTTGGGGTTCTCTACCAGGAGACCACTGGACGGTGTTTAGGCCTAATAGTTCCACATATGAACCAGTCGCTTGGGCTTTGCGGGAGAACGAGTATGGGGCCAATGGTAAGTTAACATTGACTCTATCACACTTAAACTTTTAAATAGAACGCAAGGAGCGCTGGCGGTTTAATAAGCCGAGAGACCAATATGAGTAACTCCTTTATTTGTTTATTAACTTCCGACGCAAAACGGGGGGTGTTATAAGTTCCACGTGTTGTATTTGTGGAAATATGAGTCTGTTGTGTACGTATCTGTCTGTGTCGTTCTTAAACTTGGACCGATTTTGTCTTTTTGTGATCAAGATGGATCTTAGCTACAATATATGAAGATCTACTCATCAATTTATGAGCTATTCTTAGTTGTAATTACCGTGAGAGGTATATTAAATTGTCTTACTCATTATGTTTGATGTTATTCAATATTCCATTTTATCTCAAATCATCGTTATTGACACTTATCATGCTAAGCACTTACTGTCAGCTGTTTTTTTTTTTGTAGAAGCTAAACTTGTTAATTTGGTCAATATAAATTTTTTTCCCAGAAATTTGTTTCAAACATTTTAATCGACTAACATATAACTATAATTAGTAAATAGGTGCTTTTATGGCCGCGTTTTTAATTGTTTTATTACTGTTATGTTCACTCAACAATCGTATAATAGAGAATAGTCTCCATACGAGATTAATAAAAGTGCAGACGTTGATTGATTTGAGAAAGCCAACAGAGCTGTATAAAACGGAAACGATAAATTCTCATGTCATTTTAAACTTTATTGATTCGACGGATTAATGTTTAATGTGTTAAGATTTATGTATAGAGCTTACGATCGATGTAGTTAAGACAATTACACCTCATTGTAAAAACGAGGCTTTTGACCTGCAATGTTCCCTCAATTACTTATTTGAATTGATAGCAGCGAAGTAATAAAAACTTTTATCTCAGGGGAACCCGGGATCTCGGAGTCCATAAAAATACGCAAATTGACGCCTCCAACTTCATATTGTTATATTACCTACTTATGTTTTATTTATTTTCATAGAAGTGTGGATTGCACAGTTTTACGGTTGCTTCTTCATTTTCGTTTATGAATAAATAAATTGATTCATTGTCTATAAAAAATTCGTTTTTGCTTTGTTTCTTCCGGTACTTTTGATCTTAATAATATTACGTTACTATAAAAGACCGCCTCCTTAGTCTAGTGGTAAGCGCGTAAGCGTTACAACCGAGAGGTCCTGGGTTCGATTCCCGGTGGAGATAAAAAAAAACTCGGTCTGGCAGGGCATAGAAGGCTGATAACCTACTTGCCCCTAAAAAAATCGATCAGTGAAACAGATGTGAAATGCATCTGCCCCATACCCCACTAGGGGACACGGGACTTCACTACTACTATAAAAGTACGTTTAAATATTATACACCTGACGATATTGTTACTTTCGGGCAAAGGTCTGTGTGCAGCATATATGTCTATTGACTAGCTATTTTTCGAATTTCATCAGCCCCGTCTGTATAGTTCTTCCTGTACTTTCAATTCATTGCTATTTGGACTTGTCAGTTTAATATGCAAGTTTTGAAAAAAGGTTTTCTTACACTGCTTTTATCTCTACATAGTATAAAACAAAGTCGCTTTTTCTTCCCCTATATCCCTTTGTATGCTTAAATCTTTAAAACTACGCAACGGATTTTGATGCCGTTTTTTTTAATAGATAGAGTGATTGAAGAGGAAGGTTTTTATATATGTTTTATAACCGTGCAAAGCCGGAGTGGGTCGCTAGTTAAAAATAAAGAAATAAGAGAAAAATATTTTTTTTTTTATTTGTTAAGAATTAACTCAAACTACTTGACTGATTTTAAAAATTATTTCACGGATAGGACTGCTAATGGTATGACCGGCTAGTATTATAAAACTATTATATGGCTTATAAAAATAAATATTTTTTCTTAATGGATCTCGTTAGCAATCAAAATACCCACGTATATTTTAAATGTTTATTCAGTACCCGTTTGTTCTGTGTAACACTCCGTTTTTATTCAAATGTGCTCAGGTGTTTCATAATATTCCGTGAAGTAACCTTTGTGGGTTCATATTATGTATTATCCATATTTCAAATATGAACCTCTAAATTATATACCTACTTCGTTATTAAACCGCTTAATTAATTTTCTAATTACTCGAAAATATACTTTAATACTTGGAAAGATAATATAAATTTATTGTTATGTTAACTATTAACATTGTTTATTGCTAGTAAACAGGTGTACAAAAAATTAAAAATTGTGTTTTTGATATAGGTTAATATTAAATACTTTTTATTTATGCATATAAATAACAGCACGTGCTTGTAAAACAAACCTACCTATGCGAAGCTTTAAAAGTATAAAGTGTAGGCGTTACACATTATTGTTGAAACACGAGACACTAATGCCTAACGCCATTAGCGCTACCCTTTTATAAATCTATTAAAACGTACACGTTTTTTACATCATTTGATATCCATTATGTTAAATAAGCATAAAGAAATAGGTGTAATTGGGTCATAGTGGTATTTTCAGTGTCAATGACGTTAGCTTTTTTGTTTTAAATACAAATGTTCCGTACTAAAAGGAAATTTAGAAAACCTCTGTACATTAATGTAACATTAATGTTTGTCTTATATATATATATGTTGCGTTTTACACAGGCTTTGACAATTTTCCTTACATTGTACATGCTGGTCTTGCAATTATTTAAATTAAGTAACTAAATAATTTAATTTTTTAATGTCATGCATTTTATTTTTAATCTAAACTAGTCGAATGGAAAAAGTCTAAATGCGTATCAGTGAAATGATTTGGAGAGTCGGATCGGTAGAAAGCTTGGTATGATTAAAATTAAACTCTAAGTAAGCGAATAATACTTGATCCAATTTCAACAGAAGACCACATACCGCTGGCTACAGTTATGCAAGACCACGGCCGTTTGGATGGCGTCCAAAGGGTCCTATTTGGTTCTGGACTGCAGTTCTGGTTACACCGGCTGCTTTTCCTCGACGCTTTGAGTTACCTCAGCCACGGCCAGTTAAGCTTGAGCCTCGACCGGTGGATACTTGTCGACATCGATGATATCTTCGTGGGAGAGCGAGGTAACAACTATTTCTAAGAAGTGTTCCTTAAATATGTGAATTCTAATATAATATATATTCTAACATTTCATTATTTCAAGTTATGCATAGCTTATTAGCAAGGACTAAAATATTGAATCCCCGTGACGCCTAGTGGCGCATGGGACAGATACATTTCTGTATCTGTTTCACTGATCATTTTCTTTATAGGCAAGTAGGTGATCAACCACCTGTGCCTACCTAACCAAAACATTCCTTGGTTTCCACGGGATCCGAACCCATGACCTCCCGCGCAACGCACAGACGCTTAAACCACTTAGCTACTATAGAGTTATTTGAGTGAATTTTATGTATTCGGACAGTTACATATAACACACTTTGATAATTTCATTTTTTAATTATGGTCTAACTTTCATTTCAAAATTTCTAAGCCTATTATTATTACTCCACTATAAAAAAAACAATGTGTGTATTATTATTTTTTTACTTTAAATTTCAAGCTTGTAAAATGTTATTATATAAAGAATTTAGTCTTTTTTGACGTAAATTTAGATTTAGTTATTAAATTTATTTAAATTTAACGTTAATTTAGATCGATATTATGCTTTGTTTGGAAGAAGATATCGGCTTCTAAATAACAGTTCACTGAACTACATTTACTACTACGTATTTTATATACCCTATGTGACATCCGATAAAAAATATTCAGAGAATTTAAGAGTAATAAGTCATTTGCTCTTAGGAACGAATGATGTGGAATGAATCCACTCGAATGAAAGAATATTAAATAATCTAAGACTAAAAGAGATGAAGTAATAAAAATTATAAAATGAGTTTATTACGCTTTAACACTTTAACTGCTGAACACAATATACACATAATTGTCACTTTTTAAAACAACTTAGAATACGACAAGTCGCGGTTTTCAGCTTGTTAAGTTATAAAATAATATAAATCGCATTTCTGAGAATATCGTGTTATCGCATTCGCAAATCCTATTAAAGTATTAAAACTGAAGCGTATAGAAAGTGTTATTTTATTTAAAAATTAAACCGACGCTTAAACGATTAACTGTAGATTAATTCTAAGTACTGTCAGCAAAATGATTTTCGTTTTTCTTATTAATAACGTTTTAATAATAATATTATCTTGATGAAACATATAAAAGAGTGATAATTTAAATGTATGCTAATTTTTAACTTCGATAATAAAAGAGGAATATTATACATACTTTTTACTTTAGATGCGATTATCTATTATTCTATTTATGAGATATTCTTATTTTTCGATAAATTATCTTCAATTTCACTTATTTAAGGATTAGTTTTCGCTGCAAAAAATTAAAATATATAGGGAATCGATACAGTTTCCACGGGAATGAAGTAAGAAATGGCTATTTCATTATACCATCAATTCATTTCAAAACGGGAATTTATGATTATTTGTGAATATACTTACATGGCTTTACACTAATTATGCCAACTGCTAAGCTTAAGTCTTTGATCTACCATTTGAACAGAAGACAGTGATATTGATCGTCAACAGTACTAACTAATCTTCTCTGAATCACGTCTTTGTTTGATTTGAAACTACAAAGAAACAACACGACGTTTTAGTGTTCAGTCCAAACTATTGTTCTCTGATAACACTTTTGTACGATTTTATCCTCGTATAAATATTAATAATATATCTTACATTTTTAATTAAAATTTCGCGTTTCGAAGAGCTTTGCTTAATTTTAACACACAGTTTTAATGTATACACGGATGACCTAAATAAACATATCGAGGGCTTTTAATAATAAAAATGTATTTAAATTTTAAACAAAATTTATTTTACACTACACATTTACTAATTATCAAACAACGCGAAACGACGCGAAAATAGTCTTGACGATGTAAATTTTCGTATAAAATAATTAAATAAGTTTTAATGACTGTTACTGAGAGTAAAGCTATACAGATATAAGCTATAAGCTATACGGTTAGGAATATTCTATTCTGAATACATTTGTGCTGTTCATTAATTATTCTATTGGTCGGAAAGTTTGAGCTCTTTATTTTTAACTGCCACTTACTCGTATTATTATTTCGAGGAAGTCAATTCGATAGTAATCTTCTATCTGAGAAATAAAAAAAAATTATAGTTAAACAACAGTCATTATTAATGATTGCCTCTTTTTGCTGGTTCGCACATTTCGAGAGCTATTCAGTTTTTAGAAGTGAAAAAATATTTGCACTCTTTCACCGCCCTCTTTGAAACGGCCGTTTAATTGAATTAAAGATGGCGGATTAAGTACAGAAATAAAAAGGGTTATGGCGCATATTTTAACATTTAATGCTTTCATTCGTTATCATTTGGCTAAAGAAAAACCTCTAGAAATAACTATAAGCGATTTGAGTAATGAACAGTAAAATGAAAATTAAGTCTGTATTAAATAAGCTAAAGAAAAAGGTATAGCTTTATTGTAATTTTTTTTACACACTTTATTGCACTGGAGTGCAACGGGAGGCCTTTCGCTAATCAGCGATCTCTTCCAGGCAACCCACATTACATATTTGTAAGTTTTAATTCAAAAAAGATTAATATTAAAATAAAAAATCATAGTTTTAAATTCCGAAGCGGTATTAGTATGAACCGTTCAAATATTATGAGCGTCATTGTTGACCTCTGAGCTGACCCGCGATCCGGGTGAACAGTTTGAATAGGATCGCTCGGGTCGACCCTTTGCAAATAACATTAAAAGCTACCACGTATTGACCTACACATGCATTCTTTCCGTAAGGTGTACTATTTTCAATAAGCTGGCGGACGTGTGGAACTGTGTTTGTTCGGTTCTATCGCCTCAAAGTACGTGACCTCTGCAGTTATACTGCATATTAACGAATACTATTATGGACTGTGACCTACAGAGTTTAAGCTTTTAGCTAACAAAACGAGCAACCGTATTCTATTGCGAATATGTTTTTGAGAATACTACATTTATACAGAAGTTTGTCGACATCAAAACTCATAGATGTGGGTGTTTCATTGTTTAAACTTCAACGTTTCATTATAAAGAAATTTAAATTTGGTAAAATCATAGTATTCGCTAAATTTCTGTATTGTCCTGGTTTATACAAAGGATAAATTTTCAGCCATTAAATAATAATGAAACTTAAATTACATAAAATAACATCTCATTTACAACCATTACTGAACACATAATTTACGTTTATTAGCTAAGCGATTAAAATCTATCCTTCGCGCCTACGTCCAACAAATTACTTGCATAGATAAACCTAATATTAGAGCTGGCGCCGTCGCTACAATACCTATTCTAATTAAACATCGTAGCTTTAATAATAATGAAACTACTGGCATTAATTTGCAACGAGGTATTTAAATAGAACTAATAAAATAACGTTATAATTTTACAGTACTTAAGGATAATTTCAATCCATATTACCTGTAACGTAATATCACATAATATATTGTACTTATTATACATAATGCAAGACTATTGACTAATATTTACTTCTTTAGAGCCTAATGATACACAAATAGATGCCACAGACTTCGACTACTGTATAATAAAAGTTAAAATTTGAATAGCTTGATGTTTGTCTGTCGTGATTCGCACGCTTTAGCGTGGATTGTGATTGTGAGTAAAAATAAACGAAATAAAAGTTCTGAATTCTCTTTATTTCAATAATTATCCTAATTCGAAGAATTTAAACAATATACAAGGCAATCTAGATTAAAATTAGTTTTACAACATTAACAATTATTTTAGGTACCAGATTACATGAAGAAGACGTCTCAGCTTTAATGGCGTCCCAGGCGGCGCTGCAACGGCTAGTGCCAGGCTTCAGGTTCAATCTGGGCTTCAGCGCCAAGTATTACCACCATGGGACAACTCTGGAGAACCGCGGAGATGATGCTCTTCTGAAAAATCGGGAACAATTTAACTGGTAGGTTGTCGATATGTAATCTACCAACATTGTCGTGAAATGCTTAATAGCAATATAAGTATTTTAAATAAAAATCATTTATAAATTTTAATATATGAATTCAATTTTATTATATCCGTCAAAAAGACAAAGAATTATAAATAATTTGAAAATACAGTTAAAAAAAATAGAACCTTTTTGAAAAATGTCCAAATTCTATAGAAACTGATCGATCAGGATCTACGGAGTTATGCTCGCTAAGACATTATCTAACCTAAGTATTTCTAAACTTTTCCTCCCCAGGTTTTGCCACATGTGGAATCATCAACAGCCCCACCTATACAACAATGTGTCACAGCTGGAAGCCGAGATGATGTTGAACAAGCAGTTTGCTATGGAACATGATATACCAACGAACTCATGCTACTCGGTCTCACCGCATCACTCTGGTGTGTACCCAGTTCATGAGCCATTGTATGAAGCCTGGAGGAAAGTCTGGGACGTCAAAGTGACTAGTACGGAAGAATATCCACATTTACGGCCAGCCAGGTAAGTTTTTACGTTTGAACCACTGGTCCGATTTTATTTTCATTGATACGAAGCCTGTTTCATTTTGAGTGGAACAACTGAGCCAGTTTTAATTACATTTGGTTAAAACATAGATGAGGCTTAATCTGGACTAGGACCGACAAAAAGAAAGTATTAATTTTCTATTGCAATGTTTCTATCACTTATCTATGCCAAAATTTAAACAATTGCTTCTTTTAAAAGTGAAGAAACGAGAGTAGATTTTTATTTGCATTAATAAACGTTTTGTAAACTCGGGGCAAGGAGTAGCGTCTTACTCGTCAATGTTCAAATATTCTTTTCAAGTAATATAACTTATGAAAGTTTTCAATTTCATCGCTTTCTATTTTTGTTTCGCCAAATCTAAATTTTCCACCCATTTTGACTTATTTTTCTTTCTTAAGTTTTAAACAAGCCTTTTTAAGCCACTGTGCAAAAATAGGGGTGTTATAAGTTTGACATGTCTATGTGTCTGTAGCTCCTAAACAAATGAACATTTTTTTATGTGGTTTTTATTTCTTTGATAAATGACGTCATCGATATGTATATTAGCTACAATTTATAAATATCTACTCATCCATTTATTAAATATTTTTATTTTTAATTAACATATCAAGACGTTATCACCTAATCACCTTATCACATATCACCTAATGACCATTAGGTTCTATTAGTTATAAATGTTGCTTAACTTTGAAACGAGACAAAACACTTTGGACACATCAATGTTTATAAATGTGGGGATAAATGTATTAAATTCTTTAAACGTAACTGTTAGTGTTATTCTGTATATCTAAATTCTTGTAGCAAAGGCTGTATGTAATAAGATCTACTGCCCTGTATGTTTTATCTAAGTGCAGCGACATCTATCGGGCTTAATTTTCAATCTAAGGTCTTCTTAAGTTCCATTCTACTGCTAAAAAGAAGTTTTTCGAAGAGAAATGTTTTTATTTTACGAATCACGAATTTATGTATAATACGAAACGTGATGAAAACCAGAAAATTCACCGTCTCAGTTTAAGTTTAACGAACAATATAGGCGCAACCCGCCCATTATCCCCCGAAATAACCCTTTCTAGTTTGTCGAGTCTTTGAAACGGACATACAGGGAAAAGCTTTTTTGCCCCACCTTTGAGAATCGCTAAGCATCTCCGTTTTTGAATACGAAAATGTTTTGAGGTACGCTGTGCTTACTTGTAGTTTTAAATATTGTTTATAGAATGAAAGAACCGTCATCAAGTTGTTTGTATACCTACGCATTATGAAGATTTAATTTAAAGTCGTGACGGAAGCCATCATTCCAAAGCATGCATTGTATGATAAAGGTTACATTCAGTGATCTGTTGAAATTATACTATAGACATTTTCCAGTAAAATTGAAATTGAATTTAACCCTAAGGATTGCCTGGGGAAATCTAGAAAATACTATATATTTTCAATTTCGAGATATCTGTCCATTGGTCATAGAATATTTATATTTGGGTTACATAAATAGGTTTCATACAAGCAAAAGAAAATCCTCTTTAAATTTAAAATCATTGTATCCCTATTAGTTAATATAGGTATGTAGGTAACGAAATTACAGTAAAAGCTCCTTATTCGCGCTTCCTTCATTTGCGTTTTTACTATTCGCGGATTAAAAAATTGTAACCCAATTCCTATATTCGCGGCTAAAATTTCTTTATTCGCGGATCTAATTGGTACATAGTACATAAGTATGTTATTAAATGATATCGCCGCTGATTGGTTCGGCCTTTGACATAATCCGCCTTCGCCGTTGAAACCGACTTGGAGGAAATGTTAAATTCACAGCCCATTGAAGAAGAGGCTTCAACAAGTACTGGAAATGTGACATTTAATCTGAAAAATCTTAGTGAATGTTTAATGAGCTTTGTGATTTCTTTATGAAAATTGATCCGTTTATAGACGAAGTCTTATTTTTAAGAGGCAAATTGCTAATGCCACTTCTGAATATCAGTTTGAACTGAAAGAGCCTTTAAAAACTGCCAAGTAAGAAAAAATTACAAAATTCTTTAAACTGTTACCTAAGCCTGAAGATAATAATTAATAAATATAGGCAAAAGCTTCAATTATTATTTTTTATATACGTTTGTTTTTTTATTTTGTCACCTAGGAACGTATCCCATAGAATCCCATATAAAATACCATTCCATATTCACGGTTTCTGTATTCGCGGCATATTTATGGAACGTATCCCCCGCGAATAAAGAGCTTTTACTTTAGTACAATATATCTATTTAGATAATTTCTATTAAAAGTATATCTAATATTCATTTTTCTTCTATGTACACATTGTATTCTGAAGATGTAGTTTAAAATTTCTTTATAATTATATAATATATTACTACACAAAAGGCCTTTATGGGCATTAAATATCTTTAAACCTTTGTAGATTTCTTGTTGATGATATTGTATACCAAAACGCTTTTTGGAGTGCTTTCGGTAAAGCGCTACTAATGTTATATTATAAGACTATTCACTATATAGGTACGTGTGTTGATAGTTGCCTGCAATGTTAATACCGCCGCTATGTGGTTGCCAAACTCCTGCTAGCCGCAAACGCTGCGTTGCGGTGATTCGACGCTTTGCTATACCGATGTACAACATATATAAAATCCTTTCTATGACGAGAGGTGCTATTATTATATAAAATATTTATCATTCTAAGAGAAAATTTTCTTCGTTCCCGCAAGACTGGAAAAGTTTATCGTTCTCTATTTTATCGTTTATCTCTTTCCTTCTGCAGCGATAGTTCTTTTCTATTGAAGATTACTTTATTTAATATATGGGGCTTCCTCCATACCAAAGTATTCAATAAAAATAAAACTCAAAGTTTCTCACTCTTTCAATGTAGCATTGTTATTTTTATGCTACAAAGTAATGTCAAAGTTCACTTTGTATGGTTTGAAATTAAACTAAAAGCTTTTGCATTTTTTATTTCACTACAAATGTGTAGATGCATTTTAAAATTATGTATCATTCATAGGTAAGAACGAAGATCTGAGCATTTGTACTTACGATAGTAAAAAATCGTGTGAAATGATGCCTGTTTCTTATTTAATAGATTTTTAATAAGATTAACTAACAACAAGTCATCCTAGGTAGTAAAATGGTCATAAAGTATGAGTTAATTTGAAACCTAATTAAACGAAAATAGTATTAATCTTTATCCAATTTCATAATTTAGTTGCGTTAATCATTTCATGCACATTATGATAGCCCTATGTACCATACTTTAATTAATATCTTAGGAGTTTAGATGCCTACGGGCACAACTAATCTCTCTAAATGATATGTTGTTAGCTGGGAAAATATCTTCCACATACATCTCTCTTAATACGCACCGCGGTTGAGAAGTGCTCTCTAAAATCTCTCAAAACAGGATCGTAATTCACGCCTCGTCACTGCCAAGCTTTTTGTGAATAATACAAGGCGAGGTCGTTTTCCAAATACTGTGCTGTGGTGCAGTATGTGGTTTGAATTTGTTCCAAAGCAAAAATTGTTTGGTTGTGGACAATATATTGAATGTGGTTTGGAAATATTTATAGTTTTCGATGCCCTAATTCCTTTCCATAACCAAATGACAAATATAGAAATGCCAGAAAGTTATTGAAACTCATATATGATAGATATATTTCTATCTGTAGTAAGATCCTGCAACTAGATGACTATCCGACTAGTCTCACAGAACAGTATAATCTTATTTAACTGACCTTCAAAAAAATAAAAGGATGTTTCAACGTACTCCAATATGTGCTAGTAATAGTCCTTCGGTCCAACTACTTCCATGAAAAGCAGGAACTAGTCCATAGAGATAATTTTGGCTTTTCTATAGAATTACTTACTTATAATATTACATTACATAGGTAAGGTAATATTAACTTATAATATTACCTTACCTATGAATGATACGTAATATTATAATCTACAATACCACTTACCATTTAGATAAATCTTGTAAAACCCGTCTGGGAATAAACATTCCTATATTTGATAGATTACGTCGCGGCTTCAAGCACAGAGGTGTGATGGTGTTACCTCGGCAGACCTGTGGACTCTTCACACACACTCTATTGCTCGAGAGGTATCCTGGAGGGCGGCAAAGACTCGACAAGTCCATACAGGGTGGCGAGCTGTTTCAGACTGTCATCAATAATCCAGTAAGAATTTGACTTTTAAACATTTTTAAAAGAACATTTCGACGTTGACGACCAAGGTTTTACCTTTTGTCACCTTAAACTATTTTCATAAATAAATTCATTACGAATGGAGGATAATTGAAATAAGAGTAAGAAAGGTGTTGAGTGATAAAAAAAAACATTATTACCAATAAAAACGATAAGTAATGCAGTTAAGAGCCTGGTCAGTATGGAATCATCTATTTTGTAAGTAACGTAGCTTTAATCAATCATCAAATCAATCAATCAAATCGTTTCATAAATTGTCATAAGAAAAATATATGTCTTTTCACAGTAAAAATACTAGATAGTGACTTGAATATGTATGTATATATGAAGTGAATATAGGTTTAAATACGTATCGATGATAATTTTAAAAGAAGCTAACATAATATAAACTAACAATTCCTGAAAATATTGAAACATAATTACTTATTCAAATGAAAATTGAATATTCGAGGTATTTCTATGAAATTAGACCGAGTTCTGAGGTTCACATTCTGTCTCAATTGAAATGTAATTAGTGTCTAATTTGTAAGTAGTTCAACGTCTATTACCTCAAGAAAACTACACTTACCTATAGTTGGAAGTTGGAATTCTCTAACTTATATTAATCCTCGTTTGTGGAAGTTGATAATACATGATATAGATTTGATTAAATCCGTTTGCAGTCGTGTTATAAAAACGTAACCGGTCGATGTAATTACATAAAAGATTATAGAATAACAAATAAACTATAGAATAACATAATCAAAATATATTGCTTTAGTCATTTTATTCTCTTTTTTGAAAATGTCTTGGCTGACTGAATTTTTTTATAAGTGCATTATGCAAAACTCTACTAAAATAAGAATTACATTCTACAACCTTCACTAGAGAGGCATCAAAAAAAGAAGTAAATTATTTTATCGAATTCGAGGTTACAGAATACGGGGGCAAATCGCCAGTTCCAAAGTGAAGAATTGCTAAGTTATGGTCTGGTCAGACAGCGGGCGGCTGGCGCGATCTAATGTACCAATTATTTTACCATAGTAGAGATTACACAGAGGACGACACATCGTGGCGCTTGGCCTGTCAGAGACCCGCCGCCGTTCCGACCCGCCCGCTGTCTGACCAGACCCGTAACGTTGAGCAACGTTTTAAATAGACTAATTAATTAATTCGTAGTATTCGTACCTGTGATTACCGTGTGGTTGGCTCGCACTTAAGTTGACTTTAGTTGCGCTTATCTATGGACCTGGAATAAAATTATGATACGATATTACTAGAGAATTATTACATAACTGTCATCCAGAGAGTATAATTTAAAAGTAAGTTTAACACCATTAAAACTCCAAGACGTACTGGATCGTTTAAAATTATTTTTTACTAGCTGACCCGAAAAACTTCGTTTTGCCATATAAATTATTTCTAGTGAATATTTTGGTATTGTATCGCAATTTTTCCATATTTTCTGACCGTTTAACCCTTCTCTGGACTGCGACAAGCATTTCAAAATCAAAATCAGCTAAATCGGCCCAATCGACAGTAATTGATTATTATATAGGTTTATGAGTGTTATCTGTCACATTCTATCCGATATCATGGCATAGTAGTTAAGATACAAGATAGATTCACAAAATATTGATGAAGCAAAATTATTTTCTCTTACGTTTTGTGAATTATGGTTGTTAGGAACTACTCAACCATGGAAGTTCGCGAGGACAAATACAAAAGTAATGGACGGTAAAATTATGTTCTGATATCTTCTATCACCAAAATTCCACAACGAAATGACCTGTGTAACCTAGATTGCACTAAAGCATTGCTAACAAAGCGGCATGGAACAGCTGAGCCTAAAATATATGTTTTATTAAAATATTTAGCGTCATCAGAATCTCGCTGAATGTTTAACGCAGGCTGGATTGTTTGTAGATTTTATGTTTGCTATTACATAGTTAATGAATGTGTAATACGGCAATCTATTCACAACTTATGGTATATTAGTATCTATAAGTAGTTGTTTTTACTACTCTGTCTTTTTTATAATAAAGATTCTATTTAAAATCTCATCTTTGTTTAAAACGCATGGTGTTTGTGTACCTACCGAAACAATAATTTTCAGTTTATGTAAAATATTGTTCATTTATAAACTTACATAAAGTAGCTGCTCTTACTACAAACACTAAGTTTAATTTATTAGGAGGGACAAATATACATAGTTGGCAGACTTTTGAAGTTGATCTCCATAGAGAATACACGGTCAGCCATAGAAATTAATCTGTCCAATGCCACGTTGGAGGCATAATCGTACCGGAAAGTATTTGCCATCGAATATTAATATATTATGTACAGTTAAATCTATGATGATGGATATTTAAGTCTTACTTAATTTATATAATGACTGCACGATCTCTCATATGAAAATAAATACTTATTTCATTTATTTTCCAAAATCGGTCATTTCAATGCCTGTCAACAATTTTTTTTTGATAATCCTCTTTTTCTCAATTATATCAAAAATATCATTATGATTATTAGGAATATGCCTTAATTAAGTGGCATCAATATTCGAAATTAAATGGGTCGCCAGTACATCAAATTCTGGTTTAATAGTCGAACGTTAAATAACTCTAAAGGGTCAACTGAGGTGTTTCCAGAAACTATTAGTCATAACTCCCACTGACCTTGGACCTCTTGTTTGTATAGGAGTATAACATTCCTTATAGCTTCTGTTAGAAAATATTCTTAAAACGACCCTTTATGTGATTTGGAGTTTACCTCCCCAATCAAGAACATTCAATCTAAAAATAACTTTGAAGGACGGATGTAAATTTTAATAACATTTCTAGGTACTATCAATAGTAAGTTTATGTATAGCAGTATAATCATAATGACTTATTTTTTCTTTCTCGGGAATCAAACACATAACCTACACGCCTTGGAATTCAAATTTAATGTCCAATGCGAATCAACTGAGTTACGGAAGTCTTATTTAGACGAACCCGCGTGTTATAATACTATATCTACTTCTATAGTTTTAAATGTAATATTCCACCGATTTTTTTTTTAATTTGATATTGAAAACTGATAAGAAGCCTTTTCGTATGATAGGCTACATTTTCCAGATTACACGCTTAACCACGTTCGCGTGGACGACACAATGATATATATTTTGTACATAGTGTCATATTTATTCTCTAAAACAAGCCAATAGAATTAAATATGTCAAATATGCCACGTCATTAGCACTTCTGCAAACATAATAAGGACGCAATTTGCGGTTCGTGTTAAACTTCGACGGATGTTCTATTTATCTCGTAAAGAAACTCAAACTTGCGGTGACCTTGCTGAAATGATGAATAATGCTTCATCACGACTTTTTGCCTTGTTTTAACCAGTTTTGAAAGTAGCTACCTCTTTTATCTTGCTCTAAGTTATTTTTGTAAAAAGTTTTAAAATAATAATTGACGACCGAATATTTGACTACCGTTGGGCGCAATTGGTAGCCAAAGGCAGGAGCCTTCTGCATCAAAAGGTCCCGGGTTCGAATCCCGGTAGATGCATTTATTTGTGTGATGAGCATGAATGTTTGTTTCCGAGTCTTGGTTGTTTATAAACTTATATATGTATTTATTGTGGTATCCTCGTTGTTTCTGATTACCATAACACAAGTGCTTTAGCTACTTACTTTGGGATCAGAGCAATGTATGTGAGTTGTCCCAATTATTATTATTATAAAATTGTTTTAGTTGTTCTCGAAGTAAGAATTAAGCATTCTATAAAACTTATATATTTTTAATATGTTTAATTATTTCCGTAGCATAAACGTCTGTATATTGACTAAATAAATATTTCTAATTTCCATTTAAAATTCCATTAGAGTTAATCCCTTATATGTCATTGAGCATAAATCTAGCAATCGTACTAACCTGTGAGCAAATAATTTTGCAAGTTTAATCCTCATAAGGCCCAACGCAGACGACAGACTATCCGTGACAGACTTTTTAGTCTGTGAAAATAGAACCTATGTAATCGTATGCAGTAACGCACACGACGCGCAAAAAGTCCGTCAAAAATCAAAAATCCGCGACAGACTTTTTGTGCGCCGCAGACTCGATCGCACAAAAAGTGTGTCGTCTGCGTTGGGCCTAACACCTAATAGGAATGTGATAAAAAAATATCTTACGTTTTCCCATACAATTTCTTGATAATGGCCTTCTCCGGGCTTCAAAGAAATCTTAAGCGCAGCTGTTGTTGTAGAGCTTTTTCAGTCTGACATATATTTATTATTAAAAAATTACGCATAATGCTTAACGATCTTGCAATAATTACCTGCGAATTATTGTTTATAAATTAAGGTAAAATTGTATCTTTAAGATCACGACCGATATTATGCCATCTTTTAATATTACCAAACCACTGCTTTGTTCTACAGATAAACATCTTCATGACACACATGTCCAATTATGGCAACGACAGACTGGCTCTCTACACATTCGAGTCGGTCGTGAAATTCCTCCGATGTTGGACCAACGTGCGGCTTGCGTCTGCGCCACCGCTCTCTTTAGCCGAAAAATATTTCCAGTTGCGACCTGATGAACTGAGCCCATTGTGGGGGGTAAGTCTTGCTATACTAATGAAAATTATATTTGTATATAACTAGTGGACCCCGCGAACTTCGTATCGCGTCAAATAATTTGCAATAAAATAATATTGCGACTATAAATTAAGATGTAAGCTATCCTATCTTTCAAGTTGGATCAAACTGCACACGGTGTGCAAATTTGATTAAAATCGGTTAAATATTTTAGGAGTCCATCGCGGACAAACAACGTGACACGTAATTTATATATGTATATTAAGAAGATTATATAAAATATTTTATATAAAATACACAAATTACTATGCAACAATTAACTTACGATACGCTGATTAAGAATTCATCCTGTAATGGGAAGAATAAAAAGATTGACATGGTTTTTCTTCCTTCCGAACATTTTTACAACTAAAAATTTTTGATACAAATAGTTTTTTAGAAGTGAAACTTTAGCAGGAATGATTATTTTTAAATAATAATTTCCACGTTTATCCACAGAATGAATTCACTAATTCATTCGTCATCACTAATTCATTCATTCATTGTTATCACCGCTTGCCTAACTAATTTGGTATTTTATTTTTTAAAACTTTATTTTTCATTAAAGAACCCGAGAGCATAACCACAATAAACAATTATATAAACCACAGAGATACATTACACAACATATATACACACACACAATATATACAACATTTAGGAAATTAGCTGTAGAAACAAGAAAGCAATATCTAGTTATTTACAATTGTGTAGTATTACGAAGGCGAACTGTCAAAGAGATAGCTAGGTTTGTTCCGGTTTTCGTTTCCTGCATAAATACCTCAGCGCTTTGAGATACCGGTACATTCTCGATTTTTACACTCCAGTAATTTTCGCATTACCTAGTCCTCTTGTCTTCGGCTTCTTTATTTTCCCGAAAAATGTAGGCGGCTTTTCGAAGTAACTCAACTAATATTAACATGATTTTATATTAGGTAATGTATCTATTTATAGGTACAAATCAATAATGTGGAAATGTCAATAGCTTTTAAGTAAAATTATAAGTTTTTAATTTTTCTAGACAGATTTTCATCACACACAGGCGACGTCGTTTACGTGTAGGTACTTATTTTCATTTTAGTTAATACTAGCTGCATCTCACGGTTCTAAACGCGTTAATTTCGTCGTAACGTGACGTTCTTTCGTGAACGTAGCTAATCTTAAAAGATAGACATATACTGTCGCGGACATTTTTTGAGATCATTTAAAGAGTAATAATTCTTTCATACATATTTTTTGGGTAACTTGAACCGTTTACGCAGCGCACGCAACGGAATCCCTCAAATATGGATATTTTTCCCCGTTTTTGCATCATTTATCACTGATGCTTCGCTCCTATTGGTCGCAGCGTGATCTTATATAGCCTAAAGCCTTTCTCGATAAATGGACTATCCAACACAAAAAGAATTATTCAATTCGAACCAGTAGTTCCTGAGATTAGCGCAGTCAAACAAACAAACTCTTTCAGCTTTATAATATGTAGATATAGATATAGATATCGCATAAATATAGAGACGAATCTTTACTTTTTATAATATTGAATAGTATTGACAAACATTGTTAGCAACTTCCAAGTCAGCTCGAAATTTGATAAACGAAATAATAATAGTTATGACATATTTCAACAAATTCAAATATCTCTGAATTCCCAAAGTAAGTTGCCCAGTTTAGTCATGCAACAAAACTTGTTAGTTTTATAGAATGTGACATCATATAACGAAGACGTCTAATATTCTCTAAGTTTTAACACCGAACAATGCGTTGGAAAGTTTAAAAGAAGGTACCAGGCACCAATCGAATGCAACAAAGTGCATAGTTGTGTTGCATTACGAAGACAATATGTAGAGCCTTAAACAATTTTCTATTTTTAATGTTTTATAGATGACATTTATGTCATGTATTAGCAAAAATCTTAAAACTTGTATTAGGTACCTTTATAATTAGTTTATTTACGATTTATTATTATTTTAATGAACTAAAATAGCAATGTTTATTACAATATATTTCTTCCTGCCCATCTATGAATAAATAATGAAGATAAAGTCAAAGTTTGTTAATATAAATCATAAAATAAAAATTATTGTAATAATTTATTATTACATGTTATTTTTATAATTTTAAAATATGTTGTGCCTACCCGTTATCTGTAGTTGTACGTGCATTGCGCAAAATTCTTATGCTTTTCCAATTGTATTGTAGCAGGTTTTACTAAAATGGTAGGTACTGGTTTCGTCTTTACCTCGCCAAAGAAGCAGATTGACCGCAAACATTTCGAAACCAAGGTAGATAGCGCTATTGTTACATAAAAGCAATAAAAACCTGTGCATTCCTTTCGATTTTTCTGAATAATCAATTATGCCACCGAAGCGTTTGAGTACAAAAATTTATACGCGGCTTATTACGAGGATATTGTTTTAAACCGTTGCGGTCGCCGCGGCTTTAGGCATCACTCGTTTGGAAATATCACAGATATTTTTAATAAATTCACTGCTTTATTACAAGATGGCCTAATAAATAAATTAATAATATATATAATTATATTATTAGTAAGTAGGTATTGAGCTCGACAGTGTATCTGTTAAACTTTTATCTTAGAACTGGTTGATATCTTAGATATAACATTAGTTACTAACTAGACGACTTAATTCTGCGCAAGTGAAGTCGCGGGCATGAAGTACTCGTATTGGAAGTGTTTCTAAAGATAATAGATGCAAAAAATCACTCTTCTATCTTTCATGCGCCCCAAAGCTGTATTAGGCATTTTTGCAGTTAAATTGATCATAGTTTATTAGTCATCTATAGTTAAATTAGATAATTGTTAAATTACATCAAACTCAAATCCATTAAGCATTATCCTCCAAAATACGTAATTGCTCTTTATTCAACATGATCCTTACCTATTACTTCGCCCACTCAATATTCGAACTGGTCCAGAGCTCCTCCCGTTAATTTTGAGTATTTCCTTCCAAATAGAACGTTTCAATGTACTCTGTTCGATTTATTGAGAGACGATATTGACATTTATGTACGATGATTGAGGTTCATTTGAACGTCATGAAATAACAAGATCCATTTTCCCCTGCAAAAATGTTACTACGAAATATGTAAAAATATTATTATTATTAAAATATACATTACAACTGTATATCACTATGAAACGAAACAATAAAACAGATTGCCTTTTCTATGATTACTACAATGGAAGTAATTTTTTCTCTTTACGTTGGAAAATAAAGTGCAGCTTTCAGTTCGTCTCGATCTGAATATAATTTTGTATTCACCGGGGACTCTCATAAAGTAATAAATATTTCTGTATGAAATACTTTATTGCTTTATGCTATATTTCTTGAAATAAGAATCTTAAGAATGAAATAACTATATTCATATCTTTATTTTGCTATTATTCCAGTTATGAAAGACCAATTTACAATCAGTAGGATGTTAGAGATTGCATAACCAAATACACTTTTTAATGTTATAATAATTAATATCATTATGATTATTTTATTCCAATGTTTTTACTAATTGGTTATTTGAACAGATTTATGTACCTACTACTAGAATTACCTACACTAGTATTGTGTAGGTATCATATTGTAATTTTTATGTTGAATAAAGTAATTTTTAAATGAACTAAATCATTAGGATTTAAAATTTGTGTAATTTATAGGTTTTAAAAAAGTGAAATTATGGTCCGTGTATACAAATATAAAGAAATTCTAAATAATTAAATAATGTACATACTTGTATATTTTATATAATATTATTTATGGATTTTACTGATACTTTTTTACATGCAAGTATCTTATTCAAGTATCTGCCTTTTCTTTTCGGTGCCTACCGAATCGAAATATTTATTTGTTTTTCTTATAATCGAACCCAGAATTTCCGGCGAAACTCGTAGATGCGTAAACCACGTAGGCAATTGCGGTAATTATAGCCGAGTATAATGCATTTATAGCAAGGATTTTCTGAAATTCACTTTCGAACTCACGAATTCTGATGTGAAGTCACTTCACTGTGGTGCTATCGCTCGACGCGTAATCGAACAAATTGAGCAGTATTATATATATTCAAAAAGAATTCAACTATCGAGATTAACAATAATAAAAGGTCAAATATTTTTGATACTATACACAGTTTTTTATCTAAAACCTTTTTCAGCGATTTACATTTCATAAAAATGGTGAAGACCAGTTTTAAAAGTTTTTAAACGGATATGAAGCTGTTTTTAGTACCGCTAATGCAAGCTATCGATTTCAACGGGCTATAAAAAAAAACTGAAAACATTTTCGTTTCAATTTGCGTAATAGAAAAATCTCCGCGTCTCTCTAAAAATACCAAAACCCGATAAATGTATTAAGTACTTGGTACAATTGTTACAAAAAATAGTTACTCGCTTTGGGATTAATCGAGTATATTGAAAATGGATTGCTTGTGTGTATACTTTAGTCGTTACTATAATTTATTTTTCTATACCCCGTTTGGCTTCAGAAAATGTTGATTTGAAAATATTTTCTAAGAAAAACCAATTTATTTTAAGTTGTTACAAAGAGTTGAAACAAAATCATTTTACAATGTTTAAATTTACAACTAGAAAGTTAGATTCAATTCAGAGTTACTACGCACTGGAATCACAAAGGGATCATTTGTGGCGAATTAACTGTCTGAAAAAAATTCTAATATGTTTCCAAAGCGTTCAGAAACGATTATGCGTTTTTTAATTAAATATAAATAACGACATTGTTCATCAAAATGCTTCAATTCATGATTGTAAATGACGGATGATCTTTCTTTGCATATTTCTTATTTATTTTTTATGATCATTAATCTTCCGATTTTAAATTAAAAATCATAAACCTGTTACCTATGTTTCACTGATTTCTTAGCAACTTCTAAATGCTTTTATTCAAATTCAAATGTCCCAAGGTAGTTTACCACTAGTAATTTATTAGTAGAATTTTTACTCATTCTTAGTTTATATCGAAGTGTAACTTTATACCACGTGAGGGGGTTAGATGTTAAACTGTCGAAAACTTTAATTGTGATGAAACAATTTTACAGATTGAAATAAGATATATTATATTCACGAATTCCCGTTTTATTTTAATTGTTTTGTAATTTTATTTTCAGAACCCATGCGACGACGTCCGGCACAAACGTATTTGGTCCAAGTCGAAGTGGTGTGACACTCTACCAAAAGTCTTAGTCATCGGTCCTCAGAAGACCGGAAGTACCGCACTCTACACGTTTCTGGCGATGCATCCAACCCTGGTACCCAATCAGCTCAGTCCCACTACGTATGAAGAGCTCCAGTTCTTCAATAACAACAACTATATGAAAGGTTTAGATTGGTAAGTTTGATTTTCGATTAAATTATGTTTTAACTAGGTTACCCCATCCTACATCCCACCCCATTTAACCTGCCCAGGGAATTAATCGCTATGCGTTACTCGCGTCAAAAACTCATAATCAACTCTGCAAAGTACAAATGTACAAGATATGTATTTTGTACTTGTGTTTATTTTACAATGTCACTCTGATAAAAGATGATAGATAAAAAATAGTCTAATACACACATTTTAATAATTTTTTCAATTATATTAAGCATGAAATAAATGTAATAATAATGTTCACCTAGCGTACATCTATTATAAATGTTTAAGTATAATAGCTTAATTTAATATCCTATCTACTTATAATTTTAATGTACATTCTACAATATTTGCTTATTCTAATCAGTTATAGGTATATAATTTTAAGATCAATAATAAATAATCCACACAAGGTAGACATGTTAAACAGTGGCGTAGTAGGGTTTGGAACAGACTCGGCTTTGGCTCGGCTATACAAGGGTAGATTTTCTGTTAAGCTATCGAGATAAGGGATTAAGACTTTTGATACCTTTGAGGCGTAAATTAATATTTTCTGTCTAATTTAGCTTACAGTCTAGTAGTGCCTACCGCCTCCGTGGTTAAGTGGTTTACGCGTCTGAGTGTTGTGCCGGCGGTACTGACTTCGAATGTTACGGTTGGATAGGCACAGAAGACTGATCATGTACTTGCTTGTAAAGAAAATGAACAATGAAACAGATACAGAAATGTGTCTGCCCCATGCTCCACTAGGGGTTACGGATGCATTAATTTGAAGTTGAGGTCGACGTCATTTGAAGACGTAAACTGCAAAACATTAAGGTGAATTAATAAATTTTCATCAATCGTCAATCAAATAAATTCTGAGAAAAATGGTCGTTTTAAATAAACGCTGCGGCTAGCTGAATAAATTACACAAATTATGTAGATTGAATAAAACCTTGCCGTTTCGTAAAAAAATATTTACCACCGATTCTATTGGTCGACCCAGAAAATTATGCTACCTTCATTTCTATAGGGATATATTATATAACACAGTTTTATACTGTTGTGTTTTGCGTTGTAGATACCTACACGTCGATTTTTCATAGAAGCATACAAAAAAATGGTCTATAAAACCAAGGGCATCAGATGCATTTTAATAGTGGAAAATATTTCCAAAAAACAGACAACAATTCCAAAAAAAGCTGACAACATATTTTTTGATATTGTGAGCCATGCCTGCCACTATTCAACTCAAAAATCCATTACTAGCGTACACGTCCAGTATTATTAGTAAAATAATATAGTTTGAATAAACACAATAGAATAGATTTTAAATTCAGTGGATAGTGGAGAACTTCACGTACAGCTATTTATCTTTATTACGTTGAAAAATGGTTATAGGTACACTGGACGCAAACAGCGCGAAAGTTATCTATGATAGACTAGATTCGGACTTGTGTCCTACCCTCTTGTACCATATTTTTATCTCGCTCCTTCGTCCACCTAGGCATGTACAACATAGCCTGTCTCTTTCCCTCATTGAAAAATTTTCTGTTAATTTTTTTAACCAGTCTAGTAATTTGATTATTACAAACAAAAAAAGCATATGTGCATTTCACACGTGGTAAAAGTGGAACCTTCAAAAATTTTGAACATAAGAAACACTATAATGCTTCCTATCTCATTTTCTCCCACATTAAATCTTATGAATTTATATGTCTGTCTCTTTTTACTGTCGCTTTTTCGTTTCATCGACTTTCAAATTAGTAGATTGCTTAAGAAGTTTTCAAAAATACAAATCTTTTCTTTTTTTCTACAATCATATTGAAAACTATATGTGCTCGTGACAACGCCCTCGTTAGGTTTGTTGCATTATTTTTCTTAATTTGTTATAGAAGTAGCAAAAACAGCCTAAAGATTACTAATCCCTAAACCAATTGATAAAAATATTACACTGATAGGTAAATGTATCTAAAATACTTCAGGTATTTGATATGTATTTAATATTTCAGATCAATAAACCCATAACCTTAGTAAATCAGTTATTGCATACGTCATCAGTTATCTGCCAGTAAAAGTTTATTTATAATTCATACGGACAAATGTTTGCTTACCTAACTTTATATCAAAATTGATCCAAATAGGGCTAGCGATGCAACAGTGTTGCATTGCAATAGACGTATAAAAGTCTTTTATTTGAACTCATCCTGGTGAATGTAATTTATTTTAATTAAAGCCAGGATCAAAGTATCTCGGCAAATAATGGAGCGTTCGATAGTAAAAGAGTGATGCTTGTCCAATCCCAATCCAATCAGTTCCATAGTATTTTCCTGTATATAGTTTTCTTTTATTTAATACATTTTATAAAAATGTTTTCGTTTAACTTTTCGATAATACTAATAGCTTTATTAGTGATGTTAATGACTAATGTTTTTTTACTTGATCGGAAGCAAACGCCCAAAAGTTAACACGATTATTCATTTTTCGTGATCGTATTCAAAACAACAAAGCATTCAACTTTTTCCAACCCCGATGGCACCGTCGCTAGCAAGACAAATTATTGACGTATGTACACACAGATTTACGATACATTATCAAATTTGTGTCAAACACTTAACTCTCCATTTAGGCTTCATCGCATTCGGCTAAAAACAAAATAAATTTTGCTATATTTTTTAAAAATATTTATTAAAATCTTTTCTCGAGTTTTCCTGAGAATACATTGGATATTAAAAACTGCAGACCCTAATTTAAAAGAATACAATACTCATTTCATACAATCTAATCAATCAAAACATCCTTTTAAAAGTAGGTCGTACATATATTAACTTTTAGAACCGTCATTACTGGAAAAACATTAATTTTGATCGTATCATTCTCATAACCTGGATAAAAACAAAAGAGGTCAACGCAATTTGTTCATCAACTTAACTTTAAATTATGCCATCGATCCAACTCAGCACGACGGCTTTCAAATTGAGCATAGAACATTGAAGATTCTATGAAATAAAAAGTTTCAAGTAATTTTGACTTGCCTTGAAATTCTGAAGAGGAGGCAACAATTGTTTTGGGTCTAAATATATACCTACCTTTGTTGCTTTGTATGTCATTGTATGACAGAAAGGTATATTAAATGTTTTATGACTATATTATATTGTATACTAGCGACCCGCCCCGGCTTTGCACGGGTATAAAACATATATAAAAACCTTCCTATTTAATCACTCTATCTATTAAAATCCGTTGCGTAGTTTTAAAGATTCAAGCATACAAATGGATATAGGGGAAGAAAAAGCGACTTTGTTTTATACTATGTAGTGATTTGTCCGAACTGCGAAAGTTTCTGTGTTTGTTACACTCTTTCGCTTCAACAGCTGAATAGATTGTCAATTTGTTGTTTTAAGATAAATTGCACTGAAAGAAAAAGAAGATAAGGTAACCAATATTGTGCTATATGATTTAAATAAGTTTACTTTTTTATCTCAACCATCTTTTATACGACGTCGATTTGGAATGTTTTTACCGTAATAACTGTACTTATAGTATATTAACTTTTAAAACTTTATTTTTGATTTCTCAGTGTTACCATACACATAATAATAGTAAAAAAATCTGTTAACACCTGAAATATTTGTATCAAAATCGTGCTCATGTCCAATTACGTCCAACCCTTGTGAGTATTAATAAGGAAATGTTCATTACATTACATTATTTTAAGTGCCGACCTTGCGCCGCCACTACACTTAACGTCAAACGGCTTTATGTCTACCACTCGAAATGAGAACATGTATAAGAATTATGAGGAATTTTCCTCAAAGAATTTGCGAGAAAAGTCCATTGAAATTATACATACAAAGCAAAAGAGTGATTGTTATATTTTAGACTTTATGTTTGAAATTACGTAGTCTCGTACGTTTCTAAATACTTGGTTTGTATTCTAGGGAGTCTCAAATTACGACTATCTATTCTATGCAAGGGTAACTAAAAGCTAATTTAAAGTTCATTTAAAAAAAATCGTTCTATTATCTAAGCTAGTGTTTTTGATTCGTGCTCCATGCCTTAAATTAGCACAGTTAAAACATTTTAATTACCTAAAGACTCCTAAGTGACTACCCTTCTCTTTCTGTTATGAATGAAAAGAAGGTGACAGCATGAACACGAATCCTTAGATAAAATTTGTTTAGTGCAACTATGAATAAATTATATATTAATAAATATTTCAGTGAGATGATAAACTAGCAATTAATGTTAATGGGACTCTCGTCTAACCTACTCGTGTTTAAAATCGCTTTAGGTCCCGCCATCTTGAAAACATCCTTTTTGATCACTTATTCTAAAGATTTATGTTTCGAGAGTAATGTTTCGAGGTCGAGGTAAAAGCTTATTGATGTTGCCAACTTGTATGTAAATTGATTTATAGATCCTAACAATATTAATTCGAAATTTTGCTTCCCAATTATATATTTAAGCGAAAGTTTTCTATTTGTTTACATTTGGACCAAAGCTATATTTCTCAGCTTTAATTATGGATTCAATCTGAATGTTGAATATATATACCTACCATTTAAGTTTCAAATTTAACCAAAATATTATGTTTAAGCTATAAAGACATGTGAACAAATAGAAAACTTCTTTATACGTCTCTATACAAATTATATTAGGATAATGATAATATAACACTTAATAATAACATTTATAAAAAACAAATTTACATTATTGTTTTTTATATAATTAGTAAATATAATTTTAAAAGGCATATTTCAATGTATTATTTCCTCAGGTACCTGAACTTCTTCCCGCCGAATCAAAGTAACGCGTCCCAGATAACCTTTGAGAAGTCTGCGACATATTTTGATGGCGATCTCGTACCACGACGAGCTCACGCTCTGCTGCCCAATGCAAAGATCATCGTGATTCTAATATCGCCTTCGAAAAGGTATAAGTTGAGGCTAGCCAACTAAAAATGATATTAAAATTGTAGTAGTTGTATGTTTTGTACCTCAAAATTCCATCATTTATTTGGATATTCTTCCTTAGAATATATTTACCGACTCCTACATTAGAGGTTGCGATATTTCACTTGCCCATGAATCCCAGTTCAATCTTAATCAAAGATATCATAAAGCATTTAAAAATAATTCACACTGTCATTCCCGATAGAATTAAATATATTTTTTTTGGGATTATTCAAGCTAACGAACCAGTATGCATTAATTAACTCAGTGATTATCAAATTTTTGTTTATCAAAGCGAAAAATCTTTCAAAATATATAGTTTCTAACACAGACCGTTTATTACGTTGTATCACCCCTAAACGGGCAATTAAAGCTGCCGGAGTAATGTCTCCGCGCTATATATCTTAAGAGGTCATAAGTCTGCTTTTTCTGGGACATTCGTATCTTGATTACCTCTATACACCCTAATTGCCTCAACATCACTTAAGTTCAATTGATCACATGCGAAGATCTATAGATGGATTTGTTATTTAAAACACATAAAAAGATGACTATAGAATGATTAGAAAATTTTTGTTTAAGCAATTTAAGAGCTGAAAACTGAATAAGGTTTCAAAAATTATTTTAGGCAAATGATCCTAAAATATAACAATAGTTATAATATTGCCTACAATATTTCACAATTTTGAAATTAATTTTACATGGGAGTAATTGAATATTAATTTTCCGCTACATTGAAGAAAGTGTTGTTATGTTTTATAATAAATTTCTTCACAGTCTACTTATTTTTCAATGGAAAAGTAATTATCGGCAACAAACGCACAAAGCCTTAAATATTTACGCCTTGTAAATATTTCAATCGAGTTCATTTCTATTTTCAACCCGTTACCAGCCAAGCGTTGAACAAACATTGAAATTGTTTTAAAATTTGATATTGAATGTCAAATAAAGTTTGACAACGATTGGTACAATATTGTAGATATCCTATTATTAAACTTCAGACCTATTTTAAAACATAAATACTAAACTTTCCATAACCCTTAAGTGGAACATTTTACAAATAGATTAAGATTCTTTCGCTATAGGTAAATTCTTTATAAAAAAAAATTTAAGCATACATATGTTTGTTCTGTATAGATTTGTAGATAATTTTATCCAGATAACATTTAACAAATTTCATATTCTAAGTTTGGTGCCACATGGGTGCCACAAATTTACCATCATTGAGGAAAGTATACTTTGTTCATTGAATCTGGTATAGGTTTCCCGATTAAAATTATTGTTTCTCCTCGAACAATGTATTCTGATTCAATTACTTATCTATTCTAGTCTATGTAATCTACATATTAATGTAATGAAATTACCAGGGCTTACTCGTGGTATCAGCATATTCGGTCGCACGGAGACCCTGTGGCGAACAATTACACCTTCCATACTGTCATCACTGCGAATGACTCCGCCCCAAAACAGTTGCGGGACCTAAGGTATGTAGATAATAATTTAAATAAAAATGCGGTCAAAGTTTGAAAAGGATTTTCCATTTTCTGACTTTTCATAAAATCAATATTAAATATAAATATAATACTAGTTGTGTCCGTGATTTTAATCCCTTTAAGCATGTTTTCGCAATAAAAGGTAGTCGAGCTATGCTCATCGAATTAGCCAATCAAACCCCGAAGCGGAATGTTTGGCAACTGGACAGACTTTCACAATTTACTTTCCCGAAACAAGTTAAAAAATCACTTTTACTGAACGAAACTTTGTTATCCGAATGACGGCTCCTCGCTCTTCTATTTCTGAAACAATTGATACAATTTCTGAAAATTTCCGAAACAATTTATTCAGTCATTATAGGATCTCGTTATATCTTATCTGCCGTATAACAATTAAAACTTAATATTAATATAATATAATGTTATAATTTAACGACTCCATATGTTTTTTTTCTGCACAATTTTTTCCGTAATATCTTAGGTTGTAGAACGTAAAATTTCTTCAAATTTTTAATTATTATTGTTACTGCAACAGCTAGCCTACTCGTATATTCGTGACGTCGCGTCGTCCGCATGGGCATAGTGCATACAATATAGACTCTATCACTTAGAAAATCTCTCTCTCCATGCCTCTTGTCAGTGAAAGAAATTTCAAATGAAAATTGTCACTAGACCGTGTAGAATTTATTAGAATAGAAATCTTTTCTCTTTATATTATTATAGATTGATTATAGATAAAGAACATTTTCTTCCTCTACAATACTTCTTACAATCTCCAGGAACCGTTGCCTAAATCCCGGAAAATACAGTCACTATCTGGAACGATGGTTGTCAGAGTACAACTCACATCAGCTCCATATAATCGATGGCTCGCTGCTTCGCTCCGAGCCGGCAATGATTATGAACACCTTGCAGAAATTCCTCAAGATACCTCATATTGACTACAATAAATTGCTCAAGTAAGTTCATACATTTTATAAATTACTCGCTTTTACTTTTAGCTACAAAATGGGTTTTATCTAAAATTTCCTGTCTTGTTCTGTACCCCTGACAATGTTTGTACAACATTTTTTTTAACAAGCGGTTTTGAACAAAACATCTGAAGTTGAAATTTTAATTAAACCTACCTTAACTAAAAAACTCTAAGAGCTTCATTTTTGTATAAATTTCATTGATAATTTTCTTTAAAGTTCTAACCCTTCTACCTTAGCAGAACGATTTTGTTTTCCCGAAATTTGTAACCGGGAACACCTAGATCTAATATATCTAAATCATTAAAGCTTTACTTAACAAATGTGCCCATTTTTGTCATTTTTCCCTCTTTAATATCACCATAAATGACATATTTTTTAGAAATGACAGTTTTGCAAACTCAGCACAATAACCTTAAATCCTTTTTGATAAATGGCGAAACGTTTGTTACGCATTTGAGCCATTATACCTGATATTTTTTGAAAAGAAATGATGAGTCATAGATGATAGATCTTTAAAACGACGAATTACAAAAGAATCTACGAAAAAAAAATTTGTATATAGGTAGGTAATGATTAATAATGTGTATTAGTCATATGTTTTTATTTTAGTTCTTGTTTTTTATATTTTGTTATTATTTCACTGATTCACACTGATTGATTATTTATACTTATTATACGATATGTATAATAAGTATAAATAATTACACCATTTATAACTTAAGAACGGATGGATCGATTTTGATGATCTCTGATTTGTTGAATAATTATTAAAAATTCACGAAAAAGTGTTTATGAAGAAAATTCGTTTCCTCATACATTTTCTATGGAATAATGACGCTTTAGGTGACACGTTACTGTTCGGAACTCTGACGTATACTCGAATACAAAGTACGCGGGGCCTACTAGTATACAATAATAAGTATTTTAATTCAATATGTATCAAATTACAATTAATGTGTTAACCAAAAAACCATAATGCAAGCGTTCAAATGATACCTGACATAAAAATGTAAATAACTAAGACGACTAAGTTATTTTATATCTATATTTATAAAACCCGTTATACGATTCTTTTTGGGGCATCATGTAAAAAGCTGTCATAACAAATATAAAAGAAAATTCAATACCATTAAGTCAAATATAATGGCATTTTTTCGCGAAATACGGTGTTCGATCGTTATCCCACCGTGCTCGTATGTTGGCTTACATCGACTAAGCCGATACACGTCCGTAAGGCGCCTATGTATTTCATTTGAAATGTTATTTGTTATTCAATATAATATGTAACCATCATTTTTTTTTTAATGATATCAGTACACTTTACAAAACAAAGTCTCTCGCCGCGTCTGTCGTCAATATGGTCGCGTTAATCTCGAAATCTACTGAACGATTTTTATGTGGTTTTCACCAATGGATAAGAATGATTCCCGAGTTTATATTCATTATTCAATAATTTATCAGGGCATTTTATTAATTTATTTGAAATGACGATAAGTTGTTGAAAGATGTCGGATAAAAATGTTCCGTCTGGGAGCTTTCTTAGAAAACGCTGATATAACAAAAGTCTACAAAAAAGTCCGCAAAAACATATTATTATGTGTTATCTTTAAGAAGAAGGAGTCACATATAATAGGGTAATTGGTAAGTTAGTTAAGATATAATATTAATATTATGAAATTAAGTTACTAATTTCAATTGATTAAACCAGCTCTAATATTTTAAAGTGAAAAGGTGTGCATTTTATTTTAATTATGGTTGAATGAATTAAAATAATAAATCATTATGATTTTAATATAACTTGGATGGTTTTTCCTGGTCACGTATTTTGAAAAGTTTAAACACCTTCCTCAATTGAAATGAAAGCAATATTATTAACAAGTAATTAACTTATATCATACAAATTATGATAACAATCTACTGAATGTGGTATTTAAATTAAATCGGCGGCCGCCGAGTCGCCTTGTTGGGGAAGATTTGTAAAATGAAATTTCTCATTTCTCAAAATTTCAGTATGGATTTACGATGATGCTAAAGGTATTACCAAAATATTACGCCAATTTATCATTTCAAATATTTGGAATAATGTTATATTAATTATAAATGAGTACCGTATAGGCGTAATTAGCTTTGCTGTACCATGAAATTGTTTTTCAGATTGTTTATCTGGTTAAAAACTTCATTAACTAAACACTACATAAAAATTACAATTCAAGTATATTTACATTGTAGCCCGGAGCGACATTGAAGTTTTTTTTGATATCGTAGGACATAAAAAACTTAACACACATTTTCAGTTGTGCAAATACAAAAGTATCATATCTTAGTGCGGATATTTGACGCGATTGAAGTTGTAATGTCGATTAGTAAAAGACAACCTTGAATTCTTAACTGAAAATGATGTTATTGTTTCAGATATGACGCTAAGAAAGGATTTTTCTGTCAAGCTGTTAGTAACGAAAAGACAAAATGTCTTGGTAAGTCGAAAGGTCGAATATACCCGCCAATGGAGGATAGGTCGGCCAAGTTTTTAAAGCGGTATTACACGCCTCATAACACGGCTTTATCGAAGCTCCTCGTAAGATTAGGCCGCCCGGTCCCACAGTGGCTCAAGGATGAACTATCCAATGGATAGCACAACCTGCACCCTAAAGGGTTGGAACGAAACGAAATAATACGCGGACTCATCAAAGTCTGTCTAGTGACTTTGTCATAATTCTGACGAGATTTGCTTCACGCTAACAAAGAAAATATTGTTTTTGTACCTTCCTTCGACGATCCCTTTGGGTCCGTTCAAATCATTCGGGTTGAAGCAAATTTTTGTTAACGTCCTTAATGAGTTTGCTCTAAGTTATAAATTGTAAACGTGTATTCCAATACGTAAATTGTTTAGCAATGAACTTTGAATCTTGTATGTAAGGTCACATTGGGGGTTAGCTTTAATTTCGTAAGACCAGTCTTGTTTCACTTGCCAATAAAACTGATACGCGCTGGGTGCTACGTTTTATATCGAAAATCTTAAGCCATTAGTTGTTAATGATTTAGGTTTACCAATTTAAGTTCGTAGCGAACTGAGCCTTTATAGGGTACTTGACTTTAGCACGTATTTAGCAACTTTTCAACGTAAATTGAAATTTATAAAACGTTTGTATGAAGAGAATTTGCAACTTTGAGCACCTTTGCGCAAAAATAGAATTATAGGCCTCGATTTATTAATTATTATTTTATAAATGACGATTGATCAATGTGTCAGATTCTTCGTGTGACCCATTTATAAAAAAGTTTGGAATGTGAGAAAAGTGATTAATAAAAACAGTAGTACCCACGTGGTAAAGTACCGTCAAGTACCTGATTTTTTCTTTGAGTTTCTTATTCCGTGTTTTCTATCATACGTTAGTACAGTGTACGTACCTGATTATGTTTACATTTCTTGTTGATTTTTTATATCTGTGCCATACACTGAACAAGTTTTCTCATTTGAGGCCGTATTATAAAACTTGTAAACTTGTAAAGTTGAAGGTAGTTCTAAGAACTGTGAAACGGTTTGTACTGTATGAAATTTGACTTTGAGAATTCACTGTTGTTTTCTCGTAACTAATTTTTTACATGATGATTCAGCTGTTATAAGAAATACGTTTAGGAATACGTAGTCCTTGAGACTAGATCAAATAACAGCTTTGAAAATTTTGTTGTCTTACTATTTTTATTTTTAACAATACTTATTTCTCACTTACAGACTCTATGTGTATACAATAAATTTATAGTTAAAAATTATTATATTTATATTGTTAAGTTTTTTAAATATAATTATCACATTTACAAGGCAAACACTCCCGTCGACTTGTCGGTGAGAGCAAAGTCATATTTAAAAGCTCTTTGTCAAAATATTATTTCAGATACTCATTGTTGCACTAAATTGTATAACTTATATGAGAACGATACTGAATTACTTTAAGAACGTCATGTGCTTACGCCGTCACCGCGCAGAAAACGTATCAAAAAATATTTTAACTGCGAATTCGGTAATCGCTAAGTTTCGTATTGCGTTTATTGCGTATATTTTCGACTTTTCACTCATTGTGCCCGTGTAAGTTTGCACACAATTATTTCACTCACGCTACTAAATTATAAATACTTATACTTTACCAAATTCACTCCAGAGGCCTCATGGCTAAGCGGTCTTATAAGCGTACCGCGAAGCCTGAGGTACCGGGTTCGATCCCCGGTCCCGAATACAATTTATAATTTAATTTGTATTCGGTCTCTGGTAAGGCTGCCACTTGCCGGACGGGGTGTCATAAGTGGTACGGAGGAGTGGTTGAATTTCTACAGGCTTTCCTGCAGAAATTCAACCAAACCAACAAAAAATTGAGGGTTGCCTGGAAGAGATCGCTGATTAGCGATAAGGCCGCTCGTTGCACTCCAGTGCAATAAAGTGTGCAAATTCATATCTGAGGTATAGAATATCGAGACGGAGTAAAACTAGTAAACTCAGGTTGACTATCTGGTCTTTTAAAAAGAAATTAAAACAATTAACTTTAGGAGAATGACAAAATATTCTTAGTGAGGTATTTTAGATTTTCTGTCACCACTGGGTTACCTAACTATAGTTACATATTCTGTGCTGACAAATCCGGGATTATCATAATTTCTATAGAAACCTTGATTCCTTACTTTGAATTATAATGTATTGAATGTCTCTGTTCTCTCGTATTTACCTCTCAGTAAGGAACATTTTATGATGCACAAAAAATCAAATGAATTGATTTAAAAATCTTGCTAATACTCATAAGTATGAAAGTAACAATATTTTTATATGCTTGAATTTTATGAAACAGTGCAAGTACTTAATATAATTTTTGTTTACATAATAGATAGTTTAAATTTTGTGAAAACTGGAATGAAATTTCAAATGTACATAATTATTTCAGATGAAGCTTATAGAATTAGATTTTATGTCTACTTGTAAAAATGAGAAATATTTCTTTTCAACGAGTTCAACAAGCTTCGGACTTAAGGCGCGCGTACATTTTAGTTTTAGGGAATATAGTTTTTTTTTTTAATTTGGGTTAGACGCGCCAAAGTTCTCCTCATGAAATATATTATTATACAATATTATTGTTAGTGAAATCAAGAAGCCTAATATTTATATTTGACTGAAAATATGTCTTTATTAATGTGAGAATCGTTATATCGAATTTAAACGCGTTTAAGTATCAATGACTTACAGTGTGTATAGCTCCGATTATGTTTTTATAAACGCGTTTAAATCCGATAAAAACGTTTTTTAATATATTACTGTAAAATATTTGTTTCGGCTCGTAAGTTCTTAATTTTGTATGTAACTGTTCATGTTTGTATGAAAACAGCAGATGGTAAAATCAAATTTTCTATATACGGATATTAATTATACTATTTATAATTTGTAAATGTTTCAAATAATCGTTGTTAACTTCCAGTCATGGGAGTGAATGAATTTATAAATGTAACTAATGTTTTATGTTCGAATAAATAACAAAATTCACTCCACATCACTTCGACGGGATAATGTTGATAAAATTGATCTGACAAATCTCTTATATTCTATTAAACAAGGTCGGTACAAAATATTTCGTATTTGTAGACAATTCTCCACTTCTTGTTTTACTACATAATTCTGAATAACAAGTTGCTCAGAATTGCTTCAGGGCAAAATTTTGTATCGAACAATTTTTCTAGTAGAATACATAGAGGTTACTGGAAATCTATTATATATAACTAATTTAATTTGTATAAAATCAAATGTTCTTCAAATGTGTTCTATATTATGAAATTACATCACTTATTTTAATAAATGATATAAAATCTTGAATGTTTTTTTTTATATTAGAATAATATTTCTTTTCATAAACTTTAAACTCGCGATTTGAAACCATCGTTAGTAAATATACCGGGACTTATCGCGCATAGAAACGTTTTTGGTGACGTTTCGACCGTATTGCAATGGCCGTGGTCACGAGAAGAACTGGAGAGTACTGGTCGTCTCAGTGTAAAACGAGGGTATTGCTATCTACCCTCATTTTATGTTCACGGCCGTTGCAACACGGTCGAAACGTCGACATAAATAAAAAACGTTTCTATGCGCGATAAGTCCCTGTACTTTTACTAAAAATATTTCTTTTATGTTCATTAACCATTGCAAGTTCTTGATGATGTTTCGGCTTTTTATGGTAAGATTGTCTGGAAAGACTTGACCTGTTTCCTATTATTAAAGTTTAGATAATAGTAAAAACATTTTGATTCAAGTATCGTTATTTATAGGTATTATGTATGAATAACATAGTCGAATCTAATAAACTTTTTCACTAATAGAACCATAGAAGGTGTAAGACTTTTAATTTTTATTTTACGCAGGTATAATGCTAGTTGATACAAGTTGAATATGTTTATAAATCTTCTGCTATTGTAGCATATTCCTGTTTTTTTTTCTTTTAAATTTATTTATGAAATAGGAAGCAAACGGGCTCTTATGAAAAGCGGTCGCCAGTTGGATTACGATTTACAATTTAGATTTTAGTTTTTTATATGCAAATTAAAATAAATCCCTGTCTACTCTACAGTACTGTAGACCGTTGCCTTTGGTTTAAATGCTAAAAGTTTATATATATAGTTTTCTTCTCTCAACTGCTACAACAGAACGTCAATGTCATAATAAAATATATACAAAAGCAAAAGACTATATAGATGGAAAGCTAGGTTAGATAAACGGACTTAACTTTGCTAAAAGAAACCAAGTTAATTTAGTTCTTTGAATCTGTTAAAAATTTAACTTTATCTAAAAGAATTTAATGTATGCGGTTTATTGAAAAGCATTTTAGAAGATTGCGTCCCCTCAGGTTTACTTTCAGCAGGTAGCGAACACCGCGAAAGTGCAATTTAAAACAAAATACAGTTGAACCGCTTCTGAACGTCTTGAAAAATCTATTACATTAGAATTGCACGCTGCGGCCCGCTTTGAACAAAATTCTGCTTTTAACCACACCAATAACGCTTAACATGATTTAACTCGTATCAGAACAGAGGTAATAATTCTTTTAAGTATTTTTCACATACGAAAAATAAATATTTGAAAATTTACATACCTGGGGTCAATGATCGACTTATGGATCGATTGGCTATGACTTTAAAAGGTAGGTAAGTTTTTTTGTCTATACCGAATTCAAGACAACTCAATTATTTCTGACCAATATTAATTAAATATTATTTCATTCAGCGTTTTGTTTTTTCGTGTATTTTAGGTATGCGTCAACAATTATGATGACCTTTTTGTATATTTGACAAATTTTTTAAATTTTAATGTAAATAAATAAAATTGTGTAAAATTATATTTCTTAAATATAGCAATGTACAATTTTGAGCACCTTCAAATACACAAAAGTATGTTTGTTTTCAAAATATAAACATATTTTATTAGCTTTTGAATATTTAAAGAAAACTCCATTTGACTCTTTGACAACTGTAACATAAGTCACCCGTGACCGTGCGGGAAGAAAATAGTTTAATGTGTCATAATCGCATACAAAAAAAACAAGACTTGTCTTATGTATGTATTGAAAATATATTTTGTTTGTGATCCTTTCTTATAATAAATTGTTTTGTGAACCCAACAATCGTTGGGTTGGTGAAATGTGCAACCTATGTCCTATGGCTTTTATCTTAAAATAACTGACTTTGATGGATGATGGCGTTGACATAATTCATTTATCTTCGATCAAGGGTCACTCTGATGTCCTTCGTGAATTGCGAAACGCAATTAAGAATATTTGTCGATAACATTTTCAATAATATAGGTAATAATCCAAAAACCAATTTCTTATTTAGTAAGACCAGGCTGCCTGTGGTATTTGTGTGTCAAATACCATTTTTTTATGAAGTATAACCAAAAAATATATTTTTTTAAATTATCAAGCTTCAGACTCAGGATTTGTAGTAAACACGTTAGATAAAACACTCTACATGATTTAGTAAAAGTGTATATTTTATTCATTCATAATCAATAAATGCATGTACATACAAAGGCAGCTAAAATCATATTCAACATTAACTTTCCGAAAGCTATTCAAGGTATCAAATGTGAGGAAAATTAATACTAAAGAAACCCGTAAAAGTCAAGCTTCAGAATTAATCCTCTATAAAGTATACTTGAAGGTATTTAAAATTGAATTTCATTGAAACATTTTACATAAAACCTTATTAAGTCTTCGTGTCGCTATAAAAATGTCTGAGAAGACGCAGAGTCGCATTTGCATCTTCCAATTATAGAGTCAAGGTATTATTATGTAATATGTTGCCTAGTTACCTCGTCTTCTTTTTTAAATCCGTTTTCGCTTTTCATATTTCCTATTGAACGGTTATAACAAGATCGTATAAATGATTCGATGTATGTTAAAAACAATTTATATTTTATAAATACGATACGGCCATTTGCTTGTAATTGGATCCCGTGTTTCGTCGGTTAGTGCGAGTACCAGAAGCCCAATTCTTTAAAAAAGGCCGGCAACGCAACTGTGGCGTCGAGGATGAGCGGCGGACCGCTTATCCTAAGTGCCTTCTACCCATTTCCCTTTTATACTATAAAAAAAAACTTAACATTTATACTCGAATGAAAAATCATAATAATCGCGTAGCCGCCTCCGTAGGCCCGTAGCTACGAGCAAGCCCATCTTACTTTGTGCTAGTTTTGAATAACCAATGATGCCTTTCAATGAATAGAAATCATACATTACAGATTAATTTCTTTACTCATTATATATTTTTGTATCAAATATCATGTAAACAGCAGCATTAAGCATGCGTTATTAAGCAGTATTGCTTAATAACCATAATTTTTGTTTAATTTTTTTCATTAGTAATAATATAATGTATCGGAATATTTTTTATTGCAAGCATTAGCTTGCAATAAAAAATAGAATTAAAACTCATAATACCTAAAATAAACAAAATAAGCAATCGCTTTAAATTTTAATCAATTATTTTCAGTTTTGTTCAAGGGTTATCTGTAAAATATATTATCATCATGTATTATAGATGAGATTATTATTGCATTCATATACAAGCATCTTTAACTTATATCAGTCATAATATATCTGACCTTTTCGACTATATTATGACGGTACAATATTTTCTCAATTTCGATAATGGAATGACTTAAGTTACATTTCACTAAAACCCATTAGCTACGAGTAACAGACATTGGGAAAGCCTTTAATGTCATAGATTTCTTATGATATTGGCCGCTAGCAAATGGATTGCGATAGACGCTCCTAGACCCAATGGTAACGCGATTTTGATGACTTCCCCGCTTCCAGGCGTAACGTGATTTCGCTGTACCCGATTCGATAGTAATTTTGTTGGCTCCTTAATTTTTCTTTCGGGAAATATTTTATTGCTTATATAGTTTTTAAACCCATCTAATTTTGTAATTACTTGTTTACGATAAACAATTCCAAAGATTATGGTTATGATATCAAAAGTTTATGGTTTATGGGAATATAATATTTTTAAACCTTTGTAGCGGAACTGGAAACAACCCTTATTTTTCAATCCGAAATATAAATAATGTACGTTATAGGTTTTAATCATGGTATCTGTTAAAAATTTTATTTGGTTAGTATTAAAATGAATAATGGTGGTTAATTATAATATATTCTCATAGTGTCAGCTGCTTAATTCCGGCTGAACGGGTGAATTAGTTTCAAATTCAGACAACCGCAACTCGCAAGGGCTGCGCGACTAAACTTCGACTGACGTACCTTGCGGCAATTCAGACGAATGTCCAACAAACAATATCAGAGTTGTCGCTTTGTCGTAATATTTGCCGCAACTTCAAAACTTCCCTTCAGTTTCAGCGACTTCTCAAGCTTATTAGTATTTGTTTTACTGAGACTTTTACTACGACAATTGTATAATACTTAACATTTATTTTAAAGAGCGCACCGCGGTTTTATTTGAATATTTTTTTGGTTGGTATACATAAACAGTTGCCCAGCGGCTTCGTTTTTAATTGGGATTCCAATTCTGAGATTAAAATCTTGCACAAGTTGACAGCTAAGTTTTGATCCTAAATTCTAAATCTAATCGAATTTCAAAAAGTGATTCAAGCCTTCAGTAATAAGTAAATTTTATTTTACTATTTATGTATTTGATTTAAAAACGCGGTCATGAAACAAACAATGCATTAGGACATATTTCATATATTTTATGACTTATCGAAATTCCACACAATATAGCATGAAAACATTTCATAAAGCTTGACAAAGTTAAGTTATAAAGCAGATAATGAAAATGGTCGTTGAAATGATTGAGGCGTACGACACAAGGCGCCTCTGAGCGGCATGTGTTTACGTCGCTTTAAGTAAGAATAATGTGGCTATAAATCAGTGGCGTCTTCACGTCTTTTGAATATTTACTGTGAATAGATGCGGTTACTAAGGAGTGCACATGTTACTCTAACAGTACCTACGCCTTCATAATGTCGATATTATGTAATTATTTCGAAATAGTATCTAACAGATCTAAATTTAAGGTAATTCCGAATTCGAAAAGGTCCGATATCTATTGCTTACTTATATATCAATGTGAATTAACTACTGAACGTATTTTGATGCGGTTGGTGTGCTATTGTGGCAACGTAGAATTTAAAATATTTACTTGGTTAACAACACCAATTTCAAAATGCAACAGACCGAGTCATCCATGCATCTACGTATGTATACGGAGTCTTAAAACTGCAATTTTAGTCTTTTGTATGTTCTATTGAATATATGCTATTTTTAATATATTCTTAGACGAAGATGCGTCACTAGTTTCTAATAAAACCTTGTGCCAAAAAGTTGTAAATGTAATTGTACGCTCCGCAATGACGCGGCGTTTGCAACTTGCGACTTGCAAACGTTTATTGAGCGGAAAGCCGAACAACCTGCACGCCATAGAACAACTTTATCGAAAAAAGTTTTACCTTCGAACATGGTTTATTCGCCAATATATTTGTTGTATTGCATACCTACTAGCGGCGTGCGTTGCAATGCTACATACACATAAGCAAATAAAGTAAAATCAATTTGAAGTAGCTTCAATATAGAAATCAATTTATTTCATTGTTATTATTGATCTCGGGAATATTTTTTCAAAACCGTGAAATAAAATTTATTTACAAAAAAGCGTGAATTATAACTTCTGTTTATAACTCCTTAGCGCACACTAAAGTCTATTTATAGTTCTTTACATTTATATTGATTTTTTATTTTAAAAGAATTATAAATAAAAATATGAAGTTTATTGTCACCCCGAAAAAATAAACCTCAAATTTTATTTGACTTGCTAGCACTAGAATTAATAGTTCGACGTATTTAAAATTAACGTAGCGTAACGTAAACAAAATCCGTGGTTATGCGCTTTTTTCCAAAGAAAAGATATTAATTTTTTCATTTTTTTAGACACGCTATTTCAGAAGGCAATTTCGTTGGTCCCGTAAGGGTGAGCTCTAAATATCAACGGGCAAATGGTGCCGTAATCTTCCGAAAACCTGAAAGCATATGAAAACTTTAGTGTCCATAAATTCAAGTCCATGTCAATATGCGAAAGGACGATACACGTTGGCCGCAACTCATCAATATTTTACAAACATTTTAATTTTTAATGGACAATTGAATAAGGTATATATATTATTTTTTAAAATCCGTTAACAACTTTAAAAAATTCCAAAAAGTTTTTTCAGCTTACTGAGCATATATTATACATATATTCGTAGATTGTATCACATATAAAGTCAAGTCTCGTGACCCACTAGTGGAGTATGGGCCAGATGCATTTCACATTTGTTTCACTGATCGATTTTTTCCTTTCTGGCCAAGTAGGTGATCAGTCTTCTATGCCCTGCCAGACCGTGTTTTTTTATCTTCACCGGGAATCGAACCCAAGACCTCTCAGTTGTAACGCTTATGCGCTTACCACTAAACCAAGGAGGCGGTCAACTCAGCTCTATATAACATATAGAGCCTTAATATTTTAACACAGACTATATTTACATTTAGTCTGCGTATTAACTGTTAGCATTTAGTCTGTAACAATAGACTATTGTTAATTATAATGTGCTAAGAACGGATAATTTAGCCACACTAATTATAAGATTGATTGGATTGACTTGCTTAGACCCAATAATCTAAATTAGTCAACTCAACAATAATACTTATAATAACGACAGGATAATTATTTTGTTCCATGTCGTGTTAAATTTAGTAACAATGTCCGAATACAAAATAGTAAATTATATATTTATTTAAATATTATAATAGACTGTTGGTAAACATTGACTGCCTTATTCCAAAACGCGGTTTAAAGATAGGCCGGGTTTGTTACCAGAGAAAAACCTCATTTTTGTATGAACGTTAAGACTTGTATCCTAGCAACCAATACAGAAACATCTTTAGTCCATGTTTTGTAATAAGGCCCTTAGTTTAGTGCAAAACCTAAAGCGTACCTTGTTATCAACATCTTCCGAAATTTTCTTAAACTCTTTCATACGTTTTGTATGTATGTTAAGGATTTGCACTCTGCCAGTTTCGTCAGGCAGACCGATTTCCATCTGCACTTCAAGACGACCCGGTCGGAGTAATCTTGTAAATTTCTAAGCAACTCAAAGTATTTATATATATTGATTATTTAAATTATTAAATTAACGATGAATTAAAATCTAGTTCATCCTAAACTTAGCTCAACAATCGGCGATTGATCAGTTAGTAATGTTATTTTTTTTCCTCGTTGATTTAAAATATGAATCCAGGTTTTACTAAAAGTTCCTAAGTATCAAATAAATCACATTCTACTATTAATCGAATAATTTATATTATGAATTGTTGCAACCACACCGGCTACAATCCTTGGACTGTGCCAATAAAATTCATGAGCCTCTTGTTACATTCATGAGCTGTATCGGGAAAAAATAGTGTATTTACAAACGGGAAGGCAATAGTTATATGTAAATTTTATGAGCCACTAGTGTTTACACAGCTCCATTTAAATATTTCACCAAAGTGTGGATGAAAAAGCTAAATAATTTGGTAAATATATCTTTTTATCATCCTTATAGAGATGATATAACTACATATTACTGTGTACCGTAAGTGAATCTGGATTACATTTAGTTTATATATATATATATATATATATATATATATATATATATATTATTAAGCTTCTTGTGAAAACGTCATCTAAATCATTCTTTTATTTTTTCATATTTAGAAAAAATCGATTCAATTGAACTGAGTATAGATAGAATTGATACTACCGACACTCGGTAGGGTTATGTATTATACTATATGTTATATTAAAGTGAAGTCCCGAGTCCCCTAATGGGGTATGGGGCAGATGCATTTCACATCTGTTTCACTGATCGATTTTTTCTTTAGGGGCAAGTAGGTGATCAGCCTTCTATGTCCTGGCAGACCAAGTTTTTTTTATCTCCACCGGGAATCGAACTCAGGACCTGTCGTTTCTAACGCTTACGTAGTTACCACTAGACTAAGTAGGCGGTCGTAATATAACATATTACGACCGCGTCCTAATATGTTATATTATAACATATATTATAACAAATTAATGTATAAGTGAATATAAGGTTATTTAATCCCTCCTCTCTGCGCGTTAATCTGCGTAATCCTATCGAGCCAAAGGCGGAGCTGCATAATTTACCAATTGTTAAATTATAATGCCTACTATATATCCGCTATTCATTAGTCATCCTTTCGATTTGTTCATTACGTTGAAATTGCTAAATACATTATATTTTTTTATAATCGTACAGATAAATAATTATGAACCTTAAAATAATGTATTTATTATATTATTTTATAGTAATTTCCTGAGAAATTTTATAGTAAAACTTTACAAAGAAAGTCATGAGATCGCTAAATTTATTATATTATTATAATTATTATAATTTATTTTATTTATTTATTTATTTTTTTAACATTTGTACCTCGACGCTCGACCAAAATTTTATTAAATCAAATACACAAGTCAAGTTCCGTTTATACTCGTAATTATTATGACCTGAGTCGAAGATAATAATCTAAGTGCTAGCTGGTGTAGTTTCAAACCACACTACCGGTTACTTCAACGAAATGAAACTTTTGAAACTCGTAATACAGACAAGATTCACAATAATGGGATTTCTTTGCGACTCTCCCCGTAATAACTGAATGTGATTACGCTCCTTACCTTTTCAATGTATTTCTTCCAACCTTCTCGCTCTACTTTGAGATACCTTCGAAATTATTTGATCTGTGTGTGCTTTTAACTTTCACTAATACCCGTGTCTGCTACATATGTGTGTGAAGTCCCGTGTCCCCTAGTGGGGAAGGGGCAGATGCATTTCACATCTATATCACTGATCGATTATTTTTTTAGAGGCAAGTAGGTGATCAGCCTTCTATGCCCTGCCAGACCGAGTTTTTTTTATCTTCACTCGAATCAAACCCAGGACCTTTGAAACGCTTACGCGCTTACCACTAGTATAATAGTGTTATAGTTAATAGTAGTGAAAATAGTATTAGTTTATTATTAATTAAATATGAAAAGAGTAATAGTATTTATGTAAGGAATAGGAAAGAGGAATTGTGTTTAAGACATACGTAACATTAACATGTTATATGGCATATTTGGATAATAAAGACGGTTGCTAAGTTAGGTTTAAGAACTTGAACGAAAATATATATACCTATAATGTCATGTAGTAATAGGCTAGTACTTGTTAATTTGATTATGTCCAATGAAAATTGTAGTGGCTCCAATCAATTAACCATTGATATAAATTTGTATTGATAAAATATATAATGATAGAAAAATGTATAACCAAACGTGATCGAGATCTGATTTTTCCAATAAAACATAATTCAACTGTCCCAATGAAATGTGATGTATTGAATTTCCAAACCTTGTTTTGTCTTTATATAAATTTAAATATTTTTGACACAATAATCGATTATTAAATGAATAAGTATATATAATAAAGAATATTACGTAGCTTAATTGATCCTTGACTTGTCAATATAATTTTAGAATCCTGAGAACTAAAATAAAATTACAAAACAATCAAAAACAGTAATTGAGAACACAACTTATACACTTCCTGATGTAGATCTACATCTTATTGGAAATAGATTGCCTTATATTGTACACTTCCTTGAAAAGTCCGCGTTCACGGAAAAAAGGTGTAATATTTCTTTATTGCTTAAAATATTTATAAATAAATTAACACGGTGGTATTTTATTTAAGTTTTTCATATTACAATGATGGTTACATGGTTAACCCAATAAATAATATTTTTTTTAAATATATTTTGACACGTGAACGCGTTATTTTTTGATGCGTGTACTTCACTAACATCGTGCAAGAAACAGATATTACCAAATTTTATCAATTTTGTAGCTACGTATAACATGATCCCCATCTATTGTTAATTCTATGAACAATTAAATTTGCCTCTTTAAACTTCTTTTATTTTATGAGGAAATTCATTTAAAAAATATTACAATACATAGAAGATACAGAGATCCTTGCAGATTAATAAATACATCGAGAATCGCGGAAATTGCAATTGTCTAAACGCCGTCAGCGTAACACAATTCTTTGTCCAGCCGCCATTGTAGCTTACGAGCCTTCGTTAAAATTATAACAGAGCATTATTAAAAGCTTTGGGAAGAGACTACTATACTTTCATTTAATGATTCGTGTATTTTACCTTTACATGTTATTAACTGTTTATTTATAATGTCCTCAAATATCTTTTTATTTCACTTGTTAAAATGACACACAGTACATAAATCGAATTACTTTGAAACTTTTTATTTTTCTGGAAATTGAAATTGGGAAGTAATAAGCGCAATAAAAACGCGTAGGTAATAATGTGAGCTATGGAGGTACATGAGTACGTTGAAACACATAAAAATTTAAATTATATTTAAAGCCTTAATAGAATATTACTTATATAATTTCCCTTTCAATATAAAGTACAAATTTACTTTATTTATTTAAAATGAAGATAACTGCGATGGTATGTGACATTCATAGACCTATATGTGCCAAAGTTTAAATAATGCTTTCTTATTTTATCTAAGGTTGAATGATATATGAATAAGACAGCAATATAAGCATTAAAAGTAAGTTCTTTATTTGATTGGCATTCTGGTCTAAGAGCCGTAGAAGATCGACCTTCACCGATTTGATAACTCGATGAGACATTTTGTCAAATATAATTTATAAACAAACATGCCTATGATAACTTGCCTATCGAAAAGTGTTCATAGCTATTTTTTTTAAATTAATTATAATCAAATTTTTTTTTCATCACCTTCACTGTTGTGATAACCGAATGAGTTTTATATCGATTGATAGTTTTTAACACAGAGAATATGCCTAAGTAGGCTTGTCTACTTATTATTATAATATTAATAAGTTAAATATCATATGAAGATAGAATTGCGGTAGTTTGCTGAAATAACTGCTCTTATAAATTCTATTCCCTGGGTGAAATACATTAAATCATTTTTATTAACCTGAATAAGGTCGAATATTAGGGCTTGAATTTTAAATTTTAACTGAATATATAATTTATTGCAAAATGTTTTATTTATATGCAGTCATAATGTATTATTTTTATATCTTATTAAGACTCTATTGTCTATAGATTTTATTCTTTCATCTATTTAAACTTCTTTATAAATTTAGAAGCGATTTCTAATATATTTCAAAATGTACGGTTACCAAATGACCTTATGTATATTATACATTATATAGGTACATTATTATGACTATATAGTGTCTGCAAAATGTCTCAAGGCTGCTATGTCACCATGAACAAAGACAAAGACAGACATAGCCAACAAGAAGACGGTCTCAAGTGTCACCTTTTCACTGTCTTAGTAATTATGTTAAATAAAGCCAGACCTAAGAAAATGCTTAAGAAAATACTTTGCAGGAAAACTACGGTGTTAATGTAAAATAAATTAAACCGATTACTTTAATTATGCAAAGCAACACATAATTTGGCAGTTATTAAAAATCATATATTTTCTGCATTTAATTAAAATTATTACGCTATAAATTTCAAAAGGTAATACATAAAATTGTTGAATTAGTAAACAATTTTTGTTTTGTTGTTATTAATATGAAAGCAAACTTTTTCAGCCGAAGCCGTATTATTTCTTGCGTACTATTCTGTAAACCACGAATAAATCAGACTGAATTGCTGTAATTGGCTAGAAGATTGATTTTCAATACATCCCTTTTCACTTTTACTTTTAGAGCGTTATAATTACATAAATTATTACAAAATATTTACAATAATGTACTTAATTATATTTACAAAAATACAAAACGCTCATGAAACCGTTAGGTTGTGTACCCAAAATACTGGCTACATTACCGCGTTGTTTTAGAGCGTTATTTAATAAAAATGGAATTTTAATCTTATTTATTATTATTATTATTTTATAATAGCAACAACGGGGCAGGCGGTCCCCTGATAGCAAGAGATCACCGCCGCCTATGGAAACCCGTGCAGCGGTCCGCGCTTTTGTGTTGCGTAGCCGGCCTTTGAGGTGTTGTGGTGGGCCTCTGCTACCCTCTATCTCTCACACACATAGTACAAGTGCTGGAAAGTAGTAAGATTTTTATACAAGAAACATTACATCTTTTAAGAGATATTAAAACATATAATTTGTAGTTATAAAAATTATCACTACAGTCATTTCTTTAAAGCGTCTAATTTGAAAACTTTGTTATATTCCGAGTTCTACTTCGTTACGGTCAATAAAATACGGTAACTTTTATAAGAGAAGTAATATTATAAATCCTGGGTAAGGTCGGGGGGAGTGCCTCACAAATGCACGTATAAATTTTCTTACGTTATATATTCTTCTAATTTAAAGGCTTAGGTTCCCGTTTGAGACGTATTTAACGACGCACTTACTATGTTATTCAATTAGTGTCCTTTGTCCCACTTTCTTCTCCTACGTGGCTTAAGAGCCTTGAATTATATTAGACTTGATTTGATCCATTCTCATTAACAGTTCAGTTGTTAAATGTTAAAATATTTTTTATTCCGACCGGTATTTTAAATAACTTCTTCAAATAATTTCTTACCCTATTTGTTTAGTCTGTAAAATACACAAATTTCATTATAATTTTCCTAAATATGACTGACTATAGAGTATATCCAATATAAGTAAGGGTTACAAATAAACTAACTGTGAGTAAGGGTGTGTGAATTCCCGTAACCCCTAGTGGGGCATGGGGCAGACACATTGCTGTATCTGTTTCACTGATTATTTTCTTTAAAGGTAAGTAGGTGATCAGTCCCTCCGGGATTCGAACCCAGGACCTCCGACGCAACACTCTGATGCCTAAACCACTTAGCCATGGAGGCAGTTAAGTAAGGGTAAATATTAAAAAGTTTAAAAAAAAAGTACAAAAGGACCTGAAGTTTCGACGTGCGTCCCGTCGGGAAGCCCCTTGATGATAAGATAAGGGTAAATATTAATAAAAAAGATATTTCAGCGGTAAGGTGTGATAGCGTAGTAAATTTTTCTCACGTTTATAATATTTATGACTTAGTATTTGATTAATTTTATGTGCAATGTGCATCTTATCGACTTATACTCAACTTTGTTCTTTTCTGTATAGGTAATATAAATACTTATTATAAATATTCCTATACCAATGTGAAGCCTTTACAAAAGAGAAATGAATTCAATTTAAATAAATAATATACGAGTCTTAAAACAAAAATTTCTCCAATTTGAGAATAGCGAATTCACGAAAATGCAACATTAATGTCAGAAAATCGTTTTATAGCAGTTGAAATGTTAAACTTCTAACATAGGTAACAACAGATCTGGATAAAGCCACTGCAGTGCTCTTGGCAATCAAGCTAGACCCCACAGATTAAATTAATTTAACTGTTACATACTTTTCTTCTTAATAATTACCATTATAATTATCACACGGCTTCAATTCAAGAATCAATGTGTCTATCTCATGTAAGTGCGGAAGTGAGTTTTTAACGATAACGCTTAAACGCGTTGTTTCAAGTTATTTTTACATTCGTGTAACAGTTGAAATTTAGCGTGATATCACATGTAATAGGTATTTTTTGACCACATACATATATTACGTTTAAAAACCGTTTCAAACCTCTTGTTTGTTATGGTCACATGGCCTTAGTGACTTTTATTGGCCTCTCAAATGCGAGACTATACTACGAATAATACAGCCCTCAGAAGTTTTAGCAACTTTTGCATAGTTATATACACGAATTAAATATAGAAAATAAATTAATTTAAATATTAAAATAAAAAAAATTAGAATATCTTATAAACGGATGAACCTAAATTCATAAATTGTAGCTAAAATCCATCCTGATCACGTTAGTGATCCTTCAAACAAAAAAATTGGTCAATTCGTTTCGGAGCTACGATTCCACACACAGACACGTAAATCTTATAACACCCTTCTTTTTTCGTTGGGGGATAAAAAAGGCAGCACGTGGTATTAAATACTAATACATTTTTAATGAATTTTTTCAATGTTGATAATAGTTTATAATTCAATACTAACAAGTCACATTTTTCAGTAATACTTTCTCATTATAATCATTTGAAGATATCAATACCACGTTTCCAGAGGCGAGATACTTCTATAGAAAATATATCCTATAATATTCAGGAACGTTTTTGCGATAATAATCATTAATATTGGAATACAATAGATAGCTGTAGGCGACACAATACAATTATTATTAATCTGAGATAGACGCAATTTCATATTTTACTATATTCATTAATTATATTTATAAAAGCAGGCTTTACTTCATATTTTGCTTCATGTTTCATGAATATAACAAAATATAAATACAAAATTAATTATATTTTCACACCATTAAAACTAAAGTAAATATTCAAAAAACTGCTATGTGGCATTCCCTTGCCGTGACATGACAGCATTTCCTCGATTGATTGTGTAATACTCACATATTACTTAATTGAAGTCAAGAACTATATTTAAAACAATATTATAATTTAATTTTTATCACTACTATATTTAATATACTCTAGTTGTGTTATATTTGTAATAATTATTGTGAAATAAATAAATTTTGAAAAAAACTTAATTCAAGATTATCTGTATTTATTCGAATATAATAAGCCAGAATCTAAGAAGTTTTGAGAAAAGACAAAGAAGATATCTCCTAACTTGTAGGTATGATATACGACATTATATAACTTTTTCTTAATGTTTTTTTATACATATATTGTAAATAATAAAATAAATAAAATAAAAAGCCTTTTTATTTCTTGCAAAAAATAATAATAACAGAGCTTTCTGTTTAGTTTGTTTGTTTAAATGAATAATACTTAATCTACAAGAACCCCTCTTCGGGTGAAGGCCTCCTCCAAAGAAGCCCAGATATTTCTATCTTGTGCTGTCTGCATCCAGCTCGGGCTTGCCGTTTTAATGATGTCGTCTGTCCATCTCGTAAGCGGTCTTCCTCTCAGGCGTTTTCCCCGTGGGCCTTCCCATGATGTTACTCTTTTTGTCCATCTATCGTCCGTCAGCCTAGCTATGTGTACCTTACATATATTGTACCTTACATTTATTAATGACTAAATTGATATTAAAATACTTAAAAGTATTACATATTAAATAATATCACAATATTAAATTGAGTAATATTATCAATGACATTCATTAATAAATGCGTCCGTGTAATACGATTTGTCCTATAAATGTAATATAAGCATTATTCCCATCTCATTTTGGCTTAATATTATTAATGGTAAAGTTGTCGAAGTTAACAAGTTTTCTTCAGCTTGTTTTAAAATATCTACCGCTCCAGTTTTTTAACACAAAGATCGGACTTGTAGTTTTAATTATGCTTTATTCTTTTATAGAAATTATTTAGTAATATTGTTATAAAAGACAGGCGTGGGTTACGAAGCCCAGCAAAGCAAGATATTCACTGAGAAAGAACTTCTTGCTTCCAAAATTACCAATGAAACATCAGCATTTAATAAATCTATTGTGAAAGTATAAACAGTGGGACATAGGGCAGATACATTTCTGTATCTGTTTCAATGATCATTTTCTTTACAAGTAGGTGATTATTAACAAGTAGGTCTTTTGTACCAACCCAACCAAATCATTCGTTTGTCCCCCGGGATTCGAACCTCCGACGCATAACGCAGACGCGTAAACCACTTAGCCACGGAGGCGGTTTGGCAAAGTATAAATTATTGAAAATACTTTTTATACAAAATTACTTTTTACATAATGAAGAACCGTTGATACTTGATTTCAATAAATAAACATAATAGATAGTTCTATTTTACAAAATGGAGTAAGTATTCTGTAATACTTCGTCTGTCGATCAAATATCGAATCTCTCATAGCAAAAAATATTTGGGACTTTTAAAATTATTATATTATATCAATTAGCCACCTGTCAATCACGTAGCTCGTTAGAGTCAGTCGGTACCAATTTGTCAAAGATCCGAAACTGAGCTTATTTACGAAGATCCTTTAATTAAAACGTTGGAGTTTCGAACATTGTTGCCGTCGTATTGTTTTCTTTAATATCAATGTATACTTTTATATTTATTGGATTATTAGTTATTTATTATTAGTTCGTTAAAGAGTAAATTTAAAACCGGTAAATAATAAAATTATCATTAGATTCAGGCTTTAATTTAATATCAACTGTTTGGATGTATTTTTGTGCTCATATTGTAACAATTTATATGGAGTTTGCTACCAATACTTTAATATTTTTAAACAACCTAAAAAAATATAATTTTATCTTCGGGAAAGAAAAGAAACTGCCGCCGAGCAGAAGCGTCGAACTTTCAATGCGTGTTGCACCGTAGTTAATAGGTTTAAAACTGTGCATGAAATATGTGAAAAGAAAATTCAATATTGCATGTTTATATTAATGACGTAAGAGATTGGATAAGATTGCCAATTATAGTTCGTATGAAGAAGTCAAACGAATCCTATAAATCTTTTATATTTAATTGCCTTACATATAAACATTGTTTGTGAAGCTCTAGCAATGGTCATGAATATTCTCTTTCAGCGTCCTTTTATTCTGCGATCATCAAGTCACAATAAAAGACCGGGTCACAACTAGGGATGCCAGTCGACAAGCGTTGCCCAATTTTTTAATTTTGAAAAAATAATTTTGATATAAAACTGCCTTTTTTTACTGTTGAAACCATTCCATATTCTTAAATATGCTAAGGATCGTTCTAAACTGTAGCATAAGTACTAGATGATTTAGATTTTAGATGATAAATGGGCATATTTTGCTTGTTTTAAATTTTTATATTTAAAACAAGCAAAATATATTTTATTTTATATTTGATTAATGACGATTAATTTTATGATTTCGTGTTTTTTTTATTTAAAATAATATGCGTATTTCATAACTGTAAGATTAATTGCCCTGAATTTAAAGTTGCATGAAATTGTTCTAATAAAATATATGACAAGTTCAGCTAGTTGCCCTTTACTAATCAATTTATTAAGGAATTTAATACTGCATTATAATGTCATTGCGTATTATTTTAGTCTGATAACCCTCACATTCAGTCGAATCAGACAGGGTCAGGCGGCAGAACACGGTTGATCGACTATCAAAGTCAACAGCGGCAAATGCGAGAAGGCGTAATCATTGATTAAAACACTCAATGGGTTTTTGTCTCGTATTTTATCAAATTTTCATTCAAAAGGCAAATCAAGCAGTCCTACTAATCATTTTATGTTTAATTTAAACATAATTAAAACATTAAATACTTTTTCATAGCGACAAGGAATATAAATTATCTAGTAAGTATTTTTCAATGTAGAGTAGAGTAAACTTGAAAAACAAACAGATTTTTCATTAGAATTGAGAATAATGAATGATATTAAAGAAAACTGCTTGAAACTAGCGCGTATATGTATATAAAAAATACAATACTTTATTTAATTACTTAATGTAATAATTTAATTTGCTCAACTTTTTGCTTGCTTTCAGCCTGCATGATCACGAGCGACTGACATTATATACAGATGTTTAAACTTTGAAGGATATTTGACTTTGAAGTTCAAAGTCAAATATCCTTTTTAATTTGTAGTTTTAATTGGGATATCATTGGGAAACTGTCGAAGGATCCAATAACCTAATATAATATTTTACAATAGACCGTAGATTATAGACATATTTTTACTAAGGATCTTAAAACTTAAAAGATGTTTTAAGATAATCCAAACACTACCTTCGTAAAATCATTTCGACAAAATTAAGAAATTTATGTAGCATTAAAGGAAAAGGTGTGAAGAAATCCCTATTTGAGCATCCAATCTGCAATAACTTTTCATTGCAGCATAGCGGAGTTACGACTCACGTTATAACTACAAGGTAATTATCATCCTACGGCAAATATGAGTTCATTTTTTAATTATATTATAACTATTAGTAGATATAATTATAGTATAATATATACGTATATACATGTATTGATCACTATTTATATAATATTCGCTTTTGTGGCTATTACAATGTTCTAAATTCCAATAAAAAACAATAAATAGACAGTGTAAAGTATCTACTTGACTTTATAAGAAAAACGCCTAACTTAAGCTTCAAAACACCTCACAGAAAAATCATACAAGTAAAAATTGAACATATCAAGCTAATTATATAACAAAGCGCCCCTTAATATACGCCAACACCCATTATATATTACCCACTTAAAATACCCACACGACACCGCGCCGCATTCACAAATTGCAACATTTTCTAGCGTTTTATTAAATTGTGCAAGGTATTGTGTTCCCCGTGAACAGGGCCGTAGCTACAGGGATGTTGTAGGAAAATGCCCTAATTTAAAAGTTCATCCCTCTCCAAAACAAAATTAATTAAATCGTAATTATTTCATACAATAGACTTGTTTATCGTGATTACCTAATATATAAATTTAAACATGCTTTTGTAAGACTTACTGCTAATGATTAACGGCTCTCGAATAGCGCGATTTGCTTCAATTCTCAAAAGCAAATATTTTTGGTTGTAAGCCCATTAGGTCGATAAGAAAGGTGATCCGTGAGACAGAAATGTTTCAGGACTTTTCTTCATGACTGTAATAGCTGATATTGTTTATGTAACATTATGTACGACTACTTTTTCTTTCGTTTTGGCCCTGTCCATGAATCGACTGCGTTATTGCAATAAACTTGAGTGTTTGCTCGACCTTTGCAATATCATTTATTTTATTACAATGTGAAATATACAAAGCAGATCCTTAAGCTACATAAAAGAATAATATACAGATAATAAAACTTATAATGAATACGTTAATGTTAAGTCCCTTATCCATCTTATCAGACATTAAACAGATACAATAAAATGCGTCTGCCTTATTGCCCACAAAGGGGCAAGAGGTCGTGGGATTTCATTATACATACAGTGTAATATGGGTTTTTATTGATTAACCCTTAATGAAAGTGTCGAAAGGCAATTTAGTTGATAATATATTTATACATATTTTATAGTTAATTATAAAATATTTAAAAAATCAATGCGTTTTTCTGATAAAATTACATTGTACTTAAGAAAGTTAATATACGCTAGCGTCTCTTACGTTAACTTGAAGACTTATTGCATTATCGTCTAAATTGCCTCTCGACACTTTCATGAAGCGTTAATTTAATATTGATATAATACGTCGCTACTTAGACTAATGGCCTGTATCGAGTTTCTGAGCTAATAAAATCTCCGATGCGCTTTATCGTAGGGCACGTAAAAGGTGTCCTAATTCCTAACCATTAAAATCCATTAACGACGCCCCCGAAATTGAAAAGTGATTACTAATTGAAACTCCAGCGTTTAGAATTAGATAAAAGTTATCCAAAACAAATTGGATAAAGTTTTATATTTGTATGTTATTATGGTTGTTCTATACCTATCTAATAAATCTAGGAAAGATATTTCTCGATTATAAAAAAAAAGTGTCAGCGTAAAGAAAATGAAATGATAAACTTTAAAATAGTTAAAGTCATATGAGCACTAAAAATAATTAATAATTGTATGTTTTATTATCTTGTAATAATTTAATATTGTGTGTTATCAAGCAAAATAAAGATTTTTCATTTCATTTTTATTCATTTCACTATGGAATTGACGGACTTTCGAATTAAGTAAAATTCCTAAAAAAAAATTGACAAAATATTCGATAATGGAATGTTATAACTTACACAGATCACATATTTGTCTATTAGTAAATGATAATACATACTTAAGATTTTTACCGGGCAAAAAAACCCTCATATAACAAAAATTATTTTTTTATTAATGAAATACAAATCCTAAAACTTTCCAATTACAGAAACGCTTTAATAATTGTAGGCCACGCGATAACTTTTAAAAATATATAGTCATAATAATATTGTACAGCTGTTTCCATCAGATTTTAATAACGGATACCTGTTTTTGAAATTTACCAAACGATGACCCATTATATTATATTTAATGAAATAATATTTCATTCAAATAAATTGAACGGTTACCAAATAAAAATACACTTACTTTATTAAGATAATTTAACAAAGTAAGTAATAAATACACTTAATAAAGTAAGTTAGTAAATAAAGCGTTTAATATAAACTTACTTTATTTGTTCAAAACCGAGACAAAAAATATCCAGAGATATAATGTAGTTTTAATTTTACCATATTATTACGAAAAAAAATTAATAACCTCCTTTTTGATTTTGAAGGTCGGTTTATAATCATTTCTAATGTTTTTGTATTAATATCACGGGTAAATAAAATACACCGTGGAATAAAACAACGAAGACCGTATACTCCTCAAGATCTGGCATAATCCTGTAATTGTTAGGCGAAAGCGATTAAGGCTGACCTCACACAGCCGGAATATCTTTCTGAATTCACACACGTTATGAATTTGTCAGATCGATCTTTAAGAATAATTCTGACGAGCGCTCTAAATTGTGGATCGGTATATTTAAGATTCTAATAATTTAAGAACACGCGTATTCCCATACATTTCATATGGAGCGGCACATACATGCTGAAATCTGATTCTGATTTATTTCAGTTGTCGCAAAAGCAGTGCGATTAGTATTGATTCGTCTTCCATAGAGACGTTTGAATGTGCTGGAAATCATAAAACTACAGATAAATCTGAATTTCTAAGATATGTGTAAGATACCGGAACTAAGAATCTGAATTCAAAATCTAAATTACGGTTCCTTGCTTTTTTATTTTTATAATTATTTTTATTTCATTTTAAAAAACTTAGCTCTCGTAACGTTAAGGCTGGTTACACACCGCCGGAATCGTCTCCCTGAATTCAAATATTTTATTCAGAAAATTCCAAAATTCTATACAAAGTCATTATGATCCACACACATTCAAAGTTTTCAGATTATGAAATTCTTATTGTAATTTTGATCAATAATCTGAATTCAGATATTACGGCTGTGTGAGGCGTGGCGTTAAGGACGTGACGCAGATACGTAATATTTGATTTCCTGATATTATATTATATGCCTACCTTTATATTATATACCTTCACATATAAATATTCAGAGAGATGAAGCTTAGACCAATTGATGTTTGAAAAGAGTGGTAATTTAATTTAAAAAAATAACTTAGAACAATAAACTTCAAAATATTTTATGAAGATTATCAACCATGACGATATTACAATAACTTGCACAAAATGGTCAATGAAAATCACCGCAAACTCGAAGGAAACTAATTATTTTTATTATTATGTAATGTGGGTGCCGAGTTAATAGAATCCGAATGATAAGCCCCAAGTAAGTCGTTAACAAGCGTTGGAATATCAGTCACAGTACATCAGTGTTTTTCCTCGCCTCGTGTCCACATCGTTGAAGTAAACAGCTCTTCAGGCTGACACTCGGAACCCTCGTAAAACACCCTTAACTTTTCCTCCTGAGTAATATATGGCTCGTACTCTGACGTGTTTAAGAGAGAACAAGAAATTATTAACACGCTAGCATGGATACCGCTTTTTATAGAAGTAATTTGTTTTTTATAGTCTTCATGGATTAATTCATATTGTTTTAGCAATTTTCTTACCTACCTTACGAATTTCTTTATTAATTACTTCTATTATATTTATAGATGTAATTCTCTTTTTATTTTAAGTTTTGACTCATTGTTTTTTATCAGCATTGAATATTTATTATTAAATTAGGGATACTGTTTATTATTTTACTAATGCTTTGCTTGCTTTGTTAAGTATAAGCTACCTCTCAAAGGAAATTAGAAGTGTATACCTAAGTACGCTAAAATAATAATAAAAAATGTAGCAAATTAGAATTTCTATTCCGAATAGTTTTTCGAAAGAGTTGTGTCTGATTCGCACTTCAAGTGTTATTTTCGTATTAAAATAAGCAGAATCGTTACCCCTATGGATTTGTGAAGGATTTGATCTGAAGTTGGAAGAAATCACAAGCTAATCTCCCAGCGGTTCCCATACGTGACAAGACTTCTTTCAAATAGAATTGTTTAACAGAAGCATGAATTTTACAAACTCAAATTATTTCAATTTGAAGTTCTGTTCTATTCCTAAAAGTATATTTTTAGGAACAGAACACTAATGATTATAGAATAAATTCGTAAGACGTGGCTTTACGTAAGAGTAGGGCAGACGATATATATTACTCATTCCCTCATAAAATGCCACTGCGTTCAAATCAGTACGCTTCAACGTTCATTAAAATATATCATAAAGTGAGTAAACCAACTTTGATTTGTATATTGTATTGTATATTATTATTTACTAGTTTATAAATTTTATACTTGATTCATATATCTTACTAAAATACTATTTTTTTATCAGTTGTTAGAGCTTTTAGAATTAATTGATTGAGTGTATATTTTCTATTTTTCTAGAATGAAAAATACCATACCTACCATAATAATTTACTTGGTTTCAGGGTGCCATGTCAATACTAACTTTAATTAAAAACTGAAGCCGTCTTTAGAAATAAACAAACTTAGAAATATATTTACAATATTAACACGTTATGATTAATATAGAATATTCATAAAATATATTATAAATGTATTCCGTTGCGATCATGTGAAAAATATTTTAAAACAATATAGGTACTTTGTGGCTCTCGTATTGAAACAAAACTTTGCTTTAATCTTTACTTCCACATCAAAGAACGAAAACATCAAAGAGGCTCTAAAACGAATTTTTAGTCTTTACAAACCAACAATACCTATAAAAATGGATACAGGTAGGTATACAATATACAGTAGTAGTATTTTGTATTAAGCCGCGAACTAAGACGTGAAGTCACCTCACACTGCTGCGATTTGCGCCGACACTTAAAAACCGCTGTGTGAAGTGACGCAAGTTAATTTGGTTATCGAGATTAACACAATGCGGGGCAGATATGATGCCGGGACGATCGCTAGTTAATAATACGATAACGCAAACCTCAATGCTGGAAAACATCTGCGATGCACTTCCAAATGGCGTGTATATCAAAAGGCGGACGTAAAGCCAAACGGAACAAAGAGCACACGATAAAGCGTGTAAATCCTCTCTTACAAATACAGGTTCCTAGATAAGGTATTCTCAAACTGGCAGATACTGCAGAAAATATAAGCTACAGTTGCAGAGGATAACTTGTAAACTCTTGTGTATAAATAATAAGTAGGTATATTTATGCACCAGTTGGAATACGTTTAATAAAAAGCTTTCTTTACACAAACACACCCTACTTTTTTAGCTCGCTTCGTCTATGGACTGATAAACAGAGTCTCCATTGTAAAAAAGTACACCCTTCTTCTAGTAAGAAATGCTGTTATTTAAAAATACCAGGATTTACCAATTATATCTTTCTTAACAACAGCTATACTTATTTATCATTCTTAAAGATTTTCCAATGCTAAGGAAATTCATTTTAAAACATAAACGCAGTTTAAGATAAACTAGATAAACTAATCATCAATCATTCCAGCTGCTAATAGTTAAATGTCGACTACTTCATGCCATCATCAATCTTTGCATTTGAACTAAAATATCGTGAAGCATTTTTCAAATTTACTCGTAAATCGGACATGAAAATCTAAGATCTATAAATCTTCATCGGAAAAATCATGTAACCTAAACAAAACGAAAACGATTTCCACATTTTTCATTAGCACAATAAAACGATCATTATTTATAAAAACAGCACAAATACGAAATATTAGAAGGAACGGGATTAATATTAAATAAAAAATAAAAATGTTATATTATCCCATTCAGTGATGTGCTACATACATAATGTAATATGAATTTATATTACCGGCAGCCTTGGATTTATTAGCGAGTATTGTGGGGTCTTTTGATATTGGGCATAATTGACAGCCTTGTTATTTTATAAATAATTAATATAATGATATATTCAGTTTTAATAAGTTAAAGAATTGTTTATATTAAGGTCTATGTTCTCTGCCATCTGTCTCTGCCCTTTTTCTTATTTTAATGTAAGTGAAGAATTAATACATTACAAGAGTTATTACAGTATGTGTTTAAAAAATTAATTATAAAGTATTTTATTAAAATTACTTGATCAGTCTATCAGAACTCATTTCGTAAAGCTTTTCACAAAATCATTATTTCCCTTTATTACACTTAAAGATAATTTAACAATATTACAATAATGTACACTCATAAATTTCTTTTTACTTTGATTCTAATAAATGTATGTAACAATATACGATGGAGCGCCTTGTTGGATTGCGAAACTCCTGAATATTTTAATGGCTACATTTCGTTTTACATTTACTTATGAGACCTATTACATTCTAACTTTACTTTTTGCATAAAATTGTAAATTTTTCGCTTTTACCATCTGAAACTGAAGCTTTTGATAAGTTTGACTTATATAACATCATAAAATAGTTATTATTATAGTTTATAGCGGCTTTGCTTTTTGCAATTTATTTCAATTTATTTAGATATATCCGTAATTCAGCAGTATGAATTTCATAAAATGTTAGACAACTGTTTTTTGAGATCGTGGACTGAATTAGTGGAGTAAGTAAACAAAATGAAATATATGTTATAATTTCCATTAAATAGTTCTAAAGTTAATAGCGGCCTCCAAATTTTGAAATACGAAATTTTTAGGAATAAAATCCCAATCACAACCATAAAATTACAAAAAACTTACAAAAAACGCTCAGATATAACTGACAATTTTTCTTAATCGCATTTTTACGTAAAATTCATGTCTAAATATTTGTTAGTTTATAACAGAATAAATTGTTTTTAAAAAATTTAATTAAATATTAAGAAATTACAAGTGATAAAGTATTACATAAATAGATGTTATATATTACAATTTTGTAATTGGCTATTAAGTTATTTTAATAAAATAATAGCTTGAGTATTATATTTTAAACAATTTAGGCTTAATTTTTTCTATGTTATTATTTATTGAGTCTTTTGAGTTAGCTGCGTAATTATTTAATATTTATTTAAGAGTTAATGAAAGAATGTCTTTAGTAAAAGTCATTGTTTATGTATAGGTACATCCGACACGTTGAATGACATTTTATTGAATTATTTGAGGTAGATGGGATCTTGAAAAAGTTTTCGTTATTATGCTTATTCTATGCAGAAGACGCCTACTTAAATTAAATGTTTACAATGCAGTGGCGGTATCGATATTCGGAAATTCTGCAAATTCCTTCGGCCATCGATCAGCGCGGCTTTGGCACTGCACATTGTTGCTAGAGGCGCTTGGCTGACCTCCAGGGCCGATCATTTCGACGTAATCTCGAATAGTTTCTCGAACATTCATAAAAATTATCCAATCGAATTGTCACGAACAAAAATACTGTTGTTCGATAGCAATGAAATAACGCCCATAACATACGACAGTTTAATACATGCTTTGAATTATTTTCGTTTTTAACATATAAATAATATTGCAAACCTTTACAATTCCAACTCGGCTTGGCCAGCTTGCGTGAGATTTCTGCGGAGATTCCCTGCAAAGAAGCTAGCGAAAATAAGCGTCTCATCATTCTTAAACGCTTATTTACAAAAACCATTTGAAAGAAAAGCTTTTTGTATCGGCCAAGTTCGAAACGGAAGACTTCCAAACAGACGTTTAATTTGAAATGTACTCGAATAAACATAAAAACTTTCACCGCTTTGAAACGGAAAATATTGGGAATGTTTTAATTAAACTTGTTTTGAACCAAGATAATGATATAAGTAACCTTCTTAATATTTGCTTTGCATCTTGAATAAAATGTTTTAGATATCTTCAAATTTATGTACTTATATTACATTTACTTGAGCCAATGTACTCTAAGTAGTTTAGAAATCGCGAAATATAAGTGTGGATAAAATACCTACTACATAATATTTTCGGAATCTTCATTATCGCACTTTTGTTTAAGTAACTAGTTCTCAATTTGAATTTGAATCCTCTTTTCTTTTTAAAACTATAATTAGGATGTAGGTACTAGAAGTTTTCTAAAAAGAAACACACAGGCTAATGCAACGGGCTGACGGTAAAGCAGTAACTGCCAATTCGATTTTAATGATGCAAGTTCCATTTTATTGACTTCAACGAGACTAACTAGCTGAATAACTTTTCCAGTAAACAGCTTTAATATGTTCAACATTTTACCTATATACAGCAACATGTCAGGTGCTTTGTTATGTATCTCTAGTTAAACCTTATTGACCTATATAAACTAATTTCCAAATGTACTCCTAATTTTTAAAACAAACACATTTTTACATTCAATCTTCCCGTAAAAAGTCTAGGGCATAAATTTTTTTCAATTTCAAAATCTTTATATAGTAATAATTAAATTTTTACAAGCACAATTTCCAGTGTTAATTTAATCCTAGAGCGTACAAACGTAATATTTCACAATGTTTTTTAACCTAAGCGCTTATTCAAAAACTTATGGCGATAATTTTATTAATACGTGTTACCTAATTTTATTAAAACTAAGTAACTAGATAATTTATTATAATAATAGATACAAAATTTCAACTTTATGCAAGCTTTAGTTTAACAGTCTAGGGCATCGACTTTTGTATAAATAAAATTTAATATCTAAATGTTCTGCTAAGCGCAATAATCAAAATTTGGTGGTTCAAGTCTATTTTGTTTATTAACATCCAAGTCCAAACAAAGATTTATAATGAAAAATAAGAAATGCAATCAATGCATATCGTAAATCACATTCTTTTCTGTTCATAAATGTAACTTTCAAACAGAAAAAACTTAAAAAAACTTAAGGCCGGAAAGTCTAAGGATTGAATCAAAGCAGTCTTATTAACATAACGTCACGTACACGCAAAGCAAGTTGAGACGGACTACTCATATATCTAATCCATTTTCATAACATAGTCTGCTGGCGATGAGTTGCTCATGTAAAATTACACATTCGCTTAAAATATTACTATTTTAAGCGATTAACTCTGCTATTTATAGCAGTTTTTATTTATACCTACACATTTTAAATTAACCTATTGATAATCCTTAACAGTAAACGAAAAGTAGTTTAATTTAATTTCTAAATTTTTCTTTCAAAAAATAGATTATTTTAGAGGAATACCTCTATTGAACTCGTTGACAGTAAGAATACAATTTTACGTTTTGTAAACGTGCCCATGAATATAACTAGTACATGACTTTACATAATAATGCTAAAATCACCATTATACAAAATGTATAAATCATATTCGAAAATGGCAGGAGTTCTAATACAAACTTATCTAATTACCGCAAACACAGCCCTCGAGCGTAAAGTGAACGTCCTTAGACCAAGCTACTGTAATGTGAGCCGGTTTTAGTGTATTGTCTTCCCACCACTCCATTTTCTCCTGCCGGACTAGCCATTGTAGTCAGAATGCGGGAATATAATATTACTGCTGGATATCGCTAATGAACTCTTCTTAGGAAACTTGCTAACAAAACAAAGTATAAAAAACAAGCACAAGAAGCTCCACAATCTCCTCGGGCTCTTTATTATTCTTCCATTAAAACAAGGAAATAACCCGCAGAAAACGGCTAGTTTTCAAATAAAAGCTACTTATCTGAGCTTCCTTTATGAGAAGTACGCGGAAAGAGCAATGTAACCTACTGCACTCGCAATAAGAATGCAACCGAATTTTTCGTTCGCCGAGAAAACAATGAAATGAACCCGGGAGTATGAAATAACTCTGTGTTATTCACACAACAACCTGCTATAGAAATTACGTTTCATCTACTTTTGAAACTATCCTTTTGACAAGTAACTAAAGTCATATTATTTCGTGAAAAAAGTCGAGTTTGCTTTTAATTTGGTGAAAGCCAGATTTGACCCGATTTTATACTTTAAAGAACACTAACACTATGAAAGAAATAGACGAAATGCATTATAGTAAAATGCCGTGTGTATGCATTTGTACATTTGTATGTACCTTTTTTCCACACTTTATGTAACAATCGAAATTGTTTCAAGCTACAGACGTATTTCATTTGAATAGCGAGTAAACGAATTTCGGAAAAATTAAAAAAGATTAAAAAGGGTTAAAAAATGGTGAAGGATACAAATAAATGCACGCATCAGCGCGCTAACGGCTTAACCCATCAAAAGCGACTGATAAATGAGATGTGGGACACAGTTATACAGTTGGAAATATTCGCACACACTTCATGTGACTGGAACAATTTTATTCATAAATCACGACTCGACGGGGCACAAATGGAAAAAAACTTGTTCAATAGATATATCGAAACATAATATCTGAGCTACTCATTTTTTCCGTATTCATACACAAATAACGCAGGATCTTCATACAGATTATGTCTATATACTGCCAGTTGAGTTATATTATTACAATAAAATTTACGTACCTAATACTAGCTTATTAAATGATAAGTTTACTTAATAAACGAACACAATAAACGAGACTTAAAAGATAATAAGTCGATCGTTAATTATTACGTTTCTTAGAATTTAGTTGGTTTTTAGCTTTAACAGAATACGGTTTATATTATCATTCAGATTGTATGATGTTTACACTTGGCAAAACGATGTGATATCACAGGAAGAAACTCGATAACACCATGTAAAATGCTTCGCAATCCAAATCACATCCGGTGCTCAAAAAACCGCAGCTTTCAAACCACACCGGTACGTGACGTCATGACAGAAAAAGCCCTCTATCAATCTACCGAAAACCTATTTCCTAGCATATTCATCTCATCTTTTTACATCACGCCGATGTTGGCATTTCGAGGATTGCTGAAAATAATTTTATGTTTCCTTATTTTAAGGCAGGTTTAAAATATGAATTAATCCTAAATCTAGTTTCTCAAGCTACAAACAATGATCAATACTTGTGAGATACAACATTTTCCAAGTTCCGGGTATATTTGTTTTATAAACTTTTGCGTTTCGTTACGATTCGATTACCCGCTTTGAGATAATTATGTTTGTTTCGGATACGGACAGAAGGCAGCAGTTGTTCCTGAAATAAACATTTAGTCGTAAAAACTTGGACCTTTACTTTATAATTTAAACTAATTAATTTGATGAAATTTATTTTAAGGCATCTAATAAAACATACTTAATTAACATATTTTGTAATATTATAATCTCATCGCTGAACATTAACATTATTAATAGAAACTAAAGGAACTTGTAAAACGATTTTTTAACGACGATATCCTTATAAAACTAAAATATGCTTTTAAATGTTTCAAACTTAATTCACAGATTTTGTCTTTTGGTGAACATTAAAGTACAGATTGATTGGGCCTTGAAAGAACAAAAATGTTTTTATTTTTTTTAATTACATTGTTGAGTTGTTACATGTTAAGTTGTAGATGTAAATTTCACATAGGGTTTGAAATAATTACTATTTTATTTAGTGCTCATAATATGCGGTGTGCGGAGATTTTCATCACTGCATGTCATCGAAACCGCACCTCAAAGAGAGGTTCCTTTTGTCGTGGCGACAAGGCTTGGCTAATTATAGCTTGCAGCTTCTGTTTCATTACGAATATCCAACGAGGTATTACATAGAATTTTTACTTCAAACATTTTTTCTAAATAATACCTACTTATCTACAATCATACAGTTGGTTGTATTCAAGGTTTGTTAAAATCTGTATACCTATGTTACTTTCACTGATGGCCAAAACTTCATTTACGTCAACTATTTTAAAAGCAGCAACAGAAAAAAACTGCATGATCAAAATTTCCTGACTGCGTTCTATTTAATTTGTTTTTTAAGGATATCTTTAATTTGAATAGCTATTTAGTTGTCCTTTTCTTTTTCATTTAATATATTTGTTAACTTTAGATAGTCAATACATATATGGTGCTAATATTTGCCATAGAGTATCGTCAGACCATGTCCGGTACCATACTGTCATGAACTTGCTAATTGCAACCTTTGACTGTATTTGATGTGGGAATTGATCGAATCGTATTCGTAACTAAGATAAAATGGCTGTAACATTCCCATTGGGTTTCGGTAAAGTAATGCAACTATATATTTTATTCTGCTATGTGACTCAGATATTGTCCAGTTTAAGTGACACTGACTACTGAGCGTTGTAATCCAGAATGGGAATCAAACTTTTAGTTGCAAGAGTTGTCAACTTCGTTTTTGCATTATGAAGTTAGGGGTTTTTGTATTGGAAAAACAAACTAATTTTGTCACGTTTATAAGTTGTAATGTCGAATGCGAATTGCGATAGAACTACACTTGTCCGTTGACAAGACTAACATATTTTCAAGGAAGATATGTAGTTATAGAAGGCACACACGACTATTTCTCTATGTATTATGAAAAATTATACTTGAAAATGATATGGAGAAAGGAAGCAGGATTTTATACCCTTTCATTACGAATTATTAAGAAAGACGCGTTAAGAATAAATGTTACCTCCATTGTCATCGATAAAAGTTAATAATTAATATTATTTTACCTTAGAGTATCTGCCCGTTTCGCTTCTAAACGGAAAATTCAATTAAATAAGAAACTATTGAAGGCGGTATTTACTAATAAAATTGCGATCGCCGATCCTCTAGACAATATAAGCGATAAAAATTCACTATTCTGTGCAATTTAATCTTCGTAACTTAGGTTTTAAGAGTACTATTCAAGTAGATATTATGTAATAAGTAAAGTAGTTATTTCTTAATATGACCAAGTTAAAAAAAATTAAACTAGTTTGGGTCAAATCATAAATTGACGACCGGGTGGCGCAATTATTAGTAACTTCATGCCACAGCGCCTAAAGGTCCTGGGTTCGAATCCCGGTTTCGCATTTATTTGAGTGATGAGCATGAATGTTTGTTGTCGACTATTAATTGTTTATAAACATATTTGTGTATTTATTGTGGTAACTTCGTTGTTTCTGATTACCGTAACAAGTGCTTCAACTACTTACTATAGATCGGGGTAATGTGTGTGAGTTGTTCCAATTATTATAATAAATAATTTAATTTTAAATAGATTTAAGATTACCATGTTCTATGTGTACATAGGTATACATGGATCATTTTAATTTTAACTTAAAAATCTTTTTTTTAATTTTTTTTAATTTTAAATCCTGTAACTCCTAGGTTAGATTATACTTGTTTAGAATCCTAAGAAACTAAATCACGCAGCAAAATGTCTTACTGGAGGAAGACTAGTTTTACATGCTTATTCAAAGCCGATCTGGTAAAAGTAGGGTAAATAATAAGAGTCGCACTGTCGGCTCATGGAAGGCAACAAACGGTGACGGGCGCTAGGGAACCGTTTCATTTCCTTTTGCACATATTCACGAGGCGACGAACAATATCTCAACAACAATGGCTTCGTAATTTGGACGAGATGGCGCCCGCGGGACAATACGTCAAGTGACTCATTATTGTGGAAAACTGCTTCGGGCAGAAAAATCATTTGCTTTACCTCGCGTATCGCTTCTGAACAATGTGCGATGCGCGTGAATCCAATGAACTTGTATTTTTTGAAGCAATTTAATGGGTTTTGTTACGAACAGTTATATACTATAACTTATAAGACATCGGAGTAAAACTTAGACAAAATTAAATCCGACTTCAATTAACATTATAAAATAATAAATAAAATGGAAGTAATATCTAAGTCAACAAAATAAAATATTTTGAAGTCAGTGGCAGAAGAGAAACTCAATCATTATCCAAGACACCTACTTCAAAATACTTTATATAGGTACTAGTTAGGCCTTTCTGATTTAATTACTTTATTTTGAAGTCAGTCTATAGTTTTTTTAATTAATATAATCACTTTTTATTAAATACGTAATAATACGAATAAAAACAAAAACAAAAAAAATATAAAACGTGGCTGCTGGTGGCGCGGCATCGATTGCAGAAAGCAACAAAAGGCGAAAATAAGAAAGTCTCATGGATTCTTATATTTTCGTTCCTTTTGGAGTGGAGACTTTGGGTCCATGGGGGCCATTGGTTAGTTGAGACCACAGGAAACCCGAAAGCTGGCTCATATTTCGGCCAACGCGTTAGTATAGCAATACAACGCGGTAATGTAGCCTGTATTTTGGGTACGCACCCTAACGGTTTTGATGAGACTTTTGTATTTATGTAAATATATTTAAGTACATTATTGTAAATATTTAATAAAACAAATACGAATAAATCTTATAACACTACGAAATAACTACTTAATAATAATATATAACAAATAACTTATAACTTTTAAAAAAGAAATATTAAGAGCTAAAATGCGTTTATTATCTATTTTCAATTTCTTCATATTGCTAAGACCGTGGCTTACAAGTTTTCATACTAAGCGATATTCACAGATGTTGAAAACGGATAGGTATCCGTATTGCTTCATTGAACAGAAACACACGATTCTTATTGAACTAATATTGGATATTGAAAATTTTCTGTAAAAATATTCTATCAATATAGTTTGCGGCAGTATTGATCAAACGAACTATTATGGTAAGCATTACGTAGAACACGATTCTTAACCATGACGACGATGATTAGATGTGTTATTATTGCCGTCTTATTCTCAATTTTCAATTAAGTACTTTTTTTTTTTCTAGTTAACGCATAATTTTGTACACTTTTTGAGGCCGGCGGAGAATTTTTCTTAAACTAGCCACTATCGAGTTGAATTTATAGGAAATTAGATATATAAGAAATTGATATACAGTATGCACTCTATTTATGAAGATAATTCCTAATTAGCGATATAGCAATATTAACCCAACAGAAGAATTTTTTAGACTATGTTAGCTTTTTTCACAAAAACTATTGCCCGTTATCTTACAGGACTTCACTATGATTATTAAGTTTCTTAATCTAATACGTTTTTTCTTAAAGATTGAAAGTGAAAAATAAATGAAAATGTTTCTTCAGAGACGACTGACGTCGTGGCTTTGATTACTTTACACTTAGTAAGCCAGCTGAGTTGGTACGCCTGTTAGACAACTCCAGTCTAAGACGAAAATGAGTTTTCAAAGTATCGCCCTCTTTCACCTTAAGTAATGTTGTATCTTTTTTATATCACTGTACACATACACAAAATATATAAGTATCGCGTGTGTAAAATTAGCATAGCTTCTTTTTTTCTCAGATTCTTCTTTAATGAGCACCACAATCAAAATCGCGGCTTATAGATTTTTGAAACAAACATTTGCTGCCCAAAAGTGTAGCTTTTCTTTTAACACAGCAAGAATAGAATAGAAGAGCTTTTAAAACTTTAAAATTAAATATTAACATTTTAAATTTTGAAACAAAACACAAAGAAATCATAATACATGTAAAATGGCGTCTAAACTGCAAACTGAATTGTTTTATTTTTGTTATTTTTACTTGTTAGTGCGCAACTGTCAACTGCAGCAGAAGAAGTATTAAAATATTATGTTGGCTGCAGCGAAATTTGCTTTATATTCTTGCTTTTAAACAAAATCTTTTAAAAATATATAAAACTTAATTTTTTTTAATAAACGTACTCAAGAAGTTAAAAATATAAAAAATATATTTATTTCGTAAGTATTTCTTTTATTTTTTCTTTAAAACCTTTATTAAAAATATCAATTTTATCCAACTATTCTAACTATTAAAATTCGTCAATCAGACATCATCTACTCGCAATTTCGTTATAAACACGGAATGTTTCTAGGCATTTTCATATAATGAAGAAATAATTGGAAAGCTCTAGTCCTCCACATAAATTCTTAAACTTAATTCGGAGTCACATGAAGTTGGGAAACGAGATTGAACTCGCTAGTGCTGGAAGGTTCTCAAGTTTATGCCTCATTAGGTCACCTTCGTACACGATTCTGAACTCTTGGTATTCCAACTCACCTTATATAAGGAACCAACTCACCTATACTAAGGAAATTCAATTACGACCACAAAATTCACTCTTTGTTAAATCTAAAATTTTCAAGCATATTTCGTTAGGCTGTTATATTTTAAAAGGAATGAGGAAGATAATGGCTTATATAAACTATGCAATATATTCTCATAATTTTTTGCTTTGTCAAGTAAGGTGAAAATGCTGAAACATCTCATATATTATTTCTATCCTAAATACTCGTATTGTATTGAAATACATATTTGATTAACTTGGATATTTTAATTTAGATTAAATTTTATTTCTCAGACATATCCAATATTTTGTTAAAAGGGTCAGACAATTCAATTATAGGTGCTATATTAGTAAAAAGTGAATTCCCGTAACCCCTAGAGGGGCATGGGGCAGACTCATTCTGTATCTGTTTCATTGATCATTTTCTGCTATATTAGTGTTATTAGAAAAAACTATTAATATTATTAGAATTATAACGAAGTAGTCACCATTACAGTGGAGCATGGATAGCGTGCCAGCGGATTATGAATGTATTGTAAATGTATCTAGTTGTAAATGGCTCACTAACCTTTAACAAAAACTGACCTCGCCGTTTAGGGGCAGTTCAGTGACACAGTTATTGTTCTGTGTAATGGGTATTATTTCTGTTTGATATTATTCTAACAAGCGACTTCTATTCGTATTTAGCTTGCGGCTCGGGCGTTATTTAATTTACGACCGAAGTTCTCGTATAAAAGGGTGCCCACATTTCACACGCCAATTGAGAAACTCCAAACTTTGTTGTATTGTTTAGTAATATTTCTAAGAAAATAATACCAATGTAGGTAAGTAAATTATATTCGTAAATAATTATCAAAATTATATGGTAAATAATGTTTATATTAATTATGAGTTCAAAACAAGTATAACAAATATATAATGGTCTAATCCCTCCCCCTCATCTGTTATTAATTGGCGATAAGAAATAAATTATAGATAATATTCACAGTAACACTTTACAAATACGTTGCCTAGTTATATCGCGCTCGAATAATATAAAAATCATTAAATTTATTTAATGTACTTCCCTCATTGGTTATTTAAAAAAATTGTACACTAGTTAAAAGAATATACCCAACAGAATTGAAAACGTAAAAATTGCCTACTTTCACCACTGCGCAACTGTGGGGTTGCCAGATTAAAACAGGTGAGTATATGTTATTTATATACCCTAATCTGTTATTTAGTCGAACAAATGTCAAATGAAAGCTTATTTGATTTTTAATTTAACTGTATTAAGTTGCCTTATTGAAAAATTGATCTAGTTCATGGTTGCTTAGATTTTGTATGTAAATTTTAAATGCGACTGATGAGAGCTACAAAGATGCGTTGCGCGAGCAACTTTATATAAAAGACAATGATAGAACGAGTTTTTACTAAAGATTTTTCTCATTACATTATCCATTTTTTTCAAAATAGATAATTTATTCGCTTATATCGCTAATATCACATTATATATTATGAGTGTGAGTTTGTTTTTATGAAGATGAAATATGTAGGCTTGTATATGAATAGGTATTCACGCCTTCACCTTAGATACATGATCGGTTCAGTAATCGATTTGGTTGAAGTTATTGTTTTTCTTAGAGGAAATCATTTAATGTAGTCTATACTTTAAAAAAAATATTACATAGTCAATCTATTACTTTTAATGGATTTATTCTCTATTAAATATAAAGATATGATTTAATTACAAGCGTAAATAACATCAAATTAAATTTTAAATTACTTAATAACTACATGAAATACGCCGTACGACTGTTTCTCCATAAATTCAACATTTAAATCAAAAGGTCATGTCCTGAGTGTTATTACCGTTGGCGGTGGCTATATTTAACTTAACACCTGTGTACTATTCGTAGTTGGTAGCTGTTTACAAATTAGCCGCGCTACAGTTTTGCTCACATTTTCCCAACTAGGTTAATCCTAAAAATTACTGAGCGTTATTTTCATGTAGGTACGGGTGCTTACGTGGATTACGAGTTGATACGAATGTATTCTCTATTTTAAATTAATACCTATCTGTATTGTATTGTATTGTTACCTCTTTTTAATTACTTCCAACTTATTGCAATTCACTTTATTACTACTCAGTTTATTACAAAAAAATATAACTAGTTACTACTATAAAAATACAAATTAACGATCTTACTCATATTAAGTCAAATGTCTTCTCTCTAAAAATGTTGTAGTATCGATATCTTCAGTACACAGGTTTAAAGAAAAGTATTTTTTTCTAGTAGAAACCCGGCAGTTAATAATCTTCAGCGCAAGAAAGCAGTCTTCAAGTGGTTCTGACAAAAATAATGTCTAGTCATAAATTGTGTTCTGACGAAGTCGCATAGACGAGGAAATATCGTGGGACGGGACAAGTATAGAGCCTTATTTATACAAATATTTGTTTATTCCATCGGATCATTTTTGAAAGAAGATCTAAAAGCTTTCAAATAAGTATCGGCTTACATTGCATCTTTTATCTCCATAGAAATGTCAATCAGTCTGACCTTCTTCATAATAAGTATTGAATTGAAGTGAAAACTTGTAACAGACACAAATTTTCTTTTTCAATCTACATAGAATTCAAATAAAAAGTAAATGATACATTTTCTAAAGCTCTTTATTACCAAAATCCATTTAAATTTGTTTAGTTATTTAGGCATAAGGGCAAAACATTTACAATTGAGTACATCTTGATAGTTGGTAGGTATAGATGGGAAAAAAACCCACAAAATGTCGCAGTAACAGCGAACTAAGGCAATACACTACAACACTTGTATTAATTCCATAATCCATTTTTTAATTCATTCGTTCGCGTTATCGTTCATATTTGTCTACGTTTTTTTAGTAAGTATATAAATTATATGACTATTATGGATGTAAATAAAAATTAATAATGTGTATAACCGTCATTGATTAAAATATATTTTACATTACTCTTAGCTTAGGTTTAAGACAATTTTTATACCTTAATTTTAAATACTGATTTTAACTAGGATAGCGTGTAATTAATACATTTCATAAAAATTAATATAAGAAGTATCAAAATCAAGGACGACCAAAGTCATCAACAATGGCTTTATGTTTAATACTTAAGCACCTATTCGATAGACTTTTCGGATCGAAAAATGTTAGCCTTGTGCGGAGTTATAGAGGCAGGAATCAAATAACAATCATTTCTAAAATTTTACTTTACAATAATTATGATATTCTATTTGTTGGCAATAGCCAAGTGCTTTCAATAAGCATCTAATTAGTAAATCTGGTATAATTTAAATTTTATATCAAATGTAAGCCCAAAATCATTAGATGAGTTCTGCAAAGATATTATTCAGCACATAGGATACCGTAGCTTGCGTAGCAGTTTCGTAGCACCAAGACTGTTAAAGTTTTTATTATATTGTAAATTTACCTGATATTTGTAATAAAAATATAACTTTCATTTTAACATCTTTAGGTACCTGCAGGAAAGGTTCTGTACATATGCCTTTCTAAACTTATTGTTTTCAGAATGGATCTGGGGACCATGCCGCCATAAACATTTTGTCTGATGTTTGAGGTGACTAATAGAGCCACAGAAGCGACATTATTTTCCATAACACATGTTTAAAACGATTTCTTCTTGTATATTTATCTTTATAAACTGATTATATCATTGTAATGAACTGTGTTTATAACTAAAGACTTAGAAACTTTACAAGTTTTAAACGGCATTGCACTAGCTTCCTTCCTGTTGGATAAGAAGTAGGTATTTCGGCAATGTAATTATACTTACTTGGGAAAATATATCTACACTTTCATCATTTTCTTGTATCACTATATAATACTCACAGCTTATGTAATAAATTCAATAATGGCCTCTCAGTCTTATTTCTATGTGTATTGTCCACTGAGATATTATTATTTTGTCTTACCTAAAAATGAAATTAACATTGTACTTAGTACTTAATATTATAAACAATACGAGCTTATATTTTTACTGAAATTGTTAGATTTTTCTTGAAATCAGTCATCACATTATATTTTAATAACAGTCCCCTTGCAGACCCAATTAAATTTACTTATAAATGAAAATGATGACCATATTGTTGCTGTAACTTGTAAATTATCACGTCTATTAACCAAGTCTGCTGCAATTTCACGGTACGCCGCGTCGCCCACCGCTATTCGCTTACACAACAAAGGAAATTCCTCTGATAATAACACAACGTTGACCGTATATGTCTTGACACAGATGATGGTCACTTGTAAAATTGAACCTATATGATTCAATTTTACTTATAAGTTATAATGTTCGATGCTGTACATAAAGGATAAAGTAGACCTAATAAAAAATATTAGGTAAATAAGGTAGGTATAAAAAGAATCTGAAAAATTGACTGAATGACTAGAAATCAAGTTCTAATGTAGCAAAGGTGGAGCTTGCTAAGTTGCTACCTTATTCAATTATTAATGATCACTAAAAACACTGAAGATATTAAAAATCTAGATACTTTAAAAATATATTAGTATATTCATTTATTATACAATATTATAATTATGTAATACAATTTCTAAACAATATCTAACAAATATATTTTATTTTATCCGAACAATTCAATGTTGTACAATAAAGCAGTGAGTAAATTGTTGAACGACCTGGCAGGAGTACACAAGTCTCTGGACATATTTTGCACAAAACCCGCAGAGATAAAGCGAATCTCTATTAATGAATTATTAGTTTTACCTACTTCCTAGCTTATACATATAGGTTGATATATTGTATAATATGTTGAATTGTCATGTTAGATGTTTATCTGCGACTGTTAATGGCTTTGTTAAGATCTTTTGTTTTATTTAGTATATTTTCATTGTTTTTGCTGTTGGTATTCCATACAAAATAAATAAATAAATAAATAAAGCTCAAAGAATAGTTTAAAGTACAGTGGTACAAAATTTGAGGTTGTGTTTTGTTCTAAATTAAAATACTTTTTCGTAGCCCACAGATCTCGCAGCTTTTGTCATTCTTTCTTCCCTTTATTATTTTTAAGTATTACAAGAGAATTTTTCATGAACACTATTTTTAATTTAATATTCTTTTATTATTCGCAGTTCGCCTGTCTTGAAATTATCCTCATTTTCAAATAAAACTGTTTTGTTGACAATTTGAACTCCATCTACCTATATATCAATATCACAAGAATAAAAAAATGAAAAATTGACAATATTTCATACATTTCAAGAGCTGCTTATTTTATTGCTAGTAATGAGAGCCAATGAGAGGTAATATAGGTATCCAAAATATGAAATTGCTCCGGGTTATAAGGATACTTATGGAAATACCTACTAAAGTTATTAACAGTGACAGGATTTTCTGCTATTATACCTTATAATATTATTATAGATCCTATTATGCGATAGAAGTAGGCTAACATCCTTGCCCGTAATTTCTGGAGTGTCATGGGTCATCAGAAAGATATAATGCTACTCGTATATCTGTACCCTTGATGTCTTTTTAAGTGAGGCTTCACTTAACTCTCACGTGGGCCACTAAGCTGTTAGGTAACAAAATATCTAAACATAAAATAATTCATAATAAGTTTTAAGTTTTAAACTAAGGGCATTAAAAATTTATAAGGTTAATTTACGTCGTTTGACACTGATAGATCATATTGTTAGAAATTTATCAATTTATAATAATAATAATAAAGCTTTTATTTGATTCCTCACATTTTCATTAAACAAATACATTATTTTTGTAAATTATATTATTATTATTTTAATTAATTTTAAATGTAAGGACCGCTTAATGCGGTAAAAGCCTCCTCCTGTATCTCCGTTTGTCTCTCTAGCTAGTCTACTCCAAGTCTTTCCTGCAGTTTTCATTACATCATCGCACCAACGCTTGTGCGGTCTACCTGGCTTTCGAGTTTTGTAAATTGAATACCAGTTGGTTACAGTTTTTGACCAACTTTCGTCTTGACTTCTTTGCATACGTCCCGCCCATCTCCATTTCAGTTGTAGTGTTTTATGTCAAAGCGTTTAATTTTATCTTTTAGCTTAAGTCCTACGGAGCTTCTCTCGATACCTCTCTGACATGTTCTTATCTTGTGGATGACTTTCTTTGACATAGTTCAGGTCTGGCAAGCATATGTTAGGCAAGGAAGTAGATAAATCTCCATAGCTTTGGTTTTTAGATTTGTTGGTAGATTACTCTTGAATATTTCTTTCATATCCCAATACTTTTTTTTAAAGTGCTTTTCACTCTTCGATCTATTTCTCTTTCAGTGGCATCTTTAAAGGTAATCAGATGTTCCAAATATATGTAGATTTCTACATATTCTAGAGGCGCTGATTCCAACCTGATTTCTATATGCTAGTCGTTTGTCATCACTTTAGTTTTTTCTTGATTAATTTCTAGTCCTACTTTTTTACTTTGTAGATTTAATGACTCGAACATATTTTGCATCTCAACTGGGTCTTCTGATAGCAGTACTAAGTCATCTGCAAACCTCAAATGTGATAAATATCTTCCGTGAATTTTTAGTTCCGCCTGATCCCAATTTAAACTCCTCATTTATCAATTTACCAACAAAACAACCAAACATAATAATGTTTAGTGTGTAGTGTTCATATCAAAATACACAAGCACTACCCAACTATGAACCAGGCATAGTTTTTTTTCTAAGTCAGATGACTTCGAAGGGAAAATAATCTTAATGAATAGTATCTTTGCTCCTGATAATGAGCAGCACGGCTTCGAGCTAAACCGGCTAACAGGCGCACCTGATAACGAATAAAAAAACGTTAAAATTAATAAACTAGCGGTATTTAAAGTACCCTATATGTTAATCCAGAGCATATTTTATTTAAGTGCCAAATTTCATTCAAATCCAGTTAGCCGTTTAAGCGTAATTGAAAGTTTTCGCATTTATAATATTATTAGTGGGTAGCTGATTTATTATTTATTAAAGGTTTTTGGCTTGGTTACAGGACCTTTAAGCCATGACCTTATTTTAATTAATGTCTTTATTTCGTGCCCTAAGTAAAATGGTGGAAATTTTACTTTAGGTATTTAAGGAATTTGGACCACATCACAAAGTCGCGTTTCACTAAATTTTATCACTATCTATTAATTATTACCAACTTTACACATACAATCTCGAAAACACACAACTTTTATATAATAATGTAGAATACTCACTCGCTGTTACAATAGCGCCAAAACTTGATAATAGCTGATGAAGAAATGAAAATGTTGCCATGGCATTAATAATTGTAGTATTTTGAAATTAATCTCATTAGTCCGGCACTTCGATAGATCGGCACGTCCAATAGTCCGGCACCCTCAGCCCACGCCTCCCTCGTCCCTCTATACTTATACTCTTCGGCCGCTACATCGTCTAACCTCAAAACTTATCACATGCACCTGCTTACGTATTTGTTTTTTTCAAGTGAGAATAGTTTACATGTACCATACGTGTTAATATACAATACGTGTACATGTTAATTTAATATATTACATTATATATTTAATCCCTCTATGAAATGCTTTATTTTATTCATTACCTATGACCTTTTCACTATAATCCAGTAGTCCGAACATTCCAGTAGTCCGGCACCCTCCGGTTTTTAATAGTGCCGCATTTTAGATTTAGCTAAAAATCTTTCTTTGCGGCTTTAGTGAAATTACACTGTATTTTGGTTGTGTAATTTTTTAAAAAAAACAATACACTATAAGTAAATCAAGAGGTACAAAAAAAAGTACTTCTCTTTTATAACGTTTTAAATCCCGATTGCCTATAGATATTTGCAAATAAAAATAATCAGTAGAACGAAGGGCCAAAAAAATGTAAACGGCGTTTTTTAAAATCACTGCCGCTGCGTTTTTGTAATAGAAAGTTGGCAACACTGTACTTAGTGACCGTTTGATAACTTGAATTGACATTTCGTAGCGTCTTAACAGCTGTTCTTTTCATTCTAGTATAATAATCTGTGTTCCCAACCTCTCGCAGTCACAGGTCGCTCAATTTCAAAATTTAATAAGTAAATCGGTTGTTCTTTAAAAACACGTGTTTTCTAAACGATTGCGTTTGAAGTCGTTAGGAACAGTATTTATTGTCTTACTAAGATGGACGAGGATAATAGCGCTAAAGGTACCTATCTAAAGTATATATTTCGCAAATGGTGAAAGCGTGCTTTACACAATATGTCCCTTTAAACAATAAATTGCCAAAATGATTATCCATTTATTGTAAATACTAGCAAACTAAATTGGAAAATATAAATTAGCAAACAGTGCAAAAATACTGTGGGCATTCCTTGTTTCCATTATTGCACCATACTGTATACCACTGGTATACAGTACCTTCTTGTCAGAAGACATTCTCAGGCACTGCAACAATAATAATGGTTGCCACACATTTATTTCGCTCTTTATAGTCTTCGATGCTGTGTCAGATATTTTCACAAATCAAAATATATTTTCTATGGTTTCATGAAAACTAAACATTATGTTTAAAAATTATTATAGTAATAGTTTCTTGAGTATTGAAAATAAAAATTTAATATTTATAGCTCCAGTAACTCGACTGCGCAGAAGATTATCTGTTGAATCAACAGAGGAAAAGTCATCTACACCTAACACTCCTACAAAAAAAAGGGGAAGACTACCTAAGCCACAACTGGATCTTATTGATGAAAATGGTATAAAATATAGTAGTCATTGAATAGTTTCTAAATATTAAGCACTGCTTAGTCAATTAAATAACTAGGCATAATTATCTTGTTAGAAACCATTTTTTGTTGTATTACACCCACATTTAATAATGTTCTTATTGCTACCTTCTTTTCAGATACACTTTTATTATCATGATAATATTTGTCAATTTAAAATATTTTAACACTTAGGTATTAGTTTTAATTTATGTATGGTATTTATTTATAATAATAAAGCAATAGTTAAGTAATATAATGATATTATTTTACAAAGCCTATTATTTTATAATTAGCTTTAACTCTGTGACATGCCCAATATTATACACCCTATATTACTTTGAATGAGTGTAGGGAAAAGGGAAAATCTTTAAAAACTGTTGAGAAGTTCTTTACAAACAAATATTAAAAGTTACTTGTATTCAAATCTTGTCTCTTTACAATATTAGTGTAGACTGTAGACAAAACAAAGCTAGTTTGTGAGCTCAATGTTAAAGAATTGTTTTAAATCACTTCCAACTGCATAATAATATTTTAATAATTATTTAACCTAACTTTACAGCTGTTACGCAACAAACACTAACACCAAAAAGGGTGACAAGAAAGACCACAAAAGATGCTTTAGAAACTGTTGAAGACAAGCCATTGACTCCAGTAAGGCGCAGCACAAGGGTCAAATCAAACACAAGTATTGTATCAGATACTGCTGCTACCACCACTGGCGACACGACCAGAGCAAAGCGTGCTACAAGAAGAAATTCACAATTAGGTTTGCAATCATTTGATACTGCTTGTTGTTATACACGATGTTTATACCTTTCTTTTGCTGCAGTTTTGCACATCATAATCATTTTATGTATTTGATTTTAATGACTATTTGCCATTTTCTTAGGCAGCGACAATGAAACTCTGTTAACACCTACCAGACAAACAAGAAGAACCAGAAAAGATTCAACCCCAAATCCTGATAATGGTAAGCTGAAATTTAATACTAATCAGCACATTTAGTATTTTTTTATTGCCCACATTAATTTAATAAATTTAGCTGGAAATCTAATTATAATTAATGAAATTAAGCCTTCTGTTAATGTATTTCAGCAACTATTTAAATTTTATTTAGATTGTGTATTTTTATTATCTACAGGTGAAAGTGACAAACCAGTACCCCAGATCACTGAAATTATAGATGAAGAATCAAAAATTTTGGATAAAGGCTTAAGTACTCCACCTAATTCTCAAGTGTTAATGAAGAATACAGAAAATTCTGATACTGTTAATGAGAAAGTAGACACAAAGCTAGATAATAATGTTTGTAACACCTCTACTATAAAATCAAATAAAAATGAATCACTAGTATCAACAAATTTGTCACCCGAACTTCAAAAAGAGAATATATCACCGGGACTAAAGCAAATCAACCTGTCACCCTGTACAGTTGAGTTAGTTAAAAATATAGATGCTGAAAAATGTCTCAGTATAGATGCTCTAAACAAAACCACATCATTTATGGAAACAAGTATGAAACCATATAAAAAAAGAACTAAGTCACTGTCAACAATTTGTATGACACCAGAAGAAGCTTTAAAAAGTAAAGAAACAGACATTAATAAGTCACAGCCTCAAATATATAATGGCTCAGGTGACTCAAACATAACAAATGCATCTACAGAGAAAAATTCAAAAACTCCCTTATTAAATCCTCAAGTTGTGCTAAATAGATTTGAGTTAAATCAAGTTAATAAGAATGTTTCGAACATAAACAAAAGCAAAGACAAGTCATGTGAAGAGCTCCTTAATATGGATCCCAATGAATTTTCAAAGCCGGAGATAATAATTGAGGAATTCGCTTTAAGTGGTTTAGCACAAAACATTCAAAATACTGAAGACCAGATTATGCCAGTTGATACTTCTTCACCAAATATAAATGCTTCAATAAATGAGTCCAAAATGAATAAAGATGTAGTTGTATCAAATAGTGAAAAAGTATCTAATGATAGTGTGGAACCAATGGACATAGATCAAACTATATCAGAAAGCATGCTAATAATACCAGATGAGAACAAGTCTTTTGTAAATGACTCAGTTAATATTAAATCAAGGCAAAATAGTATAGAACCAGAATCAAAGAGAAAGTCTTCACTTGAACTTATTGACTCTGAAAATAAGACTACATTGCTATTGACCCAAGTAAATGACAATGTCTTGGGAAAAAGTCCATTACCATCTGACACTCCTTCATCTAATTCTCTTGTTATAGATTTAGACAGAACACAAACTGTTGAGAATGAACAAAAAAAATTGTCACTAAATTGTTTAACAAGTACTCCATTACAAGAAAAATATTTTAATAAGTTACTTGTACCAATGAATGCATCAATTATTAAATCTCATGACAACAATCATGATAGCATCAAAACTTCTTCAATTGTCAATTCACCGATTGTGACTTCAAGCATTAATAAAAATAAGGATAATGAATTTTCAGAAGAAAAGAGTAGTCTTGTGCAAAATCATAGTTGTGATGAGATCATTTTCGGAAATAAATCAACTGCAATTAGTCCACAAATGAATTCTATTGCTAGGCACAAGGCAAATGATAAAGATGATGACTCTCCTCATGATACAAATATGACGTTAAGTGAAAAGGTCAGCGACAAGGGCTTATCAAAACAATTCAATAATAAGTCCAAGGAAAACAAAACAGTAATGAATGATGAAACTAGTAATAACATGACATCAAAAGATGAAGATTTGTCAAAATTGAAGGACAAATCTAGTGCTAGTGCATCTAAGAAAATTTTGAGTGAAGAACCGAGTGATAGTGACACGTCCAATAATAGTTCCATGCCTAAAAATGATTTGATAAACGATGAAGCTGAAGATGCTGGTGATGACTATGAATCTGGCGATAGTCAAAACGAAGATGAACATCAGTATGCCAAAGAAAATGAAATTATTGATAAAGGTGTAACTCTAACTTCAGAAGAAGACTTCTCAAACGACTCAGATTACGAGAAAGACTCCTTTGTTGTTAGTTCCGATGAAGACGACAATCAGCTATTAGAGGGAACAGAAGATGACTTGTCTATGAGTGATAATGAGCTTAAAATGACGGCGAAATCTAAAAACAAATATAACAAACGTATGATTAAAGAACAGAAAAGAGCGTCAAAGGAAATGTATGAATCCCGTCACAAACTAAATATTAAAAAAAAAGAGGTCGTAGAAGAAAATGATGATTCTAAATCGGATGATTCAGACCATTCTCCAAAGCAGCGCAAAAAGAGTAACAGAATGCGGTTAGATTCTAGTCATGAAACCAGTGTGTTGATTGAAAATAAAAAATGGAATACTCAAGACGAGAACCTTTTAACTGAATCTGTTGTAAATGATAGTTGTATGGATGAAAAAGAAATAACACAAATTAACAACGTAGGTTTACAAGAAAATGACCCTTTAACTACGTCAATGAAAAATGATCCAACGTCTCCTAAATATGATAATGATAAGGTTAACGTGACATTAGATTTTATATCAGAACAATCAGACCCTAAATCAAGCATTAACGTCTGTAAACCTAATGTCGATAGAGATGACAACTCAAACGATCCTTCGGATCCACATGATAAAACGTCATCTGACGACAGTGACACTATCATAAATAATTATGATTCCGTTCTGAAAGATCTAAATGAAGCTAACAGTACCAAAAATGTTGACACCTCTCTGAATCTAGAACTAAAGAAAAAACTCAAAAATAAAAGAGCGTCCATTATTGATGAAATTAACCTTACTCAATTTGAAACCAGAAAAACGAAGAAAGAAGATTCATTAAGATTAGAAAATACTAGAAAACAAAACAACACGTCAAATAAATCCAGCTCAGTTAATGAAAGTGAAGATTCTTCAGATTCAGTGGATCCACGTTTGCTTTTTTCTGAAGAAAGTAATTCTGATTCCATAAATACTAAAAATAGTGATGACAATGATGCAATTCCTTTAAAACAATCTGAAGCTAAGACTGATCTCAGAATTAATGAAGACGGTAATTTTTTTTTATTCAGAACTTACATTAAGAAAAACATTTATTAACATAATATGCTATAAGCAAGCGGAAAATGCTTTTTTTTATATTTTTAAAAATATTCCTTTGTTATTATTTAGAACCATTATAACTTGATACATAGATATGATATAGACTACAGACTATAGTCTGTTGTCTTGGACAAAATTGCAATGAGAATTCCATATTATAATGTATATAAAACCTTGGTTTATGAAAAAATTTAACTTTAATTTTAATCCTACATAGTAAACCATGTAATGATCAAAGTATCATTGTTTTAGAAAATATGCAATGTGCTTCAGATGACATCTTTTTCATTGACACAAAAGGAAACAGAAAATGTGACGGTAAATTTTTAACTTTTTGTTATTCTTATAAATATGCCAATTAGTTTAATTCATCGTAACATTCTTTCACGTTTAAGAGTTTACCTTTAGCAAAGTATTTTAATGTAATCTATCGCCGGCAAGGTCACGAATCGAGTAGTGGTCGAGATGTAACAGCGGCCAACTTTCTTGATTCGCAATAGAAACTAACGTATAATTTGGTTCTGAGCAACTTAAAACATCTATTGTAACAGCGACCCAGAGAAAATTGGTGAGACGTGTGCCTTATACATTCGTAGAACGTAATTTTTATGTTTTTTTAGATGAACCAACTGAAAATGTTACTTTCAAAAATACAGCCATCGCAATAACGCCTAAGAGCGACGAGAAAAATCAAAACTTGTTTAAATCACAGGCAGATGTTCAAGGTATTATTAAGGTTTTAAATGTTATTTAAGTCTTCTATTTAAGAATAACTATTAATAACTGTATTTTTATAGTTTCAGAGTTGAACATATCAAATGCAAAAACTCCTAAAAGTGAGAAGAAAAAGAAAAAAAACTTGTCACAATCACAATCTGATAATTTAGGTAAGTAGCTACTTATTTAAAAGAATACTAGTTTATGAATATAAAAATCGGCAAAAGCAAAAGTTATATATTTATTTTCATTTGTCAACTTTCAGATAAATCAACTAAAGACATGATTATTGAAGAGCAGGATACGGAAGATGTTAAAACTCCTAAAAGTGAAAAGAAAAAGAAACTAAAGTTATCAGATTCACAAGCTGATGATGATGGTATGAAAATGTTATTTTCAATTTTTTCAATTAAGAAAGTGATTTTTTTTCAAATTTCTCACACAATCTTATCTCCTAACCCGAACAATTAATTTTTCAATTTGGTCTAAATCCGTCCAGTGGTTTTTGCATGTTTCGCGAATATAAACACAAAAATACATCGATGATTTGTCATCTATTTTTGCAACAATTAACACATATTTTGAAAAAAATATTCTTTGTACATATTTTACATTACTACGTGTAAATTTAAAAGGTTTTTTATATGTAGGTATGTACCTTAACTTTAATTCTTTACATTTAGTTCCACCAAAAGAAGAAAACATTATCAAAGAGCTGGCTTCTTCAAAAATTAAAACTCCCAAAAGTGACAAGAAAAAGAAGCAAAAGTTATCTGAGTCTGAAGGTATTAAAACAGATAGATATTATTATTATTATCTTCTCTTATCAAATTGAGGTATGTCAAAAGTCATAATCAGTTTCAGCTACACCAATAGAAGAAATTATTATAAGTGATCTAGATACTTCTTCTGCAAAGACCCCCAGAAGTGATAAGAAAAAGAAACAAAAATTAACAGAATCCCAGACAATGCAAGGTACCACAAAGTTACTTTGTTATTTCATGATTATTATAAATATAGTATAATCGTTCTAATTAAAATACTTTCACTCGTTTCAGAGCGTGACTCGTCTAATGCCAAGACTCCTAAAAGTGATAAGAAAAAGAGGCAAGAGCTTACCGACTGTCAAGAAAATATTCAAGGTATTAATTACTCTTCTTCATCTTTGTCTTTTAATACTATTTTAATGTTTCTATTTTATTTGTTAATGTCACTCGTTTCAGAGAGGGACTCGTCCAATGCCAAGACTCCTAAAAGTGATAAGAAAAAGAGGCAAGAGCTTACCGACTGTCAAGAAAATATTCAAGGTATTAATTACTCTTCTTCGTCTTTGTCTTTTAATACTATTTTAATGTTTCTATTTTATTTGTTAATGTCACTCGTTTCAGAGAGGAACTCGTCCAATGTCAAGACTCCTAAAAGTGATAAGAAAAAGAAGCAAGAGCTTACCGACTTTCAGGAAAATATTCAAGGTATTAATTACTCTTCTTCATCATTGTCTTTTAATACTATTTTAATGTTTCTATTTTATTTGTTAATGTCACTCGTTTCAGAGAGGGACTCGTCCAATGCCAAGACTCCTAAAAGTGATAAGAAAAAGAGGCAAGAGCTTACCGACTGTCAAGAAAATATTCAAGGTATTAATTACTCTTCTTCGTCTTTGTCTTTTAATACTATTTTAATGTTTCTATTTTATTTGTTAATGTCACTCGTTTCAGAGAGGAACTCGTCCAATGTCAAGACTCCTAAAAGTGATAAGAAAAAGAAGCAAGAGCTTACCGACTTTCAGGAAAATATTCAAGGTATTAATTACTCTTCTTCATCATTGTCTTTTAATACTATTTTAATGTTTCTATTTTATTTGTTAATGTCACTCGTTTCAGAGAGGGACTCGTCCAATGCCAAGACTCCTAAAAGTGATAAGAAAAAGAAGCAAGAGCTTACCGACTTTCAGGAAAATATTCAAGGTATTAATTACTCTTCTTCATCATTGTCTTTTAATACTATTTTAATGTTTCTATTTTATTTGTTAATGTCACTCGTTTCAGAGAGGGACTCGTCCAATGCCAAGACTCCTAAAAGTGATAAGAAAAAGAAGGAAGAGCTTACCGACTCCCAGGAAAATATTCAAGGTATTAATTAGTCTTCTTCATCTGAGTCTAGAAACCAAATATTGTAACAACATATGGTATCTGATTAAAAAAACGATTACTGGGGAGTTTCTAGTGCCTCTTCTCCACCAGAACACCATCCCTGGAATCCGAAGCGATAGTAGATTATACAGTCATTTAGATATAATTCTAGCTTTAAAATATTGAATATTAAGTAACTGTTCATCCAGTTCTATAATGTATGTATATTTGTTTTTTATTACTATGTGAATGTTTCTATTTAAACTGTTTATTTCACTCGTTTCAGAGCTGAACTCGTCCAATTCAAAGACTTCTAAAAGTGACAAGAAAAAAAAGCTCTCTGAAAAACATGAAAATATACAAGGTTAGCTCAGAAACTTGCACAGGCTTCACACAGACCAGCATTATTATTTTTCAATTTTTAACATAAATATTATCTATATAAAATTCGCGTGTCACAATGTTAGTTACCTTACTCCTCCGAAAGGCTTTTCTGATTTTTACCAAATTTTATATGCATATTCAGTAGGTCTGAGAATCGGCTACTATCTATTTTTCATACCCCTAAGTGATAAGTGTAGCCCACCCCTAAAATTAATATGGCAAAACAACGTTTGCCGGGTCAGCTAGTATTATCTATTTATACTACTTACATCCTATGAATTATTAATAACTAAATTGTATTATAGTTGTTATTACCTATTATTATCTACATATATATACATCAAATTTAAACCTGGTTACAAGTGTGAGAAACAATTTTTTATTTGGTATTTTTGAATTAAATATAGAATAAGCATTAAGTCACGTTTAATAGGAACCTTTTATTTAACTGCTGTTGAAATCAACATTCAATGATAATAATTGCTTGCAGGTATTCCAAATGAAGAAATGGATATCGAAGGAATTGACTCGTTCAATGTAAAGACGCCTAAAAGCGATAAAAAAAAGAATCGGAAATTGATTGAATCCAAGGCGGATATATTTGAAGGTATAAATTACTTAGGCCGTAAAACCAGAGTTATAATATTTTATTATTTATGTTATATAATATTAATATTTTGTTTCAGATGTACCAACCGAAGAAATAATTATCAAAGAGCTAAATTCGTCTAACCTTAAAATACTTAAAAGTGATAAGAAAAAGAAACAAAAATTGACAGAATCAAAGGCGGGAATTAAAGGTTCTACTAGTTGAATTTGATTTTACCGATGCCAGAGACTTCATCTCTTAAAGATAAATTTATTTTGGAAAAATTGAAAAAAAATCACTTAGTGCATTGTTTGCAATATTTAGTTTAAATTGATTAAACGTTTATTTTTACTTTCAGATACACCAACAGAAGAAATAATTATTAAAGAGCTGACCTCGTCCAATGAAAACATTCCTATAAATGACAAGAAAAAGAAACGAATGTTGTCTGGCGTACAAGCAGGCAATATCGAAGGTATAATTAAGTCATTGATATCCAAGTTATGGATAATTATTATAATAAAAAAAACACTACAATAAATAGCAACTGCCTAGATCCTGATATTATAAACACGAAAATTTGTTTTTTAACTTTCTCAATCGATTTTGGCAAGTTTTAGTATTAGATAGTAGTAGTAGAAATAGTAGGAAGTAGTAGTAAATAAATGCTTGGGCTGGGTTGGCTTTGGTGGGGTTCCAGCTTTTTTATAATCCAGACTTATATAATATACAATTTTACAGTTATATCCACTGAGAACAAGCAAGAAACAGAAACATCAGTGGCAGGAACATCTAAAAGGGATAAGAAAAAGAAAAAAGAGATGGTTGAAATACTTGCTGACAATGTTGAAGGTAATTAAAATAATAATTAAACTGATTTAAAAATAATAAATACAAAGTCCAAAACATTCTATTAGAAAGACTAACTTTTATGTCTCATAAAAGTGATGTCCCACAACCGATACGGACCGAAAGTAAAGTTTAGTGTTCGAAAATAAAAAAATATACTACCTACCTAGTACCTTCTTCTAGAATTATTTAAATACTCCAGTTTTTCCAAAATGTTTACCATCTTCACTGTTTTGTATGAAGTATGCGTTTTGTAAAACTAAGCTGTGTTGTCAGTCTGTGACGAGCGTGGCCAATATTTTTTTTAGGTTTTTATTTAATTTGAACGGTTGGTTGTAACGCTATAGTGTTGTACCACCTATTGTGAGAGTTTTTTTTATAAAAAGCATTTGAAATCTATCAAATGTAAAGGTCCACATCATACATTTTTATTTATATGTCCACATGTACCATTTTTTATCTTGTGCTTGACAAAATTGCTGCTGTCAGTTCGTGTAAAAATAAAGATATCGATTAAATAATATTGTATGTTTTAGATGGACACAGTCTTGCAGAGAGTAATTACAAGAAGAAACGAAAGAGATCACCGACTGTCCCAACTGAAGAGATTATGGGTATGATAAATTTATTTTCTTAAAAACACAAACACAAAAAAATTAAAAAGAATTTTTTTTGGATAAATGTTTCGATAGTTTTGGATAAATGTTTTTGTTTTGAGAAATTCTTATTTTATTACCATACTAGCGACCCGCCCCGGCTTTGCACGGGTATAAATCAAATATAAAAACCTTCCTTTTCAATCACTCTATCTATTAAAAACCGCATCAAAATCCGTTGCGTAGTTTTAAAGATTTAAGCATACAAAGGGATATAGGGAAAGAAAAAGCGACTTTGTTTTATACTATGTAGTGATGCTTATAAATTTTGCATAATTCGGTACATACATATTGGATTTTAACTATTCAAGGAATAACTGCATAGGAATACAAAGATAGTATTTTAAAATATAATTAAGTTTTGACATACATACTAATGTAATTTCTTTTTTCAGGAAACATAATATTACAAAATAATGGCAATGAAAATAAAAAAAGAAAAATAAATGACTGTGGAACTGTTAAAGGTAAATAAAAAAGCATTTTTTTTTAACTTATATTAAATATGAAACATTTATAGCGTTTCTTTAAAATTAAAACTAATAATTGTAATTTTATCCAATTAACAAGATTGTAAAAATGTCTGCTATAATATAGTTTTTAATTTTGTGATTTTTATAATATTTTTTACAGCAGTTGAGGTCAAGAAAAATAAAAAACGCAAAGAAAGAGAGGATGATAAACATCATCTCCAAAAGGTTAGTTTTTTTATATTTAATAGAGTTATAATAATTATACAAGTTTCTTAAAATTAACTTAAAAAACCACGCGTCAGGAACGCGAAATTCTATTTAAATAATCAATTTTTTTTTATATGTACCTTTGTAGGTAAACTGTAGACTTTCGCGATTTGAACTCATTATTATTAAATATAGCGGGACTTATCGCGCAAAGAAGTTCTTCTCGTCACCACGGCCGTTGCAATACGGTCGAAACGTCGAGGTAAATAAATAATGTTTCTTTGCGCGATAAGTCCCGCTATATTTAATAATAACAATATAGGTAGGTACTCTTAATGGTTACTACAGACAACCTTAATGGTTGTCTGTAGTACTTTTCTAAATACAAATATAGGAGATTGTTATAATTGTTGTCATTCAAGTTTACAGTATGTGCTGAATGACTGATGTTTGCATCCATTGTAATTTATACCAAAACAAAAATCTTTTTGTTTCAAAGATCCAACCAACTCGCAAAATGACAGTTCCTCGCCTGCCAACGTCTGTTGTTACTCAGCTGGAGGATAAGCCAAAAATACAAGTAAAAAAGAAACCGAAAGTAATTTCAACCAGCCAGTTTATAGTCGAGGACTCCAGAAGAAATAAGCCGTCGAACTATCTGGAAGAAAGTGTATATTTAAATGATGATTCACCAGAGAGAAAAAAGCCAAAGAAAAATATTCCTAAGGTGTTACCCACAATGCCTTCAAGTTCCTCCTCAGACCATGGATTTACAACTACATTTAAAATAAATGTTCTACCAGCCGAGACCAAATTTGTCGCCTCAGCCACTAATAATATAGCTAACTTCAAAGAAAATAATTTGTACAATAAAATTCAAAGGCGTGGCACATATGAACACTACAAGAAACAAAGAAGCATGAAATTATCAAAGTTTTAGTTCCAAGGCACGACCTAATCCGCCTGTTGTCATTTATTTATTCCAATAAGTATTTGTTATTATTTAGTCATATACTAGTTTGTACGCACTTCTTTGTTTGTTTGCAGTTTTTTTATAATTTTTTTAGATTTAATTGAATTGAATTTGAATTTTTTATACATGAGCTCGTGGCTATTTAATAATTGTCATTTTTTTATTCAAATTTTAAGTTTAATTATGATAATATGATAGAATAGTGGAAAGATTTTCAGATTGACATTTAATTTATGTAGAATTTCCAACGCATTCTTTGACTTATATTTACAAACCTAATTTGTCTTTCACTCTAAGCTTATTCATAGTTAATCCTTTCTTCTCTATACTTTAGTTTAAACCATGAAGGACAATAATTAAAATATCAATAAAATTCAATATTGTTATCAACATAATTCGTTACTAACTACCGATAATAATATAAAAGCATGACAATGATTAAATATTTCAGATGTGTTTATGTGTAGTTAATGTTTTTGTATTTACCGCCATTCTTATAATTTAATGTAAGTAAACTAGATGTCGCCAGATACTATCGTAAGAATTCTCTTATTTGCCTTGTTTTGGTTTTTAAGGAAAAAAATACATGTAATTGGTGTTACATATTAATAAATTTGCTAATTGACATTTAAATATTATTTTAATATTTATAAATAAATAAAAAAATATTTTATAAATACCTGAAATACTTTTCGCTTGTTCGTGCCGGTGTAAACAAACCGCCATGTTGTTTTGTATGACACGACAACTTGAAATGGTAAGTATTAAAAAAAAGGTAAAAATCTACTTTAAGTAAAAGGTAAGGCAGTTAATTATTTTTATTTCGAAAAAAATAAATCAATCATACTTTTTGAATGTATGACACATTGGTTTTAAAATTAAAAATAAGTCAATTGACATTCCACATTCTGTCGTGGTTAATTTGTTCCAATAGAATCTGTTGTTCTGCTGTCACGTGGTCCAAACCGTCCAATAGTAATGGAAGCCATTCTTTGTGTACATTTCAGATATTAGTAAAGTAAAACATTGTGGTCTATGGAGTGAGTGGTGTAATTTTGTCAAATTCATGACAATAATAACGTAAATGTGTGAAATTCAGGATTATTCTATAGTGCATAAGGATATTTATGTTAGTAAATATTCGGTAAGTTAAAGGTTCAACCTTTACTCAATGAATGAATGTAAATAATACATGATGAGAAAGTATGATGTCCCGCTCTTTTTAATGTCATTCCACAAAATACTTCGCCTTTTTAAACGTTTTTTAAATTGTTTTGATCCTTTCTTCTTCTCTTCGTATTTTTATCAACATAATTCGTTACTAAGTACCGATAATAGAAATATATGGCGGGAAATCACATTCTTGTTAGTTAACGTAATACCTAGATGGTTGACAAGTCCTACATAGTAATCGACCAAAACTGTTTTTTTTTCTGCTACGTTCTATATCAAGTTGGTGCAATTTAAGTAAACAATTCATCATAACAGTACTGGTGAACCTATTTAACTTCTTCATTAGTTCACATACTTTATAATCAGAAAAATTTGTAACGGACGATTTGTCTACATTTTCTGTCTCTGTCGTTGGCATTTATTGATGACGAGTGCAAAAGAGATATTCATATTTTGAGGTATTATTATTTACTACTAACTACAATATTGTTATTTTGGCGTTTTTGTATAATAACAACCATCATTACTGATCAAAAATTCAAAATCTCGTAAACCTTTAATTTTTAATTATTTAAAAATCTTATTCCTCTACTATCCCTAACTTTCAGGAAAGAATAGGTATTTAGAATAGAACCCATCCGCCGTCAATGAACTTACTATTACTCCCTGTAGTAATAAGTATACCTACCTAAGGTATTATATTATAATGTTTATGTTTATTGAAGATATAGGTAGGTATAACCTACTATTCATTCCTTCGTAAGGCAAGAACACTTTAGATCAATTTAATACGGAAAACTGATATACCTATCTAATGAAATATGACCGTGTATACATAGGTATAATATGTTATGAAATACGTACATATTATTATGTGGGTTTATCTACCAAATAAAATTCACAGATTTCAAAGATACAAATATTATCATTATTTTATCTAGGCAAATTCATACCAATTATTTTATAGCATTTGAACTATTTTCAAGTAAGTTAGAAGTGATAGGTAGGTATGTCTTAATAACTTCAAATAAGTATAATTACTGTTTTTCAATCGGTCTACTTTGTTTATAACCTAAGGACCGTTCCCACAGTCAGTTTCAAACAAGAATTTCAAAACGCTTAACAATGAGTGCACTATGTCAATGTGTGAGTAACTAGTAAAATGTGAACACGTATTATCGTTTAGTTGTAGTTAGTGCCGACACAGAGTAATAACTCTAGCAGTAGCATCAACCAAACATAATATAAGTTCACATCCATTTAAAAAAATTTGTATAATATTTGAAGAATATTTGTATCTTTTGATCAAGGAAAGATAATCTTGAGCAAAACTATAGATAGGTAGGACCTACTTAGCAAATAGCCAATGAAATAAGCCGAGATATTATAAAATCGTAAAATTAACACGAAGTAAAGATATGATTTTGTCTAACTGTTATCATCACTCTGTTGATAAAATGCATTCTTTAAAGTTTAAGGGTCTGCTACCTAGTGAGTAGTGCTGCAACTTTTTCCATGTGTGCGTGCCTTTCTACCATTGCTTGTGTGCGTTTGTACGCTTGCACTGCTCACACCTGTGTTGCATCAGTCTTTAACACTCCCCTAATGTATAATTGGTTTTCAAACTTTAAAGTTGTTTCCTGATTTGATCAAAAGATATAAAAACAACTTTAATAAAGTTTGAAAATTGGGCGTTTGGTTGTTGTCAGCACAATAATACCATAAATTCAAACATACCTTACCATACAAAGTTGATCTGTGTTTAGATAAGTAGGTATGTAGTATTAAAATTATTATGATTGAAACTTTAACATTGTTTTCACTAATAAAGCGCTGAACTAAATTAAATTTTGGTAAATATTAAATAAGTATCAATTTTTTCGTGTTAATAAGCACACTGCACATACAGTGGCACCAATAAGGCCAGCTGGTCGCGAAACGAATACCATTCCAGCAGCTTGATTTCTACCTTCAAAAGAAATTTACGGTACTAACAGTCTTATTACCACTTCTCATGTCACCTATGAAAAAAGAGATGGGTTATAAGTTTGACCGATATTGATGACTTTTTTGACAGGCAAGTAGGTGATCAGCCTTATGTGCCTACCCAACCGAAATATTCATTTGTCTCCCCGGCATTCGAACGCAGGACCTCCGGTGCATCACGCAGACGTGTAAACCACCTATTGCGGAGGCGGTTATACAATTTATGATCTTATTCTTATTTGTAATTATCGGGTATGCTTTAATCTTTGTCTTTATTTTACTTGTTATTTGTCGTTCCGAGGTATAACATTAAACTTTAAATAAGTATCTATTGAGAATTAAAATGGCCTTCAAGGTTGACTCATACATAATATCAGGGTTGTTGAACTTTTAACTTAAATGGCGAAAATTAGTGTCAACCTGAGAATGAAATGGTTTTGAAAAACTTGTAAAGTAGCTAATGCTCGTGACTTCGTTCATGTAGGAATTCAGTATAAAAAAGTACACCTTTTTATTCATGATAGAAAATCTACTAAAGGCCTAATTCCTTTTCAAAGGACTGAAGTTTAAACCTTTGTGAATGATTCGTTCCCAGTCTTAACTCACTTTCGCATTTACTTGTTAACATAGGTGTGTATAATAGCAATTTTTTAGTCAAAAATAAAGTAGGTAGCTAATTATGTGCACTTTGAAAGAGAAAAGGCGCGCAAAGTTTAATAATTCCGGTCTAGACTTAACAAGGTGTATAAGTTGGTCGTGTAATATTTCAGTTTCCCTCCTTTTGAGCGGAGTGCAGGGGAAAGGGGACGGACCCAATCGATACAGAACCCCTTCCAGTCCAGCTATACGGTTTTTCGAACTGCGCGCGCACGTGGAAAACCATACACCTACTTTTCGCGCCAATAAGTTTTCAACACAGTCCCGCCTGCCACTTTACTCGCAGGTGTTTTAATCAAAATTCTATTACCAATTTACCATTAAGGGACCATCCATGTTAACGACATGTGACATCGTGTGACAAGGGAAGGGGAGGTCACATGTCAAAATGCGGAATTTAAATATAAACAAAAAATTTAAAAGTCCATGGACACAAGATGATTAATTTTTGTATTTTTTATTACGTAAATAATTCACCTGCGTTAATTTCGTCGTAACGTGAGTTATATAGCCTTTAAACAGAGTAAAATAGCGAACAGCAAAATAATAATAGCTACCTAATATACATATTATGTAGGTACCTACTTCGTCCGCGCGGAATAATTATTTTTTATTATATTTTAATATTACCAGCAGACACTCGAATTTTATTTAAGTATCTGTATGGAAATAATGAAAAAAAATTGAAACTGCTGTTTTATTTTAAAAAATAATTATTAAAATTTAAAATTGCATTTCAATAATGAAATAAATCTATATATAAAAAAAATCAAATCCTGTTCGTTTGTCTCGCTAAAACTCGAGAGCGGCTGGACCGATTTAGCTGACTGGTTTTGAAATGTTTGTCCAGGGAAGGTTTAAACTTTAAACGGTGAGGAAATATTTAAAAATTGCGAGGAAGATAGTAAAAACAACAATTTCATTTTCCCATATAAATTTTCAGCCATTTCGGCGAAGGGAGAGTTTTAATGTCGTTAGGTTAGGTGATACGAAGTGCAACGGGTCATCTAGTATTAAATATTCATCGTTGGATACAAATAAATTATCATATAATATGTATTGATATAAATAAAAAGATCACTTTTGATAGTTCAGTCAAGACAAGGCAATTTGAGTACGAGTCGACGGAGTTCAAGGCGATCTCAAGCGGTCATGATCGAGGACACAGCCCCTCACGGCGCCTCCTTATTCTCCTCCAAGCCATTCTATTACTGAAAAACATATTTAAATTATTTTAGGGTTTTCTTTTTCAGATCGATAACTTTACGGTCTGGATTGTGACAAACCTAACGCGGAAAACTATTTTTTTAAACTCCCATATGTTAATAAATTGTCGGCACTGGCACCTCGATCAGATCAGCTTTCGCAGAAGAAACCGCATCAAAATAGGTCCATTTTTATAAGAGCTACGATACTATAGACAGACTTATAGATACGTCAAACTTATAACACCCCTCCTTTTACGACGAGCGTTAATGATACGCAGCAACTTATGATCTCGTTGTATTTCGTGCATCTGTCTCTTGATATATGCGACAAAATTTATAATAGTATCTTGTACACGTGTTTTAAATATGTACTAGACTTGGTTATTCCTAACGTACGTAATCGAGATGAACTCTTGGCAATAACGCGCGGGTTCATGGCCCGTACAAGGCGGATACACAAACGTTTTCGGGCCGTGAAATACTTCATACATGTAGCAAAACGTGCTCACACGTTACCATACAATACGTACCTACGTAGATTATGAATTATAAGTAGGTATATTTAATTAGATGTATGCAAATTTAAAAACGATGTACCTACAATAAACATGACAGCTTTAAATAATTTAAGATAACTTCCTTTAGTTCTTTAAGAAACTTAAGCGAGTCGATTGATAAATTTTACTTTATCCCGCCATTATGTCGCAAAGTTATAGGGCATGTTATGGCGGCTGCAACGCCGTTAGGGGTCGATTTACCCTCGGTGTATTGCTGTCTTTTTCTGACACCCCTATCTAGTTCGTCTCTTTCCCGCTAATAAGAGATTGCTTTTCAATATTGGACGTTAAAAATATTTTCTGTAAATTAGATTTTGATTCTATATGGTAAAATCTTGTTATTTGTTATGAAGGCTATGTGCAGAAAGTCGATATGTTCGTACTTATACAAGAAAACGACCGATAAAAGATAAGGAAATGTAAACAATTTAAAAAACGGAATGTAAACATTCTTGATATGGGTTAGATAATACCTTCCCACCCCCTTATCTGCCAGTGCACTCGATTATTATTCATTTCTTTAAAATAAAATTAAACTTTTACGTAGGTACCGTTAAAACAATATTATCTTATTTAACGTAGGTAAAATTTTAATTAGGCTTTATATGTCCTGAATGCAAAAAAGAAATTTATTAATTTTATTTAATTTAATTTATAAAATAAAAGTTTAGGAGCCGCTATACATACAAAAATTTGTAGCATCCCTTGATGTTTAGACGTCTTGACTTGGAATGACTAAATAAATAGTTGAATTAACCTGGAGAATATAATTATTATATTAAGCATATAATCTACACCTAAATGTCGCTAGCAAAAGCTACATCACATAGGTATATACCTACATAGTTTTTTGTAGCGACATTAAGGTGTAGATTATATTATGCTCTAATAATTATAGTTCCAGGTTAATCCATACATATGTACATATACCTACGTTAACGTCATATTGAACACCTTTTCGTAGCCTTGCCGTTAAAAGGATTCGAACAGGTAACAAAAGAACGGTCGGTGTGCACCTGTCGTTATATTTTAAAATTTAGCAATATTCTTACTCGAATATTGTTCAATTTATAAACAAAATGTTTAAATAAGTTTTTATTTTATCCTTACTGTCTCCTATCCTCCTTATATCCTTATTGTATCCTCTGCGCATCTATCTATTGAAAATGAAAGTCAAACACTTAACCTACCTAATAGTGTACGATCGTATACCAGACGTTGTCTATTTATAGCCGATAATTAACTTTGAACAAAAAAGTCCTGAATCGACGAGGCTAATAGCAGAGCTCTTTTTTATGTTTACATAAGTACTCAACTATCCCGAATAGTTGTTGGAATAACAATAGTTTTGTTGACGTAGGTCTTTGTAAAACTTAAATACAAACTCCCTTATTTGCATCATTTGGTTTGCAATTTTCTGTATTAAAAAGTTTGAAATACATATCAAATTATGTCCTTGGGAAGGCAAATAGAAATCAACACTAGGCAGTTAGATAATATACATATAAAAATGTATATTTTTCTAACAGTAGCAGCTGATGTATCTACTCGAGTTCACGTTGAAGTAGAAGCCAAGAGTGGCTTTTTTTTCGAGAGCCATTGAGGTATTATCACGCTAAAATTTACAAAAACTTTCAGCATGAAAGCGTGTGAAAGTCTCATCTTACGATCTTTTAATATTAGTTGGGACATAAATAGCTTGTTTTAATGAAAATGTTAACACAGTTTTTCTTATTGAATGAGCGTAAAGGAGACGGCAATAAAAACAACTATACAGTTCAGTGATAGGGCATCGCATACCAACATAAGACAAAAACTGGTTTCCGTTCCGAGTAGTGCCATCCCGGCGCACTGTCTCGTCACGATGATGGGAACTATTTATATTCAACCAATGAAAATTGGCGCGAAATTACTTAAGATGAAAAACCTCCGGAAGCTAAATATCCTAATACCTTCCAAATGATAATTATATAAAATGTTGTTTAAATTTAAAGAACAGAGCGTAAGATTTACATGTGTTTACAATGTTGTTTCAGTAATTGCAAACAGCTACTTAAAAATTAACTTATTTCTTTTATTTAGTAAACACAATAAACTACTCGGTTATCTGTATTATTGTTTTATTACAGGGCTGCTCAGACATGGATTTGTACATCACAGATTCTCTCCAAGACATGCTAGATATGGATATAAAAAATGAAATAGCCACAGATTTGAGCAGCGTAACCGATTTTTCTGTCAGTATAAATGACATTACACATTATAAGTTTCGCCCATGATTGCTATGTATTATTAACAAAAAATGTTATTTCAGGACTCTTTAGGATTGAATTTCTCAGAAATGCCACCGTTACTCGACATGGACACAGATAATTCTGTAACGTGGCTGCATAACACTTCTTCCAGTTTTGTACAAAACTTAGATTTATATGGCTCTGAGGCGGATGCAGTTATGGTAAATCCAAATTCAGTAATGCCATCAATATTCGCAGAAACACCGGTTAAAAACATTGTAAAAGAAGAAGCATCGAATTTATTACTAACATCAGTCGCAAATAGTGACTTAAACCACAGTACGTCACCCAGTCCAAATGAAGAAAAAAGTCATCTAACGTTTTCACCGAATACAATTAAAGTAAAACAAGAACCCGAAGAAACGCCATCGGGAAAACAAACGGAGGAAGCTACTCAGATGGTTATCTACGTACGGAAACAAGATAAGAATGTTGTAAAGGATCTGTTAAAAGATCTAGACACGAGCAATATGAAACTCAGCACCGCAGCCGTTTCGCCCCTTACTCGAATAAAGACTAATCAACCAGAAATTATAAAAGTTAATAGGAGCAGTTCATTAATAAACACTAGCACTAAAATATCGCATCAGATCGGTGCTAAGACGATAATCTCGGGCAATATACACATATTGGATGCGCAACAATCTAGGACAATTTTAGCGAATGGTAACAAGAGTCAGGCAACAATATTAATTGAAAATTCACTGAGTAATAGTAGACAATTAATTAAGACCTCGGTCGGAGCATCGTATACTGCGGATAGTCAAGCGAAATATGTAAATTGTAGTAAGAATGCGACGACGAGCGAGTTTCCTAAACCCGCCTATTCCTACTCTTGCTTAATAGCAATGGCGCTTAAGAACTCCAGGACAGGCAGTTTGCCAGTTTCGGAGATATATAATTTTATGTGGTAAGATTCATTTTTTAATTGCAGACTCAAAAATGTGTATGTTGATTGTTATAAATGTTATCTCCTAAAGAAATTAACCGATTATGATGCAGATTTTTTTATGTGCACGCTGATGTAATCGAGATTGTTTTTCCAATGTATTTATAAAATATTAATGTCTTCTTTAAAAGACACAAGTAAAATGAAAATATTCTTAAGGAACATTAAGGAATTAAAAATCTTTTATTTCAGTCAACACTTCCCATATTTCAAAACGGCGCCGAATGGCTGGAAGAATTCCGTACGACATAATCTAAGTTTGAATAAATGTTTTGAAAAAATCGAAAAGCCCTCGAGCAACGGTAGTCAACGAAAAGGTAATTCTTATATTAATACTAAAACACGACAACATTTATTCAGAGGTGTAGGAAAAGTGAAGGACATAGGGCAGGATCTTGTCACAATTATCTTTCCAAACCGAAACTTGTTTCCCGAGATTCAAACTATGTTACTTCATGTTTAAAACCCTACTGGGTTCTTTAAATGACTCTATATTTTTATATTACGCATGTTAAATGTTGGTTTGTACTATTTATAGGATGTTTATGGGCGATGAATCCATCGAAAGTTGGTAAAATGGATGAAGAAGTACAGAAATGGTCCCGGAAAGACCCTCAAGCTATCAAAAAGGCTATGATTTATCCCGGTATGTTATATTTTTAAAGCAAAATTCTTTATAAGATAATGTTAGGTAAAAACATTCAGAATGGAGAATGTTCACACATTTTGATTGTTTGCCCACCATATCCTCTATTAAAAATGGAAAAATCGTGTGAAAAATCTATTTGATGCGTCAATTTGTTCCCGAAATACAGAATTTTATTGAAACTGTATAAAAAGACAGTTCTATTCTTACCTCGATATAATTGTAATAGTTGTTAAAATCGCGGTATTTTATAAATATAATTTGCGATGATATCAAAAATCAACATTTTGCACAGCGAATGCTAAATCATATCCTGTGTCACTTGCAAAATGTCAGGTTGCTTACAAAAATTAGATAAGATTTAGTCATTGCTCTTTATAAATGAACTAAAAATTCAATTTGTTATGATTTACTCATCGTAATATAGTTAGTCATATGTCATATGTCACAAACATTGAATTGTTTTGTCAAAATTAATGTATTTTCAGAGAGCTTAGAGGCACTCGAACGCGGCGAGATGAAGTATTCGGGCTTCGGGAGTGACACGGAGGCGGAGGATGATGCCGATGTTGACGTGGACCCGGACCTTGACCCTGACCTCGAAATTGACCCCGAGGTCAAAGAGACTGATGATGACACTTTCGTCGAACAGGTGATTTATCTGTTTATACTTATACATTTATCTTATTTATCAATATTTATACTTAATCTTAGAAATACTTATAATAAAGAAATGCAATTATTTGTTGTTTGGAAGATTAATCTCTGATTACACTAATCCATTTATTAATATTTTTTACTGATTAGAAGATATTCCTTCGGAATGACATAGCTGGGTGCCAGGGTGTGCATTTGCACCCCTTGGGAATCTCGGGATCAACAGGAATTATTGAAATGAATTCATAATGAATAGTCAGAAATTTGTAAATGTCTTGAACATAAAATAAACCGGGCTTCAGATGTTTCCGACAAAAATTTCAATTTTTTATTAACAATCATTTACGACGAAGATTGTAAGGAAACTAAAATCTGCACCACCTGGAAATTATTTCTGCCGGCGCCCATGCATGCCTAAGTAAATTCCTGTAACCCCTCAGTGGGGCATGGGGCAGACACATTTCTGTATCTGTTTCACTGATCATTTTCTTTAAAAGCAAGTCTTCTTTGCCCACCCAACCGAAACATTCATGTGTTTCGTACCTACAACCTCCGGTGCACCACGCAGACGCGTTAACCACTTAGCCACAGAGGCGGTTAACATGCATGCAAATTTCAAATGCAAAATTTCGCATAGAAAATAATATTTATTGCCTTCTACACTGATTTTAACTACGCCAGTGTAGAACGTTAGATAATCTTTTATACATAGAAAATATCAAAGTATATATTTCTTTTTATATTATGCGGACACACTAAATATACTAAAATATGAATAAGTATTTAATTTTCTTGTTATTTACTACTAATCTTTAATGGCTGAACCGATTTTGATTCAGTTGTGAATATAAAAGAAAGTATGAGGATTCCATACTAAATTATGTCCATTCTTTAAAGCCACGTATGCCAAATATTTTTTGTATTGGGTAGACTTCAAAATCCAAACCAAAATAATTATACGTAGGTATAGTATTTCATTTGAGGCATAAGATTATTGGGCTGACATTTTAGTTGCTTATAACTGAAATAAAAAATATGAAGCACTTGTGAAGGTCGTCATTGTTTTAAATTCAAAAAGTCAAATGAAATATAAAACATTCGTATGTGATTGACCTTACGAGAATGATAAATGTTGTCCAGCCAATGACGAAATCGAATCGATATATTATAGTGCCAGTTGGCTTTTCTTGCAAATTTAAGGTAACAAATAAAAGAACTTTTGCATTTTAAATATTAGAGCTAGTCAAGCATAAAATTATGTTTTAAAACCCAATCCCGTCAACGTTCATTGATGCATGAAAGCGTAAATATTCTCGTATTTATGATAATCTTACTCAGGATGTTCGAGAAATTGATATTTTCTGCACGTTTATGAGAGCAACTTATCAATTGTTTACTAACTTACTTAAAGGATAAAAATAACGATGCCTCATGAGTTTTGAATTACGCTTCGTGTCTTATAATGTAATTGAATCACATTAAACAAACGTGTCCCGAGTCATGTTAATTTTTTTATAGTATACTTATATAATATACTTTAAATTATTTACTCTGTTGTTTTATAACATTGTTTTCAAAACATTCATCATACATGCTCGCTGATTGCGGTTTATTTTGACCTGCCCCTTCTCCAGTTCGCCCTGGATTTGGTTCAGAAATACCCAGACGAGTACGTCTAGGTCTACCAGCACTCACCTCACCATTCACACGGCACTCCAATCTTCGCAAACAAGGATCTGACGATAGCAAATACATCCTCGCTTTTCTTTCCGGAACAGCTCTCACCTCGAAGTTGTGGCTTCTGGACATGCGTTCAAGGTGGTGGATTATTTTCTGTAGGGACTCGAGGGTGTTAGTAAAAGCAGCCGAAACACCCTTTGAAGCTTCCAGGCTAGAACATAATCGACAGCCGCTGCAGTGAGTCACAGAGGTCCTTGAATGCGCTGTCAAGTACAGCGACAGATTTGAAAACGTTATTGAGCCCATCTGCGTTGCGGGTAGTACTCTCTTAAAGAAAGTAAAATCAATCAGGTTGTCGAGGTCTGAGCGCATGGTTTGGAAATTTTAGATCTACAAACTCGGAATGTAAAGCGTCGAGGGCATTCCAGTTTCTAGTCCTGCATACCGAAACGCGCATTCAAATATATGCTGAGAAGCTTTATTTCTTTTAAAATCGCTGAGATGCCTTCCTGGCTCGCCGAGGACGTGGACGCCACGTTGCGACGCATGAAGCGCATAACCAGGTGGCACGATCAATGTGCGCAGTGCCAGTGGAGATCCAATCAAACTGACTGCTAAACCTACTACATTTTAATCTCTTCTGTGTCACTAGGACAAATGAATTACACGCTGAGCATTTTCCGGCTATCGCTTAGTAATCTGTTTTGCTCTTAGTAATAAATGCTGTTCTAGTAATCTGTTTCTATATTACGCCAAATGTCAATAGTAAATGCCAACGCTGAATATCAATGCCAAGTGTCAAGTCAAATGATATTGATAATTTGATGGTATCGATAATTATTAACTTAGGTTGCAGTCGGTTCAAAGTTATGTGGCAAATACAAAGTCTATCCTACTACCTTCTCCTTTACTCTTCAATTTCATTAGGTATTGAGAGTGAGTTAAAAATTATAAGAGAAAGTTTCTTCACAATTTGTTCTCTTTTCTCAAAATATCTTGGCGTAATTGTGTATTAATTTTTTGAATTGAATTTGAATTAATTACAGTAATTCGACAGTTTATTATATGCACGATTAAAACAAGAATAGCATATTTTTTCTTCGTATGTTCAAGCATTTAATACGTGTTGAGTCGGACTCGAATGTTGTAATAATAGAAATCGTAGGTGATCATCATTACTTGTCTGTAAAGAGAATGGTCAGTGAAGCAGATACAGAAATATGGACCTGCCATGAAGACCCACCATGCCACTAGAAGTTTCACTTTGTTATATAGATTCCAAAATCTACAAATTACAACGACAAACGAAATGTTCGTAAATCTCACTCATAAATTCTATGTTTTCAGGAGGTGTCAGAAGAAGAGTTGGAAGTAGAAGAAGTAGTAGAAGGCACAGGAATGATTGGCGGAACTTGTCGATTACTCGCCGCTGCACCACACTACTCTGATGACTACGATCAAATTGAGGTAAATATTCTTTTATCTGCTTAACCTGTGTCCCCAGCTTATTATTGCCGGAAACTTTCAGAAAGTATAATAAACCCGGTAAGAGTATTACTACTAAACTGTATTAGTAGTAATATTTTAATGAATTCATGTAAAACATCAGAAGCACCAGGCAGACACATTTCTGTATCTGTAATGTTTCTTTACTGTTCGAAAGCTAGAATCTTTCTGAGTGACTGAGGTTATATTGTATATGCCCACGTGGTTATATAGTTGGTTGTGTTAAGGCACCAAAAATGTTTTCTTTTAATTAAAATTTATTTACAGATATTAGATCGTTCTTATGAAGAGATCGAGTTGGACGTCACAAAACCTGTTAAACTAGATTTATCCTTTGAGGAGGATTTTACGAGTAAGTATGAAATAAAAATTAAAAAAAAAAACAACGTTAGACTTACGGGCCGCTTGCACCAAATTCTATTTAAATACCTAGTTTTAAAATTAATTTAGTTAAATACGTTTAACAAACTAAAACCATTTATACGCATTTAGCATTGTCTTCCACTAGGCGTTTCGAACATCAATTTAGTTAAACGAAATGAGGGTATCGGTAAAAAAGTTCTTATGTTTCGTTCGTCGCTGGCATCGTAGTAAAACAAAAATATCGCTTAAAAAACAGGATAAGTATTCAAATAGAATGCTTGTAATGAATCGTATTTGACGTTTGTAGAGAGTTGACATTGTATGCTGGCGGGATCGTGGTATTTTTAAAATAGATGTAGTGGTAGTATTAATAGTTGATATTTTATTGTCGTGTTAATTTCTCGATTAAATAAATATGAAGTGTTTGTTTTTGTTAGACGAAATCATCGAACAAATTTGTCCTCAAGAAGATTCAAAATAAATTGCTCCTTTCCGTTTGCCGCACAATAATAATGGAGCAATAGTCTTTATCATGGAGCAATCTTCATGATAACGCAAGATATCTGAGAGGTCTATGTAACTCTACAAGAGCTGCAGTTAAAAACCGTATATTATCCTCCAGACGCGTTCCAATGGACTACATTTTTTTTTTGGTGATTTTGACAATTTTCTACATGATAAAAAAAAAATTTTCCTAGGAGGCAATACAAAATGCTTTCAAACAGTTTGTCGAATCTAGATCCCCAGAGTTCTTATCGTAAAGGCATAAATGAACTTCGGTTTAGATGGCAGCAATGTACATAGATAATAATAATAAAAATTGGGACAACTCACATACATTGCTCTGATCCCAAAGTAGCTAAAGCACTTGTGTTATGGTAATCAGAACAACGAGGGTACCACAATAAATACATATATAAGTTTATAAACAACCAAGACTCGGAAACAAACATTCGTTCTCATCACACAAATAATTGCACCTACCGGGATTCGAACCCGGGACCTTTGGAAGCAGAAGGCAGGAGCACTACCAATTGCGCCAAACGGTCGTCAATAAGATGAGGGTAATTTGATTTAATAAATATGTTACATCTTCGAAAAATAATAGTTCAATTTTTCAGTACAAATCGGAAATTTCCTACTTTAACCCTTAATATTAATCGGAAAAATCCATTATATACACTTTAAAAAGTCCAAAGTGTGTTTAACTTTGATAGCGCGGTAAACGTAATTTACCTAACGCCTTAAATATTTTGATACAAGAGAAGGTTCCGCTTAAACAAGAAATTGTGTTTAAATAAAAGTTAAATATGTTTAAGAATAATGGTGCAAGTGACCCTTGCACACATGCACAGCAGTTGGTACTTTACTTGATGTTTTAAAAAAAATAAGATCAACAATTTTTAATATATATAACTGTAGACTATAGGTAAAAAATATAACATATGATATAGTTGTCATAAAAACATATAAACAAGTTTCTTCGAATGCGAATTAGTCCAAAATTCATCTTCAAGGTCAAAATATCTGTATATCCTAACAATTCACAGGTACTCCTTTATTCAAACTCAAAATGATCTCAACTTATATAAATCTAATAATGATATCATTCTAGCAAATATCTGTGTCTGTGTGAAGTCGCTTAAGTCGACATTTCATGACGATAAATCTATATACTTAGTTATAATAAATAAGTATTATTAATAAAAAAAAACTGTATGCTTACTAAAAATAATTTAAAATCTGTAAAAAGAAATTATCATATTGTTCTTAATTCGAAATCCAAGAAAAAAGTTAATTGTGATAGTAAAACTCATTGACAGGCGAGCAAGATTCGAAAATTTAATTTAAAATTGAAAAAGCTCCGGCTTAAATTCTAGTCAATGCTGAGTAATTGTTTTAATGTTTTTTTTTTTCAGTTCAACCACCGAAAAAGGCAAAAACAAGCTTCATATATAAGCCAGTGGGTTCGCAATCTCATACTAACAGACGGAAGACTCCCCTCGTCAACCGTGTTGCATTAGTTTAGATTTAATCGAATTGTGATCCTCGGAGAATCCTCCAATAGTGTAAAGGTTTTTTTCGCTTTGTGCACTTTTATGTTTGAGAGACCGAATTTTCTCTTAATATTCATGAAAATGATATAAATTTATTGATTACGGACAAAGGTGAATAAAGATGGATATTTAACTGCTTAACTCAAAAGCTAGGCTCAAAATTCTTCTATTATTTCGATTTCGTTTAGGAACTGCGAATTTTATCTAACTACACTCATGCACTTGCTTGATGCTATTAAAATACAGAAACAGTAATTTTAAAAAAAGGAATTTTAGCATTTTTGCTAGTTTATGGTGATCCATATAGTCAGAAAAATATCTGTGTCAGAAATAAATCGGTTTTATAGTGTTAAATTAAAATTAAATTACTATTGTTTCATTGAGCCTTAAGATAAAAGAAAAAAATAATGAATGGCATGCAGTTGAAGATCAATCTTTATTGTGACTGATTTAATTATAAAGTATTGTTGACTATAGTTAATAAGTAGAACACTGATGAGTACAAAAAACATGAATTTTCAATTTTGCTACTCCGTTCGTAAGTTTTATTCGATATTAGTTTTAGCGGTAGTATTAAATAATTAGTTTGTTAAGAGTCTTATGTAGTAAGAACTAGAGCGGGTATTTTACTAAAGATCCCACCGCTTGTATATATTATTGATAATTGCTTTTATTCGTTGACACTGGCAGTTGTGTCTAGCCATTTCTGAATCCAATGTCTGTATACTAAGCAATTTTATTTTATTTAATTGACTAAAACTGCCTGGAACCAATAGAAACGCTAATAATTTCTATGAATTTTTTAGACAGTTTACTACTAAAAATACATTCAACTAAAGTTAAGAACATTCTCCACATCAAGAGCTAAATTAGTATGTATTTTTCTAGACACTATGTTTTCTGTTGTCACCGCTAAATATGTGCTTGAGTTTGAAGACATTTCTTCTCTTTGATTTTCAAAATCTTACCTACTTTATTGTGCATTTAAGATCAAATTTATAAACTGCTCTTCTAAAACAGCAGAAACTTTAATAAAATTCTAATTTTACCTTTATAAGTGTAAAAGAGTTATTTTACAGCCACTTTATTTGCATGGAAGCTTGATAATTTCTGCAACTTTCGGAATCCACTCGCCAACATTAGGAACGTTTCTATGTTGCTTCATAGCAATGTTCCTAATGTTGCCGAGTAGACCGCGACAAATTGTACAGCGGCTCAATTTTTATCGACGTCAAGTTGAAGAGGAAATGTTTGACTTAAATAAATTAATTTTAAACAAAAAAATAAAACCGACCTCAAAACGCACTGAAAAGTAAAAAATAAATTTTGTATTATAAATGTACTTACTATATATAAAAGACGTAAATAGTGTTGATAAATAAAATTCATCTAAAATTCTACAAGGGCATAAAACTGTCATGTTGCTCTTTGAAACGCGGCGCCAAGCCATTCAATTAATTTTTTTATTAAAGTCCAGGAATATTCATTCAGTCTTTATTTATATATTTGGCACCGCCTTTCAAAAAACAACATGAAAGTTTTATGCCCTTGTAGAATTTTAGATGAATTTTATTTATCAACACTATTTACGTCTTTTATATATAGTAAGTACATTTATAATACAAAATTTATTTTTTACTTTTCAGTGCGTTTTGAGGTCGGTTTTATTTTTTTGTTTAAAATTAATTTATTTTATACTTTTGAGTGGCTCTTCTAAACCGTATAGTTGGTTATCAGACCATTAAAACGAAACTAACATGGACGCTCTGGCTTTACGCTTACCTTATACACTAAAAACTAATTTGATTAATTTAATTTAATATTTCCAAATTAATGAAAATAAGAAATCGCAAAACTGAATCGTTTAATACTAAAAATTTAAGTAATATCGTTCATATAAATTAAGTTTTCATGGTGTTTTATAGTAAGCAAGTGAACGCACATTGTGATTTCCCGTAGGAACTCAGTTACTATATTCTCTCTATCTCTAGAAGTATTTCTTCTACCTTATTGATTTTACTATCACATATGACCCTTTTAATGTTTTATAAAATGATATATAAGTCATCGATATAAACTGATATTACATCGAGCTATAGAGATCTAAACTGGACGCGTAAACAATAACGTATGACATGTTTTTCTCTGTTGACAAGTTTTGCTCCATAACATCAAATGTATGGCTTAGATTATCATAAAATTCCGTCAAAAGCTTGACAATATAAGTTTTAATTAAATCAATTTATTATAATTAGTATATATTTAATACAACATGGACATCTCTATTGCTAAAGCGAACTAATTGAAGATTTTTCAATTTTTTATTTTATAACCTCAATATCTCTAAAACTATGAATCAAATTATCTTGATTCTTATTTTCTCTTATTGCAAATTTAATACTAAATCGAATAACATCTAATTCATCGATAAGGATTCATAAATCATAGAGTTATAAGCAAATAAGCACGACATGGTCGCGCGGAATTCAGCGATTTCTCGTCCGATTGTGAAACTATTCTTTCAATAACCTGAAAACTATAGATCGAAAAAATTCTAAAAAAAAATGGGACCACTTCGACGAGTTACCCTATCGTTTGACACCTCACTCATCCAAATCGGTCTACAAATGGCGACGTACGAGCGGAACATCGGAAAAAAAAAAAAAAAAAAATACACGTCGAATTGATAACCTCCTTTTTGGTTTTTTTGAAGGTCGGTTAAAAAAAGTGTAATCCTCATCATTCAGTGTATGTTTTGGAACAATTTCAACCATTTTTTTTTTCAAAAGTGAAAAATAGCGTTCCTTTAATGCATTCAAGGAAAATCCCATTTTCATTGAATGCATTTGAATTCCTCTAAAAACTTTACAGTTTTAACATTTATGGAAGAAAATAATTTTATTCAAAGATATTACAAATGTTCAATATATAGATTGTTATATATTGGGTTTGGCTATGGCTGGTGTTTAATTTTTTTTTCTTAAATAAGTTCGGTTCCTATATTGGTCTGAAAAATTTATTTAGAGTTGTATAGGAATCTATAGCATTTACTAGTATAAGAATTACTTTTGTTGTGTGAGTGTATATGGTAAGAATAGAAATGAGAATGTGTAGTTGGCAATCCGAATACGGAAGCAATAAATTAGGTGTTCATAATATTATGTTTACGGTTCTACATTTTCTTTACCGTACTTAGAAAAACGCTATCCAAAAGTGAAATATCAATCAAATAAATGGTATCTATGGTTAACTTTAAGGAAAATTATGGACGCTGTATGCGTAAAATGACAGATTTCACTGACAATTTACTGTCCTGTGCCAGTGCTAGTCGTAATCAAATATAGTTGGGTGTCTCAAAACTGTAATGTAATGACAGGTTTACACGGAGTTAATTGTGCTGACTGCCAATCATTAACTAGCCAACGCTGGACTGGCCCGTTTGGTCAATCCTGCAAACCACCACTGGCTGTTTACGAGGCTAGTCATTCCTTTCATACTCCAGCCTTGCGCCAGCGTCTGTCACGACGCGTCTGCGCGTGTTCGCAACGCTGGCTAGGGGACTGACAGGCATGCAGGGGGAGTTCACTGACTTAAAAAATAGGAACGTGTTTCATTTTTGTGCCAGCGCCCGCCTGGCTTTAAAAACAAGTTTACACGAGCTAGCATTAATATTCTGGCTTGGTAAGCCAATACCTATTGTAAACCTGTTATTGCAGATTAATTGTATAAAGCCTTGCTTACATTTAGTTTTCGAATCGGTCAAAATATTTCTTAAAACTAGTGATTAATTTTATGTAAGAACTTTCTGATTTTTCTTAATCTGATTAACATTTTTTTTATTCGACCACGTCGAAGTGTGAATAAGTAATATTATCGTAGTTAATAGAAAAAAGCTAAAGGTTGTATTATTTCGTATTTAATATGTTTTGTTCAAATAAAATCGAGTTTCCGTTACACAAAATTGGAATACAGGTTATGTTATACCTATCTACTGTTTAGAATATCTCACTGCCAGTATTTCAACATTAATGTATAAAAGCGTTTTAACTAAGGATAAACATAGTTTAGGTTGTAGTTTAAAGTAGAATAAAATGATAAGTTGAACGATTTTTAATAATTCTTTTGTAATAAAATTATTATTGTACGAGATTTTTTATTCCATTAGCGATATGCCCAGTCCGTTATCAATAAAAAAAAATCTTATGGTCACAAAATAAAGGGATACACAGACACCACGTCATGTGGTTCCATGGAAAAATTGCCGTTTTATATGGAATAAGTGAAAGTACTTATTTTTTTTATTTCTGTCTAGTATTCAAAATAATAACCCATGCAATTGACGCATTTTTGTCAACGCATTGGCAGTTTATTGATGTACTTCTTGTAAAAATCAGCTGGACGGGAGGCAACGGTGCCACGACGGAACTCAGATTCCATAATTACCTACCTATACGAATTTTTAAAGTATAAATAAATAAAAAAGCATAATGGATTTATGGCGAAAAATGTTCAAATGTAATGAAAATACAGCGCTAATCAATAAAAGACTGAGTTTGTAAAAAGAATGTAATGTTTTTAAAACAAAATTACTTTGAATTTAGAATACAAAGCCATTTCAAACTTTTTTTCTATTTGAATGATATTGAATGGTAAAGCTTTACCTATTATTAGATACAGTAGAAGGCTTAGTGACCTTCTCTTTGAACACGTTTTTTAAACGGTTTTCGTTTAGAGGTTACATCCTGTTTAATTTTTTCTAACTTTGTTTTATAATAATATCGTAAGACCAAATATTTTTCTACAACTAGCCTTATTAAGTTAGCTTGATGCAAAAGATCGTAAACATGATCCATTTTTTACTTTAAAGTAATTTACTTAACACCTCCAATAAGTCGTTTCATTACTGTGGATACAATTTTTACATAATTAACAGGAGTCATTATGAAATCTTGCTTAATAAACTTTCGAATAACATTTTCAGCTGTCATACAAATCACACATCATGAGAGGCGTAAATAAGCCCACCTTCATCTCGCATATTAACCAGTTTCCGTATTGTAACTTTTTATGTGACATGAGATTATCAACACATTTTACCTGTTTACGTAAGCTTCTAACAACAGGTAACCTTCTATGTATCCAACAATTTGTTGTGTGTAGGTATTCAGACATTTGCGAAACATCTAAAAGCCGACATGTTCTTAATTTTCACTATAATTTTCGGCGATATTTTCAGTCTCGTCCTCGTCGTCGTCGTCATCTTTTCTCAGTGATGGAACAGTCTCATTGATGTATTTAAGGGACGAAGAGCACATTAGAATACTTATGTTTTCTTGTGGCACACCGTTTTCTGACGAAGCAGATTTTAGTTCCATATGACAAAGTAATTTTCTGTAAATACCTTTTAATTGGCGAGCATTGGGATTATCATTATAGCCCCCATGCAAACGTATCACACCAAGAATAACTCAATGTGATCTTGACAAATGAGAAACGTAGTTAAATATGTCAATTTGTTAGATTCTATTAAAGAATCATACAAAAATTTCAAACTGTTTTTACAAATCAGTACGCCAAGAAGTCTCGTAAATGATTGTGATTTAAGAACAGGAAAAAAGCTTTTTAATACAAGTTTCTTTGATGTTTGTTGTTCTTCATAAGTTCTTTTTCTAGATACTTTTAGATTAAGATTCAAAATTAAATGTTTCGCTTCATCCATCATTGCAAACACTTCATTTTTATTTCCGGGAAACAATGGATGCTTGAAACCGTGTGCATGTAAGTTTCTGTAATTGAATACATCAAGTTATTTATAATCATTATGAATTTTTCGGTTGCTCCGCTTTTCAAAAAGTCTTCAGTTCTTTAGGGTTTTTGTATTTGCAGCCGAAACTTCCATGGCTGATAAATTTGAGCCATGACCATCAAACGTTAGTGACGCAACGTCCACGCCAATTTCATGGCATTTGTATAATAGGTATTGTTTTAATAATGTTGGCTTTTTGTTCCCTCGTCATGCTGTGGATTAAAAAATAAGCCACGGGTAATTTCCAAAGCTCATTTAGTGAGACAAGTAAAAATACATATATCTCTGACGCCTTGATATGTTGTCAGCTGATCCACATCCTATATCAACAAGATTCATCGGCGATCAATGCGCAAATCATATTTTTATCCGATGCATTTCGTTTAACCATTAACATTTTAAAAGCTTCTGTCAAACCCGGGGAGCCATCAATATTTGAAAAACCATTTGCATAAGGTCTTTGGATGAGGAAGGCAAGGAGATAAAAAGTATAAAGATAAGCAAAATTTTCTAAATTCTGGAGCATACTTTTTAACCGGTCTCTTGGATCCTTTTAGCTTTTTCTTCATATTGGAATAAAGATCCGCAGTAAACACATTATCACTTAAAATATTATGAGTGTCGTTGTCGATATATCTCTTTTTTAGTGTGCCAATAATTTGTTTAAAAGAATCTATTTTCTTTTTAAGTCGTAGATTTTTACGTCTTAAAGATTGGATCCTTAGAGTATGTTTTTTTTTTTGTAGTTGTATTTTTCTTCGTAAATCTCGACGCATTTTTGATTTTTTGGGAGAATCGAAAATGGAATCATGATCAGAAAATTCTTCATTTATGTCGATTTCTTTTTCTTTCTTTTGTTCAACTGTGATTTTACTACCAGTAGCTTGCGCAGGTAAACAACTACTAATACTGCTAGATACTATGACTTTAATATTGCTAGACATACTGTCAGAAGTTTCTACACAGAAAGACGAAGCATTATGTTTGTCTTTTGTAACACCGAAAGATACTTTTTCATCGGATCCCGAGCATTTCTGAAAATAAAGCTTTTCGGAATTATTTATATTAATCGGTAAATTACAATTTGACAAACAGTCAACACTACAGTGAAACGGCGGCGGAAAAATCTCGTTAAAAAAAAACCCTTCTTGATTCACAAGGGAAAAATAATTATATTCAAGAGCAGGCAACCCCGTAAGCATGGCGTCGTAACTAAGGACAATGTTAAAACTTTATTAATTTAATGGTTTTTTTAGCTTATTTATACTTTAATATTTACTCACCGATGATAAGTAACTTGATTAGTTGTTTCCAATCGTCCTTTGTAATTTTATAGCGCAAACCGCCATTTTTATGTATGTCACAGAACGCGTATTTACTGCACAACGACAGTCACCACAGTTACTGTACTGAGCGGGCGCGAGAACCTTGTGATCCAATAGTTCACTGTCATTTTTTTTTGCGCTTTGACGCTAGAACTCTCTATCTAGATAAGTAAATAATCAAAGCTTGGTTATCCTGTCTCGCAGTCTGAAATCTGAATACTTTATGCTCTAAGGCAGTGTTTTTCAACCTTTTTCATTATGCGACCCCCCTGGTATGAAAAAATATTAGGCGACCTCCCAACCCTTCGCTTTACTACTTCATAACAGTGTTACAAAATATATTCATTATATAAGTAAATAAAAACACATTATTTTACAACTACATACATCAAATTTTTGTTAATTTGTTTGTATTAACATATAAATGTTTATGAATATATGCTTTTGTTAATTCTCTTACTTAATAAATCGATATTTTTAATCTTACTCCCCCCTACAGAAGCTTCGCGACCCCCCAGGGGGTCATGACCCACAGGTTGAAAAACACTGCTCTAAGGCTTTGGTCAACGCTGTGTTGTATCAGTATGAAATATGAATGATTCTAGCGTCAAAAACAAACTACGCTTTTCGAAAAATACATTATGTATTTACATAAGTCTATATAGTTCAGCTGAAAGAGAAAGGAACATAAGCGGAGATGTGGTTACCTAGGGGACACCGAAAATTTCGTCAAAATCAAGCTGCGACAATCTATAAAAATTTCCCCCCTTTAAAGTTTAAAAATAAAAGCCGATCAATGATGAATGGATGAATGAATGTGGGAATAGATACGTGGTATTGTATGTATGTTGTGTATATATTTTTAATAAAATATTAACTAGTAAATACAATAATTATTGTAGTTTCAAGTTTGTATTACTCTGTAGTCTGTGGACTGTGATAAGTGATTGTTTTTCGCTTTCCACTTTCCAGACTCCAGTTCCTCATTAGTTTATTTATCATCATATTTTAAATAGATTTGTAATGCAAATGAAATACTTTTTAAACTATGTCTACTCGAGAAATTCTAACCCTTCAATTTGGACATTATTCTAATTATGTGGGTGCTCATTTTTGGAATATACAAGAGTTAAGTTTTGATTATACTGGAACCGTAAAGAGCGAAGTAAATCATGATATTCTTTATCGAGAAGGAAGAACATCTAAAGGAGAGGTTACTTTTACCCCAAGACTGCTGATAGCAGATCTCAAACAATCACTGAAAACTTTACCTGCTAGTGGGGGGCTAGATAATGATGTAGATACTGTTGAAGAACTTCCATGGAATTCAGTAGAGAAAATAGAATCTCCACCAGCAATAAAAAATGAGTTTTTAACAGATATTGAATCTGAAAATCCCCCAAATATAGAGAACAAAAAGTATATCCTAGAACAAGACGTGAATACCTGGACAGATTACTTATATCCTAGATTTCATTCACGTACAATAAACATAATTCAACAATACCAACATGGAAATGAACAGGTTTGTATCTGTTACAATAAATTTATTAATTTTATGGGCATATGTATGTATTTGTCTTAATAAATAAATTATTTTTAGGAAAGTTTTGACATTGGTTGTGCTGGGCGGTCAATATGGAAGTCGGAATATGGAGAAATATTTTCAGATAATATAAGGAAATATGTTGAAGAATGTGACAGTATGCAGGGATTTCAAGTGGCATTTGACTGTTGTGATGGATTCTCGGGACTGGCATTGGGCTGTATTGAACATTTGGTGGATGAATATACAAAATCTATAATAGCCCATCCAATGATTCCGTCCTATTTCAAAGATAATGATGTTGTATCACAAGAAGATAGAGATAAATCTACTTTAAAAGATTCTATGAGATTGGTTAATATTGCCTTGTCTATTGAAGAGTTATCACAAAATGTTACTTTTTTTGTACCTTTGTCCACTGGGGAGAAGGGATGGAGAAAACCTGGGCTAGCAAGAAAATTTGAGCATTTGAATTATAGGCCTGAGCTATACTACCATACCTCTGCTTTACTAGCTTCAGCGATGGACACTTTAAGTCAGAAATATAGACATCAAAGTAATTTTTATTCCATGTCAGACATTTGTGCAGATTTGACAGGCTATGGCAGAAAAATGGCAGCTGCTTCACTTGGAATTCCACTGTCATTTCATGAATCTGAATATCTTATAGACTATTTGAATAATACAACACAACCTATATATAATTCAATAACACCGAGTTGTCAGATTGCCACAGACAAAATATTCCAGCTTATTACTGTAAGGGGCATTCCAGAACTCTATTTAAAAGCGCCGTTAGGGGAAGCTAAACAACAAATGAATTTACCAGCATATAGGTGTAAAGATGTTAAAGAAATGTTTGAGCTTTATTTCCAAGCAAATAACTTTCTTTCAGCAACTAATGTTACTGTTTGTGAAAAACCTCTGGAAGTTAAATCCCCATTCCCAAACATATTCTCTGAAAAGCTTAACAGATATGGATTATTACACGATAATATCAGATCTGAAAAGATGCAAAGTTGTCCAATTATTACTGGATATCACAATGGCAATTTTATGGCTAATATGATTGAAAAACTACATCGAGAAGTAAGCAGGATAAAGTTTTCGAAACTTCATAAATTCCAGGAGGAAGGTTTGGAACTCGCAGATTTCAAGGAGAGTCTCAATAAACTTGCAGAATTTAAAGATAACTATGAAGATGACTTTGAATTATAACATGTTTTAACAAATAATCTCATGTTTAAATTACAAACCAAAATAAAACAATATTTATAAACTCATATATTTAATTCATAGTGATTCAATAAATCATATCGCAGCATGCATTCATAATTACACATTTACAGCCTTATACTACATGTAATGATCACGATGACCTTTCTAGTGCTCTTTCTTTCATTCTGCTTATAAATGCTGCTCCTTTGTTCTTTCTGAAATTCTCATATGGGTCATTTAAGTTTACTCCAATACCTGTAAAAAATATTAAATAGCAGTTGAAATTGTTATTAAGTAGAGATGCAAAAAAAAAAATAACTACAACTATTAATTATACAAGGAAATATTTGTAACCTTTAAAAACAAATAAATCTTATGTTTCCTTCAGGAGAAAGATGAAGTAGAAATTGTGTATAAAGCTTTTTGGACAGACCAGACAATTTAATATGTACTTAAAAACTAAACAATAAAAAGATGAAGAAAATTTTATTATTTTATTGACCAATAGATATAGAATTGAATAGTTAAAAAAAATCCTTTAAATTTATATAAGGTGCTGCGAAAACGGACACTTTTGTGTCTTGTGATGGACACAAGCTACCAATGAATATTTGATTTCTAAATAACCAGTTTGAAATCAGCCACTTCCTGCGCAAACGTCTTTGTCCAGTTGCTTCCACTTGACACATACTCGTTTTCAATCAAAATGTGTTCAGTGTCAGTAACTGGAAACTAAAAGTAGTAACTTGAATACAAGCAACATTAACAAATTTCCTTACAATTGTACTAATCGCCTGTAAATATTGACAACGGATAATCAACACGTGACGTATGTGTCAAGTGGAAGCAACTGGATACAAAGATATTCAGGTGCTGCGCAAACATAGTCATTTTTGTGTCGGATACAAGCTACCAATGAATATTTGATTTCTATATCAACATTTCTACAAATAAATATATAAAAACTAACCTTTATACTGGTCCTGTCTGTCTCTAACTGCTCCTCCGCTAATCGGTTCTGCTATGCCTTGTCCTGCCGCTCCTAGGCCGCCTTGTCCAGCCCAACCCATCTTTTGCAAAAGTTGATGTCCTTTATTGCTCGCATCTATGCCACCCGACGTCGTGGGGTACGCTGACCCACTATTTTACAAATAAACATTTTTAAGATTCAAAATAAACATGAAAATAAAAAAATAAAAAAAAATCTCATATTTTGTTTCAATAGACTGATGACGAAGCTACTTACATAAAATTGAAGCTTCTACTTAGTACTTAATACAACATTCAAGTCAAGTGAAACTACAATGGTGATACTGCTCAGTTCAAAGTTAGTCAGACTATTTAGGTAATTAATCACTGGACATCAATGGTTACTTTGTAATTTACTATATTTAATGGCATAATTAATTGCAACAATAGGAAAATAGCCATCAAATAACATATCAATGTTAGCCACTTTTAACATTTCTTAATAGACCGTGTAAACACAACCATCTTACGGGGCACATAACAAATAAGTACATTTTAATCCTTTGTCTCACCTAAATACTTATTAATTATTTATATGAATCATTCTCAAATGTTATGTGGTTGTAGTGTGGTTATAATTGGTAGTTTATTTTTTTCACAGCGATCAAGTAACGTGGTGAATGCTATATCTAGTATAGTTCATTGCTACTTACAGGAAGCTAGGTGGCGTTGGCGATCTCTCTCGTTCTACGCGACGCATTTTGTCTCTGTCTCTTGGCGAATCGCGATGTCGTTCTCTCTCCCTTTCTCGCGACCGACTGCGCGATCTTGACCGCGATCGAGATAGAGACTTGCGACGATCTGCAAAGAATGGCCGAAACGGAGGACTATTTTTTTATGATTTGGCATTAAAAAATACATAATAACCTCAATTTTTACCTTTCTACCAACCAAACCCCCATTTTTAATAGCGTTATTAGTGCTATAATAATTTTCAACTCTACGCGGTTGATAACCGACCAATACTAAAATATTCATTTGAAATAATTTATATGGCAAAACAACGTTTGCCGGGTCACATAGTTAATATATAAAAAAGATTTATATTTTTCAAAATAATGAATGAAACAACTCAAACAGGCCCTTTTTAAAGCACTCACTGAAGAGTGAAATTTTTTCTAATCAGATAGGAGGCAAACGGGCAGGAGGCTCACTTACGAGAAGTAGACCGCCGCCCATAGACACCCACAAAGCCTATTGGGCCACGGGTGAAATCATTTGAGCGTAAAATCACCAAGTTAGGGTTAACTAACTAGTTAACGCTAACTGTTATAAAAGGATGTAGGTAGATAGCATAAATTGTTTGTATATATGTAGGTGTTTCAAGCAGAAACTACTGAACAACTTTTGATGCGGTTATTAACTCGGAATACAAGTTTTATCTTGACAATCAATCAAGTCTAGTTATCTAAATATATTTGCTATGCACTTTCTTAAGCTCTATCTCTGTACTACATTTCAACAAAATCGGTTCAGTGGACAGACAACATTTATATAGGGATTGCTAATATAGTGATAATGAGTCATACTATCGCGCTCTCTTCTCCAGTTGGTCCTTCGCCTTGGTGAAGGTGATCTCGACTTGCTCTTACGTGGTGATTCCGCCGGCTTCGGTTCCGGGGATTTACTTAGTGACCTAGTATAATATAATATACATATAAAAAACAACAAGGCGAAGTTTAAAGTGCAAAAGAAAAACTATTATTTTAATTTAAAATAGTACAAGTAGCATGCATTATTTTTTTAACTCGGGTACAACCATATTAACCATACCATAAGATTTTTTTTGCATTGCATGTTTTACAAAAAACGCCATGGCTAAATGATGGACGTGTCTAATATTTAATGAAATTTAAAACTATTTAAATATTAACCACTTTCTGCTTTTTTTATTTATTTTAGAATTGAAAGATTTTACCTATATCTCCTGCCTGGTGGCATAGGTTGCTTTTGCAGGTCCTTGGGTATAGGCGTTGGTGACCGCGACTTAAGCCTGCGCCCGGCTGCAATCGCTTCCTCCTTGTTCTTACGCGCCGCGTTCTTCGCCTTGTAGTATTCATAAAGACCCAGCTTCTCCCAACCTTCACTGTAATTTTAAGTTTATATATTTTGGACCTACATAACTTGTTAAACATTCCAATATGTGTGCTCTGTGCACTAAGTATATGCAGAAATGTGGCTGCCTCATGCTCTGCGAGACTTCATTTTTTGAACCAGTTTGTATATTTTTACCAAAGATATTGACAATGTTATAACACTTTTTTTGAAACTATGTTGCAATGGATTTAATAATTAAATTATCAGTGTTAAATATTCTGCTGTCAAAGGCGAGAACCTATCGCAATGTTTTAAATAACAGCTCTAAAAATAATAAGTTCTTAGATCTTTTAATTAAAATTATTATGTTTTATTTTTTCACAAATTAAAAGGTCTACAAGTTTTTATAAGTTATTCTTAAAGTTGCTGAGTTTTGTTGCAGTATATCCACATTAGGTCAATTAAATTATCTATACATAAAACTAATATGTACTAACTTATCTCTAGGCCGTTCGTGATTAGGCGAAGCATAGAAGGCATCTACTGCAGCTAGCAATCGTTCGTTGGGCGGAGCTGGCGGCGGCAGTCGAATTTGATTTGGTTCTAACGATTTGTACTTGTCGTCTTCTAACTGAAATAAATACATTCTGAATTTTATTTTTATCACATTGTCATCACATCAACATAAATCTCTCCGCGTTGCTCGACCATTGAGTAGTGTTTTAAGTCACCCACCCAGAACAAATAATAGGCGCAATGGACGTTATCACAGCGATCAGGTTTTGGCGGCTACAAATTTTGGCGAAGGTAGAAAATTGGGTAAAAAAAAATACTAAGAAAGAATAAGTAAACTATCAGTTATAGTCAGTATCTCAAAAAGTATCGTAAATAGGATAGGAAGGCACTTTTCGCTAAGCCTCAGCCCTCAACTTGCTTACTACAATATACAAGAAATCAATAATCACTTATTAGTAAGATTTTTATAATATGTATTACTTACCATAATCAGAGGTACCATCAAACCCGCTGGTAGTTCAAAATATGGAACAGATGGCATCAATTCTTCATTATTCATATCTGGGAAAGGTGGGAATCCTGGAGGAGGCTTACTAAGATCTGGAAGACCATTTTGAAAAGCTAAAGGAGGTTTGGGCTCAAAACCAGGTGGCGGTTGGGAGAAATTTACATTTGGAAGATTTGACATATCAGGCTCCGATTCCACCTTTTGCTGATTCAGTTGCTCAAACATTTGACTATCGTAACTGTTCTCGTTTCCACTCATACTGTTATTTGATGCGTAATTATCCCCGTTCTCACTCCCATATCTTTGGTGGTTGGAGCCAAAGTTTTGTTCAAAACCCATTGCTGGATAGCTTTCATTGAAGTTATTCTGAAATGGATTTTGCATAGTTTGTTGATTATCCTTATTAGACTCCTGGTTATTTAGCTCTAACGCCTGTTTCTGCATTTCCATCTGTTGTATTTGTTGCATTGTGTGAGTAACAAATGCTTGGTGTTGTGTTTGATAGCTGAAATGATAAATATATAATTATAATTTTTAGCATTGGTCAGTTTTTTTAGCAAAGTGTTCAGCACTTACTTTTCAAACGTAGTTTTCGTTTGTTGTGTTAAATGAGCGATGGCATTTGAATGTTGGGCAATAAGGTTATTCTGGTATTCTTGATAGGAGCTAGTCGGCGTCTTCATTTTCTCAATAACTGCTGAATCAAAGTAGTTCGACTTGGATTCCCACAAGCGCAGTAGTTTGTTAAGTTTAGCTTCCTGTTCTTCAGTTACAGCTGAAATGTAACAACGATTACGCGGTTGTCGTTAGATCACAGCTGTTTCAAGCAAGTTTTACCTGACTGACAAACCACAGGATGATGTCTAGATGTTAAATAGATGAGAATGCACAAAGACAAGAGACCTAGGACTTGAGGACATTATTGTAAATATTTTACCTATACTGGCATTGCAAAACATGGGAACCACCACATTTTCCAAATTTTTCTTGAGATCTTCTGCGTTTTTGCGTGCACTGTAATTAGGAATAAAGTATCATAGACATCTAACTGACATCTTTATAGGGGAACATGTATTACATAACATACTTCATAGATTGAAAAACAAATTATGTAAAATATTTATGACTTAAATTTAATATAAAAATGATAAGAGGATTTTAGTTTGTGTAAATGCAAGTATAAAGAAAACCAAACTATGTGTTAAGACCAGATACAAATAACTTATTAAAATAGCAATTTATAATGATACCCAGACTCCCAACCCATGTTCATCAACAAAATTTTTAAAAGGCAATCTTTACACATTTAAAATTCAAATTATTAAATACTAACCAATGGTGCAGGACATCATTGACAAGATATATGATGTGTAGTTTTTGTGTGAAAGCTGCTCCAGGCTGTGTCACCTTCCGGAGTAGATGTTGTGAGATCACTTTGCCAGCATCAGGTGATGTTGCATGCTGCAATATCCATCCTTTTCCTAAAAATATGAATTTATAAATTGTCTCCTGATTCCAACATTACAATTTTATATAATAAATAACTTCTTAAAATCCCATTGAAAATAAGGGCGACAACTGCTGAACAAAAATGCTGAAGCAGTGCAATAATTTTATTGTTTTATGTAATATTTGTAAGTTAATTAAATGGAAGCAAAACGATGACTTGAGTATTGTGCATAAATTTTTTAGAAATGGTTGTTTTTCATCTAAGATTCATAATATTATTAAAAATTTACCTGCGGAAATACTGTCTTTAGTGCAAGAATCAATTATAGGTTGCAAGATGTTGTCTAATTCGGAGAGGCTGATATTATTATCCTCGGCCATGATCTGTATTGTTTCCACTTGAGCCTTGCTAACCAACTCATTGATTTTGGTTTGTTGTTGTTGGATAAGAACCTACAATGTTAACATCAAACATAAGATTCAAAAAAGCAATATATAATATATATTGATGTGTCATGTAGAAAATAAAGCAATCTAGTTCCTTAGGGCGCGTACAGATTTGCGCAATGTAGCATGCAATGTAAGAATTTGCCGTCAACATTGTCGCAATGTATCATGCAATGTAACAGAATTCCCATAGTGTGGACGGGTTGCGCGCACGGGCGCGCAGTGCTCAGAGCGTCAGTGTGGACGGGTTGTGTGAGCTATGTTCGCCGCGCGCATGCCGGAAACAGATGCGAGGACGTACATGCTCAGTTCGTGCGCGCTCTGCGTCCACATTTGTGAAATTCTCCTTTCATGTTACATTGCATGCTACATTGCGCAAATCTGTACGCGCCCTTAAATAATACACACAGAAATTGTTATAAATTTACTTCCTAAAGCATGCTTTTATCAGTCAAATTATTCATATTTAGAACATCAATTAGAACAAAATAAGTGAAAATTATGGATAATTTGTTCCCTGTTGCCTTTCTTGAATTATGTGAAAATAAATCGAGATCATGCATATATTTTATTATAGTATATTCCTGAAAATCTGACCTGTTATCCAAAATCCTATTACTGAAAAGTTTGTTACACAATAATTGTATTGTAAAGCTATTTATTTTTTATGTATTTTAAGTACATTTAAATACATAAAGACAGTTACAACAAACAAATAATCTTATAACACCTGTTTCAAAAAATGATTTGACTTCATATTATAAGCAAATTTAATAATATTCAAACAATTACATTAAAAATTATTTGTATATTTTAGTTTAAAATATACAATACCCTATTGTATATTTTTATCCACCCACAGAAGTGATAATCACATGTACATATAACTTTTACTCACATTATGCTGAGCATTAAGATTATTCTCAGATTGAGTAATTTGGTCCTTTAGCATGCTGATCTGAGCATTCACGTTGTCAATCTCGTGGATGTGTTGCGATGGGGGTGGAGCAGAGTTTGCTGCAAGCCATTGCTGGAGAGCAGGCGCCGCTGACATCGTAGCAGCCAGTCCCAGCTGGGCGGTGGTTGCTCCAGCCTGTTGGGGCATTACATATTGCCTTGTCTGTGCCATATAAGCCCCGGACGGAGCGCTAGCCGCCTGGCCACCGGCAGATTGCTTTAGAACTATAAACAGCGGAGGGTCACTTGAAACGGTTAAGTATAATAACGCAAGTAGATAGATCGGACGCGACCGCGACTATCTCTAAGCTCTAACCACCATCGTCATTATGCTTACTTGCTTGTTCAGTCGTCACTTTATATTGGTAATAGTTGAAGTATTCGCCGCCGTACAGGAAACTAAACTTTGGATTGTTCTTTTGTTTCGTTTTTGTCATCTTCTCGAACTCAGGACCATTTCTTGCAACAAACTGCGCTAGTTTGTCGATTATGTTCCGTAGATCTTGATCTGAAAATTATTCTTATTAACATAATTCTTACAATTAATAAATAATAGCGTAATTCAATTAAATTACCTTGCGGCGGCTGAGGAAGCTCCATTTTGTTTAATTTTAATGTAATTTTAGGTTACAAATATGTACAAATAAGACTAATAGTCAATAGTACCATATAATTATCATTGTTCAAAACTTAAGGTCTTCTTTCACAGAATCCTGAATAACAGTTCAAATTATCATCAAAATTTATTTTAACACAAATCACAAATAATTTTCGTAATAAACAAGCAAGTAGGTATCAGCTAAGCTACCTTACCTACTCAATTACTCATAGACATAAAGCGGCAGCCATTTTTATTTTTCTTAACAGCACAGAATAAACAGAACAGTAGAATAAATATTTCGATATTCTGTAGTGATCCTAAGTATCAGGGAGATCATTGAGTTACTAAATACCAAAAATAATTTTTCAACACTCCTGTATATTTTACTCAAAAGATATTTAAAAAATGTCTATGCCGATCGACCAGTGAGTACTGACTTATGAGTATCCTAGACTCCTAAGGAAAGGCCTCATGCAGCTGCTCGACGCTCGTTTGCAGCGACAAATGTGGTCACATGACCCAATTTTAAATTTCCCGCGACTCAAAACGGTACTACGTCATGCAGCCACTCGTCGCTCATTGTTATACCGGTGCGGCCTCATAGCCTGGTTTGCTTCATGAGGAATCGTCAATCAACGCCAGCACGTAGTTTGGTTGTCAAGCAAACAGTTAAACGATCAATCAGGCATCATCATCCGCTTGATCGTCTAGGGACCGCATTACGTTTGGTCATTTGGATTTTGGTGTCGTTATCTTTAACGACATGACATAAATTGATATAATTCATGTAGACAATCTCTGGACATGTAAACACCATTGAACTCTTGTTATCTATATTCTATATGATAAAATTAAAGAGTTCAATGGTAAACACTGACTGGATTGACATTTGACACATAATATCAAATCAATACAAGCTAAAGTCAAGTTCTATTGTGAATTGTGATTTGAGAATCGTGGTAATTTTGTTCCTAATTCATGCATGTATAATTTATTGGTCTATAGGTTTTGATTGTTTTCAGCGTAGGCCGTAGAATAAAACACTATTCATCACAAAATTATATAGACTACTAATTTATACATACTACTAACTTCATTCAGTAATTAGGATTTGGTTCTTCACTTTTCAATAGCTATTCGAGAAGATAAATAATAAACTTATAAGCCGGTAAGTATAATATGTTATATTAAAATATATTCGTAATGTATGTACTATACATAATTCTATATTTATCTATTTCAGCAATGGGGCGTCGTAAATCTAAAAGAAAACCTCCACCAAAAAGAAAAGCAATAGAACCACTGGATCAACAGTTCAATTGCCCCTTTTGTAACCACGAAAAGTCGTGTGAAGTCAAAATGTTAGTAAACTTGATTTTTTTAGTTGTTAAATTGTCTTTCTTAACAATATAAAATTGTTTTAACAGGGATCGAGCAAGGAATACAGCACGCATACAATGCAGAGTTTGTCTAGAAGATTTTCAAACTACAACAAACGTACTATCTGAGCCAATAGATGTTTACAATGACTGGGTGGATGCTTGCGAAAGTGCTAATTAGTGATATAGCTCAGCGGTTCCTAACCTTTTTCAGCCGCGGACCCCCAAGGTAATCAAGCATAATGTCAAGGACCTCTGAGTGAAAAAAAGGTGCAATTTTCGGACAATATTATATTGTAGTATTCCTTCATTAAATTAAAAACAAACTTCATAGAAAAATATTAATGAGATGGTTAGTGCTGCTTTTTTGCAACTAAATTAGAAATGTTCAGGTTGATATTATTACTCAATTGCAATCTCAAATCAGATTCATATAATTACGAGATGTTTGGCGTAGGTAATTTATTTATTTTTGTTAAAGCTCTAAGTAAGATAGATGCGTATGGGACCGCGGACCCCCAAACATATGCTCACCACAGGTTAGGAAACAATGATATAGCTAAATGATATATTAAAAAAGTTTTTTTAAATTAGAATGTAATATAATAAATCTTAAAATGCTCTTTGCTAATTTTACTTCTGATAACTGTGTTTTAAGTCAAACTAAAGTATATAACTTATAGTTAATAAGATCTAGGGCATTCTTTTTCAGAATAAACTAGCTTTAGGTTATCTCAAATCATTATTTGTATATGTTAGAATAGTGACTGAGTTGTTATATATGACTATAATTACATCATTTTAACTTTTGTCTTTTAGTATTATTAGTAATAATAGCCTTTTAAAATAAGACCTACTAAAGTGAATGTTTTAATGTAGCAAACTTAGTCGTTAGTTAGTTACTTGTAGATCTTCTAAAACTACATGCAAATTTTGTCTGAGTTACATTTCATGGAGGATAAGCTTTCCTTTTAAGTTTGTGATTTGAGTGTTCAAAGGAGTTGTTTGAATTAATACCAGTAGCTGAGTTTCACTACGAAGTTCGAACGTCGAGGCGGAAAACGAAATTTCATCCGTATCACCATTCCACAACTGAGCGTTTTCAAGGCATTTTTGCCGCGCACCGCCACTGAAATATTTCCGAACCATTGCGACTTAGGGACCTTCAAGAAAAGAGCGTACCTCTCTTTAAAAAGATGACAACGCATCCGTGGCCCAACAGGCGTTGAGGGTGTCCATGGGCGGCGAACTGCTCGTCGAGCCTCCTATCTTATAAAAGTGAATTTTTCCCAAATGTAAAAATAAATTTTTAAATAAAATCCGAAATTTCTTGTTCACCTTACTTACGAATTGTATGATTTCACAATGTTATTTTTTTTTAATTTGAAATTTTATAAATCAAAAATACAATTAAGGAAAACGATAATTATTCATATAATGTTTTAATTTATTTAACAGGAAAGATAAATTAAACCTTCATACATAATATATATTCAATTCCAACTGCTACTTTTAGCTATAATTTTTGCTATTTAATTACTTGAGATTATTACATCCAGAGAAAAATAGTGACTTTATCCACACACTACAGAACAATAAAATATTGTGCTCTAAAAGTTATACAATGATTGTAAGCATACATTTTAATGCACCATTTTATGGGTGATTTCTTGGAATGTTATCACATCACTTTGATACTATGATTATGAAACACTTGATTGAGTAATTATTATTACTATTGGATTCATAAATTCCTTAAATTGGAACACTACTAGCAATATTTTAACTGCAATATTTATTAAGTACTAAAATATAACACTTATTATTTTTAAAATTGTACTTTACGAAAATTGCACGGAACTTGCTTTTGCTACTTAGCATAAATCCAACAGCTACACATGATAAGATTTATAATACTATAAATACTTTGACATCTTCACTTAAGCTATAAATAATGCAAATCCATTTATTCACCTCTGGTAGTTATAATTTAAATATGACTTTTTAAAATCTATTTTATTTGTCTATTATGAACAGCAGGTCAATAGAAATGAATTCAAATTTCATATTAATATATTGAAGGCTTCTTTACTCCTTTTCAATTATAATAAATAGTGAATAAATGGATAAATGTATCGCAACAGAAAATAACAGCTATAAGCTGTGTCAAATCACATTTCAAATAAGTTAATATTTAAAACAATATACACCATAGACACAATTGAGCTATTCTGCCTACAAACAACCCCAGGTTTTCTGCGACCGTGTCATAGTATAATCAATACTACAAGGTGAAAATATATACAAAGTATAAAATTATCTAAAAATAAAATATCTAAAGGAATATAAATATGACACAGTACAGACTTGCATACCACCGAGCCCAAGTGCATAATAAGCTGTGTAATATTTCGCTCAGAAGAATAACAAACGTACCAACATAACAATAACTTCAATAGAAATCAAAATTTACCCATATCTATAAAGGAGTCATATTGCAACTCATAACCATCATATAAGGTATCTTCATCAGTGGGATCATTTTGGGAAGGGGTTAAATATTTCGTTCCAGGCGTGTCCTCACATATCGCTGTATCGTCCGAATTTTCACTGTTACTATCAATATATTCATACAATCTTCGCTGATCATAAATGTCATCAACGTTCTCATTAATAGAATCGAATGCATGGGAAAGCAGAGCGTCTTGGTATGAGGGCACAAAAACTTCTCTTGAAGAGCAGGCTTCTTCCGTGAATCTACCCGAATCGCCTAATTCTGATACATCTTCGGGCGCAAGTGAATCCGTCGGCGCATCGACCCTAACCTCTATCTGTCTACCGTATACAATATCTTTGGTGATTGTGATCGAGTCCTCATCTGTCAGATCAGCGTTTGTGACGTCATCATCCTTGCCCTTCAGATGTTCGATATCATCGACGCACTTGGTGGAGTCATCGCTGTCTGAGACGATTAGTTCGATATCGGTGCAAGTGGAGAAGTCGTCCTCGAAAACTATTTCGACACTTCTGATTCTCATGAGAGGTATTTTGGCGGGTGAAACTTCATTCCCTTTAGCGGTCCTAACGATTTTACTAATGCTTGAGTCTAGGGGCTCTGTAGAGTCACTGATGTCGTCATAGTCGATTTCAAAGCTCTTCAAGTCGGCAGCGCAAGGCGAAGACTCAGTAGCGCGGGTAGCCTTTAATGAATAAATAAGTGCATTGGGTGAGGGAGCGCGCGTGGTATGCGAATGTAGTCCCTAAGGTTGAAGCAAATCTTATTGTATGGTGGTGCCCAGATCTAAACCTCCCTCCTCCTGAATTTTGGTGAGGAATTTGAACACTCTGGACTCCTCATCGGTCTGCTTGACCATATCGACTAGAGCGAGTAGCTTTTTGATGCCGATGAAAATTCTAGAAAATAAAATTGGATTATTTATATTTCGTATATTATTGTTACACAGATAATATAAAGTAGCCCTTAATTATTAATTATAAAAAAAACTTATCACACTGATCACATTTTTATGCAATACCACAAAATAATATTATTTATTCTTTCTGCATGTAAAGCACCAATAATCTTACATCACTATGTATTGACAAAATTAACAAAGTAATATACTGACTTGGCGCCGCGTAGTTCCTTTTGTATCTTGGCAAGGTTCTTCTTGGAGAATGCATCGCTTTCTTCAAGCACTGCCATCACGTGTTCAGGTTGAGAAAGGTTTGGAACGTGAAGAACGCCAGTGAAAGCGGATAATATCTCCATGTCTTCTAGAACTTGGCTGAAAAATTTTTTTATTTACCTCCAAAGAATCTGAGTGTAAATGGATTTAAAAATATCCGACTTCATAATATGTCGCATTTCAATAGCGACTTCACGAAATAATATTTATTTATATTCTTATTTTTTGCCGTTTTAAAACCAGTCATCATAGTTTGGAGAAAGCTATGTGTCTAATAACTCCTCTACACCGATAGTATCTGCGGACGCGTCTGCTGACATGTAGTCGGGGTAATTTGCACATCTGTGATAGGTATTTAGCATCCGCTGATGGATCTGCTACGAATCCGCTTGCTGTCGGTTTTTGTAGCACGCAACAAAGGGTTTCAGGGCGAGCGCCCAGCGTCTGCTCTTACGTCTGATTCGGTCTGACGACGCATCAGTTAGTTATTCGGAAGTTACGAATGAGAGAGCACGCGTGCTTCTTTTTATTATATCTATTTAAATATTTGTACAGCATATTATGTAAGCATTCAGTAGTTAGCGTTGGGAGCTGTACTAGTATGAACTAGTTGATTTGTTAAATAGTTGTATCTAACCAACCAAGATAATTGGATTTATTGTTTAATTAAAATTAATTTAGTTAAGTGGATTTCCATTTCTTTTTCATATCTCTATTGCGATGAAAAATCAAGTATGTAGTAGTTAAAAGCGTTAAATAAATAAATAGCTGCGGCAGCTACGATCTCAACATCCATTATATTAATTGTTAAATTAAATGTTGCATCGCTGTCGAGAACACAGACAGGTGGACTTGTGGTCGGCTCGTTGTGACCCATCTGAACATGCATCGGTCTTCATCCGCAGATGCGCCCGCCGACTTGTAGACGAGGCATAATACTAATAAATACAGTTAAAACCTGGCTTTGCAACATTGTGTACTATAACAGACTCGGAAAGTCGAAACTAGATAAGCTTACATGGCTTCATCTGGTTACAAAACGTTACTGATTAAATATTTGGATAATTTGTACATACCGTCTGCTACTCGTACATAATATGAGAAGTTTTCGTCCCTTAGGTGGTTGTTTTTTGAGCAACACAAGTAGCGCCTGTAGGGTTAAGTTTGAGTACCGAGGGCCAATAGGACCATAGTCCAAAAGCCGCTCAATGTTGTCAACCAGGATGCAGGATAAGGTTGAACGGTATGCGTCGTCAAAATACTGTGAAAGATTTTTTGATATGTATTTTAAAGATTTTTTTATATCTGTATCTCGCCATGATCGCTGAGAATATAGTTGCGTTATATTGCGTAGAACTGTAGAAAAATTATAGGTGCCTGTTTGTATTTACGACTATATTTGCAGCGATAAAGAAAAATGGCAATTATTATACGCTTATTAAATAGGTACATTTTCTAGAGTTCTGCTTTTAAAAAGGTACATAATAAACTTATGTATATGAACAAAAAATGTTTCTGTTGGGTGTGGCATAAAACACTACTTGGCTGTTAAAAAAACGATCAATGAAACAGATAGAGAGGTGTGTCTCACCTACTGAGTCTCTTGGTATTCTTCTTTTCACAAACAAGGTAGACGAAGTCACGAGGTTTAGCCAGTACCTTCCGTATTTGCAGACACTTGGCTGTTTCAGTGAATCCGACCATGTCTTCAGGTGAGCACACTTTGACGAAGGGAAAGTCAGATAGCTTGGCCAGTTGAGCCGCCAAAGCTGTCTTACCGCTGTTCGGAGGACCTTCAAGTAGCACTGATACAAGCCCTGTGGAAAAAAAGACTTAGTATCGTAGGCTAAACCAAACACATAAGAAAAATATCGTTTAAATGTCATTCCAGACAGAAAAAATAATTTAGTATCTATATCCAGAAGTCATTTGAGGCCACTATGCCCACCTCAGCATTCATGATACAGTTTATCTTACTCTGAAAGAGCTTTCTATTAGTGAAAGTTTTTAGATCGGATAGGTGATTCGACAGATGACAATTTTTTTTATAGTATATATATATTTTATATAGTATAGAAGTATATTCACCGCTTTCTTCAGTAGCACGGGCCTGCTGAATATATAACTGCCCGTCTTCAAGAACAGACGATACGGGAGAACCCCAATTGATAATGCCACGAGCCAAAAAGTGTTCCAAAGCTTCCGCTGCTGTACCGAAGGCCTGAATAAAATTTATCCCGTATCACATACGGATTTTAACAATTCAAGGACACTTATATTTGAGCATGTTACATAATATATCCGACTGAGAATTATTTCTCAATTCCCGTCATAAGATTCGATTTTAATTTATAGAACGAAATCAACAGTCACTTGTTATAACCAGTGCCGGTTTTTGGGAAGGGCAACCGGGGCTACAGCCTCGGGGCCTCCACAATAGAGAGACTTCAGAAAATAAAGATTTCTAATTCAGAATAGTAAACACTAGTAAACAACTTTTTCTTTGATGTTTTTTTCGCGTTTTATCTTTACCTACAGTACTTTGTACAAACATTTTTTAAATATTAATAGAAATCATCGAACTATATTTGTTCACTCCAATCAGGCAATCAGTAAAATATCAAAATCTTAAATAATTTGGGGCCTCCACTCCTTTGTTGCCCTGAGACCTCCAGACCTCTAAATCCGGCACTGGTTATTACACACGGCCAATTATAGATTTCCACTTTAAATTTTACAGTTAGCATAAGGAACACGTTAGTGCGAGTGAAGGAACGGAAAACAAACAATTATTTGTTGTGTGGTTTCTTTTAATAAAGTATATTATAGTTAGCTATAATATACTATATATATTTGCAGAGCTTTGCGTGAATGATGTGTGACATACACACCAAAGTGTCGTGATCTTTTGTTGGGCGCGTTGAGACTAAGAAAACGGTTCACTAAATCAGTAGAATAACTACGGAACAGTCTTATCGCAGACAGCATCGTACGGCGAGTCTCCAGAGTTGGATAATGGAAAAGCATCGAATGAATCAATATATTGAGTCGTAATTACAATTTATAAAGGTTTTATGGTGTTAGATTTAATTCTGTGTCGAGAATGCCAAGACCTCGGAACATCTTTTTAGGGAGTCGTTAAGTATGTTTCTCCAGATATAGTAATTCATAGTAATTAAGTATCTAAAGTACACAACTAGGCGGTCCTACGCAAATTAAACCCCATAATCATGGGGTATATCTAAAATAGCTTGTTACCGGTTTAATATCGTTCTCAAGGGCGTGCAAGAAGTCAGTCCGTTCCACCATCAGCTTCTCCATAGCCTCGGGGTCCACCTCGACCTTGCTCGAAGCTTTGATCAGTCTGTTCATAGCCGTCGATTGAGCCGCACGTACCAAACCTTCTAGCTCAGCTCCAGAGAAGTTCTTTGTCATTGACGCTAATTCCTTCGAGAATAATATCAATTATATAGGATTCTAACAGAAAATCAAGATTTTTCGGTGCGTGATACGTTATTGTTTGAAGTTTGAGGTGGCATAGATAAATTTTCACAGAAAATATAATGAATTGTAATTATTTTGTAATATTATTAGTCATTTACAAATTATAACTTTTTTAATTATGCAAAGCTGAAGATAAAGAAACGTCTTAACTATAGACGATAATTTATAAAACTCTTACTGCCTTATTCCAAAACGCGGTGTAGATAGGCCGGGTTTGTTACCAGAGAAAAACCTCATTTTTGTATGAACGTTAAGACTTGTATCCTAGCAACCAATACTGAAACATCTTTAGTCCATGTTTTTTAATAAGGCCCTTAGTTTAGTGCAAAACCTAAAGCGTACCTTGTTATCAACATCTTCCGAAATTTTCTTAAACTCTTTCATACGTTTTGTATGTATGTTAAGGATTTGCACTCTGCCAGTTTCGTCGGGCAGACCGATTTCCATCTGCACTTCAAGACGACCCGGTCGGAGTAAGGCCTCATCTATCATGTCCCGTCTGTTTGTCATACCGATCACGAGGATATTGTTCAATTGATCCACACCTGTATTTCAATATATTGAAATGGTGCGATATCGTCTATTCGCAGTCCCGTATTTCAAAATGGGAATGTAACTTAAATTGAAAATCTTATTCCTTTATGAAATTTGATTTTATTAACAGTGTTCAAGTATATAACACGGACAAAATAGTTAATTCACTAAATTATTTGCTACAGGTTTTTCATCCATTCGGTATCTCTGCGCGTATATTTCTACGATAGTAATTACGTTCTTTCTGCTTCATTTATTAAAAACTAGTTGTGCCTTGCGTTAATTTTATCGTAGCGTGATGTTAGGTTTATGGCTCATATTTATATCGAATCAACAGTCTAAAAAATAACTTTTCATCCCCATTCAACCCTTTTTTTGCATTAAAAAGTAGCTCTTTTCTCAGACTCTAGACTATCTGTGTACTAAATTTCATTTAAATCGGTTTAGTAGTATTGGCGTGAAAGCGCGACAGTCAGACAGAGTTACTTCCGGATTTATAATATTAGTTTTTCTGTGAGCAGATGCAGTATAATAGAAATATTTCTACCATTTACCATCAATTTTGGAAAGAAGCTGGTTGACGACAGTATCGTGCACTCCAGTGTTTCCACCAACGGAACCTCTCGACTTACAAATCGCATCTATTTCGTCAAATATAATTATATGTAGTCCACTGTTTGGTCCACACTGAAATTTTAAAATTTATGAAATCGGCGAAGACAAATAATATTGTTTAGGAGGTATATGTATTTTATTTTATACTTGGATAACTTTTGGAAATTGTCTATCCATCTGTGTGAATTTTACTAATTAAAAATGCCTTGCATTATTACTCAAAGTGGTAAGATCGTATGCTCTGAGATTTCTGGATTCTAATTTTTTGGGAATATTAAGGTTTCTTGAAGGAACTATCATATCTGTATTAACTATAATTACCCTCTTCTCTTCCTCTTCAGCATCAGCAAACAGGCGTCGAATGTTGGCCTCACTTTCACCGACGTATTTGTCCAATATTTGTGGACCGTTGACAATCTTTGGCTCACGTGCGTTCAACATTTTGCCGATTTGTCGTGCCATCAAAGTCTTACCCGTACCAGGTGGACCATATAAAAGAATACCCTTCACGTGTTTGCATCCTTAAATTTAATTGTTATATTATTTTATTTAAATTTCATCTAAAAAAACAGCAAACAGTCTAAACCTAGCTATGAGAATAAAAATTGTATTTTTCAACTTAGTTTCTGGCATTAGAGCTATATTTACAGGTATTGCGAGATAGATCATTTCTGTTAATTTTATTTGCATTTTTACTTTAACTCTATCTTATCTTAATAATTTAAAATAAATGGCTAGGCGGAATATCTATTAGGTAAAAATTAATTGCAGTATACAGCAAAAAGATTGCAACGAATATTTTGTTCAATCGAACTGTAGAAAATCGAGGCATCTTAATACACAAGATTACAACAATCAATAATACATTATTATTAAATATAGCGGGACTTATCGCGCAAAGAAATATTATTTATTTTACCTCGACGTTTCGACCGTGTTGCAACGGCCGTGGTCACAAGAAGAACTGACCGTTCAGTTTAATAATAATGAGTTCAAATCGCGAAAGTCTAAAGTTTAATCAAAAATACATTACAACTAAAGGCAATTATAAAGAAAATAATATTCCATACTAAAAATTAACTTGTGTTTCTTACCCAACTGTTCAACTACTTCCGGTGGGAAGACTCGTGAAGCGAAAGCTCGTCGGAAGATTGCGTTGAATTCATTGTCCAAACCACCAATTCCCATCTTTCCAAAGTCCCAATCAGGATTTATGATTGACTGGCGAGGTTGTTTTCTGTATATATAGAGATACGTAAGAATTATTATATGAAAATGCAATATTTTTGAATTTTAAATTTGATTCTCTCATGACTACTTGATATTGTATGAATTGTGATTTTTAAAGAAGAAACTTGATTTAGTAATTTTTTTACTTGAAGACTAATGAGATCCCAAATACAATGATGCGTATGCCCTGGGTTCTATTCCTAATTTCATAAACAACGTTGGAAATGTTTTTTTAGCTTCCACGCACCCGTGCAGTTCTGTAAGAGCTATATCCAAAACAATACGACTACAGAAAAGAGAACATCATTCCCGTAAAAGTTCCCGCGAGCCAACTAGTATTTGTGCGAGTCTATGGACGCAGGAAAAATAATATACGTATTTATAATAATTTCTTTTAAAGCCGTAACTAGTCATTATTTTTAAAGGACTTCAAAAAAGGAGAAAGTTCGTAATTTGACTCCACATCTCTTTTTATTATGTTCTTTATGTCTCCAACTTCAAAAAATTTTCAGTAAACATTCTTATCTTATGTATTATAAATTTAAAAGTAAACTTATATTCTAACCCCTTTGCCTTGCCGATGAGGTTAAGTGAAGAATTCTCAGCTTTATCGAACTGAACACAGGCATCAGGTAGTAAACGTCCCAACTTCACTCGTCGCGGTACAGCATTTGCCCCTTGAGCCAATGCTTGTACGTCCACCGCTAAAAAAATTATATAAATTCTAACAGGACTACTTTATTTTAAATAATTAATTCATGAGAACGACGACGAAATATTCGATGGCTTGGGAAAAATGGTCTGTGAGTTATTACATTTTATTTGGTACTTACTTATACTTTCAGACTTTCTAATTTAAATGTCTGTCTGTCTGTTCAGTTTTCAGTATTGTATGTGTCCAATCAAATTATATGATGCCTAAATATTAGTTGAATCTTTATGCGCCACAAATAATAGCCCCGGATTCATTTCCAGTGAAAATATCACTTGCGTATAAAGAATATAAAATATAGGACAAATGAATAAAAGTGATGTTGTTTGACAAATAAATGAAGTTTCTTTAAGTTTTAGTCAGAGTGCCAAGTTACCTTCTAAATTCTTAACAATCAATGAAAGAACTTTCTTCTCTTGGAAGGAGAAAGCCAACTGTTGACCAACTGTGAAGATCTGATTGGAAAACTGTATGAGGAAGTCGCGAGCCATCTGCTCTGAGTCGTAGGGTTCCATAGACGTTCTAAAAAATCATGTTAAATAAGTATGATATTACAAATTGGAATATTGAACATAGTTTGGAGAAACAAAGTTTTAAAGATAAATATTTTTAGCACCAATTTTATTAACATCAAATAAAAAACCATAGATAGATAATTAATAATTATGTTACTTTTTTTCATTAACAAATTTATTTCATTTATAATCTGCACTTACGTCTTTTTAAGCATAAAGTCTGCTTCCATAGTGATACTGCAAAGGCAGTCTGCATTTTGAGGCTTGAAGATTTTTACATCAATTGTCTAAAAAATTAATTTAAAAATATTAAACAATTATTATTTTCTTTGTCTTTAGCTACTAATAATTGTTAAATAAGCTCATATAACTAGCTGTTAATTATATAAACTTCACAAGTTTGTTTGCTTGAAATTAGAAATAAAAAGTAACAGGGATACAAAATGTTATGTACACAAAATTTAAAAATAAATAACCATAAAAAATATTCGTTTTTAATTGTTGAGTAATATCAGAGTTCATCCCGAATACTCAAATACTAGATTTCTATTATCACTTGATTTTTCGATATACAGTTTAATTAGTAAATGCAATTAATAAATAGCTTAGACAAGAGTAATGCCGTATACTATAACTATATTGTTAATGTATTTTTGTATATATGTACTAGTTCCCACTTTCTATAAACTGAGGAAAACTTATGGCAAAAAAAATTACCTGTCCAATAGATAATGTTGCCCATTTTCTTTGTGGAGCTGAAAATCCAACAGTACCTCTGTCCACTCCATTATAGAATCTGATACTGAAGACAAAGTGTTGGGATGGGCCAGTTGATACTTCAATATGTCTGGAAAAGAAAATAATTAAGCAAATAATAAATGTCATGTTTTTAAATAACTTCGGAGATCTTGGAGTGAGTGAGTAAGGCATGGGGTAAGTACAAAAGGACCTAAAGGTTCGACGTGCATCCCGTCAGGGAGCCCCTGATGATATGATAAGATAAGATGATAAATAACTTGTTGGAATTTTATAAAATTGTTTTCAATTTCATATGTAAAATGTATAACAAAGTTTCATAAGTTGTAACTGGAGTAAGGTTCAGTTCTAATATCTGTAACATAGTTAAAAGAGAAATCTACAATTGAATAGGAACTTACTTGACATCACTAGGAAAGTCATCTGGGTTGATGAGAGCACAGTTAGTGATTGCTAACTCATCTGAAGGGCATTTTGCTGCCTTCATTCTCTGCAAATAAAAATCGTTTTAAATGTCTATATATGTCGGAGCTAGGTACTAATGAAGAGTAAATTAGATTTACGTATTTTTAATTAGTAAAAAAATTTATATATTATATTTTTCATTTTATAATATACATTCTAGTCTTTTTATTGGTAATACAATAAATATAAAAGAAATTTATAATGTTATAGAATTAATGAAAACTCAAAATAAATACTAATGATTTTACTAAATTAGAAAACTTTTACTTAATGAAAACGACCATGAATATTAAACAAATTATAATTAATATTTGGCTTACCATTGAAGACATTTTCGATGTTAAATTTATTTATTTCCAAAATAATATTATGATTTCTATGACAGACAGTAGGTAATGATTCACGTTGATTGAAATGACATCAACCCTAAAATGATCATGCAGTCTATCATAGAGTAATATACAGCAGTCTAGTGATGCCTGTTGAGAGGAAGACTGCAGTAAAATATTAAGATTTTCCTCTTTTGCGTTTTACTACAAATTGGATCAATAAAATGCGAATGTTGCTAGATGCTATATTATGCATATCGTTTAAAAAAAATATATTTTGATATTGTTTCTTTTATCTTCCTCTAATGACATCAATAGCATTAGAAAAATACACGCCATTTTTTAATAAATAAAATAAAAATTAATTTATTATATTTGATTAGCTATGTGCGATTAAAATTTCTTACGTTACATACAATCGCGCACCGTCATTAGAATGAAAATAATGATCTATTGAAGAATGTTTACCGAGTGCGAAAATGGATAAAATAATAATTAAATTGGTAAAAAAAAATAAACTGCCCCAAGAAGCTGTACTGGCCCCGTACACATGATACGAAAATGACATATAATTTAGTGTTTTCAATGATTTTTAATTTTGATTTATATTTTAATACCAATGCAATATTAATAATATCGTGAAACTTTTGCATTGGCGTCAATAATAATAATAAATCTAATTTATCTAAGTATCTTAGTACTGATTTTACTCTGTATTCTGTAATGTGTTAATAGGAGCTCGTTCGAGTATTGTTTTGTACTACTGTGTAATTGCATCTGTGGTAATCTCATAATCTGTGTCCTAAAGTCTAAACAGGGTGGTGGCTTTGTTTTAGCTTTTGTCGTTAATTTAATTTATTTCTGAAAAATAAGAGTTGACCTAACAGTTGTAAATACCAGGTCATAAAACCCCAAATAATAATAATAATTTATAATATATAAATGTAATTAACGAACGTGTAAAATCTATAAAATGAAGCGATTTATAAGTATTTTATTATGTACACTATTTTATAGGGGTAAGTTGAATAATATTTTTAATGAAGTTATTATCTGGCTTTTGAGTAATTATTTCCCGTGTTTTAGTTTATTTGGTTTCTTCGGAGTGTAATATACCTATAGTTTTGAGAAATTCATGGTTTTCATTTGAAAATGGACAGCAAACAACGACTGATATAAATGCATATGAAATGACTGCCAGGTTAGTATAAGTTACTAAAGGTAACTAATATTTATTAGCTCATGATTTTGTTTTAATTTATTATTTATATTATTAAATTTTGGTTTTCCAAAAATATATTATTCCTAACATAACAGTTTTAAGCTTTTTAAAATTAATGTTAAATAATTTTTAGAGGTGTGTGTGTTAACATCAAAGCCGAATCTCAGTCAAACTATACAATGGTTTTTAAATACACAAACTGTTATTATTGTGTAAAGCTTGTTGTTCGAACTGTAAATGTTCTTGAGAAGATTGAATCCCCTTGTGTTGATTTGGAACCTCATGAGGAACCAACAGTTGAGAGGGTTTGCAGAAATCTTAATCCTGATAAATATTTTATTACCTTGTTTGCCGAAAATTTTGTGCCTGTAAGTATTAAACTGTATATTGTAAAACTGTCTTAAGAAATTACTGGTATTCTCTGTTATTTTTTATTAAATGTATTAATAACATGATATATTTTAAAATCACAAATTATATTTCCATCTTTTTAAAAATATGCAATGTGGTATTTAGTTTTTATTTATACATTGTCTTGTATTTATTATTATGTTGTATGTCGTTTTAGGTTAACTGTAGATCCTCATTGGAAGGGGTGTGGCAGTTCACATATCAAAACAGATTTAGATTTACAGGTGAATGTAGTCATCCCGAAGCACAGATAAAGTCTTGCCAAACTGCTGGAACACAGTTCTTGATAACAAATCAAAAATTTAATATTACCTATAGAAAGTGTCCAGGCATGTCAGGGACTTTTGAAGGAGTTGTTGAATATAGTTGTTTAGGTAAAGCTTTTATGCTATTATTTAAAGCCGTTAACCACCTACATAGTACAAAACTTAAAATGTTTAGTATAAGTGAATCATCAGAAAACAAAAAAAGCATTTAAATTGTATGGCTTTTAGGTCATTGGTTTGTTAATAAGAATCAGTTCTTTGCTGTTGCAAACACAAAGGAATCACGTAAAGATGAGAGATACAGATGCTTCTTGAGAAACAGAGATGATGATTTGTTTATTGGGGCATCTATAACACCTGAATGTAGCAGTTTAAAAACGGTGGAGAAATCACCAGAAAGATACAGAATAACTCCTGTTAAGGTAACTTTAGTTTAACATATTATAGTCTTGTCGCATTTTTATTATTTGTTTACTGAGATGTCTATGTTTTGACGATCGTCTCAACTGTCTCCCTATAACTAAGATTAATTTTTAGTTTTATAATACATATATACTCGTGGACAAATAATACGGATCAGCGAGAAAATCCTCTGTATTTATTATGTTAATAATGTTACATGCATAAAAATAAGTTATATTAATGATAATTTGAATATTGTATGATATAAAATACTAAACAACAGTTGAAAAAAAAAACTGTTTGAATTTGGAAATAAATTCAAATCAAAATGTCATAATCGTCTTTCACTGTCATTATTGAACTACTAACACTAGAAGAATGTACACGTATCGTTACTATGCTAGAAGCAAAAGTCAAAGAAATTCAGCGAGAGTAACTTTCTATGGTGCAAAGTTGTCCAACGTTTCCGAGAAACTGAAAGGAACATTAGAAGACATTAAAAACAAAAAGACAAAAATTAAATTATGTATATAAATTATTATTTATATTATTTAATTTTTCCTGTAGTTTTTTTGACTGAAAACTGACATGATTGAGATGGATCGTTATTTATTTATTTAATGATGATCGGTTTAACCTTTTATGAGATATTCTTATTTGTAATCATCATGTTGAGGAATTTTTAAGTGGTTTTCTTAAAAATTTGTAATTAACTGAAACATTCATTAATTATAAATTTTTCTTATAGGCTGAAGTAGTGACACCTGGGTGTCGTTTGCCACAAAACTTCTCAGGGGATTGGATAAACACAGCTAATATTGATGCTGACGTATTTATTAATGAAACGCACATAATCGAAACCTATTATCCTGATGAAGGACGGTACCGTCGTACTATTTATGTTTGCAGGTAAGTCAGTGTTAAATTAATACTTATCTGAAGATAAAAAAAGAAACGGAACCCTATAATCCTTTTACATATATACTAGCTGTTACTGGCGACTCGCATCTGCATGGAGAAAAAAATTCTAGCTTCAGAGATAACTTCCAAAATAAACAATTTACCTCTTTATTGTATTAATACCTTCCTAGATAAAGAAGTATATCGAATATTTTTCAGAGAACAACGGGACAGTAGAGTAATGATGGCGCGGTTAACTGTGGATGGTTGTCAGAAGGATTATATTTGCTTTGATTTTGTACCACAGCATCATAATGTTATTAGGTAAATACTTAACATACTTTTTACAACATAATTTGTGTTAAACATTACCTTTAAACTAACAATTGCATAAATACAAAAGTGAAATTGTTCGCTTCTATGACCATTTCGTATCAGTCAGTGTTAAATTCGGTTCGGTTTTGAAGACTTAAAATATAGAAATACATATGAGATGTAACTACAGAGTTAAGACCTCAGCCAAGCTTTGATTTTTTGATGCATGACCAACTAAACTACGTAATTGAATTAGAAATCAATGGAACTTTAAATAAGAGCAGGCTATATTTATCTAAATTCCACATGATTTGGTTGTGAGCAGTACATAGAAATAAATTTATGTATAATTTTAAATCTTGTAATATTCCATATCTATTGCAGATACCGTAAGGGATTGGCAATGACACAGAATAATTTCCATACAGTATGTTCCTGGGTACAATTCCAGAACAAACGAAATTGGCGTTACGACATTTTCTTAAAGAAAGATCCAACACCAATTCGATGCCCCGTAGCTGGAAAGTTCAAATTTACACAAAAGGGTGATGTTAAGTTTGAAACTAGGATTCTAGGTGGTGTTACTTTAAGTCCCCGACCAAATTTGTACTGTAAAATTAATATTAGTGATTTCTCTGTGTGTGATGTTGATCAAAAAACAGTGCAAATAAAGGAAAATTATTGCCTTTCTGTTGATCATTTGGGTAGACCGGTGGATATCTACAGTGACCCAGATTATAAAATGAAGTGTATTGGATATTGGAAGGAGAATTTGAAATCGTACCTTATTACATATGATGAACTCGATCCTTTCTCAAAGTATCGTTGTTGGGTGTACCAAAGAGCTGACCTTAACAGGTAACTAATTAATCATATTTTGATGTTAGACTAGAATTAGAATCTGAGATTTCTGTTGCAGGACCTATGCCTTTTTAAGGGATAATATCCTATATTTTTGAATATATTGAAAAATATTTTTATTATTTTCCAGAGTACTAATGTCCCAAGCACTAGGAGCATATTGTGATTTGAAACAGGATGTGACATCTTGGAATTACACAGAGGGCGCCGCTGTCGCCATAGAAATGGAAGAATATGAAAGAGAAAGGGACCAATGTCCTATGCATTTTGACGATGGGAGCGACCCCTGGTCAACTAAAGAGAGTTTTATAAAAATATTTTCATTCTCCTATTCGTTTTGGAGAGGGAATGCCGCTACCACTGTATTGCATGCATCTAATATGGTATTTGTATTAAGTTTTATTATATTACTTAAATGCTTGTAGGTTATAATGTGTATTAAAGAGTCACTATTTTATACATGATTCTCTAATTTGTACAATGGAATTAATTTAATTGACATTCCAACTGATTTTATTTTTCAACTTTTTTGTATTATGACTGGGAAGTAATTTTATAGAAAATATGTGCAGTACAAAAGATGTAAGTTAATCTGTAGTTTTATCAAGGAATCTCATTACTTCAGTGCCTTACAAGATTATATTGTATTTAAGTAATAATATAGATTAGATATTTTTTCTCTGCTTCTTATAACAGTGATAATAATTATCATTGTAATTATATATATACTAAAAATTACTCTAAAATGTAAAATGTTTTTAATTTTAGAGTCAGTATTTATTAGACTAATATTTAGTATGATAAGCAGAATAGGAGAAAAATACTGCAATATTGAAGAGTATGAAATTTTTTATTTTTACTTTTGTACTTATCCGTCCAATTTTTTTTTACAATAATTAATATTATTTTTACAATAAAGATATATTCAAACTATGTGTTTTATTATCAATCTAATGTCACTTTGTAATAACACTTGGGCATAATGTAGCAATGTTTTTAAAATAATTACCCAATATTTATAGAAAAGGAATTTTTCCTCATTAGGGAATACCTGTTTTTTGAGTTAATAGACTCAAAAAAACATCATTGTGTAGATTTAATTTACATAATATTTATATACATACATATGAATCCTACATACTCAATTATGTAAAAGCTAGTACTTAATAAACCTTATTAATGCATTAGGTAGATTTTTGATAAACAATACCTTTATAACTAATATATTTATAGTAACAGACAAAATTACAGCAAATATTAAAATCAACAATAGTACTATGTGTACAGATTTATTTAGTCCAAGATACTTTAGGTATATCAAAGTGCTCTGTTAGGCTGTCCAAATGCTGATTGAATTGTTCCACACGCTGCTTATGTGTCATTTCAGCCTTATGTTGAATTCGCTGCTTTTGCTGGAACCATAATAAACAAATTAACTTCTTTATTATAATTCCTATCCATCACGTCTAACACTAATGAAAAAATGTCTAATAACCAAATAGTAAACTACATGCCTTTTTAATTCAGGATCCTCTTAAAAAAAATATCAAAACTACTCTGGTAAAGAATAGAGATGATATTTATTTTTAAAAGGGTTATTTAAGCTTAAACCTAAATAGAAAATGTCCCATGAGGGATCAGGCTAAAATATGATTTTGATAATGTAATTGTTTTTTAACTACATATCATATATTTTTCTATTTTTATGACAATTATACACATTTTTGTGAGATATGACTATGAGCCAATCGGCAAAGGCTAAGTTTATGTCTGTACTCATTTCATAAACTTTTATTTAACAGACAGTAATTTTTTTGTTACATGTTAATGTTTCCTCAAAAAAATACATACCATTTTCTCTTGCATTTTCTTGAAAGCAAGTTCGGCTTTAGTTCTTTTTTGTTCTTCAGTTTGTTTCACTTGTTGTTTCACCTCATGTTCAATAACTTTTTCTTTGTCCTTGTTAGCTTTTTTCTTCTTCTTTTTCTTTATTCCAGAATTATCTTTTATCCTTAACTGCGTTCTATTGACACAAGCATATTCATCGTCCTCAACCATTTCAACAAAAGTTATTCAAAAATTAACAAGATGCTTATATTGGATTAAGGGGCAACTGTTTTGTTTATTTATTATTATTTACCTCTCAAGGAATTATTTTACATTTACAAGCGATTCATTAGAAAATAAAAACCACACGCACAAGACAATTCACATTTCACATCAAAATCAAATTAATATATATATGTGACAGTGACACTTTGATAAATGACAACTGTCATTTTTCAACGTACATAATATTTAATCTGCCAACAAATTAATAAAAAAGGTAGGTACGGGTCAAGGTACGGATTAGGTTTATAACTACCTATTTAATATTTATTTGAAAATTGTCAATCCTGTGGAACTAATTATAACTTCTTCTTTTTCAAAAAATAGCTTCCCATGTAGGAATGGATTCTACCAATGTCCAGTAGTAGTGGGAGTGTCAAATTTGAAATATTATACTATTATTAGCTGACCCGGCAAACGCTGTTTTGCTATTTTAAAATTTTTGGTGAGCTACCCTTATCACTTAGGGGTATGAAATAGTAGCCGATACATACACTACATATTGATAAATAAAATTCAAGTAAAATTTAACAAAGGCATAAAATTATCATGTTGCTGTTTGAAAGGCGGTGCCAAGACATTCAATGTATTTTTGAAGTCCTGAAAATATATTCAATCTATTTTTTATGTAAATTTTATTAAGGTTCATATTTCGATAAAATTTCAACGATTGCTTCAGAAATTGGCCCAATATACTAAAAACTATTCAACGTATTATAATTAATATGTTTAAATGTTAATAAGCAGACGCAAAATTGAATCGTTTAACCCTAAAAAATAAAGTAATATCGTTCACAAAATTATGTTTCCATGGTGCTTTATAATACCGAAGCAAGTGAACGCACGTTGTGATTTATCGCAGGAATTCACTTACTATATTATCTCTATCTCGAGAACTATCTCTCCTTCCTTATTGATTCTAATATCATATTATATGACTACTAATTTTTTATAAAATGACATATCAGTCATCGATATAGACTGATATATCATCGAGATATAGAGGTTTAAACTGGACGCGTAAACAAAACGTAAGTATGACATGTTTTTCTCCGTTGACAAGTTTTGCTCCTTATCATGAAATATATTGGGCTTTGATATTCATGAAATTCTGTCAAGAGCTTAAAAATATATTAAGTAACAAAATTAAAGTATGTATTACAATTACTTAGTTATTAGTACCTATAAACTTAATATAAAATGGACTGTATTGTCAATGCAAATCAATTTTTTTGAGTTTTTTAAATTTCTGACTTATTAACTCGCCCGATTGTGAAACTATTCTTTCAATATCCTGAAAACTATTGATCTTAAAAATTCTAAAAATAAGAGACTCTTTCGACGAGTTACCCTATGACACCTCACTCATTCAAATCGATCTACGGATGGCCACGTACCTACGAGCGGATCATCGAAAAAAAAAACACGTCGAATTGATGACCTCCTTTTTGTTTTTTTTTTTTGATTAAAAAGGACACACACTTGAGTCATATTGTCTTAAAAATTCACGAAAACTATGATCTGAAGTATTTTTCTGTTTAATTATTTTAACGTTTTACAAATTAGGTAGGTACTTCGCGATTGAATAAATAAGAAACACGATATTAAGATTTTAATATATTATTTATACAGTATTTGCGCAATTTAACAGAAAGTAACGCAGATAATCATTAAATTAAAAAAATATTCATACAAAGTTGTTCTGGAGGAACTATTAAACTTACATTAAAAATCTCAGTTGAATTTAAATGTTATTGAAGTTTAAAAATAAAAGTTGTTATGTACACGCTGAATGCAAGTAAGTCAATAGGTGTAATATTATGAGCACTATTGAAAGCGCGAAAGCGATTAATGATCATTGGCCCCGTACCTGTTTTCAGGAGAAATTCAAGTGAAATTGTTCACAACAAATATCATAAATAATTTATTGTTTTGGACAAAAGATCGAAAATGAATGGCATTTCTTTGCGTTATCAGGCAAGCGCACGCGCTCCGCCCGCCGCTGAGGCGTTCGAAGCCGAGATTAGTTGATTTGCCGCCACGTGGCGCCACGTGCGCACTGACTACCCGCCAAATAAGATTAACGGATTTGCACACTACAGATTGTACACGAATGCGTAGAAAGTGTAAAGTGAAACAACATTAAGTTTGTTTAATGGAATGAAAGAAAAACTTTTTATTATGTTTTTTTTTGTCTTTGAAAACCTACATTCACTATTTCTACTTGTATTAATAAAGGTGACGCTTAACTTGTATAATATAATATTCATCGTCTATATTCTAATATGCGACAAATATATTTATAAAATATAAATATAAATTTATCCATTTACAATTTAAAAAAAAATAGAAACCCAAAATAAATATAAATACACGTCGTCCAATGACATACCTATTTACTCAGAACACACAATGACTACCCAATTAGACCAGTTTTATTATAAATAATATACAATTTAAATCACAATAGACAACTGTATATCAAAAGATAAGTATTGCAACTTGCAGGTTGTACCTAATAGTATGATTTTGACGCGTGCCGCATTTTCTGATAAGATGCTCCCTTTATGAATTTAATACAATCGATACCTATAATTATAGGCATAAATTTTGCTACAGTTTAATGTGCTGTGTGTATATTTTATTACATAATCTCTATTGAACAAATATTCAAATTTATTTGTCTATATTTCTTGCCTTAGTATGAGTAAGTAGGTACCTACCTACTTATTATTAAGAAATCGCCAGAGTGAATCGCTCGATTTAGTAATATGTAGGTAGGTACTTCAGCTAACAAAAGGTACATATACCTATGTAAGCTAAACAAGCGAGGCATACAATTTTGATCCGTTGTTGATGCAGAACTAATTTATCGACTGTCTTCAGATTTCAGAGTGGTTAGAGGAACCCGAGACAGAAATTTAAAAGTTTAGTTATAGTAACGCGAAATAATAACTTGTCTTGTGATCAACAGAACGTTCAGTTTTCTGTCATCTGTTTCACTCTATCTTTATTAAAATCCGTTATTTTAATGACCAATGCCGTAATCAGTACTTGACTTTGTTTGCACACCAGTGTCGTGCGAAAGTATCAGGCTTAGCACGTCGTATTAGTCAAATAAATCTATATAAATCGAGTCTCGAGAACAATGCGTGGCTTCTAATAGACATTAATACAACATTAGCTGTTAGGGCGCCGGCACACGGCGGCGACGCCTTGTTTGCCAAACTGCCCTAATCCACGATTTGTAGTTTATGGTCACCATGCTGCTTCCAAAACGTGGATAGAAAGGACTCGCAAATAAGTACGCTTCGCTTAATTTATATGAGTTAATATTTTTGGTTGAAAAATCAATATTACATTTCAAGCTTAAACAACTATTTACACAAGGTTTGCTCGATTTATTTATTTAAAATGTAATAATAACAATTCTTAGGTACATGTTTTATACTTTATTTTAAATTAAATTTGGAAAGTCTTGTGCGAGTTGTCTTGTTTATTAAAACTAATAATACTATTATAAATAAAATGATTAATTGATATTTACTTATATATATTATATTAGGTATGATAGTTTAATAATTTACACGCACAATGGCCCAATCAAGAGGCTAAGTGCGTACTATGCCCCGGTAAAACTAACTAACTAATTTAAATGTAATAATAACTCACTAAAGACTAAGAAATAAAAATTTGTCCTAAGGTACTTTTTAGTGTGGCCACATTATTAACGTTAAAGGCCGGTGACTTCTGAGAGGAAATCCTTTTCCCACGAGCTTTATTCAAACATATGTAAAGCGTATGATGGATGACGCCGACGCCGCCCTAAATGGGGGTTAGCCGTTTAAATCACAATCATGGCAACCCTAAATTTTTTCTATGGTCACCGATATAACACGGCGAAATTTATAATGTAATGGATACGAGCTAATTCGATGAAAGTGTTCAAATGGCACACGTCAGAATGATTGCACTCTTTGTGGGGATGTTTAAATTTAGAACGTATTGTTATAGACAATATAAAAAATTAAAAACAACAGATCAAGTTTCATTTCCCATGTAGTCGATAAAGTCCAATAAAATAAAACGTATATAGGTAAATTTATTATAGCTTACATGAGTTCTTTTATAGAAAATATGAGACACAGATTGTCGAATTGATTAATTATTAAATTAAGAGTAGGTATCAAATTTGAATGAAAGACTTAAGTACACGGCTCAACTTCGAGACATTCTTAGATCTTAGTAAATAGTAATGTTCTGTTTCGCACTCCGTTATTTACTTAAACCTAGAGGTTTTACTTGTATCGCAAAAGGATTTGGAAAATAATATTAAAAATCTCAATTGAGACTTAAAAGGGCGGGGTTGAAGCGTCAAAGTTTTCCCATTACGTAGCTCGCAGACATTAGCGCCCGCTTAGTTTCATTAAAATTTGTCATTTTGTAAGAGCAACTTTCAAATGGATGTAGGAACTTAAGTGAAACTTGGTTGACGTAAAAACTCGCGTTTTAGGCTTACGCATTTTCCAACGTCATCAATTTCTTAGCGTGTCAGGAAGATTTTTCTCACTCCTAACGCGAAAAATGTAATTTAACTTTTTAAGTTTTCAAAGAGACGTTGCGTGCGAATTATGGTTTTTGTTTTCAAACTTTTGATTGATTTGTGTTTAACGAAAGGGGAAAAATTTACACTAAAATATATTTTAGGGTTCTTATTTTTGAAGGTGTAAATTGTTGAAAGTTTGGAGCATGGGGCAGACACATTACTGTATGTTTCACTGATCATTTTTTTCACAAGTAAGTAGGTGACAAGCTTTATATGCCAACCCAACCGAAATATTCATTAGTTTTCCCAGGATTCGAACCCAATACCTCCAGCGTAACATGCAGTCTCGTAAACCACTAAGTCACAGAGGCGGTTATTTTTGAAGGTAGGTACATAAAATATCTTTAATTATTATATCTTATATTTAAAATTCTCGTGTCACAATGTTAGTTACCTTACTCCTCCGAACCGGCTTTACTGATTTTTACCAAATTTTATATGCATATTCAGGTCTGAGAATCGGCTACTATTTATTTTTCATACCCCTAATTGATAAGGGTAGCCCACCCCAAAAATTAATTTGGCAAAACAACGTTTGCCGGGTCAGCTAGTAATTAGTATAATACCTATTAAGTTACGGGGATGACTCACAAATGAAAACTACCTATAACCTTTCATACTTCATAATAATATTATAGATGTCATATACCTACTATTTAAGTAATAATTTGATAAATCAGTTGCAGTACAAAGCTATCAAGTAAGTTATCGATAGAGTAAGTAGGTACCTACTAAAACAAAAGAAGATCGACATAAAATCCTACCAATTACCACCCCAAGTGCAGGGTTGTTAAACGGGTGCAATCAGTTTTTCGCGACCACCCCTCGACCAGTCATTGTTCGGCTTTATGACCGGGGTGAAATAATCCCGGGACAAGGGGAGACAGGCGTCGAAGCTAGTTTAGTTTAAATAACAGATGTAATTTTGTTCGGATGACTGAATTCAAAAGTGAATTGGTATTGAATAAATTAAGTTTCACATGTTGATGTTGAGGAAATTCTCTAACTCACATACTTAAGACCACTTGGAAAGTGATAACTGATTTTTTATAATTTTTAGTAAAAATAATAAAGGAACATTGGAACAAGATAGGTAGATAATTTTGATCCTTTGAATCGAAGCCGCGGAACTCAACCATAAATTGCTGGTTTAACGATCGCAATTGTAGAGGTGCTGCAAATAAAAATAAATTGACTTAAATAGGTATTATATCAATAGTTTTTCAAATATTTTTACTCTAAGCTGGTACTAAGTGACAATTTATCGAAAATTTCCTCCCATTTTTTTTAACAATTTGGGAAGTTTATAAATTAATATCCCAATTCCAACGTTTTGAATGTTATTTGATTAAATGGTATGCGGTGTAATGAAGGGCGGTAATGTAACTGGATACCCGATGTCAGTAAATCAGATCTCCGCGTGGGGTGACTTATCTCACTCAAAAGGATCCCCTTAAGTTTGTTCCCTTTGGAACAAAGAGTTTCTCTTTAACATGACTTGAAATATCATGCATTTGAATATTAGGCATACCTATTAGGAATGTGGTGTTAGAAGACTTAATATAGTTAAAAGACTGTCCAAGTAAGTTAAGTCTCGTAAACAGATCCTTGTTTTCACAGCTTTCCGTTCCTGATTTAGTAGTAATTAAAAGGTACTTAAATTGCTTTGTATAAAAAGATAAGTTATAATAATATCAAAAATCAACATTAACATACAATGAAGCGCAAAAGCTACTACTACTAGATTGGTGCCAGGAAAACTTCTTAAATAAGTTTGGAAAAAGTAAGTATAAATGATATAGAAATGTCAGTTTTCATGTCCCACTAAAGTTAGATATAGTATTTTACTTTAATTAAGAAGAATGTGGCATTGAACAGAAGCACAAAGTAGAGCAAAGCGGTTTTAAAAATAATTCATATCACGTGCATTTAATTAAATATAACTTTGATTCAAGTAAAGTGACATTCCAAACGTACTTTAATTACTACGAAATTATTGAAAGATAAAAAGGGGTCTAATTAAAACAGGAACTGAATTAATTCATTACATATACACTCATTATTATTTTAAAAGACTTCCTAATCGAATAGCATAATTTATTGTTAATATAAAACCATACCTTTTTATTTGAAAAATAATAATAATGTTAATATCTAATTTAATAACTTCAAAGTTAAGTGAATCCAAGTGATTTCTGGCCCGATCGCGTTTCAAATGAACATTTGTGACAACGCTAAAAGAAAAAAGAAAACTTGAGCGGTCCAAATAAATCTGGCGGCGCACCATCTCATGCAAAGCCAGTCAGCAAAAACTGAAGTAAAGTTAAAATACATCTTTTTCCCTAGCTGCATAGGAACTTATAGTATGTGTAGTTAATTGATATATGTATAACACAATTAATCGCTTACTAAATAAATGCGATAGACTAACGGGATTTTAGCTTTGAACACTGGAAATAGTATTAATAGACAATATTATACGTAGAAACATTTGAATTGTGAACTCAAATTTTAAAGATCGAATATATTTCATATGGACCAATACAGTAATAGTAGTAACAACACAACTGACAATAACAATTATAAATGTAATTATAATCTGTGGCTTAGCGATCAAAACTCTATAGGTGGTGATATTTTGATAGTTTGAGGCAATAAAGGCATCTGTGGTTCATTAATAGTTATTTAAGCGAGCGTTGACATATAATCCAGACGGCCCCTATATTAACAATTGCGAGTAGTATGTCTGATGACATTTGTTTTGCGTGTTTAAGTAACTGTCAGGCCATTTGACTTGTTAGGTTTGTTTGTTGGTTAATCACGACAGTTTTGTATGTAACCAGATGTTTGCACATTCCGCTTGAGGATTTTAGAAAACAAATATAATTGTCTATTAATATACTATCTAAATCTATTTTTGGTTTAGCTTTCTTGGCCCAATCGTTTTGGCTGTCTGTTTTAATATTTTTATCATAGAATCTATGTAGGGTTAGCTGAATGTAGTAATTAGAGGAGGCACGAGGCGAGGCGAGGCGAGGGTAGGAAGAGGACCGGAGATGAAGGCGCGATACAATATCCGTTTTGACACCATTTCCGCCGCGCGACGGATCATGTGTGCCGACTGCCGGCAGATAAACTGTGCCGCTTGCTGCTAATTGTTAAATCTCTATCTATTACTGGAATAGTTTAAATAAAATCTTCAAAATGAGGAAATTTCTATTCGTACCTAACTTATTTACTTTATTTTTTTTACAGTTTCTAATTTTCTCATTATTTCATATTTTAATCATTAATTGTATTTATTATGGCATCAGTAGTCACCAACAAAAACAGAGCTAAAATAAGTTTTCAACAAGAAGATAAATAGCGCCGAAAAGAAATCTATATACCTATAGCCAATACTAATGTGACCTGTTTTAAGAAATACTATTTCCAACAAGTTATTTCTTATCCGTAATATTCAAGTAATCGTACAATTATAATGGTTAACGATTTCAGCAACTCTAATTGCCTTCTATGAATCGAAAGACGATCATAAGGTAGGGCGAGTTACTGTGTGTAGGTAGGTACTTATGTCTTTTAATTTTGTGGTAAATTAAACAGATATTTATGCCTCCTAACTGTATGTAACCTATGGTGACAAAGGAAATCAAGATTATATTTTGTATATTTTGGTTTGATTCAATAAATGATTGAGATATTTTATCAATTATTTGGGGACATAGGACCATAAGTGAAGTCAGTCAAGGTGTCTTTTTTGTGCGTTCATTATATTATAATTGTTTTTATTTTTCTACATATAATTCATTCCCGAACTTCTAATAGGCAAGCAATTTTCAGCATCCGTTTCACTGAAATTTTTAAAGTTGGTACTTAAATATTTATATGACAACATTACGAGACAGTTGCGCAATTTGACACTTAGGTATTTTTTTTTGTATCAACATTATATAAATTCGCTTTGATATAATATTGACACTGAATTTTAAATAAAAAGTTATCAAAGCTACGATATGATTACTAAGGATAGTTTATCGTAAATAGTTTTACGAAGTTTAGGAACCGATTTACTAAAAATATATATATAAAAAAAAACATTGAACCCTTTACTGCACACGTCTAATAATCGAAAACAATAAACATTTAATATTTATAAATAGATCAGCGGTGTCTTTAAAAAACGTATAAAAATTTAATTAATTTTTATTTATTTATTTTGATCATTAATAATAAGATCCTTAAATATATTTAAAAAAATACAAAAAAGCTCATCAAAGCCGTTGGGTTCCATAACCCAAAATACTTTCTGCATTACCGCGTTCTATACTAACACGTTAGCCGAAATATGAGCCAGTTTTCGGTTTCCTGTGGTCTCAACTAAGTGCGTCGATATCTTTTTAAACAATCGACGCGCTTCTGGCTCCCATGGACTCAGTCTCTACTCCAAAAGGTACGAAAGTATAAGAATCTACGAGACTTTCATATTTTCGTCTTTTGTTGCTAAAAATAATATTCTTTTTTCGTAGATTAATAATAATGATGAAACAAACTATTCCTAGTCTATCATCGGAAAACGTTTTTAGGGCTATGTATATGTGATGTAAGCTCCAATGCATGTCATGGATGAAACGTGATACATAAATCGAGCTAAAATCTCTCGAACATCTAGTTTATTTTAAGTATTCGAATGGGAGTACCTTTTGTGCGGCGATGAGGTTGATAGAGCATAGTCGCGGCAGTCATCATGTCCCAAGGGCCTTTACCTCACTTCACTCTTTTGTTCGGGAGCCAGGACTCAATGGGCGATTCCCGCTGAAAAGTGGTTAAGTGGTTTACTAAAGCGGTATACTCATATGTTGATTTTGGAACGTGTTAAGTAACCGGAGTAATAACTAGAAATATTATCAGCAAATTCAGTGGTCTAGCAATACAGAAACAAAATATTCTCAGATGACAAACTTAACAGGGAGAATATATTTAAAGCATAGAATCGACGGTAAAGTGAATGGATATTTCTTTTATTATAAACTAGCTGACCCCGCGAAGCTTGTATCTGAGTTTAAAGTCAAAACGTCACCCATAGAAAATGTATGTGGAAACGAATTTTCTTAATTTCATCAAACACTTTTTCGTGAATTTTTCCATATTTTAAAGGTATTCTGCTATTCTTGGATTAGACTAATCCAACAAATCAATCATCAAAATCGGTCCATTCGTTCTTGAGTGAATGGTGTAAATAAGTTCGTTTTATATATTTAATTGAGAGATACAATTAATGATTATTAGAAATACGTCAGTATTTCTTGGACTTATTTCCTTGGAGTTACTGCAAGCAAAATCTCTGAAATATACCTACCTACTTACTTACGGTAAGATGTTTTGTAGTAATTCCAAATCTCTCCCACTAAGTAGGTATATTTTTCCATCGCCAAGTTCTTGTTGAATTGTGATTTTATGACGTTAATAAGGATTTCTAAGTACCTACTTATTATCTATATATTATATCTATAACATTCCGTCAAGTTAAAGTGTTCCATAGACAATAAGAAGGTACAGATAATAATATACAAAGATAAAGTCATGGTTATTGAATAGTCAAATTGCAGTCACATATAGCAAGTAATGATAATGATTATCGGGCTTGTTGCGATAATACAGATTTAGATAGCAGCCGCTACCGAGATAACCTCTTACATAGCTCAAAGCATATAACGCACCACCCTCACTGTACTGACAGCAAAAATGAGGACAACTTTGGAAGTAATAGGGAATATAATAAATCATAACTCAGGGAGCTTCAAGGAAAGAGCGTACCTTTCTTTAAAAGGTCGACAACGCACTGTGGCCCAACAGGCGTTGAGGTGTCCATGGTCGGTGGAATGCTTATCCAAAGTGAGCCACCTGTCCGTTTGCCTTCTATGCTATAAAAAAAATAAGTTTTTCTGTCTGTTGGAAATGGCTGAATTATAATATTGTGTTAATCATGACTAATTAGTAAATGAGAACAATAATAAGGTCAATCGTCAAACGCAATATCATCTTTAGAATTTTAGAATGTTTGGTATAGATAAGTACCTACTTACTTACTTACGTATTCAAGCAAAAAATACTTCACTTAATTTGTAGGCTTTTTCAGTTGTTTCGGGGCTCTAATTTAGAGGCGTATGAAAAGTAAATATGATATTCATTTTAATACGGTGATGGTCGTATAGGATTGAATAAATTTCTTTCAATTAGTTGTTTGCATCAACTAATGGTTAAAAGAATATTCAATGTAAATAAAGAAGCATCTCAAAATTCTTTTATTTTATTTCATTAAGTAGATTACAGCCGGCAAAAGACAATTATTTCTAATATCTATAAAATATTACCTTTATAAACTAAAGCATAATATCTTTTGCTGTCCTTACTGTATATAAATTAGAAGTTATGCAAAGCAGCATTCATTATTGGACATATACATTCATTGTCAGTGGCCACTGAACTAGACTGGTTATTATTAGATATTTAGTTTCTAACTAAATGACACATTCTATATAAATTACACTACACTAATAAAGTTAATAAAATATTTCTAAACTCAGCTGTTGTACTATTAAGTACTTAAGTTGTTAATAAAGCTATTATTAATACAAAAAATCACATAGGAAGTAAAAATAAAATTAGAACATTGAATAAACAGGTCTATAAGTGGTCTTTATTCAAGTTAAATATCCGATTACCTTTATTCTTATTTAATGCACTGAAGTTTACTACAAAAATTATTCTATATTTTTTTTTGCTAACCGTACATGGTGGATTTCTGAAAGGATCTAAGGAGGGTGGTAAAGCCTCGAGGATGCGCCCAAAGCGGGAGGCGAGGGCCGTGACGTCACGTCCTATCTCGGCAGCCATCTTGGATTATCTCGTACCTGCGGGGCGCGGGGTGCCCTGAATATCGACCGAAGCTGAGTACATTTCTCATGAAAAATATAAACACTCAAGAATTTGATAGATAATATTATTTATTATGAAGATAAATAGACTTCATACAGACTTCATTCATAAATTAAATATTTAGTGTGCCGCATGGTACTTAAAACATTTAGCTTACATTAACAAAAACTTTCATGTTTTGTAAGTATTTAAAAGTTAAATTTATATTTATAATATAAATAAAGTTTTGTGCTAATTTTTTCCCAAATTTATAAAGTTTTGTGTAACATGTCTATCTATGAGGGAGGTCTGGCCACCGGGTGTCAGCGCGTGCCTCTCACCGGCCCTCCAGTCCCGGAACAACAGTTCCTAGGTGCGCATACGCAGCTGCCACGACACGCGCTCTTAATGACTACATTGTTTTGAGTGTTTGCATCGTGGTGGTCTACAATTAACGTCGATCACCACTTCAATTTCCCTGTAACCATTATTGTATAAGTGCTTGTCCTTTTAGATTTTTATTTGCGCAAGTTTTTGTATGTTTACCTTAATGACACTCATATCATTGTTTGGATTATGCAACAAGTAGTGCATATCCTAGTACGAGTATTTATTGTATCTAAATATATAAAATATTGAAGTACTTTACCATTACTCTATAACTTAAATTTAAAAGATATAAATATTTCGCTCATTTCATAACACACAGTAAAAAGTATTGTAAGAATCCATCAAATTACTTTCTACAGTAATATAATTCTACTTATTCGCTTACATTTAGAATAGTTATCCTATGTTATATTTGAGGATGAAAGTAGAAAAAATAATTATAATTAATCAACTTCAAATCAGAAAGTCTTTAAAAGTAGGTAATCATAAATTCGCTTATTGTTTTAAATAAATAAAACTAACTAAACTCGTCATTCGTGTGGGTAAAAATGAAACGCGAAATCTTGTAAAAGAATAGGGATAATCTTATGAAGCTTATTTTTATCAAATAAGATGCAAACGGGCAGAAAGCTCACTTACGAGAAGCAGACCCATGGACAAACTCAACGCCTGTTTGGCCACGGGTGCGTTGCCGGCATTTTAAAGAGAGGTATGCTCTTTTATTGAAGTCCTAAGTCGTAATGGTTCGGCAATACCTCGGAGGGCAGCTGGTTTCACAGAATGGTGGTGCGCGGCAAAAAATGCTATAGAAAATGCTCAGTTATGGAACAACGAACATCGATGTGATACGGATGAAATTTCGTATTTTGCCTTGACGTTCGAAGACGAAACTCAGCTGCTGATATTAATCAAAACAACTCCTCTGAACATTCCGCATGATAAATGAAATAGATGATGCAGTGGGAACCTATATCTCTACGCAATGTGCGGGAGATAGCATCAAGTGTCGTAGCCAGATGCATGTACAGATTGAATTAATATAAGTAGGTACATATAAAAAAGATTGAAATACATTTTAATGAATAAGTACATATATGTACGGTCTTCCCTAACACAAGCTCTCTGAACTTAAAAGGGAAGACCTTCAATTTGTAGTAACTAAAAAAAATGCTTATAATAATTTTTTTGAATTTTTTCGAATAGGTTGTTCTACCTATATATATATATATGTCTTCCTACGGTTAAAACAGTAATTGTTTAAGTTTATAAAGATAACTAAAATATATAAAATATCTTTAAGTTCACAGTTAATTCATGCAATATTTTTTTCTTTCTGATAATAATATAATCAGATCCAGGAACTAAGTAAGTTGAATTTTTGACAAATGTAATTTGTATTGAAAATTCTGACCTAAACATTTGTAAACACATAAAAGTTGTAGCGCCGAGTGCGGTAGTAAAGACAAACGTAGTGTTTTATCACTCAATTGATGTAAGTATATTACGCTATATATATGGTGTATAAAATAAAGCTGTGGCATATTCGCGGCAAGATGTTTTCATATTTTCAATGAATCTGAATTGTATGAGCAAGTTCCGTAAGCCTTAGAGTTAAAAAATAATTAGTAGATACGTATTTATTTCCTGCATATTTTACTAACAGGTAAGGAGGATTACGGACTGACCATATTCTTATGGTCAGTCCGTAATCTGGCCTACTAAATTTAATAAAATTGAAAACATTTCTATTTGTTTTTCAACATTTCAGCCCAGATTCACATACTCGTACTTTAAATAAATATATGCAACTCGTCAAAACCGACATCTTTGTCGAGTTGGTAACCATAATACTTCCTGCATACCGCGTTCAATATCTAAATAGTCTCAATAAATAATTTAAGTAATAATAATTAATAAAAAATATATAGGAAAATTAGTGTATGTATTGAAATCAAATCCTTAACTGCTACCGAACGTTAATTTAATAAAAGTCGATCGAAGCGGTCCATTCAGTCGCTACTGCGTCTGAGCACGTAGCATTCATTTGTTCAACGACACAGGGGCTCTTATTATGCACATTTATCAACTCATACATACAACCTTTAATATATCATAAGTACACAATTTATTTCTCTCTATTTCATTTAATTTCATCTAAATTATAACTTATGCTAAAATTTTAAAAGATACAATTTAATTAGAACAATCATTTGGAAATAAATTACAACAGTAATTATTGTTTGCTGATGTACTGCAATCACTGGCCGTAGGCCACGCTTTATATAGCTATAGATTTCTAAGATAAACTTAGAAATGGATCTTATAATATATAATATAATTCTATCATATTATACTATATTATAATATGATAGAATTTTATTATACTATATTATAATATGATAGAATTTTATTATTCTAATTAAAAAAAAATAAGACTGCAAACAGAGGTATATATTTAATTTCTCTTTATAGACGTGTACAAAATTATCGTTTAGTAGAGTTATGTATTAGTAATTGTCTCTTGTACTTTGAGATCAAAACTGCACCAAAATAAAAGACACAAACAAAAACAGTGACGTGTGGGAAGATGAGTTTGTACTTTCGTGGTTTTGTATAGATTAAACACCTGTTTGAATCGGTGTCGTCTTCGCAAACAAAGATGTCACACTATAAAACTTATTCATAATGGTCGGAGGCGTGTCGGTCTTTTGAAAAAGGTTAAAGCGTCATGTTACAAAACAACGAATATGACATTTCAATTATCCGCGATTTGTGGCAGTCTTTTTCATCGTTAACTAAATTCTAAGAAGCTTGTGGACTCTAATTTCAAAAATTATGCAAATTACTTATGTTGACATTTGAAGTATAAAATGAGGTGAAAAATAAATAACGCATTAAATAAGAATGGTAGCACCAAAACTTTGAGTCGGCTTAATTTACTTCCAATTTCACAAAGGTGAAGGCATTACAGTTTCTGTTTTACTAATTATTTTTCTTAAATATCTATTATTCTGATAATAATTCTGGCTATACATGACTGAGTTAGTTTTACAAGAGTTTTGCAAGAGCTGAACAGCGGTTTTAGTATAAATTCAGTATCATTGAAATAATTTTTAAGTCTTATAAGTTTATGGTTTTTGTGTTTATGTTCATTTTGTTTGCAACAAAAATACAATATAAGTGTATACTAGGTATTACAATGGATTTCAGCTTTTTTAGTTTTGTATGCTATATCATTTCACTGTCAATTTAAATGATTGAAAGCTAGAACGAGAACACGCGTCGAAAAAATAAATCACTCGTTCTCATAACCGCCCACCATTAATAAAACTCTTTAAAATATAATAATGTCCACAAAGGTAGGGCCACAAAGCTCGACCTATAAAAAGGCATTTATTATAGCGACAATATATCGAACACAAAAAGATAGTGTGACAAAGAAGCGTACTTTTTAATAATATTGTCATTTCTCAGCAGCAGTGGACTCTTTCAAAAAGTCATAATACAATAATTTATTTCTTTATAAGAGTTTTTTCTCTGTGGGAGAGTAAGCCAGGTGAGCACGGGTTAAGTGATATTGAAGGCTTTGATACAACCTCTGTTTGATACGACTATATTTATGTAGATTTGTTAACATTTTCGGAATGCTACTTGTTTATCTTGGACCTATTCAAAAATATATAACCTTCATCTTAAGAGGATGTAATTTTAAAATATTTGTTCTTTATTCAATGCTGTTGCATTTAATACCTACACCCTCACTTGGAATTTGCCAGTATCGCCACGATATATTTTTAATCATAAGACTAAGTCTTAAATTTTCTAAAATTCTTATTTTACGTTATTTATGTTATGAAATTTTAACTGTCAATAATAGTTAAGTAAGATAGATAGTAAATAATTTATGGTTTGTTATCTTTTCACCACGAAGGAAAATTGGAACTTCAAAAAGGTCGTAGACTACTTATTATCTTAATTCAGGCAAGTTGTTGCAGGAGCTAGTCACTTATAAAAGTTACATGGAAGTTATCTATATTGATGAGCTTAGCGCCTCTCAAACATCGGGGTGCCATCTACCTGTGCCAACAATGTCACAAGGGAAACTGCCTCTTTAATCGTCCACTATGAATTATTGCTACCCCTTAGAGATATTTCATCGATTTTATTGTGGCTCCAATGTCAACTCCGTCTCGACAACGCTATAAAGTTTCTCCTTAATTTTTTACACATTTCGCAATATTTATCTTCGCTCGATCGTCGCTATCAGGCTTCGTCGATGCCTGTTACTCATAGTTGTCAAGTAAACAGTTCTTCATAGTGCCTGCCCGAATATAGTTTTTAAGAAATTAGTACTTTGTTAAGATAATTTTTTGTTAATAGTTTATTATGATCGTCGACGAAACGGCAAAAATTTCTTTTGTAAAGAAGACATGCATGAACTTTCATTGTTTAAGAACGTAACAAAAATTTTATGCGTAAAAAAAGTATACTTAATAAAAATCATTTTGGAACAAAAACATTTCTTAAATCATAGAGCTAGGTCACCGCTGACCATAGAGTAACATGGTCACGTATAGGTACAGATCCAGTAAATCCTGTCACCTCCCGGGCGCGTTCTGGGAAGCCGCATGAAGTCGTCACGCGGCGCCCCGTCGGGACGGTAGCTCGCGGGCGGTCTGACCCCCTTAATTAATTTTAATCTTACCTGTGCTCCTAAGTCCTAATGTCATTGCTATTTCCGTTTAAACTATGGGAAATATTAGGAAGAGACAATATATCCCTTACGTATTGACAGCCAACTATTGAATCGATTTGAAATTATGAGTGAAAAGAACTGCCCTTTTTAACTGTGTGTTCCAAGTCACATAAAATCTACGACATGGACCAAAAGTTCAAAGTATGCAATATTTGCCTGCTATCCAAAAGTCTATAGACAACCTACATCAAATGTTTTAAAATTTAAAAGCATTTCTATTGCAATTCAAATGTTTCAATTAAATATACGTAACGATTTTTAGAATTGACGTTAAATAGAGATGATGAAGATTAGATTTTTGTAATATAAATCCGCCAAACTAGGAATTCCTGATGTCATTTTAAATTGATTGATTATTCATATATGTATTTGATATTTGATCTGATAGGTCAAAGTGACTTAAATAATAGCGACTAGCCTAACAAAATAATGGGATCTCAGATTATCCTATAAATTAACATTACAAGCCAAATCAATTACTTACATATATAATAATAACAGGATAATGAACAATTGTATAAACTTAAAGCGATATTTTTTGTACTCAACTGACTTTGAAAGTACATACTTAGAAGTCCTTAAAAATCTATGGTAATACGTGTTATACATATTATTTTTCATTTTAAAAACATTGAAATCAATGCAATGATATTGATGATGATATTTATTTTAAACATATTACTAATATCCGCTTCAATTAACATTGGCCTACAAATTTTATAGACCTGTTTGTTAATAAATAAAATTATGAAAATGTTATTTATCGTTTTACTAATATGAATAAAGTTAAGAACGGAGGAAGTTTGCGTGTAAGAGCTGAAGAACTTAAAATTAAACGGAGCATTGTTAACTGATGTTAGATTCTATACCTACCAATCTTTATTCCTCCTTATACATATAACAAAGATGAAGTTGTTAGTTTTAGCTACTTAACCAATTTTGAGAAATGTTCGTGTGATTTTATAATAGATACTATAATAGCCATTAACCAATAAAATGCAATGTCATGGATTTCAAGACTTGGTCACGCCATTTAGGGATCAATTTGCGTATGCAGATCCCAACGTAACAAATTAATGACCGTTTCTGATCGACCCTTCGCTTCTAAACGTTCGTTTAATGTTCCGTTACAAAATGTTTGATTTAATGTAGAAATATTTTATTATCATGGAACAATTACTACAACCAAACTATTCAAATAGAGCTTAAGTGCTATGAGACAATAATTTAAAAAATATCAGATTATATAATAATGTAATGAAATAAAAGTAATGAAGAATTTGCTTGTTTCTGTGTGTAACAAGACTATTTTTAGTTTTTGATATAGCACTATATTTAGTATCAAAGCTGAAATCGAACCAATACTTGGCTCCTCATAGATATAATAATGTAAGTACCTAATGTGTTTTTTTAGGCAAGTTTTTGTGTTTTTGTTCATAAAACATAATATTTACCCTAATACTTATAGGTATACTTATTTTATAGCTTTACGTTTTATGCGAAAAATCTAAATCCCTACATTTTCTATCGCTGCGTAAGTTTATAGGCCTTTTACAGTTTTTTTCATTAAGTTAACTGCAAAATAATCGCTAAAGGCGAACGTTCGCACAATTCAGCCGATCATAAAATTGAAATTGCGTTTTCGACATCACGCCCCAACGATTAGAATGTGTCGTAATCTTTGTCAACGAATTAAACTTTGACCGAATTAGGTTCGCGGGTAACGCGTTCACATCGTTAAATTATCTCGTATTGCAATAAATATGTCGCTATTTTGATATAATATCGGAGTGTTTGGAAACATGGAGGCGCCATGACGAATTCTATTAGCGTGCCGTGCTGTGTGGTTCCGTCACTCATTTTTTTTGTAAAATTGTTCAAAATCAGTTGCCCGAATACAAAGAGCTTATAATTGATTTATTCCCTTTTTCTTGTTTGATGTTGTTACTTAAATCTGTTATATTGCATTTTTGTTTTGCTGTTGTCAATCAGCTGCGAGGAATGCGGAACATTGGGTAGTTTTTGAAAATGGTTTGAAGTTTAGTATGAAATAATTGCAAATGTATCCAAAAACATACAAGTTTGATAAACGTAGGGTTATTTCTTTTTTATTAAAAAAAAATGTAAAAAACCAAAAAGGAGGTTATCAATTCGACGTCTATTTTTTACGCCTTCACGTTTCAGCCGAATATTGTATAAGTAGGAGAAATACCAAAAAAATTGTCATATACAGACGAAAATCTGGCTTCATGGCTACATATAAATTAATTATTAATGATTTATTTTGCAATGTTACATTCTTCAATATTAATTTTAATAGCAACTGTCGGGTGGGAAAATTCAAGGATGTCAGTAGAGATTTTTTGTCGGCATTAACTTGTTAAATGCAAAGATATAAATCTTTGGTTAAATGATATTAAATGGTATTCTTTTAAAAGGTACATAAGATATATTTTTAAATAATATAACAACGTTGATTTTTTTATTTTAACTTCTCAGATGTTTAAATTTTTGAGTAACCTCTCACGCGTTATAAAATCCAGCAAACATGTTATGTATTTACGGCAGAATATAATGCAGAATATTTAATGTTGAAAGCTTTCATTCTTTGTTCCGCAAATTCACCAAAGATACCCTTTGTGTTTCTAGACAAAGACATCAAACGGGCGCAAACTAAGGGTTTTTTGTTGTCGGGATCAACTAAAGCCACTTTCATTTGTAGTACTATTGGAGCGAAAGGATTTAAGGATACATAATCGAAATGTTACGCCTCTGAAATAATCTTTTAAGTTGTACCTACACGTTACTAAACATTGCTTGTTATAATCATAATAAATTAATTTTAATAAATAGAACCATTCAGTTATATACAAGCCGCGCTTAGTAACATACAGGTAGGTAATAAGTATACTTACAATGATTTTTAAAACTTTTTTAAGTAAGATGGTAGAATTTGAGGTTAAATACACCTAATAGGTGTAGGTAACATAAACATTTAAAAACCTCAGTAAGTCTTTAATAACGTACCTAATACCTATAATCTTACACAATACCTACCTATAATCCTAAAGATCAATTAGCTACCTGTTACCTGCGATTTATAACCCCCGACGGAAAAAAGTGTATTATAGCTTTGACGTTTCTGTGTCTGTGAGTCTGTATGTGCATCATTGCTCCTAAACGAATGGACCGACGAGGTTTTTTGATTGAAAGCTGATGTGATTGATATTTCTGCGGGTTTTGTCTCACCACCCCTTTAGCTTGCTTTATCTGCTGCGCTATTTTAGGCACTTTAGGTCTTCTACGAATCTCCTCATTTCTGATTTGATCGCGCAGAGAGACGCCGTAGCTCGCTGCGCGACACGTAGTCTGTTCACAAGACCCGCTGTTAGCCATCACGTCTTAGTAGGTACCATAGATAACGCTCTTCGTAGACTTTTGTTTTTAGACTTCGTGGAAGCGTCTTTGATGACGGGTTCGGTTTCAGTTTTCCGAACCCAACCGAGTTGGATTCCTCGATACTCGTAGTCGGACTTGCACTGGATCGTGTTTCCAAGATTTACAAACGTTTTTTAGGAGTATGGTAAAAACAACATATAAGTGTCAAGAATGTGTGAAAAAATTATATAAGTATTTTACATTTCACAAAATGGGATTCTGTTTGTACAAAATAAGTACCTACTGTTAAAAATATTTGTGGTTTTAGAGTTTCTCATTTTAATTAATCTTCTCATGTGTAGACTTTGACAACCATTCGGGCGGTTGTCAAAGTCTACAAAATATGAATGCCCAATGACCGCTGGGTTGCCATAATCGATCCTTGTGTGGCTATATCCAACAAAAGAAAGCAATAAATTCTAATACAACAAAACGTCACCGCATTTGTTATGCAATTAATAGGAAAATGATTTAGGTATACATTCATTTTATGTATGAAGTAAGTATGAAGTGTGTTTGTGTGTTAGGTACTTCTTATATTGACTGTATTATACTACTAAATAAAAATATACAAATTTTACGTACCTACCTACTAGCTAAATAGACACAAGAATAAAACCATCGAATGTCGAACTTTGAAAACTTTTAAATATAGGTACATACCTACTTAAAAAAAATATTACTCTAAAATGAAACCAAATTCTCCAAAGACATATTCAAAGCTTACTATTAAAAGATCATTAGCCTGTCACTGCCTACCTGCCTATTCATTATGCTGTCAAAATATTTCTCAATTTTTTTTCAAATTCCTGTGAATCTATCGAATTGTCGATCGACGTCTCAATTCGCAACAAAGAGATACATTTGTCATTCTCTATTAGACGATATTGTTGGAAAGGCGTTGAATATTAACTTTTACTTATTCGTGACGTAAACACAAATTGTATGTAGGTATTTGTGGTTTATTTATTGGTTATCCCCAGACAATAGGGTATATAAAGTATTACGCTACTTTTGGTTATCCTAGTAATTGGCAACATTGTCAAGAACGGTTGATTATATAATGAGGTACCTATAGATCAAAATACGCTATTCTATTTAATACTTATTAACATACCTAACCCATTGTTGCATTATATTTTATTTTTTATAACAAAGGATTATTTATAACTTCTATATGTAAATAAAACAATAGTTTTATAAGTGAATCAAGTCTTATGACTTATATACTTTTATACCTATAAAGAAAATATACATACCTACTTTTTTTCAAAGCATGTTTTAAACATCAAAACACAATGATGAATTAAAATTTGTAGTGAAGTCAAAGAGCAACTAAATAATGTCTATTTTAATGTCTAAATGTTTCTTGAGAATAGTTTTAGACAAGTTTTCTATACGGTTTCAGGAAAATTAATTAAATTATTTAAGTTAATAACATACAAAGGTAGACGTTGACTTGCGGAAATAAGCCCGTTTTTACATATCTTATATACATACAAAGGAATATAGATTACGTGTGAAAGTAAGCAATAAAATTGTTAAATACAAACGCGAATACAGCGTTAAATAAAAATCGCATTGTAATCCGCTATTGGCCGTAGATAAGGAAGGTTTGTGACAAGGCAAGAATTATGTGCTCCAGAGGGCAATTTTTCTTTCCCAGGATTTATTTTCGTAATTTATTGAGGATCTGCCTGTATCTGGACTAACCTGGGATGGTTCTAGCGATTCTAGCAATTAAAAACTTTATTGTTAGGTTCCCTGCGTTCTTGGGAAATTTTCTGATTTGCACTAGGTAGGTATAGGTATATATAAAGGCTGTGATGTAATATACAGAATAGAAAGTCTTTTTATTCTGTATATTATACACATGTAGACAAAAGACTTAAGAATTAATGTAGGTACAAATTTATTAAGTATCTAATCAATCTGTTGTTTTGTATTATACCTATCTAGGTACTTCATATGATTACAATTCGTATTTTTTTTTAAATACTAAAAAGTTTTTCATCACTAAACAACTGAAATAAAACACGTTTAAACAGTATTTCAATTGACTTTTCTGTCTGGAAAAATACGACTCCTCTAGGATTTTATTATAAGCTTAGATATTAAATACAGTTAACTTAATATAGTCACACTATCAAATTATTGGTTTATTTTAAATAATGTTAAGTCATTTTGCTTGCATATTGTATTTTGATGTGCTTAATCATGAATTGCGGTGACAAAAGTATTTCGTTAGCACAGACATCAAGAGTCGGCTTAATACCAGCCCCTGCCCCTCGACCGCAGTCGTAAATTTAGGGTTTCATAAGACCAGATTGGAGATAAGACACAGTGTGGAGAGAGCCCGGATCAAATGCGAACCTTTGAATTGCCATAGACAATAAAAATAACGCCAGCGCATCTGCTGATTTCTGCCTTCGAACCACAGAATTTGTCTTGTTTACATAAAATACGAGGCGATAGCGATCGGGTCTTCACCAAAATCGTGAAAAAATAAACGTCATTTGCAAGCCTAGAAATACGAAACAGTCTAAAAAAAATTAAACTCTCAAGAGACACACAATAGGGCATTATGATTTTAACAAGTTCCACAATTGTTCCACTATTATGACGCGTGTATTATGCTTTACTAAGGGTATTTGGGCGCCTTTGTGGCTCGGTATTGACAAATAACTTAAGATTCACTCTTAAGTGGAAATAATGGAGGATTAGCGAACAGAAATTTTTTTGCTTCCTTGTTAGATGGCGCCACTGGCCCGATATTGCATTAATCTGTATTCGGCAGCTCGAGCCTTCTATTTTTATAGTGAAAGTATTGAAAATATATCAGGTGGAAGTTTCACGTTGGCCGAGAAAAGAAGTTTACGTAACAAAAAATAAATAAACACAATAGAGTAGGTACGTTCTAGATCTCTTTGAATACTTTTCTTGCGTAATTATAGTAAGCATTGAAACTTTGGCATTCGAGACTTTCTGTCATCGCGATTTTATCTCCGCACCAAACGTGTTCGAGTGGTCGATTTCGCTAAACTATGACTTATAAAATTTACATCAAAGCGTCGTATTCAGCGCATCAGAGCGGGTTACAGAACTGGGGACATATATTTAAAGCTTCAGTAGATAGGGGTGCAATAATTTTGACAATGACTAGCAGCCTTACCCGGGCGGGCGTAGGCGCGGAGCACGCGGGGTGCGAGGGGCAATCTGCGCACTAAATCACGCTACGAATAAAATTTATGGCGCCGAGATAAAAACTCGCAGCTTTTCTCTTTTACGTTCCTTCGGCCGGCCCGCGCGCCCCGCGGCTCCCCCGCGGAAAATCCATAGGGATTTTTCCAAGTGTTCCAGCGGCGGCGTATGTGAGGTCGAAACGATTTTGTTTTATGCTTATTGCCGGCTTGATGTTTTGTTTGCTAAGTTGCACAGATAAGGCTACTGAGATTGTACTTTGGGGTGGACTTGTGCCATTGTCTTTACATTTTCGATTATCTCAAAAATCTAATTATAAAATTACTTAAGTTATTATAAAATGAAGTTATCTGATTGTTGAATATTTTACAGTAACCTAGCTACTTAGGCTTTATAAATTTTTGATATAGCATATTAAATGTGAAGTCCTGGGTTCGAATCCTACAAGGCTGATCATACACTTGCCTGTAATGAAAATGGTTATTGAAACAGACGCATAAGTGTGTCTTAGCTAGACAAATTTCTGCGAATCCCACTAGGGGTTACGGCATTACATTTACAAATTACATTATTGTTTGGAACTTCAAATAACGGACAAAAACCCGTAAACAAACAGTTATTACAAGTACCTACTTCGTACTTCGGAAAAAGAACGTGCGTTATATTTCAGAATTGAAATCCTTAGAAAGCATTAAAAAAATAAACTACTTGTTCAATTAACATAAGGTAGTTTAGGTACCAAGTGTACCTACATAGTTAAGTTCCTTGTCAATACCAGTATTAAAAAGAATAGGTACCAATCAATAGTTGGATATTAAACATTGAAGCCATTATTAAAATAGGAACCGGCTTAAGCAGCTGCGAGCTTAAAGCTTCTGAGTAAAGCCTTATTTCCAACATTGTGGTTTGATTCCTTCAACAAAAAACATCACATTCATGTCAATCCGATTGTCTTACTTATCAGTACTCAATCAGTGTTTACATTATTATAACGGCGTGATCTCCGTCAAAATAATGTCCCTATTAGACTACAAAACATTTTCAAAGGAACTACAACAAAAAATGACAAAAATATCGTCGGCGGAGATTAGATACTTGAGAGCAAGGCCATCTGTGGATATTGAGACCATCACACGAGATAGCTTATCAGACGATCTCTACTCAGATTTTGTCAAGAAAAAGCAAAAGAAAAGGCTCCCATTTATAGTCACAGCATAGAGTACAGAGTGCACGCCACAATCGCATTAGTTCGGCGGCTGTCGAACGCGATGATGATTTGAATTTCCATTGTTTATGGTGGCAGACATGTGTCAAAGTTCGATTGGAATTTAAATTCGGCTCCTTTGTTGTCTATTTTTTAGCTGGTTGTAAACACGGCATGGTGATGTTCCAATTTGGTTACTAACCAATGGAAGGTTGTATCACTCTCAAGAGAGTTCGATAATATTTTTGACGTCGGTATTTCGGATGAATAATTACAAATCATCCTGGTATAAGCCTCTGTTCTACGTATTTCAAACAAGATGGGCTTGAAATCCAGTTAGATGTCAGACATTTCCCGCAGCCGGAAAGTCGGAACTTCAAAGCATCTGGTAAATTACCAAACACAGAGGGCACGATACAAAGCGGCAGCCATTTTGTTCCGACACTTTTCAAAATTGGAACGTGACGGTTGCGAACGTGGACCAGAGACAATGATATGAAAAAGAAAAATGTAAACGACTCTATTTTAAGCCCAGATACGGCTATTTTATATAGGCCTTTTCATACGCACGCAATTATGACGTGTTTTGATTTTATTGTTATGCACAGGAGGGTTGAGAGTGGCGTGTGGATGAATAGACTGTTTTGCTGTTTTGGTATTCAGAGCTGTTAATTTAAAAGTGCGTTCTTGAACCCTTTCAGAGGCATTGTATCTTTGTGTGCTTTGTACAGAGATGGTTTATCTGCCTCGCGGGGTACATAAGTACTGTTTTTTCATTCAGTAATGCTTTTACATTTGAAAAGGGGTTAAATGTTATTCAGACTGGCAGCCCGTTTAAAAAACTTGTGGGTGTTTGAAGTATTTGAAAATGCCTATTACTTATTTTGTTCTCAATCCAAATCAAAGAATTATAGAATACCTATCTATTAATATTAGTGTAAAAGTAGTTCACATACTTCGGGCCGCTAAATGAAGTTCTATCGCCACCTAGATAATTTATTCTGTCCTTTGCAAAATATAAATTTTTTATAATACTTCCCTGGATATCGTATTCAATATTTCAATAGCGATTTATGAAATCCCTTGAACTAAATGGCACTTAATTATCTAAATTAATTAATCGAAATTAATTTTCAAAATAAATTTGCCCATAGGTACCTACCTATACCTACTACTATTAATACCTACCTACTGCTATAATATCTTGGTAGGTAAACCTTTAGGTATGTAGTGTATCCACACGAAAACTCACGCCGTCTTCATTGGTATTTGATTATGTACCGACTAGAAATAGGTACCTATCTACTCTGTGTAGGTAACTCCAACTGCCGCATCAGCAGCTGCTGATGTGCAGGGATACCCAGGTGGACATTATATAGAGGGTCATCTGAATACTAGGTAACAATATTTCACAATTCATTCACCTCATAAGTCACTCATAAGACACACTTTTATAGATAAACTAGGTAGGTCAAAGTCAAAATATATTTATTCAGTGAAATCATATTTGATCATTTTGAATCGTCAATTTTTCCTAATTTATAAGAAAGATGAAAATTATAAGCCTATGAAATATGAATCAAATGAACTGACCACGTCTGCACTAATCAAAATTAGGGCCAATAGTAGTTAAAGATATCAGTAATATTAGGTAGGTACGTACCTACCTACTCTTTAGTTTAATGTATGAAATCACTCTTTTTAATGTTAGATATTATTTTGTGCAATTACCTGAGTATTTAAAAATATGAAAGTGAAAACTCACTATAGGTACCTACAGTCAGAGCTTAATAATTCTAATAGGAATAGTCTATTTTCTATTCTAATCGATCTTAACTATTAGCCTCAACAAATCTACGCAATATACCTAAACGCAATAGTGCTCTTATTTCTACAATAGTTAATGACAATTGTATAGCCAAATCTGCTTAATACAAAAACATTTTCATCCCACCATACATCAACCTACGCCGCGCTCGCGCGACTGACGCTCTGGCTTCCCGCCCAAAAAGAGAAAAAGAAAATTTAAAAGTCACTCCCATCGGCCCGCCTCTGCTTGCCGCCTGTAAGTCTAACCATCCAATCAGAGAGCGCGCAGCTCAAAGCGTCGGCCGCAAACGCCGAACCTCGCCGAACGAATCCGACTAGCACGCTCACAACAAAAAATCATGCGACTGGTTTAGTGTCGGGTTGCGTCCCATCGACGCCGCTTCGCGTATCGTGCTATAGTACACCGCGCCTGCGCAAATGAACTAAAAACCATTTCAAAACATCGCTATAATCTCATTTACACCATTATAAATTTACTAAGTGATCTGTGATGAAAATGAGTCTGCGGACGGAATGGAGCACATTTCAGTGTTTATCAGGCCGTTGTTAGTGATTAGTGACAGTGAACGACAATTAAGTGATACGAGCCAGATAACATTTAAGGTACCTATTTATCAGTTATATATTTCAATCAGCTCCGATAATCGGAAACACCGAATCGAATTACTGTTCAAAGTGTAACACATTTCTGTTTACTGAGACACACTACTGTAATTAAACTTTAATTTAATATCTAATATAAAACCTACAACTACATTTTGTAGTTTCATAATATTGACAATTTACAATAATAAACATAAATACGAAATTTTAAAAATCTCTTATAGTTTTGGAGAACATAAAAAGAAACCCCAAAGTCTACCTTACATATTTTCTTATGGGAAAATAAGATTTTTTTCTGTTAACCTAATTAGGTAGGTCATATAATTTATGAAGAAAATATATTATCTCGTATCTGTCCTTTATAATAATATGTGATGCTATATGAAATAATTTTAATTGTTCCGACGGCAGCAATTCATGCAGCAATAATTTAAAAACTAGCTATTGCCTGACACTTAGCGTGTATGCTATAAAAACTAAAAGAACTTTATATTATACTAATCCAAAGTCTGGACTGAAGCTAGACAAAAATTCATCAATATAAGTTCATCAATTCATGCGTGAAAGTAACATATACATGATATACATTAATAGTCGTATTTAATTGAATTTCTTTGGTGAGTTATTAAATTGTACCTATATTAACTAACTTTAATATAAATGCTTAAACTCGAAAATTTTATATGCAAACACAATGTTAGATAATTTATCTGCCCATATAGGTAGGTACCCATTATATTTGAAAAAGTTGATTACAATATAAGTTTGTTTTGCATGTTTGTTACACGATTGTTAAGCCAATTGGGAACCTATTTGAATGATTCTTTTTTGTTTGATAGGTTATTTCTTTTAAGTTTTATTAAAATTGATTGGGAAATTTTGAAAAATTCCACAAAAACTAAAAATGTAACCTACCAAGACGAAATGTTAGTCCCAATCTATGCTCATTGTTACTGTCAGACTCGGGAATGTTTAACTCAAAAGTATGAAATAAAATAGTTTAAAAAAAATTACAGTAAGTAGGTACTGTGACGTCATTTTTTTTTCAATAAATTGGTTTGCTTGTTGATCCAAAAAAATATAGTTAACGGAACATTTTCATTAATATGTAATGTCAATTCAGTAAAAGGCAACGACCTATAAATACTCCACATTAATCGGTCAATTCCTCATATATGGATATGATGATGTTTAAAGTATTTTTGCATACAAACTAACTTGTACCCGCGAAAACATCTGCATAAAATGAGATAGTGTTTAGCTGGTGTTGCCAGTTAATATTTTTTAATTGTTGTCATTTATCTTATCAAATACGACACCTAGTTGAGTGTTTTGAGAAATCGTAATAATCGTACTTTCGCATTAATAAATTATATAAATGCATGGTTTATCTTAATTTATGCATATTTTGCATTACAGCTAGATTTAGACTGATTTTTTTAAAATATAGTTTAGATTATAAGAAATAATGTTTAAAATATTTAGATATACTAAAAATCTGTTGTATTAGGTATATTACCTGTATTAAATGCTGCTGGATGCGTGTGCATAGTTACTCACTGGAAATTATTCAGTGATTGAGACGTGATGATATTTTTTTTGGTTTATTTCAGTCGAGCTCATCGTCCTTGAATTTAATAATAAATATTTAATGTTGCCATTATTTTGATTTTTGCATTTGTAATTAATTTAAATGCACTTGAGATGCTTAATTATTTAATTTAATGTATGTTAATGCAGTTCTAGCACATTTTAAATTGAATTAAAATAATAATTTGTGAAGTTTTTAAAAAATCAAAAATAGCAAAAATAATCATAAACTGTAGAATCTTTTTATATAGTTATTGTTTTTTTCTATACTACTTTTAGAAGGTATTAAGTATGTGAATAAGTCTACTTATCATAAAGTAGGTAGGTATAATGAATAAATAGGCAGACAAGTATCAACTCATACATTCTTATTTAAAAGAAATATGACTTTATAATAATTATACATGTCTAAATCACACATTTATCATCACCTGGGGGCTAAAACATTTAAATAATATCTTAAAAAGGTAGATTAGTGTCTTACCTAAAATCTTAAGTGTGAAAATTAAAAAAAAATATTAATTTTAAATCAGCGGTCTCATAATATTATTTCTCATAATTTATATATTACTTTTAAATGACTACAAATCTAATTTATTATGCAAATGACATTCACACAGATCAGATATACTATCGAATCGTTGACGTTTTGCAATGTTTATGTATTAAAATGAATGATTGGATATTAATAGATAATTTATTATCCAGTCTCTAATTCAATAAAAACTGGAACAGATTTATAAGAAATCAATCTACTTATATGAAATCAAAGATTTTTCATACAAAATTAAGGATCACTAGTTACTACTTAAAAAATACTAGTTGTTTTCGTAATTAAATTAATTGACGTAAAGTTATAAAAAAAATTAACGCAGGAAGCGTTTAGAAATAAATTTTGCGATTAATTGCAAGGAAAATAGTACAAACAACTGCTAAAACTGTTCGTAGTACTATCAAACAGGGTGCGTACAGAAATCTAAGCAATCCGACTCTATTTAATTTAGGTATATGGATAAGAGAACTTTTATTGACGGTACGAAGTTCGCCAGGTCAGATAGCTTTATAAAAATAAGAAATATATTGAATTGCCCGTTTTAAATAGCAGGGTAGGTATAACTATTTGTTGTTTGTAGTGTAAAAATAATTAACTAAATGAATAATAAAGAAATGTATTTAACGATGGAATTTATAATTTTTTGTCCTGGTCCTCTGTCAGATTGTCTTATCTCGTTCGTGTGTTTGTTTCGAATAATCTCTAAAACTAAATCAATTACCTATGTTGAAATTTTTACTGGCAGATAGTGTAAAAGAAGTTACAAAGGTGGATGTGAAACAGGTAATGAATGATTTTTGTCTCTTGATGCCCATCAGGTCAATGATGATAAAATTTGTGTTTGTATTAAATCTTGCCCAGTTAAAAAGATCACACTCGAAATATCAACTATAATATGGCGAGCGGACTTTTTGTACCACCTTACAAAAATTTAAGTTTTGTGGACTAATATGAAGATTTCATAAAATATACAGAAGCGTACCGAAATATATACAGTGTAGGTATTATAATCACTACAAAGTATAAAACAAAGTCGGTTTTTCTTCCCTTATATCCCTTTGTATGCTTAAATCTTTAAAACTACGCAACGGATTTTGATGCGGTTTTTTAATAGATAGAGTGATTAAAGAGGAAGCTTTTCATATATATTTTATACCCGTGCAAAGCCGGGGCGGGTCGCTAGTTACATATATAAAGGAAAAATAGTAGGAGTAGTCCAAACTTGCTGTCGGCAACAAATAGTTTTTCTTTAGTCTGCGCTACTGTTTAATCCTTAGTGGACAAGACGTACCTAAGACTGGTTTATAAACAAAAACTTATGTATTCCGACATGTAATACGATTAAATGCGAAGACACAAATCAATGTCAATGTCAGATCACTGTTTTCGTATCAAAGCCCGGCGTTTTCGGACGTTACGATTGGTCGCCATGACAGTTCGCGTTCGAAATTTGAATGCAGCTGATGCGCAAACGCTGATTAGCCTTCGATAAGGTTATGTTAGTGTGTAGAGATTTCCGTTGGCGATATGTGTATGGATATCCTGTAGCTATGTTATAAATTCAATAAGGTGAACTTATACTTCTTATACTAATATAAATATTAAATATCATAGAAAATGTTTGCCCGTACCTATTGTATAAAACCTTCCAATTTATGTTTCTTTTAGAGAATTAAAATAATTTCTAATAATATATACCTACCTATCTAATATATCTACAAGATAGTGTTTATGTGTTGATAAAATAAATGATTTTTGGCTGAATTTATAATTTAGTCAAGAAATTTTTAAATGGTGAACGAATAACAAATCTGTACTTACTTCATAACAGCTAAAAATTTAGAACAACTACAACATCAGTAAAAACTTAATAAGATTTTACTAACAAAACGAAAGTATACAAAAAATCTATAAATAAATACACAGCAGATTACTAAATAGTGAATTAACTTATGTAATAATTGTAAACAAGCCATAAAATCAAAATTAAATAAACCGTTAGGTAACCCACTTAGACGTTATCCAGCTATTTAAGATAACCTTATCTTTGATTATTGTATCTGACAAAATATTTTAGTTCTGGGTCCACTTAAAATCAATTAATTGGGACCGCGTTTAATCTCCATAAGCGATGGAGCGCTACCATATTCATTCAAAATTGTCTGATCGTTTTTAAGTAATTAATTTATATTGATACACGCCTGTCAATTAGAACTTATGATGACGATGATAAGAAAAACTAGACATATATCATAATCATAACCGCCTACGTATGTGAAATTGAATTTTATTATCAGATACTAAAGTTTATAGTGTTTTAGTAAATTTGGTTAATTTTGATTTAACAAATTATTACATATATATGGTTTTTTTTTGTATTCTTACACCGGTGAAGTTGTGGTCGCCACCCGTTTTGAAATACATATATCAAATGATAAGAAAGTTTTTTGGCGCCTAAACGTCTTGATTAACGTTGATGTTCAGCCAATATTAACTTGCATCTATAATAAAAACTTAATCTAGTAACGAAAAAAATTTTCCGTTTGTAGATTGGTTTAATTATTAATTTTAATTTTAGAATAATTAATTAAAGAAGGCCGATTTAACTCAAGAGAAAATATATTTAAAAAAACGCAGAAATGCGTTCTACGCCGCACTAGGCTTAGGTACGTAGCATCAATTTAAATTTGGCCATTTTAAAATGAGAATGAAAATTTATTAGCAATGACCCTGTGTTAGATAAGATTAACTTTATAAAAATGTTTAAAGTAGTTTTATATCTACTTACATTTTAAAAATACATTTTATAGATGCAGCTACGATAATACTCTTTATCAGTATATTATCAGCAATATCGCCTTACTGTGATTTATAAGAGACTAGTCCAAGCCCATGATTTCGATTGCTAAGAATTAGCTGCGAGGGCTTCTGAATGCGGTCGTGCAACAACACACCAGGTGGTTTTAGTAGGTTTTTGTCACGCAGCTCTGAAATATTTTACAGCAGGTAGCAGAGAGTCTGTAGTACCAATATTACCAATAAGTAAAACTAATTTATACTTTGCTAATTATTGGATGATCTTGAAATGAATTTTGGTGTTGGTCAGAATATGCATAATGCCTATTACATACTTATATGTTTTTTATTCGCAGATAAAATGTATATTATAGTAATTTAATACTCTGCTAATGTTTATTAACTATATCCATCCTCATGTTTGAATTTTTTAATACAAAATCTGCACTTTACTTGTATCAAATTGTAAAAGCTTTTTATGTGATATTGATATTTAAACAAAATGAATAATGTTTACTAATATAGATATGTAGATATAACTACCTCTTAACGATTCGTATATTTTTCTGTAAGGTATGGACATCATTAAACAAATATCAGTTTTTTGTAAGTATTAGGTAGATATTTACAAAGAGATTTCTGTAATCTTGTGATGATTGTACCGTTAATTTTAAAACTGTTAATATTTTTGTTTATATTAATTTGTTTAAAGTTTTAAATCTTTGTTCCTTTATCAAATAACTTATCACCATGATATTGCAAGGAAATCGTATAAAATTGTCGATTTGCGATAAATATGTGATTTTTTTTATTTTATCTCTAAATCCGTTTTCAGTCGATGGTCAGATAGCGGCATTAGTAGTTGTGATAGGAACAGTGCAACAGTATCGCTTGCAGATTTCATCTTATCTGGATTGGTAAGGATTAATTTTTAAGAATAATCTCATACAAAGATCTATAAATGAGATACTAACATGGACTTGAATTCATTGTTGCGATATGTCCCGTCAAGAATTTTCAGAAATATTAGGTACATTCCTATAGTATTGTCTTCTTATTAAACAATGTTACACATGTTAAACATCTGTAATTAAGTATTAGAGTTTTTTTTTCTTTTTTTTATTGGTATAATTCACATACATTGCTCAGATCCCACCAAACCAGAATCAGAACCACTAATCAGAAACAATCAGAGTACCACAATAAATACAAATATAAGTTTATAAATAACTAAGACTTGGAAACAAACATTTGTGCTTGCACCTTCCGGTATTCGAACCCTCAACCCAGCACCTTTTTGGTGCATTAGGCAAGAGCAATACTGCGCCAACCAGCCGTTAAAATGGCCGTATTTGAAAAGTCCTATAAGCAAGTTAGCGTTTCAAAGTAGGTATAACAATTTTTATTTGCCTTATGTTGTCAAAGAATGAAAAAATACGACTACAATTTTGAAGTCTTTCTTAAGAGTTCTATAGATAGCAGCTAGCTGTCGACTGTATGTATTATTACTCTACCCAATTAACTCAAAAAAAATCCGCCAGTGGGTCATTATTATCAACAAAAATATAGATTTTAATCGTCAATTATTTTTGATAATAATATCAAGTATTATTTTTCTTTGTCTTGGCCGACATTAAATTAATTTAATTAGACTTTGTTTTTTTAAAGATAAATGAAAAATGTATAGATATAGGTAGGTAAAAAATATTAATAATGCCAAATACCGTTTTAAGATTACTTATCAATAATTAAGTCGATGAAAGCGTTAAATATTATCAAACTTATCTTAAGAACTGACATAATCTAATCAGAATTAATTATTAATAACGTAACTGCTGATTATAATCGAACATACAACATACATTTATTTTGATAGTAAATTTAAGTACCTAACCTTATATTAAAGTATTTATAAGATTATAGCTAGCAAAACATATTTTTTTAAAAAGTTATTTGAATTAAAATTACCTACATCAAGGGCATTTTTTTCAAAACTTAATAAAATGTATTCGGTAGGTATTAATATAAAAAAGTACCGATAGTCAATAGGTACCTTCATTAGTAATTCTTTAGCGTTGAAGTCTGTAGAAGGTTTTATAAAACAGAACCAAATATTTTTTAAATATAGATATACAAATTGTTCTTCGCTGTCAAGTGAAGGAATATAAATCCATGTTTTGACTTTTTATACCTACTAGTGAATTTATGATATTAAGATAAGTGAATTTGAAGACAATTTGAAAACTCTCCCACGTAATTACTTAGTTATAAATAAGAATATTTTATAAATGCACGATCTTCATTAACTATAGCTAACGTCACGTCAACTTTCAAACAAAAGAAAAACTGCATGAAAATCGGTACATACATTTAGAGCTACGAAATAGGCAGTCATACATCCACGTCAAACTTATACTACCCCTATTTGTCAGGGTTTAATCAAATGAAATTTAGGCAACATAATAATAAATAACATATTGTTTATACTGAATCTACGCAAAATCCACGGTCTGTTCTTATGAATAAACCCGTGCCTAATAATTTAAGCACATGTAATCGCTTGTTTAGAAAATTATATTAACTTAGAAACAACCGCTCATCTAGGACTTACAAATATATCTAAATCATATAAATGTAAAATATTATACAGCATATTTTCTCTATAATAATTCAGCAAATTATTGTACCATGTATGTCAGACACATGCATTAATACTTAATTTATTCTAGAGGCGTCCAAGTGGACACCATATAACCTTCTATGTCTCATTCTATACTGTTTATAATTATATGTTATATATAAAAATTTGCGCAGGCAGATTGTAGGTAGGTACCTATTCTTAATAAGCGATATAATAAACATAATGGAAAAAAATTATTCAAACGTTTATTAAAATATCAATAATGACTCACTAACTGATGAATTAATTTTAATGCATTTTGGTATAGGGATAAATGAAACAGTTATTAGGCTCAGTGTTAACCGAACCTTTCGCATATTGTGCGTCTAGTATTGGTTCTATAAGCCAATTGTATTGAGCAAGTAATGAGTACTTTTACGATAAACAATACTTAAATATAACTATGTAACAAGTATCAAAAAAGTTCTGATAATCATCATCTAAGCAATAAAATAAAAATCACAGCGCAATTGGCTAACGTTTAATGCGTGGTTAGTTATCGCCGTGGTATCAGTGGTATCAGTTAATCAAATTGGAAGCATGGCGATATCAGATCGATAAAGCATCGTCTATCTTAAGTGATTGTTTTTCGGTTGATAAGAATTTTTTCTTAATTCGAACCTTTCATTGTTTGGTATGGACAAGATTTTGGGTTTTTTGATTTTGAATAACTTGAACATGCAAGCAACGGTTTTGTTTCAGTAAATACGATCAAATATGAATTTACTATTGGATTCTTTGATAAGTAGGTAGGTGGTATTTGACATAGAACAAGCAGACGTGTTATGCACGTAGCCAAAGAGGCTGTGAAGAAGTGTAAATAATTTAATTAGTGAAACCGATGCACGAATGCATCTGTTCCTTACCCCACGGGAGATTGTGGGCTTTTAGTTTTTCACCCTTATACTTATTCGCCGTCCATTGTTACAGATAGGCGCGACACGAAGCGGTAACTGACTGAAATGAGGATAGTGACTTACAGTGCGTGTTAAAAAAGCGATGCATGGTTTGTGAGAACGGATCAGTCATGGACATGAGCGGTGAGGGGGGTGCGGGGGCTCTTCAGCAGCGGTGGTATGACAGCCGGGTGAACGGCAGCCCTGCCGCTGCGGAGGTCTCCGAGTCCAATGGAGACTTCTTCCACTCGCCGCTAGAGGGCGGGCATCATAGCCGCGCCCGTTACTACCATCAACAGATGCATGGACCGTATTCTTCCGCTGTTGGATCTCATGGTACGTTTTCTAATTCAATTTACTCTCTTACTAATTAACGTTGCTTAACTTTGTGGACAAATGTATCTAAAGCTTTTTGTCTCAATTTTGCTTGACAAGACCGAGCATTGAAAACATTGGCAGTTAAATAATGATAATAAGAAAGGTTAAACAAAAAAAGGCATGGTATATTGTAGTGATGATTTATTCGTCTTCAAACTTGTTAATGTAATTCGCTACTAAATAGATTTTATACAAAAAGAATTTGAATTCATAGAAAATTAGTTAGTTAAATACTATTTATTAAACAACAAATTTAATTTAGAATTGACATAATCGTAAATAACAATTTAAATTATGAACTATCTAATTTAACAGACTTTTATGGTTATTAACAACTGCACATGATTATTAAACATGTTTTAGCCACATAAAATATATATAACAGGATTAGTAATTAGTGTTAAGGCAGTAATGCCGCAACACTGTCAGTATTCAAAGCAGACGGGCGGCCTTATCGCTCATCAGAATATCTCAAACCTCCACAATTAATTCACCTGACCCGACAAGTCAGAATCGCCATTCTTTTAGGTGACAGCTTAGGTAAACACGGTATAAAATACCCCTCGGACCGTAAAAGAAAAAATAAATCCATACTTTTTTGTTTTTACATTTTGAGGTTTATTTTATGACGCCATAAAGATTTTCGTGGGGACAGGTGGCTTTTATATTTTAACTACACGCTCAATCGAATGCTAAGTTTCATATTGAACTCGGTCTTTAAGGATTAGATTGGCTTGAGGTGGTCGTTATAATTTATTAAGCGGTCCGTCGGTAGTGATGTGACACTTAAGAAACTGTGTCATTTCTTGGAATCGGAACTGAGAATCGAATTCGACGCGTTCACAGCAGTTATTTACAGTACTTTATGTGTGTCCCTCTCCATACGATTTTTAGCCTGTTTGTTAACTCACTCTCTTATCGTGTTCTCCCCACTCGAGATGCGGCTTCTTGTTGCTTTGATTATATCTAAATCTGTTTAATTCATTTGTCGACAAAACGGCAGCAGGCGATTCGATTATACTATAAAATGACGTAAAACATTGTCATTTGCTTTTATTAATTTTATATTAACGCAATATAACATCATAATAGTCATCAGTAGTCCTAAAAAGCAAAGCTTTAAAAAATTATATTGGCTAATGTTTTGGTGTCTTTTCAGTCAGTAACTTTTATAGTAACTTTTAGCTTAGTGGCTTAAGTAGATACTGTCTGTATATACCTATAGGAAAAAATATTAACATTTTACTTAAAATAAAATTCTCTGAGTAATTTTAAGGTCTTTATGAGCGAATCATTGATTTCCGGTATTATCAAACGGTTTAATTTATGTCTCTTTGTACATAATACATTTCATTGCACGCTTATGTGTGTTCAAAAATAAAATTTTATACACTCAGTTTGGAAAAAAGCTAAGTAGGTACATAAACAAAAACATTTTTTTTTTTACTTCACGACGAATTAGTATGTAACTTAAAATTCTTTGCTTTTATTGACCGTTTTACGAGGTGTTTTGCAGTTCGCACTTGACCCTGCTTTATATTTTCAAAGAGAATTACATTTATTTTTATAAAAACCTACGCAAAAACTTGCTGAACGAGTATGGAGTACAACAATGTTAAGTTGTTATTTTAATTTATTGCCTTTTAGGGACATAACAAACAAAAAAGATTATTACTAACATAGAAATTACATTTTCCAAAGCTTCCTGTTTTTTAATACGAGTTATAATTTTTATATGTATTATTCATAGCAGTGACTTTACGTCTATCTTTGTAAAGTATGCTTTTTTGGATAAGTTTCTTTTTAAATTTATAAACATTAATTTAACTTTTCTTAATAAAAATAGAACTTAATATTTGAATACATATTGTTTTAAACAATATGAAACAATTTATTCGGTATTATTATTGTATATGTAATGGTCCAAACTTTATCTTAAACTGTTGTTAGACTTTACTGTCTATGAATCCGAGTCTAAAAATCCTACCTACTGACTGGCGACGCGTAACATGATACGAGACAATTTGACGCGCATACTATAATTTATTTGATGCTGACACGATTAATGGTATGGATGAAATTATTTATTTTATAACGCTTCTATTTCATCGCTTTTCTGTTTATACTTTTATATGTCAGTGCACATTATAAGGCAAAGTGAAACCCACTAAAATATATGAATTACTTTGTGTGTTTTAAAATAGCGCAGTCTATTGACATTTAGCCATGAAACATCCGTATAACATTCAGTCCATTCATTTAGAAGCTATGATGTCATAGCGAGACACACAGACAGATTTTTGCGTGGATTGTTAATAAAAATGTCTGTGTTTAAAAAGAGAGCAACAAATGGGTTTCAAAATTTTAAACTGCATTCCCACATTTAACTGCACCACATACTAAGTTAAACGCCTACTCAAGTCAGATGGTCATGTACTGATTATTTTCGTTTTTGGTCTTGGGTTTAAATGTTCAAAAATTGTATTTTTCCGACTTCAAATTATAACTCTAAAACTACTAAATGGATTTTGATGAACTTTAAATGGAACCACGGAAAGCAGGTTCCAGCTTTTAAACAAAAAAGAATCCTCAAAATCGGTTCACCCATTGAAAGTTCTGAGGTAACAAACATAAAAAAACATACGCGTCGAATTCAGAACCTTCTCCTTTTTTGAAATCGGTTAAAATAGCGATCAAAGGTCGTTCATTGATGTCAAAGATGCAACGATACCTTTGTTACTTCCAATAGAATGACATTTTCAATGTAAGTTATTGAAAATATATCTAGATTTACTGATCCTGAAAAGATTCGAATTGGTTAGGTATATTGTCACGTTATTTCATTCCAAGATCCTAACATAAAATCTCTTAAACAAAGTTAACCTAAATAGCTCAGTGATTTAAATCTAAAAGATTAGGCTTGTGGGGTAAAATAATTAGGGTATCCACTACGATTATAGAATTTTGAGTAGGTATTGTTGAATATTTGACATAGAAAAAATACCCAAGTAAGTATGAAAGTGTATTGCCGAGTACGGATTACGGATCACTATATACGGGCAATTCTTTCTGAATTTTCTGGACACTTTCTGGGGATTCTGGGAAAAACATTTCTGTATCTGTTTCACTGATCATTTTTCTTTATAAGCATCGAGCAAGGTGATCAGCCTTCTGTGCCTACCCAACCGAAACATTCATTTGCTTCCCCGGGATTGGAACTCAGGACCTTCGGCGCAACACGCAGACGCATTAACCACTTAGCCACGGTAGTAATATGAAAGCTTTAATCAAATTGAATTTTCAATTACTCCATCGGCCAGTTTGAATGTAAAAGTGTACAAAACATCTATTTGTATTTTAATATTGACGTCGACATGTCATTTCTGATTTTCCATATTTTCATTTTCGTCTGGCGCCGATAAATTACTAGAATTAATGTGTTTTCTAATATTTTTAAATCTTCGCTAGTATAGAGCATTATAATTATTTATATATAAAATATTTTAGTTATTTTAACAATAAATTGTATGTAATGAACCTTCTTTGAATATCATATGAAAATCTTCGATATATATACTTATTATATATTTTAACAAACTAGATGTGTTTAGCCATTTTTGCGTTAAAAGGAAAAAACTTTTGTTTCTACTGGCCGTCGACTTAAAAACCCGTCGGATCCTTCCTTTTTTTACATCTAGTTATTTTCATTTGCAACTAAAATATCTAACAACGAGTGCGTACACGCACGTTAAAAAAAACGGTCCGCGCAGATTGGCGCAATTAGTTCAGCGGGGCGGGGCCTGCGCGCACGCAATCACCTCCCCGCACGCACACAAAGACACTCGTGGCATGAAAGTTTAATTATTTCTCCTGAACATTAGACACCCGATTTGTATTTAAATGAAGATTTAAATGTTATCGTTAAATTCTTTGTTAATTTAATTGTTTTTGAGATAAAGTTTGCGTTGTGATTTAATTTTAATGCGGATGTTAGTTTGATAGTAGGTAGATGTTGGTATCTAAAATCTGGTAAATTTTTGAAATATTAAATATATTGTTTAATATTTTCTTAAGCAAAATATTGTTTTATGTAGGTATAAAATAATCATTGAATTTACATTAATTATTAAGCATTTGGATAACTTGTTGTAGTGCTTGTAGAATCAAAAACCATTGGGCCTTATTACAAAACATGGACTAAAGATGTTACAGTAGGTATTAATTGCTATCATACTAAATCAAAACAAGTCATTTTTGTATGAACGTTAAACTTGTATCCTAGCAACCTACAGTAACCAATAAAGATGTTTCATCTTTAGGCCACATTTTGTAATAAGCTCCATTGGGTTTATAGATTAAGATTTTACTAAAAAACTTATATTCTATCGTCTAAATAAAGTCAGGTTATTTATATCATTATACCTAACTCAAGAACGGAAGGACCAATTTTGATGATCTCTGATTTGTTGGATTCCTCTGATCAGAGAATAGCAAAATTTGTTTCCTCATAATTTTCTATGGAATGACGTTTTAGGTGGAACATGACTTAAATTAACTTTGAAGTATAATTTTAAATACATGTATACTCATAAATTTATTTTAGTTTTAACTTGACAAAAATTAAAGTAATAATTAAAATCTATAATTTTAAAATTACTTACCTAAAATAGGTAGGTAGGTACCTAACTATGTAGCGCTGGCCATGTTGATCGTAAAAATTTAGTATTAGGTACTAATAAAAATATTTATGAAGTTAGGTCAATACTGAGAATGCCCAGGATCATGCTTAATATTCTATTTGTTTGGATCTGTTACTCTGTATACTCTAAAGAAGTTCGTTAAGTCTGAATAAACCGATTAAATGTTTTGTAAACTCACACATAGATGGAGTTACATAATTCCGCTCCGGGCCGGCCCGTAGGCGACTCGGTGGTCTGAAAACCAAATATTGAGCTAAACTTTCCAGACAGAATTCGCAGTTACCACTTATGTTTGCAAAACTTCGACTTTATGTATGGGAAATTAATACGTATGGATGTATAAACAGCTATTTTCAGACGACATCATAAGGAGGAAGTTCTCATTTCAATTATATTTCGTTACGATTTTTTATGAACCGTTTTCAACTATCATTTTTTGTTTTGAATGGGATTCTTTCAACTTAGTTATAATTTGTGATAGATAGGTACATATAACCGAGCCTTGGACAAGTTTTGTACTAGCCCTACAAAGGCGAAGTCATGAGCAACCGCTTAGTAAAAAACCCGAACCACCAAAGAATCGTTAATTCATACTAACACTATGGAATGTTAAACGCATTCTGCAACATAAATATTAAAGAGCAAATGTTGAATGATATAAGTTTTTGTCTTAGGAGATTTGCGGCATTGTAAGGGTACGGTAAAAACCGAATGTAGAAGCTTCATGATTAATTAAGTCAGGCCGTTATTCATTAGAGCGGGCGTTTATTGGCCGTCACAATACATTTAGCACACGTTGCTTTGCTGTCGCGGATGACGCAATACTTTAAGACTTCTTGTTCTTTACGTGCAGGTTTTTGTGAAGACATGAGCTTATGTAGGTACTATCAGCTAAATTGGCGTTTCACCAGTAGGTGAAACTTACACTTACTGTTCCGATTTAGTGTAAGAAGATTTTAAGTCTATAAAGCTTAAATGCCAGGTAACATATTGTGTGAACAACACAATATGTTACCTAGATATATAGTGTGAATCAAATTCATAAACATAGATCTCCTTCCATCTAATATAATATACACCCACTTATACTTGCGGTTTTTTAATGCCAAAGATGACATTCAGTGTTGGTTGAAAGCATGGAAAAGTAACTTCGTAAAAGTAATATTACCTCCATAGTTGAAAGTTTAATTTTCCAAGTAATTTCGATGTTTGATCTCGAAGTTTCACCCTTGGCAACACTTTTCACAATAGATGAATTAAAAAATATATTATCATAATAAAATAACTACTGAGTTTTTGTGGAATAAATTAGAGTTAAAACGCACAAAACAGTTTAAGTAATAAGTAAATAGAAGTAGGTTTGTAGTAAACTTTGAACTTTCAACGACTTACAAGTTACAATCTACTTGCAATGTTTAGCTGAAATGCAAGTTATAATGCAAACTACGCCCTATGGTAGGTACCTACTACAGTAGCCCTTCGGCAATTCACAAACTTTACTTCAGTTGACCTGTTTGGTATTAAGTCATTAAGATCGTAACGTGATATGCAAAGTTTATTTACCTCAATTTCAAAACATTAGGTACACCTTAGATATTGCTGTCTGCAGATCTAACCTTAATATCCTTCGTATTCAAGTTCTGCTTGGAAAGTAACAAAGAATACATAGAGATTCGTAGAATTTTCTTAAATTACAATCATACTTTTTAACTAGTTTCAGACTTAAAAGGTGTCTCCATGTCTGCCTATTTCCTTTGCCTTTTACCAAAATATATTATTGTATGTATAATATTTGTGATCATCGACATAAATATTGAATTGTCTTTGAACAACATCTTTACTACACTTTTACTTCTATACCTAATAGGTATAATAGAATAGATTATATCTAATAAGAAATATATTATAATTAGTATATATATAATTATATCTAATAAAAATAATGGATTTTAAAAGCAATTAGTTGGGACGATATATTGAAAGTTCTATGCGTTATGTAAACGAGTTGTAACTTTTATAATAGTAAAATCGATTCAGAATACAAATAGAAAACAGTGTTAGCATTAATTGGCTCGGTTGTTGAATGCCGATCGATACTGCTTCTAAGCACGAAACTCACTGTTAACCTGAATACTTCACTATTGTAAAGGGAAAAATGCAATTGGGGTTAATTAGAGCTAGGTTTTATTTTTGGTTTTTGTATTTAGAAAATCCGTTTTACTAAACTTTTCGTCTTGGTAATTTTGTAGTAGACAAAAGGTACTTATATTTTTGATTTAAATATTTGTGTATTTGTGTACACAACCGTATAATATATTTTTTGGTAACTGAACCCTTATAAACTATATTTTTTATTTAAATTCATTCCTAGCTTGAAATTTATATGTGATTGCAACCAGATTATTTGGTGATATGAATAATTATTTTGTTATAATAATGTTTTACCTATTTAAATCTTGATTTCTTACTTAACTAGAAAACAAATTATAAATAAACCGTGTAAAAGTTCATCATTATTGCTGCAAAAACGTTAATCAATATTAGTTTTCTGACCCTCTTATTAAAAGCTAATTATCAAAGTTGCTTACGTCACTACAATATACTTAATACCACGAACAAAGCTTCCCAGTTATTTTCTAATCAGTCATTATAAGGAAAAAAATACCCCTGTACTTGGTTCGATGCACAATGGCCGGTCACTCTGAACTTAATGTATTCATTTTTATATCTTTCGCGTGATTAACTTTGATTGATTGCATCCAAATATTGATGTTATTCAAATGTTTGTCTCTATGACAGAGATGGAAATCGTTCTCGTATTGAGTGTGAAAGGGATAAGTAAACTCCATTTTTATCTTTACCAGCGCTTGCAAATGAGACACGAGTCGGAAGCGAAATACCTACTTGATGTAATCGACTTTATAGAATATCTACTATTGAAAAAATATAGCCCGTTTATTATGCCAATAGGATCCGGTTTGTAGTAAGGCGTATTCTTTATGTCTATAATAATACGGTCTATATTTGAAGTAAAATGCTACAAAATGCTCTGGGATTTGCTGACGACGATAACACTTTTCAAATCATCAATTTCGGGAATTTAAATTTAATTAATAACAAAAGAATGAGATTTAAGAAGATTGATAGTTTTGTTTACATTGTTATTTATGAAATCCCTTCGTCCAATTTGGAGGCTGTGGGTCTCCGCTTGTTTCCGGTCGATTGCCACGGTGAAGGTGATTCGCCGAGAGGTTGATGGATGAAGGTAGAGAAGCGGTCGACCCGAGTGAATTCGTGTATCCATTCACAATGTTAGTTTTGCCGCAAATATCGATCGAATAGTTCAAACTTCCCCGTATTAAAGGTCGATTTCGAATGGCTATAACTTATCAGGCATCGTGTAAGTTTGTTAATAACGTTTTGTGGATGAGTCGGTGGTTATGTCACGATTTGTCATTGCCGTGCGGTTTGAGACAACCTTAGCAGAAGCTATGATAAAAATGCTATGGGAATGTACTTGACTATCCGGTCGACTTTTTTTCACCTTTTAATTAAAAGCATAAAAGATAAATTACATTACAAGTTTAATTTATAGAAAACGCTTAAGTGGTATTAAAATAATGTCAAGTTTGCAATGTGGAATTCGAAATATCCAGCGAGTGTACTGGCTCACACCTTGCAGAAATCAGCCAAGAACAAGATTAATGTTTTCATTACGCTATAATTTCTAGTTTAAAACATTTAGGGTAGAGGGCGTTAGCGTCGCACGAGTCCGTTCCGCTGGAAGGCTATTTTCGCAGCACATTACTGAGGATGAATGATTTCCTGCTGCGCCATGATTTATTCTTCGTTGTTACGTCGCTACCAGCTTGAGTTTACGTAAACTCATTACCAGCCCCTCGTAAAGAATGGAAGTGTCCATTCGAAGCTTTGTATGGGAACTATCGCATTTGTCTTTCTTTGTTAAGTTTGCCTCGCGTATCTCTCTTCCAACTTGTATCGATTAACTAACTCTATTGAGGAGTTTAAACATTCCTTCGAGTAAATACTTAATCGAGTTGTGGTTTAAATAATTAATTAATTCTTACTAGCGTCTTCGCCCACATGACATGTTGACTTTAATTAAAGTCTATGTGCATATAATGTCATCCGTAATCGGTAGTTTATATGATAAAGAGAAACTTTCGCGTTTTTATTATAAGTTTAAACTAAATTAGTATTAAATGGTTGCATTGAATAGGGATGAAAAAACACTAATGGATATTATTTTTTAAAATTATATGCATGTTCTTATAACTAATTCCTGATGGATTAAATAAAGAAATAAAATTCGTTCTGTCAATAGTAAATACTCATAACAATATATATTTAGAATGAAATAAGTACTATGGATGCTGTGTAGTGGTGATAATCACCAGTTCGACTCTTGTTCGATCTCAATAACTATAATTAGACTCGCGGGCGCACTTACTCCCAGGTAGGTACCTACTACTTAAATAGGTAGTCTTTCTTGCTCTATCTTTGCATTTTCAAATTCCAATTCAGATACTAAATTTTTGCCATTATTGACGAGACTTGCTTGTTGAAATAAAAACTGGTTGATGTTTTTTTGACTGTGTTCCATGTTCTGTTGTATTTTAATATTTGTATTAACTGCTAAAAATATACAGAAGCTATGTTTATTGATAAAATATGTAGTAAATGAACTAGCTATAAATGGCTAAGTAAATTATATTGTAAATTGTAAGTCGATTTATCGATTTCAATTGCGTTAATCAAAGTGCATTCGATTGTTACGCCAGACCCACTTTTGAAAGTAATTAATAATGGTGACAAATTCTCTTTATTTGATATTGCACTTTGTAATTGATTATTCTTAAAATCAGCAGTGACCTGACCATTTTGATTGTTAAAATTTATCAAAGGTAGGTACTTTTTAAGAAAAATTTCATTTTACTTTTTTTATATTAAAACTTATTTTGAATAATATAATGTGACATTCTAGGTGTACCTATAATATTTAGTTGACACGAAAATTTATCAAAATCCATACAGTGTTTAAATATAAAGACGTTACAAACTGATTTTCTTAATATTACAGATAGGATTTAATTTCTACCGGTAATAAATTTAGATTCTTTTAAAAAATTAGTTACGAAATTTTTAATGTAAATATCGTTTATGCGCAGTGACTTTAACCTATAGTTAATATGACTCTGAGCAAATATTAAATACATAAAACGGGTTATTTGCATAACTTGTAGCTAGGATAGTTAATTTAAGGAATTCCAGCAACAGTTATTGCATTTTAATTGGAACCGGTAATATCAAATTGCACATTGTCATTCAGAGCGGTCGTATTTTTCTCGATACCGTAATATGAGAGTCACGATCGCTTATATAATCGGCTGCTGACCGGCGCCGTCATTATAGATATTATAGGAACACTGCCTCTCCGGCCATTGTCAAGATTGTGGGGTCAGAAAGACCCGCGAACGCTAACCGACTAGCTACGTAATTTCGCTATTCCTATAAATCGCTTGTAAAACAATTACTAGCCTCGTTGAAGACCCAAGATCACGTTTAATGATAGAAATCGTGATCGAGCCACGGTTATTAATTATGGAAATGATGACGACTCATATTCTACTCATGTCGTGCCTAATATTATATACCTGGATGATATTGTTATCATTGAAACATGGCGTGCGTCAAGGTTATGTTCTATGGTTAGGAAAACTTATCATATGTAAATAAGAAACCGGGTGCAACCAAGAGTCGCATTCTTTTCTCATAAAAAGCACACCAATCATGATCTTTTGCTTCTCGCTTAAAACACTACAGATTTTTACAGAGAATGTAGATCACAATATTAATACAGAACTTAGACCTGTATTACCTACATTGACGCAGTCTTAGGGATGAGAAAGTTTATGTTATAAGAATGACCTGGCAATGACTCGAGTTCGAATGGGTTAAGGTAGCATCAGACTGTCATAGCAAGTGTAGTGGAAATTTTCTAGAGTCTGCGCATACGCCGCCGGCATAGCAAGGAGCGGCGTGTTTGATGTGAATCACAAGTGTACCGTGACATATCCGAGTGCTCGATAGATTTTTACGGATCTATAAACTCGCCGAACATTAAAGTTGTAACTCTAGCTTTCGTGGTTAAATTTTTGAGAGGTGATTCGAATTCTGTGGAGCTTTATAACAGTATTTATTGCGGTTTCGCCAGTTAAACGGTGAGTTGATTTTAATGCTTTATATATTGACGGTTATTTAATTTATCTTAAATAATTAAAAGTAATTGTGCATCTGTCTTATTAGGCTATTGTAGGTTGTTAGGTATTATAGTATTAAATATACCTACATTTGTTTCTAAGTCATCAATAAAAATTGTTACAATGGTTTAATTGTGAAAGTGTAACACGAACCTGACTCTCCCATTTTGATTAGTTTGGATTATTCAAACGTCATGTACTTTTGAAAACAAAAACCCTACTTCCTTCCTTACTCAGAAAAGAATCGACGAGTCGTCGAACAATGAAATTTTTATTAAAATGCAATAACAATAAAATTCGTGTCCGGACATTAGTGATGTTAAGTTATTCTCCAAACGCCACTTAATGAGAAGTGATGGGTTCGTATGAAAATAAAAATACAATGTCCCACCCCGAGTTCGGGCATTGCGTATGCAGTACGCAGACGATGGAATTACATGCCTTGTATGCAAAGAATTCCTTGGTGCTCGATGCACCCGAATATATCCTAAAATTATTAAGCATGTACAGTATTTTGATCTAGAAGTATTCAACATTTTATTTAATTAAAATCTGTCTTTTCATGTTCAAAATGTCTTTGGATCATTTGAGCGTGCGCGTTTTTTGCAAGAAAATTTCAACTTAATGAAATATATGCGCTAAAAGTAGACGAAATGATCTGGATCGCCATTTGATTCACACTATATTACAGTCAACCATATTACATTTAAGCTTATTAAATTCTGAGAAAAATGTTCTTTAAAAATATATCTTCTAAACGTTAAACACGGTAACAAGGCGATATACAATGTAGGCAAACGACATCGAAACCTATAAAACCTGTTTGGTGCCAATACAAAACAATCGCCACGCGGCCGAACCTTCACAATTCATATTCATTATTAAGGCACTGGTTATAGTTTTTATGGGGAGTTTATAAACGCTTTGATAGAGGCATATAAATCTTAGCGAGACACCCACGGAGATTTGTTTTAATCTGGTAACAGTTGATCCAATAATTATACTGACATTGCTGTTTGGTGAGGTGCGTTGTAAATCTAATCAGTTTAGTAGTGGTATTGTAAAGTTTGATAGTTCAACCGACTTATAGACTTCTTAACTTTTATAAACAAATAGTTGTTCTCTAAATAATTCGTAGACATACCAACGGCCAACCCAGTCTTATCCTAGGACCTAGATCATTAATTAGGCGGGTAATGTAGCACCAAATATTGGTTCTATATTTACAGGAAAACAATAACTTTGGCTTGCGAGACACAGTGAAAAAAGCATTATATCTAAATAGTAGGAAAAATCTATATGCATAGATGTAAAAATCCAACACATCAAGTAGCCTATTGTCTTAATAATATCCTTAAAGGTTCGAAATCCCTTTGCTCCTAATTGTTATTCATGTCATCTCACAATGCAGTAGCCCAATAATAAGAAATGTAATATAAAAGTATTATAATCCAATCACAGTGACGTGAGGTGCCCATTGCCCGCCCGCGTTCAATATTAACCATTCGTATCGCGCTTAGGTGATCGTAAAACATTTTGGTAGTTACTTATAATAGGAATTAGAAGGACATCGCATTGAATCGCATAATGATTACGTAAATGCTAATTATAGGCGTCATAGGTGGCATGGTGAATACTTAGTTTGTAAGTAAGTACTTCTATGTGGTACAATAGGCTCTTAAGAGTTAAGTGAATTCCCGTAACCCGTAGAGGGACATGGGGCAGACACATTGCTGTATCTGTTTCACTGATCATTTTCTTTACAGGCGAATAGGTGATCAGCCTCTGCGCCTACCCAACCGAAACAATCATTAGTACCACCGGGATTCGAACCCAGTACCTCCGGCACAACACGCAGACGCGTAAACCACTTAAAAGCCACGGAGGCGGTTAAGAGTTACAGGGACTTCGTTTTGTTATTGGGATAAAGCTACTAAGATAAATCAAAATGTATTATACTTTCAGTGGTTTTGCATGATAAAGATACATTATTATCTATTGAGTTTTACTTACATAAATCAATGATACGCTTTTTAGGGCTCGATTTTTATTAAATTTTTATTAATGCAATATTTATTTTAAATCTATCGGATATAACATAAGTGATAAAAGACAATACATATTAAGCAACAATAATTAAACTTGCAAACCAAATAAGAATAAATTGAGAAACTATAATTTTTTTATAGTAGGTAACCACCTTGAATCTGCCAATTTATTTAGCTTTTTAAATTAAATTTTGGTTATTAATGCCATTTAGAGAGAATTTTTAGCGCACAAGCTTTTCAACTCATCACATATCATGAATTGTATATTCCCACGCTGTTTATTAATATGAATTATGCATTTCGATTCGGAAATTGCTATACATTTTTGTACGTTGTCTAAATATGGGCGGTTGGTTTGTTTGCATGCAAAACTCCTTGCAACTCGTGCAGCATAGTAAATACGATTATATAATTGATCACAATAAATCGATACATTTTGTAGTTTAAGTACCTTAAATACTGTATAGCGATACGACGATCAATAAATTTAAATTAATTCGGCGTGCGAACGGCGAGATCCGATATGATATGGACGCCTACATTTATCATTCGCTAACACGTAGGATATTTCACGCTGAAATAATGTTTAAAAGGACATAAGGGCCAATGATGAGTATGTAGTAATGACAAAGGATAACACGCCCAAACTACATGTTGTGAAGGAAGAATATGGCGTGAGTTTGACTGCTAAACATGTAGTAGGTACCTACGTTATACGAATTTGGATGCCTTTGATGTTGTTCTGAAACAAACAAACAACGGCAGACTGGATGTCGCTATTACGGCCTTGATGCTAATGAAAAGTCTTTTACCTTTGAGGCTTTACTGCCTTACCATTAAATAAGATTTGTCCATGTTAAATATACGTAAATATAATAATGGAAACTATTAATTAAAAATAATAATACAACAAAAAATATGGAATTGTCTTTTCAATGCGACATCTAGTTATAATAAGAGATATTTATGTTGATCAACTTCTAAATAATAGATAATTTGTAATTAATATATAGTGAAATCATTTTATGATCTATTTTTACCCGTATAAATTTGAAATAGGGATGCGATTTTTGTAAAAAAAACCTCAAAGTAAGTAATTGAGTTATTGTCGTTTCATAAGTAGAAAAACATTCTAAAGTGAAAATTAGCAAGTGTTTTAAAGGTTTTAGGGGCTGTAAAACCGTTACATACACGTTTACATTATTTGTGCAGCACTTGCGACGCCCTGCAGCGTTGCCCGATAACATCACTGGTTGCATCTGCCGGAGCGGACATATGCAGGGGTTGGGGTTCAATTCCGGAGCTTTGTCTGCTCTGAGAACCCGGTTTGATTGGTTTATGATTTAATTTTATTTAATTTGTTTATGTAATATATTTTGAGGTATATATTATATTATACGTGTAAAATATTCTTGTTTATAGCTAGTAGGTAGAAATTTTACTTTTCAATTGATAATTTTTTTATGTCAAACGTAATTAGAAAATCTGATCTTTCCAACAAATAGTAAACTATTCTGTTATAAATTCTATGAAATAAAACCTTATTAAACTAACTTCCATGTGTAGCTGAAATATTTGTATAATTTATCTACTCTGTATTTGAAAAATCTTTATAATATCATTGAATTGCGTTCTGACCTTACGTTTCTCGACCTACCTAATCTGATTTGGTCTAAACGTAGCACTGTTTCACATCGGAATCAGCATAAGTTCGAGAATACAATTTTAATTACTAATGCTCGAGCTTTTTCGGTACTTACACAAAAATTGTTTTGTACTGTTTGATATGTTTAACCACAAATACACAGTAATTTCATAAAAGCTAAGTACCCTATGTACAAATAGTCATACCTTTTAGTTAATTATATACCACTAGCTGCATTCATATGTTAATTGAAGGCTGTTCTGTACCTAACATTATAATGAGTTTATAATACAATTCAACAAACAATCAATGTTCTATCTAATACAATTGCCTAAACTTGCGCGCTAATGAATAAAAAACTGCTCGTCCATTCCCTTCATACCCCATACCACGATATCTTTCAACGATCGAGTTGGCAATTTCGATATTTTTAAATGAACTTAAATATATATCAGTCTTATTTACATGTTCTTAAAATATTTCAATGAAATACATGACTATTCAGCCTATAGAAGGATTTAATAAAATTACTAGCTGAGTTCCGCGGTTTCACCCGCTCTCAAAAGGAATAAATTTTCTATAGCTAAACTGGTCTTTTTTAAGTGTTTTTTTTAATATTCTTTAAATCTTAAATAAGTATGTATGGGATAATTACACAAAATAGGATCCTGAATCCTCGAGGCCGTCTAGGGTCCAAGAATGGATTTTTGCTAAGTCCTCACATTGTTATACTCCAATTTCTGTCAGGAATGTCTGACTTGGGCGTATTATAAAGTATAAGTAAAAAGTAGTCTAACTAAAATCATTAATTTTGTAAAGATAAAATGTAAAAGCCTTTAGATTAGAAAAGCTATTAGATCATGACTTGATGTGAAATTTATATGTGCGAAATTGATGTATGTTTTTATGTATACTCTATATTATTGAAGTGTCGCAGTATTTGACATCGCAGCGATCGTGGTAGGGGGCAGGTAGGCCATGTGGCTAGATTATGCGATAAGGGAAATTATTCATTCGCTATCGTTCCATCGGTAGTGGTATTGTGAACGAAGGGCGGCTGCCGGCCGGTGATGTCAAAATTGTGTGCGGCCCATGTCTGTGAATATTGTTATGGTGTCAGCAGATTTAAAAGATGTTTTGATTTGAGAGTTCAATGCCCTCAAGGAAGCATAAAATAATCCCAAGATATGTTATTTTAAACTTATACTTATAAATGCAATATGTTTAAACAATATAGAAGCTCTATATTGTTTAATATCATAAATCCCTAAATGGATTGAAATATCTGCAAAACCTGAATAAGTAAGAGATTAATTTAACTACATTACCATGTAGGTAACATAGGTGATATAGTTAAATTAATCTCGTTTAATATTGTAAGCACACATTCACTAATGATTTTGAGCAGTTACCTACCTCATACCGGGTGCACTGATAAAATCAGTCTGATTATCTCCCAGTCAGATCAACACCTGGGAAGGATCGATGCGGGCAAGGGTTAAAAAACTACTAGTGTTTTGGTTTTACGTATTTAGTAAATCTCATCGTCATTCTATATAACGTTGTAATAATTAATTTAACAGATGATATTTTTATAAGCTATCAAAGTAGGTAAGAGAAAAACTTCATTTTTGTATGAACGTTAGACGTGTATCCTAGCAACCAATACTGAAACATCTTTAGTCCATGTTTTGTAATAAGGCCCTAGATCAATTTATGTAGGTTTAGTTTAAAATCTGAACCATTCACTCAAACGTAATTGATTTAATTAAATATTTTTGTGCTTATTTTTAAATCGATTAAAAATGTTACAAGAAAATATATGATTATTATACCCAAATAGAAATAAACCCGTACCGTGTATGCGTAATTCTAACTTTCGCATCCGTATATAGATTACTTAAATGAAACTTTATTTCAATAAAATAACGGGCTCGTTAATAAAATCGTCATCAGAATTCGCTACATTTACTTTGAGTTTTAATAATTACAAAAGTTTATACTGTAGTAGTTATTAGTAACCCGTAGTGCACCACAGGACAAGGGATGTACCCTCCATAAAACTAACCAATCGTCGCACAGTTATTAACACTCCCTTGCACATATGTTTGTTGTATTATTTAAATAATAATTGTGGATTGAAATTGAAAGGGGAGTGAGCAAAGCGGTACATATGCTGGCTATCAGCTAAATTTATTTATTACTATTTGCTAAATCATTTTTCCGCCTTTCAAGTTTGTTTTAATATACCTATCCTACCTTTATAATAATGATTGGGGAAACTCACATATATTGCTCCGATCCCAAAATAAGTAGCTGACTTGTGTTATGGTGATCAGAAACAATGAGGGTACCTACTACAATACATAAGTTTATAAACAACCAAGACTCGGAAACAAATATTCGTGCTCATCACACAAATAACCTACCGGGATTCGAACCTGGGACCTTTTGATGCAAAGGCAGGAGCACTACCAATTGCGCCAATCGCTTCCATATGTATTCATGCATATATATGGATATATGCATGAATACCACTTAATTTTTAGGTCACGTATTTACAGTTGGTATTATGAAGGTTTTTGCTTAAGGAATTATCATTATTTTATATCGATTATAATCGAATATGTTAATTATTTGAGATCTATAGATATATAACTTTTAATCTAATCAGTATATAGTTTTTCTTCATTTTAACTAGTTAATTATGTATTTTTTTATTTACTGTCTTTAAATTAAAAAATTTAATTTAATATATATATATATATATATATATATATATATTAAATTAAATACGAAACATATTTTACGATTTATTTATTATAGGTATAGGCGCGTCGCATAAATACAATTTCTAAATATTTAATCTTCTATATTATATAAAATAATGTCGAGTTATTTACGTTTTGATAATAGGTATCTGTTTTGTTGAATTTGTCTAATCCAAGAATAACTATTAAAAATATAAAAAAATTAACAAAAAAGTGTTTATGACGAAATTCGTTTCCTCATACATTTTCTATGAATAGGTAAGTGCTAACTACATAAAAATACTCGTCAAATTGATAACCTCCTTTTTGTTTTTTTTGAAAGTCGGTTAAAAATGGAAATGATTGAATTTTTTTGTAGTTATAAAACGTAAACAAATCACTCATGTATGTAATTAAACTGACAGAATAATTATTAAATTAAGGAAATTTCCGTCTCACACACCATTTTAATTGCCCTTTGTTGCCACAATTCGAAAAACCAAGCCTTTGTTTTTGCCGCAAGGCGACTTGACATTTCTTTCATAGTTTTTTCTAATACCCATTATACAAAAATATAATATAATTGCAAAAACCTTAAAGTCTTCATTATAATTCAATTCTTCTTGAGAAATTATTTACGACACAATACATCTTGCAGAATAATTATAATTACCTAATTAAATTCTCGTTAAGTTGTGATATTTTAAACTTTCAAAATTTTCATCTACTTACCTATGTACTTTCTCAGGCTACTGAGAAACAAAGGCTGCGTAGGTGCCTATAGGCTGTTTTTGTACATCCTGTGAATAATTATCCAAGTACAGAGAGTACTGCTAGTCAACATGTAATTGAACCAAATATTTTTACTAATATAAATCTTTTTTCTAGGTCGGACGTTAAGTAGTGGTAGTGGTCAAGTGTGCAGGCCGCACTTTCACACGCCGCTGCATCCGTGGTTGGATTCCAAGGCCCTCGGAAGCGGCGCGTGGGGCAGCGGATTTCAGCAGGACGGCGCTGCAGAGAAACCTCTCTCTCCCGCACAGCATCCACACCCTCATCCTCTTTTTTCATTCCCTCCTACTCCTCCCAAAGACTCCACGCCAGACTCCGTGGCGGCAGCAGCGCTTGGCCAGCAAGATTATCAAGCTGCTGTTGCCCACGCTACAGCAATGAGTGTGGCTTTTATGCAGCAGCAGCAAGAGCTTCCTCTCTGTGGCGATGTTAAGCCCATGATGGGCGCTCCTTCGAAGCAACGTGAAGGTGCGCAGGCAGACACGTGTCCTCAGGAGAGTCAGCCCTCTGGGGAGTACAACGCGCAATACAACGCTGACTACTACAACTACCAGGGGAAGGGTTATAGCGGGCAGCAGCAAAACAAACCGCGTCCGAACAAGACGCGAACGAGCGCCGGTGAGTTCGCGCGAATGCTCGCAATGCACTCGCTCGCTCGCACTCACTATTCGGTTATCCGATGCATCAGACTATCCTATTAAATAAAATAGTCTCAGACTATTGAAAGTATTTAATTTAAAATAAGTACTTCTTGGAGAAAGACGATCGAAATGCCTAATCAGTTTGATCTTAAAAAAGAGCTGTCATGGTGTCTTTAAAACTAAAACCCAAGTAGCGATTTAATGATAACCATTTGTGTCCATAAAGATGATCTGATAACCGTAAGTTGCACCGGGATAATTTCACGTGTTCACTAACTGTCACTGGTGTTCTGGTGCTAAATAACGCTTTTACTAAAACATTTTACCGATATAAATTGCTTACGTAGTAATGTTGTTGTCTGTCAAAAATGTTTGTTATTTGATAAACAGCGATGTTGCTATGGCAACCAATTTCTTGTTCCAAAGGCTATTTCAGAGCAAGCCATTTAATGGTGGAGGTTGATTGTAGGTATATTTTATAATTGGTGTTGGTGTTTACTAATATTTTCATTCTTATAATTTTTAAGGAAAAGGTTATCTTTTTTCTTTAAAAAAACACATTAATAATATATGCAGGGATTGATCCATTTGTACATTACACCTATTGTGTCAAAGAAAAAATATTTAAGTATAAAACAAATGCGTCCTATATTTTCATGTGCCTTCAAAAAAACTAAATATAAATTCATTACGGAATATATAAACAAACACCTATTGAAATATTAAATTAAGTAAAAATAAAAATATTCAATATTAAATCGATAAGCAAGTCTTATAAATTGTTATTGAATTACATACATAGAAAAAGGGGTATTTTAAAGCAGAAATCAAAGAACCATATCGCTGTTGAAAATAAGGTTATGAATTACGCAAATAGGTACGATATGTCTGCGAATTTCTATGTAAAATCTGACTTCCCACATTTAGATTTGAAAACAACGAACTTTATAAACACAGTTCTCATTATAATTAAAAACGATTACTTAATAATAATGTAACACAGGGCAATGAAGATAAATAAATAGAATTACATAAAATTCGTGGGTAATAGCAATTAATTTAGTTAATTTTAGTAAACTTTTCGTATTTAAGTGTCGGCACATTGTTTGAAAGTGACATGTGAACTTCTTAGCTTCAGTTTCTCATTACTTAATTTCTGTTTCTATTGTTGTGGGTTTCTATTTTAGTGATGAAACTGACCTCATATGTTTACTTAACAACCTTAAATTTATAATGGCTTTAATAAATATAACTTATTAAATTGCTAAGAATTGAAAACTTTCCATAGATAATACAATATCGAGTTAGTATAAAAGCCCACAATTTCGCTTCTTTGTATATTTGATGAATCTTCTCAAAACTATGTAATGGTCGATTAAGTTAATAAACAATCATATTTTTGCAGTACACTTTGTACTGCATAATTATTATATTTAATATTTACATATTAAAGTAATTTACGAAACGATTAGGTAATACCTATTACAAAGGTTCTTACTCCCCGGAAATAAAAATCTAATCTATCTTACCTACTATAGAAATACAATAATTAATAACCTTTACCAACTTTACCTTAACTATTAAAGTACGTATTATTAAATACATAATGTAGCATTTCAACAATTGTTGTTCTATAATGAATACCTATATAATATACGTTTCAACGACCTTTATATTTAATGTGACCATTGTTCATTTGAGTTTTCGAAATACGAATGATATGACGAATATACGAATGACCTACCGAGAATTACTCAACACAATTGTACCAAAACAGCTTTATTTATAAATGTAATTATAACTCTCGTAAAGCCTGACAATGAGCATGAACAAAAAGCCAACTGGAATTGTGGTTATTGATATCATAGAAAATGAATGGTATTTTATTGAATTCGCAGCAAACCTTGATTAGAAGATGGATGATATATAAAAGCTTTTTATTAGCTTAATAAGAATAAAATATATAGATCTAAACGTAGGTATCAAAGTCCGGATTTCTCTTGCAATATATTTATTTTGGAATGATGCGCTATTCAAATGTTTGTAGTAGTTGTTTTATGTTTATTCGCAAATAAAAGCAAAGAAACTCATTTACTTTGGTAGTTTCTTATTTAGAGTAGGTATATCTAAAAAGAGTATGCAATTACAAAATTTTGGAAATACATGTTAGACTAAAACTAACGATATCAAAACGAAGGTTAAAACGTTAAAAAAAGGTTAAATCTAAACGATTTTTCTATTTAAAACAAAGGATGATCGATGTACTTTGCTTACTTTGTTGCTATTTATGTAATGATTTCATAAAAATTATTACTTAAGTATCCCACGAGAGTGGTTCTAATAGACGTTGGAATTTCTCAGGACGGTAATTGCCGGGGTATTGAAAAAACTGGCTTCATCTTTAATTGCTGAGGAAAAACTGAACTATGAGACAACTTGTCAAAGCTATTGGATGAGGTGTTATAACTCAGATATAGATATAGTCGCGTGATAAGCAGCGGAAAGTCTTTATATCTCCATAGATATTGCTTGAAACTATTAAGTGAGGTTTCTTCTTTGTTTACTTGTTACGCTTAAATTTAACGCAATTTTGACTTACTTACTACATATAGGTAGGTATATAATAATCATGGGATTATAATGTCAACGCAGACGAAGCCGTCAACTAGTAAGAAAAATATATCAGTCTACTCTTTCAATTACAAGTGTATTACAGTCTGCAAAAACACTTCCCCTCAAGGAATAATAAAGCATTTACTAATTTATACGATGCCATGTACCTACATCTCAGTTGGAACTCGTTTATAGAAAGAAGGTCCAATAGTCTTCTACTATTTAGTAATTGTATCTCAATTTATTTATTCAATCAACGTCTTCTCATTAAATCTAAAGAATCCTTTAAAATATTATGAATACAGAGTAACTATTTCTTGTTTAATATGTTTGGTATTTTTTAAGGGCCTTTATATAATAATGGCTTTTTATCGCAAACACTTTCAATGTGAAGTTTTGAATTAGGTATATATCCTAACAACATCTATTTTTAGATCGCTTTATCTATTTAGGTAATAAAGAAAAATAATTAATGAATAATTGTTACGTATACATTGCTAACCAAAATAAACAATTCTTGCAAAATATATTAATAATTTTTTCTATTCTGATATGTAAATTAATGCTTGGTTGGTTTCCTTAGAATTCCGCTTTCGACCTTACCGTCGGTTCAAGGTAACGTTCACCGAAGCTTCGTAAGCTCAGCAGGATATTGGTACCTAGAGACTACTTGTTTTACTTGTAAAAAGGTACACAAATAAAACATTTTTTTTACTTATTGTCATACACCAAAGTAAGGCCAGAAAGTTGTTTACGTTACAAAAAACTGAGTGCCCTTCTATATTTGTTAGTTTTGCACAAATAATTATGTAACGTACGATATGGTACTGTTAAAGGAATTTAAGACTATTCTAAAATTGAATTAAGAAATAACTATATGCACGTAGAATATTATTTTGTAAGATTAATGCTTTACATACACATTGCCTTAGAAAAGAATTACAACCTAATATATTACTCAATAAATTTAAACAAAGATAGCATCTAAATAAATTACTTAAAACAGCGAACTGTAAATACAACAAAGGTTTCGTCCGTGACCCGTTACTGGGTAGAAATCAATAGCTAGAAAATGAATACAGTTGCAATCGTTTATTAAGGATTTAAAAGCGTTAGTTTCATCTGAATCTGCTTGTTTAGCACATGGCTACGAGGTCAGTCTTACAATAGAATGGGCCACATCCGGGCACCGCACATTATCATAATATTGCTTCTACCAAGGAGTATTTTCACCTATGAATACGACCTCTTTGGTTTGAGCGAACATAAGATTAATATTGTTCTTAATTTAAAATTATTTAATGATGAATTATTTTACGTGTTACTTTTTAAAAAACCGTTGATGCTAAAAAGGTTTTGTTTTGCAAGAACCTCAAGGAAGTTAAAATTTTAAAATATTTGGCCAACGGGTTAAAATCAATTAGTAATAATGTACATTACTATAAATTAGTTTTTTTTAAAGTTCTTAAAAGCTCGGCGGCAATAACATGAAATTAATTGAGCCTTGAGTGTACAGTTTTGAAAATTCGCTTTAAAGCCGTTTTATTACTTAGCATATTTATATTTTAACGACCATAAAAGCGATTGATATAACAGTTTAATACCAGACAATAATAATCGTAAATTTCTAAAGTACAGCAAATTGTACCAATGTTGGTACTTTCTAAAACAATGCTTACGTTCACTAAAATGGCATTTAATTTAATCTACAATTCGAATGTTTCGACAGTAATTCAAATGCAATGTATCTCACGGAACTGAATGTAGGTACTTTTGAATGTTATAGCCAGCTTACGGCTTCCATACGAGGCCTTATGAGTCATAACTCATAATAGGGATGATTAGTTAAAGTAAAAAGGATGATATAACTGAGACTGACGAAATCTCTGTAGAGGTAACACAATAGCCATCCACTACCACCGGTAACACGCGAGTTAGGTTTTAATTTTCCGTTTTCCAGTTTTAATCGCATTCTATTTTATTACTAACACGTAAGTATATCTACGCTTCTTACATCAGAAGGTTTTTGTTATGTCTAATTATCTATAGTCTATAGCTCTTCGAATAAACATATTACCATTTCTATGCCGCGCACGTTACAATGATGATTCTATGAAAGTTGAGCAATTAGCGAAGCCATACAAGCGCTACCAATTTTGAACATTGAAAATCCAAGCAATAATCATTCTTATCCTATTGTAATAGATGTCATATTGGTGTGTTTTAATAACATTTTCTTCATATCCGTTATGCCCTACCGAGTAAGAGGAATGAAATGGTTCTCGTCTTTGATTTATATAAAAAAAAATATATGTTTTATAATATTGTTGGGATCAAATCAATGCAAAAACAATCATGTTTTATTCAGTAAGTAGAGTAGTTATAATTCATAAATCGAGGTAGTTTCGCTCCAGTTAATTATGCGAAATTTAATCCTGTTCGAATATAGTCGTTTTACTATGGATTTTGTCAGATTATGCCATTTAAGTCCTATATTTTTAGGAATTCATATTCCAAAAATGACCACTTCCTTGGTCTAGTGGTAAGCGCGTAAGCGTTACAACCGGGAGGTCCTGGGTTCGATTCCTGGTGGTGATTAAAAAAAAACTGGTCTGGCAAGGTATAGCAGGCTGATCACCTACTTGCCCCTAAAGGAAAAATTGATCAGAGAAACAGATGAAATGCATTTGCCCCATACCCCACTAGGGACTTCACTTAATATATGTATTCCAAAAATATTCTTTGATTACGAATTCATCCACTTTGTGTTAATTAAGCTAGTTAAGTAATCTATGGCTTTCCACTCGAAATGCATTTATTAAATTTTAATTTCAAACTAACTCTCGAAATACTCTGCTACGATTTAAGATAAGTTCTGAAGCTAGGCGGAGGCTATATTATGTACGAACTTTTATTTTAAAGGTGTTAAACTGGCATAGAACGGCAATACGCGCAAAGTAAGCTAACTTTCGTAAGCTGCTTTTTGATGTTTTCGATGTGTAAACTCGGCGATTTGCAATTTATAAATGTATAAATATTAACATTCAATTGTTTTTTATACACGTTAATGAATATTTTTTCTGGTAGTGATTGTGTAGCGTTACGCTCCGGCGCAGACATTGTGGGATACAATTGCAACATTTGCATATACCGACGGAAATTCATTGAATAGTTTAATTAAAAAACATTTAAACCAACGCGTCAATTAGTAGAATACCTTTTTTACTTTTAATTAAAATAAACAATTCTGATGAATTTAATTTGTATCAGTAAATAATTTATATAAAAACAACCGAATAATATATAGACCAAAATTTTGATCTGTCGGTTAAGTTATAGGTATTTCTAAACAACGTAGTCTACAAGACTGTTTTGACAAAGTTTCAATAATTATAATCTACGCCGAACGGAGTTAGCATAAAATGCGAACTTTAAATTCAGCAGTGTAGAATTAATATTCAAACTCTTTATCCTGTGACGTTTTTTGCCCATCAATCTTCAAATAACTTTTTAAAATCTCTTCAGTAATTATAGTCTAAAAGTATATCAAATAAAATCATTCACATTAATATTAGAATTAGGATTAGGTTGACATCGTAAATATATTTAATATTACATAACATATGCAATTAGGTAGAGGTAACCGTAAAACCTTTACGTAAAATACCTAGATTGCTCAATGTACTAATATATCCATATGAAACACAATGTAGCATTATTAAGCTTGTATCGTGCATAATTACAGTGAGTTCATTGCAACTGTGTGTTGTTTCGCCGTCAAACATAATTATCTGACCGTATGGTAATAACCAATGCAAATATGAATGGCTGCCAGCGCAGGCGCCATGAAAAATGACTTCATTTCTTCACATCACTGTACTCTTTTCTACATATCTACCAATTAAACTTCGTGTAATAGCTTTATTAAAAACTTATAGGCATTTAGGTCGTTTTAAAACTATTCTAAGGCTTAATAAATAATATCTATATAATGAAATAAGAAGTTCCAGTAACTTCCAGTCTTTTTGCAAAATAATTCAGTTCCATATTGAATCAAACCATCATTGATGGATAAAACGTCTTTTTACGAATACTATATCTATACATTTACATCTAACTAATCTCCCATTGATTTTATCAGACTCTAAGTGAAAACAGCGTTAAGATTAGCTTCCATTTTCTATTTGCATACAGGTCTATAATTAAGGCGTAATAACTGCCTCTGTAGCGCAACAAAGAATAAGTTTGAGCAATAATTTAATGTTTTGTATGCAAAATAGCCTTCGTTACGTGTTGATGAGCTGACCACGTCACGGTACATGGGAGAAATAAGTCTTTTCCATTTTCCTCATCGTTTTTTTTTCTAATTTATTACACCTATATATAGTTGAAGTATTGGAAAAGTTATTTTAACATTACCTAGAAAATCTTTATTTAATCCTAAAATTGCAACTTAGAAAAAAGTTCATTTAAGACAATTACAAAAATTTATTGTGTTAAGAGATCGTGTTTCATTTTTACCTTCTTACTTATCTTGAATAGTTTGAATTTCTCTACACTCTCTGAAGATCTATCAGTGTAATAATCAGGACAAAAGTTTGAACTACTCGAACGTCGCACCGTCAGTCAAATACGTGAATTGTGTGGCGATCTATTTTCCACGCACAAGGGGCGTGTGAAAAGTTTTGCGCTCTCGGGGCAGGAGTGCGCTTGGTTTGAGACTCTTGAAATATAAAAACCGCCCACTCGGCAACGTAAATATGGCAGATGGAAATCTTTTATCGCGGTCACGTAGCCGGCCGCGTCACGACCGCGCGTCACTCCGGGCAATAAAAAGCGAGCCGCATTCTAATTTTGAACAAACACTGGAATTTTTCGTTCAAACCTCACTTGTGCACTACAGGATTAGTTATCTCTAGCTGGACAGGCACAGTTATGCGCACTTAAATATATCTTTATTTTACGTCAAAATCACGTTTTAAGATTAGGTAGTCGATAGTTGAAATATGAGTTTTGTAAGATTTGACGCTGTTCTTCCGTTTTTCCTTTTAGGTATAGACTATGGAGTAATTATAATCTTTATTAATACGGGTAATTAAGTTTTAAAGTTGGGGTATGAGGTTGTAAATCTTGTGCTTGCCCGGGGCAGCACCGACTTTCACAAACGTTTACCAATAGAGATGTTACTTATTGTAGAACGAAACAAGAGACACTATAAACTTCCACGTTTCATGTAATATCCTGTTATTTTTTCGTAATAATCGCTATTGATGTTTATTTATTAGAAACATCAAGGCAAATTACAGGTTTTATCGGAATATTAAAAAATAAAAGGGTTAGCCCAAAAAGTGAGTTGTCGGTTCGATCGCAATAAGTTTTCGATAAGGCTTGGGAGATTTAATTGCCGGTTGTGATCTGGTTTTATGTACAAAAAAAGATGAATGGCCGAAGTGCCTAAAGCTCGTGAATATTATGTTTGGTATCGAACGTTTTTTCTATGAGACAACCACTTTCACCTTCTCGTTAAATCCTCGCGCAGACATCATTATTTATTCAGTGCATCGCGTTGTATATCTGGGAACTTGGATAATCAGAATCAAGATATGTGTTATTATGATATAGATATCTACCGATACGCAGAGATAGTATCTGTGGGGCAATAAACCCGTTGTATAAGACGGAATGTGGTCAGTTCGCGGCCCAAAAGCTATATTTGTTTAAGATGTACATAAAATAAATTGTCTTTAATAAAAACTGAAACATTAAGCTAATTAAAGTGGCCTTCTGTCAAATAAACTAATGCTAAATGGTGTTAAGGTAAGGTAGCGAAATGTGTTATCGGAAAAAAATATTTCAACGTATAACTAAGATTAAATTTAAACGTTTTTGTGGGAACGGTTAAAGGATGCGAAGGTAACGAGATTAGATTTTATATTCGACCTCGGTAAATCATCGATATTGTAATCGAGTTTAGAGAAATTGTGGGCGGCGCACCGCATCCCGTATGTGAGTGAGTGCATCCTTCTTGTAACAACTTTAGTAGTAAGTAATTACTCACCGCACTCAAAATAAAACAAAAACCCGCGAATCGATCGTAATTACAATACTCCGCATTAATTGAAATATTTATTCTCCCAGAGGACAACTCATCTTGAGGATTAATTTTCTTATTCGCATGCCTTTTAACATTTAAAATGAGATTTTGAGATACGCTTAGTACAATTTTAAACAATTTTTTTCCAGTTTTATGCCGCTTAATGGTTGAGATGTAGTGCTTCGTAGAAATTGTTTAAAACCACGATTATAATACAATTAGATAGCGTATTAGCATGTGTATAGTAATTTAAACTTGTAACGCTCTGATTATATTTATTGCTCGTAGTGTTTTTTTGCAACGTTTTTATCTAGAAATATTTGTATAGACTAAGTTATTTTTAAATGTCGAAATAGATCGCCGATATTTCTTTTAAAGTTTTACTAGTTTATGATTTAGTAGTTCACTAACGGTATGTTTTAATGTGAAAATGTTTAGTAAATATTAATAAATCTTCAGCTATGTTTGCATGACCACCAATAATATCGTTATAACAAAATTTTCCTTGCGTGTAAAAAAATCTTGATATATTTTGTTTTCACGAGTGAAACTTGTCTCGCTTTCTCCTATTAATTAATGTTAAATATTAATTATGGTAGTTGCGGGATATTTAATGATCGTTGTGTTGTGTTATGGTTTTGTGTTGCATGCTTTAAGTAAATCAACGATTTGTGATTGTTTCTGAATGTGATTTTCTCTCGTCTTCCCCAGCCTGCCAGGAGACAGGTAAAATCAACACTTCTTTCTTAAACAGTTTGTTTGACATGTTAACATGTTAATGTTAAAGAGTACCTCTGGATATTTTTGTTGGATTAAGGGGATTTTAAATGGGTTTGGTTACACTGAATAAATATTTAATTCCAAAACTTAAATACTCAATGTCGTTTGAACATTTAATACTCTCAATGAACTCTCTACTCACTCAAATAGTTTCAATGAGCAAATTTCATCGATGTCTCATACAATTTAATCTACAACAGAGGGCCGGGAATGCGTGAATTGTGGAGCGACAAGCACACCACTATGGAGAAGAGACGGGACTGGGCATTACCTCTGCAACGCCTGTGGACTCTACTACAAGATGAATGGACAGAACCGACCTCTCATCAAGCCCAAACGAAGATTGGTGAGTGTAAGAATCCGACCAATTTTGTTTTATGTTTGGCTTACAGTGATCGTTTGTTAAACTCGAATTTTGAAAATGTACATGTCTCGTCTGGCTAAGAAATATTAACTGATAGGTCGGTACTTCATTTACCTGTATTATAAGAAAATCTAAAAAACGGCATGAAAATATATCTTATTTAAAAAACTTAAAAAACTTCTAAACGTTAATCATAGATTTTATCCATAATGCCATAAATTTGCAGTTTCTTCTTAGCAATTAGGATTTAGTTAGGTAAATGGTTAAATTATTTTAGGTTTCCCTTTATTTTTGTTACATCTTAATAAATAATCTTTTAAAGTTAAGATACAAAAATGGATTCATATAATTAATTTTTGGTTGACAGTTACATTATTCTTGCTCCAATTTCTTTGTAAGAATTCCAAGAGTTTGCTTCAGAGATTTTATCGCGTCGTCAAAAATCTCAACGTTTCGGGCACCCTTTAAACAGTCCATAAACCTCGTACTTTATTAGACAAAAGAATATAAGTTTAATATCCAAGACGGTCAGAATGGGTGTTGTTTACAGTTAAGGGGCAGCAATAAAAAGGCGGGGCATGCATGCGACATGACATAAAGCCGTGCTCAAATTGGCCTCATAAGAAACCTGAGCATTTCAACGAAAGACCGTCCCAAAACTAGCTTGCCTATGACCGTCATAAATCTTGGAGACGTTAATCTAAGCTCATGTACGCTTAAACTGAAACAAAGCGACATCGGACGTCACGTCGGCATATTCGCTTAACGACTGGCCCGTGCTAGCAATTGTACAATTTACCATAATACACTACCTCGCATTTCCAGTCTTTTACTAGCTAAATTATGTAATGTCCAAACATAATTGCAACGCATGTTAGGCGTAGACTTTTCGTAATAAACGCTAATTTACATAGTTTTTGTAAAATGTTTTATTTAGCCTGTCATGGTTTCTAAACCCGGATGTGTTGGGTAGTTTTAATAAAAGTCATTGTACTGTGGAGTGATACCGTTAATGTAACGTAGGAGATTGAATTCTCACTTTTATTTTCATTGTGGGAAATTATTATACAATGCGTTTGCGCATAGTTAGGAACATGCTTTTAAAATAATTCACAAAGGCGCAAGGAAGTCATTTAGAATAATGGCCTCCTAGGAACTAACATGTTATTGTCGGCTTTAATAAACTTTGCTTAAAGAACAGTAGGAAAGATAATCTGGCTATAGACAGTGTACCAAATCTGTTTTTTTAGTCAGGCCTTTTATATACAAATATGAATCTGTTTCAAAATCCGGTAACTAGTTTTTAAAGATGCGCTTAGGATCATACAGAACGACATCAATTCTTATAGTTTTAAACTAAAAATTGATAAGCGAAACATATTCCAAATCAACAGTTCATAGTTTATTTTTTGTTTATAGCGCTGAATCATTTTCGAAAAGTTTTATTCTGTTACTAGCTGACCTGGCAAATGTTGTTTTATTTTTTTATTTTTTTAGTAAATATTTTGGTATTTAACAGTCTACCACTGAGAGTTGAAAATTATTTCAGTACTAATATCGCTATTAAAAAATGGAGGTTGGTGGTTGAAGGGTGAAAATTTAGGGTTATATGTACATATTTTTTAATGCCAAATCATAAAAAATAAAAATTGACTAAAAAGTAGATATTTTTTTTTTTGGGTTGGGCCACCCGTATCACTTAAAATTGTTATATTAAATTATAAAAAATAGTTTTCGACCTATTATCAGACCTAACGAATTTACACAAAATTGCTGCCGTTTCGGAGGAGTATAGCAGTATATTAGGAGTAGAATTTTATATCTATGTATAGATAAAGATGCCACAAATTAGATGTCCTTAAGTATTTTTAATCTTTAGACATTTAACAATTTCATTTTTATTTATACATATATTTGCGATGTAGAATGTATAATTAATAAAGTTACACAACTTAAAAACAAAAGTAGAACAAAGTAATTAAGGTAATTCATTAAGAAACAGAGACCTCCTTCAAAGTAAATGAAATAATTGGGCATTGAATTAAAAAAACTACAACAATGAATTACTGAACTAACTCTAATTTCTGTAAATTTAAAAACTCTTGTTACTCGCACGCACTTGACACAATTTAGAAATATTATCTTTGTCAAACATTGCCTAATATAATATTATTAAGTTAATGCAACAATAACTGCATTGACTTATTATTATTTAGAAAGTTCAACCACGAGTTTACGAATGAAATTATTTAAAGATTTTTAAATGTTGATCTGTCATTCCCAGCCATGTTTCTACATAACCGCTAGAGGTGTTGCTATGTTTATTAAAAGTTTAAGATCGAAGCTATCAAGAAATACTTTGAGCAAACTCGTAGCAAACTGAAAAGATTCCTAAGGTGTTGTCACAGTTGTAATGTGGCAAATCTACCTTAAAAAAAATAAGATGTTTCCTCTTGATATACGTATAGAAGATAAGTAAATGAATAAAGTAGTGAACGCTTGTGAATCCGTAGCTTTTACTAAATAAATTGTGAAATGATTTATATCCTTGAGAATGTATTCACATTTTCAGTTTTTATTCTTTATTAATGGTAATTGTGACAGCAAATGTAGTACCTAATAACCTCATATTCAGTAGCAAAAGCGTTTTATTTTTGTTACAAATTCACCTTTTATGTTGATCGTCTTAAGATAAAGTTTTAGTGTTCAAGTTAAGATAGCCATCAAAATATTTTCAAGTTTTACAGATATGTTTACATTAGAAAGCCAAGTGTAAAATGCAATAAAATTTCGTTAAATTATTTTCTGACGCATTTGATTGAAACGTCTTAGTCTGTAACCGCTATTTCCTTGCCAAATTTCTATCATATTGGGACTTATAGAATGTCTAATATATGGTCTGTGTAAGAATAAAATGTGGGTAATTTTTTTTGTGATATTACATATATCTGTAAATACTTAACCAATGTTCCCAATAAAATGTGGCTCACATACCCATAGGGTACCACTTCTTCGTCTGCTTCACTGATAATTTTCTTTACAAGCAGTTAATTGAACTCCTGTACCCACTCAATATAAATATTTATTCGGGATTGGAACCCAAGGCCTCTGACGTAACACGCAGGTTCATGAAACACTTATCGCGAAGGTGGTTAAGTAAGTTTAATAAGTGAAGAATGAATCAGCAATAAAAAAATCACTTTCGTATTGAAAAAGTTAGGATCACGAATCTGCCGAGGTATAAGGTTTTATGTTTGTACAATGTGAAATGTAATACGTCTCAACTTCTCAAGACAAATGTACTTGCATGAATATATGTGCCCCCTACGCACATAAAGTCAAGTGATTTTTGCCTCTGCGCTGCGCAGCTCATTATAAATTATATAAATAATATTTTGAAATAGACATAAAAATGTGGAGTATAGGTACATTTATATTACTATTATTTATTATTGACCGCCTCCTTGGTCTAGTGGTAAGCACGTAAGCGTTACAATCGAGAGGTCCTGGGTTTGATTCCCGGCGGAGATAAAAAAAAACTCGGTCTGGCAGGACATAGAAGGCTGATCACCTACTTGCCCCTAAAAGAAAAAATCGATCAGTGAAACAGATGTGAAATGCATCTGCCCCATACCCCACTAGGGGACACGGGACTTCACTATAGGTACATTTAGTGGTTTGGTTTTTCTCCAGTTTTATCATATCTACAAGTACGGTTCATCTTTTAGTTAAAATCCACCCTTAACATGATCATCATCAAGTAGGTAGTATTAAGACCTTTTAGTTGTGGTTTTTATATAAGTTTGTAGGTTAGGAGTTATTATTTAAATTATGGAAGTATCGCATATATTTGAGTCAGACTAATAAAAACAGTAATAATAAATAATCTATCAATATACTACAAATACAGCTTTAAAAAATTATTGAGATTTTAACGAATAGCATTTTACAACATAATCTTGGTCCTTGTAAAGCACAATAAATATCAAATTAAAAATAACTTTTAAATCCAGTAAATACTCCAGTACTTAAAAGTTCCTTAAAAGTGTGTCTCTCATATAAGTTCTTTTCTAAATATCTCTAGTATATTTAACCTCATAACAATATTTTCAATTTTAATGTTCCGCCGCAAGCGAACAATAAAGTGCAGACGTGTACTGAAGTGCCATAAACATTATAAACGTTACGAGAGTTGCCAGGTTATATATTAAATCTGTTTAAGACTACTGCGCAGGAGCAATGAATGATTTCTACTGTTTTTTCATACGAAATAAGAAATATATGATAAATGTACTTATCTATGTATATCCAAACAGACTATCCCCACTCAGTTGTAAGTGCTACATGATAATATTCCTAAATAATTTGTTAATAAAACTAAAAACGCATCTAGAGTTTTGGAAAGTATTTCAGTAGGTATTCAGACACCTTTAAACTAATGAAAATCTATGATAAAATTTGTAGTGCAACTGTTCGTAATTTTACTATTCAACTTACGTGCATTACAGCTCATTCTCAAAACTAATGAAACATCATCAACGCCATCTATTTGTGATGAATGCCACAATATTAGACACTATGAAGTTTTATCACATACCTAGTATGATCGTTGTATGTCGTTTGCATGAACAATTCAGAAAGGCGGGCATAGAACTCGGCTATTTGGCATTCAAAGGCCCAACAAGTGCCAAATAAATATTACAATAAGTATCCTATAGCCTCACGCTTAAGTAGGAATTGGTCCCACACTGTCTGCCTTATATGAAAAGTGACGTCACAAGGATTTATGGCTATCTGAACTTTCTTATTGGTGGGTTTATCTGCTCTTTTTGCGGTTTACCCTTTGAGAGTAAGCTGATGTATTCACCTGATTTTATGTTTATCGTTTAGCAGCTGATGCTCGCGATTTTGACTGTATTAGATACCTAACTATTAAAAACATTAGTCCAACATTAGTCCAACACAACTAAGGACAAAAATCATAATTTATAAATTTATTATTAATATAAATGTTCAGTCACCAAATTTACTTTCTATTCCTATAGTAAAGTACAGATACTTACATATTCGAATATAGTGCTAATTAAAAATAATGTTTTTGTAGCATTTTCGATGTTCAGTAGTGACCGTTGTATGCCCACTCGGTCGCCCATCGATCACCTCGGCCGTCAAATAAATCCTGCCTCCTTTGTCCCAAGTTAAGAGCGATTAAGTGTTTTTTATGTAGATGCAACTCTCATGCTTCAAACATAGGCTTTTCCTCAAACGAATAGACTAAACGTTAGGATACGGAAAAAAATGTTTTATTATTTTCGTTTCAAATTTAGTCGAAACAGAGGGCATGTATATGTTATTAAACAAGCTGATCGGTCGTATGGCTATAAAATAATAAAAAAAACATTATACAAATACATAGAGTATTTTTTAAAACCCTAAAGAGATCGTAAGTTATAATTTTATTTTATATCTAAATTTATCAAAATCAATGTTTTAAACAAGAAAATCAACGAAGTCATATTCAAATTTATAAGTTTCCTTAAGCTTATATATTTTTGAAAACATTTTGTATTGAATTTAATCCAAACAATATTATTCCAATTAATAAGCAGAACACGCAAGAAAATGGTTGTTTTATAGCTTAAGCTAGTTAAGTTAACTTGCACGAATTTAACTGACATTTAATGAGTCTTTTCATCGAGTCATGTGTAGGTCATTCACGTTTAGTGGTCAAGTCGATACAGCCAGTTGTGTTTTATACCAAGTTATCGATACGAAATTATTAAAATGATTTAAAACTATGGTGTATTATTTTTACGTTTGACACCAATAAGTTTTAACAATGTTGAGAATAAATTATCAGTGATATTTTCTTGAAAAAATGCCTTTCTGTATGTAACGAAACGAGAGAGGTGTGAAGGAAGAATAGCGTGATTACATAAATAAATAAAATCTTTCCTGCTATAAATATTCTAAAGATAATGGTCAAGTGGAGAAGGTGCTGGGAATTTTTTTTTTATTATGCATATAAAGAGCACTAGTAAATTAATACATTAAAAAGAAAATCTTCCTATTTTCCTATGTTTAAAAGCTTAAGAGTAGTAAAAAGCCAATATGTAAATGTATTTGATAATGTTATGGGATTGATACGCAAACCATCATAATGGTAACTTATAAATAATATTCATGTTCTTCTTGTAATCTATTGTTATCGCCGTCTTTATCTGTATAATTAGGATAAAAATCTTATAAGTTTTACAACACTTTATATTTAAGTGGAAAACGAACACATAAATTAACTTTTGGATTTATTGTTTTATAGTTAGGGTAAGTAGGATAGTGATTTCTTCTCAGGGATTGTGACGAATAATGTCTGGGTTACGCACTGTCATTACTGCATAATTATGGTAGTTATTAAATATAAATATTATTTTTTGAATGATGTTTCGACAGTTCCCAAGACTCGAGACGTATGGGTTTGCTATATAGTGATTGACACCAGGGTATGCTTGCACTGCGGGGGGTTGAGTACGATTTCATTCGAATCGTTTTACCTGTCCGTAATACACAGGAACCATACCAATACAAATTTAAACCCTGCACATAATTATCCTATTTAGTGTAAATTCCCGTTTCCCTAGTGGGTCACGGGGCAGACTCATTTCTCTATCTGTTTTACTGATCATTTTTTTCACAGGCAATCAGCCTTCTGTGCCTACCCAACCGAAACAATCGTTTGTTTCCTTGGGATTAAACCAAAGACCTCCGGCGCAACACGCAGACGTGAAAACCGCTTAGCCACGGAGGTGGTCAATTATTGGAAACAATTGGAATTATCCTTGTTAGTGTAATATAAATTGCCATAATTAAAATAAACCAATATCTAATAAAAGAAGTGAGAGAAGCTTAAGTAGGTACCTACGCCGATTACATAACCACAAAATAAATTTTCGGATAAATTAATTTATTTTAACAGAATTTATTTACTATTATTAAATATATTAACAAAAATACAAAAGGCCCATAAAAGCCGTTAGAGTTTGTACACAAAATGCTGATTAAAAAAATAATTATACATAATTATTTGGATAAATTGTTAATAACGTTCAGTTTTATACCTTACGTGCTTTTATTTGCAACTTTGTCCGTGTTGTCACATATATATGTATTATATAATCTGTCACTCGGAAAGAGTTCAGCTTCTTATAAGTGACAGACTAAAACCAGTTTATTCATAACAAACAAAAATATAAACTCGTTATAATATTAGTACAGATAAGCTAGTATTGAATAGCATAACGCACCAATCAATCGGAATAAAAAGAAAATAAGTTATTCATTCGTAAAACTATGGACCGCGCCCGCTCGCGTTTTTATTGGATTTCCATAAACATCGACCCTTTTTTCATTCCACCATCCGAGGCCAAAAAACTTCACTTTTGTCAACGCCTTGATTGATATGCTTACCTTTCCTTGTTTTAGCAATAACCCAGGCTTTTTTTACATTTTTATTTACGTTTAACATATATAAGAAAAATTTGGCTCTACCGGTGGCCCGATGACATAAATTTTGAGCTTTTTCTAAGTAATTCATTTTTTCTAAGCTTTTTTTAAGTACTTGTTTCTACCTGCGTAAGGCGCCAGTTGTGACATTTATTGTCAGGATATTGTAAACGCATTATCGATGTAGGAAAAGCCTAGCTCATAAATTCATATGATAGAGTACGGTTCTTTTGCTAGTCAAAATTTTGATTGTCATCTTTTATGTACTATATCAATTTTCATAACGTTTAAATCAAAAGCTCAAACGTTAATGTTGAACATTTATTTTACAGGCCCAATTTTTAAATTTAATTCTTTAAAAACAATACAAAAATTCCAAAAACCTTTTCTTTTTATAAGATTACTATTGATGAATTATAGAAACCAAAAACAACAAACAATTATTGTGAAGAAAGCTACATTCCATAAAAAATAGTAACCGCTCGTACATAGAACTGTCAAAGTCAATTTTAAAAATGTAAGTAGCTTTTGACAGGTTAGGGATGTATATATTGGGTATAGATGATAGAGTCGATTAAAGATCAATATAGACTATAGAACGAGAGCATGATTTCACGCGTCGAGCGAAGAGAATCGATTGCTCGCTTCGTGTTCCCAATTGAGGTCCGGAATTACAACGATCCTGAAATGGTTACCCGTGTCTATAAAGATATATAAGGTTACTGTATATTTTTAAGGATATAAAATCAGTTTTGTGAACTCCGTCGTTTAAGAGTGTATACTATTATTTTCTAACCTAATATATAATGTTAACTGTTAGTATAAAGATACAACGCGGTAATGTAGCCAGTATTTTGGGTACGCACCCCAACTGCTTTGATGAGCCTTTTGTATTTTTGTAAATATACTTAAGTATTGTAAATATTTAATAAATATTAATTTATTAAATATTTACAATACACACTCCACTGTTACAACCGCTCTCAAAAGGAATATTTTTTTAAGGTTCTTGCATTTTACATTGATGCTTTGCTCCTATTAAAATCGTGATGTTATATAGCCTATTATATTTTTTCAATTCGAACTAGTAATTCCTGAGAACAGGTTCAATCAAATAAACAAACACATTATAGATCTTTAGTTGGATAGTTTATATTTTTAAGTATCTAATAAAATTACTACTTGAGCATATTATACAAAAAAAAACATTGAAATTTACCGATAGCATAGTACTAAAAAAAGTTTATAGATATCGAGTTATGTTTTAAATTTGGAAAATCAAACTCTAATTGCGTCCCGTTTAGGTTTTGCGGTGCAATTATCCTGATGATAATAACTCAATAAGAACACGTATGAGAGCACCCTGTACCAAGTACCGGGCTTGTACCACTAATCTGTTCGCGCGGCTCGACGCGTTATTTATCGGTAGCAACGGGCGACGTGATTTTGATTTAGAGCCTTAAATTGCACGCCTTGGAATTACGAGCGAAATTCCTGCGAATAAATTGCAGTATTGTTTTTTGTAACGGTCCTTGAATATTTTATTTGCGATAGTAATGTTTGAGTAATTAAAAAACAATATTATTTGCAACAAGGTTGTGGTCATATTTAACATCTAAAGTTGCAGTTTTATTAATTAGATTAAATCATTATTAATTTATACTTTGCAATATTAAATAACAATGCTGCGTTTTCATTCTTAAATGGCTGAACCGATTTTAATATATTTAAGACAGAAAACGAGTAGGCGCTATTTTTATCTTAATTTTATGCAGAATCAGATAAAGCCTTTACTTTCATGCAATTAAATTTTAAGCAATAATTTGAATGACACCGAACTACCGTATTACGTTATAATCTGGCGTAATCTGGTGGCCGATTGACAGGCAAGTAAGCTCCATGTTCACTTACTTTTTAACAGCCTGTTTTCTAATCAATGTCTTAATTGAGACTGTAGAACTCCTAAAGAGAAAAAAGTAGAAAAGTGAAGATCTGAACCCTAAGTCTTGCTCATGCCGATTCTTCAGTGGGTGAGAAGTCTTCATATTTTGTTTTGCAGATCATCTTCCCTTCCAGAGTTCCCAATTAAACCATTGTTACCTGTTACTTGTCCCCAGGTTATATAGCCTTATTTATTATTGTTCCAGTGAAAACGTACCGTTAAAAATAAGGTGGTGAACTTGGGGCTAAGTAGCAATCGTGACGGGCCAAAAATGGGGCAAGTGCGATGCGTCCATTGACTTCCTCAGCAATTAACATACGGGAAGCGGCGGCTGTCATTAGCCCGTCATCGCCAACTGTTCTACCAAATGCATTACGAATCAGTGTTTACCACATATAATTACAATCTATACATTTCTGTCAGTTCAATAATATATAAAACATCTAGTCTTACGTTTAAATAAATTAATTCACCCTCTAAGGCTATCAACAGAATGTTACGTGCTACTTTCAATTACGAGTTGAGTATGAAAGAATGAAAAAAAAACACTCTAGAATTAATTACAACTTTTCCGTTATTGTCAAATCAAAGTGCAAATTTTACATGCAAGTTCAAAATTTACAAGTAAAGGAATAAGATGAATTTCTTAATTGAAAAATGGAAGATACTAATAAACTACGGATAAATAGTAATGGTAGTAATGGGGGTATCAACTGGTAACAAATACGGTAGGCCGCAATTTAGTTGCGTTCGGGCACTGGTCAAATTGTCGGGTATTCCATTGACTAATGATGCGACCGCTACTGTATACAATATTTAAGGTTGAATATTTTATATTGACATATGCCAGCTTCTGGGGATTGTCGTTATTAAAGGAAAGTAACATTTATTCTTGTTACAAATAATAATTACAAGTTTCCACTTACTCCTTTCATGACTATTCCTAATTTCTACTTACTTTTTATTGTGTAAAGTAATAAGTCTTTATTATTTATAGAAATTATAGAAATTAATAAGCAAGAGCTTCGAAAGCACGTTTATTTGTTAAAGTTGCTTATTATATTTAATGAATTTTATCCATACTCATACAAAAAAGTCGAGGTCGTCAACAAGTAGGTAGGTAGGCTTAGCGTTAGTGGCAGGAATTTTTTTATCAGAGGAATAAAGATATACGCAATCTCTATTCAAAACACTTCAGTATTTTGTATCTATTTAACAGTAACTTAAATGTTAACTCTTAAATTGCCCTCCTGCTTGTCGTCCCACGCATAGCCGAACAAGCCACCGAGCCATTCCCACTTACTTCCGTGTCTCCTGCGGTCCAAAACGACCATTACTCGAGAAATGTTGTGTTACAGACGATTTGTCTCTATACAGAGATTCGGAACAGCAAAATACTTTTCGCTTTAACAGTCATTTACTAAGCAAAACATATAAATAAATTTCATTTGATAAAAACGAACTCACAAAACTTATCAAGTTGCCTTTGAAAAGTTTATTTTGAGCAAAAATAACCTACTTTGCAAAAATAACCTACTTTGGATATATAAAAGTAAAGTTGTTATTAGTAAATTTTGACTATTCAACTTTTCTCCTCGAACCATCGCTTCTTTTCCAAAATGATTTGCTCGTGTCACTCTACATTAACAAGCAAACAGTTTTAATGTAATTCTTACTACATACCTACGTCTGTCTGTAAAAGCTTGGTATCATCCAGAGAACTGGTATACTATAACAAAACAGAATACCTTAACAGAATCATGTCAATCAAATTAGAGATGGATCAAACCCAACTAGAGTTGATTTAAATCAATGTACCGTCGGCAGCCAAAATATAAAGGTATGCAAACCTTACGTGTATCGCAGATCGCAGGACGCGTAATTGACGCGATGCGATATTATCCGCGTCGCAGGATCACACCGCCAGCGATAGCCTTAATATTCGAGCAAAATGCTTAATGATGCATACATTTATGTAATTGCTTTTGTTTGTTTTTGTAATCACGCATAATGTGACGTAAAAACGTTTGATTGATTGCGTTATTAACGAGTCAACTAGAATAATTATTCACAAAAGCTGACACTTATGAATTATGGGTTTATAACTGTGAATAAATACATTTTCATAAAAAGTAAGTACTTAATGTAACACTATTTATAAAACTAAATTGAAAACTAATCAATCAGGTGGCCGTTTTTGCTAATTGACATAATTTATATGATCGTGCGAATTAGTAAATAAAAATACTAATAAATTAATAATACTTTCGACTCCTATATTTATTTTATACTAAAATTCAGCGAATTTGGTTAAACGGCTTAAGCGAAGAAGTGTTAATGTAACTGAACAAAGCAAATTTCATATTTATTATACTTATTAAAATAAGTTAATATTAATATTATAAGTAAAACGATTTTAAAACAGTAACTTGGTGACCTCTTTAGATGTTGCGGTCATATAATGTATTTCAGATTTCTCGTTTGGGTTTACGTACAGTTTTACATATGTATAAAGTGATCACATTGTTCGAACGTGTTAAAGACCGGTTGGAAGCGGAGTAACGAGCATTTCGTATACAATAGACCTTTTAGCGTCATCTGGACGCACGTCAATCGCGAGTAGACGGACGGTCACTAGTGAGCTCTCACCTTTATTTCGATTTGATATGGCTACCTCGGGCTATATTTTATACACGGCAATTATTATAATGCTATATATTAGACAAATTGCATCACGATAATTTTTCCCTTTACAGTACTTAGTTTTTCCATTTAGAAGTTTGGTGAAGGTTTTCACTATTTTAAACATTGAAAAAATGAACGAAACAATAATTAGAATATGATTAATTTTGTGACAAGCATCAACTCATTAATGTTAAATTAATTAAAAATATTGTGTTAATATTATCTAGAAGAAAATAAAGTTAACCAAAATGAAAGTGATGATACAATTCATATTAAAATAAAGGCTGCTTAAGTTGAAATTAAAATACGTATAATTCACCACACACATCACAAACGGCTATAAAATTAATATACGCGACTCGGACAACTATTATAACAAAAAGCAGTCGGTTTGATTCAGAAAATAAAACATATCCAGAATGACGTGCGTCCGGCATCACTTAGCTGAAGTGATGTGACGGCTTTGCCGATTCCTTTTTAACATTTTTAAAAATAATACAAAACTCCGAATCTGTTCCATTGTGTTCACGTTTTGGAAAAATTTAAATGACCAAGCGTTGCCTGCTTTTTTGAGGGTCGGAATCTCGGAATCGGCGTTTAAATACATAAAGATTCGCGGTTTAGCGCCATCTTTTTTCCATTTTCTGCGCATTCTTTTCGCTCGAAAGCTATGCGGTAGATTTTGTGAAGCCTGCGGTGTTGTAGAAGTAAGTTGTTATTGTAAACGTACACTTTTGTAGGCGTTGGTCTTTATTTGAGTTTATATGGGTAATACCTACCCGTAACACCTGTTTGATAATATCAAACCGGTTAGTTTATCGATTAATCTTCACATTTAACGTGATAAATTTCGATTCGGTTGATATTGGATCATTACAAAAAGATATTGCAGATATTTAGAGTGGCGATATGAATGTATTTATTCAGGGCTTAGGGCGGCCTCGGTTTAACAATGGTATACGCTTGTCGCTGCTACGCTGTTCTTCTAGGGTTGACTCAATTCATAATAGTAACTTCAGATGTGTTACAAACTGTAATTAATTAGGTATCTTAATAAATTCTGTTTATAATTTAGGTAAATTTATATTATTGTCGTGTGGTTAAATACAATTTCAATGTAATCGTAACTTTGACCGTAATCTGAGTGTCAAATTTTGAATTAATTTTGTTATTATAGTTTTGAATATTTATGTTTCTCATCCAGGAACAGTAGTACTACATACAAGATAAATATTGTCAACCCTACAACCTGGGTCGTGAATCAGGGCTGACATCGTCGCTTGGTGGTCCGCACGTCACAAAACGCGCGTGCGCGCCTACCCTCTTGATTTACATAAACTTTCAAAAATAAATATTAGCCGAAAATAATAATAAAAATATATATATATTTTTATTACATTAATGACCGAAGGTATAATTTTAATGTAATAGACGATCAGACTACTTTAAGTTAAAATTAGAATGCTTTTTAATTGGTGCATTAATTTAGACCATAAATATATTATGACGTATGCATTTAAATCCTACTAAAATAAATACCTACTTCCTTTATCTAGAACTTAAGCTGTAAAAGAAGCGTGTTCTACAACTTATGCACCTATTTGGAAAATGGTTTACTACATTTACCTAAGTAATAAAATTTATTTTGGAGGTTTATTAAATTTATATCATGTCGGTTGACTTTATGGAGCACAAATTAGCTATTTGGTTTAGACAAAATGATGGCAGAAAACCTCATTGTAGGACATTATATTCATATCTTAGGTTGTGCAAAGCCGGCGGCGTTATTCATGCACTTTTGTTCATTTTAGATTGTATTGTGTTTACCGCTTTTACCATTGTTCCAGGCCCTTATAAATTGGATCGGTTCACTTTACATCGGTGACAGGTATATTTGAGTGCTCGATTTTGGTCGATAATTAATCCGTATTGTAAAATGTTGGCCCACCCTTGTACGACCAGCTTCTTTCAGTTTTAATTTGTTGCATTGTTTTAACCAGCGTTTAATTGTCCATTTACAATCACTTAAAAAGTACAGGACATACTTTTTCAACTTATATTTAAAGGGAAGATTATACAATTTAAAGGTCAGATGCAAATTTCATTTCATTACAATCATGAAATGCATTACAGACATGATCATAAATAGTCAATTGACTAACACCCTATAACTTGTATTGTAATTAAAAAGAAAGTAATTTTTAATTTACATATTATAAAGACACGTTTTAAATACATTTTTTTTTTGTAAAACAGAGGTAAAATGTATAAAAATGTCTTAACAATCTTCTTTATGTCGTTACTTTAAACATTGTGTTGTGAAAGTGTTGTGTTTGCTGCAGAATAAGAAAGTTATTGTGTGGCCAATCATTTACAGATGTAATCTTTATATTAAAACATTACATAATTTCCATGAACATAACTCTATATAAAAAAAAGTTGTTTTATCTACTGAAATTATTAAACAAAGTACAGTTTTCCTTATTTATATTTAAAAACGGATAGACTGGATTCAATTAGATAGATTTAGACTTGTTTTATTGGATTTGTCTCTATTCAAAACAAACTTATTATTTATTATATTTTAAATATAATATTTAATTATATTTAAAATATTTCTCATTTTTAGGTCAGAGCATTTATTTTACAATGAAAATGCAACAATATTTTTTTTACAATTTACACTAACTATAGTAATTTTATCACGAATCTAACCAAACAAATAAAGGTGAAAATGTTATCTGTCACGGTTTTGGCGTCTATATCGGCATCAATTTTGATTAATTGTGCATAAATATGTGAATGTCATGATATCTTGGAAAGCAACAAATGCTACTTTACGTGCTACGTTAGGAATTATTAAATACCTACTTACAGCTATAAAAGAGGAAACTTTATAGTAATATAAAATTATTCCTGTTATTTAATAACTGTAAAAACATTACCTAGTTCTTCCCTATAATTTTATAATTCCAGGGGCCTCAATAAAGGCATTATAATTATTTATAGAAGACATGACTATTTTTAATTATATTGCTGTAGCAAAAAACCAACAGCGTTATTGCCATAACGTGCTTAGTCCAAATACATTATAACGCTATATGTCAAAAAAATGGATCAAATGTTAATACTTAGCAAAGAATATTAAATGCCAGCCGCTAAGAAACACCTGCTATAGCTACAAACGATTGTACTTACATACTTAATTTTGATGTCTAGTTGATTTCCATGACTTCGCATAGAATCTTGATAAGCTTTGTAGCCGTTTTCAATATCTGATCTATCTCTGCAGGTATAACGAAAGAAATCTTTTTTAGACTGGAAGGTTTTTGAAACACAAATACATACTTTAAATGGTTTAAAGATGAATAATTTCACACAAAAATGTAAACGTTTTATGAGATAAATATGATGTCAGAGACACGGTTTTAAGGAGAGTCTCAAAAACTATTTTTCGGTGTAAAACACTCGCAAACAGCGACGTTTCAAACATTTATTCATAAGAAGGTAATTATAGATTCCTATAAGTCGTTCTCTTACATTATATTAATTTGTGTTTAGCATTCTGTAGAGTATGTTACAAAAGTAAGTCGAAGCACAATAAAAAAACCATATCAAACCGAGCGTACATACCAAGCTAGAAATTGACAGACAGTAATTAAAAAGAATCTGATAGGTGGGCCGTTTAAACTTTTTGTTGCCCAAAAGCCTAGTTGCCAGTCATTAGTTTCGTTCCATGTCTGTCACAGATATTAAAAGTACACGCATTATGTTCATATGAAATCTGTCAGGCAGCGACGCGTGAGCAACTACTGTACAGACTGACGTCGAATATTTGACCCAAGGTTATATTAGCCTATATAGGTTTTATTTTTTAGAGGGCACGTGCTTCAAATAAATCTTTGAATTAATCTGTGGGTGACTTCAACGAGACTACTCTACTATTTTATTGCATAATAATCAGTCGTTGGTGTAAGCAAGAAATAAATTAATTATCATAAATTTTCAATACATGTTGACGATAACAAAACACAAACCTTATGACAAGCGCACTATTTTTCGCTTTTATAACTTCACAATACGTCAAGTACAACAAAGCATGTCAACTGTCAACATATTATAACGATCATGTTTTTTGTCTGTCAAGTGTCAACTTTGTACCGTGCATAATTAGCTGAATTAAATAAAAACCAGTATCTTGATTTTAAGGACGGTGAGTTTCTTTTGAAACTTGATTGATTGCATTTCCGTGATTCCTAACATATTATCATCCTTTTAAGTAACCCAATAAAGGGTAACCATTACCTTCAATAAGTTAAAGTTAAAATCGCGCACACCCATTGTAATAACGCTCTCAATATTAAATTTTAACAAGGTATTAATTAAAAAAACTAAGGCGAAATATTTTTAAATTTTCTCAGGGCGCATGAGGCGCGCGCTCTTTTATTTTTAATTCATTTTATTCGGCGCTGGCCGAGCGGTGCGTTCCGCCCACCGGTGATTTAAAATTTTGATTTATCGACGCGAGCGCAGCGCCGGTTTGCGCTCGCGCACGCCTGCGGTAATTATAAATATGACGCGGTGCTAAACTGTGCGAAGTGACCCCACGACCCGCGAGGCTTGTTCGCACCGTTTTATAAGAGAACATGGCTAAAGTGCCTTTTATGATTTAAAGCTATATTTCTGTAATCAATTCTATTCCTTGCGTGAGTAGGTATAAACTTGTTTGCTCAATATTATACGGCACAGCGGCAAACTTACAAATAACTTAAATATTATAACTTTCAAATGTTACAAATACTATTATGAAGGACAATTAGCAAAACCTCACATTTCTAAATAACTTTCTTAAAGAATGCTATAGTCACCAATAAAATATAAAGTTTTATGCGCTTTTTGGTTTATCGAAACAGTAAGCGAAGGGAGCTGCAAAGGCCACTTAACACTCGTACAGATTTTCCTAGACCAAGACTTTATTCTTATTCTAGCCTATTCTTAAATAATAATCTATTTTGTTGATCAAGCAAAAACTGTCAATGCGTGAGCTCATTCAAATAGATATTCTGTTAATGTAATACAATGAGGTAATGTCTTCAAATGTCAGCAATAACATTTTCAACGGCTGTGTCCAACCGTTTCGTTCAAAATATTTTTAATTATTGTGTCGTTAATAAAATAGCAGAACGTTGTTTGTCACAAAGTTGCAATATTTTAGCCATATATGATGTCTTGAGTGTCGACATTATGCATTAAAATCGAAGGAATTAGAATTCGATTGAAACAAAAAGGGGATTCCGACGATATCAATTTGAATGTAAATTAGCACATCAAAATGGACCCTAGAAAGCACGTAAGTGTTACGACTTATGAAGCAGCTGTTTTGTATTTATTACTTCCCACTGTGCAGCTTTCCTACGGGACCTTGCACCTGTTTCGATTGATTAATTGACCGACCTGTCATGAAAATGACATAACTGTGCTATTATTATCACTTCAAATATGCTTATCGGCGTAGATCTAAAGAAAATTCACAATTGCGTAATATAAATTGAAGTACAATCTATTTTATTTATTTAAAACAATATAATATTGTTATTAAGAAATAATATTAAATAATAAAATAGTAATTGTTTCATAATTTTAAATTTTTGCGACATGTTTTTTTGTATAATCAGGTGAAATATAAATTTAATTTTGACCTTAAGTGCAGAAACCAACGTCGTTTTGGCTATAAAAGTCGGTTAATAATATAAGAAGAACTTATTAACTAGGTAAGTTATTAATTAGACAAAACAGTATGTACATTTGTAACAGCCGATGCAAAAAGAGTGTCTGTGAGTGGCATCGGAGCTCCTAAACAAATGCTATATATTTTTTACAGTCAAAGTTGAGTTACATACATTGGGCTAATCGGGATTGTTGCGATTAAAGAATCGAAGTCGATAATTCTTCCAACACATATTAACACAGCGTAACAACGATTAGCGAGTTCGTTATTCGATTTCCATCCAGCAGCCTATCCTTGTATCCAATTTGAAAAAGCTCCCAGTGTCCTTTCCATTCAATGCAAATTCTCACATTATAAGAAACGATTCAACGCAGAATTACCAACGTTTAGTCGCCTGAGGAACATAATTTTATGTTTTCGCTTTGTTATATTGCCGCATTATATCTATTTGAATGTCTTTTTTGTCTCTATTATATTACAAATATACATGCCTACATATTATTATTTAAGCTCTAGATAGGATGAAATGTTTACAATTTCAGAAGATCAATAACAGACTCAAACTAGAGATCTAAGCATACCGCGAAGCCTGAGGTATCGGGTTCAATTTATAATTTAACTAGCGACTCGCCCCGGCTTTGCACGGGTATAAAACATATATAAAAACCTTCCTCTTCAATCATTCTATCTATTAAAAAAAACCACATCAAAATCCGTTGCGTAGTTTTAAAGATTTAAGCATACAAAGGGATATAGGGGAAGAATAAGCGACTTTATTTTATACTATGTAGTGACTTTTATTTGTATTGGGTCTCTGGTAAGGCTGCCACTTACCGGACGGTGTGTCATATGTGGTACCTACGGAGGGGTGGTTGAATTTTTGCAAGCTTGCCTACAGAAATTGAACCAAACCAAATAAAATTCTGGGTTGCCTGGAAGAGATCGCTGATTAGCGAAAAGGCCGCCCGTTGCACTCCAGTACGACAAAGTGTGTAAAAAAAATCTATTTAATAGCCATGTTATCCTTACCGACAGTAATATTTCAATTGTGAAATCATAAATTTAATTTTAAACATTTTTTTAAATTTATTTGTGGTTGTAAATAATTTTAAGTCAAAATATTATGTTTGTTATAATATAAGAGTTATAAGTCACTAAGAAATAATACTTATTACTATTGTGTATAAAAATAACTACATTATTTAATATCTAGAGTAAATAGCAAAATTGTTATTTTATCTTAAACAGTGTTAATGAATATGATTATAAATACCATGTCTAAGTTCGGAAATTCCGTGCTGGGTTTCTCGCAAGGTTTTATTTACATTGCATAGTAGCGCCATCCATCAACGTCGCCGTGAACTAATTGTGGTGCATTCTTATTTAAAAATCATTATATTTTGTGTTTAAATTTTCCCACAGGTACCTTTGTTTAAAATTTTTAAATAATTTAAAAAAGATAACCACTTTTTATTACCGTTACTTAAATTTTAATAAAACCTTCTGTTTCACATTATTTAATGTTTTTCAATAAGAATAATTAGTATCTATACCAAACTGTAGGTGCTAAACACTCATACAATAAAAACTGTGCTAGTTTCAGTGTCTTGTTTTGAATAGATGAATCTAAATTAATGTATGAAGCTAAATATTATGTCTACTTATTTGTTTGGTTGTACGTACTAATCTCAGGAACTACTGATTCTTTTTGTGTGCATTTATCGAGGATAGTTCTATACGAAATTAACACGGGGCACGGTTAATAAAAATAGATGGAAAATTTGACAAAATTGTTTCTTAATCTTTATATTAAATTCCACGCAGACAAATTCTCAGTGAGGAGCTGTTCTAGTTTGTTTCCGTAAAACATTCATTACCTCGATATGACGGCGTGACGCTGCCGATTACGTTACGTAGATATAATCTCTTGACGTGTCAATCTATTCCATCGCGATACTAATATCTATAAAGCCACCGGCTTTGTTAGTTTCGTTAACAAAACGAACATAAGTTTTATCTATATATTTTTGATAGACGTCTAAGCCCCGTTTGCTCTCGAGATCAATTTACATTTAAAAATTACTTTTGTGACTTTTCTATTGTTCATGTAATATTCTCTATAGAACTAAGGCGTCTTAAAAGCCACTCCTTACTTGAAAGTTTTGTCGACCCTTGCTCTATTTCAAAAGCACTTTACCTACCGTATACGAACCCTATTAATACCTACACCGCACACAAACGTTATGAAAACGTACTAGCTGAAAGCGGCGTGGTGTGAGTGAACACGATGAAAATCTTTATTTTCACGCTATATCTCTCTTTATCTAATCGCCTTAGTCAGATAAGGACGGAGCGCCGGAAAAACTGGCGCGGGGCGGGGGTAAAGGCTACATCGATTCCGCGCTTTCACTGCTAGGGGCCATGTAAACCTTTAAAAACAGCACAGTAGCTATGCGATTGTCATCTCTAAGTCATTAGTTATAGGAGAGAATTTTCAGTAAAGTCGAACCACTGTTAAATGGATTGCCTCCCTCTTGGGGGTTCTCATAGTGGGATCTAGATGGCGTAGATATGCTGATATGCGGGCTTGTGAGCGTGATGTGACTGAACGATGTTTGCAAGTGTTGGCGCTCGATTACAGGCTGGTATGTAGTGGTAGCTTCCGATGGGTTAAATTCTGCCTGTGTTTGCAAATATATGAGGGGCTGGAGGTATCCCTTTTTGTAATATAATTTTATGTTTAAGTGTAGATAGGTAGATTAGGGAAGACGGAGGCTGTGATTTGATTTGATTAGGAGGTGTTTGCGTAGGGTCGAGAGATAAGGGTGATTGGATCGCGGGGTGGGGGGAAGGGCTTATGGAAATATGTTTTTAATGTGGGTGGCTTATTGAATTAGCTAACTTCGAGTGAATTGAAGCGAGACTAATCTGTTTGATGTGCTTCGTGTTTATAAGTTTAATTAATGTTTTGAGTTGAAATAACTCATTTCACTCGAGTACGCTTATCGATGTTGTGCTGACATTTTGTTTGCTTTGAATTAAGTTTTTTCATGAAATTGTCCACTTTAAGGATCTTATGTCTATTATAATTGCTAAAATCCTTCTAAAATAACAACAAAAGGCACGTTTTTGTTGTCACAATACAAAGGCTGGCCTGTTGTCACAGCGCGCGCTCCTTTGAGTTTACACTACACTGAAAATTTAAGTACCTACCAGCATTACAACGTACTGAATTTTGTCTATTTATGTATAGCTTTATCTTTGTCGGCATTTATCCTGTAGTTGTTTTGGAAGCTCGATATCCATCGCAGCGGAATGCTGTTGACAGTGAAATGGGTATAACAATTAATAAAACTCTTCCGTCGATGTTCAAGTGCCCGCGTGCCTTGATTTTTTATCCATGGATTCCTCTATTTCGAGTTATATATGGGTTGAATAAAAAATAATTGCGCTCGTAAAATTTACGATGTTTCCTCGGCATATCGGTGTTTTAGGAGCGAAAATAATTCGCTCATAAAATTACGAGTAAACAGTCATTTTTCGTTCGAAATAAAAGCGCCCTCACGACTGGTTGACTTTTATAATCGGCTTATGGAACCCTCTGTTAACCAGTAGATTCCCAGGAGATGTGCAGGGCTAACGTTATAGTTTGATTAGAAACTCTTATCTGCAGCTTATGAAATCGGTTTCGCGTAATTGAGTCATAAAGCGAGGGCTAATTTAAAACTGTTATAAATTCATTGGACTCAAACCAGCACAAAATAAATTATATTAAATGTAACTTACTACGCTGTATTTATATAGCCAAAACTTCTTTAAGTGCATGATCAAATAACAATCTAATAGATGAATTTCTCTATTACTATTCTGAGATATTCAAAGGAATATCAAGATAAAGTGACATAAAGTCTGTCTGTCTGAAAAAGTGTCGGCTAATATATCGCTCTAATCTTATTGTGGCACAAAAGAGGTGCCATGACGAGGCGAATATTGACGGAGCATTTAATATTTAGGTATTTCATACTTAAGGTATTAACGCGTACAACAGTTGTATGCTGGGCTTGAGCTACCGAGGTTTTTTTCATAGATGCAATAAAGTATTTTATTTACACCACTGCCATACACTACATAATATATTTTATTTAATCGTAGAAACGCATTGTTTATTTTATAGGTTTATTAACAATATTTAAATAATTTTGATAATTAATTAGGTTTCTACACTTTACACTTTTTAGATTTAGAATTCTATCGACTGAATCAATTGCAGGTAAGTAACTTAATTTGCAATTTGATTTGAGCCTTTTTCGTAGTGTTGCTGTTGACGACTGTACTAAAAATTTACGGTATTAAACAGACAATACGGTTCGGTCACGATAATCTTTGGTAGTATTCTAGTTACCAAGAAACGATTCGTCCATTCCTTACGACCTTTTTGTTCAAAATGACATGACAAATTAATGGATTTATTATAAGTAGGATTGCGCGGCGAGGTTTTTTTAGGACGAATGCATTTTTAATTGAGTGAAGCACTTTTGTCGACTGTATAAACGGCCACCGGTATTTTTTTGTTTGATTGACGTGTGGTAATGGGCAGGTGCGTAAGCCGATGGCTTCGTGCTTCTTGTTCCCAACTGTAACTTTTAGATTAATACAGCCAGCTCTACTGAGGATTAGAATTTAATCCAACTCCGTGTATAAGTGGTTCGCACGTTTTACATTCAAGCGTGTTATAAAAGGTAGGATCAATAGAGGCACGGTTTATGGAATTTCACAGGTTTTGTGTGTAATAAATAAACTATTAAAGATTCGAATTAAAATAGAAAAAGCTGGTTTCGTTTTCCAGGACACTGTAGGCCAAATGTATAATAATGTATTTACTCTGAATACTGTAAAAAAATTAATTTATAGGTAATTAAATTAATTAAAAAGGTTTTAAAAATAATAAGAAAACCAATGCAGTAGAATATGGATCTATATCAATGCAAAATTTGTTTGCATGCCTAAACCGCCTATCCGATTGTGTTATTTTAGTGTTTTTGAAGGACTTTCTCCTTTTTATCCTAAGCCTACGTGGATGCCGTTGCAGCAGCTGATTTTCATAGTAACCTTACTGAGCATTGGATTTGCGTATTTTTTATAACCTTATTAAAATATTTATTATAATTTCAGTCACTTCAGTCAGCGGCGCGGCGGGCAGGCACTTCTTGTGCTAATTGTAAGACGACAACAACAACACTCTGGCGACGGAACCAGAATGGCGAGCCAGTATGCAATGCTTGCGGGCTTTACTACAAACTACATAATGTAAGTACCAATTACTATAGTGGGTACAAAGTTTTAAAATGATGAACAATATTGATTTGATTTTTTTTTCGTGAAGGAGACCTCGAAATTTTTATAGGTTTTCACTTTACAGCTTGTAAACTGTAAATATCATAGAACCCATAAATTAGAAAGTAACCGCTAAGGGTTCAATATTTTATATACGCAGACCCTTGCGAGTAAAGTCCAGCAAAAATAAAAATAAATGACATTTCTTAATATTTAAATATGTAATTCCTATAGTTGACCAAGCAACAGATTTAATCGAAGTCAACGATTTAAGTCCGTACTCCCTCGAGTCTATTCTCCCGGGATGAATTGACACTACCCCAGTACCTTTGGGGAACTAAATAGCCCACACCCCAAATAATGCGTCATAACACCATGCGAATGAATAACGATTTGGTTATGACTGTGCGATTATTTTATTTATTAAAATGAGAATTTAATTATGAAATAGGATTAGTTTTGATTGTAGAAGAATGCACCTGTGAGAAAAGAAAATGATTATTAATCATCTATTGTAGTAGTGTATCATTTATTTATCAGTACGAGTAATGCAGTCAAAGGGGTTTACTGTGCGTTTAAGCTCAAATTCTGGAATTTTGATGAATTTTATATGAGTATGGTTTAATTCTTCGAAGCCTGATTGGTGATTTATACCTAGGTGTATAGTAAAAGTAGCATCTACTCATGACTTTGTGACATAAAAATATAGCGTTTTCCTTTTAAAAAAAGTCTGTCTACCATCAGTGGAAGAATAATGAATAAATGTAATCTTGAGTTTATTCAGTACTAACAGACAATAAATTCACATTCCAATTTATAAAATTCCTTGGGATATTAAGACATTATATCCTATTTACGTCAATTATTACTATAAATATCATGAACATTGTCTTAATCATGCGATATGGGAATACTGTGTCAAAAGCATTAATAGAAACAGCCCCTATTCCATACTTAATTTAAGAATTTCTTGAGTACCACTTAACCTTTGCGAAACAGTATAGTATAGTAGAGTACTAAAACTGGTAGAATTCTCACGACTCTCACAACCCCGAGAGCGAAAAATTTGAGAATAAACAAGACCAAGTCCTTAGTAAGCGATACATTCGTAAAAGGACACGTTACAATGGCAAAAATTAGCCTAACCCTCCGTTTGAGATTTTTTTGTTGAAATGTATACTTTATTGCCGCTTAAGGTACTCGAATACAATGTTGTTTGGTCTAATTATTCGGAAGGAGCTACAAAGGAAAATGGGAGTGCCATGCTTGAAGGCCTGATGTGTGCACAATACGGAAAGGTAGCAATGACATGACGTATGGTACACCTTCTCATAAATATTTATAGGGTCCTTTTCGTATTTGCAACTACGCGTATTGCTATTGTGATTTAAATGAATTGAAATTATGAATGCATTGGTAAAATTAAGTGGACAGTGTATCTACGTGATATAAGAATGTATGTTTAAATTTTCACATAAGTATATATGAAAATCAATCGTTGTTCATTAGGCTTAGTAACATTGGCTAGAGATTTGAATTTGTGATTTAAAAATTGCCAGAACCCTATTTTTTAGTGAAGAAAAATAAATAAATATATTGAATGACATTCGCTATTTTAACTTTAAACAATTATAGCTGATATTTTTTGCCAAGCTCCCTTCTTTCTAATTGATTTACTTTAAATACTTATAAATTAATTTACCGAAAATACCTACATATATCTACCTAAAATAACTACAAATCGATTTATATAAAATACCTACAAATCGATTCACCTAAAATACCTAGCTTAAAAGATCTAAGTAATCATTTCGCGGAATATAAGCTAGTCGCCCAATACATTTTTTGCACCGTTCCTTCAAAATTGTTGATATTGTAATAGAAGCTTAAATCTAGGTACGATATATAATTCCTTTAACAGTTTAATAAAGTTCAATAGCTTAAGGTTTATTTACTATATCAAGCTCGTTATTCGGAACTTCTTAAACACAATTAGGTTTTTGTGGTTTGTTACAAGTTTTTGTTGAAGTTTTTCTACTCTTAATATGAATTAAGTTTTTGCTATCTTCCGGTGTTATTTACTTTTCTTTATAACGTATTTAACAACGGTTACAATGTTTATTGATAGAAAAAAATTTGTGTGTAAAAACTATTTTTTTAATGAAGTAACACAGTGTTTTCTTTTGGATTAGATTTAGTATTTATTATCACATGTTATTTACTTACAAAATACAAAACCTTTTTAGTATACGAGTTGATCAGTAGCTGAATGAATGTTAACACTATGAAACAACTTGAAATTGTTAAAAAACAATAAAAAATGTGAAAATCATTATTCTAGATCTTTTAGTAAGACAATCTTTATATGATTCATAATAAAATACTAAATAAATCAAAAACAGAGAGCACTTATGATCTTTCGAAACTAGATCACAACGTTAAGTGCCTTCTATTCAAAAGTATTGGATTACGAGGTTGCATACAACGTTAGAGAGAGAGAGCCACTATAATAACAGCTCAAATGATACATTTCGAATACAATGGGGCGATCAATTCAATTTTTGAATTGAGAACGCTCTCCTGCTTTTTTTCTTCATCTAAAGTGCTGTTTTGTTCACCCAACATCCGAGAGAATCTGACAGTCACTATTTTTTTACTATCTTGCTTTTTCGTTTAATATTAGGTTACTGATACGTTTCTCTTTTAAAATTTAAGGAGATATTTAAATGGCTAAAAAGCTTTAGGAGATAATAGTGGTGTTAAAATGTAAGTCTGAAACCAGAATGCCAAACTGTTGAGCCTAATCGCGTGCAAGATAAAAAAAGTTAAATTTACTCATTACATTACATTACGTATGCACTGGCTGGTCGCCAAACAGCCGCTAGGTTGGGCGAATGTTATAATGACATCAATTTGAATATTCAACTTCGAATAGCAATTCCATTAACATATACTTGAATCAGTGGTTTTATTTTGCACTGAAATAAGACTTCGATGATTATGCATGGCCTATTTACGACTGAAATTTTCAACTTAAAAAAAAAATAGTTTAGTACTGTCAACTTGGACGATCTAATTTTTCCAAATCGTTTGTTTAAAATAAAATAAATAAAATGGGCGTTCGTGCAGTAGGCCGGAAAGATTTTATCTGTTGGCTATACAGAAAAAATGGCGCCCACCGGAAGTGTCCGAGCGCGGCGCGCGGAGTGTTACCATTTTTTTTGTTTTAAATAGCTTTTTCCCGGCAGCGTTCGGCCGGAAATGCGTTTGCGTAGAACTGGCGAGCGCTGCCCAACGGTGGCACGATAAATATATTAGCAATTTGGAAGCTCGATTCAAATTGTTAGAGTTTAATATCGTTTACCAAAGAAGAAAATAAAACAGTTTTGTTGGATCTGAAGACGGAGTGTAGCGCTAAATAGCATGTTTTTATTCATGAGGCTCTCATTCCGCTTCGCGAGCGATTCCCCTGATTTATTGTCTTTGTGTTTGGGAAACTGGGCTTCTTCAGGATATATTGCTATTTGAATTCTAAACATTTATACGATCTATTGTAGATATCTGCAGCGCATTTGTCACGAAAATTCCTCATTCATCTTGTCTTAATTGTTTCTTTGGAAATAAAAGACTTAAATTTCACGTATACTAAAATAAGATTTATTTTTTTAAACTGGATATTTTTGTGTTTGTATGAACGCATCAATATGGTACATCCATTTATTTCAGATAAGTCGTAAGTAATCGTAATAATATTGTAGGCAAGTCAAACTTTTATGAGTGCTTTAAACATATCCAATACTTGGGTATCAAAAATTTCACACTTTTAAATACCCTGTTAAAACAATATTAATTTATGCGAATAAGTATTACTCAACCGTTGTATATTTACAACATATTTTGAGGGGGTTTTGACAAAAGGCAGCTGCAAGGCACTTTGATCGTAAGCACGATAAAACTGTGTCCTTCCACTCAATAATTATTTTGCTTTCGTTTCTAAAGATGTACTCAGCAAACGTTGCTATTTTTTAAGTTTAGAATTTGTACTCTTGAATTAATATAAAGGCAGAGATCTATTGATATAAAATCGGTTCATTTTCAATATAAGCGAAACCGAAATGTTTATCGAATCCTACTAATAGTGAAATATAAATAATATTTATAATGATAATAGTTTAATTAAAGTCGCAAATTTATGATAATTTGGTATACAGTGATCCTTTATGATCGGATGACATGATTTTTTAGGAACGATTACTTCCAATTGGAAGTAATCGCTAATACAATAATTAATTCCAAATAGGTACATAATAAGTTACCGTTACTAATCATTAATTACAAATGTGCATATATATTATTCATGTTAGTACCTATAAATACTAATGTTTGCATTATTAATATATTCATAAAGTGCTTGTAAAACACATTCAAGTTAATCATTTATTCGTTTACAAGACACTGGTATTTTCATGAGTAGGCCAGCTAAATAAACTTAAGATTATAATCAAGATGTTAATTATAATGAGTAGATATAACGCCAAAGCGGCGATCATCAGAGATGTGGCATTGCGCCAGTGTTATCAGCGCCATCTACCGTGATCTACGGGCACTCGACATCTGCATACCTCACTAGATTAATATCAAAATGTATAAACTACTTTCCTGCAATTATAGTTCTTGGAACACATGAGCTTTATTTTCAAAAAGACAGACGAGTGACAAGTTTAGATAGACGGAATTGAATATTTCATCCATTTTTTTTAAAAATAAAAATGCAAGTAAACTACGTTACTTTACGAATTCGAAAAAATACAATCTACTTTTATTACTAGATATTAGTTATACCTACAAAGTACCTACGTTCATTGAAAGGATTAGGTATTTCGATTAAAAATTAGCATTGTCACATAAAGGCCACTAAGTAACGATTGTGATTAGAGTGTACCTACATATTAAAAATATAGACTATATCAATCGATGCATCACATTTTGGTAGAGCACAGTTAATTAACTCGGTCTACATCAAGCATAGAGTGCCGGTCGATTGCGTCCAAGTTCGGCCCGTTACCCCTACATCTGTAAACATCTTAGATAACCATCTGACGTTTGACACAAAGCGCGGTTGCTGATAACATCACTATCCAGACGATATTTCTACACCCCACTTCTAATTATAATTATTTATCGTTACATCGATGCGGTACAGTGGTAGTGCGCGACAATCCAAATTTAAATTTATCTAGGTGATGCAGGCTGGTTCTTTGAGGCTATTCTAAGCACTTCCTTTCTACCTCGTGTTATGAAAAGTTAACAACCCTGTTCTGTTAACAACCGTTTCTTCCATTTTAAACGTGCTAGTTATAACACCTAAAACTCCTAAATAAGCTTAGTATAGAAAGATTGGTCTTTTCCTTTAAATCTCAGTTCGTCATTTGAAGGAGTGTGTTACAACATTTTATAACTAAAACAGACTTATGTGGCTGTTGTGTTTTAAGTTTTTAATTACACCATAAAAATAATATTGATTAATTTATCAATTGGTTTGTCAATAGTTACAAGTAAGAAGTAATGTACCTACAAGAAACTTGTGTAATTAAAATCAAACTTAAACAAGTTTCAGTACCCATCTACTTATAGAAAAATTTCGTTATACATAATATAGTTATTTCAAAGCCAAGCTTCACGCTTACGTCGTTTTCTGAATAACCGACAATATACTCGTATTTCAATAAATATAATTTAACTATTTTACACTGTTACCACGCGACCACAGTTAATAACGGCCAAAAAATTTATGACATCTTACTCAAACTCAAGGTGTAATTCGATTGAAAGCGCCAAAAAAAGTCCAATAATCATGTAATAAGTGGAATAATTATTGGGGTCTCAGGCAGGTGCTGCGCCGCACGCGCCGCATTAAGCCGAATTTATCCAACAAAATTCTAAGATAATACGTCACCCGCAGTCCACGGGTACGTTAATTAGAATTAAGTAGTTATAAGTTACTTATTTGTTACTACGAGTTTGGCTCTATGAAAAACTCTAGGGATAAATATTATATTTGATTTTCTTATCTTTTTGGTTTCTTTTTAGATAGGCCTTTCTCCGATACTTTTGTAGACCGACATTGACCTATGTATCCATTGCGAGCCAACATGCTTTACAGTATCTTAGTCCATCTTGTTGGTAGGCGATCGCGGTCTTTTGTTCTGCTGAGGTCTTCATTCAAGGTGCCTGCGGCTTCATCGATTCATTTCCATGCGCGCTATATGGTCTGCCCACCACAAATTGGTGTTGCGATCGCCTGAATACGTCACTTATACAATGTTTTTGTGGATGACCTCGTTTTGGTCGCGATACTAGTATGTATTAGAATTATTTGAATGTTAATTGTTACTCCATTTACCTTTAAGAAGGGTATAATTAATAGTCATTTATTACTAGGCGAGATGTAAACTATAATAAGCTAAATGTGTATAATATTTAATACAAATCTTTTCTAGAGTTTTGCCGTAATTGATTTATGGATTCAAATTCATATTGAACCTGTTAAGTATACCTATTATATATAAGTAATAAAGATTATAAAATCGCTTTTATCATTAGAACACTTCTAAGCAAACGCAAATAAAATTTGCAAAGAAATAATTCTCATAAACTGTTGAGCTGTCATGTCCACCGTTCAGCTGTTCTTAAATTATGGCTATTGTTTTAAGAGCCCATTATACAATTCGTAGATGTCCGGCCATAATATTTTTTAATTAATATGCTGAAAAAGTATTTGAACAGCAATAATAAAAAATAAAATTAAGTATCTAACATTATTCATGAAGCTAGGCGGGAGCTTTGAATTTAAACTTTTTACCCAAATGTTTTGGCAAGTGTTTATTATCACTATTTAGTGTTTATAATTTAGTAATTTCTAGGCTTTAAAGTTAAACTATTTAAAGATAGGTTCTTATTGATAATATCTACTCGATGATAAGACATACAACTTACCTATTACCTAACACAAAGTTGACGAATTTTCATTACAAACAGTTTTCCTTAACATAATGATCTATTTTTCATAAAATATAATTTTATGAAGAAATAAGGTTGTATTAAAACAGTTATGAGTTATCGATAATCGCGATGTGTCGACAGTTAAGATCGTTCGTTGGCGGCCCGTATGAATTAGTGTAGCCTGGTAGCTGCGCGAGATTTAGTACTGACACCTAATTGGACCGGGTTTGATGCCACGGGCTTATCATAAATTTATTGCATTCGTTAATTGTTTTTAAAAAACATAAAAAGTAAGGAATAACAGTTGATTGTTATAGCATCGATTTTTACACTAGTTATGGCAAACCAAAACATAGCTTGGTAATCTATATAAATAGAACTTGAAGTGAACATTTTAACTCTTAACGTTAAGCAGTAGTACCATAAATAATTTAAGATCAGCGCTAAATTGCGAGGAAGTTAGTTATAAATCGAGAATATCAATAAATTCGGTGTGGTATAAATCGTATTTTCAATTATCTTTCGAGTAGCTGTCTACTGCCCGGAGTATTTATTTTTATCACACGCTCACTTCAAACATGGAATGGTGTTTCATCGACATATCTCCGGGCACATCCTTAATTATGAAATATTGCATCTCCCGCAAAAAGACTAATCAACTAAATGATGAATGGTATTAAAAATTCTGAGAACAAATACAACAAGTAGCATATATTATATTTATTGCTTTCTTTGGTTATACTTGTATTATTAAGAGCTTCGGAACCACTATACGGAATTCTTTAAAATCCAAGTTAAATTTCCTGTCACGTTTACTTTATTAAATAATACTTTAGTGTTTTCTTCAAAAAAACAGTAAAACATCGACAAAATTGAATTGAATGAAAGCCTCTAAAATCAATAAACTTTTTAAGAGCAAAAAGCTGCGCAGGCGCCGGCTTCTACGATTGCCGAGTGCGTTAACAACGCGGAACTAATTCTCTGACAGTAAAAGAACCGACCGCATTGAACCGGAAAGATGCACCAAAATACACATTTGTGAACCCCTTTCTTGAATGCACAATTTGAGAATCTTTTAAGCGGAAGAAATATGTGGCGCCATTACTTTCGTTAATTTTTTTATCTTTAATTTTTTTTTAAACATTAATCTTAACTATTGTATATTACTATATTGATAGCTATCGTATGGCATGGGTTTGTGAAACAGTAATTAAATAAATTGTCAACTTGTCATCAAAATATAATAGCTTTATATCATATAAAATATTCTTATAAATAAAAATTCATCTATTCGATATATGAATTGAATGTAATTTGGTTGTTGTTGAGTAACAAAAGAAGACACGTTATGAAGCTTTTAGTGTATTATAATATATCCTCCAGTTGGTATCTAAAGAGTCAAAGTGTTGTGTTTTCTTAAATAAGCGATTCCTATAACTCGCGTGTGGCCGTGTCGCGCCCAATTGAGACCGTCTCCTTTATTTTTCGTCCACGCAACATTTCTCCTGTCCTCAGAATTATTTTTACTTTTAATTGCACGATCAACTGATTAAACTATTCGTTAAATATTTGTTTGTATTTTACTGCCTACTGGTAATAAAACAAAAACAGGCTAGGTGGATCATGCATCTAACGGAGTAACTGAGTTGGAATCCCGGGGAAACACATGCTCATCAACTACTTACCTCTAAAATGATCAGTAAAATAGATGCAAAAACATGTCCGCCCCATGCCCCACTACGTCATGGGCCGGGATTTCACTAAGAAAACAGTATATTTTTGTGTAGTAGATATAATGTTCTTTGATAGTGATATGTGGCAAATGAAAATGGACAGGTTTAGAAATTATAAATGGTCAGAGTGATTTATATTGAGCCTGGAGCCCATGACAGGAGTTACGTTTTGATGAATAAACTAAGATTTATTATGCATTCATATTACATAATTACTTGGAAACTTTCCTAATATGTAAAGATATACCAGAACAACCATTTTATCAAACAATTTCAGTAATCTTTAGCCTTTAACGACTGCTCTTGCCTCTGACGGCAACAATATCCTCAAACCATCAAGGTACAAAACTATAGTATTCCTTTCGGAAAAGCAAGTTGAATTACTAAACACAATAATTAAGCGTTTATTGTTAACTATGCCATTTAACTGTATATCAATCACCCATAGTAAAAACAAAAGTCACACGTTACTATTAAACGGTTTTAATAGATGTTTTTGTGGATGGCGTTTACATTGTAATTGATAGCATATTCTGTGGTAGCTACTCAATTAATTCCCAACAAGACGGAATCATTTATCGTATATGCTTCATACAAATTAAATTACACAAGAAGCTTATAAAACTAAATATTTTTAAAAGTTTTGTAGATACTATATAAGATATTTCATTAATAACATTATTTTTTTGAAATTGGAAATGCTTTAAGGTACTTAATGAATTTTAAATTACTCTGGTAACTGGTACAATTTGTAGTAAATTAATAATTAGCGATATTGTAAAGATTATTAAAAGAAGCGACGACGGTAAGTAGTTAGGAGAATTTAGTTAATTTTAAAAGTAGTTTTAACTGAAAACTCCTGAACCCATCACAAGTTTCTGTTAACAATGAACTATTTGCATTTACTCTAATTACCTATGTTGGTGAATAAAACTTTCTAGCTGTCGGAAAATTACATTTCAGTGCATTTTCCACGGTATTGTTATGTGAGCCTGTTATTTTCCCTGAGTGGTTTTATAGCATTTGTGTAAGGCAGATGGACTCAGATAGTGCAATCTAGAAACCAAACGTCATTATATACACGCATACAAAATACACGCATTCATAGATATTTTAACGTGTTCATTGTGTGGATCGTTTCATGTTTTTTTATAATTTACTAATAAAAACTGCGATGAAAATCATACAATACGTTGGTGTCGTTGCAATTAGCTCGCGGCATGTTACTTGCAATTTATATGCGTAACAATTTTATTTATAACTTTTATAATTTATGTATATATGTATACTATATCGTTAATATTATTCATATATGCCAAAAATATATATTTCACTCACATAGTGTTTCTTACAAATTTTATCGTATCCTGCCAATGTCTGAATTCTAACTAAAATAAATGTACAATATCAGTGGATGATAGGATATAAAAATCTACGTACTAATATTGTAAAGAGTGTGAAAGATTGGCATTCCATACGATTTAAATGCTCATACAAAGCTGATCCCACCCAATACTCACCCCTATGTTAAAGGAAGCATGACTTGTATCGTAATTGCTCAGTGACTTTCATTACAGCTTGCTTTTGAATTAGGCTGATTAATAAGTGAAATTGAGATAATTAAAAAAACTCCGACAAGTGAATTACTATTTCATTAATATAGGAGCTAGATGCCACAGACAGACACACAGGCATGTCAATTCAATATTACCCCGTATATTTTGTGTACATTTAAACTATTTACTACTTTATGGGATATATTGAGATTTTCAATAAGTATGGGCGCTAACTTATATATATTTTAACGATTCAATATCCTAATTATTTCGACTACCAAACTATATATAAGTACCTACTTATCAAAATTTATTAATATCGATTCAGTACTTATGTAAGAACAGCATCTTTATAAAATGATCTTGCATCAGTTCTATGATATAACTATGAACTTACAACATATCACATCTACATATGATTCCTTACAAGACAATTTAATTATCTCCGTTTATATACACATATCTTTTATCTTGACACAATTATTGCAGTAACAAATAAAAGCAAAGCCTTATACCGGCTATTTCCTATTTAGATCATGTGCCTATTGAATTGCGCTAAATTAGTCTCTATTACAAGGAAGTAACGGCCAGTTTCGAATCAAAAGTTTTCCCTTACATTACCCAATTGTCTTACCGTACAAGGAGGTGGAATGTTGCATGCAAAGTGCGTGTATCGTTAGGAGCACTGTATGACCAAGATATTTCTAGGTAATTATGATTGTTTTCCTTTGCAAATGGGCGGGCTACTTTCCACGTGATATGCGGACGGATCAAGAAATTTCTAGCGAATAGTATCATGAGAGCCTATGGTATTTTATTGAGAACACAATCTTTTGTGTAAGTAGGTTTATTACAAGAATTTTAGCAAGCAAATAGTTTAAAAACTTTACTAAATACCGGCTAGATATAAACAGAATCTGTGCGAAAGAAATATAAAAAAATCTAAATATTATCTTCAATTATTTAATATTCAATGCAAAGCTTTATAGACATTTCCCGTTCGTATTACATTTTTATATACATCAAGATCGAGTATACAGAGCATATCGTTTCGCAGAGGCAGCAATGTAATTAACCTGACATAATGGCCAGTTATTAAGCAATTTCTGCACTAACATGGCGGATGTCTTAACTACGGGTAAATCAAAGAATACATAGTAGGTATGATATACGCCTTCCGCGACTACTTATGGAACTATAAGCCTTATTAGAAGGAAATATATTTCGCATGCAAACTACGTACGTAGCCATGTAAACCCGAGGACATTTTCTTGGTTGAATTTTTAATACCATTTTTATGTTTTAGGATGAACGGCACATCAAAGCCGTAATAAATGATGAAGGCATTAAGTGCTATTTTTTAATGATATAAAAGATAAATTTTTGTCTAATTATATAAATTTTTGTTTAAGAGTATACTAAAATACAATTTATAAGGGTACCTCTTGGCAATGAGGGTCAACGATTTCATCTAGGAATAGTTCAACCTTGCTTTGAAGTTAATTTTGCGGGAACGCGAAGGCTTCCCAATGACCTAATTGCTGGCAAATCTGCCGGCGCATGCAGTGGAGTTAATGCATTTTATATTGGTTCAATTGGAGAAGCGACGGCGTGGTATGCGGGCAAGCTGTGTGGGCGATTCGCGGGAAGATATTAGGGCCATTTCAAATTAGCACGCACTCTTCTGCAAGCAACACTTGTTGGAAATTTTGCCGAAATTATCGTCTTATATTACGGATGCAATTATTAGTGGGACTGCCAAACACGCTCACTTGCAATGATTATTTCGAGTCACGGCAGTTTCTAGTACTTTCTCAACTTCTTGCATGATAATATTTATACCTATAATAGGTACCTACCTGAATTTTGCCTCATTTTTACCAAATCTTTTTAATACATAGATTTTAGCCTCTTCCGTTGTCAGCTGATATGAAAGCCTTATTTCGCTATTTTGGAGGAATATAGTTACTCTTATATTATAAATAAGATCAGGTCATGCGCCTGGGTTGTTGCGGCAAGAATTGAAATCGTGTTTAGGGCCACATGCCGCCAACTTCCAAGGAAGGCGATGAATAACTCATTGTCCATCCGTCCGTCATGACACACCGTTCTTAGAAGCGCAAAAACTGACCGAGATATTTGACCTATGCATATGCATAAACATTACCTTTCTACTGGATTTTAGAAGGAATCCGAATGGTAGACTTTTGTGTCTTGAATCTTTACTTCAATAATCAAGATGCAAGACATTCTTTATAGTTTAATCGTTTGAATCACTGTAATGTAGGATTGACGTAGTCATCGAAATTCTTCCTCATTCATTTGTATGCTTAGCAGCGTTCTGTGAAACATAAGGAAATTACCTGTTACCTGGTAAAGTTGGATTCTCCAGATAGAAAGGCGATTAATACCGCAAAAGTGACATTCAAACCCTTTCGTAGAACACCTCAATGACATCATCCATTTGGACGTGCAAGAGGAACTCCTTAGTTTCCCACAAAACAGCCATAAAGTGCAGCGGTGCATTAGGATGCACGGGGAGTTCTCTTCACGCATGTCGGCATCGGTCACCAAACGACTAAATATTCGCACATGACTATTGTGATACCATTTTATGGTCTCGGCTGCTTTTATGCTGCTTATTTAGCATTCAAAATTGGTATTGTGAATGTTTTTTCATACCGTTTTAATGTCATGTCACAGCAATAAACCGGAGCCGGTGCGTCACTTGTTACGATTGTTAACCTCGTGTTATGCGAAGTAGCAACTAATTGCGATAGTTTTTTTTATTGTGAAGCAAGGCTTTGTTTCTATTTGCTTTCACAATATAATATAATAAAACAAAAAAGAATTGTTATCATTTAATTAAGTCGTATTTTTTCTCCCGTATGTTTCGACACTTATTTCGCAGGAAATTACTTCAGTTTTTATTATTGTTTTTAATTTACATTTAGGTAACAAGTGTTAGTTAAAATAGCATTACTCAATATAAAATTATTCTGAATACATTTTGCGATAATGTGAGCGAAATCTTATGTTTACTTATAGTGAAAAAATTTCATACATGATTATTTTTGTAGGTAAACCGGCCACTGACGATGAAGAAAGAAGGCATCCAGACAAGAAATCGCAAGCTCAGCAGCAAGAGCAAAAAGAAGAAAGGAGGGATGGGAATGGGAGGAGGAGGAGCATGTGCCCTCGCCTTGGGTGGTGTAATGGGAGACATGATCAAACCTCTTGGAGATGCATCGAAAGGCTTCGGCGGCTCGGCATTTCCTTCAGCAATGGACTTTGGTAAGTGCTCAATTTTAATTCTTAGCTCAGTATCCTAAAACTTTATATTTAAGGCAAGATCTATTTTTGGTAGCTGCTTAATTCTTCTATATTATGTAGGTACATAATATTAATACTAAGCGTCATACTTTTAATGCTAATATTAAATTAAAACAATAAGATTACTTACTTAAACGCGTTAATGTTTTCGGAACTAGAATTATTTTTATTTTCAACTATTAAGAAGATAATAACTGTTGTTCCTTTTAGATATGAATACTAATATATGTTTATTTTCAGGTCAGCACCAAGTAGGCTTAGTACACCCGGCGGCAGCACACATGTCCCACTGGTATGGGGCGCCGCACCAAGGCTTCGCCCCACCACCGGCCTCGCATAATCCCTATCATCACCACCACCTTGCACAGCTTAATTCAATGGTGAGTTAAACAGCTCATCAAAAAATTCCAGTAGATCTAACATAAGTGTGGGTATTTATCGATAGCGTCTGTTAAATATTTTTGTCGATAATCTTACACCGACCGTAGCGATTACATGCAAACTTACATGGCTAGTTTGGTTGACAGATTTCCAATAGCAAAAAACATTTTGAAAAATTCGATACTTAAATCATGGTTGACGTGCAGTTGTTTACATTATAAACAACTGAATCCTTCAGTTAAAGAAACCGTCGTCAGTAAGTTAGAAATATAATAGTTGGCTAGGTGGCATAGGTACCCGTCTATGTACAATATAAACGTTTACAATTGTTGTTTTATTTTTTTCAGACGGGTTGGAGGAGTGAGTATACGTGATAAGTCTACCAGTAAAAGGATAATTTAAATCGTCAAAACATGTAGCCGAGCTTAGACGGCAACACACAAATAGATACTGTGATTTCACAAACATAGCTGATGTTCAGTACATAATAAACACTTTGACACATCACCTAATTGATAAGACTGTAACAGAATTGATGTTTGAATACCTATACAATGGACAAACACATATCTCATTCAAAATTGTCCCAATACCCCACGCGAATTTTATATTCCGTGTTCACTTTCCTATGCGTGTTTTACAACTAGATAAATTGTACAGTATTATAATCTAGATAAGTTTGGTAAACTATGTCCGCTTAGAAAATATAAATAGATATTGTTATGATGTGTATTTTGTAAATATAAGTTATATTCCGTTCCTGTATAGATTGTTTTATTCTTATTTAAACCTTTGTTCGCTCTAGGAATTGTGATGTGTTCAGAGTTCGACAATTCATTTGTAAATTGACTCGTAGACTTTATTGAAATGCAATAGTAATTTATATGAATAGTGTTAATCATATAATTTGTATATAAACAGTTGTATCAGAAGTTTTATGATATGAGACCGAGGCTCTTAGGATGAGTTGATATTGAACGATTTACTATTGCGTTTATCGAATTTACCATTTGATTGTAAACTTTCGGTCAACGTTACATTATTATTAACGACAAGAGAAACAGTCATGACAATCAAGAATCAAATGTGATGGTTACATTCGTTCATTATCAACTCACACTAAGAACACATCACGTTTAATTCACATTATTTGGATATCTGTGTTATAATGTCATTTCACTGGACAGTGGAACAATTGTTTCTGTTTCAATTAAAAATTAAGTTATTGTGCGGCCATAATTGATTGATGTCATTTGTGGGCGCGGTATGGTTAATTTAAAAATTATTATGTACGATTTAGTTGTGATAAATACAGTGCCCATAAATGAGATCCCAGAATCCAGAATATGTAAATAATGTTGTAAATGAAAACTTTTAGAATTTAAACAATTGTAAATTAGTGATTACACAGAACAGCCCATTAATATCCCATCCGTAATTTTTTAGTTTTTAAATCAGAACAATGTGAAGTTGTGTATTTTAAATAAAATTGCGAATAATTTATCAATAAATATTGATATTTCAAACATCGATTTTATTTTATTGATATAAATATATATATTGTTACACTGTAACTACAGGTAAGTTGACTAAGATTAACTGAATAAGATAAGTAATACCATTTATTTATTAACAAATGCATTTGTACCATCCGATCTAGTTATTTTCCGGCCAAGCGAACATAAACTCACGCATCCATTTCTCATTGAAATAAAATTAGAATTCCATTCAATTGACCACTCGCTCCGTCTTTCGCCATAAGTCACCGGATCAATTCCACCATTCCGCAGAAAAACGTCCAAAAGTCGCGCTTATCTCGCGGCAAATTGAAAATGCAGCGGGCCGTGTGATTGTGACGCAACGGACGCTGCTGGCGACATATGGACCTATTCAATTTTAATCGCATTTCAGAAAGGACATCGGATAAAGTACCTATAAAGCGTTCCCCGACCCGATAGGCCTTAGTTAATTTTCGTTTTATTTGCGGTAGGTATCGCATCATCCGCATTTCGAGGGTGACATTGTTGGTACACAATTAATGTTTGCAGTTGATCTTTTTAGAATTTCGCCAGTTACGCCGCAACATACGCTTCGTTGAGTTGCGGTATTGCGGTTAAGAAACCCTAGTAAGAAACCAACGAAAGAATTATTGTTGAGAATCTTATTGTATCAAGATTTATTTGTATCGAACTTTGAATTAAATCGAGACGTAGATCGCAAATAAAAAACATTCATTCGTGCTAACATGAATTAAATCTTAAGTGTGGAACGTTTTTCAAAAACAGAGTTCGATTCAAACGAGTCTTGAGACAGCCGCATAAGTCACTAGGAGCTGTGCCGTGATATATGCACTCTGGGCGCGGGAAAAAATGTCGCCCAACAAAACGCCATCACTCCCCAGGATTTATTGAGGCACAGCGAGGAATATTCGAAGCTTACAACAGCAAATATTTTTACACCTACCAAGGAACGTGCGTACCCCCCGATGCGACGAACTTCGCACTTTGCTAAATTACGACTCGCCAACATTTCTTAGTACGAGTAACTTGACCCGTACTGTGTGAAAAATAATTTAATAATATAAATACCTACGTATCATATACTAGAATATTATACAGGTATACACTATAAAGATCAGTCTCGGAAATTGGAATAAATTGCAACCTTGGATCAGTAAGTACCTAATCATACATAAAATATAATTATAAAAATAATTATGAATCTATAATTCTCAAAATCATCTAGTCACTTGTAATATAATATACTTACGTGATTAGTTGTTTCAGAGTAGGTGTTCAGTAAAATTAATTTGGCTGTAGGTACCTATAAATATCTGAACTTGCATAATATATATCAGTAAGTATCCTAGGTTTTAGCCGTTCTAGTAGTAATTACACAATACATGAAAGCTGTAACATCTATAGGTATTATGTTGCAATTATTAGATGTTATTTATGCCAATAGTATCTAGGTAGGCGAAATTGCTTTTAATTTAAACTTCAGCCTTAAGAGCGAAAGATATTAACACTATCTCCGTTTATAACAAATTACCTATGTAGGAAGCCCAAGATTACAGATAACTCACACTATACTTATTGGTCCTTATAACAAAACATGGACTAAAGATGTTAAGTATTACTTGCTATGATACTAAACTATATACTTAGTAGTTAGACTTGTATCCTAGCAACCAATACCGAAACATTTTTAGTCCATGTTTTGTAATAAGGCCTTAAAGATTGTATTTTCATATTTCACCAAAGATACCTTTAATTATAGACTAATAAGTCTCATCAAAAACTTTTTTTAAAATTAAATAAAATATCTTACTTGCGGTTAAAAATTAAAACCAAATAAAAGTAAACAACAGGTCAAGCACCAGGTCGAGATGGTACGGGGACAATAAAGCATGAGACATATGGATAAGTTTTATTAATACGTCCTTTCTCCATCAACAATGAAGCAAAGAATATCAATCTGCCATAAATTATTACTTCTTATAAATCAAAAACTAAATCAGCGCTAGCCCGAGTGTTGGGTAAATCCTATTTAAGGAGACAATCGTAATGGTCAACGAATCGAGAAAAAGGATCGACTACACTTCGCTGCGTTGAGCGTCTGATCCGAGAATCAATCTGCGACTTAGCTTATCTTCTTGACCCTTGCACGGCAGTGTTTGGAATTTATAACTGCTTTGGCACAGACGAATAAATGACGTTATATTCCATACATGATCAGCCATCTGTGCCTTACTATTTTTCGTAAGATCCTTGACTGCGAAGGATATTTAGCAAAAATTGTTTAGAAAACTAATATTATCTACCAAAAACTTTTATAAGTATTACCGCCTTAGTTAATAAAATAGTGTGGTAGTAATCTACCCATAATTTCAAGATTATGGGTAGATTTTTTGATTACTAAAAACATACCAATTTCGAACCTAAATAATTAGAAAATTTGCTGAATTCTCTAATACTTATTTTATACTTACTAGAGCATAAAAATAGTGTCATTTTAAAATCAAAGTCATTTTTACAAATTTATACAATACATTCAAAACCTTAACGATTACGAATCACCTGCTCCCACACATATTAATATTATAATATATACAGAGAACAGGCCCTTAATGCATCCGAAGTAATTATTTGGTGTAAACGTATTGAATGTCCAAGTATTGGGGGCAAATAATGTTTTTGTTGAAGTAAAAGTATGCTAATTAGCAACCGACGAGGGTTCGGCAGGTGACCTGATAATAACTGACATATATTTTGATAAACTGACAGCGTCACATGAAAATCATTTTATATTTGGACTTCTTTGTGATGTATTGAGTGTTCCAGAGAACGAATGATCTGGTAAGTAATACATAGGTATCTATTGTGCTGTTAGTATATGTTACGTGTAAAAGTGTCCTATAATTCCTAGCGGAGCATGAGATAGATATATAAAAATATGCATCTGTTTCATTCGATAATTTTTTAAACAGGCAGCCAACTTTCTATATAATCAAAACATTTTTCCGGGTAACGAGGAACTAATAGTTTCCAAGCAACGATTTGCGGATCGCTGAGGTATAGTAAAAAAGGTAGGTATATAAGTAGCTCGACATTTAAGTAACCCATGTATTTACTAGAAGTTAATATTATATCTCCTTGAAATTACATCTTAAAAAAAGATACATGCAAAATTTTTATTAACGTGCTTATAATTGTTTAATGATTTCGAATGTTATTATTATGAGGGCACCTGTAGCTCAACGTGCGAGGAGGTCATTTATGGCCTCTGATTGCAAACCTGCCCTAACTTCCGACCAGCTTAACGGGTGTTTGGGTACACACCTTTAATCTTTCAACGGCTGTAATAATTATGGTGCCATCAATTTGCTTTGTTTTTACCGGAGCAAAAAGACTGGTCGTTTTAATGCCCTAATCTTATTATTTATGAATTCGCCTAACTTTAATTTATTTTGAAAATATATAATTATAATGAACATTAAAATCACTACAAAGTGATTTAGTACTCCTGATGAAGCCAGTATCCTAAAGATGACATCGTAATGGTAAGTAATCCACGTTACACTCTTTTGATCTAACTGATTATAACTCTTCAACTTTGCATAAGTACAGCATTTTTTTCCGTTCTCTGTTGTTGAAAATAGTCTAGCAACACTTTTAGATAATTATCCGTAACCAAGCAAAAAAGAAAAGAAGAATCCCGAAACAAGTATTCATTTTTTATGGAACAATAATAGCGGATATTTTGTTGTTTTCCTTACGCTCCACCGGGTGATATGCACTAAGACAAACGATCTCTTGTGCACATGAGCAATCACAATTGTAAGGTGATATTCTGTGGCTACAACCTCCGTCAAGTGTTTTGTGTCAGGCACGCGTCACTCGCACCTGTCACTTGAACGCGAATCCTAATCAGTCTTCGCATTTCTTGAAATTATAACTTGATCTTTTTAATATCCAACAAATAGTTTATAATCTTACAAAATCAACTGAACAAGAACTTGTCAAGAAATTTCCAAATATGGAAATGAGGTACTGAAATTATAACGAAGTTTGTTTAGAAGCCGATATTTGAAATCCAAAACGATATTATTGTTATGTAATATCGCGAGTAAAGCACAACTTAAGTTGTGTAGCCAGTATTTCGGGTACGCACCCCAACGGCTTTGATGAGCCTTTTGTGCTTTTATAAATATAATGAAGTATATTACTGTAAATAAATAAAATATTTGCAACGAAGTTACAATAAATACATAAACTAGCTATGAAATCGTTATAATTCTCAATTTTATTTTAACAATCTAATCTTTTAGTTACGTGTACTATGGTTTTTTATCTAATTCTAGACTAATTTTAAGGAGGTAAGTACACAAAACAACTTAAATTAAATTCAGTGTAATAGTTATTCGACGTAAGAAGTTCATAATATATTATTTTCATTAACGATACTAAATATATAAATTCAATTTAATTAATTTTCCACTACACTATCTTCAAAGTGTGATATCAGCATCAATAAAAGTCAATCCTAGCCGCCATTATAATAATGTCCACTTAGGTCCTACACTAATCACTAAGATTAGCGCATCTTTAAGGCATTTTTAATTAGAAGACAGTTATAGGGCAACCGAACAAATACACCTGATACTTGCACCTTGCTCAAAATGAGTACACCTGTCTTACTCTTTTATTTGCTTCTTTAATCCTTGCAAGGAAATCAGTGAGGTGTAAGTCTCTTTCTAGAAAGGTGTTTCTAAAATAAAGTATCTACGTTAATAGTTATTTTACAAAGGTGTTTAATAGGCTTCGACTAGATTCTATAATATTCGAGTATTTTAATCTAATAAATAACAATTCTGACTTTTAGATACCAATTTATTTTCAATTATTCTTTCAACGTTTATAAGCTAAGCCTAGACGAACGTAGAATAATAGTAGTAATATGTACAAATGTTATGGTTTTATAGAAATTTAAATAATTAAAGATTTTTAACAAAATAAAAGTTGTGTCCTAGACTAATGGTACAAGATAGAAAAAAATTCATAAGAAAAGAAATCTTCTAAGTTAAAGGTTAAAAAAATTTGATGTTTGATGTGGAAACGTATGAATAGGGGTTAGGGGGATCTAAACCTAGTCGGAATTTTGCTCTGAAAGATCACAAAGAGCTGGGAGATCAAAATACAAGAAAACCTTCTATGGTAGATTCTGTGAACACAGCGCGATCTTCGGGTGACTTTTCCATTCTATGAAATCAGAGGATTCAGGTGTCTAATCCTAACCTTAGGCCTAGGATTACAAAATTCACTAAAAAGTTGAAAATATTTCCAAATCGTGCATAAAACATTAATATGTATCAATCGCGACTGGCGATGGAGGTAATAAGTTTCAAGTCTGTTTAAAAGATTAAACTAGGCACATGTAGTCCGCTCCGATTTTGCTTTACCTCATTTCGTGCACGTATATACAACTGATTCAAGCAAACCTGGTCTTTATTCTATAGTGATTTAATACGAAGTGGCTATGAAATCGATACGTGGCACTACTGTTTGAATCTAATTTGCAACTGTGGACTCAATGAATATCTTGTGAAAGTTGGCTATCCTTTGTTTTATTAAATGAACTAATTTATTTATTGTGTATGGGAGTTTATTTCTTATGCCGTTTAAAATAGAGGCCATAATTGGCATCAAGGTGTTGTTATAAGGTGTGAAGACACGCGCAGACTCTTGAATGCGATTTTGCTCATTGAAATACTGGAACTGGGACTAATACCACAATCCTTTATGTTACCAATTAAAATAATTCTCGACGTTGATAAAATATTTCTTGTACTGCTTTAATATGAATTAAGATTTCATTTTATATATTATTCAACTGGTTTGGTGAAAAAATTAAACATGAACTTCTTGAAGTAATTAAGACATTTCTAATGTGTTATTATTTTATTTGCAATTATTAAAAAAAAAATCTAAAGTGACTCATCAATTTCCTGTCTAAAGTAGGTAACAGTTTTGGTTTAAGCCGATTAGGATTCATAAGCAAAATGTAAATATGTGACAGTGGACTTTTGACAATCGGTTAGCTCTAAAAAAAGTTTAAGGATTTAAATTAAAAAATACTAAGTTAATTACATATTAAAATAAAAACTCTTAAAAACAACTCTACGTGCTTTACCATACTTTCTTAATTAATTGAGAAGTTTTCAGTGGACGCGTGTAAAATTTACATAAACAGAACATCCACAATGGAAAAACAAAACACGATTTTAAACTCGAGCACACAAGAAATAAATCGAATAAAAAATCGATTTTAAGCGTTCGATCTTGTGGATGCAATTAAAGAGTTCTCAGAATCGATGGTTGGGAATTGCACGGACCCGCGCAAATATAGAGGCTGGTTATAACTTCGATTAACTTCAGTGTTTTAGATAGGACTGTTTCGAATTTTATCAGTATGTAAAATATTTTTAATTCAATATCGCAGACTAAAAAAAGTTTTAAGTGGTCTAAGTTAAACATAAATTTTAATTGAAAAAAAAGGTTGTATCTGTATTTGTCTCTGCCTTGTTAAGAAAGCCTAAAGATGTTACGCTACTTTCCTCATATTTTATGATTTAAGTATGATGTTTTGAATTGGTGTCAAATTGAATGAACATAATTTAGATTATATATACTTTCTATATATTTATATAATTTAGTTTTTAATTTTTGCCGAAATTTTAAACTAATTTAAAAAAAGGAAGAATCAAAAATGTTACATACGTTTTAAATGAAAATATTTATAAAATGGAATTTATTGCATTTTAAAATTATTTCCAATTATTTATTTGAATTGTTATTAATTCTTCTTTAATGCCTTCTAATATATTCGTAATAAGGATTACTTCTTGCGTAAGAAGGTAAAGTTTAAAAAATCCACATCCAGTCATTAATGATGAACTAAGTGATCATATATTGTTATCAGTAACAAAGCTCGAAGTCGAGGGAACAAGGTGTTTACGAAACTGATTCCGATCGAAAAACAAAATCTTTAGCGAATAAATTATAAGGAGCGTCCGTGGTCCGTGTCGTACCTTTAATTGGGCTATGTCGTTTGGACAACGAAAAACTTAACATTACTAAGGTATTCCAAGAATTGTACACTTGTTGCTTTGGTCTGGTCCGTTTGTTTTGCATACATACATAATGAGTATTCAGTGCGTGATTGTTCCATTGTATTTTGTTGGATAATTACATATAGGCCATAATAGATGAGCTGTTTAATTTTTGTGCAATGGCTATGAAGTTTAACGCACAGTTGTAAGAACTTTATTGATGCAAAATATCTACATTTGACCCGGTCGAAACCTGAATTTCGTTTTTATATCTTTATTATTGATCAAACGTCATTTCTATACAAAACAGCGTTAGTGGGTGTTGAGAAATAAGCATAATATTCTTGTCTACAGGGCCTAGGATTCGAGCATAAGAAACAAGCTTACGTAAACGATTATATATTACTAAAAGTAATATAATAAACATGGTTTTTGGCTGTAAAAATAAAAAGCAAATAGTTTTGAGTGTGTTTTATTCTTTGTTATCTTAACCCTAAATAAAGTGCCTATATAGGAAAACATTATTTACAAATATATCATTTTTATATCTAAATTTACAATATTCGTTAGCAAAAATCATTGGGGGATCGGAAACGAAACAAAAAATACAGTTTTTTTTTATAAATTCCCGCAATTAAAAAAACTCGAAGCAAAAAATAAAATTATAAGCTTCATAAATGAAAAATCTGGCCTCAAAGTCAAAATGTCTTTATTAATTGAAATCATATTTGATCATTTTGAATCGTAATTTTTTAAAATATTATGTCGTCTTTAAAAATTATTATTCTAAAATTTCTAATACATATAATAAATAATATTTGGTTTTATTATGACAGATTAAAGCAAGTTCATTCGCAAGCTTTTTAATCATCTAAATTCTAAGTAGTCCGTTATTTTATAGTATGATTTTTTAAAAAGGTTTCTTTTAAGATAGAAGATAAAGATAAACCTTCAGCCTTTTACCTAGGTATATATTATCCAAACATATAAATCATCAAAACTCACGCGGGCTGCTAGCGGCCCAGCGCACCTTCAACACCTAGTATGGGTATATAAATTGCATCAATCTGTATTTATGTGATATTTCGTTACCAAAATATATTATTACGTACTTCTAGAATAAAACAAATCATCAATGGTGTCAATTTCTTAATTATTTTATAAAGCTTATGATTCTATGAATTCAAAGTAAGTGATATGAAAGAACTTTCGAATAAAAATCTCAGATCGTAATATAAAAGCGTAATGAGGGGCGCGCGTGTCACTGAACGTAAATTGTTTATTATTTTTTATGGGGTTTTCATGGGAGCGTCAACCGAACCAAAGCTATTTTGCTCGCGCTACTTAATTATATGTGTTTAATATATAAAATTACCTAAATACTGAATTTGAAAAACTGTGATACGCCATCATGAAAAGCATGTAGGTAAATAATAGTAAAGAATAATCACGTTCAAGGTACAGTCCATACCAAATTTAAAATAAAAGTTTACCTTACAATTGGATAACAAATATTTGTCCCCCTCACACGGATGCTACTGTTTCATCGATATCTCATATTTCTACTTTCTTAAATTCTTAAATAATCATGACATAATATAAAGTAAGTTATACGTACTAGTTTATTCTTTAATAATTTTTATAAGCTTATTAAAAGATAAAAAGCTAAAAGCTTGCATTAGTATACATTTGTCCATTATACCTCCGAAAACCCGTCCGATCTTACGAGAAATAGTAGCATAATCCTTAAACTTTTGTTTTTTGAATGATTTTATATACGACGATAAGATGTCTCCTTTATAACATAAATAACCGTTCAACTTTCATACAAGCAAGTACGCAAATAAATCTTTTGAGGTAAACGCTTAATGCGAGTGGTGTGAGGGGGAGTATATTGTAAATACAATTACCCCCCACCCCCTACTCCCAGGGCAACAAATGGCAGCTAAACGACCCATCTTTAGTGATTTGTTACCAATATGTTTCAAGATTTGGAACGCGAAGGCTCTTAAGCTACTCTTGTAGGATTTATCTTATTGGAAATTAGGTTTATAGCGCTTTCTTTGAAATTTATTCAATTCTACGATACCTACTTGCGTAAAAAAGTACGTTTTAGAATGTTAAGTACAAATAGTATTGTCAGCCCTTTCACATCAGCACACAAACCATAGAACAAATTATCTTGATCTATGGATTATTATTACGTTTGAGTGGAAGAACTGATGACGTGATAGGTTTTATTTTTCAGCTCACGAAATAGGTAAGTCCAATAAAAATATATTTCAATCCTTGACGACAAGCAGCAGCAGTTCCTTCATCTTGTTATTGACAAAAAGTAATCAAATGACGTCATAGTTAACAGTTCACGGCTGATAGGCTATAGTTGTGTTACTCAACTGATACATCGGTTATTTGTTTGTAACGATCCACATGAGAACATTGTTTTGCTGACTCACTCTCGCCAGCTCTATCAATATATAGAGTGCTTGAAAACTATAATGTATACGCTGCATTTCCCAAATCGGTTATATTGTACTGAACATAATACAAACGTACTTTAATAATTACACAATTCGGAATTGTGCCTTGTGTATTGTTTTTCATTAATCGACACTTTTTTTAAACATCTATTGATCCTCATAATCTAGGAAAATGTTTGAAATTCCTCTCGGACATCATTTAAGCGGTACTTAGGAATCTTTGCTTTTTTAATTTCTTGAAAACAGAATTTGTTATAGTAAAAGTCATTTATCAATAAACTAACAAGTTTATCTATTATAAATATTGAACTCCCTGTATCTTTATCATATCAAACAATACAATACAGCTTGCTAAACATTTTTTGTATTGTTTTTAATTGCCTCGATTTAATTTTTATGTTATCCTCATTATTTTTTTATCGTATGTGTATCTAATCATATATAAGCAGATATTATCTTTTAGTCAGTCACATTCTATAGATTGCTAGCCATTTGCGTGATCACAACTGTATGGAATAGTATTATTTTATTTCCTCTATATTATCATCAAGTAGTAACCAGTAGGTGAAATTCAAACTTTCAACAAAAAGTAGAACTTATAATATTGCACCAAAATTGCATTTGTTATCTACTTTCCATAGTAAAATTAAGTAATGTATTTTGAAGAACAATTTCATTAAGATTCATACGTTCGTACGAATAAAAACGATTGTAAAGCTAAAATTCATCAGTCATAGCATTGCAATTTTCAGTCCACGTTCCCAAAGCAAGTTTTTTAGATTAATTAACATTTCTTCACCTTTGCTACGAATAATAGGCTAGAAACGTATAAATAAGCATGTAGAAAAAGACGAAATTACACGTTTACGTGCAAAGTTAGAATTCAGAAGTGTATGGAATTTAAAGTATACTTTATATCAATGGAAAGTTTATTTTGAAAACTGGATTAGTTGAATATAGACATTTTCTTTATTCAAATAAACATTTTTTCTTAAAACAGTTATTATGAATTTTGCAATCACTACAAAATGGGATTACTCAATAAATTAAGTACAAATTATAAATAGATGCAACAGATGCAACGATATCCAGGGCCCGCGGGCGAAACGACGTAGAAAGGCTAGTTAAGAAAATTATAGTCTAACACCGATACCAATAATGTTGGGCGCAACTTGTTTAATCGGGTTTAAGTTCTGCTAATGCTTTTACTTACATATTACCCGCGATTACTTTGATAGAAAATACAATGGAATATTTAAATTCCGAAGGTATTTTTAACCGTATAGCGTATATTATGTGAGTTAGTTCCTAAGAAGTTAGATTCTTAATTATCTATTCTTATAGATGAACTAACAACAGCGTACCATTCCTATGCTTAAAAGAGAACACGTCTGTGTAGGTCTTCTAGTTAGTTCTTTGGAGAACTTTGAATGCTCGCTTTTTGTAAGTGCTGCAAGCTATTTTTTTCAATTTCCCTCTAATAGGGAAATTACTCTTTCATTTTCCCAAATCGTATGACCTTATATATTCTTGTGTCTTTTTTATGACCGCCTCCTTGGCCTAGTGGTAAGCGCGTAAGCGTTATTACCGGGAAGTGCTGGGTTCGATTTCCGGTGGAGATAAAAAATACTCGATCTAGCAAAGAAGGCTGATCACTTACTTGCCTCTAAAAAATATCAATCAGTGAAACTGATGTGAAATGCATCTGCCCCATACCCCACTAGGGGTTACGGGACTTCACACACTTGTGTCTGTTTTACTGAATGATCAGTAAAACATGGTTTCTAAACCTTCTCAGCCAACCCAACTGAAATATTTTTTTGGAATCAAAAAAATCTTTATTAAAAAGCGTTATTAAATTTTGGATATCCAGCGCACGTTGATTGTCAGATAAAGAACTATCGTTTGACGTTCACTTCTCAATAAGAATTTTACGATTCTATTTTACCATAGTTACCTAATAATTAGGATTATCAGGTATTTAAAAAAACGTAGAAACTTTAATTTATTGGAAATGATTTTAATTTTATTGAATTAACTTTTATGGATGAATATTGGGTGATATTCCCAGAATGCGATGTGATTAATAAAGAATTGCTCAATAAATAACATCTCATTAAAACAGGCCGCAATAAGATTGTGCTTGCAATGTTTCAAACTGCAATGTGTTGGGCGGGAACAGGGATGAAGTTACGGCTTTTATTTTATTTAAGTTTCTTATTTACGAAAAACTTGTTAAAGTATTATTCACTTAAAGATCTTCTGGATAACTTTATAAATGTATATATACTAGGTACATAATACGTAGGTATAAAACATGAAAAGTATCTACCCCATTCCCTAGTGGAGCATAACAGTTCTTCGTATTTTTCACTGATCATTTTCATAACAGATCAGTCTAACCAAAATAAACACCATTTTTGTTTTCCTGGTACTCGAATCCTTAATCTGCACATTAAATGTCAAACGCGTGATCCAGTCACGAAGGCAGTTATCATAGTAATTCTTTACAGCCATTGAAAGCTATTTGTGTTTTTACTTACGTTATAATACGTTGTAGTTATATCATAAAAACGTCTCGTTTCGGCAGTTAAACAAAAGAGACATGCTAAATTCCATACTTGGCTTGTGCCCAAAACAAAGCTGAAGAATTCATAAACGATATTTGCGCAAAAAGTGGTTCCTTTGCCATAGCTACAGTGAGCCTTTGGCAAAATTATTGTCTCTGCGCTTTTCAAATACTTCCACGTTCAAAATGACACGCAATGAAACAATAGAATATTCTTAGTTTTTAGTATTTTTCAATAACGTTGTATCATGTGACATCTCGTTCTGATAGAAATCAATGACTTATGATTATTATCAATTATGCGAGTTGCAATACGTTTTTATAAGGCATATCAATTGTCGCCTTTAAAGGTGACATCGATCGTTCTTAAAATACCTTTTACTTTGTATTTCTTGGATGAAAGCACTGATAAATGTTTCTATATCAGTTCTTACAAGTTATATAGTAGTTTGCATGGAATTCTATGGAATCAAAGTTACTCAAATTCCTACAAATAATTAATTCAACAACCTTCGGGTTATGTTTGAGAACATACCTCTCTTTTCTTAGTCGGTTTAACCCTTTGAGTTGTAATCCATATCTGCATAAGGCGTGTTTCGATCGCCGCCAGCAGAGGGCGTGTGTATGATAAAATATGTATTGGGCTGCCCTCGCGCCGCAAGCATTTGATACGTTTTGCGCACCTCAATCTTTCCGTAATGAGCCATTCTCACTGTAACGCTTTGCAAATTAGTTTTACGAAGATATCGTTAGAAGTTAAAAAATAGATAAATTATCATAATTTAAAGATTGATGCACCTTTTATAATGATTCCGATGTTTTTCAGTCGGTAGTAACTCAAAGTATTTTCTTATCTGCATTAGGTTTAAGTTAATTATGTTCTTATTGGAACATAATCAACTTATACCTCTTATAAGCTTATTAGTTTATTTTTTAACAAAAGCTTAAGTTATATTAAAAATATTTTGGCCCTCTAATTGAGACAATATTATGTACTGCAAGCGTTTTCTGTTTTTTAAATATTTTTATTATGATATTTAACTTAAATAGGTGAGACTTTAAATAAGCTTTTGTATTATAATCTTCATATTTATCTCTATTATATATAGTCAATATAACGAAACTTAATCAAAAAGTCGTATTTAATCATAGATTTAAACTACAAATTACAATTTGGGAAACAGTTGGATAAAGAGCGATCATTTTCTCTTCAACAATGTGGCACTGTACATATCAAATTAGAATCCGTCATGATATAACAATGCACAATGGCCTTCCAATCAGGTGTTAAATATAATATTATCCCGATTCATATCTGTGTGCGTTTAATAAAGAGCGATAATTAAATGTTGTACTTTGAGTTGTATACGGGTGGAGGAAGGCTCGCCCCGCCTTCGCAGGCGCCTGTCTTGTTCTAAACGATTAACGACTTGAATGCGAATGCTAAAACTTCTTGGAAGCTTCACTTCTAGGACGTGTGAAAGTCGGAACGTGATCACTAAGATTTAAAGCTTAGGTTATAGCTTAAATAGATGGTAAATGTAAATTTGCTTAGGTATATAAAACATATATAGAATAATGCGGGTTGAATGTAAAGTAAGTTTAAATGTTTTGCGTTTATGTTTCAGGTAATGAAGCAAAAAGTTATGTGCAACTTTATCACATGCTTGTGATGAAATTTTTATATGTATGTTTCAAATTTAGTTACTTTTTATAGATGATTAACATATTTCATATAGGTAGGTATAATTATTTATAAAAACAAAATAACATTAATTTTCTTATAGATTTTCTTAATTTTCTAATAAGTCAAATTCATAAATAATTTCATTTAGAATCACCTAATCGCATACATCGCTGAACTTTACAGGCTTTTCAAGAACTCGCCCTGCTGTTTCTACTAAAATGTTTCGTTATGTAAATTTATTAGGGAAAAAAAATGATGAGTCTTGATTAATTATTCAGACTAATTCTAATTTAAAAATACAATTACTTTCTTATACTATATTTTCAATGAAGAGTAGTACTAAATTATATCAACTTACTTGACTTGCAAAAACGTTGCTATAACTAATGTTATAATTATTAATATCTCTCAACGATGTATGATGTATTAGTTACTAAAGTTGTAAAATAAAACCTAAGTTAAGTTAAGTTAAGTTAGTAAAATGTAACCTACTTGTAACTATATGTAATGCTGGAATGTTAATTAAACTTAAATTTACTTGGTAACATATTAAAATTTGTGATTGTATACTGAATAAAAGTCTGTGAAAGCTGTTAGGTATTGCATTTTGTATATACTATTAAAGTATGCAAAATAATTAATATTTAGTTAAGATACAAAGAACAGTTTATTTAAATATTTAATATATTTAATTTTTTATTGTATCACTCTTGTCAGTATTTTAAAATTTTAACTTGTAAGTTTGGCACTTCTTTCACTTCTCAATTATCTTATTTTTTATTCTTATTATATTATTATATTTGATCTTATTATTTTTCCTTATCAGGTTTGCCTGGAAGAGAGCTTGTTAGCGATAAGGCCTGTTACCCACCTATTTATTTATTTTTGTTTCTGCTGTATTGTTTTCTTTCATGTGCAACTAAGTGTTAATAAATTGATTGTAAGACAATATATTTTACTAATGAAAGAGTAGGTACTTTGCAACTTACTCTATAAAACGATAAGACCCTTTCACATAGCCACTTTGTCTAACAATTTAAAACAACAAATAGAGGCGATACTCATTCACAAAACCTATTATGTTAATTTAAAACACATCAGAGTTAGATAAGATCGCGTTTCGTTCACACCACACCTCCCAAAACAATAGTTAATAAGATGATGTATATCTATCTAGATACGTTCGACACGTCTAACATCGATTTAGCATAATCTCGATTGAGGATCGAGTGCTTTATCGATTGGTACAGGTGTTAACAAAATCGATAGTTTCTGGCAACTGTTTGATATGATACCTGCATCTCATATTAATAGTCGCGACCATACTTACATCTTTGAAAAGCATACTTTGAACGCCAACGCGTTTCTTCCTCTAGATTCATAACATTTTTTCATTTGAAACCGACTTCAAAGAGGAGGAGGTTCTAAATTTGACTGTATTTTTTTTGTATGTTTGTTACCTCAGAACTTTCGACTGGGTGAACCGATTTTGATGATTCTTTTTTTCTTTGAAAGCTGGTGCTTCCCGTATAGTTCCATTGCATCAAAATCTGTTCCGTAGTTTTAGAGTTACAATTTGAAGTTGGTTTTTTGTTAAAATTATTGCTACAAAAAGTAGCCCATCTAGGTCAACATTAAGTAGGTATGAATGCAAAAAAATATTAATATAGGTGCGGGATTAGGTTTTGAAACGATTTTTTGCATGAAAGTCGACTTTCGTCCACATATTGTCGTAGTGTGGTCTACGAATCAAGTCTGGAAGCACAGCGGCATGGCTTGGCACAAGCGCCCTTAGAATGTGAAATCTTACTGACGTACGATTGTTCGACCGTTAGTTGCTATTGCCCATGACTCTTTAGAAAACTGAGTAAGGAAGACACGTTTATTAACGAGTATGTGTTGCTATTAAAACATATCGTATTTGCGTTTGTTGTAGCTAGGTTCGATAAAAGCAAATAGGGCTCCAACCTTTATATTTTAATAATATTTAAAAAAAAAAAAATATTTATATATTTTTATATTAATTTCATAAAATTATCAAGGTTTTAGTATATTATCTTATTTTAGAACCTTTTCATAGAAACAGAGTACAATAAGTAAATTTACCATTGTTATTTATTTCAGAACTAATAAAACATTGCCTATTGTTAGAAAAGTTTAAACAAAGCGATTGTCACGATCTCGGAGACAATAATTCATTAATTACGATTGTATTACGATTGCTGAAATCATGAGAGACGTTACCGCCCAGAATGTAGCAATTAATTTGGTAAGGCCTGATAAACGAGCGATAAATATTGCATAGCTGTCAATCAAGCCGTTCCATAGATTCACAATTTAAGTTGATTTTTAAAACTATACAGTCTATAAATAATTTAATCGAGATACGAGTTAAAGGTTTATTAAGATATAAGAGGCAATACGATAAAAGCGATTGCCACAAGGTCATGTTAAGAAGGATTACTTTAGAATTGATAGATGGAGTTTTGTAATTAAAGCTTCTAAAATTACCTTCCGGGATTTTATAACATAGTGCATAGAGCATAACTAGAGAGGTGATAGTTACAGCTAGAAATGGCCCGTTTACAAGCGTCTCAAGAGTTGGTTATTTGGCGCACCGCAGCATGACGTAGAGGTTTGGACGCCCTCTATCGGTCTTATTATAAAATAATGAAAGGCGCGCCGCCCGCTGCGCGCTACAATTGCTCTGCTTAGGCGGGGAAGCCCGTTTAGCTATTTTAATTTTTAGTTTGTCTAATAACGGAGTTTCGTAAGTCAATATCGGCAGGCAATCAACAGTCGCACTTCACTTCTTTTAATTGTTCCTTGTATTACTTTGATTAGATGTTGCGCGTTAGCTTTCCATTTGATTACTCTGAGCTAAATAGTTATAAATCGGGCTTAACAACAATAAATCTCACTTTCCAGAGTAAAAACACATAACAGTTGCATTATAAAATATTATACACATTTAATTTTTTTTTAAGAACGCCTTTTTATAGACTCAGGTTGCAGATGACTTCGATGCTTTTATTTTAGCTTCGATACTAGTAACTGGCTAAAAATCCTATATTTTCGAAATTCTATTTACAGAATATTAAGTACCTTACTCAAGGTGTACAATAATAGCCGTCATGTGGCATGGCGGTTGCTTATCGCGGGATCTTTACGCGTCGCTGCTCGAGACAGGATTCGAACCCATGTACCCCAAACCGATTTACCTCAACTCATTATTGACGCATGTGTTTAATTTTTTAATTCGGTTAATGATCGGAAAGGAACAAACTGTTATATGTGACAGAGAAAATCTAACAATTTATGTCTTCATATTATAATATCAATTGCAATAATTCAAAAATTAACATAAGAACAAACATTTTAAAAATAATCACTAAAATAGAAAAATATTGCCCATATTATGTAATGAAAAAATGTTCATTACTCTCAACAGAGTGCTGTTGCTCAACAGCAAAAGTATCTAAATAGTTATTCGACCTGAATTCTGAAAAATATTAAGATAAAGAACATACCTAACCACTTATTTGAATATATTTATTATTTAAATTCGAGAAAAACCAAGCACATTTATCCCAGTTCCCATCCCCTATTAAGGTATTATCTTCTAATATGGCATGAAAATAGTTGTTTATATTATAAATAAGCCATGAAACAGGGTTAAGCAATTCACAAATGGTGAAATAAGCATCGATCAACGTGACGCTTAATCAATGAAGTTATGTCGGCCTCTTTGCGGCCTAACTAACCGGACCGAGCATGACACTACGAAAAATTGAAGGTGCTTCAAGGAAATCCAAATTGGGTTCAAAAACAAAGAACCAGAATACTCAAACAGCTTCTACGAGATTATATTATAAATTGGTATCTACGTCAAAATACTTCAAATCAAATGTGTTACTTGAAAGATTTTAATAAATAAACTTTATTTTTTCTAAAGTTTAACTAAGTTTTACTTCTTAATATTTAGTATTAATTTTACGTAAGGTTTATAAAAAAGTCTCCCATTTTTTATATTTTTATTCTTATTGCATTGTATAAAATTTATTCGTATACGTTTTTAAAGAGCGGTGTCGTTAAAGTTAACATTGTAGGAATAATTTCGTGATCAGATCTTGTGTGTGCACGCAATTTTGGCAAAAAGCCTTAATTATAAGAAAATATTACTTCTTTACATGATTATTTGACAAATGAAGCCTCATTGTCACATGTAGTTCATTATTAAACCCTTCCAACGCAAGGTGTTCATTAACATACGGACCCCCGTTTTGCGCCGCATTAAATCATATAATTAATTACCGTTAATGAGTCATACGTTTCTTACAATTTAAGTACTGTTAAAAGTATTTACAAGTCTTTACATATATAATAAAACTATGAATTTAAATTTAAGTACATATATAAATAAAGCTCATCAAAGCCGTTGGGGGTGCGTACCCAAAATATTGGCTTTCTAAACCTATGCCAGCTTTCAGGTTTGAAATCGATTTATCTTTTAAAGTGATATTAAATATATTCTACTTATTATGTGAACGTATGCACTCAAAGTCGTGGAAATTCAGGTTATATAATCATTGGATACAATTTAAATTGTTGCATCATTTACGCCTGTCATACAAACATAATGTTATGGATAACGACTTTTGTTCTACTAATTACAGTTGGTATTGTTTTAGGTAAAACGAAATAAAAAAATAAAAATACACCTTCAATATTTCGTACGTTAACGTAGTTTAGCGTGTCCCACAAGATGTTGCTGACTCAGCATCGTCTCTTTAAGTCCAACGATCATTCCGCTCGGCATTGTCATGTCAATGCACCTCCCACCAGTTAATTACTTTTCATTAGACAATACACAGTTTGGAATAGACCTCTTGACTGTTAATGTAATAAAAAGTATAGCATAAACATGTGAACGTGAGAAAGACGGTTTGAAAAGACGACGTAAATGAATTGGTTTGGCTCTCGATGCTAAATTCTTAGTAATTTCAATTCGAGACAGAGTTTAGAGTCATACTGATGGCTTAAATTTATTGCATGCATGCTCGAGTGGTCTGCTTTCCTTAACAAAGTTGAGGAAATATCAATGAACCCGACAAGTGAAATTGAATACGATTTAAAAATTACTAACACGTTTAAAATACCTCAGAATAGTCCATTGAAATGTTACGTTTTTTAGGCCTAACCTTGCGTTTTTTAGAGGACGCAATTTTATTTTTTTGATGTGTAGGGGGGGTCAGTGTAAAGCTAAAACCAAGTTTGTGGGGTCGCCACCCTTGTCCCACGGCCGCCATCTTGAAAATAGGGGTTGAAATGGTTTTTACGGCATATCTCTTAAACTATTAATTAAATAAAAAAAAATTTTAACGTTTTTTATTGCAAATTAAATTTTCTACAACTTTAATTCAGTAACTTTTTGTCGTAGAACTATAAATAAAAAAGTTATAAGTGAAAATGTTCAGAAATTGGAGAAAAAAATTATATTTTTCGATATAACTTTGTTTTAAATCATTTTACGAAAAAATGATATCAAACCATTTTTGTAGATCGTTTTTTGAGGAACAACTTTTATAAACAACATTTTTTCATTAAGGCTATAGCTAAGGTTTTACAGCGCTCCGAAGTAAGTACTATTTTTCAATACTCTTAACTATACCTATATTATACGTGTGTACTAATAATGTATCATCAGTTATTGTGGTTTTTTTTCATTATTTATTTTGCTATAATTTTTTTAATTGTAAATTTTGCAATATTATTAATAATTAATTATTAACTCTTTTCCCCACCACCCACGTGGTATAGTCTGGCGGCGCGTTTTTTTTTACGTGGTATCCCCAATAGGCATAATCCACGGTGATTTTCGAAATTAGAACTACTCCGTCCTCAGTCTTTTCGATGGACCAGGCTGCGGCTCAGCATCTGATCGGCTTTCTGAATTAAATATCAGTGGGAGAACTGGAGAAGGAAGGGGTGTTAATGTCGGCGGTTCATCATCAAAGTCATTTTCATTTATTAATTCTGAGAGTTCCATTACGTTGCTGCAAGTCTCTCCAGAACAATGGAAGCACACTGCAGAACATTTCAGCCCTGCTTTTCGACATCCACACATCGCTCCACAGTTTCCTTTGCATTTGCAAAAGATCAATTTTAGAAGCTCAGGGGGTGCTGGAGGTTTAGAGTTCTGCACTGGCATCAATAATTTTCCACATTTTTTCCAGCCCCAGTCTTCAGGATCATTATAATTACCAAGCCACGACTGGACCTGATGGTAGACAAATTTAACTTCTGTCGACTGATGTTTTTTCGTGCGGCGCAAACGCTCCCAAGACTTTGTTCCTGCGACATCAGGGTCGTCTGAGTAACCATCAAACACAATGCTTGCAGAGAGCCCGAAGTATTCTTGTACATATTTGACATATTTAGTAGTTATATCATTGAACGATGAATTTAGAAATTATTTTAAAAATCAATAATTGTAAAATCCTGTTGTGGAGTGAAAAAGAGTCAATAATTAATTATTAATAATATCGCAAAATTTACAATTAAAAAATTTATAGCAAAATAAATAATAAAAAAAACACAATAACTGATGATACATTATTAGTACACACGTATAATATAGGTATAGTTAAGAGTATTGAAAAATAGTACTTACTTCGGAGCGCTGTAAAACCTTAGCTATAGCCTTAATGAAAAAATGTTGTTTATAAAAGTTGTTCCTCAAAAAACGATCTACAAAAATGGTTTGATATCATTTTTTCGTAAAATGATTTAAAACAAAGTTATATCGAAAAATATAATTTTTTTCTCCAATTTCTGAACATTTTCACTTATAACTTTTTTATTTATAGTTCTACGACAAAAAGTTACTGAATTAAAGTTGTAGAAAATTTAATTTGCAATAAAAAACGTTAAAAATTTTTTTTATTTAATTAATAGTTTAAGAGATATGCCGTAAAAACCATTTCAACCCCTATTTTTAAGATGGCGGCCGTGGGACAAGGGTGGCGACCCCACAAACTTGGTTTTAGCTTTACACTGACCCCCCCTACACATCAAAAAAATAAAATTGCGTCCTCTAAAAAACGCAACCCCAAATGTAACTTTTCAATGGACTAGAAATGGATGAATAGATCTTAATACACTATAGTTATAAATCATCTCGATTACGTAATTTCCAAAAAGAATACCGCATCAAAATCGGACAGACTAACAGTCATAAAGACGCAAAGACATTTTGCGTCAGGAGTTAAATATATATCGTATATAGTTATAATAAAGTATTAACACTGACCGAATATCATTTTAACGGCAATATCGAGAATTCTTGTAGTGTCTTATTCTGAGATAATAAAATTATTTGTTCTTTTTTATGAATAACTCGGTTTATTTTTACACCTACGTATATAATTTAAAAAATACAGTTCAAAAGAATTTCATTCAGTTATGTCTCAAACATAATTTAAAAGATTGCCCTTTAATTTGTAAATACCAGCTGTAATTTCTAAAGCTTCCATATATTAGCAGTTGTCACAGCTAAAGTATTGCTTACATGTTCTGTATTGGCACATTGAATAATTATATGGGGATCTGAGTATTACAATCGTGTAATAGATGGCTGCTACTATGATGTATGAGTTATGAAGATATTTTATTCATAAATACCATAAAACTAGATAATTATCACTTGTATCTACTGCTATAAATTGAATTTATATCTTTCCAAATAGCATCTGATTTGATGGAGTAAGTATTTATTTATTAACACTTCGTTGCAATAACAATAGAATACAAATAACTTAAGCTAATTGAAGTGCAACGGGCGGCCTTATCGCTAATCAGCGATCTCTTCTAGGCAAACCAACAAGTAAAATAATAAAGTAATGAAGGGAGAGTGCAAGAAGTGCGAAAAATACTAACTAAATCATTGACAATAACAAATAAAATTCAAATTAAAAATCCTAAGCGGTATTAGCTGTTTCATGAATCACGAACATTTATAGTATGTAGGAAAAGGTTTTAATTATATATCACAAATATTTTTTACATATCCTTTTTACGAAATGGGCAATAATAGTGTCTATTTATGTTTTTCAACGGCTTCAAAGTAGGTTCTCTTTTTGGATTTTATTTACTTAAGTACGCTAGATCAAAAACTATGTCATTAATTATGAAATTTAAAAATATTATTATTATTATTATTAAATATTACTTAACAAAAGGCAGGCTCTTTTAGTTGTGAATGTATGTATTTTTTTTATATTTTGTGTATTTTTTTATGTTTTTTGTTGTATGTTTTTGGTAAGCAGCTGATGTGGTTGTCAATGAAGTTCATTATTTTTCAATAAGAACAAGTAATGACTTGCTTTGCTTGGATTGATATAGGCACGTTATTCGTGTTCGTTTACTGTACTTAATCAGTAATCACAAAACAATTATAATCATTATAAGTAATGTCAGTCATAGATATTACGGCCCAGGAATTCAGGATGGTCGTGCCCGAAGGACATTTGTTCACCCTATTTACATAGTAATAGCCTTAACGCGGTCAGCTTTGATTGCTAACCGAGGCCGTACACAAAATTTACTGTTAGGCTTATAACATACCTGCCTGATAATAACTTAAAACTAACACAAAACCATTACACCTAAAATTTAACTAAAAATGAATCCATTCATATTACGCCTAAAATTTAACTAAAAATGAATTGACATGTCACTGTGTTATAGAAATTCAAATGGATATGTTATTAATGTTAGGTATTAGACGACACAAGTTTTGCTACTTCATCATTTCGTAAAATTAAAATCTATAGCAATAATGTGGCGTTTAACGATATGCCATTTTTGATATTGTCATCTTCATCAGGATATTGGCATTCATAAAAAATATAACAGCTAAAATAGGCATGCATTTTAGTTTAATCGTGCCAAACTATAACAAACGATCATAAAATATAAAATCCATTTATCCACAGTTACCTATATGTAAATATTTTCATTCTAGAATTGTTATTTCTTTAATATTCATTACTTGTTAGAGCATTGAATTTGTTTACAGTTTAAAAAATATTCTATTTATTACTACATAATAAATGTAGATTAGAATAATGCTTGCTAAGAAAACATATTTAGAACACTTGAACAACTGAAAATAATTGCTTTAAGTGAAATTTAAAAACTAAATATTTACGAGTGGCCTAGGTTTCATGTTCGGGCGTAGTTTGTGGGACAGCGTCTTGACCCGGGTAATAACAATTAATTAAAATACAATGTACACTCGGAGCATTGCTACCACAAACGCTACGGCATGTCAAAATGTCAAGATGGCGAAAAATATACAGCCTATGGTAGAATAAATACGCAGTACGAATAGGTACGCAGATTAATTTTATGTGATCTCTTTCAATCCACATTACAAAAAAAGCATCAAGGAAATATCTAAAAAGCTATAATTATTTATTTCCTTGCCGTACCTAGATGTGAATAGGTAACTACATGCTATACTTACTTTAATTTAAAACGATTTTAAATATATATAATATATATATATACTATATATATATATATAGCTTAATAAGACTAGCCTGAATCTTAACTAGTACTACAAAGAGAATATACAAGTATATTCATGTTTTTATTGTAATGAATAAAATACTCCTACACTACTTTGAAAATTATTCCACCTATATACATAATACACCTACACCCATATACCTATATTATTATGGTACATACAAACGTGAATTTAAACAAAAGTACGAAATTTTTGTATTGTGTTTAAAACACGTAATGTCAGCGTAGCAACATACCATTTTTAATTCAACTATAGTCAAAAGTTTCATAGCAATGAGCATCATTTTAAATACACCTGGTGACTACATGTGATATAACTTTAAATTAATTATTTAAATAGCTTCGTAACGTTTGATAAAGGTGTAAAACTACTAGAACAAATTGACAATAAATTAAATGATAATTTTTAAATTATATGTAAAAAGATAATTTTATTATATTTTAGAGCATTTTGTATTTCAAATTTTTATGTTATATTCTTAGTTATTTTATGTAATATTTGTAATAGTTGTAAAAGATTACATTAATTAATACCTAAATAAGATTTGTGCGAAGCTGCGATATGTCGTGAGTAATATACGAGGATTTATGTATCACAACATAGTATAAAACAAAGTCGCTTTCTTTGTCCCTATATCCCTTTGTATGCTTAAATCTTTAAAACTACGCAACGGATTTTGATGCGGTTTTTTAATAGATAGAGTAATTGAAGAGAAAGGTTTATATGTATAATATACCCGTGCGAAGCCGGGGCGGGTCGCTAGTTTATTATAATATAATATGTAGTATGTTTCAATCTACAGATACTTTCGCAGATAAATGATAAATTAATGATAAATGTAAACACTAGATTCTTACTTACATGCTTATAATGGAAACTCAAATTAAATGACCATTTAAATTATAATAACTCGCTTGAAATAATTTTCATCATATTGTCTGATTGTAAAAGTAGGTTTTTATTAAATGCATATTAAAGTGTATATTTGTGTAGAAATTATATAATCATTAATAAATAACAATTCCCAATCAATTCATATCTATTTTATGGAACACGTTCAGTAGTAGATTTTAATGAGTTTAGATCTTTATTTTCTGCGTTACACATAATTATCTGTATCTGTATGTTTACCACTTGTCTCGTTCAAAATAAGCTTTAAACTATTGAAAAGATCTTGATAAATTAATATACCTACAATCTTAAACCTAGAAATTTCCTTTGTTTCAGCAAAAAGTGAAAAAATGTTGAAATAAAAAGGTCAAATTATAAAAAAGAATCGAAAGATGTATATTGAAAGTGTAAGTGGAAGCTTGAATCAAATATATTGTGCATTATTCTTATTTTTAGATTCCTATATGAACTGTATATTTCATCACAATAGTCAATGCTCAGTCAGCGTGATGGGTTTGATAAGGACAGGGTGAAATTTTAATATCGGTAATATGAATAAAAGTGAGTTTGTCTATATTTTCTTACTTATTTTGGTGAAGGTACAAAAAATCGGCATACTGGAATATCACACACTACTTTTATCCAAGTTCATTAAAGCTTTCAAATTTCGATGACCGATATGTGTATTGCCGCTATATATTGCTTAGAAAAGTATACTTAAGCATTATCGAGACACGAATGCGTGTTCACTCGACTGTAACATACTTGAAGTTAGGTATATTCACAAATACTGAAAATTAGCTCGACGATACGTTTTTTCTTAATACTGTTACCTGTGTTCAAATTAATTAAACTAGTGGTCACCCATTGGTCGAAATTCGACTACAATTCAAGAGCAAGTCAAGTATGTATGTGTGTGTATATTATGTATCATTCAAGCAGTAGTGTGTGAAATGTTTATTATAATTAATTTAATGTATTTCTAATGCATTTTATATACAACATAGCTTTATGTACTGCCTCTTCATATAAACTTTAACTGTGGCAAATTTCACGACGTACAAAGTTTTCGTTTCACGTATTAATATTATGATTAAATGCGATTATATAATAAAAAATATCATAAGCCACAAATAAAAAACGTCAAAGGAGGTTGGTAGCTATAATTTTTCGACATTGAATCCAGTAGACAATCTGTTTGTTGTAAATCTACATATACCTAACAGTAAGCCCCTGGCAGGTCTAGTCGTCTTTGGATTAAAACGGAATTTTAAATTTAAACGTATATGAAAGCAAAACAATGGTTCAAAGTCCACTTTTGTTGGTCGATAATAATTTCACGAGCGATCTCCCGGCGAGGGTCGCTATCAGTAGGAACAAAGCCATTCTGTCTCGTTGCCCATCTTCTAAAGTAAATCGCATTTTTCACGGAACTCGGAAGCCGCATAGAGCTTTGTTGACGTCATTTCATATTTATATTGTTATAGAATTTAATTTTTATTAAATAAAGTTTCAAAGACAAATTAATTAGGCATAATAATAATTTTAAGAAATAATAAAAAAAGTATCAAAGCAACTTTTTGGAATTTCACCTGAATTTCACCATTTCTAATAATAACTGGAATTATTCATACACATTACTCTTATCCTAAAGTAAATACCTGAAGCACTTGTGTTATGGTAATCAGAAACAACGAGGGTACCACAATAAATACATACTTATATACAAAGATTCGAACGCAGAAGTCATGGGCACCGGCAGAAATAATTTCCAGGTGGTGCAGATTTTAGTTTTCTTACAATCTTCGCCGTATATGATTGTTAATAAAAAATTGAAATTTTAGTCAGAAACATCGGTTTATTTTATGTTCGAGACATTTACAAATTTCTGACATTTCAAATTTCATTATGAATTTATTTCAATAATTCCTGTTGATCTCGAGATTCCCAAGGGGTGCAAGTACACCCCCTGGCACCCCCCTGCCGGCGCCCATGCCCAGAACCTTTCGTCACAGAACGCAGGGGCACTAGCAATTGCACTAACCGGTCGTCAAGTCAGTAAGTTTTAGTCAGATAGAGCTAAAGCCTACAAAATATCACTCTTATTTGCATTAAAGAAAGAATTCACCTTAAAAAGTGCAATAATAAAAAAGGCAATAGTTAAAATGCATCAGAAATTCGACCGAATGATATCGGGTACCGGACACAAGTCACAGCTGACTCCCAAATTACCAACATTTTCGGTATACGTTAAACTTTCAGAGCAAACATTTTGTAGCCAAATAAAACCAAATTTTAAGGCCGTATTCAGACGACACGCGCCCGCTAAGCGCACGCCCCGCTCGTCAGCAGCCTTGTCTAGCTCGCTCTGAATTTTTTTCAAACAAATTTGAGTACAATATACCACATCAATAGATCTCAAAATTGTATTTATTCAAGTCCAACTGCCCACGCCACGCGCCCGCCTCGCGCCTACTCTGCGCCCGCCCGCATACGCGCCTCACACGCCCAATATTTTCTTTTAGAATTATTCTTTCCATTGTCTTTTGATTTCTTCCATTGTTTATATATGTGGTATGCAGTTAGAACTTTTTTTTAACTTATTTGAATTCATTTTGTTTTACACGTGCTCACGTCGCCGATGCCTGGAAACTACTAGGTCGAGTGAACATAGTTGGGCAGCACTAGTGGTATAAGTGGGTGCAAGGCGCGCGCGGTGCATACGCTGTTTTTGCGCGTGCTGAGAGCGGATGTAAAGCGGGCTCAACGCGTGCGCTTGGTCGACGCGGATCGTCTGAACACGGCCTAACAAGGATAGTGGTCTTTTGACACACCTCAAAAACGAACTACTTAAGTACTTAAATGTGAATTAAATATTTTTAAAATTTTTGATTAATTTCTAAACATTCCGTTTATAATTTTTCAAATTATATTCTACTTTTGATAAACTTTGTGTATCTTCGGTCATTTACAAAATTTCATATATATCTATGTTTATTTTATCAAAATTTTCTTTTTAATACAAAATTATCTTAATCTTCGAATATTTTATTTTAATGATTGTGGGATCTCATTTTTTTTAATGAAATATATCCTCGTTAAATAACTTACTCACGGATAATTCATTAATTCCTGCGTTTATTCATTACAAACAGAAATACAAAAATTAAAATTTTATTTCCGTTATACTTGATCAACTATAAATCAATATCCAATTCTCGATGGTTGAAATTGATTAGACGGTTTATATATCAAAGTAAATATATTTTATTTATTAACAATATCTAATTTATCAACAATATCAATTTTCATTATAATAAGTCATTAGTTTCAAATGTATTTTTTAAATAGTTATCTGACCATTCACCGTGTACTACACAATCAGTTCGTCAAATCCACGTGCCGTTAATTGACTTTGCTCCAAGTGTTCCCAGTGTTGCCAGTCATCATTCTAGTTTTATATTTTCGCCGCCTATTCCCCTCTAGCCCTATATTTTTTATATGGCAGATCAATTATGATTCTGAATTGGTTTGATGAATCTGAATATATTCGATTTATGTTGTTTAATTGGCTTGTTGCCTGTTTGAAGAATGATGTTTCGTTAAAGAGATAACTGGTGTATCCTTAATAGTGTAACGGTGTGATGTTTATTATGTTTTTATACTTTGAATCGAGTATTCGACATCTTTACTTAATCTTTAATTGCTATTCAACGAGAAAGGTAGGTCCGTATAATTTCCAAACGAAATATTCTAGTACCAATGAGATTCTGATTTCCGAAAACTTGGAAGGCCAAAACAATGTTGGTATCTAACTCAAGGTCTAAGAAGCCACCACTATAGTCTAAACTCTAACGTTCCCAATTTATATAGGTTTTGCAGGTAAACATTAAAATTATATCTTGCAATCTTGCAATCAAATACCAAAGGAAGTTACTCCGTCAGTAATTCAAAACGGTGGTAAAAGCAAAATTTAATTGTATTAAGCTAATTACATATGCAGAATAGCCATGCGTGCATGCATCGTACGGATGCGTAAAAAATCAAATTTTCGATTCTAATCAAAAATACCTTGATATTATTTTCTAATTGTTGTAGAACATGGCTTTCTAAACTTTCTACTACATACAATAAAAATAATATAGACTGAAGTCTATACATATTTTTATTTTAGAATTTTTGTCTGTAGAAATAAATTTATACGATTTTTTCGACGTTGTATTGTAGCTGGTCTAACTCAGATTATATAGGTGCCTATGCTTTAAACTTAAAAACTCATCCGTATATATAGAGCTTTAAGTTTATAGTACAAAATAATAATAAATTGATAGTGTCGCTTACCTATTATCATAAATCAGCATAAATTCAAAATATTCTCAAAATAATTATTTTCTCAATTCTTGTGTAATTTTCTTTTTGCGAAAGTAACCCATAACATTGAAAACTGTACCTACAAGGTCTTCGTACCCCAGTTTGAAAAGCCCTGTCGCAGTGGCAAAAAGCAAGCGTCGCATCCGATGCGTTATCTCTAAGATCTGTATGATTTTGATAAATAACGACTTGGAGGCAACAAATTGTAGTGCGAAAGTTACAAGGCACCAAGGAGCCTGGTCACGCGAACGAGTTGTTCAGTAGGCGATGGCTCCTCTCGATAAATTTATATCACTGAACGCAAAGAAAGAAAGTGTTGACGTCTGATAGTCGCCAATAATTATTTTTATTGGATACTGATATCGCGTACCATTAGGCACGTACGTGCACCATATGTGGATGAAAACCCAAAAAAAATTTCCGTTTGCTAGTACTTCTTGTTAGAGTTACCAGAATAATATTATACTTAATATCATAAATATTCCATCAAACGCTACATTTTGTACCAATAAGCAATATTATTTAAATTCTAAATATACTTTGTAACAATTAATAAAAAATTTAAATCAGTTTCAGAGAAAACCTTAATTGGCTTTGTTTCGCCATCTTCTTTGCGTACATTTAGAAATCTATGAACAATGAAAGCTACACATGTCGCCGGCTTTTTCCGTAAAATAAGCTGTCAAGTAAAACAAAGTTATCTCTGAATAGTATCGCATTATATTATAAAGGCATTAGGTATTTCATTTTCCCATAATTAGGTTGGCAAGTATACATGCGAATTCATTAGCGTAGGAGCGGAGTACGTCTCAGGGGCGCGAGGCAGACGATGCAATCGCTCAAAAGTACGTTCAGCACACAAATTAAAATAAATAGTTACAATCTTTTTTCCCTGTAGACTGTATCCATCTAAACCATAGACTTAGATTACAAAAGTATGTAGATATTACAATACGATAGAAATTATTTAGTGTTGAAAAGTCTTCATTCGATTTTGTACTTATGGTGAGCTCAGTTTTTTAGCGTTTAAATAAAAGCAGTGTTAAGTATATCCTGAAATACTTTCATCAATCAATAAAAATGCACTCTCACATATGCTTCGAGCTAAGTATCTGTTTGACGATGTGAATATAATTTATCTATGAAGAAACGATCGTTTACTTTACCTTAACCGTTAAATATATTTTCTCTGCACTCAGTACGCAAATGTAGCAAAAAGGCTCGCAACTTCTGATACTATCTGGCGCACACGTAACTATGTTTCATGATTAATTAAAAACAATAATAAATATAATTAGTCAGCGTATCGTCAGTCAATATTTCATAAAATCATGGTACATAACTAGAGACAAGTAACAATGAAATTTACACGGACACAAATTAAACCTAGGCTTTCGATAAATATCGTGTACCGTTGTAATAAGTTTATTATTTAACTACATAAGTATGTCCACAACTTAACGTCAGATTCATTACTGACATGCTGTCATCTTCTTTTCATTGAAGAGATAGACAAGCTCATAAATAACCTCTGTACTAAAATTAAACGAAACTAATTTAAAAATATAAAATATAAATGGCTATCTAATATAATGTGTAAGTACCTATTTACCTACTGTTAAAAAAAATGAATGCATGCCTATAAAATTATACTCTTACAAGTAACAAGTAGCCAGGAAACAAAAAAATGTACCTAAGTGATATCAGTGAAAATAAAATAAAAAGAATTATATAAAACTCTCTGATAAATATTCGTTTAAATAATTATCACCAGATTATGCATAATCAAGTAATTTAAATAGTAATTGCAATTAATAACTCTTTTTAATGTCAAGTCGGCAGGTGCCTTAAGTATCTATTTGTATAAAAACATATTAATTGGTATGCGTAATTGCTATATATGTTTCACCATAACGACTAGTCATCAATACGTAGCTAATAATACTAGTAAAACATTCAATATTGTCAATCACATTCTATTATTTAAATAGTTTAAAATTATTTTCTTAATTAATAATATCATTTTTGTCAGTAAGTAATAAGTGAAGTCCCGTGTCCCGTAGTGGGGTATGGGGCAGATGCATTTCTCATCTGTTTCACTGTTCGATATTTTCTTTAGGGGCAAGTAGGTGATCAGTTTTCTATATCCTGCCAGACCGATTTTTTTTTATTTTATCTGCACTGGGAATCGAACCCAGGACCTCTCGGTTATAACGCTTACGTTCTTACCACTAGACCAAGGAGTCGGTCATTATAATCTTTGTAGGACAATTAAGCTTCATACACATACAAAAAATTAATTGTAACATATTTAGACGTTAATGTTGCATAGTTTCCAGTTTCTTTAGATACCGTAAAAACTATGTCACCATTGGTAAAAAATTAAAGCTACATTAATATAATGTTAATGTAATGTTACCTACGTGTTAATACGTAAAACCAGCAATTTTAAGTTGAGCAATAAACACGCATCAAAAAGTTGTGGACAAGTTGATTGCATTTCCATTTGTCTCGAGACCGCAAGAACGTGCGCTCGCGTGACCGCCTTGTGGTTTTTGTGTTTTTCTCTATTTACTCGAAACAAGCCTATTTTTATTGAATGCCATTTCATCAAGAGAACACGCAATGAATACCTATCGAATTAGTCATTATTTAACGTAAAAGTGACAGCTGTTCTTAATTTAAAGTGTAAGTATCAAATATTGAAAGTAGATAGACTTTGTCGGATTTGTATTGAAATTTTCTATTCTTTTATTAATACTGGCCTTATAATACATTTATAAACAAGAAGCAACACGAAGGATTCATTCTGGAGCGTAGGTATATTTAAACAGGCAGACTGCAGTCTGTTACAAAAAAATAAATCTTTTTTACTACGTAGCATACATTTACAAATGATTGGAAACAACTCAGCAAGGGAAAATTCAATATCAAATTAAAAGTAAGTAAAAGCATAGCCGTGTTAAATATACATTTGAAACAACTTATTAATTTTAAAAGACCTATAACATAATGGTACGCTCGTGGAATGCATTAAAGGCGTGTTAAAGGCTAGAAAAAAAATATATGTCGCAGTAATAATCTCACGTGATCTCGGTTCTTTGCCCAACATCTGGTGGTGAAAAGGAATTTTTTATGCATTTTAAAATGTATAAAACGGAATTCTTGTTGCAAAAGAGTTTATAATAAATTACCATTTCCATGGGCATTAACATATTTCAATGTCTAACTCACTGGTGGTTTTTTCTAAAGAGAAGACTTTTACCTTCCAAACCGAAACATTTTACATCAGTAGGTACTTACATGTTAAACTATTTAGAATCGTATAATTATAATCGTTAGATTTCTCCACATTTTCTCACTTTAGTTAATGGAATCATGGCTGTGTGTTATAAAAAGATTGTGAGCTATTTCTTCCTGCATTTTATATTTTATAAATAACTAGCGACCAGCGCCGGCTTCGTACGGGTATAAAACATATATATAAACCATCCTCTTCAATCACTCTATCTATTAAAAAAACCACATCAAAATCCGTTGCGTAGTTTTAAAGATTTAAGCATACATAGGGATATAGGGACAGAGAAAGCGATGTTTTATACTGTGTAGTGAAAAACAACTAATAAAAAGTTTTGTTGTGTAAAAAGTACGAATAGTTAAAGTTGATTTTTATTCAACAGTTCCCGTAGACTTAAAAGTATCTTCAGTCACAATAACATTCTTAAAATTCTATGCCTTTTATTTTAACTCCTCTTTAACTCACTGCGATTTGAAGCAGAGTGATAAAACAGTACGTGCAATAGGTTTCAGAAGCATGTTACATTTTAACAATAACACCAATGGTACGATACATTATCTCAGCTACCTAATATAGGTATCTACAGGTGATCCAGCTCTCATATCACCCATTCATTATCGTTGCGATCAATCTGACGAAACACTCGACAAATATGATGCATTGGCACGACGCACGATTCTCGATAACTATCCCAATATAAAACCCGACTCAGCAATCACTTCAGACGATTTAAAACCCTATGAATACGTTATGTACTGTTATTAAAATCGATATTCGCCTGTACTAGTAAAGTTATACTATCGCAATAATTAGCTCGAAATCAATGAGCTCATTTTGTAGATTACCTACTCGTTAAATGAGTGATCGGTACTTTCATTAAGATTTATCATTGTACGTAAATTTTACTCGAAATAATGAAATGTGATCGCATTTTAATCGCGTAGGCTGGTCTTTATCGATTACTTGTTAATTGTTGGTTAATGGCTATTTTGCCTTATGAAATATCTGAAGCTATAAGGACAAAGTACTTAATTAAAAGGCCTATATCATATGAAGGTATAACTTATCTAATTGTCTAATCCGCTGTAATTATGTTAATAATAAATAAGCACTCTATTCTTTTAAATTAATAGGTTCTGAAAGGTGTAACAAAAGGTATTTAATATTTTAGTAAAAATTTTACAAACAAAAAAACTACGTAGATAACCTTATTCCCAACTAATTAATCTACAGGCATAACTTATAATTGTAAATTACAAAAGAGTTATCAATACTTCACACTTAGTTTTTTGTATTAGCTGATGCTAGTGTTTCCGTATATAGTTAAGACATTATGTTTTCACGCTCCGATGAACTAATATTATTACATTTTTGTTAATTTGTACTAGCTGGGAAAATAATTTACAGTATATTGTAAAATTTTGCGTGTGAATTCGATGATATTGTCTATTTTATGAAAAGTAAGTTAAATATTTAAAATGACCTAATGTCATTAGTACCAGCTTGGTCTTTTGTATTTTTACTTTAATAAAGCACTTTTATTACCAATTTATGAAAATATAAGAGGCTCATCAAAGCCATTGAGGTCCATACCCAAAATACTGCATTACCGCATTATATCGCTATACTAACGCGTTGGCCGAAATGTGAGCCAGCTTTCGGATTTCCTATGGTCTCAACTCAGCAGTACTATTTAGAATTAGCTAATAGTTGATTTTCTAACAATACTTTGTATGCATCAGTATTTCAGTGACAAAGATAAAGATTGAAAAATGAAATACTTATACATATTTTTACTGAATATAATAGGTAAACAAAGGGAATTAATTAATTCAGTATGAAATAACATTATCACGATCATAACTGCATAAGTATAAAGTTTAATATCGAAGTTCAACAGAGTATATTATATATAGGTAGGTATGTAGATATTATTATATAACTTTGTGAAGAAGGCATTAAATCTGTTTTTTTAGTGTACAAAGTTTCAGTGGCTGCAATCTTAATAACACTATCTATGGTAAAACTGACACTATCTGCCCGTTCTTTGCACAAAAAACTATATCTAACTAGTTATGTTATCAACTAGCACAGATTTAGTAGAAATCACCTATTATGTTAAACCCGGAAACATATTGTCCTACCTCCCACGACCAAGCAATTAAAATGAGGTAAAGTGATGAAATATTCTAATCAGCCTAGTCTGTATGGTAGTATCGTAAGCGGACGATGGCTGATAAGCCAAGGGCCGCACACGGAGTTGCGCGCTTTGCATAACAAAGGGCGCAATTTGGACGAAAAATGGGCACAATCTTTATATCTCTGTAGTATGGGTGACTGTACTAATGTAGCATTGGTTTTGTACTAAACGATTGTTTCCTTACTTTTTATAATACAAAATACGATATTATAATTAAAACTATCTTATATATAAAATTCTCGCGTCACAATGTTAGTTACCTTACTTCTCCGAAACGGCTTTACTGTTTTTTACCAAATTTTATAGGTATGCATATTCAGTAGGTATGAGAATCGGCTACTATCTATTTTTCATACCCCTAAGTGATAAGGGTAGCCCGCCCCAAAAATTAATATGGCAAAACAACGTTTGCCGGGTCAGCTAGTATTTAATAAAATATTATATTTTAGTAGTTCTTGCAAATTATAGATATTACTAGCTGACCCGGCAAACGTTGTTTTGCCATATTAATTTTTGGGATGGGCTACCCTTATCACTTAGGAGTATAAAAATAGATTAGTAGCCGATTCTCAGACCTACTGAATATGCATATAAAATTTGGTAAAAATCAGTAAAGCCGTTTCGGAGGAGTAAGGTAACTAACATTGTGACACGAGAATTTTATATATAAGATAAGAGCGAAATGCGAGTGACAACAAACATAATTTATTCAAAAAATAATTCTATAAATGTGAATAAGATTCCTTTTAAAAATTAAAATAACATACATCAAAATTGCACTTAAAATAAATTAAAACGTAAAATAAATATTTTTAAAGTATTTAAGAAATCAAATAGAAATAAATAATCTGAAAAAAGAAATTACTTTCATCACACAACAAGTTTATTAAAAATAAATCTTAGCGACGAAAAAGTCTATAATTATCTTAATCTAGATTATTTGAAGCTATAAACCAATTCCTTTCACTTTGGGTAGAAATTTTATTTTAATTCATAAAAAGTAAAGTTCACATGATTTAATCTAATTCCAAGCATGTCTGCACTGTTACAGATTCAAATATACTGATAAGAATCTAGATATTTATTATTCTCCAGCGCGCGGCACGACTTCTATTTTGCCTAATGAATATTTTAAGAGATTTATGTTGGAATATGAAACTGTAGACTATAAAATATCATTTAAGTGACTATTTAATGACTCATATTTGTTTATTTTAGTGACTTTACGTCAATTTTCTAATGCCTAATTTTGTCTGGTAAGAAAATGTTGTCTGGGCTGTAGGTACCTACCTATTTAGAATAGATAAAGAGTATATCACATCTGTGAAAAATATAATCAGTTTTTCACAAAATCAACAACAGATTTTTAAAAATTATTTTCTAAAAAATCCAATCCAGTATTGGACATAAAATCGATTTTCATGCTGAACACAAATTAAACAAAATACTTTTTACTTTACAAAGAAAGCTTTCTTATTTCAAATTAACCACAGCAGCAGTTAGAGGTTAATTTCTAATTGATAATTAAATGAGAAAATCTTTATATTAATTTATAGGAAGGAACTTATGAAATATTTCCCATAGGAATATAGGTAAGTTATTGTCAAGAAAAAACAATATGCCGTATCTTTGTCATTTAATGGATTTAATTCCAGACTTATCTCTTATATCTTACTATGCAGTTGACGTTTTTTAATATTCCACATTTTTAATGCAGAAAGATTAAATATATCGATTAATATGCTAAAGTTTTATGGCAAATATGGTTTAATGGCAAAAATTGGTATTGGTAGAAAGGTCAACAAAGAACCTACGTGTTGGTATATTGTAAAAACTGATAATAATTAATGATACTTGTACTTCCTTTTCCACGGTATGGCGACATGACCTGCGTGTTCCTTTTTTCATAACAATAGTTTTTAGTAAATTTACATGCGAGCTGTAAAACAATGCCTCCGCTGTTAGTATTAACCGGGAGTGGGTTGTCGCGTTCTCCTACAATAAACAATGCAAAATGTTACTGAACAAAAACGAACTATAGAAACGTCGTGCAACAAGAATAGGAAAATTGCTTTAAAAAATCTATTTGTTCCTCTCCGTGACGATAGTCTGTTGCGTTTGCGGCTGACCAATCACGCGCAGGCTGCTTCCCGCCTCCTGACATCCAGCCAATCGGAGCGCGCTCGCCGCAAGAGCAGTTTCCTTTTTTAAAACTTTCAACATCATCCATCCGATTTCCCGCCTTAACTTTTAAGTTATGGAAGTTGAAAAATTCGAAAATTTGTTTGTACGATTAAAACTTTATTTGTAACAGTTGAATTGAATCGATCAAATAAGGAGCTAAAATGTCTTATCGGTCCATCGAAGGCCAAGATTATTTCATTAGCTTAATAATAGTTATATCAAGTGTTTAAAAGGAGCTAATTTTTGATTTATTTGTCAAAGTGATTTAGTTGAATAACACAAACGGATAAATCTGTCTATTACTTAAGAGCGTCACGTCCTGTCACGGTCGCCAACTATTATGGAAATATACTTCCTTGAACAGATTCGTTCATATAATTCTTAATAATTCTTATTATATAATAAATAAAAATCATTTTCGTGTTTTACTCCTTTTTTTCAATGACATTCCGAAAAAGTGACAATTACTTTAAAAAAAATGTATTCTAATGAAATATAAACTATGACATAAAAATGAGGTTGAATTCACAACAGTAGTTGTAATGTTTTATTAAAGAAATCTAAGTAATTTTACTTCACTGGTTTCTTTTTGTGTTCATTTACTAACTTGTACCTAAATTATGTTCGTTTTATTAAAGTAAGAGTGTCCCTAAAAATTAAAGACATGAAACCTTCATTATTCATTTTCAAAAAGTAAAATGTTCATTTAAATAGTAGGTAGAATGTCTGTTTTAATAACCACTAGTGGTTATAAGAATGCATTTGATCATAAATTAAACGATCAGGATTTTATTTTAAATGATTAAATAGTAGGTGATAGATATAGTAGTTACTTGTTGTATGGTTCCAAATATGGTTGAATATAGTTAGGTATGACGCCACAGCTGGTTTCATGTATCTTGTGGACATGAAGCTTGAACAGTCAGATGACCTAGGTACCTACGACCAAAGCCAGTGTAAATAGTAAAATTGAACTGTGCTGGATAGAAACAAGACTGTTACTTACTAAGTATTTTGCAGGCACTTCCTGCACATCCTGTGGAACTATCATTCTTTTTAATTAATATTGTAATAACTAAAAAAAAACGGATCTACACTTAATAAACTCGAATCATAAGATCAAAAGATGCTTACAACAATATCTTAACAATATCTAAAATATGAATAATAAAGATTCAATTAATATCGATTAAAAGTAGCTAAGTCTATCGGACATCAATTTTCGAAAACACATATCATTTACCTAATTAGATTGGGCGTTAAATCGCCAAACAACCATTTATAATCTGTTCATTTAAAAATAATGCGGCATAAAAAACTCGTCAAAGATATTGTCAGGAGATACCGTGCTGTGTTCGCAGGCATCGTTTGAAAAAAAACTCCCGAGGCGATCCGTGACTCTTATTTTTTTGTTTTATTATTTTTAATTCATATTATCGTACGGCTATCCCCTTTAATTTTGGTTTTAAGTATGGGCCTCGGTATGCTGGCAGCTACGTTTATGGATATTCAGAATTCCATGGTATTTCTTTTATGTAAATTGTGCAGGTGTGTATTAATAATTGTGACAGATGCAGATTTTGATATTTGAATCTCAATCAATATCAATAGAAATTCACTAGAATTGGACTGTTTTCTACTAAATTAATATTTTCTTAAATTCTAAGCTAATACTAAAACTACAAGGACTAACACTAAGGTAAACAGATAATCTTAAAACATCTTTGAAACATATACGTATTACACCAACATTATAAAATGTATATTTTTTTTGTATATTCTATATTTATTTTTGTCAACCAACCAGTTTCAACCAACACCAATATTCTCAATTTTTGCAAGAAATAGTTCTGCGGCTTAATTAACTCGCAATTACATATAATATAGTTCTGATAAGCTTAGTTATAAATTAAATTTAATGAAGAGTTGCAGTATAAAGCTATGCGAATCAATGCAGGCGTTAGGAATTTTGATTTCTCTAAGGATTGTGCATCTACCCCGCCCACCAACTCATCTATAGCCGTGAGTTATGAAGTGGGAAACAGTTCCTAGAATTTGTTTTCCAATAACTTACCCACTAGTAATATTTACGATTCATGCATACGATTGATTTGCTGATTGTGAGAATGAATTATTTTTATTAATTACATATTTATTTTCACAATACAATAAATACTACCTATGGTTTTATATTATCAAGGAAGTGGTTACAATTGATTTTGCTATTATAAATTTACACATACCAATCAGTAACAATTTTTTTTTATTTCTACACTCAAATATTCAAATATCCGAGAAGTATAATAATAATCTGCTATTTAGCATTTAACTTAAAGGCGCGCGTGGCCGTCGGCAAGAGATGGATGGGTAGATACAAGGATTTTCGATCGAGCCTCGTTGAGTATGAAATTATTGGAAAACTTCGTGCTCGATGCATCTGCTTGACCGCTAATGTTGCCAACGAGGGGTTCGTTTTAAGAGATAAATCTAAGAGATATCGACTTTAACTCGTCGCATTTATTCGCTACTTTTATACGTAGACTACCTATAATGTAGCATTCGGTTCAGTGGTATGAGGTTGAGATTCATAAACCACAATAGGCCTTTTTTTGATGAGTCAACTTTAACTTATGTATTAGTTATGTTTTGTGTTTGTACATAGTACATTTCTTTAATTGAGCTTTAATTTAATTGAGCTTGATTGTCCATTAGTCCTAATGAAGATATGCTTAAGAATTTAAAGAAACGAAACTAAAATCTAAAAAGTCACTTTTCAGTTTCAGAATCTAGATACAACAAACTGGCTGGTATTTTTTAGAGGTATTTCTGAACCATTCGAGTTAAAAACTTAAAGAAAATAGCTTACCTCTCTAAAAGGCCAGCAACGCACCCGTGTCCCGTGGCGTTAGCGGTATCAATGGGCGGCGAACCGCTTTTCATAAGTGAGCCTCCTGCCCGTTTGCCTCATATTTCATAGAAAAAAAGTTAATTTTGTCATACAATTTATGTGCTGTTATTTCGACTTTACAAACAGAATATTTTATTTGTATGTAACTGTTTGAGAGCGGAGCGCTCAAGGCATGGGCGGGCCGAGACACCTGTAGGTACGGTACATTTGAATATTCTCAAATCGATATTTTACGATCTCCCTGTAATTAACTAAAACAAGCGTCGATTGTCGAGGATCGAAAGTTCACGCCTAGGTGTTAAGCGGCCGTTTATGTCATGTTTGTTTTTAATATTTGAAATTTTTAATATTAAAAAGGCTGTTCGGAGACAGAACGTACAAACCTTTATGGGTTTTATATAAACTTTATATTGAAAAAATAATAATAATAATGTTTAAAAAGTGGCTTCTTAGCAATATGTGTATGTCCATTCCCGAATTGATTGACATGTTTTTGAATGTGTTTGACGAAGCAATTCTTAGATATTAAGCATGATTTATAAGGTGATCGTGACAATATCAAAAATAATTCAGATTGTAAAAGCTTTTGAAATTTGATCAATTGTTTTTTTATAACAAGTGGCATGTTAAGAAAAGTCCTCAATAAAATAAAACGGACGTAGAAGTCGTTAGTCCATGCACCATTATCAGGAGAAATTTGTATACCTAAGGATAATTAGATAATTTTATTTTTCGACTTTATTAAAATCATGCGAGAAGAACGTACCTCTTGTACAACTCTGTTTCCAAAGAGAAATGTTTCAATAGCAAAATTGTATGAAACGATTAAAACACTCGAAGAGGACTGAGATTATACGTATATGATCGTAAATAAATACGGCCGAATTTAATAACAAGCTTGAAGCTAAGTAATGGCCGCCAGGAGGCTCTACGTATATGAACTCGATCGGTTTATAAGTTTTACGTACATTTTTTAGCGTTATATTAAAACGATTTAAACACTATAATTTGATGATGTTGTAGACGTTTTTTTAACCAAGAAAAGAAATTCCTTAATGCGACCGGCAATGTTTAAGGAGTATTTAGCTCTGGATATAATATAGATGCGTAGCACAGAGATGTTCCATTTATACCTACTCACTGTTTAAACCTAGATAAAGCTTAGATAAAGATTTTAGAAAGCCTTCTAAAATATAATATACGTTGCAGAAAAAGGCTTTAAAAATATATATTTTTAGAGCCAAATTTAATTATTAAAAATATTTTATATGTGCCATTTAAAATATATAATTATTTTTTATTATGATTTATTATTAGGTACTTAATAAGTTATAAGAAAATTGTTGAAAAAATCTCTGTCAATCTATGAAAAATACAATTAACAAATATTATTTTGTATTGAGATGTTTATTTTATCCACGGACGGTAAAGTAATAAAGTCATAAAGAACTCATATTATGCGCCGTAATCATAATAATTATTGTGCATCTCACGAGACGTGTGGTTGGTCGAATTAATTGCATATTTATGTTAAAAAAGTTACGAATTCATATGACATCGTATTGGATCTGACACCGACACCGCCGGTGACAAAACTCACAGTGCATAAAAAACAGCTAAATAGCATTCCGATGCATTTATTTGTTTTTACATTCGTATTACGACAGATTTTCGACAATGTGAAGCGATATTGCATTGTGCGGCGTATAAAAGAAAACGAACACTAAACACCAAGTTCATTAACTAAATAACGTAAGGTTTTCTCGTTTGATCGAGTTATGAGTAAAAACTAAAATCGCACAACACCACATTATCGCATTAGTAGATAGGTATATCTTTGTGTTTGTTTCAGGCAAGTATGTGTTCAGCCTTCTGTGTTTACCAAACGAAATATGTCTTTTCATCAGAATTGGGATCCAAAAACTCTGCGCAACATACAATGAATGTCAAACGTGTAAACCACTTAGCCACATGTTGAAACATGTGTAAACGGATCGTTAAAGTATAGTGACGTTGGCCTTAATCAATGAACGATGAATGTGTACAGAATAGCGAATAAAAAAGCGATCGGCTCTAGGATGCCATCACGATCGGCGCGGTGTTGAATGGTTTCAAAGAGGTGTCGCCTGCGCATGTGAAGACTTTATCCGTTTAGGCTTTGCCGCGAGCCGCGATCTAGATCGCCGGCGCCGGAGCCGCACGATGGTATCAAGTTGCGCGACAATTGCTAACAACGTTGCCGAACAACGCGAATTATTTAACGTGAATCCCAGGTATGTCTTACTCTTGTAATATTAATAAATTGTTGTTTTTACTTAAACTTTAACATATGTTAAATATACACGTACCTATAAAGAAATCGCAAAATGTTATTTAATATCCATTCGAGTTTTGTGTATCCATAATGTTCCGTTATACTAAAAATAATACACAGTTGGATACATACTACACAGATTGGTACTGGAAATAACATCAATGTGCTAAAACTATTGAATCAACTCTTGAGTACAATTTAATAAGAAATTTTTGTGGCACTGAAGCATCTTTCAATTATGAGTAAAATGTAAATTTTATTCATTAGCTTTATTATTCAATAATAAGTATCCCGAGTAGGTACCTGTAATCATTGGCATTCCAATTTCTTATAGTCTTAGTAGCAGCATAGTACAGATTTATGTACCAAAGTACCTATTCGATGAGATACCTAGATAGTGAATAATTGAAAGAGCTTTCGCAATTGCAAAGTGCCGTAAAGCTAACCTTTGGAATTAACAGATATTTTTTGAGACCAGAGACCGAATACAAATACAAATTAAATTATAAATTGTATTCGGGACTGGGGATCGAACCCGGTACCTCAGGCTTCGCGGTACGCTTATAAGACCGCTTAGCCATGAGGCCTCTAGATTTTTTATATAAGTAAGTAGGTAGACTTTAAGTACCTTCAACGCAATTCCTTGTTTTTCTTGTGGTTGAATTTAGATTTGTTTTGGTTGAATTTTGATTATAGGTACATATGTATTCCTTTGATTGAAATGCAATCCGAAAATTAAATACTTTGTGAAAGTAACAAAAATTAAAATTAAAGTAAAAATAAAAATTACAAAAATATGATAATGAGTTTGTATGTTTTTCATTCAATTACCATTCAACTTATGTACTATTTTCAATATTTTTAAAACAGATATAACTAGATGAAATTTTGTCAAAACGAACTCCACGGGAACTACCATTTAATCATCATATAAGTACCAAATAAGTAATATATATACATATAGAACTACACGTATAGGCTATTATTGTACCTACATATATGTAATAATTTTTAGGTATTATGGTTAACAATAATGTCTGTTTGTTTATAATGTACCGGTTCCCTTGTAGGCGTTGACAAGCGGCTTGAACAAAGAAAACGTACAGACAAACAGTCACGTATTTAGCACTAGGGAGGTTGTATAGCAAGTTTCCTCTTTCCTTGCTGAGATGAAGATCTTTAGATTAAGTTCAGAGATCAGCACTTCCGCAAAATTTCAAGGAATTATTGCAGAAATGTTTATTTAGTTAGTATACTGTTTTACGTCCATAAAAAACATACTGAAACATACCTAATATGTATATTTACATTTATATTCTGACTGCCTGTGCCAGCAATCCTACAAACTAAGATTCATAGTTTATTTTTAACGAAAAATAGACTATAAAGGTTCAAATATAACCTACTACCAAAAAAGACTAACAAATCACGAATAAAAACAAATGTTTTGAGTATTATCTAAGTTTTTATATAGTTCTTTAAAACGATTAAACAAAAACTCCAAGCTGTCAAAGCAATTTTTGGTATTAATTGTCTAGCGCCCGAAACTTCAATAGACTTCACAACACAAGACTTTTCTAATTCATAAGCTCTTTGCCGTTGAACCTTCACATCAAAGTTGGTCCAGCTGCTGCGGGGGCTAGGCGGCTAACAAACAAAGCTACACTTTCTAATACATTTGATAAAAAACATTAATTAAGATTGCAACATTTAAATTCTATTTATTGTATTGGCAGAATTACTTTTGAACTCTATACCCTTCTGTTTTAAATGTTAAATTAATTTTAATATAACTTCCTTCATATTTCAATTATATAAGTAAGTTAATTGCAATTGCATGTCATGCAATTTTTATGGCCGTAATAAGTAAATAAAGTCCCCTATTCAATAATATTGATTAAAACCATTCAGCAGTATTCATAATTATATCCTGGTATACATTGAACGAGAATCATCTCAAATAGGTGCAAACGAATTTTAGCATTGTGATCTATGAATTTGTTGCTCGGTTCTGGGAAGGTAAGGCGCGGTGGATGCCGACACGTGCTCCTGATCAGATAGGACCTCCGTAGACACGCAAAGCCTTATTTTAGTGAAATGTAGTTCAAATGTCATCGGCTCTGCGGATCTTGCAAAGGTTTATGCAATAAGTTCCATTTATGTGCGTGTTTTGCGGAAAATGCAGCTTGAATGTTTTTACTTAGGTTTTTTGTAATGCTTTCACGTTTAAATTAATTTTAATAAGTTTTAGTTAATTGTTTAAACCTACGTTAAGTTCTAACTTTACACAGACAATGACACGCAGTAAAGCTTAGAATAAAACTATTTAGAAAACGTCGGAGACGCAGAAATTTTACATAATCGTTTTTTTCTTTTGTTTATGTTGAGTATCTTAGACTTATGCTGGGGCTGTAAATAAATAAATATTTATCTGGGGTAATAAAAATTATTTACCTAATAGTAATATCATGCAATTAAATTTTTATATTTAATATAATATAGATTCTCTGGATCTACCTTATACGATTTAGGTATAATTTAAGTCCACGAATATTTCAGAATGTATTTATATACAATATTAAAACAGAATATTTGAACTCTTTAGCTGTTGCAGAAACCCGTCTACAAATGCTCTTTTTAGTTGTCTAACTTATTACAAATTCCCATCACGACATTCCTCTCCATCACAAGCATCGTTTCAAATGTCATCTCAGATAAAAAATATATCATCGAAAATCAAATATCGTTATGAAAATTTGTTTGACGTACGAAAAAGCGCGAACCGACGCATGCGCAGTAGACCGCCGGGCGCGCGCGCATTCCCGCCTTTTTGTGGCTCTTGAGTATATTTATTGCCAAACTAGCTGAAGCACGCGACTTCTTCTGTTAGAATAAAAATAAAAAGTCATTTCATTTTATTAATGGCATTTTTTCTTCAATGACGCAAGATTTCTGTACCAAATTTCATCGAAATCGTATTAAGTGTGAAAGCCATGTATAAACAAACAAATACACTTTCATTTATGATTTAGGATAAGAATTAATTATGCTTTATAAGATATAAGATGTGGCGATCCTACATTGATGTCAAAGCTATTGTATCAGAACTGTTTTATTTGCACAACTTTTTAGTCATTTCAGGCTTAAACATTTTTGTGGAGAAAAACTTTGTAATTTTTTAATTTATTCATTAAATTATTAATGTGGATATCAGCTATTTAAAAGTCCAATGCAATGCAGTTCTTGCAGATTTAAACCAATCAATTAAGATTACGTTCTTATCTAGATATAGGATATAATGTAAGTAGTATATAATATATTCTATATTAATTTGAAATTCGATGTCAACTAATATGTTAGGGCAATTTTACAGTATGATAAAGGTTATATTTCACTTCAATCCATCAGTATTCCGTATGAAGTCGTGAAAGCAGCTAGTATTAGTAAGCCTTTTCAAAAATGAAATAATAATCAGTTTAATGTAATTTTTTTAAACACATGGACATCGAATTAATCGTCGACTGCATAAATATGAATAAATTGCATATTTAATTGCACGCATTATGCTACCGCATTTCTGTTGTCTAAAGACAAAAACAAATCAAATAATGCGTTCGACAATTCTTTTTTACATTCGGTTATTTTTTCGACGATTAAGGCCAGTATAATATGGAATCCTAATACCAATATTACTAAATATTAAACTATTAGCTTACAAAGTCGTTGTCCTCTCAATTTCGTTGTCAAATATTTCGGCGGTTCCTATATTATAATTTTTCATCTGTTTTTAGCTCTCCATAGTTTGGTCAAAGTATATTTTGAACAGAACTTTGAGTTTTCCTAATTTTTTATCTTTTAGCTATAGAGCCTTGCTATAGAGAACAAAACATTTAAAAAAAACTATCAGGTCGTTAAGTTTTAGCAAGAACAAGCATCAACATATTAACTTTCTTTATTTTTACTCTATTGATTTAAAGGCAAATAAATATTAATTTTTCTTGTCAGTTTTTATATCGGATATAAATATTGTCACTGGACCGAAACTTATTGAATTTTTAATTGTAGATATTAGGCTGTAGAAGTTCAACGACTACTTAGGTACCTACTATTAGGAAATGTAATTTGTCTATCGGTTAAGTAAGTGTAAGTTTAATAACCGAATCTCAATATATGGTAAATTTATGATAAACTTTAACTTTGTACGATTTTCCAAATTGTCCTCTCTCCAGTACATGAGGTATTGTCAATGTTGTATTGTTGTAAATCAAAATGTTGCTCTATCCTTCATTCATTGCAGTGCACTGAAATCGTACAGTAGTTCAAGTCTCGGTGAAACAAACGTTCTGAAACTTCTCTCTATCTATCTATCTGAAGACAATGTAGGTCCTTGATGTGCAGTAACTTTATTTAAGTAACTATACTCTTATTTAATGAAATATACCTAACTAACTAACGCTACCATACCACTCAACGTATGCGTAGCGTTGTACCATACAATACAACACTACCACTTTTGAACCATTCTGAAATCGCAAATAGCTAGTTAGTTTAAAAAAAATGTCTGTAGACTGTGGGAAAGTGCAGGCTTCCCGCTGTTTAACCGCACAAATTTACGATCGCCTCCGAACGTTACCCGGTCCATACAACACAAGATCCTGATCGGCTCCTCCGCGTTATTTCAACAAAATATCGTGATCTACACAAAACGTCGCGGATTTATTGTCCACAATAATACTGGGCGTTTAGGAAATAAATCATGATTTTATTAGCAAAAGTGCTGGAACGCTTTCTACCTAGGTCGATTATTTCCATTGGCCAAAATTACGATAGCATTTGAACCCGATATCAGTTGTCATAACTTCTTAGACAAATAATCAAAGAAATTAACAATATTACATTTTTTACTTAGTTTATAATTATTTAAAACTAGTAGGTAAAAGAAGTCAATTAGTAACGTATACAGTAGAGATATTCAATAATTGTGTAATTACCTATTTACCCTTCTAATCTAACGAGATTCTTATTATTATTTAGAAGGATACTTCTTGCAGGATGCAGGTTATATACCTAAATATAATGTAATTAAATTTGGATAAAGAAACAAGTGTACCATCTGCCAAGCACACGAGGTCTCTCAAGAGCAACACGAATAAATATTCCTTTTATTCCAATTTGTCAGCTTTAGCCACTCGGAGCGGCGACTTATCTCCGTATTCAACGGTAAGCTCCCGCCAAAACAATACGCCTGAATCGTTAAAAAACGTGCTCGAATACAGCATTTATCATCGTTGATTAAATACCATTGTTTTGTATCGAGACGGGGACTCCTGCGTCTTGCTTCTTTTGCGTCGCCTCCATGTTATGGGCCCTCGGAGACAATAAGTCTGTTAAATTGGCCTCCTATGCTTTGTATATTGTTTCGTATTATATTTGATTGTCTTCGTTTATGTTTAGACGAGTCGATGGTTTTGTCGTAGGAAACAACCTAACAGCCTTCAAAATGTTAAATCCAATTTCAATCCATAGTTATTTTTACTATATCAATAGTTCAACATATTTTATTATAGGTTGGAAGGTAGTCTTTTGGAAACTTGTTGATTCATTTTCCATAAGCTACGCAGTAACACAATCACCATTTAGATACGCACTCCAAAGGCTGATGAGCCTTTTGTATAATTGTATGTAACTTGTAATTTTTAAATAAATTATGAAACGCAAAAACTAACTCGACTAAATCGGTTTAAAACTGAATTTAATTTAAAAACATCATTTCACTTCAACATTTATTGAAGTTACCGCCGCTCCAAATAGGTATGTCACGTATCTACAAGGTGGAATATTCCGAAAATAATGCTCATGTGCTTTAAAAGCGTTGTCCTTTCTACTCTAAATCTAGATTCTAGACACGTTTCAAAATTAAGAGGGCCACAAAATTCACCTGAAATGCCTGATCTGTCAATTTTATGAAAGATTGGCACTTCATGAAAAGCAAAAAAGGTCATGTGGTCATTTTTAAGATCTGGCCACTATATATCTATGAAAGTGCAAATTTGTTTGTATTAGTTTTTATAAAACGATCTGCGTAGAAGGAATTTGTTGCCCTAACTCCTAATTTTTTTTATTTCTCTGCATTATACGTTAAGCGTCATTGTATTGCTAAAAACAATTGACTTTTTCAATGATACCTTAGGAATGATCTGCTGCAATTCGAAATGTATTTTTAATTTGTGAACATGGTTGGAAAAAATGATAACCCGACTGAGTTTCATGTATGTGATTCAATATGATTAAAGATATTTGACTTTATAAAATTCATAAAAAAAATAATAATATTTAATTTATAAAATTCAAATTAACAGTTTATTTTAACATAAAAATTAACTCGCGTAAATCAAAAATTGACAAGCAATTTTGATAATTGATACATTCAAGTGATTTTAACGCAGTGAGATGCATAGGATTAAAATCAATGCAATGGAGAACGGGAATCAGACACTCTAATTAATTAAGAAATCTACGGGATGGATGTAAGAATAACAAAAATATAGCACGTCTTGTATGAAAACGTCTACTATTTTTTAACCCACCGACTGGGAGTAAATTCTCATAGTCATCGACATAGTTTATTTATTTTTACTAGCAATTAAATAGAAGAGCTTTGTTTATCAGTTTAACTCCAAAATAAATAAATTAACAATATTTTGTTTCTTAATAATAGAAACTTCTACCAGAATTGTGGTAAAAGTTTCTAATATAAATATTTAGCGATAGGAAAATTTTTAATTTATTTTATTTTCATATTATAAAATACAGCTACGACTTATGTTAATCGTTCTAATACATTTGTTGGCCAAAAATGCATAAAAAAGTTAAGTAGATGTATTATGACAGATATATCTATGTTTTTCAGGACAGTATTTGCTAGGAAAATGTGGAACTTTATCTTCTTAACTATATCAGATGGAGAACTATCTTACATGCTATTAAAAGTATTGTATCGTCAAAAATATCGAATAGCTCAGAATCGATTTTACTAAGCTAATCACAAACACAGGTAGCATATCGATAATCTGTACCGACACCGTCCATTCCGGTTATTAATGAACGTAGCATTCGAATTTCGCTGCGACCAAGCTGGGACATTGCATTGACAACTGTTTATTTGTCAATGTCTAGACGACATCGGGAAAGGAATTTAATTAAAAATATGAATGTTTTTAATACATGAATGCATAGAATTATCTCTAATTATTACAGTAACTTTCTATCCAGACTAGTATTAATCGTGACTTTGGGAAAATATTCGTATAGCGTTTGCGCGCAAAATTTTAAAAACCTATCGAAAACTGACCGCGTCCTTGGTCTAGTGGTAAGCGCGTAAGCATTACAACCGAAAGATCCTGGGTTCGATTCCCGGTGGAGATAATAAAAAAACCTCGGTCTGGCAGGGCATAGAAGACTGATCACCTACTTAACCTACTACTAAAGAAAAAATCGATCAGTGAAACAGATGTGAATTGCATCTGCCCCATATCCCCATATCACTTTTTTATCGAAAACTTTGATTGTAAACTCATTGGATTAAAATGAGCTTACAACAACATATAATGTATTATAAAAAGGTAGAAAACTATTTCTCTCCTTTCAATAGAATTTTAACGATGGGTGACTGCTGTGTGGAGTTGTTTTTATTAATAATTTCTGTTGTTATTGTTATAATGCAATATACTATAAAATTTCTTATAAGAAACCATAATGGTCATTTAAATATTCCATTAAAAATAATGATAAAGGACTTATTGGTTATTTAGTATTCTTAATGACGTATGAAAAGCTACTGTAACATTTCGGAAGCATTTTGACCATTACTTATCTGTATCTATTTAATTTGATCATGTTTTAAGTTTTTTGTGTGGGACCAAAATCTAAGATTTCTTATCGTAGTAGGTTAGAATTTGGGATCCAACATGAGATCGTTAAAGAAATACTTTAAATATTTGAATGAAGCATCCAGAATTTTATTAGGCTTAAATATATTAAGGTTGTTAAGATGTAGCTTGTGTTACTTGTTGATGGTATTTTAGTTATATTGCATTCAGATTCTAAGCAATTCCAAGTTTTCAAAAAAATACGTTAGTTTATTGAAAAGTTAGGTTTGAGGCAACAAAACAAAACAATATAAAATAAAGAATCATAAATCTAAAAATTATGTTCTTTACCCCAGAATACGAATAAAATTTAGATATAGTTTTTTATAGTGGTAAGTCAAAAAATTATTTATGAGACAGGTAGCGTGTCAGAAAAAACTAAAATTAATAAACTCAAAAAACCTTTGTCAACCATAAAATTGTTTTATCTGGAAACAAAAAATGTTCTCAGATTAATAAACGAAACAATCAAAACGTAAAAAAAAGAAAAACATATGATTTTAATACATTGGTCTATTAAGCGACATCAAAGTTGCGGGGGGTTTATGCTACTGGGGTCTGGAACTGCCCCCTGGGGCAAACGAGGCTTGTTACCTTGCCTAGTCGAATTTTAACTGTCATTATTAATTTTAAACCAAACGTCGATAGTTTTTGTTTCATATCCTTGTTCCTTGTTGTTGTTTTGGGGAAAAGATCCAAATATTGAAATCAATCAATTTTTTTTATTTTTTAATACAAAAGGCTCATCAAAGCCGTTAGGGTGCGTATCTAAAATACTGGCTACATTACCGCGTTGTATAATGTATTGCTATATAATAAAAATATAATAAAATCAATAAAAATTACTGTCATTTAAATATTCTTTACTTGATAATATTTTAATATCAATATAGGTACTTGGAATTCATAGTATGAATTCCCAATGGGGTAGACAAATGACTGTTTCTATTTCACTGATCATTTCTTTACAGGCAAATAGGTGATCAGCCTTCCGTACCTACCCAACCGAAACATCCATTGGTTTCCCTGGGATTCGAACGCAGGACCTTTGGGCGCGACATGCAGATGCGTAAACTACGACACAGGCGGTTTCAACCATAAAGTAAAAATATTTTCTCTCTATTAAGTAAATACAGATAATTTAATTTGTAAAACGTGAAAACCATACATAAATTGAGAATTAAACGTACCATAAGCAATTTTTTTTTTTTGATATGAAACACAGACCTAAATACTATACCCATGAAGGCACCATTTTAATGATATGGTTCTTTATTAGACATTTAAGTCTTTTGGACAGAAGTACGATCAGTCACTGCTTTTCACTTATAATGATGTTAAAAATGTAACCTAACAGCCGAGCTTGTCCACCCATTGTACAACTGTTCAATACAAAAAAAATAACCATTAAAAATGACTTCCAATTTATTTGATGTATAAAAAGTCCCATTTTCTTTGACACCAACTTGGGCGTTCTGCTTATTCACATCCTTCTTTATATTTTTTACGGCTTTGACATTTGGGAGCCGGGTCACTTATTAAATTAGCCTTTGTATTTAAATGAACAATTACGATATGTGTTCGGTTGGCACATTCAAATGGGCCGTTAGTGATAAAATATGAAGCTGCCAGTTTAGGTTTAATGATAGTTAAAATGGTTATAATAGCTTTATTTTGACAACGCTGCAAATATTTTGACATGTTTTAACTTTAAAAAGAAGGCAGCGCTGTAAATATTTGGTTAGGGCTTTTTTCTAGATTTGCAAAATGTTTGTATTGAAACAGAAAACACAAAGCTGACATTTTATTTAAATATTTCAGATAAATTTTAAAATATCTATCATTTAAAAAATATGAAAGTCAATTTGTTTCACATCCTTTCACGGTTTTGAATTTATGCTAAGTATTGTTTTTGAAGAGCTTTATTATATCCTAATCTGGGTTCTAGCTTTCAAATAAATTTTAATAATTAAATTTCAAAAACATCATATTTGCTCTAAAACTATGCAAAAAAGTTTGCGGGTGTCGTCAATATCATAATAATGCAACAAAAAAATTGGACTTTATAACGAAGATACAGTTACTTTAATTTATAGATTTTTAACAGCTACAACATGGTCACGATTATGCTAATTATTATAATATTTTATCGCAACCTGCTCATACCCAGTAGCGACTGGAGACTTACTCATATATCAAGACGCGATACACATCAATCGATCTTCTAAATCACTCGATTGTGTCAGCATTTCGATTATCTATAGTAATACGCGATATGATGAACGATTTTAGAATCGTTATTTCTTTAAAGACTTACCAGAAAAGTGTATGAGCCAGCCAACATCCTAACTTAGTGAATAATTTCAATGACGTACAAAAAGATAGCGTATATAACCACTAGCAGAATTTTTAGTTTTTGTCATCAATAATAAAATATTTATAGAATTACCTACTACTAAAGAATTATAAAAAAAATCTATTAAAATTATTATCGGTGTAACAATTGCGAAAAAAACAGTTGAATTTAGAATTTCATTTTTCGAAGTCAATTGTACTTACATAGTGATAATTAAGTGAAATTAAAAATGAAAACTATCTTTTTTTTCTTTATAAAACTACTTTAGACATCTTAAACAATATTCTTCGGATGCTTTTACACCTACATGCAAAAGATAAACCCGATCAACCACGCATTAAATTTTCAATTCTCATGTCAGTTTTGCATCAGGACACAATAATAAGAAGACAAGCGGTAAACTGATGTGAGACATTAATCCTAATGTACCTAAACGTTTTATCTAAACAAATATTTCATACAATAAAAGTATACCAGTGGAAAAAATGCTGGTGCCCGCTCGTAAGGTATTCGATGAGTATGAGTTCTGGGAAGCCGAAGCACTGTCATATCACGACAGTTAGGGATGGGCGCTTGGAATTTTGTCGATGATTCTAACGAAATTTTGTTTTGTAGATACAATTTTTTTTGTAGTGGACAAGGTGGATAAAAAAATGCATATAGCCAATTAATACTATTCAGTTGTGCCTGTTAAAACAACAGTAGGTACTTCAACCTATGAAAACAAAATAATGTACCTACCCTACATAATATAAAATGTGTATCTATTTATTATGCCGAAATTGTGTTTTTCACTGATCTAAATTACAAAGATAACAAAACTTTGTGGTAGAGTTTTAATTTGACTGTTAATTACATAAAGGTACATTATTCAACTTCTTCCTATTTATTTAATTATTGTAAAATAACATTTCATTTAAACAAATACCGATATCAGCAGTACAGCACTAATTGCGCAAGCGCAGGCGCACGACAGATGATCAGTCATGGACCAGATGCTGCGATAAGCCAGCAGTAGCCACTCATTAATCTCCCCCCTCCCCCATTTCAATAATTAACCCGACAGGAACATAGACAGTGATTCTACGAATGACCAGCAACCGAATTTCTATGTTCGAAAGTAGGAACCAGTTGTAATACAATACGATCAGAAACAGTTTGATATTGACAAAGTAGACATCATTCGCTCGATATATCAACCCATTCAATGACAGAATGAATCGTACGTGCCATATATACGAGGCGTATATCAGATTATATTTGATTAGCTTATTATGCTATTTAACATTTCTTTCTATTCTTCATTCTACGCATTAAAACATTTCAAATATCATATTGCAATTTTTTGTTTAAAAACTTGATTCCATCTTTCGTTTTTAGAGTCGTCAGAATCTTTTTTTAATGTAAATATTTTATCTAAAATTTTTCTCAGTCTACTTTACGAATGTAAATTTTGTTGCCTTAATAGTGTTTTAAATGAGGAATAATCAATTCTTTAACTTATGACTATAATATTCTAAATAATAAAAAACACTTTGTCTATATTTAGTAAAATATTGCAATCGTTTTTAAAGAAGTTAGTTATGGAACGATTTAAAATATTATTTCACCATCGGGAAGTTGACTTCTTCCGAATGATATAAAGTGTATTTCCGTTACCCTTAGAGGGGCTAGTCTTTTATAAATCGACCCCCAAGACCCAGAATCAATAACATTACTGTTGTAGTCGGTCATGAAACTTTGTCTTTGATTCAATTTGAGATTTGCTTAATTGAAGAAGTTAGCTCTCAGCAGGGGTCGCTGCTGTATTTAAGGCTACACTGTTTTATTATTGTTTCGTCAAAATCGGATCGGTGGCCGTCGATACATATTTTTACGTGGTTAAAGTCTGGCACAAAATTCTATCCCGCGGTGTCAGTCCGTAAATAGGTACGTTAAAACTAAGAGAGGAAGGCACTGTTTGGAGGACAACTATGTAAGATATATCGCAATTTTATTGTAATTTTCGTATATATATATTTTATGACTCCAGAATTTTAAAAGAATAGGATTTTATTCTATGGTTAAATAATTTAATAACTTTTCACCGAATCGAACCCGACGCGAAAAGAGGAAAGTTATAAGTTTGACAGATCTGTCTATTTGCCTGTAGTAACTTCTAAAATAATTGATGTGGTTTTTCTGTTTAAAAACTGACGTCGAAATTTTTATGTAGTTAAAAATTGTCAACAATATCTTATTGTAAAAACATAAGTAAGTAATGTTTATGAAGCATTAAAAGCAACAATATTTTCTTATTCAATCTTTGAAGAGATCCGTAAAGAAAATTTTAAAAAACTCATGAACTCTAAATAAACACAGCATACGATATAAAACATCGTTTTTAAATCCATAGCCTTAAGAGTCGACACGAAATAATAACATTAAAGTTTTAGTGTTCAAACGCAAAAGAATGTTCATCTCATTTGTTTTACGATTCGTTAAGACAACATCAGTGCGCCCGCGCCGGTGTCACGAGCCTCTGCCTAATTTAATTTAGACAATTTACCGTTCTCATTGGCTTCGTGGCTTACCTCGCGTTCTTGGAAATCATAAAGTGGCCTGCCCGGCTATACATAACCACTTTCTATATAAAACGCCAACTAAATGTGCCTTGGAGTTAGTACTTAAATAAATGTTATGAATGTTTAGCATTCATTATTTTATTATATTATGTTAGGTTTAGAAATATCATGAAGATAAGATACATAAATAGGTTTATATTATTTATTAGTTAGGTTGATAAATCGAAACACTATAAAACCCTAATTCAGAGACAATACCCATATTGTAAAATTTAACTAATGATAATAAACGTACACATAAACATACGAATATGTATACACCTATTACATAATATCATTATGTATAGCGTATGTAGGTATATAATAATATAGTACTTGTAATTGGTACCGCTTAGGCTAAATATGTATTTATTTGTATTTTTCGGTTTGTTTTTCATTACTTTTATTACTTTCCTTGTTGGGTTGCCTGGCAGAGATTACTGATTATCGATAAAGCCGGCCGTTGTTGCCCGCTAAATAAACTTAGAATTTCCCTTACTTAGATATTTTATTTAAATTTGCATGCTGTTAATATATGCATTACATACAAGGAATATTGGATGAGAGATGGAGAGAAGAAATTATATCATTTGAATCAAAGCTGTATTTCTGTTATAAAAAATTGAAGACTTTTATACATTCAATCAAAATAGCATATCTGTGTTAGTAAAGTGTAGAATGAAATACGAGTGAATAAGCATAGAGATAAAGTAAAGAACATTGAAGATTATGTATTATTCATAAGGAACTATGTACTTCGTAGGATGTTTCTGCGAGCGCTGCAGGACATTAAATCATTTTGTGACGAAATTGTATTCAATCTTTTACAATAGGTACATACCGGTCGCGCTTGTTGTTACATAGATTTTTCATCAATTTGTGATTCTCAAAATTGCTTTAGATTTTTATAAGGCCTTACAATATACTAAAATAAAACTAATATTTATACAAAATACAAAGTGTGAACTTTAATATACATAACACTGTTTTTCATATACTTACAAAATATTTAAGCTTAATTCCTAGTTGTGCAAGTTTAATCTGCGGATTTATGTACAAGAATGAAAAATATAAATAACTCAAGTGCGTGATGACATGAATAATTGTAACCATGGACGTGGTTTAGACTCCACTCCATTTCCATGTCATTATAACATTTTATACCACTTGGAAACTATTCAATATACGCTTTCATGTTATTTTACACCATTGGATATTATGGTTCTATATGAAGTTATAGATAAAGAAGCCTAAATTAATCAACTATTTATGAAAATAGAGTAATATGTGTTTACTTATTGCAAAATACCATTTGAGCAAGTGATTTAAAAGTGAATTATCGTAACCCTTGGGGAACATGTGGCAGATACATTTCTGTATTTATTTCACTGATCATTTCCTTTACAGGCAAGTAGGTGATCAGCCTTCTGTGTCTACCCAACCGGAGCAGTCATTAGTCCCCCGGGATTCGAACCTAGGACCTCAGGCGCAACACACAGATGCGTAAACCATTTAGCCACGAAGGTAAATGATTTATATACTTACAAATATGTCTTATATATCTTTTTCTAAAAGATGGAGTTTTATTGTTTTAAAAAATTCAATTAAAAAAAATGTATTTTATGTTTACTGATAATTTTGTTTTTGTAACTTCTTGTCCGTTTTTCGAGTGTAAAGCTCAACCAAAACCATTGTCTTCCTATACTATTTTTTCTACTAGGAAAATATATTCTAATATATTTTAAATGTTTAATTACTGATAGTACAACTAAGTAGAACACAGTGGAATTACCTCGCAAGTATGAGCGCAAGCCAGTGTTGAATAGACAGCTTATTAATACGATATTGCGGTCAAAAGTTAATCGGGTTTAAGTCGCTCGCATCGCCCACGAAGATCCATCACAATCGTCATTATTCACACACAAATTATGTAATTTCAATAAATGAAACTTATTGAATAGTGATGAGCGGCAGTAAGCTCCAGCGGGACCCCTGGCGCGCACCTCGCACAACTAACCATCATTCATACATTTTATTTTATCAAAATTTACCCTACACCACATACATTACTTTTTTCTCTAGAGCGCGTTTTGTATTGTTTCGGGTTTTATGAGGCAATGTATTGATACTTAAAAAATTATATTGATACACAAGGTAAGGTTTCCAATAAGCCTCATTGTCTAAAATAAATGTATTTTGTTTGAATAAATCGAACGTTCGAACGTAACAAGTGTTAATGAGTTCTTATTAAACGGGTAGTAAAGAGTATTAGCAATCATAAATATAATCACAAACTCGTATATTATAATATTTAACTATGTAATTAATACTTGAGATCATCGATGTAGAATAAAATTGGTGTCTGTTTGTAATATTAAAATAACCTCTTTACTAAATACATCCATATGTATAAACGGTATATATACCAAAATATCATTTTTTACAACTTTTGACTATCTGCCTGTCTGTTTATTCCGGCTAACCTCTGAAACGGCTGGACCGATTTTGACAGGACTTTTACTGGCAGGTAGCCGATATAATAAGAAATAACTATTTTTAATTTAGTTTTATTTAAATCAACGTAGGTGAAAGCACTAGGCACAGCTAGTTCCTATATATTTTTTTAACATTAAACTAAAATAACTGTTGTATTTTTATATGTAGGTATATATTTATGAGCATTATTTATTTAATGACAGATTAAAGACATAATATCGATAATAGATCTAGCCGTAACTTGTGTGCAATTAGAGAAGGATAAAAAGCAAAATCCCTTTTTTGTTATAAAGAAAACCTAACCTACTCGTATCAATAGGTAAGTGCCATAATTGTCAAGACAGGTAGAGTTATCCACGATTGGCCATGAGGAATTTTTATTGGTAAATAGCAATAAGATATGAGCTCGCATCGATCATTTGTGTAGGGCGAATGTAAAATGTCATCGAGCCGTCGCGTCCGCGTCGCAGCACAAGCATCACTTATCAAAACAATACAAAACGGGGGTTGTTATCGATAAGGATCACGATCCTCCAAAACTATTTTTGTCGGTTGACATCGCGCTAATAATACTCATGAGAAAAATGCGCTGGACCCCTGTCATTCTCCTTTTGTTTTTAATTTCTACCTCAGTGGCACCGATTTAATTGGCCTCAGCTCGAACCAGCGCACCTCCGTATTTCACCTCGGCTCGCTTCATTTGAATATTTAAAGCATTTCGGTTCTGTCTTTTATTATTTTATTTGTACAAATACAATATTTACGTATATATTTCAGGGCCGTCGTCATTTATTCGGTGACGTGACTTACCGATGTCGCGTCCTTCCCAGTATCGGCATAGTTACGTGGTGAATTCTCTCGCGTTCCATTTAAAATTTTGTCTTTTTTTACGTTTTGTGGACGCGTCGCAGGCGCAGCCGCGTGGGGCTTTCGTTGTTTTCTCGCCAGCTTTATCTTGGACAAGATTGCTCGTTTTTAAATGAAGTTATATCTTTCCGATGGGACATCGGCCAAGAAGGCGAGGCGTATTTTTAATTAGTTTCCGAAGATGCGGAATTTCAAACGGGCAATTCAGTTACTGTGTTCATGTTCACTGAATCTTTAATTGAGATGTGAAGTGACCAAGTAAATAAATTTGCCACTTGAATGCAATGAATTTATAAATAATAAGCATTTAAGTAAGTTTTTTTAATAAAAAATATTATTTTTCCATCTTTATTAATTGGATTCAAATAAAGGTAACTCAATTAGTGGAAACTAATGCAATGACATTGAATCCAATATTATTAGGTTCTCGAGCAATAAATTCGCGACAAATCTTGGCAGCATCTTCCAAAAAGGTCTCCGGTGTAGTGGTCCCATGTTCAATTGGGAAGGCCTTTCTTCCGTCCAACTCAAACACCTTTCCACCCTTATGAATAAATGTTACGAAGTGATTAGTACTCGGCTCGCCATCTTCATTCGATTCATTACCGCTAGAAACCAAGTCTTTATAAGCGTCGAGGAGAGCGGTCGAATTCTCCAAGAGAGCTCCTTTAGCTGCTGCGTCTAAACCTTCAGCGTCAGTCAAATACTTCTTTAGTGGTCCTTCCTCGATATCAATTGTTTGGACATTATTAGCAATGCTGTGGACCAACGCGATGGTGCCACAAACGTTACTGAGGACTTGTTTTAAATGGAATACGTCTTTAGGAGCCTCTTGGCCCTTGCTCATGAGTTCTGTTTCCTGGCGCGAACGATGTTCTTCATAGTTCTCGGATAAAGGAAAGAGGAGAAGAACGGCTAACACAGGGCGGGGCACCCATTGCAAATCATCATTTTCTAAGCCCAGAACATCAACCATTTTCCACTTATCCGACACACCCAGCTTCTGAAGATATTTATTCATCACTTCAGGATTCGACTCCATGGGTAAAGCGACAGCCATTGCTCCTAACAAATTATTAAAACCTATGTGATATTTGATTCAAACGTGAGTGAATTTAATTTCTACAATTTTGGTATGTTTATGACTGTCAATTTTGATTGGTCTTTTGCTTTTTATTAGAGGAGAGCAAAGAGTAAAATATGCAAGAACTTTTTGCTTTTAAAAATCTTAAGTATGTATATTATTTGTTTGTCCTAGAATCTAACTAAAAATATTTCAATATAACTACATTATTTATAAGAAATAAATTATAATAGTTTAGGTGTGAACTTAAGTTCATACTTAGATAAGCTAAAATGTGGACGTATTGAAATAAGTATAAATTATAATAAGTTAATTCTAAAATATACATAAAAATAATAAATTGAAAGTTTTACGTGTACTTTAAATTAAATACTTTCGCTTAATAAGTAGTTTGTTACGTATTGAAAGGCCAGCAAGCGCCGCATCAATATTTCTCCTCTCTCATTAAGGTGTCAAATTTAGTCAAACAATTTTTATATCCATTAAGGGCAGCAGAGGGGCGTGGCTATTAGGCATTGTAAATTTCTATACAATAAGATTTAAGAGATCTTCTAAGATATTTATTAACTTACCAGATCAACTAAGAATGCTGTCATAATTACACATTAAATTACAACATTTAATTTTTATATTTAGTTATAAAATTATAATAACAAACTAAAAGAACTATATGCAGGTATGTGAACATGAAAAATATAGTTATCCATTCCTAAATTTATATAATAACTAGCGACCCGCCCCGGCTTTGCACGGGTATAAAACATATATAAAAACCTCCCTCTTTAATCACTATCTATTAAAAAAAAACAGCATCAAAATCCGTTGCGTAGTTTTAATTCAATTTTGCAGTTTTGGCGTGAAAAACTTGTGTAATTTATGTTAGGGCTATTTTCTATTTAAAAGCATCTGGTTGCAACAGAAAACATAATCTAAGTCTAGACTAGATCTGAATTATCTCTGGATATATCTGAAGAATAGTCTCGTGTCGATCAACTATCATAATAAAATTCCGGACTACCTTCCGTTAAACCGACGAGGTATTATTACTTATTTCTTTACTGACACCGCCCGACGGCCCGCATACGTAGGCCCTATATATAGTCATAATAACAACGAGTGGAAAACATTGAATTTTGTGGCTATATTATATATGTTTTAATGTATTTATTTATTTGTGATTTAAACGAAACCTTATCGAAACTCAAATAAGCTTGTAATTTTCTGAATGCAATTTATTGTTTAATAGAAGCTCAAACTCTTCTGGCTTCGATGGTTAAATGTTTACTATTAACCAACTTTACTAATATTGTCTCTAAGCACTCCTAATAATGTATGAGTATGAATAATACATTAAAAACCAGGATTTAATGACTAACGCAAGCGACGCCGCAGTTTAAAGCTAGTTTTATGTACTGTAAGATATATAAGGCGTAGGTTTAAATAGAATAAAAACGATGAATCATCTAAATATTTATTTCGCTCAAATGCATACAATTTGGAAATGGCATATAATTGCAATCCACTACACGACATCGTTATTCTAACCACTACACTTTGTACTGATCAATTTCACTTCTAATTAAATGTTGCCAGTCACAAAATATTTCAGGAAAAAAGAAAGCATTTAAACATATAAAAGCTGGTAATCTACACAAATATTATAAGGTGTAAAAAATTATGTTATTTTATAATGTCTCAAAATCCGCCAAATATAATATATTCTTCTAACGTTAGCAAGTACAGACAGTAGTCAAAGCTAGAATGTAATTTAAGAAACATTTAGATTACGAGCCTTTATTATTTAAGGCAGAGTATTTTACATATAATAGAAAAAAGATTTCCAATACAACCTTAAAATGCTCTGACAACATTATTTTTTATATATTAATAAGCATATTTTGCCCATTACCAATATCAATTAATACTTTTAACTGACCATTCAATTATCGATAAACACCGGGTCAGAGAGTTTCGTGGCACAATAAACACCAAATATTGAGCGAATACATCGAATAAATAATCCTTACAATCCCTTACAAAAATATCCGAAGAATTATTTGGTAATATAAAATTACATAAAAATTGTATGTCACTAAATACTACTGAGAAATCGTAACAATAATGTGAAATAATATCAATAAAACTACACAATAATATCAGTCAATCGCCGTATCTTCGGTAACTTGTGTGTACTGACGTGAGTTAGGAAATTACTTTTCAATTCAACCATCACAACCACATATAAAAGAAAAATCATTATTTCTACTTCAACATTAACGAACCATCAAAAATACTTTCTTACAAAATCCAATGTCATAATGCCAACTCCCTTCAGTAATTATAGAGTTTGTAGCGTTTATATAATAACCAAATATCTTACCAAATGGAAGTATGGATTTGTAGAATAATACTAAAAAGTAGTTGCTATTATTAATTCTGATAGAATCCTTTCACTTCTAAAAAAACGTTCATTGTGTAAAAATAGTAAAAATAATGTGGTATATATGGCAGATGTGAAGTGGATGGTGGTTGAATAGTCAACCTAACTGAAAAATAATGTCCGAATCCCAATTCAACATGTAACTACAGTACTTTTAAAAACTTAACTACAAATACATTGAATAATTATCATATAAAAGATTAATATTAAAATGTACCGTAAATTGTTCGTTGGAAAAGTTTTTATCACCTAATTTTATAACTATTATCTGTGGTAAAATAGCTGCTTTCAAAAAATATCACCTGGTGCTGGAAAGACATTGTTTTAGTCTCGGAGTATTAATGTTTGCAACTTACATTAGGATAATAATTAACAGCCAACGATAATACTATCTAAAAACACATATAAAAACAGTATTTTAAAAATGACTTGAATTAATGAAATAAGCAGTTACATAATGCAATAGCTAGATTTTTTTGAGGGATTTTTTCGAAATTCCTACAAATTTAAAAATAGTTACTGTATTAAAATCTATTATTGAACTGTCAATCCCATAGTTTTGTTTAAGTTGAAAGTAAAAGAAGCGATATAACATTTTCCTTACAGATAGTTCTTCAGATGCTTTGAAGAATTGAACACCAAACTTTGCAGTTCACTATTGTATTGGAGTATAAATCGTTCAAACAAATAATTGGGACAACTCACATACTTGAACGTCGAAAACACACACTCAAATGTCTTTTAAAAAGAAGGTTTAACTGTGAGTTTTTAATATATTCCTGTAAAATGACCTAATACAAGTTGCAAATTCATCGTTATTATTTTAAATACAAATACTTGTAGAGTAGAGACAATTTATGGAAGTGTATTAGACAACACCATTATAGAAAAGTAGACAGTGTTATATCTTACAAATTATAGTTCTTATAATCACATCTAATCCCACTAAATATGTACTATCAGCTAACACAATACATCACATAAAATTTCCCATAGTTCATATAACAAAAATTCATTGTAATTTCCGTCTCCATAACTCTTCTGTACTTTACAGATACCTTTGTATTTCAAGAAACTCTTAAAAATAAGTTTTTAAGTATGTCTTAAAATATATATTTTATTTATTGCAGAGAAATCTGAAGATTCTAGAAAGATTTGCGGCTGTAGTCAATTTTGCTGATAGTACAGGGTCTTAAAACTAAAAAGTAGATAAAAAATACTGAGCTATAAACTCAAAGGAATTACAATTTTGTATACAAGAGATCTAAATTCAAAGCACTAATTGAAGATAAAGGAAAAGAAATATAATATTTAAAAATAAACATTGCATTTTCATTATTAATTGTGGTATTTAAAATCTTGAAATGCATTAACACCAAATGGAATTAACGCGGAGCTTTAAGCACAAAAACAATATTAAAAAAGACAAATTTTCGATTGTTTTTTAAAATTGATTTTTCAGTTTCATCGATATTGTAAGTTCTTAAAAATAGTTTTTTCGGAACAAATGTTCGTTTCATATATATTCCTGAATTCAAAATAGGAATAGGATACCGCATACAACGAAAACTTATATTATTTCGTATATCTAACCAATTCTAAATAATAAGACACGATGAGATAAAGTACAAAAATCAATAAAAAATACAAATTTCATATAGTGTAAAATTTTAAAAATGTTCTAATACAATTTGTAAAAATGCGTAAGTAAATGTTAAAAATGCATTACAGCGATCTAAAATATAAGAGTATAAAATCTTTTGGCAAAGCTAAAATAATTTATTGTGCGCGTGATTTTAAATAATTATTAATAAATCAAAAATAGATATTTTTTTTAAAATTTGCTATTTTAACACGCCTGACGAAAAATAATAGCAAATACGTTTAAGACTATATTTCATACATTGATTTCACCTAGGAAAATAAAATAATATAATTTGATTAATGATTTTTAAGCGGCATACTGTCATCATCTTTTTATTCACGATAGTAAGAGACTCACTTAGCGAATAGTCAATGCATGCAAGTTACATTAAAATGAAAATATGTCAGACAAAACGCTACTCACACTATATATTTGAAAAAAAAAAACCAGTTATTATAGTGTATATAATGTAAACCATAATAATTCGAGTTTAATTTATTTTATCACTTTATGGCACTTAAAAAATAAGGAATGCGTAACATTTTTTCCTAAAATCTTCGAATGTTGTATATTTTTTACTAGCGACAAAACTTTATATACACTTATCGAATGAAATTAGGGTGTTCGACACGGTTGATGTACTTTAGCTATATACTTTTATTGTAAATAAAATGTTAAGCTTGTTAGTATGGTCTTTAAATATAATAATAAGTATCCGACATCCAAATTGAAAAAAATGCATTAAAAATGTTTGGTAACCTTAAATACATTTTGACATATTATGCTAAGACAGTATAATCAAAGCCTTTCTTAGTGCTATATTGCAAAGTGTGAAATAAGTTTCTTCATTGCAAACAATTTCTACCGATGGAAACCATAATATTTAAAAAACGATAAGACTACTTTCAGCTATAGAGCGTTTTATAATCAAACTCAATTTCTATTTAAAAGGAGAATGACAAAACGATCTTTAACTAAAATACGGTTAAACTGTTGACAGTAGTCAAGATTTTACCTTAATAAGCATTTTAGGTTATAGATTATAAAAATGCTTAGCAATGCGACTCGCCGTTTTCATGATGTACTGAATCAAAACTGCTGAGATGTCCCAAACCCTTCGGGGGTATAGGCGGTGGAGTCTCTGCTTCATCGACGCGCAGTGGTTCTGACATCATCGATATTATTTCTTCGTATCGGAGGGACTCGACCAGCTCTAGGTCTTAAAGATTAATTAATATTATTGCGCATATTTACAAAAGACACCGACCACAGACCCAGCCTCTTTCGCTTATGGTTGCTTTTGACTTGCTCTTTTTCAAGTACGTTCTGAATTTTTCCAGAAACGTACGACTACTAGCACCATCTCACCATTCATACTCGTCATATACATCAGACCTCATAGTCTGTTTCCATTCATCGACTCCAAGCAACCAAACCATTTCAACATTCCTTTTTGTATCCCTATCACTACATCCCCTTCTATTCCACACCGTATCAAACTATTTCTGATTTAATCAAAACGACCCACACAATATATAGAATATTATAAAGTATTGATTTTTTATTATTTTTTCTTCTGCCATACTCTACATAAGTATAAGTAAGAGCACTCCTTTATGCAAAGCAAAGTCGAGCCTCCTTTGATATCGTTTGGCTACTCGTGAAGGAATACTCTCTTTTTTACACTCTTATCACAATCTCGTGTGGAATACACAAACTTTACTTCAACTTACACAACGAATAATTATATCAGTTTTAGTTTGGAAGGCAACTGACGAATCATTTACTTACATGTTGGGAAACATTATCTGTGAAACAGACGGAATGGTTCGTTTGTCCGTATCAACGCTTATTTCTTCCATATGAATATCAACGTTACAGAACTAAGACTTCTTACTGATTTATATGATACGAGGAATGCGTACGTACCGTTGTGCCTGTGTTCGTCCGCATTGGTGTACGCGTGCACGTCTACGCTGACGCCGGAGTCACGTTCGTCTGTGGTCCCAGTGCTACGCGCAGCTCGACGTGGTACTGCAGGCGCTTCAACCCATGACCGCTTTTCACCTGAAAAATAAAGAGATACTAATAAGAAATTAGATCCCGTTTAAAAATAGACACTCGACTCTAGAATTCATATGAGTAAAGATGGGCTTGTTTCCGCAACTCGACGACTACGATGCGCCTATTTTGCGTATTGAACTGGGCGGCTCCTCCAAAAAGTTTATCAAACCTTTGGTGTCACCAATAACCTCGGGGAAGGTCCGTGGTGACCCCAAGTGTTTGGCCCGGTAGGTGGTCACGCCCGTACACTCCAGAATAATGTGGGCAGCCGTCTCTTCTCCTTCATATAAGTATTAAAAACATAAAACCAATTCTAATAAATACAAATATTGATTATTCCCATAAAATTCATTATAATAATGTATATGTCATATAACGTACCTGATACTCTAGGAGGTAATGGAGGTGCGTCGTTTTCACTCCAAGACGCACGACTGTGTCTACGGGTTTCAACTTCTTCATCTACTGGGTCACTGGAAACACATGCCAACATAAAATCCAGGTTAACCGGAGCCTAGTTTTTCCCTATTAAAAAATTGAAATCATAGTGAAGGGACTAGTTCCATGATGTAATGAATAACAGTAGCAAGTGATGATCTACAAAATAACACATCTTTCAGGGGGAGACTTATTCCATGATAATATCTACAATCGCAAGGATGAAAGACAATACATCAAATTACATAGAAATACAGTAGTGCTCAGCCTATTACATTTTAACCTTATTTTTTGCATAAAATTGTCAATTTTGACGCTCATATTCTCTGCAGCTTAAAAATATTACCGGTATATCTTGTCAGGTCTCGTAGGACTACGAGGGTCGCTCTTTGGCTTGCATGGGAGCGGTGGAGCCGATTTTATCATAGAACCGACGTCATCGCATTCCCGACTATCGCTGACAGGAAGACTACTGGACATTATGGCGTGCTGTTCTACAGTGTCGTCTATGGCATACTATAAAAAACATACTTAAATCACTTTCCTGTTTGGACAAGTTTGAAGTGAAAGCTACACGATAATAAAACGTTTCTGAATATCTTTACAAATATTTTCTTCCGATTCCATAGAGTTCATTCAAACTTAACTCATTAATAATGTACCTACTCAATTAAATTATATTTATTCTGTGTCGTCTTGAGTATTTGTCTTATTTTGTGTATTAAAACATACTGTATATAAGAAATCTCTATTGATATTCATTATTTTACGTGTTTTATTTTCTCTACATGGGAAGCTATTTTTTTAAGGAGAAAACATTTCAGATTTACAATTAAAATCTTGATCTGGTTTATCGCCCGGGTTATGAATCCCAAAAATGAGCCGTAATTGCTAGAATTTCTTGACTTATTATCCGTAGGCTAACAAAAATTTCTAACCATCTTTAATTTGGATAAAGACTCATAGATAGGACCCGCGAGTATGACATTAAATAGAATTCGTGTGCTGCACCACTGAGAAATACTTACAATAGGTTTGTTATAAAGATGTCCGTCATCATAATAGCCATCGGTTTGTTGAATGCTGTGAGATCGTTTATCCAAAGCCGGTACTGGAGGCAGTGGTGTACTAAGAAAGACAAAAGCACTTTAATAAAAAAACGAGTGTGCTTTAGACCACACGACTGAAGTAAAACTTGAAGAAAAACAATGTTGCACCTCTCTCTCTTACTCCTACAGAGTATACGAAACGTTACTTTCTCTTTTTCATCATCACTAACTTATCACCCGATCACACTTTTCGTAACGTTCTCGTCACGTACACCAGCTAACTCCCTAAGTCAAGCGTGCTTAAAGAAGTTTTACTTCAATAATGTAATTAGTACTATAGTTGAGCCATTACAAACGTGCGCACTGAGTCATAAATCATTATGTCAAAGGGATCTGACAATGCCGCACAACTCGTTGTCGAAAAAGGAATGCCGCTCGGACGCAGGTAGGTGTTTGTGAAAATGATGTTAGGTGGACTGGGTAAAATGTGTGAGGCATGCAGAGGAGTTACAGGATCGCGATTTAGCCACGGCCATTTTAAGAGATCAGAGAATACAGCCTCTGATAATAAATTTACATGAAGATGACAGCGATAGCTGCTCAGACGATGACGATGACATCGACGTAGTTACACACAACACTAGCAGTGCGAGCGAGAGTTCCGATATGCCTATAAGTGTGAGCGAGAGACCTTATAAAAATGTTTTATGACTCAGTGCGCACGTTTGTAATGGCTCAACTATAGACATCCACGTTGCAATGGTGGAAAGCTACTCTTACTGAGTGTCAGGCTATATCGTACGCGGACGAGTAGAGATAGTTTCTAGTCACCAAATGTCATGTGGATTTATTAAATCCCAAGCCATATTATAATACGAGTAGCTACAGTTAGTCCGTGACGATTTAAGAAGTTTGTAATTTTTATATAAAAAGATGAAGTGCATGAGCATCTGCTACTCTTAAAAAAACTCACTTGACAATACTTTCAGATAGTTGTCGTCTTGCACGTGCTAAACCTGGTCCGAGATTTTGTCTCAGCTGAGTGAAACGTTCAACCAAACGTCTGAAAACATAAAAATTAATATAATATCACAATAAACAATGAATAGAGAAAAGCCATGTTCGGATTATATTTCTTATATTTTCGGCAATTACATTTTTGACAATAACGAACTTTCATCTCCTATTTAATGTAGTTTCCGAAGCTCTAGTCTATCTGTGTCAAATTTTAACAAAATCACTCGAATGGTTTGGGCGTGTGAGTATAACAGATAAAAGTTACTTTCGCATTTATAATATTATTAGTATGGATATATATAATCTATACTTCTACGGATTAAATAGACGTTTACACATAAGTGTCTTTTTAATCATTTTCAAGTATTTTATTGTAATTTCCCTTTACCTATGAAGGGGTTTGACCTCTTCAGGCGCCAGTCTTCCATGCAACGCCAATGCTGCTTCAAGAACAGCCAGCTGCGAAGCCACCAGTCTCCTTAATTTCGCAGCAGCTGCCGTTTCTCTTGTTGATGCGTTTCTACCAAACTCCGCAGTTAGGAACGCCTGCTCGTATTTAGTTATACCGCCTTGGACATTTGCGTCGATCGTTCCTTGCAGTCGCATGGAGAACGGGTTGATGTTCCTCGTTGGATCAGCCGTATATTGGGATATGAGATTGCGTAACTCCCTTTCCGTGGATTCCATCGTTTCGCAGGCAAACTGGAAACAAAATATAAAGACCAGTTACTTCGTGGTCACGTGACTAAGACTTTTCTAAGTAAAATAGCTTGTAGTTATTTTGATGCATGCAAAGTTATTTAAAACTAAATAAACGCTAGTGCTGTTAGAGTAAAACGAGCTTAATTTTAAAATGGTTTAGATAAAAAAGTTATTAATTCTTTACACAACGTTCCTTCATCTATAATCATATACAAATCGTTTTCGATCTATCTTTATACCAATCCACCAGTGATTTATGCGGGAAAGAATTGTAATCCTTAAACTTTTTTGAGTTGGTGAAGGACAAACGTTTTCTTCCGTATCAACAATTAATTATGTTTTAAATTGACTCACTTCAACAGGTGGTATTTCTTCAACGGACCTCGTAACCACTTCTGACCATCTCAAAATATTTGGTAATTTATTCTCAGTAACCAATGTCGTTCGCTCGATCCATAAACTCTGTCGATAAAAAAGTTAAAGAATAAACATATAATAGTTCAAATAGTTGAAGAGTTTCAATTAATTTTGGTGTTCTTTATCAATATTTAAGCATCACTATTATAACTAAAAGTTGTCCGCCGCATCTGTCTGTCTGTTCGTGATAAACATAAAAACTACTGAGCGGATTGTAATGCGAGTTTCATCAATACATAAATGATTCATGAGAAAGGTACATGTATAAATTTGTCAAGGTTTTATGTAAATTGGTTTAAATATGATGATAATTGTTGGAAGTGTCGAAAAGTCAAGTCATTTAGGAGCTTTCATCGAAAACACTCTGAGACATAACAAAAGAATGCATAGTACATAGCAACATACCTTAAGACCGTTCTCCTTATATATATATCTATATATATATATCTTTTATTGGCGGTACGAAGTTCGCTGGGTGAGCTAGTTAATCATATTTTCTGAATTCACGCATAAAGTGTCATTCAATCAGTTGCTTTATTAATTAGATTTTTTATTTGTTTCAACTATATGAATCTTTGTCTGTCTTTGTAGAAGTCGATTGAATGCCAAATATTTTTAAAATAAGAAATAAAGAACCTAAACTATAGTTTAAATATTACCTTAAACTCATTATCCTTATCAATAGGAGGTTTATGCAATGGACGATCACATAGAAATGTGTCGACGTCATTAAACGCATAAAACCGTTTCACTTGCTCTGGTGCATTAGAAGGACACGAGTGTATTGAAGTCACTGGCTTCACGTTACATATTTGAATGTCTGTAATAAAAAAAAATTAATCTATAGCCTGTTTAAAATATGGTGGATGTTAAAAAAATTGATTTTTGTGTTCATAAGCGTTATGCAATTACAAAATTTCTACTTTTGACCATGACTAAAACAGAGAAAGGTGGTAAGATTTGATATTTAAGTAGGTAAATACAAGAATTGTTTTTTTTTTTTGCTTTTAGTCATAACATAAATGATGAGTGAAACGAATTTCTGCGGTATAAAAATGCAGGATATTAAATTTGTATGTTAAAAATAGCTCATTTCAATGAATATATTATATAAGCACATACATTGTCCATCAGCAGTGATAACGGACTCATCAGGCGGCGTATTTCTCATAAGAATGTGTGCGGCCACGTACTCCGCTTGGAGACGCTGCGTGAACGCACCGATACGCTCGTATTCGTAACCGCGGTATACGAATTGTTTGTTCTAGAAAATTGTTTAATATCTTAAATTCTTAATATTTAGTCTAATTTTTCAGTTAATATACAAAAAGTAAAATAAAACAAAGAATGTGCTTTTCAAAGTCTGGGCTTATCACGAACTCATAAAATTCAAACATGAGATCTTATTCTGTTTGAATTATATTCGTTTGGTTACTAATTAAGAACACACAACAGACACCATGAACGTTTTCTATGAGCACCTGGACTGAATTAGATTCTTTTATTAAAAATAAAATCCAAGCTTTGGTTTGTCCTTACAAAACATATCTACAGAAAATGGTTATATAATAATATCAGTATGGACATAATACAGAACTCAAGTGAATTCAGGAGAACAAAGCAGTTTTTATTAAAAAAAAAACAGCACGAGGTGGTTTTTTACTTATAAGATCAGTTATCTAGTTAAAATAAATCTCTTTCTATGATACTTACTCTTACAAACAAAGGACAACCCTTTCCGTAGAAGCCGACTCTGAAGTATTCCGGTTCAGGTCTTAGTTCCTTCATCACGGAATCTAAGAACGTAGCATGCATTCTTAAACATTGCGCTAAGCGGGGATAATCGCATAATTTCGTTTCATAGAGTGTTGCCAACTCACGGAGTAAGGGTAGACCTTTTTCCCAACACTGAAATTATAATACCCTTTGACAATTTTGTACGTAAGCAAAGTAAAAACAACAGAAAACGTAATTGTTAAGAAATTAAATCGATATAAAATTGATGAATATGACCTTGTTTTTGTTCACATCCTGGGATCGAACCCCGTGAAAACAAAATGATGCGGTTGTGTAGGCAAAGATGGTTGATCTTATTTTCTTGAAAATGAAAATGGTCAAGGGATTTCACCTTAACTTGCGTAAATAGAAGACAATTTTATATAAAATTAAAATAAATGATTTTTCAAACCTTTCCTCTATCAAAATATTGCAAAACTTGATTGTAAAGCGCCTCTTTTCTTTTCCACTCAGGAGTTTCAGGGTGCTCAGAGTCCACACCTATTTGGTCGCTGTCCCAACTTAAGGTTTCAGCATATAGCTGAAAGAAAACAGCGTGAACAAAATTAAAGTACTGGTTCAAATTGAGAAATTAATTATTTTTGTATTAGTTAAGTCCATTTATCGATAAAGGGAATTAGCAGGGAAAATGCTCGACAGAGCTTAAAACTAGATTTACCAATGACATAATCCGAGGATAAATTTAAAACATAAAAGTATAATATTATCTATGAATTTCTACTTACAAGCAGCGTACATCCAGCTTCGACAAAGTTTTCTGAGGCGATGTGAAGATCGTGCAACTTGTATACATAACGCAAGTACATTTCCTTCCGATCGATTTCGTTCTTGTAGAAGTTCTATAAAAATAAAGTTATAGAATTTATTATTCGCTTACGAAGATAATGAGATAATAATTATACTACGGATCTTTAAGTCTTCTTCTTTGTGAAGTCCCGTGTCCCCTAGTGGGGGTATGGGGCAGATGTATTTCACATCTGTTTCACTGATCGATTTTTTTTTTAGGGGCAAGTAGGTGATCAGCCTTCTATGCCCTGCCAGACCGAGTTTTTTTTTTATCTCCACCGGGAATCGAACCCAGGACCTCTCGGTTGTAACGCTTACGCGCTTACCACTAGACCAAGGAGGCGGATCTTTAAGTCTTACTTTCGGTAAGTACATTTAGAATAAGTTATATTTTAAGCTTTAAACTAATAAATATCAAATTTCAAACAAACCGCTACAAATGTTTGGCCAAGGTTGGCCGATCCACGCGCACAGATATTGTTCAAGATTCTTACGTAGCACAAACTAAATGAGACCTTATCGCGTTTGTTTTAAGTTGTAGAAACTGTAGCCTACGGCCGGCAGCAATAAAATGTAACGAACTTCGTGATGATCGTATGACGTAACGTCATACGAGTGCGATAAGGTTGTACCAGAATTTTTTAAAATTAGCATTGGGTACATTTTATTATTTTCCCACACACGCTTACAACTAAGCAAGGGACACTTTCTCAAATTTAATTTGTACATGATTGCGTATCTTGGGTTTTTATATCAACGATGCTACCATATAATTCACATTAAATTTGAGTATATGTGATAGTACATATAGATGAAATGCTTAAAAATTACAGATTGTATCATTTTTATCACTATAAAGTATCAAGCAATTAGAGAAAAATTCATATAAAAATATTTAATATGTACCTTCAATGATCATTGAAAATTGCAGAATTTTAACAGACTTCAAAAAAGGAGGAGGTTTTCAGACTGTATTATTTTTTATGTTTGTTACCTCAGAACTTTCGACTGGGTAAACCAATTTTGATGATTTTTATCTTTGAAAGCTGGTGCTTCACGTATTGTCCCTTTTTTCTGTGTCGTCCAATTTCATCAAAATCTGTTTGGTAGTTTAGAGTCACAATTTGAAATCGTTTTGTTTTTGTTAAAATTATTAACAAGTTCTTAGAAATACCTACCAGCAAGTTGACAGTAGCGGACATCCTCTTGTCCCGATGTTCTGCGCCTTGCATCACCGCTCTGTAGTCAAGCAGCCTCTCCAAGAGTCTGGTGACGCAACCCACAAACGCCGCGCCCGCCTCGCGCCAACCTTCCGTTGATACTCGCTCCATTAGACTAAAAACGTTTACTATTCATAGGACCACCACCAAGACATTGATAAAACATATAAAATACCAAAACCAAAATCATTTTAATTCAAAACTTACCAATATTTACAATTTTTTTAGACCTGGTAATTTTCATTAGAACCTACTCAGTATATTCCTAGAAAATTTAGATCTCACTGATTTCATGGATTCCTTTACAATGGTTAACCAAATGTGCCAAAATCATTAAGGACGTGGTATTATTAACACTTGCGTACCTAAGTTATGCACTGTTTATATATCCTAGGTGTGTGGCCCACGCCCAGAAACTAATTTAAATATTGTAAATAAAAATAATTAATTATACTTACACCGAACTCAAATGTTCCCTGCAGAATGTTAGCGTGTATAAAAATACTTTTCTTAAGTTAAAAAAACAAGATTTTTTTTTCAGGATAATCTTTTAACACTATTATTCCACACACATAAAATAAAAATTACTCACACGGTATCAAACAATCGTCGATAATGATCATCTGCCTTATTATCAGCGACCAGCGAGTCCAATTTGTCAACAAGGGCGGCTTCAGTACGTCTCGCTGATCCGGTGGCGGCCCTTTCAGCGGCCATTAAGGCGACAAGTGCGCCTAAAGCTGACCTTCGGAGCTCGCTAACTAGAGTTATTTCTAGTAGTGCCCCTACAGCCGCACCTATTAGCTGAAGTTGCGCGGGTCCTATTAAAATTTAAGAAATTTTTCATATACTTATACAATAATATATAAAAAACTTTGAAAAAGACAAATTTAGATTACTTAGATGGGCAGAAAAATAAAAATACAAAAAAATATTTATATTCAACACACAGAAAACTAAGAAATGTGCAGAGAAAATGATCTATAAAAAACCTAGAATAGAATATATACCAGTCATTATATTCTATTGATAGCCGTTAATCGTTATATGCCGCCTAGTAATTGCGGCAGATCACTTCCTCGTCTTACCAAGTCTACTCCAGACAGCTAGAACTTGCAGTCCAGCGGCGGCTCTCATTTCCCCTCGATCAGGACCTTTGCCCGTCCAACGCTCGGTTTGGAGCGCACTAGACGTAACCAAAGCCACTCCCAGCTCCATGTAACCCGACCATAACTAGAATTATTTATTTACGATGTGTTGAATACAACTTGAAACTGTCAGCTTCTAGATAATTCATAAACAGAAATTTTTTGTACCTATGGAGTTTGGTGAAATAAAGTTTTTTATAAACAACATTAAAATTTGAAATTAAGAAGGTATAGATATAGATTATATAGATATCAGACAAATAGTTATATAGTGTTAGTGAAGTCCCGTGTCCCCTAGTGGGGTATGGGGCAGATGCATTTCACATCTGTTTTACTGATCGATTTTTTCTTTAGGGCCAAGTAGGTGATCAGCCTTATATGCCCTGCCAAACCGAGTTTTTTTTATCTCCACCGGGAATCAAACCCAGGACCTTCCGGTTATATCGCTTACGCGCTTACCACTAGACCAAGGAGGCGGTCAAATAAAAAAAAATGTAATAAAGTATCGAGTAAATTTATATACTGCCTTTACAACAAAATATTATTTATACATATTTACATTTTAAATAATAATTGGTGTCAATAATTGTAACACTTACTTGCGAATCAAACTGAGGTGCTTCGTCTCCTAAGAATCGTTCAAGTAGTGGTTTAGCCAAGTCTTGCAATGCGGATAACAACACTTTGCAACTCTGTACACGCAGCACCATCCAGTCAGATGGGAAAACCTTGAAAGTTATAATTATAAAATATGACAAAATATCTAATTATTTTTTATAAAAATCTAGGTATATTGCCACAACCACATCCAATAACACACCTAATTTTGCATGAAAATAAAATCCCATTGTCATTTACCCACAGCAATTATGTTTCACTCATCAACACCTTATTTAATTTTCAGAGTAATTAACTTCACACACAGGTAACAAGTAAATGGACAACAATGTATTTAATAATATATTCATCTGGATTCCATTCCAGGGCCTCCAGAGAAAGTCTAGAACTCTACAAACTCTAAAACATTATTGCATTATTACTTTAAATTGGGCATAATATAATTTAGCTGTTCACAAATTCGTTAACACAACAAACAATTGGTATTTACTAATGAGAGTTTAATTGCTGTCATTAAACTGTTAATTGTTTCTCTGATAACTGTTAGTGTCAAGTGAAATTATTTATGTTTCCTTTCATACAATTTCTTGAAGAAATTTAATAAAATCGACACAGAAATCCTGACTAAAATACTCACATCTTGTTCAATTAGATGTCTGAAAACTAGGAAAGCTCTCATCAAGAAATCTTTCAGTGGTTTCCTGTCGTGTGGGTGCGGCGCTAGATGGCTCCAGAGACGCTGGTAATGGGCTGGTTTCAGTAATTCCATTACACCGAGTAAATCAGCTACCAGTGAACCCTATTAAATATTTTTACTATTTAAGTATGGAGTCATAGGAGTAGAATTCAAAATTCAAAACAGATAATTATAACTAAATATATCATACTTCTGACATGTATCTCAAACTCACACTTATTGGCTACGTACCTTTAAAACTAGGATATTTTTGAGCTCATCATAAACGACTTACAAGCATTGGAGAATTTCCACCGATGAGATGGAGAACAGTCTCTACTAAGACATCAAGGGTGTTCAGACAAAGGACGTCCACGTCCGGATCCAGTTCATCATCATCAATTTGCCTTTCAGGGTCTTCTTTCTTCCATAGTAATGTGACCAGTTCGCCCAACATATCAGCACATTGGGTTAATTCTTCCCCACGAGCCAAATACACGCGCAGGTGATGGCATGCGGTTGTAAGAAGGATGTTTCTGGCTTCTGTAAATATTTGGTAGTGAAATAGATATAAATAAATAAATTTCCACATTTATTCTAATATAATACTCAAATTAATCAAAAAAATAAAAGGAACGATAGGTTTTTGTTTTTTTAACCTACCCTTTTCGAGTGAAACAAGCTATATTTGATTGTGAAAAATATAATTTAAATATTGTGTATGCTTTTTCTTAAAAATAAACTAATCTAAAGCATGTAAATTAATTGAAGTAATCAAATGAAATTTTATTTACAAACCATGATTTAAAAAACATTACGGGAATTCTACACGAGGCAGAAACATTTCTGTATCTATTTCACTGATCATTCTGCGAGAAGTAAGAATTATTTTACCAGGTTCTTGTCCTAATGGTCCCTTCAATATCTCCTGAGCTGCCGCAAGTCTTGCGTTAGCCAAGGTTGCGGGAACATTTGCCGCAAACGCATCTAATATAGACGCAGAGATCCTTGCAGCTTCCACTGGTCCCAGAGCTGATGACACTTCCTTGGCCACGCTCGACCATGATGTCATAAGAGTCACCTATAAAGAAGTTCAAAATACAATCTTAGTAAAGCTTAGTTTATTTCAAGAGGTCACATGAGACGTTTATAGTATGTTATCAACATGCGTTATTCAGTTCACCATCTGGAAACAACTGATTAAGTTAAAGAGTTTTGTAATCAAAATGCGAAACTGTTGGTATGTCAAGTCGTCACTTTAAACCTTCAAAACAATATTAATTAAATTAACTAGATGAATAAGTATAACAAGATGTAGGACTTTTTATTTCCAACTTTTTTGTTTTTCAATATTTTTGAACTGTTTTTGCTAATTCCATCAACCAATATTGCAAAAAAAAAACCTAATATTTTTCTTCTCAATTTAAAATTATAAATGCATAAATAGTCAATTACATTGCACAAAGCTCAAAATCTAAAGCTTAAAATTCGTTACCTGCGCAGGCACCAAATATTCTCTGTGCGGATGTTGTGCCAAGGCCTTCAAGGAATGTAAGGCTGCCCTTACATCCCTTCTGAAGCTGTCTTCATACTGTCCGCCAGTCGCTCGGGCGAATAAGCATCGCGACCGAACAGCCAATCGGAAGACGGCTCCAAGGGAGCGAAGGCATTTGCGTATCGGCTCCTGGCTATCAGCGCTCGCCGCCCATTCAGCGCAATGTTGCACTGATGAAAGTAAACCTCTGAAAATTCGTATTTAAATAAAAAGTTAACACGAATACACGAAACACGCAAATCTAACACAAACATAAATCTACATCTACGCTAACATTTCATAATAATGCGCAGAAAAATGCAATTGAGACTGAGCTCGTGTTGAAGTCATATCACTAAGTCGACCAAAACAGGGTCTATTTTTTAAATTCCAATAAAGACGCATTAATTATTTACTTAAAGTGTTAAAGTGAAGTCCCGTATAGGGCAGATGCATTTCACATCTGTTTCACTGATCGATTTTTTCTTTAGGGGCAAGTACGAGTAGGTGATCATTCTTCTAGGCCCTGCCTGACCGAGTTTTTTTAATTAAAAAAAAATTGTTTACTTACAATTACCTAATTAGACCGTGTAGCAAATTATGAAACACATTATAATAGACACATAAATAAACTTGGAGAAAAGAGCGAGTTCACCTAAAACCTATACTGGGACGAAAATAGTGGTTTCTGTTTCTTCTTTTACTCGAAGATTGAAAGAGAAATATACTCACTTGTAAACCAGAGCAGCTGAGAAATGCTCCTCAATATAAACGTCAAGTACTGGACGAAAATGTTGAAACCGGCTTTCATCCAGTAGGCTGCATATTGAAACTAGGACTAGGAATACTGTCCCCGAATGTGGAGTGCTGGAAATAAACAAGAGATGCTGAAAAAAATAATTTGTCAAGGGAAATAGCATGTGTCGCATATCAGAACATTTTTTTTAAGTAGGTACGCAAATGACTAAGATAACAATTAATAAGTGCTTGAAGTTGATAGATACTAAATCCAATACACGAATATTTAAATAGAACTTTTTGAACCTAATTTTTAAAAAATATGACGTTCTACTTTAAGCTGACGTTGTACTCTAAGCAAATACATATTTAATATTTACTAGCTGACCCGGCAAACGTTGTTTTGCCATATTAATATTTGGGGTGGGCTACCCTTATCACTTAGGGGTACGAAAAATAGATAGTAGCCGATTCTCAGACCTACTGAATATGCATACAAAATTTGGTAAAAATAAGTAAAGCCGGTACGGAGGAGTAAGGTAACTAACATTGTGACACGAGAATTTTATAATATAAGATGAATCTTAGAAATTAAGCCATCAAAAAAGACAAAATTAGCAAAGCAGACCGTACGGTGGCTAACAATAAATTTGACCCTAAGTCATGATCAAGAAAGTTACCTGTTGCCGTCTTCTGTAGAAAACAAGGCAAATAATGCATCTAATACGTCTCGGAGGAATTTGATAAGTTCTTCACAACTCAACCCGTCGCCGAGGCGTAAGACACGAAGGAGTGTCTCTTGTACTTTGTCAGGGTGCGCCCGCCATTGTAGTAAAGCTAATAAATCCTCTGAAAATAGTTTAAGTTATTTTTTAATAAGTTTATCAGCAAGTTGTCATTGATGCGAAAAATAAATTATAAATATTGTAAGTTTATGATAACCTTCATTTACTAAGATGAGGTAAGATCACAGAAACAAATTAATACTTCCAAAATAAAACTTAATTCTAGTTGACGTACTGAAACATTTTTATTCTATACTAGAGTATGTTATATATTCTGTAGATTTCAAATTATTTTTCGATTGGACAAATTTCGAGTAAGCGAGACACACATGAACACCCTCATTCAAATGTAATTTTAAATAACGGACTGTGGTTATGACTGAGTTTTTAACTTACCGTTTTGTGTTAATTTGGTAGAGCATAGCACTGTACTGATTGTACAATTTTCTTTGGTACTTCTAGGGAAGGATGTGACTAGCCCATTGGGAGGGGACGTACGCGAACTTTCAGTAGCACACGATGGCAGCGACAAATAACTTGCTGGTAATAATCTGATAGAGAAGTAAATTATCAATTTTATATCACATGATAGTTTTATCATGGAATTATTTTAATAAAGAACAAAAGTTTTTTCATAATTGTAAACAATGTTACCTAGTTTCCTAGGTAACACAACAATATCAATAAAGTAGGTAGATTGTTTTGTTTACTATAATAATAATAATATAGCCTTTTATTCAGGTCTTAAATGTTTACAATAAATTTATACCAAAAACTACACATACTCTTAAACTAAATATACTTGATTAACTAATATCTGTTCCTTGGTTATCATTGCTAGATCTGTTTGCCAGTCGGCAAAGGCCTTTTGTTTACTAAGGAATCAAATCTAAACACGTGACCAACGGTACAATATTATTTCTACTTTCTTTTACGTGAACCAACTTTGGTCGAAAATATTTTATTTGAGATAAACTTACTTGGAGGGATCATCACACTTGTAAACGAACAACTCATGAGCCCCATCTCTGAGTGTAGCGCCACTGGGTTCCATCAAACGCGCAAATGAGAAACCAAACAATTTTCTTTCGTTTTTATCTCGTGCTGTGAAATTTAAATCGTTTTTCTAGTTTTGCTAATTAATGTTATAAAATTTGTAAATATTAGAACCTTAAGAACATAAAATGAAAACATTAAGAAATATTTCAATTTTTCCATTAAAATTCATTATAAGCTTAATTTTCTCTCGTACTACACTCGACCTTGATTAAAGAAGTACGATTTATAGAATACTAGCTACCACCCATGATTGCCTCTCCTATAAGTGTATCAAAATATTTCTAACCCTATTATTTATAATACCAATATGTAACACAATTTCATCTAATTCACTTCCATGGCTAATATGCAAGAAAATGCGCACTTTAACAATATAAATTAGTAAGGACTATACTCGACCGCCTCTTTGGTCTAGTGGTAAGCGTGTTAGCGTCCTGGGTTCGGTGGATAAAACTCGGTCTGGCAAGTCATAGAAGGCTGATCACCTACTTGCCCCTAAAGATAAAATCGATCAGTGAAACAGATGTGAAATGCATCTGCCCCATACCCCATTAGGGGACACGGGACTTCACTTTATATACTTACTAGAACAGTGCCTAAACTCGATCCTGACATGCGCGTTAGTGAACGTCTCTAAGGGAACGGTTAGGCGCAACTGCTCTCCCCAGGCCGGACTGTTGTTGTGATACAGCACTAAAGATTCGTACGACGTCGCACCAGACCCGCTTGCGCCCCATACACAATCCTGTAAAATATTTATCTACATTAAATGTTCCTTATTAAAAAGCCTGGTTTGTTCATATATTTCTTTATTATGCTCTTTATTTTGATTCCATCATTTGATAATATAACAATGATTTTTACGACTATACATACATAGTATGTATTAGTATGTATAGACATACAATACATTCATACAATACTACAGTTACAATATACAGTCGAGAAGTAAAACTTGTATTATTTCAAATTCACCGTTCGGACCTAGTAGTATAGTGTTGTTCACCCTGTAAAAATTAATATTAATACTGTAAGAATCATTTATGGATTTGTTGCATTTTGATTTAATTGCCCTTTGTGACATATAAAGACATATTTCTAACAATTTTTTTACGAAGTTTAAAGTGCCAAGCTACATGGCAATACATTTTCATAAATATGTTTTGTCGACATTAGATGTTAAGATAATTTCGTTTTAAACATCATCAAAGTATGTGTGGAGTCGCTGCGAAAAAACTTGTTAAAGCACCTATTCATTAAGTAATCTTAAAGCATAAGGTCGTTCTAGAAATTAGAAGATAAATAATTATGTTGAAAAATAATTTGAGAATAGAAAAAATAGTTCCATTTACGAAATTTATTTCGTGGGTCTCAATTCTCTAGACTTACGTTGATGACTTGTCCAGTATTATCATGGACGCTGACGGTCGCCATGACATTCTTAGCTGTACTTTTTCCGCCTCTTTCAAATTCAGCCCGCTCCAAGGTCAAATATAAATCATTACGGACATCACCCGGCATTATAACGTCGGGGAATCCCCGTTTTGCTGTCACAGTAGCCCCAGAAGCTACTGCCTCTGATATACTCCCCTGATTTGTTAATAGCCTTAGGGCTACAACAATACCTGCAAGATATACAGCATAAATATATGTATTTTACTATTATAATTACAGACCACCATTACAGACGAACTGGGTTAGTAAAAAACGTTAAAACTAAATCCTAAAATATTCTGTAAAAATTAACTTTATTTGAATCAAGTCGATCGATTCGATCTTTGTTCGATCTTACTAACGCGCCAAAGTAGTGTAAAGGTAATATAAAATCGAATTTAATAATTTATTGAATAGAACGTATTTAAAAAACACGATACTTTTATTCGATAAAACTTGTACTACCCCTTCTATAATACTTATACTAATTATCAAAACATACATTATAAAAACGTTTGTTACGTTCTCATGCTTAAATCTAAGTCAAATGTGATGAAATTTGGGCCGATGGAAATTTTGGCAAGGAGCATACAATTTATCCTATCCCTGCGTCAGGAGAAAAACTTCTGTCAGCTGGTATAATAACTTACATGTATTTTAAATCATCAAAAATAAGATGCAGAGAAACCAAGATAAATCTACGGTTAAGCAGAAAACCATACATAGTTCATTATCTTAATCCTAAATGTTAAAATAATTTATACCAACAACTATTTACCATAATTTGGCTGTCCGGGTAGGATATTGCACTTATTTGTCTGTTTACGTATTAGTAGATCGTGAAGTTGGTGGAAATCTTTCTCTTCACATTGGTATACCTGAAATGAGCAATACGGTTACTATTAGTATTCGGAAAATCTTACATAAAATTACAACATTTGCTTTGATTTCATCTTTGTGTATGTTTATAAACAATCATCTGATCGTAAACACTGCCAGATGTGACCCAAGATATCGTGTTCTGTAATGTCGTACAAAAGCTTTATCCGTCTTGATATAAAATTAAGATTATGTTAACTAGTTTAATGAAATTCACAAATTGCAACAGTTTAATGGCAAATATATATCCAAAAATATGTATTATGTCAATGTTTGTTTTTCTAAAGCCATCCGGTTCTTTCTAAAGGCACTTATAGATTTTTCATCAAAAAAATATAACTCAGCCTCCAACAAAATGCGTATAATTTATTTAAAAACCGGCATTACATCCGCAGGACATCTGGAGTTCCATTGTGGTTTCAGTGATAATTTAGAAAAGCTACCGGTACCGATAGGCGATATAGGAAGTTAGTTTTTAAGAAATGCTACTAACAAAACTATGGGAATAATCCTGAAATAAAGGTTACTATTACAATGATATGCATTTTTCCCTGATACATAAATTTAAAAGCTAAATGTCAGTCAAGGAGCTTATACCTTAAACGTACACTCCTTTTCTACAGAAGGCTGTTCTGGTTGCCTCAAAAATTCTGCCAGAGGGAGAACTCCAGCCCCCAAAGGTCTTCTTGCTATAGGGCCTCGCCTTTCTCCCGTCCCACTGCCAATGCTGCCCGCACCAGACCAACGTCCCACTCGTATAACCCACGCGACCAACCATAGCTCGCGAGATAGATCTGTTGCTGATAAGTCCTGAAAATTTCGTATTAACCTGTATATGGTTTTCAGTGTCAAATTGTGGCAGGCAGCTAAAAATAAAATAATACGAAGAAATGAAACACTACTCAAATTATTTATTGGCTTTTCCGAAGCGACGAAAACAGCGCTTACAAATAAATCACGTAAACCACAAAACAACAGCTCATGTTAGGCCCAACTTATAAGGAAAAAATATAAAAAAAACCCCTTCAATGTATTAAGTCACCTTTATTCCATGTTTTTGTTTTTATTATTCATTTTATGAATAATGGTTATAATAATAAATGCTTTAAAATTTTGTCTAGAATATCTGCCGTTAACAGCAATTAATTATATCGGACTAGCATGAAATGACAGAACAGGATTAGTGACCGTTTTAAACCATGGTCATCTTCCATGATCATCTACATTCTACATGTATAATATATATACATATTTTACTGATCATTTTCTTTATAGACAATCAATATTTTTAGCCTAATCGAAATATTTGTTTCTCCGTGATTTGAACCAAGGACCTCGGGCACAACATGCATTGACTGTCAGATGCGTGAAGAACTGACAAGTGAAGGAGATGAATGGTCATGTTGGTGCCACAGACTAAGGTGCGTCGATGTGTACAGCCTAGGTACTGAATGCTGTGTGGTCTAAATATTGGCTTTACTAATGGTTTAAATTTAATCGACTTATTATATCGGCTACCGCTTAACTTTAATGAAAGCTATATGGACAATCTCGTTTATTTTATAATATTTAAATTTACAGATCTTGGATAACTAAGTATACTCTTATACCATCAGATAAACTCAATCAAATATTCAAGTGTTTCTAACGAAACTTAAAAACTATTACAGACAACAGTAGAATGGAGTCTTCCCACTTTTATCATGTTATGTGCGACAATTTACAATTTTATTGCTAATAGAGGGCAACTTTGGTTACTGATTAATAAGCATAATACGGAATAGAAGCGAACATTGCGGTAGGTTGATCATAATTAATATTCTCACATCTGCAAGCACCATTTGTAACTTGAAACTTAACAGTCAGCAATCATATTGATACATCACCCGCGAAAATAAATTATATTATATAGATCCATATACAGTTTCAAGCTAACATCACTCAAAAATAGTCGAGTCAAAAGCAGTGCCATATTTTAAACTATGAGAGATACGCGAAAATACGTTAATAACTTTTTTGTAGGAAATTTAATTTTCTACAATTTTGTCTTAAAATTTTTTTTTATTTTCCCAGCCAATCGCGAGATATTGATCGAAATGTCGTTTTTGCAGCCTTTGCCGTCACTGCAGCACCCTGCAATTTTAGTATATTAATCTACGAACACTTACGGAAATTTTGGCATTGGTTTAAGGTTATCAACTCAAAATTGTAAAGTTAAGCTTTTGTTTACTGGACTAATACGAATTACGCGAGGTCCACTAATTTCAATATACCATATACCATAGTTAATTTAAGCAATAATTATTTGATTATTGCCTCTTGAGGGTGCATATAGGTAAAGAAAATAGGATATTTTTATACCTGTACAAAGTGTTGTGGGTGTACAGGTAGTAATTAATAAAATAAGACCTTCTTAAAGATAAAAATACCGTTGCTGCAAATATTAACATGAATCCGGGTTATTAACACGAGGCATGAGTTTCTTATTTTGACCACTGTGCAATGTTGGTTAGAAATGACGTCATAGCTACCTACATAATGGAAGAATAATAGTAGTATTTTACTCTGTGTCATATATGTAATTATAGTAAATTTCTTAACATATTATTCTATACGGTGCAATAATGCGATTGCAGTGAGTTTATCCGACACTAAAAAAAAAATCGATGATCATGGCTAAACTACTTTGTTTGTTTAAGGTTTCTCAGAGACGAAATGTCAATATCCATTATAAGAGGTAAGAAATGAGTTATTTTTAATTGATTTTCGTACTTACCGAAAACAATGTACTGTTAGCATGCAGCCTGTCTATATAGTTCGAGAATCCATCCCTTGCGATTCGAACTCGAAACCTTTCTGATAGTGGTTGTGACCGCCTGGCGTCGTGTAGCCACAGCAGCAGCTCAGCTTCATCCCCGCCAGCGGTATGCCCAAAATCCCTCATACTACACATGAGGTAGTGGGACTGAGCTGTGGGGGTGGTGGAATTCGTGAGCGTGCCAGAGTTGATACTGCTTCCCGAACCACCAGTGCGACGTAGCGTTCCGCGCCACTGGAATATAAGGGCCTGTGTTATTAAACAACACCTCTAATAAGTCGGGTAACCCGGGTATAATAGGGACCAACTGCGTTGTGGGTGCCATGAGCAGCCGTCACTTATAATAATAATATAATAATAATAATTGGAACAACTCACATACAATGCTCTGATCTTAAAGTAAGTAGCTGAAGCACTTGTGTTATGGAAATCAGAAACAACGAGGGTGTCACAAGAAATACATATATAAGTTTATAAACAACCAAGACTCGGCAACAAACATTTGTGCTCATCACACAAATTAATGCACCTACCGGGATTCGAACCCGGGACCTTTCGATGCAGAAGGCAGGAGCACTACCAATTGCGCCAATCGGTCGTCAATTACTTTCAGGTTAATTATTAGATTAGGTTATTAAAACTTTCGAGATTAAAAGCTAGGAGAATATGAAACTGTCTGGCCTCAATAAGAAAAATCCGTCCTTCTTGATAACACTACGTTTTCGGAAAAGCAGTGATTCATCTTTGTGATTCACGACTCCACCAAAAGATAAACGTGCTAACATCCGTAGTAATACAACATCCACATGGACTTTATTACAGTTATAGTAAGTATTATTCAATATACGATTTACAGATAGAAAACCTGACCTTTTCTACCCAATGATACTTGTATTGCACATCCGTCCATATGTGGTTTACGACCTACTGTATATTTGTTTTTGCACCGTAAGCACATCAACTAATAACCATAACAAGTGCTTTCTTGTTTGTCTTATGTTTTAATATTAATCACGATGTATTCGTAATCTTTTGCATCCCGTATAAAAATGTGTTTCCTTCGCCTGCAGCTTGATTCGTAGACATAGTTAATCGGCCTTTTAATTTTATATTCCTTGATTCCGCATTAAATTAAAATAATCTCTTTATAATCTAGGTACTTTTAAAATAATCGTATATACACGTATTCAAATTTAATAATTATGTAAATTTTTAATAAGAACAATTTTTTTAATTTTATTTCAAATGAACCTAAAATAATGTTTCTAGACATTTACGTACATACATTTGAATAAAAAATGTAAGTAGTAGGTACGTGTTTTGAATTCAAGTTGTTTAAGCATTTTATCAGCATTATAATTTCACGTTAACCGCTCGCATCACATACTTAACTTGAATTTTGTACAACTGAATGTTAATATATTTTTATCAAATTTTGTTTGAATGAGTAAATAATAATAATAATTATCTTGATTAAGCTTTGGGTCATAGGAGGTTTTAATAAGTAATAATGCTAAGAATTTTAACAACGTTAACTTGGTTATAGTATGGTTAACTATTGTGTAACAGTTACATATAAGTAAATAAAACATTAACACTTACTGCTGCCGCTCTTTCAGCGCTTTCCACATGTACTCTGTACAACTCCACCAAGCTCGACTCCTCAGGGTCCACCGCTTCTGCACCACGCCGAGGTACCAACTCCAAAGCAAGTTTCCTACGAATAAAATACAGTTTAGGGAATATCAGACGTTACGTGACTGAACACACGATTAAATTTGTCAAAGATTTCTACACAAGTCGCTTTTGAAATTTCTTACCACATTTGATTCACATTATGCATTAAGTACATAGAGGTTAAACCGAATCACAATTCCGCGTACAAACTGTACCTGAATACAATGCAAATGGAGACATGTGAAAATTGTGAATAACGATTCTAAGAAACACTTACCGGATATTCGAACGTTTAAAAAATTATATTAAAAAGTTGATGATTATTTTTCTTTGAAGAACAACAACTAAAGGCGTTCTATGTCTTTTGGAAATTAGAAATTTTCTGAGAGATTGCGAGTATTGCGGATAGATTAAGGGCAAGACTAAATCGCAGCTATGTCTTAAAAATTTTAACTAAAAATCTGTCCAAAAATACACGGACCTCATTGTGAACTGAGAAAGAAACGCAGCAGTATCATTCAACGTCCTACCAAACTATGATCTATCATAGCAAATTTCAACCCCCAAAACCCTAAAGCAATTTGTTAAAGGCTTTATATCTCAATATCTTGGCCGCAGGCAAAGTCGTAAGCATAAGCAAGCTCTAAAATGCTAATCGAGAAAAACAAAAAATAAAAACGCTGCAATTTGCATATCGAACTTTGCGCGACTATAATTCCCATACACACGTTTAAGAAAACATATCGTATCAGCCAAATTAGTTGTTTAGATAATTGCTCACGTAACAACCGTCAAAACAAGCTTCCATCAGCTCACGTATTTTATTCTTAATTTCTACAAACAAAATGCAACGTTATTAACAGAAGAATTAGGGCAAATATGATGTTTCCACTGTTATTTTGTGTTATTTCAAATTCGTCTAGGCTAAATTTAGTTGATTATTTATTTAATTAATAAAGAGGAGGACTTATTTCTGTGAAAAATAATAAACGATTTGTATCGTTAATTACTTAGTAAAAATTCATTTTATCCGCTAAACCAATATTAATATGAAACGGAATCATTTTGTTGTGCTTCCAGCAATAAATTATCATTAATTTTAAGAGTTTTGATATGGATACAGTTTGGACCATAAAACTGAGCGGCGAAACTTTTAAATCTTCGCATTCCAGCTTAAAATATGAAGTTTAGAGTAGTTAAGTACCTATTTAATAAAGCTAGGTATACAAACTATACAATAACACAATTTAAAGTCTGCCAATAAGAAGATATGATCTAGATGACAACAATGCGCAGAACATCCGTGAGATCAATCTTGGCAAATGGCAATCATTGATCTCTGACAAAAAGCTGTAGATTTTGTTCAGCCGAGACAGAAAGGTCACCAAACCTGTTAGTGAGAGCTAACATTCCTATACACGTTGGCCACACGTTTATAAGATTGTAAAAAGTACATTACGTCATATTGCACTCACTGAAGCCGTTGAAGAAAGCAATTGCTTTATTTTTCTTTTAATAGTATCAAAATCGTTTTATAATAATTATGACCATAAAAACAGTCACAGTTAAAAAACATAAATTTAGGTTTAACAAAAATACATTTAGTAAGTAGTAGTTTTTAGGTAGAATTCGTCAAAACGTGGCGTCATGTCGGATTATGTTTAGTATAATTTGATGAATTTCAAGGTTTAATCGCAAAAGCTTTGCCGGATTAATTACATTTTAGTCTAAATATTCCCAATGTGACGAACAGTCTTAAGCAACGTGTAAATATAGGCTACAGTTCGAAGCATTGATTTATTAAAAAGTTTGCGGAATAAAGTTGTATTACAAAATTTTAAAATGTGGCATTGGCTACATTTTGTATTATTTGCACACAGATGCTTACAACTAACCATGGGACACTTTTTCAATTTGAATTTGTATGTGACTGTGTATCTAGGGTTTTTAATACATCAATGGTTCGAAGTCACTGGCTGCGGCACTACTAAAACTGATTGCTTATATTGCGATTCACGTAAATACTCACCAGTGAGCGAGTAGCGGCACCTGTTGCAAATATTCTAAAGCATTATATACGCCTATGCACAGCAAACCACCAAAGTCGTCGCCTAATAGACGGCTAAATCAAGTTTCGCGGCTGTATTCGGCGCATCGAACTTTTGAGTTCTCACTATTTATCAATATTTGATTATTGGTCTGAGATCCGACATCAGAAATATATACTCTAATTTGTTATTTGATTGCAAATAAACTTAATCGCGTACCGTAGGAACAGTAAATCTGTTAAAAAAAAATCTTACATATACGTATGTACTTTTGATTAACTTCCATTTGTGAATAATAATAATAATCTATATGAAAGAATATGATACGAGAATTTAATTGGAAAAATATCCCGCAGCACGACTTTCAGGTTGTTCACGTTTAACTCATAACTTTACTGCAAAAATCAAATTTATGCAACTCGCTTGCAATTTATTATACCCTTTATCCCCTAATTTGTAATATTTGTCAAATAAGTGATGGTGGTAAATATTTCTAATACCGGATCTGACACTATGTTTCATGTCTCGGCTATCAAGTCTGCTAACCGTCAAGCCGTTTAGTCCGCGCCTGCGTGTAATTTAATTAAATCTCCTATTAACCTCTTATATTTTCAGTTCGCCTGTTTGTCTATAAAAAAGTTTTCAATGTAAAAAAAGTAGTTTTTCGACAGTAAAAATAAATAAGGCAGTATAGAAGCTCGGCCTGTTTTGATTTGAGATAAATATAAATACCTACGCTTCAGAGGAGCGTTAGGGTATTCAATTAATTTTAGTTAGCGGTTTGTTAGTTTTTTTTTTTGCGCAATACGCTCTTGGCATCTTTATAATAAAAATTTCAAAGACTGTCAGGGGTGCATGCAACAGACGCAGTCTGTGTGTTCGTCGTTTTGATCGTTTTGTATGAAGTTGTCCTACTGCTTTGGGGCCGTTCAAATATTACGTAAGCAGATTTATTACAATTGTTTACATCCCCATCCCCCTTGTCAGCAAAAGTAAGCAAAGCTCTTACCCCTTCCTCCCATGCTTACGTAAACATTTTTCAATTATAAATGTATTTTTTTTATATTATAGTTATGTTATAAATATAATTTTAAAAATAAGAAAATAGATAGATATTAGATTTTACTGATACAGTACATATTCAACATAGAGTAAGGGACAAAAATATTATAATCTTACGAACATAACAAACTTATTTTAAATTTTTGGTACACATATTAAATTCAAATTAACAGTCTTCAGTCCATGAAACCCGAATCCATGATTCTAAGTTTTCGATGACATTGGATTGCTTGCATTGCTGCTCAGTTGTGAGTTTGCTCACTTTCATCCGATTTTGGAATGACTACGTCGTTCTCATCGAGCCATTCAACATCATGGTGATCTAAATTTTGAATAATGCACATCAGTTCATTAGCACGACGAGCAGCGACTCTTACAGGTCTAACTTTCCTATCGGTGTGTGTGTTTACTTTTTTATGGATCTCCTCGATGTGACGATTTAGTGACTTGACGGAAGCATGATAAAGACCACACGTTTTGCATGTTCGAATTAATAGCCTCAATTTTGTAAAAAAGTAATGACCGATGACGTAATCATCATCTAGACTCCCCTACCCCCCATGTCATCCAAAATAAGCAAAACAAAGACCTCCCCACCCCCCCATAGTGCTTACGTAATACTTGAACGGCATCTTTAGCGTATAATATATTTTCTGTTGTTTTGGTGTGAACACTTAAAAAATAATCTTCGTGTTTCGTTTGCAAGTATATAACTATATCGCCTATATTATATTCGTTTCACAAGTGATATTAAAAAGACAATTTAATAGCCACTTTCCCTCCCGTTAATTTAGCAGCTACATGCCACGAGACGTCCACAGACACGTTAACTTATAACACCCCTCATTTTTCGTCGGAGGTTAAAAATACAGCTAATTACCAGGAGAAAACCCCATTATAGGTAATTTACTGACTAATGTTTTTCTTACAAAATTTCTTAACTTCTTACAATAACATTAGTTAATGATATTTCGATACTAATTAAACTGCATATTACATTAATTTCAATGTACTTATTATTATCTCTAATTATTAATAAGCATTACAGGTAATTGACTGACTAATGTTTTTCTTACAAAACTTCTTACAATAACAATAAATTAAGTAATGATATTTCTATACTAATAAAACTGCATATTACATTAAGAACAATGTACTTACTTATTATTCTCTCTAACTATCAAAAAATTATTTCGACTAAAGATATTATTTTTATTCTAACAATTTAATTATGATTAGCTATGTCTAGTCCTTAGATTACATTTGCCTCATTGATTGAGACGGTTTCGATTGCTAACATAAAAGTTTACACAAATCAAATACATGTATACCTTAGTATATTATATGGGTAGCAAAATGCGTCGTCGTGAGATCAATCTGAATGAAAAAAAGACGTAGATTTTGTATTTTTGTCTATGTCGGCAACTAACTTTCAAGTTACAATTAAGTTCGATGCGCTGAAATACGCGACACCTTTCACTAGAATCAAGATTGAATCAATAAGGCATTCACAATTGATTCACTCGACTTCCATTCCAAACTAAGGTTACCTACTAAGATTTTCAGTTATAATGAATAACCCACTAGCGTTTATTATTTCCTCCTCTCACTCAATTAACACCTAGACAGACCTATATAATGTAATGCGGAAAAATTAAAAAGACACTCCGTAAGCACTGAAAAAATTATCGCTGATATTTAAATCTGGCAAATGTAAAAAAAACACAAGTTGGGTAATACGATTTTTGATCACCGCATTGAATAGGTTTGTAATTACCTAACCTAAAAATTCAGTTAATTAGTTCTGAATCTTTTAATATTTGAATTACAAAGTAAATTACATAGTGGTACAAATGCGGATTTATCAGATTAACATCAACATAAATATTTTCATCTGTGGATCTCCAAATTCCTCAATCTTCGTCCGTGCAATTTTTTTATTTCTCGTGACTCGTAGCAGGTAGAAGCCCGCGTGCCTAGCCAATGACAAGGCAGACTGACCTCATAATAAAACTAAGAAGGATTAATGATCAAGTTGAAAGTACCTAATGCCCTTCGGTAACGCATTTTTAGATGCAAAAAAACGTTTTTTTTTTACCTACTTGGCAGAATTAAGTATATTTATTCTTTATTTTTTACCTGTTCAAAAAAATTGTATCAGATACTGATTAACTACAATAGATAAAAACGCCTTTAAAAGTATGAATATTCAACAACCTTTTAATTGCAAGATTATACCTATTTATAAAATAGCGAAATAGACGAGGCATTGCACTTGAATTTGAAAAATACAAGCATTGTTTCAATACATCAGTCTTAATAAATTAAATTATCGTTAGCCGCATGAAGATAAATAGAAATCATATGTCATAACTGACATAATACATATAACAAATAATGTGTTAATTAAAAGCCTCGAGCATTTTGTCCCGCTAAAAACAGTAATCATAAGCGTAGTGTAAAAAATTGGATGAGATTCAAAATAATGGAGAAAACGTAAGAAGTCACGGACCGAACTTGTTTTCCGATGGATTCTTGAATTTGACTACTGTGCATTTACACGGGCAGTGCTAGAAAGAGATGGATGCGAGCAATACAAACCCGCAATCGTACCAGTGAGGGAGATGGATATAGCTGCGCTCGCGCCGCTTGCTTTGTTCGGTAGTTCGCTCGAATCGCAGGAGGTCGGATCGAGACTGCGTTTTTCAGTTCTAGTTTGTCTCCCAACCTGTTAACAGCTGTCGCGCGGCACGTCCGCTGCAGTTGCCACTCGTTTTACCCAAATTTAAATCACCAGTTTTCAACCCCGAATAGTGTGACGTAGACTCTCATGTGCGATAGCATACACGGGCGGTTGTGTCTCTTGTGTTGTGATTTAGTTATCACGCGAACAAATTAACAGTTAGTGAAAAGGTAAGCTATAACAGAAAGCTCAGATGTATTTGGACGCGCTTAGCATTTATCGATGTTGGAATGCAGTTTGACGGCATAGGTTATAAGCAAGCATGTGCAGGAACAAAAGCCTTGTGCACAGTCATCGAGCCTTTTTCATACCGGCGCTTTCACGTTGGCCATTTGTTAAACGAGATGAACGCGGTGACCGATATTTCAAGTTATGAATTAAAACTTACGAGGTGTCAGTTTTGAACTCACAGGTAGCGTCCCTGTTTACCTGAGGACAAACGACGCTTATTCCGGTAGAATTCGGGTAGAATTTTTTAAAAAAACAACACGTTTATTAAAAATACCGAAAATTTAATCATGTTAATAACGATAATTAATTGATAATTTATTGTTTATTATATAGCTAAAGAAGTACCTATATTTAAGCTAAAAAACGAGAAGTAGAAAGTTATTTCTACTTTATATTAATAGTCAAGCTGTGTACCTACCTATTATAAACTCAATAACAAAGGACCCAACGGTAGGGTTTAAGTTTAGGGAGCTTACATTGACGTGTTTATTATACCTTTAAATTTTACATGCGTTATCATTACTTTGTGTACACACCGAAGTGATTATTGACCTTTTGATAGCACTGTAAATAGGTACGTATATAACCCTACTTATGCAAATCTAACATTATTACAAAAGTAGGTTTGTGTAGAAATATTAGTAATAAATTACCTTGACCTTACTTTTTTATGTTACAATGACACAATTCTTGTGCATCTTAATAATGTCAAAAAAATATTTAAGAATAAAAAAAATTCCACGCTGTATTATTAAAATCTCATAATCGTGGCGTAACAAATTAGATGCGGCGTGGATGAATCTTAGCAAATTATTATTAAGGTACTTCCTAGTAGGTCTACATCTAGGACGTTAAGAGTTAGTTAATAAAATAAAATCTATTTAAAATAGACTAAAGTAGAGTAGTCTAAATTAAGAATTAAATGATTTTTTTTTTATTACTTATGAACTAATAAGTAATAAAAAACTTGAAGTCAATTTAAATTTTATTTCATGCTTTGAGTGATACGTTCTCGAGTCCAATAAACAGAAATTAAGACTATCATGTCGTCTAGTTCTTTGCCAAACCGGTTAATTAAAAATACATCACCTTTGTATGATTACTTAATAATCAAAGCTACAGGAGTATGAAAATTATATATAATCGAGAAATACTACAAAAAATGAAACTTTTGAGCTATCCCATTTCTCGCAATTACTTCGTTAGTTAATTTTAAAATTTCGTGTTTTTTCCCGTCGATATCATTCATAATTATAGCTGTTCGAATTGATTTTTTTTTTAGTTCAAAAATATAATTCGTATATCAAAAAACTAAAAGCCAAGCACAAGCACATGTTGTCACAGAAGTTTCCAATGATGTGGGAAACAGCTTTTGTACTTACACTAAACGTGGCAACAGAAATTGTTGATAAACAATTCCTGGCATTACTTGAAACCTGCATATCTAAACAGGTCACTTATTGAATAACTGTCACGGTGTTTGAGCACCACGTGAATTGTAAATGAGCACTCGGTTACTACCTACTACGTTACGAATTATTTTTACTAATCACTTAAAACAGGTTAAAAAAGGCGCTTTTGTAAATGTATTTGAACTAGAGCTTAAGAACTTTTTAGTATACTTAACTAATTTAATGCTATGAATAAAAATTAAAACGAAAAACGCCTGAACCTATGACGAATAAACAATTCTAATTTTTTAAATTAAATATCCGTGTGTAAATAAACCAACATGACAACGTTAACATATTTAATTTTTTAGTTTACATTGGACAAACCATTTATATCATAAAATTTATTTATAATTTTATTATAATTTACGTAATAATGATATATATACGAATCCTTTGTTTGATTAAGCTGAAATTCATAGGTCAATTGTTTTTGAACCTGTCAATAAAAGGCTGTGTGAAACACAACATGAAAGATAGTTTAACGTGGATTCCACACACGTAGTGACAATTAACCAAACAAGTTTCACGATACGCGAATTGTTTACAAATTGCAGCTGAATCTTTGGACGTAGATAAAGCGAAACAGCTTCCACTGACCTTAAAGCGATTATTCAATATCATATTAGTGTAATATTATAAAATAACTATAATTTCAATGAATTTTACATTTTTTTATTGAGTACTTTCTATGAAAGTTAATTAATTGGTCTGACGAGTAAAATATACGTATATATAGTGGTCACAGAAGCAAAGTATCGTAATAAAATTATTACTTGTGTTGTTAACTTCAATTAACACTTCCCTTATCTGTAATTTAATATGAACATCGAATACATCTGTTTTGACATTGTAACATAAATCCTAGACGCCTGACCACAATCCCGATTCGATGTATTTCCGCACCACTTGATAACATCTCAATGTCAGATCAAACCAATGAACAAGGAACACCGGATACAATGACAAAAGCTTGTCTATTTCCATTTGTTTTATTACTCAGGGTATTATTAGCTTCAGGCAAGATCAACGTTATATGAGGTAAACAATGCGGAACGGAACGTAACGGCGGTCAATGAAAGTTAATTATATCTACTAAAAGACGGCGGACAAACGAAGATCGAGTCTAGTTCATGTTTTCCGTAACAATATATTTCACTGCGTTGCATAATTTTGAAAGGAAACTTCGCTGATTGAAAATCTGAGTCTCTACGAATTTAAATTAAGAAATTCATTCCAATTAAACAATTACGGATTAGATTTATCGTCTGATCATACGATGTATGACGTAGACTGGACAGCGCGGGCGCTCATGCAATTACAATTCATTGAGATTGAAACGACGCGTGTCTTGAGACAACTTGACAACTGTTATTGCTTACATCTTGGGTTACAACGCTATAACAATACTATAACGTTGCCTTAATGCGCATCGCATTAAAAATATTATAAACAATGTAACCGTGATCATAAAATATGCAAGAATGTCACGGAATTGACAAATCTTACAGCTGCGTCGAGAACACCGGAATGTCTTTGTGCTTTGTGTTATCAAAAAGTAACTAGTTCTAACATTGAAAGGCAAAAGTATTATGTAATATCTGACAGATAAGATAACGAAAAGCGGTGTAGATAAAGCTTTAAAGGCTAACTATCTCTTTAAAAAGATGTATACCTACTGTGTAATAAACCTCTAAATTCAAAAGCCATAAGATACGAGAGTGAATAATTTAAAACAAGAAATGTCGTGAGTGTGATTGCGGCGCGACGTCGAGCAACGTACGAAACGGGTAAAGATTGTCGCTGTGAAACTGGTTTCCGCGTAAAATTCGCGTTGCCAGTTGCCACGCGGTGCATCAGTCTGCCCTGAGAGCTAAGGTATCGAGGCGAGGGGAGGGGATTTTTAAACGCAGGAGGCGAACAGCGGCCGGTCGACGACCCGCTTGCCCTGCGCACGAGCAAGCATTTGCCTTCAGTGGCCGGTGACTATTCTGACACTTGAAATATAGCCACAAACGAATTAACGATCCATAATCATCTTAGCACATCCTTAATGACGCCATAACCATATTACGGTTAAGTTGTTCGTATTAAGCACCTTAAAGTAGTGAAAAGTATTCTCATTCATGAAATTAAGATTTTAATTATGTATCGTATATTTGACGAAGAAAACAATTGAATTGATTAAGCTACGACCTTCAATCTAGTATATGTTGGACATGCGACAGCGTAGGAACAGGATCGAGAAGATTCAAGGCTGGATCTATTGGTGATGATTTGATTCTAAGATTGTCCACGTCAAATTACTCCCCGTTCCCTTCTGCAATTATTTTAAATTATTTATTAAAAACCAACTTCGATTTAAATATATATGAACAAAAAATACCAATAAAAACGTGGAACCGAAGCGCAGTGTAGGCGTGAGGCAGCCGAAACTTTAATGCGAGGTCAATGATTGAAATGATTTCTAGCGTATCTAAAAGTAATGATGATTTATTTAATATTTTACAATAACCAAATCCACACCGGATTTCATAGACCTAGTATAATTACAAATAAAACGGAGGTCTTAGTGTGTCGTTAAATATTAGATTATTCGAAGGCAATAAATAATACCGTATAATGCCATATTGCGTTCAACGCATGTCACTTGTCATGACACCAATTTTGTATTGTAATTGTTTTAAGTATTGTGCACAAAAGTTAAAGAAAATGCTAGCAATGAAAATTGTTTGAAATTAGAAAATAACTCAAATTCTTCAATGGAAGTGAGCAAATAAACTTCCTCGGCGTAAAATAGAAATGAACTAACGTTTATCTATTAACCACAAATTAGAATATATATGTTGTTGAATAAAATGAGTTATTCTTTTTACAGAGCAATCGTGAATCAAAATGGCTATATTTGGTATGGCATCCGCGGTAGCGGGCTTTGTGAAAGTTCGCTACCTTATCGACAAAGCTGTAATTGACAACATGGTCTTCAGAATGCACTACAGAATCACCTCAGCCATCTTGTTCCTGTGCTGTATACTGGTGACGGCCAATAACCTTATAGGTAAGTGTTATTTGAAAAGTCTAAGTATTGTATGGAGTTGTGTAATTTCATGTCATATTGCCATTTTATCTATACTTAAATTTTTGTTTATTTCCAAAAAAGGCTAAATATTACTCATTTTACTTTTTAATCGTCTTAAGTGTGTTAAATAAAACTAAACCATACATGCATTTTATTATAAGCATATAAAAATAGATTAAATTTTATTTTTGATCACTTAATTTTCATTAAGTACAGACGCGTGGACTTATTTCATTTATTTTGATATCAAATTGACACATCAATTCTTATTTACGAGAGTATACAATTAAATTGCCATAATGCAAAATAACTCAAAAATTAAAACTTTAACGAGGCAGAGAAAGTAAATTAGTATCAAAACAATTTAATTAAAGATACGTTATTTACGCGAGCATCACCAATTTTAAGGAAACTTTTTTCAACTGATTTTAACTTCAATTGTATGACGAGTACCTATTTAACGAAAGGATAGTACTGTCTTCAAATCACTCAATGAGTTGTTTGATTGAGTGATTTCTCTTTACGGTTCCTGTAAACCTCTTCAAACTGTAATTCGTCAGCTGAAAGGCCAGACTAAACAAACTGTCTGGCGTGACGAGGTGAAAATGATTCATTTTCAGTTTCCCGTTCAAGTGATATACTTGTTTGTAACAGTTACCCAAATTGAGACGTCATGAGCAAATTGCTTATACACACAAACATTGAGCCGTCTACGTGCCAAGTTTAAAACCATTGATACGAATCGGGCCACTGAACTATTGCATCGATTTCATTTGACCTTTATCACGAGTGAATAATTTATACATATTTCGCCCAATGAAGTGATTTTGATAAGTTTGTTATAGCTATTGGTAGTAAGTAGGTTGGTTGAGAAAATGCGCTAAGTAGATAGTTAAGAATACAGTTATTAATCTCTAGCAAAAACCAGTTCAATAGCAGTAACAAAGAGTCATACGAAGACAGGATTTCTATCATTTTAACGTTTTAGTTCATTATTTATCTTACGAGAAGTAGGGCAAATAAAGGCTAAAGGATGATATAATCACATCAATTACAGGTAATTTTATAATGGCTGTTTTGTGAACGTTTGCTAATCTGTCTTTATTTACAAATTAGGTATTAATTATCTTTATAATTAAGTATTATCTGGCTTCATTCACTGTGTATCCAGTTGTATTGCAATCATGCAACCTAATTAATTTGTGAATATAGAAAGTTTACCGGGTTATAGCTTTTAAATTTTAATGACATTTGAATGACGCTTCATGACATTACTATGAGTTTTTATTTGATAAAATATAACTACATCTAAAAATCTAAAATATGTAGATATCATAGAAATCGTTGAAATTAGAAATTGTTGCATTAGTTAATTGGGAAATTAACTATACAGAAATTTCTTTGGCGTGTTAGTGTTCCCATCAATTTATTACACAATAGAAAGAAGTTAACTAAGGTTCAAATTACAAAAGTATTAACTATTACAGCAACGTTGTATTTCGTGTCTAGGCAACACGTTTGCATCTGCTCCCAGGTGGCAATAATCAGTACGATAACAGTTGTTGCTGACTTATCGAAGTCTCGTTGCATATAAACATGTTATTATAAGCTTATGTATTTACCGTGTTATTAAATTACGTTTACAGAGTAGGTACATTCAACATCCACTGGGTACATAACCTTGGGTATTAAAAAAAATGTTAAAATCATAAATGTGCCATTATCAGACTTTTTCAAATTTAAAAGACCTACCGAAACTAATATTTTTTGCAGATTTTAACAAATATCTTCTATGCGCAGACATCTACTTGTTAAAGTCCTTAAAGAATTTAAAAAAACTTTTCTTACTAACAATAATTGTATTGATACTATTTAAGCCGACTTCTTTTAAAATTTTAAACAATGAACTTCAACATTATTGTTTCAATATTCAAGTTTCATTTTATGTATTGAAAACATTCGAAATATTGTGATCTTTTAAAGAAGCTTAAATATCCTTTTACCTGCTCGGGGCCTTTGAGCTTAGTCATAACCGACGTCTGAATTATTGCTCCTAAATTCTGTGTCGAATGATCGCAGGCTTCGACAGGTATTTCCACACGTTAGACAATACTTCGTAAATATTTTTTATAAACCTTTTAAAGGAGTAAGATTACTGCAATAATACTATTTCCATATTATATACGAGTGTAATAATATCTTTCAGCTCACATCTCGAATTTAAAATTTTAATAATAAAATTATGGATTTTTATAAAGATCAACTTTCCTTATCATATAAGTGGACCTCGCGAACTTGGTATCGCTTCAGAGAATAAACTCTTTTAGATAACTTCAAGTCATCTTAAACATCACTCCATAGAAAATGTACGAGGAAACGAATTTTCTTTATAAACACTTTTTCGTGAATTTTTACATATTTTTAATAGTTATTCTGCTATTTTCGAATTAGATGAATTCAACAAATCAGTTCTTCAGGTATAAATGGTGTAAATAACCTGACTTTGTTTTATATATCTAAGTGATAAACTGAAATTTGGCGCTCACTTTCTTCACTTTAAATATACATAATAATTAATCAATAATCTTTTAATTTTGGTTATTGATGTAAGTGTTCAAGATTTTTTTACTCGACTGCGGCGAAGCCCAAAAGTGTTATCTTATGTCTGTTTGTACATAAAAAAAATTCGCAGTCTGATTTTTTATTGGCAAAAAAGCTTTTGTTAGTATGACAACTAATGTAGTATCGAAATATCGCCAAAAGGATTAACTTGATTCTGCACCTGCACATAAATGTAAACTTTATCGTCTGAAGTTTGCCCTGACCCACTAAGTGACGTTCCACTTCTGCAGAAATGATTTTCAATGCACTATTAACTTTTAATGTAATAAAAACTAAGTGATGCGAAGAAATCACACAAGATCCATCAAAGAAAAATTTATATACACCTAAATTATTGGCATGCAATAATTTAGGTGTATACTATAGTATTGTAATAACTTTTAAATTGACTAAAAATTACATTTTAGTGAATATGTAGTTACGTTTATTGTACGACGTAGGAAACTAGATGCAGAAATATGACATGATACAATGGTGGACTAAAACTTTTACACATATGTCCTAAAACACTAATCAAACATATTAATCGCCCATATAAGTTAAAATACAAATTATTATATGTACTTAGACACGATGTTATGTTCATCGCAGCTGGCGAGAAATAGGTGGTAATTAGAATTGTAATTGTTTTTAATCGGTTTATAAAGATGAAGGATTTACCTCGACCTTGATACGATCACAACTATTGTATACCATTCCATTCATTCATATACATATTTTCATGAAAACTGAAAATTCCATGCTAACAGAAAGTATTTATTTTCCTAAGTATTCCTTATTTCTTTTCTTTAATAAAAAACATAATCATTACTTTGCAAATACTGGTTAATCAATACATCTCTATAAGATAATTCGTTTTGCTAATAAGGTATGTGAACTTTTCATATACGTGTGTATTGAGTAATAATGGACCTAATTAGATGGTAACTGCTCCAACTATTCTAATTGGTAGTCGGGCAGTTAATAGCATGTGACTGGAAGACACCCGAGACATTGTAATTAATGCCATATTGCATTTCCTATTTCTTGGGTTACCTACTTTATCATTGTTAGTTTAGAACTAGTACTTAAAGTGCACACTCCATATTAAAACTGCATCCCAGTTTTTAAGGCTTGTAAATCACTCTTTTTATTTCTTCTGTCTATTACTAGGATTTAAAATAGTTTTTGTTATTGCCAATGTCTTGATTTTAAATCAAAAACAGATTGTTTAGCTTAACTTAGCAATGATAAAATGCTCATGTCATCACACAATATACGTATATACATTAATGATTGTATAGTTACTCATAAACATATGCAACACCATCAGTGTCCTTTACGTTAATCGGGCTGCCTTTATATGTTTATTAAGCCCACAATCGAATTGTTAACAAGTACTCCCGTAACCCCTGGTTGGGCATATGGCAGACACATGACTGCATCAGTTTCTCAAGTCCATAATTATAATAATTTAATTCAGTTAATTACGGCTAATTATAATAAATTTGATCTTTATAAATACAAGTTACACTCGAGCTATTTCTCTTAGTTTTAACGAGAATTTTTAGAAGTATAGTACGCGTAGAAAGGAACTTTTAGTAACGTGTATCGTAACTAAACTAATGGCATTACTACTGATAACTGATAAAGCGCGTCAGTATTCGACGTCACGCTACCAATTGGTTCCCATGTAACTCATCCAATGTCACAACCCATATTGTAATCACATACAATTACTATAGTAAATGAAATATGTACCTCTTAAAATATATTTGGAATAGCATTATTACTAAAGAAATTCTTAGTAGTTAGCATTTACTGAATTTGATTCTTTTGTTTATCTTGCTTAAGAATACCGCAAAAGATACTTAGGTAAATTTTGAAATTCTATTGTTAAATTTATTTCAATGAATTTAGACCCTTTTTAAGTGTTATCCTCAAGCCACAAAAGCCATTGTTATACGAACATGAAGGAGCAAAAAATCTTTATCTTTGAAAATAACCATTTTGCCGTTTTCTTAATTTACAAAAATATTTTTTTCAACACAATTTATGACTGTTGCCCTCACCTGCATAGTATTAGATAAGTCGAGCCTTTGGAAACAAATACCCTCTCGCATTTATGAAAATATTAGACGGAATAAGTTTATTTTTGTTTATTTGAATAGCCTTGGTAAAGAGCAAGGTGTTATTGAGTCACGGCCGCGATTGTTAACAGGTAGGGGCAGATGCAATATTGTATCACCATTAGTTCATCCGTTTACGGAAGCCAGGCCGAGGACGCATGGGAAATTAAACAAGCTCAAGTGCATCGCACATTTCTTTTGTTTCCTGCCGCAAAATTTAATGATTATTTACAAAAATGTGTAATAAAATTTAATCTCCATACAATTCGCTATATTTTCAAAAACAAAACTTTGTTAATTAAATCTAGATGTTATAGTTTACAACAAAATTCCGCCTGTGGCTCGACTATCTCGATCCATTGTAATCTTATATTTAACTATATTCAGTAGAGTTTATTGTAATCTGAACAACGAAGCTTTCAAATGGTGAAATAATTATTTAAATCGGCCAAATAGACTGAGTTTATCATTTTGAAAAAATCAATCTAATAATTTTAGGTTCAGGAAAATTATTAAGGTGATTTTTTCACAGCCATGCATCAGTTGTCTAACATCCATATCCACTTTCCAGGTGACCCGATATCCTGCATCAATGACGGTGTTATACCAAACCACGTGATCAACACGTATTGCTGGATAACGTATACATTTACACTACCCAACAATCCCGCCGGCAAAGGAATTTCGCATCCCGGACTGGGCAACGAATTTGGCGAGGAGAAGCGGCATCATTCCTACTACCAATGGGTGCCATTCATGCTTTTCTTCCAGGTAGATTGTTTTTAATATTTAGTTGTGAAAAAACAAGTGAAATTAAAAGATTAAATAAACTGTCTATAATGCTTATAGATATAAAGTAGATATGTATGTGGAAACTATCCCATTATGCGATTTTCAAATAAAACACATCTGTAGCTTTATTGTTAGTATAACCAAATTTTTTTGTGAATAGGTCTTATAAAACAGAGGCATAATTATTTTCCCAATGCTATTCATGAGTAACAAAAATCGAAGTAATTTTTATAAAGAATGTTGTTTTTTATGCATTTTTAATGTATATTTACAGGGGGTATTATTTTATCTTCCACACTGGATCTGGAAGAACTGGGAAGAAGGAAAAGTTCGCATGATCTCCGATGGAATGCGAGGAACATTGGCGACCATTGACGATAGCAGATCCAACCGCCAGGTAAGGGGCACTAAAACCCAAAACTTAAGGATAATACCACTGTTTAGACTCTTTTAAAATATTCTTTGTCCCATTTAATTTTTTCTTCTAAAATTCTATTGGAGTTATAAATAGGTTTGTCAAGTAATTATTTTTATTCCAACCAATATTCATACACAGCTGCTTTCCTGGCTTATCAAACGCGTATTATCATAATTGCCGTGACCGCAATACTGCCCATATAACTCAGCTACTCGGAGGTTAGCCAAGCTAATAGTCATGCAATAGCTTACAATAACTTGGAGAAATTCTCCAAGAAACAAAAACATCGTTGTCCCTGATCATTTGTTAGTTATGTTAATATACTCTTTGATACACAGGCAGAAGACTCATCAATTGGTACAATTGAGATAAGGCTAATAAAACTTCATGTTCTTAATAATTGACTCTGTATAGTGTAGCATAAATTCCTTACAGTTTAATATTGAACAGGATTCTTTGTAATTTCAGAGTCGATTAGTTCAGTATCTTATCGATACTCTACATATGCACAACACGTACTCATTTGGATATTTCTTCTGCGAGGTCCTAAATTTCATCAACGCTGTAAGTATTTTTGCATAATTACGACTTGTAAACAGAATCGTGTCAATTAAAATTTCATAAATATTTTTCAATTTTATTTTAGGTTGGAAACATATTCTTCCTAGATAAATTCCTTGGTGGAGCATTCTTGACATATGGAACTGATGTTGTAAGATTCTCTAATATGAACCAAGAGGACCGAACAGATCCTATGGTAATTTCTTATATAATATACTGCGTAGATTAATTATTTTTGAAAAAAGGTATTGAGTTAATGATTATTTATATCTTTCAGATCGAAGTATTTCCAAGACTGACCAAATGCACATTCCACAAATTCGGAGCTTCTGGAACTATTCAGACGCACGACTCTCTTTGTGTCCTCGCTTTGAACATTCTTAACGAAAAAATATTCATTTTCCTTTGGTTCTGGTAAGTAAACGACTCAGCCAATATTACTTAACATATACAGAGTACAAAGGTTAATGAACTAAACAGAGTCATTGTTTACAAATATTGCTGTTTAATTGCAGGTTTATTATTCTGGCTGTGGTTTCTGGTTTGGCCTTAGTTTACTCAGCTGCTGTCATTCTCTTACCGACTACACGTGAAACGATTCTCAAGAGACGCTTCCGATTTGGAACACCTAACGGTGTTGAGGCTCTCGTTAGAAAGACTCAGGTATGCATAAATAATTTTACATGTACTTTTTTATGCTAATTTACTCAACATAAAATCGATACGTAAATTAGCTGTAATTTTTTTTGACAATAAATTAGATATTATTTTATTTTACAACATATCTCAGGGGTAAAATTAACCTAATTGAGATTTTGCAATAACCGGTTGTCGTGAATTACTGACTCGGTTATGGAATAACCATTTGTGTTTCAATTTACTCAAAAACCCATTTAAAGGGCTTAAAAGAATAATTTTATGTTTAAATCATTATAATTGATGTAAAGCACGATAATTTACGTCACGTAATTTATTTACAGGTTGGTGACTTCCTCCTTCTACATCTCTTGGGTCAAAACATGTCCCTCCGCGTATTCGGAGAAGTGCTAGATGAGCTAGCGAGGAGACTGCATTTCGGGTCAAACCCACCTTCGGCACCATCCACTATTGAGATGGCACCTATCTATCCTGACATTGACAAGTACTCCAAGGAGAGCGAGACGTAAGCAGCTTTAATAAGCCCAAATACTCTAAGATTCCAATACATACTTTAGGATAAATTCTCATTCCTTGCAAAACAACCACTACATTTTTATGAAGTAGGAATTGGAATCTTAGGAAGTACATACTTATTTTATAGGGTTTAATTTCCAATATAGATTTTCAAAATGTATTCACAATCATTTTTGATGCGTTCAGCCTTTTATTGGCAAGTGGCTATTACTACAACTAGCGTATGTACCTACGTATCGAAGTGTGTGGTATGAGCAGCTGTTCACACCATTCCATCGAAAATAGCAATTCATGACATTCCTATCTTAGGTAGACGATACATCAGAAAATACAAGTTAAATTGCCTATTTCTTAAATTATAAGTTAGTAAAGTAAGTAATTAATAACATGTTTTGTGATTTATCAAATGTGCTGATATGAATGTTGAGCAATTCTAAATCAGGGTAGCGCATAATTGTTTGGTGACTGAGGTATAAAAGAAAATGTTTGGTGGTTATTGACTATTTAGATAAACTCAACAAGACAATTTTTTATAATGTTTAGAAGTGATAACAGATAAATTTAAGTATATATGAAATTAATAATGTATACTGTATACTAAAATGTAGGTTAACTGTATTATTTTCCCCTTTACTTATATGTCTCTCAAGTTTACAAGAAACAAAATTTGCTAATGGCAATAAGTCGGCGTTTGGGTAATCGGGCTATATCTATTAATAAAGTTAAGAATTTTTGACATGAGACATGGCGTAACGCGCATTTTTATAAGTTAAGGGGTTCTTTATTAAAAAAGACAAGACAGTCATTGTTGGAGTACAAAGAAGTGTTGTGCATGGACACCTTGACTTGCCTTATTGGGTATCTGATGATTTATTTTGATATTATTTAGTTTAAGTAGAGGTGCAAGTTGTTGTGTCAAAATATTTTTATACTCGCGTTATTTACTCGAAACATCGTGCCATTGTAGACAAAATTGTGGCTAAAAATTACCAGATGTGCATTTTTAGAGAAAAATTTATATGAATGCTCGTAAAAAATTAGAACCAATTTTTTGTATTCGTCTTTATAACTAGTTTAAGACTTTTCAGTCAAATTAGCCATATTCATAATAATAAGCATTAGATTGTATATGCGTCAATTGAATCTGGCCAACAATTTCTTCCATATTAATAGACTAAGTTAAGCATAATGGGTCTCCCAGTATCCTTTACAGTAAGTAATGCAAGGCTAAGATTATAAAATACATATTATACAATGAATTTTATTGTTTCTGTTTTGAAAATCTCGTTTATCATTCCTACTATAGCTTCTAATGATAGACTGTGAATTTATATAATTGTATGCTATAATTTTGGTTATATTTTCTTTTAAATTTTTGAAAAACTACTTTTATTTACTATTAATCTTAATATGTATATAAAATTCTCATGTCACAATGTTAGTTACCTTACTCCTCCGAAACTGCTTTACTGATTTTTACCAAATTTTATATGCATATTCAGTAGGTCTGGGATCAGCTACTATCTATTTTTCATACCCCTAAGTGATAAGGGTAGCCCACCCCAAAAATTCATATGGCAAAACAACATTTGCCGGGTCAGCTAGTATTAATATAATTTTAATATATTTTGTAATTGCAACCATCGGATACATTTAATGTAGACTTAGACTTTGAGCAAGTAGTCAGAGTAAAAATATATTATAATAAAAAACAAGTACAACTTTATTCAAGATGCATACGATACACATGTTACAACTGTACTAACAAGTAGGTGATTAAATCTTTAACAATTCTGTGTAATGTTGTATGTACAATACAACACATTACGCAAATATGTATATCCATTTATTTCTTGTGTCTTAGCTATTTTGATGGTGAAACTACTGACTGCAACGGGATTGTAATACTGTAGAGTGTAGAGTATAAAGAGGTCAAATCTCTGTCTGATTCAATGATCCCCAAGAACCATCGAGGTAAACACATTGACTCTAAAGTTTATTCAAAAAAACAACAAGGATATGAAGATTTAAAGTAGTACTTACCGATTTCCCCAATCGAGTTTAGCTACGAGTTTGAGCCGCAGTGCCCTTGTTTGATCTTGGGTTAATGTACCAGTAAGTAACGCTCGTCGGCCACTTAGCAATTCACGCATCACTTTTGCTACAGCACTGAATCTATAGGTTTCCCGCTCCTGAAATATTATAACACATATATGAGTAAAGAAATAATCTATTAAGACAATTATATTTGGCATGGGCCACTTTGATTTCCTCATACACTTTTTGTTTTTCTGACCTTGCTATGCTTGCGTGGATTTGCAATACTGTTTTATTACTAGGGTAGTAAAAATGGACAGAAAAAAGTATCTCTATTGTTTAATTCTCACTTTACAAAGCTAGAGCATTTCTCAGAAAACTGATTGAATTGATTGGAAATCCCCTTTCTACCAAGGACTTTCAAGCTACACAAGATAAGCCAATACTTGCATATTATAGTCCATAGTAGACCGCCTCCTGGGACTAGTGGTAAGCGCGTAAGCGTTACAACCGAGAGGTCCTGGGTTCGATTCCCGGTGGAGATAAAAAAAACTTGGTCTGGCAGGACATAGAAGGCTGATCACCTACTAGTCCCTAAATAAAAAATCGATCAGTGAAACAGATGTCAAATGCATCTGCCCCATACCCCACTAGGGGACACGGGACTTCACTTTTTATAGTCCATAGTGATCTTAATAAACATACCATAATAATATGTAATTTTTCTTGAAATATTAGAAATTTTTCTTTAGAAGATCCTCTAGAATCATTCGCATCATAGTGGCATACTTTACAATTATTCTTATGTTGAAGTGTAATAAAGCTTTTGTAGTAGAGCTAGCAAATTCCTAAGCCAGCATTTGTATTTGTATAGATTGTAAATATGTAATGTATAAATTATATAAACTATATTTACAAATACATAAATAAAATTAAAACTACCTAACTAAAACTTCCTCCTACTTAAGTTGATAGGTACTCATCAAACAATGAGTTTATTTTTGTTTAAATATTTTGCTGAAATTCCTAAATAAGTTATTATAATGCTAATTTATTATTCAGCACATATTACAGTGTATGAAAAACAAAATCATGCAGAATATGTAATATAGAGTAGATAAATACTCATATTGGCACTGTCGGTAACTAATTTGTAATCTATTATACACAAATGTAGACATAAAAATACATACAACATAAAGTTTCTTCCAAAGACGGGCCCATTCTCTAAGAACACAGGCAATTTCTCGGATAAGTGGATCATCTTTAAGCTCTGCCACTGCTGATATGCCAGAGCCTTTGACGGTACATGGTCGGATTGTTACTACACAAAATGGAAATATACCCCATGCTGATCTGTTTTTGGTACTGAAACCCCTGAACCACCCTAAAAAAGATGTCCAAGTTTTTTATTATTCCAAAAAGATACTTTGAATATGATTTTCTTGTATGTTACCAAATAATAAATGAAGTCTTAATAAATAATAACAATTGCTTTAAACTAAAATATTATACGCTTCACAGGTAAATTACCTTCATTCTCTTCAAGAATTTGCACAGTCTCTCCAATTTCTAATGGTAATCCTGATCTTACATCTGCTTTCCAATTGTATACAACTGAAAATGATTTTTCATTTGTTATATTTGAAGATTATACTTAGAATTTTACTAATTTACATGGTGATTAAGAAGAAAATGGGTACCATGGATAAAGCAAAATGTAATACATGAGAACTAAAGCGAGAGCGGAAGTCAAACAAATAAAAATTTATAGTAGAATTTCTGTATTCTACCTTTCTTTATTTTCTGTTTATATGAGAAGTTTTTCTTAACTACTAAATATTGTAAACAATTATTGGCACTAAGAAAGAATGCATTAGATAAATAAACTCTGAAGTACTCGTCCTAGTTTATTTTCGGAAGCTAGTCATATTTTAAATTCATATCAGGCTCATAACATTTCCTGTAATTGTGCAGGATGATAAACTGATAGAGACAAAACGTCAAACTTACCGACTCCAAGTTTAGGAGTTTTTAAAGGTATCCACATTTTGTTGCACTTACTGCGCCCGCACTATATTTATATTTTTACTAACATATTGTAAAACATAATTCATATAGGTATAACATTAAACAAAAAACATTTTAGTTCTAAATTCTAATATCGACAGCCGATCTCGTATGGACCACAAACTACAAAGACAAATTATACATTACTGATTACATTGATGATTGAACAGTGATGATCATATACAATAGTACTCTGTGATGATGAGTTAACACTCTACTAATTTAGAGCGCGTCCGCACAGCGATGTTTCACCGCGCGGATAATATTCGGCGATCGGAGATACACCTAGTACCACAGAGCAACGAATTTCAGTCGCTCGCGCGCTACTAGAGGAGCCTTTCTCAACACATTTCATACAAAACAACGTATCAGCGGGCGGCACAGTAAGTTGAGGTTTTGGGTTTCAAGGTAATTCTAAAATATGCAAAAATCTGCAATTTTTTTTCTTAGCTGTGATATGTTACATCAGAATTTTGTTTATTAATCTATTTAATGTAATTATGGCACCATATCACTGCACACTGGGGCATTTTTATGTTTTTTTTTACATGTTTACACTACAACGGTCGACTTGCAAGTATGCGACTTTCGCCTACAGAGCCGGCCCAGCTAGACACGCGGTATTATTATTAGTTTCGTCTCTAGGTGCGGCGCGAGCGATTCCTTGCTCTGTGCCTAGTACGCACTGCGAATAAAATTTCGCGCGATTTTTGTTACTTGTTCCCAACTGAGACGCACGTTTAAGAACCACCGAACTAAAATTTATATACGTATATAAAATGAAACTATGACATGCAAACTCTGACTTCTTAATGGTAACAAGAAGACGCAAAACTGAATTGTTAAAAACTAAAAATTAAATTAATATCGTTCATATAAATTGTGTTTTCATGGTGCTTTATAATAAGCGAGCGCACGTTATGATTAATCGCACGAATTCAGTTACTCTATTCTCTCTATCTCCAGAACTATATTATCTACCTTATTTATTTTAGGTACTACCATATATGACCCTTTTAACGTTTTATAAAATGATATATAAATCATCAATATAAACTTATAATATTTCATCGAGATATAAGATCTAATTTGGACGCGTAAAAAATAACGTGTTTTTGTTTTTCTCTGTTGATAAGTTTTGCTCCATAATATCAAATAGGTATATGGCTTAGATTTTCGTGAAATTTTGTGAAAAGCTTGACTATATCAAACATAATAAAATTAAAATATAAGAATTAGTATATATTTAATATAACATGGACTTCTGTATCGCTAAAGCAAATTGATAAAAGTTTTTTCAATTTTTGATTTTTTAACTTCAATATCTCTAAATCTATAAATCAAATTATCTTGATTCTTATTTTTTATTGTTGAAAATTTAATATTAAATTTAAAAACATATAATTCATCGATGAGGATTCATATTTCATAGAGTTATAAGCAAATAAGAAAGACGCGGTCGCGCGAATTTTAGCGATTTCTCGCATGATTGTTATTAAATTCCGTTGCACGACTGAACGAAACGCGCGAATTTTATTTCGCAGTGCGGACCTAGCCATACAACTTGATACTTTACGAAAAATTCGGGCGAAAATAAATCGCACCACAGCACGTTCAATTTGTATCAAATCACAGATTTTATTTTCGCGCGAATTTTTTATCGCCGGTACGGATACATCCATAAGATTCAATGTGTTACAGAATTGCGGAAAATAATTCACGCGGTGAAATATCGCTGTGCGGACGCGCTCTTAGTCTCTACTCTCTATAGTTCTACAGTACAGACTACAGTCTAACTACCTAATGTCTATTAAATATATATATATATATATATTTTATGAGACAATAAAAAATATTATCTATTTAAAGAAAAGAAAGATCATGAATGAAGATCGCATGCCAGATGACAGTTAACATATTCCGACAGTTCACAATTGCTAATAATTAGTACTTACTAGTTTGTGGCATTCTGTCTCTGTCATTCTGTAATCTGTGGTTGATTGCAATAAATTGTTGATAAATAATTAAATACGTTCAAACTTCAAAATATCTTCAAAACAACTAATTTTATTTGGTATCTTTCTACTGAGTTACTGATTTTTATTATATTATTTAATTTTTTAATTTTTTTAAAGAATGGCTGACGATTTTATCCCCCTCAATCAAAGCACACCTATTCAAGATCGATGGAATGCGCGAAACCAAAACCAAAGCTATCACAACGTTCATAATCAAAGTAGTAATAACAGACGTAACCAGAACTGGAAGAATAATAAATCGCGCAGTAGCAGTAGTTTTGGGGTATAGTCGTAAGAGTTTATTATTGCGTCAGTTCTTATTGTACCTACTTGTGAATAATATTTTGTTTTGTGCATATATAGAAAATGTTTATTATGTTAATTATAATATGTAGCTCTTAATTACATTAATCTGTAACTAATTTGCATTTTCAGAGTGAAAGTATCAGCAGCTACACTAAAGCAAGTATTGATGCCTATCTACATCCCTTAATGTTGCAAGATCCATGGGCAAATCTTCGCAGTAATAATTAACTAAGAGATACATGTTAGTTTTAACTTACAGTAAAAACTTGATTATCCAGCCCTCAGTTATCAGGACTACCAACAACGACCAATTATATTAAATATGTACATAAATAAGTGCATACATTGTATGTTAGAAAATGTATCTCTTAATAACATCTTAATAAACATTGATTTTCGTTGATATATATTTGTTGTTTTTAATAACAAATAATAATATTATGTACTACATATGCATACTGCTTTTCGGCAATTATCGAATCATCCTTATTTTCCATTGTCCGAATGCCTAACGATAACAATTAAGTCTGGTTAATCGAGTTTTTACTGTATAGATATGTACTGTATTACAATATGTCATATCCATTGATGCAATTATTGAGTTGAAAGTTTGTTAAAATAATGTTACCATTCTTTAAATGTTTAAATGAAATGCTCCTGCAATATGTCTCATAAAATATTGAAATACAATAAGCCTCTGTATAATATCAATACTTTTAATAGTTTTTCATTTTTAAAATATATTTGATTTTGTTACATTACAGTGTGTGTCAATTAACAATTTTATTTTCTGTTACTATTAGCATGTAATTACTATTTACTTGGCACCTTAAGAAAATAAATATTGTGAACTGTAATGTTTGATATGCAAGGTGACAATATGTTAGTTTTATATGTACCTATATTTTTTCAATAATAAATTATATCAGTTTAAAATAAAATTATTGAATAATAATAATTGTTTCACTTGAAATCAGGATTTCTACAATATAATCTAGAAAATGTATTAACTACCACAACCTGATATTCTACCTAACTATAAAATGTACAAATTCAATACAAGTCCAAAAGTAGTTTCCTGTTTGATTTTTAAAGCAATTAAAAATTGAAAATAATTAATTGATGATTTTCGAATACTTTTTACCTATGCAATGAAATAATAAGCAATAAAACAAATTTATTTAGTTGGAATGCCACAGAATGGTGATCACCTTAATCCTGTTAAAAATGTCTAGTGAATCATTTAAAAAAACAATATAATTTAGTAAAATATACATTGTAATTATAGCCCATTACTTAATTAAAATTTTATTGCCGTGCACTCATGTTTTCTGTCCGATTTTGGTATCATTAAAAATCCAATCAACATGTCAATCAAGATACGAAACGACATTTGAATTGGTCAATTATAATAGGGGTGGCTATTGAGATATGGGGTGGGTGAGACATGGTAGGTATGTACTTACTATGTTTGGTACCTATGATGTAGATATTAGGTATGGACTAGGGTATATTTTACGTATTCTATTTTGGAGTTTGGATAAAGTGGATGGGTAATATTTATTTTTTGAGTTAGTACTTCGGTATTTATTTATATATAACCGCCTCCTTAGCTAATTGGTTTACGCGTCTGCGGGATAAACCCGAGGTCCTAGATTTAAATCCCGGGGGGACAAATAAATGTTTCGGTTGGGTAGGTACAGAAAACTGATCACCAATTTCTTTACAGGCATAAAGAAAATGATCAGTGAACAGATACAGAAATGTGTCTGTCCCATGCCCCACTAACGGTTTACGGGAATTCACTTACACTGTTAGGTAAGTATTTGTTATAATGGAACAACATACCTACTCTATCAATCTATCCTCTGAAGAATGATTATTTTTTATTGAATGCTATTGGAGGATACGTAAATCCTTGTTTAAAAAATATTTATTTGAGTACCTAATACCGTTTTAGTATGAAGGTATAACATACAAACTCGCTTACAAACTTATTAATTTACTATTAAAAAAATAATAGAAACCACACTAAACATAAATACCTACACAACAACTACCGAATCAAGCATAGTTTCCCCATTTAAGACTTGAACGGTCCCATTCTAAGAACTAGTGAATGCTCCTTCTAAAAACGATTATAGAATAAAGACAGTCGGCAACCAAAGTTCTATTTCGAAATTAAGGACTTTGTCTTGGTATTCTATGGATGGGCCCATTTTTCAAGAAAATGTAAAACAGAGCAGTTTTGGTAAGATTTTTTCTATATAGTTTGCTGAGTAGGTATAGTTACACAATTTTATTCGGTAATTACACATTACCTTATTCTCATCGACTGATACTGTATAATTTCTAAAACTTAAGCACTAATATTGCTCTAGTTCCTATACTAAAATATTACCTATTCTTCTTCTCTTCTTCGAACTTCCAATAGGTACTCTTGTAGAATTTTGGTAAATACCTACCTACATAATACTGTGTTATACGATAAGAAAATGAATTTTCGTGTTTATTTAAACTTAAATAAAAAATATATAACATAAGAAAAATAAAAACATGTGTCCGGTTATACTTTATTATAACAGTACCTATTATAGGTACTTCTTACAGTCACATAAGTAATATAAGTGAAAAGAATTAGGAAATTTCGAATTATACACAACTGAATGAATATCGGCAGGATTATAGTGCGTACTATGCAGATGACAGGATAAATTCATCAGAATAGTGATAACAAATATGAAAACCATAGTCCATAAGCTCGTGCAAAAAGATCATTGAAATTCAATTAATTTCTACGAGGCGAGTGGACGCTCGAATGAAAGTTCGTTTCGGCGCTTTACCACCCCACATGCGGTTTTGTTTCCCCTTTGTACGGTCCGACAAAAAAACCCAACGTAACTCGGCGACATGTTTGACTTTTGACTATTATTTTTAATCTGTGAGCGACGAGTTCCTTAGTGCCGCATAAGCTGTGCTCGTTGTGGTGGTTTTTATGAATCGTTGTTGCAATTTTGTGAGTACCTTGGTTTGGTGGTTTGAGAATAAAGTGCTTGCTTGCACTTTAATATTTTTTTTATTAAAAATGCATACGAAGCTTCAATTTTTAGAGTAGATTCTATAATACTTCAAGATTAAGAAATAGTGTAGCTCGCTGTTGAATATAATATCTGCTATTCAAATGCATTTTAATTTTATGCTACGTCCGCTTCATTTTGGTCATTATGACCTTATAATGTTCTCCTGCTCCAACGTGTATAGATTGAGTAGGTCATTAGACACATGCACCAACATCCCACGGAAGTAACTCGCACCAAAAAATGTAATCGATCGCCAAAAAACTAACCCACATACGCACTGGCAGCGTAGTCGGAATTATTAATCGCGAGGAGTAAAATGTAGGGGGTATGTGGGTGGTAAGATGTTACCAACAAATCGCTTGAAGTGATAAAATTCCGTTAAATTTGTGCTTTACGCTGTAAACTTAAATCCATGCTAAGTGCAGCCATTATGCAAGCTTTGTTAACCTTAGCCAATAATATGTATTAGTAATTAGGAGATTAATTAGTAGCCCGAGATTATTACAAAAATATAGGGTATACATATTTTATTCATAACTTCCCTATTTTTGTATAATCCTTGTAATATTGAGTGCCTATTCATAATGATTAGTGTTGGAACTTACTTATAACGACTCTACAAAATTAATTATAATATCCAAAAGCTTAGATTATTGAAAACAAAAATTATGAAAGACATGGAATTAGCCGTACATGGTTGAAAGGCTGATATTTGCAATTAGGATTTTCTCCTTATTCCCTGGACTTAAGAAACTGTGAAAGCGGCTTTCCTTCAGTGCATTGTGCTGCAAGGGTTAGGTGGAATAGGCGCGGCCGAAGGCGCATGCGCGGGCGGGCAGCGGGCACTCCGCAAGGAAGGTCCGCGGGCTCCGGCCGCGTTGACGCGCCCGCGATGCGCGAAGTGCCGGCGTCGCGGCCGCTTCCACAAGCGCCGCGTTAATCGCACCGATGCAGTGGCGAAAATTGACCAGGTTGAAATCTTCGCCGGGCGGACAGTCGCGCGCTCGGAGGATGCTCTGCTGCGGCCGCAGGAAGGTATGCGATACGATCGATAGCGCGCGCCGAAACCTTCGTCCCCCGGCCCGGACGCCGACTTCGTTCGACGACCCCGCTAAGGCCTCTTGTAGACTCTCTGGACGTAAGAATGGTGCCGGACACTATTGTTCTTTGAAATTTTTTACATAATATTATCTTTTTATCAATAAATCATCAAAATCATAGAAAGTAGCATACTTCAACCGTTGAGCAGTTAAAGCTTTTAAACTCTTTAAAATTATAAAATCAAATATTTGTCTCTAAATACGATTATCTATAAATTCTTTTATACGTCCATGTAAATATAACCATGATATCTCAAAGAATGTGCCTATAGCGCCATCTTGTCAATGTTATAGGATGCGCTATAAATTATGCTCCTAAAATGTACCCGTTCAAAAGAATTATAAAAATATTATATAGATAAGTATTACATATTTTAGTTGTGAAATGTTGAAATTCTCGAATAAGACGTCTATTTATCCGTGTAGCATCATCTTGTTGATTGTAGCACCGTCGTAGCGATTTCGTAGCACTCCTTATAATTAATGATTATTTAAATTTATAGTGACATGTTGAAAGAGCTCCGACTTCAAATTTTAATTCTTTAACATATTCTGTAGACCCTCGCGTATATGGCAAAAGTAAATATTCGATAAGCTTAAATGATAGAAAAGAATTCTAGAAAGATAAACGCTCTATGCCCACTAGAGAATTGGAGATTTCGCTTATAGCTTAATGTCTTACACTTATAAATTCGTCTGTGGAATCAAATTAATGAAATAGCGTGTACACGTTTCAAGATTAAAAGCGTAAAACCGTTACAAAGATATTTACGTTATTTGGTAGGATTAGAATAGGTTAGTCGTTAAAATACTTTTTAGCTCATTCATTTTGCCGGTCACGAATACGGAAAAGTGAATGAGCTAATTGTGATTGATATAACTGACCACGCTTTTGAAAACTAGAAAAAAAGTATGTCAAACATCAAAAATGTTTCTTCTTCATATCAAGCGGCCTGAAGAAGAAACATTTCTGTCTGTATCACTAATGGAAACTTCCATGGAAAATTTTAATTACGTTGTTTATTATGTCTTTGCTTAAATTATACTTTATAAAATTTGCATTTATAACGTTACGTGGGTTATTATATAAAATATAATATAAGTAATACAAGTGCTGACTGACGTCATTCAATATTGAACTCAATGACATCATACTCAAAAGTGGCTCTTAACTGATATCATTCTGACGTTTTATTACGTTTAGACTTTAAGAACCACTAGGTCCAAAATCTTATATATAAAATTCTCGGGTCACAATGTTAGTTACCTTACTCCTTCGAAACGGCTTTACTGATTTTTACCAAATTTTATATGCATATTCAGTAGGTCTGATAATCGGCTACTATCTATTTTTTATACCCCGAAGTGATAAGGGTAGCCCACGCCAAAAATTAATATGGCAAAACAACGTTTGCCGGGTCAGCTACTTATAATATATACTAGACAGTTTATTTATAAATACAGTCATTTTCTCTTATAATATCTATTCAAATTATATATTACCGACGTCTATAGACTGTAGATGTAATCTGTATTGTAGACATTTGAAAAACAGCCACGATTTTTAATTAATCAACTCATATTTAATCAAGTATCAACAAAATATAATTGCCAGTATTTATTTAACTATAATATAATATGTTCAAGTAAATGAACATGGGCCAAGTATATTTTAACTAATGTATTTTCAGAAATAAAAGTTCTGGTTTTCGTAGTACATACTAAACATTATCAATTTTTTTTATACTTATAAAAACCGTGTTACGGTTGTAATTGCCAGAAAATTAATATACACTTACTACGATATAGAAATTAAATCAAAAAATTGTCATACTTAATATCATTGAGATTTCAGTGCTTAAAACACATTTTCAGAGTATAATGTAGCTTCGATTAAGTTAGATTTAAAAAAAAATTCTATGCTTTAGTATTCTAATTCTTTGGATCTAGGTTTACATCAAACAGAATCCAATACTTGTATTCAAAGTTCGAATTCCATTTTCAGTCACTGCAACTTATGCACAGGTACTTACAACCCACAGCAATATCTACTTAAATCCGTTTGGTGTACTTTGTGCACCCTTTCATCTTGGCAACGTATTAACAAAAATAGAAACGTACCCCTCATATTATATTCTTTCATACATAAGCCGCATATAACTGCGACCTATATGTAATATTATTAAAAAAAAATATTCTTTTTTATTACGCCTCCACCCTTAAATAAGAGATAAATGAATTAGACGATATTTTTATATTTGTTCCAACAATTAGGAAAAGATTTCAATAATTATTTTTATTTCAATTGGTGGTCTGGATAGGACGTCATATTTTTTTAAAATTCAGTTAAAACCTGGTATCTTATTACATTAATGCATAAACTCTACCATAAGCTTCAGATATAAATTGGTTTTGATATTGTTGAAAACCCGATGAGCGCTACGCCATCTTTCCACTTAGCAGCTTTCTAATGGAAATTTATGACCAAGTTTGCGTGTGATTTTAATTTCTTACGTTCTAAGTGCCAATTTTCCTGTCACGATTTGCACGCTCAAAACGCTTAGCATTCTGAGCGCCCGAGTTTTTGCTGACATCCACCATACTCAAAGTTAATACTAAGCTTTTCTCAAAGCTTTGTGGGGTGTTTATATCTAAGGACGATGAATAACTTGTCAACCTTAAGATGTTTTTTTTTTGTTATTTATAATTTGATTTATGAATTGAAGTTTGGAATTATAATTGAAATTTAAGGTATTCTTCGAATACAACTTATTTCTTGAATACATTAAAACACAAGGTAATTTAAATCTAGTCCCATTGAAAATAAAAAGAAGCGCATTTTTTTCAATAAATTTATGGTAAAAGATGAAAACAAATTCGTTAAGAAAAAAGGGGAGGGTTCCTTATTGTCTGCTAATACAATAGGAAACAAGCTTTCAAAGAGAATTTCGTAGGGAAAATGTTGTAAGGAAATTTTTTTACGTAAGACGAGAATCATAACTAAGATTTTATAAATATGAAGTAAATGAGGAAAAAAATATATATTTAAAAGGGAACACCGCTATCCATTTTTTACATAATTCATTTAGTTAGAATTAATACCATGTCCGGAGAATTAGATGTCGTTAGCTAAAAAATTAAACAATTTAAGTAATACCTTATTAATTTATTAGAAAATTAATAATATTTTTTTATCTATTACAGATAATTTAATTATTTTATAATTTTATATAATAAATACATAAAAATATAATTCAAACAGAGCTTTACGAAGCTGACATTACGAATGCCTCCACCAATAATAATATGATTTCAAATTTCAATTCTACGTTTACATAATTATATCCTCTCTGATTTCACAAACAATTTTATTTTATTCTATATTTTTTGTGTAGAGTCAAATATTAAAGACTCACAGTCATATCATAATTGATATCAGTATGAACCACCAGTCTTACGGTTGCGATCTTAATAAACGCACATGCTTAACACGTCTTTCATTTCCAGCTCTAATTAATTTCATCTTATAAGCTCGCCATAACAAAGCGACCAAACCCTTATACTTCAAACATCTCTACTTACCGGTTTTCTTTTGAATCATTTAACAGTTACACTTTTAAATGCGTCCTTCAGAGTTCGAGTTGGCACCAAATTTAAGATCTCAACTGTTCTCATTAGGCGTTGTTCGTAGGGAGGTAGGATAAAAGGAGTACGGGGGTAAAGGGTGCTGAATCGAGCCATTGTGCTGAGAAGCAACGTTTTGTTTTCCAATTCTTTATGCGTAAGATATTTTTCGGTTGTGCATCAATATATGGAGTAGCACTTACGTTAATTACACGTTTATTCCATCTACATTTTACTGATTAATTACTATACTAGCTGCTATGAAATTTGAAGATAACGTAAAACAATTTCCCATATATTTTGTATGTATGAGTATAGTTGAAGGGTAGTAATAGTGTGAAAATAGGTTTCGCTATTACGACATAGCACCCTAAAATTTAACTCTTTATTCTGGTTTTTATTCTGTTTCTGCCGTAGTTCTAATCAATGATTATATTTTGATATTTATAGTTTATATAATGTAACACATAAGACATTTATTTTATTTTATTTTTAAAAAACTGATAGATTTTCATAAATTGAAGCTAAAAACAATCGATCATATCAGCTTCTCTCGACAGTGACTGTTTCCAAAAAAAAATGCATCATAATATGTCCATTCCTTTATAAAGCCACAGAAGGACACGCAAACATAAAGATGTACTGATACACGGTTAAAGAGACTCACATACATATCAATTTACAACACCTCTTCTTTTGCTTCGGGGCATAATAAAAATAACGGGTTAAGTAACGGTTAGACTGACAAATACGAAACCTTTCACATTGTTAATGTAAGAATAATAGGAATATAATGAACATTAGTATCTTGATATCTACTCAAATTTAGTAATGAATAGACCATTAAAAGGGACATTTTAAGGTTGAATGCTCTTGTCATTTAAAATCGATTAATGAATATATAATACTTAGTCGTGAATCAGTGATTTTCATCTGATCGTTTCCAGCAATCTTGGTGGGCGTGTCTGCAACCGACGGATGTAGGCGGTTCTAATGAGCTTTGTCACGGTTCGTCAGATTCTGAGCTTTATTTACACAATATAACGATCAGTTTACCTTGCAAATATATAGCAACATTTTACCGATAGCATGATAGAGTTGACAGGAAGCTATTACGAGACCCGGATTACAATTTCCATTCTATACTGGATTTTCAAACAAATAGAGTTGTAAACAGAAACTGAGTCGTGTCAGGGAATGAAAGTGTTTGATCGCTCTTGTTATAATCAAACTTTTTGGTTAAATCTTTATCATCTTATAGTACCTCAAATGTTTATGTAATGAGGACAAAATTCTTACTGATAAGGAATAAAAGATTTTTTCATTTGGATTAGATTTTTCATTCACATACGATTTAAAACCCGTAATCGCTAGTTAAGAGAAAGCAGACAATTTTCTACCTCTGTCTCACAGAAAATTTTTACAGGAATTAAACTGGGCTACATAGATTAAACTTGATCTATTGTAGGTAAGTAAATCTAGATGTTAGTATTGTGAAAATTAATTTCATTAACATATGCCATGACTGATTCTAACTTGAAGTTTAAATAATGTTAATAAGGTTGCAAATTCATTTAGTATTACCTACAGATTTTTTTATAACGTTTCATAGTATAAAAAATCCATCAAACGATGATTTATTCGAGATGTTAATAAGTTGGCACTGAAGTAACAACCTTAAGCCTAATGTTAATGTATGAACTCGTAATAGCCGAGACGTGACATGATTGCTAAGTGCTTTTCGTCAATTCTTAACATAAGTGAGAGGAAATTGATTTACAGTTTTATTAAACTATAACTCTGCAAATTTAATATGTTATAAATGTACTACGTCCCTGGATGGAAACGTCCACGGTGAAATATCATAATTGTAATATAGTTATAAATTATTTTATAGCAATGTAAAATAAAATTATTAAGTATAACCAATTATGTGCTGCAATGAATGAGGGAATTTTCTGTATCGATTTACAACAATATACCATTTTGATCTTTCAAACAATAATAATTTTATGGATGTAGTTTCTCTACAAATTTAGGCAAAAATAAAAATAATACATAGAGTATGAAAAGACATGCAATTGCTCAATTAATCTAGTCAGTACACGATTGTATAAGTTTTCATCGTTGTATCTTCTATAATGATAAAGTAATAAAACCATTTAGTTACACAATAAATATTTTTCTTCTAAAAATAGGTACCTACTCATATTTCCTTACGCTTTCACATACAATTTTATGTTAAAGAAATACGACAATATTATTTATCTATACTACAATACTAGAATACTAGAGGAAAATCGGGTAAATCTTGGAAACGGCCCAGCAAATTGAAATGCGGCTTTTATTAATCTCCAAAAACCCGAGTACTTGTATAGAGTATGTTTCATTCGATCGTTTAGAATCGCGGATGAAGTTATGAGTACTAGTTTATAACGAGGATATTTATACAAAACTATTATTAAAACAAAAAGTGTATTACCCAAGCCATTTGACGTTTTATATGTGAAGCATTAACATATTCGTAGGTATATCTACTTACTCTCAAGTAAATTATCATCAAATATTCAAATAAAAGTCCAAAAAAGATAATTTATATTAATTAAGGGTGAAAAAATGGTATTTCGTATTATTCATACCATTAACTCTAAACAAAGGATTAAATCATCCATTACGAAGAAAACAAAGAGAAAAGGTCGCTGAGTCATAAAGCATCGGAAGTGGAAAGGCAATCTGGTATTCCCTGAAATACTGTGTTAGTCCCTTATAGAAAAAGATAAAATGAAGATGAAACTTCTAAATCTATTTAATTCCTTCCAAATTGTTTTTGTTTTTGCTGTTGAGCTGATACGCATGTGTACGATAATTGCCATGAGTAAATATACTTTATTTTGCCCGAAACGATATGGTTTATATTATGTTCAATCAAACTTTATTTGCAAAGATTGTTATTTACTTTTCTATATTTAGTGTCATTTTTTATATAATTCTGCCATCTAATAAGTATCACTGTAAGTTATATAATAAATATGGAAATAGAGATATTTGTCGATTTATGGAGAGCTATGGGCTAAACGATTTTCTAGTCTTAACGAGACTTCAATGTTTCAGATCGGATTAAAGGTTATTCAACTGAATGCGTCAATGTATGCTTTGTGTAGCATTTGTAGTCGTTAACATATCGTATTTTCGTATTCAAACCGGTTATATAAGGATCTTGGAAAGGAATTTTCCGAGCCTAGGCTGTACATTTGATAGGTACTCAGGCTTATCTTAGTTTTAAAATTACTACTTAAGGATTCGTGTTTTTCAACGATTCTACGAGAGAGTAAAGGACAGCCGCCTACACTCTCTTTAAGCACAGCAGCATAGTATTTATTTTAGGCATCATAATTAGCGCCATTTTAATCATCCCCTCACATCAAGCATTCAAGCATCAGAAATTGTGCGTCACTCAAAACCAATTTCATTCCTAAACTACGATAATAAAATCACGGGATCAGCCAGTTTATATTTATTATTATAAATATATATTTATATTAATGGGTAACTAGTGTATTGTAATTTATTTAATTTTCAAATTTATGACTAATGGGTACCTAATGAAAAAATTTGTGCGTATGTTATTTCTACGCTTAATTTGGTGAAACTATTATATGTATTGTGTTCTTACTTTTAGAAATATCTAATATATATTGTAAACTATAAATTAGATTGTTTATTGTATCTAATAAATTTATTCCTTGTTTTACCTATTTAAGGTTGTAATCTTCAAAGATCGATGATGATGCTAGGAAACATTTGAATCGTGTCAATTGGTCTATAGAATATCCATAGCATCTTGGGATGATATTATTAAAACAGTGACGTAATTTTTCTCGGGTGTCTCAGACCATAACGCCGGCGCCTGTCTAGACGGTTGGACCTTGTAAATAAATTTATACTATGTACAGAATACAAAAGAATTTGTTTAGGGTAACTAGTAACTAACAGATAACTAATTTATTAAAATGCCTTTGTAATTGACAAGATACAAAAAATGATGATATTATAAACTGAAACTTAGCCCTTATATACTTTTAGTACAATGATTGGTTTGATTTGATCTTCCTTAAAAAATATCATGTGATTTATTACTTTGTACATTAGTTCCGATTCAGATATCTTACCTACACCATTGTATATATATGTATATAGTGATATATATTTATTTATTTTTTAACACTTCGTTGCAATAAAAAATAGGATACAAATAATAACTTAAGCTAAATGGAGTGCAACGGGCGGCCTTATCGCTAATCAGCGATCGATATTGTAAAGAGAAAAGATTGGTTTTACAGATGGGAAGCTAGATTCGTATACTATCATGATACTAGCTGTGGAAAGTATACAATTTTACAAATCTTTAGTTACGCGCGCTTGGAAAGGGTATAGTGAGACAGAGGGTACATAATAAGACAAACGTCTAGACTCTAGCCTTGACGAGGCTTCTCTCCCCTAACATATTATTAAGATCATATAAAAACCTAGTCGCACCCTTTTCACCGACCCCAATGCCTTTCTTTAAAAGAATTTCCTTTCGTATATACAGTTGAAGATTTGAAAAAGGCAATTAAGGTTCTTGGCATATGATATACTTACAATCTTCGATATTTGCGTGTATTTTTGCTTAATTTGATCTACTTTGACCTTGAATTATTTAAAAATATTATATATGATACATAACTCATTTGCTATTGATTTTGGTTCTAATTAAGTTTAATATGATATTAAAGAAGTACCTGTGTGGGATGCGTATAACCTTTGTGTAGACTATATTTAAAATTATAATTTAATACTTTTCTAGCAAACCTGTAACATTATTCTAATAAATTCTTTACAAACTTTAAACCAATATGAGTTCTAAAAAGATGAAAGAGCATTTAGTATTAAACTTTTTTATACCAAGTAAAATTATAGACTTGTTTTACATTATAACTACGAGTAAGTGACGTCATATTGGTGCATATAACATACTTATTAAAATTATTCAATAACGAAGATCATTATCAAGTCAGCTGGCCAGTATGCACCCTTGAGTGCAGCGAAGGTTGTGCCGGTGCATTGACACCGATAAACCGCCTGAATTCAGAACGTAGATTAAATAAACGCGGCAAAGAGTGGGCGAGGCATTTCGGTTCGGTCGGTTATATGGGTAGTATTAAGCAACAGGTAATATTCTGCGCGTTATGTAAGAAAGTTGCGGCGCGCGCAACTCATTCAGCCAGTAGTACGGTGGTATCGATTAGGTGTACGTTGAGCATCGATCTGTCTGCCGCTTGTGCCGCTGAAGAAGCTTTATTTAGTCTTGGATTGTCTTATTTTCACTTTTGTGGCTTAAGATGACTGTCTGAAAAGTTACGAATGAGTACAACACTAATTAAAATTTAGGACAAATGAATATGTCAGATGAAAAAGCATGGCAAACTTTTGAAGCCATTTTGCTTTTCAGTTTCGAATTATCGAGTAACACTGTTCTTATAATTTATTTATAATAGCATCAAGCCAAGCATAACATATAAAAAACACAAGGGGAATAAAACACATTTGTAATACTTATATAATATTTCACATTAGTAATTAAGTTATGTATAAAACTATATTACATTTAGAATAATTCATGCTTTCCATATATTTCAATAGAATCTAAGAAGGAGAGGATCTAAGAAGAAAAGTGCAGAATTTAATTTGTCAGTGATAATTTACCTAATAGATAAATAAAAATAACAATCAAATATCAGCTTCTTGCTTTTGACCGCATTCAGCAAAGGGCGGCTCGAATCCTTGAAAACCAAATCCTTTCTGATCGGCTTGATCCTTTGGCGCTGCGAGATGTTAGAGATGTTCAAAGGTATTTCAGAACCATTACGACTTAGGGACCTTCAAGAAAAGAGCGTACCTCTCTACAAAAGGCTGGACACCCCAAACTGGCGTAACGGGTATTCATGGGCGGCGGACCGCTTTTCATAAGTGCACGTGCCCATTTGCCTCCCATTTTATAAAAAAAAAATCAGTAACTGAAAAGTTTAAAATAAGTATCATGATTCATTTTTAATCTATCCAATATAGATGTTTTTTTAACTATGGTAAAAAATTTAATCCTCGGTCGGCTAATCGTTTTCGGATCTGTTAAGCCTTCAGTATAGACTATAGAGTATAGAGCATACCCGCGTTGCTATCAGTACAAATGACAGATTAAGAGTACCTACGGATGCTCCAACTCATACTCCAGAATTCTAAGTGCGAGGAATGTATAGCTAATTTACTATTATTAAATTTTAGTGTAACACTTCACTGTGTAGACTGGACTTATCTCTCTTAAGCACTTGTATAATACTCGAAACGGCAATTTAGATAATTATTATATCCTCCTCATAAATATTAGAAATTACATGTAAACTTTGTCCTTTACAATACACACATAGATTTTGATGATGATAAGTTAATCGATTTTGAAGTACAAACGAAGAAGATTATTACTAAATTTTCGACTAATATTTTTGCTTAAATTTAATTTATCTAGCTTTAGTGATATTAATTAACAAGTATATTAGTTCTTAGTTTGTAATGTTCTCACGTCTAAACTACGGAACGAAAAAAGATGTAGTTTTATCATTTGTACTACCTCTTCATATTTTGATTGTTTTTATACGTATTTTTAGATTTAAATAAACATCCTTTCATAAATTTATTTTGGACAATATTATAATATATCTAAGTGGCGTGGTTAAAATGTATTCTGTCATTTTATTCATAGTCAAACCATTGGCCTATTTTATTTTACTCTTTCCGACACAACATAGTAGTAACTGACTATTGTAGGTCACTAGGTCGCGATGTGTACTCTTATTGAACTGATTTTATCCTTGGGGGAATTTGAGTTTGGATGTTATTCGAATAAATTTAAAGACCCTGTAGGTATATATTATGATTGTTTAAAATCCCATATTAGAAAAAGGTGTCCACTCTCTGGAATATTTCATGAGATAATATATTTATTAATCCATATTCAATAATAATTTGTATGGACGAATTTCTGAGACTACCGCAAAAGTTTAATGGGGTGCCTTGAGATGAATTTTATGCGGACGCCTTATGTAAGGTATAACAATATTACGTTATATAATATAATGTAGTAGAAAATGGTAAGAAAAATACACATACTCTTTAGTTAGTACAAAAAACGATAATCCAATGAACTATTAGCTAAAAATATAAGCTAAGATTAACAATCTGTTTTTGATACATTCAAGAAATAAAAAATTAGGGCTGCTGTTGCATTTTAAAGAATCGCTTGAGAGTTTGTGACAAAACGGGGGATTTTTCATCGGATAGTGCAATCACCTTTGCTTAGCGGTGTTCGGAGGCTTGCAACTGCAGTACAGTGACCTCATGCGTACGCGAGTGGAGGCGGGAAGTAGGTCAGGGCCCTCCTTGCCACCCTCACAACTCATACCCCCATTTCTCCTCGAGCCTCATCCCAGACTCCGCACTCGATCGACCGCCAAATTTTAACTGTTCTCATGGTAACTAAACTGTAATTGTATCCGCGCATAAAAATTGTCTACATTTATTATTATTTAATTATCTGTTTATATTTAATTTAGTTTATGTAGACAATGGTTTTGTAGCTTAATTATTATATTAAAATGTATGTTTATATGTTAACTAAAGATCATGTTAACAGCACTACCCAACATCTTATATATAAAATTCTCGTGTCACAATGTTAGTTACCTCATTCCTCCGAAACGGTTTTCAGTAGGTCTGAGAATCGGCTACTATCTATTTTTCATACCCCTAAGTGATAAGTGTAGCCTACTCCAAAAATTAATATGGCAAAACAACGTTTGCCGGGTCAGCTAGTATTATATATAATTAATTCTACATTGTTAAAATCTAAAAATGTGTACCTGGTATCTAAATTTATGTGTAGGTAGTAAGTATTACCAAAATTGTGTATTTTTATTTATAGACGATAAAATGATATAAATATCAAAAAAGTGTAAAAGCTAAAGCTTTTACACTTTTTTGTATTCCTGACTAATTCATGTAATTTTTGCGCTGGTTGGCGCAATAGGTGGTGCTTTATGTGCCAAAAGGTCCTGGGTTCGAAACCCGGTAGGTGCATTTATTCGTGTGATAAGCGCTAATGCTTGTTTCTGAGTTGGTATTGTAGTATGCTCATTGTTTCTGATGACCATTAGTGCTTCAGCTACTTACTTTGGGATCAGAGCAATTTGTGTGTTGTCCCAGTTATTATTACAATTAATTGAATTAATAATCTTAAATAATCATTTCAATTCAGACAAACTAATTTTTATAGGATCAAGTTTCATTCCGTTTCTACATAAATATGTACGTTGCGGTTGAATGAGTAATCAAGATTTTAATATGGGTTACCCATATTTTCCTTGCTATTCGAAAGCGCTTTTCCGGTATTAAAAGCATCACGGAAATAGTAGAAATGTTAAAATATTTTGACCTAATTTTGGATCAGCTCCGTCATAACTGGTGGTACACAATGGAAATGGAATTGATTTAAGCGTGATTTACTAACAAATATAGTTATATTTTTACTTTTTAAAGTACCTAATGTATGAACGTAATAAGTTTTGAGGAAGTTGCGTTTAATATACCTAAAAAGTACAATATTAAAAAATAAAATATACATTAATTAGTATTAATATGAATATTTTCGTTCCTTTTGGAGTGGAGACTTTGGGTCCATGGGGGTCAGAAGCGCGTCGATTGTTTAAAGAGATATCGACGCACTTAGTTAAGACCACAGGAAACCCGAAAGCTGGCTCATATTTCGGCCAACGCGTTAGTATAGCAATACAACGCGGTAATGTAGCCAGTATTTTGGGTACGCACCCTAACAGCTTTGATGAGCCTTTTGTATTTTTGTAAATATATTTAATTACATTATTAAGATATTTAATAAAAATATAAATAATGTATTAACAATAGATTAAAAGTAGTATTTTATTATTAAGTTACTTAAGTTACTAAAGTAGCTCAGTGTTATCACTGTCATTAATTCAAATACATTGAACGTACGTCATGTAATAATGCCATATTACACAATTTAATTACTCATGAATAAATAAATACCTGCATATTATTTATTCATAAGCCGTTTACGCGTACGCAAAGTTAAACAATAAGTCGTCAAAGTAGCAAACTAAAATTAATTTCGAGTTTCACACACAATTTAGTTTCAGATTACCATATTGTTATCAATTTACAACGCTAGTACTTATCAAATAAGTTACACACTAAATATATGTATTTAAAAAATGAGTTGTTTTTTGAATGAATAAAAAACTACTGAGCCGATTTTAATTTTTTTTAACTAGCATATTTCAAATAAAATAGGCTATATTATAACGTTTGTTTATAAAAATTATAATAAGCGAATTAACTATGACTTCTTTTTATCGAACAGAATAAAAGACATGTGAAAAAAAAACAATCCAAGAAAAATTTACATCTGGCAAAACTCAAAAGGATTATTTCCACGAACGTTTTAAGTGCATAAATCTATATTGGTTCACGTTAGATACTCAAGTTTTACCTCTCAACTCTAACCTAGTTCCGAGATACGACCGTAACAAAGCAACCCTTTATGCGATCATCGTCTTTCACTATATTGCATTCCACGCTCACATTGATATAGGAGATTAGATAACGCTCTTTATTGACTGTAGCGCATAGTTACTCCGCTCAAATATATCAGATTCTAATGTAAAAATAATATATCGTTCCTAAGTTTTTTGCTTAACCGTGTTTCCAATTTTCCGTTAAAATAAAAGATTTTCTAAGATTTTAATCTGATAATTATCAAAGATTCTACTCTTCTTAATTTCATTGAAGTTGCTTTAATTTTTTCGGAGTTTTACGCGGCCCCACATGAGGTATATTATTAATTTATTATGATCTCATATCCGAGCCTTTTTAGACAGTGAAGAATATATAGATATATAACTTGACCTTTTCAAACTCAAGTATATTGTTTCAGGAGAATGGGCGTGCGGCGCCGGATCTTACGGCGTCGCCGGGCCGCGCTCCGGCCGGTCCGCCGCAACCGGCTCGCGCAAATCATGCACCGCCCTGCGTGCTGCAGCCAGACTTCAGGAAGGTAAATAAGTTATGCTTCTGAATATTATAATGAAAATAATTCAGCTGCCAGGGCAGAAGAAAATGAAGACTATTTTTTTTAAATAATTTAATAGAACATAATATTATATCATATTTTAAATTATATATACCTACCTATTTTAATTATTAACCTAGTATTAGATTTATTGCATACTGTCTATTATTTGGCCATTGAAAAAAGTACTTAACTACCGAGTTTCTTGTCGGTTCTTCTATGTGGAACCTGAACCGGAACCGGAATATATAAATATAAATAAACTCTCTTTTGTAGCATTAAAACGTACGAGTTTATTTAATATGTTTAGTGCAGAGGATGTGGGACCGTATCCCGCGCAACATAAACGATTTAATTAAATTTTCCTCCCATTCGTTAGGGAATCTCCAGATCCACTCAAACTAAAACTATCTTAATTACTTAGTAACAGTTGAAAACTTGCAGGTATCTGGTGTGAGCAATGAAATATTCCGACAGATTGAAATGGTAGAAAACGATCACGATGGTACGACGGCCTCGGCGCTCGAGGTAATAAAACTCAAACACTAAAACTATTACGTACCGATTTCCAAATCTTTTATGAACCTCCTCGTCTTCGGTTAATACTGAAAAGGGATATTTATGAGTTTGAGTTTTAACATGTAACTTTAAGGTTACGTTATCATACTCAAGTCTAGTCTCAGGCATGTTAAACAAGAAAAAATGTGTCGGTTTAGATGGTACAAAAGACTGAACACCTACTTGCCGGTTGAAATAGGCGCATAGAGTTATGGCTACTTCACCTTTTTAGTTACTCTAAAGCACTGGTATTGTCATATAATTATATTAAAGCTAAACGAGTCAATTATTGGATGTAGGTCTGTTGATAATTGCAATATTTATTTTTTTAGGCGGTGGAGCGCCGCGGAGAGATGATAGTTCGGATCCTTGAGCTGAGGCAAGTGGGACGGAATAACGTTGAAGCCGCCAAGAAGTTTTTCTCGTTACAGGTATTTAAATAATAAGATTCTGTGGATATGTATTGGTGTAGTTAGCCTATCTATATACCTACAGAATTGTGGTTATAAATTATTTAATTTTGAATCCCTCATAAATTAATTATTCACATTTAAAGATTTAAAGTTCAAGTTTAAAGATCATTTATTTTTAAGACAAATACAATAGCGCTTAATTAATAATTAACAAATACAATTTATATTACAGTTTATTTTAGTTTAGTTATTGATAATCTAGTAAAGTTTAAGGTTAATTTTGAATGCTGCAATCAAAACAACAGGAAACTTGTTAATTATGTTTGCTCCATCACAAGTCTGCATTTTTATTGCATACTATATATTATGTTATAGTATAAATATAAAAGAAAAATCTAGACTATTTTTAATTTTAAGACATTTGATTTTTCTTTAAAGAATAGCCTAGTTAGTTTTCTCCTGCAAATATTTTTTATCAGCGTACACATAGTAAATCACTCACGTGTCAAAACATAAAATTCGTCAACTGAGAATAGCGGTCAGTAAATGTCTACCGGAAGTAGGTTTGACCTTACCCGCAATATGGGCAGGGATATTACGGTCACAGTTGTAACCCTGATCGACGTAACTGAGGAAAACAATTACGGTTTGTGACATCGATTGTCATACTCTTTATCTTACTAGATTCAGCAATATCAAGTTTCAATGACTGAATTGAAAGTGCTACATTCAAGGGTTAATATAATATATTCTGAAAAAGAACAATGGCAGGAACAAAAATCCTACGTTAACTATTTTCGTGACGACCAATGTCGTAAATCGTGAACACCTCTCAAAGGAGAAAAGCTCTGCAGAATCACCTCAATTTTCTTTTGCAAATGAACCTTCATATCCCTATTTATTACCTTCAAAGACGAGCTTTAAGAAGGAATTTATTCATCGATATTTACATATTCTAATTTACCTACTCCAAAAAACAGGTAATTTCACTTGCTTTGTTGAACTGAATATTTTGCCCTAACCCACTACTGATCTCGATAAAAGAGCTCTCTCCAAACAGATCTTTTGTTCAGTTTGGCCTAGATAATAGGGAATGCGAATGCAATCTAGACTAGCATTGTTAGGATGCGCACTCACAGACCGCAGCCCGCCTATCCAAACTATGTCACATTGCTGCGAGATTGATTTTGCTGCGGTCTAATCGACTATTTCCTAACTATCAACACTTTTAATTAACAAAATACATTTTTAATACAAAACATATTGCAGGACTCGCGCCACATTGTTCAGCTGGTGGAGATAGTAAAACGTCCAGGTCAAACTTTGGGATTGTACATTCGGGAAGGGGATGGCGGAGCAAGAACAGATGGAGTATTCATCTCTCGAATAGCATTAGAATCTGCCGTTTATAACAGCGGCTGTCTGAAGGTTGGAGACGAGATCCTGGCTGTAAATTTGGTAGACGTCCGTCGTATGTCATTAGATGACGTTGTAATCATCATGTCGATTCCCAGAAGGCTTTTACTTTGCACCCGACAGAGGAAAGGTATTTACCAATATCCGCTGGTTAGCTTATGTCTAAGCTAATAATAAATATTAATATCGTCATGAATTTAATTCCCTGAAGGGGTATTAATTCACCCACTTAATACACACACATTTCGCCAGATGTTATTATGTTTTAGTCCCATTGTATCGGATTCGAACCCGAGGAGACCTCGTGATTAGCGTGTGCTGTCACTACCACTACGCCAACCAGAGGAAAAGGTTTATTGTATAAATAAATTCGTTTGGAACGTATTTAAATTCTCGTTCTCTTCCATATTTTTAGCTTGTATAGTAAAATATTACAATTTATAGCCAGTGTATCTGTTCTAAATATCACAAGCAAAGAAAATTACATTTTATATTACTTTCAATATAAAGTGTATATGTATACACCATTTACTAAAATGTATTATTACAACTTAAATCGAGCACTTTTATAAGATCTTTAATTACGTTAGGAGTAATTTGGAAATTGTCTGTAGGAAAATCTGGACCAGGATCACCGTCATTGCCCCGAGTTGAACATAAGCCCCCACCAGTTGTCGTGCTAAAAAGAGATTGCCGAGACGATGACGACAGAGATAGAGTTGATGGACTTTACTCACAGTGAGTTCTACTTTTAAATTAAAAATAAGAGACATTTCGTTAGTGGAGTTTGCTACTTAATGATCTTATAAAATTGAGTGACATTAAGTTAAATTAAGTATTTACGTAAATTTATTTTATGTAAAATGTTTTCCAATATAACTGAAACTATTATGTAGCTAAAAAAATTAAATTAGATATATCCATTATAAACTATCACACCATTTAAGTTTTTAATTTTATACTTAACTATATTCCCATCACGCGAAATTGGCACACTGGTTGTCGATTTGCGGCAAACGCCCAGTAAACTGAACTAATTTCTATATTTCCAAGATATATAAATTCCAGACATGGAACTCTACGATCAACGGGTGCTTCTGGAGGTGTCCGACCTGTAGGGGATGGACGCGAGGAGAGAAGTCGTTTACAGCTTGGCGCTTTGTCTCCGGACTCTACGCCACTGGATTTGTATTACAACTCTAGACCTCCTTCGGATCATTCTACTTGGAGGTATGTTGTACCAAAATACATAACTCTTTTAAATGTTCATCAGTTACTATTTTACGATGTTATTTCAGTTGTTAGTGACAAATTCTGAATACTTTTTATTTCCATCAGCTATCGCCCTCCACCACCAGTTATCACGGAACAGCCAAAGTCAACAGCTACCCACTTCGTGCCGTACGAGAGGTCATATCCCAACACCTTGGAAAGTTTAGCTGAAAAGGTGCATTCTTTCTATCCAGGCGAAGGAGGCAGGTAAGATAAATAATATTTTATAATGGTACCTAATTGTGACTATATTCACCATTTAAGAGAAAATGTAAGGAAACAGTCCTAAAAAATTATAAAATAATATAAAAAAAAAAAAATAAATAAAAATAAATGATCCTTTCATTTTATTTCATTATGGAGTTTTATAATAATAAATTTAAAAATTATTTTTTTTTCTTCGTAGTACTCGGTTCGGTGGCAGAGTTCCTAGATCTGGGTCTGAACAGCAGTTACCTCGAGCAGAAACGCATTCAGATTTTGGACGGCATTCTCTACTTAGGTCCAGCTTGAAAGCGTCTGCCGCTACTGGGGCAGCTGGTGGTAAATATTCTCAATGTATAATTTAGAACTATCTCCTATATTACAACAAAGCTGCATTTTTCCAAAAAGTTGTAGAAAGCTTTCAGATAGTTGGGTTTAAAGAGTCTCAATATTAAGATATATTTAAAAGTAATAAATGTGTAATTAAAATTTCAGCATCCAGTCTATCAAGATATAATCAACGTTATGGTGGCGTGGGTATGCCCGGTCTTCCAAGCTCAGGTCTTTCTAGTACTGGACTTTCTAGTGCCGGCTTAGGTCCTGGTCTTCCTTCAGGACTTTCATCCACTGGCCTCAGTGGCTTAACTGGATCCAGCTTAGTTGGCACTGGATTGAGTAGTGGAATTGGGACTGGCTTATCAGGCTCAGGATTAAGCTCTAACCTTGGAGGTTACGGAACTACAGGCTTGGGATTATCTTCATATGGAAGCAAATTTGGTACATCGAGAAGAAATCGAAGCTTAGACTATTCTTCAGATACGGAAGCTACAGCTCCAACAAGAACGCCATATTATTCTGGTTTAAGTGGCTATAGAAGTAGTACGTTGGGAAGAGATATCGGCTCAAAGTTTAATTCACTGCCAAGAGATGTAAGAGGAACTGGTCAAAGGTGAGAAAGTTGTTTGGAATTTCTGAAGATTGTGTTCTTTATATAACATTTATACCGTTTTACAGATTAGGATTGTCAAGACGAACTGGAAGCGTCCTTCAAGATGAACCTGAACCACTGTCGTCCCGGCTAGACCTTCGTTCTTCCAGAGGTAAGATAAAATGATATATTATGTAAATATCATGTCAGTTTTCCGTAAACTGGAACTAAGAGTTCATTAAGGAGCATCTATATTTTTTTGGGTAAAACCACAAATTTTATAATTATTTAGTTTATTCTTAATTTTTTTAGATAAGTAAGTATAAAAACAAATGAATTTGATTTATATTAAAGGTCGTTTACCATCCTCACCGTCAGTGTTCACATCAGACGAGTATCGCGCTTGGTTGTCAAGAGCGCCTTCTACTAGCGCCCTCTATGAGAGTCTGCGTCCACGCTTACCTACACACTACTCAGCAGAGAACATACACGATGCACTAAAAAATGTAATTATACAACCGTCACTATAATATTGATGAATATTGAATACACTATAACAATACCTTCTTGGTTATTTAATATAGAAGAAAATATAATATCTACCTACTATAAAAAATCGTATTGGTAGAAAAAACCGTCCATATTTTACATATGCTGTATAACTTTAGCTAAAATTCAGGCTCTATCAGAACTTTATGTTGACAGATGGAAACGGGCAGTCGTTTTGGCTCGACACTTGGATTAGCGGGTCGCCGTATGGAGCGACCACGACACTTGCCAGCCCGGTCGCTATCCTCACAACAATTAGGTATAAAAATGTAATCATCTAAATATAAATTAATAACTTGATTGGGTTTCTTGCTTGTTCTATTCAGATCTGGATACATTTTTGAACATCCTGACAAAGCCAGAACACATGACTTTAAAATATTTTAAAATTAGAATTAATTTAACTTTGTCCATAACCACCTCTATACATGCCCAAATGTTTATTTTACACATATTTGTTATGACAAGTGTATCCCGTTTCAACAAATAGTCAACAAAAATTAAATTTAAATTAAAAAACAGTATACTTAAATAAAAATGTATACTCTTGGCGTATAATTTTGCGTGGAAAGTGTTACTAAAGTTATAATACAATGTTTTTTAAACAGGCCCCACTGCTAGTGGGTCGCCTTCAGCTCGACGTGTAAGACAGCTCCTCGAGATGGGTTCGAAATTCACTTGTCCGAATCCAAGCCCAGTGCCTACGCCCGGTTCAAGACATCAACGCCATCTTGATATTAACCCTAACGGTATGTTTAACCATATTAATATTTTAAAAAATCTGTACAGCCTATCCATATAATATTAAAAATTGCCTTTGCTAAGCATAATGGTTTCTATTCTGTTTTCTAATTTAATCCGAATTAAGCAACTCTTTTTGCGTCATTGAGGAACAAACATCTAAAACAACAGATATAAATGTGTTTAAAATATTATATTGCATCGCCGCATATAACGCTAAAGGCTAAGTTCTATTTTAGAATTTCAACCCTAGATAAAATCTAACCTTTTCCATCTATGTATATATATTCTAGTCATTGAGATAACAATCTTTCAGAGTTTCTCAAATACAAGATTGAAAAGCCGGGGACGGGGGGTTTATCGACATCTATGACTGGATTATCGCGTATATCTGGGGGTGTTTCGGGTATGCTGTGGGTGCATTTACTGGCGGGTAGGGGGCTAAGACCTACCCCTTCTGGATCTTCACCAGGCTCTCCACCGTCAGGGCCATTAGCTCCACCACAACCACCAGTTGCTTCTAGAGATTTGTACTGTGTACTTGAATGCGATCGAGTGCATAAAGCTCGCACTGTGGTAAGTTTTCACTTATAAAATATCAATATTTATTCAAAATATAACATTAGTAAATAATAAGGATAAATAATAATAATAATAATTGGGAAAACTCACAAACATTGCTCTGATCCCAATGTAAGTACAAGACTCGGAAATATACAATCGTGCTCATCTCACAAATAAATACACCTACCGGGATTCAAACCCAGGTTACCTTTTGGCGCAGAAGGCAGGAGCACTACCTATTGCATCTACCGGCTGTCAAACGATCTTTAATCCAAAATAGATTACTAATATATTTATTGTTAAGTAAATTTATTTCTAAAATTGTTTTTATAAAATTACAATCACTTCCAATTTAGATTTTATAAATTAAGTTTTACATATTTTTATTAATGTTATATTAAGGTCCGTACTGGAGAACTGCAGTTTGACTGGGACGAGTCATTTGAGCTGGAACTGGTAGATAACAGACAACTGGATGTCCTAGTATATTCCTGGGACCCACAACATCGGCACAAATTATGTTACCGCGGAGCTGTCACCTTGCCCGATCTACTTACACGATCTCCGTCTCATCAACTTGCTATAAGGGTAATTCCTATTGTTTATTTTCAGTAACATAATTATCTTTTTTTTTAAATGACTTCCCATATTAAAATGGATTAAGTTTTAACTGACTTTTATTACTTCTTAAAATATTTTTAGATTTCATACGAATAATCGAAATATTTAAAGCAATAACAGTAGGTACATTATGATATAAGTATGTAAAGTTGGTATCGTCAAGGCGGTAATGATTAATACTGACGTGTATCACACGATGTTTTTCAAAACACTTCTGAATAAAAATAAATGACTAATCAGTTTTATTTAGTATTTAAAAAGTTATGCGTGCCCTTCTTAAAATGAGAAAGATATACTAACTAGACTGCTTTAATTAAAATAAGAATAAGGTTCTACCTACAAAAAAATCATAAAATTTTATTTGAATGAAATACTTATTTAGTAAATAAGCGTGCAATTAGAGTCACTTTATGAGCAAGTGTGTTGAAAAATATTTAAGTGTGGAGACCATATACGTGAGCCTTACTTGAGACTGAAAATTTCATAATTGCAAGCGTAAGACGAGGGTTGACATCACTTAATTTACTTTAAAAAAATCTAGATGGAACCCCGTGGAACGCTTTACGTCCGCGTGCGGCACACGGAACCACATGAGTTGTTCCGAAGGCGGCCCGCCCCATCCCGTTTGTCACCACCACCCTTGTTTGGAGCTGAACTAGACCAGATTGTGGCTAGAGAAGTTAAGCCCTCTCATGCTCCACCTGTGCCAATGATTGTCAGGCGTTGTGTGGAGGAGATTGAGCGACGTGGGTTGGATATCATAGGTATGACTTATTGAATTAATATAATAAGTATTGCCAATGCAAACTGAAAACGTTTGCAGAAACGTAATTTAATCAACATTATGAAACATAAAATATTTCATCAAGATACACTTCCAGGTCTCTATCGTCTCTGTGGATCTGCGGCCAAGAAACGGATACTGCGTGAAGCATTTGAGCGAAACGCCCGCGGTGTTGACTTGACCCCTGACTCCGTTCCTGACATCAACGTGATCACTGGAGTGCTCAAAGATTACTTGAGGGAACTGCCACAACCATTATTCAGTCGGTGCTTGTTCCAGATGACATTAGATGCTCTAGGTGAGTCAAAATCAAATGTTTAGAACTTTTAAATTTTGAACAAAGAGAGACAAATTAAATTCCAATGTGAAATTTATATACCTTATATGTAATCTAATATGTAAAATATTTTCCGTCTTTAATTACAGGAGTATGTCTACCAGATGACAAAGAAGGCAACGCACGTCTAATGGCATCTATTGTGGAATGTCTCCCGCGCGCAGCCCGTGCTACTCTGGTCTTTCTTCTGGACCACCTGGCTCTCGTCGTTGCAGCCCAAGACCGGAATAAAATGTCTCCACAGCACCTGGCAGTAGCTTTGGCTCCACCCCTAATGCTGCATTCACAACCACCTACAGAGCTGGACTATCAGCGTCCGATACACGTGCTACAATGCCTTCTTCAAATCTGGCCTCCACCGAAACGTTCAGGTAATGTAATCGTCCAACGATTTTAGTGATATGAGGATCATAATGTATTTATTTTGTTTTGTTTGTTTTAACAAGCATAAGTTGTATGTTTATTGTATGTGCAACATGTCTAACACTAGGTTTTAAGAAAAAAGTCTACTAACAAAGCTATGGTAATGATCCTGCAATAAATGTTATTATTATTATTATTGTAAAAACAAACAATTTTATTGTTTAATCTAGCTACTACATCGATTAGCAACAATTAGCAGCGACTTCTTATGAGTATTTTTTATTAGAATAATTGTTCATTTATGAGACATTTTACGAATCCCAGGATATCTACATCAGCAAAGCTGGTTGTGACATCTTATCGCTCTTATAGCAGAAAGCTCGAATAGTTTGCAATCGTTGTAATGTGGATAAACGCCTCTAATGATAATGGAGAAGTAATTATTTCAAGTCAACCTTCGTCTTAATGCACACCTTAACGCATGTATATTTGTAGACAGTTCGGCGCGGCGAGCCAGCACTCGGGCCGCGTGGAAACAGAGTCAGTGCGTCGCAAGTGGCCTCAGCCACCCTCCCCCAAGGTATCAATAATAATACCTACATAAAAATATGACTCACAAACAAAAAAATATTTAACTTATATTTTATTTAGCGTTATTCACCAATCTAAGCTGTTAAGAATTTCTCAAATATTTTATTATTGTTAAAAGAACGTTATTTATGTAATTCAGAGTTAAATCTTATTTTTTTATTACAATCAATTTATTAGTTTAAGCGTAATAGATTAATAAACTTTCTAGTAACATCAGTTAGAATAAGATCTTTAAATTATTGAAGAACATTTTATAAGCCATGCTAGCTATAACATGTACTTAGTATATGTAGCTAATACATACATAGCGTGTCTGCTAAAACGACTGCAGCAAACCGTTTATTAATAATATGAACATTGATTATGCCACCCAGGCCGAGCTCAGCCCTCAGTCAGTCCATATCGGCATCCAGCGGTAGCATCAGTAGCATCTCCGCAGCCAGCTCTCTCGGCTCGTCCCGGGGTCGACCGCTCGCCGCCCGCACATGTGCGTAGCACTCAATATTTTAAGCATTACACTAATTAATTATTTATTAATATATCATTGATTGTCCTTTCTACACTCACGGTTTTCAATATATCAATTTTATTACATTTAAAACCGCGTTGAAGTTATCACATTGATGCTTAAATTTAATTCATTGCAATAAACTCTTTTAATTTCACATATTTTTACATTGAAATAGTATTGATCCATTTTATTCCTTTAAATGAATAGGTATACTATTGATGTATGGGTATTTTTTTAAAGATTGCGTTGTGTTGTCTCCCAAGTTGACCATTAATAGATATTCATATTTCATACACTATCGTATTGGTGGATTATCATTTTAAAACACGCATTATCGCTTAAACGTGAAACTTTTTTGAAATTGTAAGTGTTTAAGTTAGGTTCAAGTTTGAAAAATTATCAAAATAGTCTTGGTTTAGTTTTAAAAAAGTATTTGAAAAAGAAAAACATTCAATACATTATTTATTTTTTAATTTGCGAATGTACTAGACTCAAAAGGGTTTCATTGCTTATGTTGAATCAATCATACACTATCATAAATATAATCATACAAATACATGAACATTTTTTGAGTGCAAGTATGAATGAATTGATGCAGTGACTCTCTGTAATAGTCTAACTGGACCTCTGGGGTTTCACGTCACTTTGCGCAGACCTACTTTCAAAACCAAAATAATATCTTGTCAGCAGGCTTAAGTAAGTGTGGAGAATTTCAAGTCAATACGCATGTAGTTGTAGAACTAGCCGCAAGACACACAAACCTACACAAGTGTAGTTCATACCTAATTTATTACGGAGATAAAAGGAAGTAAACCATTTTATAAATGTCACGTCAATTTCATACACATTTAGTTCTCAAAAGATAATGTTAGTTGTTGTTCTTATAAAATGGTTTATTTAAAAATAAACGATCTGGTTTTTTTTAAATAATCCCAAACTACAGCTAGCTTTACTTTTAGTTTGATCCCCTGCCTGGAGTGCTAGGTTACTTGAATTGGGTTTGGTGCTAATTTATGAACGCGTCTTTACTTCAGTATTGTCGTCTTACACCAACATATTTTGAAAACATAAATTATGTTTGCCTGATAAGAATTCAAGTGAATAACTAATTCTGTTACTAAATTCGAGTGCTTCATAAAAAAAGTAACAAAACAAATGACCTTGTGTCATCGTTTGCAGGTTCTCTCATCAGCCAGGGCAGGCCCATATCGTCCGCAGTCGCCTCTGCGCGGCCCACTGCCCGCTCCACCTCGCTCCCGCCAAGTGACGGTCTCCTCTCCCGGTTCACCCAGTAGTAGCTCTGGCAGCCACAGCCCAGCTGACACCATCAAGCACGGCGGGTCCGTCTCCTCCATACTGCGACAGCCCGAAAGGACCTCACCTAGGAGTTCTCCTCGTAACTCCCCACGGGCTTCACCTAGAGACTCCCCGCGAGGCACGCCCAGGGAACTGACTCCAAGGGAAACTACCCCTCGTGACACCCCACGGGAGAACGGGTCTCGTGAGTCCCTTCGTTCCGCTATGCCTGGAACTTCAGCCGGGCTGGCGGTGACGCTCAATTCTGCAGATGGTGTGAGCCCTCGGTACACCTCCACAAACCCCTTTCTGCAGCAGTACGATGCAGAGGAAGAAGCCGAGGCTTGGCGCGAAGCTGACATTTTCTCCTCTACGCACACATAGTGCTCATAGAGAATTGAATTTCCTAGTCAATTTTTTTAAAGAATCGAAAGAGTGCTGCTCTGCTGTATATTATGTTGTTCGAACGTGCGTTCGTGAATTTGTTAAATATAGCGAGTTATGATGTATATTACGGTGAGAATGTTCGCGCGAGGTTCTCCTCGCCGACCGCTGTTGCTCCGCCCCGTAGCCGCTATAGTGTGTATTAACGTATTGTATATTGTATATAAATGAATACGTATTTAATGTAGGTACGCTCCAGTTTTGTACCAATCGGGCGGTGCTCTGGCGGACGGCCGAAGCGCTACACACATCATCCCACATATCAGAGACTGGTGTACGTCGCCGGCGCTCTTGAAGCATTGACGGAGAGTCGAGGGCGTGCGCGAGTCATTAGCTCGAGTAGGGAGAGTGTATCATAGATCGAGTCGGAATCGTCTTGAGACTGAGACCATATCAGAGTACCTAGCTCGTAGACACCTCTCGATGGAGATCCGTCGTAGAACGAGCGATTACGTCACGAACGTCTAGAGGCACGACTGTTATGAATCTTTCAAATATTCCAAATATTCCTTGTTCATTATTAATAAATTAACTATTATACATATAAACTATATTAAATTAAATAGTGTTAGAGCATTTTTACGAGTCGCTAATTCTATGAAGGAATGGATTCTTTATCCTTTACAGATCGGTCGCATTCTCAAGATCTGGGATCATATTTGCGAATTGAAAAATTCAAACTGTTATCACTTCATTAAAAATATTATTTACAGTAAGCATTTATGCTGTCATCTGCCTATCTCTTCCAAATGAAACATGATTTTAAATGTTTGAAGTATAAATGATTAAATTCAAATTATTAACTGTATTTTATTATCTTGTTAAATGGATAGTTAGTATTAATTATACCTAATAATAAAATTCGCAAATAATATCTCTTTCTTATATCTGGCGTCTGCTAGACATATAAGAGTGGCGGAAATCGACCAATGACAGCACTGATTGAAACCTCACTGCCATGATTGGTCCATTTTTAAATAGTTATGCATATTAATACAATTACACTAATTTATATGTCTGTCGGAGGCGCTCTGGTTACATACTGCTTTTGAGCAACACTTCAAGACGAAGTTTTGTTACTGTTTTTTATAATATAGAGTTGCACAAAGGACACGACTGAAATGGGACACAAGGTTTTTGATACTTTACCATTTTACCCCTTTTCTCATTTTGTGATAAACTAGTTGTTGCGTTGAAACCTCGCCTTTTATGTCACTGTTCATGAATTCCTATATTTGCCATAAGAATGTCATTGTTTCTGTTGTGATGTTGGTTCAAAGTTTGATATTGTATTACAATCTAAATTTTACGTTTTCAAAGCAAATCCTTACTAGTGGAATTCATGTACGGAGTAGTATCTTATGACGTCATTTTACTAGGCTCTGCTGAACACTAGGAACTGAGAACTCTATCTGTACTAAATAATATTCTACTCTACACGTAGCTACTGCGATTCTACTGCAGTTTTCTACAAATAAATAAATTATTTCCGAAGACTGTATAACTAATACTTTTGCATTAAGAAATTTTGTTTCTAACGTGTTTGGTGAAGCCTTTACGCGAAGACAATATGATTTTGAAATCTTTATAATATCTAATAAAATATATAAACTGAATATCGCCTTCGTGAAGCCACATGAAGTAAATTGTTGCATTGCCATATTAATAAATATATACAAATAATGCATCTAGCTTAATATATGGAAATTGATAGCTTTTAACTGTTCAGTATACATACTTGTTATTAATATTAAGTAGATTAAAATAATATTGTTGTCATTTACTTCACGTGGTAATAGATCTTATAATAGGTTACCACTGTCGGATGTAACATAAACAAACAATAATTATAGTGTTTATAGCTAAAAATGATTAAAAAAATTCAGCAATATATTAATTTAGCTTTATAATTTATTTTAATTTTTCTTATGCCAAAAAGTTATTTTTTCATTTTGAGTCGACAGTTATTAATAGATAGATACAATATATTATTTACCTAACTTGTATTCGGTAAATGATATTACGAAATTATTTATCCGACAGTAATAACTTATTATTTAATAATAGATATTAAATACAGATTGGACTTGAAATATAAATTCTACGTAACTACTTACATTAATATACTAATATTTATTTACAATTATTACATAAAATAACTAAGAATATATTATAACATAAAAATTTGGAATACAAAATATTCTAAAATATAATAAAATTAGCTTTAAAAATTAAAAACACTTTAAAAGAATATTCCTTGTGGCAATGATACCCTTAATGCTGGCAGCATTTCCTCGCTGGATTGCAATACTGAGCACTTGAACCCCGTGGCCCAAGGGTCACTACTCCAAAGATTGGACTTATATAATAAATATTATCAAATTCGGTTTTTCATCAGTGGAATATAATAAATTACAATTAGTTAAAAACGAATTTGATTAACAATTTAAACCTTATTCGCTATCAATTACCAAGCATGACAAAGTTATGACTGCATTCCTGGCCATCAAAATTTAACTGTATTTTGAATAATATCTTACATGTATTTGGAATAGGACATTATCAAGTCCTCTCTGTATCGTGGTATCTATGATAATCATAGACTAATATAGTGTAAATAGACTTGAAGTGTCGCTCGACGGCCAGTGGCCGCATACGACAGTAGTGTGTAGTGACAGCGGCACAGCTTCTGTTGGCTTGACGCGTGGTTCATATGAGAGGGCACTTGAATGTAGATAAGTTTGTATTGCACGATCGTGAGATTTGCAGTAGTGTATATGAGTGTATAGTTCTTATTTGAACACTATATGGTTTAATGTGGTACCGATGTAAATTATCAGTTAGAAATGCGAGATTTTGGCAATTGCTTGTATACTTCTTGCTAAAATACATGGTAATGTGTTTTGGCGTGACTAGCGATTTATTTGTAAATATTTTGTATCGTATGTGAAGAATTGAATTAATTGTTTAATTTATTACAAATCAATTACTGTACTGTATAATTACAATATATTAAATTAAAGCCACGAAATTAGACAATATTTATGAGCAAGTGCGTTCGTGTAGAACACCTGCTACGCCGCCGTAACCTCGTAGCAATCTTAGAGCTCATTTAATAGAGACAAAGTGAGTATACAAAAATAAGGTTTAGGTGTTTTACGGATTGAGTTAAGTAATTGTTTTAAAATTGTTATTGAATGTCGTAAATTTTATATAAAGTAGAAATCATATTCTGTTAACTCGGCTTCAATTCTATCGAAGTCTCTAGAGAAAGATATTGTAATGTTTGTAGATATTAATTTGGTACTTTGATATGTAATGTCTATAATAACTTAATTTCTTTTGTAAAAAATCCTTCGGTGTCTATACGAAAAATACACAATGAAAATTTTCGTGTAATAGTAAATTATAATCTGCAATCTCATAATCGTGAATAGTTAGTTAAGTGTTCGGTTCGATGATATAATATCACTATACGTTAAAATATTCTCAATACATTACGGTACAATTGACAGATCGTGCCAAAACCTCCGAAATTTTTATCTTGCATATCTCAAACCTATTAATGATATAATAGTCACAAAATGCTATAAAATAGAGCAAAAACGAATATTTATAAAGATATATTATTGTAAATAGTGTTAATTTTATGATTTGAACTATATAATGTTTGAATATACGTTTATAGGAAACAAGTTCGCCTCTCATGTTGATCCCCGCGGTATGTTTGCGTTGCGGGGCTCTCGGCCCTAAGATAATATCAGTATTTCGAAAATTTGGTAAATGTAGCGTAAAGACGTGTACGTAATGAGCACGCCGCCCGCTTTGTACCGGGCGGCTGAAACAGATGGAATAAATAATACGACGTTATAATGGTTTTTATTTTATTGCATTACCTCTTTATCTTATAATTTATTTTACTAGCAATATTTTACTTTTAACAAAATATCAATCTGTAAAAGAAAATTACACTATCTTACTTATCGAACCACTCCCGTGGCTAAGTAGACGCGTTGGCTTGTTACCCGGAGCTCTTGGTTTTGAATCCCGGAGAAACAAAAGAATGTTTCGGTTGGGTAGGTACAGAAGGCTTATCACCTACTGCCTGTAAAGAAAATGATCAGTGAAACAGATACAGAAATGTGTTTACTGTTTACCCAATGCCCCAGAAGGGGTTACGGGAATTCACTTTTACTTATCGATCAGTCTACAAAATATCAGGAACGAATTTTATAAAATGTTCAGGGATCCACCATTATAGGCTATATTGTAAAAGTATAAGGTATAACTGTGTCTATGCATCTCTTAATAATAATATGTATATTACATTCCATAAAGGCATATAGTGTTAAATCACCAAACTTTACGTAATTTAAGGTAACTACAGATTTTCTACCGCCGGAATGAAACCATAATATTAACTCATCTGTGTATTGGGCCAGAGAGCCTGCATTCGAACCCGGGGAAAAAAGTTATTAGTTGATTTATTCAGAAGGCTGCCAACCTATTTAACTACAACGAAAAAATTATCAGTGATTGAGACGCAGAAATATGTTGGGATTTAACTTGATTTTCGGATATTTTAGTAATTCATAAACTAAAAAAGTCACAGATCTGATATTAGGCTATCAGAACTTTGACAGATTTTGCTGTAAATATAAAAATAAACTTGCCCACGGAATGCTTGTAAAATACTGTAGACAGCGGGTAAAGCATAAATAAGGTTAAAAAGTTTTAAAAAATGGAATATTTCCCTCTGAAACAACGGGTCCCCACATAATCGTTTCTCTTCGAGATAATTGCATGAAGCAATCAATTAAAACTTTTATTCTGAACCAAGGGTTGAATTTGTACCCACACGGTACCAAGTTTTCTCATTTTCCACAACCAATGAAAAAGGTTAATTGGTTAGATACTTTTTATTTTTATATCTCGGTCGTTTCAGTTTGAGTTAGTTATAAAATTTTATTTTATGGGAATATAAAAGTATTCGTTTATTCTAAGAAAGGTATTTAATATATATATATATATATATATATATATAAATATTTATATATATATTTTACTTATTATATATACTTACTTTTACTTATTTATATATATTTTTTTAATTTTTTTTATGTTATATGATCAACACACACATATATATATATATATATATATATATATATATATATATATATATAACGCCATATCACTTAAGATTTGCTTATGGCAAATTAATTTATTCTTTACTATCATTTTAAACTGTATTCTCAATATCTTTGTTAACTAAATAAATAGAAACAAATGAATTATGTTTATTATTTTAAAGATAGGTACAATATTTTAAAGGTATTCGATTGTTTTGTATTTTGCTGCTGAAGACTGTAAAAAATAACTTTTTTTTAAAACAAAATCTTATATCAGTATCATAGACTTCTACCATATCTACTAAAACTAGCCTAGGGCTAGAACTAACCTGGAAACTAAAGACACACTTCTTGGGATGCTGCCCTATAATTTGATTTACACAAAAGAATAGATGTCTATTATTATAGCATGAGTGAACTGTCTTAGGTTTTATTGTTTGAGTTGCGCTTAGATATTAGTGTATGATTAGGGTAGGACTTATATTATTTATTTTATATTTAATTATGTATAGATACTTTATGTTTATAGTCAAGTCTAACGTATTAGGTTACTTAAACCGGTTATGTAAGTTTTGAGGTTGAATAAATAAATATTTTCGTATTAGAATGGTTCGTCATAGGTTTTCCACTATGCTAAATATTTACATATAAATCAAGAAAAAACTTTGAAATACATAGATGTAGAATATTTTTTCCAATGTCATCACATTTTTAATTGACTATTAGAGATCACATCATTCCAGCTATCCGCATTCAATTATGGACTGGGAGTACATTATCAGCCATTTAATTAACTTTCAACATTGAGTTGGTGTCCTTTGCAGGTGAACCTTAGTCTAAAATACTATAGCTAGATAAATACAGGAATAGTCTTCACGTAAATTGAATAAAGAGTGGTTTTGAAAAAAGGAAAAGAAAATATTATCTCTAATTTATTTAAGTTTATTATTAAAACGATATCAAGTTATATAACGTAAATTATACACTTTGTGATTAAAAACCACTTTTCTTTAAACCACCGCACCAAAGTTCTACAGTCCTCTTATTACCAAATAACCAGAAAAATATTGAAAAAGCACAATGATAAACTGCTACTACTGTAGCAAAAAAGAAAAAGTTTGAAATTTTATCTTTATCATAACTCAAAATATAGAGAATTTTATGGACATCGACAATTATTTGCTGAACACAAAAGGTAAAGAGCAGAGTGACCATAACAATCACAATACGAAAGTTATTATCAGTTTTCTTTGAGATTCGGCTAAAAATAGCCTTTAAAATCATTATTAAAAATACGCCATTTACAATTAACAAAGGCCATTTTATAAAAAATGTGTAAAGAAATATAAATTCACCTTGATATTTTACATAATATAAAATACACGAAACGCAAGATAAAATTGCGATGACCAACGGGGTAAGCCACGCGACGATGGATACTATTAAAGTACTCGTTTTCTTAACATTAAATACTTTAACAAAGCTAAAATACATTTGCTTCGTAAATAAAAACATCCAAATAATCAAAGATGCCTCGGTACATATGTGTAAAAAGAAACGATTACAAAACTTCCTGGAAAACTCCACTTCACAAATATTAAAGACATCGTAAAGATATCTGGTGAGGGTGTAAAAAAATCTTGCAACCATAAACTGAGTCAGGATTTGATTTTTGAGTCGCCGCCTCCATTCGACGAATAAATAAGAGGTTGCTAATAGACAGACCATTGCCACAGTTGAAAATATCATGCCAATTGTGATTGCAGAGAATCGGATTGTTGTTGAGAGCGTCCATATTGATTCATCTTGAAAAATATCAAAACAGTCTGATTCGTAAATAGTCGATAACAATTCAAGTTGCATTCTTACTTAAAATATCCTTTTGTTATTGAAAATATTGCTTTCACTAGTGAAAATTTAAATATTTTCACTGAATATTCCTTGATAGAGCACAATTTAATTTGCATTTTCACTTTAACAGAAAGTGTGATGAGCTTCTTTCTCTAAGCACTTTTACTAAAGCTATGAGCTATGGAAATCATTATTTGATAAATATATTAATATCTTTCAGCGATAAGATTGCTTTTGATGGAAATTTATTAAGGGCTTTTCGATAACCGTTTATTGTAATATCATTACACTTTGTTATTGTTTCTTTGATGTTTTGTTTACCTTAATGATCTTAATTTAAATAGAAATGGAAAAGAAACCTAGAAAGGATGAGTCTAACAGCTCACTTCATCATCGTATGATAATTTTTGAAAATCATGAAAATATTCAACTTTTATTTTCTAAACAAAATAAAACACGTACGGAAAGTATAAGAAATTAGCCTCTGTAACTTAAGTGGAACAAGAAGCAGATATATTTTTGCGTCTTTTTCACTAATCATTATTTTTAAAGTTTCTACTTGATCAACCTGTCTGGCGAAATGAAACATTGATTATTCCCCTTTGCGGAGATCTTCTATGTAAACTTGAAAAGTATGCCGAAATAATACAAATTTAAGGAAACACAGATATTTTATTATATAACGACAGGTCCAAAAGAAATATTATTTTGAGTGCTGAATATTAAATATAAAAGTTCTATATAAATAGTCAACGAGGGCTAAGTTTATCTAAGCCTAGAACAATAAGAGCAACATTCTTGGTCATAAAATAATTAATTATGTAGGAATATATTTGCGACATTTTGGGATTTTAATTATTTTCTTTTAAAGGAAAAGCACAAATAGTAAAACAATATAATTAATCTTTTTTTAAAAAATAATATTTGAAATTAATTAGTTTTTTTATCTATTATCAGAAGTTGTTGCTTACGGCGGATGACTTATTTTTTTTATGCTCTTATTTTGTTTCATTTTGAAGAATACAATAAAATTTATTCATACCAAACTCAAATTGTATTATTATCACTTACTTTACGCCAAGTTGCGATCTTTTAATATAAAATCATAAAAAAGAAGTTTTGTGTTAAGGTATGATATATTTAAAGCAGTTCGTAGATTTGCGATGGAATTTCATGTATATGATTAGAGAATCATTTAAATATAACTAATATTAAGTTTGACACAAAAACATTGCTCTTTATTATGGAAATTATTTTGAAACATAACATACAATTTTACACTAATGTTTGGATCAAATACACGCTATGAATATAACAAAACCCTGTAATCAATTTAAATCTCACACTTGAATTAGGTTAATATATCTAGTCGTAGCAGATTACGATATAAACTTAATAAGCTAAGTCAAATTAATTTTTTTTTTGTTCATATAGCATTAATGTTATAATTAGAATGTTGAAACTTATTTTATAGTTGAAATTTATGATGGAAATAATCAATTGTTGATTGAGATTGTAAACCCTTTCTTTTATTTTTTGCAGTTTGCCGATTTTCATTGAAGCAAAAAAGAGTTTGACAGAATGGTAAGTAAGCTGTATTTTGGCTTTTTTATTTCTCGTCACGCTTTTAATTCCCCGAAAGTAGAGGTGCACTTAATACACCCACATTTCGTCAGATATTATTATGTTTTAGTCCAATTGTAATAGGGGGTAAGCCTATTGATAAACACCGAGAACAACTCCAAACTCCGAGCTATTATTGGGAAAATACTACAACGATTCGAACCCGAGATCTCGTGGTTAGCCCGCGCAATCACTACCACCATGCCAACGCGACGTCTTATTACTATGTCATAAATTCCTATTGTTTCAACTTTTCATTTTTAATATCTGGAATTTATATTTTACAGTGTGGTAGAAAAATAACTTTTATTCTGTATCTCAGGACATTAAATTCAGACTCTTTTTACATCAGTAAAGAGCGTTTAAAGAGTAAGATTTTCTCAAATATCAGTCGTATTTCACTTTAAAAGAATTACAGGGTTTTTGTTACATTAAATTGTACACTTACAATTTTTAGTAAACAACAATAAAATATTTTTCCAAAGAGATTTCAAATATAGACAGACCTATTAACTACAAATTAGTGCATCTACTTATAAAATATTATTGCATTCTATTTTAGTAAAATTAACTACACTACTTTAGGTCTTTAGAATATTGATGAGAATAATTATTAACGGATACTTGATATCTCGTTCTCTTAAATTATAAATAACAAAAAGTTTAATAATTCATATTATTTAACAAATTGCTTTACACTTGTAAAAAATACATAAATAAATACATATTAACTGCTAAGTAACAAAGCTCTGAGCTTTACCTAAAACCATAAAATCCATAACGCATTATTTACCAAAAGTTAAAAAAAATCTTATTTTTTTGTTTGTAACTTATACACAAAAGATGTATTATTAATTTGTTAAATAAATTCACATAAAAAACCATTTACCGCTTAAAAGCTGAGAGGTATACCGTAATCTATGAGGAGATAATACAACGTGCATCTATTTAATTTCAAATATGAAAAACAAGAAATACTACACAGTAATTTTAAGTTAATCGCGTAACGTAAATAGCAACATTTCTACTTATTAAAAAGTTGCGAAAGCCACAAATAAATCGCATTTTTAAATGTGTAAAAGTATTAAGCACTAGACCAAGACTATAGGTACCTAGTTTAATTACTTATTTTTAAGGATGTAGGTTCTTAAATAGAAGTCTTAACAAGGGATCACAGTTTGGAAAACTAGTTCATACACGGGGGATATTAACGAATCCCCCTAACAATCAATTATATATTATATTATGCATTTTTATTGCTAAATTTGCAAAAAAAACAAGTCTAATTTTAATTATCTTAAAATAAATTAAATAAGGAACTACATTAGACTAAACCAGTCATTAGAAAGTTCATGTTTATGGTAGCATTTTGAATCTCAAAAAATAGAGTTAATATAAAGTAATAATAGTAATTTAGCCTCTTATAAGGTATAACATTTTAGATAAACATCAACGTACCACTAAACAGGTCCAAAAAGGCGTTCTTCACATTCTTGAAATATCAAAGTGAAATATTAGAAGTTTCAAGATATTTATGACTCAGAAATAGAAAATGAAAGAAGCCTTTCAAATAGAAGCTAGAACTACAAGATCACAATGCAGAGGATTTTGGCCTCATTGCAAAACATGGACTAAAGATGTTTTAGTATTGGTTGCTAGGATAGGCCATGTATACAAGTATAAATTGTTTTGGTTTAGTATCATAGCAAACAATACCAAAACATCTTTAGTCCATGTTATGTAATAAGGCCCTTTAGGTTTAGATTAACATTATATCTAAGTTACTTCAACAATCTACTTTTTAGCTCGTAAGCTCAAGAGATAATAAATAGTACATCAAGGGGAGAAAGTGATCGCTCCGAGAATCGCACAGTGTGCTTCATACCACATACGTCTGTTCTGCCTCATTATTAAAAAAGCTATGAGGTATTTTCCAAGCAGGTGTATTATAAATATAATCGTATCGTAATTCCTACTTAAAAACAAGTCAATTTACTAAGTCGTGAATGAGTTGTACTTGACGAGGTGTAAACAATTTCCTTACATTCCATAGTACATATGTAGATAAGCATAAAAATCACACGATATAGAAATATCGATGATATTCTGGTTAAAATATCGCAGTTGCACAGTTCCAAAACAATATTTTAGTATAAAATCGTTAAAAAATATGCTGTTTTTTTTTATTGAATTGCTATTCAATATGATAATTGTCTAATTTATATACTTGGTTGTTATTTTTTAAACATATTTTTTGATGTTGTTTTGCTTTTTTTTAAATATTATAGATAAATCAGTTAAATAAGCAGGGTGTCAGAGACTCTTAAACGTCTTAGCAAATAAACTCGTTCGTGCATTAAACGAATGTTTCATTAACATAATTCATTAAAAAATTAAATAACACGCAACAACCATAAAAAATGTACATAAATAAATTAAAGTAAAGTTTGAGACCAGCTCACAATTTAAAATTAACTTTAAAATAAGGTACATAAAAATAAATAAAATGTAGAAATCGATGAGGATCTATTCCACCATATGTTCTGAAAAAAAAAAAAAATTGTAACTTGATTATAAATGTTCATTTCTATATTCTGCATGTCACTTATTCACTGTCCCTCCTAATAAACTAAATATTGTCTTCTACTGTACTTCCTATGTAACAGAGAGTCTATAATCCATAGGCTATATGATGAACCTTTACGCAATATTCATGACTATGTCACTAATACATTATTTATATTCAAATTTCGTGAATCATGGCCTAATTTCAAGATACGGAATCACACATCACGTCACTCAAGGTACAATGCTTTAGTTTAATATGCAAATGTAGTTAACTGAGATGAGGAATCGTGCCTTACACCAACGCCCAATTACATATCAAGTTCCGTAGCAAATCAAGAGCATTTTGTGTATTCCAAACTCAGCACCTTAGATATTTTTGACTACTATAAAATTTTAAGCGAAGAATTTCTTTGTTGCGCTTTTGTACTAAAATCATTTAAAACTTATGATAATTTTGGTAAGCAAAGGAAAATTTAACATTTTTTCTCATTACTGACTATACGTGAATAGGATAAAAATCCATCATAACAAATATATTTGGTATTACATAGAAATAACAAGATCTTAGCAATTTATTTAATTAATTGGCAAACACTTACCCTGCTCCTCAACTGGAGTGTGCTCTTCATCAGATGAATCAACGTGTTCAATTAACGAACTCTGTTTTGATAGAGACTGGAATAAAATATATATAGTTTTTAAGTGTGCTTGAAGTATACCGCCTCCTTGGCTAACAATAAGTGTTTCACGCTTCCATTTATTTAATTCGTATTGCACCGAAGATCGAATCCCGGAAAAACAAAAATATTTTGGTTGCGGAAGCACAGAAACCTACTTGCCTTTAAAGAAAATGATCTGATTCGGAAATGTGACTATCCCACGCATTAGAAATTACGAAATTTCACTTTAAATGTAGGTATATTTCAAGTACCTTGAAATATATTTTTCACAAAGAGGGTATTTTTACGCATTTCTAGTGAAAACTAAAGAGACTTTAAACATACCGAATGGAGTGAATTAAAAACGAATAAATTAACTTTTGAACAGAATAATTTTATCTAAATAAGTTACAGTATTTTTGACAGTGACCTTATAATTATTATGTTTACCTTATTTGAGCGTCGTCTTGGAGGAGAGATCTTGTTCCACAGAGCTTCCAATTGATCAAAATGCTGGGACTGCGCTAGTGCGGCTTGCTCTGGACCAAGACTTACCTTGGATAACAATTTTTATTAATCAGTACGAAGTTATAAGCCATGGATGGCTCTATTTTGCACCTAAATTTGTGGTATTTCTTATAATCTTTCTTAATTCAAATTCCAGAGGAAATAATATAATGAATACCCACGTTTGCTTACTTGAAGAAACTAAAAGTGATAATGAATCACTAGTATTGCAATTGAAAGGTGAATGGGAAGAAGGGAATTTGTTACCTGAGATCCTAAATCCTTATTTTTTGCTTCTTGGATCTTAGATATTTCCTCCATCGAAGCGGAGACTGAGAACCTAATTAAATAAAAAAAGTCCATAAACATTTTATATGCGTATTTTTCTTTTATTATTCGTTTTAATATTTCTGCCGGGTAATTTGGCAAAATAAATTATTAATTTCGTTAAAAAATATTACAACCCATATATTACGACTTTATCCATCTTGCCAAAGTATACCTACTTTAAATACCAAAAAATTGTTTTTTAGATTCTAGGTCTAAATTAAGTATGTACAAACCATATAAAATGTAATATAGAAGTTAGGTTACGTTAAGTTTTTGATATGTGAATTTATTTTTAAAGCCGACTTTCATCAAATTCGTAATGAGTTTATAAATATTGTTCTGCTAAAATCTGAGCTTAAAAATAGCGATTTCAATACAAAAATATTGAATATAGTAAATAAACTTACTAATTTAAAACCTGATGAACAATTTAGTTAGGGATTTTACTAAAATCATAGTGCCCTTAACTATTTCTGAAATGGCTGTTATATTCGCCCGCAGGTGACATTAGCGAGATATTCCTCAGTTTAATTAACGAAAGGTCAACGCACGAGCTCAAGAGCTATTACTGAACTGACGGCTGACGTAAATTATGCATAATTGCTGATTTTAATTAATATATTTGTAGATAAAGACATGTAAGACTACCATCTATTCAACTACAACAATTTATTCTAAATTTTATTACACCAACTTTATTTTAGTAACAGCAACTAATCACAATCAGCAACGCTAATCAGCCATATATTTGGTTTAAATAGAACTTTAATTTTAATTAAGCTTAAAACTTAACAAAACTTAAAGCTGAAATGATTTATTTTTATGTTAATTATATGTAGTTTATCATATGTCAAATATTTTACATATCACAACATAGTATAAAACAAAGTCGCTTTTTCTTCCTCTATATCCCTTTGTATGCTTAAATCTTTAAAACTACGCAACTGATTTGGATGCGTTTTTTTTTAAATAGATAGAGTGATTGAAGAGGAAGGTTTTTATATATTTTTTATACCCGTGCAAAGCCGGGGCGGGTCGCTAGTTGCTTACATAGTTTTACAGTGCACCCAGTTTAGAATAAAAAAGACGGTGCGAATGCTTTAGTTTATGATAATCTACTATTGTATTTCTGTGCAAGCAATAATAATAATATTAGCAATAAAAATAAAGTATAAAAAGTAGTAATACCTTCGTTTCAGCCTTTCATCAACCTGCGCCATCATCGCTGCTGAAGTAAGATGCGCATATTTCTTCTGCCACGTGTAGGTGTCCAGAGACACCTCCTTCTTTAACAGTCTTCTCATCGGCCGCTTTGGTGCTAAGGGACGTAGCTCTGAATAAACAAAAAACGACGATAATATGAATGTTTAACATTCAATTTCCGTTAATTCACCCAAAAAATACCCCTTGTTTTGACAGCGATAGGATTTTCAACTTTGAATTTGATCTTCTTCGTCAATGTATTTACAAGGTCTGTAATGTAAATGGCTTAATTGATGCCTTTACCTTACACGATGGTAAATTAAATGAAAGTGCAGTCGGCGAACTTACTTGCTTTATTATGTAATTAATAAGCTAAAGTTATCTTAGGAGCTGATGAGAAATTACAAACTAAATACAAAAGCGTCCGTTCGTCAGGACAATGAAAAAGTAGAATCCAACTGACTACAAAATGGCGTCCGCGTAGCGCTCTGCATCGCGGCGTTGCCGGTGACGTCACGCGGTGTTCGCATGAACAAACTCGATTTGGAAGTTACTGGATCGTTTCTAGTTCTTAACAAACATGTTTATTTCTTGTTTATTCTTAACGAAAAAATTCTAATGCCATTTTCACAACTACTGTATAATATAATCATTATTATAATCTAGCCAGTAGCCACAAGTTACTTACAAAAAAATTCATGAAATTAGTTATATCCGTCCTATTATTTTATATTAAGAACTTAAAGTAAGAGATAATACTACTTTAAAATTATTTTAAATCTATTGTACAAATAGAACAAACCAAGACACTACGACTTACGACAAATCTTAACAAAAATTCATTAATGTGGCATTTGGTTCAACGCTAAGTATTAAAAGCCAAAACCTTTTTTCTAAGATAAATATAAATACAAATATTGACGTTAAAACAATTTGTGGCAGCAAACACTCTGCGTGGTTGTGGTCGGCAACCACATCATTGAATCTATATAATATGATGTGCTATAAATGTAGTGAACCGTAAATTATAACCAAATTTAGGGTAATGAGATGATTGACGTATCAATTTCAATAAGATATTCATCATAATATGATAATGATATGTAATAACCTACTGTTTGTGTCTCTTGTAATATAAATTTATCCTCTTTTTCACTTAATTTAGTTTTTATGCAATGTACTTAAACATAATTAAAAAGTTAGCGGAAACAAAAGAAAGTTTGGCTTTAGATGACACAGAGATCTATTCACAAGTACCTACTAGGCCGCTGAGAAACCATCAGTGAAAGATACGTACTTAGAATACAATTTTGCGCGTTTTAATAATTGTGATTTGTGTTCGCTCTTAGAAATTCAATATACTAATATATACAGCTAATTACTCCATAGTTAAGATATTGTTATATAATTGTTAATATTGATGTCTATATATGACTTTTATATAATGTGTTATTATATATTTCTTTTATTATTAAGTGTTAAAATTTGTATCAAACTTACCGTCCACGTCCTTAGTAGGCGCAGCGTAGGTCGGTATCTTGACGTAAGTGGCCGGTGTGTTGTGTAAACAGATTATCGGTAAACAGCCTGTTGAGTGAATTATTGGTTTATTCAATGACCACGTATTTGTGCAGGTCACTTAGAATTATTAATAACTACTGGAATCGACTTTTATTGAGATATTTAATAAAGTAAACACTTTTTCTATTTTCTATTTTTTTCTATTTTAGAATTTATAAACTGGTCCTTAGACCGAGTTTTTATTAATAAGTATCTACACTAAAGGACACTTATGTATATTTTTCTCATTTATTTTTTTTATTGTTTATAAGTAAATGGATACACTTCTATATAATTAAATTCTAATATAATATTTTTGCAAAATTTCATATATTATACTTATAATCAGTACTGTAAAACTCAAAATAGTCCATTTATTGCTAATTTAATTAATTTATTACAACTTTATTTTCATTTATTAAGAAGTTAAAATACCAATTATAATGACACATATACCTACACAATAATGTAGCTTAGTGAATTCCATAACCCCTAGTGGGGCACGGGGCAGACACATTTCTGTATATGTTTCACTGATCATTTTCTTTACAAGCAAGTAGGTGATCAGCCTTCTGTGCCGAAAACACTCATGACCAAAACCGAAACATTCGTGTGTTTCCCCGGTATTCGAACCCAGGACCTCCGATGCACCACGCACATGAGTAAACCAATTAGCCACGGAGGCGGTCAATAATGTAGCTTATATCACTAAAAAAAATATAAGCAACCTCCGTCAAATTGTTTGAAATATTGTAACAGTAAATACAGAAATTCTCCAAAAAAGAAACAATTTCATTATTTTATTAATATAGATATTGGCATAGATAGATTTAATGGTAACATACCTCTGTCTAACAAATGTACAACGATCCGGGCACAGTCACTTGTTATCTGGAACCCAAGCAGAGGCACGTGCAATGCTAAAGACGTCAGCGCCAGGCCTCGCTTTGTTTCCCATATTATCAAAGTTTTATCTTCAGCGCCTGTAGGTAATATAAGTATATAACTGCTTAAATGTTTGTTAAATGTTTGTAATCTCATATCATGTAGCTTATAACAATTTGATTTGGTACTTTCGTTAATAATAAATTTTATCTCAGTTCTACGCAGATCTCACTTCAACTTTTCTTTTGACGGAAAGAAATTACTATCAAGCAAAAATACGATTTTTAAACAAAAACATTGCAACTAGATTAGCAACTTTTTGTCTAGAATAGAAGTAATTTATTGTGAAGGTTACTTCCCATAGAAAATGGAGAAAAAAGTGATAAATGTTAAGAAGGGAGTGACTAAATAATATATAAATAAAGGATAACGAGCATCTTTAATAAATTAGATAAATAATAATAAAAATATCTCACAAATACTTCAATTGTGTTTACAATTATTAGTGAAGTAAAGTTCTCAACGTAATCACATCGAGTAATTCAAAAGATCCTCAAGAAAATTAAATTAACCCTTGATGTAAGGGTTTCGAGCGTTCCTCCGGCATTGAATAGACTGCGAGGAAATTAAATAAATGACACCGATCTCTGAGAATGCAATATTTCCTAATAAAATTTATTACAGGATGCCTTCAATTTCTATAGCTTATGTAAAATTATCACAGACCAAGTTAACAATAAATAAAATCTTAATATGCCTGGTTCCTAGTTGATACGTATCTGCATATTTTTCACTGATCATTTTTTTCAAGTTAGCAAGGACGTGTAGTCTCCTGTATTTAATAGCAAAAAAAAATTGTTTCCCTGGAATTCAATCCCGAAACCTCCGACAACCTTCAAAACGTGATCGAGACGAGTCATAGTTACAATTTATGATGTTTTTTTATTATGTTTTTTTGTGTTAAGTCACGGGCTTCATCTGTCAGCGCCTAGCGGTCATTAATCTTTGTTTATTCCCTAAATAACATTACATTTTGTATAAAATATAGCAACAAGAAAACGACATTTTGAGACAATTCTAATCCCCGGGTGAAGTTCGCTTGCGAAGGTTAAATTAAGGTTAAGAAATGAGTCTACGGTATTAAAATGAAAGTAAATGTATTTTTAAAACCTTGAGAAATTTTTTCACAACCTTTACAACAATTTAACTCAAAAATTGACATAGATTTTAACTGGAGAAGTTTCATGGTGTTGTTAATTAATATTCAACGTAATGGTATTAAAATATAGATCAAAACTAATCAATCACTGAAAAAATTTTTGAAATCCATCAATAAATGGCTTAGAAGTAGATTATTGAAGTTTACGTATTTCTGATTCACCTGTGACGTCATTTGACCTATCCGCATGTAACAAAATTATTCTTGCAAGCGCAACTTCAAAGTCCCATAACTTTTTCATTTCTAGAGATATTTTATTTATTTTTCACGTGTTTGTTTTATTTTCCTTAATTTTTATAGTTCATCCATTAAAAAAAGGTAAACATTAGAACGTATTTACTTAACTCATACATAATTTATAATTACTTATCTATATAATATGTTCTTACATTATAAAATTATCTCAACGTAATTTCGTGTTTCATCCATAACGAAAACTGACCAAGATAACAAATAAACAAATTGCTACAGATTTGAAAATAGGATAGGCTACTTCTAGTTTTAACTCTACCAAGTTAACGTTAACATAAAGTTATATACTTAATGCTTACCTGATACAGCAATGGACCCGTCGCCAGTAACCTTAACACATGTAACCTTCCCAAGATGACCCGACAGTAAGTGCAGGTCGGTCCCAGTATTGATGTCCCAAACTATGAGGTTGCAGTCCCAAGATCCTGATACAACCTGAGTCTTGTTCGTTATGGAAACAGCCACGCATGTAACTATATCTGAATGTCCAACTAGAACCTAAAGTTTTTTTATTATTTAGTAATTTAAATATATTTATAAATAAAAATATATAATTTGTGCTGTATAGAATAAGACTTATAAATTAAATTAACTTAAAAATTCTTATTACACCTCTTAGGATGTACTTATAAATAATAATAAAAAAATATAAATAATAAAAAAAAATAAAAAAAACTCGGTCTGGCAGGACATAGAAGGCTGATCACCTACTTGCCCCTAAAAGAAAAAACAGATCAGTGAAACAGATGTGAAATGCATCTGCCACATACCCCACTAGGGGACACGGGAATTAAAAAAAAAGATGTACTTATTAATTTATTACTTTTTTTAGTAGTTTTTTTATCCCTATGCAATATGCATCATCGTAAAATTGTAAATGTTTAATTTGTTAAAACTAGATTCAGTGTGAGCACCGGAACACTTGTTTGAGAACCGGAAATCCTGGATTCGTATTCCAAGGAAACGTAAATGCTTATTATTATATTGTCTTAATATTGTATTTTCTTTCGATTTCTGGTCTGTTAATATTGGGTTCTGATGGTGTCATTTTCTGTATATTTTTAAAAAATTATGTTCTCATGCAAAATATGTTTAAGTATCGTTAGTGAGAATCTTTAAAGATATACATGTTCCCATTAGGTAAGTAGCAAATTGATCACCTACTTTAAGAAGAATATTAATAAAATAGATGCAGAAATGTTTTACCCAAAAAATAAATTCTTATCAAAAAAGTAATGATAAAAATTCAACAAAACATTGATATTATCAGTACGAAATTAACCATCAAATATTTAACCTCCTATAAGACTTTTTATGATGGCAACACAGGAAGCGTCTTTTATTGCGCGTTGAGAGTTTAATCAGAAGAGTCGTATTTACAATCAATAAAATTTTTATGTATATTTATTATGTGATTTATTTTGCTTCTGCCTTGGATATAAACATAAAATTTTAATATGAATGTGAGGAATTCATCTCATTTTCGACAATACCCTATATGTGCCTTTATTATAACTTTGAAATTATATTTCATGCTATAGTAAGATAATTAAAATGTTATCAATTCTAAGGTCTTAAGCTAATAAAAAAGTTCAATCAATTAACAATTACATTATATTTACAAAGTTATGGATATATTTGAAAATTGTTTGTTTTAAAGATATTTAAATAAAAGTAAATAGTAGGTAATTACTAAAGATTCTTACTAATACTTAGAATACTATTTTACTATTATCATTTAAAGATGTACTGTTATGATTGTAAGCTTTATGCTAATTTACACTCACTTGTGACAGCTTGCCACCATCCAACTTCCACACTTTCAAAGACATGTCCATTGAGCCAGTAACAACATGCTGCGAATCAGCTGTCAAAGCAAAACAGGTGATCCTCTCAGCATGACACACAGACCGCTTCTCATCACCACTGTCACCGTCGGCTAAAGCCCAGATACGTACAGAGTTGTCACCTTCAGAGAGAACCTGGAATGATAGACGCTATTGTAACACGCATTCAGTAGCTCGAATTCTCTGTATCTGTCTTGTGGATTGGACATGTGAATACGTCTGAATATAAACTTTGCGTACGCAAGACCTTCGCAATAGTAGATACGTAAGGCAAACAGTTGTGTTAGTGTATCATGAGTTCGATGTGTCTGTGTGTCTGTCTGTGGCATCCTAGCTCTGAAACGAAAGGAGCGATTTCAATGCAGTTTCCATTTGAAAGCTAATATGATTTTAGCTACAATTTATAAAGTATTATCCATATCCATCCATCTATGAGATATATGAAATTTCACTTGTGTACCAAACACAAAGTGTCTAAACTCTACAGATAAACTTGTACATTACGATAGTGATTAAATAAGTAATACGTATAAAGTTTTGTGACATTGTATTATTATTTACTCTCTGTTATGCAATAAAATTGGTTTCCATAAATATTTAAATGGTGATTACGGAAGTAAATAACCGAAGTCAAATCATAGACTATTTTATAGTTTCTTAATGATTTTTCGGGTGAAAATAAAAAAACATAAAACCTTTGGTAACACGATTAACGAAACGTCGGAAGTAATTAAAATATCCGATTACAAAATACTCAAGGTTTAATTTAAAGAGGATCAAATACCAAAATATAAAAGGAAATGTATTAACCTGTCTTATTTGGATTACTTTCGACAGGAAAAACAATCATTATTTCTTTACATTCGGCTAAGAAAACGCAACTTGAACCGTAAATAATGAGCTTGCTAGTAACAACATTCTCTCACGCAACGGGATTCAGAATAAATCCAAGTAAGTCAATAAACAGGAAAGTTCAAATTGTATATTCTTTGACAAGTTCCGATTCGTCTATTGAAACGACAACGAAGTAATCGAATTTCCAAAAGTAAGGAAACTTGTGAGGCCTATAATGAAACAACAACTGATTTAGATCGTTATTAAATTTATTCTATTATTTACGCTATTCAGATTATTTAGATTAAAATAATATTCTACAATTACTCATAAAAAAATCATATTATCAATGGATTTTGAGATACTGGTTAATAAAATCATGAATCAGTTCTGGCTATTTTATTTACCATAATATATTTATATTAAGTTTCATGAATTTCGGCTAGTATAGTTTTAGTCAAAACTATATAGTTTTACTATGAAAACATTAATTTAATTTAATATATAATTTAATCAAAGTAATGTTACAGAAGTAATGACTTTTATTCAGGCAGGTATCACATATTTAGAGAAAATATTTTGAATGGATTAAGCGTATATTTTTATAACAATTTCTTAATTTTACTAAATTTTTTCCCGACATTTCGCGTACTTTAGAGCCTGCCTAGTCACGGGCGATATTACTTAATCCATTTAAACTGTTTTCTTTAAATATGTTAAATTGGTAACCTAGAGATTTATAAATACATACTGCGTATTTCATATTAAGCGTGACATCAATACTATTGCTTGGACATGTTGTAGAATGAAGAACAATTCCGGAATCCACCAACCACACGTGGACATGACGGGCGCGGTCTCCTGACATCGCCCGGCGCCCATCAGACATCATTAGTAGGGTTTGGAGTGCCGCAGTGTGACCCTTTTATCAAAATATATTTGATTATTCATAGGAAAATTTTCGACACTGACACTTTACTAATAGGAAAATATTTTTAAAAATTAATGTTTTATTACAAAAGAAAATACGTGTGAAAGTAAAATTCATTAACGCCTGTTTCATTGATCGTTTTTATTTACAAGCTGGGTGATCTCACAATTTGTTTAATGTTTATAAACATTTTAGTAATTTAGAATAAAATTAAGTTACTTATTAGTCTTTCTAGATTATATGATAATTTTAGTGAAGTATTATATCATTATAATACTCATTATCATAAAAAAAATGTTTCCCAGGCATTAGAACCCAGGATAACCGGCGCAACACGCGTAGAATATCAAACGCGTGAACCGCTTAGTCACGGATGTTAAAAATACGTGTAAATGTAAATATGATGAAAAGTTTTGGGTAAAGGAGAGTTTAAAACAATTTTTCTTCCTCTCTACATTACTTTACAACAAAAGAACACTTAACGATCCCAAAAAGCCCTTTGTTGTGGCTTTTGAAAGCGCCAAGACTCATTCCTTCCATAAAGTATTTTTGAAACACTTCAGAACCTATTTTTCGGTTTCTTCATTAAAAGTTTCGCTTATGAATTCTTTAATAACTTAAAGTATTCCGAAAGACCTCAAATTTTTGATTAAAATTATAAAATTTAAAGGCTTTTGATAAAATAAGCGTAAAAGTTCTCAGCGCTCCATCCGCTAAACAGTGTTATGAAACTGGCAAGGAAAGTGAGCGGTTGAAGACCGTTTTTATATTAGACTTTGCAAGTTACTGCAATAACTTGTAAACTATTTGATAGCGTGTCAACCCTCCGGAAGAGATCTTAAGTTATTTTTACTTTGATTGATAAGTGTTCATAACTTAGAAGTTAAGTTATAGTTGGTAATTGTTTTGTGGCAAACACATTACGTTTGTTGAAATATAACAATGCAGTTTTATTACCACTTGCAATCTATAGTCCCATTAATGTAATATGAGGTCGCTTTACACTTTCCAAGCTTAAAACCAAATCAAAAATTAGTAATTCCTTCCAATATTATTATTAATGATGCAACATATAACAATACATAAAAATCTTATAATTATTTTTGTTACACACAAAATTGTCTACTCAGAAATATGCCTTCCTGAAGCCCAATTAAACGAGGCGACGGTACAACATTTTTCATAATATCTTTTATTTAATTTCATGACATCAATGAATACTTTAAAATAATTTAATTACCTTATACGTCAACGACGGTGAATTGTCGGCCAGCTGCCATACAACTATAGTCCTATCTTCAGATCCACTCAGCACCAAAAGATTATTGGGCGAAAACGTGACGCATGTGATGTGTCCAATATGTCCACTAAGAGTTGCTTGGAGACGATGAGTGGATAACTGCCAAACTCGGACTAAGCCTCTTGCACAACCGCTGGCTGCAAGCTGTCCATCCCTGGATACCTCCAGACAACTGATCGGGATTAGTTCACTTTGTTCCGCCTAAATCAGATACATAAAATACTTTTGTTAACCTCCTTTATACTCTTTACGATAAGCTACGTTTGTAACATTGTTTAATTTATTAATAAAATTTGCTATTCGCTATTTTTTCCAAAACTCTAAAACAGCTTGACCGATTTGAATATAAGTTTGGGTATGATATTGTTTTATTATTTCTATTTTCATTAATCGTTTGAGAATTAATCAATTTTGTAATACACTATGTAACACGTAGTATGTATAGGTTTTCCAAATATGTATTCCAGCTTCATATTTGTTTCCATTCGATTAATGTCAGCTGCGCTTGAACTAAAAATTGTCGTAAAAACATGTGATATATGGCTCGAACTTTTAAATTAATTGATGGAAAAACGGTTGGTGATTTACTTAAAAAGCAAAATCGGTCTTACATTTTGTTTATTATTTAAGTATGGAGGAATCTTTAACTAAATTGTAACAAAACTTAAATTAGAAATTACTACTCTTCTGTCAATATTTTAGACTAAAATGAACAAATTAAATGATCAAAAAATGACTAATTTATTAGTTTATGATCACAGATTATTTGAGTAATTTTACGTACTGAAAATAATATTTTTTATCAAACACTAGCAGTTACTTTAGTATTATGTAAACTTATTGTAAGTCGATAAATAAATTTCACTCATATTGAACTCGAAAGTAACAATAAGCCGTTTACTCAAAAAATTGTTTTATATGGAATCAGTCCAAAAAGGTTTATCTCACGATTCAAATCGATTCTATACGCGATGTGAGGTTTTAAGAGCCTCTACGTGATTCGAGTTAAGTCTCGATAACTTAAACTCGACTCTGATTGAGAGGCCTCGCGTTACATACCTACTTGACCTCAGTGGAGACGCCTCTACATTCTAGAATGCTTTGTTTACCCAGCATTGCGAAGCTAGTTCGTTACTTGATTTTATAAGCTATCATAGTGCTGAAAACTTTTATAATGAACTTACATAACTATTTAAAATTCATTTTCAATTTCTTGAATTTTGATTGTGTTGAATATTATTGAAATAAGGATTTCGTTTATTATTTTTATGTACTTATTTTATTTTATCTGTTGTCAGTTCACAAAGTTGAGATTAATTGAGCATTTAAAAGTAGCCCCGTCAAAAATCAGTGATGTACCTATCTAATATGTATGTAAATTGATAATTCTTCGTAAAAATATAAAAAATAATTTAAAACTTGTAGTTAAAACTTTCATAGCTTACCTTACAGCTATCAAAATTACGGAATTTTTACCAATTTTTACAAATTAATTATAATTTTAAATTAAGTTTGATTTTTTTAATTTTTCTTAAATTTACCTGTAATAGCGATACATTTGTCGTCGACTTCGTTTGACGTCTCTTCATTTGTTTTGTAGGCCTGAAGTTAGTCAAATTGTCTTCTGTATGGAACGAATATATTGTCACCCGATTCCCCCCTGCATCAAACAGATAATATTTTTATATATTAATCAATGAAATCCATCGAACAGCTTTTATAATATGCATTCATAACTTTATTTTCAACTTAAACTACTGAAAAGATTAACAAAAAAATTAGTAGATGCAAAATAGCATTGATTGGACAGTGTCGAGCAGGACCTTCAAATTTGGGAAATCACGAACTGGAAGCAAAAGGCACAAAACAGCTTGCTCTTGCTTGCTCGACCAGGCCAAAGCCCAATGGGCTGTAGCGGCACAATAGTGAGAATTTTGAAAAGAAGGTTTGCTTTAGCAGAAGAAGGTTTTATTTAGACCAAAATGTACCCTTTTATGGTATCCCTTTCATCATATTACTCTATCATGGCAGTTAATCATATTAAGATCACTGTCACTTAATATTATTATAAAGGTTCATTTTAATAAGGGAAATTGAAGACATAACTTGTAGAAGAGTTTTAAATAGCTCTTATTTGTAACTAATATTTAATTTATGATAAATGGATGAACAGATTCATAAATTCTAGCAAAGATCCATCGCAACCAAGTCAACAAAAAAATCGCATCATAATCGATCCATTCGTTGCACACACAACACACAGATGCAGGTCTGTTTGTTAAGTCTCCAAAATAACTGGATGCATTCGGAGAGTCACTAGCAGATATCTAATATTGAAGTTATGTTGTAAAAATATTATTAGAAAAATTGGAGGAAGCACATAGTTTATTTAACCGCATGCAGTATTGGTACCGTTTAACAGAAAGATAATGTTAACGTTTGAAGATTCATCTGCAATGCAGTATTTTAACTGACACATTATACATAAATAATTTTTAATTCGTCTATAGCCTGCTAGAGTTCAGTATGAGAACCCTGAGTTTACTATCGAATATTTTGACATATTGACATATAAACATAAAACAATCACATACAAAAATTGTATATAAACAGTATTCAAAATTACTTTACTTGGAGATTAAATTGACATATAACTCTAATATAACTACACTCAGTCGGACATTCATAGTGACCATCCTTGCAAAGTATCCTAAAAACGCCAAAGATTTAAATTGTATTTTTTTGGCCTTTGTAGATTCAAACTAATATTTAAATTTGTTACAAAAAATAGACAATCAACGTTAAATGAAAAAGTAACGAAATAGTATTATATAATAGCAAAAATAAACTTTCATTAGTGCATACTGAGGTGTAAAAATTGTATTTTTGATTAAAAGTTGACTTTAGCATTGAAACTTGCGATGAAGCGTTAAAATTTGTAGATAAAAAACCTGCATTCCAATATCGCATATATATACATACAAAAATTTGCTAATCACAGTTCAGCGATAACAGCCATTTGTACGCGTAAAGCGCTATTTTCTCTTTGTCATTGATTAGAATCTAATAGCATATAGGATTCAAGACTTTTCTTTTCAGTAGAACAGTGAATCGTGGCGACCATCTTACTAAATTTATTTAGTAGTATGCAATAAAAATGTAACGTATTGTTATTTAAATTTAACATAAATTTATGTTATATCCTTAAACCAAGTCATAAAGCTTTGTTTTAGGTACATAAGAAAATACCCATAATAGAATTTAAGACTTCTTATTTTTATTAAACTAAGGTAACAAAGTGTAAATATTAAATAAATTAATACGCAAAATAGGCGCACTGTCGTCGAGTTACGGAAATAAGCTCGTTTTTACTTATACTAAATATTAATAATATAAGTTTTTTGCTGTCGTGATTCGCAAAATATATGTAAAAAATATTAAAATAAATGAATTGTAAAATAATAAATATAATAATAATGTGGTAATGTAGCCAGTATTTTGAGTATGCACCCCAACGGCTTTGATGAGCCTTTTGTATTTTTGTAAATATATTTAAGTACATTATTATAAATATTTAATAAATGTATATAAAATAATCATTATATAAATCAGTCTCAAAATCAAAATGACATCAAACTCACCAGCAGCAAGCAGAAAATGATCCTGATCAGCAACGGCAATCGCAGCGATGTCATGCGCCGCGGCGAGTGTGCGCAGCAGATGCCCACTGTGGAGGCTGTACACGTAAATACGTTGGTCTGAGCATGCGACCGCTGCACGCGACGAGTCATGAGCCACGCAGAAGCATTTCACCTATAAAAATATGTAATAATTTCCTCAAACACCACCATTTGTACTAAACCAATCTTAGCTTAGACAATCCCTAAGTCCAGAGTCCTAAGTTAAGAGAGATTGGGTTAGTACAAATTGGCCTTTCATTTTCGAAGAATATTATGTATGTGTGTTTCTTGATTAGTTACGCTTTCACTATTAAACTATGTGCCTATAGAAACTTACACACACGTTACACGTTGTCGGGAGAATAGAAAAAGACTTAGGAGACTTAATAAGAAAAACATCGAGGCGAATCGTGAAACCTCGGTTAAGAGTTAGCATAACTTCTATTGTCGTATCTATTACTATCAAAAGTAGTCAACTAAGGATCCAGCTTTTTCTAGGCAAAATATCATTAAAAATTATCTTTTGCTTTGTATGACTTTATTGAGATTTGAGACCCCCTATATCTATATATATCATGAAAATAGGTTCAGTGGTATTAGTGAGAAAACGTAATTTTATCACATATTGATCGATAAAGAATTATGTTTTTAGAAATATAATTTAAGTATTCGTAGGTACTGTATTTTTACTACTTGAATTTTATGTGATATTTCTGATAAAATAATACAAAAATAATAGTAATACCGCATTACTATTATAAGTCTAACAAATATCAAAGCATTTCATTAATATTAAATTGGTTTAAGCTAATTGAACTATCGGTAAATTGAGATCAGTCACAAGCAAGGAATATTGGATACTTGAAAGCACTCACAGTTCTGTTTTGGATAAATTCGTAGAAGCAAAATTATTATTATGCTAATATATGCTCTCAGTTTTAAATATTACCAAAACTACTTATTTACTAGTTACTACGGATGAAGCGTAAAGTCATAGTAATAGAAGAAAAAAAACTATAACACTCAAATGAAAATAAATATTCAATATCCAATTATCTAAAATATCTCCAAATTTCATGTTTTGGACAATCTCACACATAATAAAAAATGATGGCGTAGGGAAGATCTCCAAAAAAAATTTTTTGATGTCTCCGGGGACACATGTCGCTCGAAAAATGTTCCTAGTGGGGACAGGGCTTAAATGTGATTATTGCCACTACCTCTATTTAATGTAACTCACCGCTTAAAATAAATCCTAAATTTTAAATAATTCAAATCATTTTATTGAATTAATTAACTAAGAATATACAGAATAAATCGTGCTATGAAAAATAGAGAAATAGGAAAAACAAATGAAAGATGTAGTTGTTGCGTAAGTCTGATTATGTTTTGTCAGAGATTAAACAACTTACCTAATTTATTCTATATCCGTATTATCGATTTCCCTATTAAAAAGATTTGAAATAGAATACGAAAGAGCCTAGTTCAATTAAAATGCCAATATGATGATTGGCTAAAATGGAGCAATTATCACTACACTTTGGGAAAACGTAATAAGACTGGAAGGGCACTGGGGCACTTAATGGAAATCGACGGCAATTTATTTTATTCAGCAATGTGTAAGTAAGAGGTAAAACGGTGATCCCCAATTACAGATGCCACTGGGGGCCAAAAAATTTAAGAAAAATCCTTTTCCATGTTCGAGTAATACGATCACTTAAATTCCTTTTTCGAAGGTAATGGGGCACACCGAATCGCGTTTACTTCGATTTTTTCCAATAAATTTTTAGTAAGCATTACTATTAAGTTATTGTTATGAAGGTATTTTTTATTCTAACTCTGCATTATTCATTTTGAAGACAAAAGTCACACAATCATCAGATCGTGGTTCTTTGTTTGAACAGTCGCCAAGCTGTTATAACCTAAGAGTGACATCTGTATCTTAGATGAAGAGAACTCTTACATATAGTGCCTACCTTCTATTTTGACTTAAACCAATTTTATAGGTAATTTGCCCTTTTCCAATCCTAACTTAGGACGTTCCAATAAAGAAGACAGTGTCAATAATAAATTTTAATGGTTTATTGAAAATGTCAATAATCAACCACATCAGAGTAAAATCCTTAAACCCTATGTGGACAAACACATTTCTGCATCTGTTTTACTGATTATTTTCTTTACAGGAAAATAGATGCCTACCGACACATTCGAACCCAAGATCGTTGCCGCAAAACGCAGATGCGCAAACCACTTAGCCACGGCGATGGTTTACCTCATAAGAAGTAGAAGAAAATTTTTATTATTGGTAATATTTAAAATTTAAACATTAATTCTTCGACAAAATGTCTCCCACTTAAGTTGTTACTTGTAATATGAATGAATATTATGTAAAGCAAGACAATGTTATTAGTATTCTTGAAGTATAACCAGCGGCGGCCTTACCCATTGGGAGGCTATGGGCGGCAAGTCTTTGCGAGACCCTTGGTCCTTCGTGAAAAGTATGTGATGTGATGTATGTAAAAATCTATATTTTTAAAAATTTGCTTGGGTTGTTTTGCGAGGCCCCTGCAAAAGCAAAGCCCCGGGCGAATGCCCTGTTCGCCAACTCCTAAGGCCGCCGCTGAGTATAACAAAAATACATGATTAAACAAATTAATCGTCAATTAATCTGATGGATCAGAATCAAACCAACGTTGCAATTTAAAAAAAAATTAATTCTTTTTTCTAACTTCAATATAATATGTTTTATATTCTCCACAATTTTCATTTAATAAGGTAAATGTTACAGGATAAAATTCCTTAATAAGTCAATGTCTAGTGCTAGTGGGATTGAAAAGCAATCCAATTAAGCCTCTTTCAACATAAAATTGGACTTTGTTTTCACAAGACATATTACGTTACACCTAACTCCCAATTGACCTAATGAACCTTTTTTTTTTCTAATACGTTTCATACAGTTAGATATATTAAATATTACGACAAAGCTCACGATATTATTAAATGAATAAAAATGGTCTTTGTTACGTTTCAGTAAAACCTTTCAATGTGAGAGGTGACGTTATCATTAGTTGAACTTTTAATGGAACTCAAAAAATCACGAGGATTTTAATACTAGATATTTCAAATAATGACATTATATGAAAATTTTTGTACTAAATAATTGTGAATACGAAATCCAATTTTCATGTGAGTTACTAAAGTCAGTTTACTCTAGAATTTCCAACTTAAAGTTTAACTTGCAGCGCAACTTTTGTAAAAGTTTACAATAACTTAAGCATGAACAGGGATATTATACAAAAGAGTATATTTTATTTTTGTATATTACAATTAAACTACTGTATTTTCGTTTATACTATAGCAATCCACATATAATATCGGAAAGGAAAAATGAAAGATATTAAAAATTGGAAAGAATTAAAAACACATTCTTAGTTTATATGAAAAACACATTATGTATGAGTTATGATATGTTTATAAATAATAAATATTTTTGACCTTATCGTTTGTTTAAAATATATTAGAGCTTACCTTAGTTTTATGTCGTTTAAGGGGATGTAAATAGGTCCCCGTGATAAATGTCCGTAGATGCAATTCATTTTCTCCCTGTAGCGTTATCAGGAAGACGTTATCCTCCGTCACATCCATAATATGTATTGGGACTCCCGAAGATATTGTACTGAGAAGAGTGAAGTTATCCACACTCCACGTGCATACAGTACCATCTTGTGAACCTGTCACTAGAATGTCGCCATCTTGAATTACTTTTACGGACGTCACCGGCCCGCGATGATGATCCAGCTTCGTAACCTTAGGCAGATATTTTTAATATTATGACCATTAATAATATAATTTAATCGCTCCAAAGATAAATAAATAAGTATTCTTAATGATTATCTAAGGCTGTACGGCAGTAATGCCATACATACTCTAAAAATCTGAACAATGTTACAACCCGTACCTACAAGTTACATCAACAAAAATACGATTCAGAAAATTTTCAATAATATGTATATTATGAGTCATAAAACAATTCCAAGGATTTCATTATAACTTTTTAGGACTAAAATACCCTTACCAAAGCTCCATCGACAATTGACGTGACAATGACAGCGGAGTCTTCCCCTCCGCTGATCACGAGTGAACGACTCACGATAGCAGCCACACAGAGCACAGGAGCTATGTGTTCCCTATTAAAATAATTTCTATAATGTATTCTATGTCCATGAAACACAAGTATTCACACATGACAACCTTAGCTACAATTGATGAAAATTGGTTCATCCGGAGATTTTTCTACATTCAATTTCACTTGTGTTAAACTTGACTTCGTAAATAAGCTTGCCATGTACCTACCAGTTGATATTTTCTTAATAATTCAATCCATTTAAGGCTCGTTGCAAAGATACGCTTGTAAATGCTTCAACTAAAGACAAAATCTGCGACAAACTTTTTACTTTATATAACGAGCTTTATTAAATGCTCAATCGTGAGCAATTGTTTTCAGATTAGGTTTAAAGAATTTATTATCATCAAGGACAATTTATAGACTGGACGTTAAGTGCTCTATTTATAAAAACTATGTAGTGAGTGGAAATTAAAAAGGTGATTCATTTTCAGAAGTGGCTATGATGATATTTTTAATTAATTTATATCAAGCTTTCATCTCTCAGCGCATTAGTATTGCAATCCAGCGAGGAACTGCTGTCAGCATTAAGGGTAGGTACCATGCTACATGGAATAATTTTTTAAAAATATTTTAATTTTTAAAGCTAATTTTATTATTTTTAAGAGTATTTTGTATTCCAAATTTTTGTGTTATATTACTTTAATTTAAGATTTAGTTTAATCGTTTTTATATAAAAACTTATGTAAATATTATCTGTAATAGTTATACAGTTGTAAATAAATTTATCATTAGTTTAAAAATTTATATCATATAATAATTACATTTCAAGAAGAATATTTAGATACAGATATAACCACTTAGTTATTTATCTTATAAATATGCTATTTGAATAAATAAACTCGTATGAATAATTATCAGTTATTTTCCAAAGTCAATCCGAACTTCACTTTTATTGTAGCTGCTTATTAGAACAAGCGCTTAAATATAATAGCAATAGTAGTTCAATAAATAACAGTCAATAACACGGTCTAAAGCAAATACGTAAAGCAATTAGAAGCTTTGACTAAGATTCTATGTCAAAATTGAATTGAATTATAGATACATTTGATGTTCATTTGTTTGTTTAATTTGCCTGCTATGAACCATTACGGGCTATTAAGGACTAACAAAGAGAAACATGCTATAATTCTATACGTGTGTTAGGATACAAATGGTTAACATGAAGGTGGAAGTTGTATTTTTTTTATTAAAGGTGCTCCGTGTCTTTTTTGTACCCGGCGTATACTATATGTGTGTAATTTAACTAATCTACTCAACTTAGGTGTGAAAGTGATGTGGACCAGACCGATTTTGTTATGTGTAAAATGTAATACGTTACTTACAGAATCTTTGTCTTTACAGCAAGTGTATGTAGGTCCCATACAATGACACTTGTATCTTCCGAACCCGTGAGCAAATATTGAGATTCTCGAGTCACGCACATACAGAGAATTCTGCCGGAGTGACCTGCAAACACATTCGTAATGGGAACACAAACCAAATGTACACACAAAACTAAATAAACATACCTACATGTTTGTATTCAGTAAAATGGCGTATACAAAAAGATACCTAAATATATATCTTATAGGTAGCTAAAACTCAATACTGAACTGTAGGTATATATTTTCTTATCATTATAATGAAAATTAATTCACATAATACATGTATAGTATTATTCTAATTTTGGTGCATTTAAATTAATAATTTATTATAATAACATTAATTGGCATTGAATTCTATAAAAATCTATATTCTATGAAATATGAGCAAGAATTAATTTAAAACCAAAACACACGTAACGTGTATAATAATATTCGTGTTCAGCATTATAAGAATTCAGTATGAAACATAAGAACAAAATTCAAAATGAATATAATTATGCTTTCTAAATAACAAAGCGGTGTTTGTCCGTGAAAGATAGGCAGAGTCACTTTCGCATTTATTAATACTAGTTAGAAGGTATTTTTTCAAGAATTAAAATCGAGCAATTTCCGATCTTTTGGAATAGGCAACTGTTTTTGTGGTTTAGGTTTGACCGTGAAAGTAAAAAATGGAAAATATATATAAATTTCGTTTCATATTTACCTATTGTTCACATTTGAAACGCCTGACAAGTTAGTAAGGCCAATGTTGTATTCGATTCATTAATCATTAATACATATTTTGTATAAGGTTAATAAAGCATGTCTCCGATCTACCTTGTTTCAAGCTTGTTTCTTTGCACACCTATAAATTTCAGTTGTAATTTCCATACAAATGAATTATTCCCGAAATCACAATGTACTTTGAAAATATCAATTAACTCCGTGTATTGTGTAAATAGTATATATTAATTTACTTTATATAGGTATGTCGACTGTATGAAACGTTGGATTAACCCTTATTTAGCGAAATGGCGTCGCCGCCAACTCAGGATTCCTTCACCCTCAAGAACATAAACTGAGACTGTCTAATTAAACCTCGGTTAATTAGTCGTAGGCAGGATTTGATGAATGGCCAAAAATTCTTCCCAAATAATATAAATCAGGATGTTGGCGGTTTTAATTGTTGATAATAATTAAGTTACCTACATTTTATTATTATTATATTTTCTTTTCATATTTCTCAAATAAGTGAATTGTAAAAATTCTTATGAGAATAAATATCTTTAAACCCAAAGCTAAAAGAAGTATTCATGTGAATGGTGCACTAGTTTTTAAATAGAATCCTGATATAAAAAACGTTTCTTTATGTGGTATAAAAATATAAACAGACAAATATAATAATTAAAATCTTATGTTAATTAGTCTTACCTTTATGCAAGCTTATCCCTTAAGCAAGCAGATCCCTGTATCTATTATATGATAATAATATTATCAAAGTAATACAAGGATTCAAATAATCAGATTTCTTTAATGGTATAAATATTTTGTGACCTTGAAAACCAAACCGAAAACCTCGGAATTCCGTATTAGAAAAACCAATGCGAAAACTAAAGCTTCATTTATTTATTAACACTTCGTTGCAATAACAATAGAATACAGATAATAACTTAAGCTGCTTTATTACCTAAGCAAACTCAACTTGGATTTTGAAGATGGTCGATGACATGTTCGCAAATGAATTTGAATATATAAAAAGACTAGCGACCCGCCCCGGCTTTGCACGGGTATAAAACATATATAAAAACCTTCCTCTTCAATTACTCTATCTATTAAAAAAACCGCATCAAAATCTGTTGCGTAGTTTTAAAAATTTAAGCATACAAAGGGATATAGGAAAAGAAAAAGCGACTTTATTTTATACTATGTAGTGATTAACATTATACTGAGGCAGCTTATTGTCTGTTAGTTATTCAAGAAATGAGACGATGCGACGAGAAACTTTAAAATTATATAGGTATAATTTTGCTTAATATTTTCTAAGTATGGACTTTGTAAATATTTCCAAAATATATAAGTACAAAAACTCCAACGTATAGATAAATAAACGTAGGATAAATATTTAGTTGTTCGAGAAAGAAAATAAATCTAAAGAAGTTCAGATAGCTCTAAGAAATCCGAGGCATTTCGATGTAACTTGACAATGTCTTATTTATGTAGACGTCTTTTTCCTTTTCTATTTTTTCCTATCATGACGTCAGATTTATATCAATAGTAACATGATGTTAGAAGTAAAAAGGTTATTATTTCTGTATTACTAAATTATTTTTAATTGAGTAATTTATTGAGCGCTTTTATAGTTTTACTTTAAAAATGAATAAAATGTAAAGTTTTAAAACTTATTTCTTAATGTGGCAACATTATTATTATTTATTACGCGATTTCGCCAATGACAAACAGACTCGTGGATATTTTATATAACGAAATAAACGCTCGCTCCAACTCTACAATGTAAAAAAAAAACTTAGTTTACTAGGTGTTATTAAGTAGTTCGGAAGGCAGTATTAAATAGTGTTGTATTATCATATAATATGGATATTATATTTAATAGATAGTATTGATTTAATGTTGTAGGTAAATTTTGCAAAACTTTGTTTGTAATAGATATTTTCAATCGTCCATTAGCGAAATGAACTAAACAGAGTGTTTAAGCTGTCAGCAAACACGTTATGGTAAAGAAATACTGGCAAAGATTCTAAGAAAATGCAAAGTTGCATCTACAAACGTCGAGCTTATCTGTTTACGTTTGAAGGGAAATTTAATTCAAATTTGTTAAAAGCTTTTAATTTAGTTTCTTGGCAGATTGAATACTAACAAATAAAATCTACTGGATTTAAGAAAAATGAAATTTGAGGGCTTAGTAGTACCAGTCTAAAGGTAAAGAAGCCTGCACTCCCTAAAGTAAAGAACAAAAACGTAGCGGCGAACTGATGATAGCGATGATCTTTAATGGTTTAACTGGGACAGAACAAAAGTCAAAAGGGTATTGTGCTTTGGAACCTCTGCTCCAGCTAGGGGACTAATCAAATTTTGTCAAGATACTTCTTAGTTATGCATTAGTGATTTAAAAAAAATATTATACTGAATTGTATAAAATCATAAAGACCCGACTTTAAATTAAACTTAGGTACCTTTAAATGTATGCACTTTTGAATTGGACATGACATGCCAAAGCTGTGGATCGCCTGCAGATGGCGCTAACACTAAATGTTGTCCAGAAGGTGCCAGTTGTAGTAATCGTGCGCTAGCGCCAGGCGTTGAACTGCCCACAGACATCACTCGCACTGTTGAAGCGATGGGAGGATGTAACCTGTGGACAAGGAGTAAATATAATACACTTTATATAAAAGTCAGTAACTACAGTTCACTGTAGATGTGGTTAGGAGGTTTTCAGTTCTAGCGGCTGATTGCCGCATAATTTTTTTAAAAACCTAATTTATTATAAGCAAAACGTAAAGTCTATATACCTTGTATAAAATATAATGATAACAATGAGACAGTCTCTGTATATTTAGCTAACAAATTATTAATGTAACAAGTGTCAAAATTCCATTGAAATTCAGTTTGAAAATCCCCTGCGATTTGTATTTAATTTGCTAATGTAATTTTCTCGAGGTAATTGGATAATGGGGTTTCATATAAAATGCTACCCATTCGAACGTGAAAAAACGTTGACCTTTCATCGTTTTAAAAGCTTTTTCTTGTTGTTTTGTTGTCATGTTTTTTGGTATATTTCAAACGATTATTTCACGATTGTAGAAAGGATTTGATTTAAACTTTGTAACCATACTATTCAGTTTGCTCAGCATCGATAAAACTAATCTTATTAACTAAACTAATCTCTTATAACATATTCTACTTTTAATTTATATTATTGTAACTTGTGGAATACTATTTAGTTCACCCAGAGATTTCGTCCTGAGATATTTTCAAACAATACGATATGCATTATAAGCAATACGAGTTGATACAAAAAGTATTAAATTTTCTAAAACAATAGATAAACACTGTTATTCCCAATTTGAGACTTATATCGAATGAACTGAGTCCATCACTTACCACCCATTGAGTGGTACTAGTAGTGGTTTGTCGTAACCGTCACACCAGGCCATGGCGGCTGTCACCAAGGTTGCTAGTACCCCTCTTCGCGCTACAGCAGGTCTCAGCCATGCTATAATCTAGAACAAAAGACAAAAATGTAATCATAAGCAAATATTTAAATCGTTACAATTACAACTTTGTGATTTTAATAATGTTGCCGACTGTTGTGCTGACCGTAGCGTAGGCAGATTACACATGTATGCGCGCGTTGGTATTGTCTTAACGCACACATTGAAAAACAGTGCAACTTTCGCGTGGAGCTTATCTAACGATTTAAATAATTGACCATAAGGTGATACGCATTTATCCTAGCAGAAGAGCAGAAACATATTGTACAGGTTTTTTTTAAACATGTAATATAAGCTATTAACGTCGGTTTAATAAATTAAGCAATTTCCCTCTTTGAAACAAACATATTATGCGTACTCATAGTTCAACAGTTTTAGGAGTTGAATGTGGGAATTCTATATTTTAATTTTAATATACTCAAAATAAAAGTAAAACTAAGCAAATTGTGAATATTTTTTGATTAGGATAAGAAATAGTCCCTGTATATTGTAAAGTATTATGACTAAATAAAAAATTATAACAAAAACTCACGTTGTAATGAGACTGTTTCTAAAATCATTTGTTCTCATCAATCATAAAGTAAACAATTGACAATCGCCGGGGGACGTTGGGTGGCTACCTCATTACTCAAGGTACAGCCATTTTTTATTTTGATGACTTAATGATGCTCACGACTTTATCGGCTTAAATTTTATAAACAAAATAAGCTATTTATCTGGTCCTATATATTCCTTTCAAAGCCTCCATCTATCTTAACCAAGATTTGTTACTCGCTTTTACATAATGGAGAAACCATTAGCTAAATGAAAATTTATGATTGTTTTCAGTCAACAATTTTTTAAGATACAAAAACAAAAAATCAATCTTATTATAGTTCACATTCATTTCGTGAAAAAATTTCACACAAATAGCTCATGTTTTAACTTGAAGTCATGCTTAAATACTTAAATATTAAAAGTCATTGCTTAGGTAATTGAAAGGTTGATTTTATTAATTTTATACACACAATTATATTAATCATAGAAATTAGCTTAGTTTCTTTAGTAATGTAGGATCCTCCCAAATTTATTAAAATGGAAGTGTTACTATTGTAAATATATAAAGCCTACGCCGTTCATAAATACGTAGCTCCATTATACAGACATGAAGTTTAACGTTATATGAGTCACGTCGGAGACACGACCGGCCTCATCTGAATAAGGCCTTCAACTTGTTGCATATACAATGTCTATATATTATTTTGTCTAGTCTTTAAATTACTGGCATGTCACTAGGGTATTGAGAAATCACAGTATGATAAAACGAGTGTTAGATTATCTTAATGTGAGATAGATTTGTTAGTCAAATGAAAAATCTTATGCCTTATTATAACGCAAAAGTTGGTTGTTTTGTTAATTAGTAATACATTGAGAGAGGAATTATGATATGAGTTTGTTACATATCTTCTAGCAAGGTTTTGTACAAAAAAAAATCCAGTAATAGAACATTATAAGTGTGTAAAGTTGGTGATCACTGCCGAGAACAGTAATCATCATAATCACGTGTATTATATTATGACGTTTTTCAACACACTTGCAACCGATTAGCTAGACTGCTCTAATAAAAAAAAGAATGAAGTTGCTTACCTACAAAAAAAATCATAAAATTTTATTTGAATGAAAGACTTATTTATTAAAAATGTAGAAATTGTTTATTTAAAAACGAAATTGCATGAAAGAAGCAAGTAAGACACTAATTTATACTATTGAGCACGATAGTCCAATGTGATTTTATTTCGTATTGAAACTCTTTTAAGGAGTTCGAAAGAGATTTAAGAAAAAGGTTTTACTACATTATCGCACTAGTGCGTAATGATAATCAAAATATCACAGTTTGGTTTATGAGCAAGTGTGTTAAAAAAATATTGATATGCATACTTCATATGGTCGTAGGCATCATCTTGCTTCCTACATAAATTTGATTGTTGGTGAAACAAGGTGTTTAACAATCGAAATACCAAGGTTTTAACAAAATCTCGGTATTACAAGACGACTGTCATTGAATCACGTAAAAAATACAATCCTTATTGATACTAATATTAAGATAATTTAATTTTATCGTATACAAGTGGTAATAATAATTAAAACGAGTAATTTCTAAAAATCTCGAGAACAAGCTTGCCTCAAGGAAAAGCATGCAAGTTTTTGACCTAAAGCAGTTTCTTTTAATATTTAATAGAATAGAAGGCAAATTGGCATGAGACTCACTTAGTGTTAAGTGCGAACCCCCATCATAGGTGCGTTGCCGGCTAAAAATAATGACTTCGAAGTTAGAATTTTAATCATTCAAACCGAAGCAAAATCTAATATGATGCTCCATATAGGAATACGAGAGAAAATGTGTTTGATAGTTTTAGGATTATTTGTATACATAAGTATAACTATTACGGCGTATAGCTCAGAAGAGGGGATTACTCAGAATCATTAGATTGACGTTGACAGAAGGCATAATGTCAATCTGGCGGAGCGTCATGATGATGGAAGCGAAGCGGCTTTTTCGAATCGACACATGCGGTCGAGGCTGGGATACGCTGGCGCACCACATATATGACGAATCGCTTTTATTACTCCGGCAGTATAATTTATAATAGACATTTGCTGTAATTAGTTATTAATTATCCCGTGTGAATAACTATTTTATTGTGATTGCAAGATTAGAATTGAAGTACTGGAAAAGAAGCCATCTTTTATTGTTCTGGTCTCACAGACGCCCACGATTGCTATGATCAAATCTGTTAAAGGCCTTCCTGTTCTAACAACTATATTGACTGTCGAAAATGTTATTGAAATATAGAATTCAATTTCTATAAATTGAAAATACTACATAAGAACTGAAATTATTAAAACAATAACTAAGAACTATTATAACATAAAAACATGAAGAACAAAATACTCTAAAATATAATGAATATAACTTTATATATTTTATCAATATCTTAATATATGCAATAAATTAAGTTGCCTGAAAGAGATAGCTGATTTGCCAAAAGGCCGCCCATTGCTCTCTAATTGGGTTAAGTTATTATTTGTTTTCTATTATTATTGCAACGAAGTGTTAATAAATAAATACAACAAAAAATTTACAATTTTAAATTAAATTAAATTAATATTTATAAAAGGTATTTATTTGGTTTTAAATCTTGATACAGAATCGTAGAAACTTAAGTTATAAATCGCAAGTATTGTACAAAGCGGACAGTGAGCTATAAGGTAATTTCGTTTAACGGCAACTCGACGCTTCTTGAAAATTGAATTTATAATGGAAACGGCAATGTTTATGGAGGTTGTATCCAAGTTAACATATTTAATAGCCGTTTTATCGATTTCGCTAAACTGATACTTTAACGAGCAATGTTTGTGGATGTATAAAACTTCTGCGGGTCAAATTTATTTCTTATAAGTTAGTATTATAAACGTTCATATTTTCTTTATCTGTGTTCGCCTAATATTTAGATAGGTACACCCTACAATGTACTCACTTGTACATGCAGCGTAGTTATTTTTTAAGGTTCAATTTATTTTTGTACTTAAATTAAAGACAATTAATTCACCAACTTTTAAGTAGCAGATAAAAATTACTTTCACATTTATAAAACATTAAAATGTGACTTTATTCGTATTTAAGATATTATGTTTTTTCGTTGATCATATTTTATTGAACTAAATTAAAGAAAAAACGTTATAGATAGGAAATTTTATGTTTAAAAGTGTGTCAAATTTCAGACGCCGTATAGATTTGTTTAATCAAATATAAATACAAATTTATTAGCAAATAATATAAACACAACAGCAATACAGTCTGAAAATGCCACGTTAGCCTTATATTTTATTTCAAGGGAAAAAATATATTTATTAGGTGACATCTGGACAGTAGATAACGAATGTGTAAAGAGCCGACGGAACTGACGGCGACAGCGGAAATGAGAGAGGCTTTTACGGAACTCAGTAGGTACACCGTGAGTGTTTATGTTCCATTTTAATAGAATAAAAGCACGTTTTAACTTTAACACAGCTTTTATCTTACTCTTTAATTCAAACTTACTCTTTAATTTTTATCTTTTAATTAAAACAAAATATTTAACTTCTATAATGTAATTTAAAGGAATACAATCAGATAAGATCATATCTATTTATCAGTCGTACACTTTGATAAACGGCAAAACTCGTAAATACTGTAATCCTTTAAAAGTTACGCACATAGTTAAACGTTACAAGTTGTGTAAGTTCTCCAATTAGCATAGGGGCAAACATCTATATTCGTTTGGAAACCCAGGAAAACAAAAAAATTGTTCCACTTGGGTACTTAATTACACTCTGCCCCACGAGAAATAACGTGATTTAACATCGTTCAAATAAACTTTCATCACTGAAATGTTCGTAATTAGTTGTTAGAGATATAAATTTTTAAATGAAGTTTCTAATCAAATTAGTTCGGATACTTTGATTGACGCAGTTTAACTACAAAGTTTCTCTATTCAATTACAAAATTCCCAAACTTCAAGTCTCACCAAGTCGCTTTAACTGTTCAATAAAGTTACAAATTTAAATCAAAAGGAGGTACTTGGTACACACATATAGTATAGCGGTCAAATTAAGTAACAACTTAGGGTAAGTTTATTGATCCGTAGTTAACGCATCCAACTATTAGAAACTAAAGGCCCTTGTATATCAAAATACATATTGTGGTAATTAATTCGGCATCGATTTTCATATTTAAATAATACTATCGTAAGTTACCGTGTTACATACGTACTTGGAAAAGTTGAAATATATAATTAAAATATAATGAATGCATTATTTATTATATAATTTAAAAACAAATAATTTTAAAAAAAAACACAAACGTGTTAATTAATTTTTAAATATTTTAAGCAATTAAACAATATTGCACCTTTTATCTTTTTTGATGTGTATATCAAATATCTTAGCTAAGTTGTTGTTAGTATTTAAAAAGGGACCGACTTTAAGTATACTAAGAATATGTAAATTTTTAACTAAAACGTTGATTTTTATAGGTTTTTATTGCATCAATTAAATTCATATTGCAACCAAATGAGTTGTATATGAATATACGAGGAATACCGAATAACAAACTCTTTTTAAAGTCTGCTATGAAAGTTTGACAGGAAATTTCAATTTTTTAAAATAAATAGCTAAAGAGTATTATTATTGTTAATTATATTTTAATCAGCCTAGATTTATTTCACGGTTATTTGCAATAGTCCGGTCGATTGCACTCTATTAATATTATGATTGGATCCCCTGAAATACAATGGATAGGCTAAAAGTCTACGTAATAATGGGCTTAAAGATGCGTCCAAGTGTGAAGTAAAGTTTTCAAACATTGAAAAGGGGCTTTTCAACCCCTCAGTGGGTTTATTGATCCGTTGTTCAAGCAACCAATACTTAAAAATGACATAACCAATAATACTAAACTTGTCAAAGTACCTCGAGTATTTAATCATTTAAATAATGGGCTTAAAGATGCGACCAAGTGTGAAGTAAAGTTTTCAAACATTGAAAATGGGCTTTTTAACCCCTCAGTGGGTTTATTGATCCGTTGTTCAAGCAACCAATACTTAAAAATAATACTAAACTTGTCAAAATACCTCGAGTATTTAATCATTTATGATCAACAAACGCTTAAATTTTTGATACATCTTCTCAGACCAAGACGTATATTTGAATACCTAATCAACTTTTTACGTGAAATAAAGTATCGGTTTTTTATTTCGTCTGGTGTATCTTATTAATAACATGAAACAGGATTTCAAATTAGGGCTTAGTTTTACCTTACTTCATTTAATAACTAGCGGTTGGATTATACAATTGTATTACAACTACACTTATACAACAAATTTATTCCATTACCTCATTAATAATTAAGTTAAATAGTTTAATGAACCGAAGAGTTTTACAAATTGTATCAAGCACAAATATGCTTACAATGTTTTATTATTTTTATTTTTATTAACATAAGTCTAATAGAATGTTTAGAATTTACCAACAAATCTCTAAAGCGCCATTTAGATGGAGAGTTTCTCGCACATTTCGTTCGAGAAATTATACGCTATCACAAGCAATAATCATCATATCATTATCAAGTCATACAGACACGAACTAAATTCTCACATACAATTATATCATACGAGATTCGCCAATGAATTTCCTGCGTCTGTTTACACGGCACAATTATAGATTCTTGCTTATGAAAATTCGACATGTCTAAACACGATCTCGCATACATTTTTTCAAGTTCATACGAATATCGTACATATCGGTTTGAAGCGTTTTAAGTGCGAGATTCGTCATTCGAGCTGTGAGTGTTTATAGGAAGAAACTTTTTAATATTCTTTAGATAATCATATTTTCGAGACGAGAAACTATCTCTGTCTAAAGCTAAAGGCTTTAACTCCAAAATAAGCTGTGAATATTTTGTGTCAAAGTAAACACAAAACAAGAAACATTTTGAAATACCTTTGATTGTTCCTTTGTTTGAATTGTTTGTGAGCCTCGAGGTAATATCAACGTAACACAAGGCTGAAATTTCTCTTTTAGTAGCTGTTATATAAAGACAACTTTGTTATTAAGCAGAAAAGTTGTTCTATTTATTCATACATACTTATTATAAAATTTTAGACGTACAAGAAGATATTTAAGAAATATTAAATCTTAAGAATTTCATGAAAACATATTTGGTGGCACGTGGCACACAACCATGGGGTATAGAAGGGGGGGAAAGGTGTGATGATGTTAAGAATTAACCACTATCTTATAGAGAGGCGTAACAAAATTTATGTAAATAAAAAAGATTTTATTGTTATAATAATGAAGCGCCAGCATGTCCTATTATAAAAAATAAATATTTCTAATTTTTTTTATTAATTAATGTAAGATATAGAGTTATTTGCTTGCAGCTGGTAATATATAGACTTGTGATTCTACATTTTATACGACTGTGATTCTACAGTTTATTTTACTAGTAAGAAACTCGTAATTTTTGGTGATATAGGCTATATTTTGTTGGCCTAAGAAGGGAGTTATAGGTGGTGAATGGCAGGGAGCAACTCACCTGTGCTCCTAACTGCATGGGGTCCCTCGTTAGTATATCACTAGCTTTCCTTACAGCACCATAAACTAGTTCCACGTCACGGTCTAGTATGTAACATCTGACATGTTCCAAGATACAACGGAGATATGATATAGTTACTGTTTGAACCTAGGTAAAAAAAACTAATTAATATAAAACGACAATATTAATAGATCCTTGGGTAGATATTTTTTAAATAGTTGAAATTTTAAATAGCAAGTTGTTTAAAATAATTTCTCATTTAGAATATTTGTGTTTATCAGCATAATTATAACTCTATTTATTAAACTTATTTGTATGAATAATAATCAATGAATAAAATTAAGATGATACATTGATGTGATATAAAGGAACATGTAACAGTATTATTAGGTACCGTGTTAAAAATTTAATTAACTCACCAAAAATTCAAACTTACCGCTGCTAATAAAAAGTCAAAATTGCAAACTGTTAGATCCTTTAGTTTAGAAAAGTCTCCTGCTAATAGCAAATGAAGCCATGATTCTTCCACATGACGTTGTGTAAAAGCTGCCGCAGTACGACTTGCTGAGTGAAATGGTGTAGAGTCCAGAAGCGCATCATCATCATCAACACAACCTGAAATTACGAGCTTTTTATTTCTAGCCCAACATATTTGAGTTGTTTAATTTAAATATTCAATATCCAATTGAAAGAGAAATTCAAAATAACATCTGTTTCAGAAAATCATGAGCATAGATGTGGGTTTGACTTGTCAAGCTTTGGCTTCGTAAAGAATACTTAGTTGATATTTCGTAGCACGTCGTAGCTTGGTCGTAGCACACCAACACCTCACCTGGCTCTTGGGTCTCTGACGTGTCAGTATCATCTGGGTCACTTAGAAAGCTTGCAAAGTGTAATGCGGCCAAGTCTGAATGTGCATCACGCAGAGCACTTTGCACACGCACATATCGCCTTCTTGCTCTCGCACTAGCGGAAGCTGCACGCCAGCGCCATGTGCTGCGACCGGATACTACATTTTCGCTGATTAACGATTCTATAATAACAAAATATAAGCTTGTTTTACATAAAGTAGAAAAAATATTCATTTAATAATGTAGTAATCACGTGAGTGAAGCCGCAAATGAAAGTAAACTTATATAGAAAGTTACAGGTATGATAACCGAATAAGTACCTATTTTAGGGAGAAGTTTCTCTAACATATAGTTTGAATACATTAATTTAAAGCATATTTCTATTAATTATTTCGTATGTCACCGCATATAACGCAAGCGATATCAAGAAGTATTCAAAAAATAATATTAATTCGTACGTGTTTATTATAATACCTTTGTATAGTTGGGCACTAACAGGGACAACTCACATACATTGCTCTGATCCCAAAATAAGTAGCTGAAGAACTTATGAAACAACGAAGATATCCCAATAAATACATATATAAGTTTATAAACAACCAAGGCTTGAAAACAAACATTCGTGCTCATCACACAATTATTTGTGTGTTTATATGCATCAACCAAGATCCGAACCCAGCACCTTTTGGTAGTGGTGGAGCACTACCAATTACGCCAACCAGCCGTCAGACTTATTATACAAATTAAAGAAATAATTTAATATTATTTTAAAGTAAGTATTGTTATTACTTAAAATATATACAACGAATGAAACAAAAACCCGTTCAATTGGAAAATAACATAATGAATAAACAATCAATTCGAAAATTTAATTTGATTTCGTGAATGAATGATTGAATCGTTCAACCAAAACACGATTGAATTAACAATTTTGTTTTTTGAGTTTGTACTTTAGAGATTTCAAAAAATTTTCATCTTTGAAAATTGTATTTATTAAGGACCAGTGATAATTAAACAAATGAAATAACATATTCATAAAAATTGTCTTTTTAAACAACAAAGGGAAAAATGACTTACTTAACATAATATATTTAGCGACACACAAAGTTGAGAAGTTAAAGTTGGCATCTTTGAGTGTAATAACAGCCTCACTGTTGCTTGTAGGCATCAATAGTTCCAACAACTCTAGCTCAGTGAGACCGAACTCCGAACAAGTTATGTAACCTGCGAAACAAACGAATAAACTTTCGTAATTCCTATTGATAGTTTACGAGTACAAAATTAATAAGTCAGTATCCTTTAAGGAATATAACTTTGTTTCGACAGTTCGAATTAAAGTCTACTACAATGATGAAACTAATTGAACTTTACTAAAGTATAGTAAAGGTCCTATCTAGGAGACTTATTTCTTCCCCGTCTCAACGAACTTAAAATTCACATGAAATTTACCAAGTATTATAATATTACTTAGGTAATAGGTAATAATAAAAAGATTATAGATATATATCTATAATTTTACGATCACGATAAATAAGTTCGCTTTAAAAATAAAGAGTAAAAGTTGTTAGAGTTTATATCATTATCTATATTATTATCTGCATTATATATAATATTATTTTAATCACCTGCTAATTTACTAAACGCCTTGGCTCCGAACACAGCTTCTAAATGATCAAATGCACTATCGATATATTCCCCGGAGCTATCATTTTCCGGCATGTCCTCAATCGCTTCCAGTAAATAATAACAGCTTTGCACCTTGAATTTCTCCTTCTGAGCTGGAGTTAATTGTAATTGATCCAATGATACGGCACTAGTGCAAATCAAAAACACATTTCTAGGTAAGGACATTGGAAGCCACGATAGACCTGTCACTATATCACATTCAAGGGGATTAACTCTATGCACGTTGTCTATAAATATTAATAGGATTTGATTATCCATTTCCTCGCAGCGTCTAAGCAAACTATGGAACCAATTGTTTATGTACAACGGGTCGAAGCTCGCGTCTTTCGGCAAGTAGCCCTCTGGAATGTTTAGAATAATGGAAACTTGTTGACACATAACTCTCAATAGTTCTAGATTGTATGCGGATCTAGGCGTTGAAGCCGAAAACCGAATTATCCTTAGAACCGGTTTAGGAAATATTTCTTCGCATTTATAGTATATGTGTGTTAATAATGTAGTTTTTCCAGACGCATCTGACCCGTATATCAGGACCGGTGGGTGTCTTGATTTATTTTCGTAGTTTTCTTTAATATTATTTAGTATACTTTCAGATACTTCTTTTATGTGTTTAACTGATACTTGATATTTTTTATGTTGTTCTATGCATATTCTAAGATGTGTTATGTGTTCCAAAAATACTTCCTGAAAAGAATTACACAAACATACAACAACTTACACACAATATAATCACATTACTTTATTAGATAATATATTAACTTCATCATAATTATGGCCTGTAGTATAGTAATCTTTAACCTTAAGACTAATTTTTTTTTTCAAACTACATATTTTGTTAAAATATTTCATTTTTATTACTTGACGTTATCAAATAATCCAACTTAATTCTGATTATCTTACCTGAACAGTCTTCTTTCTCCCCTTTCCTTGATCCGGTTCGGTGCTAAGGCTGTCATCAATCAATAAGCTGACTGCATTTTGCAGTTTTTGTCGAAATGGTGTCAGTTTTTCTTCACTATCTGATGCACCGTCCGTTCTTGATGAATCAGCTGATGACGGTCTAAAAAATAAACGCATTAAGGAAAACGATTGAAAAGAATTTGAAAAAACTTAAAACAAATTCATAAAACTAAAATATACAAAGAACACTTTTAGTCATTTTGTTTGATAAAAACATAATCTGAATAAAATTGTTTAAAACATTTGTATAGTACATACATGTGGACGTGAATTTTCGATATTATAAAACACTTCTAATGAATCTACTTACTCGAGATAAATAATGTGAGTTTCTGGTAAAACACCTTCTATCTTCTTTTGAAGAGCTTTTAATCGAGAATGGGCTATAATTGTTAATTTATTATCATCCGGTTCCAATGTGGAAAGTTCTCTATATGCCACTATTAAGCCTTTAGGGTGTTTACCCATCTTTAGAAGGTCTGTAACAAAGTTGTATTCATTAACTTAAATATGTAATGTAGCCAGTATTTTGCATACGAACCCCAACGGCTTTGATGAGCCTTTCGTATTGTAAATATATTTAAGTACATTATTCTGAATAAATAATAAAGTAAAAAATACTTAAATACATACTGAACTATGAAATAGCAATAAGTATCAACTATTATTTTAATCAACACCTGTGCAAAAACGAGTTGAATTAATACAGATTTATTGAGATAGTCTTTTTTCATGGCAAAGTTGAAAAAATGTTTACAAACGAATTAAAAAATTTAATAATTTGTTCAAAGCATACTTTGGAAAGATGAACGTAAATAGCTACACACACCTCAATGTTACTATCTTTCTCCATACCCTACTACTTAACCATGGTCCATAATTCATTTAAAAATATTCTAATAAATGAATACATAGAAATATATTGTATGGATCATAATAACAAGCATTTAAGCTACACTATTTTTACTAATATTATATAATAAAATACAGTATTATCAGAATATTTTCAATATATTGTCAGAGCTTAAATTACTCTGAACACAGCATTCAAAGTAGATTAACTTTTAATTCAAACTTCCATTTTATGAGAAAATATTTTATATTTTAATCCACATACAAATTGCTGTAATCAACAAGTGCAATGGATTGTACGATATTTTGCCGTTCCCGATGAATTAGGTCGACTTGCTCTTTTTAAAACTGCAACCATGAAATTCAACTGAAACACAAATACAAAGAAAACAATTTCGATTCCATACCATTTACTTTTTTATTGCATTCAGCGAAGAATAATGCACTTTTAAATTGAATTGTATAAAGAATTGTGACAGATTTAGTTAAAAGCATTCAATCAATTAGTATTGCAAATTATCCTATCTTCATCGTATTTTAAACAATAGTAGGTATTAAAATTTCCAAACTTAGTTTTTTTGCCATGATTTACATCTAGAATCATCGATGTAGTTATTTTTTCGTTTTAACTGAAAGTATTAAAAGTTAGGAATATGTACATAGATGCAATAATCTACTGATAAAGGAATTTTTATTATTATTTTGAATACATGCAAGATCTTAAAATTATAAGGAGAAAAAATAGTTCAACCAGCAACTCGTGGTCACCAAATGAGGGTTGTTTTGCAGGATACACCCTCTGTACTGAATAGATGTTTTATAATATACACAGGCACTGTTGTAATATGTATTTATATTATCACAATATTAGTTATTCATTGATTACATGGTAGGAACAAGGTAAAGCGCGTACGACGACATTTTGTAATCCTCTATCTAACGGTCTCGTCTCCCTCTAGCCGCGTTCTTCCGTCCGGTGTTGCCACACCAATATCGGTAATGTACAGTGGCGAAAAGGTAAGGCGCCACATACATAATGACGCAGTAATTAACCACTTTGAAGAAAATATTTCGCTATACCGTAATTATAACTCTGGGCTCATTTCACTAAGCGCTACTTCAGATATAGTTATACGTAAAATAGCTAGACAAAATCAGTGTTGATATCACCTAGGACCTAGAATAACTTTTTGGTCCCTAAATATTGTATTTTTAATTATTTAACTATTTGAGACTGGCTGCTTAATTTTTTTGTTGTTCTTTAATCATTACAATCTGTCTCCTTCGGGGGACATTCAGAAGTATTTTGGTTGGTGCTCGCTCAGTATGTGACCTGTGTCACATCGTCATTGTTTAAACAGTAGTTATATTTACTGTGATTGGATTAGGTCTTGGGGTATTTTGCGTTTTAATCGACGCGCTTTGTTGTGATTCTCCATTAGTGACCTAGCCAGAGTATTTGGGTGTTGTTGGATTCGTTCTTTATAGGACTTGGTATGGCGTACGATTTCTTGCTTCACAGTGGGCATTCGTAGATCACGGTGTAGTAGTTCGTTGGGTACAAACCAGGGCGCGTTGGTTATCATACGCAGAGCTTTGTTTGTTGCTGCTTAATGAGGTGTGGAAAAACCACTATACAGGTGTATTACAACGCATTTTTGTACCTACTCAATATAATTAAGTCTCATAACCGTAGGGCATGGGGCAGGTAGATTTTTGCGTCTGTTTCGAAAGTTCTTTAGAGGCTTCTATGACTTATAAACTAAATTTAACCCATGATCGGCAATCCTTCATCGGGCCCCACTTAATGAAAATATAACGCGTCAACTAGGCAACAGAGGTGGTTTAATTAAAAGATCATAATCCTTACCTAAAGCAAGTTCGCATTGTATTTCAACAGGACTTCGTAATAAATCTGCAACATCTAGGCCACTGTCATGCGCTTCTAGTGCTAGCGTTATGAATGCTTTTTGAACCGTTGAGAGACGTTGTCGTTCCTCTTCTCGTTCCAATAAATTGCTATACCTATTTTAAAATAAATAATTAAATACTATTAAAAAAACTTTTTGCAAAATGTTAAATATTCTTAAAAAAGTTTTTGTCTAGTGTATAGGTAAATACATATCTGATTACTATAAATAATAATTAGTCCAAGGCTATGTAAATGCTGCCCTGTTATAAAATTAAATTAAACCTTGCCATGCCATAACTTAGGAAAGTTTATTTTTTGCTTAGCACGGGCTCTCGCTTTATAATTTTAGATTACTTATTAAAATATTTTTAGAGATAAAATAAGAGTTTATAACATTTATTTTATGTATATATACTGAAATAGAGTTCCTTCGTATTCCGTTTTCATATACATTTGATAATAGTTTAAGTTTTACTGATAAGATTCAAGCTAATTCAGTACTTTAAAAATGTCAATTTATTAATCCTTACATTGTTCTTCCCTTCATATTTATTGAGTCCACGATAATTATGTATTTCAACTACGGATGATGTATCGGTACTTGAAATAAACATAACAAGTTTAGCAAAGAAAAAAGAAACTCATGCAAATTCAGATTAGGTATTTCACTTTTCGTATAGGTCTAAAAGCAATTTCGTGAAGGGTCAACATATTGAATAATGCAGGCAATCTCACTCATACCTTTTCGTATCTCGGAAACCTTTCCTTAAACAATACAATATATCAAGAAATGATCTTCAGGTATGTCGGATAGCAATATTTATACGGAGATAGCGGCGTATGCAATAAATTATTTATTTTACGATCCCACTGAGTAATCGGATCCCATTTGAACGGCCGTAAATTCTTACAGCCTAAACGGTAAAGGGATAATGAGTGGGTCTTGAAAAATACTATTAGAATACTAAGACATATAGAATGAAGATTAATAATCTATCGGTACCATTTATATAAGTGTAACATGAAATGAAAGCGTTTCTATTATGTTTACAATTAATATATTTATTATAATGTAAAGTTAATACAAATGTAAAAGTGCTACAATTAAATTCTTAATTGATTTTGATATAATATACATTATATACGCGTAATAATATTATAAAAAAAAGTGAAGTCCCGTGTCCCCCAGTGGGGTATGGGGCAGATGCATTTCACATCTGTTTCACTGATCAATTGTTTCTTTAGGGGCAAGTAGGTGATCAGCCTTCTATGTCCTGAAAGACCGAATTTTTTTTATCTCCACCGGGAATCGAACCCAGGACCGCAGGTTGTAACGCTTACGCGCTTACCACTAGCACCAAGAAGGCGGTCATGATGAAGGTAATGATATTATGGTACATAGTAAATAACAGAGGCTTGTATCCTAATCGCATGAGTCAGCTTAATTAAATTTATAAGGGTCTAATTAATTCTTTAAAAAAATCTTTCGAAAAATTTAGCAAAGCGGCATAACACAGTTACTAAAGAAATAAAGAGTGAAGTCTTAAAACCCGTAAAGAGACAAGGAACAGAAACATTTCTGCTTATATTTAACTGAATATTATTTTATAGGCATATAAATAATCAGCCTACTGTAAGTATCTAGATTTAGGTAATCCAAAAAATGTTTTAGAAGTAATTGTTTAAGAAGTAATATCTCCGTAGCAACATAGCTACGGAGGCGGTAGCAATATTATTATTAATAAGGTGTGTAGGTGAACGAACCATTTATCATCTCCATCCAGTTTGTAGTGATCGTCACCATTACGTCTATAACAGGCACGAATGAGAGCAGCTTGTACTGACTCAGACTTCACAAGCACTTCAAATTTGTCCTTAGCAATTTTAAAAGGTAATACCGGCTGATATGACGAAGCTTCGCCGCCAATTATACACTGGTAACAAAAATACAAAGATAACTACGATGACCTGAAAGGTAACTAACAAATCTGTTACATTAATTAGTATTTCGAATTCTTTTCCTTTATTGTTCGGCTAATGTGTCACTAGATGAGACAATGAACATTGGATATGAGGATAAAATACAAGTAACTTATGACTTTGCAGTCATGCTCTATGTGTATATCTATGGATAATCTATCTATCTCGCAAACTCAATGGGTGACTATGGCAAAACGGGCAATTTAAAGATTTCTATATCCTCCATCTGTATCTTCCGAGGCTGCAGGTGACCGCAGCCTACGCGATTCTACAAGATTCTGCCGCGCCAGTGCAGCGGAAACCGCAAATAATCGCGGACACCGACATACATAATGTACTTTAATTCTTTAATTATATATAATTGTAAATGCATACAAATATGTCTTCTAAAGAAGCTGCAAACCCGCAACCGCAGCGGGCGCGGGTAAAAACCATTTCGTGAGTTCTTAGCCTTAAGTTTTTAAAGTATCTGTTCTATATAAGTATTGGCTGATATAATTTATGTTTATAAATTTAGAACGTTATCAAAGCACTCACCAGAAAATACCCCGCTTTAGAGGTGCGATTACAGCATCGTATCTCGTCAAGATGATACCTCAGGAGGGCGGGATTAGTTTCGTCGCCTCCGTCAGTACCATAATGCATGTCCACGAACTCAATCTATAAAGAATATCACAATTTAGTAAAGATATGAGTGATTATTTTTTAGAATATTTATAAGCTGAACCGATAAACATTCTGTCAAAACTATTTTTCTGTAGTGGTTTGTATGGGCAAAAAATAGGATGAGATTTTCAATTAACATTTATGATCTATAGAAGATATCCACGACAGCTATTCCATGAAATAAGAAAAGAAAATGTTCTTTTTAAAGACCTATCTAAATATTAAGAATTATCGAAATATTTTAATTTTACATATTATGTAGTTTAAGTATGAAAGCCTAAGAAATAAAAGGTAATATAATATCACGTACGTTTTGCATGAATAACGCCTTTGTTAAAGTTTCGGGTCCATATCGTTGAAAAGTTACAATGGCAAATGAGTTCACACAAAACAGTGGAAAATGGATACCTAACACCAACTTTAGTAATAAATTTTGAACAGAACATGTTTTAACAAGATATTGCCCGGTAATTAAATATTTTGAAAAGTAAAGTAGTTTGATAAAACCTGAATTAATTTTAATTTTGATTCAGTTGGATTTGGATCAGATATTTATTTCTAATGCATAGAATAATATTCCTAGGACCTTATTACAAAACATGGACTAAAGATGTTTCAGTATTGGTTGTATGAACGTTAGACGTGTATCACGTCTAACGTTCATACAAAAATGAGGGTTTTCTATGGTAACAAACCCGGCCAATCTTTAAACCACGTTTTGGAATAAGGCAGCTATAGTCTTTATAACAATGTACAATGAATCACTGTTTAACATTTGGGCGTATGGCTAAATGTGATGTGTGTGTGGTGTGTGTGTGTATATATATATATTATATATATATATATATATATATATATATATATATAGTATCATACGTTTGTAAAACTGGTATCTACATAAAGTAAAGACTTTGAATAAATAAAATAATTGAACTGCATAATACTTGTTTGTTATTTGTTTTCATAGTTTTCATTTTACTATAACTATTAGATGGGCATGGGGTGCTCTTATTTCTGCATCTGTTTCACTGATCATTTTCTTTAAAACCAAATAGCTATATACTATTTGTTTCTCCGGGATTCCACCACGGAGTTATATGGTTAAAATAAAATATAAAATAAGTATATTAGACATTCGAAAAGCAAGGCCAGACTGAACTATATTACTAAATCGGCTAGCATAAATAAATAATATTTCAAATTTAATTATATTATTTAAAGTATATATTTATAATTATGCAATTACCTCGATGTATCGATCGTCATAGGTGGATTGCAACTCTGGACCCACCAACTCCAGGGTTTGACGTCTTTCTTCGCGGAAATCTAAATTATATTGATGTTTAAAAAAAAGATATAATAAATATAAAACTTCATCAATCCATAATATTCTAAGCGATATTAACATTGCTAAAGCGATATTAATATTCTAAAATCCTGATTCCAATAACACATGTTCATAATCTTCTTTCCAGGCTTTTTTATTGATATTCAACACTGCCCCTATGTTGCAATGCAATCGAGAACGTAAAACTTAAAAATTATATAAAAATATTGCTAACATACCTACTTTTCATAGTTCTCATGCAGTGAAAATTCATTTTTGCCAAATCAAATTTTAGCTTGTTAGATCTATTGAATTCCGCAATTTTAAATGACATACTTTTACAATGTGTTGTTTGAAATACAAATGCGAAAATAGGGTTGTCCTTTGGTACTGTCATGAATAATAAATTTTTGTGGTAATTTAATTAGCTATTTTCTACTTCAGAGACCCATTGTTAAAACTCATAACGTAAAAAGTGAAATCCTTCAACAGATGTTAGAAAGGCAGACACATCTCCGTGTCCGTTTTACTGACTTTTTCCTTAGAGATACAAATAAAAATGTTTTTATGGTAAAATTTAATATAGATCGTACCATTGTAAAGGGATGCGATATGGATCTTGACAGCTCGTGGTCCAGGCCACTTGTCGCTCTCTTGGGTGAAACCCTGCAGCGCCTGAAGCACCAAAGGTTCTGGAGCGCTCATTGCGCCCCACCCCTCACCTCACTTCACCCCACTCATCCCCAGACACCTCATTCTGAAAAGGAAAATAATATCATTATTCATTTACAAGTAACATAGCAATAACCGCGCGTACCGGACAAATCTTGTCAAAAGTAGTATAGTATTTATTATTTCAAATATAAATTATACTATGATATTTTCAAGAATTAAAATCGTAATGTGACTTCACTATGTCTAGTTACATTGAAAAAATTTACAGACAGGCTTGGAGTAATACTTGGGGTTCCATTACGATGTTTTTCCGATATTCAAGCTCAAGAAGCAACAATACTACACCTCCACTTCCTTACTCAAACTGATACAGACTGACATATTCAAACAAAAAAACGTATCAGAATCGGGCCACTGGCTTAGGAGCTAAAAAAAGCTACTTTTTTGGAGACATATACACAGCCACGTCATTTATATACGTTTTATAGCACCTTTCCTATATATAAAACTTTGTAGGTTTAAAAGTAGTTTAAAAGCGAATCATTCTTGAAAATATTACGCTACATAGATGAGCTTTTAGTTAAATTGAAAAAAAAAATTGTGAAGTATCTCACGCGCTTAGTAAAGATAACCATGAAGCGATAAAGTAGCAAGGCGTATGAATACAAAGTAGCTCAGTTAACAAAATTGAAATTTTTGCTAAAAAGGAAAAATCATCCTCACACGCTTCCATGAAATATGAAAAGTTAAAACACATAGACGGTCAAAAGCTCTTTGGTGGATGAAAATATTTCTGAAATTCCAACTGAGCCTTTTTAACTTTTTCGTTAACGTGTTAGTCTGCCGTGAAAATACAATAGTTACTTTTTTAGCACATGAAAAATTGTCCTATAGCTAAAATATCATACAGTTGCAATGGAATGGAAAATGTTTGACGATTTTTATGGTATTTGTTACATTTTTTTTTTTTTTGTATAAACGCGTTTAGCCTGTCTTTATTGGAAGGAATTTCTTTGAATATTTTAGTATGAGTTTTAGTATTATATTTTCATATTAATAATTATTATTTGATCGCTTCCGTGGCTAAATAGTTCTAAATAGAGGTCCTGGGTTTGAATCCCGGGGGATAAATGAATGTTTCAGTTGGTAGGGACAGAAGGCTGATCACCTACTTGCCTGCAAAGTTAAAAAAATCTAAAATTTAATAAATATCTACTATGTAGAATTATAATAACACCATTATATATTTATATTGTTTTTCAGAGTAAAAGAATGTCAATCAACCAAAAACTACTTTGTATCTAAATTATATAAATTGATGTCTCAGTTGAAGATTTCGATGCGTTAAGTAGTATTTTTCATTCTTTTTTCATATATTTTATGAGTTTTTAAAAGTATCAAAATATCTTGTAGTGGTTATATTTAATATTTAAATATAAAGCCTCCACCATCAACTGGTACAAAATAACGTAAAAGTAGGCAATTATGTCATGAATTATTCAGTGAGTATGTAATTTACGGGTATTTTGTACGCACCTGTGGAAGATGTTTTTAAATAAAAACGAAGAATGAATGACTTATTAACCACTAATACAAAAACAAATCTTGGGGAAATTATAATTTATCCTGAGTATCAACTTAATTACTTTTAATATTTATTATACAATTAGTTATGTCCCGCGATTTTGCCCGTATTAATTTCGTTGCAACGTGATGTTATATAGGCTATAAATAAACCTTACAAATTACAATAATGTATTTGTTTTTAATTATACTTAAAAATAATTCCCTAAGGAAAACTTAAAACATAATGTCCTTTTTTTATGCGCAATGAATAATATCCAAACAATTTTATAATGAAGTTAAAAAATAGAATACTTGTCTAAATTGTCCCACAGGAATACACTAGCATACAATGTTAGTCCAGAGCATATTCCATTTGCTTGCCAAATTTCGTTTAAATCCGTTCAACCGTTTAAGCCCGATTGAGTCAAAAACATCCAAATGTCTTCAAAAACTTTCACATTTATAATATTAGTAGGATTTAAGGAAAGGATAAATGAAAGAAATCTCAGCAAGTCAAACTGTAATAACTATATATAGATTTTGTTCGAGTAATATGTTTATTGCTGAAACTTTTTGAAATATTTTTTCAGTAGGCGTATAAGGGTTTATATTTTATTATTATTGTGCATTAATATAGACTATAGAGGAATACTTCCAGTTATTCTCAAGAAGCTTTATAATATCATAAAATTAATGAACATTAGTGTTATGGGGCATATATAATACAAGGTGTAACTTATTATGTGTAATAATGTTATTATTCGATATATTTCTAGCGACTGCCTGCCTTTTCAATTCCTATATAAAAAAAAGGGATTTAAATGAGTGGAAAAAAGTATGAAGTCATTTGTTCCTGTACCAGATTCCGGACTGGATAGATCGTAACCTACAAACATGTATGGTGAATGTAATCAAAATTGATGATTCGAAAGGCAGTAACAAAGTAAGTGAAAATCTGTGTTCATTGTCTAAATAAATAATATAATATGATAAATGAAATTCTAAATCCTATCCTGATCAGAACGGAGCTAAAAACTTTCTAATGGCTATAGTATTGTTTTGTGTCATAACAATTAATTCAACTTCCAAATATTTTTTCTGAATGTTCAAAAAATTTATATACGTTTTGAGAGCTTCAATTCCAAAGATATACAAAATATAGGCGTACAGAAGGATTTGAAAAGGTATTCGAAGAAAAAAGGCTTTTTTTTCGAATATCGAAATATTATACATTTACTTACTGGTAGGAGATATATTATTATCTCAACACGAGCTCGCAAAAGCACTCGCACAAGAGCTGCAATATTTAATCATCTTTATTGTGTTTTTATCGTACTCGTAGTGGTATATTTACTGCCGTACAAGGTACTATTTTACTATTCGTGTTTTATTATTCCATTGTTAGTAGGTATCATATTGTTCATGTGAAATAATTATGTTTAATAGAATTCTTATCGTTTTCTAAATGACTTTCCCTTCCTGGACAAATTTAAGTATTGTTGTTATTACATATTAATTAATTCAAGTAATTTTTTAGTAATATAACAGTATTATTTAAGTGAATACTAAACAGATAATCAAAATACATAATCTTTTTGAAATTCTATAGCCTAATTTTGAAGGATTATTGACTGAATACGTAAATATAGACAAGGAAGATATAAAAAATTGTTGTATTACAATGACAAAGATTTGCATATGGCCGTAGTACTGTCGTAGCACCTGTAGCACCCTGCGTAGCGTTCGTGGTGTTATTCCATATTGATCGAACGATTTGCGTCTGCCTATACGGTCGTTTTATGTACCTAAGTAATTCGCATATTATAAATATAAGTATATATTCGCAACAAAGACTTTATTGCATATAGCCGTAGTACTGTCGTAGCACCTGTAGCACGCTGCGTAGCGTTCGTTGCGTTATTCCATATTGATCGAACGATTTGCGTCTGCCTATACGGTCGTTTTATGTAAGTAATTCGCATATTATAAATAAAAGTATATATTCGCAACAAAGAATTTATTAATATTACCCTAATATATTATATCAGGGTAAATTGATACTGCATTATTATATTTCACACAAATCAATATAAAATTATGAAACAAATGCTGCACAAAAATTCATAATATATCTATTATATTTCATAAAAGGTTATATTATTATCATCGAATTCCAATACTAAAATACCTTTGCGTATAATTTAAGCCCTAAATTCAATCAAGCTACTTGATGCAGCATTATTAATATAGCAAAATTGGATTTAATGCCGCCAATTAATTCATGAGGACATTGCAATATGTGCAATATGTATGCACTATTATATACAAATTGCGATTAAGCTTGCCATTTTATGACTGACAATATCTATTTAATAATTTATAATTTATTTAAATATTAAACACCAATTCTTACTACAATAAAGAAATCACTTTTGTTTGTGTCAATCTTGAATTTAATGATAATGTCAATTCAATCATTTTGTCAAAATGGTACTTTGGAAACCAATTAGAGAGCCAAATCTCTTATTACTGGGTTTCGCATTGGGTTTAAATTGAAATTGTATTCGAGAGGAGAGTAAGCGTATTGATAGATATAGGTATTAAGACCTTATACTAGATTTAAAAAGATTACTTTGGCTTATTTAGTTTAATAACAAGTTGGGAGTACAGCTGAATTTTATGTAAAAAGATTTGACAGTTTCATTATATATCACATCTATAAAATGTAAATATACCTATCTGTATTAAAGTACGGGTATTATGGTTGATAGATTTTTAATATACCAGCAACATTTTACCTAAGCCGTGTGCATTTGTAGGTTCGTTCATTCCAGTGAATAGACGACCTAGATTACACCACATTTCGAGTATCTAACTTCACTAGTTTCAGACAGGGATTAATGAACGATACGTAGTTATGCGACGTCAACTTTAGTTTAATATGGGACGATTAATGATGCGCTACGGATTACTGGAAATGAATAAATTAATCAATGTGATTTAAAAAATATATAAATAGTCCGTGAAAGATTATATTTTTAGCCTCATTATAACTAACTTCCATAAATCAAAATTAACGACTTAAACATGAAAGTGGAATAAGCAAATCATCTTAAATTAGCAATAATACTAAAAATGCATCACCGATATGTTCGCTCATATCTTCCGAACGACTATACTAAAATGGATGGTTTATAGTTAAATAAAAAAGTTTATATATATTAGAACGTCGAAAGCCCGTGAAATCGGGTCGCATAGCGAACGGTTTCTGTGGGTTTGCCTGCTCATAATGATAGTCGTGGGAACATAGTCTCAGTTTCCCCTGCCTTCTGCGCCAGTCATTTTAGGGGGAACTAACCCCCAAGGACGCTGATGCCTCTTCCACCTGAGCCCGGGGATCAGGATGGGGAATGGATATTCCGCCATTTGTTCGAGCAGTAGGCAGAAGTGGCGAGACGTCGTAAGGCGAATTATATCGGCTACTCCCATGAAGACTACAACCCCTCTGAAAAGAGTGTAGCGACAAAAAAGAGCCTAAAAATAACAGGAAAAAATATCTTCGGCTTTATTTAACTTCAATTGTGTTTTATGAAGGTTTTATACCTACTCGTAATATATATCTACGTTATAATATGTCCTAAGCAATTTGAAGACAACCCAAACATTATATTTGTACTTGGATAGGATACGTCCCCTTCATAATTCCTTTATACAAAATACGCAACCAGAACTGAATATCCAAGATCGATACTGCGAACCCGCTCGTAATATGTATTTCATGTAATTCAGGTGAGCCCGAGTCGGTATTTCGGTTCCAAGCCGGTTTTAATCATATTACGTCAACAGAGGTAACATGAAATTGATGTTAGACCGAGTTGATTTTAGAATTTCCTCGCTGAATACAGCACTATTGAATTTCATTTACCTATTCGCTTTTTGTAGGTGAATCGAAATCTATTGTCATTAAAAATACTTTTATCGAAAAAACTAATCGTGTACTATTTCCTATTATAATATCCCAATTTATGCAAAAATTAAATTAAATAAAAAATTAGTGATAAGTTTAGACATACACAAAAAAGTACCATAATACTTGCAAACAAGCTTTTTATATCCTCCAGAATTAAACCTAGGACTTCCAACGTCCGTCACACCGTCATATAGAATATATTTAAATGATTCACGACAAATTCAAAGACGGAGTTTTTCAAGATACATAAGTACTTCAGCACGCCTTTTTAGTGAATTATTAGTCATCGTAAGAAAGATAATAATATTAAGGTACATACAATTTATTTTTACCATAAAAAAACATAAGCTTTAACTTGATTGGTATAGTAAAAGCACGTTCATAGGAATAAAAATAAAAATGTAATATGTTAATTGATTACTTAAGTACCTACAAGTAGTGAAATTACTAATTTCTATGGTTGGGGTTATATAGTATATTACACACCCCCAACACGCAAAGTTTCTCAGCGAAATTATAATGTGGTACTTTATTACTGAATTGCGTGCCGTGAAAAAGCCATATCCGATGTGGCATATTTCCTAAACTATTTGCGAAGTGCTAAAATATACTTTATTATATATATATATATATATATATATATATATATATATACTTTATTATATAATATTACACTATTCCTAGAATCGATAGTTTGGCCATATAACCAAGCAAATATAAAAAGTAGAGCTTAACTGTAAAATACATACGTGTCAAATCGTTATTTTTTAGTTTAATTTCTATGTTACCTTCTATTAAGAGTAGTGATGCGACTGAGAATTTATAAATGGAAGTTTATAGCATCGAATATAACTTTCATAATAACTTTCAGGAATAAACCTTCAATTAAATTTTAAAAAAATACCATTAATCCCTGAAAATTTAGGCTTTATATCTCTACTTAAATAAAATTGTCGGCTCCTAACATCTTAAAAAAATAACTAGAACCATCTCTTCTTACCAGAGTAATAGTAAAACTCTATCCATGCCTCATGATTTCGATAAAAAGAAATACCCAAAAATACGTTTTGTCTTTATTTTAAACAGAATATTTGTTGTCGGAAACTGCAGTTTAGTGAGCGGTAGTGACCAAGACCATAATTTCTGAGAAGTAGATGAAAATTAATGATTTAATGTGTAGCTCAAACCTCGCACAGCGATCGTGACTGCGTACCATTACTAACCACCGTGAAATATAATGGAGAATGACACCTCTGTTTCTACTCACAGAAATTATAAGATGTAGGGGAAAGTGGGGTAAAATCGGGACGCTAAGGGAAAAGATCAATAAAAAATACATTTTAATTATTACAAATCAGATTTATTAAAATTCGTTTAGTAAGACTAATCCTCTTTTAAGTTTAACAATGAGATCGCTTATTTAACAAATATGAATATTAAAAAAAAATATACTTCTAAACCCTTCCATTTTACGCTTTTGCCCCATGCCTGTTCCAAAACCGGGTACCCTCTTATTGTATATCCGACTTTGCCCCTAACATCTGAAGCACTTGAATTGGTCCAGCTCTTCGGGTTCCCAGCCTGTACAGCCTTTATGAACCCATTTTTTGCATGTCAGGCATTGCACCCAATCGTTACTGGATCTGGTGTTGCCATATATTTCTGTACAATAAATGCAAATATCATCTGAAATTTTCTTTTTTTTTTGAGATTTTGGGATTCGCCAAGTCATTTCTAAGTTACGGAACATTTTTATTATTATTATTTTTTTGGCATTTTCTTCTACTAATCATAAGGTGACGAAGTAATAATAGCTGTTTTACCTTGACGAGCATTTGTAGCTTTTGAAGATGTTTTTCTTGCGACATGACGCTTAGGTAAAGTATCAGCTGTGAAAAGCTTAAGACTGCGATTCCTGGGATGTGCTTGGTTGTGGGCTACCTGGTGGCTGCTGCGATGGGATTGATCGAGAATTTAATACTAAATCTTTTGAAACCTGATGCTGGTGATCTTGCACAGTGTTAGATTTAGCTAAGTTTGTGTTAACAACAGTGTTTTCAATTAGAGTTTCAACTATAACTGGTTCAGAAGAGTTCGTCACAGGGTCAGTACATCTGTCATCAATATCTGTTGTAGCAGCAGAAATATTTGACAGCATTTTGTTTAATAACTGTAACAATAAAACATATAAAATAACATTTAATAAAATACCTAATAATGGTACAAAACCGGGTACCACCCGGTATTACCCCGTACGGTTTTACCCCGAGCACACCATAGACAAAGAAAGTAATATAATAATCTAAAATCATATCACAACAAGTATTTAACCAATGTTCGTTTAACCTTAATATATACTTAATCTTTGCTACAAAAACAATATTCACTTACCTGAATGCACTATAAACGAATACTGCTTTGAAATTCATCCAAACTTAGATCAAACTATCTCAAAAACTTTTTTCTTGATTATTTACTACATGCTCGCGCGCAGGTCAACAAACTTCTGTTGAAAAACTGTTCAAGTTGGCTAACTGCACGGCGCAAAGCGCGCGGAAATTTGAAGTTAATTTAAGAGTGCTAGGGCCATGTCCCGGTTTTACCCCCATACCCGGTTTTGTACTAATCTCCCCTACTCCTAATCATTTTAAGAGAATTTCATAATTAATTCATGGAAAGAGTGACTTGTAACAAGATTAACAATTATTTTATACTTTGTGGTACATGAATAAAAATTTCAGAATAATCTGAATTCAAATATGAAAGTGTTTTATATTTTTGTTTATATAAATACTATATCTGCCAGTAATGTACAAGAATATCTAATAAAATAACTAACTAAAAAATTATAATGCATCCTGCACATACATATTACAATTATTTCCATAAGCTATCCTTAAAAATACATATTGTTAAAACCTCAAAAATTCTAAGTAATTAAGTTTACGATTCATGTTCTATCAACGTTCAACAATTGTTGTAACATACCTTTCGTGGAGCTAAAAAATTATCCCCCAGCTTTCATAATTAAATTATTATTGGGATAAATTGAGAAAGGTATTTAATATCCTCATTTAACAAAGAGAATATTTCTTGCACTACTGAAATACCGCACAGAATATTTATATACCGGTATGCTTGAATTCAATTATTTTGCTTTCCTTTCAGAAAAAATATTTGAAAATTTTCCATGAAAGCCTGAACCAATTCCATTACGGAATTTCGTTATAGAAGTTTAAATCCGTAGAGATATCGTCAGTTGCAATATCAATATAATATTATGTAATCTATATCGAATTCAAATATGCTACGTCGAGGTTCTTAAAATGCATTAATCAAGTAGGCTTTCCTTCAATGATATTAATAGCGAAGTGTTTGGAATCTTGTTCCTACAGAAACAGAAGAAAGTAGTAATTGTGATACTAAGCCGAAACATATTGAGATTAGAACCCAAGGCTTCTAATATTTGTAATACTTAACATAACGTTCAATAAAATAGTACGTGTCAATAATAATTGTGTTGTGGAGATAAGTTTCAATTTAAGCTGTAAATTTAGATTATATTCAAATTTATCAAAGTGGCGGTAGTTCTCTTTATAGAATTATTACTTATAGAAATACCAAAGATGTTTTAATTTATCCATTAAAAAAGATTAAGAGCGCGGAAAAAAATCGCACTGCACCGCGTTCAATCTGTATCAAATCACAGATTTTATTTTCGCACAATCTTTTTACCGCCGGTGCGGTACTTCCATAAGATTCAATGTGTTACAGAATTGCGGAAAAAAATCACGCTGTGAAATATCGCTGTGCAGACGCGCTCTAAAACTGGTTCAGTAATTGCCCCAGTGGGTGTCCCAAGCCCCACCCGATACGAATTATACTCATAAAACCACCTTGAACCTCCAATTCTAAAGAATGAGTTCTATTCGTGCCATCTCAAACAAATTAATAACTCCGTGGACAGGGAACACTGCACTTAAAGTGTCAACATTATTTGGTCTGGGAAAGCGAACCATATTTGCATAGTTTTCAACTTTGCAGCGTTTGGGAATTAATAACTAGTTTTGTACTAAAAAAAACTCGAGTCCGAACGATATTGAACATCTATGCTAATTTTCTTAAATACGAAATAAATAGATACGAAGTTTACAATTTTAAATTTATTATAACATCTACTTTTGGGTCGAGGGTTGAATATTATAGATGTCCAGGGTGGTTACTGATTTTGCGGCGAATAGTATTTTATGGATTACAGATCATTACAATTTCTGTGGATACATTTTTACGTTGATGAATAAATGAATTTACGAAATCGTCAAAATAATCAACACATTTTAACACCTTTATATCCATTATGCTTCAGCAAATAAACTTTTACATATTAAATCCCATTTTAAAAAGTAAACAACACAATACGCCGCTCGAATCCTCTATTTAATCCCTCAACGTAATAATGCGATAACGCCTCACAATCTCCAGGCTACATACAGTAAAATATCGATAAAAACAATTTCTTTTAACACGCAACCTAACCCAACCTAGTAAATTACTCAAACGTTTTATATAAGTTGTCATGACATGTCAATTCAATTACTCGTTGAAATGCACACGACTGTTTTTGATGAGGATGTTACGTCAGAAGCTTGTATTATTTTTACACGGGCCCGACTGAAAGATATGTTTGAACTGTTTATATAGAGGCTTTGGTGCTTTAAATTTATGCGTGTTTTAAAATTACTTACATCAATTATCTATAATATAATTATAACCGGTTCAATTAACTAGATATCCTCGAACAGTTCATCGTTAAGTTATAAATAGAACCAATCTGCTACATATTTATTTACTTCAAGACCAACCATCAACCTGAATTTATATAGCTTAGCATTAAGCAATTTTATAAATATAAAATTACAATCAGCTGTTGTGGATAACTTGAGAATTTTCTCGTTTAATATTTAGATTGTTTTAAACGAAAATAGCTCACTTCCAGCACACGTCGTAAAATATAAACAAGATGCAGCAGTGATAAACATATATTGGCATCATAAATAATCTGTACATGATGATGAATGAGTTTTAATATAAATTGTAATATATTCTCACCCAGACACCATTCAGTGGTCAATTTAAAAATAAATCTCTAAATCTCAGAATCTATTTTGTGTTAAAGTTGTTACAATAGAACGTGTGACACAACAGATTTTCGTACAAAGCAACGGCAGCGTTTATAGTGCACCAATAGGATTATTCATTCAGTGTTCGTAGCAAATACGTGCCTCTGAATACTGATGTCGCAATTAACGTTATAGATTATATTGCTAAGTCCCACTTGCACATCTAATTAAAAAATAATTCAAATTTGCGAATCAGTTGTCGTATATACGCCGTTAAAACTACACTTAAGGGAAAGTATCTATTAAACTCAAGCATATAATCTGATGGTAAACATTTGTCTTTGAATTCAAAATGTATCTTACGTTAAAATTTTCCTATTTTATCAGGAATTATTGTTTTACAGAATTTATCAGTAACCTACATAATATTATTTATTTTAGTTTTCAAGACTTTAAAAGAAGGTAATTTCCGCAGTATGTTTTTTTTAAATGTCTGTTATTCCTAAATACATGATATCTAGCACCACAATTGCCACGAACAAAGAAATACAAAACGTCTGAACAGCACCATCACTAATGGCTTTTTAACGTTTAATTTTCAAAGCTTTGTCAACTATAAACTAAAACGATTTCACATAAACCTTTACTTACAAATATTTGGGCTGCAAGCGGTCTTTATCGTCGTTAATTTTCAACACATAGTTTGTGTCAATCAAGGCACCGGATGTTAATGCGTCGTTTGCGTTGAACTTATGTATATGAGGAGAAAGTGTTGTTTAATCTGCTATTTGATATCCATAACCCAACAAAATATTTACCACAATTAAAGTCGCCAAACTTATGACACTGTGGTATATTTTCTGTACAGTTAAATAGCTCTATAAGTCTTTTGTTCCTTCAAAATTGGAAAAAATTAACTATTTATCTGCCGCGGAACACGAAAAACGATTTTTTTTTAAAACATTTTTACCTACTCATTTAGATAATGTTTGAACGCTTACTTGAACAAAAACGAATTATCATTATGTATTAATATAAATGTAGTCAAAAAACTCATAGATTTGATTGAAAATTTGTGTATTAAACACGAGTATTATACAACTAAACGGTGAGTTTGATATTTGAGCTCATCATATTCTAAATCTAATCTTGTAATAGGTACAACTCTATAACCAAACTATACTCAATACAAATATAATTAAATTTACTAGCAAATGATAGCACATTTAAGGTAAATTGATAGTCAAATTGATAGTTAATTGATGTCTAATATGTGGTTGAAATATTGACTTTTCGTCAGTCAAGGTATGATCTATAGAGTCGACCCTTAATTAAGAAGTTGGGAAATGTTAGTTGAATATGAAATATAAAAACCTTAAAAATACTAAAACTTTACGACTTTAAAGAACTTTATTATTTCAATAAAAAAGTTCTTTAATGAAAATAAGTTTAGTTAATTTTAAGTGCAGAACTCTATAGAACTGTATGAATTGGTAATGAAATTAAATGGATTCCAATTGAACCCAGGTGCAACTGCGAAAAGCTTTTACCAATAATCTGACTATAGATTTCTCGCAATTTAAAGAGGATTGAGTGTTAAAGAAATTAAATAAGGTTTCGAATTTCTCTACTAAGATAGTAAAAAGTACATTTTATGCTAAGTCAAGCTAGACTCTAGAGGCCTATTAATTTATGAGTAACTCGACTTCTCGATAGCATATTATCAAAATGTATTGTTATTTTTATTTGCCATACCAACTACAATGGTTTTTGTATGATGCACAAACAAGTAGAAATAATCTAACAAAAATTTTCAAAACGATTGTTGTGCTTGGTAATAATAATAATAACTAGTGTTGAAAAAAGTCAAGATTAAAAAGAACCGTCCAACTCAACACCACAAATATCAAAATATATACCACAAAAAATATTTTTGGTTTTTAACAAAGGCAAAGGCTAGAGGGTTCCATGTAATTTTAAAAAGACGTTGTCCATATAAACGTTTCAGTGTCCGTGGTCAGCTTAGGCCTGATTTTTTGTATCCGAGATTATATAAGATTAAATAATCTGATTAAATATAAATTTATTACTATGTTTTTAAGTAATATTAAAGCATTATTTTTAACGCCATTTATAAACGCTGACGGTGTCCTATCTGAAACGTCTGTGAACTGTTACGTTCTGAATCACGAATGTGGCGTCTATAAAAACGGAAATAGATACGCCGTCGTATTCGTTTATATTTCTCATTCTTCATATTATATTGTACCTGAGCTGAAACAAAGAAATCATTACAACATTTTAAATACTTGTTTTTAACTTTTTTTTTAATAATTGTGACAACTCACATACATTGATCTGATCCCAAAGTAAGTGGCTGAAGCACTTGTGTTATGGTAATCAGAAACAACGAGGGTACCACAATAAATACATATATAAGTTTATAAATAACCAAGACTCGGAAAGAAACATTCGTGCTTAATACACAAATTAATGCACCAACCAGGATTCAAACCCGGGACCTTTTGATGCAGAAGGCAGGAGCACTACCAATTTCACCAAACGGTCGTCTGGTAACTGGTTATTATGGATGGACTAATTTTTGTTATCGATTAACAGTTATTATTAAATACCGCACAAAACTGTAAAGGTGTGAATTATTTTATTTAATACATTTTTCTTATTAACATTTGGTTTTTAATGGTCTTGTATTCACATTGTGAAGTAAAAAGTTCAAATCTTTAACAAGACCAAGTACCTACATAAGAATAAGCTTTTCCTCGTTAATGGAACATTTTTTGTCCTTTCCGAGCTTCTAAGAGCACTTAAACTGTGGATAAGTTCCGTTGACGAAAGCTATTCATCTTTTAATATACTTATATGTGTAATAAAATTGTATGTAATTGTATGTAATATATTTTTTAAAACATAATTTGAGTTCTTTACAACGGTTACACGGATCCGTTGTATGTAATGTAACGTATTAAGTTATATATTTTGGTGTAATATTAAAACTACGACTTTTCCTCGCGACTTTGTAGGATTGGGCGTTTATAACAATAGAGCCTTTGTCACCTAGAAAGAGTTTAATTTCCCGTCAGTGAAAGTACTTTAAAATCAGTCTCTATTGGACTTTTGACTTTGGATTTTTGATTTTAAAAATTCAAATAATTTATTTTTATTATATTAGTATAAAGTATAGAAGATCTCCCTTATCATAAAAATTAGTATACCTACTTAATTTTCATTGGTACATACTTCTTAACTTAATATTATTTTAAAATATGGAATAGTTTGAATCAGTATATTGATAGTACAAATATAATTCAGAATATATTAATTACCATTAATAGGATAGAACACAGAAATTTACATAAGAGTCGCCCTGCTCCAAAATTATAAATAGCATTCTATAGAACAAAATATATTTGAGACAGTCCCGCACAACAGAAATTAGGTCAGATATACAAACCGAGAGAAGGAAGCTGTAAATCTTATAACATGTTTTATAAACATTGCAAAGACTAAACTTTTGCTTCACAACTACGAACTCATTAGAATAATTTGTCTACTTGTGTCTTTGTATTTTTTCTTTATATATACAGTTTTTCGATATCTTATATATAAAATTCTCGTGTCACAATGTTAGTTACCTTACTCCTCCGAAACGGCTTTACTGATTTTTACCAAATTTTATACGCATATTCAGTAGGTCTGAGAATCAGCTACTATCTAATTTTCATACCCCTAAGTGATAAGGGTAGCCCACCCCAAAAATTAATATGGCAAAACAACGTTTGTCGGGTCAGCTAGTATACTAATAAATAAGTTATACGAAAAAAACAAAAACCGGAAATCTCAGTCTGAGAGTAGGTACTTTTATAAAACTCTTTATAGTCGTTGATGTATCCAAAATACTACCTAATAATTATTTACACATACATACGCTTCAAAATTTTGAATAATTAAAAAATTGTGGTGTGTGATTATTCTGACATATCTCAATTAGACTTGTAGTTTATGCAAGGAAAAAAATATATATCCGACATTAAATAAATAAAATGCAATAACTTTTTAGATGACGATCCGAATCGTTGATTTGTTTAGACATTTCATTTTTTACTATGTATTTTTTTTTTAAATATTATTTCTAAAATGGCATAAAATCTTTGCTATTTACTTAAAACTATTAAAAAAATAGAAAATAGACTAACTAATGTTTTGTGTAAGCATCATACTTCACAGAAAGATGTGCTCAGTCATGCCTCCACGCAGAGATGGCACAAAGTGAATGCGTAAGTGAGCGTTGCTCACGCTGTTATACAAGGCTATAAATATAAAGCATACAATACAATATGTCACAGCTGTGTAACATTTTCAAATTTATAAACATGCATTTGAAAATATGAAATGAAAATATATTTGTTTCTGTGGTGATGTTTACAAATAGATAGGTATAATATATAACACGCCCAGTTTTCGTAGTTCAATTGATCCGACATTCAATGATAGAAATATACTGGGATCGAAGTCTGGATTTTCGGCTCGAATGTTGATCATTAGAACTTTCTAATACAATTCATTTTCAAAAACTACATTACTGAATAAATATATTAACAAAAACATAAAATGCTCATCAAATTGGTGTGCTCACCCAAAATACTGTCTGCATTACGGCGTTATATCGCTAACGCGTTGGCTTTCGGGTTTCCTATTTCTAATACAGTTGAAATCCAGAAATTAGAAAAACAGTAAAAAAATAATGAGACATGAAATATATTAATATTATAAATATAACAGCAATAAAGAAAATATCAATCTTGTTCAGAACCTACGAGAAGTTCGTTTTTGTTTCACAATAGTTTTAATAGCACAATGAAATTATAGTAAGTCGATGTTTTCCTACCTATAATGCTATTATAATTGTGAGTGGTAGGTTTAATCTATATATATCTAAAGGTTCTTTTGTTTTCTACACTAATAATAAAATCCTAGAAAAGTTGCGTTCAACCAATTAAAAAGCGATCTCCAGTATTAGATATGGTATGTTTTGTGACGCGGGCGTAATCACAGCAAGCGTTCTTTCTAAATTATATTTTTTTGAAATATGACAATCTGGGAAATATCAAAAGTATAATAGTGGTTTTTCGATGTAAATTTACAACTATTTTAAGTTGTTAATTCTCTTTTATTGATGTATTATTTCTGCTAGATATATTTCTCTATTCATTTGACGACCGGTGGCCGCAATTGGTAGTGCACCTGCCTTCTGCCTGACCTTTCAAAAGGTCCCGGGTTCGAATCCCGGTAGATGCATTTATTTGTGTGACAAGCACGAATATTTGTTGCCGAGTCTTGGTTATTTATAAAACTTATATATGTCTTTCACGACACAATTATCGTGGAGCTAATTATTGCATTCAATGATATTCTGAGATCCTTATCTCACAGACACAAATCTGAATTATTTTTATGGAATGGAACAGAAAGTCGAAAGTGCTTCAGCTATCAAGGCTTGTAGCGATATATGCGACTTTATAAGACCACAGAATATAATAAGCAGCTTCCTTATAATTATACTTAATAGGTACGCTATTTATAACAACATACACAACTAACTAATCCTCATTATTTTCCCAAATGAAATAATAAGCCATAAAGTATTAACGTAACGTATACTTAGATGTAAGGTTAGCTAGTAATAGTAATTCGGTCATAACGCAGGGTGAGATTGTTTGTCAGTCATGACAATGTATTTCGTTCAGCACGTGAAACATCGTAATAATTTTAAAATAATTTGGAAAAAATAAACTTTATTTAGCAAAAACTGTATTTTAACTGCTTATAAATGCTTTAATTGCGTATATTTTTTGGTATTTATTTTTGGTTTTCATTTTTTTTTCTCATTTGTTTTCTTTGTATATAGTTTATTTTAAAAGATCGATTACGCATAAATAGAAATATATTTAGGAGTGTTTACACTTTCTTTTTGCGTGTATGAACAAATGTAGCCTTAGTTTGCAATTTTTTATTTGTTACAATTTATTAAGTGTGTTGTTGAAATTAGAAAAAATGTATGTACGACAACTGTTAAGATTGTCACATCAACCGCAGCTTAGTTAGCCTAGCTGTTTGTTCATTATCTGTAGCAAAATCCCGCGCCTACTCGAGCCCACAAGTGCGCTCCACAACGGTCCAGAGAGCAGAATTAATAAGATCATCGTGTAGGAATTTTCACAAATGTTGCGGATTTTTGTGCTCGTCTTGTTAGCATTTTCTTTGTTATTTTTTAAAAATAATTTTTGTGATTTCAAATGTTCACTGCCTTATGATATTACAAAGAATTGTTGTTAATAAGTATTGGAAATAAAGAAAATGTTCAGTGAAATAGAAGCGGAAACGTGCCTGCCCAATGCTCCACGAGATTTCACTTTATACACTATAAGATATATTATAAACACTAAACAAGACGAATATGACGCATCAGCCATTATATAGAAAAAGCAAAATACCTCCTTAAGTGTGTCTAATAAGAAAATATTTATCATTCGACACGACTGTATGTATTTGAACACAAAGAGATAAACGAAGAGCCTTGAATCCTATTTACACGTTGATAAAGCAAGCGTAAATCGGTGCTCATAGAAAATGTGTACGAAAATTCTCGTACTAACAATGAATACATCAGCCTACTATTTATACATTATCAGTTGTACCTAGAAATTGAAATTTATTTGAAGTGGAGATAATGTAAAAAATATATCTTACGTATTTTTTGTTTGCTGACGAAAACAACTACTTAATGAAGTTACTTAAGTAAAAGCACGTTCCCGAATATTATTTAATTTCTGTGAGTTTCAACTTGTTTTAAAGTAAAAGCATGAATAGAAAAATCGTGTCCTCTTCTGAGAAATTTTAAAATGTCTAATATAACGCTACGCTTCCATTCTGCAATGATACCTACGTTGATTCATTTTTATCTTGAATTTATCTTTCTTCATAGAAATTTTCTATGGAAATTAAAACCGCCTTCACTTATATGTAATTATTATATATGATATTGACAGATATTAACCGCCTTCATAGCTGTAGTTAACGCGATTGCGTTTTGCGCCGGAAGACCTGGATTCGAATCCTGGGGAAACAAATATAAATGTATGGGTTGATCACTTATTTGCCTGTAAAGAAATACACTTCACTTCACACATCTGATATTAGATACGTATAACAAGGGAGGTCCCATTCGAAACTCATGGAAACAAAAACATTTCAACTGAATAGGCAACTGAACAAACATACAAGAGGCTTATCTGTTGTGGATCAGGACCCATACGACCTAGTCAATGACTCGCAGGTATACACATAAAAAAATAGTAATTTTTTAAAATTGCTTAAAATATTTAAAAATAAATTATTACTTTTATGTTCTTTAAGATTTTCATATTAAAATGATGTGTTTTTAAATATTAAAGCAATAAATAATGCATAAATTATATTTTCACACTAGAAAAAATATCTTAACTTTTCCAAATGAACAGAACTCTAAACAAAGTGGTAACACTCTTTTATTGAAAACCTAAATTCAAGAAAAACAAACAAAGTGATGAATTTTAAAATTAGCCATCGAAAATGAGCTAAAGAAAATATAGAGAAGTGAATCAATGGTGATGGAACGTTGACGCAACAAAAGTACGAGCGGATATTAAGAGGAACTTTTCATTTTGCTTACATTCTTATATTGTACCTACGGGCGAGAATATCCAACTGTCCTTTTGTGATATTTTTCTTATTAAACTTCAGACGATAAATAAAAGATTTTCTTTATCAACAATGATGCTAGAATATTTTTTGTGCGCGACTTTTTGAAAGTCTAATGAAACAAAAGTACAACAGATCTTCCTCGTTAATAATTTTTTGTATTTTGACTTAAGGATTCGGTACTAAATAACAATTACTGATATTGGCTAAATACATTTAAATCACACACATTCATTCATATAATGATAGATAAGTTAGGTCTTCTGATATCGTGAACGCGCGGGTGATGTTTCGTGTTCGAACTTGTCGGTAACATTAATTCGGTCTTCTGATATCGTGAACGCGCGGCTGATGTTTCGTGTTCGAACTTGTCGGTAACATTAATTCGGTCTTCTGATATCGTGAACGCGCGGCTGATGTTTCGTGTTCGAACTTGTCGGTAACATTCGCGCGGTAGCCGTGCCACTCTTGTAAATTAGAGTGGGGGAATGGGAATTGATTCACAGCCAGTATAATCGGAAGGCTTGTCTGTCGACCGGCTTTATTCAATAGTCGTCGGCATTATGCAAACTCTGTCCGATTGGGTAGTGGTTGTGAATTTTGAGAAAATGGGAAAGTCATTAGACGAAGTATATTTATGTTTAGAGTGGTTTCTATTACTTTCTTAATGATAAATTGCTTAAAATATAATATTAATATCTCTATCAAACAACTGGTTTTTTAATTACTGTACAATTTTTCAAGTTAGAAATACCATACAGTGTGTACAAGTACCATAATACGGAATATGGTACTTACTTCAAGTATAGGAAAAGTGAAAATCCTTTTTAATAAGCACTCTCTCCACTAACTACAAGCTTCCAAACCATTATAGCGACAATGTTTAAAACATAGTAAAATATTGTTCTATATTTTCCGGAGAATCGAGCTCTGGCCTCCAAACTTAACTGAACAAATACTGGTATAATAACTAATTATTTAGATGAGAATTTTTTTTTCGCATAAGGTATAAATGCTCACTTTATTGCTGATAAGCTATCTCTTCCCGGCAATGTCAACTAAATAGCCGGTCAAAAGAATAATTATTTTTACTGAAGGATGTAGGTACCTAATTCAATATGTCACTATATAATAAGGTAATCATAATGTAACAACCCTAGCTGCCATTGCGCTCATTTAAATGCCTTAGTATACGAACTTTTAATGAATAAAGTTGAATAATGCCGGTGCTCCTTAACGCATGATTAACGAGACTTTAAACCTTTAAGAAGTTAATGAAATTTAATACCTATATCTACGATATATTTTAATATACTAGGGTATACTTATAACGCAGAATAGCAATACCATCTAATAATAACTCTTACACGTGATCTGTTCCAGAAGAGCCTGGATTCCCGATGAAATAAGCAAGTGCTTCGGTTGGGACGACACGGAAAACTAATTATGCACATCACCAGCAAAGGGATTCCTAGAGAATTAAGGCACTTTATATTCTGATATACATTAAAAAGTAAAGTACCTATTACTACTACAAAAGTTTTCACAATAGGTTTAGGTACTAAATCATAATACTATTTGACAAGAAAACATCACGAGATCGGTTTTTTTGATACGTAGTTTTTCATAATCATAAGTCAAATATTACAATGCTTGAGTAGGTACGTTAGTTATTTTGTAATATTTCAGCATCGGCCTTGTGATCTATATGTATAATTGGATATTTACTCTTCAGGAAAACCCTGAACACAATCCCTTGTTTTCAAAAGTTAAATATTCATTACCATAATCTTATTTACATACGCAAAAGTTGGTTTAAAATTTGAATTTTTAATCAAGCTTATCTGCGTCCCCTTGTAAAACAGAACAAACTAGGGAAGCTGTTTAAATCCACCCTTTAATCCTCCCAGAATGTTTCTGATAACGTATGATGCAAAAGTTGCCTAATAAACGCTTTTGTTGAGTTCTAAATCCAAAGCGCGTGATTCGATAGTTCGAAACATTTTAGCTTACAAGACTTCTCAGCGACTACCTATCTCTTACTTCTATGAAAGAAAAGAGTATGAAAAAATACATATTAACTTAAGCTATTATCGGGTAGTACAAATAGCCAAAACAACATACCCACGCTAAGTATAAAACCTATAGAAAGGCTTTATTTCCTTCGTTAATTTTGAGGACAAAAGTAGGAACTTTCTCATAACACGAACATTTGAGGGAACCCCTCAATTAACACGCACGCGAGTTAAAATATTAAAGGTAAAAATTTAATCAGAACTTAAAATGGACACGTAAATTTGATAAAAAATATTATTATTACTTTTTTGTTGTCGTATCATGGAAAGACAGGAAAGGTACATATGTATCTTTAAAATAAATATATTTAAGTAAGCTTAAGTAAATTATAATTTTCTGTGTCTATAATAAAATACAATAAATAATTTCAAATTAAATAAACCTTTTTAAGCCGTAAAGTTAGTGAACATAGATCTTTAAATCGAATTAAGTTTTAATCGAAAAATTTGAACGTAAGGGCTTTGATAACCGAAAAATAATTTTGACCAAAACCACAATCCACTTTCAAATTAATAAGAAAGTACCTTGAAATACCTTTGAAGATTTATAAGCCGTTTAAAAAATTTATTGATTTTGAGAGAACTCGAGCTAAAACAGCCCCATTCCCGCCCGCTTCTGTCCTGGTACATAATTGATGTCCCGCGTCAGTCCACCTCATTATTTATTACCTCGCCTCACCATTCTAACATTACAAAGAAACTTCTATTTTATAAATATCGTTAACATACATAGCCTATTGCTTTCATGCGTAAGTAATAATAATAATAATAATTGGGACAACTCACTCGTAAGTGTATCGAAAAATTATTCTTGATATGGAGACAAAAAAGTATAATAAATAAGATAAAGTAAAATTTTCACTTGTATGGTAATGGTAATGGTAAATAGTTATGTCCTTAATCTTCTTTTTGAGTTCTCTCTATTAGATAAGAGTCAATTTTGTTTGTAAAGTCTATAAAAAATGCGAGTTTACAAACATACTGACATTTAAATTATGAGAAATAGTACAAACACAGGCGCTGCATTACTGAGCTATTTTAATAGAATGTAGAGTACTTATTATCATAATAATATAACATATTATATGATGACAATGATGTATAGGTATGTATAGACTTTGTTGTATACTTACATACATAAAATACACATATATCAATAGATAAAAACAAAATTTCTCAAATACAACTATGAATAGGACAGATAATATGTATTAAGTGTATTGATAAGAAAATGCCGTCATAATCCCGCCTCACTTATCTGTTGCTTGAGTTACGCAATAGATCTATGAATATCTAACACGCTTGGATATAAAATTAAGCACCTTATCTTCATTTCTACTGTGCAAATGTTAAATCCTGTAATCGTGCGTGTGACCCACTTACGTACTATATATAAAAAAAAAAGGAATCGCAACTGTCTCTTCAACTTAGCCTTTCTGTAAAAAAATCTGTAATTACTTACATATTTTTTATTCCTGGTTTTTCAGTGGAATTTGTGAACCTTTGAGCCGCTTGCCTACCTTAGCTGCCTTCAAAATAAGTACTTATGCTGCCGTATTATATTACTAAAGTTATCTTGACTGAAATAAAGCTATTTTGTTAAGTAAAAGTCGTCAAGAATTTACCGTTGCCGATGCAAAACCAGGTGAGTCGTCAGTTTTATCTAATTTAATTAAAACTTATTGCTGCGAAACGTTCAGTTGATAAGATAAAAAGTTCACTTCCGAATTAATTTAGGCTGCAATTAACCTAGGTATATGAATAAAATATTTACATTGCATTATATGCACTAAAAAGCCATAAATGAAACAGAAATAATTATTCTACAAGGCAAATACGTAATTATATACTAGAATGCATACAAAAAAAGATGCAGTTGTATTGGGGATCTTCTCCGCTTTTAAGTAAATTAAACGAACATACAGGCACTGAAAGAGTAATCACCAAAAAAATCATAGCTGTATTAGCGATCCGTATCTTATATTGTGGGCGCACTCGAGAGTTGCAAGTCAATTGCAACACCTACTTTATAAACCAAAATAAATTCTATTCGCTTTTGAAGAATATTTTAAAGCGCAAATAATGTTATTTCTAACTTAGAAATCCCATTAAAAATGAATAAATACTGATCTTAATTCAGGCTACTTTTCTGCGCGTTAATTTTAATACAAATCTTAGCTTAGAATTAAGAACATGTATATTAGCTATTATTAGCAAAATAAAATAAGATTGCTCTTATCCAAGAAACTGTGAACGAACGTGCTGGGAGCTATCTTCATCTGACCCATATTTTCAACTCATAGAATATGCATAAGGTGGGATTAAACAAAAATTCGGCTCACGTCAATGAATGCATTCCATTAGATAAAAAAGTTTGGCGCTAAATATTAAAGTTCTTTTTATTACATATTATACGTTTTTATTCGTGTTTATTTTTTTTACGATTTGATAAGATTGGAAATGATTTCTAGGAAAGGGTTCATCTGTAAACTAGTTGAAACAGATCATGCTTTTACATTGTTGGCTCCACCCAGGTTAAGCCTGAAGCCAGGTTAAGGTCAGATCCCGTTCTTGAACAGCTTATGCTTAGTACAACATTAAAATTGTAAGCGATCATATAGGCATATTAATATACATTTTCTATACTAATTTTCGAGTGACCGCACACTCAGCTATAATATATATTTCTGTGACGTCACCAAGCTATACCGTAATATGAATTATTGCATGTTGACCATCATAAAAATGAAGGCAAAATATATATTTCTTAGTATGTGGTAGCTTGCTATAATATATATTATAGTACGGTATATTAATATATATTCAAAGTATGTGATGGGCTTTTAAATACTCGCATTGTTGTGAGTTTGTAAAATTGAAGAGTATCTTTTAGTATCGTACATTTCTTTTTATGCGATATGTATATGTAGTATTTTACTCATACTCAGTTTTAAGCTTGATATTACCCAATTTTTGAAATGTTTGTAAGGGATTAACCATAGATTAAGTTCTTACCTAAAGTGTAACCCAAAAACTTTAATTGCCTATTTGTTTATGATTAGAATTGTAAAATACAAAACTTGATAATCCATTTTCTTTTGATCAGGGTTTTAGTGTAAAGATGCCACCGCCTTTTCCCCCTCGAAGTTGTTGGGACAAAAATAATATTTATTTACTTTTTAAATATTAATTGAATATGTAAAAAAATACAATTTCGCCGTCTGACATTCTACAAGTAGAACAGTTAAAAAACATTTAGGTCATGTTTATTATAGCGACTTTCGTCCGAAGAAAAACCTTGATTAATGTTGTTCCATTCACATTCCAAAACAACAAAAGCTTTTAGGTACATAGTTTGCATAAAACATCAAAGGAATTTCTAAACAACAGTCTTAAAAATAATTAATGATCCAGCTAAATGAGCAATAATTAGAAAATGCGCTAAATAAACTTACCTAAACAAGCAGGGCAGTCAACAAAAGAGATCGTTGGCACAACACAAATAGTATCACTTAAGAACTAGATCACTGACATTGAGTCAAATTGGAAACGACAAAATATTCAATAGCGATTTATAGCGACTTTAATTCATGAATTGTGTGTTTTAGTTTCGCGGTATAAGATAAAACGCGCGTGCGGTACTACTCAGTGAGAGAGCCGAAGGTGGACTGCGCTCTGCGGAAAGGTGCGGGGCGATCTTCCAGGCTTCGAGCCGCCCGCCCTAGCATAGACTATAGAAGACATTGCAGACACTGCTTACATATCCGTTTCTGGAATTGAGGAAAAATACTAGTCAATATATTCATGAAAGAAGGATATTTATTGTGTATTGTATAACTATCCCAAACAACCTAATCATAGTATTAGTGATTAAATAGATGGTGACTGAAACACATATTATATAATTTGTAGAGTCGATTATTTGTATTGGTGATAGAAGTAGGTACTATATATATACATTTTCATATTTATTTTTATAAAAATGTATTTATTATAGCCATTTATTATTAATTGAGGTACAACATTCGTAGAGAGACGGCTAAAATAACATATAACACTGGTATTAATAATTGCATCCGTGGTCATCTCGCCTAAGTCTTCGCAATCATATAGACCGAGTCGCACAAAGTTCCTTAGCACGTATCCAAAACGGTTCTGAACCACTGTCCTGCGCAAAGAATAATGCGCATTGTCTTATTCAGATCTTATCTATTAATGGAAGGAATTGTAATGAATACCAAATGAAAATATCGTCAGGAGTTAAGCTTATGGAATATGAACGTGTACAAATTTAAAAATGAGGTTTTATAAAAGATTATGTTTCTAACTGACTGGCCCCCCCGACTTCCTCTGCGTAGTTTATGTTACGTATTTGTAAATGTGTTTGTAAGACCTATAGATCTCTATATATCTATATACAAATGATGGATTTGATTATATATTATCTAAAACATCTAATATATAAAAATCTCGTGTCACGGTGTTTGTGTTTGTACTCTTTTGAAACGGTTCGATCGATTTTTATGAAATTTTTTATACCCTACTAATTCCACCCAATTTTTTTCTCCACGAGAGCGTGTGAAATTGCTGGGCCCAGCATATAATATGTAATATAATGATAAATTAGTTCAGTCAGCTGATGTCGTGAAAACGCGGATGGGATTTCGTATTCGAACTTTTCGGTAACATTCACGCGCTGGTTATTGTCGATTTGCTGTATTACATATAATGGGGGATTGGGGATTGACTTACAGTCAATATAATCAGCGGGTTTGCCTGCTAGCTGGTATCATTCAAAAGTCGTTCTTTTGAATAATGCAGGAGAAAATCTATCCGATTGAGTAGTAGTTGGGAATTTCGAGTAAACGGTACAGTCATTCGACGAAATGTATTATGTTTAGTGTGGTTTCTATTATTTTATGGTAATTTGTTAAATTGTATAAAATATTATAAATGTGAATGAGTTAATGTTATTTATTTTGTTTAAAAGAATGAAACACCAAACTGGTGTTTTATGTTGTTGACAAATGTGATACAATTAATCAACGTCGTGGTTTTTATTTAGAATTGCGAGGCTTTACTGCAAAGAAAATAGGCTTTTGTTGCGGACAGCCATGAAAAAAATTAATAATTATTATATTTAATGCGTGCATTAAATATTGCTGTGATAACATTTTGCACTTTGAATTTGTAGTTTAATTTACTTCTCTTTAACTATAATTTATTTTAAAAATTAGTACAAGAGCTATTTTTATTACCTATTGCGAAATTCATAGATAATTTTATATCAAAAATTACAATAAAAGTATAGTTAATATCTTAAAAGTAATAAAAACGATATTACAAATTGAAATAAAAAGTATTTCAATAACAATCATTTTTAATTCACCTTTCTCTCATTACTGTCATTAGTTGTAACAAGTGTCATTGGGAAACCATCCGTTAACTTTAGCATTAAGATTTTAGACCAGCAAAAGATACAAGTGAAAGCTAAAAAAAATATTTGAATCGTTTTATTACAAATTACAATACATTTTAATTACAAAAATAATTATCATACCGCCATATATTATGAAACATCTTGGTAAATATATTTTTAATAAAACGAAGTTCTTTATATATAACAAGTTAACTTTTTATAACTCCTAACACTGAGTAGCACGGCTTCCGAGTCATACCGGCTACCACTCGCATCGTTTAACGAACATAAAACTCGACCAGAGCGCTCACGACACCAGCCGATACAACTCCTTAGTTACAATAAGTTACAATATATATTTTTCAGTATTATGTAAAAAAAACACTTTCACATTTACGTATAAGCCTATATAAATCTTTAAGATGTTAGTGGAGGATCGACCCAAAACGGAACCGCGCCCACTACCCTACTTTGTGTTAGCTGTTAGTTATAGGCTATTGAAGGAGCTCGTTAGCGATTTGTGAAGCCGTTTTAGGCAATGGACCGACATTTTCATAGAAACAGCGATTACAAAAGTTTCATTATATTTATTTAAGAAATGTAGTCTTGTCAATATCTCAACGGTCGAGATAAAATTGATTGTAGGACTTATATTTATTGTATCTTACTTTTACGTGCGATGAATTAATGTGTATAGATTCGTATGCAAGACATACGTTTTGTTTGACGAATCACAATTTAAAATCCAATTTCTTTTAACTTACAATGTGAAAATAATATTTTCAACTAAAACTATATTATACATTTGTAAATGTAGGTATAAGTTGTTGAGTGGTAACCTCAGAATATACATACACTTTGGCTTATGTATATATTTGAATTACTTTGAATATGGAATGTTAGGTTTATTTTGTTTAGATTGAACTGTCATAGTGAATTGCTTAAAAATATTTTAAAGAAGCAACATGTATTTTTTTTATATAAATTCAATAATATTAATCCAAAATAAATAAATAGTTTCCAATCAGTTTCCAAATGTTCTCATTATCCACATCTACCATTCAAGATATGTTTCTACGCTTTTATATAAAGCTGTTGAAATTAATTTTGGTAAACAGTTAAATACAACTCATATTTTCATCTCACACTGGTCAGTTTTGATTACACGAAATCAATCAAACGAAGCACATTATAGGATGAATTTATATCAAAATCCACGGTGAGCGCTTAGTTTAAGTCACTTACAGAATCCTTCGTCTACTTTTGATCCTAACTACAAATACAAAGTATCTAATAGGCGTCAGCGTAATATACATAATATGTGTACTCATATGTATCTTGTTACATTAAAGCAAAATTTAGTATAAAAAATTATGCAAGGACTGCGAATATTAACTTTCGTTTCCAAATCAATTTCACAGAAAAGGATTGAGTTTATAATACTTATTTGATATCGGTGCGAAATAAACTTTTGCAATCTCGTTGTATTGTTTTAACGTCTGGTGTCGTTAAAAAGTTAGCATTTTCACAGTTGCTTAGAACTTCGCGCTGTGATTAGTTTGGCAACTTATACTTGTGATATTAACTCTTTATTTAGTATGACTTTTGATTTATTAGGTTTTATTCTATTCGAAAACATTGGTATACCTAGTCAATACACTACAAGCAAACAATAAAGCTTTTCATATTGATTTTCATAATGTTAAGATTATTTTAAACAATTTCCATCACGCCTAATATGTTGAACATTACCTGGAGTGACTACAAACTCCACTTAGGTTTTATAAAAGGCATCGGACACAGCATTTCATAAAGACCCTAAAATTCTTAATAGCAAACACTCAGTTTCATGTTTGAGAATTGCTCAAAGGCGTATTGTAGTGAGCTTAAAACTCGACACCTCCTTGAACAAGGAATATTGCTTTTCCTTTACAATTTAACTCAGGTTACTCTGTAAAATTTACATGATATCAGTTTCTAACGGAAAAACTGATGCAGATAATTCTATCAGATTACTCAAATAATTTGAGATAAAAATAACTTATCGCTAAGTCTTCGAATTCTTTCGAATAAATAAATTTTCCTTGTAGATGTAGATTAATCTTGAAATTCTAGCATCTATTTTCAAAATATAATACTAAAATACTATATACTTACTTATCAAAATTATATACTTTTGAATTATTTATTATATTTGTATGTAATGAATTGTAATACAGCAATTACATTAATAATTAATAAAATGAATTAACAGCAACATAACGTAAATTTTTAAGGTAATATAAAAAACATATCTTGTCTCAGCAAAAAGTGAGTATAAAAACGTTAAAAACTCATAAAATATTTTACTTGACGAAATAAAATATTTGAAATATGGGAAGCTGAAACTAGAACTATTCGAGTATACTGTCCCATGCCCCAATAAAATATTAAGTAGTTATACTTACCTACTTAAACCTAGTATTAAATCTACTTAAGCATACTTTGTTTAAATGCTTCAGGTGAAAATCTCAAACGCGGAATAAAAATGACCCTCTATTGTCCATTATTGTTACTAACGAGGGCTATAATTCTGTGTAATTTTAATTTTGTTCCGTCCAATTACAGCGAAATTGAGCTCTGATTACTTTAAATGTTCACAAAAACGCTGGAATTGCCTTTAAATTAAGGTTAAGAGGGTGTTTTAGGTATTTCTAAAGTTTAAGATCTAAGGGCGTCTAGAGTTTGAAAAGTGCTATAACATAAATAGGCTTCCATACTCTTATAATTTAAAAAAATGTATATATTGTAAGTTTATATAAATATGTATGTATAAATGTAAGTTCTGAAGCCAAGCCTTTGATCAACATATATCTTGAAACGATTATTGTTATTTCCTTACATATTTTCGTCAATCGGTTCAGTGGTAGATACAATAATAATAACTAATAATAACAATGTCTTTAAAAGTATACTTTGAATTTAAAAAGATTAGTAATTTATCTATTTAATTTAATTTTTAACGTTCATCCAAAAAATTTACTTCGTTTGAAAAATTAAATGTAAACGGAAAAAACATATTTTTTTTACACAGATTCATAAAACTAGTAATAGATGTTGCTAGGTTTTTAGTCTACTTTAACCCAAGATAAGTCTTGGTGCAGGTCTTAAGCCCAGAGTCTTTATGTAGCTACTTACGTATCGAATTTTGCTGAGTAATTATTTTAGGAAAATAGTTAAAAAATGCTATCGTTTACTTATAAACTTCATAACAAATCTATTTCTATTTATCTCAGATAGCAATACTTTTTATGATGCAAAAAGAAATTTTACATAAAACTGAAAATATATTCTCCATAATACAAACTCAATTGCTATAAGTAAATATTGATTAATTAAACGTAACCACACAAAATAATTTTTCCAATGCTTCAGAAAATTGCCAATATTTCTAACAATAAGGAGGAACCGGGCGTGCCTCGAAATTTGACGTCTATAAGCGATGGATCAGCAAACAAAATATGATGGAGTGTCACGAATGGGTTACTATAATTTTAAAGCATTTCGGGATAATTTTGGTTCATTTAAATAGATATAATTTACCTGTTCATATTATCAACGGGGATTTGAAAGTTTTTTCTACGAATCCATGTTTAATCCGAAAATCCTATCAAAACACAAGATAGCAGTGTAAAAAAATAATCAAAGATAAATCATTCATCACTGCATTAAGCAACTGTTCACCAGTTCTATAATGATTAAATATATTTTTGAGTTTGAGTTTCATGAGTCGTGTCGTTATTAAAAATCCTTAATCTGGAAAGCAATTATAATAACCAATACGATATACAATTTGTCAGCGTACATTTATTTTCAGGCAGATTTTTTTAATCGCAACAGCTGTCAACATCGTAATCGTTAAATGTATTTAATGACCATGTGTCGTATCGTTGAACATTTTCTTCCGTACACCGTTTATTTAGCATAATCCTGTTAATACAGCGTATAGTATTGAAATTTACTGAAGTTTTGTGTTCAATATCTCTTGAGTTGTGTTTATCAACAATATGGAGACTCTACTGCCCGCCTCGCCTACTCAATATGACATCCATAACGAGACATGACGAGCTTTGTAGCTGTCAGAAATGAACTCAATTGATTGCTTTTAGTAGAACAGGTAACACCATAAAATATACAAAGGATCATCAGTTGAACATAGATTAGAATATATAAATTAGAATAACACAATCCAACCCTGCGAACTTCATATCAAATCCAAAAATTCATCTAATTCAAAACAAACCATAATATAGCTGACCTAAAATAAATATAATATAATCATTTATCATTATTACCTACATTATTGGTTAAAAAAATAATTTGTAAGTGCCCCGCAATACACGACTCTATAAATATATAGGTACTTATGTAAACACAATACTTACAATTTTTTAGTTCATGCATTCATGAATGACGGACATTTTCGTATACTCGGTATTCGAAACTACCATTAAACCTACCCTTATAGACATTAACCCATAAAGCGTTGATGACACATATGTACATAAAAATACAATTATAGACATCTATTGTAGTTATATAATTAGTTCCGAAATACGGGTCCTCTTTGACTCATAACTTTTGTTAAACAAATTTTACGGCTGAATGTTATATCGCTTTGAATTAATTTCTCACAAACGACAGATGCATTAGACCGTGATTTGGGTCATATTAAATTGAAATATTATTTGAAAAGTTTAATGTCATATTTCATACATTTTATTATGTAATTTATATACATGTCTATGAGGCTAAACTCAAAAATGGCTTTATTTTTATTAACTATGTCAAGTCTCCTATACCTTAAATGGTTTAGTGACGCGGATGTATTCGTGGGCAAAAAACTTTATGCATTACAATCGGTATTTAAAAAAAGTTAATAATTCTTCACTATCTCTTTAATCCGTTTTATAGTTTTTGTGTTAATTTAACCAGAAACGTTGTAGGACGCGAAAGAACGCGAATCTCCGAAGTTATTTTAGAGAAGAATTTATCAAATTGTGCTAATAAAGTAAGGTGAAACTCTTATATCACATGAATACAACACATTATTAGCTAACATATAAATTTCTCTTATAGCCTTTTAAAGGAAGGAAAGAATGAAAATAAAATTACACATCGTCTTCGCATCAAAATGTTATTTCCTTTTTACGAAGGGATGTAATTTCCGTGAAAAGTAAAGCTGGGTTGAAATCTTACACAGGATAAAGGCGAAAGTTCAATTATCCTAATCCGTCTCCAGAGCAAAATCTTTATGAAGCAGGTAACTTTGTACGGAATTTTGGAATTGCAACCATGCAACACTCAGATTCATCAGCCTTTGTGAATATAGTAGCCTGAAGATAAAATATAATATACCTTAGAAATCTTAACTGAGTTAGTTGTTAATTACAAATATAGAATACCTACCTTTTAAATGGATCAATAGATCTTTATAATTTCACGTCAGCTTCAAGCAAAAGCGCATCATAATCAGTTTATTCGTTTAGAATCTACAATACACATAGACACACATGCATTTCCAAATGCGTCGGTGGTTAAGTATAGGATCAGTGGCTGTCGCATTAAATTTTAAATTTTAGAATACGTATTTTGTTTTAATTTAAAAATCGCAAAGCTTAACTTATAAGGGCAGCCTTGAGCCTAAATAATAAATATAATATACTAAAACGTTTTCTAAGAAATCTTCGAAGCGCCAAAAATATTGGAAATAGCAAAAACCAATATTGAATTATACTTTTTTTTCGGTTTTCCCAACCGTTTAGAGACCATTTCTTGTCCAAATCGATTTATCAAACCACAAAAGAATCACATTACAGACAGTTATTGAAAGACTAGCGATTCGCCCTGGCTTTTGACGGACCAAACTTGATAACACAAGCTAGCTTCAGTTGATTACGCATAGGACATTCAATTCCGAAGCCAAAAAATTAACTTACGAAACTTTTACGAAAACACAACGCGCCGTAAAGAAGTCTCAGTTAACTTATCTTGAATATCTTTTTCGTACAGACATCGTCATATTACAGTTTTTATTAAATTTATAGACTACTATGCAGTAATAAGATTTTCAATCCCTACAGCTTAGACCCTTTCAAATCGCTAATCTTTCCTAATAAATGTTCGATCATACGGAAAGTCGGTCAGGAGGAAACCGCGGGTCTCGAACCTACAGTAGAGTTCTCTGAATCGCTTTATCATAGTTTGTGTTAAAATATTAATTCGTGTCAAATTGGGTCAAAATTGTTCGATTGTGATGCCATAATTCTGTTTTTTGGCGATTTTAACTGATTCCTTTTAATACCTACTAAAACCAGCATCATACGATTATTGATTTATCATTAACTGACCATTGGAAAAAGTAGACTCGAAGTCCAGATAAACCTTATCGAATACAAGGAAACTCTATAAAAATGTTTACTTCTGCACCCAGTACGATTAATGATAATATAATTTTTTATAGTGTAGAGAATACTTTTTTAAAAAAAAATAGGAGGCAAATGAGCAGCAGGCACACTTACGATAAGAGTTCCGCCGCCCATGGGCACCCTCAACGCCAGTTTACCACGGATGCGTTGCCGGACTTTAATTTTTGTATAGTTCAAATTTACCATCTATTGGTGTTATAATTTGTTTTTGAGAGAATTTTGGGAGATGTATATTTTTAATTTTCGAATCCAGGTTTGCAGTATAGATTTAATATCAGATATTATAAAATAGAAAGACAGTTCATTAGTGCTAATAAGTTCCGAATTTAAACTTAATATGGGGATAAAATCAATGATCAAACTTCGTTATTTACCTTCCCAATACAAGCACTTGGCTTCGTGGTAATTGGGTCAAGAGATGTGCAAGCGTTTCAAGTAAACTGCATTAAGTCATAATAACTTCCCAAGTAACTCTGTTTAAGTAGTGAAACTTGGAAGCTATCAATAACTTTATGAATAAAAGTCCTTTTAATGTGAAAACAGTTTCATAGTATTAATTTCTTTTTTCTAATGTATTTAATGCAACACATGATGAGGAACCATACATCGACCATTACAAGACATTATATAATTTCAAAAATTGGTTCTTACGTACATTATGCAGATAACCTATAAAAAACACAGTACCTTAACATATTTTTTATAAATGACAGAAAAATTAAAAAGCAACGCTAATCAGTATTCGAAAATAAAAATATGCTTCGTCAAATACGCATCTTTTGCACACATCAACATCCCTTTGAACTAACTAACAGTGTTATTCAAACGACTGAACAGTTTCAGTAGCTTTGATCACAGAGCAGTTGATTGCAGTATGGCCATAAAGTGAACAGACCTAATTTATTATTTACATGATACTAAACTCCACGTACAAAGTATTATAAGATACATTTTACGAGTGTTGTAAGGATACACTGAGTAACATGTAACGTATTACTTGGGCACGCACAAACTATAAAAACTACCGCAGATACAAGCGCTCAGTTAGTACCTACCACCGTCACTTTGAGACATTTAGTTTGATTCAGCAATACCTCGGAGTCCCACATCGTGTAGTAAACGCTCAGCATTTGTGGATACCTTTTCCTCACGTGATAAGAATTCATAGCCGTACAGCCATGCTTAAACTCTAGTCGCACGTAACACGCAGTGTCCGCACAGTCAACTCATGTATTTTCATAATACATTGGAGTCAAGTGTATTAGCATAAATAGCGAAACCTGCAAAAGACTAATTGAGAATATAACCTACGCCCTCTCAGCAATATTCTAAAGTTAAAACTATAATGGACAATGTGACCCCTTAAAAGCTTTTCCATAATTTATCACAGGCTACTTATGCTGGTGACTCTGTCCGTCTGGGGTCTAATTATCACAACATCCAATGTAACGCAATTTTATTGTTTTATAAACGACCCGCCTTACCTCTGCTGGATGTCAGTTTTATAAGTATCGTTGTAAGATCAATAAAAAAAATTGACCGTCATTTTTAAAGTAGCACTGTTTTCAAACTCTTAAGAACCCGCTCAGACAGAGAGCGATCTGAAGTTTAGAGTTCTGAAGGCGTGAAATATTAAATAATTACATATGCAAACCTCAAGCGTGTAGTTTATTTTTAAAAACGTACTTAAATGATTATAAAATAGTCAACATTCATATAGTACATAAATGTAGACTAACTATATTATAGTTCATATAAGGACTTAATATAATATATTATATAAGTTCAGGTAAAATTTAAAAATCGGGGTCGTATATAGTTTAGTAAGAGACATCATTACTCAATCCACCTGGGTGACACCGCTAAAAGCTTTCTCGTGTTAGTCTAATGTTTAAAATATGTAACAAGTGGTTGCCCTAACACTACGCTTATATTTATTAACGTAAATTCATGTTAAATAAAGGAAAGACGAATGAACTACTAAGTAATTCATATACCTAATATGCACTTCATATTCTGATTATGGTTGCACTGTTATGACCGATTAGGACTGGTGTTCATGGCTGGCTTAACATCAGGTGAGCCTCTTGTTGTTTGTATGAACTCTAAGCTAAATTTAGGTTAAATGAAGATGGATATTAATCAGTCTGCGTAGACGACGAAAAATAATGTCCCAAGTACCTACCTACTCTGTCACTTTCTCTCTAACGTTCAATTTCTGTAATAAAAACGAGACAAACTAATATGAACTTAACTGAGTAACGTTTATCAATAAGTTAAGGATAGTGTTTTGCTTGTTGCGATGTTTATCACTTAACAGCAAGGGATACATACTCCTATAATTTTTCTCCCATTTCAAGTCCATCTTTAATGTCCCATATAAGGATCAATAAACACTTTGTTATTTATATTATTACTACCATTTTCTCGCTAATATATTTTCCTTCACGAGTTTGCCCTTTTTTAACCCTAAAAGAGTGTAGGTATGTGGCATCGACCCGTAGTGAAGAGAAACCACAAGTTACATCCACTAAAACCAAGAGACGCCATAATCAGCAAGGGGAAGGGGTCAGTGAAAGCTGGAACATGGGACCAGTCGTTCTTGAATTATACATGAAATATACATTAGTTAGTCTAACCCGTTATTCGCATGGAAATTATTCCATGGGAATCACACTTTTATGGACTAAAAATAGACTTTTATATAGGTGCTATTTCAGACAAGTATACAATTTCATCCAAATTAATAAAGGCGTCCTGGAGTGGTTGAGTAATAAAACTCAATCGAACTTTCGATCGATAGGATAAAATTTATTTCAACGATCAAACACTCATATTGTAATGACTTAATTTACATAGCCTGGTAATGAATTGACTCTCTGTATGAAAAATGGCAGCAATGGTCTTTGAAATATAAACTAATTGAGGCAGAGGAAACGAAGTAGGGGATGAGAGCAATCAAGAATAATGATTCTCATGGGTCACGGAAAAACAAAGATTTGTCACGACTCAGCTATGGTTGAACGATATTCATTGTCTTTTATGCTGAAACTGCTATTAATCCATATTATTTTTAGATTTGCTTGATGGGCTGTAAAAGTAATTAATTTGTGAAAAAACATTTATCTTTCTTATACTGCTAAGAAACATTAAATAATAATGTTTCTACCAAGATTTAATTTACAATTAACAACAATAGCGCTGAAATCTAAATTAAGAATTTTTTGCTTATATAGCATGTTTGAAAAACATTGGTTCACCAATTTCGCAACAAAACTAAATCCCTTTTTAAGGACCTCTCTCGTTGATTAGAATTCCCTTTTGTAGGCAGAAATTCATAAATGCATGAAAAGTAGGCCGCCACAGCGCGCGGCCCTCATTACACAGTGCCTTCGAGGGAATTCGCTCGTACATTTCAAAACCTTCGTTATAAAATGACAGCGCAATTCTTATAACGTTCCGTTGTTTTAATCATAGGTATAAATTTACGGTTTTGTCACGTTTAAGATTATTATTTCTCGAGTAGGTACGTTCGTGGGGCTTTATAACAAAGGGAGACACAGGAGATAAAAATATTTTAAAAAGGAGTTAACTTCCTAGGGAGTTTCCGAAAATATGTTTTTATTAAATATCAATAATTCCTAATGCAAGAGAATTTGTTGCTATCTGGTAGGTACATAGACAACCTTTACTGAGGTAATATTTTTATGTCATCAAAGCTTTTGCAGTATTTTTTTATGAAAAATGTTTTACCTATTTCAAAAGAAAGATAAACAAGTAATATTTTAGACAATTTTAAAAAAACCGACATGTTAATTTCAAAATATAAGAATATATTATGGTTGGATGAACAGATAACATTTAAACAAAAAATCGCATCAAATTCAGTCTAGTTAATATTACAGCTGTATGTAGTTATATTTTTTATAATAACATGGAATATATCTCTAAGCTCAAAAGAAGAAACTTTTAATTAAAAATAATCAATTCGTAGGTATTGTGGGTTCAAGCATTTCTCACATAAATTAAATATTTTACATAAATAAATTGAAAGAAAAGATTATTTAATATTAAATTATGATTTATTGCCTGATGCAGATTGAATTTATGAAATTTTAATATAGCGCCCGACGGCTTTTTCAGTCAAATAAGGCTTGCCGGTTCTTGATATTAATATTTTTGCGTAGCTAAGCCGATGAAGTAATGAGTCGTAATTTTTTCTTTATTATTGTGACCTTCAGTCTGAATAAATACGCATATTATATAGTAACTTAAAAGTAGACAGACGTTGTATAACATCATCAAAATTACTATAAAAAAAAACAAATGATGTAAATTATATTCCTTAGTTGAAAATAATGCATGGTTACTGGTGAGTGGTGCTAATATTAAACACGTAAAGTAACTTAAGTTACTTAACGGCCATTTAACAAACACATTTCAGCGTTTATTTCAGATGAGTCCACCACGTCTTGACCACGGAAGAGTTGTAGATATTGTATTTGTATATACGTATCGCATTCATGTGGGTGCAGCCAGCCATTTATAAAATGAAATATTATTAAAGAAACTACTCGAACATGATTCATTCAATATATAGCGGCATATTGAAAGCTACGAACTTTCATCACAGACAAAAACCATAAGTAATCTACTAATTGCATGTTGTTTTCCTTGTTATATTTCTATGGAAACTGGCAAGTTGAAAAGGGTATGACGGGGAAATATTATTAAGTATGTAGGTTAATTCAAGTTAATAACGCTTAGTTACGCGCAGGTTTTATGAGACATGGGTGTACAAAAGATATTAACTACCTTTATTGCCAACAAGCTGGTGACTGCGGCTTCGTCTGTATATAATTGAGATAATATCAACAAATTTTTTAATGACGTTAAAGTGGGTCTATGGGGAAGGGTCAAAGACTACAATAGAAATGTGTGATTAAAAACGACCACACGGTTAAAGCTGCCAGCTAGATTTAGAACTTCTAAAGTTAAAATTTGAACATTTTGACTCTTTCCATATTATCCATTTTCTGCTTTAAAATATTGTATCATTTAATTTTACCACACATAAGCCATTACTTTAAATGGCATCACTAGCTTATTTTTATCGCGAAATTGCAAAGCGTTCTACTAAAAGCCGCTGTAATTCCTTTGTTCTTATGCAGACATCACTTACCTACATCGATTCAAGAATTTTTGCATACGCTGAGCAATTTATAATATACCTAGCAACTTTTACACTAGGGTTTACATAACTATTGTAGAAAATCGGAATTCTGTGCATTTAAAATAAATAGAGAAAGTAGTAGTCAATTTTGTTGTCTGTCAGATTAGTTTAAAATTAAATCTTAACTTTTTATCTCGTAAAATTCATATTTTAGAAATTTTAAGTTACTTTTCCTAAATTTTAATGTCACTATGTAGTCAACATTAAAACTAAACAGAAAAATTTACAATTAAGAACTAATCTTTATAGATTACAAAAAATAAAGCTTTTCGTATGAAAAATAATTTATTAATTATGTATAAAAATTGTTACATCACATATTTCCCTTCACTTAGAAATAAGAAACTTGTATTTTGAAAAAAATATATATATCTGGACTAGCTTTAACGTTTGTGCTTTATTTTATATTGTTCGGGTAATTATCGATTATTAATTCAATACATTGTTAATTTTTTCTTCATAAGTGTCTTAGAGCCTTAAAGTAAGTCTGTATCAAAGGTACGGGCGGTGGTAGCTGGTATTTAGAATTCTAGGAATTAGCAGACATATGTTTCTAAGTACTTGTTGTGCAATGTGAATCTTCTTTATTTCTTTTTTGTTAGATCGTATCTTTATCATGTAAAATATTTGGAAATATAAAAATATAAATACCGAAACGCAGAGAAATCAACGACTAGTGGCAATTACCTGATATTTTGGCTGCCCGAAGAAAATTTTAATACAAGAACAATATGTAAGTGAAAATATAAATATTTTTTTAACGATAATACGCTTTCCATTGCCTATTGCATTTCTATTTTATTTTATAAATAACTATATAATTTTAATATATTAATTATATATTATATTTATATTTTATTATATTAATTTTAGAGACTGATATGAAAAATCTCATTTATTTACTAATTTTAAAGAACAGCTACTTAAAAATGAGAAAATATTTAAATAAGCCACAGAAAGAAAAAATAGCATTGTCTTGCCAGTTATGGAGAAATTTACTTTAACTTACACAAATAATTTTAATCAAGACGATTCAGCTATTTAAGGGATCATGGAGAAATTATATACATATTAAATAAATATAGATTTAATAATTTCAATAACATTTATGAACAGCTTTAAGTTGTTCGTTTGATTATTTAACTTATCTCGATTCAATTTGTCAACACAACAAAATATTTGACGAGAAAAATATATTAAATAAATATAGATCACTATGACCACAGAGCAATGATACCACAGATAAAAATAAAAATATGTCATTAATAATATTATGAAGAAATCACAGATCATTACATAAGCTTAAAGCTACTCTAAATGATATAAAATGCTTTCATTATATACAATTTGTGATGCGAATTTGTTCATTGCTACTTAAAGTGAAAATAATTTTAATAACAATATAACCGTTTTTAATTTTAGTGATTCTACGATTAATACATTAGTGTTTTTAGTTGCAAAAGGTGGTTATTTCCAAAAATGCTTATTCAGAACTAAGCAATTTTATCAAAACTTTAAGTCATCATTATTACGCTAACATTACTTGACAATCTCCATTTGAACATATTACAATAAAACAATCTATTATTCCTTGTAAAAAGCTCATTTGTTGCAATTTTGACATTACCTAAGCACAAAACATAAGTAAATGTATCATTTAGTTATAATTCATATTAGACGTCTCTTAGTAACATCGGTTCCTTCAAAGTTTAGAGGCAACTACCTGTAAGTGATACCATATCGAGTAGCAATTTGGGGCGTATGCGTGCTGGCTACAGCTAACAATAACGGCACATCATTGACATCGATGTTAAGTGACGTAGTCAGTGTACTGATATCACAAAAGTCTGTGGACATAAGCATATCTGCGAGTGTTTTTGATAGAACACAGAATTCGCGAAGCTTGCTCTCTAAGAAGAGGAGACACTGAAACAATAAAGGTTAAAGACATTTAGCCAAAAAAGACGGGATTAAAACCTCTTAAACAAAAAGTAACATATGTTCTTGTTAAAAATAAGCTCAAGAAGGAACATTAAATTCTTGTATAAAAATTGCTTTTGGGTCTCAAAATTCTGGCGTTCGGTTCATTGCTCCTTCGATCCAAACTAATGTAGACGCGATGTATGATAAAACATACATATTTAAAAAACTATAAAATGAAAGTTTATTGATATTCATTCAAGTAAATTTCGTCGTTAAAAAATTTATTAAAATAAAGTTGTGTTATGTTGTTAAAATTACCTGATGGACAGGTACTCTAGCAGTTCGCATTGCAGGTAATGCATCCAACATTCCACCCACCAGTGGAGAAAGACCCCCACAGCCGTAACCTCTGCCTACAATGCGAACTTCCCTGAAGAAAAAAAATAAACAATTAATGTACACAAAATTAATGAACTCCAAGACATTTTAGTACTACATTCATTTATGTGAAAATAGGAAAATACATTTATACTACGTAAAATGAGTCAAAATCAGTAAACTTTTAAACAATAGCATACTTTGGAATTCATGAAAAATTGTACGATGAAATCAATAGTCTGTAGCTGCTTTTATATCTACCGTGGCCAAGAAGTTAACACGTCTGCGTGTAGCGCCGGAGGTCCTGTGTTCCAATTTCGGGGAAACAAATACATGTTTCGGTTGGATAGACAGAGAAAGCTGATCTACTTGCCAGTAAATAACTTGATCAGTAAAACAGAAACGTATCTACCACATGGCCTCCTAGGGGTTACAGGATTTCTGTTTTTTTTTTGTCAAAGTGTCTCCCATTCAATGTGTGCTAAATCAGATGTTCCGGTTTAAAATCCCAAAGAACCAATATGCCCATCCCTCATTAGCAATTGGATTACATTTCTTATTTTTTAAGTAAAACACTAAAAAACACACCACTTGTTAGTATCACCAATAATAGCAACTGCCTGCATGGGTGAGTCTAAAGTCTTATTCAGGTACACAGCCAAATCCAGGTCCCTCCGCAAATCGGCTTCCCATACATTGGGATTTGCTAGCGTTCCTGTAATAATAAAAATTGCTTGAATTTTTTAGATATCGTACTATTCCTCTCACTTACACACATTTCTGTAAATGTGTTTATTTATATGAATGAGTGCATTGAATGGGTGCATTGTTCGTTTTTAGATTCTATATAAAATTGCAATGATTAGAATATCACAATAAAAATTCAAAATAGCCGCTCCCCGCAACATTGTCTGTTTGGATAACGATCAGTGACCAATGTTTTTAAATCTAATATTTCAAACAAACTAAAGTTGTTTTTATTCAAACAATTTTGTCTAAAAATTAGAAATTTTGTTAGAGAGAAAACTCTAAAACCAATAAACTGATTTTGATAAATTTTTGAATAAAGACTTTTTGAATTACTACAATATACCAAAATATTTGACTAACGTCTTTCCCTTTCGTCTGTCTATTTCCCTTCTACCCTGCATATTTTTATATGACACTATTATATCTTATTTGCAATTTATGTAATAGGTACCTACTTACTTGCGATTAAACAATGCGTTTGACACATATAATATGAAACTATAACATAATGTTCGTATTACAATGTTGTAATAACAGTTAGAACATAACTATAATTTAAAAATGTGTTTAAGTAAAAAATGTTCAACCGATGTTCAATATACTTATACTTTTTGGTTAGGGGGCAGTTTAAATATTTAACTTATGTACTTAATATGACGTATGCCAATTTTCACCTCTATTATATTCAAAGAAATAGATTCTCAGTCAAAATATTTAATGAATATAATGTATTAGAAGGAAAGTAACTTTCTAAGCATAAACCATAATTATTTCACAACTTACCTTGTAATATTAAATCAGGTACGTAATGGTCGGCAACTCCACCAAGAAGGGAAACATCAAATCCCGTCCCTAATTCTTTGTTTTGCTTTAAATTAATGACCGGAATTGGGAACTCTATAATTTCTTTCACTTCAATTCTATTTTTCCTTGCTCTATTCAAACTTGAAGGCTTTCTCGGACCATATCCCAACTTTTTCCCACTTCCTAGGATTTGTCTACTTTGGGAGCTTTCTAAGCTTACTGTAGAGTTTTCGTGACCAATCGAGCCAATATTTTGATCTGCTTCTCTATTTTTCTTAATGTTTATAATTACTGTGTTTTCTTTACGTTTTCGAACAAAAGTTTTCGGCGACAATTCTCGATGGTTTGGCTGTTCTGGCTCAACAACAACGGATTCTTTCGCGTACTGAGGTTCCTGTCTGGGCATATCATTCATATACTCCATTTCAGAAGCATTAGTGGGCGTTTGGAGTAAGGATTCCATCATCTCACACTTGTAACAAGTCTCGCATCTCTCTTCTTGTATGGGAGGAATTATTGTAGGGTCGAACTGAAAATTGTCCAACTTCAGGTTTCCCGGCTTACCTATATAATGTCTATCTAATATCTCTAAGTTCTTACTCTTCATATAGTTAGTCACTATTTGAGGGTACTTATCAAACTCGAACTTAAAACCGGAATGTTTAATGGGTTTGGAATGTTCAAGTGTTTGGCTGCAGCACTTAGATGAACCATCGAACTTTTCACGGTCACAGTTTTTATCATCACAGGTCTCAGGCTCAGGTTTCTCGCCAAGGTCCAACTTGACTGGTTCATTATGCACTTTAGACGACTTCTTTACACTCTTACCTCCAGCTGATTTATTTTTCAACCCTACTAACTTATCATCGTCTCCGAGAACAAACACAACTTTCTTTTCTCGTTCATAATCCTCTGATAACGATGATTTTTCACTGGAATCCGGCGATGCTCCCAAAGAGCTCATAATAGACGGATTTCTACGCATTTGGTTTTGTCCGATATCATTCCTGGTTGAACTAGTTTCTTCCGTATAGTCTGAGTTAGAGAGCTTCTGACTTAAATTTGTCATTGTTGTAGATTTTTTAAAGCCGCCATCTATTACGCTCAATTTGACACTACTGCTATCACTCTGCACATTTGTAGATTTTACTAAGTTGTCAGCGATCACCATACTGTCGCTTTCACTATCATTTATAGAGCACACTAATTTGTCTTTAGAGTCGTCGGAGTTAATAGCCCGAGAATTCTGTTGCGTAACTTTACTCTGACTTTGCACACAGTCCTGATATATAAAATCGTTTCTTTTGATATCACCACACCTCACAAAATAACTTAGAACACTTAAAAGTCTATTGATAAATTGGATGTTTGTGGTACCAGCTACAATAGTCCTGGCAGTTCGTGGCGGGTAACCGATACTCCCACAGAGGTCGCCCAATTGAGCCCATAAAGCATTGTAAGGCCTTTTAGAATTCTCATTGGCCGGAAGTTTTGTAGTATCGACCGCATCGTAGGGGCTGACAGTCGTCACCCAACCGAGATGATGCGTCAACACATGCGTCAAGAGGGTGCTGATGAAACTGGAAATAAAATCGTCTATTAATAGCGTCAATACTTCATAAATAGATATTTTCGTATCGGATATATCGGTCTTGGAATAGAACATAGAATTTTAATCTTCATTCTAACTAGAGGAAGTCACAAACATTAGATAATATTATATAGTCAGACTTTTATCCTGTTACATAAAGACAACCTCTACGTAATGTCGCTAAACAAATCATTCAATGGGCCTCGTCATGCCCATTGATGCGCTCATAGTATCACTACATATTATTGGCTCGATAATATGTACCTAGTGTCGTATTCCAAGAGTACAATTGTTTATGCAAACTATTCAATATATTCTTATTAATATTATAACTGTGTATATTTTTTTATATTTTTATGCTCAAAACTTTTACCAATATAATTTATTGCATTTTAATAGGATTTAATCACTTTTAATCACTACATAGTATAAAACAGTCGCTTTCTCTGTCCCTATATCCCTTTGTATGCTTAAATCTTTAAAACTACGCAATGGATTTTGATTTCTTTTTTAAATAGATAGAATAATTAAAGAGGAAGGTTTATATATATACAGGGTGTCCAGTAAATAGTACGACATACTGCAGGGGGTGATAGCTAGGGTCAATACCTACCAAAAAAACACAATATATGTTCAGCAAAATCTTACAGATTTAAAGTTATACAACATTTTCCGAAATATCGAAAAATCACTACTTTGAAACAGATTTTTAAGCATCTCGTAATGAAAAATTCCTTTTCTGGTATTTTTTTTTACATCAAATTATTCGTGAATAGTTACTTTACTAATTGATAAGTCTTTTTTCTATCAAAAACAAGAATGTTTTAAAGAAATAATATTTTTTGTTTAAATTTTTACAGAACAATTTTCTTATCGCTTAACTTTAACCTACAGTGGTGAAAAAAAAATGTATGTGACAGTTTTGTACAACAGACTTAAAAAATAGCTCGTTTAATGGTGATTTTGGAAAGATACAATACTAGTGCATTTTCATCAAAAAAATACAAAAACATGCTATTTTAGTTCCAGAGAAGCTGATTTTGTTGAAAATGTAATTAACGTAATTTTGACAAAACCACTACGAGAATAAGTATTAGCTGCTCATTTACGCGAATTATTTTATTGTATCGCCCTAACCGAAGTAGTCGGGTCTTCTTCTCGTTCCTGAAGCACTATGTCTTCGTCAACAACTTGAGGCCGTCCACCGCCACGTTGACCAGAAAGTCTGCCTTCCAAGTAGGAGTGATGCACTCTGGTAAACATTTCGTGGTGTGGATGTCTCCTATCGGGAAACCTTTCCCTGTAGAGGGTGGCAGCAGCTCTGGAACTTTGGCCAGCTTCTCCGTAAATGAGATGCATCTCAGCATGTTCTCGCTGCGTGTAACTCGAAAAAACACGCTGGTTGGCCATGTTATACAGCACAAAAGTCCAGGTGGTCGCCAAGTCGTCGTAGTGATTACAATAAAAAAATCCAAATCGTAAGGTAAACAAGTTGTTGACGAAGACATAGTGCTTCAGGAACGAGAAGAAGACCCGACTACTTCGGTTAAGGCGATACAATAAAATAATTCGCGTAAATGAGCAGCTAATACTTATTCTTGTAGTGGTTTTGTCAAAATTACGTTAGTTACATTTTCAACAAAATCAGCTTCTCTGGAACTAAAATAGCATATTTTTGTATTTTTTTGATGAAAATGCACTAGTATTGTATCTTTCCAAAATCACCATTAAACGAGCTATTTTTTAAGTCTGTTGTACAAAACTGTCACATACATTTTTTTTTCACCACTGTAGGTTAAAGTTAAGCGATAAGAAAATTGTTCTGTAAAAATTTAAACAAAAAATATTATTTCTTTAAAACATTCTTGTTTTTGATAGAAAAAAGACTTATCAATTAGTAAAGTCTATTCACGAATAATTTGATGTAAAAAAAAATACCAGAAAAGGAATTTTTCATTACGAGATGCTTAAAAATCTGTTTCAAAGTAGTGATTTTTCGATATTTCGGAAAATGTTGTATAACTTTAAATCTGTAAGATTTTGCTGAACATATATTGTGTTTTTTTGGTAGGTATTGACCCTAGCTATCACCCCCTGCAGTATGTCGTACTATTTACTGGACACCCTGTATATATGTTTTATACCCGTGCAAAGCCGGGGCGGGTCGCTAGTTTAATATAAAGCGATTCTAATTTGTGTAGTTAATGATTTGAACCTTAAAAGAAGGGGCTACTTTTGCTGGCAACGAAACTGGCGATCATGTAGATTCTAAGATTTTGTTAAGAAATCTGCCCACTCTTTAGTTACACAACTGATTTGTACTATAGCGTCAAACGCGCACCACGATCACGTGAGTGATACGTAAACAAAGGACGCAAATATATCACTCTAAAATAAACATCTAAATATAAGTTTTCCGCTTCGCATTTTCCATTCAAACGCCCGTGTAATTGTACAAAAGTTATGGGACAGACACGAGTTTTTCTTCGTTAAGCGTTCATTAATCATTGGCGATCAAACAAGATGAAATCTACTAACTCATTACACGCAGATTATTTCGGGGTAAAAGGTATATTCTTAAATAAATTACATAAAATATAAATATGAACGATGTTACAGACTTTGACTTTATTAATATAAATGAAAATACAATTCAATAATGGCAGCACATATTTGACTTACTGCCACACAGGCAATGCTAATAGGCACAATACTCAGTGTTTAGATACTGATTTATCTAGTATGTGATAAAATTAAATTATCTTTAATTTTGCAATGATCACATTCAAGTTCGTACATTGTGTTATTAATACTTAATATAAAGACGTAAACATTTTGTAATGTTGCCAATACTATGATTGAATTTATTACTTCTTTTTAAATTTCTACTAACGATCATATTGTTAATAGTGCTTTAGATTATGATTGCAGTTGAAATTGTGAAGTTGAATTCAAGTTGTAAGATCAATATTATTATAGTTCCAATGGCATAACTTTCTTGTTTAAAGTCAAAACTGGGTTATTAGAGGTTATTATAAAACTACTATACGGACAATGATTGTTTAGTAGTTTTCATTTATTACTTCATTATACTATTAATTTCTGATCGCTGTCTAAAATAGATATATTATAAAATGATGGCGACACTTAACGACAGTATGAAATATTTTTATCACCTGCTCACGATACATTTTTAGAATGTACAGTAATCTTTCTGGCATGAATCTGTTAGTTGCATAACTTATTTGCTACTTTCTTTCAATAAGCGCTAGTTGGTCATACTTTTTGGCAGACGATAATCACTCTATCCAACATATATATTCTACTACAAGTTCTGTTATAAAGATTCACGTTGAATGAAAATCCTTTTTTCATTAAATTGCAACGGAAATGAGCAATTTAAATCAACAGCTTTTAGGATGTGGATGTAGTAATTCTACTTTATATTTATTAAGCGATTTTTCCATCAAGATGAATTGGTTTTAGTTTTTCTAGTCTAGATTTTAGTCTTTAAAAAGGTTATATATGTAGTTATCAAAATTGATTAATCGTTTTTTTTAAAAAAACAACTAAACCTTAAATTCACACAGATAATGAGATATCTTACATGGATATTATGTTTGTAATAAACTCGGTTATTTTGTTTATAATTAATTTGTATCTATATTATCCATCGATTATGAATGGCTTAGGAATACATGACTATAAAAAACATTTCTTTTGTTCTTTTTAATTTCTTATTAAGTTTAAAATATTTACGTATACAAGTATTATAATTTTATGAATATAACACGATTTAACACAATGAATTTGTAGGTATCTAAATAATTGACATTAGTAATTTTTTGTCTTGAAAATTACTTAGTCTTGAATAATAAATTTTAATAAATTATTACTCAGGAATAAAGTCCGAATACATAAAATATTGTGATTAAAACAAAATTTATCATCACCTCGCGTTTTTCAGGTTTTAAGATACACGTTTACGAGCGTTTCATTTTATGATAACATAAATCCTGTCACGCACAATCAAATGTCTTTAGTCACGTGAGGGCCGATCTTTAGTACGAAATTCCGTTGAAAATATATTAACGTGGGATTACATATTATGATAGTAATAATTCTTTTTTGACAAGTATATTCTAAAAGTCACTATTTTTAAGATCGAATTAGCGGAAGCTGAGATTAAATCTTTAGTAAATTACTTTGAGGCATCGATGTCGGCTTAGAAATAGGATAAAATATATTATCATATATTTCTATACCAAAAGTACCTAAACTTTAAACACTTAGGGTAATACAGTTCAATAACCTTTGCAATATTTTCATTTAAGCATTATTTAAACGTTAAATATGAAGAAAGCCTTACTTTTTACACAAACTAGGATGTAGAGTTACAAATACCTTTAATGTGATTGATATTTATTACTACTGTTATAAAAATATGGGACTAAGTTTTGAGCATCGTTCAGTGTACCTTAATATTGAGAAATAAGAACGCTAAATCAATGCATAGCATTTCTAAAGCAACAATGAATGAATTTTTTCCTCTGTTTGATAAATATTTTATATTAAATATTATACTTACAAATTAGTCTGCTTCGTGTCGCCAATGGCGATAACTGAACATAGATCTGATATGAGATTTTCAGCAATTTTCTTTGACTGTTTCGGTTCACATGTCACTAAGCTTAACCAAACCGGCTGCAACCGTACTCCGTACATCAGATCCGATAACCTAAAAAAAGATTAACTTTTTAATTATAGAAACAGTATTCTTTTATCTATGCGTTATTTTCTGTTACATTTTCAATGTGTGAAAAATTGCGCGATTAAACAAAATAAAATATAATTTTTTTTATATAAGCTGTATAAAAAGGTTTTAAGTTAAAAATAGTTAAGCCACATTCACGGAACTATAATTCCCGTTTACAAGAATTTATTGAAGTCAGCTGAACATTCATTAAACATAATTCACATTCCGTGAACGATTACTTAGTTTTAATATATTATGTTCATAAGTCAATGCTTTGGATTGAATCTCGTGCACAGATAAATATAGCGTAGCCTGAATAGTAGACTATCAAAAGAAAGTGGCCGAATAGTTATATATTGAAAACAACTCTATACATTTCTTTCACGTTCTTAAATAAATACAAAATTATTTGATATTATTTTCTTGAATTTACGATAACATTAGTGTATGATGGCTTATGTGCCGTCTAAAAATCCCTTCTAAAATCAAATGTATGGGGCAAACAACGTTTTGTCGTTTTATACTGCACGTCAATGCACGTAACATGGCAAGTTGCCGGATCTATGACATGGTTTTATAATCACACGACAGGAAGCAAGTAGCCACGTCACATGCTTTGCAATAAGGAGCTTATACCAGATTGAATCGGTTGCGATTATACTTGACGTTTGTATGTACGTTAGTATGAAAGCATTTACAATACATATAACAACGATTACACCTGCAATTAATTAGTTTTTTGGTTAAAATTATTACCATCTCGCAGCATCTTCGGTAGCTTTGCATAATGTTGACACAAATTTATTCCCAGATCCTGCGGTTAAAGTGGCCAGCCTTAGTCGGCACACCAGGGACTCAAGTTGATTTGAATGCTCTACACAACGGCGGACTACATCCCTGAAAAGGATTCACTTATTATTTTAAAACAGATAAACTAATTTATCCATGGACAATAAAATACGTATATCTATGATCGTCACTAAGTGTAAGTTTACAAGCTGTTCAAGCCTTGATTTCATAAACTTTAAGTTACCGGAAATTCATCTTATAGTCACAACTTATCTGATAAGAAACCTGTTTCAAAAATAGAACTACATTATTTTGGTTATTAAATTCAAAGCAATGTGCTTTAAAAAGTCTTGTGATTCCTACTTTTCATAAAATATATTTGTTCCTTATATGGATCAAGTATTAATCAAATATTTAGTTTACCACAATCATGACATGTATCACATATTCAAAAGTATTATGTAATAAGAAAATGTTGCAATAGGAAACATATTGGGGTTTCTAAAGTTTTCGATGTCAACTATGTAAATTGTAACTATGTATGTACATGAACACAAAACCTCTTGAATCTGCCAACCAAAATAACTTGACCGTCAGAATCGGATGTGAGCTATTATTGAAAATCTTCAATAATACACTTATTTTTCACGGAACGCTAATATAATTTGTAAACAGCGTTTGAGTCACAGTCACATGTCTTGTGACGTGTTTCGTACATACGTACTCATTCATAAATAAATAATTTACCTATAAGTAAAAACTTGTTTGATTACTGAACGATGTTGTCTAATTAAATTGGATAAACACGAACAATAATTATGAACATTAAATACTTATATACGGTATATATTTTTTAAAGAAAAATATTAAACATTTATAAAAGTAAGGTACATAAAAACAATCTGCTTAAATAGGAAGCTATTTTTTCAAAAGTTAATGTTTATCTGCTTGTCAGTCAGACCGGCTATTTTTTATTTTCCTGTATTTAATGTTTATGTTGTATGTGTGTTACGAACTTATCTAAACTAAAGCCAAATATGTAATAATAATGTTAATATAAAACTAATGATTAGGCAAACAGCCAAGTCTTGACCTACCCCTTTTCTGTATAGGACATATACCGAGCTATAAGAAAATGTCATATAGGTTCACTAATTAATCTTACAATAAGTAATTTAAATATAATCTGAATAAATTATGTCAACATTGATTAAGTCGTTTACATAAGATAAATGTCACAAGACTAGTAGATTTATGTTATCATTGGAACAGGGAATTAATCATATCTATACATACATACAAAAATGAATCGCTGAATGTGTTGCTAAGCGCAATATTCCGTGAAGTACGAGGGTGGTTCTTACGGAGAGCAAAATTTGGAAAATAGTCGAAAAATAAAATAAAAGAAAAAACATTTTCCTCCTACATTTTCTATGGAATGACGTTTTAGGTGACATTATTTGGAACTTTGACGCGATACAAAGTTCGCGAGGTCACTAGTAAAATATAAATATGTATGTAAAGTCAACGACATTTTTCATATACAATTAACTAAGTACTTCCAGATAAACGTACTTGTTAATTTTAAATGGTTCAGGATACGAATCAAACCAGAGCTACACAGTACAATATTGTGAGCCCTAACATCGTTGGCCATCAGCCTTTAAATGATAAAATGCAGGAGAAACAATAGCAGTTAGGTTTATGTCACCCAACATAAGACGTCAAGAAATACTAAAGCACTTACATATCAGCTGTCTTGGCCACTGTGATCAACAAAGCCAGACCCAGCTTGCTTCGTCTCGATGGCTGACACGTTGAACTAGCAAGGCTCTCATTTGTCCCACTCGTTGTACTGTTACTGTACATCTGTTTAACATAAATACCCTCTTATAAACATTGTTCAACTTTGAGCAGTGTATTCCGTCTAATTTTTGCAACCAGAATACCACGTTAGAGGGGGAAAACCAGAGCATTTGAGACATTGGTAACGTAAACTTTGTAAGGGTGATAAATTTTCAGAAATAGATATATTTAAAATAACTTATATTCAAATATATTATAATGATCTTAATATTCTATAATTTGATCCTAAATACAATAAATAAGAATTAGAATATTGAGTTTTAATCAGAATAATTGAATTATATCATGATCTGTATATATGTACCTACTCAAAACGTGATGAATGTAAGTATGTGTAATCTGTATAGTGTATATAATGTTACATGCTGTTATGTATTACTTAGTTAATTAGTAATACACGTCCCTGGGTTGATATAGCATATTATGTTGAAGAGGCTGAATCCAAACAACAATTTATGAGCACTCTGAATCAAAGAATAAACAGTCTTACAAAAACATATCTAAATGACATACGAAAATGAAATTAAAAACTTTTATGTAAGAAATGAATTTTGTGTTTATCATAGTGTTTAAATATTTTATTAACACAGGAAAGCTTTTTAAATTATTACTCATAATAATTGCCAACTATTGTGAAATTTAGTCTGAGTAATCAATTGGTATTTAATAAGTGAAACTCGGATACTTCGCTGAACGTCTTTGTCGCAAGTAACACATCAGATTGCACCTAATACCATTGTTTTCGGAAAAAGTTAAATACACAGAAACTGTGTCCTTACTTTCAATAATTTACAAGGCACAATCGTTCAATTGTTTAATCTAGATCGATTAACTGTAATTTGTTGCAACTGATGTTTTAACTTTCTAGGTTTCGTTTGCATTTGAAAGTAAATAGACAGAAGTAAATAGTACGAATCGCCAATATTATTTTGAATAAAATATCGAAGTTACTTATGTAGTATTATGAATTACAGTCTATACCGACTTAAGGTTGTAATGATTAGAAATAAAGAAAAATTGCATTAACATTTTCTCGATTCCTGTGCCAGGTAAGCTTAAACTAATAGTTGCGAGTTTACGTTCATCTTTTTCCAGAGATGCTCTTTAATTTTTTTATGCTTTGCTACGGTAAACAGTTCAAAACATGCAGAAAATTATTTATCTAGGTTGAAAGTTACAACTTATAGTACCTACTAAGTTTGGTTGAATGATGACATTGACGTCAAATCAGTCTTTAATGGTCCCAATAACCTGCTATGATAGACTTTGTTTTTGGTCAAAGTAAAGAAGTAAGTAAATTTTATCAAAAATTACTATCAAGGATTGTTAATCAAAATTCAAAATTAGGTTTATGAAGCAATATGTTCCTCTAAAAACAAAAATCTTCAACTTTAATACAATTCGCGATTGTTCCATTAACATTCAATAAGAATTGATACATCACTACTTTGCAAACAATCGAATTATCGCAATTACAAGAGCCGCATAATAATAATTTGCACCAGTAAGTGCATCACATGATTGACGATACAGTCGGACATTCATGTGACGAATCACGAGTGCTTTTGTGGTAGATAAAAGTTGTGTAAATATAAATACAATAAAGTGATAACATAAGTGAATAAAGAGTGATTAGACCTGGTTTATATGAGATTTGTTAAAGATCCATGAGTAACGAACAGGAATAAATAACGCAAGGCAAAGTAGGCACGTGGGGCCGTGAGATTATGAAGGGCCGCGCGCAAAATTATCAGAAGTTTCCGTTTTAGTTTTCTACTTATAGGGCGCGGATGACTTGTTCTCCAAGCCCCTAGGGCTTAGGGCGTTCTCGACTTTTTTTTAAATTAAGTTAAAATTTGTTAATAAATTACTTACAGCGCAATGTTGGTGAAAAGGTCAATTTTGAATGAATATCGGTATCTCACCTGTGAATCATTACTAGAAACAGTAGTAACAGTGGGCACCCGTAGTGACGTAGAACTCGCTAGATCAAACCGCATCGCTAGACTCTGTGACGTGCGCCGGTGCCAGCTGTCACTTGGTGAGCTAAGTAAGCTGGACGCTGGGAAATCACACGCTCATTTATACAATAAACCCTTTGTAGCATTATAGACTACTAAGTCTATAGCTATCTATCTAGTAGGGGTAGCTTAAATGTATTTTTCATTGAGCTTTTTTATTGATAACTTGCGATTTATGGATAAGAACCATTGCCGTTAAAAGAAACAACAATATTACATTAATATGACATGGAATCGTAACATTGTTGTACGAACGAAAGATAAAATATAGAGCTTCCTGGTGGCCTTGTAGTGGCCTTCTAGCAATTCAGCTATCGTGAATAAATTTGATATTCTTGTAGTAAGTACTCCTAATATAACTGTAGGAGCTTTTGGCACTAAAGCCAAGTTCATTTAAATACCATTTATTCAGAGCATAATCGATTTTTCACACTAAAAAGACACAGTTATGGTAATATTTACTAATTCCCAGTTGGTACTGGCAAATTCATCGACGGCAGAAACCGGTAACTGTATTATAGGGACTTTAGATATAATTATCAGCTTAAAAACTTACATGAGAACGAATATTCCTGCGTTTTTTGGTCCCAACTATTAATCATAGGAAAGAAATCTATGTTTGAACCAATTGTGCTGTACGAAGACTGGTCACCATAGAAACCTGTGAATAAAATTTATTTTGCAAGATATTTTTTTGTGTTATTCAATTGCCACATTCCATTGATTTATTATTTCATTTGTCTAACCAAGTAAATAAAAAACTGTTTAGCGCATTATTTTTTGTTTAAACCTTCCTTTTTAAAATCGTTGCTAAAGTAAAATATTTTACACTGTAGAGGACAAAATATGTATAGAAATGGCCAGTGAAATTTTAGAAATTTAGAGCTGCGAATCAGTTAGTGTCCAATTAAACTTACAAAATTCGTTAAGGCGTTAATCCAACCTTGTCTAAGTTTAAAAAATAAAATATTATCTCATTGTCAATGTTACAAATAATAATAACTGGCTGTTTTTTTTTTTTGTTTTTGTATCTCGACCTAAAGATGCAACAAAATATGTAAGTATATCAATGTTAACGTTGTTTTGCACTTTTAAAAAAATAATCCTTTTGCCTATATCCTTCTAATACTATTTATCACTATTCCAAAATTCATCAAAATCTAATGTGTAGGGAAGACGTAAGAAATAAACTCGCACTTTTAACATACAAATTTGAATGTACAAAGACGAGAAAGAGAGACGTTTTAAAGACATTTTTTAAAAGTATGTTTAGCTTTATATTCACCTGAGTCGCCGCGATCAATAGTGAAACTGAGAGACATTCCTTCTTCCTTAACAGGAACATTTAGTGGTTGAGTAGAACTCCTTGATTCACTGCTTACGATCCCATTGATATCAGTCTTGCCTCGACTAATACGTCTCGATATTGGCACACAGAAGATCTTAGTGCACAACAACCTGATCAAAAACAAAACTGTTCAGTAAGTCTTCGTCAATTTTTAGGACCGCTGTAAAATAAATTATATGTTACAGCGGAACGTAGCGTGGTAATCGACTGAACCATGCTCATGTTAAGAACCATGTTAAGTATCCTTACATATGCCTTAAATTACGATACCTAAATAAAACATCGTTTTACTCATTTTAAAAGAAAACTTTTTATTATACTGTGATCTTGACTTTTACTGTGACTTCTTATAATACGTGATATATGGATGTCGATAATCAGTTTATATAAGTACCTATCCTTAAGAAGAATAACATCATTTCAATATTGTATTGTGAATGTAGGCATCCATAATATGGAAGCAGATATGGTGTTGCATAATGTTTCACTGATTTTAATCAATCAAGGTCATCTACCTGTACCGCTAAAATCTCGGGACGTTTCAGTACTTTCGTTTTTGATTGCTTTTTAAGAGGGCTACTGTATTAACAGACAAGTATTTTGCAAGTTGCGGCGAACAAACGTCGCCTGACACGAATTGTGTCACACTTTCTTGCACAATTCGTCATTCACATTAAGCAGGCATATAAAAATATTAATTATCATCATATAATTAGTGAGGATCCTATATAGCCTATGCCCTATATTATATTGATATTTTACATTAGCAGGTCGATAGTTTTAATAATGAGCCTATTAATAAATTAAAAATAGTGTATTTTGATTTCATTAAGTAAGCTTGTAATATTATACTTTTATTAAAGGCAAATTTTTCAAATATGAATAAAAATAGATACATAGGAGCATATATATATTTGACTTCAATGCGTACATCAAAGTCAAAAGCTAAGCACATTTGGGAAATAACAAGATTAAAAATTATTTATCATAAGGTCATCTTATTGCAATTCGATAAGCATTTTCGAATGACATTTGTAATGACTACATAATAATAGTACTTTCTATATATTATTATTGTATAAAGCGAATCTATTAATGGCTGTATTTCCTGTATAATTTGTCATTTGCGACGCTACAATGTTCTTTGTTAGTAATACAAATCAGTGTTCTACTTATTCACTTAACAATAGTTTTAGTTCATTGAGTAAACGATTCAATTATAAATTGTTTCAATCGGCTGTTATTACCTAACACTTCCGTTATTATCTGGTTTCGCCCGCTTCCAGTCAGTTCGTTCTTATTCAGTATTTAATTTTTATGAGCCCTAGACTTATTTTTTGCCTTGGAAGAATCCAGGACAACACTCTCTAGTAATTAGAAATTGATTTAAGTGTTGGCGAGACCTGAAGAAATCTTAGCAATCCTTTTTCTGACTATTTACTAAGATGTCTCACATCCAGGCAACATTCGAGAGTGACGATAAACCAAGTTTGCCTTCTGAAGTTTACATTAGACTGTTTTACAGATCGGATAGCGATGCCGCTTCATCTTGGGCGTGTGAGTGCTGAGTAGCTACCCTTAATGTCTAAGTATACAGTGTAGAAAGTTTATTATTTATTTGCAATCGCCTTTAGTCAATAAAATAATTACGTACTACATGATTTGATGCTGCTCTTTTTATATGTAACGTAAAAAATCTGGCGAATGAAGATCGCAATTATACATTTTCATTAATGTATTAAAAGCTTCGAAACATTATGCAATATTTTGTTATTTCTTAAGGCAGGTATTTAACCAAAACTAATCAAATATAAGTGATATATAAAAATGAAAGGTATTATAACGCATTTTCAATTCTTGGATGTAATTTCTATGATGCTTAAGAGTAATTTGACACAAAATTACCTTTTAGGTTCATCCATGATGTGAATTTTGAATGAAACATTCTTGCAGTTCATAGCCACAGCTCCAAACATCATCTCACCGAGTATGCCCGCATCCGACGCCGGGCCATTATACTGGACAATTACAAACATGCGCTTATAGATAGCTTACAACTAATCAATTATTTACTGCGAAAGTATCTACTCTGTTGAAATATGGCATTATTATAGATTATTACTGCAACAGTTTGATTTCAGTAATTTAAAAAACAAAATTTTATCTAAATATACCTACCTAATATTTTTAATTCGTATGACATTTTATAAGTGCTAAGTTGTAATAATATAGGCTATAGGTAAGTAGATATTATTTTAGTTCCTATATTGTAAGTCGCCTTCGTGGCAAAGTGGTCTACGCGTCTAAGTGTTGTGCCGGAGGTCCTGAGTTCGAATACCGGGGAAAGGAATGTTGGGTAGGCACAGAAGGCTGATCACCTACTTGCCTATAGAAAATGTTCAGTGAAACATATACGGAAATGTGTTTGCCCCATGACCCACTAGGGGTTACTTATATTGTAAATCTATCTGTGAGCAAGTTTTGGGACTTGAAGTAACGATTCAAGCTACGTAGGTATAAGCCGTATAACATTAGACTATTACAATGAATGATGTCATTGATTGAAAGTTCGAGATTTACAAGTTTCCTTGACCTTACATGAGATCGTTAACATTAGTAACTAGTTGATCGATTAGTAACGTACCTAATAGGTTAAAAGCAATTTTTGCAGATGATGTAGATTTGTTTATAAATAATAATACCTACCTATACGTTTTCATACATTTTAACATTACGGATGAAGTGAAAGATGAATAAAAAAGTTTTCGATTGTATAAGTGGTAACTACGTACCGAGGTATTTAGCAATTTCAAAAAAATCTATTCAAAATAATAGGCAAATTTATTTTATTTTACAAAACAGCACATATCTGCCTTAATGCTTTATTTTAATTTTTATGTACTACAAATCGACACAGATGGTGATTCGAGTATATATGCAAACGTTACAGCATAACTTGATAAAAAAATAATTTTAGTCATTAGATTGTAAGGTATTCTAAGCGCTCTTAAAACATCAGTCACATGATCGCGCGTTCACACACAGATACATTGATGCATTTCATTGCAAATTAACACGAATACGGTCAAATAAAATATTGGTACAATGTACCTAACTACCTACATTTTATAGCGCACTATCTGAAGCGCACGATTTCATCAGCGCAAAAGTAGTGTGTGATATATCATATATGTATCACACCACACCTAGGCACACCAATTTTTGTTACTTGAGAATTCAGTACCTATTGGTCATTCATCAATTCAATTTTAATGCTTAAGGCATGCACGTGTAACAATCCTATTAATAGTTATGAACTTAACAACGATTTTAACTAATTTTAATCAGGTTAAGAAACGGAATGTCCATCTTTCTGTTCTATAAATTTCACATTCCTTTCGAAACATCAAGTAGAAATTCATTTATAGGTAACTAATTTAAGATATTATGTCTGATCTAATTATACTTTAGCCTAATAAAAATATAAAAAACGCTTCCTTATCGTTATTAATTCGATGTGCCCACTACTAATACAGATTTATGCTGATAACCTTAGCTGTTCTTATTTAATAAAATATCACAGTTCACCGTTTGAAATATTCGCATCACGTGAGTGGAAGTGATTAAAACTGGTTTTATAAGAAATCCGACGGTTTTATTCACTGAGCCTTATTTTAGCGTTATGTACCCATTACTAGTTAAATGTAATTTTTTTAATGATCTTGGCGCTTCACTACTATCATTGAAGCTGTATTTATGTTTTGTTGTATCTCATTTAGTTGTAATGGTGCTGTCTCGTTAGAGCGACTTTTAAAATACCTAAATAAATAAATACATTAACACTTTGGAAGTCAACTTTATCTTGGAATATGTAGTCTAGACTAAACTGGGAATTGGATTAATCTAATAAAATAGACAATATAAATGGTCAGATGGAGAGCATTGGTCCGCATTCATTCATAAATGAAGCTAAAATTAGAGCTCCATGAGAAACTCTGTAAGTACCATTTATGCTGTAATGAAAAAGGCTAACAAGTGATCTAAATATAGGCAAGAGTAGCGTGTATAAACTGTGACTTGATTCTCGTGACGTTTTAATTGTAAATACCTACGTTATTTTTACACTCTAACAGTAAATGAAGATATTTTGGAATGTATACTGCTGACATTCTAATTGACTATGGATAAGACATCTTATCTCATAGTTAATATTTTTTGATGATTTTTATTCTTAAAATTTAAAAATCCTTCACCTTCTTTTGCAAACTTTTTGTCACAAAAGTATAGTTGTCCTATTTGAACAAAATATTGATGAGAAATTTTTAAAAAATCATCCAAAAATAGTACTAACTGCTATTACTGCAAAGCAAAATTTCTTGAATTATACCTAGGAACAGTAACAGAGAAAAACACTTCAAAAAAGTTTTAAGCAGTCTAATTCAAAGACTTTACTCGAGAAATTATCAATGCATCTTTTTGCAGATAATAGATAGGTGTCTTATCGAAGTTTATATAGAAGTGATATACTTTTGCAAAGTTTACTACAGTACATACATTTTAAAAACATAAAATAGAACTTTGAAAAATCTAATCCCATTCTTAACAGTAAATTACAACATAAAATATTATTTAAATACATTTAATTTTAATATTATTTAATATAAAACTAGGTTGAATGTATTTCAATTTTTAATAATAATTAACTCACCAAAAATGTGTGGCCCTCTGACATTTCCAAGATACATGGTATTTTCCTACTACCGGGTTTATCATTTTTGTTAGCTGGTAACTTTTCTATTGTTGATGAATCAAAAAGTACTTTTCTTCCTTGCTTATCACACTCTTTATAAAGCAATAAACGCACTTGCTCGATAGCTCCTTCACAAGATCTATTAAAAAAAAACACTGATCACAAAGTATTTTACATTTTGCTGTTATAGCAACTATATTTATGTGAATAGGAGAATGGGGCCAAAATACATAAGTTATTGTTCAAAGCATAGGATGCTAGAATAAAAGATATAAAATAAAACTGGTAAAAGATTGTATATGATATATAATATACTATTTACACATAATATACCTACTAGGAATTTTTTTTTCTCAATCAGTATTAAGAGAGCTTATTTTAAATAATACCTCCAAACTTTCTCTTATGAACAATAGAAGTCAAATGCTTCACACATAAATGTAACATTCTGCAGTATTTAATGCTGCGTATTTAAACATATTAATATGACCAACCATCTAAATTGGAATTGTTTTTATCAAACTTTTGAGGAATATAATATTAATTTGTCCCACATAAGTTCAATGAGACTGCAGTCTTCCAAATAATATTATATTGCTTAAAACCAGATAATAATTTTGCTGCCACAAGATTAAAAAATGCTTGCTTAAAAATCTTGCTATAACTAGTGAAATTACCTCAATAGCATTTTAATACATGGTCATTGACAATCATCTCACAGCTGTTTTCTACAGTGTAACATACAAGTACCAATAGATACACACATGCACTTAACATGCAGGAAATGCAATATGAGTTTCACTTTAAATGCACTTCGATGGAGAGATGACAATAGATAATCGGCCGATGTGTATGGAATGTGCTATCGTACTGTCTCGCGTAAAAAGTAAAAACAGTAAACATTAATTGAGAATTGAGATGCGACCGTCCCCCTTCCGCTGTGACGTTGTCACTGAACAGTGGTGTGAACGATATTCGTAATTAGTCCAAACATTCCCCCGCACAAACCGCGCCTATCACATGTTTCGTGTCTCCCTATCGCAGATGACGGTGAGTGAGTTTGTTATCGTCAAAAATATATATTTTAGAAGGTCAATATACCTAGATGATTGTTATTAAGTGCGTCATTTCACAAAGCCATAGGAAGGCATTAGCCATTAGGCAACTGTCAATCATTAATGTAAATTAATGTAAATAGTCTCTTACCTGCTTCGTAAGTTCCGACGTTCAATATTACGTTTTCTGTATCTTGTAACAAAGATTTTTTCAAATAAGGCCATTACGTCACATGCTACATTTCACTGCAATTTTTTTAAGCTTCGTCATTATAAATAGCCAGGATTTAAAAAATATTAATTTCCATCTTATCTATCTATTAAGTAATTGTAAATAAATGGTTATTGATTTTGACAAATGTCAATCGATAGCAGCTGATCCATAGCTATTAGCTGATTACTGATGACAACGTCACTTCGGATTAGTCACGTGACCCATGTCATGTGACACTGATTGTAAGTCAGGGTAATTTACCCTAGTTATAAAGTAAAATTGAGATGACAGGGTAATGTTTAGAGTAAAGGTTGTTTAGGTAAATTCTTGAGGTTAAGTTGCACCATGCATGCATGCATTAAATCAGAACGAATTTTTCTCACATTTCAAACACTCATTCATTCCATTCGCCACGACAATCGTTTGTCAGTTGTCACGTCTTGTAAGTAATTTAAATTTTAACGTCAATTCAGTACGTATGAGTATTATGTCAGTCATTCATTCTTGTTAATATTTAAAATTAAAACGGCTTGTGTAACTATTAATACTAATAACTATAAATAGCCAGATAACTTTCATCTGAGAAATATTTTTGACGTTTTAATATATTTTCCGTACATTGACTGTCAAAATTATTCCTTAGTTATAAATTTTCTAGCTATGGAACAATCGGCAATTGAAATAAAAGCATTGAATATGAAAGAACTTGATTCATTTTTTATCTAGAAAAAACTTTAGGATACATAATTATATTTAAAATAATAAATTATTATGAATCTAGGGTAAAATTTATCTGGCTTTGGGATAAAATGAAAATCTGGGTTGACAAAACTAATCTGTATGTGATTCCTTCCATTCACCATTGTGCACTACTATTGTATATATGCCATTGTGATTCTCAGCTTTGTAGTTTGTAATTTGTAAAAGAAGTCTATGTCAAGTGTCAACTGTCAACACGTAAAGTGGCTAAAGGAACGGGCGAACGCAATTAACTACTTACAAATTACAATATCGTCGTCATTGTATATAAACTATAAAGTCCACGGTTGTTAAATGTTAGTCAAAAAGAACAACTGTACACGTTTTAGAAACACACCTGATACAGTAAGACAATTATATCTTTAAAATATATAAAAAGAAGATTCAGTGCAGTGAAGTCCCATAAATCATAATTGTTATTGTGTTGTATTGACATGTTTATGTAGTGTGATACTATTCACTATGTAAACATAAAGGTTATTTTATCATTATAGAGAATAATAGGCAATGTCGACATATGTAGAAATACGAGAAAAAATTGGTGTTTTTTTGCCAGTAGTTCTTTCATCGTTGCACTCTGTGTCAGAATTAGATCTGGCTACTTACACTTTATTAGAAGGATTCGTAAAAGGAAAAACATCATTGAAATCAAAAGATTCTATAATAAAAATACAAGGTGTTATAGATTATATATACGAACAAATCAATGTTGGCAATTGGAAAGATGTGAAATTGTATTTAAGACAAACAATAACAATAGCCTCTTATACAAAGGTGTTAGCTATTTTAGACCATGGTTCTGATCTTAATGAATTAGTTTTAAAGGAATTGTTAAATACTATTGATTTTGGAATTATGTTTGGGAGTGTAATTTATAATGAACCACAGTTACTGCAAAAATGTGCATCAATATTAAGCACATCTGTGAAACAAAATGAAGATTCTAATGCTAATAATTTTTATCTGTATCTAAAGACAGATATTGACTTTATCAAAACACCAATCGGAGCAATTAAAATAGATTTCCTTAAATGCCCTAGTATGGAAATTTTTTATACAAACTATATAATGCAAGAGAAACCTGTAGTTTTAGATAAATGTATGGAACAGTGGCCAGCTTTGCATAAATGGACTGATAATAATTATTTTATAAAACTAGCTGGATTACGCACAGTTTCAATAGAAATTGGAAAAGAATACACAGATTCTCAGTGGACTCAAAAATTAATGACTGTAAAAGAATTTATTGAAACATATATATATCAACAAAATGGTCCAACAGGATACTTAGCTCAGTATCCTTTGTTTTCACAAATACCTGAATTATATAATGATATAATAGAGCCAGAATATTGTAGTTTTTCTGAAACAGATGAAGCTGTCAATGTTATGGCATGGTATGGTCCAAAAGGTACTGTTTCACCTTTACATCATGACCCTACAAAAAATTTATTAGCTCAAGTTATTGGTGAAAAAAGAATATACCTATTTTCCCCAAAAGATTCAGAGAATCTATATCCCTATGAAAATGAGCTTCTGGATAATACAGCGAGAGTGGATCCTAGATGTCCCGATTTGGAGAAATATCCAAAATACAATGATGCTAAAGTGTATTATTGTGTTTTAAGACCTGGCCAAATGCTGTACATACCACCAAAATGGTGGCACTTTATTGAATCACTTTCTGTTAGTTTTTCAGTGAGCTTTTGGTGGCAATAAAATTAATTAATTAAATGAAGTGACCAGTATTTGTTTCTGGCTAAATGTATCTTGAAATATTTTAATAGCTATCAGGTCAGCTAGTCATTAATTATCTTAAATAAAACAATGTCATGGTAACTTATTTATTTATCATTAGTCTCTACACAGATCTTGTTAAAATAAATATTTTTTTTATTTATATTCATTGTTCAAAGTTCTTCCTATAAGCATTCTTCGTACTTCTGACGTGCCAGCACCAATTTCATAAAGTTTAGCATCTCTGAGTATGCGTCCTGTGGGATAGTCATTAATGTAACCATTGCCTCCTGAAAAAATGATTAAAACAATTTAATAAAACCTCAACCTCAAAATGATTATAAATAAAATCTTTGCATAAATCATACAATTAAGATTCATCTCCATCACATCAGCTTTGAAACAAATCACATTGAAATTGGTCCATTTATTTAGGAGCTATGATGAAACACAGGCATGGCAATCTCTTTTCATTGGTGAGCACAAAATTTAAATATTAAAGATTCTAGTGAAAAACCACATACAAATAGGCATCATCAATTGTATCAGCTATACTGGTTACCATAAATAAGATTTTTAATATTTGTTAAAACTGTGTTTGTATTAGTTATTAACTGCAAGAAGGGATTATTTAGAGATTTTAAGTAAAATGTAAGGGAATAAATATTAAATACCTAATATTTGTATAGCATCTAATGCAATTTTTGTAGCTCTCTCAGCACTGTACAAAATTACTCCAGCACAGTCTTTGCTATTTACGTGACCTTCATCGCAAGCTTTAGCCACATTGTAGAGATAGCATCGCGTTGCACTTAAAGTTGTGTACATATCGGCCATCTTCCCCTGAAAAGTATATATATATATAGTGTTGATAATGTGAAATTTTTTTCCTAAGACTTTTTCATACTGCCTCCTTTAGCTCCACTGCTTTCGGAGCAGCTGACGTTCGGAGCTGTTATGTATTAAGGGAAAACTATTATTATGATTTTCAGCCGGTATAAAATGACTCGCTTAACTACAACGCTACCGCCCGTACTATAACTGGCATATAAATGTTGTTGCTTTTTAAAAGGAGGATCCAAACAAAAATATGTAAATAGTGTTGATTAAGAAACTGTCTTAATACAAAATGTACCAAGCTTTATTGCAGTTAACCTTTCTTTATTCATCCAAATCGGTCCACCGACGGATACGGAACATGGTGGAACACTAAACAAATGGATAACCTTTTTGGTGTTTTTGAAGGACGATTAAAAAAAAGAAACTTCCTTGGCGCTCAATGTACCTATACTTTGCATAGATGGCGACCATGAATTTCAACCTACGTCTAAATTGCATGATCGATGATGATATGTCGGTATCTTAAATTTCATCCTTTATGTAGTGTTCCCTTGATTGGCAACACAATCATTTGGTATTAAGTAGGTATTTACCACAAAATATTTTAAATTTTAATATCTATTGAATAAAATACCTGTAACAGCTGAAATTCTCCTATATGCTTCCCAAATTGTTTCCTAGTATGTGCATAGTGGAAGGCGGTATCAACAGCGGCCTGCATTAAGCCTACAGGTCCGCCCGCAAGGACTAATCGTTCTAAATCTAAACCAGACATAAGAACGTAGACCCCCTTATTTACTTCACCTAATACATTTTCTGCTGGAACCTAAAAAGAAAGGATTTATTAGAAATCGGTTTTAAATCCAAACTAAAAAGTGATGTTTCCAAAAATATTTTACTTTATTAATTCGAAGTCTATATTTAAAGAATATAGACCTCTCGGAATCTAGCTGAACCTAATAATTTAATTAGATAATATTAAAATATGTTTTGAAAACACTTTCTTGTGACTGGACCATACAACAACATTTTCCTGCACCGCACGGAAAATATTTCTCGACGATTAGTGATGACGTCGTGAAATCGTAGTTAAGTTAAAAGTTAGATACAAAGGACCACAACCTCCCATGGATACCTATAATGTAAAAGGAAAATACTAATAAACAACACTAGCCTTACAATCCTCAAAAACTAATTCTCCGGTATTCGAACCTCGCATTCCAAGTTTGTCCAATTTTTGTGCAGTTGAGAAACCCGGGAAGCCTTTCTCAACTATAAACGCAGTTATTCCATGTTGTGGCTTTGTGTTAATATCAGTTTTAGCATATACCTGAAATATAATATTTATTTTAAGATATTTTAAAAGTTGTTTTATTGTCCTTATTTAGTTTATAGGGTTATAAGTACCCTTAAACAAAAATCAGGATAAGCTGATGCCGCGCCGCCTGGATTGAATGTAAAATTCCTTAGATGTAAATCTAATCACTACATAGTATAAAACAAAGTCGCTTTTTCTTTCCCTATATCCCTTTATATGCTTAAATCTTTAAAACTACGCAACTGATTTTGATGCGGTTTTTTTTAATGGATAGAGTGATTGAAGAGGAAGGTTTTTATATAAAGCCGGGGCGGGTCGCTAGTAAATAATAAATACTTTGTTAAAAAAAGTTTATTTCAGTTAGTGCGACCGTTCTCGAGTTTTGGGCCATGCAAAATGTGTCGTTAATTTGTAGGTATAGATTTAATATTGACAAGGTGTTCATGTAATATAAGTGGTTTATATAAATCTTACCACTAAAACATCAGCATCAGGACCATTAGTGATCCAAAATTTATTGCCATTTAGTACATAATGATCGCCTTTCCTCTCAGCGCGTAATTTCATAGATACAACGTCACTGCCGGATCCCGGCTCTGACATAGCCAGAGCGCCCATGTGCTCTCCTGAACACAACTAAAATAAAAATTACCGTATTTTACCTAATCAGATAAATTGTTAAAAAGATTTTAAGTTAATACATACCTTTGGTAAATATTTACTCTTCTGCTCATGTGTTCCATTTCTGTTTATTTGATTGACGCAAAGATTGGAATGTGCTCCGTATGATAACGCAATTCCGCCACTTGCTCTAAAAATAGGTACTTAAATCATATTTATAAAAAAAGCAATATTTTATTTAAAGCAACATGATACTTAGATATAAAAAAAATAAGATAAACCTAACGGCGCACTCATCAAATTAGGCAGGTGTAAATGTAGGTACTAATATATTTTTGGCACTAATTTTAGCACATCAAACAAACTTACATTCGCATTTTATACTTAGAAAAAATCTATTATATAAGACTGTAGAACTGTCATTGAAAGGTTTCAGTTTTTGTAAAGATTTACCTACTTATGTTTGTAAAACGTACCTCGATAGCTCTTCCATAATAACACAATGATCGGAATACTTTCCTCCCGTACCTCCATAGTCGGGATTAGCCGTTATACCTAGAAAGAAATTTCATTAAGTATGTATGTACCTACATTATAAAAATCCTATTATTTTAGGGTTAGGTTTATTCATGTCCTTTCAGAGTGACACACTATCTGTACGGTGATAGAAAAGTTCGTTAAAAATAGTAAGTAGGACCTACTTAGACACAAATGCTACACAAAGTTTTCACAATGTAAAATATAAATCGATCCATTTAACTAACTTTTAAAACACTAATAGATATGTACGAATACACTCACCAAGTAATCCGAGGTTGCCAAGTTTTTTCCAAAACTCTCGGATTTCTTTGAAATCATTTTCCTTATCTATCTTGGTTGCTTTGGGCGCTAATTCTTTTTGTGCGAAGTCAAATACCACCTGTCTTAGCTGTAAATAAAAGATAGGGTCACGTAAATATTTAAATATTTATTTTTCCTGTAAAGTATCTTCAATATACAGTCTTACCCTAATGGCTCAGCGGTTCATCATGACCATGCTTTATGGTCGATGTGGGCTTAAGTAAATGACAATAAAAAAATTAACGAACAATATAGGTATATGATCACACACACATGGTTTGTCGACTCGATCGATCTGTTTTTATACTTGCATTCCTGCATCTGTTTCTTTGATCATTTTCTATAGAGGCAAGTTAAGCAGCCTTTTTGGTCTGTCTTATTAAAACAACTTTCTCCTGGGATTCGGACCCAGGCTTACCGGCGTAACTCGCAGACGCATGAACCACTTAGTCAGTTTATAGTTATAGATTATAGTAGTAATAATAGTAAAATGATCTGTCTAAAATGAGGCAGGCTTCGAAAGTAGAATATTGTAATCTCAAGCAATTGTTTTCGTCTATTTCTAATCAGCTACAATAACCACTATGACACCATATAAACTGCTTATCAGTGTTATTATGTCACAATTAAATATGAGTTACTCGTACATACCCAAGTCCCAACCTGATAAATATGTGACTGCTGTTTAATAAGCGAACATTTATTCCTAACTACAAGAAATCAATGTATGTATTTTATGTTTACCTGTTGTTGTTCATCGCTTAGTCCAAATATATTGTCATCTATTGGGTAGTATGACATGCATCTTGAATTATTTAACTTTAAAAATCGTTTTATACACAATCTGAGGGCCATATTACGACCGCTTTCAGAGATGACTACTAACTGACTGAATACCAAATATATGAATATAGCGATTAGCGAGCAATAACCCTTAATACATTGACAAAAAGCGCATTATCACATGACAACTTTAATTAATATTATAATTACTTTACAATTATAATTAAATGCTAAAATGCTAAAGGTCAGTTCTTTATCATTGTTTATTAAGTATCTACTTACGAGTATTTTCTGTTGATAATATAATTTCAGTTTTCATAATATGCTTATAAGTTTTTAATGTTCTGAAGAGTGATAAGTACTTAATTAGTGACTGAAAAAACTGTATTTTCATTACAATTACCTACTTTAAAAATGACATGTTTAGTTAAACATAAATTGTTATTAGCGTTAAGCACTGAGAATTACGTAATCTTTAAAATGATTATTTTTTATAGAGCATTAAAATTGGATATTATAATATAGTTTGTCTTAATCCGATTTATTACAGTAAAACCGACCGAATTTTTTTACATTTTCGTGCGTTTTGAGATCGGTTTTATTTAAAAGTAATTAATTTTAATCTTTTGAGTGGCTCTTCTAAACCGTATAAGTAGTTGATTACCATATAATCATCTTAATTCTCTGTATCTCCAGCACTGTACATACTTATCTTATTGACTTTACTACAATATAAGACCGAGATATAATGGCTAATAAAATGTATCAACCATTAATGTTAGTTCTTATTTTATTGAGAAATGGGATTTAAATTAGACGCGGTATAGCGTCCCTACGCGTGTATCGGCTTTTTCCCTTTCAGGTTTTCTCCATTAATCTTAAAAACATGGTTTAGATTTTCACAAAATTTCATCAAGATCTTTAAAATGTACTAGGTAATTTTTTAAATGTAAGTATTAGAGTTTACCTTAATTTAATATCCCATGTACCTTTGATTGATTGTTAGATCGGCCACACACTGAGGCCAGATGACCATCCGCCCAAGATTGCCCTTAAGTGGTCTGCCCATGGAAGTCGCAAACCCGGTCACCCAAAACGAACCTTGTGCCGCACGGTGTAGCAGGAGGCCCTTACTCTCGGAGCACCATGGAGTAAGATGTAGGAGGTCACCCAGGACAGGAATAAGTGGCAAACTTTACTGAGAGCCCTATATCCCTGATGAGGGATAACAGGAAATAATCATCATCATATACCCTTGAAGTTCCAAATTGAAATTTCTTGTTTTTTGTTACATCTCTAAAACGATTAGTCTAGTTATAAGGCATGAAGGAAGAAAATGATTAGCATTTTCTTCCATCCTAAAATTTTTTTTCTTTCCGGAATTCGAAGCCGGTTTGTCAGACCCGTGAGCCTACTGACATTGAAGCCAGTTTTAAAAGCATAAAATCTACAAAATCCATTATTAATATGATAAACCATTTTAAAAAGAAATAAAAGACACATCACTATTATGCAACTTTATTTGTATATTAAGTAAATATTTAGATTTTAAGCACCATAACATCAACATACTTATTAAAAATCTCTTATAACTTACAAGGACCATAACCTTTATATATTTTATTAAATTATATTAAATAATAAAATAAATATTAATAAACAAAAAATTGGAATGTGTAAAAAAATACACAAGTAATTAAGGAATGTCATCACTAAAAGCGCTGTCCATTTGCATGATTTAAATTTAACAAAAAATATTGCTTTGTGCCGAATTATATTATATATAATTACTGATAGTGTTATATGAAAAAATTCAGTTTGTGTCCATTTTCGCTTTAAGTGACTGGTAATATTCCGAAAGAATTTTCCAGGCTGAGGGTGCCATGAAGCCTTTGGGCGGTTCCTTGCCAGATCTGGCTAGACCTAATGGAATCAAAATACATCTTTAAAAGTGTTCACAAAATCTAAGTACCTACTATAGAGTAGGTAGTATTTAAACTATTTAAGACGGCTGGTTGGTGCAATGGGTAGTGCTCTTGCCTTCTGCGTCATAAGGTCCTGGGTTCGAATCCCGGAAGGTACATTTTTGTGTGATGAGCACGAATTTATGTTTCCGAGTCTTGATTGTTTAACTTATGTATGTACATATTTATTGTATTTACCCTCGCTGTTTCTGATTACCATAACACAAGTGCTCGAGTTACTTTGGGATCAAAACAATGTATGTGAGTTGTCCCAATTTAATTATTATCCAATATTTTTATTCATATACATATCAAACAAACACATAAGAATTTTTAAAATAAAACAAGTCCCAGGTATTCATTGTGACATGTATTGAATTCAAAACGAAAGAACTTGGCTCTTTTTTAAATAAAATTATTAAGATAAGTTTTTTTTATTACAGCCAAAATTTAAATTAAAAATAATCCAGTTATTAATCGTTGAGGGTTTAAAATAGTCTATAGACTAATTTTATACGAATTTTCAAAAAAAAAAAACTATTGGAAAAACTAAAAGAAACTCAAATCAATGAGATTGTAGTGTAAAAGCCCTGAATTACGAATTGAATATCAACTATAAAAATACTTTTTAAATTAGAATTATTATTTAGATTTTTGAATACCTTTATGTGAGCTATGCGAGCATTTTTTAAATACCAACCTCTCATTCTGGTACCCGAAATAAAATCAAAGTCCTCTTTCCTTGTGGGATCAAAGAACGCCATCTTGCCAACAGACGCATCGTACGCCGCCACACGGAACGGAATAATCTGAAATATCAAACATACACATGCGTCTTTCTAAAGGTTGGATGTAATTAGAACATCTGTTTCTATCAATAATATAAATACGATACGATTACTAATAATTACATATTATGATCAATCAGAATGTAAATAGCTCGTGCCATTATCTATGTAGAAAAACATTCAATTTTTTGAGTATAGGAGGCAAACGGACATATTATTTCCTCTGGACATTGGCTATATTATGTACGGTCTTGCAAGGCAAGTCGTTAGTAGAAGCTAGTAAATAATTTACCTCAAGATCGTTAAGACCTGGTGCCATCTTTAGAACCATACCACCATGTCTGGCGTCGTATAGGTCGCCGTTGCCATTAGGGTGTGGTAAGCCAGCCGGGTCCCGCCCTACTATATAATGATTCGCACCAGCATTCATTCTACATTTAGCGTGCCATTGTACCTAGAAGATTTATTTATTAACACGATTTGCACACAAATATAGCAGGAAGACAAATAACTGATTATGAGTGCACCTTAATTGAGAAAACTTATTCAATTTTCGTTGATTTTGTTAGTGGCAAAGTGCAAGAAATGTAAAGCTTACAATCTCCAAACAATGGAATTATTAAATACAAGTATAATACAAAAATATAGAAAGACTTAAATGTGGATAAATTAGAGTTAAATGAGGATACGAGTTAGACAAAAAATAATCATTATGCAATCTTGCTAAAAAAAGCTTTTGCATTGACTTAGAAAACTCCACATAAGACAACCAAATTTATTTAACATTCGTGATCTACAGAAAATTTGCAGAATATATTTATTTATTGAACAAGAATTTTAATTAGAAAAAAAATCACAACAATGAAACATTTACGAAAAATTGAGTAGAAACTAGATATTTATTTTGTATCGCTGTTGTTCAACGGTTGATCGAACCAGACCCGGATCGGATCAGCTCCACCTGATTTTACGATTGCATCGCTTTCTCTATGCAGATAGATATAGCCGTTTCTCTGACTGATTATATCCACGAAAAGAAGCGAAAAATAGCATTTTAATAATATGCAAGAGTTAGGACTCGTTTGGATCCCAATGAATAACCTACCTCTGTGGGTCCAGCATACATCATGGGTGAAGGGAATATCGCCAGGACAGTTGAGTTAGGATCCAATACACCTTCATTTAATACCGCCTTGTGCTGATTAATACGTACTTCCAGTGGCACATCATCGTCTTTTGTCCAACCACCTGCAACACGGTTTCTTTAATATCTCGAATTTTTATTTTATTTCACCCGTATAATTGGGCATGGTAATTAATGTGTATAGATATTAGACACTCGTACATAGAATATTTGAGTTTTTTTTTTCAAAGATTACACAGTTTCTAAATTAATGTACCTGCAATCACAGATAGGTTGGGTTGTTTCAAATCGGTTGTTAAAATCGTTATGAGATGATAACATTAGTTAAAGTTATTTTTGTCAACCGATCCTTTATCTATATGTAACTGTGCCCATAACCGAATTGCAGGTTGGGTTTAATTAGATTTGATTATTATATAGATTAGAGATTTAGAATAGAAATTCAGATAGACCATTGTGAATTTATCCCGAAATTCGAAGGTAAATTATCATTTGCCATAATATTTTTTTCGAACAAGGAGACAGTTAAATAAATGTCATAATATAATCAAACTAAGGAAATTTTAGATACATTTTATATTATCATGTACCAAAATCCTCTGTTCCAGAACAGAGAAGACCAGATATTTAATTTTTATAATTGTGGAGATTTTATGAGTGGCAACACCATTTCCGACACCCCCAAGTCAGTCGGAAATATACGCTCCTATGCGCTCGAGTCCGTGCTTAATAGTAAATACTAGTTATATGGTGATTATTAATATCTATAGTGAACAATAAACATTTTGTGATTGGGATTTATTATTATTTTATTCGCAAATTAATATTTCTCAATGAACATAAAGTAAAATTAAATACTATTAAAATCGTACCCAATGGATGCAACAGTAGAACGGGCTTCTTGTAACCCCTGTCAATCAACTGACGCTGCGTGTCTTGCATCAGTAGGGCGTGGCCGTTATGGATTGGATTGCGGAGCTAAATTAAATGAATCATTTATAAAAATAAAATTCAATTGCCATATGTATGGAACATTATTTGGAAATAGTTTAAGCTGCCTGGTAATTTTTCTCAAATATCGATAAAAAAATATTTGAAATTAGGATATTAGAATTGTGTATGAAAAAGTAGCATTACTTTTAGGCATTAGGTACTACAATAGCTTAATTATGAACAATTCTTTTTGCATATAAAACTGTTGAACGTTGTAAAAACACAGGAAAGAATAAAATATTTTATTTACACAATAAGGTTGAGATGGCAATGTCTCACACAAGAAGCTGATGTTTTGTTACGTACGTATTAAATAAAATACTCCTAATTTAACGTTAATTGAACGAACGATAGAATTTGAAATGAAATAATTGAAACACGCATAATATAATATTATTACCTATATTGATTGGCAATATGCCGTAACACAGTTCGTCCTCCTGTAGTTGGAACAATGACTTTATTGATTATTTTATATATTTTATTGATTTGGTCTAAAAAGACCAAAAATGATCAAAAATGATCGCATTATACCTGAAAGGCAAAGATTGCATCAGCGTCTAGTTCCTTAAACTTCGCCCTGAGTTCGTTAGGCGTGAGACGAAACGCGTCGAGACCGTCATTCCACCGAACCCGCTCAAAAACTTCAAGGTTTCCACCGACTAACCAATCACCCGATGCGTCGATCATCTGGAATATTAAAAATATCCATATTCTTATACTAAATCGCATTTTTCCTATCCACTAACATAATTGACGATGTTTTTGATGGATTTCATGTTGTTGTTTTTTTAATGTCAATATAGATCGTCTTAAATCTTAATGTTTGTAATTTGATTTTGACCACATGAGAGTGGATAAAATAGTTACTGTAAATAAGAAGAAATATTTCTCACCTGAATGTAAGGGTGCCCAGTGTGAAAAATGCCAAATTGCCTGGAGCACCTTTCCTGTTTCCTGTGCGGATAGAATTCAGGCTCTCTGAGTATGGCAACAGTCTTGCCATCGTATACTAACGCGATAGCTGAAGAGCCAGTTAACCGCTCTTTGTCTTCTGTGGTAACTGGCAACACAACTGGTACTGATTGGTTGACGATTGTACCATCTGATAGAGTTAGACAATTTGAGTGGAGTGTCTGTAAAAATTTCGCATCCAATTAAAAGAACTGGGTTTATATTAGCTAAAAAATAATATGACACATAAATTCAACGCATTTGGCTTTCCAAGCCTAAGGCAAAATATTATCTAAGAACAAGAAGGTTATTACTGTAATTAAAATATACAAGATTTATTAATAAATTATAACACGTGAAACTTTTGACTTGTCCTTTCAAATCGTCGATTATAAAAATTTACAATGACTGCAAATAAATACATGAGCTAAGAGGCCATTTGTATGTCATTTACTAAACGAGAATGATCATCATTATATGTTGATCTATCATTTTTTAATACGAATTTTCTGTTTTACAACTTACTTGTAAATATTCAGTTTCCCTCATAAAACCCTTCAACGGATACGCCCAACCTTCGGATAAAACCTAAAACAAAAAGTATTTTAAATTTCACCTTACATGGAAACCATGAAAATAATCTTTTGAATTGTTGCTGACTGACCTGTAGCTTTAATTTTGTAAAACAAACCAGTGTATTTACAATGAGTTTTTATTCTTTATCTTATATATAAAATTCTCAGGTCACAATTTTAGTTACCTTACTCCTCCAAAACGGCTTTACTGATTTTTACCAAATTTTATATGCATATTCAGTAGGTCTGAGAATCGGCTACTATCTATTTTTCATACCCTTAAGTGATAAGGGTAGCCCATCCCAAAAATTAATACGGCAAAACAACGTTTGCCAGGTTAGCTAGTATATCTTTATAAATTATAATTTTAAAAATAGAATAGGGACAGCTTTACGAGCAAACTTATGTGCAGCAAGAAATGATACTTGGAACAGTAAGAAACATTATTAATTAATGGTGGACACGAGAAAAACGTCACGTTCTTCTCGCGACTACGGCCATTGCAACATTGTCGAAATGAGGTAAATAAATAACATTCCTTTGCGCGATAAGTCCCGCAATATTTAATAATAATGAGTTCAAATCGCGAGTCTAAAGTTTTTGAGTAAGAAACATATCAAAATATCGATAGTCCACTAATGGTTTAGGTAAAGGAGTTTGCTATAGAATTTTTATTTGATAGCGCTTTCGTACAATATTTGTATGAAAAACGATTCAGCACACAGATTTACTAAACACTATGATCTTTTTCTAACACTAAAAACCTATCAAAAAATATATACAGAACTGCTTCTATTTGTATTAGTTTTATATACCTTAGGTACATGCAGTCCTCATAATGGACAGTGATCGAAGAAGGCTCATGTGTATAATTTGTCAAGGTTTTTCATCAATTTAATTTATTTTAACATGTCGATGATTCTTGAAGATATTGGATAAGCCTTAACTTTGAGATATAACTAAACAATATGTGGTCGCATATATCTATAATTTAAGAATAAATGTTCTATAGTTTTATATATGTACGTAAGTACGATGAAAATTTTTCAATGGTTGAAAATAAAAAGGTCTACTTACTTGTACCCACTGCAGGTCGAGCTTAGTGATATGTATTTGGGGCAGCTTAGCCGCTTCTTCGATAGCACTGTTCAGCCGGTTTCCGTAAATAAACAATTCATTGACACCGGAGACGCTCTCGTAATGAGGTATTATACCCTGAAATACACATTAACACGTTGACAGCGAACCCGGTCTGAAACACTTTGTCCATGTCTCGCATACAGTGCGACTAAGTGCGACTACATAACATGCTTTTTACGTACGCGTTCAGATTTATGTCAATCAATTAATTATTGTTAACATTAAAGGCAAAAATATATATTTTTACATGAAAGCCAAAAAAAGGATTAAAGTTTCTTAAACGTTACAGGGTTTAATAAGCCCTGTACCGCCACAATGATAGTTTTATAACTAGATGTAAAACGCCTTGTACTGCAGGAATGGAAAAAATAGAAAAATCACTGCCGCTTCGAACGTGTTAAGAAATATATTGGCTGTTTCAAACAATCTACGTAGGTTAACAAAAATGATTTCATGAAATATGTAAGGGTTGCCTATTTTAAGTTACGTTTGTGGAGATGTGCGTTGACACTTTCAACAGTCTTTAGCACAAGTTTCGTAGAATAAACAAACCTTAAAACTATTTCAAGGTTTTTTGAAACAATAAACAAGGAATATGAACTGTAATTAAATTAGTGTATACCTTAAATCGATTAATTTAATTAATTTAAATATTTTTTATTATTTAGATTAAACGTATGCTTACAGTTTTGAAACTTAGTTAACTGTGTAACTTTAAGTTAAGGGGCGTGTCCAAACGGCCCCTTTTGTACTTAATTTTTTTTTCATTCTAATTTTCAAACATTTTGACAATGTGTTAATAAAATGTACTTGTTCCAATGGTTTTCCTTCTCCATAAAAATATAATATTTTTAAATGTTATCAGTAACATCTGAACACAAGCGGTAATTCTATTTATTCCCCACTGATGTAAAACGAGGTGATATAAGTTTGACATATCTGTTTTATGACACAGATAAGTTACAGGTCCTAAACTGAAATGGATCTCAGCTAACTCTATGAAAATGTATTAGTTTTCATCAATTTTTGATATACTTTTAAGGGCGCTTGTAGACGTCCGTTTCTTTTCCCGGACAATATACCCTCAAAAAGCGACATTCATACATTCGGCGTAAATTTTTCACATATGTTCTGTGAGTGTACACACTTTCATTAAAAACAATACACCACCGCGAATCCGGTAAAAATAAAGGACGTCTACAAGCGCCCTAATTCATCATGACGATTGACGAAAGATTTTAAAACGTCTTCATTTTCACTTGTTTGATTTTTGACCGCAGTTTTTTGCAGAGAAACAAAAAATACATCAGTTTCAGCTTGCTAAAATAACCTGAACCTTAATTTAAAAATAACATAAAACGATATAAAACCTGCGATTCAAGCAGTTTGATGACCTCCATAGTGGACTCTTCGATCGTGCGACCCACTGTTTCAATAACGAGTTCTGGCTGATCGGGTCTCTCATATTCCTGTGTAATACCAGTGAAACCCTGAAATGATATTACAATTTTTATTAAGATATACAAGCCATATTACAAAAGTTACATTGAACAAAACAAATAAAATACTCGGACTTGTCTCGCCCAAAGAACCAAATTACTCGAATAAATTCAAATAGTAAATATGTAAATATAATCTATATAAAATAGGCAATATCATGCGCGAGTTCGTGTCAGCTAAAGTAAAGCTACAGCCACGGCCTCCTTGGCTAAGTGATAAACGCGACTGCGTATTGCGCCAGAGGTCCTGGGTTCGATTCCGGGGAAACCAATAAATGTTTTCGATGGCTATCCACAGTGCCTACGCACAGAGGCTAATCACCTTCTTGTCTGTAAAGAATCAGTGTCTGCTCCATGCTTAATTCATATAGCCACAGAATATGCATTATATATTTTGTGCAAAACGAACCTCTGAATAAATTTATAAAAGCGACCATACGGAGAAGTTCATTGATAGAGTGCGGATTTTCCAAAATAAGAGTTATAATTACACAGAGAAAATGTATTTGCAACAGAGAATCAATACTTAAGATTATATATATACATATTTTATAGGCAACGGTAAATTATATGTCAAAATAATGTATTTGCCGTTGTTATTTAACTAATGATTTAACACTGGTCAATAAACCCAGCCCATAAAGTATCTACTTTTACGTTCTGTTACGGTTTTGTTAAAACAAACCTTAATCTGTCCATCTCTAGCTTTCTTGTAAAGACCTTTGACATCGCGCTGCTCACACACTTCCAATGGTGTATCGATGAAGACTTCGAAGAATGGAAGACCAGAATCCGTGTGGATACGACGTGCTATCTCTCTGTCCTATAAGTTATTAACTTATTTGATTTATATGTGACCGCAATAACATTACTTACTCGTCATGTATGCATATATCTTATCACATCATAAACTAACTAAATATACCTACCTGATTTGTGCATTGTTATAATTGAATGATTGCAAACTATGTATAGTGAAATTTACCGTGTATAGGTTCGTTGAGTCAATAGAACAATTTATGCAGAAATAACAGTTTTTGGATTATGAATTTGTTGTTTACTTAGAATATAGAAGTTACAATATGCAAGTTTTCAGCAAAATTATCCTTATAGTGTACTTCATGGGTGTACAGATTTAATCTGTTTGTAGTTCATTGACTTTTTGCAATAATAATAATTAATTGCTACATTAAGATAACCTCATAAGATAACCTGGCTATTGTTCTACATATCGTTTTGTATATATTTATATTTGATAAATCTATACGATATAAATACTATAATGAAAATATAAAATGTAATTGACCGTAAAATATAAGTCAAAACCATAAATTTAAATTATTAATTTTTTTCTCTGGACTCATGTATTATAAAGATGGTAAAGTTAGTGGTAAAGATGCGGAACTCTCAAATCTAAACAACATTTCGTTGAGTTAACTTCGATACAAAGATCCACTTTAACTAATCATTGAATTCAAAGTATTAAAAAAAAAAGGCTATACGTTGAAACAATAAATTCAGACCATCCGGGTCATCGGCCAATAAAAACTCTTCGCGTGTACCGCTTTTAATTTTCTTTTAGGTCCAGTTGATATAAAAAAACACTCGCTTTATATTAATATAATGTATATCGGAGTTGTTAACAAACTTTTGCCTATAGATAGATACTATATCGCTATTACCTCAGCAAACGGCGATACGAAACTACACAAGCAGACCACTCCACTATCTGCAAACAACTTGGCGACTTCGGCAACTCGTCGAATATTTTCCTCTCGGTCTTCTTTGCTGAAGCCCAGGTTTTTATTGAGGCCAGTACGGACATTGTCACCATCTAGACCGTACGCTGGGATACCTGTGAATATAATACGTATTGTAATTGAACAAGTAAATGGTCGAAATTGCTATGAAGCTCTAAAAGCGCGAGGACACATAGACCAAGATGCTTATACTATAAATTGAGCCCAGTTCTGGAACACAAAACAATACAAACACAGGATATGAAGATTTTAAGATCGATATTAAAACATTTTTAAGCTATACACTTAAATAGATAATTAGATACTCATGTATATTGTTTACAGAAAACAAAGATTATATACACATAACATTTATACACAAAATTGATCGTTCCTATAGACAGTGGTCAAGAAACATTAAATTGAATCTGTTAAGAGTGGCACGACAATGTTAACAAAAAATATCATGAGTTTTATTAAAATAAGTAAAATACATTGTCAGCAAATGTCATTATTAATAATTTAATAGACATATTCATACATACATTCCAATACTATTCCTTATGTTATATACAAAACTCAGTATCTTTTTAAATTTTAAGATTATTCATGGTCTATAAAATGTATCCTACATATAAATACATACATAATGCTTAATATATAAATGTGAAATAATAAAATTTTATGCAATTTACATTATTTATGAAGAGCAAATAAACGAAAAAGATGTGTTGATATTTAGTTTTTTCTTTTTTTCGCCTTGAGATCATAAGACAGGTTTTAACGAAGGTATCCCTTCAAACAAGATACATTAATTTTTACCAAAAAAACAAAAAGGTCAACGTACCTACTTTTGGAAGCTCCAAAGGTACGTTGACAAAAATCAGTGTACCAATGTAAAATTCTTTGAGTAAAATTTTATATGTTCTGTTGTGGTTTCGAATATAAATTATTTTAAAAGCCAAACGTTAAGGTTCGAATTTTTTAAAAATAGATTAATTTTTATCGTGTTTTTCATAAAAGGTAAAACGTATAAAATGCATATTTTGGTTGTATTAATGTTTTGGCTCCAGTACAGGATCTTCGGCTCTCAGACTACTCTTATCAAACTAGATTCTTAATTATTTAAATTGTGTGTGTGAGTGAAAAAAAATATATAACTACAACAACAATAAGGGTTAGCATCCTTACCCCCTTACGCACTAGCAGCTTACCACGCGGTTGCATCTTAATATGCATTATTATAAATTGGAATAGCATCTAACCGCGCGTATACCCTTAAGTTAAGAGCGCTTACTGATAAACGTTGCTTAACATGAAACGATGCTCTTATCTCTCAAATGACGTACAATTGTTGTTGCAAAAGGAGTTGCGCCTTTTTGCGCGAAGATTTTAGCTGAGCTTATCAGATAAGCGTTTTAAAATGAATAACTAGGAAATAAAAGCGACACTTAAAAGTTGTTTAAAATATTCATAGGTACCTTTAGAAACAAGATATGCCTCTAATGCAAAGGCGATACTCGTCTTGCCGGCCCCGCTGAGACCAGTGAACCAAACTGTGCTGCCTCTGAATGCCTTGCTGCCCAACGCTTTACTCCTCTTTAGTCTTGACACTTGGTGTTTTTGTTCCACTACGTTTGTTGCCACTTGGACGCACTACAAGAAATTGGGTACAATTATTATAGAGTAGGTACTGATTCTTGCTACTCCGTCAAAAGAAGCAATATGTGGCATTGTCACTACAGACTCTAGGATCACATTAAATTCGCGAAGGAGCCCCGTATTGTCGCCATGAATTGGATTGGTGAAGACTATAGACTTATGTATTATAAATTCAAAACAAAGATTTTATCTCGGAATCCGAGAAGATATCTCCCACCTAGGCCTCTTTCCATGTTCATTTATATGAAATTCAGTTATGATTTATTTGATTTCTAAAAAAATTGGTTAATCACTGACGGGTTTGAACAGTAGGTAAAGTTTGTAGCCTGTAGGTACTGGTTACATATATAATTGTCGGTTTATTGGTTTATATTAAGTGACTGTAACGTTATAAATTGTTCATCGATAGTAGAGATAGATAAAGACATTTAATTATATTCGGTATTAACTTGAATTTCTTTACATTAGAGAAGCCTCTTATCCAAGGTACAAATGTTGTATAAACACAAAAACATATCAATAACTACAAAAACGCCTTAAGCCCTTAGGATAGGAAGGTACACGTCGTTGATACAACTATCGTACGAATATATGTTGAATTAAAGAACATGTTAAAATATAGACTGATACTTTAGATATTGACAACAAAATTACATTTATTACAATAGATATACTAGTGGTCGCCCATTGGTTGAAATTCGACCACAATTCAAGAGTAAGTCAGGTATGTATGTGTGTATGTTGTGTGTCATTCAAGCACTAGTGTGTGTAATATTTATTTTAATTAATTTAATAGTATTTTTAATGCATTTTATATATAAAAAATAGCCTTTTGCACTTCATCTCCATATAAACTTTAACTGTGACAAAGTTCACGTTCATCCGTTTGCGAAATTTTCTTAAAAAGGTGTACAAAATCTTATATATAGTGTTAATACATTATATATTATATCTACTCTATTTGTATTTTTATTTATTTATTAGGTTTTATCACTGGATACAGTCAAAATTTAAATAATTAAATTTTGACTGTATCCAGTGACTGTATCGGAAATTATGTTTGCCATTATCACATATCATGACTACAAAATTCACATCAAATTTCAAATTATAAATGTAGGGAAAAGATAACAAAAAGAAAATTTAGAATCAAAACTATCAAGTTACAAAATTACTATGTATAATGCTACGTCGTGAAGCGGTGGAATTTATCTATTTGCTCACTATTTTAATTTGCTAGGTGATTAAGAAGCTTTCCAATTACCCTTTGTACTTAGTTTTTTAAAGTAAGAACGGCTATGTTATTGCTATCTTTAAAATATGGACATTTCCCTCGTTTAATTGATTGTTACCGCAAGAGTATCCGTTCTGTAGATTTCGAAATTCGTTCTTAAAAGGGGAAACACTGTCTGATTGGGTAGTGGTTATGTATTTCGAGTAAATAGGAAAGTCATCGGGCGAAGAGTATTTATGTTTAGTGTGGTTGCTGTTACTTTTTAAATAGTAAATTGCTTAAAACATATACTCAAGACGTTTTGTTATGACACCTCAAGAATTGGCTGATTTTTCTGAAGCAATTCGAAGTTTGCGGCAACTTAAAAAATTAACTTGTTAAAGTTATTTGACAGTTCGATATGATTTTGTAAGAAAAACTATTGAGGCCACAATATTGGCGGAACGAATTCTAAATCGTGTTGCATTAACCAAATTGCAGTCGATTTCGCATTTGACTGAACGAGAAGTAAATAAATAATCATAATACATGTCCTTGCACAAAGGTCAAGTGCGGCACTTCCCCTTCCGTAACTACTTTTCAATAATCAATCAGCTAATTACAAAAAAAATTCAAACGTAAGCTTTGAAAGTTTTCAGTGACAAAATAAATATTAATTTTTTAGCTTTTCGGTTTTCTGTGGCGGTTTTCTAGTTTCAGAGAATTTTAAAATTTGTGCAATTTTGTTTTTTTATAGATATGAAAAAAAAATCATATCTCTTTATAACATAAGTAGGTATATTATGGTTATAATATACATTTTACACACACACATCCACAACCTGTTAAATAATAGATTGATTGAATTCAGTACATAACTGAAGCATTGCATGTCAGTAAAATTACCAATATTACGTAGGTACTTGTTACAGGTATTACACATGTCCTTGATCGATTTATAATAAAACTAATTTGTACTCGTAACTACGTCTGCGTACAAAAAGAAGCCATTATCTATTTCAAGATCCCTATTATCTAATATATTTTTTTAAATCCTTCTTAATTTTCATATTGTTTTCCAGTTTTCCGAAAAACGTAATTTTCCGAGATAAAATGTGTTCTTGAAGTTTAAAATATAAAATAAATGTTTTTATTGAAATAAGTACGTAGATAGTAGATAAAGCGGTATTGGCAAGACGCGCACGCGCGATCATTATAGACAAATAGCTGAGAACTTTTAAATCTTATTTTCGCAATTCCTACTTACATCAAAGGTAGCGCAAAATTAATCATTCAATTTAGTTTTTGTATAGTTTTTTTAAAAAAATAAAAAAAATATTTTGAGTAATGGAAATGCTTATCACTTATCTTCACAATTTACAATTATCTTCACAATTTTTATGTTAAATGGAAAAGATGAGTCCATCAAGTGGCTGGCGTCAATATTGATACACATTTGTGCCCGTTTTGTCGTATTTTCCATGACTTTCCGCAAGATTTCCGGTGATTCTTGTCTTATATTCTCCTGCGATCGTCTAAGGCTTGTTGGCATAATCCCGCTACTTCAAGTACCCCAAAGAAAGAAGTCTGGGACGGTTAAATCGAGCGATCTTGCTCGTCATGCCAAATCGCCAAAACGGGCGATTACACGAACAGGAAACGCTTCCTTCACGATATCCATTGTGGCTCAAGTTGTGTGTCCAGTTGCACCGTCTTGTTGAAGCCACAGATTCACCAAGCCCCGCTCCTCCAATTCCGGCAGTGAGAAGTCGTTTATCATGACCGCAAGGCAACGCTACAGAGCGTTACGATTCGACGCAGCGGTGGACCACCACGACCGATTATTATTGGTCAAAAAAAGCGATGCAATTATTCCAAGCTCTTGCGGAGTTTAGCGCTCCATTGCTTGTCTGTTTATATTGTGCAGCTGTCTAGATCACAAATGTCAAATATGATTGACGTACGACGCTGTAAAAATGATAACATCCGCCGATAGGATGATTAGTTTTACCCCACCTTATATATTACCTAGCTTTCTTGATCTCTTTTATTACTATCATATTGTATACATCTAGATAACCCATTCGAACTTGAACATTTCATACGATTAGATGGAGATATATACTTAATCGAAGATTATTTTTCAATGACGATAAAATATCTGATAACTGTACCTACTTATACAGTAAAGCTAGGTGTAAAATTATTTTGTTAAAAGTTTGTAATTTAGAAATAATGTTTTGTATGAAGTCTGCTGAAAATAAACCCTATATATAACTATAACTACTCTATAATGCAACTGCATTTCTAAATCAATCACACGAGGACAAATCGACGAATCAACGAATCGTGTGATTGAGTTATTAGATAATTAATTTTTCATAGATAAAACAGAAATAAATTCAGTATGGCAAAAACTCGGAATTTGATGTCTTAGGGTTAGAGATATAGCAGGTAGGTACTTTATGATTTTCTGTTATAATTTGGCTTTAATATTCACTATTAAATAATATCGGTCAGATTGTTGGTGTTATGAAGCATTCTTTCATTCCCAACTCTTCCCCCGACTTTGTTGTATAGGCTATCGTCTAGAGCTACCAAGCACTTGTAGTATGTCCTAGCTGTTCTAAATTATATGTTATTATATTATTATTATATAAAGTTATTATTACAAGTTGGTGATGGTATATTTTTAATTATATTGTTATATTCTGTATTTGTACATATATATTTCACCTTATTATCTAGTAATATTTATTTAACATATTAATTATTGTCTTACTCATTTATTTCTTTTGTGTTCTTGTAATGTTAAATGGAAAAAATTAAACATTTATCTTAATCTATCAATATGCGGCACAATAATTGTTCTTTTAGCTTATAGTTTAATAGATATTAATTGTACGTACCAACTGCTATTACCTACGATATTTAGGATAATAATTATATTACCTACCTGTAAGTAAAAATTATTGATACTGGCGAAAATCAAATTTGATTAAACGCCAAAAAGCAAAAATATTTTAAGATATTTGTTTTAATTTAATTTGTATAAGTTGTTTACTATTTCATACTAAAACAGAAAGTAAATAATATCCAGTTTGCAATATTGAGGAAATAAACGAAGTGAAAGTTTAGTCATTCATTCTAGTCGGAGTATCGTAAACATTTCTATGACACTTTCCTTTTGATGTCAATGAGTAAATTATAAAAATAAATTTAATTTATAAATAAATAAAAATACGCACCGTTCTTAAATTGCCGTTACCCCATTCTCCGATATTATATTTTGCGAAGTGTTCAGCTATTTTTTTATGTCTTTGTTCTAAACTCATTTTTTTTTAAATATTACTCGCAAATTAAAACTTTAAAAAAATACGACTGCCGCGGCAGCGCACGCACTGTTTCAAATAATACTAACTTAATCGATAGTCGATTGTGGCTCTCTCCCACTCGTGATAGTTGAATTTATATATTTTTTTCAGCTATCATAATCGATCATAGAATTATAATATGTATAGGTATGTCGTGATTAATGAAAACGCTCGCATCACTAGATTTATTTGATTTCTGTTCTGATTACATTTGTTCTGAGGGCCTCTATTTATGTATTATAGTTTTGATGTAGGTGACAAATATTTTAAAGCAAACTTTTAAAAAATTCGCAGTCTAATGCATAGCCCACCATAGATCGCGTTAAGTCAAATCTTAGCTTGGTACACTACATTTTGGTAGGTATATTCAGGAACAATTCAAAGTGATTTTGATGTGAATCCAAATATATTATTAACTTTCAATACAACAATGTAAAAACCCTTGCACATGCATTTTAGTAATATGAGCTGTCCAAATAGTTTGATTCTAAACAAATACCTACTGCATATTTACGTGTAATGTTACATTATGTTACATAAATTATAATACATAAAATATAATATTTACTCATAAAATATTAAACAAAAACTACTTTATTATCTAGGTATTTTGTTTAAAACTATGCAAATTACTAGAAACAAGACTTACTGAGTGAAATCTGTCAAGACTTAATTAGTGGAACATGGGGAGACACATTTCTACCCCTGTGTCACTGATCATTTCCTTCTACAGGTTACTGCCTGTTAAGTTAACATACTGGCCTTATCGTAAATAAACGTAAACGTAATTTAAACATTTTTGTTTCCCTGAGATTAGAACACAGTATCTCTAGCGAGATCCCAAATGCCAGATTATTTTATGTAGAAGTTGATTTGAAACCAACATTAGTGACTATAATTTTTTTAATGTATAGGTTCACATTCTGGTAATAATTATAACTAAACAGTTATAATGCTAATAAAATAAGGCACTTGAATCTATAATATACAATGCATGAAATGAAATAAATCCGCTACCATACATATAGGATAATTGCAATTTTCAAACAAATATAACTTTATAAATAAATACTTTATTTATAATATGGATAAATTTTTGGGAGCAATATAATAACTTATAAATAAAAAATAAGATAAATAATTTACATCTTTACCACACATACTCATTATCTAAGTAAGAAATTAATATATTTCATTAAATTCATTAAAATTCGTATATTTTTTGATAAAAATAATAATGAAAACTTACTGCTTTCAACTTCTTTCTGGGTCTGGAAGGTCCGTCCATGTTTTAGACTTTATAAATATTTTTTCTAATAATTATTTAATATAATTTGGTAAAATTAGTAATTAAGGTAAAACAGAAATTATTTACTAGTGGTTTCGTTCGCTAATGTATATTTCCCTTGGAAACGAAACCAGTGAATGCACTTGGACACCTTGACTTAGATTCACATTAATAATATTATCAATTAACGAGAATTTGCTTTTAATATTCAAACAGAATTGTAAGTCTCACCCAACATAATAATATTTAATGTACCTATGTAGTATATACTTAATGCACAAAACTCAAAAGTATTAGCGCCGAAAATACCTTTATTATTTATAATTAGATGTTCTACAAACGTGAATTAACATGACACCACTAAAGGATAATTTGAAATTTGAATAACTCTGGATTTGAGACATTAACATTTGGCATTTACCAGTGAGTTTTGTGATCTGTCAAGATATGTCAAGATTCAAGCTTTGGTTTTTTTCACAATGATTTTGCATTTGGAGCGTCACATTACTTTTACTTTCCTTTTTTGGAATACTTTTTATGAAATAATTATCATAAATATTTAATTTTAATTCAAACATGCTACTTCTAAAGATAAAATTTTAATTTTACTTCTCTTGATCTGTTAAAGCAGTCACAGATTAGTAAGTACTAGTACATACTACATACTTAATAAATAGTATGTTTACAATAAATACTAGTGTCGTTTATTATAATGATAATTTTTTGAGAAATGATTTAAAAAATAACAAAAATTGTGCTGGATTTATGCATTAAAACATAATTTTATAGACTATACTTTGATACTTATTTATGAACTTAGCATCAGTCCTGGAGACCACGCCTCTTAAAATGCCAGCAGTTACTTCGACAACTGCTGAAGAACAAAATGAAGGCGATCGGAAAATGTGGAATGCTCTCAAACGTTACATTATTCGAGAGAGACAAAGAAAAAAAGAAGGTATCTCTGTTGTTTTTAATGCGGTTGTTGTTTGAAGGAACGTGAAATATTAAAATATCTTATTTAACTTTTATAATCCTAAAAACTCATCCTGAGATGGACTACACAAGTCTTCATTTGAAATCAGGACTTGTTGATTGACATAAATTTTTGTGTATTAAGGGCTTTAGCTCTTAATTTGTATTACTTATATCTATTTATAGAATATGAAGCCGAAGTGGAGGAAGAGAGGCTAAGGAAAGAGCGGGAGGCTAGAGAAAGACAAGACGTAATGACACTTGGTAAGTTACCAAGAAATAAACCATTCTGAGATATGTACAACATAATAGATTAAGTAGGTATATCTTGAACATTTATTGATCTCCTGCACTAGATTTGAATATCAGGAAACAATACTATTTAACATAAGCACACAATTTTTTTTATATTTTAAATACCTAGGCATATTATCTTCTAGGATATTAATCTTGAATTAGAATATTATTATACCAAGGTGCTGCTTGAGGTGATTTTACTCATAATATCATGTGACGATATAGGAATCCTGAGAAACAACACTTTGCAGTATGGTTATATTTAAATTTTAGAGGAAACAAAAGAACAAATAGAACAATTGGAACAAAAGTTAAAACAACTGGAAAAAGAAAAACAACAACTCTTTATGCAGTTAAAGCGAGTACTTAATGAGGATGAAGTTAGAAAGAGACAACAACAGAAGGAGGCTAAGTGAGTAAAGGAGATGTAAAGTTATCAGTCTTCTTTGTGGTCCTATGTCCTAATTATCAATAATATTTCATAATTAAGTGAAAGTTAAACCACATAAAAATGGCAACAGAAAAATTTCTAAAATTAATCTTTAATTGTTTATAAAACAAACAAATCTAATTTCATATGTACATACATATGAAATTGTGGCAAGAATTACCTACAAACATGCCTGTACTTAAATTCTATAATATTAATCATCTATCTTCTGAGTTTTAGGCAAATTAAATCACTTTTCCATTTAAAATATTGGTTAGAAAGTTATGGTTAGGCTGGATGACTTTAAGGCTCTGAATCCCAATCTTATATTGATATAATCTTCACCACAATCAAAAATGTCAAACTTCATAATTGAAAAATAACTCTCCCATTTCATTTCCAGTGAAATGCAGCCAATGAAAATGCCGATGGGCAATATACAAATGCCAATGTTTCCTATGCCATCATCTCAAGGCCAAGGAGACCAGTCTTCATCTCAAGGCCGTCCGCCTCATCTTAACTCTCATATGCTGAATAAGGTATATTTACTATTATTATTATTATTATTTAATTGTAAACAATTTATTCCTTGTTTTAAAAGGAGTAACAAATTGGATTCTGCCAGTGTTGAGTAGCCACGGGAAAATACAATAAAAAATAATTATAACCTATAGATAATTCCATACAGTTTTAACTCAATTTTAAAATTAATAAAAACGTCACCTGTAAATTACTTATAACTTCAACATAAATTTCATAGTTTGAAATTTTAATTAATTAATTAAATAAACTAAATAATTCATTACAATTAAAGCAAACTATTTTTTTTTAATATTTAGGGTTTTAAACTTTGTTATAGTCTAAAAATAATTCTGTAGCTTTAGTCTATATTCTGTAATTGTTATAATTCATTGTATCCATGTATAACAGATATATTAAAATATTTTTATACAATATATAAAAATAGTCTCGTAAACTTTAGTTAAAAATTACGAGAAATTATTGATACCGTTAACCTTTACTGAGTTGCAGTTCTACATTTTAATATAGTATGGAGTTTAAGGTATAAGATTTATTTAAGGTAACAATTTATTTATATTTAATTGGATTGTTCTAGAATCGATGTCTAAATGCTTTCAATGTTTTTAATTTATATGTAAGAACCTTCAATATTTTTAAATTATGCAATAGGTTTATTGATGTGTATGATTAATTCAAGGAATTTTATATGAGTATATGTACTTATATTATACTATACTATATATTATAGAGATATTTATTTTATATAAATAAATTAATCCTGATTTTAGTATTATAAATGCTTAGTGTGAGTTAGTTACGTCTGTTCTCCTTAATAGATTCGAAATCATATCTACATAAATATTATGAATATTATATAGACTACATTTTAACTTACGCAGTTATAGCTGCGAGCTTCAGCTTGTGTACATTAATATTTTAGAGATTATTATGAGAGCTATTATGAAGTTTTGAAATATCGGCAAATCAAATATTGAATCGCTTTTAAAAATTATTTCACTAATAATAATAACGTACGATATAAGTGCCTTCGTTCGTCAAATTTGTTCGGTGTGTTGGCAACAACGAGTGCACGTGTGCGAGAAAATGATCATCGAGTAAAATTAAGCAACTTTTGTAAATAGGAATAAATCCCTACTTTTTCAATGAATTGAGAATAACGGAAAAACTTGAAAACAAACTCACTACTGAATGCATTTATAATATTAGCAAGGACCTTTCCGAGTGCCAATGTTGGTATCTATTAGCACTACAACATGCTTAAATTGTTTCAATTCTCAATTGCCAGATTTTCTAAATTTCATTGAGAAAATCTGTGAAAATGGTAAAATGCATGGCCATACCGATCCCTTTCCTTCTCGGTGTTGTGGTAGTTACAAACACGGAGTTCACAGGTTGTTTCTTTTTGTTCAAGAAAGCGTACTCAAAGTACAAATTGTTTCCACAACAGCAAACTATTGTACGTGGTCCCATACAGTCTGGTGTAAAACGACAAAGGTCCCCTTCACCGACTTATGCCCTTTATACTCATCGCTTGCACCAGCCGGCAATGAAACAACACACAGTATATTCAGAACATAGTAAGTGTTGCTTTTTCATAACATACCGCCTTTGTTTTATACTCGTAAATAGTACCTGAATACAAGTTTTTCTATTTAGTGCATCGAATTAATAACTTCCCAAAATTCTTTAAATGTTAAAAAACATGTTTTTTTTAAATTACATTCGAATCTTATTTTCTACTGTCATGAATCAGATGACTGATGAATCTTAACTAAGATTGAGTTCAAATAAAGTAACTCACGAACCATTCACGAACATTCATTTGATTGAATGCGCTTATTATGTTGTAGATTAGGTTATATGCCACCGATGACGTCATACAGTATTACTGTTATATATCTAAAAATCTATATATCTATATACGCGGTTATATATCTAAAAATCTTTTGCAGAAGTTGAGGACGGTCGAATGGGCCGCCAAATGGCTCGAGCAGTTTTATGGAACAGTGAGTTTGGTTATAGGTTTCGTTGTTGTCGCTTTTGCACGAGTTTTCATTTAATTCATCCTTTTCATTTAACCCTACTAACTTCATATTCATTTCAGTAATCTCATGTCCTGTAGATACGTAGATAAACTAATATTGTAATAGCTTTGATTGAACAATTAACTCGCAACTGAGTAGCAATTTGTTTGATAATTGGACGCGGGTACAGGCATCTCCTAGACAGGCATGTTCCCATTATCATTTTCGTATTATTTTAAATTTTAATCACTTGCAGCTTTCATTAACGACAGGCTATTAAATACCAAAATAGATAATTTAAATGTGTTATTCATACAAATTACGAACTCGTTTAACGACTCAATATACAGGAATTGTTTTAGAATGTTTGTCTCATTCTATCAAACTCAATTTCCTTTATGGCCTTTTAAATTTCTAGAAACGCCACTTATTACGAATTAAGAATATACGGTATGTTAAAAATTATCAATACTTTAATCCATTATTCAATGCCGACATATACGTAAGATAGGTTTCATAATTGAGAAAGATAATTTGGATAACCAAATCTATGATAATAACACATATCGACAAAATAAAACTGTTACTACCACTCACAATTCGTGTGCTTGCGCGTTACCGTATCATAAAATTATATATCATCAAACGATAACTGTTTTTCTGTTCGTAACATAATAATGTTCCAATAGTGATAACTGTTGTTTTGCAGTAACGAGATTAGAATTATTATATTAGATAAAAATGTAAGTCGATGATAAGCATTTTTGCATCGTTAATTCACTTAAGTTATCAATATCGATTATTAATTCATGCTTTGAATCTTATAAAGAATTCACATAGAATCGTTCATCACACAAATTTTTCTCATCACGGTATGTGGTTTGAAAACCAAATCAAATTTTATTAAAATGATAAGGAAAATACAACAAAAACTCAGTTGACGAAACTAATATAGTTGTTTTAATGTATAGGTGTACAATACCTACCTATATTGTTAGAATTTTATCAATTTATCACTAAAAATATAATATAAACCACACTAAACATAAATACAAGTCGTCCACAAGTACAAGTGACTTGCCTTTTCTTGACTTGACTTGAGCCAGAATACATAACCACTGTTCAATCAGACAGAGTTTCCCCTTCTAAGAACAACTATAGAATGCTCCCTTCTAAGAGCGACTGTTGAATAATGGCGGCCGGAACTATACAACAAGTCTTTTATTTATATTGGCTGCGAGTCGATCCTCGTCTCTGATACAGAGTGGCACGGCTTCGAACTAAATCGGCTAGAATGCGCTCTTATTAACGACAATTTTTAATGCCGATGGAATTTACTTGTATTATATTTTTGTAGAGATAACCTAGGTAATTGAAGCCGAAAATTTTTCACAACTTACTGGTATTTCAGCTCACTTATCACATTATTTTTATTTCGCACTTTAAATATTAAATGTACTTATTAACCTTATTTAGTTGAAATCTGTTTAACTGAATGATAGCCATTACGAATAGTTAATAACGGCGATATTTTATAGAAACACCGCAATACGCATCGAACGTCAGCAGTTCGGGTGTTTCTTCTGGAGGGTACTACGCGATGCCAACTAGCGTTGTGGGCGTGGTTACGGAACGCCCACCACCGCTGTTATACGCCCATCATGCGCATACGCCGCATACGCCACACACGCCCCACACGCCGCATCATTCAAACCTGATGTACGCGCCTGCGCCACAACCTCAGCTGTACCTCGATATGCTGAAGAATAGAGATGGACAGCAACATCCAGAACCGAAAAAAGAGCAGGTGGGTACAATAATAATAAATCAAGGGTAAAAATTATCCACCAGAACTGCTTCTCAAATGTACCGGTATCTTACATTGCTCGCAAAAATGGAGTGCCAATGCAACCTGTAATTATATTATCAAGAGAAATAGATTTGTTTTTTCAACCCGCTAGTTTCAGTTCCATTTTTAATATTGATCTCGAGGATGTACAGACCGCTCAAAACCGTGTAATAAAATCTAGTGTTATTTTATAAAAATCTCGTTTCACGGTGTTTGTGAACTCCTACGAAACGGTTCGACAGACTCTTATGATTTTTTTTATGTGTATTTGGTAGTTATGAAAGTGGGTCCTAAAGTATTTTTTACCCTACTAACCTCGCCCAAATATTTTTAATCGTGTTAATTAGTAATAAAATTAATAAGTTTATAGTATGCCTTTTATGTGGTGTATTTTTTAGTGCACTGACATCGGTTCATAGTTTTTTGTAAATAAATTTTAAGTTTGCAATAAATGAACAAAAAACTTTGAACGGTTTTAAAAACTCTTTCTGATAGGAAATAACGTTCTTTTAGCAACTCGAGCTGTAACAATTATCCCCAGCGAAGTCGTAAGATATAATTTTTAAATCGAAAAACACAAATATGTAATAGATATGTAAATTTGGTATTTTTTTCAGTCTCCACAAGTACTGATTGGGTTAAGTGAAGCCCATCATCCAGCAGTGAGCAGCGGCGTGGTGTATGCTCAGCCACCGGTGTCCCGGCACATTGCCATACACCCCACACAACATAACAGTATCCAGGTATATCACGTCAAAGTATGCTCTACATTATTATCTAGGTTTCAAAAGTAGAAATCATTTAATAAAAAAATACCTTTTCCGCACGGACGAAGTATATAATATGCTAATAAAAGCTAGAATGTGAATCGAACGTTAAATGTTTGACAGAAGAGTTGGTAGCATAGTTTATATGGGCAAATGAAACTATTGTTTTTACTATCTTCCTCGCAATTTTTCCATATTTTCTCACCGTTTAAACCTTCCCTGGACTACGACAAACATTCCAAAACCAAAATCAGCTAAATCGGCCCAGCCGTTCTCGAGTTTTAGCGAGACTAACGAACATCAATTGATTTTTATATATATTATTTTGCTTTTCACTATTTTACTCTATACAAGTATACAGGCTATATAACAACACGTTACGACGAAATTAACGCGGGTGAAACCGCGGAGCACAGCTAGTCAGTTCTATAAATATAAATTATACATATTAGGTATTCCAAAGTTTTTAAACAATTAAGATATTCTACATTGTCTTATCGCTTTAGTTGTATGATATAAGATCAAACTTTTAATTCAATCACTTCAGAGTTCCAAACAATAAGGTGTCACCTAAAACGTCATTCCATAGAAAAATTTTGAGGAAACGAATTTTCTTCATAAACATTTTTTCGTAAATTTTTCTATACTTTTCATAGTTATGCGTAATATCGGATTAGACGAATCCTACAAATCAGAGATGATCAAAATAGGTCCATCCATTCTTGTATTTAGTACTGAGATTAGTTTTACAAAGATAGTTTCTAAGTTAAAGAAGCTATTGACATGCAATTTTTTTTCTGTATTTTTAAATACATTGAAAGAAACAACAGTATAGAAAAAAAACTTTAATAAAAATACTTGCCGCTGAAGCCTATAATTTGCCTCTACGGCCAAATAGCAAAAATATATATGTAATGTTTTTTTTTCACGTTTCAGACAAAACCGGGAAGTATAACTCAAGGTTATCCAGTTCAACAATCAAACCCCAACGTACAAAACCCTAACATATATCCCAGTAGACATCGTTATTAGCTAGTGGTCATCAAACGTGCCACTAAACAACCGCCATAATTGTATTACATATAAAGAAGTCTGCCCACTATACCGTATCATAACATGACGGTGCTATGAACGTATTAGGATCGATAAGGGGCCGTCCATTAATCATGTGTGGCTCGAAAGGGGGGAGGAGGTTCGGTAAAATCACGAAATATCACAAGGGGGAGAGGGGTGTAGTCACGTGTATTTATTTTTTCTAAACCTGCAACATTTCTGTCTAGATATTTTCATATACTTTATACCTGTATTTAAAGATAATATTTTAAAAATTTTAAGATTCTTTGTGGTAGAAAAAAATACACGTTTTGGGTGGGGGAAGGGGAGTTAGTCTTAAACCTTACCACGTATCACCAATGGCGAGGGAGGGGTTAAAAAATATCACGTAATTAATGGACAGCCCCTAAGTAACACGATACCCTCTATAATGTCCCCTAGAACGTATTAAAAAATTCTCGCGGGCAATAATTAGACGGCCGATTGGGGCAATTGGTTGTGCTTCTGCGCCAAAAGGTCTTGGGTTTGAATCCCGGTAGGTAAATTTATTTTTGTGATGAGTTTGCCATATTTTTTTTGCCTGACACGTTCTAATTACGGTCATAGAAATAGGACTTTGTAGTGGGCAGATTTCTTTAATACTACGCACTGCGGTATTGTGGTAGTAATTGAAAACTAAGGGCTAAATTTAACCGTGTATTATTCAAAAAATTGTGACAGTCCAATGAGCTTTTCAATAAGTCGTGCCAACAAGTTAAGCAAACAACAAAAATGTAATGTTTATTCCCATATTGTGTTATTATGTCTCGTTACATAAGTACAATATGTTTTCCCAGACAAGACACAACACAAAAAACAATAAATGAAGTGAATGCATTTAAGAATTACAAAAATGATTAAGTGTTAATTAACGAAAATAAAAAAATAAAAGTTTATAAGACGTAAAGAAATGTAAATAACGTGCTATACCTACCATATCTAAGGAAAAATATCCAATTCCAATAAAGTCCATCACAGACTTAGCTATAATATAAATTAATATTTTTATACCTAGGTATATTACTATACATTTTCTATACTAATTTTCGAGTGACCGCCACTCAGCTATAATATATATTTCTGTGACGTTACCAAGCTATACCGTAATATAAATTATTGCATGTTACTATATATTATTGCACTAGGACGACCATTATAAAATGAAGGCAAAATATATATTTCTCAGTGTGTGGTAGCTTGCTATAATATATATTATAGTACGGTATATTAATATATATTATAGCAAAGCTGTGATGGGCTTTAAGCTTGCCGGAGTAATTTGGTCTTGGTGTTAATGTTTTGAGTCTTTTTCTATGCTCTTGATTTAAAAATTCCGGGAATTCGTTGCAGTGTTCTCATAGATTCTCATTACATTTTAAAATCGTTATTAACGAATTTTAACGAAATCAAAATTCTCTTAATCATGAATACAATTTATAATTTAATTTGTATTTGTATTCGGTATCTGATACGGCTGCTACTTGCCGGACGGGATGTCAAAGTGGCACAGAGGTGGCAAGCCTGTAGAAATTCAACCATATCAACAAAAAATTGGGTTGCCTGTAAGAGATCGCTGATTAGCGATAAAGCTGCCCGTTGCACTCCATTGCAACAGTGTTTTTAAAAAAAATTATTTTATGTAAATATTTTTTAAATTGTTGTTATGGTTATGTAACAACAAAAAGGCTTATTATATTAAGTAACGAATCTAGGTGTGTTTTTTTCTAGTTAACACATTCAGTGCCACTAACACGCCTAGCGTGTCCACACTAATCCTTATCCCCATGCCGCGAGCACACCGGGCGTGCTCTCCGTTTTTCATCAATATTATATATAAGCAGGGTTGAAGCCGAAATAACGCTTTTTATAATTTATCTATATACAGTGCCAATGAATACGCCTAGCGTGCTACGTAATTTCATTTTGCAATGCCGAGAGCACGCCTAGCGTGTTTGCGTTCTTTATAGGGCGGCATCGCTGGGAACTACTAGAAATCGTGGTGGCATTGAATGTGTTAACAAATATACACTAAGTATTTTTTTCTAAACCAAGTTGATGTTAGTCGAATCCGCTTATGTATCTAATCTATAGACAGATAAATTGTTACTGGTAGATTTTGTAACTACACACCTAAAACATATTAGAGAAAACTATGTATCACATACTAGTATACGTCGCACAAACTTACGTTGTGCTCTATCATGCAGTTTGCGTTTATTATGAAAGATCTGAGGGCAAAAACAGCCACCTATATATTTAGTCCAGAATACATAAGTCAAAGCAAGAAGATAGCTAATATTTATGTATCTAGTTCTTAAATTTGCATGGTCTCTCATTATGATAAGCATTTTATGCTTTTATTATAGACTTGGTGTAAGTAATAAATTATATGAATATAATATAGTTTTTCCTTTCTCCTTATCTTCTTTCTATCTTTTACTTATCTCCTTTTAAAAAAACTGAAAGCCATAACTGCATTTTTAGAAAGAAGAGTTTAACGTCCTACATAACAAAATTTTAAGTTTATATTACATAATAATATATAGGTTCAGAAGTTTTAGCATTTTTATAAAACGAATGTTAGACTATGCCTTTATTATTACTTTATATCTAGTGTTGTTTTATTTATTGTTTTTTATATTTATTCATTATAAATAATACATATTAAGACTAATTTACGCGACGTATATATATATTATTTTAATATAAAAAGCTGCAATACCACGTAGTCATTCATTCATTCATTAATCGGCTTTTATTTCTAAACGGTGAAGAAAAAATTCAAACGCTTAAATACATTTCCATAAATTGTAGCTATGATCAATTTAATTAAAGAAACTGCTCTTAATTAATCCATTTGTTTAAGAGCTACGATTGACTGACAGACCAGTCTCGTCGGGGGTGAAACGAGTTTGTCTCGGGTAAAAAAATATATTAAATTATTACCTCGATAGAATGTAAAATATATCATAATTGCTAGTTGATTATTAACTAGTAATTATTATCGGTATTTTATTTAACAATAAAGTTTTATTGATTGAGCCTCTACCTCACCTGTAGAATGAGCGGGAAGGTAAAGACGTGCGGACTATGACCTTAAACTAGGTCACTGCATAGATCGATTGCCATTGCATCTTATTGCGCTGTTTCTCTGCGAATTGGAAGTAATTTTTAGCTGTGTAACTAATTTGTTAATTAGCAGTAGAGTTCGTAGAATACGACACAATATACCCTACGATCTTCTCAAATTTCGTCTTTAAATAAGTACTTGCAAAATTAAATACAGTATACGTATCAACATAACTTATAATTTATAAAAAAATACCTATCATTAGAAATTATTATTTCAGATTTATCCAGGTATCGTAATAAAATAAGGACTTTCTGGGAGATCACCGGCAAAAGGAAAAATGCAAGTAGGAGCCACAAGAGCATTCAAAGCATCCGCGGCTTACTGCATAGTGCAGGTGTAGGTCTTAATAATGAATATAGGTAGGTACCAAAATAGAGAAAATCATAAACGTAGTGTTTTAAATTACTTTTTTCTGTCTATGGTCTAAGGGGCTTATAATATATAGGGGCAACCTATAAAGTGGTCGCGTATTCAAAATTATTGAAAAACCTATTAAGTTGTAATGTCTAGGTACTTGGTAATAATATATTCAAAACTTATATTGAGTTTGGAAGCTGGATAAGCTCCAATCGACGGTAGTCAAACGAACCCTAATCGAATCCGTTCCGCAAAAGATTGATAAAGCGGAACACAGCATATTTCCGGATTTGGAAGTACACTCATACCTATATCATTCTAACATTTTATGAACAAACTGTGAATAACCTCACTGTTTTTTTAACGTCAGATTCAACTCACGACTAAATTTAAATAATTAAGGGAGGAAATTCTACAGCAAGTTTAGGTTGTGTCTATGAAACCTATTTTTAGGCAAACTCAAAACTTTTTTGTAAGATAACTTATTTCTTACGTTAACTGCTATTTACGTATGCACTATAATTTGATGATCATTCTACAAGTAAGTACCTACATAAGTTATACATCATAATTGCCCAGGTAGGTTATAATGTACGGCTTCCACGTTTAACTGTTGAGTAACCATACAATAATCTACTATAAGCCGAGATGTCCATTATTTCTTATCCTGCCTTTGACGTCTTAAATTTCAATATACAGTCGTAAGAAACTACGTAACTACTCATATGTTACGCTTGTAAAATCAATAAAGATTATAATAACTGTTATAAAAAATAAAGATACTATTCAAATTATTATTATTTCAGATTTATCCAGGTATTGTAATAAAATAAGGACTTTCTGGGAGATCACCGGCAAAAGGAAAAATGCAAGTAGGTAGGTATCTACACTTAAATAAAACACAACTTTAGTGAAAAAGATGGGTTTGTTTACTTTTCACAAATTTGTCAAATAGCGGTGCAATTTTTCAATATCGTACTTTATTCAATTTAAGTGATAAAAAGTTGGGTAGAATAGCACTTATTTATCTTTAGTAATATTTACGTTAAACAACCGATGACAACTAAACGTGCTATACTTAGAAATTAAAATAATCATATAATAAATTGATATTGTTTCTACTCCGTTGATTGTGGCCAATTGATTAAATTCAAATTTTTTTTTTGCCGTGTAGTCACATTGAATTACATATATAGTTTAGAATTAGAATATAAAATAAGGTTATATCCTAATGAAAATTCTTTAATCCGTCAAACGGTGTAGTCAATATAATAAAATATAAATATAATGTCGCATTTATAATAAGTACCTATCTACAGAGTAATTCACAGGTAAGCCGAACACCTATGGGTACATTTTTTTTGTTACTTTGTTGACTTGAAGCTATATAGCTTAGGCGTGAAGTATGCGTGATATGTTCCACGTCTCTCTTCAGTAGTAGCTACACAATTCTTTGTCTAAAATCGCAATTACTAAGGTTTTCTGCGCATGCGCGGTGCTATCGACGCATATTGTAAACCTGAATCATGACATGTAGGCACCTTCGAGTATTTGCCTATAAGACTAGATAATATGGTTAACATGTTCAATTTGTCTAGTTCATTTAATATCACGTACCGAATGCATGATTTTATTTAATATGAAAATTTAATTTCAATCAATATCCATATTCTCTAGTACATAGGTTAATTAGGCACTTAAATATTAATTAATACTGTTTATAAAGGTAGCTTTTTTATGAATTTTGGTTCATTTTAACATACGGTATTGACATTTTTATAAACAAAAGTAATAATTAACGGAATTGTACGGTACGTATTATATTAATCTTTTGATTATAAATTGTACCGTAGAACTTTTCAAATCTTTTTAAAACAAAAAATACTAAACATTAACTTCTTAACTATTACGTTTATTCGCTAGGAAATGATAACGCCTGTGAAAATTTACTGAATAAGGGTTTTTGTAACTGTTAACATAGCTAATTTGTTTTTGTAAGTTTGTAAATAAACCAGGACAACAATTAAATGAAACATACATATTAAAAAAACTCGTTATATTTTACATTGTTTCCTAAAACTGAAGTCAAGCAATTGCGCATTTGTTGGAATTACGTAGGTACTATATTCGTGTAGTAGAAATACATAGTTTAAACAATTGAATCGAGATAGAAGCTTGTTTTCAAGTTGAAAACTTAGTAAACACAGTTTTGAAATATCCTAGAAAATTATATTTTATTTTGATCTTAGTTGAGAAGATCTGCAAGTCTACAAATCTCTACACTTGCTTAGCATCGATATTATTGGTAAGTTTCTAATTATCATGAATTATGAAAGGTTTTTACTTTATCACGATATCTTTTTTAACTAGATACTAATTATGTAATAATAAAGTCGACACTTCATTTAGCAATGGCGATCATCTTCTAAACTACGCAACGGATCCAATACTTTTCATAAGTTGAAGAAGTTAGTTTTAGCTAGAAGCAACTTTTAGTTATCCTTTGTTTAGTTGAATCCAAGATATAATGAATCATTAAGGCATAGAAATAAAATTGCGTTTTCAGTAACTATTATACCAGTCCACTGAACCAAAGAACAAAATCACTTTAGTGAAGAATTAAATCTATTCATAAAGACAGTTTAGAAGCCGTGAAAAGTGCCAACTAGGCATTCAGAGAAAAAAGAAGGAAGAGCAAATTAGAGATTTTAGTATTAGCATGTATTTAGCTCTCATTAGGTACCAAAATACCAATGTGCGAAAAATGAATAAAGAACTGATTTGACTTTGATACTCAATTCTGCATAACATCGGTGTCAACATAATATATTTCATATTATTCCCGTCATACGATTAAATTACATCCAGTAAATTTCCACATTGCCAAGGTCACATCGATCGATGAGAGAGTAAGGAATATGGAAGTCCTTTTCTAAGGACATCGCGACGGGAAAAATTATAGGCGAATCTAGTGTTGGTAAATATTAGACAACTTCATAAAACTTACAAAATACTTTTGTAGTTTTTTGTATATCTAAAAAGCATGTTACAATATTACCTTTGTTTTAAGAACGCTCAAAGACCTATATTTTCATCGAAAGAGAAAAAGTAATATCATTCGTTTCAAATTCTGTTAAAATGCCTTTTTGTTTTACTATCTTTGTAAAACTAATAGCTAGAAGAACAGTTCCATTATCTTATTCTACTTTGATTGGTAGAAAATAAAAAATTAATGTTGAGAATACTTGTCGTCAATTTTTTCGAGAAAGCTTCGACTTTGATGGCAAATCAACAAAAATCCCTTTTCTAATCTTAGTTTTGACTTAATTTACAACAATATTCCACCTTTGTAAATATTTTACTTTGAGTTTAAATTTTAAAAGTCTTTTAATTGCAACGTTGACACGAAAAAGTAGGTACTATACTTTGGAATGATAAAGACTATGAATGGATTTCGTAACTAAGGAATATCGTACTTGAATATGCATACAACAATACTTATAAAATTGCTAGGTTATATTTGAACTTTGTAATGTGGAAATTATTTTGACTAGGCGTAAATAGACATCAGCTTTTCAATTTGTAGCCAATGTTTGATTGGAAATGTTTTGTAGTCGATACAATGAAATTCAAACCGGAAACTTATCCACTGTATTTATACTTTTGAATGAACACACAATGTTTTAATTAAAACGAGTATGTATATTATTCCTTTATTTACTAAAGATAATGTAATATGTAAAGTGATTGTTCATTGTATCGTTATGGTTAACGTTAAAGAAAGCTCAAATTTTATGCTTTTATTATATTTTAGAAATACTAGATCTATGAAACTGCTGCTTTTTTAATAAAATCTCAAGAAGTTATTTTATCATTATATTAATATCTTTCGGAATTCTTAATTATTAGACTTATAAATAAATACGACTTTTTATGTCTATGTAATCCGTTCAGTAATTACAACCTTAAGCTGTATCAAATAAATACTCACATATATAGATAATATTTTATATTATGAAGAGGTTGAAGAGTACTATATCTACGCTTGAATTAAGAGTCCTTCATTTGAACAATAGTAACTACCTACATAGTTAATGTAACATTAGTTACTTGACACAAGGAATACATAACGATAAAGATCTTTTTGCATATATTTCCTGGTTTTGTTATCTCGATTTATAAATAAAGCATATTTACCTTTTGTACATGGTAGTTATTATTGCGATAATAATAATATAACAGTATGTCATTAGCAAATCTTATAATTAATCTCCTTATTTTAAATATAATATATATAAACAATAACTTATGTATATGAATGAACCAGAATTAAAGGTTATTAAACAAATTTCTCATAAGTTCGTTTGCATGACAAATTCATGCAACAAAATTAGAAATAAATTCGGAATAAAAATTATTCCATCAACCAAGTTTCACTCTAAAACGCAGTTGCGGTATATGGAATTACTAAAAGAAAACTTGGAAGGTCAGGAATGGAATATCTTTATAATTCAGCTCTTAGCTGCGCCGGCCGGCTTCAAAGCGTGCTTCCATTGTTTACGAATTTAGTGTTGTACACGTAGATCATCGACTGATAATTTCTGCAAATATTATTTGATATTAGGGATCTGGTGAATGGACAAGGATTATTTTAATTTTAAGAGATCTAAAATTTATTTATTTTAAATTAATAAAACAAAAAATAAATTCTGCACGCAGTGAAGGAACGGTAACGATAGGAATTATTCTTAAAGCCTCTTAATGTTCAGCGGACAAGATAACAAAAAAATCTGTAATTTCTTTAGACCAAGAAACTACTTTTAAGGCAGTTCAGGGGCAGTTTTTTATTGAGGTACTTAATACATTTATAGTATAATAATTTCTTGTATATGGGTTTAAAGATATTTTATTCTCATAAGAATTTTATAATTTGTGTATATGTACCATAAAATGCAAACACTAGAAGATTTATGAATTGAATGGATGCAGTGACCTTCACAATAATGCTTCAGATTTATCGATACTAGCCCACCTTTTCTACTACACTAGTAAAAGAGCGACACAGCCCTGACGCCTGAGCCCGCCCAAGTCCCAACATTTCAGTGTTTCTCGTTTGGCGCTGGAGAGCAGACATTTTCCGACGCCATTTTAATTGCGACGCCATACTTATTGCCATTCCTTGTTTTCCTTTCACAGTTTACTTTTAACATTTGTGCATATATCGGTGAGTTATAATTATATTCGATTTTATTCTATTGCCTTTTTTATTATAAAATTGATTTTTTCTCAAGGACGTATTCTATCCTTGTCTATACTCCGTGTGATAATAGTGATCTGTTTCCGCCTATTTTCAAGGCTATTGAATACTTGGTTTTAAGTATGTATATAATTTTTCAATTTGACTTTTATTAAGAATGAATTAGATAAAGTATGTAGTTACATTGATTATTTAGAAACATTGTATAAGAAGTGGTGTGTTCTGTTCAAAAAATGTGGGAATAAAAATATTAACTACTGTCAGTAAAATTTCGTAGTGCATATTCATGCGACTCGTTTAAATATTTGTAAAGGATTCAATAATATTAAGTATTATTGACGTAATATTTAGCAGCGTAAAACTTTGAATAGTAAAATATTTGCTCTTTAAAGATATTATGCATATTCCACAATCACAATGTATATTTGTAGTTGTAATACATGCATTCAATTTAATTAGATAATAACATAAGCTTATTTAATCAGTAACATACGTAATTCATTGGTCGCTTTTCTCCAGTGAGTAAATTTTCCTCCAAAGACACGCCCACGCTACTCCGATCAGCGAACTCGTGGAAATCGGGTCAAATGGATCTTCCCACTGTTTACATAACAGATATATTTTTGTTTTTCTCCACTTTTTTATTACAACCTAGCTTATTCTACTTGAATTCAAACGAGTTCAAAAGAGGACATTATCATTACGCGATTGTGAAGCTTAGTATGACATGATGAAGCCAAAGAAAGGGCACTAAAATTTTATAAATAAAAGTGAAAATGATATAAAATTCAAGAAAGCATTAGGCTAGTTGTTAACTAAAGTATTGCTTTGTTGCTAAACTGCTAGTTTAAATGAATTTTAAATAATTAATCATGTTAAAATATATATAAATTTAATTTATATATTTATGTTTAATTAATTTACATCAAACTTTATTTCGCATAAGTGTCCAAAATATACGATTTTAATTAATAAAAGTAAAAGATTATGACAGAATTTTAAATTAAAAATATTCTATTTCATCTTTTTTTTTCACACGCCGCAAACGCTTTTCGTCATTAACATGACGTCACTCAAATCGTAAACAATGAAATGTCAGTGACATGGATATTTCTCGCGCTCATCCTTCATAAAACTATTGAAGTACCTATCTTCAAAATCGCTAATATTTTAAGTTCAAAGTTGGTAATTTACATATTTGTTCTAAAATCTATGCAAGTAGATTCTAGGCAAGTATGTGAACAGCCTTCTGTGGCTACCCAACCGATACATTAATTTGTTGTCCCGGGATTCGAAACCAAGACTTCTAGCACAACACGTAGACACGTTCACCACCAACGAAATTTAGCTCAATAGTTTAAAGACAGACCGATCTTTGACTATTAAGTCAAATACTTATTATTATAAATGCTTATTATTCTATTTACAATAAAGTCTTTGGTTTTCATGTTACAACACCTAATGTTTTAAGTTCTGTCATAAATTATAATTATTGATGTTACAATGAATTAAATACGCGTGTTGGGTACCATCCTGTTTCATATAGAGGTATCTGGTAGATCGTAGAAGAGGTGGTATTATTATTGATTATAGGTTACGGTTTATATATTAATATTTTAATTGTTTCAGATATCTGATTCGTGTTTGAAAAATCAATGTCAAAATGTCTGCAACAATAGATGAGAATTGAAAAACAAATACCGGAAACCATAATCGCATGACATCAAGAATGACGAATGCGATTTTCTTGAAGTATTAGGAGCTAAAAGGCTCTCCTCACTTCTCCTGAACTATCAATGCTAAATTACAGGCTTGTTTCAACACATTTCTTGAAGCAGCCGTAGATTGTTGAGACTGTGTGAACTTTATCGACTCTCATCGTACCAGTATGTGCCGGGACCGCGATATGTTCAAGCAGAGTTGTGAGATCATCAAATAGACTGTGGTGTTTGACAGTTTATAACTGTATAGTTAATAGTTTACCCGTCAAAACGGCGTTCGTTCCCGCGCTTCAGTTTCGTTTTATTTCTTTCATTTTGTTTTATATTAAAGGATAAACCATAGCCCGGTTGTTTAGTGATTGGTTGTGGATCATTTGAGAGGGTCTAGCCCGCGTCCGGGCTTTAAAGCGATCCTGGCAAGTCGAAGCAGGGACAACATTTCCAGAATTCTCAACTCCATACTAGGCGCTGCCAGATATTGCATTGTAAGTATCATATTAAAAGTGGATCACCAGAAAAGATTAGGTTATTATAGATTGGCTCATTTAGTGCCGGTTTTTATCTCGTACCAGATACATCAGTGTTGGGTATCATTTAATTTCAGAAACGCATTACGCCCGGTAACTTTTGGAAATTGGGGCTTTAGTTTCGAGTGTAGACTTAGGAAGCAAAGATGGTACTTTTGGAAATTGATCAGGTACTTAATAGGCTGGGGTAAAATATTAGTAGTTTTTACACGACATTTTGGAATTTTCAACATTTAGGTTAAGCTTTATATTCGCTTTGGCTAAACAAGATTATTGGATTTCTGTTTGAAACCATTCAATTTTTAGTTAATCTTCCATTAACCTTGATATTTAATAGACTCTCTATGTAAAATGTCAGCTTAGTACACTTAGAACGCGCTTTAGGGCAGATCAATGAATCTATACACTTATGTACTATTACATTGCTAAACACCTAAACAATCATCCCACAGAACATCTCATAACATATTATAATAACGTTTGTTGAATTCATTAACACCAACATCCACATATGGTAGGGTTTCGGCCAACCATCCGATCGTTCGAGCGACCGTCGCATTGTAATATCAAACGGGTGGCGTGCGCAGTGCTGTGAACAGGACCACGAGGGGACAGAGAGGGAGGATATGGCTGCCCCCGAGTGTGAGCGAGAGGCTCGTAAGCGACGGGAGCGCCGGGATTCAGGCTGTGCTCATGAGCGCAAAGAGAGAAGACCACACAGTGAAGAACGGCTCCCGCCCCCGCCTCCACCGCCGCCGCTGCATGATTACAATAGACTTGAGGTGAATACATGCTCTTGTACATCTGTTTTTGGATTTAATTTAAATAAAATGATGCAATATATCTGCAAGTATAGAATGGCTATTAATCGTATGTAAGAACAGATTAAGAATCAAACCAACAAAAGAAAAAAGTTAGTTTCTTACATATTTTGCCTTTAAATTAGGTTCACATAGATGTGAAAACCTTTGTTATTTGTTAATTTTTTAAAGTTATATTTTTGTTTGCTTAGTTGGTTATTAGACTTATAAAAAATTATCAAAAAATAATTATTTATGGAACATACAATATTTTGTTTTACACAAAAATCTGGTTCCTACTTACTTCTAAAAAAATATCAAAGAATATACCTGTCCCAAAACCAAAGAATTTTCAGATGACGAATCTTATCACAACGACAATGTTCAGAATATAACGTACAGAAGTAAGGTAAAAAAAATTTCAACACAGTGTACAAATAAAATGGTTTTAATCATAAGTGACTGTGTTCCAGTCCGAACGCCGTGCAGAAAGGCTGTCTCGTGCACGCAGACCACAGTTCGGCAAACGTCGGCGCGCGCCTCCCCGTCTTCCGCGACAGCCCAAGGAAAATGACCACCCAGAAGATGCCCGCAGCGGAACACCTCCACATTTCGAATACGTTGTCCAACAAAAACCAGAATGTATGTACACATACAATTTCCTAACGGATTGGATATATTCCAAGTATTTCAATCAGTACTATTTCAGATATTATGTTTAATTTTCGGTGCTAGGAATATTTAAGTACGTGACTCCATCTCATTCGATTTCGTCTTCCATATACATCAAAAGCAAGGGTGAAGTTATATCATGATAGCAAAGCTTCAATATTGCTCAATTCAAAGCGGCAATTTTTAAATTTGTTTTCAATATTCCTTTTCTTTAGCAAAGTCGATTTAAATTTTATAAAACTTATAGAAACCATCTAACTTATTTAAGCAAAGGTTTTTGAAACTATTCTGCAAAAATAATTGTATGGGTAAAGGACGATATTTAAATTTCAGGAGCAGAAATATTTAATCCTATTGCAAAATAAATAATATTGCCGATTAGATACTTTTTAGTCTAATGAACAAAATTATCAAAATTTGTAAAATTCCTCCCTTTTTATGTCGTGAATTAAAAAATCTATATTATCAAATATTAAAACGTATTTTTTATAGTATGTGAAGAAATCCAGAGGTCCCAGACGCAGAATTTCCACCACGAAGAAGCAGAGTTGAGCAGACGTGACGAACGTAGCGTGCCACCGCGTCGCACGCAAGCTAGCCCCGATAGACGACTTGAAAAGATTAACAAGAAGGTATAAGGATCCCACAAAACAAATAAAAATAGAAATCCCACATATTTAATTTCAAGGACGCTTGAGAAAAAACATTGTTAGCCGATGGTCCAGGGTAGGCAAGTTACTATATTGTATCGGCTTTTTTGTAGTTCGTAAAAGTCGTGACGCATTTGATTGTTTTTAATCTTTACGGAGTGGAAGGACTGCTCCTTTGGCTTCCTCTTGGCGTAACTCTTGAAAACTCTGTTATGTTAGATATTGTTAGGTATGGTTAAATATTTGCGGAAAGTTTAAAACATTATTTAAATTTGGTCAAAAAAGTATCTAACGTGACGTAAACCCTAATGGGAAAGTAGTGAGTGAATTCCCGTAACCCCTGGTAGGCCATAGGGCAGACACATTTCTGTATCTGTGTTACTGATCATTTTCTTTACAGGCAAGTAGGTGATCAGCCTTCTGTGCCTACCCAACCGAAGCATTCATTTGTCTCCACGGTATTCGAACCCAGAACCACCGGCACATCACACAGATGCGTAATTTGATATAATTCTTATCATACAGTCATGTATGATAAGAATCTTACCAAATTGTATTGGATCTTAATTTATGATCGCGTGTCTTTTGTCAATAATTTGTTGGAACAATATCATACATCTAAGTCAATAAGTTAACCTTAAATTATTTATGATACTAGGATTAAACATACAGTAAATAATTAAAACATATCTGAAAGTGACGAAAATACACAATCAGTAACATAAACTTTGCATTATACAACAAAAAAATGGCATAAATGTTTTTCTTTAACAGATCGCCGTTCTTAAGAAAACAATTTTAAAATACGAAAACGACTTCGAAGCACAAAATGGACGTGCAATATCTCCTGGCGAACGAATGATAGATGTTCAATACAATCGAATGCTGGAGACATTACGACGCTTGCAAGCAGAAAAGCGATGTATAAAGTCTGATCCTGTAGAGTACGCGCTTAAAATTCAAGCCGCTAAATTGCAAAAGGAAAGAGACGAAAAGCTGGACGCAGCGCTGAACAGTTATAAGCCAATGGGGGACGTCGTAAAGGATATTGAAGAGGTGAGTGTTTAATGATTCACAATTTTGTTAGACCCTAAAATGAACATTACATTTTATATTATTTAATTAAATTGGCATAGTTGTGTAAAAAAGTTATGTCTTACACTTGGCACTGAAATTTTACTGAACCATGAAGAGAATATGATATTATTTTTATTAACAAAATTCATTAATGTCGCTGAATAATTCATTTCATTAATGTTGCTGTTTTATACTGGTGTATTAATGTATCAAATATCACTATCGCATTAAAATATCCCATTACATCGTTTGTCATTGCATCAGTTCGAGTTCCTGTGTTACGTAGTTACGATTTTGGCACTATTTTGTGAAGGGTTTATCAAACTTTAGCCAAGTTTCTCTTATTTATTATTGCCTTGTAATATATTGAGCTGTTGTTTCTAGAAAACCTAGGTATGTTAAATAATATAAGATATAATATTAAGATAGGTCAACATGTTGCTTGCATAATAAATACATTTACATATACATATATTAATTTCAGCCTGTTTAAACGATGGTTGGCAACGCGCCAGCACCCAGCGGTGAAATTATATCGCAGCATCAACATAAACTTTGTAGAACATACTTTATCAACTTTATGTAATGTTCTGTATTTACTCAATAATGTTTCAATTTAAAATACAAGTAGTATACAAGTATGAAAATATGAATTCGTTCTCCGTTTTTTCAACAGAATTCTATCAATCTCGAAGCCTTCGGTGTTGAATTAGTACTCTTATTTTATTTATGAATAATAAGTGTCCCAATGGCAGATATCAAAAACTATTTACATACAATAATTAAACATGATTCTAGCGCATAGAAATGATTTGCTTCAATTCAGAAAAATATTAAAAACCCTACTGAATTTCCTGTATAGTCTCTTCAATCAGGCTGCATTCTTGAATAGCCTTAAACTTAATGAACTCAAAAAAGTGTCATATTGAAATGTCTGAAGATTTGGACGTGACCAAAAGTCGTGACTGATTTTTGAAAATCAAAAAAATATTACCTTTAAATACTCGAGCGCGTCAGATTTTTATACAGACTGTTCAACTTGGTGTCTTCGTCGTCCTAAATGATAATATGACAATTATATAGAGGGATATTATTAATCTGACATTTTGAAAAAATATATATCGCCCTTATGTCACACTTAAATTGTCAATTATTGAATTAATTTAGTTCTCGAGTTTTTCTTAGGATAATTTTTTAAAAATTAATATGAAGGGCTGTCCTCAACGCACCCCACTATATTAAGGGTTCATATATGGTAGGGGTACATTATAGGGTGCAAGGTTTCTCCCCATATGATTTTCTGACGCGCTCGAGTAACGTGCAAAATCTCCGCTTGGGTTTCCCTATTATAATTATAAGTGACCGTGTATGTATTTTATTTCATATAAAATGATTTTTTACTAAAAAGACGCAAAAATAATACGAATCTCAGGCAAGTTTACTTTCATATAACATGTTAATTTCAGTGGATCGAGGGCTGCCGCCAAGCAGCGGGTAGAGCAGCCATACCCGAATCGTCTTGGACATCAGCTCAGATCGCAGCTGAGAAAGCATGTGTACAACGAGCCTTGCTGCGTCTAGAAGCAGCAAGAGGCCGACCAGCAGCTAACACTGCAGAACGTGGGGCTGCTAGACACCTCTATGAGAGATACAGGGCTGTCAAGCGAAATCTACAATCAAGATCGGATACTGTAAGTAGATAGACAATGCCTTTTATTTCGTAAAATCAGATTATGTATATAATAATAGAGCGTTGGTGGTAATAACTTATTAAAACGCTTTCAGATTGGAACTAATGGTGAACTAGCGACAATACACGAGCACGAGACCATGCTATTTACCAGTGTCGATAGTTCCAGTGATTCTCAAGAAAAACCATCTGATTCTTCACAGGTAAAACTTAAGTATTCTTATAAGCCCTAATAATATGGTTTTCAATTTCTTCACAATAACTATAGATAAATACAGATTATTTATAGATACATTAAACTGTTGAGTTATAAAGAATATATTGATTTTAATAAACTATTAAGCTTAACAATGTTAATTTATTGTTTCGGGCATTTAAAACATGGAGCGTGTAGCTCGGAGGTACAGGGTTTGATCGGAAAAAGGAGATTCGGGAGACAGAATAATTGGATGAGTGCCATCAAATTTTCCTCATTAAATTGAAATCGGTTGCTGAAATCACCTATTCAACCTAGTTTAAGAAGTGTTTGCTAGCTCGGCTGTGTGTTTTAATTATTAACTGAAATTTTTTTTTCTGCTTCTTTGGGTAAGGTAGTCTGATATACAATTCTCTAAAGGTTCTGGGAACGAATAACGAGGATACAAAAAATATCGGTTAAGTGTACCCACCCATAATTGATCACTTACTTACCAGTAAAGAAAATCAGGCATGATACAGCGGAAACTTTATTTTGTCTGTTTCACTTTCACATATATACCTAATTTGACTGGTACTTCCAGAACACGAATGAGACTCCCCTTCAGTCACCACCCAGTCGTGATATGATAGAGGAGATGCCATCCTCCACTTCCTCTGCCAAATCAGCTACAAGTGAGGAAACACCCTTAAATGAAGGACTTCACTTCCTCGGACTTGAAGATCTTACCCGAGCCCTCAATGAAGCAAAGATGCAGAAATGCGTAAGATTCACTTAAATTGTTAAAATTTTAGAATACTAATTAAATAACACAAATTTAATGTACGGTTACAAGTTTTATATTCGCGCCAACAAGAATCTAGTGACTTATTATTTTTCAAAATCGACATAACCCTTTTTTAAGGGTTTACAGCAGTCGAGTAAAAAAATAATCCTGCAAAATGACTCGAAAACAAAAAAAAAATCGAAATACATAAATCTTATACTTATTTATTTAAAAAAAATCTATTTTGGTAAAATTATAAATAACATACACGTCAAACGATGCTTTCGCCCAAATTAACTGTACCCTGAAATTTGTGACCATAGGATTAAAGCTGCTCAGTTTACTTTGTTGTCACTAAACAAACATCTAACAATCTCTACTTGCTTTGTTGAAAAAAGAAGTTAGAAAATTTAGTTTTTATTATCGTTCTTGAATTTTACAGGTTCTGCGTCGAACCATCAAAGAATATGAGTTTAACTTCGAAATGCAGAATAGCAGAAAAGTACAACGAGATGACAAGAAAGGAAATGAAGAGGAGTACCAACGGTATAAGGCAATTAAAGCGCGAATTAAATTGTTAAATGCTCTCATTAATAAACAAAAAAGTCTGCAAAATTAACTTTTTAGTTCAGCTTCCAACCTGTAGCGAAAGCGAAAAACAATGTATGTAAATAAATTATCAATTTGCAATATTGCACAGTCAAAAAAAAACTTAAAGGAAAATTAAATATGGGTATGATTGTAGTGGATCAAGGATAGTTTTTAACTATCATATTTATATGCCACATTAGACCTGACATATCGTAATATTGTATTTTTTTTAAATTCGGACAAACTGAGATTTTGTCTAATCTAGTAGCAAATTTAGCTTTTCCATTTCTAGGCGAGAGATCTTTGCTTTGTAAAAGTTTTTACTTTTAATAAATATCTATTTGTTTAAAAATCTAAAGGTAAGAAGTTAACAAAATGCACGTATTTAAAAAAATACAAAGTTTGTCTATTCTATAATGCCAAAACACTCCATTCTTTCTTTCAATCTGTATTGACTGACTATACGAGTATAGTGCTTGTTCCTGAATGATCTGGAATTCCTGAAGTTCATTTTTTTTATGAATCTAAATTGCCACACGACTAACCTTATACGATTAAAGATAATACTAATTAGTTTTTTTTAATAAAAAAATATATACATATAAAATCTGATACAAAAAGAAAGTCTTGCGATTTCTCTTGTAAAATTCTGAGCTTTGGTATTTTTTTACAAAATTCATTAAGATTTGTGACATTTCTAAAAGTATATTGCTAGTTTGCTACATTACGTTTATTCATAAAAATATTTAAATAATAACAATTTTTAATAACTAAGGGAACACTACGTATAGTACAACAATTCATTCACGGAAACCCACCATCTTAAAAATATATAAATTAATAAATTATTAACTGCAACCTTTTAAAAGTAGGTAAACGCTTGATTAAATACTAAATGTTTTCAAATACCTTCCTGTCAACTGAATCGTCATTTAAGACTAGTATTAATTTTAAAAGAGAAAGTGTAGATATTGTAAAATGAGGTCTGAATATATGTAATAATACATATATGTTTTAAATGTACATAAGTTTTTAACCAATACAAAAATATAGTACGAAGAGAACACAGTTCAGAAAAAGTTGATTGTCTACAAAGATGATATACTTACATATACATAGGTACCTTAGACTTAGTACAATAATTCCCTTCCGTGGTCCTTAGGTTAAGAATAAGCAAATGTTAGGCTTGGCAAAAATTATTTCAATATATCTTAAATTATTAACGTGTACTCATAATATATAAGAAATAAACGAAATAACAATATTATATTTTGCTTGTAATCTCAGTTTAAAACGGTTCTAAATAAAAAATACATAATGGCAGTTCTAAGGCTAATTTAGTTTTTTTTATATACGGTTAAAATAGCATTTAATGTAATGCGCGTGATAATAACCTGATTTCTAGGAAAATAATAAAAACATGAACGTCTTATAATTACAAGAAATTTCGATAGATTGTTTATGTTGCCTTATGTAAACAACATACTTGGTAAACAATATAATATTCGGTATTATTGTAGAAAATACCCAAATTTTATTGACGGAAGTCAATGATTTGATAAAAATTTGGTGGTTTTCCGTATCTAATACTTTAAGGGTGTAAACCCTTAAAGTATTAGGTACAAACAGAACATACTACCATTACAAATAATGCAGTTTGTAAAAAAATTGGTGGCGACCTCTCAATTACGTACACGTAAAAATATAATTCAGTTTATAAAAACTTGAATAGTTAGTAAATTGAGAAATTTCTCATTAAAATTCAATACCGTTACAATAAGATACATTTAAGTATATTTATTTACAAAGATCAGAGTTTATCTTGTCATCATTATGGATTCTTGGGTTTCTGATAAGCTACATAGATAACAAGAAATTACTTTGACCGCTCATGCTATATCTTAGTTGATTGTACAAAACAATATGAACTGTTCAATATATGACAGAAATTTTAAAGGTGATTAAAATAATTTTAGTTAAAAATATGATTTTGATTAGGGAATAGTTTAATGATTTTAATATGGATACTGTAGCAACTCAATATTGCTATGAAATTAATTACTGTTACGATCCGTGCTACGTAATACCGTAGCTAAGCTACACTGTAGCAAAACTAACGCTGGAAAACTAGAAACTGAATATGAAAAGCTATTAAGAATGTGGTGATATGGAATTATTCTTTAGATGTATAATTTTTATATATATACTTCTGATAAGTTATTTCCTAGTAGACAACTTATTTGTATTGTTTTTCGTACTTTTAATTGTCACCTCACAGAGGTATACATATTTTGTGTATTATTTGAGGCTGCTTAGTAATAAGTGATTAGCTGTGATTTATTATAAAATCCTTGTATGACAAGAATGTGGCGTAGATTTATTTAGATTCTGTAATGCGTTTGCTTTGTCTTGGACACAAATGAACTTTATTTATAACAACATGACTTGAATTTTTAACGTCAAATCATTATGAATGTCAGTACCTATCTCAAAGTAGTCAATTTGTATTAATCAGTTATGGCTATAAAAGAGACCCATCTCGCCAAAAGCGACAAAGAAAAATACTGTTTTTTAAACTTGAGACTTTAATTAACTGAGATGTATAAGATTTTCAAAACTTTGTTAACATTTAATAATGTATAAAAAGAAAAGGCGACAACAAAAACCTTTTAAAGGTTTACTATTTAATAAGGACAATTTTGTACTTCTTAAGTGAAAATGAATGACGTAAACAGTAAAATGCGTATATTTGTAATTGTAAGAATCGATTTTTCTTCGAATTTAGATTAAGTAAACAACTTGTTTAAATAACACGAATAATAGGCTAGCAGTAGTTTGTAGATTTTTGGCTAATAAACCTTATATGACAGATTAGATTGGTAATAATTTCACTTGTGGAAAATCGTTTCTTACATATATATATTATGTTGATGTAAAAGTATGTACAACCAATCAAAAAACATAAGTTATCACAAATACTTTGAAATCTTATTAATTATAATGTTATGAATAATTAGCGTCTATTATAAATTCATATTATTGGACGTTTTCAATAAAGAATGATTTAACAATTATCTGTTATATTTTATATAATATTATGAATTTCCTTCCCCAAAGTAAAATATTTAAAAAAAAATATTTTTCCTTATTTGCCTTTTTCGGTGAAATTATGATAAAAAGAAGTAGAAGAAGAAGACTTTCAAAGTTTATGTAAAACAAAAATTCGAACTAGGGAAAACTTACTTCGAATGGCAACAGAGGTTGCCTTTCGAAGTTGGCAACAGAACTGTTACCTGTGAAAGTACATGTTAGTGAAACGAACATAAAAATACACCTGCCCCGTGCATGTTGCCGCACGGCTCTCAGTAGGTTTACGTCACTTCAGAGGTCATGGTCGTTAATTTATTACTTTGAATTCATTGATAAGGAAACAAACATGTCCCAATATTATTAATGATTGTTTATAGTTTGTTAGGGGCATATTCTATATCGTGTCGTATTTTTTTTTTTGTTTTTACTTAATCATCTCCGATTTCAAAGAGAACAACAAGTAGTCTAGTATTTTTCATAATTTTATGAAAAGAGATAATGGAATGTCTTGGCGTAACAGACATTTTAAATTTATTTTATGAGTAAATACTAACCTAGCTTTTGTAGTGTTATATGAACGGTGTTCATAACGACACACGTAATAACAACTCCACTCGCTAATACTTAATAGTCAACTGATTATTAACTCATTTATTATCTATTTTTTATCTATAAACACAGTCAGCTCAACTTTAAGTCTACGTTTTATTATTACAAAAATGTATTTTCTTTTCCCATAAATATTAATAAGAAAATATATTAAGGTATTCGATCTAGATATCTGGCATGATATTATATAGAGGCTTATTAGAATAACAACTCTGTAAGTCGACGACAACAGCAGATAATATAATATAAATAGGAAAAATTGGATATTTTGTTTCAGTTGTTGTGTGAATTCACTAAGAATATAATCTTCAAGATGATTATGAAATTGCTCATCATTGCCTGCTTGGCTGTAGGTAGGTGCATATTTTATTAATAACTTAAATAAATAAATAGATATCTACATTTAAAATGGTATAACAATAAAATATTCTCGTAACGTTTCAACAAAATGCTATCTTTTAGCTTATTTTTCATTAGACAATAAAAAGGTGAAATTATGCTGTTCTTATTGATTCGTATATTTGTGTTCCTTTTGTAATAGAGACATGGGTTCGTGGAGGTAAATTAGATTTTTAAACGACTTCAAAAAAAGATCAGGTTCTCAATTCGACGCTAGTGCTTCCCGTGTGGTCCCATTTAAATTTCATCAAATTGTTTATATTTTTCAGCCGTGTTTGGTCATACCTTTGATAAGGAAGATACCAAAGTATTCAAATCCGCTTTTAGAAGAACATGTATAAACAACGGTGTAGAAGACAAAGCTCCCCAAGCTGAAGTAAGTCCTATTCTGCCACAGCCTCAAAACACACACAGCCGCCTTTCTACGTCCATCTTTGAAAAGTGTGGTTTGGTGTCAAAATGCTTTAACTTTGCTATGAAAAATAGATTTTAAAAATGAAATACATAGGTAGGTATATTATATTAAAATAGGTGCAGAGTTACGTTTCTGAATCGTATTTATGATTGAATACTACGACGAGCTACTTTATTTTGCCCAAAGTACGCACTAATTATGGCAAAAAATGTTTACTTTTGAGGGATCATAGTTATACAATACACTGTCGCCTGATATAAGGAATATGGAACAAATTGGTGTATTCAAATCAAAGATATTTAGCGGAGATTAGTAAATAAGTACCTGATTATTTAATCATTTGTTATTTCCTTTGTGTTTTATGATATTTGGGTGTTGTTAATGTTCTATTTTTTTTCTCAAGTAGGTAAGTGACTGTCTTTTTGAGAATAAATTTCTTTAACCTTAACGTCAACTTTCATAAAAGTAAAATCATGTTAAATTATACTTCACTTGACGAACTCGTAGGCCGTAGCTAACCTCCTTGCCAGCGCTCGATTTTGCTTGATGATAGTTACTACTCATAAAATGAAGAATATATTTTAACTTTAAAAGTAACTAACAAATGAATATAATGAAACCATTATTATTACATTTATCTGCCATTTTTTTAATTTAAGGCTGCTCTAGATGCCGTTATAGAGTGCTTCAAGGCTCAAATCGACCCTGACATCATAAGAAATGAAATCGAAGCAGCAAGACCTAAGGGTACTGTAGATGAGGTGTTTAAGAAGTAAGTCTTAACTCTTAACTAACTGGAAATAGCTGAAAATATTCGTAATAACTGGAAAGTTGAAAACTGTCTTTATTTGAAAGCTATCTTTAAATTTAAGTCCTTAGTAATTGAGGAATTGACGTATTTTTAAAAAATGAAGCAGCCTATATACTCCTAAATTTTCGTCTATTTAAGGACTAATATATTTATTATATTATATTTCTATTTTTCAAGACTAATTTAAACGAGTATCGATTAAGTAAAGTACACAAAAAAAAAATCTGTAATACGATTAGGAATGTATTATTTCTTACTATCCAGGTACTGTGACAAGAAACCAGCATTCAAAGCATGCATCAAAACATTGTACGACGGAATTTACCCCTGCCTACACCCCAATATCCGTGGTCACCTTAACTTAGACAAGAACGCCACCGATTCCTTCTTAAACTTCATTTGCCACAACGACGGCGAAAGAATTGCTTGTATGTACTTTATATTTTAAAAAAAGTCAGAATTTTTAGCATTAGTATCTATTTTCAGTTACATTATACCTAATACTAGTAAAAATGTTCCACAGTGGAAACTTAACGTTGAAGTCACAGATATAATCATGAATTAATGTCACATATTTTTTTTAATATTCCAGTATTCATTGCTGAAGGTGGTTCAGAATGTTTCGATGCGAATGAGGCTCAAATGAGACAATGTGTTAGCAACATGGGAAAGGATATCGACGCCACCGACGAAGTCAAAAATATGTCAATCGATGTATGTATTCACAATAAGACAATTTAAAACTTTAGAATTATCCCATTCGGTTGCTTAATCCGCATGGTCTCAGTTAAATGGTGTAAAAGAAAAGTTAATGCTAAAACCGCCACCTGTTGTATACACACACAGCTTTGATAACATGATTTTTAGTTAATGAAGTATTTGTTTATTTGTGAATAAAAGTAACATGTGAGAATTAAAACAAAATGTCTTATTGTGTTTGGTCTGGTTTAATTCTTGGTTTGGTGGCTTACCAGGCTACTTGTATAAGCTCTGGAATGATAGGTAATAATTGATCAATATTTTGTTTATATTTATTACATTGAAAATAAAACATAATTATTTATAACAAATTCGAAGAATTTCAAAATTTGTAACACAAAATATTATGGGTGTAAATTTTCCAGACATTTTGCAAAAGAATAACGGCAGTCACGTCATGCACTGTGACAGCCTTGGAGGGTTGTACCTCCCCTACTCCCAGTAACATGGCTGAGGCTCTCTTCAATTACGTCAAGAACAGCACCCCATGCAAGGACCATGTAAGTAAACAGTTCCCAATTGGGTACATAACCGAGCGTATTTCTGGGTGTCGCTTTTATCTTTTGCCAATTATGATGAAACGTATTATTTATAATGGCTCTTTGTTAGAATCAATCGAAAAAACTTGGTTCTAATATTGTATCTATTTTTGTTGCTATAATTCTGTTCAAAATAATGATTGCCAACAACCCTTAAGATATATCTTATTAGGTCATACTGTTAAATAATTAAATTGATAACAGTATTTCTTTATAAATATATTTTACGCTGAAATGAATTATTTGAAAATTGATTTTAATTAGATAAATAAAAAGTAAGTGTATTGATATTTGAACATGTGATTTATATTGTTTCAGGGTAGTTAAGGAGTAAAGCGAAAATACAAGACGGCAAGATTTAAATTTGTAAATTTATAAAAATGTTTATATTTTTAATCAATTTAATTTAAATTGGAATCTCAGGTTGAAAAAAAAATGTTTGAAAGAAAATAAAGGCCTATTTGTTTATTGTGTCCATTAATCATACAGACGCAGAAATATATTATCTGCTCTATGCCCACTAGGATGCGCTTCCAAAATTCATAAATAACAAAACATAAATTAAGGAAAAATTGTATGAAGTTTTTATAATAAAAATAATGTAAAATATTATTTCGACAGCAATTTTTTCTTCCGAGTTTGCTGGCTATGAATTGCGAAGATAAGCTCTATAAAGCATGTAATAGCTCAGTGAAAGTCATTATAGTCATATAGGAACAATCATTAAGCTGATAACAACTGGATGACCGCCACAAGCACGTGACGTAAAATGGTAAAAAATAATATGCTATTTTTTATTCGTAATCTAGGCAGATACATATAGTCTCGAATAAGGTCTGATATTTATTATTGGATACTTATAGATAGAATAAATTTGGTAAAGGGTTAAAAACCTTGTTAAAAATGACGACATGGCCGTAAGTTTTGACTAATAATAACGTATTTAGCCATTAGGTCGTCGTTTTACTAATAATTATTTACAATAAAATATATAACTTTAGCATTGGCTGACATACTTGTCGAAATAAAGAGCTGCTTTTACTACGGCATCCAAAAAGGCATGCAAACATAGGTGTACTACTGTATCTGTTCCGTTTAATATTTTCTTTTAGCTGATCACATTTCTGTGCATTTGGAAAGCTGAAATTTATTTTTCCTCTTTATTGAACGCAGTATAACTACCCAACTGGCATTGAACGACAAACGCGTGACCAATTTAGATGATGTTATTTGATAAGCCATAGTATTTTTTTACGGTAGTAATACGGTATACCGACACGTGTAAACAATACAAGGGTAAAAAATAATTCCAACACTTCTAAAAGGGTTAAGAGAGAATGTCAAACGTCGACGCAATATTTATTTGAGAGAAAATATCGACGTGTCTCGTACAAGGGTAGACATGATTCATTGGACCAGAAAATGTTAGTTGATTTTTGAGTTTCACAGATGAGCGAAGAAAAAAGTGTATCGGGTTTAAAGGATTTTTAGGTTTAATCTACGAATAATAATATTACATATTATTATTATATTATTACATATATCACATATATTATAATATTACATATATTACATATTATTATTCGTAGGGTTTAACTTACATTTACTCACAACAAATATAATAGAAGGAGCTTTTATCGTGTGGTGAAATGTGGCTAAGATTGACGTTTATAACATACTAAATAAGTTAAAATAAAAATAAAATTAAGGTAAAATTATCATCAAACGTCGATTTATAAAAATGAAATGAATTTTAACAAAGCTTTATGTAAATGGGGTCTTGACAAACAACAGTTACTTTTTATCCTTACTCTACGAGACGAAAACAAGGCCATTACATGGTTATTAACATATTTTTTATTATTACATTTGATAGATAAATATTTTTGAGTAAATATTTCAACAAGGCTTAAATGTCTTAATTAATTAAATACAAGTGACATTGAAGATAATTAAAAACCCGAGACAATCTAACCACACAAAAGAATACTTCTAATAAACAGATGAAAAGATCTCACAAATTCTAGTTAAGACTCATATTGATCAGCATTCAAACCTGTGTATTCGTTTAGGAACGATACCACGTACAGTCATATAGACATATAGACGCACAAACGTCAAAATTATAACATCCCTCTATTTGCACCGGTGGTTAAAAGTAGAAATCGTTCATAAGGACATGCTACATAATTAGCTTATACAAAGCATAAGCTAAAAAAATTATGTTAAAAAGTTGTGCTCGAGTTCCCAACTTTATAATTCAATTACCTCCAGCTGGTTATATCCAGTCAGTATCGCCTTTTAAAACCTTACCTTCGATATTTATTTGCCATACTTTTAAAAGCTTAATGTATTTTAAAAGAGTGATATTTTTAGAAGTGAATATTATTTTAACCTTAGCTCAGTTGAATGCCTATCATAATAATCCGATGCATGTTACACCCATAGATATAGGATGTTTCTATGTATGTTGCGTAGCGAAAATATTCTAAACCTAAGGTGACCAATTTAGCTGGTTAATTACCTTACAATTTCTCTTAAAAAGATGGGTTGATTCTCAAAGAAAAGTATTATTTTATAAAAAAAATTTGAAATAGATACAAAAATGTGTGACCTTTTGCTCCATCAAGAGATGACACGATTTCGCACTCACAAGTTGGTTAGAAATTTGTACGTATTAGATTTGCACATGCAGGATTTGTGTATATCAAACGTCCTTTAATATTTACAACTAATTGTTTAAATTATCTATATTTTATTTTTATGTAAATCTTTATGGTACGTTTTTCTGGTATATCTTAATAAGCCTGGAATCAACAGGTTGTTAGGTATAAAATAAATCTCTTGATATGGCAATTTTTGTGAAAAATTTATAATCACATACAGAATACATTTTGAATTCAACTGTGTAATATAAGAAATAAATATAAAATACAAATATTTAAATGCAAATAAACATTTTTCCCCTATATTATTCTTGACCACTGCCTAATATCCGAAAGATTGGGACAGGAAAGCCTAAACTGAAGTGAAGTTTTCTCATTAATTTGATTACGTCGATCTCAGGGTCCGACCCGTGTCACAAGTTACTTCATTAGTTACGCAACTCGCTGAAAGTACTATGAAATTGTGTTTTGTAAGATACGAATTATACAAATTATAGTGACACGAATCTATCAAATCTTTTCAAAATAATAAAAACACGAGATTACTGAATTTTAAACGGATTGTAATAAAGTAATTTTTTAAAGATTTAAGATCTCATTCTCCATCAGTTCAGCTTTCAAAAGAAAGAAAAACGCACAATCAGTCCATTCGTTTAGGAGCTATGCCACACAGACGCTCAGACACGTCATACCACCCACAACATAACACCTATGTTTTTGCATTGGAGGTTAAAATATATTAAAGTGTCTATGCTTTTCTGAAGTTATGGATTTTCTCTTGAGCCGTCTCTAAGCTATGTTATCTTTTCTGTGCAATACGGGTGGAAATCCCCGTCGTTATTTATTAAATGAAACAATACTAAATTCAGAATACACACAACATTTCTAGAGAAATGCGAAATAGAATCGTTATAACACCTCGCTTTGACATCTGAGTGCTTTCGAAACACATTGAGGTTCTGATATGTAAATAAAACGAATCATAAAATTAGAATTTAAAATCAAAATTCAGTTTCAGAGGTGTTTTTGTGGAGCGGGGTTGCAGGCCACAGCGCGCATAACTTACGAATATTTATGTTGGCAATGCCACTAGCAGGCTTACGGTATTTTCGAGTAAGTTCGCTTACAATGTACAATTTAATATTTTGTAAATGAAGAAATGATTTAGAGATACTGCTCTCTAAGCTACATCTATAATATGATGATGTCTGCGGCTTCATCTGTGTCAAATCAGGCTAACAAGATTTGTTCTTATAATTAAAACACAATTCCTATGGCTCAGCGACTCAAAATGGATCTTGGCCTCCGAATCGAGAATCCTTCAGCTTAGTCTGTCCTGCGCCTCGTCTTGCTATTAAAGGATAAAACAACTTTTATATTTTTAATATTAGCCAGAATCTATATATTTATTTTCAGTGATTTTAGAACTCAATTGAGATATTATTATGTTTTGATAGTCTATATTGATTTATATCTTTACACATACACTATTTATAGCTTTTTAGGAAACAACCACCACGGACATATACAAAAATTTCCATGAAAATTATCCCAGCTATCTAATACATGCATGCATGTATAATGATGACAAAAATTAGGTAATTTTATGTATGATAAGGTGTTTAAAGACCATCGATATAAACACATTTGTGAAGAGATGGTCAGAGACGAGAATGAAATATTAAGCAAACGAGAAAGTTTGAAATCCTCGCAACTGTAAGTTTCTCAACAAAATATTTGGTCAGTGAATTAACTGGATCGGAGTAATTTTCGTGGGAGCTTCCAAAAAGCTCAGTGAAAGGAGATGTAGCAGTGTTGAAATTAACGTTTAAGGGCTTACGGTATAAAAGCCCGAAAGCTGCGTTGGTGACAAGCAACTTAATTAACTTCATATAAATACAATAGCTTTAATAACTTTATACTAAATAAGGTAAGTGCGAGGTAAAATGTAAATTTAATTAAAAGTTTGGAATATACACTCCAGTTTTAGATTGTGTTAGAGATCACTTATCTAAACCAAAGAGGCAATGAAAATAAGAGTACCTACGTATGAGATTTTTTTATAAATTATGTAGTCCGTTGGCTGTTAATCTAATTTTTAAAATTTATAGTTTTGAACATTATTTTTTAGTAATATTTACTAAATGTGACAAAAATGCCACTTATAAAAATATTATAATAGCTAGTAACTGAAGAAAATGTTATTAGAATGTATCTACTTATTTTTATGAATTTTTACGTAGAAACGACGTCTAGTAACATTGCAGATGACTTCAATATTACTTCAGTACAATGCATTATTTATGTATATTTGATATAATTGTCTAATGACTATGTAAATAGAAGGAAGTAAAAGAGTACAATGAAGACGTTAAAAGGTTCATAATTCTGTTACTTAATAAGTAGGTACACAAATGTTAACGATCGCCACTGCTCCCAGCATATAACCTGAGTCATTATTCTTCGGCACGTACAACCCTAACAGGGTGTGGGAGGCTTAGGGATTCTACTTGTAAATTTTAAAAAAAATAGTATTCTGTAATTTATGGACATAATTGAGATTATAAATCTTGTATGTTAATTCTCTTAACTTGCAATTAGATATATAACGTACCTACGGGGTTTTGTTCAATATTATAATGTATTTAACTTACTTTAGTTTTTAATAAGAGACTATTTTGTCTGTTAAAAGGTTTTGACGTCCTTTAAACTACGATCTAAGTATGTCATTAATTTTAAAAATGCATCGTAGTAACTTCGACCACCTCCATGGCTAAGTAACCACTTAGTCTATATATAGTACGAATAAACCCATTCATCTGCATATTGTGCCGAAGAGCCTGGGTTCAAATTCCGGGCAAACAGATAAATGGTTGGGTGGGCACAGACAGCTGATTACCTTTCTTCAAAAATTATAAGTAAATATGAGGCAGACATATTTCGGCATCCGAAATATGTCTGCCCCATACTACAACTACATGAATTCAAATAAACAGTATCTTTGCAGGGAAAGTGCTTTATTAATATATTTTTTATTCTAAGAGACATTTATTATATAAAAAAATCTTTATCTTTATATCTTCTGTGGAAGTATTCCCTTGGGGTTGCGAGTCGATCTACAGGTCAAAGATACGTATTTAAGTACTTAAGACCTATATGTCATCTACAAACCGCTTATCGCGAAACACGACGCGGACTTAATATAAGATATAGCTTCAAACGCCTACTAAAATTAAAATTATTTTTCTGTAATACAAATCTGAATTTCATAAATCTTGAACTTCTAAAGTAAGAGTCGTCAGTCAAAGTAGTTTCTTAACAAATGACAATATTTCAGCTTTGAATGTTAACTTCGTAGACTGTTGTAGCAGCGAGCGTCGTATTTAACTTTTTTGTTAAGCTTAAAACTTTTAACAATGTCAAATAGACGTACCTATCTGATGTAATAAAAGATTGTTTTAATCAGATGTATTATGTATTTTCAATCGTTTACCAATGTTTTCAAAAAAACTTTACACTTAAAACGGAAATCCCTGCGATGTATTGTTTCAGGGATGAATTAGTTAAAATAAATCCATAACATACGTTAAACAATAATAATTACATAAGCTTTTGCTACTTTTTTTATAGTTGAGGATTATTTAAATGTCTTCACTTACGTTAATAATGCTATACATGATATATTATACTTGTCTATGTATTTAAATAATTTTTTTAGTTATTTTTTATTTATTTTGTTATAACACAAAATTTATTTAAAATTATTACAAATATAACATAAAATAACGAAGAATATAATACAACATAACAATTTGAAATAGAAAATACTTTAAATAAATTAGTTTTTATTATATTACAAAATATTTTCATTAGCAAATATTTGGGGAGCATATTTTAATAGGTTTTCATTCACGTAATTTCGTAGGTACGGCAATAAATCGTAGATTTAAAGAACACATACTTGTAATCTAATAGTTCTTTGCCAAATGCATTTCGATTTAAAAGCGACTTCCTGGTCCTACTAATGTGACTCGGTTTTACAGTAAGACAAGCAATAAATTCTTATTGAACAAAGCATGGTTTTTCTATTCTTTAGTCTACGTATTGCGAGTATTTCTTATCCTAGTTAAACATTTTTTTTTACAACGAACAAAGTACTTGACAAAAAAAGTGAGCCTTGCTTTGTTATCTATTATAAAACAAAGTCGAGTTTTGTAAGAACGGCTGGACCTTTTTTAATAATTTTGTTGGATTCGTCTCTGTCCCGAATAGCAGAAAAGCTATCAAAACATAAAACCTCACGAAAAAGTGTTAATGAAGAAATATCGTTTCATAATCCATTTTTATGGAATGGAGTTTTAGGCGATACGTGATATTATTAGGAATTTTGAAGCGATACAAAGTTCGCGGTGTCAGCTAGTTAGAAATAAATAAGAAAATTAAATTCTACCAGCTTTTATATAGGAATTCCTCGTAGCCGCATCCAATACTTTTTTTGTCTATTTATTGCAAACAAAAATGCAAGTCATTTATTCATCGTCCTTTTATAGTATCCATTATACATTGCCTAATAATAATAAATGACAGCCTCCTTGGTCTAGTGGTATGCACGTAAGCGTTACAACCGAGGGTTCGATTCCCGGTGGAGATAAAAAAAACTCGGTCTGGCAGGACATAGAAAGCTGATCACCTACTTGCCCCTAAAAAAAATCGATCAGTGAAACAGATGTGAAATGCATCTGCCCCATACCCCACTTGAGGACACGGGACTTCACTACCAAATAATAATAAATGAAATAAAAACATTGTATTCATTGACTAAAAGTAGGTAAATATAAATTAATTCCTTTATGATAGCTACACTTAGTTGTTTTTACGACTGAATAAACGACAAACAGAGGTCTAATTCATAATATTAATGCGGGTGACGTGCGGACATCAGAAGTCGCGGCACGTTATAGGCATTCCGCTAAAATCACTTCGCCATCTCCCTCAGTACTGACAGTGACGCATCGTTGAGATTATTTAACATTCATCTAATAGAATTTCTCAAGGAAAGTTGTATAATTTTCTCATGATTCTATTACTTACATCCAAACTACACAACAAACACACTACAACTTAATATCAATTCTAAGAGACGGCTTATGTATGCAATATTGCATAGTTTTATGATATTTTGATTACAATTGGTTGTGAATTATTAATAAAGATGTCCGAAGAACTATCTCCAGAGCAGAACTTCTTTCATTTAGTCACACAGTGGAAATTCAATGTGTATATGTGTGTCGTATGATTGAACGCCAGGGCATCAAAAAAATTTCGTAACGCACGCTGATAGCTTATGTATTAAATGTATTTAATAAACTATCTTACTATATGTCGCACACGGATTCAAGTTTTTGTTTAATATTTGAGTTTAAAACCCACATAAATATTTTTTTGTTTTATCATTTTTCTTAACAATCAAATTATGCATTGTATGTAAAGTGAAACCCGAAACCTGTGTAGCATACGTCCCATTTTATGTGTTTCACAGATGCTATGCATTACTAACATTATTATGTTTCCCCGGGCATCAAACTTAAAACTTTAGAACAATGCACATTAAACGTTAGCTGAATGTGCAACATTGCAACGGAGGCAGGAGTGCTATGTGTGGAGGCGGTCAATTTGATAGACATTATTATACTCGTATTTGTTGATGTAGTCAAGTTTCATTGAAGCGAAATAAAAATAAGTAGTACTTAAAGAAGTTATCAATAAAACTTGCTAACGAGCAGTTTATTTTACTGCAGCGTTCAATGAATTGAAAATATTAATTGCGAACGAACTGCCACTTCAGTTTTTACGGTGGCGTAATAGTTGTTAATAGTTGAAATTGACGTAAATCTTCTACATTTCTATTGAAATGTTAAAATTATTTTACAGCACGTTTTCTACAGTCTAGACAAGTCCTAGGCAATAAGATTTTATTCATGTACTTGGTTCTGAAAATTTCAGACAGAATTTTTTAGGAACTGAAATCGAGCCGTAACTTATCTGAGTATATTTTCTTCTATAGCCATAATATAATTATAAGAAAACTCAAATAACAGAAACCGTATTTAAAGAAAGTCTCAGTGAGAGGCTTTCGTTTAGCACGTGTTATATTTAATTTATTTTATCAAATACGGTACTACCTCGAAGGTAGTAAAGAGAATTTAAAGTTTAAATTTTCCATTTGAAATATATAGCTCGTTGGCTTGAAATTACTTCTGACTCGATTTATTGAGTAAACGTTAAAATCACTTAACGAATAACTTGGAATAAGTGGAGTAACTTAAGATTCTGCAAAAAGTAAAATACTATATTGCTATTATAAATGCGCAAGTGTGGATCCAAATGGCTATTTCTTACAGAATGGAGGCAGAAAGGCTGAAAGGATTTGAATGAAATTTGGCACAGAGATAGATTCTCTAGTCTTAAATACCAGAATTAATGTATCTCTGAAATTATACAGCCGTGATAGCTTTAACGTGAACGAGTCGCGGGAGACAGCTTGAAATAGTTACAAAGTTATAGAAATTGTAACAGTGTTATTCCAACATAACCCTCCACATAAGCAATCATACCGTGGAGTGGTATGCGTAATATGCATTTCCTTACTAAAGGCTTTGATCGTTCCAAATCAAATCATGCGAAAGATACTTAAAGCGTTCAAGTCCATTGTTTCGTGAAGCAATCGTGAGTCTAATGTTATGACCGCGTGTGTACGCATGGAGTGGATGAGGGGATCGTGGTCGGCTCGAGTTTAATTAATCTGGATTTGATGAGGGATTAAGTTTGTGCGACGCGTGACGGATCGGGAGATCTACTCCCGTCCCGTCTACTGTGGTTTAAAACAGATTTACCTCTCATTTCGCTTCTGCTCAATTTGTACACACGCTCAAGGCGTAATTAGACCATAGCATTCCTGATCCTACCTAATATTATAACGAGAGAATTGTTAGGCCTTACGTTTAATCATTATGCATAGTAATATAATAGATAGACAATTTAATAAATATTTAATTAGGCGCGTATATCTGTCACAAATTTACAAACATCTAAATATTATTACAATTTTCCGTGTCCATGCGCGCGAATCGTGGGGAATTTTTTTAAATATTTAATTTGCATGAGCCTAATTTTAATATCACACATAATAATGCGAAGATTAAGGTCTATTGTTTCATTTGACTTTTATCTATGGATATGCAATGAATAAAATATAAATGTGAACTATGCTTGATAAGTTGTGATTCTTAGAGAGAGGCATAGAGTTATGGACCTAAGGTAGAAGAAATTTGAAAGAAAAGTGTATAATATAAATAAATAATTAATTAAATAAATAATTGGGAAAACTCACATACATATTGCTCTGATTCCAAAGTAAGTAGCAGAAGCACTCTATTGAGTGCTTTATGCTTTAGTAATATTATTATATTATATTAAATTCTAATTAATTTTTTAATTTAATACAAAAAGAAAATTATTCAATGAAATAAGAATCACTATTGACCCTAACTTAATACTTTTATTAATTTTTAATTTCTTCGCGTTTTTTAACTGGCCGTTAAGTCTGAAATATATTTTTATGAAAGACTGCTGTTTACAAAAAATTACTCATATATATATTAAATTATTTTATAAAAAATTTTGTTTTACGATTTTTAAAGTCAGCTTTCTAGTAAAGTAAAATGTAATAGCGTAGCTAAAGTTACATTATTTCTCTATTTTCATTAAATATAATTGTTTTTATAAACTGGTTTGAACTACCACCCATTTTCAATAAAGTATATATTTTAAGAAAAACTTTGTACAAAGATTAACAACCACTCGCGATGGAGTGTACGTAATACAATCAAAACTTTTGATGAATTTTACCAGAATTGCCCTTGTTTCCTTTTCATGGGAGTCAAATAATAACATCTGCTTTGTACGCTTTTGAATTTTTTCTAACCACATATAACGTTGAAAATGCTCCTATTATCTATAATGGCCGTACATTCATCTGCCTAGAACTAGGTTAAATAGAGACTAGTATGCTATCCCGAGATGCTACAGCATACATGCTTTAGATGTTGCCATGTTGCGTGGCTGTTAAAAGATACTGCAATTTTATCAATGAATGCCTAGTAAATAAACTTATTTTTATATTTAAAATTAAAATACTTATATGGATTGTGATATATCAGTATTTAAATTGATACTAGTGGACCCCGCGAAGTTTGTATCGCTTCAGAGTGCCGAATAATGTGTCACCTAAAGCGTCATTCCATAGAAAATGTATGAGGAAACGATTTTGCAATAAAATAATATTGTGACAAGATGGTGGTGGTGGTGTTGTGTGTGTAAGATGTAAGCTATCCTATCTTTCAAGTTGAATCAAACTGCACACGGTGTGCAAATTTGATTAAAATCGATTAAGTAGTTAGTAGACAAACAACGTGACACGTAATTTATATATTAAGATATAGTGCGGTCAAGTCATAACTCAGTTAGTTATTGATGACAGTAATAGAGAAATCAATCTCCATTTCAGTTTCGCTACTCTCATCTCTCAGAATAATGAATATCGTGAAATTGTAGGTTCGTTCACAGAACTACAGCGTGCGTGGAACTATATTAAGCCGAAGGTTTTCGTAGTGACAAGCTATATCCATTAATTGAGCGAACGAGTGATTTATGGTGAACGTGAGCGATGCAGCGGTTGCGGGCGCGGGTAACAATGAATCACGGATCTTTCTCGAAATGCCACATGAACGTATTTTCATACGTCGCAAGGGCTCATCCCTGGATCAACGTGAAGAATTTATTGAGACTGTTTACGTGAGTGAAGCGAACGACGTTTATAACAACATTCAAATGTCTCTACTTCCCGATTCTCCCCACGATTGTATTGTTACACACGTCACACGAGTCATGCAGCGTTTATACAATGTGCAACTTCAGAGTTCAGCGTTATTTAAAAAAAGATTCCGCATTACTTTGGTTTATTGATCCGCAGTTACCATAATACCTTAACCATAACTTTACTATGAAAGTTTTCAATAGATTTATTACTATTTGAAAGCTGTCAATCCCATAGTCGCATAGCGGCCAAGTAAGTGTGAGCGTAACCACTGGGGACGCTTAAGATTTTTATCCAAATGTTTAACGCAGACGCTATAGAAAAATACGTTACCAGACTTGTGGTAGATCTACAGTTACCTGTAGCGGCTCATAGTTTAAAATGATAACGCTGATGGTAAATACTAAGTGAAGACATCTAAGAATATTGGCTGTTATATTTTACTAATGTCTTAAGCGAACATATTCTGATGGTTACATAATTCTAAAATAATGATAATCTTCTTGTTTATTAACAATACCAATTAAATAAACATAGATTCTGCCGTAATGTTCAGTTTTTAAATATATTTTATTTACCTGCTCATATCAGAGGTTAAGAAGATTCCTCGTAAAATTTTATGATACTAAGGACGTGTATTGAACGAAACCCAAAGTAACTAAGTCTTGAAACTCTAACCCTCATAAAATATTACATACAACTAGTATCGTAAAATTGGTATATGTTTATATGAAACCCTGTGATGTTGCAAAAAGCTGGGATATGGGATGACAAATACATTTCTGTGTTTATTATAGGTACTTATCAATTTCAACCACGATATTCTCTAAACACATTTAATCAACCAGTGCATAAACAATAGAGCTAATATATACCGCTATTTTCTAGCGCCAAGTCAGGCAAGAAACAGATATTTTTTTTTAAAGTAAGAGGCAAACAGGCACTTATTATTCAGTGCTGACCGCTGTCAATGGACACTCATAACGCCAGTCGGTCTGCAGGCGCGTTGCTGAGCTTTTAAAGAGTTGTATCTAGGTACGCTGTTTTCTTGATAGTAAATTTCTGCGTACTCTATGCAAGATATGTCTCTAATAATACTGCATAATGATATTTTGATTATGTTCCAACAGTAACTTGTAATCCGCAATTAATCAACGTTGAACCCACCGCTAAAAGCAACAGGGGCGGCATTGCTAACTTATAGTATTAGGAGGACGGTAAGAATTGAGTTAGCTTGTATATTCTCAACACGTTCATTCGCCTTCATTCACGCGACTCTAACGGCGTAGATAATAGAGACTTACTGCGCACTTACTTCGCCATACCTAAAGTAATAACTCGTCCTGAGTAGTTCCCACAAGAGCGTGGCGCTTACATGGAATGCCTTCTACGATACATAAAAAGAAAAGCTATCAGTATATGAGACTCCAATATTCGGAGCTAAACGAGAACACGACAGCTATTACAAAACCTTAACCTACGAGTATTTTAGGTCTAAATATCTATCCCAAACGTAGTTTAGCATTTATTTAATGTTTTAAGGCTCCATGACTTGAAAACTTTCCTATGGGAACCCATTTTTCCGGAATAAAATCTGCATTTCTGCCATTCTGGCGTTGTTGAATAAAGTACATATTTTTTGTAGTTTATGTACTGTTTATTATATTATACTTATCTTAAGTATAACATTAAATATTGTTCAAGGAATTTTGTTGTTTTAATAGAACCGTGTTCTAGACAACAATTGCAGCTGTCGGACACATTCGATACCCAGTAATGTAGGATATTAGATTTGTGGATTAAATTTTAGACCTCAAAGTATATCGTAAGACACGAATGTCATTGCATATAAATTATACTCAAACCAAATGTTATTGTTTGACTTTTTATTTATTTTTTACATTATAATTCTATATTATAAATTTCTACGTGAGTTTTATGTACGATTAATAACGCGTAAAGCTTAAAGGACTCTGTGGTTAAACATTTGTGGTTTGGAATGTCTATTTTGAAAAGTTTCAAGTAAAGTTATAGTAAGAATTTAACCACAAGTGGAAAGTTACATAGAAATATCCACTGAACCATCAGCATCATACATTGTATACGAATGAAATATTTTGTTTGTTTGTATTATTTTCTCTGATGTCATTTTTCTGCCTGGTTAAATACCGCACATGAAAATATTGCTTTAAAATTCTGAATGCTTGACATAAAAATAGGTCGACAGCGTGTCATTGATGTCACGTAGGTATTTAATATATTTCCTGCTGTTAAATCTTAGTATTAAATTAATATAATACTTGTCTGTTATGGATATTACTAACTGCCTATAACGATATTTCAGCGGCCAGACATTACTAATTAACAATGCTTCACCTTACGCGTGTCTCAAATGCTGTCACTGTCTCGCTAATGTAAAATTATTCTTGCAAGAACTGGACAAAACAAGTTAAACAACGATTAAAGTGGGCGTTGTTTTTAAATTTTCGGTATTTTTTAAATATCGAATTCTTCATTTAGAAATTTAAAAAACTACAGATATTTATACTAAATACTTAAGCACCACAGAACACGAATAAGAATAAAAGTAGTCCAGGCATAGTCTTTTAGCTAACATTTTTTTTGAAATTAGAATTTTTTTTTAGCCTCATTTAAATAACTAATTATTTGGTTTTAATATATTTTTTCTCTAACTTAAGTTCATACGAATGAACTGCCTGCATTTCTCACGTGCTATCGTTTTGTTCTGATTTCAAATCTCGGGAATCAATTAAATGTTTCCATTAGAAAGGCTGACGGACTGAAAATAAAATTATCAGTGAAAAAGAAGCAGGAATATGTATTCCTCATGGCCCACTAGAGGTACCGGATTTCACTTCTCTTCACCCTAAATCCAACAAAATATGTTTTTTTTTATTTTATGAAAATTGAATTGAAATTAAACATGTAACTGGGTAGGATTTAGAGCTGACACGAGGCCCATATAGAATGCAGTAAGAGCTGCTAAAGCTACCGCAACTGCAAATTCAGAAGTGATGAATGACTTCCCGGTAGCGTTGAATTAATACCGCCAAGAGATAAAAGATGTTATTATACACGAAGCTTTCGAGCGAATGCTTGGTTTTTATGTAAGAAAATGTAAACATTCACAAATTTTATTTAATTTTATTTATTAAATATTTTTTGAATATAAATAAAATTCAGTTTATTCATGCTCTGAAACAGCTAATATATTTGACCAGAATTTTACTGGTAGTTCAAGCGTAGGTGTATTACGAGAGGTATTTTCTAGGCTCTAATCCCGGAAAATTAATGTTTCGATTTTAGAGAAAATAATAATTTTCCACGATTTCATTATCACTACTCTATAGAACGCAAATGCACGAGCACAAAGTATAATTAGGTACGAGGAAGTTGTTTAGATTACATGCCAATCATAGTTTTATCTATGTTGGAAGCAATTTTCTTTATTCTGATAATGATCGCATAGGAACTTATTGTGTGCTACATGTGAGCCCTGGCGTCGTGCCATACATCAAGATTTTCATCTCTATATAAGGCATACTCGCAACAAAACATTTGCAATTTATTTTTAGATATAAAAGTATAATTATTCTGGCTTGCTATAAAAATCTTTAAAAGAAGTTATTAGACGGAATATAAATATTGTATAGTATACTATATAGCTGTTTATAAACAGCAAGAATTCTATATAATCGAACTCATCGCAAATAACATAGCCATTAAAAAGGTATTGCATTCCAAAAACCATTCATTGGCCGTGCATTACCATAATATATGAACTTCTTAGTTAATTTAAGATCTAATTAATTTTTACTACTTATAACATTGTGACTAAACAAGGTGAAGTAAGGTGAATGCAGTGCAGTGTGAGGTGAGCCTGCAAGTAAATTCAACTGTTAACATTTACAGACGCGTCATAGAAGTTGTAACTACACAACCTAAGATCAAATACCCTTATATTTGAACTAAGGAAATTTCGAGTATATCGTAATATTCATAACATGTGAAGGTACATTGAATTCGCCTACTGAATACTAAAACGAGTGCCTATTCGTATTGTATCCGAATGTTCGCGTGACGACAAAGTACGTGTCTTATACTTGGCATAATCCCAAATTGCTGTGAAAAGGTAACCAGTCATAACTCCTTATTTGCATTTTATTTACCGTGACGTAAACAAACTGTATATTTCACGCTGTTTTTGTCGTTTTAGCTGTATTTTTTTACTTAAACTAAGTTGTTTAAGGTTTTTGGGTTCATTTTGACTCATAATAATGCATGGACGCCAAACAGATTTTGATGCGAGTTTTTAGGGAAGCATCGAGATAGTTTTATCGGGTATTTCTCTTTTGAATAAAAAGAATTGTAAAAAAGAAAAACTCACTTTAATTATGCAGTTACATGTGTATAATTAAATTGTTAATACGAAGTAGCTATAACGACGCATTCAAAAAATATTTAAGCCTAATTTTATATATATTATTAATTCTTTTTTTTTGTAACTGTATGTAGATATCTCATATATTTCAGCGCAATCGTTCAGTCGTATCGTCTAGTAGTTACCTGTACATGATTTAATATCATTAGAAAATGAAAAGTTTATTTTATTTAAACAAACACGGTTTCGTTTAATTCTTCCTAATAACGAATAATATTTTGTAAGATAAATCACGGTCACTTCTCACGGCGGCAGTTTTACGTTAATTGGTGTCTAGATGACAGATTACGGCCTGAATAGCTGTGACGTAATTGACAGTCCAATCTGATGGATATACAGGCCCCAAATTTGCCTCAAGCCTCCTTGTTAATACAAAACCAAATATATTAATTGTAGTAGTTGCGACGCGTTTGAATTAACTATTAGATAAGTTCTTTTCTCACTTTAGTTATACAATTCCTTAATGGTTTGCATTATATACTTTAAATCTGAAGATATAAGAAACAGACTCACGATCAAATTATATTATGAAAATGCACTTGTCTTTCGTCCAACATTTAAAACATAACTAAAATCGTAAAATTCAAAAGAATGTTAAAGAGTTTTATGCTTTATTTAGGACTTAAACCAAAAAATTAACTTAAATTATTGTTTGTTTTATTTATAACCCTATCAATTATTTCTGTATAAATAATAGACTTACGAATGTAAGATTTATGTAATAAGAAAAAATATTATTCAAAAAAAAAATTATCTTTGGAGCTTTATGTTAATATTTAGTTTCAAAAACTTTTACATAAAATTGTTACAATTCAGCAAACGAACGAGTAAACCCTATTTAAGTTGTTTGCTTTTTATCTTAATTAATTTGGTTGGAAAATGGAAAAATGCTTTAGTGGTATATTAATAAACCTCATGAAACAAATTAATTAAAATAAAGCCAGTTTTTATTAGCTTAAAATTATCATAAATCCATGTTTTTTTATTTTAATTATGTTACTATAGTAGAACGGAACAGAACGGAAACTTGTATTTATATTTTGTGATATATTATATGTTATAGAAATAAATTATATTATTATTTAATAGTCCTCGATCTACAAAATATTGAAATCATATTCCATTTACCTGTTTTATCTAGTCAGGGGGTTTCCTAAAATATAATCGTAATGTCATTTTTTACAGGCCAATAAAGCTCGGACAACATTTACGGAGACAATGACATAAAATAGGCATAAAATCGCGGCGCCGAAAATTTTTATGACTTTGCATTCATAAGCCATGAAGGCAAGAATGATTGGGCATAATATTTCTCTTAAACGAGGAATAATGCCGAGATGTAATAAGTAACTATTTGCAATACGATGCAATTCATATTAAATGTATGGTTGTGAAATTGGCAAATGAGGTGAGATTTTTAACAATATTATGTTATAATGCAAAATATACTTTTTCAAAAGATATTATTATATTTTTATACGGTGATATATAAATCATTATACTAAGAATATTATTACTATAATTCGATCCAACGGCTTTAATGAATGAGCCTTTTGTTTTTTGTATTTATATTATATTTAATTATTCTCACTTTTTATACTATAATATCTTCCTAATATACAAAATAAATATTATATGTGTATGTTTATATATAAAACGAAGACTGGTTGCTTTAAAGTAATTTATAACATGAAAACGACTTAAACAATTTCAATCATTTTTGTTATATTTTGTTTATCTCTTCTCCAATTAGTAATTATTACAATCAAAATATGAATCACTATCAAAATTCACAAAAAAATACAAAGAAAAACCTTACTTATACATTTTATATGCAACGATGTTTTTGTTGACAAACGACATATTTTATTAGCATACAATTAATAAATTTAATAGTTCATTAAATTTTAATAATATATCTACGTTAAAAATATTTCAATTCATAACACAAGCTTGACAAAAAAGTTTCAATTTACACTTTTACTCAATTTATAAATATGTATATACATTATATTATATCAAATGAAACTTTTAAAGTTTAAAATTAAATTGCGTATAGTGTGTGCGTAGGTATCCATGCAGAATGTTAATTACGCAAAACAGTAAGCATGAATTTTCCTGATAAAACAATAGGTGCAGAGAAAGACTATTTACGAATAAAATTTATTATAAAATAATATAATTTAAATGTTAAATAGAGCAATGTAATAAAAATTTCGATATATTACGAATATGCAAACGCTTTTCAAACTTTTTAACATTTAGGTACGTTCAACTGAAATATGAAAATAAATTAAACTACCTACTAATAACATATGCTTGTATTGTTCACAAAGATGTAATTTCATCTCCGCTGCATTTGGCTTTGTTAAACTTAACTCTCCGACGAGGCTTTATTTGAGGGATTCTGAGGGTCCAGTACCCATTACGTGAATTTTAGTCCTTAGTCTCATTTCTACATAATAGTCCTTGTTCACTAGGACTTTGGGTAGATACATTTCACTGTCTGTATTCTTCGGTATGGCAACGGTTATTCAGATCAGTTCGGTCGGCTGATGTCGTGAACACTCATGTCGGGTTTCATCTTAAAACTTTTCGTTAACAGGTGCGCGTGCAAGCCGGTGTAGCCCAAAGCCGTGCCACTCTGTATCATGAGCGAAGACTGACTCGCAGCTAATATAGAGAGGACTACAGTTTTTCTTAGAAGGCAATTATTCAATAGTGGTTTTTAAAAGGGGAATCTCTGTCCAATTGAGTAGTGGTTATGTATTTCGAGTAAAAAAGGGAAGTCATTGGGTGAAGTGTATTTATGTTAAGTGTGGTTTCTATTATTATATAATGCTAAATTGCTTAAAATATATTAATACATTCATAAATTAAATAAATATAACTAAGTTTAAAGAAAATACCAATACCGTACCATACCGGAGTAGTATTTTTTATTTATTAGTTAGTGATAATTATTCTAATATAATTTCAAAACGTGAAAGTGAAAAGAGTTTATTTATCAACGTTTTAACTTTAGTATAAATAATTGGGGCCAAGGACTTTTCAACTTAACTCCACACAGACTTAGTTCCACCTACTATCTAGTATAAAATATAATGTAGTTTGAACGAGGTCAAACCGAAAAATATATTCGTAAATCACTGTATATTTGCACGTGAAAGGTCGTACCTGGTGGTGGCGGGTTTGAAAAGTGGGGATGATTTTAGGACACAAAGACCTTAATTTATTCTTGAAGGGGATTTATTCTGTTGGAAGTTGATGACAGAGGGCTCTCACGGTAATGTAGGTCTTGTCAACGGAAATTGGAGAGACCGCCGTGCGATTTGTCACGGGGAATTGAATATACGTATGCGCCGAGGTGGGTAATTTATTAATCCATGCTTTGCGGCTTTCGCGCAATATATCCTATGACGTTTGTTAATACGCAACAGCAGTTTAGTACCCGTTGTTAAAGCATTATCTATCTATATATTAACAGCTATGTATGTGCAACTTAAATTAATAGCTGTTCGGAATTTAAACTTGTATTATTATAGTCTAGGTATATAAATATAAATAATTTGTCGACTGTTAAGTAAATATAAACCTTTAAAACGTCTAACATATTCGGTTGAATCTTTTCTGTCATGTTTGTTGTTGTCTGGACAAGGGTTGTATGAAAGATGTTTAGGAAATCGTAATAAAAAGTGAATATAATTTAGGTTGAAAAATCTCATTCCATTTATAAATTGAGCGAATGTGACAGAGGATTTTTCATTATCTCACACTCATTTATTTAATAGTGCGATTGCAAAGCTCGGGCGGCTAGTAGGAGAATAAAATAGATACATGATGGGTATGATACGTAACTAAAGAATTTTCATATTACAGAAAAGCATTTTCTCATGAAGAAATACACTGTTACAGACTATACTTTAACTGAGCTTAGACTTTACATTCGAGTTGCTCAACAATTTCCATTTCCTCAGTCAAACCTTTTCTAAACTGAAGTCTTTGCCAATATAATTTTCGATTCGTTTTACAGATTCTAATGAATTGCCTCAGTTCGTCTTAGAATTTGTATTGGAGAATAGAAATCGATTTAAATTCACTGTTGCGTTATCGCTTGAATGCTATTTTTTCATGTTTACTTGATAGAATGTACGTTTAAGATAAAAGAAGGTTAGGCAAAGTTTCATACGCAGAAGTGATTAGCATTTTTAAGATCTTTTTGTCTAAATTCGATTTTCAAGGATTTTGCCTACCAGCGTGAATGGATTTTAAATGTATGGACCTAGTTATATGAAGTATTTTTTTAATGTAAAAATCCAGCCGTTTCAAAGTTTAGTTACAGCAACAAAAAATGTGCCCTTTACTTTTATGATGATTTATAAAATTTAAAGTTGCTAAATATGCTTTAGTTATATACCTACATAAATAACTATAGCATTTTATCAGAAACGTGTTTAACAGGGTTTTATAGCGACCCTGATCTTCCCAATTCCTATAAAACATGATAGGAGATTTCAATTTATATGCACGAAAATCGAATCTGATAAAAAGGCTTATAAAGATAGAACTTTGAAGCTTAAAAAAATAACTGAAACATTTGTTAAAATGAAATTAATAATATTGAATTTTCCATTTGGGAGAGCTTCTTGACTTTAATTTATAAATTATTTAATTATGATTCTAGAATTATAATGCTTAAGTTTCGAATCGTAATTAATATTTTAAATATTGACGTCACGTCGGTAATCACACCGTGTAAATTCCACAAATATAGCGCAAAACATATACTTGCTTGCTAGGGAATTTCACTCCGCGGTGCAACTGAAGGTGCGGAGGGATATGCGAAACTCAGCAACTGTGTTCTACCCACCAAAGCCTCACGGGGTATTCTTTTGGACGGAGGCAGGTAACAGCGAGGCCTTATCGCCGCGCTCCGTCCAGCGATGTTTTCTGTTTGCAAATCTTCAGGCTTTTGGATTTAACTACCTAATCACGTTGCGGGGACCCAAAACAGTTTCAATTTGAAAGGCAAGTTAGTGAATGATTATATAAAATGAAGTGAAAGTGCATCGATTAAAAATGAGTCACTTCGAATTCAACTTATTGACGTTTCTTGCATTTCTAAAAACGCTTCTGTTTATACCTATAAAAATATATTAAATATTCACACATACTAAGTATGTTACTTTCTGAAGTGTTATTTAATGTTAACGGTAACTACGGCCTGAAAGTTCTTAACCGGTTAAGAACTACTTAAAAATAACTCATGTTCTTCATCAACCTTTCCTGGTGTTTCAGTGCCCGTGTAAGGACACTTATGAGTGTGAAGATAATATAAATAATGAAAAATATATCATTCAGGTATTTTTAATTATTCTTGCTGATACTAAACTGTGCATATTTAATAAGAAAAATTCGGTTTTTTTTTTCATATAGAAAAGGTCCTTTGAAGACAATAGTTTATTTATATCATATAAAATAATGTTGTCGTTATGATACTGCCTTTTGAGGCACAATATTATATTCCCTTTATAATATCGAGTATTGCTTGCCCTTCTGTAAACACTACAGCTTAACTAGGCTTTGGCCGAAATAACAACGTCCATTTGTAGCAAAAAGTCCATTCATCAAATGAGATAACGACGTCACAGCGTTATCAAAACATGAGTCGCGAAACGATCACAATGTTTTGCGAATTCCCCTAGCAAAAAGTTAACACAATGAAAAAGTTTTTCTGAAATATACCATTTCATTTATATCCCGCAAGAACTTTTGTTCCCTTCACATGCCGTTAAATGCCACGTGCTTCAAGTTATTAGTACAAGCCGTTGAATAAATGAGAGTAATAGAAATGCCAATATGCGCTAAATGCACAAGTACGTAGAAGTCAAATTGGCTTACAATCATTGATATCAATAATATCAATGATTGTAAGATAATAATTATATCCTTCTAACATCTAAACATGCAATAGTTGGATAAGTGAATGTTCTACAAAAAGTATGACATTTTTTTAAACATAATATTTTGATTTAGCCTTAATTAAAGTTGTAGATCTTAAAAGCTAAGATTCGCAACTTAAAATGTGCATAAAATTTAAATAGAACGAGACTGTTTACATTTCATTTTTCAACAAAGAAACACTTATTTTAGAGAAACGAAATGCCGTGACAAGCTTTAAATTTCATGTTTACCAACTTATTAACTTCCCGTTTTACTCATAAGCGACTATAAAATCATGGATTAGAGAGTTTATATTTAAGAAAACAGATGGTAGATGATAACGATATGAGTATTCTACACGTATAGAAATTTGAAATATTAAATATCCTTTGAATTTAAAGATTCAAAACAAAAATATATCGTTCTAAATAAAAATTAATTTCATAAATCGACTCGGAGATGAAAAGTCTAATAATATAACAATATGTATTTATTATAAAGTATAAAATTGAATTACAAACCTTCATACTGGAAATCGGTTAAAAAGTCCTTGAACATTGGCTGATAGTTTTCGTGTGTCGTGTGATTTAATGTCTCTTTCCGCACGTTACTTGTATTTGGCCGAATGCCGAGTGCACGACTGCAATTAGCCAAAATTATGCTCAAAAACATTTTCGGAAGTAATTAGCAGTGTAGATGCAAGTTAGAGTCTGAAATCAGTTCAGAATCACTGAAGTTCAACAGCGCATTAACATTGTTTTTTTTTTATATGTAGGTATCTTGATAGATTTTTACATATATTATGTATGTATCTTGCAATCAGAGTCATTATATTATACCTTTAATTTTTAACATAAATTAAGGATTTTGCAGAATCTATAAATTAAATAATTTTTTTTAAATACTATATCAATGAAATTTTTTCACTTACTCACATTCATGTCGCATGCATCTACGCTGTAGAGACTCTTCAAAAACGAAATTCACTAATTAATTTGTAAATTCTGTAATTAATATTATAAAAAGTTTAAGGTTATACAAATATAATACATAAATAACGTAACATAATTTTACTGTACATTATCTTATATTTTTGAATGTTCATTTTAATATCTTTATTTCGAATCCAGATATTAAGACTACTGATTAAATTTCTAACTACTTTGCGCTATTCAGTTTGAGATCTTTTATAAGATGACATTGAAATACTCAGCGGGCTATTTGGAGGGCTTGGCATTCGTGGCTAAGAACGTTTACAATGTTACACAATTATGTCTCGCATCTCGCAAGCGTGTTACGTATTCCTCAGGATCTCAGACTAGACAAAATTGATTACTAGTTCGATTATCTGCACAGGAATAAATAAAATACGTAGATGGCATAGGAATCCAAACAAACACAGCCTACGCTTTTTTAAAAGGCTTATGCTTGAATATAAACCCTTTCAACAACTGATAAAACAAAAAAAGGCAGCGGTTTTTGCAAGATTGATCTGTTAATGTTTATCACCAAGTTGAAGTTGATACATACAAATACTTCGATATCTTTGGATAGCTACATCTTATTCTAAACTTCTAAAGAATATCAAAATAATTTGAATACAGAGCCACTGTTTATCACATCATCTGTCAAACACCATCTGTTTGCAAGAACAAAGCAAAGTTAATTTTATAAAGAGCATAGAAGTTTATAAGTTGTATATCTCATTGTTTCGGAGTTGCCTGTTTTAAAACGTGTTAGACAAGAAACTGTTGTAAAGTTCTGAAAGTTCAAAGTTTGGTTTCTGATCCCGCACATATCCTATCCACTTACGAATTGGTCGAACTACAATGCCTAAATTTATAGATCTTACTCGTCTTTGATTGAACGTTAGTTTCAACCAGAAATAGTTTTCACATTTGTGGCTTAATACTTAGGTACATAGTTATGTTTCACACCTTCGTCGTTTTGGTCTTCAACAATTTGACTAATATTAGTATTTCGAATGACGGCTGTTTATAGATCGACCTTCCCTTTTATGCTTGTTTTTCAACAGAAATGTGATCCGTAAATCTTTGCATCTATATTAGCAATTATTTATCTTTATACATAAGAACATGTACAAAGTACATTTTACGTTTGAGTTTACCATAATATAATCCACAAGATAAAATAAATATTGAGGAAATTAGTTACCTTTGGTACTCAAAGCATTCTTTGGATATAAAGTTTAGATTTATTTGAGAGTAAGACTTATTGCGTTTGTTGTTGTATTTTTATTCGTGCTGGTTCTTATTTCGGTTTAATTTAAGCATGAAGCAAATTTTCTCATAAGCTCTAATTACAAAATTGTAATTTCGATATATTGCGAATTCTGGATGAGAAATGTTGCTACGCGCGATTATACCAATATTGTTACGTATTATTTATGCCTTGTTGACTAACTTATATATGATGTGGTCTCAGTCTTGAATTTTATTAACTGAAATTACTTCGGGGTTCAGGATTCAATTTAAATGTTTTTGCTGGTAAAGGCTATAATAAAAAAATACAAAAATGTGCCTCTCATAAATCCAATCTAATTCACTTATTACATTTATCAACTCCCTTCAAATACAATAAGTGAATTATTACAATAATAAGAATAGTATATATAAAGTCTTAAAATATCGAATTAAGTGAAGGAAATAACTCTGCTTGTGAATTGTTTTAAATCCAAAGAGACTGAACGAAACTTTTCAAATAGAAATCAAACTTCAAAGAACTTCCGAAATACTTATTAAAAAAGTTTAAACTGTGTACCTATTGCGAATTTATTAATAGTTTTCCTTTTAAATTTGAGATAATTGGCTCTTTAACTTTTAAAATAATTCGAACTTAAAAAATTCTAATTCGAACCTCTTTTAAAATAATAAAACTTATATTATGTTATTTATATTATCATAGATGAACCGTAGTATGTTTTAACAGCGTCTACAGTTTTAATACATGCTATATAGATGTTAGTCAAAAAAATAATTAGAGTTGAGATAACACATTTTTTGTATTATATCAACTATAGAAAGCATATGAAATATGGTAATAACTAATAAATTATAAAAATTAAACGAAGTAATATTTAATACCTCTCTAAATACAAAATCTTATGAATATTTTGCTCGGAATTATGTTCGGCAACCTTCGGGACGTTGTGTATGACATGTAACAAATTAAACACTTTTAGATAAGTATGTCTCAGGAAGCGTTATATGAGGTTAGTGCGCCGTTTTATCCGGGATACATCCTAGACCCGAAAAACGTACAAAATTTTACGACTATACCGTACAAACATTGTGACTCTTGTCTAATGCGCTGAAGGTGCTTTTGTTGTTCTTTTTGTATAAATATGTATTTAAAAAAGTTGTTTTTTTTTTCATGATGAACAAACATTACTTATTTAATCAAAACTTTATGATTAAAGATGCAAATTCACTTTCGTATTTAATAGTTGGCTTCTACTTAAGGCTGTTGGCTTAAACAGATATAAAATTCTAACTGCAAGATTCATCACATTGATTGCCATTTAAGATAAAATACTCTGTTTATGCTGTCGTAAAAAAATCCAAAAGATTCTTTAATTTCGTATAAAATGTTTCTACAATTTTAAGAAAATAGTTCCAAGTTTTATTAAATAGAACTCGAGCAAGTGGAACGAAGTTACCTATAAGATAAGTCGCATCTGCTCTCCGTACTCTAAAGAAAATTTACGTATATCCTATTTTCGTAATAAGCAGTGCCTTACTAATCATGAAAGATGCAATGGTTTGTACTATAGCGTTATAGTACAAACTAATAATTTTGATAGTCAATACTTATTTGTAGAACAAGGTATTTAAATAAGAAAAATTATTTATCTATTAGGCTTTTAAGCTAAACTCCTCAAACAATTTAAATAATTTTATCTTAGAGGTTAATTATGAATGTTGTTGTGTAAATGCACTTTCCTCTGTTTTAACGTTATGACTATGTTTTAAGTTTTAACCTAATTCTAAGTTGGCGAAGATGGATTGGCTAGTTTACTTCATTTCCGAAGTAATCTGACTATGCAACCTTTAGGAAATTAAAAAAGAACAAAAGAAACAGAGAGAAAAACAGAAATAGAAGACGTAAAAAAAATATTTATAAGGTGCAAAATAAATGACTTGCAACTAACGTAGCAATAAAATCATTATTTTTAAAATAATAAAATATAATTATTTTTTAAGAATTTAATTTAATTTCACCGTATTTTTCACATAAAATCTATGGTTGAACGGAATTCCAATCTCTTTCCAACTTATTTCGCCGATGCAAAACAGCGGACCTCAATAAATCAAGCTCCGCAAAAAGTTGTGTTCATGCATAACCGGAGGAAAAACACAATAAAAGAGCAAAGTTCTGTTTCGTCCTGACAATAACAGCAACAATTCATTGTCCAAAATTAATTATAGCTCTGAACACTCGCAATGCGTATGCATTTTCTAAATAAGCAACATGAATAACAGTAATTAAAGGATTGTCAGAGTTGACAAATTGCGTAGTGTTTGGAAGGCAAACAAATTACAAACTAGCAGTACAGTGTTATTGTGAACACTGTTTACTCGAGTGTATTAAGTTGTAAATTGATACAATTTTTTAAAATAAAGTCATTATTCCTTTAGGTGATCAGTATATAGACGAGGGTTCTGAAACGCTATTTGAATTGTCTCAAAATGGCCCAAATAATGCTTCTTTATCATCTATTTTCATCGGCTGGGTTCCTGCTTTACGGAACACGTCATAATCTATTATTAACGAAATTTGAGAGAAATATTTACTAACAAAATATGCAAGAACATTTTTATATCTAATGCACATTCTCCCACCTGACTCAACTTGTTATCCGAGATAGTCTAAATTGAAGCACTTATAAATTCTATACTGAAAGCTATTGACTGAAAGATTTCTGGAATATATTTTATTATATTATTTTTTATCTTTAACTATTTACCTAAAGTGTTTTGTATCATTATTGCAATAACAATTGAACATAAGCATTTACGAAATTGTTTCAAGTTAAGCAACAATTTTAGATACATGTCCTATATAAAAAAGGTAATTGTAAATATTTTACTTTAAAACAGGATATTGACCGATGAGTTTCTTTGGAAAAAAATAATCCTATACATTATGCCCGAAGCCCGGGGTGGTGATCGTTGTTATAGGAGACAACGAACTAAAAACATAAATTGATTATTATTTTATTGATTATTGCCTGGAGTGATATAGCATTTCGTTAATTTTTTTTTCTTAATCCGTTAATAATGTCTGATCTGATAAATGGCATTAATCGTAAAGACAATTAATGACATTTTAATTACAAACACCTCATCAATGGATAAATAAATAAATAATTATTTATTTATTTTTATAAAAGCCTTTTTATTTCTTGCAAAAAATAATAATAACAGAGCTTTCTGTTTAGTTTGTTTGTTTAAATGAATAATACTTAATCTACAAGAACCCCTCTTCGGGTGAAGGCCTCCTCCAAAGAAGCCCAGATATCTCTATCTTGTGCTGTCTGCATCCAGCTCGGGCTTGCCGTTTTAATGATGTCGTCTGTCCATCTCGTAAGCGGTCTTCCTCTCAGGCGTTTTCCCCGTGGGCCTTCCCATGATGTTACTCTTTTTGTCCATCTATCGTCCGTCAGCCTAGCTATGTAATGGACACATAGCTAGGCAATGGATAAATAGATCTTGATAAATTGTAGTTAAACACCACCTCAACCACGTCAGCTTTCAAACATAAAAAACACATCATAATTGGTCCATTCGTTTAGAAGTTAGAAACGATACAACAGACAAATTTCTTAATACAAGAAATAATAAAAAATTTACACTAAGCTATTAAGTTTTACTTTGATATGGAAGCAACAAAAATATTGACAATGCTATTAAAACTTTTGATTACATTATATGTTAATTAAAAAGCTGAACCTAATTTGAATTACTTTCATAATGTTTATTCTTCAAGTACGTAATAGGTTTGTATCACGGCCCGCAATAAAATGCTTTGCAATGAATTGCGGAGCCCACGGAATTACTGCTCAGTGGCAATTAAAACTTTCTTACTGATCAAACTTTAACACATTTTCAGGAATACTTGGCCATGAGCACAAAAGCTTTCGAATAAAAATTCGTATCGAGTATGGATATTGAGTGTATTTTGAGATTGAAACACGAATAAATTTGAGAGTTTTTGATTGGCAAGCAGACTGTTATCTAGATAATTTCGTGTTATAATTAAAACAATTTTCATATTGTAGATACTTTTAATTTACGTATATACATTTTGTAATTTTAGAAAGTGTCACGTTGCAAAATCTTACCTAAAAATGACATATTACCTACTTCAAAAATTTTTTGGGAAAAAGTAGTTTCGTATCTTGTGATTTTCGTCACATGAAAATTCAACTAAATTAATACAACGTTTCAAATGTGTACTAAATAATTATGTAATCTAAGCTATAAACATTACATATTATTACAACTTAAAAATTTTATAATAAATAGACTAAAAACTTGGCTAACTTGTGGGTTGCCTGGAAGAGATCGCTGTTTAGCGATACGGCCGCCCGTTGCACTCCAGTGCAACAAAGTGTGTAAAAAAAAAACTAAAAATTTTACTTATAAAACTTGGATAAAATTAATGTGGGTATATTGTTACATCTACGAATCTAATGTACTTAATTTGAAATTTACATCATGTGGCATTAAGTGTAGTGAAACATGCAATGAGTTGAAGATTTCCTGTATAATTTAGATTATAGAGTAACACTCTGATATTATTACAATCATGAATTGTCAACAACGATTATAGTGTAGGTATTTTGGTCACGAACTCCAATCGCTATGATTTTTTTATCCATAGTTCAATTGCAAATACATAAATATTTTTTTTAACAAACCTATAATTTTTATTTATCTATTCTGTGGATATAATTTCAGGGCAAAGTAAATATGTATAATATGTTTTTTCTAAAAATAAATTAAGAAGCAAGAATACTGTGAGTGTGGTTTCAAAAACTAGTCAAATATTGTGTTTATAACTTAAACATACATTATGAAAATTATACATTAGATTGGGCTAAATTAAATTACCACTAAATAATAAATAAATTAATGAATCTTTAATATTTATGTTAATTTAATACGACGTTATCATCGATGTTTTTTCACTTAATATTTTCCCTGTTAAAGGTCCCCAAAGACGATTACATAAACAGGATTCAACCACGACCTTAATGCGGCTAATAAAGTTTTACGAGGAACCCTTGGAAACGTGAACGTTTCGGGGCGACAATGCTTTTATCTTCTCTGTTTTACTGATTGTTTCGTTTTTCTTAAGAAATAATAACATAACTGTAACGCTATTATGAAATACAATAATTGACCTTAACGGTTCATTTGTGATTATGCTTTGAGGAATGGTAGTTGCCGGGAAAATTTATTTTCAAAATATTATTTTTTATTGTTGCGAAATAGTGAAATGCTTTGCTGTATTCTACACTAATAGAGGCACACTTCATACATATGAATTTTGTATCGACCTTTTTAGATTTCATCAATATTACTAATAATATTCCAATGTTTAGTTATCTAAATCTAGGTTGTTGGAAAATTAATTTCTATTTATCTCATTTAATATATCGCGCCGTTTTAGCTTTCAAAGTTAAAATATATAGGAAACGACGGTAAATTTTTACCGTTACAATCAATTGGCTCAGTTGAAATAATGACGAAGGAAATCCTCTAAAAAGAGTACTTTGAAGTATAAGAAGTTAGTTTTTTAATATAAAGTACTTCGTTGTACGTTTCTTATATCGATATATCGTTTTGCCATGAACAATATAAAACCGTTTAACATTCCTCAGCGAAATGCTATTGGAAATCAGTTCTTGGCTCAGTCCAATCCTGACAGTGATGTATGGTATTTCTTGCTGACATCTTTTTATTGTTTCCGTTTATGAAACTGAATGATAGCCACGCTATGATGTTGCGCATTTTATTATTTAATATAATAAATTACATTATTATAAATCACAGAGGTTCTGCAATCAAATTCCGATTGCACAGATAATGCTACTCTTGTTAAAGCACAGAAGGCTTATCACTTACCTGTCTGTAAACCATTTGATGGCTGAAACACTCTATAATAGAAAATGTTTTTGTCCCATGCACCACGTCTCACTCCACGCCTGTTTTAATAATATTTAGATATATGTATCTGGCCAAATAAAGTCTTCATTAAACTAAGTTAAAAACATTTTTCAAACAGGCTGTGCGTTCTGACGCTAGTTTTATATTAGTTTCATTCGGATGAAGACATGAAATGCTGATTTCATTTGTCGAATGTTTTCTTTCGATTTCTTGAGAAGATTTACCTCCCACACTGTCAAATACATACGTCGTATTTATTAAAACAAGTGTTTAACGATTGTGGCTTGGAATTGTGGAATTAATGCAATAAATCAACGTCAAAACATGTTTACGAGCTAACAGAGTTAATTCCTGTATGACATGACGTTTATATTCGTGAATAATTGTTGATTGCCCGTGCATACGTCGTTTTCTAACTCTAAGAACGGATATAAAACTATGTATTCGGATCATTATTGTGTACAAGGAATACAATAAATTTAACGTGTCAGTCATCAAAATCTACAATATGCCTATTTAAGTTTTAGAATCTTTTGTCTTAACAAACTCAATTCGTAAATTGAAGGAGAGGCAACAGTCCCAAGGCTTATGTTAATATCCTAAGCTGAAAACGGTGAATAGAACGGGAAAATGCCGCATCCCGTTAATGCCAAGATTGACGGCTAGGGCCTCCCACGCTGCGGGCTGCAGGCAGCCAACTGAATATTTTTGAGTTTCAGCGTTGCAAACAATAATACAATTAATTAATTCAGATTGGTTATGTATGGGCGTAATGGGAATACTTTTAGAAACTCTTTTAATAGAGGTGATATGATATCGCCATCAGCCAGTCTCAATTAAAAATATAAATCAAGTCAGGTGATAAAACCTCTAATCATAATTTAATGTTACGAGTTTCATCGTAAAATAAACTTTATAATGCCAAAGTATTTTATGGTAAGTATAATCGAAGGAAACTCCAGATTGATACCATTTAATGATGGTTTTACTACGTTTATTTTAAGAAACTGTTCAACATCTCATTGTTATGAAGTTATATTTATTTATAAATAAAGTGAAGTTAATTACAGATGAAGCGTGTTATTTATAAGAATAATAAACCTCTAATTAACCCATTTTAGTAAAAATATATTTTATCAATCTCTCTTGTATATTGAACTCAATTTGCAAGAAGGCAAAACCCGTATTCAACTGAAATATATTTATTAAGCGTTTTAAGTGTAATTTAGCAATTCCAGTAAAGTATAAAAACATGAAATCAATAATATCAAACACCAGATAATGTTGTCGATAAATAGTTTAATAGCACTTGCGTATATATAATTATTTTTATTCCCTCTGACAGATAAATTATCTGTCATTTTTTTTACTTTGTGAACATAAGATTGTTTATGAGGTGCCATAAGTATGTGAAGTGTCGACACAACTCTATTATGTTAGTATTACTAAATAATAACATCTAATAAAATCGACTATAATCATACGATAGTGGGATAATTTAAATTGAAGACTCGGATCCTATAATAGTGTAGTCTACTTCAGAAATAATCGTGAAACAATCGACACGTGAAATCTACTTCATATAACTTATATTCATAACTTAAACACTATCACTCAAATAAACATTTTTCAAGTCTATCCTCAAAACTTGGATGGCACAGCATTCGAGCGTTCTCTTAATTTAAGTTTGGAACAAAATCAGTTTATTATCCACTGACAAATTACATTAAAGTAAAAATATATTTTGTTTTTAAACAAAACAAATACAATGTTGTCTTGTCATTCAAATACAATGTTCTGTAAGTAAAGTGAATTTATTGTTGTTCACGCATTCATAATTAAGCCGCTCACTGAATTTCAGAGTATTTTAGAATCTAGAAAAGCATGCTATGCAATCAAAATATACTTAAAAAGAAACGTCAATGACCTCGAACCCAAATGACATTTACATCATTGCGCAGGGTTGAAAGCTACTCAACGGTTTTTTGTTTGAAATCTGACCTCATCGAGATGGATCTTAACTACACTTTAATGTAACAAAAACACAAGAAGTGTTAAGTACATTTAAGAAATTTTCTTAAACACTACGGTCCCTAATACCAGAGTATACTCACAATATAATAAAAGTTCGACAGTGTTTTCTTTAGAATCGTACAGTCTCGATAGTGAAACTAAAATACCTCACGGCCAAGAAAGAGCCTTACCTCGTTTTTCCTGCCACTTCTCTGTTCTATCGAGTTTCATATTACATATATATGACAAGTGAAAATGGTCACATTGACGTTTTCAATGTTGTCGATGAAATGAAGTGTGTTTTTTTCAAAAAATACACACTGTTCTTCCTTCAAAAATTAGGTTCTATTTAGAAAAACTAGCAAGAAACTCGAAACTAATACTTTTTAAATTTATATTGTTTCATATTTTGAATGTACAAATATACTTAAGATATTTCTAAACTTTTAATCATTAAGATTTCAATCATTAAGAAAGATCTCGTCATCCATTTGTGAGATATCTTATTTGTAATCATCATGACGTGGTTTTTAAATCAATTAAATGTGTCAATAAAATAATTACAATTCTGATAACCTTTTTCTACCCGCTTATATAAAATATAAGCGAGTAGAAAAAGGTTATTTTAATCAAAGAAAAATTTGCCCACTCAGACAAATTGCGGGCAACAGTTGGCCAAAATTGGATACTAAAAAATTAAGCTATTAGCAATTCCGAAATAACTATATTTCCTGTGTACATATTCGTTTTCCTCATAATTTACTTGGCCGTATATAGTGCGACGTACGGCGTGTTTCAATTACGTAGCCCGTTCAACGGACGTCATTATTTCCTGCACATGCTACACAGAACCGTCGCGTGCTTTCTTCCCGAATTTCAATGGATAACGATTCTGTTTAGATATCCACAATAATTCACATTACTTTTTATTCTACTTTAGTATTCTATGGATTTATTATTACAAAATTAAGGTGCAATTTTTATGTAGTTTTATAAATTTGCCTAATCGGTGATAAAACTGTGAACGCCACGGATTATTAAGCAAATTTATATCTTGCACTTTTGATAAAATTCGTACTAATATATTAATAAAAATCGATAACGCATTATATATTACATTAATTTTTTATAATAAAAAATACACTAATTAAAATAATATCTACTTTCAATGATAATGCTCTATTTAATATTAATTTTACATTTATTTGCAGTGAAAAAATTATGGATTTTTCGGTACGACTGCATACTTTAAGACGCCAAATATTTGCTGATTTGAAAACAGGAAAACCTGTAAATATAGGCGCAGGGGTAACCATGTGCAGCATTTCAATTACAGAGAGGAAGTTATTATTTCCGGCAGTGTGCCGTGCCTCCTACACCATTCGGCGTTGCTTCGCTGACCTCTGAAATTCATAAAAGGGACCACTTATAATGCAAACTCTGGAATCGCCCTTTGTAATTGAGGGCTGAACGCAGTCCTCAGTCGAAATTGCTTATTATTGAATACTACGGTTGAACGTCCCGCCTCTACCAATTTCTGCACAAATTATTCATTTGACGATAGCTGTTTATTACAAGGGAATATCTTTACCGAAATTGTATTTTTTTAACTTATCTCTCTTAGATTTATCATTTAATAGGACTTGTTACCATGTTACATGTACCCATTACTATCAAAATAATCTGTAGTTTTCTAACGGTTCATACATTTTAATAACTCTATGATATTATGTAAATTGTTCCTAACTACGAACGCTCTACATATATCCATAAAATGTTTGTTAAAATTAAACGCTATCTAATAATACTCTACTAAAGTTATTGTAGATCCACTAATTTCATTTTAAATGGAGTACTTTTTATTTATTTTTGGTTGCGATATCATTAAGAAACAATGAGCCTTCTATTCGACCGCTAAAAGCTACATATGCCTAGTTTTTTATAATGACAGCTAGAGAGGAACAATAGCGCCACCGCTCGTGCTCATATATCGTATTGTCTCTCTCACAATTCTACTCATTAAAACTGGGTATTCCAAACTGAAATATTGTGAATGCGTATAAATTCTGCCCGAGTTTAATCCAGAATATTGTCCGAAGCGTTAATAAAACTAAAGTTCAGCCAGGTGGCATAGGTGAAATGCATTGTTATTATTTTTAAGACAGTTTTTATACTGATATAAAAAACTATATGTAAACATGTAATGATTAGAAAATTTTTCATATTACTAAATTACAATTTATGTGTATCCAATGGAATTATTTTCTTGGGTACAATAATAATTAATAGTATTTTTGTTTAATTTTTTTTTACAAGAAAATGAGTTATGATTTAAATGAATTTTAAAAAATATTAATAATTAATAAATAATTATTAACAATTTTTTTAAATTCCTAATACTAAAGCCTTTTGTTATATCTTAATATCATTTATTATAATTATAAAATTTATTGTTCTACTGTAATGTATTGGATTAACATCGAAGATATTAACTACAGATATATAAAAGATACTGGTTGAATTCTCTCGCGTCATCTTCTTCACGCATGAAGGTCGTGACCATGTATGTCTTACTAATGGAGTGGTTCTCTTGGGAACATATAATCGTAGTGGGTTTCCTTATCCTTGATTTAGGCCTCTCGGTCACAGGTTACCGGTACACCTCAGTGCCACTTATGACACCCGTCCGGCAAGTGGTAGCCCTACCAGATATCGAATACAAATACAATTTAAATTATAAAGTTCATTCGGCCCGGGAATCGAACCCGATACCTCAGGCTTCGCGAAAGGCCGCTGAACCACGAGGCTTTAGTCGAGATTGAATTACCGCAGTGTATATTGATTGTAAATTGTTTTAAATATTTTAATTGTGAACTAGTTTCCGGTAATATCATTATTTAAGTCCTTTGCTGAATGTATTGCATAGTCTCAAATATGGCGCTAAACATAGAATTCTCTTTGTACTTTTACACGTTGCTCGTTAAATATTTTAACTTGAACGAACAGCTTTTAGTAAACCACGGGTAATATTCTCGGCTTTTGTATCATTATCTCTCTATAAAAAGTTATATCTTTTCAGACTCTAGAAAAATATTTGTAAAGTTTTCTGTTAGTAATGGTTGTAAAATGTTTTCTTACATAATAATTATTATCAAATAATACCGATTTTTCATTACTGTACGTAATTCATTTTTTACAATTTTGTAAAAACACAGGTTTTAGTATTTTTGTTTAGTTATTTTAGAGCATATCTTTAAATAAAGCATCCGTTTTAATAAAAATATCTTATTAAAATAGAATTTTCATTGCCTCTTAAAAAAAGAACTAAAGAAAACTACACTTTACATAAATAAATAATTTCATTAAAAATTTAACTAACTATAAAATATCTCTTGAATTACAGCTCATTGCAATATAAAACAAGTTGAAGTTCATAAACTTAATATAAAATTTTAATGAGCAGGTAGATTACTTAATAAGGGTAAACTTGAGCACATAAAATGAATGTAAAGGTTAGACTATCAAAGAGCTCAGGAAACGTTGATGAGGGTGGGACGCGGATTCAGCGTGCAGCTATGCTCAGATTATCTTTTTCATCTTCCTGGCATTTCGTTACCTTTAATGAAATCCACTCAAAGGAAAGAAAGAATTTAATTTAAGACGAATCAGAAAATATTCAGCTGCCGCTCGCTAGTTATAAATCATTTGAATGCTAATAAATTCCACTAGCCTAAGACACCAGGTGCGAAATTTTTCCAGCTCCGTCATTGTTTCCATAAAAAATGTTTAAATTATTGTACCTACTTGAAATTTTTTCAATGTAGGCTTTTAAGATTAAATTATTTTTATTAAGTTTCATTTCTCGATTTCATTATTTAAGTAGTTTTGTATTAAATTCGTATTACAGATAGTTATTACTAGACTTGCTGTGCTTACAAACAATTGAAGTGGAATCTATCCTACAGGAAACGTGCTATAACAAGAAAGTGACCGCCGGTTGAGCCGCTTCTGAGATAATCACGAATAAACTTACAGATTCTCTAAGATTATATTATTGTATAAAAATAGAATATATAAACAAATATAAAATATAGAAACTAATATAATTACATTGTGGTAATATTTTGATTTTAAAGTAGGTGTATTGTAGACAAGAGTCTTATTTATACCCGGTATGTTAACTTTAACCTTAAGTAAATTTTGTGTATAAGTTTATTATTTATGTAATATAATTATAAATGTATCAAAGGCGTGTAATTAAAGTTTGTCAAAGAATAACGAGCAGTAATTAAGGTAGTCAAAGCATTAGGTAGTTAAGTAGTATGCACCATGCCCGTGGTTGATGCAAGCAGCGCAGCCTCCGTACTGAGAGCTTTTAGTTCATCGCGACATTTGAACGCGAATGCCCGCGTAGAACTTACGTAGACCCTGCGTAGCAGAAGCGTAGAGCGCGCGTAGCATTGTTAACATTTCGAACAAGTTAAGACTTACAAAGTATTAGTGAAGTGACATTTTATAACTAATCGGATGCGACTGTAACTTCGGTTAGTTAAGATTTTTCTATTCAATATCTTCTCATTTAATGAATGTATATATTTTAATATATAGAATCTTTTATAAATTAGAATTCTATTCATGAATGCTTAACCTAGTTTTATTTTTATTGGACAAATAGTAGCAATATCAACGTTGCTTTTTTATATTGCATATGGTAAAAAAATTGAAATAATTTTCTTCCTGAAAGAAAAGTTTGGATCATAAGATCCCATAATGAGATAATTCATAAATCTTTTAAATTATTTAAATCATAAAATGTTATTCCGTTTCTCTTCAAATAATGAGTTGAGTTGGATAGTAGGAGACAGTATTATTACTTAAAGAGGCTTATTTATGCATTTTATATTTTCATGAATATTGTGTCTTTTATATTAAAACGCGATTTAAAAAATTTCAATGTAGGTTGGAAAGTGAAAAATACTTTGTGATCTATTCTCATATCCACCAAATACACATAAATAAATTCATTAAGATCAATCGAACGGTTTCGGAGGAGTACGAAAACAAACACTGTGACACGAGACTTAGAAATATATAGATTGATCATTTATACAATACACATTAAATTGCAGTTCATTTTAAAAGATTTTTAGGAGAACGACTGATATTTTCCGTTTAATATGAAACATCCTTGCGTTTTTTTGTAGCATACATTTTACGCTTAGAGTTATCATTTTATTATCTAAAACTATCATAATCGGTATAGTGATGAAGATTATGATGCTACTGTTCATCAAGTTTCATTGCCGTCATATTTCGTAAAAGAGATACATACATTCATGTATTTATGCAAATCAATAATTCTACTTATATAGCTATTAATAGGATATTTCTTATTTAGTCTTCATATAGAAACAATAATGAAATATGAAGTTTGTTATTGGAAACCATTTTCCTAAATATTTATTTTTCTTCGTTATATTTTTAAGCCCAAAAGCTTATCATAACAAGTTCAGTGACTTTCTTCGAAAATAAAAATTTTATTTTTTGTATAAAAGAATAGCCTTTGATCAAAATATCTTACAATTTATTATAAGATAAACGCAAAAACTACTATTAATTTTAGTTAATTGAATTTTTAAGAAGTTTTTTTTTTTCGTTTTTATATTGATGACTAATTTAAGGCCCACTTTAGAAATACTTCCATAGATTATTTGTCTTCACAAATAACACCGCAGACACTAGGGAGTAACCAAATATATATATATATATATATATTTTTCTTTTATATAACTTAAAATATTTTTTAGCTAGTTTTTCTATCGCGTTAATATTAAAATTGTTCAGAAAGTTAAGCAACGAATGGAAAACCTACAGATATAAACAAACTATATTCACGTCTCATCACGACTTCTGTAAGAATATTTTTTTAGAAAGGTTAAAAGAAGATAAGTAGGTAAGTCTCACATTTGCAAGAACCACTTACCAAGAGATCCTAGTTTTGAATTCCGGGAAAAACAAATAAATGTTTCGGTTAGACAGACAGACAGCTTATCAACTACAGAATAAACAGATGCATTAAGGTTACTGCTCCATTCCCCAATGGAAGCAACGGGAGTTCACTTCGTTAACGGTGTGTTTCTACTGATTATATCTATAAAATTCTCTTATATTTCTTAAGAGGATTTTTAACTCTTATTATATTGTATTATAAATAAATTATAATTTATAAAAATATTTATAGTATAATTTATAATGTTCTTGCTTCATCTTAAAAGATAGCGCTGATAAAAAATAAATCGTATCGTATAGACAATTTCATAGAAAGTTATAATTCAGATTTCGTAATGTGTTTCGTAATGTGTTCTAATGACGCATAGATTTTTTTTCTGAAAAAGCCTGTTAACGTTGTATTCGAAACGTTCTTAAATTTATGTAATATATAATAAATAAACAAAATGTAGTCTGTAATTTTCTGTTATCCATACTAATATAACAATTTACGCCTTGGTAGTTTTAAATTTAACTGCACCTTGTACAAGTTATAAAATACGCTTATTTTAAAGTCAAACTTAACCTTATGCAAACTATGAAATACTGGGAGTTAAGAAAGTTCCTACTGAAATGTTACAAACGACTTCAATAACTTCAGTCTTTAACTGCGACTTAAAGAAAAAACTAATTGTCTATTATAGTAAGGCATTTATATTATTACTAGCGACCCGCCCCGGCTTTGCACGGTTATAAAACATATATAAAAACCTTTCTCTTCAATCAATCTATCTATTAAAAAAAACCGCATCAAAATCCGTTGCATAATTTTAAATATTTATGCATACAAAGGGATATAGGGGAAGAAAAAGCGACTTTGTTATATACAATGTAGTGATAAGTCTGAGTTAATTCCTTTATACATATTTATTTCCTATTATAAGTGTAAGTATTGTGAGAAGATCGAGAGATGTATTATTCGGTAAAAAATTACTTTAAATAAATATACTATTATAATAAAATATTATACATTTAAATAATTGCCGAAGGGACTGTTACACATTCAGTAATTGTATTACGGGCTTTATTTTTATTTATATATAAGTTATCGCTATAATGTAAGTAATATGCTCTATGCTAAATATATAAAATACTCAAAGCAAATCATGTGGGAATGCTATAACATTTCAGATTGAGTCCTAATCTTTACCTCATTACAAAATTAACTCTAGTGTAAATAGTTCAGTAATAGTAACATGAACGCTATAAGCAATAAAGTTAAGGATTGTCGTTAATGTGACGGTTGATATGTTAGTCGTTACCATTATTGGATACTGCACTAATTACCATTTCATCAATATTCACGTATTAATATGTATTCGATGCTTGCGGCAATCACTTCCTATAACTGTTTTAATACTTACTTTAATGTTAAATTTGACGATTATATTCTACACTATTCCATGACTATATCTGATTAGATTTTAACTATATTAGACAACTTCTTTTGCAGGATTCGCCTCTATACACCGTTGTTAATGAAATACTAATCGTATAATCCTAACCGTACATAAAAAGTTTTCTAAACGTATTTGATAAGTTTTTTATAGAAGATTTTGAGAAAAATGAGTTCAGAATGAATATGAAATATGCTAAATCTGGTGTTTTAATTCATTTTAATTACATTATTATTATCAAAATACTAAAAATTAAATATAATAGGCAAGCTATTTATCTTAAATTTATTAGTAGATATAGAATCTACACTTTAAATTAGACAAAATGTGGTAATGCAGCTTTTAAGAACGCATTCCAATAGCTACGATTAATTTTTGTTATTCGTAAATAATTTTAAATAAAGAATTTATTTTCATTAAAAACATTTAATTAAAAACTATTATGAACACACTTTCAGATTCATAACCAGGCTTCCGTCATTTGAATTAATTCAGAATTTAAATAATATTTTAGATTTTAGACTTTATTTTTAGATAAGATTTTTTATCTTTAATAGATCTTATATCAGTACTCTAGTTAAAGCTGTAGCCTTAACTATAAGTTATATTAGTGATAATATGGATATTTTTAAATGTATTAATCATTTGCAATGTTTGTGATGCGAATCATCACTACATAGTATAAAACAAAGTCGCTTTTTCTTCCCCTATATCCCTTTGTATGCTTAAATCTTTAAAACTACGCAACGGATTTTGATGCGGTTTTTTTTAATAGAAAGAGTGATTGAAGAAAAAGGTTTTTATTTATGTTTTATACCCGTGCAAAGCCGGAGTGGGTCGCTAGTATAAAATAAAATAAATATTTAAATACTGGGAGGACTTTGCAATGCAGGCATTGACAATTGACAGGTGATACAAAATCTTTCATTTTCTTCTAGTTAATTTTTTTATTCTTTCAATGCCAGGTATATACCACTATATTATGATAGTACATAATAACAAGTAAAGAGTTGAATAAAGTGCAATGCTAAAGGATGATTATAAAAAAAGATTTGTATTTAAAATATATAGTTACTTATTGAATAAAAGGCTTCATATTATCACAATAAAATTTAGTTTAAATCAACTCAGAGAGTTTAGCTTCCTATGAGCAAAATAATTTTTAGAATCGGGTTTGCAGACCAAGAGATAGATAGGTATACACCGAATTTTGCTAAAACCGAACGCAATTTTGTTGTTTTCGTTTCCTGAATATAAATGTTGGTTTTTACTTTTTACATTAATCAATTATTTCAATTTTTTAAAAGTAGTTTTGAGTTAGACGTCAAAGAATATTTTTACGTAAAAACTAATTTTACCGAAATTTGTGATTTAATATTTCAAGTAAAGTCATTGCCCGAATATAATATACATTTTTAATAAATTGAAACCTATTCGATTTAAAAATAATATAACTAATTATAAACTATTTGGCTAACATAAGCTGACACTGTTTCCTTTTTTTGTTAATTCACATAAAATCATATTTATACATTTTCGTATTTGATCTCACCTTCAATATAATCCTTTGATACACAATTTAGTCCTTAAACGATCACTCAAAGTATCTACCAATTTCATACCAAGCACTTTTATGTGTATTCCCTTAATATTCATGAGTAATGATCACTTCGCAGGTGTAGCCAAGTGTAAAGGAAATCCCCTAAGCCCACGTCGACAACTGATACGGCCTCATATCGTTTATTTATATTAAGTTCAGCTTAGTGTTTTCATTATAGGCATACAATTGTATTTTTGTTTATTCTTTGAGAATTTCCATTTCTTTATCTTCACATAAAATACCCTCATACTACCTTTAATCGCTTGTATTTGCATGATTTATTTTATTGTAATACAAGTATGATTAATTATATGCTTCTATTGTTTTATATATTATTGAGGTTTTGCCGTATTCTTTCGTTATTGCAAACTTTAAGGCCTATACATTTTTCACTATAACCAAATCAATCTTATTCGAAAATTTCTATGTACTATTTTATTTCTAAGAATGTGTTTATATCAATAACAACTGCCACTTCACCTGGTATTTATTACGCCATATCCATATGTTGGTGCTCTTTGCCAGCCAGTAGAGTGACTGAGTATTTGGTCAGATTAAATCGTCTAAATTTTAAAAAATATTTACATGGAAAACAGTAATGCACGTAGAAAAACATTAATGACGTATTTTGTTTTTAAAGTTATAAAAAAGGTTTAGTAAAACCTACTTAGTCTTTAGTCTTTAACATACAAGTATTTCATATATTTAAAATATATACACACATACATAAAGTGTATACTTTACATGCACAAAATATAAAGCATAAATTGCGTAAACTTGTTAAAACTATTTATTAATCTAAATTTTTAAATTATCTATAAGTTTGTTCGAGACCGCTCTTATAAGATTAAAAGTTTACAATGATATCTGGAACTGAATGTGCAATATTTGTAACATTTTCCTTCAACAATATTAAGAAACACTTGAGAAAAGCACACTATCTCCGCGTTGTTCAAGACAGTTCATTGACATGCGAATGGACAATAAAATAAAACATGATATGCTATTTATATACGAGCTTTTGGAACGGAATTCCGTTTCATCAAATTCTTAGTGAGTTTTTCTGTCTGTTATATTAAGAACGGATGGAAATTAAAGATTAAAGAAATTTTAAGGCATGTATTATTAAAAATAGTGCAGTTTTAGCAGATGTCAAAATTATGTTCATTTTTATTACTTTTTCATTAATTTTTAATCTTTATTCGATATTTTAACATGCCCAATAAATACTTATTTACTCATAAACCCTGTCGTTAACGAGTGAATAAACATTTAGATTAATCGAACGTTCGATAAACGTTATTAATATTCATTGAATTTACTAACCTACTTCTCTAAATTGGAGCTTTCCATCGACACAATCGGGTTACAAGGGTAAAAACTATTTTCCCATAATTGACAGCACAGTGGCTTCGATAATCTTTTGACAAACAAAGAGAAATACGATTAAAATTTGTTATGGCTTTTATTTTACATATGAATATTTCTAAATGAAAACATAACATAAAGTTTATCAAATTTAAAATTTGCTGTGTTACTCCACTCGTAGTGGCACAATGATGAGGAAAAAATGAAAATAATTAAATTGAATTCCTTCATCTAATTCAGTTGCTAATCATTAAGAAAATTATTATAATATTCTCAATCAAAAAACAAATATCTTCCACATGGAATATGGAGCTTAGTATAAAAATAAGTAGGTATATTTAAATACAGTTGGTAAGTAGAAGGTACCAAAAGGATCCGTTTTCATCCCTAAGGCAAGAGTGGACTTTAATGAGCTACGTAAGTTCTTGTTACTTTAACAACCTTCTCAATTATAAAACTACATTCTGTTAGATGAGCTAGCATATAACATTTATTTAATTCTGCACTCTTATATATGTTATTTGTCATTTTCAGAGAGGTATTTGTGCTTAATCTGAACTAAGAGTTCAAACTAACTAGTCATTAATTGTATCATTAATTATTAATTATTCTTACGAGACTAAATTCTATAGTTTGTTATCTCTTAATATTTACTAATTTAAATTTAATTTTATAGATATATTATATTGTAAATTATGCAATAAATTTAGAAGTGCAGGTAATGTGAAGTAGAAAATGTAATTATCTCGTTAGAAACTTTGTTATACAGCGTTGTTTGTAACAATCATTCGTTTTAAGTTCTTCGTTTTACACTACTTAGTTTTCCAGTTGTGGTTTATTATGACTGGTTTCTCTATTCAGTTTATTTTTTTACAAATTATATGGATTTCATAGAATATTCTTGTCACCATTGGCACTAACCCTAACATTTTTTTCCCTAATAATGACTGAGTTGTTTGGTTTTGCCTAACCCTCTAATATTAGTTTTAAGAATGAAAATTAATAACTAAATAGTTAATAAATTCAATATCTCTTATTTTAAGACAGGTTTTAACTTCTCTTTCATATTGTCTAATATTTCATTTCTAAATTACACCGATTGATTTTCAGTTTTTCCAAGATTTTGTGTATAGATGAACGTTTTCGTACTGATGTTTAGTTTACCTGTGGCATAGGAATAATTTTCTGTTGTCATTATCTCTATGACACAAATTTGACTTGACGTACTTTGTCAATGTCAACGATTGTCGTGACGTACGATGTTTGTCTTTCAGTCCAATTACATTTGCTAAAATATCAACTGTCAACTTTTCATCGAGACCGATGTTTGTAGTAGCAGTTTGTTAATACCTGAATGTTGCATAGGTCTAGCGTTTTAGTTTCGGCGAAATAATAAGTTTATAAATCACAGACGACTGATCATCTGCTTATTTTTAAAGAAAATTATTTGTGCGTGACTAAAGCCAATCTTGAGAGAAAATAGAGGTTTTGTTATTTATACCCACGTAGACAGCTTTGAGGAAGTTTTTAAATATATAAAAGAATTGAAAAAGTTTGGCCATTTCTCATCGTGAGAAAGGCAAGAAACGTGTGACTAATTGTTTCGAGATTAAAGTTATTGATGATCACTTCTCTCACGATACGTTTACGTGAATGAAAGGGGTTTTTAAGTCCTGACATGAAAAAGCGGATGTTATAAATTAACCGTAGAAGCTTATTGTACTATAGACATGATTTGTCGAAATTTCCGATGTTTTTACTATTTAAAAATCGTCTTTCTTATAGTACTGTGTAGGTATGAGCTTAATTATCATATTGCTGCTGTCACATCTATCAAATAATAATTTACCTAAGTGTATAAAAACTACATTTCATTAAAAAACTATAAGTTTTTTAAATTGATAAAACGACTATGAAAGGATGCGTGCATTTGCCAAACCGCATGTGCTGTAACATTTTTCATATAAATTATAATTTACGCAGATGCGTAAATAGCAAGTTTTACCCATTACCCAATTTGAATCGATTTTTACGCTATTACTTTGTTTTTCTTTGTTTTATTTTATATTAAAATAATTTTTTTTGAAGAATTGAGAAGATTCAGTTACGCAGCTAACTCTTTACTAATTTTTCAATCAGGGGATGTGTTATAAACATTATATTATTTTATTTAGAATAACGTCGTTTGCCACCTATTTAACTCCTTTATCCTTAAAGAGCATTAGGTAATACTGTAGAAACTGTAACGTTTTCTATGATAATTAATTAGATGTAGTACATATATTATGTTGTTACTTTTTAGGTCTGCGAAATGAGCTTATCAAAAAAGTTATATGAACGTTATATCAAGCTTTTAAATTGGTTTAAAAATACTTATTCTTTCTTATATCAACTCTTAAATAACTTTCTGAACATATTTAATCTAGGACTCCGTATAAGTTGAATTTTTAAAATAAATTTAGTGAATAAAATGTAGCTCACTATTTCTTTTACTTTCGTTGGTGAAATTAAGTGCGATTTATACAGCGAGAATCGAATACCAAATCCAATTCAGCAATATGTTTAAAAATTATTACCTGAATTTACCTTTCTGTATTTTCTACTGTAGTTTTTAAATGGAATACAGATTAAAAGGATTATAACCACTATGTATATTTTATTTTTGTTATTTTATAACATCAGGCGGTTGTGTTTACTACCGCCTTCATGCTTAAGAGGATTGTGAAGTGCCGATACGCGGCGTGAGTAGGTATTTTTAAAAATGCTATCTCTTTCATACCGCGTTATCTCACTCCGGGCGTGCGATAGAGAGAGTTGCAAATCTTAGAGGCAATTACCTACATTTCCTTTTTGAAATAGTTTCGGGCGATAATGTTTTCACCCCCCTAAACATTTACGAAATGAGATAATTTTGGTCTCTTTAGATTCAGTACACCTTAATCTAGGTCTGTACGTTTTTCTTTTTTAGTAATTCAGTTTAGTTTAATTTTAAAAAATAAAAACGCCCGAGGAAGATTTTAAGTCAAAAATATAGATGTTTGGATGCTAATAACTTCTATCATACGCAATATTTCTTTAAAATAAAAACGTACGGACCTAGTTTTTCATTTTATCTACAACATTTCCAAAAATAATGAAAATTAGACTATGTTAATGGGGGGGGGGGGGGGAGAAAGAGGTTAGTATTTGTCTTACGTGTGCGAACTGCGAAGCGACGCGGAAACTCTGTCCTACGTGCGGTGCAACCGTCCTGTACCACCACGGCCGGCGGTTCTGCGCCCTCCACCGCCGTTCAGTTCAGTTGGCATTAAACATTTGTTATGGATGGACGGAGGTTAATGTTGTTGGAAAATTCATATCTTAAATATGAGATATTCAAGAAGTGTGTACAGCAGAGAAATCGAACTAATACTATGTACTTAGAAAGGCATATTTATGGGGAATTTCATAATTTATACGAGGAGTTACGTTGTTGTTCAAGCAATATTGTCGAATGTTACCTACAACGTTTGACTATATTGTGCAAGCCATTAAACCTGTTCTACAACTTACTACAACAAATTTTCAGCAACCTATTTCTGTAGAAGAACTACTTATGGTGACTTTGACGTTCTTGGATAGCATTAATAAAAATTTCTACTTCCGACATTACAATTTTTGCTTGAATGAAAAAGTATGGCGGCAGGGCGACGCGTCTAGTTCGCGCAAACAAATCAAGCCAACTGATCGCGTTCGCTTCGTTTCGCGCCGTGTCGCTCCGCACCCTACGTGCGTTTGGCACGTTGGCCACTTCAATAGGTCTATTGTTTTCGCGCCGCACCACGTCGCTTCGCGTTTGCGTCCAGTTTGCTCACGTAGGACACCATCTTAGCGATTCGAATTAAGAAACAAAACTATATTTCAGTCGAGTAGACACGGAAACGTGCAAATTAATTAATCTTCTCTGTTTATCATATTAGTAAAGTAGCCAATAAGTTGATATTTCGTTTTGTTCATTTTATGTTCGTTTTATTAATAGTGGCTGAGTGGTCGGTCTGTGAACATAAATTTCACAACATTGGTGCAAAGCCAGTTGGGTTTGTTGTTATGACTGTTATGGTTTCTCGCCACACGGTCGCTATAAAGTTTAAAAGGAAAATCTAACTTCAAATGACAATTTTCATCCCAAAGGATTGGGAACATTATTATTTCCGTCTGTTTCGACGTTATTCTAGGAAAATAAAAGATGATTAAAAGAGTCAAGACGTGTATTAGCGTTTTGTCCTCTTGGGACGTCATTCTCTTTGTATTTCCGTGCAGATTGAGCATTATTATAATAATGCTAGCCGCTATTCCCTGCTCTTCAACAGTTAACCCCACCTCTTAAGAAACTTGTTATATTTCAAGTTACATCTGCTATATTTACGAATCAATGTAGCAGACCATTTTTTGTAATTCATTATTCATTCTGCAATATATGTAGATATAAAATATATTTTGCCTAATGTTTGAGCTGCGTAGCTAATGCCTGCTACCAAATTTTATTTTATTCTAAGACTCCATCTACTTCTGTATTAAAAGTAGCAGTAGTTTAAATATAAAGACGTAATAAAAACACTTTCTTGTATATTTAGAAAACAGATTGGTCATAACCACAGTTGTAGAATAAAAATGTTCTCCAAGAGATCATTTTACCCTCTCTATACTTAAGGTTTTTTAGATTATGAGCTTACTCAATGGAAGTTACATTTAAGATTTATAAGAATAAACCTTTTTTGTATATTGAGAATCAATTTTACAGTACAAACTGAATTCAAAGAAACGCTTACTCAAAATCACTTTAAAATACAGAATTTTATGAAAGTGTTTGAAAGTTCAATCGCCTTAAGTAGATTGAGATTGACCGGACAAAAGAACAGCTTAGATCTGATAAAAGATTGAAATACTGATTATTCATTTAAATCCTTAAGAGTTGGAATTGGAAAAAACTCGCCGGATGGATAGATTAGGCGTATAAGGAGGGCATTTATTGAAAGTGGGGGGTTAACGCGCGAGTCCATAAATACAGTACAGACAAGAGTACAGTATTCGATGTTTATACAAAGCAGTGAAAAGTTTACTTATTTCAAATTAAATATGTTCTCAGGGTAGTACGTGGCACAATAATTAGATAAATTTACACTGTGTGCCCGCGTAGAATTGGAATAAATAGCAGACAAGTCTATTCTAAGGCTTCATTTATGTACCAAAATTATACACAATCACGATACGAAAATTCATATATCCCGATTTAAGTATGAAAGTGTAAGTACAAGTGTGTAAACACAAAGATTAGGCATCCAATGTCAAAACATGCACTTTCAGAGCTTAACCCTATGTCATTACTCTTTTATTACTGTGTATCGTCAAATTAAAAACTTGGCTTGCTCGCTGTTTGTGTTAAAATAAGATAAATAAATTATCTGAGTAAATCTCAGTACTCCAAAGAGTCAAGATAATACTGGTTACGTTTCTATATTGTGCCATTAGTCCTCCCGTCCTGAAAAAGTGTCGCTATCGCTGAAACATTGCGCTGGGGTGCGCTATTCAATTGGTGAATGTATTTTATTCGGTTCCAATCGATCTTTAGACAACAAAACGCACGGCGTGAATGGAGCATCTCCCGAGACGATAAATCACTCGGTGGCTCGATATGCTTAATAACGTTCGTTCCCTAATTTTGGCAAGTAGTTTGGACAAATCCAGTGCCTTTTGATGTTTTAGAAACATTTTAAATATTAATTATATAATACAGGTAAAAAAAAAGTGTGGCTAAGAAATTAACACATCTAAGTGTTTTGAGTTCGAATACTGGGAAAACAAATAAATGTTTGGGTTAGGTGGTCACATAATGTTAAGTAAAATGATTGTTTTGGGTTCGAATACTGGGAAAACAAATAAATGTTTCGGTTAGGTGGTCACATAACATTAAGTAAAATGAGAAGTGAAATATACACAGAAATAAGGGGTTACCGGATTTTACTTTTATGTAGGATATATGTATAAAATATAAGAGAAAATAACTACATCCTTTGTGTATTTAGAGTTAAAAAAAATTAAAAGTTTGTCACCGCAATACAGCAATGTGTTCTTATTATTATTATTGTTTCAGATTGACAACATGTATTGCCGTTAATGCAATAACTGAATATGAAAGTCAAGAACATTTGAACATCAGAATCGACCATCATGAAGACACGAAGGGTTTGTGGCAGTCAACACACACCGGCCACTTGACGCGTCGAAGTAACAACGTAAACAAAATGGCTTCGCGATTCACCGCCATACTACTGTGGCTTGTTGGCAGTGAGCTATCTCTTTCATCTCGCTTAAGTTTATTTAACACTACCAACCCATATCTTCACGTTAAATTTGTTTAAAATATACCACAAGAGTTTCATTTTTATAGGCTGCTTAAAAGTAGAGTTATCTTTAAGAACGCAGCACTGGAGCGACGCGAGGGTTTAACTGTTTTGTTCAGTGTATTATGTTACCTAAGTTTATTCAAGATAAACCCGTATTAGCAACGAAACTCTACGTCTCTATTCTATTATGAAAGTAGAAACTTTAATAGATTAGAACAGTTTACTTTCTCCGTAATTGCGATGTCGTTAGCGAGATAATTACAGTACGTAATATTTTAAATTACCTTGTATTATCTTGATATTTTAAGCTACCTTAATATTTAATAATTATATGTAAGTAACAGTAACCCCCAAGAGTGTTGGTTTAACTCAATTTGAGTTAAGTCTAATAAAATACGAAAGCAATCCTGGACTAATTAAACTTTCATTGAACTAAATTAAGCAAGTTAATTATCCATACGTTTAATTCTTGAAAGACGACAAAATCTTGATTATTTTAACCACATTTTTCATTACATTACGCAACTTTTGGCTTCTTCAGCTACGAAATCGTTACCATATCATGACTTCTACAGTCTATTAATATACTACATATACCACTTTTTTCGTTAAAGTCGCCACATAATAGTAATAGTTATTAAACCTCTTTATTTCCTATATCTTAATATAGCCACAATACATTTCCATATTTTTAGTTTCTAATCTACATTATGTAATAATTATACTCTGTTTGGTATAATAGGCCTCCTTTTATAAATTCCTCAATTCCTTTTCAGTTCCTCCCCGTCACCGATATAATATCATCTACCCATATTTTAAATGGTTTGCCGACGTACCTTCTTCCTTGTGAGCATTTCATGCTCTTGAGAGTCCATCGCTTGTTTATACATCTCGCTACTTGGCCGACCCAGCTCCATTTCAGTTTTAGTGTTTGTTGTAACGCATCCGTCAGGTTTGTCTTTTTTCTTATTTGTTGACTTTTTATTTTTTGAGTTTTCCTTAGGCGTAATCTCTATTGCCCACTGACAAGTTCTTATTTTGTTAGTTATCTTTGTTGTGAAAATCTACGTCTGGGAGCCATAGATCAAGCAAGGCTCCTGCCTTGTGTCAGTACCGACCACGCATCGTTAGATCGTTACTCGTTAGTCGCAAGAGCGAAGCAATGCCCGCTATATCTATTATATATTCGCGATTCGGGTTTTCTTTATTTGTAAAAAAGGTGCAACCGTGTCCTATATATTATTATGTTGTGTGTTCATAAACTTGAGACTTTCGCGATTTGAACTCATTATTATTAAAAATAGCGGGACTTATCGCGCAAAGAAACATTATTTATTTACCTCAACGTTTCGACCTTGTTGCAACGGCCGTGGTCACGAGAAGAACTGACTGTTCTTCAGCTGATATTAGCAATATTATGATTGTTTTATGACTTTTATGGCATGACTACACAAAGGATGAAATTTCAGTAAGAACTAACTGTTCTCGTCACCACGGCCGTTGCAATACGGTCGAAACGTCGAGGTAAATAATTAATGTTTCTCTGCGCGATAAGTCCCGCTATATTTAATAATAATGTTGTGTGTTACTAATATATAGATTACTGAGGGCTATTGTTTTCTTATAACATAGAACGTTATACATATAGGTTACAAATAATGATAATATGTATCCTATAATAATATTATTCATTTATTGTATGAACATTTTTATAGAGAAATTTTTATTTTCACAAAATTTTCAAGCAGCTCATCATTGCCGTACCCGGGGCTTGTTAATTTGTATCTTAATGTTCATAAAGATCATTAGTATACGTCACGTACCTACATAGATATACATTGACTCAGACTTGATGAATTATTAAAATCACTCTAGATAAAATTGCTTTTCGAACCCAATCCCTTAAGTAAAGCTGATTATCGGAATTCTCAAAGCGCTACGAAGTCTCGAAATATCTGTAAAGTGCCAATCTCAAGTAATTCTACCTGGGGAACTCATTGCTTTAAGCATACATGGCAAATACGTTACCTTAATCTATACATAATATCAAATTCTAATTAGTTTGAGTACATTGATTAAACATAAATTGGTTTATAGAGTGTACATAGAATAGTCTCTTTTTTCACTTCATACAATATCATTGTAGCCGGACTAACTTTTAAACCCTCCAATAAAGTATACTAAAGCTGATTCACAGACGTTAATCAAAAATACGATAACATAACTTTGCACTTTTTTGGTTTTGTACAAATCGAAATACCTACGGATGTATTATGAATCTAAAAAAATTATATTTGGTGCTCAAAGCATACTTTGCAAAGATAGACGTAGAATCACGACTGAATATGAAGAGAATATTTTAAAGTGGTTAACAACTTCAATGTGTTAGCTACGAACGCTTTGTGAAGAGACAAGCGACTAAGAAGAATCGGTACAAAACTATCTTGATACGCCGCATGCCGCATAGAAGTTGAGTTCACTTAAAACACAACACGTAGACCGAGTGTAAAGCCGCAGGTCAGTATTACGGTCTGTGATCATTGTCGTTCCAAAATCTAGGAGAGAGTTCAGTGAGTTATTTGACGTTTATGGCCAGCTAAGAGAAATGTATTTGGAAATTAAGTAACCAGATTACGACAGCGGTTCTGTTGATGAAACGGAAGCTTGGGGACATAAAACTATTTTCGGGTGGAATTTATTGCGAAAGGGTCGGACATGCAAACAAATTGAATGAAAAAGTTTGGAACATTAGTAGAAATGTAGCTGATATTAGCAACATTATGATCGTTTTATGACTTTTATGGCATGACTACACAAAGGGTGAAATTTCAGTAATTTTGGGCAACGTTCAAATTTTCCAGATCAATTTCCAAACGAAAGTTAAAGTTTATTATCGAAAATATTAATATTGTTCCATATGTTTTATAGACTTATACATTTCACTATAATTTAGAACGTGAATATTCATAACGCCTAAGAAATCATAATATACTGAGTTGTAGACGTTGAAATTTTCATGAATAAATAATAATTATGAACGAGGTCTTGTTACGGGCATATTTTAACAGAATGAGTATATAAAGTATTTCAAATACGAGCATATTAAGAGGCTCGAGATGGAATGTTATGACGTGGTGAAAACTCTAAATTGAATTTGGTTACATTGTAATGAGTTCTTGTCGGGAATCTTGTATTGGGTTGATCTTCAATTCGATCACGTACCGTTCACTTGATTTATGTATTCCGACCACCTTTACTATGGCTTCGGGCTAAGATTTGATTACCTACTTACGTCAACTCCAAATTCAGTTCAATCTGTTAGACGGAATCAGTTAAGAAAGAGAAATATGCCTTAGGACTTCGACACAAACATCTAGGTAACATACTGCGATCAATACTAAAGTAATGGCAGAATAAAAAAAAACTATATCTTAAACACTCTACATTTTAAAATAATTAAAAAATACAAATTACTATGTTTTTTCTGAGTTGAATTATTTATAAAGAAACTTAATTTATAATTTCAAAACAATTATAAAAAAGAACAAAAAGATAATAAAAAAATCACCAATGATAATCCTTAACCAATACACTTTCAGACTCCGTACTTTGTGTCACAGATTTTCAAATCTTCTGGTACAAATTTGTTTACATTTTGTACAAAATTTATCACGGATAAGATAAATTAATACTAGTGAACTGATTACAATGAATAATTTAATTTAATCTCATCCCAAATAACATTTTAAATATGGTAATGATAATTAAATAATCATTGAATAAAGATAATGTAATATAGGGTCTTATCCATAATTTTTTAATATAATTGTGTAAAACCAGGTGTGCTTGGTCTTCGCGATATTCAACTAAGTGTGCCGGAAGCGGTTGGTGTAGGCTCCAGCGCCATATTAGGCTGTCGTTGGGCTCTCGACACTGGGGAGGCTCTGTATACTGTGAAATGGTACCATGGTGCGCAAGAGTTCTTCCGGTTTGTGCCCAAAGAACTTCCCAACACACGGGTCTTCTCTCAAACGGGCATAAGTGTTGATGTGAGTAATTTCCTAATTTTTTTACCTATATACACTATATATAATTCTATACTTAATATTCTAAAGAGAAAATATTTGTATTGTTTGTAATGAACAAACCCAAAAACTGCTTAACTGATTTTTCAACCACAGCTACAGTATGTATTATGAGTGATATAGGCTTCATAGTAGAACACATTGTTCTCTTAACTGCTAAATAAAATGTTGTGTGTATCTAAACATGCACTACCACAAAACTTTAAGGTAATGTGACCTTTTTTATTTGAATTGATATATTGACACATTACAAGATTAACCAATATCAAGTGGATAGAGTTTCAAAATATGTAGAGAGAGTGGGTACATATTATAATATGGATTTGAAACTGAGGGAGCTTAATTGGTAAAAAAATTACCTTTTGTTTTTATTTCACTAAATATGTTTTCTAGAACTATGCGTATAATATTTTCACAAATGAAATCTCATGTATATTTAAGTACTAATAAATATTATTTTTTTGCTCAGAATGCGGAATATGGTTGTCTTAAATAATGCTGAATCCGTCATCAATTTTGTTTAATGCGATCCCAACTCAACATAAATGTTATTGTAGGTCACTATTACATATTGCCTATAGTCTTGCGGATACAAAAAATCACTTAAGAAACTGCGAAACGTCAGGCACGTTAAACAATAACTGTTGGCATGTAGCCAGCCTCTTATAACATTGCGCCAAAATAATACATTAAAATGAAATATTGTTTATATACATTAAAATGCGTACTATAAACGTCCAGCGTGTTAAAAAAGTCCATTCAGTGGGGTATGGGGCAGAGTTTTCTGTCTTAATTACCGAATATCTGATGTTAATTTCACACCAAATTAAAAAAAATATTATCCTGGAAATCGACGCTACTTTCATAAAGTGTCTAAACCAGAATAAACTACTATAGTGATTAAATACTATTTATTTTAATTCAAATTTCTTATATTTTTCTGGTCTTTCACATACGTAGTTTAAGGTTATAAGTAAAACATAAAAGTGTATTTTTCAATACCATTAGGGTTACCCAAATTAAGAGTAAGTATTTGTATAATTCTCAAACTTTCTTCAAAGCTAACGAAAAGTCACAGTTTTAAGTCTAAGTCAAAAGGTTCTTAAGTGGTACGGTTCTTGAAATCGGGTCAAATGGTGTCTGTTGAATGTATGATTTAGTTCGTTCACTCACCGACTGCCGTAAGATGGATCGAGGCTTTTAGCTCAATTTCGACTCCAGCTGCGCACGGTTAAGTGCTCTAGTTCTTAACATGATAGAAGTACAATAACAGAATTAATATTCCCATAAATATTACTTTCATGTGTTCATTACATAATGAACACAATAACATTGAGACTGCCATTAAGAAGCCGGGATCTAAATGACAATGTTTTCGCGATATCACAAAAACATTGTCATTCAGAAGCCTGATATAAATCTCTTAAGATTTATGCTCTCACAATATTTTTAGGAAGATTGAAATGGAAACGTTAGGTTTTTTACATGAAATTTAGAATAAGATAATCGATAATATAAAAAAAAAATTTAGATAATAAAGAAACTATTTTTGGTCTTAGATGAGTTCCATATCAAATGTACCTACTGTCTGTATGAAAATTAGTAATTTGTCGTTTCAAATAAATATTTTCTGCCTAAAATATTTGAAGAGCTTATTGATTGCATACATAAATTGAACCTAAATAGTTCGATTTTCATTAAATTTTAATGAAAAGGTTAAAGGTATAATTTGTTATTTAATTCAGTTTCTTAACAATATTTTGTTTATAGATATCCAGATCGGGCGCTCAGCAAGTGGTATTGCGAGGAGCAACACGAGGCCTCAGTGGTCGGTATCGCTGCGAAGTTTCGGCAGACGCACCGTTTTTTCACACAGTTTACAAAAGTGCATTTATGCGTGTTGTAGGTAAGAAACAAAATTGATATGATTATTCAATAATTAAGTAAAGTCTCACAATCTCCATTAGAGCAGGAGGCGGACACATTATAGTGGTAAACCGTAACACTTTCTCCATGAGTCAAAACAAAGATTTGTGGGACAAAACGCATTCAATGTCAGACACGTGTCTGCTATGGAGATGGTTTGAGCCTTTGGTAAATGTTTTGATGATACTTACCCGTGTTTACCAAAGGTTATAACGGAGTTTTTAATGGTCGTTAAAACTTGGGGCTTAGCCAATAGCAAAGTAAGACCGACTTTTCGACTAGTGCATACAAAGTATTCAAGTAACTAGTAGATAGCTTTCGTGTGGATATTAAAGATTAAGTGTGCATAGTAAATAACTTTTGAATTTTCAGTCGTCTTCAAAAAGGAAGAGATTCTCGATTCTATTGTATGTACTTTTTATTTTAGTGTCTGATATTTCTACGGTCACTTAAAAACTTTATTGAAATCAATTGGCCACTTTTTGAAAAATTCAGCTGATTTTTGATATAAAAGTTTTTTTATTCGTTTAAATAAATTGAGTCCTTTGTATTGACATGAAAATTTAAAATAAAGGTATTTATCAGTTATTTGAAAAAAAAAACCTTGATCACTTGTGCCTTTTATTTACGACACGTACTGTCGATCACGAATAAAACAAATTAAGCTGCTTTATTTCTCTTTGTTGTGCTAACAATGCCAATAACCCGATTTGCCTGTTAATTTTTTTCGCTTGCGGAAAATTTCATTCTCTGAATCCCGTGTCAAATTTAAATATTGATTCAATCTTTGACGCTCATACTGCGGGTGGGTTGATTGGCAAAATAAATATTACTCGCAAACTCAATATTATGGATTTGTGAACACAATTATAATGTACCTACGTAAAAAGAATGATGTTATGCAAACATGGCAAGAGAATTGCTGCCAATTAACCAGAATAATAACTTGATGATATATTTACATTTACAATATTTAAGGACTTAATTAGGATACATATGATAAGGGCCCAATAAAATTCACTTCAAATATTTAAAAAAACCTAATCAAAAATAAGATAAAATTGTAATCATATATGTGCCCACAGTAAATAAGACAAGACAATATTTTTAAGAATTAGACATATTTATCTTCAGACACTACAGGAAATTATTAAGTTAAATTTACATGGATATTGCGAGAAGAAACGGAACGGTCGCCGCAGTATAAAAATATGAATAGGTAATTACTATATAATACAAATAATTAAATATTACCTAGGTACCAATTTTATTACTATCTTTAATATAGAATGTGTCAAGCTTGGAATACAATCAAAACCCTCTTTGTACCTACATCTTATCTTCTACAAATCTATTTCAATCGTTAGTTGCTGATATAACATTATCGAGGTATTAAATACGGGCATATAGTTTCGAGTTAGTCTAAGATTTGGTGCCGAATTTTAGGAAATTATATCAATAACTAACCATTTCTGGGAAGTGTAATGGTGCTGGTGCTATACAAAGTTGGCTCGGATTAATAACTATTGGGCATATAAATAATATAAACAATCCAAGCGACTTTGTGCAATCTAAAATCGTAAATCAGAACTATTGTTGGGCAATAAATGCGGGAATAGAACACGAGGGACGTTTGATTAAGGTTTATCTTGTTTAATTTATGGTTATTGTTTAGTTGAACGGAATAAGGTGAGAATTTAACTAATAGCATGTCTAATCAACAAACACTGTAGGTATCTACAATTTAAAAATTATTGCATTTAATTTATATATAGCCCTTTTGTGTAATGCTCAAATTCATTAACGTGACTTTATGTAAAGTGTGCTTTGAACGCCAAAGATCGACCTTTTTGAGATTCATAAACATTTCTGTTATTTTGCTACAGACCAAAGATTCTATATAAAGGTAGAATATTGCTAAGTAATTTAGATGCAAAGTGAATGAATGAAAAAAATAAATCTTATTGTGTATTGGTTAAAAATTGGTTTGTCTACTTGATTGTAGACACAACTTAAACAAAAAATTTATTTGATAAAAAAATACTATCCAGTTTTAGAATATGTAATGATAAATTATTAGATTGGCTGATGTCGTGAACACTCGGGTGGGGTTTCGTGTTCGAACTTGTCGGTAACATTCGTGTCACTCTATATCAGTTAGAGTGGGGGAGTGGGGATTTATTCACGGCTAATATGATATGTGGGCTTGGTTGCGGCCAGCATTATTCTATAATCGTTCAATTTTTATGCTATATTTGATATATCCAATATAATATCTCATAAAGATATGTATTAAAAAGTCCGCCAATTATAGACACAGGTATTGTTATGCCATTTTCGTTGATCGTATTGACAAGTCTTGACAGATAAATTAACCTACGTCATATGATAAAATAAAGTAGTACTAGAGAAAGGATCATTCTGGCTTCGTAGATTAACGAAAACCTTACTTGGTGTCGCTGGTCGCACGTAGTGCCACCTAATATTGGAGATTATTATGCTTCTTACGTAAGTGAAGGTACTTTAAAAGTAGGTTATCTAGGACTTGGAGCTTGGATGTAATCGATACTCTTAAGTTTTCGATAGTTTTTATTTTCCAGGTTTTTATTCGAAAAAGTTTTTACGCCCAAGTTTCGCACTTTTCCAATTTACATATCTATAGTAATATAATATTACTAAAGATAGGTACAACAACATCATTTCGCTTCATATAAACATAATAGGTATATATATTTTATGAAACGGTATAGTGTCTGATTTTGCAAAAAAAAATAGAGGTGACTTAATACAATGCCCCCGCGGCTTAGCTGGCATTGTGGGTGTCCATGGGTGGGTGTTGACTAATGCTAAGTGTGTCCTTTATTTACCTCCTATTGTACAAATAAAGCTATCATAATTCAACACAAAGGTAACAATAACTTCAACTTCAAATAAATGTATTTTCTGTAGAAATTTTTTGTTATATCACTCAGTTTTTTTAATATATTACAATCCTTCCGACTTTACACAGTCTAACATTGACATAAAAGTATATTTTCAGTTGAAACAAATCTCACAAAACAAATAAGAAATAAAATCAGTTGAGTAATTTACGAGTATATATAACGGTGGAACAATGTGCAATGAAAGTTTTATTAGATTTAATTTAACTAACCCAATAATTTAAAGTTATTTAGGTATGAGTTTTTTTAAATTAAATATTTTTACTAATTCGATTAAAAGAAAATCATGGCGATGAAGGACGGGCCGGGCGAAGAAAATAAAAAAGATAAGTGACTCTGATGACTTATAAAAAATCGTCGTAAAAATATACGATGCAAACGGGTATGTAGAATACGTAAATAAGAATATGAATATACCTACTGAACAAAAGGTCGCTGTATATATTATAATACTATTATTCGTTCTTTATCGTTAGGGTTTATTAGGCATGATTTTCATATTGCCATGACAAATATTCATTTCCATATAATAATAAAAACATTAATACTTTTTCCAATGTTTCGGTATTATGTAAAATGTTGTAATCTGTGAAATTAAAAAAATCTCTTTTGTTTCATTCCTTAAATGTGAATAATAACGCTTTAATAGTCCTTTAATATAATTTCAGTACACGGTGTCAAGTCTACGACAAACTTTGGCACACTGCTTCAATTTATTACATTTGCCAAGCACAGCGCTTCGGGCAATTAATGTACGTTCTTGCTGTTCCTAATTACTCATTGGAATGATTGATTCAATTTAATTATTTATACAAAAACTAGGTGAACATTTAAAAGCATTTATTTTGGGTACTCATTCCGACATATATGTGCTATTATTTTGGTTTATATCACGCGTTAAAATATGAAACTTCTGTTAGGATGCAATTGAAAAATTCATAGTGTTTTTTAGGGTACATTTGATTTAAATTAATCGAAGTATTAAGCCTTTATAAATTTCTGCCAACTCACGGGAAGGTCATTTATGCTTTGCAGTATAATTCTAGGGACCCGTACTCAACAAACACTATGTTTTGGGTATGTTTCGCCTTCGGTCATTGTTGCGGCGTTTGACCTGGACTCAGCTTCATGTTAGAATCCACTTTTCGTCTCACTTCGTGCCACCATTCACCATTCATTTATTGTTGTCATTTTTACCAGCTCAACATGTTGAGGCGTTTAAAGTATTTTATTTTACCAATTTGATAGAAATAGGTCAATTTTGCGGGTATGCTTACATTAAACCACGCCGCACAGAAATCAGCTTATTTTAATTTGTTACAATATCATTGTATTAAAATACATAAACCGCTTCAAATTAAACACAACAACTCCATGTTCTTTTAAGTAGAATTGGCAAAAAGCGCCAGGAATGTAAACACTTAAAACTTTCCGCGGAGGAGGCTTCCAATGTAATAGGTGGAGGCTGGTAAACAAAACTTCAGCTCCCATCTGACACTTTAGGTTTTCAATTGGGATTTATTGAAAACAACCGAAACGGTGTTGTCACAAAATAGAAAAATTCTTTCATATTCACGTAAAAAATGTTTATTTATATAGAATAACTGATTTATTTATTAATTTACAGTACACACACGCCGGATAAAATAAACTTAAATGTACAATCTAAACACAATAAGATAAAAACAAAAACCTTACCATTCGCATCCATCACAAGCATACATCACCGAATTTAGCCTGTCACAAAAATGTCACATGGTGTATGTAACGTAAAAGATAATACGTTAACAATGTAAATAAGAAAAAATATTTGAACTGGTGAAAATTCCCAAGCACTTTTATTATTCAATATATTAAACACTAGTTATTACTCTTTATTATGTGTGGGACTAACACAAATAGCTTCTAGTGGTCATTGAATTATTATTATTATTATTATAGCCTTTTGTTTCCATAACGAATAATATATTAAACAATTATATCGTATGATTAATTATTACATGCATTAAAAAAATAAAATACTACTCTGAATAATCATTAGATTTAAATTCCAATCATAATAAGTAATTTCAATGTACACAAATTTTAAATGATAAATAAATTAAAAGAATCAAAATTAAAATTAAAAGAATCAAAATCAACATTTTTATAAACCATAGATCATTTTGGACCCCTCTACGGGTAAAGGCCTCCTCCATTTTGCTCCACATCTGTCTGTCTTTTGCTTTGGTGATCCAGTTTTCACCAGCTTTTCTTTTTATCTCATCAATCCATTTTTCCTTTGGTCTACCTCTGAATCTTTTAGTTGTGAATATGAAAACATAATTTGAGACCACAGTTTTATTATAAACTTCAAAAGAAGATAGACGAGTAAACACTGGTAAATCAGTAAAACTACCGATTAAATAATACTGCGTTGTCTATAGAAAGATATGTTGCCTTATTTGCTTTTTAAGAATATTAAATTTTCTGAAAAATTTTCTATGTGCAGACATCAAAATTTTTAAACATAGCATAGAATATGAGTAAAGATGCATATGCAGTGTAGCTAAAATAGAGTTAGAGCGAATCTCTGGATGATCTATATCTCAATTTTTCCCTTTAGGCTCAATTCACACCGAAATGGCAGCGGCTAGCTCGGCATAGAAGGCGCGAGAGGAGTCGTCAAGTTTCTCAAGCGATACTATGTATTAAAGCTATGAAGATAACGTTTAAAATTGTATGACACTGAAACTGCTCGCCGCTTTGCTGCCATTTCGGTGTGAATTAAGCCTTACATTTTCCACTTTAAACGAATCTTTTCACTGACGTTTTCAGAGGATTTTAGTTTTTCATTTCGTGAATATGACATTTTGTTAACATTCGTGATGGTTTAAAGTATGCATAAAATGCTTAACATACTTTCAATAAACAATACATACATTAATATAATTTTAATGTTTAATTTAATTAGGCATTTTTATTTTCTAGCCTGCTTTCAGCGACGTATTTACAACATAAATTAATGTTATAGTTAATTATACTTTTTAATGTGAAATGAGTTTTGGCCAATAAATTATAATGTAGGTACTCATTGGTATATAAAGTCCGGAAAAAAATTTAACTATTTTTTCTGTATTATATAAAATTTTAAACATTATATAAATTTATGTAGATAGTACATAGGAGTATAATAAAATTATATTTATTTGCACCGTCCATAATGTTTTAGAAATATTTCTAACTTCTGTAATAAACCAATTTTTATACGTGTGTCTTATTACTGAATTTAGTGGCACAGGTAGCTTCTCAAGATATTTTTTCAAGTTTTAACGTAGAAAAAAGTTCTACCCAAATTACTTAGTAGTTCAGACATATCAATTACTTACTTTATTAAAAATAAGTACTTTAAATTTCTTATCACTTAGATTCCAATCAACAAATATTGTACAAACCAAAAAACTAAACAACAGTTGAGTTCACATCGGAATTTGCCGTGAGTTCTATCACGTGATACAGAACATTCCAGCTGTACTTTCCAGTGTTACTTTTAAAAATAGAACGTATCCCAGTGGGAGTAAAAAATGTAACTAAGTTTATTCCACAGAATTGCCGGACTCACAGCCCATAGTTCGAGCACAAAAGAGTTGGTACTCCGTGGGGGATATGTTACGTGCGAACTGCACGTCACCTGCGGCCGACCCGCCCGCTAACCTCACCTGGCTCCTAAATGGTTATGAGGTATTAACTAGCCATTTTTATAACATTTTACTGAGAAAACTTGAACTTATCTAAACACTAACAAACTAAAACGCTTAAGCTAATCTTGGTTGGATTAAGTTAATTAGAATTTATAATTTCATCAAAAGAATGAACTTATTTCAAATATCTACTGCTATTACATAAAAATGCATTATGCAATTTTAAATCTTTTATTTTGATTTGAAATTATCTTGACATTTCGTGTGCTTTTACTTGTATTTAATAATAAAAATGAATAAAACACTTGAACTTGCTATGCTCTTGAGATGAAAAGTTTAAGCTAATCATAGGAAAGGTCGCTTGGAATTTCCAATTTCCATTTAAATGAAATATTGTTTCTTTCACATTATATTGCTATACTTTTATTTTAAATTATTACAAATTTATTTTGCGTTAATATTTAAAAATACAAACTTTTTATAATTAATTAGTTTTATCTATATATAGTTAATATGATCTTACAAAAATACAGTTTCGTTGAACAGCCTTGGATTCCGTAATTCTCGATAATCGAATGGATTCGCAAACTTACATTGAGGTAAATTCACTGATATCTATGATTTTCATTAAAAATAATGTCCAGATGAAATGATAAGAAAAAATTCAGTATTGTTTATTGGACAATGCGCTACAACACAACTAGCAGGTAATTAAAATACGAGATGTGTAATTTATTGCGCCAATTTGTCACCGACAATAGCGGTATATTTAACATTATTATTTATTTAATATAAACAGGTTAAAGGACTAGATATACCTCCACCTGACATGTATCGGAAGCCAGTGATAGGCGACGGTTCGTTAGAAGACGTAAATAGAATTATCTTCAGCCCTTGGGATACAGGATACGAGGAGTCAGCCACGCTTCATGTACCTCGACACATAGATGATAAATTATATGAAATTACAACTCGTGCGACAAGATACGACACGAATAAAACAAACATTGAGGAGGAAAAGTCTAATAAAACGTCGTCTGTCAGCCAACTCATTGTTAGAGTGCAATCGTCACATTTTCAAAAGGTAACGCGCATTTTTACAGATTTTTTAAAAAAGGAGGAGGTACTCTATTCAATTAGTTTGTTTTTGTTTGTTACCTCAGAACTTTCAACTGGTGGAACTGGTGATTCTTTTTTTGTTTGAAAGCTGGTGCTTCCCGTGTGGTTCCATTTAAATTTAATCAAAATCTGTTAAGTAGTTTTAGAGTTACAATTTGAAGTCGGTTTTTTTTTAATTAAAATTGTAACATTATTATGTTTGTCAATATTAGTTCAATCGTATGTGGTGTGAAAATCAATGCTTTAAGTAGATTGGTAATGTTTTTTGATTAAATAGAATCATTTTAGTTAACATAAATTTGTTCTGAATCATTTGCCTTATTTTGAATAAGGCTATGTTTACACTCATAATATAATATCCTTTACAAGGATTTCTGTGGCTACAACAAATATGTGAAAAGATTATTGATGAAAGGTTTAATGAGTACACAATTAGGTTTTATTTTAATACAAAACCTTAGACTGAAATTCATTGGAACTATTGTTTACACAAAACAAGTATTACAAACATTAATTACGTTGAGCGCTTGTTGAGTGCTACTGGGGAATATTTTGAAACACGCCACAAATAAAATGCAGAGGAAACATAATTTTAATAACGCTGGAGATAGGTTTCCCTTATCTTTTTTTGTGTGTTTTATTCTTCACATTTATATTTAAGTGTGTTTAAATACGCTTAAATATAAATTTAATAAATGTATTAAATAATTATTAATAAACGTTATTCGTGAACTGAAAATTTAAATTTTGTTTGCAGAATCTTAATATCATAAACTATTGTTATATTTAGTTAGTGAGTGATTGTTTATACAGACAAATTAAGAACCTATAATCACATTTTTTATTGGAACAACTCGCATACATTGTTCTGATCCCAAAGTAAGTAGCTGTGTTATGCTAATCAAAAACAAAGAGGGCACCACAATTAATACGCACATAACTTATAAATAAACAAGCAAGACTCGGAAACAGACATTCGTGCTCATCACATAAATAAATGCACCTACCGGCATTTGAAACCTGGACCTTTTGGCGCGCAAGGCAGGAGCACTAATAATTGCGCCAACCGGTAATCTTATTACGAATTTAATATTATTCCGTATTAAAATTAATAGTATTATCGTATAATAGGTTTGTAAAAATGCTTTTCCGGTTTGCCATAATATTATATATTATATTAGATACTTCACGCGGACAGATTTCCATAAAGCTGTAGTAGATACTATGTCTTATATTATTAATTGCCAATGTATTATTAAGAGTTACCTTACATTGTTAATGTGTCTAAATCCCAACTCCCTTAAAAGCAGTGGTGTGCCCGCGATTCCCTTTAGTTCCTTTATAATTAATTTGTAAAACAGTCGCTAGTTTCAGTCAGTAGCTTTCAATAGGAGTCATGGGAGTTAATTAAAATTCTTTTGTTTGGTCAGAGTAAATTATTATATTATATTTAAAAAATCATATTAATATTACATACATACTATTTATTTATATTATATACAGATTCTGTTTATGTGTTTTTAAATGCACTTTGAAGCCGGTTTTTGTTTTTTTAAATGGTTTTTTACTAAACATGAAATGTAGTTATTTATTTCATATATGCAAATAAGATTTAATACGTAGAATTTGAAATTGAAACTGGTAAGCCCGCAGGTCTAATAAAGGTAGTCAAACCATCTCGAATAATTAAATGAAATAAAATAGCCTAATTTGGAAGCCGACCTAATGACCTATAACAAGCCTATGTCGTTTCACTTAAGTATAACGTGATTTAATTTATACAGCAAAATTGAAACTAGCGGATATGTATATTGAAGATAGTATATAAAAACTCTTTATGTCATCACTTTATATTTTCTGTCTATTAATGATGTGATTCGGATATCGCATCAAAAAAATTCTTACAGTTCTTTTTATAGTTCCTTTTTTGTTTTTAAAATTTAATAATATAAGACGTAATAATACACAGTGATACATATTAAGTACCTAATGTTACTTCAATATATTCCTTTTGCCTGTTACAAGCTCCAATTCCAAAATACAACAAATAACCAATAAAATCGAATAACATTAAATACTTAAATCAGCATCGGTTCAAAGCCGAGATAACTAGTGATATCTAACAGCCCAATGTGTGCAGGGCCATTTGAACGTGACTTGTGTGGCGCGTATTCTCACTGTTTGGACCAACAGCGGCATACTCATTTTGGATGAGGAGCGACCACAGATTGCACCAGTAATGGGCAGCCGGGACTCCAATTCTGGTACGATACTGTTATAGCTGAACTTGTTAATTTAATCTTTATTTCAGCAGGGTTAGAGCGAATCAGAGTATAGTTTTAGTTTATAATGATCAATGGAATAGCGTTCTAAGTTGGAACTCTGATAAACTTTTCTGTTTATGTATACGTGTAAAAATCACACAGATATCTACACTATAATTCAACATAACTTTTTGTGAGAACTTGTGATGATGTGAGAATTAATTATTTTATAATTAATACAATTTTTGTGAGGTTTTTTTTAGTTTTATTTCTTGTATAAATTGCTAGAGGCATGAGCTAGACATTATATACATATTGTCATCCTTATTACGTTTGGAGTTTCCCTTTAAGCTAGAATAACTTTATTAGCTTGTTTTAGGAAACTCCGCTCTTCCAATTATATTATTATAGATATTATGTTTCAAACCAGAATATTTGTATTTGAACTATAATTAACATGCACAGGATAAACAGGTGTGCGCGTACGAATTAATAAGTACGTGTGTGTGTGGTTGAGTGTGTGAGTAGGGGCTGTAGGTAAGTGTGTGGAAGTGTGACGATTACTTTGCTATTTTATTTATATGATCTAATCGCTTGTACTGAATATTCTACTTCATTATACCTTAGTCAGTTTTGCACTATTTTAATGTGAGTGAATATATACCTAAATCTCTATTAACCAAATCGTACAAGTGTGGTGATTCTTTCTTATATGTCAGTCTAGTTCACACATTTCCTTGAGAATTGATCCCGAGACGCATTTATTATCAGAAACGTCAAGCTAGGGGGCGATTACAATGGAATCATAATGCTAGTTACAATAAATTATGGTTTAAAATAAATTGCAATGGAAGTTCAATTTCAATTTAAAGTGTATATAAAACCAATGAAATCAATTCTAATCCTCTCGAATATGAAAAATGATGACGCGGTTTACTCGATCCCTATAATTTCACGAAAGGATTTTGTTCAGCTACGTAAGCGAAGCGATAAAGGCTAATTGAAGGAGGGTTTTCATAAATCATGGTCAGGCTATAATTAAAGATATTTGTCTTCGATACTCCAATGAGCATAAGTTTACAAAGATTTTACATTATTTATGTGACTGAGTTCCTAGTGGAATGCGAAACCAAGGTAACACCAATGGCTCATCCATCTCAAAGCGGATTGTCCGCAGTAAGTTGAATCTCACATACCTACTCATGTAACCTAAATGGTGTAGAGGAAAAGTTATATGCGGAGTTTAAACGGCAGAACATTTTTGAATTTGTTTCACTGATAAACTTTAATTCAAGGTCATCGTGCTACAATTATCCATATCGGTATTATCATTATTATATAGGACCATAGATTTTCGGTAGACGAAAATGCTGAGTTTCTCTATGCCTAATTTAAGCTTATACCTTTATGGTTTCAGGTCAAATGAGGCTCGTTTTAAGCGTCGTTCTAGAAGCTAACAGTTTAATACTTTTATATTGGTAAGTGTTTTAAGTTTAGCGTTAATTTTACATTATTTTAGTAAGTAATCACCTATCATTTTAGTATAGGCATAAGATATTTATACGTATTAAAAATTAAATATTTATTTAATTACAGTTGTTTTATTTTATATAATGTGTTTTATTGATATTTTATCCATTACGAATAAAAAAATATAAATATATAACAATTGAAACTCTGATATAAGCTAAATCATTTGATTTCTTTATTAAAATAATTGAATTTGATTTTCAAAACTAAGATTATGAAGATCGTGGCAATTATACTAGAAAAATCTGACTACAGTCGGGTAAAGCAGAAAATATGTCACATAACCGATAAATAATAAATCTAAAATATGATATGTTTGTATAAAATAAACAACAACTCAAAGGCGGTGAGACGTGAAAGCTTGCTACAATAGTTTGAATGCTTCACAAAGAGAAACATTTCTAAGTAATAAAGACGCTTGGGCGCTACCAGTATTGGGACTTTATCGGTAACTTCCAGATACTGGTAGAATTGGCCGGTATAAAAACAAAATCGATACTAGATTTGTATTACTTTAATCGTCACCGCTTAAATTACAAGTTCGGATTAACTCGACTGCAAGTCTTATGGCCAATTGTAAGCTCAAATGATTGGATTGGATTTCCAATTATAGATTAGCCTTCCTAACTGAATGTGTATCTCTTACTGTCATGACTGAAAAGACAATAACAGTGCAATATAGAAATTATTAATAAAATAAGTTGAACAGTATCAACATACATATTGAAAATATCTTATCATCCGGGGCTCCCCGACGGGACGCACGTCGAACCTTTAGGTCCTTTTGTACTTTATTTTTTATATATTATTGAAAGTAACATAAAATACATATTGCTTAGCTCAGCAATAAGTTAGTGTATAAACGTTTACCGGCGAATACTAAGGGCTTCGCTAATATTAACTCTCTTGTATTCGTTTTCTTGTATTCTTCATAATAAAATCATGTTGTAAAGTCACAATAAAATTATAGTTGCTTATATTATGTTGGCAATCTTTCTCACTCACCACCAACAATTAAGTTCTTAAATTGTAAATGTTGGATCTATAATAATCTAGAATCGCCGTTATCCAAAATACGAATTAGTTTTCTACGGACGGTTATTGCTTCCTAAACAACATTTAAATGACGTTCATTAGTTATATATGTGATTCTATCACATAATCAATAATTAGAGATAAGTACATATACTTTCAAGTAAATTATAATTTAGGGAGTAAATTGTGCGATAGTCAAACTTACCGCGTTTTTGAAAAGAATAAATGAATTTATCCATAAATAATTGCTTAAATGTATTAAAATATATTGGATATTATTTTAATTAATATACAATTTAATACATTCATATTAAATTAATACTATAAAATGTGTTTTGAAAATGTCCGCTCTAAATATGACGCGTTTATTTCTGAATAACTTTGACGAGTGCTCGTGCATAATTGATATTGAGTCTATTATTAATTATGAGACTTAATACTGCCTCTATGGCTAAGTGGTTTATGCGTCTGCGTGATGCGATGGAGGCCATGGTTTTGAATCCCGGAGGGACAATGAATGTTTCGGTTGGGTTGGCACAAAAGGCTGATCACCTTCTTGCCTGTAAAGAATATGATCAATGAAACAGATACAGAATTGAGTCTGCCCCATGCCCCACTAGGAATTACGGGAATCCTCTATTATTAATTACATTTATATTCCCTTATCCATAAATATATATTTATAATATTAATTGACATTGGTGTAAAGATGAAATAAATTTATTGCGTCGTTTTTTAAAGTTTGTATGTAACTAAATTAATATTTTTCTTTACAGGTTAAATCGATGATGAAAAACTGTAATATTTTATAATTCTGAGTCGGTGTTAGACTATAAATTTATTAGATACTGTAGCCAAATTAAAATTTAAAATATTTGTAAAATATGAAATGATGCGGTATTTATTGTGGAATTGTATTTGTGATAATGTGAATAAACGTAGTCACTAGGTGCTCTAATTCATTTATGAAAACACTCTTTATTTCCTTCCTATATGATAATTTGCATTATTAATGTACTTGTATATATTTTAGATTAGAATATAGGTAAAAATAGTAGATAATGTTTTGCTTAACTGTTATTGTTGTAAGTAAAATAAACTCTCTGTTTGTAATCGAGTTTTATTTTTATCTAAATCTGATATATAGTTCTAAATATTATTTTTGATGTCACTCTGGAAGAGTTTAGCTTCCTATCCTTGAAAGATTTATTAAAATTGGTGTAGCAATTTTTGAGTTTATTAACTACAAACAGAAATACAAATCTTTTCTACATAAAACATAAGTAAGTATAGATATAGAAGAAGGGTGATTGATATAAGTAGATTTTATACATTCGAGATAGTTTAGTATAATTATGCCAATTTATATGTGGTTTTTATAAAGGTGCGAGATAAATCTCCGTCGATTTTTTTTCTCTAGAGAAATATGAAATGTGTACGCATTAGGAATGCAATTATTAACTTACTATAATAATGTCAAGGTAAAAAAATGAAGACTTCCAGTGTTTTCAAATAACAAGGCTCCCAGTTACTGACACAAATCAAGTTCAGACAAAAGTTAGGTTTATTAACTCTACAATTATGTTTCAAACTACTCGGAATTTGTGCTGAAATATTTGACAGTGCCAATTCCATACTCATTGAGGTCATACAGAATAGCTTAGAATACTACGGAATTAGGAAATTAGATGCATACATGCTCTAACTGTTGAGAGAATAAGTTAATGCCAGAATAGTTAATTTTAGCAAAGTATTTTAACCGCCTCCGTGGCTAAATGGTTAAAGCGTTTGCATGTTGCGCCAGAACTCTCCTCAGATCCTGGGTTCGAATCTCGGGGAAACAAATTAATGTTTCGGTTAGGTAGGTACAGAAGACCTAGGAAGAAATTGATCAGGGAAATAGATACAGAAATGTGTTTGCCTTACCTTACCTTACCTTATTCACTTTATACAATATGTTATTACAAAAATTATTGTAAGAAATTTTCTCCTTTTTCTAAAGTCAGATACATTTGTTCTCAACCTTTATTTACAACTCTTAAATCTGTCACTAGTGGAGCATCTGAAAAATACACTTTTGCGTCTGTTTCACTGATCAGTTTTAACACTTGAGATCAAAAAAGGAATGTTTTATGTTTAACATAATTGTGGGTCTGTGACATCGTTTCTTCTAAACGAATAGATCAATCTATGGATGCTACAATTTTAAAAGATCTATTCATCTATGAGATATTTTTATTTGTGATTAACATGCCAAAGATTTTTTAAAATTGTTTTATCAATTTTAATTATCTTTGCGCTCAATTAGATCTTCTATCTCCGAATTGTACCCAGGACTTTCTGCATAATATATCTACAGAGGTAGTCTTACAAATTAATTATTAGTATTTGATAGAAATTAATTTAAGCATTCTAAGATTTTTAATAAAACATACGTACATCGAAAAGGCTACTTACTTACTCCTAATAACAACATTGTTCTTTCTTGACACTCGAATTTGTAAGCTGAACACTGAACTGTCACGCGGGAATTAGTTATTTTTTTTTTGAAATTTAAAACTACTTATGATAACAATAAATCCAGGGACTAGCTCTTTTAAGGTCAGCAACATTTACAAAGAGTACTTTAGCTGCAGCGCTGCAGAAAGCCTCTTCAGTCAACATTCAAGGAAAGTACTGAAATGAATATAAATATTTAAGGCATTATTTCTTCTCATGTTTTAATGATTGTTAGTCTTGCAAAGTATGTTAACAGTTAAAAGTATTTTAATATGTTATATTTAACCTACATATATATAATATTTCTATATAGCTTCGTAAGAGAAGCGTAAACTAAAATTGAATTTTTTAACAATTTCATATTAAACACCTGATATAAAATATGATATGTATTATAATGTATCTTATATGAACATTATGTAAAACCCTTAGAGAACTTACGTCTGTATCAATTAAAACATTAAAAACTTAGTTAACATTTTTTTTTAATTTTTAGCAAGTAATTATAACATTCAAATAATTGATTAATAATATCTACACTATGAATGCAAATGGCTGAATATTGATTATAGTGTCTTAATAATCAAACAAATGGCTTTTATAATCGAATCTTGTTCAATTTACAATACCCTCGGAGTGATAAAACATCGAGTCTATATGTAATGGAAATTTCTCGATCGAATGGTTCTTAATGGGTCTAAAGTACCCCGGTCTTATACGGGGTCCGATATCATTGATTTACAACGCCATATTTTGGGTTGGACCCTTTGAAAAACATTTTAGTAATGGAATTTTGTTTATACAATGCCAAACAAGATTTTTAAGAAATATGTAACGGCAATGTGTACGCATCCCAAAAGCTATGAGACTTCTCTAAATATATATTCAATTTATTGCGAATTTGTGAATAAAAAATGTAGCAATAGACTGAAATTTAAGATATCTTTAAAGAGTTTTCCCAAAAACCTTTTTAGTACGCAGAACAATAGTACGATATATATATCTTCACTACATAGTATAAAACAAAGTCGCTTTCTCTGTCCCTATATCCCTTTGTATGCTTAAATCTTTAAAACTACGCAACGGAATTTGATGCGGTTTATTTTAATTGATACAGTGATTGAAGAGGAAGGTTTATATATATGTTTTATACCCGTGCGAAGCCGGGGCGGGTCGCTAGTTATTTATATGTAAATGTATCCCACTTAGACTACCTTCTGAGCATCGATACTATTATCGTAGTTGTGTTCATAAAACGCCTCTACAGAATGCAGTATGAAATTTAGGCGGGCGTTGGTACCATTATTATTTTACTTAAATAATATTATAATGTGAATGAAAGAATATAAATGGTTTTTATGTGAAATTTAAGCCAGTTTAGGTTCTCTTTAAAACATAATTTATATAAAAAGAAACCTAGTTTGCATCGTTTTATTCGCTAGGTACGTATTTTACTTTCAAAAATTACCTATAGTCTTTTGAACAATATAAATTTTTATTACATTAACAATTTGTAATAATTTTGTAAATTTTAAAATACACTCAATATTATCTCGATCGCAAAGTGAAAATAACACAAAATTTAATGCGTTTTATTTAAAAAAATACAAGAAACTACATGCATATATTCAATCAAACTTACCTATTATACGAACAGTGTCTATTTAAATCCTTAAAGTACTAGACGACTTTAGATGAAACTTAGTGTTTAAATAGAATACCATATTTATAGGATCTTGCATTGATAATATTAACAGTTATTTTTTCATGGACATAAAATAATATATAAAAATACATCTCGAGTATTGATGCCGAAAGCGTAAAAAAGGTGAAAATGTGATCGTTTGGAGAATCTATAACTTTTCTAATTTTTTCAAAATATTATGCGCAAAAACTAAGAATAATACTAGCATAATTTATATTGTAATGTACATCATAAATGTAGAAACCCTATTAATGTGGTAGTGTAAATGAATGCAGGATATTAATTTGTGGCAGGTAAGCCGCAGACCACGTCTGTTCATCAAAGAGATTTGCAATTGACCAATATTGTTCCCGTTTCTAATGCATAGGTAACGTGCCTATATTGATCGAATGATGTATTATAAATAGGCGCGACATAAATAAACATTCATACATTTTTAAAAAAGACAAAACAAACAGGTGTTTAAACATGTGTTTCTTTATCTTAATGTTAAAGAATAATTTGTGCATAGCAAGGCATTTTTCAATAAATTATATCATTAATAATAGCAGATTATTGAAAATTTTACTTACTAGATGGTAACTTTTAAATTGGATATATCAATGCACTAAATACATCATTGGTGCGACCTACATATGGATAGTAACCTATACTAAGTATGCATAATGTATTAGATTTTTGTATATGAGAAAAACAATAATTCGGATTTAACTTATATCTTAATAAAAATCCTTCAAAATCGTTTATTTTTCGTTGGTAAACGCATTTAAAATCCCAAAATGTTTTAGAATAAATAAGTCAGTGAATAAATAACAGTAAGATTTTGATATAATTATTAGGTAAAACAATAAAGTTCAAGAGGCTTTAAGAGTATTCGTCAGTAGCTTGAAAACCGCTGGTTTCAACAGTCCTCTTGATATACAAGCATTCCAATTATCTTCTAAAGTCTATCAAGGACTGTTTATTTTAGTTCTATATATATTCTAGACACTAGAGGATCTTCAATCTATTCACTAGGGTCTTAATACACTGTTCAATTCCGCAGTCAGAGCCCATTGTTCAACTATCTATACAACGTTTAAACTAGATACGAGAGGTCAAGTTACACTGATTACTGTGGATCTGTCCGTTTTACAACAATATCCCTATTAAAATGACAGTATGTCACAAATCTCAATTTTAATCACTCTGAGGTTAATTTTTAAGAAAAGAGTTCTTGATATGCTTTATTCTTAAGCCTCAACAGTCGCCATCGCAGCCATTAGTGAAATATCTTTATAAAAATAAAAATACTGCTTTAATGGTATTCAAATTTAAAGCTTTTAAAAAACACTCTTTATAGTCTGTAATAAAAATCGTGTAGTGTATTCGTGAGTTTTTTAAGACTCACAATGAATATAATTCTTCCTTTTTTATTTATTTATGTTTTTTGTTTTTTATCTAATAATTCAATGGTAAACAATAGCTTGAACAAGTTAATTTTTTAAATGTCATGTTAAAAGTACTGGTTATTATATGTTTTCTAATAATTAGATAATAGATGTATTGCTAACTAACCGATGCACTGCTTCGTTTTTATAAAATTAAGTTCAAAATCTTTGTTTTTTTAATGTACCGTATATATGGGTTTGTAATAGAAATATATATTTACAAAAATATCTTTTAAAGATAGTTTGAAGACGTAAGTGTGAAAGCTGATGCTCAAGAGCGTTTTCGCGCGCCGAGTAGCATAGTTGACGGATGCTGAAGCAATAAATTCAACGTATTTTTCACTCTCGACACCTCACAAGTTACGTATGCTTTTAATGGTAGCGATATTTCTTTTAGTTTTATATAAGGTTATTGCTAACTACGAGCCATGAGCAATTGCTCAATGTGACTTACATAAGAGGTGCTATTTTTTAAAAATCTTCTATAAGTGAATGTACATTTGGTAGGATTAATTGTTCTATTTTGTAAATATTATTACTCGTTGGTGGACCTAATAAAATAAATATGTTTAAATAATTAAATAATATAAAGTAGAAGCCGAAAATTTATCTCTATTACTAAATACAGTAAATATGTGTAGCCGGGGTAGCAAATTAGTATGCAATAACCTTTACAGTATACCGATGTATATCTTTTGAGAGCTCTGACTGTAAAATAAGCTAAAACCTAAAAATAACTTAATAAACTAATTAATTGAAGATCTCATTAGTTGTTGGATAATATTTAAGAACTTGGAATTACTCTGTGATTGGGTTTCTAATATGTCTCAAAATAGTATTGATCACAATGGCGTCTCTTAGGACAATTTTAAGTCTTAGTCATAATTAAACAAAAAATACAAATAAATTTATAATTATTGTTGTAAATTTTCTTCAATATAATTTAAATAAGAAACTAAATACGACGAATAAAAAGTTTAAAACAAAGACAGTGCGGCCAACTTCATTAACAAGTGAATGTCTCTTTAGTCTTTTGTTATTTAGCGTTGACGAACCAACTTCGCAATTGTGAACCAAATAGATGTCCAAACATGATGAATAAATTGACGGAATTTTTAGTACCTGATTTAGCTAACGAACTCATATGAAACTGTTTTTAAACAAGTCATTTGGTGCCATGTGAATAAAAATCTTAATTACTATTTTAGATTTCGATAAAACAATTTTAGGTGAAACATGATTGCTTTGTTAACATATTAGAATTACTAAAGTAGCTCCACGATCCGGGTGCTTCGGTAAAATTAGTTTGCACACCGCTCCACTTCTAATTACAGTATTTCGATGTTTATCGTCTGAAAACTTAATTATTGTAATTATGAAATACAAATCGTATAATTAAAGATTACAATCATATTTTTTTAATAATAAAAAACTAAGACAATCACAAAGTGTGCAACAAATTGGACGCATTTTATTTATCGTTTCGTTTTTCTCATCTGATGAAATGTGATTACGCCACTTTCCTCTGGGATATATTCCAATCCATGTGTTTAAAACTTATTTCTTACATAGATTCTATAATATCTATCTCTATATCTATCTAAGTACTAGTAAGTAGTAGGTACCTAAGGGGCTACCTATAGACAAGTGTTGTACCTATAACTTTAAATAATGTTAAAAGTGATGGAGCATTAGAGACATATGTTAAAGTAAAACAACCTTTATCAGTAACGCAATAAATAATAATTAAAACGATTTTCAATTGATAAACTCAATAACCTTGTTCCTCAAACCGAACCCTGAATCTTCCACAAGACACACATTGACGGTGTGATTGAATGTGACTAACTTAGCTACAAAGGTAAAGTAGTATACTTGGAACAAGTGAAAATAGAAAACGTAATCGTTCTTAGAAAAAAAATGTATATTTTGTCACCATTCAGAAAATGAAGCCAGCGCAAAAATTTTAATTAAAGTACGCTACAAAAATGTTCATGCAATAAAGCGCGGAAATGGTTGGAAAAATAATTACGAAACCTCTGAATTATGTTTTCATTACCTATCTTCACTGTATTTGGAAAATGTGAAAACTGCTGCCTTGGATAAGACCCGACAGAAGTAAGTGCATACATTTTGTATACGTCGACGCCGAAACAGTAGGAATTGGATCACCCTAATTTATCTTTGGCAGTAAATTACGAGAGCTGGTGTAACCCGAAGTCGAGCATTTCTTTTTGAAAATTATACCCTCAAGCATAGATATTAAAACAAGTAGTTTATTATAGTATCTCAGTGTTACTAATGTAAGAATTATATTTAGGTATCCCTAAACTTATTTCCTCGCAAAAATGTAAGTTTCGTTTATATTTTAAATTAATAATTTATGGAGATTTCCTCTATCTAATGTAAATATTCAAAATGGTATTCCACTCTTGCTATTTCTTATTAATATATATGATGACGAATAAATTATTTTATTAAAGTGCATTTATTTTGTCAGCGACGCTCGCTAAGCCAACGACTCGAGTGCGATATTGGATAGTCTAAGAAGATGGATGCTGGGTTCATGCAATATTAACTTTTGAACTTTATTGGACCAAATAAAATGCAATTACTTGGAATTGAAAAAACATGTTTTTTTGTTCAAGTAACTTCAGAACGTGGGTTAAAATTATTAAAGTCCAATGGTTATATTAAAGATATGTACAAATAAGCAAGAGAAATTTATTTATATTAACGGTTTCTGCTGCACAAGAAATCTCTTCTCAAAGAGCTAGAGTAATATCAGCCACTATTACTGAAATATCCAGACTCATGAATCAAAACAATAATTTATAGATCTTTCATATATTAATTAATCTAATTATTTTTTATATAAATGTACGTCGGTTTTTCAACGCTGACTAATTAGCATCGCGAAAACGTATTTCGAGACTGTTTGCATTAGGAAATTATATTTTCTAAAAACTGGAGCAAAATATTTGCAACTCTTATTGTTCAAGTTTAAGATAGTGTGACAGCATTTATAAATCTGGCTCCAGTTGGCTTTACATGCTCGTAACCTCCATCTAGCGAAGTTTTATTACTAAACTCACCTCACAATTTAAATTAATTATAACACTAGGGAATTTTATAAAACAAATTAAGGGTTGCAAACTAAAAAATATATATCTGTATGTAAAAAATGAGAACCCTACTGAGTTTCTTAGCTGTTTTTCTTAGAGCTGGATGCGTTCTTAAATAGCCTTAAAACTTCATACGCGATTACTTTTATTGTTTGATCTTCTTTCTACATAAACTGTTTCCAGTCAAAGAATATGTCTTTTAGAAATTTAATTAAGCGCGTTATATTACAATTCGTAGATTGGCAATATAAATCTAAATTCATATGAATAAATATTTAGAAGTTAGTAGAAATATCAAAATGGAATATATTGGTTCTAGCCCACAGTCATAATCTAAGCGTAGCAGGCACGGAAAGCACTTTCATCGGCCACGTTTGGTTTTATATGTAAATTTTACTTCATTTGACTTTGTAACGGAAATCGTCGATTTGGGTTTGAGAAAGGCTTTCCATTCCTTTGTTTTTTTTTATAAATTGTATACTTAATAATTTAAAGAGGTTTTATAAAAATCGGTAATTACATAAACGAATTTATTTGTCTGTTTGAGACTAGTTTTCTAAGCTGTCCTTGAAATTTACTAGAAAGGTGGGTTAGTCACAACAGCTAAACCGATATTAATGGCCTTTATGTATTTAATTTATCTTCTTAATTTTATTTATTTATTTATTAACACTTCGTTAATTCTAATCTTAGAATTAAGAAGGAATCGTTAAAACAGGAAGGAAATTGTTGGGTGATAAGTTACTAAGAGGTAAATTTATGTTTTTGTTATCCAAAATAATTCTTTACTTAGAAAATTAAATACGATTCATATCTCTGGAATGCATTTAGAAATTAGATTTAAAAAAAAATTACGACCAGAGTAATTATATCTTACATTTTATACCGGAGCTATAATTAATTCTGAAACTGACGGTAATAATTCTTTCCTATAGTAACCTAATTAATAGCTCAGTACCTAAGCAAAAGAATTTTCTCGCGACATAACATAAATAATTTCCTCTGGGTAATAAGTAATTACAAAGCAGATAAATTATTCGCATCTATTGAGCTATTCTACGCACTCCCACTTGAAACTATATACGTATCTTCTGGAGATAATTGCTTTGGATATAGCAGATTTCTGTATAAATTCAGCTTATATTAATTAGGTACGACATTTGCTCAAATAGAGTTTGATATAGAATATTGCAACGAGGCATTAATTTATATACAAATGTTGTTTCTTATATAATTATTTAATTACAGGGTTAGCTAGTAATTGTAGTCTGTAGGTATTTTGTGTATATATATAACTGAGGCATACAAAACGTCTTCTACAAAAGCATTGGTTACAAGATAACATAGGCAGCACAAGCAAGCATTGGTAATTTACATACTGCGGTATATTGTTTTATTTTTTTAAAGCTTCTTGTTCGTATTTAAGTATTTTAATAGGAAATAATCTACCTACCAAGACTTACTATTATTTAAACTGTCAATGTGTTGGGATTGTTAACTCTTAGCAAACATAGGTAAATAGAATATGTAACGTATGTTAATATAAATTATAAGGGCGTTTGCTATCCGTAATATTTGATACTGTATGTGGTCAATACCATTAGGCTTATTCCGAATAGTAAATATGAATTAATTAATAAATAAATCATATATATTTCTGTTGCTAAATAAAAAACGAACTTATAAAATATACTTAAAAGTAACAATTAAGTAAGATTCGAGTTGTAACTTTGTAATGTTATTTTTCAAACATTGACAATGCAACCACAACAATCGGTGAATGGAGATAAAACAACAAAGTTCTTGAAGTCTTTGTATCGAGGTGAAGTCACTAACGAGGGTCCTGGCACAAAGGACCTCTGAGAATTTCCAACATGAAGTAAATCATTCAATACAAAAAGTGTGTACTCAACTTTTTCAAAGGATATCCACTCGTTCTCTAGTCTGAACTAATATATTAGATATAAAGAGAAATAATAAGATATGTGTGAAATTATATAATTTACACAAATGAAAAGATACTTTATATTATAGCTACAGCGATCAACGTAGGCTGCATTTTATTTTTAAAAAGTTAGAGTCCACTGAAAATAAGTTGGTTGATTGGTAACCTTACCTATGTATAAAAATTTGCCAAAACTATAAAAGTTTCTATAAAAATTTGAAAGTTGAATGAGTGGGTGTTAATACTTTAATCTCGAATTTAGATGAAATTTGGCACAGAAGCAAAAATTCTCTCTTTTTCACAAACCAAATTATATTTCTCGTGGGATTGTTTCTACTTAGACGAAGACGTGGCAACAGATAAAAAACCGACGTTTGTTTGTTTTGAAATCATCAATCTCACCTTAAGTAGTTTTGATAAATTTTGGTATAGAGTGGAATAAAAGTGAAAACATTAATTTTCTCTTCACCAAAGTTGTGAGTGCGTAAATATTTTATGTATCATCCAGTAGAATCCCGTAATCAGTAAAAATAGAGTTTTGGGGCGAATATATTTTTGCGTTTGTTTCAGTGACCTTATAAACGAAGCAAATTTTTTTGCCAAATTTGAACTTCTCTACTTTAATCAATAGGTTTATTGTATATTTACTTTTATACCTATAGTAGAAAAGTATTGTAAGTAAAAAAGTTAAATGGATCTTTTCACTTACATCAACAACTTATACAATACACTGTCGCCTGATAATATAAGAAGATTGAACAACTCGGTTCATTCAAATCAGCACTGGCTCACCGAATATTTAGAAGACAAATACTTGTTCATTTAAAAATTTGGTGTTTCCTTTGTTTTTATGATATTTGTATGTTGTTAATATATCTAATTTTTTCTCATGTAAGTGCTCTTATTGAGAATAAATTTCTTTCTTTGAAATAGTAATAAAAACGAAGAAAATATCTCTATATAAATGGTCGGCAAGCAGTTTTCAAGGAGGCAACTCTTAAGTCGGTCTTGAGAGTATTTTGCAGCTGTTATCTTGTGAACTATTCTTGACTTTGCTGCTTCAGAATACGTGACCAATGACCAGCCACCTTCAATCAGCGAACTTTTTTAAAATAACAAATTCTATATTTTACCTTTTTATAGTTCTGATCATACATATATATCTACTAGCGGACCCGGCAATCGTTGTTTTTCCATATTAATTCTTAAGGTTGGCTACCCTTATTTCTTAGGGGTATGAAAAACAGATAGAAGCCGATTCTCAGACCTACTGAATATGCATATAAAATTTGGTAAAAATCAGTAAAGCCGTTTCAGAAGAGTAAGGTAACTAACATTGTGACATGAGAATTTTATATATAAGATCTATATATATAAAACAAAGTGGGGTTATTTACACCATTTATAACTCAAGAACGGCTGGACCGATTTTAATGATCTCTATTTTGTTGGATTTGTCAAATCCGAGAATAGCAGAATACTTTTTTAAAAATCACGCAAATGTGTTTATGAAGTAAATTCGTTTCCTCATACATTTTCTATGGGATGACGTTTTAGGTGTCACGTTATTATTCGAAACTCTGAAGAGATACAAAGTTCGCGGAGTGCACTAGTCTTTTATAAGGTAGATACAAAAAAGAAACGAAAGATATTAAAATAAGAAGTTTTTGAGTTTATTCATCAAACATAAATACTAATCTTTTCTCTTTAGAATTACAGTGTAGATATATTTTAAATATATCATGCCTTTTCTTGACTGTTTCAATATAGAGCATTTATAATATATTCAAACAAAAAATGTTTATAATTTATATTATACAATAAACTGTGAGTAATTTTAAACTTCTATCATTAATATATTAAACTTAACAGTAACATTATTATATACTAAACTTAATTACAGGTCAAGAAAAATAATAAAAAGAAAACATTTACTCTACTTTCCTTATCTGCTATTTATTAAAATCTTCTTCAAAACTTCTTTCAGGGAGCTCTATCCAAAATGTATTACTAATAATCTACCACTATTACTTTCTTATCATTTATATTCCAGCCTCTTCATAAAATATTTTTTTCTTTGATTTTTTACTTTCATGATCATTTTTATAAATATTACATAAGGTGTCCTCCTATAATTAAGATTGCATTCATTAATAATTATGTAAGATTGTATCGAAATCAATACTATAGTAATCATTCCAAGTTGCCTATAAAAATATAAAATCTAAACAAAGGAAAAATCCCTGTTTATAAATCCCTGTTTGTTTGTATATTCTTGGATATATCCAAGTCGAGAATATACAAACAGCCCATATTTAATGTAGCAAAAGTGCATTTGAGACAAAGAACGCGATCGTTGAAACATTCAGAGCGAAAGTGTGGGTTAGTGCGGTTGTGAGGAAAGTTACGGCTCCTTGTCGTTGCGCAGTTGTTATCTCAAACACTTGCCAAACTGTGCTGCACTTGGCGTATGCTATAGGCGTTTAAATACAGCCGATATCCGGGACAATATTTATAAGTACATTAAATCTTATCAAATCTTTTTCTAAAAACTAATGCATGTAAATTTATCATTCATCATATTACTAAATTCAAGTCCCGTAACCTCTGGACACACATTTCTGACTATTAGTTTCGTTACTGTAGCTTTTCAGCTGTAACCTGATTAATTTTTGAAATTTCAAATGGAGTGTCCGATGCATACCAGCTTACATAATCATCATCTTATTGGCCTTTGTCCTACTTGAGGTTGATTTTAGGAGTCACATCATTTTGACTATAAAAAGCGGGACGCAGCACTAGCCCAAACGTTGGTTTCGCCTTAAGTGCTCCTTAGGGTAAAATGAGGACGCCATTACTCCTGATGCTTGAAAATATTTTTTGTTTTAACAAATAAGTGGCGGATATTCTTGTGTTACTCTCAAAACTTGGGCCACAAATAGCGAGTCCCGGCTGTCATCTTTCCACCTTCCCGTGAACGTCGAACTGCCGAAGCTATTACTATACTTACCCAACTTATGTTCACTGTTATCAACTTCGCTTGATATAATTAAGACTCTATTTATATTCATGTATAAACTTAATTGATATAATAATTTTTGAATATTTTTGAAATTTTGTAATATTTAAGGCAATTAAGTAACTCAAAGGAAAGGCAAAAAACACATTATTTTTATGACTGTCTGTGTATTAGGTATAAACATGAAGAAATCTTCTGTAGATTCGGTATAATATATAAGTCAAAAAACCAAAAATTCAAATAAATAAACACAGATTTGGTATATTTTTATGGATAAGAGTTGTCATTAGCGTTGATTCTCTTTTTAAATTACGCTACTTCTCTATCTAAAAATGCAAACATCCCACGTTATACATAGTAGGCATTTAAATCAAACGAATTGCTGGAAGATTGTTTACAAATTCAATTAAAGTTTTTAATGATATTATAAGAGAAAGTTTAGAAAAACACGGTACGAGTGTTTAAACTTCTTCTAAGTAGAAATTTTAGGAAGGAAATATTCATTAATTTTGGCTTTGTGTAAATATGTTTCAGTGACTAGTGACGCGCCCTGACTTTACATCTATTAATAATACATAATACCTATACCAATATTTCTACAATTAATTCACCCAATAATTAATTATTGAAATGTAAGATGTTTTTAATGTTTAACTAGTGAAATTAAAACAATTTAAAATTCCCCGAAATATTATTTACAAATACTTTAGAAATAGATTAATAATCTTCTTTAATTGTAGCTAAGTATCATTTCGATTAAACCATAAATCGAACCATAAACGGTCCATTCGTTTAGGTGCTACGAGTCCCAGACAAACACGTTAAACTTATAAGACTGTCACAGGTTTCATTCAAAATTCTTTTTTTCCATTCCTAGATACATCTTCTATATATAAAAATATATTGCTGTTCGTTAGTCTCGCTAAAACTCGAGTGCGGCTGGGCCGATTGAGCTGATTTTGGTTTTGAAATATTTGTCGTAGTCCAGGGAAGGTTTAAACGGTGAGAAAATATGGAAAAATTGCGAGGAAGATAGTAAAAACAATAATTTAATTTGCAAATATAAACCGTTCTACCTACTTTCCTGTTAAACATTTAACATTCTTTTCCCATTCTAGCTTTTATTAGCGGTACGAAGTTCGCCGGGTCAGCTAGTGATATATAAAAATTAATCTTCGAGTGTTTATTACGTTAGTTCTTTATCCGAAAACCATGATCAATGCATGATCTCAGTTGAAAACTAATATGGACATAATATAGATATATTTAGTATTAAACTAATATCTGTATACTAACCATACTTTAGATTCAAACACAGATGTCATACCTATTTCCTTAGACAAGGTGTTTTGAAACAGACACCAAATATCAAACATGATTCGGTAACATTTCTTATCACCCTGGCATTTACTGCTGAATGTAAAATCTTATTGAGCCTCGAAACGCTGATATTGAACACCATATGTGTCGTAACAGTATATTTAAATATTCATTAGACATTTACAAACCATCTGAGACAGTGTGAAAACCGCTAAGCAGTTTACTTAAATACAAGATCATTTTCTTTGAGAACTACTTACGTTAATGTAATGAGCATTTGTTGACAAAGCTAATTTAACATCGTGAACAAAATCTAAATACTAATATGATTTTCAAGCATTATTTGCTAAATAATTTTATATTAAATTTGTATATTGTAACAGTTGTTTCACATGCCCTACTGTATAGATATATGGAGTAAGGACGAATAATATAGGCTACGTAAATTTAATTTCAACGTATTTATTGAAAAAGTTTTAGGTCTAGCGGCCTGGACGTGTTTTTCGACAACAGCATCCTTTTAGTGAGTTAAATTGTAACTTATGAGACTATTGATTAAATATTAATTATTTCATATTATGTCATGATTCTCAAAAGTTGACAAAAAGCTTGGCAAATAAGTTTTGTGTATCTAGGTCGGTAAAGTATTATAGTACAATGGGTAAGATATTTATATGAGAAATACAGCGACCCTATCCAGTAACATGGCTGTAATGGGATATGTTATTTTCGAACAGTACCTAAAATCTATTGTAAATCTCGCCACTAAACTTCGCACATTCACAGAATGTCTAATGGCCTATCACCATAATAATATACGTAGTTCTACCTGCTTACTTTTTTCAATTACTTTTAAATTATTTTATTAAATAATTTTGTTATAAAACCTATTTTTAATTTTTAATATAATACGTATTTAAATAAGACGGTATTTTCAATGTAGTAAATTCATAAATTACTCGTATATAATTCTACAAACTCTGTCGAACAGCGCAGCGATTTTCAAACTATGTTGAAAGGAGTGAAAATAGCTAGCAGGTGTTTTATCTAAACGAGGTCCCGGTAGCGAACACTTCCTCTCACACATTAGGTACTATCCAACGACTAGTGATTCGCACTGACTTCATACCGCTGCTGCACTATTATATTAGGTACTAGCGGTTCGCCCAAGCTATGCAAGGCTTGTTATGCCCTAACCGCATCGTCTCGTTTACTATGTTTACAGATTATAGATTAGCAATATTTAAATAAAAATATAATTATAAGAGCACCTTAACTATCGCGATATTAAGTGCTGATTACATTTTATAAGCAGTTAAATTATGGTCATTGTTGATTTTATGACTGTATTTAAGCGTGACTTTACCAACGTTACATCATTTCGCATACACACCTCAAATCTGAAGCTTCCTTTTAAAAGCTCTCTCGATGGTAATTATTCTTTTTCGTAATTAATGGTATTTACGTCATGTATACTGCTGAACATAAAAATTCGATAAGAAAATTTAAATGAAATTTAGTTTAACATTAAATTGAAATGTAAAGGATATCCTTTGTTCATTTCCCCGAGTGATATGATTGTAGAAAATTTAAGCGTGGCTTAGTGTGAAGTTTGTAGGAATGGAGACGGGACGATATTTACGACTTCCTTCGTCCTCAAAGCCACGAGGTTAAAAGCTAATAAAACGACGAACAAACCAACTGAGAACTATTGTACTACTGAGAAATACAGTGACTCCACAAAGTATTCGTACGATGGCAAATACTGTATTATTTTTTATTAATGTTAACATTTAATAAAACTTAACAATTGTGAAATATTGTACATCATTAGTATTTACACTACACATTATTTATTTACCGTTTAGCTATAAAAATAAGAAAAAAAATCATGAATATGTAAAAATGTTGCACCACAAAGTATTCGTACCCCCACCACCTTACTATAAAACATGAGTTGCCGATCCCGATGCGTCACACAAAGCCGTGCATGTCGCGACACGTCGACGATCAAACAATTTTAATCACAGTTTCTACGTAAGTATACTTATGTATAATGGCAAAAACTAAAGAACTTTCTAGTGATGAAAAATTAAAAATTATTGCGCTTCACGTGGGAGGCAATAGCTATGAAAAAATTGCAAAAATGCTTCACAAAAGTAAGTCGACTATACAGTACGTTATTCAAAAATGGAAAAAATTCGGTACTACTAGTAATTTACCAAGAAAAGGACGTCCAAAAGTTTTAAGTATCAGAGATGAACGACACATTATGAAAGAAGTAAGAGCCAATCCTTTTGTATCCGCACAAACGATTGCAACAGACCTCGCAGTGTTAAGAGGAAAGAGTGTCGGTGCTGAGACAGTGAGGAAAGTTATCAGAAAATGTGGATATCATGGACGAACTGCAATTAAAAAACCGTATATTAGTGAAATTAACAGAAAAAAAAGATTAAATTTTGCTACAGATTATCTCAGTAAGCCATTGGAATTTTGGAAATCTGTTATTTTCTCAGACGAGAGCATGTTTCAAATTTACGGTTTTAGTAGCAAAAGAAAAGTTTGGAGAAAAAAAGGTATGGCGTTATTAAAAGAAAATGTTATTCCAACAGTTAAATATGGAGGTGGTGGTGTCATGGTTTGGGGTTGCATGGGAAATAATGCTGTAGGAAAAATTCATTTCATTGAGGGTATAATGAATGCAAAAATATACCTGAAAATATTGCAAGATAATTTATTTGAATCTGCTAAAATTGTGGGACTTGGCGACAATTTTTATTTTCAGCAAGACAACGATCCGAAGCATACTGCTCAGATTGTCCAGAACTGGCTTCGCGATAGCGTTCCACATCAGCTAAAAATTCCACCCCAGTCGCCCGATTTAAATCCGATAGAAAACTTGTGGTCATTTCTTGACAAGAAAATTAGAACATTCAAAATATTAAATAAAAATGAACTGAAACAACACTTGAAATCACAATGGTATACTGTATCCAGTAAATATGTACAAAATTTAATTGAGTCAATGCCACGACGTTTACAATTAGTAATTGATAATAATGGATTATTTACAAAGTATTAATAAAATACAGAGTAAAATTATTTCGTTTTGCATTGTGGTACGAATACTTTATGGTGAGAATAATTTTGTAAAATGTTTATTACACGTAATAAAACATAAATAAACTTTGAGTAACTTTATATTTCATTTACATTAACCTAAAACACCACTATTATATTAGTAACTACGGATAATTTTCATTCTATATAAAGATATCATAAATTTTATTAGGGCACGAATACTTTGTGGAGTCACTGTATATCAAACTAGCGATCCACGTCTCCGTCTGAATCCTAATTCTAGGAAAAATTAGCCTATGTTTGAAAGTATCATCTATCGCTAGAATTCTGAAACTGATAAAAAAATCGTAATTCAAATAATTTGCTTATGAGTAGCATAATATATTATTATCTAATATAAATAGTAATAGTAGATCTTTGCTTTAAGTATTTAGTCTCGTTTATGCAACAATAATGTAGAGACCGTGCTTTTGAGTCATTGTTTTAAGTGACAATTTACGTAGGCTAAGTCTTTTGTTGCCGGTTTTTATTACAAGCCTGTAGACTAGGTACCTTGTAAGGTACCTAATACACTTTATGAATACACTTATGAATTAAGGTAAAGCATTTATGGTTACTAAATATAAGATATGAGAGAATATATAAATAGATAAGAGAATAAGAATAGCAAGATGAAATCAAAAGATTTCTGAAGCAGGCAGAAAGTTTTCTCGTTTTGTAATAGTCAGGTGAAAATTAATTAAAGAGGCACCTAGTAATATTAATACTAAAAACTCATAAATCAACATTCAGAATTAACTTAATTACAATTTGTTTCCGACAAACTTGATTAAAAGTAAAATATCATAAATCTCATTTCAATTAAAGTCGCGAACCAAAATTATTCAGGACGGGAAGGAAGTGAGAACGACAAAATGAAGTCACTTAGACGAAGGGCAAAGAAGAATAATGATTCCGGCCCGCGCTCAAAACATTAACTAATTTTTTTTGCCTAAAACTCTTACAGGTAAATTTCGAGACGATTATTTAGCTCCCTGAAAACGGAATGATACCCTTAAGACATTTATCTGAGATGTAAAACAAATTTTCTTCGAGTTTAACGGAATTTAGTGAAAGCTAAATAGGTTTAGACGAATATTGCTACCTACCTTAAATATGAAGAAAGAGCTGAAAGGCTGTTGAAGATGAAATACCATTTTAAAACTCACCAAAAATATCAGCGTACTTTTTTTACTTTACTTTTACTTATTATCTAAAAGTATTACTCTCTTTTTATATAGGGCAGTCTTTGGGCAACATAGCGATATAATGTAAAACGTAATGATTTTTGTCCTCAATAGTTAGCAACTCATTAGAAACCATTTTACGTATTTCTTGGTTATATTTTATTTATAATATTCTTTACGTTATGTTATCCATTTTCATGAAATATTTGACCATTACTCAACCAGCGACGCAAAACGACTCGTAAGCTTGGTTCGTGCCTTCGAGGACCAAAGTAATGATCCGATCGAATGTGAGGATATTTTACCCGAACTTTCAAGTCCATAAAGTTATAGTACTTAAAGAATCCATTAAAATTTAATTGTGTTACGCTTTTCGATGAAATTATATATTAAACTAGGAAGCGGTTGCATCAAGTAATATGCTGTATATTATTGGTTTACGTAATGTTAATGCTGATTAAGGCCGCCCGTTACGCTCTTAAATAATTATTGCTATTAGTGAATTTTCCTAACCACTAGTGGGGCATGGGGCAGACACTGGTTCACTGATCTTTTTTTACGGGCAAGTAGGTGATTAACCAACGTAACCAACCGAAATATTAATTTGTTTCCCCGCGCTTCGAACCCAGGATCTCTGATGCAACACGCAGATGCGTAAATTACTTACTCACGGAGGCGGTCTTCTTGCTATATTGTTTTATTTTTAATAAATAAATAAATATACGCGTAATTTTAAAAAAGTGATGGCGGTTTTAAGCGTTAAATTTATTAGTAGCTTACTTTGACAGACCTCTCAAAAGAACCCCGTTTGTATTAGTAAGTAAAAGAGTTTAACAATATTGAAGAGTTTTGATATATAAGATATATAAATTGTTAAAGGAAGGCTATTTGTTATAATTTATTTCAAGACAAGGATGCAGACATCTTGCATACAACAAACAATTTCATCGGTATGAGCATGACAATCGCGAATTACATTAAATAACCAGCTACATATTTATAGCTAGTCACTAAATAAGTAAAAAATCGAAGACTATTATTTATTTAGTAAATATAAAACTTTTTTTGCGTTTGTTTATTCTTTTGATATTCAAAGGTCTTCAATAGCAACATAGGAGAATATTATTTCATGCCGATAGACCCTACAAACGAAAATAAACTAATGATATTAAACAAAACATATAGTGTTGAATAAAATTATAACTCTGTTACACTATTACATTTAAATTGTACTAAACTCTGTAAGCTTTTTTCTCGATTCCTGAGCTTAAACTTTTACCAACTACAGTCGGAACAAATCTAGGAGGAAAAATGTTTCCACAATATAGTAATTGAGGTGCATTTATCCGCCAATTGGCCGCGTCCCCTGCGTTTCCGTTCGTTAGCCCGCTCGGAAATGTTCCGGAAAATTGTTGCGAGAATCGCAGCCTTTATGTAAAATAGGCAAGAGAATCGCATGGACCATAGATATATGTGAGCGTGTATCCATCAAACTCGTACGTGTTAATCTAGTTACTAATACATACACACTGGCAATATATTATAAAATAAGAAGGGCATTTGCTATTCATCACTTTTGCTAAATTACGGCTCACTAAATAACCTTTACGCAGTCTTTTGTTCCACCTAAGAACGGCGTATTCGCAAGCCACCTTAATTAAAACGCTTTACTATCGAAAATTATATAAAAACATTACTCGTAGTAATTCTGCCAAAATTTAAATTAAGAATAAATTAAGGCAAGTCAACAATTATTTTAATTATTATGTGTATGTAGTATTCATTTACTACTGTATAGATTTGTGTGATAATGTAAATAAATTCTGCGTTTACCAATATTCTACATTTTAAAAATGAAATGCACAAAAGCACAGGCACAATGGATAGTCGAGTAGTGATTTTTATAGCTGGTTTGATGCCAATAAGTGCTATTTACAGTTCTCGATATTTCAAGGCACGGTTCACTTAAATTCAAATCTGTTGATTGGAACATTTTATGAAAAATATTGTAAATAATTTTGCTTATGCTTTACTAAATGAAAAATAATAGTAAAATATGGATTTTACATTTTTATTTTAACGGAAAAATTCAGTATTAAGCGAAACAAGGGAATAAAAAACTGGAGTTAGGTTGGAATTTGTATATATCGAATATCCATAATGCTTGTGAATTCGGTACATACAGTTTGCAGTTTAAAAATAATTGCAATGCTAAGGTGACTCCATGACGGAATTCGCTATGAGTAGATACATATACATAATATATAGAGGTATATTGTACTGGAGTCTGACCATGTAAAAACATTCAGCGTTCTATTTTATTTATTTCTTTTAGTTGATGGATGAACGTTGATTTGCATCTCATAAAGCAATACCGGGGTTCGAAAACAAACAGCTCTTCACTAACATACCTACTCGTATTGCCAGGGCCACATCGAAGGTAGAATTATTAAGGGAATTATTTTAAATACTATACGATGCCTTAATTCGGAAATGCCAGAGTTTTTGCACGATGCAATCGTAGATTTTGTCTATTAGGCATGTAAAAAAATTAAAAATATTAGGTTTTATGAAACATCTTTAAGTGTATAAGTATTAAGTATCTACAAATAAATTAAGCGTTTTCGGGTGATAACAATATATCAATTTCTTATCAAATTCATTCGAAATAATAATTATAACTAAAATATTTTTTTCTGTGACAGAAAAAGGTATTTCATTGTAGTTTGGTGGGGTGTTTGCCCCAAACCACACCACACCGTACCTAGTATTACAAGGTTCTTCAGGTTTTCTTAAAGACTCAATATGTTTTAAGTTCATCACCGATATATGACACAAATCATTCGCCTCATGCTGTAATTACCACCCTGTCGCTTCGACCATTGCGTGTTTTTGTCTCTCGTAACAATAATTGTCTTGTTGGGAACGAGCTGAACAGATGTCGCTGTTTAATTAAAACTTTGAGCCATCGTTACCCAACCCTTCGGCATTATTGGACCTTCCTATGGCACTCGACTTAAGCGGCCTATAAACTTTTCGAGCCACGTATGTCGATATTTTGCGCTATCAAATTTAATGGTTACAACTTACAATTCGTTGCGAGCTTTAGGATAGATTGTACGACTTGTCATCCTTTGTTATTGATTATAAGGAACTAGATGATGAGTCATGGTTCAGTAGATTGCTGAAAGGTTTGAAAAGCTTTTTGAAATGAAACGACTAATTTGCGTAAAAGAACTGTTTAATATTAAGTAAGGTGACATTTATATAGAAGTCGTAACGTTAAAAATTATGTAGGGCTAGGGGACAGCAGCGAAGTGGATAGAATCAAAAAAAAATTCAGTTTACAGTACCATTCAATACTTGGCTATTACAAACAATAAATAAGCGCAGGTGTTGTGAATTTAAGTGCATATATACATTTAACTGAGTCTTGTAAAGACTATTTTGTTTTGTAAATTATTTTTATTTTGATAGCCATAAGGAAAAGAGTTCAGTAACATTGGACATTAAATTCGTGGATTAAGATTACATAAGAAAACATGCGAGATTCGGTCTTATAACAAAAATATATAATATACTAGCTGACCCGGCAAACGTTGTTTTGCCATATTAATTTTTGGGGTGGGCTACCCTTATCACTTAGGGGTATGAAAAATAGATAGTAGCCGATTCTCAAACCTACTGAATATGCATACAAAATTTGGTAAAAATCAGTAAAGCCGTTTCGGAGGAGTAAGGTAACTAACATTGTGACACGAGAATTTTATATATAATACTAGTATATAATAGTATAAGTATATAATATAAGTGTTATAATATTATTTACTAGTGAATACTAGTAAATAGTTTTGTTACTAGTGAATGGCGTTTGACTTTAAAGGAAACGAAGTCACAAGAATAGAATATAATAGATAATAAACTAGACTAAGCTATGCCGAGTGGAAGCAGTGAAGCTGTTGAGTTGCAAGAATGAAGTTCTCACAAAGATATATTCATGGTACCAGAAAATTGACTTCGTATTCCTGAAACTATAAATGAAATATTTACTCATATATATTTACTGGTATTTATGCTGCAAAGTTATTAAAAGGTGAGTTGTAATAATTCTTGGGGACGACACGCCAAACAAACTTAAAGTAATACAATAATATATAGTAACACATATTAAAAATTAAAAAAATACATATTAAAGCTAGAAATGATAATTATATAGTATCTCTATATAAGATCTGTAATTTATCAAAGTCAGTATTTTACGCATTTCAAAATTGGTTATAAAAGTTTAATTTCTGGTACAAATAAGCAATTATATATATTTGAAATCTTGTTTTATTAATGTCACATGATATAAAATTATCTGCTCATTGAAATAAATGTTAGCTGATTTAAATGGTGGCTTTTATGGTAACCCTCCGGGCACACTGCCCGAGACCACGATATTATGTAAACTTACTTTTCATTCTCCATTGAAATTGTATGTTTTTTTTAATTGTATTTATTTGTATTATATTAACGTTTACTCGAGACTTAGCAAGCGTGGATATAGGCTACCCATGAGTAAGAATTTTTTAAATTCATGCAGTAGTTTTTGGGTTCTTTTTTTATTTTTAACCCTAAAAATATAATATTAGCATTAATATAAATTTTAAACAAGTCCTAAGTAAAAAGAATTATGCAATTTGGTGCAGTCGTTCGAAACGTTTATACATTTCAGCGATTCATTTCTATATTTTTTTAAATTCATAATATGATTTTGGGGGCTTTTAACGGTTATATGTCAGCCCCATCGTACCCTTATACAACTTAGAATTTAATATAACCTAGAAAACCTAATAAACTAAATAAAAGCAGACAGGATCGGTGGCCTGGAGAAAAGCTTTCGCTAGGTTTTAGATCATGGCACACATGGCCCCCCTAGAACACATTTTTATTTATATAGATTTACCCTTGAATAAGTTTTGCGTGAGGTTCGGTTGGAACAATATTTGATTTATTTGATATTTATTCACTTCAAAGAGCAAGTTTAATTTCTATGAATTAAGAGCAATTTACGTTGAATTCTATCGTTGGTCACAGTACGTGGCGAGCAATCCAATTAATAAGCAAACCTTTCATATTCGTTGTGAATATCGAATGTTTGTGCCGATTGGCCAATCAAATAAAATATTCATATTATAACGTTTTCATACCCGATTGCAACACATGCCACGCGCGACATTTAAATGGTTTTCCGATTTTCGCATGATATTCATCCTTATGTTTAAACTATAAAAATTCGCTAACCTTGATTCAACGTGACGCCAAAGCATGACTAAATTATTTATTTATTGCAACTAGCATTGTGTTTAATTATATTTTTCTATGTAACATAAAAACCTTCAAAACGACAGAAAATTAATATATTTCTCAATTAAATTGACCATACAAATTAAAAATATATAAATATTTTTTATACAAAAAACGACGACAGTACAATTCAATGAGGCATTTTTTCAGATCAACTTAATGAAAATAAAAAAAAAGTATTAGATGTGTATGACAAGTTTTAATTTTAAATTAATAGAAAAGTTCTTTAACTGGGTTCGATTTTTATATTTTTGTTTAATGTTATAGCTAAACATAGTATCAACTACCGCAGTTGGTGTCTGAACAATCTGACACAAACAATTAATTGGTCTTAATAAATTAATAACAATACAGAATAGATATGTATATGCGGGAACACAATTTACAACGTATTATTAAACGTATTCTTCATTTCGTGACCATAATTGTACGTAAAAGGAGTAAACAGACCGAAGTTTCTAAGCTAGTTTGTCAAGAAAGTTATGGAGCTCAAGTAATCGTTGTATCATAGAGTATAGGTAATCTTAAGGGATCTTATTAGGATGGTGTTGTCACAGATAATATTATAGATGGTTGAGCAGCGGCATGATTTCCCTCTAGATTATCTCACTGAGGCTAAAAAATAAATCACATTTCTTTTGTTTCAAGTTCTATACGCTACATAAGTAACATATTTTAGTATCATTTGATATTAGCTACTGAAGCTCTTTGACCGCCTCCTTGGTCTAGTGGTAAGCGCGTAAGCGTTACAACCGAGAGATACTGGGTTCAATTCCCGGTGGAGATAAAAAAAACGGTCTGGCAGGGGATAGAAGGCTGATCACCTTCTTGCTCCTAAAGAAAAAATCGATCAGTGAAACGGATGTGAAATGCATCTGCCCCATACCCCACTAGGGGACACGGGACTTCACTTTACTGAAGCTCTTTTGTTTTTATGGACGTAGGATCCCAGAACAAATGTTAGCATTTATTTCAGTTCTACGTAAACTAAGTTCGCAATTTATTTTTATAATATTTCAGGAATTTGATGAGAATACGGTATGGTAACGTGTTAATTAGAATATTTTGAATACTGTTAGTTTGACTAACTTTAATATGAAGCTCGCTGCAACTAGAATATTATCAGAATGGACGCAGCCTTAACAAAGGAGACACGAACAGAATTTCACTATACACTTTGGGGCGTTGCTTGTATGTAGCGATTCATATCTAAAATAAATAAAAAAGAGTATACTTTATGAGAGTCTTTTAAATACAGCATTGAATTATCGTCTAGGGATTTGTAAGCCACTTACTTATGTTTTGAATTACGTACTAAGTATAATTTGCGTAGAAACAATAGTAAATATAATAATTAATTTTCATTAATACTCATTCACATTTTTGGTCCGAACGCAAAAAATTACTAACGCAAATTTTTTGGATCTTGATGATTTCTTCATTTTAGTGCAAATTGATAAAATGTTATTTCTATAAACAGAACCGTAATCATATATTTCTTTTTATTTAAAACATAGTTTATTTATTATTATTATTTTGTATAATCACTCCAACGAGTCTATATAAAATAAATACAATTACAATTTTTTACAATGTCTATTTACTTAAATGAGTTCATTTATATCAATGTCGTTAATAATTAATTCGAAAATTTTCAAATCATATTAAGCACATTTAAGCACTCACTCAATAAAATATAACACTTCGATCGTAAAGAAGCAATTAATTTGTAACTTTGCAATACAAGTTGAGAGAAAATTCCTAATTATGGTTGACTGAACGGTATCCATGAAGTCGTAAAGTAAGGAATCTAAGAGCATTTCTACTCAGTTGCTAATAAAGCACTCTTGTGGAAAAAGGTACTACTTCACGTCATTAAAATCCTAATTTGTTGCTTTAAGATGTTATTTTCTTTGTTAGAATATGACAAACAAGTTGGTATGCTACCCGTATTACGAGGTATTACGATATTACATAAATGCAATGAGTGGCATGTACTATATGAACTCTGTGTATGTATCTGTACTATTTATATAAAAACAAACGTTTTGTAATTTTAATTATTGTTTGTGATGGAAACTCGAAAACTACTGAACCGATTTAAAAAAATTTATATAATGGAAACTACACTCTTTCTAAGTGACAGGCTACCCATACCCATGATATTCCCATGCGAAGGCCGATATTATATACTCGTACATATAATATATAACAAAGATAATCGACAACAAATTAATTATCAACAGATGTATAGAAGCTTCATTTAAAAAATATATTACTATGCAGTTGTATATGTATTTTCGTAATTAGTTATTACAAAAATATCTTAAAGTCCTAAAAGTTTTAAGGATAACAATTTTAGGTTATAAATTCCTGTTTGAAAATACACAATTCTTCCGAATAAAATACATAAATCCGTTTCAATGTATATTACGCATTGAAAATGCGTAAATTTATAACACTCAAATTCTAATAACAACGTTGATACCCACTCAACAAACATTTTTGGAAGGTTTAAAAGGTTTGAGTTCAATTGGTAGGGCTACAAACCTCTCAGACATTAAGAATAGACTTATCATGACCTTATCGCTACATCAGATGCCTTGAAACTTTATTCACTGGTGTTCAAACAAAACTGATTAAAAGCTCTTAATGAGTGCCACCTTACGAATATTGATCGAGTTGTATACATTAATATGTCACCGTAAAATTGTAAATATATTGTATCTATATAACACATAATCTATATTGTGAGATTGTAAACTGTCAAAAAATTGTAAAAAATAACACAATGTACACAATTTATTTAATATAATTACTATTTTTTAACAACATAATTATTATTTTTCGATAGATTACAATCTATCAAATACAAACCATCAAATAATGAATTGGCATAATATGATGGATCGCACCTCACGGATGATTGCTTCTTAGTAATCCATTCGTTGGTTGTATAAGAGTCTATGCACACCGGGACGGCATTTCTTAGGTACTGCGGCATTCCGGCTTGCAAATTTACAAAGCTTGCCTCGGCAGCTCCTGCTGCCCGATACACATTTTTAGTCTTTAGTTGCGTTTGATCGAGTGTTGATCGGCCTTAGTTTTAAAATGGTAGATTTTGATTTGGTGTTAATATCGATTATTGCAGACAAAGAAGGTGCACAGGCTTTTAATATAGGCAGCGAGCGCTGGTGATGCCTATATTACGCCACGCATCCCTCCGCGGGAGTCCGTTCCATTTTAAAGCAAATCAATTTATATCGTATTTCTTTAGCAATACATTTGAATATCTATTGGTAAACATTTAAATCCCTTGCCATGCCGTCCCAGTGTGCGTAGGCCCTAAGTGTTTATAGTTAATATAAGATATAACAGTGAAAATAAAGCTAGCTAAAGAAGGTCTACCGAACATACCAAATTTTCGGGCAACTGGAATACATAGTTTCTTTTGAACTACGTTGGGTTAACTGAATACTCTGTAACTTATCTAAATCTAATCTCAAAAGTAATAACATTTCTCAATACATATTTACGTCCCTGAAAATACGTAAACGGATTTATGTATATTAAACTTGACATCAAATACCTAATCTTGCGATCCATTGTATAGTAATGGAAATAAAAGTTTAATCTTATAAATTCCAAAATCTCATTTTAACCGACCTTCAAAAAAACCAAAAAGCTGATTATCAATTCAACGTGTTTTTTTGGATGTACCACTCTTACGTCTATTTCAACTACTTTCACAGCATTATGTCTTATGGTACACCTACTGTTGTGGGGGGGTGCTGCAGATGTTAACACAGCCTTTGTACTGCAGAAGAGGGCTGTTCGTGCAATTTACAATATGGGCCCCAAAGAATCACTCCATGAAAAATTCAAAATATAATGACAGTCACATGTCAATATATTTATAAAAATCTGATATATGTACACAAAAATATTAACTTGTTTGAGAAAAACAGTGATAGTCATGAATTTAATACTAGGAATAAAGATAAACTCGCTGTTGCTACTAGTAGGCTCCATAAAGTTAGTAAATCTTTTAAAGGGCAATGTAAACGCTTTTATAATAAAATTCCAAATGATATGCTTAAATTGTCAATGAATAAATTTAAAAACACAATTAAAAGAAAACTATATATTAAAGCATACTATAAAATAACGGATTACTTAGATCATAAAAAAGCTTGGGAATGAACCTGCTCCTGCCTAACCTCCTACCTGCTAAAACCAAATATTATAATTTTTTTTTTTTTTATTTTTTTTTAAACTACAGTTTATTAAAAAAATGACGATTCAAAATGATCAAATATGATTTCAATGAATAAAGATATTTTGACTTTGACTTGATTTTGACTACGTCGACGTTCGTGAACCGATTTGGATAAAAGAGTTGTCAAACGATAAAGTAACTCGTCGAAGTGGCTCATTTTTTTTTAATTTTACCATTACTAGTTTTCAGGATATTGAAAGAATAGTTTCACAGTTGGGCGAGAAATCGCTGAAATTCGCGCGAACGTGTCGTACTTCTATAAATCTATGAAATATGAACCCCTATCGATGAATTAGATGTTTAGATTCAGTACAAAATTTGCAACAGCCTTTCAAAGAGCAACATTAGAGTTTTATGAACTTGTTGAATTTTAATTTTATTTTTAAACACTATTTTCCTCTTTTTATTTATAATACAAAATTGATTTTTCACTTTTTAGTGTGTTTTGAGGTCGGTTTTATTTTTTCTTTAAAATTAATTAATAACATTAAGGGTTGAATTGTGACACTACGTTTACTAACACATCTATCATATGTGCCTATGTATGTTTCCTTTTAAATTTATTTTTTGGTGATAAAGAGAAGGGATCTTTCAGGATCGTAATAAATACGAATAGGATCCTTAAATGATAATCTTTGTAGGTAATATTTAGGTAATAACTACGGAAGTTTTATATTATATGATAATAATATGTAATTATTCTTTTGTTTTACTTACACTCCTAAGTCTCTAAATTGAACTCGAAAAGAACTCAAATTAAAATTATTGGAATGAACCTTATCATGTATTTAATATACAAATTAAAATCCATTGAAAATCAAGCATTAAGTGAGTCCATATAATCCCTTAGAATTTAATTTTACTTTAACTTCTTTGATTTTTCTACCAAGCATAAATACCGCAAGGAATGTTTGAAACTGAATGAATTTGTTATAATTTGAACTCATGAAAGAGCTTATTTGAAATAAGTCTTTCAGAAACGTCCATTTCATGAACAATGAAAGAACACAAGATAGTATAACTTTATAATATTCATGAAATATTACACGTATAAAGGTGTTTATAATATTTCATTCATATTTTTAATGGTTTTGGAGTCTTTTACTTCATTTTTAAAGACACACTAATGATGTGATCACTATATGATGATAACATTAATACCTACTTATAATTATTTAACACCTCCGTACCTAAGTTAGACCGAAATCCATAGTCACGATTTAACGTGCATCTTTAAAATAGCAGGTAGGCTCTTAATTTGGTACCAAATTTATAAAGGAAGTACAAAATCAAACAAAAGCGCGGATCGCGGCGCGATTGTCCTTGAACGGCTGTGATTTCTTAGCATCATGGGTCCCGGATGCTTGTCCTCTATTATATGTAGATATATAAAAAATCCACGGTTGAAAAGCAAAGTTAGGGTTTTGAATTGTATATTTGACCGAAAGCCGAGTTTAATCACAACAAAGTCGTAGTATAATAATTAAAAATAATACCATGATAATAGTGTAAAGTGAAGTCCCGTGTCCCCTAGTGAGGTATAGGGCAGATGCATTTCACATCTGTTTCACTGATCGACTTTTTCTTTTAGGGGCAAGTAGGTGATCAGCCTTTTATGTCCTGCCAGACCGAGTTTTTTTTTATCACCGCCGGGAATCGAACCCAGGACCTCTCGGTTGTAACGCTTACGCGCTTACCACTAGCCCAAGGAGGCGGTCACTATGATAATACCTATTGTTTATTTATTACTTTTTACAGTATCTCATAAGTATGATTGGGATCTCCATTTAAGTATATAAATACTTGTGCTATACTATAAAGATGAGTATAAAGTTTAGCCTGAAATATAAAACATATGATCTTCGACCATAGACAGACAACAAAAAGGTGACCTACTTGCCTGTAAAAGAACCAGACGCAGAAATAAGTTTGGCGATGTCCCTTGTCTTACTAAGGTTACAGATCTTCGTCGTCTCGTTTATGATTATTATTCGAAGATTTAAAAACTGGGTGAAGTTTCAAAATATTTTCTTAATCAAAATGGCTGCGTGTTATTCATGCGGAATTTTTGTTCACTTATATAAAGCGACAGCAACCCCACGAATAAGTGAAATAATATGAAAATTCTATTCTTTTATGAATTATTTATACAGCTTGAGACATTATGAAGATCATAAAAGAATAATTTCGCCCAGCGAAGCTTAACTTGAGCGATATTTATGAGCTGTATTAGAAAATTCTAGGACCGCAACATAATTTTCATATTCGACTATTTGGCATTTTGTTTATGTTCCTAACTATCTCACAATATCTTTATGCTGAGTTGGTCACATGTCTTACAATAAAAAATTTAAGGTTACAATATATGTTTGACCATTTACCTACATAAAAATAATCACTAAAATAGATGCAGGAATGAGTTACTGAACTCTATAAATATGTATGTGATGTTAGTAAGAGATAAACTATAGATTATTCATCAAAATCGATTAAGCGGGTAACACTTTTAAGGAAAACATTACATTACATCTATTTATAGACATCAGCTAGCTAAATAATTAATGAGCAAAACTATGACCGTTATAATTATCGGCTTTCATCAAAACTGTTTTGTTACAAACCAGTTCTGGATATGAAACTTTAAAATTAATTTAATTTAAATGTTCAATAACAATCAACAAATTTTCGATACAGTCTAAACTCGACGTTTGCACCGCCAATTTCAATTAATACAAAATAAACACGACGTCATGTGCCGTAAATATTGTTTGTAACATCCTTACATATTGTTTTGACAAGATGAAAAATAATATAATAAACTAAATAGTTCTTGTTGATTTATAAAGAAAACCAAACTGTCGTATTTAAAAATTAATTAAATTAATATTTACGTAGAACTCACGAATTATTGGATCCATATATTTTTTCCAATGTTCGTTGATCATAGAATGTCCGAAGCACGTTGTAACAAATATAATATAATAATAATAATATTCAAACTGTTCGTGGTGTAGGACAATGTTTGGGAACATCATGATTTAAAAAAACTTGTAAATTTAAAAAAAAACATTCGATTTTAGAAAAAAAGTGAAGTCCCGTGTCCCCCAGTGGGGTATGGGGCAGATGCATTTCACATCTGTTTCACTGATCGATTTTTTCTTTAGGGGCAAGTAGGTGATCAGCCTTCTATGTCCTGCCAGACCGAGTTTTTTTTTTATCTCCGCCGGGAATCGAACCCAGGACCTCTCGGTTGTAACGCTTACGCGCTTACCACTAGACCAAGGAGGCGGTCCATTTTAGAAAGGTTAATCAAAAAATATACTTTACTGGATATAAAAATACAATATATTAATATGTATAAAAAATATATTAGGTTGTTATTAAAAGGGAAGCCTTTGAATCAATGGTTTCAAGATTAATAGTACCTGGAAAAAGAGCATAAGTTTATTTATTATCTTGAGTTTACGTGTAGTGGATATGTTAATAAATAAATATATGCTTAGTAGCACTATAAATCTCATTTAACAAATGAAGGGTATTATCTTGTCGCTTGGCTTTTGTATAAATTCCCGTTGAATTAAACTTAGTAAAAAGTTAAAGCGTTTACGTAACGGGTTAGAAATGGCTGAGGAAAAACAATTTTTATGGCCGTGCTAGCTAGCACGGGTTAATTTTTTTAATTGATTCGGTGTAGTGCGAAGTTAACCGTTACTTAACTTATAGTTATCCTCATTAAACTTTTTCTGCTATACAATGAGAATGACGATACTCTGATAATTAATTAGAACGATGTTAATTTTGATATTATAAGAATAAGAACGACACTCAAATGGATGTGTTCATACGTTGCCAGACAGACGAAAGATCGGCAAACTTATCTTAAATATTTCGCAAAGTTATCGTAGACCGCAGCTAATTTTATAATAACTCATCATTAGTGTCCAAATGCCTTAACTCTTCAATTATTCATTTGTTTAGTATTCCTTCCAAACGTGCATACTGTCGATTTCTAAACCAGTAATTGTTTACTCGGGACTCTGCCCTCGTATTAAGGCAACTAATGAAACAGAATGGCCGAGTGAACATCACTCACTGTAGGTATATATTTAAACTATGTATAGTTAAACAAATACCTAGACATAAATCTAGGCTTTATTAAGTGTTAATTTTCTTAGAAATAACACGAATAATATTATGTATATGGTATATATATTACGAAATTTTCCGTTAATTTTCTTCTCTGTTTCTTTAATTTTACTGTTCATTCACAAAGGAAGACTCCCGCAGAGTCTTCTCCAAGTTTACCAGTCTGTCTTGTCCGGTTTGGCCTTGGTGAAGGAAACCTTTCCATGGCCAGTCCAGCGAGTTGATAATTAGCCTTGAGTCTTGTGCCTTGTTAAGTAAATATAATATTTCAACATTCAATAATGATGTAGGCTGTCTAGTATTATTTAATATTCATTCGTTTTATATTCCAAATTGTTGATGGTTAAAATAAATATTAAATTTTAACTTTTTGAGCAATATGTATAACATATTTTTGACGAAAACTTAAAAATACCGTGCAAAGATATTCCTGTAATAAGGAGACCACAAGCACTTGTTTATCCTAATACGATGTTCTATAAATTTCCTAATTTTGCTTTTTAATCAAAGGCAATTGCTAAGCAACTTGAATGTAAGCGCCCTTCAGAGGCTGTCGCTATTTGTAAAAATGTGAACTTTTAATTGGCAACTCTAACAGATTGTAAAAAACTCAAGTATCTTTTGATTTAATTAAAGTTCAACTCTTAGCTTCCATCATTCAGATATTTATTGAGAACAAAAAGACTTTTTAATGGGTTATATAAAGAATCCTACTTAAGTAAACCTAAATGATCTTATCTAAAGATATATTAAATTATATATTAGAAATAAAATACAGAATTACTTACTATATATTTTAAAACATTTATAATTTTTCCAACCATTTTAACAGCAGATCATTAATGTAAATCAGACAGCGAAATTACCTCGGATTTTCAAGTGAACTCGCCCTGAGGCTCCGATTGGTGACACGACCGAATCACAGCGCAGTCAGAGGTTCTAGTATGAATTTGATCCATGATATATGATATTGACTGCTTTATGACATAATATTTAAAAACGCAAAGTTTAAATTGATATGTTATACGAGAAATGTTTTACTGCCGTTTATTCAAACCAACATCCAATAATCCAGTACAATCCTTTATCGGTCTTGCCCTTCTTCCCAATTAGGGATTTTCCTCTAGTTCGTGAACATGCCCATTGTTCTCAAGTCCTCCATTAAACAGTAAACCTTTTCTTATATGTTCCCCTAGGTCTTTCCTGCTCTCGTGTCCACTCGGAACATTCGTTGTAAGTTGCCTCTCCACCATTCCATATTTCATTAATTATACGAGTTAATAGACCTCATGGTTAATTTGCCATGTTTTATATAACTTAAAGGGCTTTTAGGTTAGTTTTATTTAATCTAAGGATAATTGGTTTAAATTAATATTAAATAAACATTTATTTCTCGTTAGACATTTCCCAAAATTGATTATGAGAATAAACTCCCTAATTTATCTTTTAAAGGAGTGAACTTAAAGCTCATTTCGTTTCAATTTAACCTCGCGGGTACAGCTTCTGATTCAGAAATGGCAGGACCCTACTATTGAATACGTATTCATAAAAAAAGGATTATACGAAATATAAAAACCCGATTTAGGTTTTTAACTCAGTAAATATACTTATAAAAAAATATACTTTATTTCTGTAGAATGCGTAAGAATAAATTTACGAAATAGTCGGTAAATGCCTTTTACACGTAGGCAGATATATCAAGAAATTTTACGATCACTACCTACTAGTTTTAAAATAAGTAGTAAACGTTTAATGGCTATAAATTTGATTCTACTTATTTTCTTTTATAAAATGGCTTCTTATTCAAGCAAAAGGTTTCTTCCCGTAACCATTAATCATAATCATTATTCATCTATACTTGTAATTGTATCTTGTATTTGTCTTATATAATATTCTATTTCTAATGTATATTTTGTTTTTTGTGTCATAAATAATAATAATAAGCATTCTCTTAATAATTCTCAATTTTTGTCAATGATAATAATTGATGTTTCGCGATGAAGTTTTTTTTTTTGAAGTAAAGCTGCCAATAGTAGATTTTACTCGTAAAATAAGAGACGGAAAACTCCGTAGTAAGGCCCATGTAACATTAATCTGAAATGTGTCTGACGTTGATTACAATTATTATCACCGGTTTAATTTAACATTTTGCTGAAATGAGCAAACGAATTTACACTATATATTTTGCATGTTCATAAAATATGCAAATTTTATATTCAATGTAAAATATTTATAGAATTGTTATTGCCCGTTAAATAGATTAAAACAATTTAAATTTTAAATATTCATTCATTTAACAAACAATTACTAAATCGCTGACATTTAAATCTTTAAATAAAACTAATTCAATGAGATCTTTTTTTGAACTACTTATCTATCTAGTGTCAGTAAAACTATGTTATTATATCTTTATGTTATAATATATCCCTTTAACTTTGAAAGTGTAAAAAAATAACATGCATTTTTCACGAGGAACCTTAGCTTACTTGTTTCTAGCTAAGTGGATTTAGATTTGTGTTTTTATTTCAAGTGAAATGGATAGGCAAAAATTATACCTATTAAAAATAGTATGTGAAAGTGAAATCCCGTGGAAAATGAGGCAAATTACATTTCGGAGTCTATAGATATTTTTTTATATCTTTCCAGGCAAGGAGGTGCGCAGCGTTCTATGACTTCCAAAAAAACCTTTTTTTGGGATTCACTTAGACACGCCTGCTATAACTTTCCTAGCAAATAGACTCGAATACTCAAACAAAGGCCCAGGCACAGCTAACCTCCACAGATAATTATGAAGGAACACGCGTTGTAATGCGGTAGGCATCAATTGTTTGTTAATGTGTGATCCAAATCGTAGGTATCAAAGACATGTTTAAACAATGAATAATGTAAAATGTAATGTGTTTAAAATAATGCTTTTTAATAAGAAAAAGTTTAAATTGGGACAAAAATATTTAACTATTTTTATTTTTATTTCCCATATGGTATGTATTTAAATATATATATATATATATATATATTACTCTTCATGGTACTAGCTAGGTTTTTACTTCAGTGAAAACGTTTTTAAAATCAAGCATTAGTAAATCAAATTTTTCACGTTAAAGAATCTTAATAACTGAAGTGTATGATTTATTAGTTATTTAATTTATCGTATCCGCTCAATTAAATAATATATCATAGAAAATTATTTCTTATTGGCAGCATTTAATTAATATTTAAACATATCAGCAACCTAATATTAATTTACCATCTTTTTCTATATTTAAATACCTCGATCTCAAACGTTCAATAATTATTTTCTATATTCTAAGAAATCTTTTTTAAAGGAAACGTATTATTAATATTGGTAAAACATAAAGGTTTTCAATTAGAGTACTCTTTATATCAAAAGCAAAGAATTTTAGTTTCAAAGGTTAAACTAGTTATAGCGCCAAAAGGATCATTAGGTTTCTACCACAATACTCAATTATACGTATTGTCAGTGGCTACGTAACGCTGCATTGAATTCAGACGTTCCCTGCATACATCTAACATCAACTGCAGAATTAGATTATATTGTTATATAAGGTACTAGTCAAGTATATTGAACATCCAGGTTTCGCAGTCAAATACTATTGTCTTTCTTTTGTTTAATTTTCCGGAGGCAAATTGGGAAAGCTGATGATGTGTTTTATCGTTTCAATACACTTCGGACAACTGTCCCTTACCACGTCACAACAAGTAAGTAAGAAGATAAGTAACTACTGACGATATTTCCATGCAATTAATTCAATATTTGCTCTCGAAGATCGGAACCCGTTATTCAGATAAACCCAGACTTTACTATAACATAATCAGCATTTAACACATAAAAATATCTTAACGATTCAAGTCAGTTTTCCGATTATTCCCTAGAAAGGGGATTAATATGCAGCTTTTTCTCTGCAAGATTGCGCAATGTTTCACAATAACAGAGAATTTTAGTTGTCATATTCGCATTATTCCCTGTTTTAAATTCCCAATACGGTCGTTACGCGACAGGTGTCATAATCTCACTGCTTGTGAAAAATAAAAGCGAACTCGTGGAACTAAACGAAATTATGTTATACCGTTCAACTTTAATGCGATATTAAAGTTTAAAATCGCTGGGTTTTGAAATATTCGCTTTTGGAATGTAGTTTATATTAAAATATTGTGTATTACAAAATACAGTTTCGTAAAACTAGTGGTAATTATAGCAGACATAATTCTATGTTTTCAAAGCCTTTTAGACTATATGTGTATCTTAGTCTGCTTGAAACTATCCATCGACCATATCAATTGTGATGATTGATACATCATTTGGTTCATCTTTATGATTTAAGGTGTCACTGCATCCCTACATAATGAATAATAATTGTGAATAACCAGTAACATCATTGTGTTAAAGATCTTGTTAACTGATTATACTTTATATCATCTACTTTTTCTTTCAGGAATCGAACCCAGGAGCTGCCGGCGCGACACGCATTGAACGCAAACGCGTAACAAACTTGCCTACAATAAACCACCATCGTATAAATATTGATTACTTATGATTATTAATATTGTTAAATTAGAACTAAACGTAACATGCCACGCCCAAATCGATTGTATCTATAAAAATACTATAGATAGTAATTACAGACTAAGATTCACTGTTAGTCACTTATTGTTACATCTCATTGGGCCTTGTCCTGGTCGAACAAGATCATATTCTGTGCTGTTTGCTTCGTGTTGCTGATTCCCAAGACTTGAAGACACGACACCATCTAGCGAAGGCCGTTTAGGCCTGAAACTTCGTCGACTGTCTGTGTTGCTTTTTCGGAGTCTCCAAGCTCTCTTTTTGATTTTTATTTATTTACACAAAATAAAATTATATGTTCGTTTTCAATCTTTTACTTGGCAAATGCATTCAGCACAAATATGTCATTAACCTTTTTAAAATAGTTGAAATTATATGCGTTAGTTATAAGTAATGATAAACCGTTGGCTATGTAACGTTTAATTATGCTATTATAATTTAATATCTAAATCCCGAACGACCCGCTCTAATTTTACAAATGATAGTTTACAACATTATTAGCAGAAAATCCTTTGTAAATAATTTAATCTAGAGATTACAGATAGAAGGGTTAGATTTAAAAAGGAATTACATAGGTACTAATAAATAATATAGGCTGATACACTCAAATCCATTTATCTAAAATTAAGGTAAAATATACCTAAGATAGGTACTTCTTCTTTTTTTCGGTTTTACTCTGTATACTAATAAATAATTCATCAAATTTCTAGGTACATCAGTGTATGGTATGAGGTAAAGTGGATTTTACGGGACTCATACGATAAAACTATTGATATTACAAAAAGGTGTTCAATTAATAAATTGTAGCAAATTCTAAATATAAAATGTTAATAAATAACAAAACTTGTAACAAAAAAATAAAAAACAAACTTATATTATAACAAAAGTGATTTCACTGTCTTTCCAATATGACAGCGTGAACCATAAATAGACGAGGTGGCAAAAATCAAATCTAGAAATATATTTAAAATCTATAAAGAAGCCACATTTTACAACTCCTAGAAGATATTTTAGGTAACACTACGAAATAATTTGTGTCTATAGGTAAGTGTTATGAGTAACAAAATCCACTGGCATATCGCTTAGAAAATTGAGCTTTAAGTTGAGAAAATTTGAACGAGAAAGTCTAGGTATCGAGAAATCGTCTTATCGACTTACTGATGCATACCTACTTTACTTTAATACGCGCCATTTCATCCCAACAGAATGGTGGCTTGCAAGTGTTTTAAGTTTGGAACTTTCTGCGCAGTGATGAGGTGTAACATGAACCCGTTGCATAATATTATATCGATTACATAATATATTTTTCTGTAGGTAAGGTTGGGTATAAACGGTAGGTATAAATTGAATTGATTCAATCTACTTTGAGTCTGTAACAGTCTGTAACACTTAATTGTAAGTTGTGTAACTCTATAATCTAAAAATATTTTAAATAGAAACAGAATAGTGTTTCTTGTAATAGATAAAACCCGTCAGCTACACGGGAGAAGTCATCAACTAATTCAATTGTCTATAATAATAATTGTCTATTATATTTTCTTATCTTTATATTTCGCGTGTTAAATCTCACTTGTATACTATACTTATACAACATCTTGAATAGATTACCTAAAGTATCCACAAGAGATGAATTCAGCGTTCTAGCCTTGTCGCCAGCAATCACACGTATACCCGTATGAGTAGTATAAGGAACATTAACTCGGCAATAACAGGGAACATCGTTAAGGGCGTTACAATCTTGTTTATAGCCCCTAAAACGTATCTAAACTTTACCACAAGCGCCCTGTCTTACGCACGATACAGTAAACTTAATGTTGTGTTGCGGTGTTTCATTGTGGCCTACCGCGATAGAGGTATTCACACGATTCATGTCAAATATCGCCCTAACTTTGTTACTGGCGCTTATTAATGAATTGTAAACGACAAAGGTTGGGTTGTTTGACGCTACCTTTACCTACGTACCTACGCGTAATCATTAAATATGGCGTTAACTAACCTAAAATCGAAATTAAATTGTTTTAAAATAAAGACTAAATAAATATCTCATGTACCTAATCCTTATTTTAGTCTAAGACAGTACGCTATAGCCTATATCACGTCAAATATATTACCATACACCATATTATTGGCATAATTTACTATCGATCTTCGTCGCCTCAGTCATTTTTAACCATGGGTCCAGCTGACATTGTATTAAAGATATAGGTACAAACCAATGACGTATTATAATACATAAACTTAACAAACAAGTAAGGTCATATATTTTAGTGACAGTTTTTATTCTTACCTAACTTCGATATCAACTATTGAAAATGTGGTTATTTCGTAATCATATTTAGGAATACAAAAAATAATAATAATCATAATTTTGGCGTAATTGCAACATTTAATTTGATTAAATATCCCGATGTAAGTAAATATATATTAGATAAAAATCCCAGTATTATGAGCGTTTAAAAGCATTAGTAGCAATTCATTTAGGTAAGTGTTTTGGTATAAAGTTATCTCAAAAGATGAAGATAACAGGAATATTTGATTACAAATGGCGATTTAAAATGCTATAGGTACATAGCACCACAAATAATTTCGCGTTTTATTTTTAAAGATTAGAACTAAATATAGTAAAGAAGCCAAATTATTTTATCTTTTTAAATTAAAGATTATAGTGTTTTGATGACCTTTTTTGGCTTATAATGAAACACAACATAAAGGTACCTACACTTTGAGTTGGGTATGATGTAAGGAAATTAGATATTGATTTTCCTACTAAGAAATTATTAAAACAATTTTTAAATATTGATTATATAGGATCTACTATAGGATTTAATATAGGTAAGTAAGTGAAATTCAGGATAATTTAAAAATCTCTGAGATAGTTACATTGAATATCTGTTATATAAACAGATCTTAATAAATACATTGTAGCTAAGATTCATCGATTACGGCAGTTTTCAAACAAAAACAACCGCATCGAAATCGGTCAATTCGTTTCGGCGTCTATGATGTCAAACCCATACATAGGTATTTCAAGCTTATAAAATCCTTCTCATTTGTAGGGCCTTTAATTAAACAATCAACGTTGAAATGTTTTTTTAAAATTCGGATGACAAATAAAATTATCCAAAAAGCGTAGGTACTCCCTTACTTGTTTTTAATGAGTCTGTCATCATCATCAGCCCCTTATGTACCTTAGCCTCATCTAGCAGCGTCCTCCATCCCTCCCTATTCCAGACATTATCAATATGGCAGAAGTAGTTATAATATATAGGTATACTTTCAAATTAAAAAAGTTTAGAATTATTAGTTATAGTATTTTTATTAGTATGTAGGTAGTTAAGAAATAAGAAGTTTTGTGTGTAAGGATAATAATATTAAATACAATCGAACTGCATCGTTAAAAAAACTCCTACAGGTCGATAAAGTTATCGAAATGAACCTATTTTAATACGTTTATTTTAATTTGTTTGGTTTGATAATTGTTTTAAATTCACTTGTTTCTGTTTTGATGTAGCGTCATTGCTTCATAATAAATATAACTATGTGGTGTTGTACGTAAATAGGTAACAGGTTACAGAAACAGTTTGTCTTGTGTGTAGACATGGATTAATTGGCGGGATATGCATGATATTTCCTGCTTCAATTACCTTCATGAAACTTAGTATGCTTGTTCTATCCAGTTGGCTCAATGATGTGATACGATCGCTTTGATTGGTAGGTATTCTGTAATAAAGGGTACCTACATTGGTATGATGTATATAATATAGTGGAAACTAAGAACAAATGATATCAATGAAGAATTTGCATTGAAATTATTGGAGTAAACTGTAAACCCCAAAAGTATTTACACGAATATTCACCAAAACATATTTTCGATTTTACATCTCCTAAAACTGTATTATTTTTAAACGAACAAAATTAAACGAGACGAGACTTAGGTAGATAGTGTACAATGTTTAGAATTGGATAACGCTTGGGCAATCAGTGATAATTAGAACTTACACTTGGTGATATGGTGGTAGGCTGAAATGGGTGACGAGCATTGTTCATCTTTAATGACATAATAATCACAACTGTACCTACTTACATTTATCATTTAGGCTATAATGACAAAAGGACAATTCTGTTGATAGTGTTTCTAATAACCCTTTCTCGTTTCTAATCATGCTGCGTTTCAATTTACACTATACTACGTTCCTGTCTATCTATTCGCACTATCTATTTCAAAGCTTATTCATCAATATTACGATTAATAAATAGTCCACACTTTTCCGTGGTAAGTAGGTTTTTAATAGAACTCGTTGCTTTCATAGCGGCAAATCACAATTCGGTATGGTTCGATTTAACGCCTCGTAAAACGCGAATGAAACGGTAATAGCACTTTGTTTCTGTTGAGCTTTGCAATATTTGTAACGGATGCCTGATAGCTCACAACGCTAATGCCCATTTCCTATGCCATCCGTTTTGTACACGTTTTATTTATACCATATTTGTACTGTAGATTTGCCGCCTACGTGGCTAAGTGGTTTACGCGTCTGCGTATTGCGCCGGAGATCCTGGTTTCGAATCCCGGGAAAACACATTGTTGTTTTGGTTGGGTAGGCATAGAAGGCTGATCACCTACTTGCCTATTAAGAAAATGAGCAGTGAAACAGACACAGCAATGTGTCTGCCCCTTGCCCTACTAGGTGTTACAAGAATTCACTTTTTAATACTGTAGGATACAAAATAAAAATAAAGTTTTTTAAAAACTAAATACAAGACCACAAAAAGCCTTTAAAAGTCTTCGAAAGCACAGACTAAGCGATATTCGAATTCAGTGAGCATCTGCGCAAGTGTTTCGGTCATATTATGTAGAAGTGAACGTAATAAGCCTCACTTTGTTACAAATCCCGGCTGGCCTGGATTTCTCGGTGTCCGTTTTGCTTGTTATTCCAGCGTTCAGTCTGCCGCAGCTCAAGTAGAGCCCATGTACGGAAACCCCTTCTAACGAACCAACCTTATCCGTACCTACCTGTAGCTCAGAAACAGTATCTAAGTAAATAACTTGTATTTTATAGAAAAGAAGTCAGATCCATATTTTACGTAGGTACATATTTAATGACCTCACCTATTCATTTCCACCTATTTTATGTTTAATAAAATAATAATTACCAAATATGTTAACTGTGATCGGTCTCCATAGCTTTATCATCTTTTTGTCAGTCACACACTGCTACAAGAGCGGGAGGGGAGGGGGGGGGTGTCACATAGTCGTGGTCAAGTCATAAGAAGTAATTTAATTTATTTTTATTACATAAGTAATTTAATTTTATAATCAAACATATAGTCGACCTAGGTCTTGAATTCAGCCCAGGGGGGTCATGACCCCCATGGCCTCCCCCTCTGGATCCGCCCTTGCGCACTGGTTTAGAATTGCAAGCTCAAGAAAATAAAATAAAAAAGGGCACATTATAATAAGTGTATAATATATACACATGTAAACTAAATAATAGATATATAATTTTTATCAAAAACAAATATTTGCAAACTTAAATGAAATTGTATTGAAAACAATATATTCTTTTGTCTTAGAAGAAACAAGGTAATAACAGAGACTTGAGACCTTCTATGGTAGTACTTTTCTATTGTATTCACTTTATCTCAAAACTACAATATTTGGAATTGCTCTTGAAGAACGAACTTTCGGTAAATTTTGACCGGTAATTAACGGCCTGAAAATATCTCATATTTAATATTGTTTTAGAACCTTCATTGTAACAAAGAAAACTTAGAAACATAATAAAAAAACCCATTCCCAAATTAGATCCTACACGCTTATATCACAATTTACTTGTTCCGTCATCTTCTTTTTAAAAAGTTTCCCTGTATGGCTGAAGAGGCTTAATAGCCGAATACATACCTAACACAGAAATTTTGTTTTCCTAATAAGACTTGTGATCGCGTCAAAACCACTTGATTCATTGTATATTATTTGTTGAAGTAGGTAAGTTTATCCGTAAATTCTTACGATTAAGGTGTTTCTGAAAAATTTTAGTAAGAAACATTATATCCTACCTATCTGTGTTAGAAAATAAAATAACTCATATTTTTTCAGATTCTACACAATGTCGCTGGGATCAACAGCTATAAATTAGTTTTACGTGTAGACGGCTCTAAGACGGCTACTTAAATTCAACTCCAGCTACCGACTCTGGCTCAATGGAATCGAAACTTCAAAGGCTTTAGTGCGACTAGTTGAGACGGTACTGATTGATAAAGTTAATTTATATTGTAACACAGGTAGCTTAATATGAGGTCAAGTCGGAAATTCGATATTTCTCAGAGATATTTCAATTTCAGCTACCTAAATTTTAGTATAAATTATGAATAGCGTCAAAAATATAAGACTATACACAAAGTGACAAATGGAATAAATTTAAACTTATAAACAGTCTGTTTTGTGAAAGTGAAGTCGATATAAAATTATATTCTGAATGCACTACCATGCGTCCGCTGATGCCAGCATAGAATTTGTATAAGTCTATGTTCGTCTATCTTTACTTTTAAGCACAGAAGCGAAAAAACACTAACTTAAGCATTTCAGAATTGATGTATAGTAGGTACCTATACCTTTCATTCGACGAAGTTGCTGAGTAAGCGAGTGATTAGTGAAACAAGAGAATGAAGAGCCGTTAGAGTGAACGATTGCTTTGGGATGTCGTTAGGGGACATCTGCTACTTATTTGCTATATAGGTATGTAATATGTACTTAACAGAAATTAAACTTGTACCAAAGAGAATAATTAGAAACAAGGTACTTACATAGGTACGTAATGGTTAAAGCCTGTAGGTAAACCTTTAGCATAAAAATTGGTAAATGAGATAAGTAATTTACCTACTTTATTTAGTAACTAATTATGTCATAGATAGCTACCTCACGTACTCTTTTATTCAATTAAATTGAGTTGGAACCTACCACTCGTTTCTCTTTTTCCCAGTCCGGGTGTTGTTGTCATCCATTTGTCTAAATAAAATCTGATTAGAAGTTTGAGCATGCGCTTCATAAATTGTAGTTGTTTCTACCTCGATTACGTCAGTTTTTAAACAATAATAATAATCTACCATAATCGGTTATGAACTACGATGCCACAGAATGACACAGATACATCAAACTTTAATAACCCCTTTTTTCGTCGGTTCTATAAACTTACGAAAGACCATAGATGTTTTGATACATAAATATCCAAAGTTAAATAAAAATACTCTTTATTTATTTAATTAGCAATACGTAAAAATAAAAATTATATGAATAATATATTTTTGTGTTTGTAGTTATAAACACTTCCATATACATATATAAGCGACCTCTGTTAGATTCAACGTTAACTTCCAACAAGCACTAAGCAAAGGTATCATGTTGAGTGTGGATTACAACTTGGTTTAATGCTTACCTAACTTACTACATTTATTGTAACATGGGCTATAAACCAGATGGAGTTAGTACTGTTCACCTTGATTTCATAACAGTGTAAGAGTTACATAATGTAAGTTATGTCACAGTTTATACAACATTATTATTACATCACCATAGCAAATAATAAGTATGATAATAAATTACATAAGTTAAGAAATAAAACTATGTTAACACGTTAAACAATCAATTTATTATGATAACATCTTAGTGAAACATTTAATTAAATATATGAAATAGAAAAGTTTGGTGCAAGAATTGGTATAGGGGGCACAAGTTGCCTTAACCTAGAACATTAAAAAATTACAATAACAGTATATACTATATTGGAAAGTTAGGTTGTTACAGCCTCCTCGCTACTTTTATTCTCACTGAAATCATCAGCTGGTCGAAATTTCTTCGCTTGAGATCCATCACAATCATTATTAGAGTCCTCTTTATACAATTCATTTAAGTTGTACTTCTTATATGAGAAGTAATTATCAACAATACTTAAGAGACATATACCTTTTATAATTTCAACAATTATGCAGAGACCTGGGTTCTTAAGGTCTGCCTTGTTGCCGCTGTTCTTCAGTACAATTAGTTCAGCCAGCTCCTTGATGATAAGATCTCTGGATACACTACTATTAAATCTCTTATTGAAAATTACAGCAAATGTTGATGATTTCTTCAAAAAGAATTTATCAAAAAGTTTACCAGCACATTCCATTATATCAGGCAAATTGGCTTTGCAAGTGGCCATAATGGGCAAGAATCGTAAAACATGCCGGGTCTTCTGCACTTTGGTGGCACATATATCTTTGATAATGGCGGAAGTTAGTTCTTCAGGCGAGGGTAAATTAGTTTTAATAAAAATGCAATTTGATGCTCCAGTCTCAACTACCTGAAATCGTTTGTGCCTAAGAGATTTCTGTGAATAATTCTTGATAGAATCCACTTCTCGTTTGAGAAGATCTCCTATATCAGTCTCACTTTCGGAATCACTGTCCGTTCTATCTTCGTGGTCAGCTATTTCTACAGGTGGAGGTCCGTCAACATCTGGATACAATTTACCAGCATATTCGTTGAGTAGGTTGTACATTTCCTTTACACAGTCCTTTTCCCTGAAGTTGCAAGTGCAAAAGAAACCTCTAAAGCCGGGTTCTAAGAAATACTTGTTACTTCGTTTACGAAAGTAAAACTTTTTCTTCTTCCTTGCATCACCCATTACCAAGCACTGGAATACACGCCCTTTCTGAATATGTTAAAGTAAGACTAAAGTGTGATATAACAATAATTATTACGTGAATCAAATTATGAAATCACTAACTAAGCAGAACGTTCAATAGCGTTTCATTTCTCATTGTCGAATGCCGAATGCTCATTTAAGATTGTCAGTTGTCACTGTTTTTTGTCACTGCCGACAAGACAGTGAAAATATGTATGTATATGACAGTTCTTTTGTAATATCGCATCACGATATTAGGTAAATCTTTTAATTTCACGATATCTGCTGAGAAATCATCATTCATCACTCATGGAGGTTACAGGAAAGAAAAACGATCACTGCAGAAAATAGTGTCCCAGTAATATGGACAAAATAAGTGAGGCGCTGCGATCGCTAAATTGTCTCAATTCAACTAACTTCATCTACTTTTACATATTTACTCAACTTCACAGATTTTAAACAATCTACTTACCAACGGCAGCGTGGCTGATGGCTGAAAAATGAGTTATAAATTTTCACGGACAGGCGGGCTAATGCTTTAGAGTTTAGTACGTAGCGATCGTTCTCCTTCCTTCTAACCTCCATGTCATCAGTGATCGGACGGAGTGAGTGTACGGACTTACCAACTCCGTATACTGATCATTTTATGAACGTCGAAATAAATATTTTATATTAGTTTTAATAAAACTTATTATTCGTTTACATTATAATTATTTTATAGTTAAAACTTAAAGTACCTCCTAGCAGTAAGTAAAAACTATATTGCTTGATGTTACTAAAATCATTTAACTTATTATTTTATTAATACAATTACCTAAGACACGCAGGAAATAGAAGTAATATATTAGTGCAGCGCGCACTAAGAGATTACAGAAATCCCAAATATTGTATTATTATAATAATTCGTATAAAGTCATAGTTTGCCATTGGTAAAAAACAACATTCTCATCTTTATATTTTATTATAACAAAAAAACAAATTTCTTACATAAATTTGATCCTTATACTTATATGAATACTATCAGAATACTTTTCGAAATTTAAAATTTCTTTTAAAGCTGAGAATTGGCGAAAACAGCTGGAGAAAACTTATGGATACGAACAATATTTAGTTTTCATAATTGTAGGTAGGTTGGCGACCACCGGCTTTTTCAGTTTCGGACATACAGTAATGCTGAAAAATAAATATCATTTAATTGTAAGTATTAAGCTGAAATTTTATGATCAATGAACAAAATTTCGAAGAAAATAATAAATCTCGGTATATTTTAAATATAATTATTTAACACTACGTAAAGTTAAAATGAAAAAAACGCAGATAAATTAATACGAAGTTGCTACTACATTGACACTTCGACCAATATACCAAACAATAGGTACATAAAGAATATAAAAAAGAATAGAAAGAATATAATTTAATTAATTTCTACACTTACTCAGTGTTATATTCTAAAGAGGATATTTTGATATATTCAATATAAAGACTTGATGATTTCAGTAGCCTCCATGTCATGGGGTTTAATAAACTGGCCTCATATTTCCATTCCACTTTCACTGAGACTGGCGGTAGGCCTGTGTCTTTGAACGCTATTAATTTTGTATCTATATCACCAGGTCTGTAGTATTTCCTGAAATATACAGAAAAAAACATAAAATATTTATGATAATATAATAAAACACGCATGCTCTACTAGAAATTTGAGCATGTGGCTGATACTTAGATCATACATAGATTACAGCCTTCTAAGTCTTTCAAGCTAAAACTTTTTTGTATCGGTTGTATGTTATTTTTTGTATTGTATATAACAAATAGGTAATAGTTGTGCCTCTCTTTTTCACTAGAAAAGTTCTGCTGGATATAATACAAGTATTGCTTGTTTCAAATAATAAAAAAATACATTTTCTCATGATAATAGAAGTTAAGTTAAAAAGATACTCACTGCTCTTCATTTAAAAATCTATGATCACTTTTGTCATTATTTCTATCAATTAATGTTATTAATATTTTTCCTACATCTGGTCCGTGGATTTTACTTTCTGTTGAATTTGATACTTTCAATGTCACTTCATAGTGGACTCCTGTAATTAAAAAGTATTTGTAAACATTATAATGTCTATAAATAAAAGATAAGAATAAAATATGATTAATAGAAGCAAAATAAATATTTCTAGAACATTCTGTCAAGATTTTTGCGACGTACATATGCCTGCACAGTGCACGCGAAGATGCACGATGCTGACGATGAGATGCTGGCAAACACATTTTTAATTTGGTTTAGCATTTGAAAACTTGGTTAGCTTTTTTGTCATCTTGGTGGAAACATTTATTCGATTCCTTAGGATTCGAAAATTTTACAGACGTGGCTTCATGGTAAATTCTACGGCTAATTTACTAAGTGATAAATGAATTTCCCTGTCATACCGGACATATAACCGGACAATATTGACCGTTATTATTTTGAAGTCCCAAGTTCAGTACCTGTTGCATACAGTCTGGAGACAGTAAAATAATAAATATCATACTTACTGCAAAAAGGTTTATTACTGCCAGTCAAAGCGTAAAGAGCGATATTAGAATTTGAGTCAACAAGACCGCCCATTTGAAGTCGTTTATACACATTATGGGAATGGAAACCCATGGGGATACACAGGTGCTTGTTATCACATCTTGTGCAGTTACCATCAAGAAATGCCTAGAAATACAAATTATTTGTTATTTAATAAATCAGATCAAAATAAATCTTTGCCGACCCCATGTATGCAATTAGATATGTGGATGAAAAGTTAATGGAGAGTGATTTATATTTTAATAATATAATTTAAACTCTAATTTTTAACATTATCTTTATCTTCTATATAAATAATTATTATTTGGCATTTTACATTTTGGTATTGCAGCTCCAATTAAAGCGGTGAGATACTATTAAATCAAACTATAAGATACATACAGTACAGTAGGGCTTTAAGATTTCATGGCAATAGTTAGTTGTAGGACAAAAATAGCTGGGAGAAAGTCTTGCGATTCTCTACACATTACAGAAACAAGGCGATATGTAAATGTTTCCACCCCACGAAAACCCAAAAAGAGTATGTGTGTGTCTGTAGCAATTTTCATCGTAGCTCGTAAACGAATGGGTCGATTATGATGCGTTTTTTGTTTTGTTTGAAAGCTGATGTTCAAGATGGACCTTAGTTACAATTTATGAAGAGTTGTTCATCCTCATATGAGGTATACCTACTTAATTAACATATTATGATCATCAATTTTAAATATGTCTTGGCATAACAAGGCTAAGATAACAAACTTACCTCATACGACTTGCACTGTACAGCCATGAAAGGACAACTAGGCGCGATGCTTTCAGTGAAGAAATCCTGACTTCTTTCGTGGTTACACGCGACGTATTTTACTACTGACTTGTACATATCGTCAACGATTTGGACGGAGCCTTCGTTCTTGCAACCAGGTTGCGTTGAACCGCCGTTGGGGAAGAAATCTACGTGGCCTATTGACTCGGATATACCAAACCCTGTAAACATTAAGTTGGTATTAAAAATAACATATGCGTAACATGAATAGAATAGAATAGTATAAAATGTTATTATTATAGTCCATAGCGGCCTCGTTATTTGCAATATATTTAATTTCTTTAAATTTAAATAAATTCGAAATTCAGCAGTATGATTTTCATAAAATACGCGACAACTTTTTGAGATCGTGGATTGAATTACTGCAGTAAGTAAACAAAATGAAATATATGTTATAATGACTATTTAATAGTGCAAAGTCCATAGCGACCCCCAATTATTTTTCTGACAATTTCTCTTTATTTTAAAATTAATTTATACTATTGTAATTTTAAAATGAAATCGGTTAATGTATTTGTTTCATTATATTGTGTGGAATACGTTTTTGACGACACATCGAGTGATTGATTTTTCTAAAGCGACATAAAGTCTCATACTTTTATAGAATACCTATAACTGAATAGAAAAATGTTTACACCATGTGAAATTACCTGAAAAGTAAAGTGGCATTGCGTTACTATGTATTATATCGACATATTCGGCATCAGATCTATCGAGGCGAACCAACGTAACCGTGTTGCTGAAATACGGAGCCGCGGGGTCCAGGCCAGTTATTCGTCCCAACTTTAAGTTGAACTTCTGAAAGTCAATAATTACTAATAAATTAAATCTTTTCAATCCCAAAAATCAACAAGATTTTGTTATCTTTTTATTTAAATGCATTAATTTCGTCAAAGCTAACATAACAATCAAATATATGACACAATATCATGGATGTGTCTATTCCACATGGATGAGATAAGTAACCACGCCAATGAAAGCTCGATTTTTGTATGAGTTGGGCAATTGTTGCATTTTAACCGTAAAATTCAACGTAAAAAATTACATTTAATTAACGGTTAAGTACCTATTGCTGTCAGAGTCGGACATTATTATTATTATTATTCATGATTGGGCAATCGATGTGCCGCGTCGACCAAATTTGATCTATTGTGACAGCCCTTTATAGTTCATTACTGATTCCCGTTGAATCCAGACACTTCCAGATTCTTTGGGCTGTAATGTGTTGTACCTCGTCGGGTTGAGTATATGCCTCCTTAGAGCTTTCGAGTGTGACAGTTGGACATAATAAAACTACCAACCACAGAATTGACACTAATGAGCAATGACCATCGTTCGGCTAATATCTATTGTGCAAGAATTCTAGTTCTTGGTTCTCGTGCATAAAAGATCGGGAAAGAATGATCTTGTTTTAGCTTTATGTTATTTTGGTTTAAATTAGTCCTAGAATAGCAGAATAACTAGGTATTAAAAATTCACAAAATTAATTTATGAAAAAAATTCGTTTCGTCATACATTTAAGGTTATTATTTTGAACTCTGAATCGATAAGAAGTTCGCCGGGTCAAGCTATTAATAATTAAATTAAAAATGAAAGTGGTAAATTTTATTGCGTAGTCTTGCAAAAATTAAAACAAATTACGTATTCCCAAACCAATGTTTGTAATCAATACTATTTCTTATTTAACCTTTGAACCCGGACGTCCGTCAATTATATTAATAACTTATCGTATGCAGATATAGATATTTAAAATTAATTTCATTTTGTATTCTTACAAACATTTACTAAACATTAATATGCGACCTCAGAACTGGAACATTCATAGATTTTCTTGAAATATAAAAACAAAAATATTGACTTTAAAAACGTTCAAGAAATCACATTTATAAAATACTTATAGCCATTTGTAATAGGTCATTTTCTATATCTTATATATAAAATTCGCGTGTCACAATGTTAGTTACCTTACTCCTCCGAAACGGCTTTACTGACTTTTACCAAATTTTATATGCATATTCAGTAGGTCTGAGAGAGTCGGCTACTATCGATTTTTCATACCCCAAGGGTAGCCCACCCCAAAAATTAATATGGCAAAACAACGTTTGCCCGGTCAACTAGTTTAATATATTTTAACGACATTTTAGTATACAGTAGATATATATAACCTAAACGAAGACAATATTTTCTTGGAATTATCTGTAATCCTATTGTAAGTATATTAATCCTATTGTAAGTACGTATATTTTTAACCGACCTTCAAAAACACCCAAAAGGTGGTTATTAATTCGACGTGTATTTTTATATAAGTACTTTTGATATCTTATTGTAATAATGTCACAGATTTCAAAAATAAAATTGATTTAACTAGTCGACAACCAATCTTACCTTTTGTAGGGCATGTCCGCAATAACCAGCTAAATGTGAGCCCAGAGAATGACCGATGAAATGGAAATTGTTTAAATTAGATAATCCCAGCTCTTTCTGCAATGAATTTTTCTTTTATTAAATTACTGGCTAATATAAGATACTAAATTTCACTTAAGTCGGTTAGACTTTATAAGTCCGAACTTGAACCATAGTTTAGCCTTCGTTTCGGGATTTATCTATTAGTAAATCATAGATGAAACCTATATCTTACCAAACTAGATATTATTTTTATTGGACTAACGCAAAACAGTGATCTCTACATCCTAGCCTGCATGGGACGAAAATTGTTTACCTAATATTAACACTTCGTTGCAATAACAATAGAATATAAATAAGGTAATTGAGTGCAACGGGCGGCCGTATCGCTGATCAGCGATGTTTTCCAGGCAACCCAGTTATTTATTTATTTAATATTTTTTTAGATAATTAGATAGGTTACTTATTTTAGAAACTAAGCTAAATACATCTCCAAATTTAAGTAGTATAACGTCAACTTTAATCTGTATTTAATGTTTTGTTTCGTTTTTGCAGGAAGAATTTCACATTAAAGCGTAAATTTGAGACATGGATAAACAACATTTATAGGTAAGGGGATAATTGCTCGAAGCGTGACCAATCGAGTTAGGTACGTATACTGTAATAGAACTTACATAGAACGTATGTATCAAATGTGACGTCATAACTCCAACAAGCCTGATGTTAGCTACAGCCTGTCCATACGGCGGCTGTGATCCTCGTCTCCAATCCACTATTGTGACTGTTGCTCCATCATTCCCTTCGAGGTTCAGCAGGGCATCTGCCATACTTTGAATCTGAAACATAAATCATATTTCATACAGAATAAATTCACTAAAATTACATTATGTAGGTACTAACCTACTAAACTATAAACTATACAACTAACTATAATACTAACTATAAAAATAAGCTGGCTGTATGAATCTTTTGCGGGGCTCACTGCCGCATCACACCTAAAAAACCTTTATTTATAGAATGTTTTGCTACTCTCTGCAACTGCGTGTTACCCTAAGGTACTGATTTCAAATGAAAATATATAATCCTTTTCGATGGTTATACACAATACTTGCCAATAAAGACAATAATCAGTGAACATAGATGTGTTGTCTATTTATCTTTTTTACCTACTTACTTACCCAAGTCTTGTGACCCCCATCGAGAAAACCATGTGAAATGAAATAAAATGGTCCTCTTGGGTCTATATTCGCGTTTCGAACTTTTTCCTCATCATCAGACTGAAGTAACACTGGTATCTTTCTATTTCGCCTTGTGAACACGGCATATCTGTAGTAATAAGTCAGCTTGTATCACAAATTTAATTATTTTTTGATTTCACATAAAAAGCAATTCGATAGATTTTTGTACAAAATTTGTTATATAAGCCATTGTCTTAGTCTTCAAATGTTTTTAAATTTCTCTTATAAATAAAAGTTAAAGATTTTTTACAAAGATCAACATTAGATCATAATCTTACTTATGTTTTGCTTTTGGCAAATTGCCTGTAATTTCAGACATCGCTCGAGATTTGTTACTTTTCTACATGTAAATACGTAAGGCATTATAGAAGATTCTCGATACAAGTTATCCGTACATACGCATTTAGTTCAAAGGTTTATTACCGTTCAAAGTACAGATATCTCTTAACTTATCAAATACGTCACAATACAATTACCGTACGTAAATATTTGTTTAGTCTGTATTGATAGATGGGTGTCATGGACGAGCCCCTACGCTTATCACATGGGGAATAGATAAAAAGTATTTATGTGATTGGCTGATAGGAACTAAGAGTAAGTACGCATGGGCTTTGTACGTCTAAGCATGTAAAGATACGATATGGGAAAGCTACTATCAAAAAAAAACCAGTTATCTACTCGTGAATTCTACAAATCTAAACAAGAAAATTGTTTTATGTAAGTTGGTAATGGAAAGCAAATAAAAAGGTTTCCCACATGTCAGAAAGACGCTATCAATTAACGCAACGAAGATTTTAATTGTTTTATTGTTTATTTTCAAAATAATTCTCAGTTTCATATAATAAGCAAAATTAATAAAACTGGTTAGGCATTTGAACGTAACATCTATACTATTTTTATAAAAATAGCATATAAAAGGGAACAAAACGTATAAATTTGTCTATTAAATATTAAAAAGTCATCTAAACTTCTGGGTTTGTTAAAAATCTGCCGTTATCATTATTACCTACACTTCAAATATTAATTTCAGTGTAAAGTTCATTAAGTACAAACGGTGGGCGTAAATAGGTACATCTAAATAAAGGTAAGTACTAATAGAGAATTATATGGTTATTTGGAAATATTAATTATTACTAATATTGACTGGAATTTGGAACTATGATTTTGATTTTCTGTAAGGAGACAATGGGAAAGTTTGTATGAAGAATCAAAATCGTGGACATCTTACGAATAAGATGCAAACTACGGTTTAAATTTTTTACTAGATATTTCAAATATTCGCCATAGATTTTAAGAGAATTTATGTACCTAATTAAATATATCTAGCTGGTGTCGACCGCGACTTCGTAAAACTAGTAATTAATATAATATAGTTAAGATAACCGCTATTTTCAAAATATAGTAACTATTGGATATTTTTTACGATCGTAACATAAAAGCGAAGACAAGGCTATATAAAAAATTTAGCTAAAAATACCTGACGCCCAACGCCTCCGGAGGAACTGGGAAGTAGTTTTCTGGCCTGTGTTCTGTCCAGGGATAGGCCTTCGAGAAGCACCCGTAAGGCTGGTAGCAACGTTCAATCTCAGCATCTTCTGGTTAATTCACAAGAAAATCCATTTAAAAAAGGAAAAAAACATTCCCGCGTATTATTAGCAATGATTAATGGTATAACATAGTAAACCTAATATAATTATATAATAAAGAGAATAATATAATAATAAAATAAAGAGAACAATAATAAACAAATCGACTTTCAATATATTTTTCTATCTTAGAATAAAATTATATATTTTAAATAATATAATTATTGTATAATATTTAAAATTAATAACTTTAGAATACTCGATACATTACATATTTATAAGCTTACCAGGAGCAACATAGGCTATTTCAAATTCATTTGAATGGCACTGCGAATGAGGGTGCAGACGATTGTTACATTAGACGTACAAAACGTTACATTACCTACTTTTATTTAAAAAATATGAATAAATTAACGATATTCGCAATTATATTTAGAATCATGTCTATTTAAAGACCTATTTTTGAATGTAGGTAAATAAATTTGCCACTAACCGCTAAATGAAGTCGGGAAATGTGTGACACCAGTCGTATTTTGTTTTTCCATCAACACCATGATGGTTTGAAGCATCAATGTAGCACTTGTCCTATTCATTTTAACAGATAAAATCGTTTCGCGTGGTCAAGCGCACGTGTTTAATATGTCATCTGTTATGAACGATTGAAGAGTAATGAGATATTTCAAAGTATTCTTGTTTATTTATACAGGATGTTCGATTTTAATGGGTCAGTAATCTGTACCGTCAACTAGAATCGATAGGAACAAAAAATACCTTCTGGATTTTTTGAAATTCTTATTCCTTATATTTAACACATAGATCTGGGACTTGTTGTGAGTGTCCTATAAAGTGAATTCCCATAACCCCTACTAGGTCATGGTGCAGACACATTTATGTATCTGTTTCACTGATAATTTTATTTATTAAGTAGGTGAACCTTCTGTGCCTACACAACCGAAACATTCATTTGTTTCCCCGGAATTCGAACCCAGGACCCCCGGTGCAACACGAAGACGCGTATATCCACTTAGCCACGGAGGCGATGTGTGTCCTATGGATTCAACAAAATGGCCATCTGTATTCTCTTCGTATGACCGAGTCGTACCTATTTAGATAATCATAAATAAAACCATGTTTCAATAAATTTTAATAAGTAAAATTAATATCACTTCTTTATATAAGGTCTAGAGACTTTCTAAAAAAGGAAGTTGTAAACATTTTAGTATACCAATGAGAATTTAAACAAGATTTGCTTGATTAGTACCTAATAGTATCTAAAAGAAATTAGAAAAATATCGATATTATTATTTGCTCAAATGTAAAAAAGAATAGTGGATCCTGCTGTTACTTAATAGATCCGTATTGTTAGTTCGCAGACGTTCCGGGATATGCCGATAAGAGAGGTTACATTATCAATGAACGGTTGTCAAACGATTGACGCACGCAGACTCTGTTTATGGCAAGCAATTATGCTTTATGCACGAGCGACCTTAAAATAAATCTATTAGGACAATCAAATCGATAATTAGCAAGAAATTTTTTAGTTTAATCGTCACCGTGAATTATTCGCTTTATGGAGGAACCAAATGAGCAGCAATCCGGGATGTTTGGCAAAGAGAGGGAGATATTCATAAAAAATTCTTCAATACATCGACTGTAAAGTATGATCAAAGGAAGAAAATTAATATTTCAATTTAATCTATTATTTTCTAAAACAAAACATCAGTGTGCGATATACGAATTAGGGCCGATAAATAAAACCACCATAGCTGAAATACACAGTGCTGGCCAATTGTGAAGGTTTGGGGCAACAATATTATTATACTATTTGAAAAAAGCGATCGCCCTACAAACTATGATGCATCACGGAATACATAAAACAAATTACTTTATGCAGATTGCAGACTCGAAAACATAAACTGGACTTTGTAACTCGATAATTTTGATAAATTAACTACATAATTAGTATCATAAATCATTGAAAGTTCAAAACAATTAAGCAATGTATCTATTTTAAGATGTATGTTATTAAATTTAGTACCTATATCTATTTACACTTGTAATAAGGCGGTCTTACTTCAAATAGTACAATTTTGTATTGATATGGTGTTTTAATATTCAAATACTTAACAATACAATCAGCCGTTTAATCCATACTAATATTATAAACTCGAAAGTAACTCTGTCAGTCTGTCAGCGTAGCAACGCTTTCACGCCTAAACCGCAGAACCAATTTTAATTAAATTTGGCACAAACATAGATAATAAGTTGAGAAAGGACTTAGGGTACTTTTTACCGCGGGAAAACTTCTCATTCCCACGGGAAACAAAGTAAATCAGAAGAAAAGCACTGCTGTGCCGCTTTCTTCGGCTGCGCTACCATGAATATACGAGATTCCATACTTTAATATTATAAATTCGAAAGTAACTGTCTGTCCATCTGCTAAGCTTTCACGCCTAAACCACTGAACCGATTTTAATTAAATTTGGCACAAACATTAGGGGACGTAGGGTACTATCTAATTTCACTAAGTGGGTACATACGAGTAATATATTTATTGTGACCATTTCAATGTGCTTAACCACGGTACCTCTGCAATAAGTGCTGGCTTACCTACTATTGTATTATTATGTTCATTGATCAGTCATGTCAGGTCACCGGATACCAAATTATGAATTGATGCGACAAATAAAAATGGCTCTTAATGCTTTTACCGTCAGAAGCGGGTCGTCTTCAAACAAAAGAGATAAGAACTATTCCAATATCCAGTCACTTTTACTATAAGCACCTACGAATAGATCAGAGGTTCAGGAGTTGAGGATTCCATAAAGCTCATCACGATAATCAAGAGATGTCTTCGCCACTTTGAAGAGTAGAAATAAGCAGCAATTATAATATAACTTTTGTACCAAAATGCGGCACATTTTAAAAGCCGATAATTGTTATTACTACATTTATTACCAAAACTATTAAATGCATTTCAAGTCTTCAAAATATACAAATATCGTGAAAATCATCGTCTTCAATTTCAGTCTTAAATACTTAATAATATACAACTTAATTGTAAAATTACAGTACATTCGAAATCCAATTCCTGATGTATTTTGGAGCATATCCGTATCTAAACTCATAATACATAAGAACTCTAAAAAAAATTGACTAAACTTGCTTTGTTTGTTTCAGGTCTAATAAGTCTCTAGTTGTGAGTTGGCAGTTCATTTTTCGATTGTATTTCCTAATATTACAATGCAAAAGATTAGTACTCTCAAAAAAAAATTGACTAAACTGGCTTTGTTTGATTCACGTCTAATAAGTCTCTAGTTGTGAGTTGGCAGTTCATTTTTCGATTGTATTTCCTAATATTACAATGCAAAAGATTAGAACACTCAAAAAAAAATTGACTAAACTGGCTTTGTTTGATTCACGTCTAATAAGTCTCTAGTTGTGAGTTGGCAGTTCATTTTTCGATTGTATTTCCTAATATTACAATTCAAAAGATTAGGACTCTCAAAAAAAAATTTGACTAAACTGGCTTTGTTTGATTCACGTCTAATAAGTCTCTAGTTGTGAGTTGGCAGTTCATTTTTCGATTGTATTTCCTAATATTACAATGCAAAAGATTACTTCAGTAATCAGTAGCTTTACCAGAAGTTTGATTAAATATGTGTATGGAAAATCTTACAGCTCCCAAGCTATTTATGGAATTGACAGCTTCCATAGTAAGAAACCCATTGAAATACCTAAACCTTAATAAAAACCTTAATAGCTTTCATAATTTACCAAAAAACACGTTTCATTGATCGTCGCTAAAGTGTAACAAATGAAATGACAGCCATTGTTATTGCCTATAAACTTACCATAAAAAAGAATTGTCAATATAAAGCTAAAATGAACTAAATTAACAATTAAAAAAATAAATTGCGTCGAAGTCAAAAACATTTAACTATTTTAAGTCTAAAAATATAAATTTAGTATGGAGAATTATGAATTAATTTAAGCGTAAATATTTTGATTTTGTCATACCTACATAGAACTTTTTATAGTATTTATTTATTTATTAAAAACGTCGCCAAAAATATTTTAAGATTATATTTATTATATTTCATTGAACACGTTTTGGACAAGACAATTTAACTACACTAATTTTACTACACTTTTACCTACTAAGTAAGTTATAGCGAAAATATAATTTTTTTAAATGATTTTTGCTTTAAATCGAAAAGGTGGGTTTTGAGTAATTTGCCGGAATTTTTTTTGTTCAGCACTATAATATAATTCATAATTGTGAGGTAAATAATGTCTTTACTATAGTTTACTTATACCTCAGCACATTCGCTATTTATACCTAAAATTGTGCTTTTTTATTGAATATGTACTAAAAAACTGAGAAACAAGTACTTTACCGTTTGAAATTTATAAAAATTAGATTCATTTTTTTTAAATAATATAATCCCAATTTACATAGTAGCAGACATCAACTTTTTAAATAACAGCTGCAAAACGCAGCAATTTTGTAGCAAATAATCTACTAATTCATTAATCAATATTGCTGCATTTAAAATCCATATATAACTCTAAAAATCACCTAAAATTAACTAAGAATTAACTTTCCGCGTCTTACTCTTTGACGGGGTTGAAGAAAAGTTACACGTAAACGTCAAATCTTCGTTGAAATAATCAGAAAACGACATGGTATCGTTTCTCCGTTCTGGGATAACTCGATCCGATATATTTTCTTTATCAAATTTTGCGCCCGAAAAGTTAACCCTTTTCGAGTCGAAAAATTGATTACTCTCGGACGAAGTTTCGTCTTTGAACCCACTGTCAGCTCTCAGCCAATTGACGTTAGATATTTCCTTGAGAGCTTTGCTTTTAAAACTAGAAATCAATTCCGACGGTTTTATGGCACTTTCGTAATAACTGGACGCGGTGTTATCATTAAACCCGCTATCGATTCTCTTAAAGCTAGATTCACCGATCACAGTAGTATTTACGTGTTTTAAAAAGTTGAGATCAACGGAATTAAAGTCTATCTTTTTCTCCATGCTAAGGGGCATGTCGAAATTATCCGAGCTATCTAGTGACATGTTTAACGGGCTGAGGGCGGTGGAATCACGTATTTTGCTAATCTCGTGTGTGACGTTTGTTCGACGTTTTCCCTTAATAGGTGTTTCTTCGAGGAAATTGTTTAATTTTGTGGAAGACTGAATATCACGGGATTCCTGGAAGGAACCTATTTGAGTTAAGCTTTGTTTTTCGACATTTGACCACATCGTTTGTTTGGGCTCTGGAGTACTGGTTTCAGATCCTGTTGAGAAAAATTTGGATGATCAGAACAAAAAATTCAGAAACATCAATCAACACATAAGGCCATATATTATTCTTTAAAAAAAAAAACCTTTTTTTTTCGACATCTTTTCTTACTAAACAAATGTCTGTGAATAGTGGTGTTTGGGACAGGCGTACGACTGTTCCATTGATTAGATATGAACTTCTAAAGTATTCACCTTACCTGTGAGTATTGCCACAGTTTTGATTCCCGAGCAATCGAACCTGGCAACTCTACCGCGTAGCTATGAAAGCCATTAAATTTGTGCTGAACTTATTTATATGCCTAGTATAGAGTTTTGGTTTTCTAAGTTACAATAACAAGTACTGTATATTTTTATAATTAAGGCACTGAAATATGCTAAAAACATACCTTGTGTCATATTATGAGGAGATCCATCCACACTCATGTCCATACTAAAATCAAGTTTTTGAACGGAACGACTTCTATTAAGACTCGTCATACTTGAGCTTCGTTTACCCGCTAAGGAGCCTTTAGTATTTCTGTAAGGGGATTCCTTAAGCGAAGTACTTCTGAATAAATTGTTTGGAGTGCAAAAGCAAACTCTATCCCTTTTATTTTCAGTTTTTGCATGAATACAGTTAAGGCATGTAGCCATAGCTTCAGATTCGGGCGACGTGAAATTTTTCTAAAAAATAATATTAGGTGAGGATGAATTTTAACGCTACTTTGTATGAAAGGAATGTATAGCTGTGCACTTATGTAGTCAAGCGGAATCTGGCGTAACCTTAAACCGCTTTGCAATAAAAATTTATAAAACTGTTTGTGTTTTTAATCCTCCAAAACAGTTCAACCGATTTTTATGTGATAAGTGCAACAATAGATCGTAAAGTATTTTTCACTCTCCTAGCTCCAAACAACATTTTGTAATAGCGAGAAGGGGTGAAACAGCTGGGCACAACTAGTTACTATATAAATGAAAAATAAAAATACCTCTTCATCACTTGTTTTCAAGGGTGATATAGATAAAGAAGAGGATGCTGCCGAATTCGTGTTTCGTTTCGGAGTCGCAAATTGTATGGGACTAATGCATGTCTCAAAATCACCAACATTCAATATCTTATTCTTGAATGGTTTTTGTGATTTTCCGCTTTGTATCGGCGTACCAAATGTTCGTTTCATCCCTTTCGATACTAAATTATTACTCTGAAAATTGATTTGTATAGAATTAAATTTATTAAGAATAAAATATAGATACATTTGACACCACACATGTATATTTAAATTAAGACCTAAGGCATGGTAATTAACTAATTATTATTATTACTGATTTGTATAGAAATAGGACAAAGACAAACATATTCTGCTATCATTATATAGTTATATAGACCCATTATATAGTTATATAGTATATAATAAAGTACATTATATAAACCCCTAGTGGATATTTCTGTTAGTTTCACTGTTTAAAGCTGTCTATTTTTAAAATCTACTTAAATATGCAGCTGGTCATTTAGATAGAATGTATTTAAGATTTCATTACTGACCAGGTCTGGGCTAAACTCCACAGGTATATGTTCTTCAAAGCTAGATTGTGGCCGTTTCTCCTCATGACTCTCATCATCAGTTTGCTCCGAATCATAATGATGGTCACTATAATCAAACTGTGAAAATACAGTTTGTACCCGAAGAGATCCATTTGCGGTCCTTTCACACTCATCAAGGAGGGCTTCCTCCTGAAATTTACGTCAATTACGTCAAACAACAATGTTTAAAACCAGTGCCAGCATTTAATAGCACATATAATTATCTATATATTTACAACTGTCGGGTTATTTCAACCATTTCGCGGGGTTCACTAGTATGTAATTTTTTTATAAGTTACATAGAATTTTTACTATGAATTTTATAGTAACTTCTTTCACTCACAATTTTCTTTATTAAAAGAATTATCGTGGATAGATAATTAAATTAATGAGTGAAAACTGATTCACTATCAGAAAAATAAAGTCAGGTAAGTAAAGTTATTACTCATTTGCTACCATACAATCAATGTTTAAATTTAATTAAATTTGAATTCATAATATTACATAACGTAATCAAGTCATTAAGCAGTAGCAAATTAATTTTGAAGAGGAGATTCAAAATATTTTTAAACATTATTTTAATTACCTGTGAAAATGTACAGAAAGGTTGCAAGATTTTTTCTACTTCAGGAGGCAATATTGGTGGTAATGTTAATGCAGTTTGTGTTGAGCCTGAAACATTAATAGATTTCAAAATACAGTGTAAGCTCTATATGGCAAAATTGAAGGAATTAGGTATTTTATTCTGTTAGAGTTTTTGTCCCACAGAAATTTAAAAAATAGAGAAAATAATATTACACTCATTTGTCAGTAAGTCTTTTTTACTTTCCAGGTAAACAATTCAAAATTTTATAACCAAAAAAGAATAAAAAAGATAACCCATAGCAATAAGACAATAGTAGGAACTACAGTAGACATGCACAATCACAACAAAAAAATTAACACTTCTAAGAATTCATGGTATGTATGGAATATTTACAACTCTGTAAGTAACAGTTGTTTGAAGTTAAGTAAAACTAATGTTTATTGGGTCTATATTATGATGTATTTTTGCTATTAAAAGTGGTTGCTACTCTATAGTTTTAATACAAGGGTAACAATGGCAACCTGAGCAATTTCAATGGTTTAAGAAGTTTTTGTTAATTATAAGTTGCTATATATAGATTTTACAGTAGTGTGAATACATACATGTATGTCAGTGTTAAATCTAAAATCTTCTGATAACATGAAACATATATTCAAAACATTTAAAAAATATTACGTTTATCATAACCCTTTCAGAAATTTATTGCTATTAATAGCAATAATAAATAGCAATAAATAATAGCAATAAATATAAAATAGCAAACACAGTTGCCACAATCTGTTGGTAGAAGTTTTAATATTATAAATTGCATATAATTTAACTTACGAGTTTTAGGCACTGGCTTATTAGGGCTAAACTCCTGTGAACTTGATGGTGATTTTACAATTAGTGATGTTTGTTTCCTGGATGGTTCCATAGGACTAGGCACAATCAATTCTTGAGAAAAGAATCTACAATAAAAATAAATTATTTCTTACTGTATAAACTTAAAACAACAACGTAAGTTTGAAACGATTAAGCACATATATTAACGTTAATTTTACAAATTTTAGAGAATGAAGTGAACCTAATAACCTATTCTCCTTTCTATACCTTTCCAACAGAACCTTATTTTGCATTTAAATTTACCACAGACCACCATCTGAACATGCAAATTGTTCATCCACTTGGCTAGAGATGATTAAGGCTGGCCTCACACAGTTGGAATATTCCATACAATGTTACTGTGCTCCAAACACATTTGAGAATTCCATACAATGTCACTGTGCTCCAAACACATTTGAGTTTCTCAAATTATGAATTTCTTGAAATTGTATGGAATTTTAATTAATAATCTGAATTCAGAGAGACAGTCTGGCTGTGTGAGGCCATCCTTATGCAAATAATGAGCTTAGAAATTAAAAATAATTTGACATTTGTCATTTTTCTCGTTTCAAATAAACCTAATATGTGGGAGGCTAAGTAGATACGTAATTATATGGCAGTGAAAATAAAAATAAATATTCAACAAAAAACATACTTCTCTGTAGCTTCTTCAGCAATCTTTTCCAGAACTGGGTCAGGTGATGCTTCGTATTGACTATTACACACCACAATTTCAGCTGGTCTCAAAGTACAGGCTTCTTCTATATCCCATCTAAATGTTCCTTTCGACTTACTTTTATAGATTTGACACATGCCAGGACTGCGAGAAAAGAAGATTAAAAATAATAATTAAAATATTTAAACAATGACTACGAATCAGGTTATTTGAAGGTTTTAATCTACAGGCATACCTACCTGCTTAATGGTTGATGTAGTCTTTCAACAAGCACTTTATCGAAGGGATTACGTATTTTTACATTTTTCGGAGGTGTCAATTTATTGTTTAAGCTATCTGAATTTTCATTTTCACTCATTTCAAACCGATAACAATACAATTATAATTCGAAAAAACTATAATTATTATTATTATAATGATATGGATAACTGAATTAACTGCATATGGATAAAAAAAATGCAATACAAGTAATAATACAATATACAACTGCAAATTTTTAAATTACTGGCTATTAGTGTCCGATAATGTTTTGATATTATGATTTTTTAAGTTAACTGTCAACGCCATAGTTGATAAATTCACAGACTATTTTGACAGACTATAGATCTATAATTTATAAAAATAAAAGTACCGTATCAATAATGTAAATGTATAACTGGTATTTTGTAAAATCTTAACCGTATTAAACGATTAAAAAATACACGTCGAATTAATAACCTCCTTTTAGCGATGGGCCGAGTCGGTTTTTTGGTAACTCGAGTTGACTCGATACAGTCTGCCTTAAGTAGCTTTCAGACTAGGCTATACTTGCTATTCTATGGGTATGTTCCGATATGCACTGCGACCACTGTACAGTGTGACGTCAATTTAGTATACTGTAAAGCCGTTCCTTTACAGTTAGTTATACTTGTTACTATTTAAAACGGAACGCAATCCCGTCTACTGTCAGCCACATTTTTTGACGCAGCATTCAAATAAGTGTATTAAAGTTTTCAAGTTCATTAAAAAAAACTGTTGTTGGAGTACTGTCAAATTATAAATATTTTAATTAATTTAATTGTAAATTGAATTTATAATAAAATAAAATTAAGTAGATTTTATTAAAAAGAATATGTTTTTAATATTGTTTTATTTAATAATCCAAATTACAGAACTTTATAACTTTGGGATTAAACTGTAGGTATTGTTTATAAAACTTTAGGCACTCAAGTGGTTTTGACTGATCACGTGATCAAAGTATTGCGAGTACCTTACCTCGAAAACGCCAGTGCTCACAGTAGAATATGGCGACAATTTATGACGTTATATATTGCCCTAGGGTACTGCGGCAGTATACTGGCAGTCCAAAAGGGAACGAATTTTTCTACAGTGATAGCACTGTGCAGTGCTCGCAGTGCATATCGGAACATACCCTATATTTGCTATAACAATATTGCGCACCATGAATTTAGTATGGACACGTTCACACTGCGCTATACTATATTGTATAGACTTGCTAAAATTGAGCGATAAGGAGTTCAGCTGTGCTATATCGCGCGCTCCTCCTCCCTCACCCTTGGCCGTCCCGACAGTAGAAAAGTAGCGACAACTGAGCTTGCTATATTATATTATAGCCGTATAGCGTAGTGTGAACGCCATACTGTATAGCATAGCATGGCATCCGCTCTATAGCAAATATAATATAATAAGTATAGCGTAGTCTGAAAGCAAGGTTATTAGAAACTACAGGTTGCCTCAGTCATGTAAACAAATTAACAAACTCGAACCCCCCGCACCATTCCCACCCTTGTGACGTCATCGTCGTATAAAATCAGTGGCCTGCCATATTCTATACGTATTCGACATACAATTATATTTTACTCTATTTCTTTCTGAAAATAGATAGAAACTTTATTTTTTCGAGATGTCTTTTAGAATATAACTTAAATTAATTATTAATATGATGTGATATTATAATGTTATGCACTTTTATTTTTATATCTAATGATGAATTTTTTTCGAAACCTGTCGTAAATATTATAAATGCACCTTTTTCCAATAATGGTCTAGTATATTTTAGATTCTGAGTGGAGCGACGAATGTATTGCTTTTACCGATGTACTTTAAAAGGATCATTTTTCAAAATTCTATTTACTTTCTTACAGGCTATGATTATAAAAAATGTAGTCAAAGTATAGTATATATAAATTTGTATTATATATTAATGATAATTTCAAAATGCTTATAATAACCCAATTTATTTTAAGAAAGAATGTTAAACACAAACATAATAAGATATTTTTATAAAATATTTTTCAAGACTTAGATGATAAAAAAATTCAGTCAAAATGAAGTACATTTCAATTAGTTTTACTTAATAAATAATAATAATAAATGAAAATATGCTTATAATAATTTTAATCAAAAGTAAAAAATAAGAAACTAAAATAAATCGAATGGCACATTATTCATTAAATTAAACACCGCACCGCTTGGTATTGGGTCATTTATTTATCAACTAACACCTACTTAAAGAGCTAATCAAAATCTAAGTAATGGCACTTATTTTTGAAAGAGTACCAGTCTAAAGTCATAAAAATACCTATTAGGTACCTAACTATATAAAAATAACTGTAATACAACCTAATCAACTTTGAAATAGACTTAATAGACCGTAGGTACACACGGCTACACATCAAGCTATACAAAACCAGTTTATCATGGTCTCGCTTTTTTTTATCTTTTCACACATTCAACGTTCCGTTTGTACTGGTTTTGCATAGCTTGATGTGTAGCCGTGTGTACATACGGTCTATTAAGTCTATTTCAAAGTTGATTGAAACCTAAAGTTAAAATATTAATAAAATAAAAATCTGTCTTAAATTCAACAATACTTTCTTGGTACCTAAGTAGGTAATTATATGTCTATGTATAATGGCAGTAATTTCTAAATTTCAGTCTTAAGTTCAATAACTACAAAAGATCAACATTGTAAGTTCAAAGTTACAAACTTCAAACCGGGCTGACCCGAAGAGTGCCCGCCGCGCGCACACTTCGGGTCAGCCCGGTTTGTAGATATTTTGACTCGGCTTGATCCGTTTATGGTCTGACTCGGGTTACCCGAGTTAGATAACTCGAGTCGCCCATCGCTACCTCCTTTTTGAAAGTCGGTTAATATAAATAATCTAGGATAATATTATACCTACTTGACACATAATATGGATTATGGAACCGTGGCCCATGACTTGATTTAGCTCAAAATTCAAACATATTTTAAGTATGGAGGAGCTTATTAATTCTAGTTGTGAACCGATGGATATAGATTTAAGCTCAAATTCAATCAGTGCTATGGAAATTTCTTATAATGAAAACTCAATCAAGACTGAAGATACAGGAACCAAATCCCCTTTAATTACCAAAAACCTCCCAGAAACTACTAATTTCAAAAAATTGGTAGTTAACTTGCATGTTTTACGTGAAAAATCAAGAACCAAAAAGAATGTTTTGTATTATCTTGGTGTATTCTTTCTATTACTATCAGGAATTTATTACCATTTAATCACCAATTTCCAATGCTGTGAAAGAATTGATACTGAATTAGTTAAACATAAATTATTAGTTAGATTATATGGACAAACTACTGCAGTATCACAAATTATAGAAACTTTAGAAAGTGATGTAAAAACCAAAATTTTGATTATATATGGAGGAACTGGTGTTGGAAAAACATTAGCAGTTTCAATTATTTTAGAAAATATAATGAATTATTCTAATGTTTATCATTATACAGTGCCAAGTTTTATTAACAACATTTCATCCAGTCTTCTACTTGGATTAACTTGGTGTCAGTCATCTATTATTATTGTTGATGATCTTAAAAATGATGATGTGTTTGAAATAAAAGAATTCATTAAAACCCTTGTAAAGAAAAGTGAAGATCTTAACAGGAACTTGACTATTATTTTAAATTATAATTGTGATGTAATTGATGCACATTTTTCTTCCAAATGTGATAATAATTTTCCCAGTAAATTAAATCATAATTTTAGTGACATTGCAGTGACACAGCAATTTATAAAGTTCAGTCAGTTGGATAACAATGTTTTACGAAAATGTGTTGAATATGAATTAAACAGTGTTAAAATTGATGAAGAACACATGCAATATATATTGAAGAATTTTGATGTAGCTCGAGACGGTTGTAAAGGTGTTCATAAGAAGATAAAATATTTAAATATACACTAAAAAGGTACGACAATTAAAATTAAAGTAATTAATAAGTAGATTGTAGTTTTACTTCTAGCTGTAGTTTAGAGTATTCCTATGGTATATACATAACTAATATATATAAACTATAAGTGTGAGATTATCTTTAAAGCAATGAAGGAAAATACAAATACCTGTTACTCTAAGATACAATTATTTGCTTTATCTTGAAACCTCTCAATTAATTGTTATTGCAGTAATCAATTAATTGGATAAATAAAAACCAATTAAGTAGATCAAAAAAACTTTATTTAGAGAATGTTACATTATAATCGGCAATGCAGAGGATTAAGAAATTATTTTGAATAGAAATACAAATATTCAATAAGTACACCTACACTTTCACATTTTAAATTATGCTACAACAACTTAGCCATCTTGGATAAGTAAAATATTAAATCATTTTGAGGTGCTTATATGCTGAAACACTGACCCTAGATATTAAATAAATTGAACATACCCTAGGCGTTAAGCACTTTATTTTAGTCAAAATATGCACTTATATTATTCAATTAAGTACAAATCAATATTATATTCAAATAAAAGTTAAATCACTAGAAATTCTGATTTTGCTTCTAAATCATACCAGTATGTTATATATGTCTGCACCATATTTTGACTTCAATGCCTGATGACTAACATCAGAAACACAGATATTAAAGAAAGTGATGTAATATTTAATAACATTAATAGTGATTATGCATAACCAACAACAGTAAAAATAGGTAATATCAATGAAAAAACATGATTTAGCTTATGAGGAATACTGCAGTCACTTGTTCTAATATTCTATTTAACTCTCCTTACTGTCTAATTAACAGAATGTGCAATTGATTGAAAATGTGCAAAGGGCTTAAATTTCAATTGAATGTTTTCAATGGGAAGACTACTGAACAAGAAAAAAATGTAGAAGCAACATGACAGCTTTGTGCAACAAGTATTCTAAACAATAAAAGCATATGACTGGTTTTATACAAGTTTGTTTAGTTGTATTTGTTTTAATACTCTCATTATGTAACAATTATTAAATTATAAATTAATTATTATTATTAATTTATTTATTGCACACAAAATCTTTCTTTTGATATATTTTTTTACATCTAAGAATATAGTTAGTATCATAAAACACTCTTTAATAATATAAAAGTGATGTGAAATAAATTGTATTATAATCTGTATGTAGATTTTACTTTATTTCTAAAGCAAACAACAATTAAAATTTTTAATCAAACAGAGTTAAATATGTAGGTACATGTAACAAGTAATATGTTTTAAAAATTTTTTTTGGAAAGAGGTACTTAAATTCTTAAAGCTAGGCTACTAAAACTTCTACATAATTGTGATGAAACATAATAAAATTAGCTTTGATTCAACAAAGATGATCAATTATATATTGTGAATGCAAAGCAATTTTTACTGTTTTGGTAGGCAAAAAATTATCAGCCATGTTAATAAAATACCTGCCTGGTACTTATATTCTAGGCCCTTGTAAATTTAAGAGCACAAATTTAACAAAAAATATATCTATATAGTTGTAACAAATCATAAAAAAATTAAATTTATAAAATAACATGTAAAAAGAAAATATCAACATTTGCAAGCAGGCAATATTTAAATAAAGTTCATTACTCTGGTATACATACCTACAACATGGACATTTCAGAATGTGGAAATGTTAGGGAGCAACATCTACTCTACAGTGTACCTACTTTCCACTCTTCCCTTAATATACAGTCTGTAGGTATATTAAGTCTTATATTATATTTGTTTAGTTTTAAAAGTAATTCAAAACATTGATTAAATACTAAATGTGTTATAATGGTAAAGACTAGAATACTTTAATACTTACAGTTATTGGCACTAAATTGAATGTTAATGGCACAACTATACTGAATACAATTATCAACCATATATTTATCTATGTTGCAAGTAGCACTAGTTACAATTCCAATTTTTGTCATTCATTAAAGAAGGTCACTAACTATACTAAATTATTTTACAAAACGGTAAAAATGTGTTTAAATATAATTATATCTAATTTAGTTTTCTAGGAATAAGTGTGTAGGACTTATAGTTTAGCAAAACTGTGCAATATTCCAATCACAAAATTACATTAATATCACGTTCGAAGCTCCAATTCACTAACAGTTAGTCTCCTACACAGTCGAGTACCATGCACAGTTTTCACTTCAGAACTTTTATAACACCTAGAAGCTAGGCAGACTATTCATTATATTAAAACAGAAATATAAAACATTAAAGTATGTAGATGTAAGTTCACTCAACATTTAAAGAGAGATGATATTTATTGAAAAAGATTATCTATAAAAATTCATAAGCAAAGCAGGTACACATTTAAATCTAAAATTGACAAATTGATATAATCACTTAAAATATAATAACCAATGCACTCTAGCTAAACTAGGTTTTTAAAAGAATTTAATTATACCTTTTAAATAGTTTAATAACTACTGCAAGTTAGGTACATCAACACTGGATGGGTAGTGCCAATAACTGCATTTATGAATATGTACTTATATATTATTAACTAGGTATTCAATAACAAATAGAACACCATTTTTAAGCACGACGAAACATTCATAGTTAAAATTGTAGAGAGACTTATTATAGAGAAATGTGCTAATAATTTTAAATTTTCAAAATATCTGCATTTGTATGTCAGTAAGTAGGTACTTAAATATTGTTTACATGTATCAGATCTTCAGTTTCTGTTGAGATTTTATACAGAATCTTATCAATATTTGTTTATTCGTTGACATCTTCGATTGTGGCTGAGATCACAACTTCTTTTATGCTCACTACAACCTAGCAATTAGCATGGGTTTCATCAATGTCACAATATAGCCACAATATTATAACTTTTGGATTGGACTATTATAGAGTAGGAAATAGCATTAAACTGCTTTAAATGTTAATTGCCTATAGTAATCCATTATCAACTTAATAGATAATTCATTGAGATTATAAAGAATTCTAATAAAATTCGTGATGTTATATTTAGCAGAATTAGAAATTATTTTTATGAATCTATTTATAACACTCCGCCATTGGATAGTACTTCCATGAAATGTTTTATTCATGAAATGTTACCTTCTGTGGAAGACTATCCTTTGGTCGCAAGGAGTGACTTTCGGAAGGGAATAGTTAGGTGCGATGAAAATGAACAGCAGTCCATTTGTTGTAGCGTTTATGCCAAATTCGAGTTTCTTGATGTTTATGGGTAGCACGTCTACCTTCTGAATCTACACTTTGTGTTGTACAGACATATGCGATAATGGCCACATCTTCTCCTAGAAGTTGTACTCTCGGGTTGAGAATAGTAGTGTTAGTTTTTATATTTGTAGGTGTGTTTTCAATAAAGAATTTATAATATTCAACACCGTCTATTAAATATCCAAGAGAATCCGGATCAAAAGAAGTCATATGAGGATCACAGAGTTTTGAGTATGTCTCGTAATCACCGTTGTTAATGGCATCTAATAGAACTTCAGTTGCTTTGATAATTTCAGCGCGACGCATTGAAGCATTACTATCACCGCGAGCTTTTCCGAAAGAATCGGCCTTGGTAATGCCATCTTCATCATGGCCATCTTTTGATATAACCGTGCATGCCCTATCCACACCTTTTTTGTCTTTGTCTAGGTCATCATCTTCTAACGTGGTACTGCTATCCGTCGATTCCTTGACTTGAGATCCATCTCCTTTTTTATTAACCATTGATTTTCCGGAGAAGTTCCGTGTTGCAAGCATAGTAGTTAAAATAGCACCTTTTAATTTGCGTCGCGCATTGAATTTCTTCAAGCAATCTACGGTTTCTTGTCTGTGCATAACAGAAGCAACACGTTCACGATGACAGATCCATGGGTGCTTCAACGCCTCTGAAGCAGTTATTCTCTTGCTGGGATTAACTGTTAACATTTGGTTGATGAGACTCTTTGCCTCTGGTGTTACTGTGTCCCATTCAGGTGAAGGGTAATCGTAAGCACCAGCTTTTATTTGTCCATACAATCGGTGTTGATCCTCATCCCAAAATGGAGGGTATCCAACAAGCAATATATATAAAATTACACCACACGCCCAAATGTCTACGGGTTTTCCATACGGTTCTTTTTTCAGAACTTCTGGAGATAAATATCCTGGCGTGCCCGCAAATCCGAACCATGCTTGTTGTTCCCCCTGCACTTCAATGGCTAATCCAAAATCAGCGAGTTTTACAGCAGCCCCCTTTGCCTTACTGGCCAATAAAAGATTTTCGGGCTTTAGATCCCTGTGCACAACACCATTGTGGTGGCAATGATGAACTGATTCTAAAATCTGTTGGATGCAATGAGATGCATCAGCTTCTGAATAAAATTCTCGGGCTACAATATCTTCGAACAACTCACCACCAGTTACTAAGTCAAAAACTAAGTAATGGAAATGTTCTTCTTGAATTGAATCGTGAAGCCTTACGATGTTAGGATGTTGTAGTTTTCGACAAATCCTAGCCTCTCTTTCTAGTTTTTGAAAATCTCTTGCAGATAACTTTTTGGTGTTGATAATTTTGGCAGCAAATTCAAATCCAGTGGATTTTTGCACAGCACGACGGACTATGGAAAAAGCACCTTTTCCTAGCTCTTCTTTAAGTTCATAATTATCTGAAAAACGTGTGCTCACGTTTTCCCTAGGATTGGCCATTTTTAGGGGATTCTAATTTCACCTGAATTTTAATATAATATAGGTACGTAGTAGTATTCTTGAGCACAATTTTATGCTAGTAAATTCTCGAAACTGCAACAATAGAGGGTAGAGTCATGTTAATAGTGGTAATATATGGTATATATAATGGATAATGGTAATAATAATAATTTTTTTATATTATAATTATATACTACTTACTGTGATATCTTTATCACATTCACATTCGACTCATTTAATCTTTAAATGAGTCGAATTGGTAATAAATTAAATATAATTAATACTATCTATACTAAATATTTTTGAAGGTGAAAATTGTATCGTAAATATTAAATCACTCATTCATAATTATTATTTAGGCGTAACATGCTAAACATAATAAAATGATTACAAATAATAAGTATGTAAGTAATAAAATTATAATTTTTATTGTATTGTACTCTAAAAATTTCGTCACTCAAGTCAACAACAGCCGAATATAAAACACATTGATGCCTAGACAACTTATCATGATCACAAACATAGACTTCTAATATTAACACTACGGCACTGGGATGACATTTCGTTAGCGCAAAATAATCGATACACCATTGTCTCAACACATTCACCAAAATTCCGTAGACTGTACTAAAACTGAATATTAATTTAGTTAATTTATTCACATCATGTAACAAATCCCAAATTATAGTTAAGTTTTATTTTATAATGAAAACAAATATATATTTTTTATAAGGTATTCGGTGCGCAACTTTCGACGATATTCTTAGCAAAACGAGCTCTGGATGTATTTTTAATAATTAGAACAAATCTTACTCTGTGTTTAGGGGATTTGTTAAATAATGTAATTGAATGTTTAAAATATTAGTTACCTATTATGTGCCCATTTTACACAATATTAACGAAGTGAAAATCGAAAAACTAAGGGCCTAGCCCTCCAACACTGAACAAACTCCTTCTGCTTCGAACACGAGCTACGGGGTCAAACTCATAGATACTAGAGGTTGCCAGTACAATGATCGCTCAATGTGATTTTTTGGCAACAAGTAAATCAAGTAGTCCTGGCTTTAGAAATATTTCCAGATGTGGAATATAGTAAGTTTAACCCTTCTTAGGTATTTTAAAAGTGAATAATGACGTTTAAAATGCGTATTTTATTTTTAAGTCTCGAACATTTTTACGCATGTTCACACTGAGCCGTACAAATACGTAAGATCGATACACTAGCGCAGCGCTGTGAATCAAAGAGAATGCGACGCGAGTGCCATCTTGTGATGTGTTTTTGTACTATTCTATTGCTGTTGTACTATAATTTATTAGTAGTGTGCGTAAGTTAACTCTCCGACGTTTTTATTATTTTAAATTGCTTCTAATGTTGTTTGTTTAATTTATTCATTGCGTGATAATAGTATTATTTCAAATAAGTTTTTTTTTGTTTTAATTTTTTTGCTATTAAGTTTTAATACTTAACTTAAAATAATTACTTACTTACTTATTTTAAATATATTGAATCAATTTAACTACAATAAATGTTTCGTTCAAACTCAGACCGAGGCTAGAACTAGGAGTTAGGACGCTTGACGACGGAGTGATACCTATTTCAAAAATTCCATAAGAGAAGGAATGTCTGAACGATTTGAATAACACACAGTGTCTAGTTTCTTTTCGTTTCCTCATACATACTATAATAGCTGTTATTTCAGCGTGGGTATATACAATATACCTAGCCGATTCACTATATAAGAGTGAATTTTTTTTTACAATCAGTCTAGTAGTTTATTCCTTACCTACAGACAAAAATACAAATATTTTCTCTGTATGTATATTATTAATGTAGAAAAACCGAATTATTATTATGTACACTTGGTAGATATTGGAATTTGGAAAATTATCATAATATAAAAACAATTGTATCCTCATTCCAGGCAGACCAAGTCGTCATATAGGTAAGGTAATACATATATAATAAAATACTTATTATTATTTTTAAAATGAATTACCTAATTCTACTTGGACCTTTTAGAATACAGATTGTTATCTATATTATAGAAAATCTATTATTTTGTGTACTTCCATTTGATTATCTTTTTGGAACCGTATTCAGATTGTGTATGAATTTAAGCTTGGTTTACTCTTTGCAAGTTTAAATATTTATCAGAAGATATTGACGCCATAAGAGCCCTATTACATACAAAATTGCGTTGACACAATATACTTACAACTCATTAAATTGCTCTATCACAGAACTAACACGCACCATTTGGGTAATAATTTTACACTTGTAAGTTCGATTATTAAACAATTCATAATAAATTTTTTTTTAAAAGCAAGTTGCAATATTTCTCTGTCACGAACTAACAAATATTAAGATATAAATTTTACGTAAAAGTACCTATACCTACGATAAGGAGAAATTGTCAGTTAAATCTCAGCGTTTTTTGTAATTTTTTGGGTATTATTGAGATTTAATCTCTAAAATTTTTATAATTGTGCTTTTCAAAATTTGGGGGCTATGGACATTAGTACTATTTTATGGACATTATAACATATATTTTATTTTGTTTAAATACTCCACTAATTCGATCAATTAAGTCTTTAAATACCTATATTGCAAAAAACGAAACCGCTGTTTACTATAATTAGGCTTGCCAGACGTCCCGTTTTGACCAGGACAGTCCCGGTTTTCAGACAACGTCCCGGTGTCCCGGCCGGTCTCCTTTACATCCCGGAAAAAATCAAAATTGATTTTTTAGATGACCAAAAAAGTTAAAGTAATTGAAAAACGCATGGATTGATGATAGAGGTTTGATGACATTGGATTAGATTGTGAAGATTTTTACAACAAAATTAAAACCAAAAAAGGCTTTCTAAAAAAAGTTATAGTCAATGTAAAGTACATGCAAATATTGTCCTAGTTTTATTCATTATTTAAGGTGTTTTTTCTTACTTGTAATATGTACTTGTATACTCGTCTAATAAATATTAACATGTTTCAATTTATATTTGTGTCATTTATTATTATTAGTGGTTTAGGTTCTTAATTATTAACGATATCCATAGCATTAGAAATATATATATATATATATAACCCTCTAAAACTCTAAAAACCATCCTGCTGGACTGGTGTGTACACTAAAATAGCCTAGAAGCGGAGGGGGGGGGGGGGGAAGGAGGGGTCCAGGTTTAACATTTTAGATATCTGGCAAGCCTAACTATAATAATACTATTTTATAGTAGGTATTCGATACTATTCTATAAGTCAAAGTTGTCAAAGGTTTTCAGTTTCAGAGAATAAGAGCGTCAAAATTGACCATTTTATGCAAAAAATAAGGTTAAAATATAATAGGCCTCTTAAGTCTTGACATTAAGACAATAAACTGGACTATGAACACTATAAAGTTTATAGTATAAACGAAACATCCTACAAACTGAAGCTGGCGACATCTTGGCTCGTAAGTATTTCGTTGACCCCATAAAAGCATCAAATCTTTCACATCAAATCGAATTTTTTTATGATTTTCAATTAAACCTTAATCCAATTGCTCCAATAAGTTTAATCATACGGAGTTTTTAGGATATATTTATAATCTATATACTTTAAGTACAATTTTTGTAGCAATTTGGCTTCGCTATGGACTTTTTTCAGCAGAAAAAAATTTGTCACGTCGTTTATTTTCGTAGAATAAGGATAAAAAGGAGTTTATAGTAGTATATATACTACTATAAACTCAGCGGTGTAAGAGTAAGAAACACACTTTCGCATGTAAGTTTAATATGTTTTTTTTTACTTCATGTTTTATATCTGTTATTTCAAATTGTCAAAAAGCCATTATAATCATAACGGTGAGTTGGATAAAAAAGCCTTTGTAAACGGTTAAATCCACGGTTATTCACGAAAATCAAAACTGGTTGGGATCTTGCGCAAGTGTAGGGGACTAAAGAAGGGCTCGGGCCCTTCCAAAATTTGCCGGTGCACAATGCACCCTCTTTGCTATCCCCACGCGAGGTCTTATTATTACGCCTGTCCTTGTCCCCACATTGTTCATATTATTTTTAAATAAGTACTAGGTTGACGCGTTTCATACTTATCTCTTCTCATTCCCAAAAAATTAAAGTTATAAGAATTGTGTCTAGCTGGCGAATTGCGCGAAGGTATTCGATCGAGTCCATCGACGTTACTGTCACCTTATATTTGAAGGGTTTCCAACGTTGCGGTCGTCTCAAATTGCTTTTCTCATGAGTGGACGTTGTAAATTAATAACTTGAGAGTAATATGTGTGGTAGAGCAGAGCAAGGTTTGCGGCGTCCGCTCGGCTTTGCAGTGAACAAGTATATCGATCGTGGACTGCGAAGCTATGTGCGTTGTGTACGGTGATTTCAGATTGGCGGGAGATGAAATGTCATTTAATTTGGTAAATTTTTATGTTTCTACTTGTTTGTATTTAAAATTATTGTACAGATGTAGGTACTGTGTTAACATTATTATATTTAATAAAAGTAGTGTGATCATAAAATTAAACTTTGTTATAACAACTAAGCTTCTCAACAAGTTGTTAAAAAGCATATCGACTTATAATTTTAAAATTATGTTGTATAAAATTAGTTTTTATTTAACACTCGTGCGCTGATTAAGTCTTTATATTTGTGCTTTCAAATTTTTTTGTCTTATCGTTAATAATAATTTATTAGGAGTTAACAATGCGATACAAAACTTAAAAAATATATTTCACGAATTATTATAATTTTGCGGTATTTTTGTGGCTTTAAAAACATTTTCCGAGCACAAAGCTTGTGTAAGGCGTAAGCTGTCGTCTGAAGCGCTTTGTGAGACTACTTTTTGTTATTTAAAAATGTATTTCAACGTTGAATTTGTTTAAGGTACATTGCTGAAAAAGTGCAATTCGTATCGAGTTTAATTTATCTGAAAATGGGTCATTCTGACGCCATTTGGAAAATGGATGCTGTGGACCTGTGTCAGTGTGCGTAAATACACTTGAAAGCTCAAAGCGGCCTCTGAACGGGCGCCACGTGATATTGGTCGAGTTTGACGTCATCGACGCACAAGGTACGTAGTCATTTTGTTGTACTTCAGGTGGAATGATATCGCACGATTCAAGATTCGTTTAATTTTTATAACACTGTGAACGTCTTATCTTACAAGTTGCTAGTTTACCCGCGAAATCACTAAATCAATCGATCTATGGATTATTACATACATTTTCAATAGGTTTTTATGTTTAAATTTGTTAACTCGTTCATGAAACTGTGCACGTCATTGGGCCAGATGACCACCTACTTGCCTATATATAAAATGTTCAGCGAAACAGACTGAAATTCTGCTACCCCATGGCTCACTAAAGGTTGTGACTTTATTTAGGGAAAGTAATAAAAATGCTGATCGAAGGCTTGTTCTGGCTCAATGTCGTTAATGTATCTGTAATATACCGGTATAGCAACTAGATTCGAGATGAAGATGTTAGGTACAGTCTGGTTGACACGAAGGACCAATATAAATGCTAATTCATACATAACCAGTTTAAGTCTCGCCCTGTTGAAGATATTCCTTGATAATAATGAACGAAATTGTAAACATACAGTAGATAAATCTAATTATTTATACCTACTGCTATCTATGTACCTTTAGTTTGATAGACCATCGATTGAACAAGTTTATATTCCAATTCATAACAAATTATGTGTAAATGTACTTCTTAACATGATATTAAAAAGAAATGTATTCTTTCTGAACCTTTTAACTAATTAAAAATTGGTAGGTAATTCAAAAGTGTTTCAATCCGTAACAAAACGTCACCATGGCTAGCAGTATTTTTGCTAACGTTTTTGGTCTAAGATCCCGCTTACAACGACCTTCACCGTGATGTTTATTTAATGAAACATGTTTTATATTTAATTTAATATGTCAATAAATATATTGCATATTTCACCGGTTTGATTATTAGACAAATTCTATACAAATCGAAAGTATGAAGCCCATACAATATGCAACCGTTAGGTTGCCCATTCTTTTCCGGTCACAACTCTCTGGTTACCAGGTATAAACAGGTGAATCAATACTAGCATTTTTCACCGGTCTGGTTAAGAATTAAAATTTAATGAAAATAAAGAACACGGTGACCTATTAAGCAAACCGGTGAAATGTTATTTTTTTTTAATTATTAACTAATTATATGACTGGACTGAAATTTGTTAGACAACCCATATACAATATTTTTATTGACATATTAAATAAAATATTAAAAATGTTTCATCAAATAAACATCTCGGTGAAGGTCGTTGTTTAGCGGGATCCTATACTATTTAATAAAATATCTACACATAGCTATAATATTTGAATAATTACAATATTTAAATATTATTCAAAAGAACTAGTTTTATATTTAACATATCTTTGCGAATATTTAATAGATTAGTATGAGAATGAAGGTGGTTGTTATCGAACACCGGAGTCTCCGGTTACCCGCAATCCTTGCACACTGCAACATCGGATTTTCATTGAAACATTCACATTAATGCAACATGCCCTACATTTAAATCATTGTAACTTGTTTGATGAGTGTAATCGAGGTACAGTGTTTGGGAAAAGAGTGAAATAATTATACATAAGGACTAAGTAATATTTAGAGAGCTGTTAGGACATACATAAACAAAATAATTACATTATAACAGAATATTAGCAAGAGAAGCTCTCAAGTAATCAGCTCGTTATAGAAAAGGGAGACGAGAGAGAGACAGGCTGCTCATGAAATTCCGAACACCAAAGACGAATCCTGTTCTTTTATTCTTAGTTTAAAAATATGTTGATTTAGGTCAAGTTAGAGTTTGAATTATTCATCTCTTTGTTTTCATCACAGGGAGTTCCCTTTTTCACGGCCTCTTATTGATTTCGTAATGTCTCTGGCGAAAAAATATGATGTATAAGATGAAACAATTCAATTTTGATTCAGGCTTCGTTGAATATTTCATTTCCCTTCTTTTTAAGAGAATTCTTTGACCTTTACAACAATAAGAAATTTGACTCTTTCTATGACATATGACTTTCTAGTCATGAAATTATAATATTTGTATAATAATTATTGTATTTTAATATTATTATAATTTCGGATATAAAACAGTCGTCTTGTAAGTAAAGGAATTTTAAAAATTGATAAAGTAGTTTTTGAGAATGCGAATTTATTGCGATCAAAAATAATAACGGAATAATATTTGAAAAAAGATAATAATAATAAAGTGTATAATTTAATGAAAATTTACATAATTTAATTTATGTTGAAAGTAGGTTGAATTGAGCTCTTCAAAACAACGTTGTTAAGAAAGCTTTCATTAAGCGAATTTTATTTTTCACTCGAACTGTTTTGAATGGTTCTCCGGGCGTTATTGGCATAAACGTGAGCCCTACATTACGGACTGTAAGTGACATTTATTTGATTCAGTATCTCACTTAGGTACTTTGGTATACTAGCTTTTGTATGCTACTACGTCCACGTGTTTTATCCTATTCCAAGCAGACAGACAGCATGACATTCACATTTATGCTAATAATATAACATTTTTAATGTTAACTACATCTTCGTCAATCTTCGATAATGACTAGCTTACAAACTGTCATCACCTATTTTAACAAGTTTAACCTTTTTTCACTTTAAAAGGAAGTCTTTACCAAACTTTGTGTTAAATTTCATCAAAATCAGTTCAATGGTTTAGGCGTGAAAACGTAACAGAAAGACAGCTACTTTCGCATTCATAATATTAAATAATATAGGGATTAAGGGTCAAATCCTAATTTGACCCTTTATTCTCAGTACCCATTTAAAAGTGATCTGTGGAAGTCAAAATTATACCTACGTAACTTGGTGAATCTGTATAACATTATATATCCCTGGTTGCTCAGTCTGTAACGTGGGTTTTAACTTTTATTTGCCGGGAAAATAAATAATATTTCGGTTTGAAAGTCATAATACGCTAATCACATTTTTTGTAAAGATAAAATCAGTGAAACATCATGCAAAAATGTCTTCGCGTCATTCCACACTGGAGTTAGATGACTAAACCGGAAATAAGTGAACAGTCACTTGAATTTATAAATTAAAAATATTATAATATTAGGAAAGATTCCCTCCACATAAGCTTTTCTTTATACATGGCTTAGACTACAAATTATTAACCGACATTTAAAGAAAGAAAGCTTTTTGATGTCGGCTGAGGTGGATTAATGAATTTTTCAACACCTATTTTATTTTAAACGAGTATAGGGTATAAAATTGCGGTTAAACTCATTACTCATTAATTTTCTTTGATGTTTCCATGCCGATGTTGCCTTTACGACAAACCAGTCAGCCCGTAACAGTATTATTAGAGTATAATATATTTTAGAATTCTATGTATTTGTTTATGTTATACAAAAACTTCTTTACTCGTAAAAAGATCTTCACAATAAAGGCTAAAGACAAGCTTTAGCCACTTCAAATTATTAGATACAAATTGTGGAGCGCGTAACATTTATGGAAGCTATATATTATTATTACTGATTTCTTTATTGTTGGTGTTTCTGTGCTAATGTAATAGATATTTTAGATATGTTAAATGTTACCAGTTTTTGTCTGCGGCTTCACTCGCTTTAGCAGGGGCGTCGCTATCATTGGCTAGGCGCCTTGGTTTATAACGAACATCAGACGTACCAGACCAGTTTTCAGAAAGACCTATCTCGATAAAAAGACGGCCTAGAAGCTTTATTTCAAATAGTGGCTTTCTTGTAAACTCATGTGTCAACTCTTAAATTCGGTTTTGGGACTCTTTTTTGCATTTGCCTGAATGGTTCTGAATTTCAAGGGTGAGGGCAGCTGCTCCTTCAGCGCCCATGCGTTTCATTCAGTTGTTCTAAATAAAATATAGCCTTGACAATTTAGCTTAGGAATGACGGGAAATTTGTAAACACTTTAAATTAACCACGAAATATAAATTTTACGTAACTAAAAGTTTAGGCAAAATTATCGTAACTAGCGAGTTATAGTGACCCACTTGAGTCCCGCATTGGTGCCGTAACTCGTCAACTTCTAGTTGGCTTTTGATGACAAAATTTATATCACATTTTAAGTTGGACCCGAATCCAAACCACCAAACTCAATTTACTATTTTTTGGGTAACAGTCTTATTATTAAAACAGATTGGTAGCAAAAATAATAATAAATAAATAAAGGTGGATGGGGCTTATTTTTAATTAATTTATGTTTTTTTTATAAAGCCCGGGATAGATGGCGATGGTGGACCACTATGTTCGGCCTTTGGTCCATCATCTAGATTCTAGGGAAATTAAAACATTAAGCTTTTCCGAAAATGTTTGCTATGCAAAGCAAGCCGGCAATGCAAACATAATGTTAGATTTATTAATTGTAATTGACAAATGGAAATAAACGTGAAAGTTTTAATCGGATACTTATATTTTTTTTATACGTACAGATAAAATGTTGGCGAGAAATAAATCTTGTATTAGCAGTAATGTGATAAATGCTTCCCTGATTTATTAAGAGATTGAATCATTAATTTCCTTATAATTGAGTTTCCTTGATCATTCGAGCACATACTGCTTTTCCTTATAAGTTAGGACGTGTGGGATTAATCTCGTCTCAGAAGGATTACATGTATGTTGTGTCGTTAACTAAGAAAGTCCGTAAGTCGGATATCCATCGATGCCAGTACTAATCGAAAAGCGAATTTAGATTAGACGCGAATGATAATTGCAGTTTATTTTCGAAAATACATATGCCATGTATGCACGTAAGTCATTTACTTAAGCAAGGTGTTTTAACTAAGCTTCTAACAACAATGTCACATACAACTTATATTGGATATTATTTTAATAATAGTCGTGAAATTTCGCTCCGTCTTCATAGAGCAAGAGCTCTCCACTTAAAACCCCAACTGTGGTGCAGAAAAAAAGAAATTTATTATACCGTTGCATAACATTACAGTAGCCGATATTCTAATGACATATCTATCTCCACACCAAGATTTATCAAAATTGCCTAAAAGTGAATTATGCAAAATAATCGTGCTACTAATTTTCTTCTAAAAATGTACATAGGTACCTAATTAAAAGAAGCAGTTAGATGAATTCTAAATTTAAATTTCCTTACACGACCTCATTTAAATACTTTAATTATACATCCACGGTACATCTAAATGTATAAATTAAATACGTATTTGTCACGTACGTAGGTATTCACCCCAAGAACTCAACTCCTTTCTTTTATTTAAGAAAATGTTTTGAATTCTCAATGAGTGTCGTGTTTTTCTAAAAGTCGAAAAACAGGGGTTGAAATTCACAGAGGTCGTTCGTGCCTTATCTTTAATACTTGCTAACATACTTTCATTTTGTGTGTATTTAATATTGATGATTCCCGTGACTTCATATGTAATATATTATTAGGCCAGTATATTTCATATCAAGTATATCTAAATAATCGAAATTGGTTCAGTAAAAACATCCTGGCTCTGTCTTCTGACTATAACCTTATGTGTTCCTTAATCCTTTGGTTTTGCTACAAGTAAGCTTCGTAATTTTTTTATTTTTTTTCGAGCAGAAGTAAGCAGGTAAGTTATCACATTCGCGTTCAAATATTAGTAGAATATGATAATTTCCTCAAAATGATCGTAATCGCACAAAGGATTAACTTAATCCATGTTCTAAGGTCAAAAGCGTGGATGTCGATACCAATTTAAATAAATGGATCCGGAAAGTGATTACAATTTCTGGAGGAAATACGAAACGTCAGTAACCTTAGTATGAAATATCTTATGATCTCAAAAGATACGCTGGCGCTAAGAAATCATTCATAATCATACACAAACATCAGAGAGAACATCTTTTTTTTTACAGTTAAGTCGCCTCAGAGTTCTTAGAATTGATGACCAACTTTAAAGGCAGCGGCAGAAGAAAAAGAATAATAGCGACCATATCAAATCGAAAAGGTTTTATACGTTAGATAATGTGATCATTTTCTAACAACTTTTTGCTCTCATTTCTTTGAAATCTTATGCAATCATTGCGCTGTTTCACGATTTTCGATAAATGCCATCGTCGCGTTTGTACGATGTCAACTGATACTAAGGACTATTTTAAAAGGACGATCGGCCGAAATTGCCTCTTAACTGGTTTCCATATTCCCTACCAATTTCGAATTCCTAAGGAATTGGGATTTTTAGGGCGGATTCGATTTACAATTTCTTATGTATACGTTTGACTGATTTTGACAACTTTATGAGATAGATAGCAGTTTTAAACCTTATACCTACGCTATGATTTCAATTTTTCAGTCTAGAACTAGATTTCTCAACAATCCGTATATATACACTTAAATGGAAAAACTTGGAAAAAAGCTTTTTTAAATATATCGCTACTCCGTAGTAAGACGGAAGCTTGAAATATAAAATGAGATTGTCGAAATAAAAATACATTACCTAATTATACTAAATGGCTGTAATGATGTCTATGAAAAGCATAAATGCATGTTTATTCATTACGTTAATTGAGCTGGATGTTGAGTGCTTTCTAGATTCTAGCAAGCGTTACTCTGAATTTACGATCAAATTTCTTGTTTATGTTCTCGACTTTTATAGCCGAAAACCGGTAGATACACATAAGTATATTGATGCGATAGTAGCTGACGTTCAGGATCTCATCTACTTAGAATATGTTAAAAAAATCATCCTTTTCAAGGTCATCTCGAGTTTATGAATTCCCTTAAGAAGTAACTATGTAGTGAACGCTTTATTAAATTACTTTTACATAAAGCATTTGTAAGACTACTTCAATGTGATTATAACAATAAGCAATTAAGCGTACCTACCTCGATTTTATAGGTAGTAAAAACGGGTGGGACGAGTCTGGTAAGGCGTGATGAGTAGGCAGACAGTATGACGCCATACATGTCTATTGCTTATTGATGACTGACTAACTACTGACACAGCGGGAGTTTCGTTTATTAATACTTCAGATTACAATTAATACTAACTGTTATGGTAGGTATAAAAATGTAACAGTTAAATACTTGACTACCTATATTTATTATTTACTTAATTACTATCTAATACTTAAAACTTTAATACTTAAATTACTCTCTATGGCTAATTTCAAAAAATTTTTACGATTTATCTTGAATAGACTAAAATGGCTTTTAGTCTATTCAAGATAAATCGTAAAATCATCAATTCGTTACTTAAATAAAAACAATTAGGTACTAGGTACTTATTTATCAATAAATAGATTTTATATCGCCATTCTTAATATGACAGGAATTTCCAATTTATTTAATATTTACAAAAACTTCGCTTTACAAGATCCTTTCTAAGATTTCATAAAAAAACCTTATTATTTTCATATAAGTAGGTAACTAACCTAACCTAACCTAACCTACTTACTTTTTATACAAATATAGTAATGTCACTAGTGTTCTCAGAATATATTTTGAAAGAAAATATAAAAAATACAATAAAAGACATTAAAATGTAGTACGAATAAAATAATATCAGGCCTGGAGATTAATTCAGCTAAAATAATAAAGGCTATTAATTGCGGTCGTGTAAATAATGCCGAAAGATATTTAGGTCACATTCCATTGAAGATATTATTTTTACTTCTCACTACTGCCTATAAGAAAATCAATGGAACACGTTTGACCGAATATCGTCTGGAGATAGTTATGCAGTAACGATATTAAACGGGAGTTATTTTTTCGAATAAGAAACGCAACTGCAGTGCGAAAAGTATTTTACGGTTACACTCGCAACATCAAGACGAATCTAAGAATGGATGAATTCGAAATCGGTTGAGTCGCTGAGTTGTTACGGGCGAACATGCATGCATATAGGTTAAAACTAATAATCTTCTAGTTGTGCTTCGCTGCAAGCGGGTCAATCTTTTGGCCCGATCGGGAATCTGAGAATGGTCAGTGAAACTTAGGCTTCAATCAGACTGAAGGCGGGCGCGGGTGCTAGCGCGGGCGCGTGTAATTCAAAATGTATGTATGTAGACGCCAGTTGCGTTCACAGTGCTCCCGCGAGCCGCGCGTGTTCATGGGCGCGGGTGGCGCTGGTGTTTCTAATGGCTCCGTCCGCCCGTATCGTTCACACTGATATAGCGTCTGTTAGGTGACTTCGCGTGTGGTTACCATTTCGATTTACTCGCCGAAGCGTAGCTCGTTCGACACTGTGAACACGCAGACGCCAAGACCCGAGCGCCCATGCCCGCGCTCGCACCCGCTAGTGCAGTCTGATTGAGCTCTTACTCGTATGCATATTTTTTGGTGACCCATTGGACTCCGAAGTTGTGGGTTTTTTAACACCCAACCATTCTTGACGTTTTAACACAGATACGTATATTTAGTTTTCTAAGATAATTATGATTTTTATGCAGTTTTGATTTGAAAATTCAATCAGGGTTGTGAGAACGTTGAAGCTTTGTAATTATACAAAGCTTAAATAAATGTCACACACTTATTGTGCCCGCACGAATCTGTACAAATTCTATGTAGATGTATGTTTTAAATTTTCTGAAATAAATTAACTGATTTGACTTTTACCCTACTTCAATAAAAGGATTTTTAATATGTAGGATAAATGAATTGTTATGCCAATGTTGTTTTCGTTTATTTATTTGAAATATTTTTAATATCTGTTTTCGCATTAGCTATGGTTCCCTACACTCATGATCCAACAAAAAATAATAATACGAAAATAAGTAGGGTAGTTAGCTGTGCGTTCGTCTCGCGGTCGGTTCCGTGCTATAATGTTCGCAGTGGCAAGAATCATTTAAATCAAATGCAGATCCAGTCGTTTTGTTAAGTTATATTATTGAACAAGATAAAGGAGCCTACAGAAAAGTTCACGGGAACAGAAGAAAACGACGGCCGAAGACAAGGGTCGAGGTTAGTGCGAACAAATTTCAGCGTTTTGATTGTTTGTATATATATTAATATAATTGTTAATTTTTCAAGTACGAGCATTATCGTACAATTTTGGTCCATCTAGCCAAATTCCAGTCGCATTTGTCAATAATAAATGATTATGTATAATGTAGGTCGAATTGCAGCAAAGCACTACATAGTACCTACTTGTCATTTTCAAGTTTTTATTTCCTAATTAATCCCGACTGAAATTCAAAAATATAGTTCTAATTCATTCATATTCATATAGATCTATGTATATCAAACTTTATTTTCAACAAATGAGTCAATATCAGCTAGTAAATGTTAAAGTCAAAAGACGGAATTACGGTTTCCGCCATATTGTAAGAATCAAAGAAATCGTAAATAAAAATCTGAAGTCTACAATTTCAATTTTGTAAATTTATGAATTTCTTCAGTAAAACAGTGTGGCGTATGCGTTTTCCACGATAATAAACTATAAAATACATAATATTTTTCAAATAATTTTTGTTTGGGTAAGTACGTATAAACCGGCCGTGTTAAGGAGTGCGCGTCTGGGCAGTATTAAGTGGGTAACCTACCTACATACATTTTTTATATAATTGCAAAATTTATCTGCTGGGTGTATAATATAGGTACCTATCAAGTATGATAACATGTACTTAGATTACTACCTGTTCATGTACATGTTAAATTTTTCGTATTGTGTTTTGTTATTGCTTGTAATCTGAAGTGTGTGTAAATTTGCAAAAAACTAAAGAATTGGATTATGAAAGTTTAGTGGCACCGTTTATTAATATTACTACAAAAGAGGTTTTTTTTATGCGCATGAAACATTTGTATGACTTAGCGAAATAAAATAAAATCTAGTGATAACTGATAAGTCCAATGTTGACGAGTTTGTTGCAAGGGTTTTCGAGATGGCTGACACAAGAACGCAATATGCAGAGGCGGTCAGGCAAATCATATATTATGTATTACAAAAAATTAGAATATTCTGATTATATACCTACTAATGGGGACATAACGAGCTTCGATAAACTTTATTACGGGTTCGTTCCGTTGTCAATACGCTACCGCATCAGAGTAAGGATAAGGCGTGGATAAGGGCCAAAGCGCACTAGTTGAGGAGTTTTCTAACGTCATGTCGAATTAAAACAAGAATACCATAAATTTATGTGCGAATACGTAGAATTAGCCCACAATAATATCTAATAGGTAGGTAGTTGTTGGACCAAGAAGAGAAGCTTTTTTAGACTTCATGCATTTCTGATTTCAATAAGTCTCTATCTAATCTAATCTCAATCTCTACAATATCTATACTAAAATTAGGTTAAATTATTATGTCCGCACTGTGGAGCCGGGAGCCGGGAGAGTCGTCGATAAAAGTTATTTAATAACAAGAAACACTCAGCCTCTGGCAACGGGAATCTTCATTGCGTGTTCAGACTTTGTATTGAATCATTCGGATAATATAATGCAATTGCTTTACCCGACGAAATTGGGGAATTCGGTATAACGCCTACAACTTTGAAAGAGACAGATTTCTCCCTTTCTTTTGATGTAAAAAGAATTTTAGCTACACAAGTCTTCGGTGCTAACATTTATTCTTCTTTTGAATATTTAAGAATAAGTTATAAAAATTATCTTAGGTAAACTAGATCGAAGAAAAATGAGTAAATACCTGAATATATATTTCTCAACCTAATTTTGTGAATACGAAAACTAAAAAGTGAATTCCCATAACCGCTTGTGGACCATGGGGCAGACACATTTCTGTATCTGTTTCACTGATTAATTTCTTTACAGGCAAGTAGGTGGTCATCCCACCTAACCGAAATAGTCATATGTTTCCCCGGGATTCGAGCCCAGGATCTCCGGCCCAACGCGCAGACGCGTCAACCACTGAGCCACGCAGGCGACTTTTAAAAAGATATAAAAATATCTAAGTTGTGTAATGTTTTGTTAAAACGTACTATAGGTAACTATTGGGTAACTATGATATTTTTTCCATTGCGTAGGTATTTGTATAAATAAAAATTGTCGAGTAAAATTATTAATTTTAATAGTTTTATTTAAACAATCTTAAGGAGTTCCAAAATATCTATTTTTTTAAATGAATTTAAAACGATAGATATTTTTCTTTACATTAAAAACCCGCCTTAAATCGAGAATTGAATAGGTGGATTTCTTATCGATTTTTCAATACATTATTAACTACTTAGTAAAATCAGAATGAATTAAAACAAATCCAAGCGAATAATGAATATAAGTTGTTATGCACGCAGGCAATGTGTGACCTAGTAAAGTACATAAATAAGAGAACAAAGACAAGTGATGCAGATCCTAGACACTATTATTTCGTAGAATTATTCACTTCTGAAAAGAATTCTAATTAACCGTCTTACAATATTAAAGGAGCCTTGAATGTTTTGCAGTTGCGTTGTAAATATTTAAAATGCTGATTACTGGTAGTGAAGGCAACGTACAATATTTTTATTAAAGCAAATATTTAATCTGTAGATTTATATAAATACGTATGTTTGTGTAAATGCTAAGGCTTCGGATCCCAGACTATAATTGAAGGTGTTCCTATATGAAACATAATTTTTAACCTCTGATGAAAAAAGAAAGGTGTTTCATGTGTCTGTTAGTGTCTCAGAAACGAACGGACCGACTTAATCCGGTTTTTAATTGATAGCTGACGTGGTCTCGATGGATCTTAGTAACAATTTATGAATCTGTTCATGCATTGAGTAGATTTGCTATAGTACAGACTAGTAAACGTGTCGCGGGTTTTTTCTTAAATTGTCTGCAATTTCACTTGTTGAAAATTTATTTCGTTTACGACTTACCTAGTTTTTAATATCTATCCCACTTTAAGTTATGGACTGGTATTTTACTTCATAGAAGAACAAAATTATATCATTCGTGTCAAATTGTGTTTAATTTGTAAGAATGTCTCAACTGTCACTTTTTCAGTGACATGGAATTGTGGACAAAACCGAGACATAGGTGAGCAAAGGTCTCAGATAAGCAACCTTTGTAATTTATATATTATATCGTCTATAAATAGCGCTATATGGTATAAAATCAGGATACAGCACTGTACGAAGCGTAGCAGTTCGCTAGTTAAGTATATACTATTCACGTTTCACTTCGCAGCTTTACAGCATTTAAAACTCACATAGAAACGGTTAAGAGTTCTCTTAGAAGTTAACATTACACCCTGGAGAGCATTAAAATTATTTAAAACGGGGATTCTGCACTCTCGGAATGGCCTCAATATATTTTCTCGCTTATATTCGCCACAGCGCTGCACTGGTACGCATATCCTTACGAACAAGATCCGTAGATTGAAAGAATTACTTCAATACTATTTAGCAAACACTACGGAATAATAAAATTAATTGTTTAAAAAACAGTTTTAAGGTTTTCAATAAGTATTTTATGTTTCATTCTTAAATTATTGTCGGTCTTTAATATGTATTCATATAACATTAGAGGTACATAATATTTTGGCGTCTTCGAAATAAAGCAAACACTTTTCAGTAATGTAGAAGTCTGCTGGAGCAGTATTGTGACTACTACCTCAACTATGAGTTTAATAGCGAAATTTTCGATAGATTTTTGACCATATGGAAGAGCGCATTTTTTTAACAAAATGAATCGAGTAATACTATTAATTTTTAACTTTAACTAGTGGTCGTCCAGTCAGATATGTATGTAAGCTGTGTGTCATCCAAGCAGTAGGTAGTGTGCGTAATGATTATTTTAATTAATTTAATGTATTTCTAATGAATTTTATATAAAACATAGCATTCTCCACTACTCCGCTGTATAAAATATAAGTGTGGGAAGTTTCAAACTCCTCCGTGTGCGCAATTTTCGTAAAAGGGGGTACAAAGTTTTTGCTTTACATATTAATATTATCATGATTAAGTTTACAAGTAGCCCAAATATATGCCTGTTTAAGCGATGACCTTCAATTAACATGGTAAGTTTCACCAGATAGGTAACCCAAAATATTGGGTTTGTATTTAGTCAGAACTGAGATGAACTAAATTCATTACTATTCAGACTAAGGTTCATCCATATTTCATATACGATTGTTTTTTGCGAACAATGCGATATCTACAAGAGCGCTATTGGATTTGTTACCGATTGCGCTATCTTTTTTCTTCGTGTTTGTTGGTAATTTTTCTTCTCATTAAACACAGATAGGCCATCAATGATTTATATCCGCTTAGAGCCACTATCGCCTCCATTGGTCACAATTGTCCATATTATGAAATATTACAACGTCATCATTTTATTGTATGTATATACTATATTTCTTCTATGTATTACTACGATATTCATGTACGCTATTGTTACTTTAAAATTTAAATTAATGTATTTTCTATTATATTTTATGAAGAAAATCTTATAACAACTATATATTTCACATCAGTTAAAACGTGAAAGTAGGAATAAAAGTACATCAAAGTTATTATTAGAATTCCCATTAAATTGAAAAGACATATTAATCATTTTAAAATTAAATCTAAATTGGAACTACATTCACAAGTAAGCAATTAATAATGAATGGTCTTTGATTACAAGAGCTGACTATGGTTTGTAAATGGTTTGAAGGTTTTATGTTATAGACATAGAGGGTATGGGACGTTTGCGGTCTGCCTTTGACAGACCGCAAATACAGGCCTACGCTTTACAAGAATATTGTTGAATGTTAAATTCAGCAATCCTTAATCGCTGTAATATTTGCGGTTTCGTATAAAAATATAAAACATTATAACATATAGTTCAAAAGTTCTTTTTCGAAAAAATACCTATTTTATTATTATAACATCAGTATTACCAGATAAAAATCATGTTTAGCGACTTGATTATTGTATTGAATAATAATTACCATTAGTTAAATATATAGTACCTAATAGTGATCATAATTTCTACTTAGAATTTAGAATTATCATAATAATTTTTTTATCAAATACTTTCCACTTTTTCCATATTTAAATATAGAACACATAAAGAAAATACTTGCTGAAGTGTCGTAATGTAAATGTGATTGCGAATCCTTTAATACTACAAAGCGAGGGAATATTGTACAAGTGTCGCTGATTGAAAGCCTTTCATATGTTTATGCAAATTTTACGAGGTCAACCACCCCGCACAGTAGTTGGGGTGAAATCTTGCGAATTCATCATCAATGCAAACTAGAACGTCTGGCAAATTGGTCAGCTTTTTAAACATTTTTATAAATAAATATGTATAAATTTTAAGTAAAATATACACAAAATACATTAATAAATTAACAAAATAAATTATTCAAAAAATATTAAATAACTATACCTAATGGTAGACAGGCTAAAAATTGTAACATCTTTACCATTTCTTTAGTTTTATTTTGTATGTAAAATAAAAAAAACATTGCTTAATATATTATAACAGATACATATATAGGTTTTTTAGGTTTAAAGACATTTATTCTCACTTAAGATACACTTATCACTTACATGAGAATAGGTACTTAGAAATAAATATGTAGGTAGTTCGCCGTCGCAGAAAAAGACAGTAATAAAGAAATTCTAAAGAAAAAAACAATTGGTATATACATTAACATTATAAACATTTAGTTACATAATTAGTAAAAAACAGTTATAATAACTAATACTAAATGTAAAACCACTCGATACCTACCTACTTTGCCTTTTTAAATATGCGTCTTAAGGACATAGTTTGAAAGTAGCTTTTTAAATGCGTTAAATGGCTTAATTTTTCTGACTATAATCTGACGGTATTTTATTATAGAGGTGCTGTATTATCAATACCATGATTAATAGGAAAATCGTTGTAGCGAAGTACATAATATGTAATTCATCTATATAGCTTATATATAAGCTATATAGATGAATAATAATATAACTTCAGACCTAATATATGCGAAATTCAAGTAAAGGGTCGATAGTTGAAATTCGAAGCTCTCTGGAGATCGAGCTTGGTTACTAGACCGAGACTCTCAACCGGCTCTAGCCTTAGCAAAAATATAAGACGAGCAATTCCTTTATAAAGTAAAAGGAATTTTGTATTCATTATTCCGTCAAGGGAACTTTAGTATAAATTATTGTTCAAGGTGTTTGATGAGGGTTTATGTGACTGATTATTTAGATAATAATGAAACCGTTTTTGAACACTTAATACATTTTAAGTATTTTTTTGTTTTTTTGTTTAACATGTTGTTTTTCTGGTGCTTTGATTATTTAGTTTTCGCGTTTCATATTGAACTTATCTCAGCATACAGTAGAATATTGGTTCCATTCAACAGTTTATGGAATTCGATAGATTTAACAATCGAATTCCATAAACTCGTCTGCGTCTACGTCTATGTGAGTAATATGTTTCAGGCACGTAGGTTAGATCACCTGTTTAAAACGCTTCTATAATTACCTTGACTTGTAGGTAGGTACATATAATTATTAGATGTAATTACAATTATTTGTTTAACTTATAAAAGTGCCATCTTTGGAATTGGCGAACATAATGTATCCCGTGTATTTAAACTAGATATATATAATTATTATCGTATTACGAGATAGGTTGACGCGTTGCGTTTGATCGTACATTTAAATAAACACGCAAATTGGAATCTGAGTACTTATCGTTGATAAATTCTTTCATCGAGTATTTAAAGAAAGGAAATTGATTTTTTTGATCTTATATCAAAGTCAAAGCAAAAGTCGCTCAAAGGTCGTAAATTAATCACGCATAAACAAGATTGACTCCAGATTTATTTGTTCAACAGCAATTTGAGCTTTGCAAGTTGTGTAATAAAGTTTATTTCTACAAAATATATATCAAACTCGTACTGTCTAGTACTTTATTTTGAACTTTTATACACTAGCAATTTGATTGACTTATTTACATAATGATTAACTAGTAACTAGCCCTGTATATTTGTCGTATATTTTTTATGCACGAAATGATAATTTAAAAATTTTCAGTAGTAACATTTCTCCCCTAGAAAAAACTTACAAGTAGATTTGTAGTATTTGGCTCAAGGGGTCGTCCATTAACCACATCATGTTTTTTTGCAACTTTTTAACCCCCTCCCCTCTGGTGTTGTATGATTTTAGGCTAAACTTCTCTCCTATCCAAAATAACTTGTATTGTTTTGGTAGGTACGAAGTAGGTATATTGAACACTTTGAACACTTCATCTTTAATACAGGTATAATTTGATTAAATTTTTGAAAATTAAGTATCGTGATAAAAATATTCCAACAGACATTAAGGTTGCAAGTTATTTTTGACTGGCATAAAAATAATAAAAGAATTTGTAAAAAAAAAATGCGAAAAACATATTTGTACATACCGTGACCACGAATTAGCGAGACGTTCTTCAACACTAAAGAAGTGGATAAGCATCTTGCAAGTCTGTTTGCACAATGCTTTGTTGAAGATCAACAACATTGTGATTATGGCGTACAAAATAAATACACGTGGTTTCTCATTTTTGATCTCATTATGATTTATCACACCTATGTGATATTTCGTGATTTTTTCCGAACCCCTTGCTGCCCCATCCTTCCGAGCCTCATGTGATTAAAACACGATCCCCAACATGAATTGTGTCAAATTACAAATAACATAAACCGACTTTAAAAAAAGAGATTTTAAATTCGGAGTGTATTTTTGTCACGAAATTGTGAAGCTAATTCAAAATTGATTGGCCAGTTTTATATAAATTCAACAAAAAATAAAAACTTATACCTAGACGAGTTTCTATCGTTGTTCATTATTCTAATGTTTCACTCAAAAATGAAAAAAATTTGGAAAATTGAAAACAATTGGCAGTAGGAAAGATTACATTATACCTTTTAGTGAATTTTTAAATCGGTTTATATATATATTTTTAAATTTTAGTACCGGTTCAAATGAATAGCCCAAAAAAGGGTCAATAAAATACTGCACAGCATATACGTGACAAGAAACAGACATATCAAAATAGAACATATTACATATATTCGATGAAAGAAAAGACGAAGCCTAAAAATTTGAATAGATGAAGTAAAAAAGATTTAAAGTTCAATTAAATTAAATAGTAATAGAAGTAGGTAATACTTTGTATAGACTTCCAAATTCTATTACCAGCATGTTAAGATTTTTGTCGTTGGGTGACCATTTGTAATACCTACCTAACTCGGGACCCTAACTGAGTTTCGTTTATAAAGTCGGAGGTACTGTAAACAGGTTAATTTCTATCGCGTTTTTGACATTACATCCTACAATGTACCTTCTTTAGAATGTTTAAAATAAGCTGATATCTAGTGATATTAAATATTATCTCGCGTCTCACCAAAGCAGTAAACAATAGGACTTCTACCCCTAGCTTCAGATCTATTCTCGGGCCTGTCATTGACCCAGTTCTGTCGCTAGTCGCAGTCTGTCGGTTTTTCAGTTAATTACTTTTAATAATTGTCACAGACTGTGACCGCAGTGCTGTCTCGTACTTAAGTAACCTTATTTCAGCGGCCGCGGTTCGTATCTTTGCGCTTTTATGTGTCTAATTTGTAGTCTTAACTTTATTTCCATCTTTCTATAGTATGCTTTGGAAGCAAAAGATTACACTCTGGAGTTTTACAGTACTTTAGAAATATTTAAGTGGACTATAATATATTGTATACATAGTTTGACTTTCCATTAAATTTGAAACGTCTTTGAAATCCATTAGTCCTCATCCTACTTAATATACTTATGTTAAATCTAAATGTTTAGAACTCAAATACGATTGAAATGGCGGTGTATGGATATCGTCCTATTGTCTGGAATCTACACTTAACACTTTATTTTGTAAAATACAAAGACATGGGGAAAGGCCTCAATTTATACCCCTGTTTGACTGAATATTTTCTTTATGGATACTTATCCAGATAGTCAGCTTTCGGTTAAGGTAACCACTCAACCGAAATATTGAATTATTTTCTCGGGATTCTAACCCAGGATCTCCGAGGTAACACGCAGACGCATAAATCACTTAGACATGGAGACGGCACTAATATTTATTAAACGTATACATTTCTAGATTCTTAAACCACGATTTTTACAAATAACAAAAAAAATTAATTATTTTATATCAGTTCTGGATTATGTAAAAGGTTCCATAATAAAGAAAAGACCTGAAATATATTTTCCTATAGCCGGACAGCGATAACCTACTTTAGTTTATTGTAGTCGTCTAGGAGGCGTTTCTTGCGGAAATGTCTAGACTTATTTACAACCTCATATTATTCCTTATTTATACTTGAATATATTATAAGAAAACAGGCAATCTTTTATTCAAAGATTTTAAACAATTTTGCTACTCACTGTTATATTTTATTATTATATATGATATAATTGTTGGTAAATCACCAAAGTCGAATTTAAAATAAATAGGCTAGCAGAGAAAACTGTATTCTTTAAGAAAATAATCATCTTCCAATTACTACCTAAGATTTTACTGCCGTTAAACAAAGTTATAATTCGATAAATTTTATCCTTTAAAGTATAGATTTTTTCTCATTTAAATCGAAAAATGAATCGAAAGTAAATATTTTATTGAAACTTAAAATAAATACAGTTTCTAGGTAAATCTAGTTTTTGAGTTCACATAATCTTAACAGTGAAGCGTTTTATTTATAGTGCTTTAATTTGAGTTTCTAATTTTATCTGCGCAGTTCAATATTCTCATACAAGTCTGTCGTCTATAGATAGCGCTATACTTTGATAAACAAGACCACATTTTTAGTATAACTTATTATACAAAAAGTCGATTCATGCGCGACTCACTATGGCATATGATTAACATACAATCGTACCTACTGAGAACTAGTCATTTAAAAAAATATGCGTATTGCACTATTCTTATACACTAATAGAGGGATAATATATACTAATGAAGAAACTTAGAGTTTCGCGTTTTCATAGTGGCAGATTTAACTCAATACTCGTAAATTAATTTCATATCTTTATACGTCTTGAAGTTGAGATGCGGTGTGTACGTAATTAGAAACTTGCCCCGTTGCAAAGTAACTAAACTAAGTACATATCTACTCGTATAACAGTGCATATTATAATGCATAGTGCAAACAACAACAAATTTCTAAGTTTCAAAAGTTTTAATTAAACACAGGCTTGTTTGTTTTAACTCTTACTTATAAATGGTACAACAATTTAGTTTTCTTTTGCTAGGAAACTCAAGAGTATACTTTATATACCAGGAATTACATATACATATGTATAAAAACATACCTCAACCGTAGAAACAAGAACAACATGAACTATGTTACACAAACGTTAAGTACATACTAACTTGTTTTAGTTCAATAACAATGCCTAACTATGCTAAATAGATGATTAACATTAATTAAATATCATTAATTTAATATTGTACTGTAAAATAACTGCTAATATTTACCATCAGTTATAACTATTTATTAGATTTTTATTATTTGGATTGTTATATTTTCGTTCCTTTTGGAGTGGAGACTTTGAGTCCATGGGGGCTAGAGGCGCGTCGATTGTTAAAAGAGACATCGGCACGCTTATTTAAGACCACAGGAAACCCGAAAGCTGGCTCATATTTCGGCCAACGCGTTAGTAAAGCAATACAACGCGGTAATGTAGCCAGTATTTTTGTGAATATATTTAGGTGTATTATTGTAAATATTTAATAAATATGTATTTATTAGAGACCAGATTAATTTTTAATCATGCATATATGTATCATGGTATCATATTTGCTTTCTTATTTATCATAAATGTTAATACACAAAATAAATTCGACAAATATGTAAATTAATACTAAGAACACAATTATTATCTTATTTTATTATTATACTATATTATCCTGTTTTTACTTCGATTCGATTGCTACTACTATATATTGAATTGTATCATATTATGTTTTAGTTCATATTCGCTAAGAACCTGAAGCGTTCTAACGACTAAAAGACGATTCAAAATCGGCACTCGAGGTCGCACTGAAAAAGCCATGTAAAAATGCGCTCTGTAAACACAATGATCAGTCGAATTCCTTTACTCTAAAAAACTTGAAGTCCTGATAAAAAAGAAAAAATGAGGCCTAAGGGCAGAGATGTAAGAACGGTAAAAGATATGTATTAAGACGATTGTAGCTTTGTTCTTGGTTTGTTTGCTTTCGAGGCAAGTGTGGTTGTAAATAAGACTTAGATACTGTATGACTATATAAAGGTCAAGATCGGCTTAAAATACCTGCACCGTGTGTTATTTTAGAAAATAAAAGGTCCGTTCAAACACTTAATAGCTGGTAATTAAGTAATCGACTTTGTCCTTGGAAAAACGTATATTGAAGGTGACTCTTAATAATTATTGAGTATGTGAAAGTAATTTTGTATTTAATATCGATTTAGAAAAAAGGTATTTTGCGATCGGGATATTTAAATATTATTTTTATTTTTCATTCTATTCTATTTTCCAAATATTTTTGACAATCCGTAATACAATTTAGTTGCTCGAACATAATTTTCCTTGTGTATAAAATTTAGTTCCTTTTTTATAATTATCAATAACAGGTATAGACGTAACATATAGAAAAATTTCTACTAGTCCCACAGTGCGTTTGTTACTTTAAATATTGTTTTTCTCGATTAAACATATTCTCGATTATCACATTTTCTGTAGCTTGCTTCCTTTACTTTTTTACATTGTTAAACTTTATTAAAGTTCAAATTTTTGTGATTCATATTCAATGCAATAAAAATTTCACGTGAAGAGTCAAAAGTGATAACGTTTATAAGGAAGTACAGTGTACAATTTCGTGATGACCGGTTGGGTTTAAGTTTTTTAAGGCTTTGGTTGTATTTTTCGATAGCGTCCGTGTAAAATTATATTATGAAATTTTTCATTGCCTCTAGGTGTTACTCGCACACATCGCTGCTGTGGAATTGACAGGTTGTCATCAGTTAATATCCTATCGAACATTTTGATAATAAACTCATGGTTGACGTACTGAAACCGTAAATACTGCCTTATTCCAAAACGCGGTTTAAAGATAGACCGTGTTTGTTACCAGAGAAAAACCTCATTTTTGTATGAACGTTAGACGTGTATCCTAGCAACCAATACTGAAACATCTTTAGTCCATGTTTTGTAATAAGGCCCATATAATATAATATATTCGAAGAGAACAGTTGAACGGTTGTAAGGGCGTATATTTACACATATTCTTTGATTATTACTAAATTTTCCAAACGTTTCGCGTGCTTTACAGCCTGCTCGGTCATGAAATACTAAAGATGTTAAACATCAAATGGTGACAGTCGACGGTGAAGTTGCTAGCGCCATCTATTTCTCCAAAGTAGGTATTTACGGGAAAATATGCCTGATGAATTTTGGCAAAACTCTTTTTTTGGTAAAACGTTTATTCTGTGGTTTAAACTGGGAAATTATTGGATTCCAGTTGTGTTACAGTGTTAATATTTATACACAGACGAAGTGATATACGTTCATTCGTTTCGTTTTATAAAACAAACTTACCTTTCTGTACAGAAATAACATCGTAAATAGCTCTATTTTCTCTAACTTGAACGTGTACCTTATTAAATAGCCATTCCGATCCTTGGAGAGGTTTTCTCGACCTATTTACCGAGTGGTTCAAAGAAAGAAATGTCACTTTTATTAGTTTTTGTCCAAGATCCTACTTACGAATAAGCTTTTGTCGTACCTTTATAATTAAGCTATTATCTCTTTTCTATTCTCTTCTCTTTAACCTCACCATAAAGTTTTTTTTAGTTTGTGAGTGACATATGCGGTTGTTCTGTTTGAAAGTTGATGTTATCAAGGATGTCGGAAGTTTTTTTGGTATAATATTTTAAAAAATATGGTGTAATTGTTCGTCTGTTGTTTGTGTGTTGTTGTTGTCTAAAAAATGTCCGCGATGTCTGTCTTTTAACTATAGTTAGCTGTACCCGTTCTAACTTCTAAAAAAATTAACAGTTAATGGGCAATAGGAATGCTATTTAAACGAAGAAAGTTTATTAATCTGTTTCAAATCATGTAATTCCTATTCATAATTTCATTCAAGTTTTACAAGTTATCTCAAAATTAAAAATAGTAGCCCGTAATACTTTTAGTATAAAGTAATATAGTAGGTAGCAATCCTCTGCGAAGATGAGGCTGTTATAGTTCCAAAAGCTTCTTAAAGTTAGCCAAACTGATTAAACCTAGGTTCATGAATGTTCTCACGTTTTGAAGCCGCAGAGACACTTGCTCAAGCTAAAGGAACAGTATAAGTATTTTATGCTTTAACCAATTTTATTACTGTTATCGATCGGACCTTGAGATATCAAGGACTAATTCTGTGAATCATACAGATGTTATGAGAATATTTCAACTCTCGGCTATTTTTACTATAGAAGTTTCTGTAATTTATAAAAAATAATCATAAACTGAAGTCTTTTATTCGAATGACAAGCTTACTACAAAATTCACTTCAATTTTTTCAGCACTTTTATCTCAATCGAAACGTGTTATGCAGTGCAGTCAACTCAATGGGCACTTGCTTTGTACACTGATTATTGTCGATTTTATAACAGACTACCATAATTTCACAAAGGCCACTGAAATATAACGCCTACTTAAAATACACCAGATATTTTCGTTTAGCACAATAAAATAAATAAACAGCGATAAACACGATTTATCAGTTTTATGGAAAATATAAAGGAATCTCAATTAAATCCTTTTTTATTTAATAATTTCTTGTTGGGGTTTGTTTGATAAAAAGTCGATAGATATTTTATTTTAGATGTATGTAATGTACATTTAAAATAAAATTTAAACACCTTAAAAGGAAAGTGTCGAAATAGATCAATTTATTTTATATTTACTTAAAAGATAAGAAGTAAATTAGTTTAGTTAATATATTTAAGTAAAATGCTTGACATTGCTGTTTGATCTTAAGAACATTATCATTCTATAAAAAATAAATCCATTACTTACAAATGGAATTTATAAAATACTCGTATATTCTACGACTACGCAGAACTCCGCTCCATATAATATGAATTGAAATTGAATAGAAACATGATGCTTTAGAATTTCTATTCAAGATTCTTAATGGAACAAGATACCCATGGCGGTATCAGGTGACCAATTGAGAAAAGATATTTTTCTTATTATAATTATAGACTTCAGAAAACTTAAGAACTGGCTGACTTTTTAGCCATAAGCCAACAATATAGTATATATTATACATACTTATATCGTTGTAACGCCCTATTGAATCTTATGGATTAGCATCTCATCAGCTATGATAACCATTGTTTACCTATCTATAGTTAAGTTGTATGAAAATATTTTTGCTTGTATGAAGATGGTTGTAGATGGGGTAGTGGCAAGATGAAAATTAAGTGTAACGTGTTTAGCTAGACATCTCAAAATAAAACTGTGATGTTTCCGTAATGTGTAGACAAATGTAATTTATCTGCAACCGCTCACTAGGAATTAATAGTAATTTCAGTATATTTTATGCTCTATATGCTCACATTTTTTGAGTTCCTTGTTAAAAATAACTAAATTAAGCACATCTTATCAAATATCCAAACTACCGAGTCACCCACTACAAAGAATGAACGAATGTATATATAACAAGGGTGTGAATAATTAATGAATTTACTTATAATCAATTAAAATAGAAATCTATAAAAAAGTAAGCACATCTAAGAACGAAATCCGAATTTAAACAAGTTTTACTTAATAAAACCTGTAGGTCTTACATAACAAACCAGGAACGCAGCTCACATTGTATGCGTTCTGAATAAAATGTTGATGTTGGAGGAAGTATCATCTTACCGGCTTTGTCTCTGCCTGCTAGCGATACGATGCATCCAACTAATTGTACTAGATCCTTGGCGCGGAACACCTGAATCCCTTAAATATCCAATTCTGGAGAAATATCACCAGTCCTCGACTTTAAACCGTGCTAAGCTGTGTCGTGATGTTTTATTAAAAGTGATAAAATTGGCGTTGAAAACTGTTTCGTGTACGAAAATGCTCGTTTCTTCCGTCAAAAGTTATGACGGTTGCCTCAAACTATTTTCGCTAATTGAGTTGGTTAACTTTTAATTACCGCCTTCCAACCTGTTCAGTAAAGTAACTGTATTCAATAGTTATAATTAACTCTAAGAGTGCTCATAATAAAAATTCAGTTACGCCCTTTGGAAATTTTTGAAAATCGTTATAAATACTAGCTGTGTCCCGCTGTTTCACCCGTGTTAATTTCGTTGTAACGTGATGTTACATAGCCTCTAAATAGAGTAAATTAGCGAACAGCAAAATAATAATAGATATGTATCAGGTAGGTTCCGTCCGCGCGGAATAGTATTTTGTTATTATTTATTTATATTAATTTCTAAAATAACAGAACATTAGTTACTCCATGTTACCAGATATCTGCCAGTAAATGTTCCCCTTGGCAGGAACAAACCGACGGACAAAATTGTAAAAATGTTACTTTAGTTTAAGTACCGTGTGCACAATGTATTTAGTAAAAAGCGGTTATTTTATTATTACAACCAGACACTCAAATTTTATTTATCTATATAGAGTAAAGACATCGCTTACGATCTATATCGTTAGCGATGTAATCATTTAAATCAATTTCTGCTTTAGTTTGCTCGGTAATTATAACAACGCATTTCATCACTAAAGTATTAATTAATACCTTATAAACCTATCTCTCTCTGTCGTCGGTCCCTCATGTCTGAGGATCGTGGTCAGCATCGGGGCAGCATCTGGAGCGGATGATCTGCTTCCATCGGTCTCGATTCTGTGCGTCTCTCACGAGCACGTAGAATTTGGAGGACGATGAGTCCTTCACTTGATCGGTCCATCTGGTTGGTGAACGCCCACGCGATCGTTTGCCTTCGGTGTTCCCAACGACAATCAGTTTTTCCAGGTTCTCATCGCCTCTGCGCACTGTGTGGCCGATAACCCTATAGGACTTTACAAATTTTGCTTTTGATCAAATTTTATATCTAAAAAACAATTACCAAATACTTTCAGCAATAATTTATAGTCATTAGTCTTTTTATTTAAATGTGTAGCAAACACCGTACTATCTTTTGCTTACGTCATTAGATATTTATAGAAAATGATATTTAATTCAAATGACCCTGTCTATTATTAATTACGCTTGGATTTTATTGATTGAGACAATTGGTAGTAAATTGGTACCTTATTATTTTAAATATCCTTTCAATGTAACAGCCGAAGTTAATGTTAGCGTCATTCGACTGCTGTCATTCGACTGACGTCATTCGGTGGCGCAACATGCATATGTGAAAACCACTAAGCCAAGGAGGCACTCTAACTAATTTGCAAAGATGTAGGTACGTAAAAAAACTCTACGTGTGAATTCCCATAAACCCTAGTGCGGCATGGGGCAGACACGTTGCTGTATCTGTTTCACTGATCATTTTTCTTAACAGGTGATCAGCCTTCAGTGCTACCGAAACATTCATGCGCTTCACCGGGATTCGAACCCAGGACCTCTGGTGCAACACGCAGTCGTAAACCTATTAGCCACGGAGGCAAGGAGGTAACCAATATTTGTTTGTTTTCCCCCAAATTCGAACAGAGTACCACCGGCGCAACATGTATATGTGTAAACCACTAAGCACCATGGAGGCACTCTAATTTGCAAAGATGTTCGTAAATAAACTCTACGTAGACATACCTAAATAACGTAGATACTAAAGACCCTTTAATAAATGTTGAACGTAATAAAGTACATACATAATTTTATAAATGGAACGCTGCATCGGAGAAAATTTTTCACGCTTCTAGTCGAGTACTTACACAAAGGGGAAATCGACGGCTGGAGGTCACATTTACCTGACAGACAACTTTACTATTCGATATTCATCACGTATTTCTTACGGCAAATAGGACATTTGAGAGTAGGGATAGTTTTCATGAATAAATAAATTGAACAGAATTTTAATACCTACGGTTTTAGAATACGAACGTTTTTCCACATAATTTGTACATAGGTAAATATCTACTTGTTATATTAGCATCAAAAGGTAATTGGTGATCACGTCAGAGTATTATGAAATTTCCTTTCTATTTATTTTCATTTATTTTACAATTTAAATTGCATACATAAAGATCTCGAGAAGAAACAAAATATTAAATCGTTGAAATTGGAGAAAACGTAACAATTTAATCTTTCCATCTTCCTGTCCAATTACATTCGTTTCATATCAAATGTATGAAATTTTCTTCATTTACTTTTTATGACACCTTTGGTATTCTGATAGCAATTATGCTGTTCAATGCCGACATAAATCCATAATGCGATTCAGTCTTTTTCGAGTTATAAATGTGATTAAACCATAGCTCTACACCCTTAAAGTCATCGGATAATATTGTTACATAACTATAAAAGAGGACAACAGGTAATTCTTTACGTAATGGTTTTAACCTAATTACCAGTCCCAGCTTATAACAGAGTTTAATACTTAAAAGATATCCACCCCTACCTTGGTCTATTTATTTAATTAGAACGTTGCGTTGTCAGAAAATCGATACATTTTACACGTAGGTACTACCGTACCTGCGAGAGCTGACTAACCATTTATGTATAATTTCTCCTTTTAAATTAAGCTTTTGGATCTTTGTTAGAAGAATAGTCAAGTCTAAAGAGATTCTATTATAATTACAAGCTACACAGGAAGCTCTGAAGGTCCTGCTTAGGTCTGAACACAATACTTGTTTCTTTCTTATTTTGTAAATAGTGTAATTATTATTTGTGTATTTTATATAAATGTTTGTTAGTTTCTTTGTGTATACACCTTTTTGGAATTGGTTTGACCTTTTTTCTGAATAAAGTATATGAACAATACATTAATATCTATTATAATGTTACTTTAGAAGCATTTGATAAATTCATTTTTTTCTTATCTGTGAACAGACATAATAAAATACATTTTTATTACCTTGAATGCTGGTGGGTAGTGTTCAATAATTTGACGTGTGTTATTTAACCAGCGAGCCAAGTTAGGTGAGGAAGGAGCGATCGATAGTTGCCCAGAATGTATGTACGTAAATAAAATTGTGCCTCCGGGTTACGCAGCCCCTGACAATCAAACGGACGAGGTCCCGTCTCTTTTGGAAAATTGCCATAGAGGTCATTCACCGTTGTCTAGTGAGGGTCAAATACATTGGTCTGTAGTGCAACGATGTTAGTTTTAAATGGGAAATAATATTTGCTACAATTCAATGCTTCACCCAAATTTTGACGAATCTTTAGTTATGTAACTAAAGTAACACATAATTGTTATGATAGAAGATATTAAAATCTATATAAATTTTTTTTTTGCTTTCATGAACTTTTACCAGATTAACGCGAAGAACAAATTTTATTTTAAAATTTGTTAAAAGCTATGTATAATCTGGTTTTTATTATATAAAAGAAAAAAAATAATCTAAATAATATAATTGATCTTCTAAATATATATTTTATGTATACAGTACTTACATTAATTCATAAACGGTTTATCAGCGTATCAAACGTATTTGCTCCCCAGGCGTTATTAGAACCATTTTGTTTGTGAGAAGCTTTCTTAATTAAACGGCTGCTATTATTATTAATTTTTTTACCCTTTGTATTAATTATTAATTAACCCTTTGTTCAAATATTACGTAAGCTTCATGCGTTTACCAATAACAGTAGATAGATGGTAGGTAGGTAGATGGAATCAATTATATAAGAAAAACTATTTAAAAATTCTTTTCATGTAAGAAAAGCAGCCGTATCTTACAAGATAGAATCATAAATGGATTCATAAAAACATTTTATGTGCCCCGCTCGCCTGTTTTGAAAATGAATCGAGAAAATAAGAAATGAAAATATAAGGTTACTAAGTTTTATGAAATTGTAATTTGATTTGTGCTTGGAACGTGGTACATATAAGCAAAATGTTACGACAATTTTACTGTTTATACGAATAAGACAATTATTGTCACTGGTTGTTCCATAACTTCGTCTGCATAACAAAATTAAAGCACAGAACTATATCCTTTTTACCTCCTTGTAACATCAGCTATTTACCTGGAAAAAAACAATTGAAATCGGTCAAGTTAGTTCTGAATTTAGCCGTAATAAGCAGACGGTTAAGACATAGGTAACCTATGTAGGTTCCCGCTTGATCTATGTACAGTTTCCAAGATTGTGCTGATCCCCTTTCTTAACGTTCTGTTTTACTTGAAATTTATATTCATAAAAAAAAATGACGGGTTGCACTCCGGGAGTACCGGCAAAAGTGAAAACTTAAGTATTAACGTTGCGCGTTTTGGATATTTTGGAATGGTTATGGAATAATTTTGCACGAATTGCTTTAATTATCAGAATAAAAGTACTATCTTTTATGTGGTAGAATACAATATTTAACACACACGAACATTTGCGCAAGCGCCCTGCGCCGCCTAAACGAAACAGCCGGCGCAGGCATACATTTTCGCCGCGCCGTAGAAAGAGAGGGGGATACTCCCTCTCCTACGCCACGCCAGCTGTCTACTCTCCATCAGGTCACGTGTCCTGACAAGAGTTTAACATTTTTTACCCATTACAAAAGTGTACAACGCCGCTAATGAAGTTTTAACTTCAATAAACGTTAAACAACAATAAATTATTTTTTGTTAATAAAATAATAACGTATCTTTCAGGGTCTTAAAAACGTCTGAAGAAATAAATCCATATTTTGACAACTGCATTCGAGTGTGTGGATAGAGTGACCATTCTCTAGCACCATTCGAATTCAGTGCTCGAATGTGGTTAGCCAACAAATGTGACGAGAACTGCTGAAAAGTTACCATCATCTGAAGATTTACCAGCTTTAAATTTAATTAACAATAAGTGAATTGTTTGTTGTGTATTCAATTTTAAGTATATTATTTTTCTGTATTTACTAATAATATTATTTAATTAATTTAAATTTAATTAATTAATTTTAATTACTTTAATAAAACATATAAATTGTATAGGAAGCTGATAGAATTTTCAAGTGACAAGCACTATTATTGTGATAGGTACATATTGTGTATGTCAAAACGAAGGAAAATTGGTTTATTTTAAAAGTGACTTTTTTTATTAATTAAAATCGACCAAATGTACTAAGTATTACGAATTTATTTACGGAAAATAAACTCGACTTACTTAGTCTATCGATGTAAGTGCTAACGCCAGTAATGTTGAATTCACATTGGTTATAGTACATTCAAGTGCAAAAGTGGATTATCGTGTGGGAAGTGTTATAACACATTAGTGTTAGCACTTAAATACTCATCATGTGCAAATATCCGTTAATAATGCCGCTTGTTCCGTATTTTATAGCTTTGTAACGCTGCTACGGCGTAGCACGTAGACGAAGTGAAGTGCCGAACCCCTAACCCCGTTCGAATACCGGAGAAACAAATGAATGTTTCCGTTGGGTAGGCACAGGAGGCTGATCACCTTCTTGCCTGTAAAGAAAACGATCATTGAAACAGATACAGAAGTTCGTCTGCCCCAAGCCCCACTAGGGGTTACGGGATATAAAATATGTGCTAAAATTACCTGTATTTATTTGCACTATAATATAATTAGGCTCATGAAAAGCTAGCTTCTACTCTTGTTCTTCAATCATCCACAGTAGTTTTTCACAATGATCAAAAGCACATTCGGTTCGGTAAGGATAACTGCAAAGTTTCTTTCGAATTAAAATTGTGTGCTTATGACACGACAGAAGTGTAAACTTCAACAAGGCGAAATTAATAATACGACATACAAGTTTTTTTGCGTTCTATATTGATAAATTAATAACTTTTACAATGTACTTAATCATAATTGTTTATAAATAGCTCCAGTGAATTTTGCTCTGAGTGGCCTTCATCTGCATCATCATATAAGCTTACGTAAACGATTATATATTACTAAAAGCAATATAATAAACATGGTTTTTGGCTATTAAAATAAAAAGCATATAGTTTTCAGTGTGTTTTATTCTTTAATATCTTAACCCTAAATAAAGTGCATAAATAGGAAAACATTATTTACAAATATATCGTTTTTTTAAATCTAAATTTACAATATTCGTTAGCAACAAACATTAGGGGATCGGAAACGTAACAAAAAATACAGGTTTTTTTAAAGAATTTCCCGTAATAAAAAAATTCAAAGCATTTAGGAAATTATATACCTTTTGCATGTTTTTACAATAAATTTATGAAAAATATCCATCCTAATATTTTGTCGGACTAATATCATGGTGATACAATAGCCTTAATTTGATCTTAAGCATAAAGCCTTTATTCTAAAACATCACTCAGTAATCTAGTTTCAAGGTCTGTCAAATATATTTTTTTCATTAGTTTGAGACTAGGTTAGTACTTTTTATACTCTTAACAATCTGTACAGATTTAATGATGATCTCTTGAGTAGTTTCGGTGTGAAAACGAAAAAAATTACATGTGGATTCAAATATTAAGTTGAGAAGTTATTGACAGTACTCAAGACAAGATTTTGAGATACATTTTGAAATACGGGCTTGAGTCAAAATATGCCCGTTGGAATTAAAAAAATAGAAAGGAACATTATACAATAAAATAATATTATACAACATTAGTATATCTAATCCAAATATACATTAATTTATTTACAACTTAAAACTAAAATTAACTTAGTGTGAATTGTGCAAAGCGCATATAATGAGGTATTCATTTACGATTCGTAAATGGTGACTAAAATTGACTAACGCCGATGTAAACCGACTTTTAAACGGCCCGTTATCTCTTAAACGTTGATTAATCCCATGTTAAAATGTAAAATATCTGAATACTAACCGTATTGTTATAAAATGTTCTTTTTACTCTCTATCAAATAAAGGAACAGTCACAAAATAATGCATTACAAGATATGTTACTACAAAACTTAAGCAAAGTACAAGAATTGGCCTTAATAAATTTAAAAATAACGTTAGCATTATTAATCAATTAGCTTATCTAATTGATTTATTTTAAAAAATATCGATTATTCGAACAATAATAATAACAACACTTTGGAATGATTTACAAATGGTCACAAAGAATAAGGATTCCATGGATTGATATGGCTAATCATTTCAGAGAATAACATGGATAATTTTCATGTTTAACATAATTTAATCACCTTTTCTAAGAAAACGGGTCTTTAAAACGTCAGAAAACTTGGGCCAAAAATGTGTAACCTCCAATCTGTAAGTGGACTTCCTTACATTAATCTTTCAATATTGATATACAAAACTTCTTTATAAAATATAAGAATAAATCGTAAGAAATAATTACAGATTTTAATTTGAAATTAAAGCTGATATGAAAATTGTTTATGTGACAAGAAAAAATAATTTCAAGTTTTTTTCAAAAATGGCTTAATAGTTATTTAAAATCGGAAAACGGACCATTTAAAAGTCGATGACTTTGGGTAGAAGAACCTATTTTCTAAATCTTAAAAAAATCAAAATACACACATATCAATTTTTGGTATTTTCACCAGAAATTATAAATAAAATTGATAATCTAAAAGTTATTTTTTTGTTTGTCGTTATTAACGTTAGTAGTATCACCACGCCTGTTATTTATTTATTTTGACATTTCTAATTATTACAAAAGTAATTTTGACATATTTAACGCTCTGTCAATTTAAACCTCAATCAACTAATTAATATTATTAATCAATAAATCGGGCTTACTAACGCAAATCAAAAGGATAACATTATTAAATAGATTACCGCGACTTTGAATGTTCTTTCATCTTTGTCTGTACTTTTTTGAAAAGTTTATAAGTCTAGATTCGATTTCGCGAAAAACAAAGTTGTTTTGTCCGTAAATAAAATTGTCAGATTAGGAAATAAGTGTTGCTGCCTCACTAGAAGTTACAATACTATTACATAAAGAGGAAAGAGTCATATTAATGATTATTAAAATCAATTTCACGACTTCTAACCATTTGCACTAACCCAATCTTAGCTTAAGAGACTCCGAAGTGACTATCTGAATGAAAACATCATGCAATCATCAATCTCTTACGCTAAGATAGGAGACTACAGTTTAGGTCCGTATATGAAGCCGAATAATAAAATTTAACCATGAACTTATATAACAACGCCACTCCTAGTAATAATTTTCGTCTGGTCCTTTTTCTCTTCAATATCGTGTTTCGACTGTATTTTCTTCCAGGTGTCGCCAAGCGCTTTACTGAAGTGGTCGTCTACTCCTTGGTCCGGTTTTTTAGTTTGAAGTTGTCGCCAAGTATCGCCAAGTGCTTTGGCAAAGTGGTCGTCAACTGAAAAATAAATAAAATGTTATCACTACACACATACGGTGTATTGGAAAGTAGTTGCTAAAAGAAACCTTGAAGACTGATAGATCCCATTTAAACATGAAATTGAGCATTCTAAGATCTAAACCAGGTTTATATTTTGTCTTTTTTTAAAGTTCCATTGAGATTCGCATGAAAATTGTTTCTCACGAGCTTTTCAACGGTTAATTTAGCCATGTGTGTATAATAGACTGGTTTAACTTATTTCTATCAAACCACACGTTCACACATATCTTATTTCTTCTCCCCACAACCTTCTTTGTTCATTAACTTTCCACCTTTTTTTAGTTTTTTGAAAAATAATAATTTTTTACATTAAAAAAGCAAATGATCATTAGCACTGAAACCGTACTATGCGCTTATCAACATGAGACATAAGTCAGCAACTGAGACTGTAGCTATTCATACATATAATTTAGAACAGAAATCGTTAATTTGTCAGTCATGTACGATTACTCGATTATTAAGATGTAAAGGCATACACACTATTCTTTTATGAATAAACAAAAGAGTTTGGTTACCTGATAAGCTGGGGTCATCGACGTCCATGGCGATAATTTTCGTTGTTTTCGGTTCCTCTGTTTTGAATTGTATGGGACTGCTGGCTCTGTCCTTCGTGTTGGGTTTGGGGCCTGGTTGCACACCTTCTGTGTTTTTCTTTATGAGATTCATGTAATTGTCACCGAGCGATCGGCGGAAGTGCTCCTCTATTACCGTGTCGCACATCGACAGGGAGTCTGTTGGAGAAAAATTCTAATTAAAACAATAGTCAAAATAGTGGAAAAATAATAACAGGCCAATTATAAACACTTTTATAATTTTTCTGTTTTATTTGCCTATAATAATCATTTTATAGTTTTTTTTAAATGATTTTTTGTGTCACCTATGAATCGAAGTTTTTAACCGTCTTTAAATATGTCTAACCAATCAAATAATTGATGCAACAAATGAATAATTTCAAAAGAACTGACTTTTAGATATGCTTGACAAATAAATTTATTTACCTGTTTTGGTATTCAACTGACTTCAAAAAAGGTGGAGGTATTCGACTGTATATTTTTTGTATGTTTGTTAGGCGATGTTCTGCCAATTATTATGAATTGATTTTAATGATCGACAAAAATCAAAACAAAGTCTAAAAAAAATAGGGGGTCACGCAAATATACAAATGATGTTTTTTATATTTTCTGTACTTGGTATGTTTACTATTTTATTAACGACGCAGTTTATCCTTATGCAGGTTAAAGATTTTTACCTGGCGGTGGGTCGCTGGTCTTGATAACACTAGGGCGGGTGTAGGGCGGTGCTGGGCGGGCGCGCAGACGCATGTCTATTGGTGCTTCAGGCTTGCCCGGATATTCAGGTGGAGCTGAAATACATTATATATATTTTATTAACTTTTATTAGTTATTTTTCAGTAATTATTTATTTTACTTTGTAATTAAATTAAAAGTGAAAATAGACTTGGTTGTTTTTTTTTGTTTTACACGTATTATTTTACTATATTCATTACATATACAAATAGAGTTAAGATAGAAATTGTAAAGAAACATTTTGTTTCTAAAATAAACACACTATTTAGGGCGAATAGACAGACAGACGCGTCCAGGGACTTAGTGTACTGATGACAAATACTGTTGCTTTGTTTTTCTAGTACCTTTTCTTTGAAATGCGAGGTTAGCTGGTGCATCGTCTGCCTCATCTGAAAATTCTCCGTCGCTGTGCCGCGTCCGAGTTATACTGGGTACAGCGCGCCGTTCATTAAAGGACTGAGAGCGTAGCGCCATCTTGCAATTGTCTCTGAAATTTTCAAGATTTATTATTAGATATGTACATATAATACACGAACTTCACTTCTAAAATAATAATCGTAAATAATTTGTAATAAAACCTTCTATCCGCTAATAAAAAATGGGCAGACCCATTTCCGCATCTGTGTTACCCTGTGTTCCCCTACCTATATTAACAGATAAGTAGATGCTGAGCTTCTGTGCTTTTCAATCTAATTGCGAATTTGTTTTGCGTTTTTTAACCAACCAATATAGTAACGGGTAGCTATCTAATACATAAACCTATAGATATATATGTAACCTAAAACTTGGGACAAATTTAGGTAATTTCTTTAAAGGTCTTGGAAAAATAAGTACATTTTTCTTCGGATATGATATTGCGTGTTAGTTAATAATTACCTAGGCCGATATTCGGGCAGGCGGTTCCGACGTTCCCTCCGCCATTTTCCAGTCAGCTCCTTTGGCTGTTCTCTCGGCGCCTCCGGCGAAACAGTGCGGTCACCTTCCGACTCGCCGCTCGAGGCTGTGCTTGGGGTCTCTGTAAAAAGAAAATAAGAATTTATATACGTTACAATGTATGTAGTAAGTATGTCGATGATGAAATATTGAATCAGAAACCTACTACTGGGTACGTCGATAAAATTAAAAGTGGCTTGAGTCTTAGTTTTTAAGAAATAGTTGTCTGTATTAATTCACGCAGTACATAGCTGCAGATTACTTACACGCCACATGTTCTAATTAAGAACTGGCTACCCTAGAGAGGTATTCCATAGCTGAGTGGCCAGAGGATTCTAGGAATAATTGTAATTTGAATAGATATTTGATTTAATTGATTGTACCAGTGTAACAAAAAAAAAAGTTTCATTCGATAGCGGTAACATGCGAAGTTAATAAAAGAAATATGTGAATATCACATCATTTTTTTTTCAATTTAATTATTATGTATGTAATTAATAACACTTTAACCAATAGAAAAAATACTTTAAAAATGATCGCTCACTGAATATAATAAAATGCTCTTCATAGCCGTCGGATGCGTAACCAAAACACTGGTTTAGCGCAAAACGATTTAACATTGGCTCAGTTTTTGATAAAGAAAAGCCTTTAGACTTAAACATGTTATTATAAACTAGCGACCCGCCCCGGCTTCGCACAGGTATAAAACATATATACCTACCTCTTCAATCACTCTATCTATTAAAAAAACTGCATCAAAATCCGTTGCGTAGTTTTAAAGATTTAAGCATACAAAGGGATATAGGAACAGAGAAAGCGACTTTGTTTTATACTATGTTGTGATACAGTCTTGGCATTTACTGAATTTGTACTTAATAACCTTATCACAAACATTTATCTGCTAGAAAACTAACTTGAAACTATATGGTTTTTGACATTTGTTTTATTGTATTTTTTATCACCACATTTGTAAGCTTAGCATGCATAGCTTCTATGGATATTACTAAGAACTGTTCAAATTATTCAATTAAAAAAAAAATAAAGATAGAATAAAGTTCCGTTAAGATTCTGAATAATATTCGCCCAATACGAGTAAAATATGCTAAACTATTCCCTTGTGCTTTGTATAATAATGGTATACCTCACGTTGTATAATTTTGAAGCTTATTACATAAACTGAAAAATGAGTAAAATTTGCAAGTGATTTATAAAGTTATCAATTGAGTTCTATTTTATTAGTATTTAATTGTATTGATTTCAATTCTTTTAATAAGAGAGTTTACTATACATATATATATACATTTACTATTAACGTTTCTCTTTCATTTTGTAATTTTGAACATTCCATTAAGGAATAATAATTAAATATGTTTTCAACATTATATCAATACAAATATTTTTATTTTAAAGGATACGTAAAATTGCCGTAACTAATATTATAATCTCAACTAAGTTTTATGGTTTTTGTTTTGAATAATTTCACTAAAAATATTGTTGCAATTTTTAAAATTCTTTCACATAGGACGCTAAGCTTTTTCTGAGTGGCAGATTAGATTTGTAAGCCCATGCGAACGAAGTTGCAAATAAAAAGAAGTTAATATAATAACCTTTATGCGCGGGAGCAATCCAAGGTTGCCATAGAGGCACGTTAAATTTGGGTGATTGAGGGGGCTCCATTAATAGGGGAACACTAAGCGAAGTCCTAGATAGTAGCAACAAGTAATCCATCATCACTTCACAACACCATGATACGATTTACAAATCTCAATACTTCTATTCAAACTCCCGATAGACATTGGCGTCTCTACACAGGTAACACTGAAGGTCGACTGAATAAAAAACGAGCTGGAAGAGATTACATTGGAATAAATAAATGAGATGAACAAAAAATAAACCGAAAAGGAAAAAAAGTACGCTACATCCACGCGGCCGGACGTTGCGGCGCTTCCTTCGGCACGTACAGGCCGCTCTTCGGGCAAGACAAAGCCTTCGTGACCCGCTAAAGCCTTACTTAATTTGCTCACTTATGAAGTTTTCAATAACCTACTCTCATCAAATGCAATAAAAAATACAAAATTGCTACAGGTTTTTTGGACCCACCTGTAATATTATGTTCCATACATTAAAAATGATCATAATATATTTATATCCTCAAATTTAAAATGATATTAATTGTCAGTAAGCTTTATTTGGTTAAAACAACAATGATAACAAAAACTTACAAGAAAAAAAAGTACAAGGAATATTCGTATGCTTAGTTTCGCTGATAATACATTCACATTGTTACAATACTCGGAAAAATAACAAAGGTGTGACCTTACGACAAAAGAGTTGATCGAGATAAAACTTTGTCAACGCAATATTTTGTTATCGGCAACCTCGTTTCGAAGATGTATTATTTATTAACCACTTTGACCGTTATAGACATTTACATAGTACAGCAACAATTTATAATTTTATCGTAACACCCTTTATAAGGAATACATCAACCTGTTCGCTCCATTCATGAAAGTGCGTGAGCGCAGGGCGCGGGGATTAATGAACCCTCTCTTCACGTCTTGCTTCCTTCGCCAATACAACCTTAGGAGTTAGTACAAAAGAAATGTAACCTCTATCACAAACTAACAAGACTTACGTTCGTTTGATTCTGTAAATATCAAGCTATATAAAATTGATGCCTAAATACAGAAATATAAAGCTTAGATTCATTTACGCCGTTTCATTAATGACCGAGCTCGAAATTACGGTGGTTGTATCCTTGAAAGGTTATGTTTTATTTTGATGCGGTTGTAGACGACGGAGGGGAGGGAGGTTGAACTGTGAGAAGTTGCCGCGTTCTGGAGAACCGTGTAAGCATTAGCTTTTTATTATTGTCTATTAGACAACCCAGTCTTCACAGGTAAGCCGACCATTGGCGCCGCATGCGGCTGGTTTAATTAAGTATCAGAAATGGATTCTGGGAAACATCATAATGATAACTTAGAACAATTGTTCTGATGTTATTCAGAACTATTTCTATGAAATACTTATTGGAGTCTTATTACAACTAGGGAGTTGTAATGCTGCACGGAGGGCCATGTAATGTGTTGTTTACATATTTTTTTACTAAGCGTATCGTAATATATTAGAGGTTAAAGTATGAAATTGCCGATTTGTACTGAAAAATTGAAACTCGTTTTTTTCTAAGATGTAACATATTTATTTAATCAAAATTATTTACCCTCAGTATCAAGGTATATATTGCTGCCATCTAATAGTTCATTATTGTCTTTACGATAGAACTCTGGGAATCTAGATTTGACAAACTGTGTGAAAGCATTTTGTACTGCCTCCTGGGAAGAATTTTTTTATAACATACAAAATTGTCCAATCACGAAAAAAATGGTAGTCTGTTGGAGCAAGGTCTGGCGGGTACGGAGGATCACGTATGGTTTCTAACTGCACCAGGTGGTGCTCTACAGGTGTAGAGTTAAAAAAACGCGCGGTACCTTCATCAGCAGTCTTCTCTCCAAACGCAGCGTTGATATTCCGTTCTGCCGCGTAATTTCGGCAATTTCATACTTCAACTTCTATTAGTATAAAACACAATCTGTTTGTTTATGTCCTATTCTTTTAAATACGAAATCCTATCATTGAACTAGGATAGGTCCTCCATAAACCTACACAAAGGACTACATAATAAGAAAAGTATTCAAGGAAGATTTCCTCATATCTTTCAAAGGTAAGGTGAATTGGTTTTAAAACCTCCCGTTGAGTGCAATAATTAACAGATGAGGTGTTTTTATCCTTTTATTCCGCCGCCCATTCAACCGTAGCGCCACGGGCTCCTACCTGCTGTAATGGACTAGCAGTTGTCAAATAAAATTATTGGAAGATACCAGCTAGCTTGATTATATATATATAGGGCGTCCCACAGACATGCCACATGGAGGGAAAGTACCTTAAATATTGTAGATGGAACATTTTACTGAAAGAAGACATTATTTTAATTTAAAAAACAATTTAAACTGCATTCATAGATATTTAAATAATTACATGGTCGAACCGGGAATCGAACCCGTTACATGAGAAAAACAATCATCCTGTCATCATACCAATCGAAAGGCTTCATCTTAACGATTATTTTTTGCTAAATAACATAGTGTCAGAAATAAAAGGCAGACCATGATCCTTTAAATCACGCTGTAATATTAACTACATACATACATTTAAGTCGATTATATTTTGATTTATAATGTGTACTGATAATAAAGTTAAAAAATGCTAAAACGTTGAAGAGGATGTATGTAATTTAGACTGAAATGAAACGCATGCGCAGGGGCAGGAACTACTCTCATAAATGCAGCTTACGGGGCTGTTTATTTGCACGCATCGATTGTATATTCATGGGAGGATATTGTAATGTTCAGGTAGCTTTTCCGTTTTACAATTTTGCTTTTGAGCTATTAGTGTTTAAAATCAAATAAATCCGCTTTAATTAATAAAAATATAGTAAAACATTGACTATTATTCATACAAATATAAAACGCCCCAATCAAGCTATATTATTTAAAGCCGTTACATAGACAATAACTCATCTTTTAAACGTTGCTTAATTAGAAACAATATCTCTGTCATTTCTCAAAACCATACAAAGCACTATGAGCAAATTAATTTAGCTACGTTAATAAGCAAGATGAGGGCATGGGGCATACACATTTATGTATGTTTCACTGATCATTTTCTTTACAGGGCAACAGAAGATCAGCCTTCTGTGTCACGCGAACCATTCATGTGTTTCTCCGGGATTCAAAACTAGGGTCTCCAGCGCATCACGCAGACGCGTAAACCACTTAGCCAAAGAGGCGGTTTTATAAGTAAGGGGTAGAGTCTATAACCTTTAAAACCTAATTAATAATTTGAAGAGTACAAATACTCTGAGCTAGTGTGGATAATATTATATCATTGTCCGTGCTAACTTGTTTACAGTTAAATTTATAATACAAGTGTGATTTATTTGGTTTATGTCGCAGGCCTTAGAACATAATATAAAGCTAATAAATGCTTTTACAATAAGTATACTAATATACTAATGACAGTCAAAATCAATTTTCAAACTCAGGTAGCCGTAAGTATATCAGTTAAATAACATGGAATTGATCGTTTTTTGCCCGACAACCGGCGATTTGAATATGAATGTATTCAAATTCCTCGCGTGAAGGCAGTAGCTGGTTTCGTGCCGCGGGGTGCTCGGACCTGAATATATTCTCATATTAGCTATAGTCTGGCTTAGGGCAGAAAGTTATTATTACAATATATCAAAAATATAATTACCTACAACCATGCATGTAGAATAATCTAAAATTATAAATGGAAAACATTTGTATTTTTGTTTTTAATGAATAATAATAAAAGCCAATGGACTCTTTCTGAGTGACATCTTAAGTTAACATGAAGGTACTCGTAAAGTGAATTCCAGTAACTTCTAGTGGACACATATCTGTATCTGTTTCACTGATCATTTTTCTTAACAGGTGATCAGCCTTCAGTGCTTACCCAATCGAAACATTCATGCGCTTCGCTGGGATTCGAACCCAGGGTCTCCGGCGCAACACGCAGACGCTTAAACCATCTAGTTACGAAAGAAGTTACACACGAACGTAGACGCAAGTAAAAACTATCCTTACTAATATTATAAATGCGAAAGTAAGTATGCCTGTCTTTCTGTCTGTCCGTCGCGTTTTCACGCCCAAACTACTGAACAAAATTAAATGAAATTTGGTACTTAGATAGTCTAGATTGAGTCTGAGAAAATACATAGCCTTTTATTGCGTAAAAAGGGTTGTAAGGGCTTGAAAGGGGGGGATGCAAAGTTCTATAGAAGTATCGTCATTTTTAGAGCTAAAAGCTTTTAGGGCCTAAAATTTAGGCTATATAACATCATGTTACGACGACGTTAACGCGGGTGAAACCGCGAGCCAGAGCTAGTAAAATAATAAAAAAGTAGAATTATTTTTCTGGGTCTAGTCTCTTCATCCACCTATTCTAAGTAAATATATTATATGGATAAAAATTGTACATGCTCGACGGAAGGAGAGTAAAAGAAAAGATTAACTATTTTGTTGGTAAAAAATCTACAAATAATATGTAATTGGCTAAAACTAAAAATGAAACAATATCGTGGCGCATATTTGGTACTAGACATTACAAAAATCTGACTTCAATATTAAAAATAAATGGAAAGCCAAAAATATACGATTCAGAAATAAATCGTAATCTGAGTTAATTGCAGCATTATTAATTCACATCAAATAGACACGAAGAACCTTTCTTCCTATAATTGATAGCGTGGCAGTGTCTCGTTAAAAATTAACGATGCCGAAAAATACCTGAATACATTTCAAAGGTAAGTGAAAATGAATTTTATACGGGTTCTGAAATATTAACAGCTCCGAGTCTGAATTAGATCACAATGCTTTGTTGGTGCGTCGTTAATTACGACTCGTATCATTTTCAAAGAACTTCAGTACTCATTGATCATGTGTGGGAAAATTTATATAAAATATTTAAGTATTTAGTTCAGTTGGCACGCGTCTGAGATGCCTGACTAAACATCGTCGGTTCTAAGTGGAAAAAAATAGGCTTTAGTTTAGAATAGAGGCAACTTTAAGGTCAAATTCATAGATTATCGATTTTGATAAAATTGTTGAAGTCAATCTTCAGTCAAAAAATGCCTATTTTTTTATAAAACAATATAATGGTTTCGTACGAATTACTCTTTATAGAACAACCGACAATGTTTCTTCATTCAAGTACACAGGTAACAGCAAACGAAGGAATGCGGAATGTTTGCAAACGGCTTCCCGCACTTTCGCTAGAAACATCCGCCTACCGCCACCACACGTACCCCACAAATGTTATGTAAACACTCCACTTATATATGAATAGTAAATAAGGTCAGAAGCGCTGATACATATGACCAGTGACATCTATCTTACAATACGATGACATATTATGCAAGAATTACATGTACATAGTTGTCTAATATATTAACTTTTTCATTCACTTCATACATATATGTATGAAGTGAATGAAAAAGTGTATGAAGTGAATAATAAGTATATGTAATAAGAATAAAATTGAAACATTCATTTCATAGATATATGTATAGACATCTTAATAAATTATTGAAAGGTAAAAAATAATAATAAAATAAAAATGACATAAAGACTTCAGATATATTTACTAAGTAGGTAGTAGGAAAAAAAAGGGTAGGTAAAATTTATTTAGATAAATAAGCAGATTTTTTTGTATTACGAAATATTTAATTTTGGCAGGTATACTAGACATCTGTTGGTATTTATAAACATCAGTAAGATGTATTGATGCGCCCTCTTTAAGAGCACAATAGTTATACATTTCATTCTATAGATGGCACTAATTTTTACATCAACATTTAAACATCACTTATGTAATATTTAAGAACAAGTACCTTTTTTGAATATTTGATAATTCGTATCTATTCTCGAATAAGGAAACAAATTTATATATCAAAATAGTTTTGATATGAACCTCAGTACCCATAGTTACTATCAATTAAGATACACAATCACAGAGCAAATTGAATTCCCCTCAAGATACGTGCAATTATTCCAATTCCCTAACCGTGACGGATGCATACCGTTGCACTCTGTTGCGCAATGTTAGTTTCCTTCCACCCGTGACCTTACAATATTCAAGATTATCAGCTCTTCATGAAATTACATATACAGCCATGAAATTACAAGCAAAGCCAACATTTTGTAGCCTGTACATATTAAGCCAAGACTATCAAAGCGATCGACTATTTGGTGCGAGATCAATTCCTACATAGAAAAAAACATTTAATTTTTTGTGCATGATGTTCAGGCATCACGCAAAATCTTCAAAAAAGTTACATAGCTCTTCGTTAGGAATAGGTCACCAATACATACAGTTGAAGTCACGAGTGTCATCTAGTTGCCCACACATTAAAAAAAAATGATGATGAATTAGTCTTCTCAACATCAGTCACCAAAGAACATCTTCATCGATTTCGTCTTTACTAAAATGATAATTAAGTGTAGGGGCCAAACTAGATTTTTTTTAATAACGAAATATGAATATTTAAAAGATCTAACATTTAATATTAACTAGTGGACTACGCGAAAATCGTATCGCTTTATGGAAATATTGAATGTATGGTTTTAGGTCACCTAAAAACGTTGTTAATGTCACCTTAAACCATACAATTACCTACATTCAATAATTCCATAGAAAATGTATGAGGAAACGAATATTCTCATTAATTTCTTCGAGAACTTTTTAATACTAATTTTATTCTACTAAGTACGGATAAGTCAATAGACAAATTCTACAAACAGAGATCTTTAAGAAAGTTTTTTTATGGAATTACCTATAATATAATAGAATATAAACCTTGCTGGAAGCAAGGTGTCAAAAATTGAGTTAGACTCATTTGAGTGTTCCCCTCCACGGAAATCTTTAGTAAAAGGCGAAAGATTTATACGTTTTGAAGGGAAACCAGAGTGGATCAAGCTCGGCAAACCAAGGAAGGTCACTTGTTTGAGATTTACTTTTATAGCGCGATTCAAAATGTCGTTTATTGCGCCTAGCGCCATCTATTGAGAGCTTCTAAAACTATTAGCCGTCATCACTTCGGTATGCAGAACGAGTAGACTGAAATGGCGTGTGTCAATCATTATAGCATGCCAATCTTGTTAGCACATAAAAAAATACTGATCGAGCTTTCTGCAACTCAATTTACTTTTGACAAGAGATTTGATAGCTGATTAGTTAATTTTTGTCCTTTCATAAACTGAAAGTGTCTCGTATACAAAGCATAAATTTGAGAAGCCTTAAGAAATTTCAAGAATGTTAGTTCTTGCCCGCGACTTCGTTTACCTATAAATAAATAAAAACTGGTGTTCTGTAAAAATGCCATTATCTGTTTTGTATCAAAATTTAAAAAAGCATATCTCCGAACTTATATATTTTGCAAGTCCACTGTTTATACGTATTCGCATTTCGCATGCAGAAGCTATTATTTAATAATATATTATATATTTAAAAATATTTGTAAAGGATAATAATAAACAGCTAGACTATTTTTGGCAATATATACGGAGGGAGTTGCGACTGAAGAAGTGAATTCCGGTAATCCCTAGTGGGGCATGGGGAGACACAGTTATATATCTGTTTCACTGATCATTTTCTTTACAGGCATGTAGGTGCCTTCTGTGCCTACCCAACCGAAACATTTATTTGTTTCCCCGGTTTTAAACCTTGGAACTCTGGCGTAACACGCAGACGCGTTAATCATTTTGCCACGGAAGCGGTTAGTTTCAGTTGCGACTGAAAGCCAATTGTAAAAACCTATGAAAGTAAACATATAATAACAATTTTTTAGGCTATATAGAAAATGAAGTTCCTTAACCAAAGCAGGGTATGGGTTTCTGCCTCTGTTACTGATCAAACTTATTTCTATTCACGAGAATCGAGACGTAATATAACAATTGTACCATGGAGGCGGTTATGTCAGCATTAGGGCTTATATAAAATAAAGTTTTCTTCAAAGAGAAATTTTCCCAATATGCCGGTTATAACCTTGTTGCACAACGCGTGTACTGAGTACGTGGTAGCCCTGACATGCTTTGATGGATCGCGAACTAGTACAACCCTATCTGATGTGTCAGGGCTGTGAAGACGTATGACCGATTAATTAAGCAAAATATCCACAAATAAACAAAGGCTTCAGCAGAGATATTATCGGTTCATATTTTAAAAATACTTATTAAAATTATGTATAACGCTGAATATCTGATTTATATCTTAGAGTTAAGAGAAGGCAGGTTGATAATTTCAATAGAGTGCAAAGAGTGGTTTTTTGTTTTATAATGATGAAGTAGTTTATGTAAAATTTATACATATCTACTACGATATTATTACTATAAATTAGACATAGTTGAACGTCCATACGAGCAGTTGATAAAAAATACCTATTTAATTATTTTATAATGTTTCTGGTGAAAAATATTTAATTTACAGATAATTAGTGTTACGTCCGTATTCTAAGTTCGATTATACTGTTCATAATTCATGAATATATTCTTCGTTATTTAATTCGTAAAATAAATTCTTTAGAATTTTAAAGATGAATCATTATGATAAGATATTCCGTAGGATAAATAGGAAAATCCATCCCACACATATTGTAACAGCTGTGGGGAAGTCCGGTTGGAAATTAATGGGACTTGGAATTAAGCGTACCTAATTTCTTTTTATACCAATAAGGAAAATGTTGGATATCGTTAATCGAAGGACAAGGTAATTAACATTGATTTTTAATTACTTACAATTATCATTTGTAAAACAATATTACGAGGACTTATTTTTATTTCTCAATATTTTAGAGTCTAGCTTATATAACATGACAATCCCTATTTTGTATTCCTTGAGTCTTTTTCAGTTTTTAAGAATTCTTTAAAACTGAAAAAGTCTACACGATTGTGTAGCACTCGATGATTAAGTATTAATTAAATAAAGCTGTATACTAATAATCTATTAATGGTAATAAATAATGTAAGTTTAAAATTCGAGTTTTATAAATTTTTGTATTAAGATATTCTTCGATAAGAATACTTTATACTTTTTATATTAATTCTACATAGACGATGTTAACTGCAAGGTTCGACTAGTTTTATCTAGTCATAATACATTAAAAATAAATAAATAACAATTGGGACAACTCACATACATTGCTCTGATCCCAAAGTAGCTGAAACACTTGTGTTATGGTAATCAGAAACAACGAGGTTACCACAATACATATATAAGTTTATAAACAACCAAGAGTCGGAAACAAACATTCGTGCTCATCACAAATAAATCCACCTACCGGGATTCGAACCCAGGACCCTTTGGCGCCGAAGGCAGCAGCACTACCTATTGCGCCAACCAGCCCTCTATATTACATAAATATATTGTTTTATTAAATAATTTATTATATTATGCTCGATGCATCATATTCTTAGTAACGAATAGTATAAAAGAAAGTTGCAAAATTACTTTTAACAGGTAATATCTACCTTTATTATTTAATTAACACTTTAGCAAATTTTCACACTTTTTAATCTGTGGTTTTACAACAGATATTGTTACAAAGACTGACTTTTCATTTACAATAAAATTCCTCACAAATAATTTTAAATATATTATCTCTCAATTTTAAAACGATTTCATATAACGTTTTTTCGTTTTATTATATTCTTTTATTTTATGTCTAACTTGCTTTAACTGAAAAAATTAGCCGCTTAGACAGCCGGATAGATCGGATAACTTCAATTTTTGATAAAACATTTTTTTATGATTGTTTCTTTGTTTTAACATTATCAAACATCAGTCGTATGCAATAGTACATACGACTATATGTACTATTGCATACGACAAAATCATTTATACACATTGTTTTGTATAAATTTATTGATATCACACCTCTTATTACGATGTGTGTGTTAGATCATTGAGACACTTCGAGACGGCTCGAATAGCTCGAATAGTTGATCTCGCTTGGCTGCCAACGAAATAGAATCCGCTGTTAGAAATTTACTTGTGAGATGACTTCATTGGATTCCAATCGATCGTGCGCAGAATTGTCACTGCACGCACCATTTTTGACACTCAATCACCCGATTATGGAATTTATTAACTTTCGATTCAATTAATTTATTAATTTCGTTCACATAATGCGAACATACCATTTTGGAAAAATCAACATTCGGTTAATGTTTTCTATTTTAATCGTTCTCCTGCAATTAAATACATATAAAATTGTAATATCCACAAAAATGATTCCCGAGTAAATACTCGGGAACCATAAAATTTGAGTTTTCAAGCTATAACGGTAATTTTATACAGGAGTGTTTCCCCAAACGTTTTAGGCTTGTATCCTGTCTATAATTGAACAAATATCTTTAAACCGTACAACAAAATTTGTTATTTTAATATGAAACGATATTACAACAACAGTGATCATTGCATTCCACACATTTGTAACTGTAGTCTGCAACCTACATTCTTTTGAAAACGGTAACAGCTCAATGTTCCAGATACGAGAGCACGCAAAATTCACCCCAACACGATTAATAACTGTGCGTCAACCATAAGATCATTATCAAAGTTTTCGATAGGTTTATTATTATTAGCTGTCAATCCCATGTAGGTCTACTAACACGAGGGGCGTAGTAAGATTTTACATACGAATAATTAACGCAGATGCTATCGAAAAATACTTTACCAGACTTGTGGTAGATCAACTAACATCAACATAATATGTAGTTTCAACGTAACGATGCATTTTTTGCAATTCAATTTACATGCTTTACGATAGATACGATAAAAATATTCTTCTTTTTAAACCCTTGATATATCAAGGGTTCTTTTTATTATAAATAGTATCTTTTACATATTATCTTTTTATAAAAAGCGAAGTGTCTGTGTGTCTATTTGTGGCATCGCAGCTCCCAAACAATGAAAAGATTTTTTTTGGTTTGAAAGCTGACATGACCGAGATGGGTCAAATTACCATATTGGGCTCTTATAACTAGCTATAAATTACATTTGTTTACTGAGAAAGCTATCAAGTACGGCAAAGTATTCTGATAGCGCGAATTTAATGTTTAATAGCGCTTAAACTTGTCATTTCGCCGCAACATTTAAGTTCATAGTGTTTATTTATTCTAATGTAATACTCAGCTCTAATATGTAAACGATACGACGCAGATTACGTTATACTGCGAAACTCGTGTGTCACATATCAAATCATAGTTGAAATACTATCGCCAAATAGGACATTAGGCTTCTAGCTCAGCGGCACTCGCTGGCCAAATTCCTGAGCGCTTTCTCTCAGCGGGACAGGCGCATGCTCGCACGCAAGCTAACGAAAGTAAATCGGCGTGCGCTTGCGCAGCTGTCACATTGCATAATTATATGTGATCAACACATTGTTTGTAAACAACCAATCAGATCTTAAGGGTCATAGTTAGAGACCTTACGCAGATTTTTCCCATAATAAGTGCAAAGTTGAGTATGAAAGATGTTAGAAAATTACCAGTCTAAGTGTAAATTTAGGTTTTTGAAAATACGAAGAGCAAATGGGGTTCTATTAATTTGAGTCGAATATATCGTTTCGTATCACGTAATAACTTTTAAAAGATCTATTGTGACCAATGAGAATGGTCTTAGGAATCATCATGAAGTAGTAATGAACCTTAAAAAATATAGTCTTATTGTAAAAATAATATGATAATAATAATTGGGACAACTAACATACATTGCTCTGATCCCAAAGGAGCTGAAGCACTTACATCATGGTGATCAGAAACAACAAGGTTACTACAATAAATACATAAAATAAAAGTTTATTAAACCAAGATTTGGAAATAACGGAAGCATCTACTAGGATTCGAACCCGGGACCTTTTGGCGTAGAATGCAGGAGTACAACCAATTGCGCCTATCGGTAGTCAAAAATATTGATAAATAAATACACGTTATTGTCCATTACGTCATTTGCTACATATAAAATAATAATCTATAGACTTTATATTTTAATAAATTTTTTATATATAAGAATATTACTTAAAGGTACTTAGTATAACAAAAAATTAACACATATTTTTATTTCTACTAACATGTACCTATGTACATTAGGAAATGATAATCTTCTATGTAATGTTTCAAAGGTATGCGGAAAACATAACATCGTGATGCTATGAGTAATTCCAGTCCTACTATGGGTCGAAATCGAATGAAACATCAAACAACACAATACAAATTGAACCTTGAAACGTTTCAGTTAGTATACTTGCCCATTAATGGACTCAATTTTTAAGCTATCTATCATAGAGTCGGATGAGTAGCATGCTCGGTGATAAAACCATGTACCAATATATTTAGTACAAATAACCTTCTCGTAATAGAGTAGTGATTTTATGTTGCGTTCTCTATTAAATAGGTGCTTATAATATAAATTTTCAGGGATCAAAATCTGTGCTAAAATTTATAATAAATTGCATAAAACAATTTATAATCAACAGCGCAATACTCGGTCGATTAATTATTGTTCAAAAAGATGAAACATAAAAACTGGGCAGGAAGAAGCGATTGAATGATGTTAAGAAAAACCAACGACTCAAAATGAAACAAAAAGTTTAAACTATTGTTTCAATTTTTAATTTACAGTAATAATAAATGTTATTTTCATTATATTATTTGGATGGATTCTTTTATTGCCTTGATAATAATAAATACTGAAAAGTCTATTATTATAGAATAAAAAAATATATTAAAGAATAAAAAATACTGTAAGTCTATTTTTTGTAGTTAATCATACATCGACAGCTAAAGATTTATCGTTTTTTTAAAGTATCGAAATAGCAAATAATTTTTTGAACAAATAAAAAAAAATACGCGTCGAATTGATAACCTCCTTTTTGTTTTTTTTGAAGGTCGATTAACAAATCGGTACTGTAATTTAGATTGCTGAAAACAAATTTAAATTTAGGTTTTCCTCATCAGAATTAATTAGTTCATCAACCTCATGTTATGTTATTATATTATAGCGTAGTCAGATGACCCAGCGAACTTCATACCGTTGCAGGATAATAAATTGTGTAAATAAGATTTATTAAAAACTATGTGTGCGAGGCGAAGCGCGTAGCTCAAGACAGAGGAATGGCGACGTACTGTGGACGCCCTCTGCCCCATCCAGGGGCCTTAGGACTTCAAAAAAAAAAAAAAGTGTGCGAGGCACAAATAGACATAATATTGTCGTTGACATTTATAGACCGCACTTTTAAACATTAATAAAAGTGACTTTTAACAAAAAATACAGTTGGAAACCGTTTCTTTGCACATACCATTACCATTTATTTTGATTACTGATTGTTTTTCGAATTCTGTTCAAAGCAAATCTTCAAAAAACAAAGAGGCAAGCTTTTATAAAGGAAAAGACCAGATTTTCGAAATCATCATACAAATGAGAAAGGAAATTAATACATATTTTTGTAAAGAAAACAGTTTGAACTTACTAAGCGCATATTTTAATAGTTATTCATAATAGTTATTATTTTATTTGATATATTTCGAGGTCTCAAAGCGGAGACAAATTATTTTTTAAGTACAAAGAAAAGATTTCCGAACATAGACGGTCGTACTGAACTGATTGGAAAGATCCCAATTTGTTGTAATATTCGATAAACAAAAAATAAAAGAATCTCCTATGTGCCTGTCTCACACATATGTATTGCCTCAATACTCTTGTCAATGTCTTGAGATTATGCCGACTGTACCATAATAAGTTCTGATAAAATTTGAATAATGTTTTTTTTTTTGGATATTTATGTTATTATTGGTTCCTATGTTTTTATTAATTCCTAAGTAATTGTTGTTTTTCTGTATTTTATAATATTGTTTGTTATCTTGTACTTACAATGTTTGGAAACATAATGATTAAAAAAAAGGCTAGTAATATAGATAACATATAAGCTGATATGTTCTTAAAAATATAATGCAGTATTAATTTATCGATCAAGAGAGCACAGTAATAAAGTGAGTCGTTCTCGCTTTCACGCCTAAACCACTGAAACCACTTTAATAAATTTTATAGAGATAGAAACCGCAGAAAAGGATATATAGTTCTACTAAGTCGGGGTAGCAAGATTGTGCCTAATATAAAAATTCACACGATCGTGTATAACGACGAAAAAAGATTTAGTAGTTTGACGGTTTACCTCAAAATGTAACAAATATAGAGGATATTTGTGTCAGTGGTAGAGATAACCATGCAGGTTAAAGGAAACTCTAGTATACTTGAGTCAAATAACAATACCACGAAACATCGCCACTTTCCAAATACGGTAAAAAAGAATAATTTAAATTTTGGAATTTCCGTTGCAATTGCCTATTTCGAGCGGAAAGTGTTTTCGAATCATTGTATGTATAATGTAAATACAACTACATCAGCTGTGAGTGTGGAATGCGACCCGCCTACAGGGCCAGATGCCATCTAACACATGTCTCAGCCGGCGTACCGAGACATTTATTATATAGATTATATTTTTGTCTGTTATACTTTGACGAGTAATTCCATTTAAAATAGAATTTCTGAATTAATGTATCAATATCATCAACCGTTAACTAGGTATTTAGATATAGTATTATCAGTAATTAAGTTTTTAGAAAGTGGTGTGTGAAGTCCCGTGTCCCCTAGTGAGGTATGGGGCAGATGCATTTCACATCTGTTTCACTGATCGATTTTTTTTCTTTAGGGGCAAGTAGGTGATCAGCCTTCTATACCCTGCCAGACCGAGTTTTTTTATCTCCACCGGGAATCGAACCCAGGACCTCTCGGTTGTAACGCTTACGCGCTTACCACTAGACCAAAGGAGGCGGTCAAAGTTTTTAGAAAAGCACATACAAATGAATTACATGGAATTGTTTGCGCATTACGCTTAAGGAAAATAACGTATTATATTCGTCAGAATATGGATTAGCAAAATAAAATATTTGCATTGTTTAAGTGATTATTTTGGCGCTGTATGAACGAAAGTACATAGCAGATTCCAATCGGAGTCAGAAAATTTTAATTTCGAATTAATATTTTTGATATACTTAATGAAAAAAAGTTCAATTTACAAATTAATTACTCACCGAAGCCGTCTGAATCACTGGCCGGGTATGCAGGACACGGTTGCACCATCGTCGCAGCGCGCGATAACACATCCAACGCTGATTCCACCTTCTCCATTTTTACTGGAAACAAACATTATTGACGGTCAATAATTAAATAGAAGGGAGCTCACGGTAGGCCATCTATGAGTTGGAGAGATGAAACACGTTCTAAATGATCCATTCCATGAATGTTCGAAAAGAGCAGCTATTGAGGAAGAGCGGCGTAGGATTGTTTAAACAGTCAGACTAAGAAAAAGAGGAAATTCTAAAGTACTGAAAGATGTAAAAAACGCTATTGAAATGTTAATTAATGTGCGGTCAGATATAGGCAGTTTTGATTACGATTACTTTAAATTTCCAATTTAAAATCCACGCAATGAAGGCATCCGCGCTATTCATAAATGTAAAAAAGAGGCCATTCCCACTTGGTCATATCAGAAAAGTGAAGTACCGTAACGCCCAATAGGGTATGGAGTGGATAAATGTCTGGGTATATTTCACTGATCATTTTCTGTACAGGTTATCAAAGATCACTTTCTGTGCCTTCCAAACCTAAGTAATATATTTTGTTAACCTGGAAATCAAAGTAAGTAGGTACCTACTACATAAATATATGCATAGTTTATAAAATATATTTTAGCGTTGACGTAAATTACTTCTAATTATGGTGTAATTTAAACAGAATATTATGTACTTAATAGGTTCGTAAATATTTTCCTCTCTGCGCCTAATTGGTTCACAGTTCACACGTCTGCGTGTTTCGCCGGAGGTTCTGGGTTAGAAACCCGAGGAAACTATTGTTTCGGTTTGGTAAGCACAGAAGGTTGATAATGATCAAAATAGCTTATGTTAGAAAGAGCCGTCAGTAAATTATTAAAACCAGTCCAGTAATTTTTGAGATTATTTATTACAAACAAAAAAAATCTTTATATGAAGTTGTGTCTATTTGAAATATCAAAGCAACTTTTTCTCAAATGCATACAGTTAATATACTTTACGTATAGGTAAACATATATACGTATTATAAAAGAAATATTTAATTATTTATGTTCGTTCATCGGCCCATCACTGGATTTTGATGGAACTTTTTATCAAATAGCTGAGTGTGTAAACAAAGGGACATTTTTTATTTATTGAAATTATAATATTAACACTCACGCTAACTTTCCAACATTGTTATTTAGATTTAAAGATATATATTCTCATAAACGATATCACTGTTTGAATAAGAACACGATAAAGAAGAAAATACATCAGAAAACAAAATGACAAATACAAACTAAAAACTACTTTACATACTAATCTATTGATTAATTTATTTTTTTGCTTTTTCAAGAGATGTATGTATTAAATGTTTAGTTAGTTTTTAGTTGGTTAGTTTTATTAAAGTATCCAATATATTGTTTTAATTTAATTTAAATGTATTTATTGAATTGAATTCCATGCAAGCAACTATTTTTCCGTAGCATGTTCTCATTATACCTAGGGGATTTTGTACATCCCCATGAAGAGGATAGAAATTCAAAGATTAAAAAATAACCCAGTATTTTTATTAAAAAAAAGTGTTAGGAAATAATTAGCCACAGACGATTTCGCGGGCACAAATTGAAAACATACCAACGAAGGAATGTATGTCTGGGCACGTAAAAATATTTGGCTCAAAATGAATGTCGCCGTGAAATCATAAATGCTAATATTGAGGCGGAAATTCCTCGACATTTGTTAATGACTAGACATCGCTCAGACATTGTACTGTGTCTTCTATTAAAAATCTAGAAATATCTTGAAAATTTCTGATTTACTTAGATATATATGGATTTTACATACATTTTTTTTTTGTAATAAGTACATAAATAAGATTATGAGACATTTGAAAATATAGGTAACTAGTATTAGAATGAGCGACACATGCAGAAATGTGCCTGCCCCTTGCAGCACACAAGAGCTATAGGATTTCACTCAAACATAGGTACATACTTATTTAAAGTATCACGTCTACTTAGATACCTACAAGTTAATTTAAATTATATAAATTAAATTAAGAGCCCAAAAAAAGATAAAAATAGATTAAAAGTAAGAAATAATTAATTATTCATGATATTTTCAAATTTCCAATTATATCAAATATTAAAGTTGTTGTGAAAAAAGTTGTGAATTTCAATAACTACCACAACTAATACCTAATTATTACTATTCGTAGAATAATTATTCGCTGTCATAGTGATGTAATATTTTTAGAATGAGTTAGTAAACAAGAAGGAATGTTGGATGTTGATATGAAATTAATGAACAATCATCAGAATCCGTTTTATTGTAACAATTTCAAAATGATTAAAGTAAGCAGGTCAAATATTTGAATGTGTTGAGTTGTACGCAGACCCCTCTTTCCCAGTGGGCACTTTGGGCAAGTGCCCAGGGCCTCGCGATCGATAGGGGCCCCCTCAGATCAAATACAAAGTACCTAGATCCTGTCAGATCACCAAACGATAATCAAGATTTATTACCAAAAAACTTATAAAATTCGAAGAAATCGAACCTAAATTACTGACTACAATACGAAATTACTATCTTATACATGCGTGAAGCTATTTTACTCTCGCCTTCAGCATGCTTAGATAAATTTAAATTGTATAATGGTATACTTAGCACATACACATTTATAGAAAAATCATCAGTAGTTCACTCATCAGTGTGACTCGCACCATTAAAATTGAGCGAACGAAGCGAAGTATGAACGTCCAAGTTTGAATTAACCATTTAATATATTATTTTAACGAAAATTTGGAACTGTATATTGAAAATAATAGACAAAATAAATAATTATCTTCAGAAAGTAACAATAACACTGGACGTTGCAACTAATATGTTTACTTCACTTGATGATTTTATTATTAACTTCAGGGATAAATTTGATTACTTTGAATCGTCTGCCAAAGAAAGAAACCCGGAATCTGACTACAAGGACCTATCTCAAAGAACAAAACGCAGAAGTTCTCGCCAGAAATTTTTTGATGGCTCCGCGCCGTCAGTCCAACTGAATGGAAGAGAAAAATTTAAAATAGAAACCTTTCTTCCTATAATTGATACCCTCAGCGTTCATTTATAACAGCGATTAAGTTCGTATAAGAATATCAGTAAAAGTTTTGATTTATTTATTTCGCTTGAAAACTCTAAATTATGAAGAGTTGAGACAAAGTTGCAAAGAATTTGCAGAATTTTATTATGAAGATGTTAATGAGAAAGAGTTAGAAATAGGATGTTTGTATTTAACAGAATACTTGAAAATTTTTATCAGTGAAAATGAGGATTGTATATGAAAAATATATCAACTTTTGAAAGAAAACAAAATTGAAGACACATTTCCAAATGTAGAAATCGCATTGAGAATCTTCTTAAGCATGATGGTAACTAACTGCAGTGGGGAACGCTCCTTCTCCAAATTAAAAAGAATTAAAAATGAATTAAGAAGTACAATGCTTCAAGAGAGATTAACCAGTTTGTCGCTGATGTCCATAGAATCTGATGTGCTCAAAAACATTGATTTTAAAGAAGTGATTAACGATTTTGCCCATCTGAAATCTAGAAGAGTTCCTCTTCAAATAACATAGATTTTTAAGCACTAATTGTAAATGCTAAAAGAGTTACTTTTGTGGACTCTATTACATTTAGCTATTCGTTTCATGTGATTGTTAATTTAATTTTTTTTTAACCTTGTTTATCTACTTTCTTTGTCTATTCTAACAAAATAGTGTTCTGTCAAAGTCATAGGGGCCCCATTATCCTAATATGCCCAGGGCCTCCAATAGGTTAAAGACGGCCCTGGTTGTACGGTCAGCAAAATCAACCGTTGGGGTGTCTAAGTGGGGCAAGCATCATTCTTAGCCTTTTGCGACGGAGGCCCAGGACTAGATTCCCGAGTAAACAAAAATTAATAATAAGAACTAGCAATATTTGCAGGTTATATGGCGGCTTGGATGGCATATAATATAATGTTTCTTGATATATGAATTATGCCCATTTTTATATCTCGTATCGTTAATCGATAGTAAAATTAAACAATTTGAGTATGTTACATGTATGAATGTAACAATGAATCCTTTTATCGTTATTTATAATATGTATATTCTGCTGATTTATTGCGCAAAGTTGAAGGTAATTAAATGCAAATTCTTACAAAAATGTAATACCCAAACGTTTGCTGATAGTACGTTGCGCATTCCATTCCATCCAAAATATTTCTGCGCAGTCAAAACAACCTTGGTCAAAGCGAAATAAAATCGTTATTGTTGATCTTATAGATGTATGTTGACTGCTATCGAAGAACGCTCAATTGTTAGGTACCTACAAGTAATAGCTTGTCTATTTTAAATAAATGTTCCGCGGCTGAATAAAAGACGTATAACAATTATTACAATATATCCGATTGTAATAATAATATTATAACTAAAAACAGTTCCCGAGATTCAATCGTTTAAAAAACTTAAGCCGAGTATGGAAATGCAGACACTAGCTGTGTCTGTTTTAAATAAAAATGCTTATTTAATTCTTTTAAACATTAGCTATACGACAGCCCAATAAAAGCGAGCTAGTCATTTCTGACTTTCTGAGATGAGCAACAACAGAACAGAGGCACAATTTAAAAATTGAATTACATATTGTTAAAAGTACCTATCACAAAATCTATCATATGCATTTGTTTAGAAGTTGTTTCTTGACATTGTACTGACACTAAAATTTACAACAATACAGCAAAAAATCAAATAGAATTATTTAGGAGTGTACAAAAGCGATATCTTAAAGTCAAACCTGAAAAAAGTAAGAGACCGTGGTGAAGTGCAAGAAGTACGAAACTTACAAGCTAAAACATAATAATTAATTTCATTTCAATTTAAATTAATCATAATGATACGTTGTTGTCCGCTATCAAGCGACACTCAATTGATAGGTATATAGATTAAGGACATTCCTCGCATAGCTGGGATATTTTATAAATGCATGATTGGGTACGGAATGTGTCGGAATTTTAAGCCATCAAGTATATCCAATAAGTAGAAGCGTGATGACGACTGTACCAACGTTAATGTGGAATTTGGTACGTTAACCACAAAAGAATTTTTCTCGCCTCACTCACTCACTCGTGCAAGTTATGTCGGGCAATAAAATACGTTATTGTATTCATACGAAATTGTAACTATCAATACATTACCTACTTACGGTACATTAACCGAGTGAATCTATTTTACAAATTATATGAGCTTATAATCACTGGTGTTTATCTAATAGAGACTTTGTGGTTATATGAAGATACCTAAGTCTTCTGTGAAAGTAAGAACTTATAACGATACAACCACAATTTCTACAGCCACAGTTTCCGTCTGATGGGCAAAACTACTATTTTTTCGTATCGTTTTGAAATATCCTTAGTACCTATTATGGTTTCCTCTATTTTTTGATTGGCCAATCACAACTTTATTATAATATGTACCAACAAATTTCAAGAAATTGTACATCCAAATTCTGGTTGTTTACATAGTTATGTCACCGGTAACAGGCAAGCACCAAAAAAGAAAGCCACATGGTGACGGAACCTTGACATTCCATTTATAAATAATTTTCTTAGAATGTTTTGTGTTAACATCATTCGTTCCTAACCTTACACGTTAAGGTTGTAAATCGCTTGTGAATTTTAGCCCGCATTTGGGGTGCGGCTTGTTCTTTTACGATACAATTGCTACCCCTGCTGTGTACGCACGTGGATAGCTGGCAGATGTTTAGAATTTTATAGGCTCAACCTAAGTAGGTACTTGCAGCTGCTCGCGATGGAATATTTCAAGTGCCAGCCATTGTAAGGATTTATTATGTATAGGTATATCGATTTTTGGGGCACAAGCATGCTATTCTTATCAGATATAAATTACGGAACAATAATAAATTGCCAACTAAAAATTCATCAACTAACCAAAATAAAAACAAAGACCGATTGTACGTTTTAACTGTATCCTAATAAATAAATCGCAAGTTACATTTTAAAACGCTGGGCCGCTTTTGATTAATTTTGGCGTAGATGAGGCTTTGGCAATGAGCATACCATACTTTTTTGCTCACTAAGTCACGGGCGTTACATAGGTATAATGATACTTAGTAATGCTAGGCACCTCACACCTGTATAAGATGAATTAAATATCGTGACAAACAACAAGCTTCTTTCATGTACAGATAGTTATACCTAGATAGGTCTACTACGTTTCTGGATTGAATTTCATATTGACTTCGCAGTTAAGTTGTAGGGCTATCATGACGGGGTCACATTGGGTAGGTAATCGGACATTTTATCGACTTCTTATCGCGCGTGTGGAAATAACGTTACCTAAGTATACCAATATTGTGCCACATTTCATGATATCTCGAGACTCTTCGCCATGCTCGATGGACGCCCTCGCTACAGCGAAATTTTTTGCTTACCGCATTCGTGAAACCGGTAACAACGTACCTACCTACATACTTGCAAAGCTATTTGATTTTTATTTAGGTAGGTGTAAGTCATTGTACTCGCACCGCAAATTGTTATAATTTATGTTGGTAGCTAGATAGTAAGTTATAATATACTTTAAGTTTTAATACATTATTATTACTTGTCAGCTTATCGTTGCATATGGTTATATCTATTAATATTATATTATCCATTTATTGGTAGGGTAAAATGGTAAAATGCATTATGCAGATAATAGACAAATATATACTTTATAAAAAGAGGATAAATTGATGATTCTTTAAAATATCACGATAACTTAATAATAGGTACTTACATTTTAATTTTCCCACGTTGAATACAATAGATGAACAAAGTTGTGAACAATGTTTATTTACTGCAACGAAATCAAATTTAATATAGAAATGTTAAACGAGGTCTTAAAGAATTCTTGACGAAGTTTTATTTGCTAGGAAGTCTCAATACTATAAGAATCATAACAATACAACACCGACGAAGAACGAAAATCAATAAGAAACGTTTTGCAAAAACTCCGTAAGCTAAAGATATCGCATTTCAACAATAGGCCTTGTTCGATGTTAGTTGACCTTATTTAAAAACTGAGTTTTTAATCCATGATCTGATACACACACTGTTGTTATTTGTTTATTATTTTATAAAATCCAACTATCGCGCCGCGATACTGTTGACGAAATAGTCGCGTTTGACATTTGAGCCGAGCCCACGATGGTTGGAATTCGCGGTATGTCAAATATTTTTAGTGCCGCCATCTGTGCTATGGAATCCAAAACTATGCGAACGGCGGCACTGAAGTGATAAATTATTTTACATTTTAGTCGTATTAAACGATTTTACGTTGGAAAATTAAAATAATATTCAATTTACAGGTAATATTGAACAAAAATAGTAATACGGAACGGAAATAATCTGTAAAATATTATGGGAGTTCCGCAACACGTTTGTGAAGCATCGGAATGCGGCCAGGTTAAGGCCGCCGTGGTGCGACAGCGCGCAGGCGTGATGGTAGGCCGTATGCTGCTGTAGGGTTATCGACACTAGGAGGTGAAAAGTAGGGTCGGCAGTCGCGGTGCCGTGATCACCACGAGTATAATTTTTCCTTCATTTCAAGAGCAGCAACCGTGTCGCTATTATATTAAAGTAACCTAGTAAGGCATCATAAAAATAAATAATGTTTTAACTTAGAAGTTTTCATTTCATTTTCATTTATACTATATTGTAAGCAAAATATTTTATGTAATTATTAAGGTGTTCATTGATTATTATCCTGAGTTTTCTTAAACATTTTCAAATTAAGAAATTGAGACTCACAGGGTTATTATGATTTGCTCAACTCCTCAACTATTGTTTTGGATGCGGGATATGGGAAAGTTGCGTTTGCCTCTGAAATAACGCGCCATCTAGTTTTGTCCATTTTGACTACATAGTGTAGACCTAGATGGCTCTACACCACATGATCTTCTTAATGCTAAGAATTTAATCATTTAAAAATAATTTCACGCAATGTTATAATTATTTCAAAGAATAAACGATCTTTTTAACCGACCTTCAAAAAAACCAAAAAGGAGGTTATCAATTCGACGTGTATTTTTTTTTTTTTTTTTCCGATGTTCCGCTCGTACGTCGCCATTTGTAGACCGATTTGGATGAGTGAGGTGTCAAACGATAGGGTAACTCGTCGAAGTGGTCCCATTTTTTTTTAGAATTTTTACGATAAATAGTTTTCAGCATATTGAAAGAATAGTTTCACAATCGGACGAGAAATCGCTGAATTCCGCGCGACCATGTCGTGCTTATTTGCTTATAACTCTATGATTTATGAATCCTTATCGATGAATTAGATGTTATTCGATTTAATATTAAATTTGCAACAAGAGAAAATAAGAATCAAAATAATTTGATTTATGGTTTTAGAGATATTGAGGTTATAAAATAAAAAATTGAAAAATCTTCAATTAGTTCGCTTTAGCAATAGAGATGTCCATGTTATATTAAATATATACTAATTATAATAAATTTATTTTATTAACTCATATTGTCAAGCTTTTGACGGAATTTTATGAAAATCTAAGCCATATATTTGATGTTATGGAGCAAAACTTGTCAACAGAGAAAAACATGTCATACGTTATTGTTTACGCGTCCAGTTTAGATTTCTATAGCTCGATGTAATATCAGTTTATATCGATGACTTATATACCATTTTATAAAACATTAAAAGGGTCATATATGATAGTAAAATCAATAAGGTAGAAGAAATACTTCTAGAGATAGAGAGAATATAGTAACTGAGTTCCTACGGGAAATCACAATGTGCGTTCACTTGCTTACTATAAAACACCATGAAAACTTAATTTATATGAACGATATTACTTAAATTTTTAGTATTAAACGATTCAGTTTTGCGTTTTCTTATTTTCATTAATTTGAAAATATTAAATTAAATTAATTAAATTAGTTTTTAGTGTATAAGGTAAGCATAAAGTCAGAGCGTCCATGTTAGTTTCGTTTTGATGGTATGATAACCAACTATACGGTTTAGAAGAGCCACTCAAAAGTATAAAATAAATTAATTTTAAACAAAAAAATAAAACCGACCTCAAAACGCACTGAAAAGTAAACAATAAATTTTGTATTATAAATGAACTTACTATAAATAAAAGACATAAATAGTGTTGATAAATATAATTCATGAAAAATTCTACAAGGGCAACTTTCATGTTGTTTTTTGAAAGGCGGTGCCAAATATATAAATAAAGACTGAATGAATATTCCTGGACTTTAATAAAAAAATTAATTGAATGGCTTGGCGCCGCGTTTCAAAGAGCAACATGACAGTTTTATGCCCTTGTAGAATTTTACATGAATTATATTTATCAACACTATTTATGTCTTTTATTTATAGTAAGTTCATTTATAATACAAAATTTATTTTTTACTTTTCAGTGCGTTTTGAGGTCGGTTTTATTTTTTTGTTTAAAATTAATTTTTAATATAGTGGTTTCAGTACAGTACTTAATGAAATTATATATTTTGGCATTCATAATTTTCAGTTGAGGTAAATCCTTTATAGGTATTTTTTATGTATGTCATAGCCCATAGGGAATATAAATATTTTATACTTTACAATAGACTCTCATTGTCAATTATAGCTGTAATAATTTCGTATTTAACAAAAGTATAGGTTCAGTAAAATAAGATTTTCGACGGGTGATTATTTATTTATTTAACCTAACAGCTAACACAAATTCTAAAAATTAAATAATCGTGGTAATTTTTAACACATTTAACATATTTTATGTTTTAAATAAATTTAATTATACAGGTACGACCATTTGAAATCTGTTTAGCTATCACCTCAATTGAAACAATATTTAACAAAAAATTAAAGAGAAATTATTAATCTGTCCTAATCTATTGATACTTTGCTTTCTTGACAAAATTCTTGGTCCGAAATCGTTATTAAATTTTGTATTGAAATTACATTACAGTCCTCACCTGACCTATACACAAGCGTTTTAAGTATATGATGTGTCGCTTGAATAAGGGATGTCAGAATAAATTTGTATGGAAAAACCAAACGCCATTTCGTTGCGTTGATACAAATTTCGTTGCCTTTATGTGAAATCCATCACGATTGTCAATTGTCTGAAATATCTGACCAATTTCTGTATACAATATTTTCGGTGGGAAATTGAAGCGGTGTCTAAGACTGGTGTTATGGAGCGTAATGTAACATGATACAAAGGGAACATTCAGTAAAAGGAAACAAGAAAAAGGAAACAAGAAAAAGCAAATGTTGCAAAACATGTACATACATGTTTTGCAACATTTGCTCTTGTAACAAAGTAGACTTTCTAAATTAATTCTTTAGTTCATTATCATTAATTATCGGATACAGTAATACGAGAACAAATTCGCATAACGTGTAAATCTGTAATTATACCTACTGTGTTTTAGAACTACGATAAACTCCTTACTACTATAACATCCATTCCAAAGAATATTCAAAATTAATATTTTTTCTATACTATTTCAAACATACATAAGTCGATCCGATTACAAAAACAATGGAATGTAAAATATATTAGTAAATATTGGTGAAAATTATTTTTTAAAGAATGAACATAAATACAAGTTACGCAATATCTTAATAGCAAAATATAAAAGAATAATTTTGAAATGCTCTAAAATCCTATTAAATCATGACTGTCTATGTAATCGAAGTAAATAATATCACATTTACCTACACATACAATTTATGATTAATGATTTCATATTCTAAAATATTTATTGTTTGGTTCTATCTTCACATTTAATAGGTATCATAACCATGAGTTTGTTATATTAGTTAGTCATATGATGTCTGCGCAAAATATTAATGTGAAATTATAGGCACCAACGGCTTGCTGCGTAAACTATCATGGCCTCTATAGGATTGCCTTTAATTGTTAATCAGAAAATAAAAGTATTGAAATCTTCGTTACCTTCTAAATATGATTATTTGATACTCATGGTTGAGACACTGAGCGACTGAACTAGATACCTACCGAGTCTTAGCGTCCAAACACACGAACAGCAAGTTGCTGTCGACTGCAGTCGACGGCAGCCTGCGGCAGTCGACGTCAGCCGTTGACACCCCAACTTCAGATTACATAGTATAGGAGTCAGTTGCACAATGGATTCCGAAGAAGAAACATTGTTATTGCTTCTACTTCGTCGACGCCGACAAAAACGAAAAATAAAAACACGTTCAATATGAGTTCAAGAAATATTAATCAATTTGATACAAAAAATAATATATACATATATTTAAGTGTACCTATACGTATTTTTTATATGTATTTTTTTTACGTATTTATTCTTGAAGGTTGTTAGGTACCTACTTTAAAAATAATAAGGTTGATCCTATTACCTACGTTTTCATTTTCAATAATAGAGGATTTGGAAAGTTCAGATTAAAGTCTTCATTAGGTAAATGAAAAAAAGTGATATTATTAACACGCACTCTTGAACTATTTTTTATTGCAGTCGACAGCAACTTGCAGTCCGTGTGTTTGGACGCTTACTATAATTCAAGTAGTTTCCGTATTAGTCAACAAGCGCCGCTGTTTGAAATCCCTTGTTTGACTTAGTCATATGATTTTCTTTGACAAGATCAGCAGTATTATTCATATTTTTTGTTTTTCCAATGTTTAAAATGTTGTAAAAGATATAAATATATATTATATAAAAAGTAAATTGAGCTCATAGTGTAGATACGTTCCTGGCCTTGCCCACGATACATCAATTGTACGAATCTATCTAGGTGTAGTCTAAATACACTATAAATATTATGTTCTATAGATATAATAATTTATACTTAATTTTAATCTTCGTAGCTACAATTAATAAATCTTCTCACTACTCTACATTAAGATAATTTTATAATTTACGTCAATATTACTTATCTAAAGGGGACGGTTCATATGTGCTAAATAAACGTAGTACAAGGTATATTAAATAATCATTTTCAATTTTGAATGTTTTTTCCTTGCTTACTATGAAAATACTATTTATTTGTAACCAATGGGTTTATAGATTGAGCATATATAGGTCATGAAGCCATTTTTGGTTGGATTTCATTACAAATCTGTCAAAATTAAATTTAATGTTAAAACACAAAAACAACCAACTTCTGTGACTACCATGATATCGTATACTTAAAAAAAACAAATCTTAATAAATAATTAATAAGAACAAATAAGCCGAATTAAAACTAAAAGAATTTTGTGTTATATGTTTAAGTTCTTAAAGTGTAGAGTAGGTACCTACTTCACTTTTAATAATTCTATAACATTAGAATTGGGAATTGGTTTATACATTTAAAATAAGTCTATATTAAGGCTTGGATAGGTAACTATGTAATAGTTAAATAATTATAATCCTACTCTAAATATGCAGTACGATATTAACACTGATATTATATTAATATACATTACTCAAATAAATTACATTATATAATCAATTATATACGTAGTAATATAATTCGTTTTATTATACTGAATAAAAAACTAATAATTATTACCAAGGGTATTGAATATATTAACTATAAAGGGATACTTCTATAAATATGCATAATATGCATAAAGTATATAGCTTATATTTTGGAGCATTCTAATGTTAGGATAGGGAGCAAAATTACCTTCTCTTAGTGCTCCTAATAACAAAATGGATACTTAAAAAGCACTTAATTCAAAGTATAACAGTTTTTATATTTAAACGCAATTATTTGAATCATAAGTTTTCTCTAAATTTAGATTTAAGGTTTGAAATTTTTCAACCACAATCAATTTTAACAATACTGCGTAAATTTTCGAATACCAATGTCCTTTTAGGTTTTCGAAACTCAATAACTTTCGTGACGTAATGATAATTTTTATGTGCATGAATTCTAATTGCGATTCCATATAACATATGATCTACTATATTTTATTACCTAGTACATATTTGCTAAATAGGGTTTATACCCGAAGCTTAAGCTTTTCTCATAAATATTTCTATATGATTAACAATAAATAAATGTATTTAATTAATAAATATTTTTAATTGGCAAGCAAATGCATAAGATCCTTAAACCGAAATTACTTTTATATTTGAGATATATTTTATAATAAATATAAATTTTTAAATAAAATTATTTCGCTTACCAAAATGATATGTTATATTTTAATAGCATCGTTTTCGTCTGTATAAAAATTCGTCATATGAAAATTTATAAATAAATTCTCATTTAAATAAATCCTAGGCATGGAAGGATTGTTTTTCAAAATCATAGGCCATTAAGATAGAAGTGTAGAATTAGTAAAAGTCAAACGCATCGATTTATGAGCAAATTAGAAATACATAAGAATACGCACTATCTGGTATTACAGGCTGAATTGTAGGCTGAAGGCTGTATTATAATTAGACGTTCATGCAGTCAGAACAGGAATTTTCGCTTTGTAACAACAATTCGACTCGTAACAACGATCAGCACTCATTCTTATATTTAATTTTGTATAAAGGCTATTTTGGCTTTAAAATAATAATATGCTATTTAAAATCCAGTTCACACATCGAATATTAATAAATTTAACAAACAAAATCATCCCACAATGGCCCCTATATGTCTTACAAGTATAACTGTCGAACAAGATTTAATGGCCGTTCATCAGACATCGCAGGCCGCCTATAATAATCATCATATTCATCTTGAGTTGACGTGCAAGGAACCATTTGCAGCGGGCGTGATGATGAAGAGGCTCCATAGCGGTGGCATGTTGTTCTTTTAACGCCAAGCGGTCGTTTCCACCACCAAACCCCTTGGACTGAAGCTTCATACATTTCCTTTTCCGATCTACGCTCATCGTAGTCCATGTATGGCCAGGGTGCCGAGTCGCTATCACATGGCGTTACAGGAGCGCTGTGAGTGGGTTTCGGTGCCAAATATGAGCGGGATTCGTTGGAGAGGGAACTGCGTCGCTGAAAGTTTTAGAAGTAATTTTGATTTAACATTTTAAATGTGTAAGATTCAGATTCATTATTAAATGTTATAAAATTTTAAAACTCGAGTCGGCTGTATTCTCACAGCGTCTAAAAACATTCATCTTAGTATTGAAAATCAACCGCCATATCTCAGACTATTTCAAATATAGCAACCCAAACGTTTACAAGTTTTAACGTATTTCTATAGCTACGATCATAACCTTGTGATTATAACTTACCCGGAGAACATTAAAATTGGGTAGCTTAAAGCGTCACACTTCCTGAAGAAACTTGACTGGGCACACTCCCTGTCGGTTGTCGCCAGAGCGGATCATCACCATGCCATCAACCTCATCACCGACTTGGATCACGATCTGGTCACGGAGCAGCATCAGGCCATTATCACCATCAGACACCTAGAAATATAGACCACAGTTTTTATTTAGTAATCACTATATAGCTGATTTTTTACTTTAGCATTTAAAGGGATTCTTTCATTTACTGCTTCTCTATAATAGAGAACAAAACATTGCAAGAATCAAATCGGTAAAGCCACCTTCGGTTTAAGCGAGACTAATGAATAAAAATCCTTTTTATATACTTAGTACTATTGGACCCCGTGAACTTCGTATCGATTCAGAGTTCCGAATAACGTGGCACCTAAAACGTCATTCTATAGAAAATGTATGAGGTAACGAATTTTCTTCATAAAAACTTTTACATGAATTTTTCTATATTTTTAATAGTTATTCTGCTATTCTCAGATCTGACAACCGCAACTATAACTATAATCAATTGGAAATTGGCTTTTCTTCTTTTTCAAGATCTCTTAGATAAACAAAAAAGCATAAAGCAGTTTTACTTGATAACATAGAGATGTTAGCATTTATAAAATTAATAACGTCATTGGAAGACTCGCGCCTGAGATTTAAGCTCGGCCTAGTTGCTAGGCGCCAGTGCCTAAACACAGTGTATTGATAGGTTAAGACTTATTGTATACGTTATTTGGTTAAATAAACTATTTATTATTATGATATGTATCTTTGATAGCTTGGTTGGTCACATCAGAGGTTTAGCTTTCTCAGAGAGTCGAAAGATAGCTAAATAGAATAGTGATACATTGCGATTGTGCAGTTAATATTTTATAAAAAATGTGGTTAATATTAATGTTTTGATGATGTGCAATCAAACTGAGAATCCTCTGAAGTTGGTTCAAAAGCACTTGGGGAATAACAAAGGAAATACCTAACACTGCAGTCGATATCGATTGCCTCAATTTTTCTGCATCGAGAGATCAAGTCTTGTTCAATCTTCATCCTATAATTGGATTTGGTTGTTTGCCAATCTTAATATTATGCAGTTTTTGCTATTGTTCAGAAAACAGTTAAGTGGATAAAATAATATTCAAACATGTCTGGAGGAAATCTAAGTTATATAATTTTTATTATCAAGACTCATCTTGTTATTAATAATTGAAAAATTAAAACAGATGTAAAATGTTTAAAAGTTTTAATAACAAAAAAGAATTGTTTCACGAGTAAGTATCTCAATGTCTAAGCTTAAAATATGAAAGTGCTACGGGATCTCAATTTACCCACGGAGGGACATGGCTCAGATACATTTATTGCATCTGGGTCTGTTTCACTGATCATTATCAATACAGACAAGCGGGTGAGGCCAAAAAAGTTCTTATTTACCTGTAAGTTATGAGTAACTTGCAGAGGTCGTTCTCCCGCCTGCAGCTTAGTGCAATATTTGGATGGAAAATATCCAACTTTTCCAAGACATTTTCCCTTCCACCAGTCGGGGTCGGAGGTGTCGATCACGGTTACTTTATAACCAGCTTTGAGGTCCAACTCATCAGCGTGACGAGACTTGAAGTTATAAAGAATCACATACAAGTTTGTTGGTAAGAGACGCTGGTGTTTCTGCAAATAAATATAATAAAAAGCTAAGTATAGGTATAATGTTTAAAATGATTCTAGTGATGATTTAGATTACTTTATTCGTCACTATAAAGCCTGATATTTTTCATGGTGACTTTGAAAGATACATAAAGATACATAGATAAAGATGGTACAGGTAAAAATAGATATCAAAAATTGCATCTCGAATTTGTTACAGTACCTACCTACTTCTATGAGTGTCGAATTAGGTACATCTTAACTATTCAAAATAAACATTGAATGGTAAAGTTTTCTAATGCTATGAAGTAGATACTTAGTGGTGGTACCGTTATATATTTTAACTTTTAAGATACAGAATATCTATAAATAATATAATCTATAAAAAGTGTTCTGATAACTTTCACATACCATCGGTTGTCTCACTGGTGAAGGGCAAGGACTGGCGCTGTTCGATGAAAGGCTTTTATCAGGCTCGTCCGGCAACTCCACACTACTCATGCGGCCCATCCGAGTAGTCATCTTGAATACCGCCTCTTGTCGGCGGCTGTGCACCGGTGACGATGGTGCTACATTTAAATGACATTATTTTACAATTTTAAGGTGAAATACCTCGTCAGTGTAGCTAAAATTCTATTTAAATAACTCATCTAGTTTTACCTTTACTACGCATAAAAATTCAAAGTAAATAATTTATTCATATTAAATCACGTACATGATGGCTTTTGAACGTCACGTAAGTCTAAATATTGATATTCATAAAAATTTAAAATGGCTGAATAAGCTTACTTAACTTTTTTTAAAACTACGAATTGAATTTAACATAAAAGGAGACAAAAAGATTACAATAAAAACGGCCTAAGAGTTAACGCGGGTTTTTTACGAGTTCATTAAGTTTAAAGACTGATCAAGAACCTAAAAACCACCTACTATTATTTACTATATTCTACCGACATAATATATATATAGTATAGTTTCATGCGAAATTAATTAATAATATTGATTTGTTTTTTGTTTTTTGCGCAAGTCACAGGTTAAAATCGAACTGCGAAAGCCAGACAGCGGTTCAAGGTTATCAATTTAACTACAAGTCAAATATTTGAGAACTTAGGTCACTGTAATTACCTACTAATACGTGGTTACTGGCACCTAAATTATTAATCAATTAAATTTGAGGGAAACCTTAGAAATATCTTTAAGATGCGCTGTCTTTATAAAATTGCCAACTTTATGAAGAAAGCTTTGTATTTTCTTTATTTTGGGTAATAAATAATGTTTGCTAAGGGATACACAATTATTTCAAACTACACCAACTTAATTTAACTTTGTATGATTGCTCTAAAAGTCCTTATAATTTGATTAATGATGGTAAAACTAAATATTTATGTAACACCTAACTTATTTTGTACATGATATACCTACAATAAATAATTTAAAATATTTTTTGAATTTAATTAAAGCTAGGCAAACTTATAAGCAGTTGTGTAAGTTAATCATAAAACATATTACAGCTTATCTATAGCATTCTACAGTAAACAAAGTCGTAACGATAAATAGATAAAGGAGCCAATAAAATTTCAATAATGTGATAAGGAGGCTTTACGTGATCGGTATCCAAAGCCGCTATTAAACTTTTTGTGGAAGTATTTATGTTTGAGTTTAGTCTCAGTAAAAAATACAGTTTCACTTATGATGAGACTTTAAAACAAAATGTGATCAGAACTTAACTACCTAATACTTAAAACAGGATTTTAATAAGAATATATTAAATAATATTAAAAATTGCAGGTACCTAACAGCAAAATTATATACAGTTTCAAGACATAAAAAGTACATAGTATTTAATATAATACATTATTTTAAACATCCATGGAGAGGATGATAGTCTGAGTGCTGAGACTCCAACTCCGCAATTACTTAGACCCACCAATTAGTGGTGGGTAAAAATTATGGCGCTCCCCAGGCACAAAAATCAACATATTTTGATGTGTTGAGACCAGACACCGACCACTCTTAACTAGTGTTCGATTAATTAAAAATAATATGAGATTTTTTGCTAAAAAATACTTACAAGTATTTATTGTTACGACATTTGTAAAAAGCCAATATAAAACGCAACCTATAATTTTATAATTAATTTTTTTTTTTATTAATGAAGATACATTATAATTTTCATAACTAATACGATAACTTACAGGATCCAGGTAATAAGTGAAAACAAATAATTAAAGTAACTAATACAAAAGAGAAAATAAGTGAAATCGAAGACACCATAAATGAATGAATAGATCTTCATAAATCGTAGCTAAGAACAATCTCAATAATGTTAGATTTCAGATAAGAAGCCAAAATAACACCAATCTTGCGTTGGCATTAATAACAGCTAAATTGTGAGGAAAAGTATAAGTTTTGAAGGTGTGACTGATGACGACTATGAATGATTTGGACGATTGTAATAATAATAATAATTCTACTAAAAATTCATTAAATTCTGGACAGAAAAAACCATGAACATAGGCTAATTTCATATAAGTTGCGTTTCATATCGAGTAGCATACTTTAACAATGAAACGTACATGACTGCGAATTATATACAGAGTGGTTATTAACTCTCAATGAGCCGTATCGCATGCAAGTTGTCCTGTTATCTAAAAAAATAAAGGAAAATTAAAAAACATGCAGACTTCACTTACAACCGCATTGCAGGATTCCGAACGGTTTGCGTGCGTCTAACAAAAAATTGACAATCGAAAACACCCAAGTTTAACCATTGACGACGGCGAAAGCACAAAGACTTACAAGACAGATTTTAAATCATAAACATAAGCTAGGCTGGAGATAGAAAGGATCACATCGATTGTGCTCATACGACATCAGTAATTTAAATTGATGTCCAAAAAACTCGTTTCAATTTGGATATGGATATTTTAAATGTATTCCACAACGTATCTCAGTAAAAGATCGGACAATTCCACAAATTGAAGCTATGAAGATTTGTCTGTTAAGCAAAAGAACAGTTTTTTTATTAGAATTTATATCGATAGAATTAATAAGTTGAGTAATGTGGCTGTTTTAAACTTGTGTTAATAGAATCAGGCTTTATATTAAGTAGGTTCAGAATAGAGGCATGAAACGTTGCCAGCGACATGTTGCAATAAATACCAACTACTAGCCAGTGAATTATTTGTGCATTTCTCAAATACAAGAAACATTCCATTCCATGTAACAATTGTCATTTTAAAACCCAATTATATGGATATAGGTACGTACTTCAGGAAGTATCTTGCAGAAAATTGAATAGATTTTAAAAATTGTAAATTTATAAAATGTGTCATAAAATAAATTGTAAGTCAAAATGGATGCTGTGTTTTAGTAAAATAAAAATGCACAGATTTTTAGTTATTAGTAAACTAAACTCGCCGTTAATAAGTCAGCGTGACTTTCTTTGAAGCATTATTGAAAATAGTAACTTCTTAGGAAAATATCATCTATGCGTTAGTATTTGAGATTAAGAATTTAAAGGTATTGAAAGATTATCGAGTTTTTTGGACCATTCATACATTAGAAGGTATCGTACATAAAACTTTGCTGCCCTGCGCAGGTTGGTCCCTTGCTGGTCGTCTCCTCAGCTCTCCACACTCCGGAGAATCCAAAGAAAGGCTCTTCATCCTAAGATTCAACTTTTGGCGACGAGGTGAATGCGGTGCTATAACAGTTACTCAAAATGAAAACAAAGAACCAAAAATGTTTTATGAATGTATCAAATGTACAACATTTAAAAATAAAAAAATATTACAGTCTTCCAAAGTAACGAACATGTCTTTGAATTGGCATTAACAGTGATTTTTTAGAAGTTATTTGATAATATTTTTTACAAAAACAACATTTACAAATTATAAACAACGAATTCCAACAATGAGTTGCGTAAGCATAAGCAATGCAAAGAAAGAAGAATTTAAAACTGTTATAGCATACAATATAAAGAAGAAAAAAGAATAAAGGAGATAAAAGGAGATATCATATACAACCTACCTTACCCATCGGAATCTACGCATATCAGTGATTCTATCAGAATACAAGTGAATCAACATAATACAAAACTATTTGATGATCGTAGGATGTAACTCGCCACCAGTAGTGTTTTCGGTTCGGCGAAAAAAATTCTCTGATATAAAAATAAATGTTAATCTTTCTACTGGGGTTCATTTAGTCAAGTACCAGGTAAAGGACTAGGACTGGCGCGGTCTGCTTGTCTTAACATTTGGGCACTCTTCGAGTTCCTCATCGAACCTGTAGGGACAAAATAATAGGCACCAGTCTATATTACTATCTTTTATAACCAAATCCGCGGCAAGCCCTGTGAATTTTTTAACCAAATCGAAAGAAGTGTTGTTAGTGGAGCCAAAGCGAAAAGAAAATTACAAAACAAACTCTTTTGTGGTGTTAATTTGTTATACAAAATTCTGCTGAAAGTGTGTTAACACATATAGGTATTTGTGTGGTTTGGTAAAGTTAAAATTTGAGGCAAAATCACGTGCTTTGTTAGAGCCGATTCGACGTTAGATAATAAATATTGCCAAACGACATGCGAATTATTGACTCATCAAGCCATGCACGACTTACTTTGCGGCCGAAGGGAAAAGACTCTCTTTATCGGAGTGCAAAGTGCAATCAGTGGTATACCCAGAAAAATAAAGCAGCTCTTTTTAATTTTTATTGTAACAAAAATAATTTACATATCACAGAACGCGGGGCGTTTCGGGTGCTATAACAAGGATATCCAAGACATGACTAGTATGGTTGAGCCCAGAAGCCGCAACCAGTATTCTTGTACTGCCGAAGTTATTTATTTATAGTTCGATTTGGGTCAAATCTACGTTTCACTTTTTCTTACGAACGCTGGCCGTGGGCTTTAAGATGGAAGGCGGGGGATCACCATTCTCATTTGTTATACACAACGGTTGTCCAAATGGTCGCGTTGTTGTCTCTTCTATTTCTGCAAGGAGGTGCGAACAAAACAAAATATAAGTAAATAAAATTTAAAATAATATAAAATAATTTTAATTAGAGATCAAAGAAACCGTGAGACAAATAATTAAAACTGAATAACACATTGGAAGTACGGAAGCAAGCATCTATTAGTGTCCGTAGAACAGTTACTATTCACCTAAATCTAAACTAAACACAGATATTGCAAATGTAACTAAAAGAACTCAAGATATAGCCAAATAATTAACATAAAGTAAAAGAAGTGCTGTGATCGAGAAGACGGGACGGTTAAAGCTCAAAGGCAGTGAAACAGCGATGCGCTACGGCAGCCGAGGGGCGTACTTTCCGGCAAAGAAATGGACCGATGCTGCGGAGAGCCGCGACGGGACTTGGACCCCCACATGGACAAACTCTTGACGCCGGCGAAGAGCCGCCGCCGCACGCTGCCGTCGCCCTTGGACGCCATGCCTATCGACAAGAACTATTGAGCACTGACCGCACCCCGCCCGCCCTGCGCCCGACACGTAAAGGCGTGCAAACAATTCAACACTACTGAAAACGAGTGGTCTTAATGAAGCTGCCTGTCGACTGTTGCCCGGTGACGCCAAGCGACAGCCGGCGGCCTACGCAGAGCTGAGAAGCGAACGAGCCCGGGTGCGGCGCCAGACCTGAGCTGGAGGAGATCTGTTGTGGTGCCACCGCCAGGCCGGTGGACGGCCGAGCCGGGGACCGTGACGGCGGGGGCTCCTCAGGTGCAGACACGCGCACTACAGGCCCTCCACCCGGCTTCGCTATTTCGTTGGCGCGCTTCAGTACTTGATACGTCTGATCCACTTCCTCCTCTGAGCACCGAGGGAAATGTTAGTAACGTCCTCTAAATGTATCTGATGTTAAATTTCCGGGTGCTAGACTTAATGAGTGAAAAGAACTATTTGTACGTAACAATTTTTAATTATTTGGGTTTTAAAATGTAACGGGCACCCGACGAATATGCGTGTTAGTAGTGATCGTATCATTTTGTTCGCAAGTTACTAGTATTAGGCCACAAGACGTATATGGGGGCACTCCTGTCATACCCTCTTCATAGTAGCCATCATAATCATCGTCAAACTCGACCGTTCTTTTGAAACACATCTTGGCAAGCCTTTGTCCGGGCAGGCACCCTGAATAATCCAATTCTATAAATGCGTGTTGCTGTGTATTTGCCAAGCTTGTGAGTGTTAAAAATATGTATGGGTAAAGTAAATAAACTCGATTAAAATTCTATTTAAAAGCCAGATTATCCTCCTGAAATGCAAATTCTTATAATACCAGACGTTATTATTACAGTTCTTATTTAATAAGAAACATAAGGCTCTATAAACTATGTATGTGTATTTTTTAATGTTTGAACTGCAAATTATGATAATTTTAAGAAAGTACTTATATCTAATTCTATGAATAAATTTGAACTTCTATTCAATTCAAGTTTTTAGAACTAACAACAACTTCAACATTTGTAATTACTATACTATATTAAAGCAATGCAAGTAGTTTTTAATCACAAAGAATACTTACTTTCTTCTTCATAACCAGGATCTGGGATCCTATGGGCTTCGATTTCGGAGGTGCTTTTCTGTCGGCGCAGCAATCGCGATTTTGTCTGACACTTGCCAACTTGAGGCATGCAGTCTGTGTGTACGTTCATTTTGCATACCCTGCACCTCAGACCCTGTCGAGTGTGGCCTGTCATCGGGAAAATGTATTATGTACCTAGTTTTATGTATTGTAAATATTTATAAAAACAGTTGTGAATAGATTGTGATGAAAGCGAGAAAAGTGAAGTTTTTGTATTCGAAGATATCTACAGATCGTTATCATTACGAGATAAGACGCAAAGGAAAAGCTTTATATTTTATTAGAATTCATCAGAACTATGCCTCGAGCGAGATAATAAAAGGTAATTATCCTGAAGACTTTGTTTTTGTTCTTTTAAATATTGCCGAGAAGTTAAGATGGAATTCTTGATTGGAAAATTATGTGATTCATAGGTTACAAAGTGAAATCTTCATACTAATAACACAGACGTTTAATATGGGATAAACGTAATTATTCCTTATTTATATCCCTTTATATAATTGTTCTAAGTACTTTGTCTTGTTTTAAGATCTCATTCGCATATTTTAACAAATATATTTGATAAATGGAACTCGGGTAGCTCCCCGACCTTTTTTATTTCAAAATTTTCCTAATGCATTTCACTGATCAGTTTTTAATCAAGAACCTAGTAAGACAAGTTCTAGCTTGTTGAGTGAAACAGTGCATGTCTGAGCGTTGTTGGTTGGACCATTAAAATGTTCAAGGTTGACAATATTTTATTGAAGAGCAAAACCTCGTATAGTTTCATAACGCTGATAACAAAAACAATTAATATTAGCTAAAATAGTTTCTTATAACCATTTTTCTATTCTTGTAAACCTCTCCAGATAGGATATTATATTTTTTAATGCTCCTTATTAACAATTTATAAAATCATACGATATATACTGGTTTACGAGTGTGATCTACGGTAGACGTATACTTCAATGACCATATTTTTTTAAATGCAAGTAAGTGGTAGTATTATGTTGAATGAACTGAGCTATTATATGAACTGAATGGATATGAAATTTTTATATTGGGTAACTGAATCTTATTAAAATGATGTTATCAATCGGAACATAACTCATGGCCGCTGTAAAGATTTAGAATTATTTTAGACCAAGAAGCGTTGAAGATTTAGAATTATAGGAAGACATTGTATAAATAATATGAAGAATCACTACATAGTATAAAAAAAGTAAGTAAGTAAAGTATAAAAAATTTCCCTATATCCTTTTGTATGCTTAAATCTTTAAAACTACGCAACGAATTTTGATGCAGTTTTTTTTAATAGATAGAGTGATTGAAGAGGAAGGTTTTTATAAATGTTTTATACCATTGCAAAGCCAAGGCGGGTCGCTAGTTAATGTGTATTCATTATAATATCATATTATCACACTTTTAGGAATAAATAAACTAAAACGTGACCTAATAAACTGGCATTAAAAACCTGTACTTTCAACTCATTATATCATATTTAAAAGTGTAATTATTATGAAAGACTTTACCTCGTAGTACTTGTGAGCACACGTCACAAGGAGTAATTTTCTTGTACGTGTATTCTTGGAAATTATGCGCCTCCGAGTCGATGCCTCGCATCGCGTCACGAGTGGCGCCGTTTCTCCTATATAATCATTATTTTAGAGTTAAATTATTTTAAACAAAATCTTAAGTCATTGCTTGTCATTTTGAATAGGTACCCGGTTCAAAAACATTAGCTATAAGTCGCTGATAGACCCCCTGTAAAAAAGAAATGACATAATAATAAATGTGGAGTTCACATATGAATATGTATGCAAATTGTTTGTTGTTAGGTAAAGAAAACAGGTGTCTATGAACGTCTTAATAAGTAACACGTAAGAATTTAGTAACAAACAAAAAGAAAAACCTACTTAGCTCTATTTTGGTAATATAAATGACCTGAAAATGCCTTGAATTTATAAATGATTGAAATTCAGAAAGGGCAGTGAATAATTAAAAATGATGTTTATCACTCAGTTGGGCGGAAAAAGATTTATCATTGTATTATTTTCAGTGTCATAGTAACACGTGTTATTGATCGAGTAACAAGGTCAAGAGTAATTATTTGATATTGGTACGTTTTCGGCATTACTGAAACAAAGTTATTGAACTTTTTTGTGTCATAGAAAAAGAAGAAATATAAATCTGCAGGCAGAATTGCCTTATTGGTAATAAGATTAACTGGTAAATTCTATAGGTGAAAAATCAAATCTAAAATATGTTGATAATTAATCTTCACTAACCCAATATTACCTTACGAGATTCTTAAGGGACGTTCTGTCATCTCTTCATTCATGACACTAAAAGGAATTAAGGAATTCGTTCAGCCAAGATTGATGGAGATTGATAACATGCTTTTATTTTTTTAAGTACATTTCTGTATTGGAGACAGTTTTGAAAAGTTATAGCTCTAATACATTTTTTAAAGTTATAGTTAATACCTATATAGTGTCTAGTTATATATTAACTTAGCTAATGCATAGCTTAAATAATACATATACGATAAACATATGTATACATTAGCTACAATACTAATATAACGATTGGGTGGGTCGTACTAATGCATGCATGTTTATAAGCGTTAGTAGAGGTTAGCAAAAAGGTCGTCTAGCTTTCTTACTATATAGATTATAGATACTGAAAATCCATAGATTTATTTTAATATTATTAACAATAAGATCTTACTTTTACATTTATTAACAGTAAACGAAAGAAAATATTTGAAAACCACACCAATTTAATATTAACATACAAAGTAGGAAGTCATAGACTCTAAAATGAAATTTTGTATTCACACCTTATTAGCTGAACTGATTTCGATGAACGACTCAACGTATCCGAACCGAAGTTACTACTCAAATCTAATTTTATACAATCAATGAATCAAGATGTAAAAAACTAAGCTCTAGAGATTTTCAGTATTTCAGGCTCCTTATATTTTAGGCGGGAATTTGTGTTAACAATTACGGAGCAACCTAAGGGGCAAAGTTACCTCATTGCCATAACCGTAGACACCGCGTGGTACATTTGATTTTTTCTTTATGAGGCAAGAAAAAAAAACATCAAAATGAACATGACACGTGAGTGTATATATTTATAACCTGTGACATATTCAACTATATATCATTGTTAACTGAGTAAGCGTCTGAGTAAAATATTTTGTATGGAAAATGTTATAGTGTTTCTAGTTAGTTATGCGAAAACTGACGAACTTACTAGTTATACCATAACTTTGGTCAAGTATTATTAGATAAAAATTGTATTGAAAAAGTCGCAGCGCTTCTACCAGTTTTAATAAATAATTTCTTTAACAATTATTATATAAAAGGCCAAAAAAGAATCTAGCTTCCATCAGTGAAATATTTAAAAAAATCTGTCCAGTCGTTCTTGTGTTTAATAATTACAAAATACAAAAATTTTATTTTCTTTCATACCATGAGCCACACGGTAAACTACTAGGTATAAATCATATTGGTAATATTGAAAGTTTTCTCACTTTGTAATTGAAAACGTCACAGGACCAAGCATCTTAATCTAACATTTATTAGGAGTTGTAGTTACAAAAAGCTTAGTAAATGAGTGAATATGACGACTATATAATATTTTTTATCAGCAAATAAGTCGTATTCTATTAGTAGTTAATATAGGTAGTGCCTTCTTCGCCAAAAGGGCCTGGGTTGGAATTCCGGTAGGTGCATTTATTTGTGTGATGAGCAAGATTATTTGTTTCCGATTCTTGTTTGTTTATAAACTTATATATGTATTTATTGTGGTATCCTCGTTGTTTCTGATCACCACAAAACAAGTGTTTCAGCTACTTACATTGGGATCAGAGCAATGCATGTGAATTGTCCCATTTATTATTATTCTTTATTTACTCTTTTATTTTTATATACATTTCCAAATATGAAATACATTTAAAAATATATAAAAAATAGTCTTCCCCATCTGATGCCAGGATCAGAGCCCACGACACTGATGGTAGTGGTGACAGAGACAGGAACCTTCTCCCAATGCGTGCCATAATGCAATTTATAATATATGCCTATTTATTTTTGATTAATTGAAAACATGGTTTTTGTTTAAGTTTAAATTACTTATTATTGTGAAGATGTGAATTTGAATTTAATGTATGTTACAAACGTTACTCAACTTTGATGATTGTTAAAAAAGTTTTGTCTCGTTTTAGCAAAAACATGTCAGCGAAAAAATTGCAGAGGATTTGAGATATTGATTTTAGTTCAGGCAACGTTTATAGTACGTAAGGGGAAAATAATTAAATCGAACACAAATTCAACGTCAATTTGTGTTCGAGAATGTTCAAGATCACATTTTAATATCGAACGAATTTAATTTTGAATCGTAATATTTGTTAGATTCAAATATTTTAAGTAAATTGTCTACTATATCAAGCTTCTGAGATAGCATATATCTTTTGGTAAATAAAACTATTTTTTTATATCTAACAAAGAGCTACTTCATACAGAAGCCTTTTAACTTTAACTGTATAATATAACCATTGCTGGGGAATAAAGATTTTCTTCGTTCTAGCATTCTTGTTTGGATTCAAGCTTTTATAAATTTAAATAAGAAGACCGTGAATTTTTATGTTTCAAAATATAAATTCAAAATATAATACCGCATTAGATACCTGTATAATTGTTCTTGTTTAATTCATAACAATGCTAATTAAGTGAGGCTTCAGCTTTCTACAAACCTGCTAATTTAATATACAAAAAGCAACATTTACTATAATATTAATGTCTTGTCTTTATTATAATAAATATAAGCATAGTTTTGGATTTTTGAAACGCGTCTGAAGTAGTTAAGGCCATGATCACGGCTTACTCATTCAATGGTTATAAAGCGGATGGGTTCTTTGTCCGAGGAAAGAAGTATTTCAGTTTTGAAAGCGCAGAGGGTTTCTGAACCCTTCTGAAGGTAATGAAATTCACAACAGTCGTCTAACGCCCACGTACTATAGACGCCCACTAATATCTTCCTACACATGCTTAGTGTCTTCCTTCCACACACTTCCTTTTGCTTAGTATTTTTCGATTATACGAGTAGGTCGAAAAAGTTACTATTTTACATTCATTATGAACAGTCAATGCATGCATTGAAAAAGCTTTAAGAAAATTGCCAAAATTTTATAACTTTCAATTTGTTCTAAAATGTTAATGTTTTAATGTATTAAAAATGCAATGGATACATACGTAAATATAAGACAACGTCTCGATTAATTTCAATAAATAATTACACCGGAATAATGAGATCTTATAGGGTAATTACATAACACTAGGTAGTACTTATATTGCAATTAATCAGAATGTGAACTATGGCAGTTTTTAGAAGCCGGCAAAATGTATTTGCTCTAATAATCTAATTAAGTTATTAAATAAAGTCTTATACTATTGAAAAGCAGTTTTATGTCACGAACGGCGTTTAATAGGTAAATGACCGACCTGGTTTTAAATTGCATTTCAAACTTGTTAAAATTTTCCTAACTCTAAATTTATCGTGTGCTTCATAAAATGAAAATTAGTCATAAAACACTTATTTAAAACAGGAAATAAATAAAGAATATAAAGCTTTTCAAACCAAGCTATTTCTTTAGAATAATACTACGAAAATCTGCGTAGCACTGTCAAACGCTACGTACCGTAGCGTACCTACGAAATGATGTAGATTCATACGCATCTAATTGCGGACGAAAAAAAAAATAGAAAAAATATATTGGATTAAATATATAACATAACTTAACAGAATCTAGCGTACTACATAGTTTCAATAATTTTGAAGACAACTGACATTCTTTTCAAGATGAGTCATGAAAATATACACCTCAAAGTCACGTAACGCCTGCATATTACTAATGCCTCAGTACTTAAGTTGCATTAAAGATATTATAGACCTACGAGCTACGACTCATAGCAATGGTACCTACTTTAAATTTTTAAGATTAATTATTAATTCTTGTATAATTGTTTATCTCATCGCTTATCATCCTACACTATTCTAAATCATATGAACTAAATATTTTGTAAACAACACATAGGTATATCAATATAAAACTTGGGCGGTAGTAATATTTCTATCCCACTAACAACGAACTATTTCCTTTTCCAATGTATATAAATTTAATACAATTTTACCACAAACTAATTTACGTGGGCCTTACATGTAGACCAATATTAATGGCTTTGTGTAGGTTCAGAGGTTGCGTACAACAATCAATCTAGTTCAATCAGGGGAACATTGTTTACGTGAAACATCCACAGCCTACGTCAGAATAAATACGGTGTTCCTGAAATAAATTTTATTTAAACAATATAGAATTTAGCAATCGCATTTTACTTGGAATTTTCTCAGTTCTCAGTTTCATTGTCTGTTTTCAGAATAATTTCATAATAAATAACATTTATTCTACGAATAAATATTTTTGCATGTTTAAAAATGTGCCTAATAAATTTCTATAAACTTTTATAACACAACCTCGAAAACAAAAAAGACAAAGAAACAATCCTTTTTTTAAATATAAATAACATGAAAATACCTCATGATAAAATACACTTAAACGTATCTAAGTTATAATTTTATTTTTTTCATAGATATTGTCAATAATTAAAGTTAAAAATATTTATATAAATATATAAATATTTACACATTACAATTTAAATACATTAAATTATATTTCTAACTATACAAACTATAGTATATCTATTAATCTGCATACCCAAAATGCAGGCAAATATTAACAAGAAAGAGTCTTGAAAAATATGAAATAATCTTGAAATCGATAAAAATGCGCAATAAGTTAAAATTGAAGGAGATGTGGCAAGGAAATAGAACATTTAAATGAAAATGTCTTCGCCGGCATCTGTCGGCAAAGTGTTTGCAGGATGCAATCAATTGATCCGCCGCAACCGAGAAAATGCATCGTCATTTTAGTAGTTTTCATTTTAAATACATTTGTACATAAATTTCAAAATAGAGATAATGGAAAAATTTAAATGAAATATAGTTCTTGTCATATTTAACTGTTACGTTTATTTAACTAGATTTGAAATTCATACGTTTTGCCGATGTTTGAGAACTTTATAGTCTGTTTGTCACGGATGATTAAATAATTTTATTTTTATATACTTTAATATAAAAACGAAACCAAAATTATGCCACGATCTTTTTCTATTTATAAAATAAACCAATTCAGATATTTTAATTTAATATAAAAGTTGTATGAAAAATTTTCCTTTGAAAAGGGTAATCTGACTTTTATCTCTATTTTTATTTATTGAGTTATTATTATTTCAAAATACAATCGTACCTTATATTTTAGAACCGAAGGTGGAGGTAGGTATTTTAATATTCAACAATTAACAAATTATATCCAACTAATCACTTTGGTTAATTATTTACATTAAATTAAGTGCTAATAATAAATTATTACATGGTCGTCATAAGTAATTACGAATTGGTTAATGTGTAGGCAAAATTGCTTTAGTTCTGAAATCAACAAATTTGAATACAATAAAATTATATTCATTTCAATTAAAATTCGTAATAATAATTAATAACACACGCGCATACTGGAATGTTTTGTTATATAATTTTGAATATATACATGTGCGTTATAGAAGCAAAATGTTGTAAAATTAATATTTAATTTTACAACATTTTAAAATTTAAAAAAAAACGCAATCAGAACTGTTGCTCCTTAAATACAATCTGTGAAATATCAATGTGTTGTAGTCTATGTAAAAAAGTCAAATTAAATTTTACATTTAATGCAATACCTGTATGTATGTAGGTTTTGCACTCTAAATTGAAATTATGACGTTAAACTACAAAGCGATTTTTTCGCATATTTTCATCGGCGGGAGTAATATTAAAACTATTTCAAAGTTGTCTGAACTGAAAATATAATAACTTAGGCATTTCGCATTGTTATAAAGATATAAGTAAATTAAGATGACCGCACGGGGCATACATGTCTGATTGACAATTTTTCTTGCAAGGCCTAATCGCAAATTTAATTTTAAAAATTCTTACTTATCTGTGGCGGCATGTGGCGGTGGTGCGCTGGGAGGTTTTAAGCTCCTAAAAGCCTTAAGCCACTTGTTCTTCATGCTGCCGGCCGATGAAGACGATAACTTGCGGTCTACTGCACTGCTGTCGGCTTTTGCTGCAAACAGCTCCCTCTGAAAATAAAAATAGCATAATTATAAACATTTGAAAATAAGATAAATAATTATAACTATTTTAGTATTTGCTACTAAAGAAATCAAGAATTAGTATTTTAATAAGTCATCTTTGAAATTGACATTGAAATGAATTTTTCGATAGTATTTGCGTAAAATATTTGTATGAAAAATGTGGCAGCGCCCCTATAGCAGAGATTGAAAAGTTGTCGAAAGTGGTAAAATTTTGATAGAAAACTATTATATAAGTATTTATTGTGGTACCCTTGTTGTTTCTGATTACCATAATACAAGTGCTTTAGCTACTTAGGTACTTTGGTATCAGAGGAATGTATGTGAGTTGTCCCAATTATTATTACTTTCATTGAGCGTAGATATTATTATGATAAATTCGATACTGTATCGTATTTAACTTATGTAATTTAAATGTATAATATATCGGAGCTAAAATTGTATAGCAGACAAACTTAAAGGAAAAAAATTTATATGGCACTAATGACGAATGAACGTCTTATATGAAATTTGTCTGTAGCAAATCTATTAAACTTCTGCTTTTGTTAATATGAGTTTGTGGTTTCAGAACAAAGATTTAAATAAAGATATGATATGTGAGAAATATATATGTATGTAAAAAATAATGTTTTACGACACCTGGTAAAAGGATTTGCGAGTTAGGAATACTTATGTGGAACGTGTTTGTATTCGTGATCACTGCGTACTGTGTAATCTTGTTACGTCTAAGATCCTGAGGAATATAAAATAGAGAAGCCGTATGAAGATGTCTGCCTTTATAATTAATCTGAATCCCTTTATTTACATAAATACAACAAAATGCCAGTGAACCAATGAAAAATAAATATTGAAATAAGATTATTTAGAAATTATGATTAAATTTAACGTTTGAATTGAGTAATTCAGCTAGTAGTTACGCATTGCACTAGGACCTAGGTGATAATACAATAATCAATTTTTGAATTCACCAATTATATGAACAAGAACGTCACTTTCACCCACAGGTGGCACTACTAATGCTTCGGGAATTTCAGGATTGTCAATTCATTTTTAATAAATTATAGCGTTTTTGTACTCTATGATTCATTCGTAGTTTGACAGCATCAAATGCCGTTAAAACTTCAACTAGTTCCACTTGAGCGCTTCGTTATATCGTAATAATTATTATCAGTTCTAAGAAGTATCACGATTAGATTCTCCTTGGACCCAACTTTTTAATGATTCGTATTCTATCGCTGAGATGTTTAAATTTAAAATACTTGTCTCTTTTGAATGATTATTTTATAGAATTCACGATTTACAATATATGATTGTCTCAATTATTTTGTAATGTAAAAATGATATAATTTTGATCGAGTACTTTACTACGTAATATTAACCTCATTAAAGCTGATGTTTGTTTGTTTCTTTGGTTGGTTGAATGCGCTAATCTCGAGAACTACTGATTCAAAATGAATAATTATTTTGTCTTTGATATCCAATCTATCGAGCGAAGCTAAAGCCATACAATAACACGTAATATAATTCGACGGCGAAATTAACGCGGGTGAAACCGCAGGTTAACATGGTTATTAAGTATTTTTGAATAGCGCCTATTGAATTTCATTATATTTTTGTGAATTTTTAATGCAAGAAGTATTTCCAAATTGTCAAATATACTAAAAAATAAATACTAAAATACCATTTCTTGTTCAAATTGTCCAGACAGTTTAAATGGCGGATTGTTGTGTCTTCGAATTTTATTTTTCGTTATGAAATCTGGAAATCTGGTGAACAATTCACAAGAACACATTCGTTCACTTTATTTAAAATGAAATTCCTTGGAAATCAAGCAGCAGACACATTTTGCTATTTGATTGCTGTTTTTTTACAATGTATAGTAAAATATATTGCTGTGTTTTTCTAGTATTTTTTTTACAGTAAACATGTGACTACTTCGTATGACGAGAATTGGACAAAGTTGTTTCTGTTTTTATTTAAGCTTTATAAAGCTTTATAATAGCGTTGTTTTGTTCTTTAAAACACAAAATTTTCTTAAAACATAGAAATGTTTAATAATTTCATTGTACCTAATCCGTTCTAGAGACAGATCGTTTTCAAGATTCACGTTTTTGATAGATCATCTCCTCGAACTGAATTATTTAAAGCAATTTTCTTTAGAAGTTGAACAATGTTAGTGTAATAACTTGAAATTTCAGTCTTAATGGCACGACAATCTTTATTAGGCACTTTGGCTGTTTGACGGCTTTAAAGGTTGTGAAAAGATAAAGTTTAAAAGCGTTGTCATATTTAATAATTGTCTAAATTGTGGCAGGAATCAAATTATAAGCTAATATCAACAAAGGATGACTAGTCTGTTAACTTGCGTAACGAGTTGGTTAAAGCTTCTCTGTTTTGTTTGGTGAATTTCTTTATATTATCTCAGAAAAGTTTTTATGAACCCAATTTGAAAACTATTACTTTGTTTTGAAGTTGAAACTTAGCCTGATTATCATAAACGTCATTATTTTATTTATCTATTTAACAACTTTAAAACTTGGTATTCTATTAACTTCATTACATTGGCAACAAGTAGGTTAGTAAATATTACTGTATATGTTTTTTAATTCATTAGAGTTCTGCCATTTTGATACTTGATTACATATATTATATTATACTATGTATTGAAAGAGTTGAACAAGCACAAAGTTGTACATATGGGAGAATCCAAATTTCAACAAATAAAATAAAAAGTTTATTTGTAGCTTAGATGAAACCTCGTGATTTGTATGCTTTATCAGTCCTTTTTTTTTTTGCCTACGAGATCTTGGATGCTGTGGATAGGCGACCACGAATAACATTATTTATAGTGTTGTATATTATAACAAAACTTTGTATTTTTCCTTAAAACTAATTAATTTAAAAATGTTCCTTAATTTTAATTAATGTCTGAAACAATTTATCACTTTCTCACTAGCGTAAAATTTTTGTTGACATAAAAATTATTTAAAAAAAGTACACTAAAGAGTGATAAATAAAACAATTAATAATTCTACAAAGAAAATATTTAGAAGTGGTTTAAGCGGTGGTTAACCGCATTTCCAATTTAATATGCAACCGCTTGTGATTGTACGCACTTAACCACCCTTCAAATGCATATCAAAATGGAACCGCGCTAGTGCGTAAGTTTACAGATTTTATGATATTTTGTTACAGTTTGGCAACGAATTTTTTGACGTAAAATCAAACTCCTTTTTGAGTGTCATGTTATAATATCTATGTATACATAAATAAAATACAGTCGGAAGATTTACATTATTTATAACTCAAGAACTGCTGGACCCGTTTCATCTCTGTTTTGTTGGATTCGTCTAATTTGAGAATAGCAGAAGAGAAAAAAAGAAAAATTCACGAAAAAGTGTTTGTGAAAAAAATTCGTTTCCTCATACATTTTCTATGGAATGACATTTAGATGACACGTTATTATTCGGATTTCTGAAGCGATACGAAGTTTGCGGGGTCCACTGGTATTAGGTTAAACATATATAATATTATGTTCAAGCGGACGGAGTCCAGTCTAAACTGGTAGATATAAATTTTCATTTGTAATAATGTAGTAATCTTTTCTGACGGCTTTCTTTCTAAAATTGTCAAAATAAATTTTAATTCTTTACGTAATAACCACGAAGTCAATTTTTAATTCTGCAGAGTTACTCTCTATATAAATTCCTTTTAATTATTCTAAATAACAAGTTATCATTGATACGTTTTTTTTCTAATACTAGACATAAACATGTTTGAATTTAATGTAAGTGTAACACGGTTTTTATGAGAATTGTAGCCACTTTGTAATTGGGTAAAGAGGTCAAAAGAAGTTAAAGTTTACTTTACACGCAACTGACAGTACCTACTCTTATATTAGAAATATATATAAGTAGTCTGTAATGATTAACTAAAATTTTATACTTAAAACACTAGTGTTAATTCACTAGTTTTAATTTCAGTAGATATTGATAACAATTTAAAAACGCTCCGATATTTTAATTACAAATGAAAATGTAGTGACTTAGTGATAGCGTTATTATCGAATTTTGTTTTCATATAAATTGCTTGTTAATTTCTTTTTTTATTAAATATTTAATAATAATATCTTTAAACCAAAATAAAAATACATTTTCAATGGATAAATCATAAATTTTATAGCTAAGATGCATTGAGATTACGTCGTCTTTCAGAAAAGTCAAAAAAATCAGTCAATTGTCATAAGAGCTACTATGCCATTGATCATCGTTTCTCAACTATTTTTATGTCGCGACCCACGAAAAGGCGAAAAGTTAAGTAAAAAGTCTTGCGACCCCGCCACTAAACAATTATAATAATATGTACATACCCCTTGCATAGCCCGCTATTTTTATCAGCTTTACGTTATAAATGATTAATCATTTTATTGAAATAAAGTAAATTTATTTTTCATGATATTTTATCACATCTATTATTTTTATAACACTACACTAAAATTCATATCTTTAATAAACGAATCTTTTCTACCTATATGTAGTTTGTATTTAGTATTTTTCCACAGACTGCGACTCCCTTTAAAAACAAACTCGATCCCCCAAGGGTCGCGACCCTCCGCTTGAGAAACGATGCCATAGACGGACACAGAGAGGTTAAACTTATAACACACATATTTTTGTGTCAGGGGCTAAAACCTTTTTATATAGGTTACATAGGTCGATTAGATTAAAAAAACAAAGTATAGTTGTAGCAAATCAGTCACGTAGCAGACGCATACTACGAATTTTAGCTAAGAGAAATTTTTTGACGTTTCATTGTTAATCTGTTTCTATTTTTTCATTCTAATGAAGTAATTGTAGTTATTTAGGTATTCCTTCAGCCTTAATTTACTTTAAAACTGTGAAAGTTTTGCCCAGTTCATTACAATATTGCGTGACTGCTCGCTTTTTTAGACAGCAGTCACTGATTAGTTATACGCCTTGTTTCATAAAGTAGGTTGATGCTTGATAATAGAAATATGGACAACAATATTTTCATTCTGTATTTAAAGTCTAGATATGTCAACAGCCATAAGTCAGTTTTCTGACCGATCATTTGCCAAGTTGAAAAGTATTAACAACTATAAATATCTCACTATTCCGTGCTAAGCTTTCAGTGTCATTATCCAAAATCTAGATTTCAAAACTTAAGTATACTTACACCTTAGGAGTATTTCGGATTAAGTGGAAAAACATTACAAAAGTTTTGGCAGTTATTTCTATTACCTATAAAGAAGATAATGTAATCTAAGAGAAGTAGTACCAACACAGTGCTTCAATTATTATTATTATTTTTCAAAGTTTCCTAGGTTCCTAAGCACCCAGGTTTTGTAGGCCACCTAGGCAGTATAATACATAAGATTTTATTTCTACTAAGGGTAAATCGCAGGCGGTAGCGCCTCTAAAGTGCAATTATAGGTTTGGCTTAAAAGTTCCCATGTTGCAGATTATAACTATTATTCGCTTCCTGGAAATAGCTAATATTTGGACATTACTTTGATACCTACGTTATTATAATAAAACTAGCATTTCAGAAACTTATATAATTGGGAAGTATGGTGTATACAAAAAAGAGACCAAAACTATAATTTTCGTATTTATGAACACGCATCACACCTAAACTAGGTACTCAAGAAATTAAAATAATTTAAAAATAAAGTTATGACAAAGAATTTTAACAAAAAAAAAACGACTTCAAATTGTAATTCTAAATCTACTGAACATATTTTGATGAAATTGAAATGGGACTGGAAGCACCAGCTTTTAAATAAAACAAAATCGGTTCACCCAGTCCAAAGTTCTGAGGTAACAAAAAACGTACGCGTCGAATTGAAAACCTCCTCCTTTTTGAAGTCGGTTAAAAATAATAATTTTCCATAGTAACAATAACATAAAATTGGATATCAAATAGGACATGAGTTGACCTGACCGGTTCCGACCAAATCTACTCACGACCAAGTTAACGACTCATTTAAAAGTTAACTATTAAAAATCCAACGGTAGAAAAAAAAATACGATTTTAAGCATGTTGAAAATTTTTCCAAAAGTTTTGCCTAGATATAATAAATAAATTGGAAGCCGATGAATGTCTAGTACCAAATTGTTTAGCTACAGATTATAGATATAAAGTTTTATCTGACGAGGAAGAGATCGTAGCGATTTAGCGTAAATTCATATTAACTAAGTATCATTCTACCACATTCTATATAACAATTTGCAACATTTGTAATGAATTGATATTTACACACTAAATAAGATACATATTCTTTAATTTGCGGTAAAATACACGATTTTCAGGAGCATTTAGGTACGCCACTAAACTATTTTTACTACGAAGATACTCTTTATAAGTTTATAGAATAGTTTCTAAGGTTAAATATACAGACTATCTTAAGGCAGAATAATTCATGTTGAATGCCGGACAACTTAATTGCAAAAAGATAAGGTCAAGAAGCGTGTCAAAAACAAATAAAACTAGAGCCATAAAGCCTTCTTATCTCTGGCAACTGGACGACGGGTTATCTACGATATTTCTCTGAGCTTGAATACTTATTTTTCTTTTATTGATATCTATGATTATACGTCATACCAAATCCGCATCACACGCTAGGTTATGAAAAACATTAATTTAATAGGGTAACCCTATACATATTCCCGTGAATAAAACACCCCAAGTCAATTAAAAGCAACATAATATCGCACCCTTATAATGAAAGTGACTCAACTCAAAATTCCTGTAACACTCGATTTTACCATAAACTGACCTTATAAAGCATATTCTAAAACCTTGTAAAGTAGAAGTGACCTGTATCTTAGTATAACAGGGGGCAGCACATACTTCGGTCTCTATATATTATTAAGATGTATTCAATACTATAATTTTTTGAAGACTTTAATGCTCATTTACCACAAATTGCATTTTTTGGATTAGGTCACTTTCATTCTAAGGGTGCGATATTATGATAATGATACTGTTTTATATTAAAACTCCGTGGCAAGTGCCAAGTGGTTCGCGTATCTGTATCGGGCAGATCATAGACATAAAATATTGGTAATATGTCTCATGACGTGTCACCCATATTTTACATTCATGACTATCTTTTGCCTGCGGTTTCATTTTCATAGAGTTTGAATTTAAATCAATATTATTCCTGAAGAATATTGCATAATGGTAAAAATATTTAGGTTATTTTTTACAAACAAAACATATATATGAAAAATGCTAGATTATTTAATAACTCAGTTTTGAAATTTGTAAGCACTAATACTTACAATAAAACATAATATGAAAAACTTAACAACTCTTTTGTTTTGCCAGAAGCTTGATCTGGATCTCCTGCATTAACTTTAATTAACTACTGAATTAATTAACTTCGATAATTCTATTCTTCTTCGATAAATTAGTGGCTACAAGACTGAAATAATGAGTCAAAGCAATTAGCCATTGGAGAAAACAAGAGTTTATTCAGTTGAAGGTCGTTGAAAATTTAAACATCGAATTATCTCCAAAACATTTATTAGGTAGGTACTTAACGATGATGTTATTATGCTGTGACATCAGTGAAAAACACGAAATATAATGGCAGATAATAATTTTAATGAAAGTGAAGGTGAGTATGTATATTTATTAATTTCTTTAAATAATATCTAACGAAAGAGATTTAAAGTACCTACTTAATCGCCAAAATTCCAACGTATCATGAAAGTATCCGAGGAAGTAATGGTTGGTCTACGGCGTAGCTGGTGTTTTAGAAATCCGTAATTAAGAATAGAATACCTAGGAATCAGTGTCGTAGAAAAATTTGCAACTCGTAGAAATCGCGGCTAGTATTTTGCCTTTTTTGGTTATATAAACGAGGCATTCTTTTAAACTTTAGCGATAGCTGTAAGTAGCAGAATATTCGTATATGTACATTTATTAAAAAACTTACATCATTAAAATATGCTTGCTCTAGCCTTTGTCGTGTTTTGTTTGCATCAGGTAAGCTTGATTGTCGTCTCACACGACTTCTTTGTTCTCGATCCATTGTCATAAGATCTGATTTTTGTGATAACACCAAATAATGAAGCCGATGCACTATATCCATCGTTAAAAATTTCAACTAGCCCAACGGTGAATGAACTACGCTAGCAAAATATTAATTAACTAGACTTAATTTTATAAATGAACAAGGAATCGAACTTAAATTTTCTTTTGAACCAGAGCATAAAATTTTTCATATTTTATTTTGAGATATTGCTGTATGAAAATGAAATGATTGAAAATTTAAAAATATATTGTACGTTTAGGAAACGTGGCGCTGAACTCGTAGTAGGTTAGTGCGATAGCGCGCGAGTGTCTGGCACGGAGTAAGGCGGGCGGGAGACTAACGGCAACAAGGCTGAACTCACTGAAGGCGGCGGATGTTCGATGTTTGAATCGTCTCCCGATACATGTTTCTAGGTAACGAATGATTAGGTACTGCGCGTTTTAACTAGAAAAGAAGTTCGTGTCAACTCACTGCTTTATCTAGTAGGTATTATTCGATAGCGGATGTGGCGTAAATTTACATATCCGCTATATGGGATTGAAAAGGTGTCAACAGTTAAGAACCTATTATAAGTTATTTCATTAGACTAAAACTTTAGAAAGCGAGACTTAAAAGAAAAATTGAGATGGAAATAAACATAGACTGCTGGTAAATGCGCACCTTTTACCTTTGTAGAAAATTACCCTTAATTTGAAACTAATTTTTAATTTTATGTTACTGTCTCGCTGCCGTGCAATTATTTAAAAAAACGACCAAAAACTGAGCAACGATTTTTAGTTGAGCTTTTATTTGGGGTGCACATGATACCGTGGATTTTGACTCTACACAAAATCATTTAAATTGCGACTGAATACGAAATTTCCCACATTTATAGTTTCTATAGAGAAGTGGAGAATGCTACCATTTTTTAAAAATTATGCATGAAAAAAATATAAACATTACGCACACTACTGCTTGAATGATACACAGCATACACACATACATACCTGATTTACACTTGAATTGTGGTCGAATTTCAACCAATGAGCGACTACTGGTTTAAATAATTACACAATATTTGAAGGTTCTATTGAGATATTCAAAGAAAAGCACTAAGATTTAGAACTATTTCTTTATTCTGAATAAATATTAGGTAAATAACATTAAAAAACACATTGCAGAGCCTTCACGTTTTAACATTCCATTAATAGTACTTCAGTACCCCTTTCTTTAAGTAACAACATGCGCATATTTCTTGTTAAGTATTAATATGTAAAAAATAGGATTAAATAGTTAATTTTAATGTAAAATATAAGCAAATTTAACTACATAATTAAAATACTTTGTACCTTACACAATTCATAAAATATCAAATGAGTCATAAACATTATCCTTTATTTTTACTATAATTGTATTATTTTGTAGAGAAGTCTATCTCTTGCATTTCATAACACTTATTTAAAACATCTTTTATTATTGGTCTTACGGAATAATATTAAATATTTAAAAATTTATCTGTTGTAAAAAACACACTTAACTGGGTATTAAAAACATTACTATATAACAAACAGTTGAACTTATATTATTGTTAAATAACTATAAAATTTGATATTAACTTACTTGAACACAAATATAAGTTTCTTTTTTTAAATAAATAAAATTATTCTATTATTAGTTATTTTTTTCATATTTCTTTTAAATATATTAACTAAGTTCATTAAAATCAAGCTATTTTATTATAGATGGTATAAGTTTAATAATACACTCTCACATAATGTAATAACAATTATTGCTAAGGATTGTATTATTTCATTCATTGAAAAACTAAACTAAATTATTATAACAAAGCATCACATTTATATTGCAGAAAACAATTAAGAACTTGATATACAGTATTTATAAGTTCTATGAGATCTGTAAATTATTACAAATATGTACTTAAGCAAAACATAATAATAAATAAAAATATTAAAAGAATGTAGTGAACTCCATTGAATATAGAAAAACAAATTATATGCTATGATTCACCTATTTTTGATTTGCCATTTAATTTGCCCAATTGACCCAGCATGAGAACTGTGTTGATTAAATTTTCTGAGTAAATGCGTTGATTTGTCTCCATTCGTCTTAACTTTTGCACAACATATTTAGAAAAAAACTCTAGTTCATTTTCATTTGCCCAATTTGGTTGTCCACTATTGCACTGTGCACTCTTAGAATTTTTCAGACTAGTTTGATTAGATGTCCTTGATTTCTTTTTACTCTGTTCATGCAAGTTATTAATGTCTGTTTCATTGATATAACCTAAGTTTATATGATTCCCTGAAGCTTTGACATTAGCAGAGTTAAGTTGAATTGTCAAATCATCTGGAACAGTTACCATCGGTACATGGTTTTCTGTAAAAATCGGTGAAGGTAGAAATGACACTCGTTTTTGCACATTCACAACAGGTTTATTTTGTTTGTCTCCATTATCTGTGGAAGTAATTGTATGCCTTCGCTTAGGATCCTGTAAATTAAGTGCAGTGTTTTTACTCCGCTGCACTAGAGGCTTGTTGCTCCAAAAGTTTACTTTAATTTTGGGTTTTGACTTTAATTTCTTCTCAGTTAATTTGGATTTAGGTGTGATTGGTGCAAGTTTGTATCGAACGCCGTCATCATCATCTTCTACCTTTGATTTTTTCTTAGTTGATTTTACATTATTGAAAAACTGAGTATTCAACTTGTATCTCACAGTATCATCATCAGATTTGGAATTATTTTTCCTTGAGGTAGCTTGTTTCATAATAAATATTATTTATAACACCTAAAATCAAAAGATTTTTTAACGCTACAAATAGAAAACAAAGTAGAAGTAAAAATTATAAACGTCAACAAACAGCTAAAACTGTTGTGACAGAGGTCAGCGATGTTTCCCGCCTTAATCGTGACGAATAACTTAAAGTTAATTAAATGAAAATTGTGGGTAACAGAAGATTCTGATTTAAGCCTAATAAAGTTAACCATAAAGTTAAATATTAATTATTGTGTCTGCTAAAATAAAATACAAATTTGAAATTGCTTGCAACAACAAAAGATTTGAGGTTTAATATATTATAATATAATCATATAAATTTAATATTTAATTTGGAACCACACTTAATACAATTTACACTATGTTGTACAGAAGGTTAAGATGCTGTTAATCAGAAGTTGTGTGTCATGATACGGAATTAACTACCTATGCTTATCGCAAGAAACAATTTTTTGCTTTAAACGTTATATAATGACCCAGAACACTTACCTTACGTTATAAAATTAGCAACATAAAGTATATTCAACATTCACATAAAATTTGAATAAAACTGCAACGCTGAAAGCACGCTTCGTAGAAAAATTGGTTTTCTAGTTTCCCACAAAACACAATGACAAAATACAAATAATTATAGGTATTAGGTAGGTACCTGAAGTGTTTCATTGCACAATTACGATTCACAATAAAAAATTCCTATGAGTTGGCGGCTAACGCAGAGTGCAGACGCTTTTCTTATTGGGTGTCATGATTACTAAACACTTGCCCATTGGCCAATTTAAAAATCGCGACTTACATGACATTGATGTTGACAAGGGTGATGGGACATCACTGAATGACCACATCGCAGCTGCCTACTCTGCCTAGACGTGAAGTCCTATTATAAAAATGTAGCGACACGAACGGTTACCAAAATGGCAATCATTTCGCTAGATGGCGCTAATTTAAAAAAAATGATTAAATTACGGGTACCGTATTGGATTATATTCTACATTTTCCCACACAATTTTTTAATATTATGTATAATAAAAATTATAACAGGTAAGTAGTTAAATTTTAACAAAATTAGAGTAGACGTTACACGTGCTAAACATAAAAATATGTAATAATAATTTTTAACATAAATAATAAAAACATATTTTTTGTATATTTCAATTTTTTTAATGATCTCAATAATATGATAATGATCGCTATTTCATTTTACGCCCAAATATCGAATTGCCGATGTTTGTCATATTATTATTAAATTATTTTTTTCTCCTATTAGTAATTAGGGTTTTTTATAAGGCTAACACCAAAATTTATACACATTTGGTTACCTACATATTATTATTTAGAACAAAATACTCACCATATGATTTTTCATTGAAATCCAGCCCATTTTGGCTAACAATTTAAATTTGCGATTATTATCCGTCGTGACGGTTTGAATGTATCGTAATAAATTTGAATTTTAAGCACAATTATTAATGCCAATTTTATTCGCGTCAAATACGAGTAGGATATGAAGGCCGCGGGATCCTATCTCAGACTGGAGCGAGGGAGGCTGTGCGCAATGCGACAGCAACTGTATCCTTAAATAAAACTTAAATACTTTAAACATTTTAACTTTTTTCACATGACAAAATGTCAACATAATATTTAGTAGGTACTATTTTTATGGAATTTTAAAATACCGTACAATAAATGCAAGTACATAATTTAATAAAAACTTACCGAACAAAAATGTTTTACTTCACAAAGGATCTTTGATTATAAGAAAGAAATTTAAGTATCTTATAATAATATGTATACAGGTACTTATATGGATTTAAATTATAAAATAGTTAATTCGCGGGAAATATTAAAAACTATTGATTGAAGTAGACCCAACACTAGGCTCCGCAAGGTCCAAAGAAAAACATGTTCGTGACATGCGCAAAACATTTCAATTCGCAGTTTTTCTGTTTTCAAAATGTTTCTTTGAAAAGATTAAAGTTGAAGGTCTTCTTTTGATGAATGTTTGAATTTTTTATTAGACGAGAGCCACCTTATTAGAACTGTGTTTTGTTCGAGGTACAAGGATGGTGTCATGAATATTTTTTTATTTATACAAGTAATTACATTGAAATGAAATTTTCTATAAAAGAAATAAAATGGCGTACAATTCAAATGGATCTTTTTATTTGTATTAGTAGGTACCTACTTCTTATTATACTCCGATAAATGGTGAAAATATTTATTTAAACAATATAACAAAATATATTTGAAAGGCATATTATTATATGCTATTATTAATTAGTTAATTACCTACTAGCGGCCCGCCTCGGCCGAAGGTAGACGAAGCGAGCAACTTTGCTTTTTAGAGGAAAGCAAAGTCGCTGATACCTACTCTAAAGATGTACAAAAAGCGTTATTCATTTGTACAAAGAAGCAATGCATTAGTCTACGCATTAGAAGGTGGTAAAATTAAAATAGACTGCAATTTAAAACTTTTAAGAACTCATCATTACAAGCTTGAATAATATTAATCTTGATATCCTCTGGAAAGAGTTCTTATGCTACGATTGTGCTATTTGTACATAATAATATCAAGACAAGAATAATAATATTATAATCTTTCAATCTTGTTTTTAATATTTCATTAAAATTAAAGAGACATACCTGAGCTCTTACTGCTGCTAAATGTAATTGAGTAGCTCTATAATCGTATTTCTTGATAGAAATCTCCTCCTGAAAAAGATTAAAATTACTTTTATTATAGCGCCACCTGTCGACATAATATTAAATTTCTATTTTTGCGCCACCTGTGGTTTTATGTATAAAACTAAAAGTTTTACATAAACGGCAACTATTAAAGGTTAACTATTGATTTTAGTTCCAGTACAATGAAATAGATGTCTATGAATTATTAAAATCTATATTAATTTTCTTTTGATAAAATTACCTATTGTATTTTTTTTTGTTCCAATCTTTGAGTGAGAACAACTTTAAAAAATATTTTTTATACAATAGGTGGCACCTGATATAAAAATTATCAAAGTACCTACATAGGTACTAAGATATTATAACTATTGTTGTTACAAACTTTATTATGCTTCAACTAGAAAAAATATAAATACCTATACTTATGTTTTTATCGTTTTGTATTGTTATATTTTAAAATACATAATAGGTATACTTATCACAATTGTATACTTTAAATCTTTTTATTAATAATCATTGACATAGAACTTTAATACAATATCTAATAATAAACATTGTTTTACAGTCGATGCTCGAAATATAAAACAAGCGATTTTCTAAAATAAGGAATCCGACTGCACTTTAATAAAGACGTATGTAAGTAAGCGTGCATTGCATATTAATCAAATGTCGCATCAATTATTAAAATCAGTTAAGACGTTGATTAGCTGTTGTGAATGGAATTAGGAACGGTCTTCGAACATATTACTTACCAAATATAATTAAAATACCATCAAACACATAACTAGTCTAGTAATAAAACTCTAAAATAATGTATTCGGTAAGACAAGCCACCTTACATATTATGTAGTAACTTATTTGCCAAGAGTAGACCTATTTAAATATTTAAAATCTTCATTAAGTATTCCTTTGCGAAATATTATTACCTCTAAGTACTAAAACTCTCATCTATAGCTTGACTCAAGTAAAACCAATCCTTCCAAACAAAAGAGTTAGGAATTAAGAAAATCTTCCGTTTCTTTATTCGGTTGCAGTAGTATGAGTAGCAGTGTCAATTCTAATTTCAAAATAATATCTACCTACAACTTCTTTGAAACTCAACTCATTGAATGCACTTACTTGAATTTCATTCACTTTGCTGTATATATTACTTTCAAGATTGCGGTTTTGAATACGCGCCAATGACTCCAAACTTTCCTGTGAAGTAATAGTTATTTACATGATTAGGTATCTAGTATTAATATTTAGAGAAAATTTTGGGATATTTATGTTTTTTCAAATAGCTGTTGTCAAATACGTCACTACAACGGTAAATCGTCAAACAAATCTTCTGTGTCGTAGGATGAATTTAAACTATATATTTATAAAATTTAAATATTCATGACACTTATAAAAAGTAACAAAACTATATAACTGTATTATACTTGTATTTTTGTTATGAATAAACTTAAACACTCAAAAAACACTTTTTGTGAAGTAGGTACTAGTTTGGAAAGCTAGACGCTTTCAGAATGACATAGGCTATACATATTGTATATGCCCACGTGGATGAATGTTAAAGCCAGTATTAGATACGTACGAAGAACAGTGGACTGAAATCATTTTATTATTTATATTATTACGCCTATTTCCCAAAGGGGTAGGCAGCGACCACAAACTGCCGCCTCCACGATCCCTACTCTTTCGCTTCATCCGCTTTCAAAAAATTCATCACACATGCTCGCCGATTTCGATTGCTTTGGACCTGCACTTTCTCAAGTTGGTACGTCCCGGATTTGGTCCAAAAAGACTAGCTACCAGCACCCTACTCATTCACACTCGTCCTATATATCATCATACTTGTTTGTCAAATCTCATATTTTATTCTCTCCAAATGCCCACACCATCTCAACATTCCTTTTCGTATATTTGTTACTACATCCACGCCTAGGCCATCACGTATCGCACTATTTCATAATTGCTTATTAATAATATAAAAATATAATTTCTAGATTAATTACTCTTAAAAAGATGCCAGGTGAAATGTTACAAAGGAGCTAATTTGAAGAAAGCATAAAGAGCGCGAATAATTTATGTATTTCATGAGAGATATGTCAGTTCTAAAAGCTACAAAGTTAATTACTTTTTTTAAGCTATTAAATTTAATTAGATTCATTGTTCTTAGTATTTTTATATAAATGGGAAATTATTCTAATTTAAAATACTTCATTCGATTTTTATCTCTAGGATAAAAAGTTTACCTATTGATAAGTACAAAACAATCATAGTTTTTTTATTAATTTTGTACATATATACTATATAAGTACTCTCAAACCATAGTAAAAAGTAGTTTGACCACTCACGAAACTACATTTAAGTTTGATTCCCGTCGGACTTGCGCCTACCGGAATAATGTGGTAGTCTTGTAGAGCATATTTAAAACTAACATTAAATTCTGCTCTTTATATGAAAATAAGGGCGATAATAGTTGATAATATTCTTTTAAGATTATAGAATTACATGATATGATACAGTTTTGACACTTTTATTTGTGGTTTTATGAAGATTAGAGATAAATGCCTACCCATCAACAATTCGCGCGAGAATTATGGGTATACTCTTAACAGATGGATTGATCTCGTAAAGATCTGCTGTTTGTTTAAAATAAGAAACAAAAAGCACGAGAAAAAAGGAATGCATTTTTCTTCTCGATGGTCCAACGAAATCAAGGAAGCAAAATGACAAGTTATTATGTAAAAAAAAAATTCAATTCTCAACATTGACGTGATATAGTAACGCGGAGCCATATAAATTAACTAGGAACACAGAAAGTGCGTAAGAAAGCCCCTAAATTCCGATGTGTCGCGTGACGATTTATTGATGTTTATTTTCGTGTTATCCAATATCGAAAGGCTTTAGTTCAAGGCAAATATTGTGATGTATCGGAAGAATTTTATAATACAGAATATTTTTTTCAAAACAAATAGGGAATGATCATTTTTATTACTGTGTCCAACGAACCGCAAATAAATATTTTCTTCGGGTTGAACCCAAAACCTCTGAGGCTACACGCATTGAAGCTCAGACGTAAATCACATAGCTACAACGGCAATTCTTTAAGCAAGATTAAAGTATTAAGAAATGTCTGTAACTTAGTTTTTTTAATTTCGGATTAACCAATTCTCTCAAAGGGATTGGCTCAATGATTTAAGCTGGCTTACCGTATTCACAGAAATACAAAACGCTTAAATAAGTATGAGTTACGCCTAAATTCTGTAATTAATGTATAATTACAAAATTTCGTCTACTTTTTTCTAAAATTTGATTCTTAATTGTGTTTTTAATGAAGAATTACAACAACTCAATGGTCCAACTTTTGTGACTTTTCGAATGTGTTGACGACACTCCTTAAAATAACGAAATAAGTCAGTAGACAAAATTCTGTAATTATGCTAATATCATTAATTATTTTTTTTTTTAAAAACACGGTTAATGATTAAATTTTCGCATTTATTATTAATTCTTTTGTTCTTCTCACATCATAATTATAATGCTTCTGTCATTCCGAGTTTACGTTAATACTTTAGCATTAAGATTCTCTACATAGTGGAATTTATTTGTAATCCTAACCTTATACTATATTATTAATGCGTAAGTAAGCTTTGTGTAGAAATATTTCCTATTATTATATGTGGAATATATTTTTTGGGAGAGGTTTTTGTGAACATTTCCATCTACTTGATTGATTTTGATGAAACTCGACAGTGTAATTAGTTTTAATGATGTTCTACGCTTTAAATATTACGTATAAATATTATTACTACTTAGGTTTTTTTCTCGATTTAGCCTGCATGACCATACCTTATCTACAATAAACCTACTTTATTTAGAAAGAGTCTAGCGTCTCATCAGTTACGTTTTTTTAAAATTGGTGCAGTAGTTTTTGAATTTATTTTTTACACAATAAAATCTCTTCTCTTTACAATGTGAGTATTAAAAAACTTTATTTAGAAAGAGTCTAGCGTCTCATCAGTTACGTTTTTTAAAATTGGTGCAGTAGTTTTTGAATTTATTTTTTACACAATAAAATCTCTTCTCTTTACAATGTGAGTATTAAAAAACTTTATTTAGAAAGAGTCTAGCGTCTCATCAGTTACGTTTTTTAAAATTGGTGCAGTAGTTTTTGAATTTATTTTTTACACAATAAAATCTCTTCTCTTTACAATTAGTATTAAAAAAAGAAAAACATACAATAACGATATTTAAAGTTAGAATTAAAAGTACAGGAGATATTATAATCAATATTATACGTCATTATCTCTCTCTTTTTCTATAATTACAAATACATACCTGCAGTTGCTTTATCTGCATCTCAAGATCAATAGCATCCTTCCTTAATTGCTCGTAGTTGAGTCTCGCCTGCCCTCCGCCCATTCGATCGAGTAACATCTCGCCTCTTAGCACAGGTGGCATAGTTTCCTGTAAGTAATTGGGAAGTCAAAAACTATTGCCCTATAATGTTATTATATAATAGCCATTTACGTGTTGTGACTGAAGATGTTTTCTGTTTCGACGATTGAAAAGCGATGTTAATGGGCGCTAGGCTCAAGGCGTCTTTACACAAAATTAAATTTCAAATACACAAAATAAATATTATAATTAATATCTTCAAAAACCTTTACGCATGAAAAGATTTCCATACAGTCATTGTTAACGGTTATCCCATATTTATTCGAATTGAAACGATTGTGTTGAAATTGAAATAAGAAGAGGATTTATTTGTTACTTTTTCAGTATAATATTTTACAAAAACTCTACGTTTTATCCCAAAATTCAGTAAAACAATTAGTCTATACAAGCTATAATACCCTTGTTTCTTTATAAATGTAAGATTCTTTATCCTCAAGATTACTTTTGAAAGCCGCTGTTCCAATTTTGACGAATTTCGCTAGACCGGTATTACACATCATAGAATAGCTTTTATCCTGCACAGATGTTTTAGCAAGCTTATATGGACGCTTGTTTTAATAATAATTTAGAGGAAATTAATTTAATTTGTTATCATATTGAAATGTTATTCTTGATTCAGCTTCCAAATAAGATTTGTTCGTAAAACTTCAAAGCGTCTCGTTTTGCATATTAATTTGACGTGATTTCTTGAGACAACAGCCGCCCGTTTTAAATGTTTCATCAACTAATGAGACACCCGGCTCCGTATTCTCGTACAAACATGTAACGATAACTCTGTTTATGTCACGTCAACAAATTTAAAGAAACAACATTTTTTGGTTTTCATTATGATATACTTGCATTAAAATCAATTTCTGTTAATAAATTCTATTGCGTATCGGTCAGATTTATTATAATATTTGCTTAAAGAGTAAAGCATTTCTACTGTCTTGTGCATACAACTCATTTTTGTACTAATGCCATTTTTGACGATTTTGCGTGTGTAAACTTTAAACAACGAAGTGAATAGTTTTAATATAAAAAAGTTCATGCCGCTACACATCACAAACTTCTAGTGGAGCATAGAGTTTCTGTCTACCCAAACGTAAACATTAGTTTGCCCGGAATTTAGACTCAGGAAGTCCGGCGCAACACACAGACGAATAAGCCACTTATCAAATATTATATCCATTATTTGCAGACGTTTGATATCTATTTTATTCAATGCAATGCAATTTCCACATGCAGGCTTACGTAAATTGAGATTTTAAGCTTCCCTTTCAAAGAGAGGGTGCCAATTCAGATAATAGGACTTTACTTCGTATCAAAGTTCTATAGATTAATAACTGATGAAATTTAAAGTGTGAGAATAAATACTGTAAACACAGTTTATAAGGTAACTCCATTATTTATGGAACCGTGCCCCCTTTTTATGAGATTAATAAACATGTACTAAGCTCAAAGTAAATTATATACGTAGATAAAAAATCTACCTGCAAAAGTATGTATATGAATTGTGTTTTTATTGTAAGTTGACTTTTCGTAGGATAAAGTCCTGGTACGATACATTAAGCAAACAAAGTTTGTAAATAACGTGTTTAAGCCCTCACAAAAAATGTCTTGCTAAAAAAGAATTGTTATTGCAAGCGCAATTCTAAACAAGTTATATACTAATCAATGTTGCACAACGTTTTCAAGTGGTTTTAGAAACTTATCGAAGCTAGGATATCATACAGGAATGCCGAATAACACCCTCATAGTCACACAGATCGCCCAAGACGATATCTTTTATAAATATTGGCTCTTTTACTTAATATATTTTTGTTTGTACAGATTTAAGTAAGTTTAGGTTTAAATTTATTATATTTGATTTTAAACTATTTGTTAGGGAATCGTGTAGCCTCAAATACACGCTGCTACAATGTGTATATATTTTTGTCTGCAAAACTATCATTGCCTACTAAAATTAAAAACATGAATCTCTGTCGATATATAATATAACTGAATATATGACGGCTTGTTTCTTTTAAAAAAGTCTCGTCATAAGGATGCTTATCCATGGATGTAGTAGACATAACACTTCATAATAGTTCTTGGTTGCACACGAAGGCACGATCAAGAGTGTGTAACCAGCCAGCTTTAGCCCGTATTTATACCCTAAACTCGGCGATAAACAAGTTATAACAACAATTAAACGTTTTTAAATGTTATAACCGATTAATGATTTTAAATGAAAACCCAACTGATCCCAACCGAAGATCTGCAACATAGTTGCGCCGATATATAATTATTAGTTAAAAAGGAAATATTACCGCTGGCACATCGATCGGTGGGTCATCTGGTTCTGGTGGATATGGAGGCAGGAATGCCCTCTTTGGAGTCCTCATGGGTGGCTGATTGTTAAGCAGCGTGCGTGCAAGATGTGCTAAATCAGCTGTACTTGATACCGCTCGTGCTTGAGCGCACAGTGATTCGTATCGTCTTAGCTGATGATTACACTGAAAGAAAATTATGAATATGATAGGCTGATAGTATAAAATATACCAACCACCAGTTCCATATACTTTATTTATGCATCTTACTGATAACTCTTATTTTTTAGTTTTCCCGAAAACCTGGTATTTTAAGAGCTATTGTGTTATACGAACACGTAACTCTTAATAATAGTTAATTTTTAGTTAGAGATTTTTCTTAAAAGTTTCCTTAGAAATATTTTGTGAAGGGATTTATAGATTTAAAGTTTTGTACTGACTATATATTTAACCTTAAAATGGTCTTAAAATAAAAATAATAATTTGTTTTATTGCCTTCTTACCCTTAGGCTAATTGGTATAGGATTCATTTAATCTAATAAGACGTAGTAATTTATATTTCAGGTATAAATAACAAATAAGCATTTCTGTCTTTGACGGTGATCGTTTACGAATTTAAATAACAGTAGGTAACTTCAAAGGTAGGGTAGAATATAATTATTAATTTACTAGCCAAAGATATAATTCAGAGAACTAAACATGAAGCGGTCTGCACTCGACAATTTAATTAACTACCACATGAAATTGCTTGAAAATCTTCTGATGTAGAATATGAGGGAATAAGATTTACTTTCAGTACCTATTAATATGTATACATAAAATGATTTCCAAAAATATCTTAAATAATAACGTGAGGCGTGCGGCATAATACGTGGGTATACACATATGATGTCAGTGGTTCTGGGTTCAAATTCTGGGGGAAACAAATGTTTTGTTTAGATAGGCACAGAAGTTCATTTACTTGCTTGATGATAAAAATCAGTGAAAAAGACGCAACGTATGCAATTTCATTTCACACACATATTTTGACGTTAAGCCGCAACATTTCAAATGATTATATTGGAAACGTAGTTCATTCGCAATGATAAGTTTTTCATTTACTAAGGAGTAAACGGGAGTACACAATTTAATATTTAAAGCCAAAGCTAAAGTACCTTTTCCGAGATTATTTCGCCGTCCTGACAAATAGCATCGCTGACTGCTGTCGTTACGTCCGTTAAAATTTCCTCCAATTCCTGTAATAAATTAAGCAATAAATCACTCTGTAAGAGTAAATAAAACTGATATATTTTTATGCAAATCAGGTAATAAAAGATCTCGGATGCTATCACAATATTGAAACTAGGTATTTCTTTACGCATTTAGTTTTTATAACAAGAAATATAGTTGATCGGGATAAGTAATTAGTACATTAATATTTATGATAAGAGTTGTAGATTAATATTATATTAGAGACTAATTATTAGGCTAGCCTCACACTGATATGCAATACCATACCATACCATATTGTATACCATAAAATTCGACGTAATAAGCTTATGAACTATTTTCTAAACAATTTTTATTAATTTGTTTGGGTTTATTAATTTACATTTTCAATACTCGATCTTGAGACGGCTCTACGTAGCTTTCGAATCCATGAACGTCAGTTTTAATTAAAGCTTTTCATCTCGTGAAATTCGAGCTGGATTTATAACTACGTAATTAATTTCTACCAGATTTTGATATTCAAATATTTATTTTTATTATCAATCATTTAACTCAGTTAATAGAAAACTTATAAGTAGTAGATGTGTAACATAGCAAAAAAAAGAAAGTTTTTAATAGACAAAGGTAAGTAATAATACTCATTCACATTCAGCAATAATGTTTTTGTACACGCTTAAATTTGGTTTCAGGGCAACCTTAAACTTTGTGTTGCCAACCTCATGCTCAGAAGAATTAGTGGAAAGATAAGACTTAGCAATAAAATTGAGAATATATTTTGAAATTTAAAGTGTAAACAATAAAGAAACAACAATGATAAAAAAAAAACCTAAAGATCTATTTAAAATTGTTTTTATTGATACCACTGACTAAACAAAGTTAATCCCAAAATTGGTCAACCGATAGATTTGCGGTTTTCACTAATTGCAAGGTATGTTATATTTCAATCGTTTAGTGTCGCGGATAAAGTCATAAGCATGGCTAGTAAATGTCTATATAGGTACCTGTAATATAGTAGGCAGTGTGTGGTTATGATATTGTTCAATCATTGCATTAGTGGCTGTCAGCTGTTGCACGTAGTTGTTATGTGAATCGTAATACGTCGCGAGGTTAACGGGACTCGAATTATCACAATAGTTCAGGAAGGCTGTTCTATACTCCTGTCGACTCTGAAAAAAAATATATAATTAAAAAAAAAACTACTTCAAATCTAAATCCATACTAATATTATAAATTCGAAAGTTACTCTGTCTGTATGTCTGTCTGCTACGCTTTGACGCCTACCCACAGAACCGATTTTAATGAAATTTGGAACAAACATAGATAATAAGTTGAGAAAGGATATAGGGTACCACCAATAAAAATGGCTCTTAATGCCTTTACTATCAGAAGCGAGCAGGTCGTCTTCAAACAAGAGATAAGAACTATTCTAATATCCAGTCACTTTTACTATAAGTACTTGACGTAAAAAATAAAACTCCTATGAGAAGTCGAATCATTTTCAATAATAAAAATGTAATATGAAGAAGTACAGACTAGTAACTCATAGCTGGAAATTGAGACTACATTTTACAGTTACGATTACAAATCAATGCGAAATCACTTTGCAAGTGGATTGCTCTACTATCAATTAATCTATGTTAATTTCTAACAATACGATAAACCAATCAATTTAAGCTTTATTCAAATCTGACGGCATGGTTTGTGCGCACATAATGAAGTGGTCCCATAAAAACGTTTTGCTGTCAGTTTTACATTTAGGAATAGACATATTGAAAATATAAATATAACAATAATTTTTTAACATTTAAATTAGTAATTTGGAGATACAAACAGAACATCGCTTTATTATACAACGTTATGTCCATGACTTCGCCGTGTAGAGAATTTTAAATGAATTAAACTTTTTTGACAGTAAGTGTCCACGTCGGTAAGGTTTTCAGTTCTCTATAAACAATAAAAAATTCAATGGAGTTAATCATTTTCCTAAATATTCAATAACATGTGGCTTATACAAGCGAAAGCCACTGGGAATCACTATTTCCATTAACAAATTAATCAACATTGCGCGTAATGGTTATTGGTTATTCAATGAATGTTGAAATTAATATATTACTCACTAACCGCTAGACAATATTACTTTCAATAATATTTTATTTTATTTCATACGAGCTGTTGGCCGGCATTTAGTTCGCATGGAAATGGTCCTTCAGAAGCCGAATGTAAAGATTGGCATCGCACATTCTGTATTATATAATATTTATGTATAGGTGCAGATATATGATGCGTGGAGTTTACGAGTTCAATTCCCAGAGAAATAAAAAACATACCGCATTAACGTTGATTATCAACTTCCTTAAAGAGAAAATGAAAAAGCGTTGAAATGTCTTCTCTCCTCAATGGCCCCTCTGTTAAAGGGTCACAAAATCTCTACATCGGAAATTGAGTGAGCAACCAAATCCAATTTTCTTGTTTCCGCCACGGTAGAATACGTATCAAATGCCACGTGACAAAATTCAAAGAATTCTCATTTGCCTGATTATCGTACTTCGGTTTGGATAAAGTTATTTTTATTTATAACCTTATTATGGTAATATAATTATATAAAAGTCTAACTCATAGATGCAACTTTATATCTATTTTTCAAATGTGCAATGTTAATTTATGACTCGTTTGTTTTGGTTCGGTTTAAGTTGCACCGTCTATCAAGACCAAATAGATCCGTAAACGCAATGAGTAGGCAACGCAATACATCTCGTACTACATGTGTGTAACAGTTAGTTTAGTATTTAGAATACTAAAGATTATCAATTCTAATAAAATAAACTTAAATGTAAATTGCCAGGGCATATTATGAGGGGAATTTTCACTACTGGGTAAAAGCCTCTTCTAAACTTTTTGCTTGATGAGGCAAAAGAGGCATATAGTTAGTAAGTTTCTTGTTAATGTTAAGGTGGTGATAGACTTGAGCGTTCACTTGTAATAGAATATCGAGCATTCACCGTTTTTATATTTGTCGAACTGAACAACGAGGCAAGCATAGAGCCAATTGCTATGAACATTTTTATGAGCATTCTAGTGAACGCTCTAGTCAATGCATGTCAAAAAATATTCTTCACGAAGATGTCAGACTTGACGTCGCAGAGCGGCAGGGTGCAAAACGATGACCGAAGCTTGGCTCGGTAAAAAGCTCGAAGCAATGCTCGCTAGAATGCTCGCCAGAACGCTCGATAGAATTCTCGTTAAAATGTTCTCGTATTTTCTGTGATGTAACATTCCCACAAATGCTCATTACAAGTGAATGCTCAAGTTTATCAGCACCTTTATAGTATGTTACGTATGTATAATTAAGATAAGATTAATTTGAGCGGTATCGTATTTTTTAGTCTTAATTGGATCATTATTCTTTACTCCAGACTGGTGAATAATTAATTTGATGGATCAGCGTATTTCCTCATATATATTAATTATGAAAGACTACATTTATCAATTTAATGTAAATTCATGTAGAGCTGCAAATTAATGTAAAATTATTAAACTTTGCCTGTATCTTAAACTCCCATAATATGATTTTCGAATAGCAAAGAATTAAGCATAAAGTTTGTACTATTTTTTGAATAAATTCGATAAAAAGACATAGACGGATGTACATGTTTGTTATCTCGAACGCAAAAATGACTGAGTTTCTTAAATGTTCTTCTCAAACAATGTAAATGAAATTATAACATAAGGAAATTTTAATTTAACGAAACGACACAGAAATCTGCTTGTGTCATGGATATGAAGAAAATGATCAGAGAAATAGGAATAAAAATGTATGCTCACTATGCTGACTTAATGTGTTGCGTGTCATCTTTGTAAAGAATAAAGGCAATTATGCAGACAAAGTCATGGGAATCAACATGTAGTATAAATATCAAACTTAGAAGCAATTACTTAGCTGAAAGCTAGTCTGTGGTTTGAAAATATCTAGAAAATATAAGAGAAACCTTCACAGGTAAAATTGTAAAGGATTCCTATTTCTATTTCACAAAAGAAACCACGATTTACTTGACTACTGTGAAAACTATGTATAAATAAATTCATCTTGTTACAATGTTGTGATTTTGTAGCGAAATATTTTTGTGTAGTTATAATATTGTCCTTTTATCAAACGAAAGTATGTACCTACAGAATCTATCTTTTTATCTTTTACGGTTTGTTATAAAGACCTGATGTAATGAATACTAGTAGATGTATGAAACTTTATATAAAAAATTCTTAATAAATTTTAATTAATTTATATAAGCTGTGGAGTATTAATACAATACCGTCTACTCAATTGATCACGTATCTGGATTCGATTCCCTTGTATTTTAATTTCCTGTAAAAATTAAACTGACGGAGCAACGTACCCAATTTTATGTCAGATGTGGATAAAAGTTTTTTTTACATGAATTAAAAATACTATATACTTTTAAAAAGTTGTTTATGTATACATTTTTTTATATGTATAAATTAAAAATCTACATGCCGTATTTTTAAACGTCTTACAAAGAAGTAACAAACAATTTTTTCATTCGCCTTCAAATGTCGAATTAAATTTGAAAGTAGCCGAAACATTCCGTTAATAAAATTACATTTAATAACGATTAGAATTTACAGGGTGATTTTAATATTCAAGTTCTTATTATACACCACGGTAGCAAAGTATTGCCGCTTATGGTTATTTTTTTACTTTATTTTTATTAAAAGAAACATATACTATATATTATAAACATAAATAAACCCGCTGGGATTTCTACAAATGTAATAAATGAGTCTCTAGAAGCAAGCTATATATTTAATATAATCAATGCAAAATCTATGACAACATTAAAATTTTAATTTTGGCGTAAGTTTTACCTTATTAAGTTGGTCATCAGCCTTTCCTAGAATAACTTCGCAGCCCTCACGATGCGCGAACAGCTTCCTGGCTTGAACCTTCATGTGAAAGGTCTTTTCAATAAGAGGCACAGCTACCGATCTCTCAAGGGAAGACGATGCGTTGTTAAATCCAACGACATCAGCTTCCACTTCTTGAAGAAATGTCTCCCACGTATGGAATAACGATGATGGACAAGAAGCTCTGAAATCAAAAATTACATTAGTTTTAACAGATTTGTCAATGTAGATATTGAGGACTATATTTTGAGACAATTCTATAACTATAAAAATAAAAATTCATCAAGATTACTTTTTATTAATTCTTAGTCAGATATAGATGTTTATAAATGTAAAAACTTTTTGGTCTCAAGTTTTATGGCGGCTGTGAACAAAGACTACGTTGTTTATATTATTAATTAATGAAGGATAAACGAGACTCTCAAGAAGAAATCAGCGATGTTTTTCTTAAGACGATTAAAAATATTGGCAAAAGTATTAAATAAGATTCAACAAATGTCAGATACCTCCAGGTATGTGGGAGGACTTACAACAGGACTCTTTTTGTCTATAACAATCATGTTACGACAAATTGGGTCTTGGGTCAGTATCAACTGACCTAAGGCCAATTTTCCGTAACACAGTCATAACTACTTCTTTTGTTTATTTTTATTTCTTTTTCCTTTTAATTTATTTTTAAACACAACACAAAACTAATGAAACACAGTATTTTGTTCATTTTGTATTATATTATAATCGTGTATTGTTGTAAAATAAACGTTACTTTATTATAAATTTATACACTTCAGGCACATTTATTTATGAATGAAATTCCAATTAGAGTCGAGAAACATTTCAACAAGACACCGTTGACTGATAAGTGTTTTGAAAACACTGTTTTGGCATAAATAAATTTATTTGAAGTGAGTCAATGAGGATTTGAGAGAAATTTGCAAAACTTTCAACTTCAACAAGGAAATTTAATAATTCTGAATTTCATGGTTCATTACACAGTGCGTCTAATGTATGCTAGATTTTGTACATTTATATATGCTAAATTTTTTACTTATATAGTTTTCAGGTTTAAGAAAACAGACATCAAAAAATGAAAATCTCTTTGAACCAACATAATATAGTGAAAAAGTGATCATACTTAATAGGAATATAGATGATTATACTTGAAAGACACTTTCAAACCGAACTGTAGGTATTATTGTGTCCCCGGTAATCGAACCCAGGACCTTCGCGACGCACTTTGGAGTATTATAGAGCATGGATTAGTCAAAATTGTGTATTCAAAATAAAGTTTATACTCGTAAAGCCACACTTCAAATGTTAAACATAAGTTAGTTAATACAGAATAATACTTAAATGCAAAAATTGTTCGTTTAATTTATTACGTATTATAAATTACGAATAGTTAGAGGAAATATTAAATATAAGATTCATAAAGAGACTATAAACTAAATTCAAAGTGCTCCAAAAAGGAATAAATTAAATAGGAGTCGACGCCTTAATGATAAATATTATCATCTCATGATTTTTTGACAAAATTTGCCACCGACCTTCAAATATTTGGATAACTAAAGAGAAATAATAATCCTTATTATTTCTCCTAAATTAAAATTATGACTTTAGTAATTTTTAAATAACAACGTTCAACTAAGATATTCATGATTTATATTTGAACTTATAATGGAAATATAAAGCTTTTAACTTTCAAATATTGACTTAGCCTTTTTCATATGTCGGAATAAAACAATTGAAAGAGAGATACAGTGGATTGATGCTACGAAAGCTTTATTTACATATTTTTATTAGGATCGCTGTGGAATATATCTATATTTTTTAATAAATTGAACTATGGGCCTCAAACAAACCTTGTAGGTTAGTTAAACTGTTTTGTATCGACATTGGCTAGACTGATTCAAAGCATTAATTGTATAAATTTATTAATAAAAATTAGTATAAATTAATTTTAACTTTTCAAATATATTATATAAATCCATTAAACCAATATTTTTATCGAACAAGACCTATCGAAAAAATACAAATCGAAATATTCAAATAACTTCGCTTTACATTTGAATTAAGCTCATTTAAACTTTCTTCGTCGCTGACTTACAAAACGATTTTAATATTCGTACTTGAATACTTTACCAATAATTGTCAATTAGCCAAAACTTATTAGTTTTTAAATTAACTCCAGTATTACTTTAATTAACTTTGAGCATTGTTGAAGTATTCATAAGTGCCTTAGCCTGGAAATAACTCAATACCTTCTGGACACTAGAAGTTTTTTTAAGTTGGTATAATTTAACAAAACAATGTATTATTGATGCTTAATAATAAATTTAAAATTTATATTATAATTTCGCATAGTATTTAATATATTTTACTTGGTATGGAACATGTGTCGATACCACCGTTTCATCCCATATTCCCGGAACCACGCTTAATCCTGGTGTAGCGGCTTCTGCAGCGTAACAGGCCAAGTGTCGCAAATATTCAACCCTAGGACCAGGTTATCAGTTTGCTGCATTTGGTGTGGAAACGCTTGGGCCGTGGGGTCCTGGTGCTTTGTCCCATTTTGGGGAATTATCAAAGCGACTGGTGACACTTCTGGTGACAAGAAGGCTGGATCGTATTTCGCGCAGAGAATTAGCATTGCTATTAATTGTAGAAACGCCACCAGCCTGCTTGGCACCTTGCCCAGTGGCAATGACTTGGAGCTAGTTTTTTATTTGTAAATGTATATTATATTTTCTATCGATAGCTTAATATTATTGTAAAATTTAATTGATTCACTGTTTATGTGCATTATTTTCGTTTTTTTATTATCCAATTCTTATTTCTACTATAAATACTTTTATATGTTTCAGTAACTATGTATCGATCTATATACTAAGTTAAAAGGTTCATCTTGTACTATACCAAATTTCAAAGTGATAAATATACGAGCCCATGTCCCGCCTCTAGCTTCGCAGGAGTTTGTTGTTTATTGTTATTTCACGAACTCCCCGTAGGCTCGTTTCTTATTACCTACATATTCGACCATCATTGCCATTTTTCAATTTACAATAGTATCGATCGCAAAAACTCCCACTCTATCTATTGTTGAAAATCACATGAAAAACCGTTCTTAAGATGTTAATATTAATGCTAACATATAGATATCACGGTGAAGGACTTTCTTATATATTTTTGATGAAACGTTTGAATTTATATCACATTAACCTTTGAAATTATATCAAACTTATACGAAATAGAGGCACAAGGTTACGAACGCTACGCTTACGCTATTGTTAGTTGTAAAGCTAGCTTACCGAGTAAGCTTAACAAATACTTGTAATATGATATCCCCGTATAAATGGGCTAAGGTTTCTGAAGATGACAAAAACAAATATACATGATACATCAATCTTTAATCCTATCCTCTATAAATGACGTATACCTAAACATTGTTTTGTATAATCTATCGTCGTGTAAAGCATTTATTTTTAAACGAGTGGGAAGATTTATCTTTAGATTTGTTGCATAAAGTGTTATTTTTAAACGCTTTTAAAATAAATATAGCATTTCAACTTACATCATATTCTATTTACATATTTATATTTATATAATATACTTTTAAAAGAAAAAATAAGTTATATTTGTCACTCGTGACTAGACGAATCGCACGCGAAACATGGAAAAAAGGATTTAATAACTTAAATAATTTAAAAATGTGACAAAAAAATGCGATTTCATCCGATTAAACAATTTTTTAACCCTCGATTTAAAAAAAGGGTATTTTTGTATGTTATTACATAATTTATTACTAGTCATGTTCTTAATTTATATTGTCCACATACAAGAAATTATCAACCATTAAAGCTGAATGAATCTGCGGGCAATTTCCTAAGAAGGCAATTTAGTTCCTTCAATGGTTCCAAAGCTCGAGGCGGTTGAAAAGCGATTAGTTTCTGATGCCTACGGTCAAATCGCTCTACATTGCCCCAAACTACTACCCAGTCAACGAGATTGATGGAACTAACAGGATGCTAATTATTTGAAACTAGCTGAATCTTGCTATACTTTGTGAATATGTAATAAAACATGCATTAATGATAAATATACAACATATAGATATTGACATACTAAATATTTAACATATAAAATTACATAGTCATTAAAGAAATGTATTATTTAAATATTTAGAGATATAAAATAAAGCGTATTTATCGGGTGCGGGTATCTTATATACTCGCTGCGTTATTGTATTGTATTGCTAAACTTGTGTTTGCCAATAACTGCTTTTACCTAAACACAATAATATATGAATATACAGCATACGAGTAAATAATTATTAGTAAACAATGTATTACGCCTAAAGTATTTCATACATAATATAGATGATAATAGAAATTTTTATTTATCAATTTATTATAATTAGGTATACCTATATATATAAAAGAATGAAAAATGGGCGAGATAATTCGTGGAGTTATTTTGAGTTTATCTGTACGCATAATACGAAAAACTGTTCGAAGTTTGATAAATTTTCGGCAGTTATTTAGTGGTAGGCGTAAAAGTGTGAGTCAAGGTTCTATTTTAAATAGCAACAAACATTTTTAATAAACAAGAAACTAATTTCCTTTATACACTGTCAAATACTAATATAAACCTACCGACGCGCATAGGTGAAACTTTTTAGGTCGACCCCAATTAACATATAAATGAAGTTTTAGTTGAAAAACCTTTGGTATATTGGTTATTAAAGCAAATGAATGCAACCACATTTAGTATGTTAAGGCATTCCTATAGTAACAAACTCCATTTTTGAAAATTTAAATAGACTGTCTAGTTTATACAATGAGACAACTGCCTTACATACTTATATCTTCAAATCATTACTACTGCCTTATTTTATACATACATATATTCATCTTCAAATTATTAGATAGTCTTTTACTTTAGATAGAATATATCATAATATATTTGAAAATATGGATTCTAGCTTTTCACTTTACAGAATATTAATTTAAGATTTATAGCGAATTATGTTTAAACTTACTCGCGTGGTTCAAAGTTCTTAGACAATAAGTCTTGTGCCTTAATATATTTCATTTATCTAATGTATCAAAATTAATTCGTGGTCGTTACATGGCTAGACTTTAAAGCAATTCTAGAGAATAACTTAGTTCAAATAAATGAAACATACATTTAATACAACTTTAACAGATTTACTCGCGTGTAATTTCTAAAATTTTACACTGTAAAATACACAAATAAAAGTTTTGGTATAATATTAAATTCACAATTTTTAAGTAAATCGCTTGAAAACTATATATTCAATTAACATAGACGTAGCCACGATATCTAATAGTATTTAGTAAAGTGATAAATAAAATATGACTGTTTGAAGTTTATTGTTATTATCACTTTGAATCATTATGGTAAAATAGTTATTGCCATATTACCAATGATTATGCGTAATCAATTATTGAGACATGTGAGGTAAACAAATTTCTGTGCAGATCATTTTCTTTACAAATAGGTGGTGATCAGCTGTCTGTGCCTACTCAACTGAAACGTTTTATTTTTAGGAGCTCTTGCGCAAAACACAGACTTGAGAATTAGCAAATCAAGGTCAGTCTTAGTTTTTGAGCCTTTTAAATGACAACAAATCCCTAATTGTCAAATGAATAAAGTTCTATGATGACTGATTTTTAAGCTATATCAGATATATTATGATATAGGGATGATGATGGAATTGAACATGGAGTTATAGCAATAAATCACGAGAGTGTCACTTAAGAGAAAATCTTTTCTAATACAGCAGCTGTTGCGACAACTTTCATCATATACATATGAGCCTCTAAGGTTTCACCCATCTACAGTAGATATCATCTACCCAAATATTATAAAGAGGCAATATATTTTGATGTATGCTTATAACGCTAAACTGCATCTTTTGAAATATGGTTATGTTTCCATTCACTTTTAGTGAAATCGCGACTACTTGGGCCTTATTACAAAACATGGACTAAAAATGTTTCAGTATTGGTTGCTATGATACACGTCTTACGTTCATACCAAAATGAAGTTTTTCTCTGGTAACAAACCCGGCCTATCTTTAAACCATATTTGTTACACAAGTAATATTAAACACAAACATATTATATTATTTACTAATTAGAATATCTGAATTACAAAAGTAACAAAAAAAGAAACTGCATTTAGGAGCTACGATCCCACAGACAAACAAACAGACTAACAAATGGTGTCGGGCTTTCGTTTTTATAAGATACTAGACCCGGCAAACGTTATTTTGCCATGTTAATTTTTGGGGTGGGCTACCCTTATCACTTAGGGGTATGAAAAATAGATAGTAGCCGATTCTCAGACCTACTGAATATGCATATAAAATTTGGTAAAAATCAGTAAAGCTGTTTCGGAGGAGTAAGGTAACTAACATTGTGACACGAGAATTTTATATATAAAATGATCAAACGGGCAGAAGCGGTCCGCCCGTGGACACCCTCAAGGCTCGTTGGTCTACGGCCCTTTAAAAAGAGGTTGGTTCTTCTTGAAGGTCCCTAAGTCGTAAAAGTTGTGTTCTCTTTTGTTATGCCTAGATACTCATCGAGAAAATAAAATTCAATGATGTGTGATCAGTTTAATTATATGCGAATAAAATCGCGAATATCATAGATAAAATTGTTCATTATGCTATTAAAAAACTATCTAAACTATTATAAAACAATATAGGAAGCTAATAAGAAACTAGTAATAAGATGTCGTCCCAAGGATTGGCTTTTGTCCAGATTATTTCTGGGTACGTCGGAATGGCAAAGCGATAATTGAAATGTTTACGTAGACCTAATTTGTATTCACGCGCTTGACATATTCACTCGCATACTCGGAATGTACTCGGTTGTATCAAGTGTAGTGTGAATAGTAAGGATTACAGCTCGATACTGTATCACACACACATAGCTAGACTGACGGACGATAGATGGACAAAAAGAGTAACATCATGGGAAGGCCCACGGGAAAACGCCTGAGAGGAAGACCGCTTACGAGATGGACAGACGACATCATTAAAACGGCAAGCCCGAGCTGGATGCAGACAGCACAAGATAGAGATATCTGGGCTTCTTTGGAGGAGGCCTTCACCCGAAGAGGGGTTCTTGTAGATTAAGTATTATTCATTTAAACAAACTAAACAGAAAGCTCTGTTATTATTATTTTTTGCAAGAAATAAAAAGGCTTTTTATTTTTATTTATTTATTTACTGTATCACAAAACCAGCTTGTAGCTAGTAATGTTTAATTTTTAATTATAGAAACAAATTTTGAGTAGGTGTCGAAGTATCAACGTTTGGTAATTTTATAGAACTTTCGTGGTAATGAATACTGCTGCACTGTTACTTACAATTTTTAAAAACTCAGTAGATACCGAATAGCAGGGTATTGTTGCAACAACGACACGAATGCAAATCACTATCTTAACAACTTGATAAATATGCTGCAATCATCATTTACTAGTCCCTGGAAGTAGGCCTTCCAGTGTGTATAGAGTGTGTAGTGTAATCCACATGTTGCTATTCTGGGCCACTTCCTACAAGGTGAACACTAAGATTTGTAAATGCCCACTTAAATTATATAGAATTAAAAAAAACAATATAATGAGCTTTACCTTAAACATAATATTCACATTAACTTTATTTTTAAACATGTGATATTTTCCCTTCAATATATGTCGGACAATGGTTAGATGTCGGGATGTTCTTTTAATTACTTCAGGGTTGATGAAAACCAAACACAGCTGATAAAATCGACATGATTTTAAATAAGTTCCGCATATAATTTTATCAGTATGTTTAAATAATGTTTTTAAACAAAATTGTTTCAACGGATTAAGCGCGTATTTTATCACAATTTTACAATTAATACTAAATTTTTGCAACGTTTTTCCTGCTTTACAGCCTGCTTAGTCATGGGCAATCAATTAAATATTTAATAAAAGATATTCTTAAATACTTTTTTATCATTTTAGCTTATTTCCACCAAGTTATACCTACATACATTCATTAGCAGAGCGCCCCAACTTCACAGGCATTGCTATAGTTATGTGGAATAATTTTATTTATACCATACAATGTAATAAATATATTGTGCATGAAATGTTTAATTATCTAATTATATATCCGTCTAAGTCACTTTCCAATTACCACATTATGTGACCATTGTATATAAGTTTTATAAGCTATACTTTTTCTAGAACTAGAAGAGAAAAAAAAATCATAATATGTCCTCATCTGATTTTGATACATGATACGAAATTAGATTCGTATTTATGGTAATGCTACTATATATAAAAGGATACTTTTTTTAGAAATGCACATATAAATAAAAAGACGTATTAAACAAGGGCATACAAATGTTACGTTGTTCTTTGAAAGGCAGCGTCAAATATATAAATAAAAAGACGTAAATAGTTTACTGATAAAGGTTCACATTTTATTGAGTATTATGCAAATAAAACTAGGTCGCCGAAAGTTCAGACATTGCTTTAGAAACTGGGCCAATATACTAAAAACTATTCAACGTATCATAAATATTTTTAATGGCAACAAGACAGAAAACTAAATTGTTTAATACTTAAAGTATATATATTATGTATAATAAGCAAGTGCACGCACATTGTGATTTATCGCACGAATTTAGTTTTTTTTTTTTATAGAATAGGAGGCAAACGGGCTCACTTACGAGAAGCGATCCGCCGCCCATGGACACCCTTAACGCCTGTTGGGCCACGGGTGCGTTGCCGACCTTTAAAATAGAGGTAAGCTCTTTTCTTGAAGGTTCCCAAGTCGTTATGGTTCGGAAATACATCGGAAGGCAGCTCGTTCCACAGAGTGGTGGCGCGCGGCAAAAAATGCCTTAGAAAACGTTCAGTTGTGGACTGATGAACATCAAGGTGGTACGGATGAAATTTCGCATTCCGCTTCGACGTTCGATGATGAATCTCAGCTGCTCGTATTAAGCTGAACAACTCCTCTGAACATTCCCCATGATAAATACGATAGAAGATGCAGAGGGAGCCTATAGCACTACGTAACGCCAAAGGATCGAACCGATCAGAAAGGAATTGGTCGTCAATGATTCGAGCCGCTCTCCGCTGGATGCGGCCAAGAAGAACAATCTGATATTTGGGAGCTCCCGCCCAAAGGTGAGAGCAGTACTCCATATGGGGCCGAATTTGCGCTTTATAGAGTTGCAAGCGATTTCCCGGCGTAAAGTACCGCTTCGCCCTATTGAGTACTCCAAGCTTAATATATCCTGAAAACTATTGATCGTATAATTTCAAAACAAAGGAGCCACTTCGACACCTTACCCAATCGTTTGACACCTCATTAATCAAAATTGGTCTATGGACGGCGACGAAGGAGTCGAAAAAAGGAAAAAAAAGCAAAAAAATACACGTCAAATGGATAACCTTCCTTTTTGTTTTTTTAAGTTCGGTTAAAAAGCAAATGAATTTATGTTTTTATGAAGTTAATAATAGTTTAAATAGATGATATTAGGTAAATTGCTTAGTAATGCTATTACTTAACTGCTAACCTGAGCCAAATTATACGATCACAATTTGTTTCAATTAATATTCGAATTCCATTAATGTTCACAACAAATGGGTTTTTAATATTTTCACCGATTTATAAATGTAACATCGAAAATATTTGAGCGTAACACGAAAATTCTATATTTTCGCGTTGATTGCTTTTCCAAATAGCGTATATAAAAAATGAAAATGACAGGGTTGAAGTAAAATATTAATTTTAATATGATTTTAATCATTATAATATACGCGTCATTTTGCCTTTTTTTATCTTTTATAAATGTAACCTTAAAATTATTTAGGGTAACGATTACTTAGATTTATTATTAAATATTCTGAATAAAAATGCAAGATGTTGAAAATATGAGTATTAATCTATTCAAAGATGATAGTTGATATTCGTTCCGGCTTATCTATATAGAATTTAAGATAAGCCAGAACGTTTCACGTAAATTGTTATGGTGTATTCACAAATATATATATATATATATATATATATAATCGAAAGTGTAAAAGCTTATGGTACAGTCATGTGGACAACTGTTAACATTCAATTATTGCCTATAATTTGATACTGTCTATAAGGGACGTAACGTGAGAGTATATGTACTTTCGAATTTATAATAATTTAGGATAACAAGAAATAATACTCTAGTATAATAATGTTATAAGTACTCACTTATAGCATATAAGTGTATCCGACCCTATAAAGACCTGAAATATTATAAATGATATCGGAAGTTCCACATATCTGATACGATATTCAGATTGCGTAAAATATTTCTATTACAAAGTATTTCTCCCGATCAGAAAATACATTTTACACACAGTACCTAGTTAAAATTCTAGTAGAACACAAAGGAACATGATATAAGTAAAAGGAATTGAAATTTTAATAAGCCCAAGGCTACCAGTAACTTTAAAACTTAATTTAGTTTCTATTGAGTAAGTTAAAATGAAGATCAATAAGTCGCCGTGTTCGCGTTAAAACAAGTACATACGGCCTAATAGTATTGCCGTGTGTTGTAAAATTTTTAATGTTATGTTTTAAGTTGAATGACCGTTGTCAGGTTTTGTATTGATTAGGAAAAACAGTAAAGGACATAGTTAAAAACTACCGGTTATACATTTTTATGCATATAATGAGTAATTTTTGTGGTTAAGAAATCAGCTGCTTGTTAGTTTCTAGATAGTCTAGACATTTTTCAAATTAAACAAACGAACATTCAGACATACATAAAAAGGATTTTTATTTTTTCCTGGAATATATTTTACAAACCTCAATGGACTGAATATTTTGCATAAATAAGTATCAAATTATATTGAAAGCATATACTTAAGTATACACGCTACCATTACCTTGTCAATTCAAAAATTCAATATTGACAGTTGAAAGCAATTTATGTAATGGAAATTTGGTTACTTTATAGACTCCCCAACATTACCTTTATCTATGTAATTAAATATGACGTTTTAACCAATTTAAAGAAATTTTTTTTTAAGAAAAAACTCTTGGATTTTTGTGTGTGTATTTTTTAATTGGATTGCCTATAAGAATATTTTTTAAGAATATTTTATTAAAGCACTATGTTTATTATACAATGGTTTTTTCTGAATGGCACAAGAGAGGAAAGACTAGTTTAGGTACTATACTGAGTATTGTTATAAATTATATCGCTATATATTAGTTAGCATAATTCTCATATTGTGTGAGCAATCCACAGCAAATAAAAACAGTCTATATAAGGCATTATCATGAGGCAAATAAACGTATATATAAAATATATATTGAATAAAACTTATCCTGAAAAGCATTTAAAAATAAATCCAGGTCTTTTAATTTAAGTTGATGAAGGGGTCATCAAGTGGAACGTGCTAAAGTGGACGACCATGCCACCAATCACTTTTGATCACTTAATATTCACTCTCCTGTTGATTAAGGTTGATGTTTAAACATCACTTTTACTAATCTTATCTTCATTTTAGTACTTTTGTTTTTGAGTTAAATCCTGATCCTAGGCATACCTAATATGAAAGAAATAATGATCAAACTTATGCTATGAGTAAAATTCGAGAAGTATATAGTTATTATATACATATAAATGTATGTGCGCAAATATATACACGGGATTTAACTTTTTTATATTTCAATACATATACTTTGACGACCGATTGGCGCAATTGGTAGTGCTCCTGCCTTATGAGCACGAATATTTGTTTCTGAGTCTTGGTTGTTTATAAACTTATATATGTGTTGTGGCACCCTCGTGTTTCTGATTACCATAACACAAGTGTTTCAGCTACTTACTTGAGGATCAGAGTAATGTACATATATCAGTTGTCCCAATTATTATATTATTATTATTATACTAAATGTTATAATAGTAATTATAGGTTATGGTTTGGTTAAGAATTCAATATAAAACTCTTTCCTTTTCAATAAGAAATGAGTCCAAGGCAGTGAGCTTCATTTCTCATACATAATGCAGGTCTGGGGATACACTTATTTAACTGCTTCTACGACTTGCTACGTGATTCTACGGAATGCTACGAGAGCTACGAATTTCTGTTTATAAATTAATGTCGACCCTAAATTTTTCACAATTAGATAAAGTATTGAGTTTGGCTTAAAATACTTTTACCGAGTTTATAAGTTCATTAATTTAAGAATCCTTTAGATTAATTTTTAAATAAAAAATAAAAATGAACTTTCATACATAAAATTTATATTAATATGTGTCAGTATTGATTGAGAGAGTAATAAACAACCAGCTGTCAACAATTTTAACGTTTATAATCTTAATAGAATTTAAGTTTTTACTTATTAAATATTTCACTAAGATGTCAAAACGTTTTACAAAACGATTTATTGAATTTCAATTAGACAAATAAAATAAAATTCATGAAGTGAAAATACAATAAAAGTGAAGAACTTGATTTGGAAAATCGAATTGTGATTTGAGGGGCGGATGTCGAGATGAGAATGACAAATTGCATTGGGTCTCTAGGATATTGGATATTAGATATATCTAATAGTTAGAACTCATAGGTAGGTCTTTTTTAAATACTAAAAGTATTGGATTTTATTATTACATAATAATGATTCGGGAGTACCCACTGGCGAGTTATGACACAAGTAGAGGCTAATATATTCGATATTAGCCTCTATTAGCAAAGGTTATCTTCAATAAATAATCTTTATCTCTTTATTACGTTTTATAAAGATTTCGTTAAGTTTATAATTTGTAAGGAAATAGCAATATGCATAGATACATATTTGTTTTATGATATATATAGCGTTGTGCAAACTCATTATGTCATACATCGATCAAAACTCCGACTTACATCGACAGTTAACGAGTATTGCCATTTTCAATTTTAGCCAATCTCGTGCGTTTTATTTAACATTAAAGGATTCAATTAATATAAAAAATTCATTTTAAATATAATTGACTTATAGGTACATAGTTTAGAAATATCTATGGATACCTCCATGATATATAAATCTTTATTTTTATTGTTTCGCAACAGTTTGGTCGTCTGCGCAAAATTAAAGCAAAAATCTCATGCGAGCAGATTGTGGCTGATGTTAGTACATGCTTACTAGCTGATGCTCTGGATTTCATAATGTGGACTGTTTGTATAATAACAGAAATAAATTAACCTTTTCTCCCTTTTTCCAATTGCCCATCAATCACTCAACCAAGACTTATCGAAATCCATCATATTCTGAGCGTGAGAGCACTTAGTACTTTCAATTACATAATATTTATAATATGATAATCTTTTTTATTAAACTAAATTTGACTAAAAAATCGACAAAAATTTAATACTTTGATAAACAAAAAAGGGCATTTATTATACTATAACCTCCCTATAATTTTTTAAACTGATTAATTTAACATCTTGTCGCTTGTTTTTTTTTCACAGTTAACCGAAAAATTCTAGAGCCGCAGGGAAAAGCCATATCGAAGATTTAAAGCAATTATTCTCCTTAAAACTGTCTGAAGATGGAACGGTATAACTTATTTAACTTTCCTATTTGCTTCGATAAATAATATCTACCTTTAATATTGGCGTAAAATTATTATAACAGGATTTATAAAAAATGTTTCTTTTCATCACACAATCTATATATATTTCATAAGCTTAATATAAGTATCGTATTGTATTAATATAAAGTGTATTTGATACGACTATAATGGTAACACATTATTATATTTGTATCAATTAAGGTAATTTAGTAATTTATATGCGAAGAAATAGCAAACTTGTGGAAACTCTACGATCCTACACTATAATCATTCATTTCATTTAAAGTCCTATGCCCCTGGATGGGGTAAAGGGCGTACACAGTATGTCGCCATTCCGCACGGTCTTGAGCTACGCGCTACACTATATTATTATGTCAAAATTTAAACTAGCTGTTGCATATGACTTCCCGACTTTTGTATAGAGTCCACATTGGGAGCCGAATATTTTTAGTACTATTTTAGAATAACTTTTATAGTATACAGCTTATGTTAAGCGTTTAATAATATTTGTAGCCATATTATTTCCCTTGATAAAACTTCTATGTCATTCGTCTGTAGGTAAGAAATAAAATAGAAGTTAATACCAATTTTACAATTATTTTACAGTAGAATTAATACATTCACCATATAAGCAACATTTAAATAACTTATATTTCCCCTTCTAAATGGATTTTCCTTTTGAAATTGGTTATTTTTGGAACATAATAGCTTTATTGCCATTTCACTTTGGGAACAGAAATGGTAATAATTGAAATGTATCCCACATAATTCTCAGAAATAGAACCTTGACAAGGCCAGACTCTATACAATAAAATTGTAAATGATATAGTATTTATCCATAGAGATTTCCTACAAGGGTACATTTATAAGCAATATTATATAAAATACTAGTGGACCTCGCGAACTTCGTATCGCTTCAGAGTGCCGAATAATGTGTCACCTAAAACGTCATTCCATAGAAAATGTATGAAGAAACTAATTAGCAACAAATTAAAATTGCGACTATAATTTGAGATTTAAACTATCCTATCTCTCAAGTTGGATCGAACAGCAAATGGTGTGCGAATTTTATTATAATCGGTTAAGTGGTTTAGGAGTCCATTGAGGACAAACATTGTGACACGAGGTTTATATATATTAAGATGATAGTACAAGCTCTAATTTTAAATGTGACTCATTTGTATACTCGACCTAAAATATTTTTTTTATTAATTTAATTTATTTTTATGAATATATTAAAGGATATTATTGTAAATAAATATGCTTTAATCAATGTATTGTAATTGTCTTTGATGTTAATTACATTTACTTTATTAATACTTAGTGGCACTAGGCATAAGGCAATAACAAGAAAATATTAATAATTAATTTAAACTTGCCGCATGCCGCTCTAAAGGATAACTGGAGTTTATTGTTTTAGGCTCATATTTTGATTTTAAAACTTTTAGAATGAATTGCAATTTTTGAGACAACTAAATTAAAATATTTTGAAATATGAAACGAATAAAAAAATGCTGAGCCACGATTTTTAAATGAATACGAATGTTGTACTTCACTGTAGAATTTTGAATTGAAAACTGGTTTAAGAAGGCTCTTCATTTTTAAATAAATATTTTTTAAAATAACCTCTGTACCTTAATTAGTAAAGCGTGGAACATTGAAATAATGATTTCGAATCTGGGGAAAACAATTTTCTGTCGGCTATTCTCGGTTTAAAAATTACGCGACCTCATACCAAAAAAAAAAACATAAAATGTAGAATACATAGGTATATCTTTATGGAAATGTGTTTGAAAATTTTAAATAGTTGGTAATTTTAAAGAATACAGTTTAAACGGATTTAGCATATATTTAACACAAATATTTAATTGTTATTAAACAGTCTTTCTACGTAAATCAGTATTGCAAAAATCCATCTAACAAATACCATCTTTAGAGAAATAAATGGCGCTAGCAACATTACCACTGTCACCATTTGAATATCTTTGTCAGTTACCCGTGAATTAAGAAAACAATAATTAAACTGTTTAAAAAGTTTTCATTCCATGTGCGATACTCGGGTAAATAAAAGACCAGTTGGCAAATCTTGGAGACAATACTTAAAATACAGTTTACTAGTTTCAATACAGCAAAAGGAGTGATACGGTAACTTTGCCTTCTATTTGTGTCAAGTTAGGGTTGGCTAATTATCTACTGTTCCCTTTTGTTTTAAGCCTACCAACTTTCGCTTCACCAGCTGTGCCTAAACAAACCGAAAAGTATTGTTCGCAATTCTGCGAAATTAGCAATAATTTATATCTATTGTTACATTCAAACCTTCACCAATCATTTTTCCATAAAATGAATTTTAAAATCTACACCAAAATTATTGTAATGAAAAAAGATTTGTATGTTTGTAAGTGATAAATAAACTCAAAAAAGATTAAATTATTTTAAAAATGCTTTCATTTAGGTATAGACTAGACTAGACTCTTTCTGAGAGGCATAGACACAAGCATAAACTAGATAGAATATTCCTCTATCTCATGATAGAGGAATATTCTATGGTTGTTAGGAAATTTAAACTTGGAAAATTGGTTGGAAACTATAGAACATGCGATACAGGCAAATTAAACAAGATTTTTTTTTCTTACATCGATAGATCAAGTGATTTTAATCACAAAATTAATATCAAAAATATTTCAGTGGCGTAGAGAAAATAAAGTAGCTATTTCCGCTATCCAGGAAACCGGAGCGAAGCAGACAGCAAGAATATCGTAAATTTTTGCCCGTTTCCATCGAAATTTAATTTGCGATTAATACTAAGACCACCACGTTTGTTAATAACTTTATGTACTTTTAAATAAAAATTCTGAACTATTACACACAAACAAGTATAAATATTATTGTCTATGCAGATAAAATTGGACTGTCTGTTTGTAATATTAAAATAACTGCTTTTTACTAAATGCATTGTTTACACGGTAGATATACCAAAATAACATTTTTTACAATTTTTGTCTGTCTGCCTGTTTGTTCCGGCTAATCTCTGAAATGGCTGGATCGATATTGGCGGAAATTTCACTGGCAGATAGCTGATGTAATAACTTAGGCTATTTTTATTTTAGAAATTAATATAAAAAATAATAAAAAATAACTAATCCGCACGGACGAAGCATATAACTATACATTATTATTGCGTTTTTTTTGTTTGAAATCAGACATCTTTTACAATTTATCTGTTCATCCATATATGGGGTATACTTATTTGTAAAAAGCATTTGAGTGGTTTTTAAATTATTTTTAATTTCACTTAGTAACTTCACTTGCGTAGTTTAATACCAATGGAGTATAGATAAATATAAAGGTTTCGAATTTAAACCAAATAATTCCATTTAAAAACATTACATTTACATTACATCATTATTGGCATTCTGAAGATGATTGCTTCTCGGTTGGATTGCCCAATACAAAATAGGTGGATGCGCATTTTGTTGGACTGATTTTAGTTTAGTTTACTTTATTTTTGTTACCTTATTTTTTAAAAATAATATGAATTTAATATTTATTGTAATTTTTGCATTCAGAACAGTGTAATGTACCTATGGATTTTTTAATTATTCGAAATACATGGATTATTATTATTGGCTGCCCCATTTCAAATTCCGAATCACTAGACGCTACAAATTATACATTAATACATATTTCATGTATTTCTATTATTCAAACAGATTATTGTAAATTCTTGGATCCTGTATTAAGTAAAGGTATATATTAATTAATGTGGTTTCGTATATCTTTAGTAATTAATGTGGTAACATAAGACGCCTTCAGGCAATTAAATGTTGAAACACGTTATACGTAATATGTTGTATTAAATAATGGCTATCACTTGCAACTTCCTCTGCGAGGCTATGCAAAACATCAAAGAGGAATAAATTTCAATTTTTGCAATATTTTTTATTAATGCTCCGCTCCAGCAGGACGTAGTGTAATATTATATAGACTTTTCCGATAGATGCACTATCCAATGAAAATAATTTTTCAATTCGAACAAGTAATTCTGAAGATTAACACGTACAACTAAAAAAAGAAACAAACAACTCTTTAGTTTCTTTTATATAAAAGTATAGATTTGGAGTGTAATATATTCCATATTTGATATCACAGAAATAAGTTTGGAAAATATCTCTCTATTCTGTTTTTGAATGATAATGTTCTTTTTATAATAAAATTGTCTACTACATGTCACGAAGGAACTTCTTTTCTTGAGGGTTTTGAGACTGGATTTTTTATTTAACACTGGCATTACGCCGTTATATATATTTAATAATAAACTCAAAAATTCATCCGGTTGGGATTGATTTACGCAGACGAGGAAGAATGTAAAAGCTAATAGAATATATTTTTGGAAATATTACACCGTAACGACTAAATAAGATGTTATGCTTTAATATAATCATTAATTTAAAAAAAATTTCTTGTCTGTAAAGTCGGCTTTTGTAATTTTACGTGATAACGTCACAAGATAACATTGATGAAAAATTGTATTCTTTTATGAATTGTATTGAATTATTAACACTAAATTTTCATTATTTTGCGTCACAAGCCAAACGCTTAGGCCGATCCTCCCTCTGTATCGCTTGTTCCGGGCTCTCGCTTGCACGCTTGGCTTAGGCGGAACGTGACAATGAGTCATGCTATTACGTGCGTGCAGCCGGCGTTCGATTTATAAGACATTGTCATGTCAAAAAAATCAAATGAAATATAAAATATTAAGATTCTTTTAAGCTTAGTGTAAAAGTATAAACATTTCCTGTTTATATTTTGAGGTTAAGAATAATCGTACCTTTCTTTTCTAAGTTCACTGTTCCTTTTGCGAAAAGTCGCCACAAGAACTTGAAGTTCGGACGAGTGTCGCTCGTATACTTGCGACAATTGTGTTGTGAAGTCCGACACTGAAACGAAAAAAGAAATATTCATTATTCACTTGACGACAAGAGGATGGAAATGGATATGAGTAAGCTGAAAGCTCACAATATACAGAAATTATTTGTAATAACCACGTGGGTTTTTATATGGTACCTACGTTTTACGTTGAAAAGTACCAAACTAAAAGTGATTTATAAATGTAATACAAACAGAATATTATACTGAGTATAAAATAAATAATACGGCTATGTGTTTTGTATAAATAGGTAAACACTTTTACGAGTTGAACGCGTCATTGTTCTACATGTTGGTCTTATTTAACTTGATATGTACGTAACATTTTTCAAAAATATGTTTATTTATTATTTTTATCATAATAAAATAAATAAAATCAAATGGAATTGTTATTATCTATTACAAGCAGAACACAAACATTACCCATTCTTTATTTGTTTTCCGTTCTCAATTGATAACCAATTTGGAAATTCTTTGTTTATTTCAAGCCTTTCTACTTTGCTTTCAGTATAAGCATTACCTTGTCTGTTTAGTAAAATAAGATTCAGTATATTTTTAGCACTTATGTGGGTATGAATGTCTTTAGTGTTTAATTATATTGAATATATTGTATTTATTATAAATGTAATGTAAAAAATAGTAGAGCGTCATGCTCTTAATTAAGCAGGTTTATTTTGTGTTCCAAGAATCCTTTGTGAATTCAAACAACATTGCTTCGGGGTACTTCAATAGATAATGTATACTCGGTTTGTCTATAAATTTGTCCGCGTAACAAATTTTATTTATGTGATCATTGGTTGAGAATATTTTTCTTAAAAAATATTGTGACTGTGGTTTACGCATCTGTTGAATGTTTTTATGGAAGAAGATGCAAAAATGTGTCTGTCCTATGCCCCACTAGAGGTTTTCACTTTTATCTTAATATATATAAATTACGTGTCATGTTGTTTGTCCGCGATGTACTCCTTATCTACTTAACCGATTTTAATCAAATTTGCACACCGTGTGCAGTTTGATCCAACTTGAAAGATAGGATAGCTACATCTTAATAATATATAAAAGAAAGTCGGTTTATATACACGTTCGTTTCCTTATATATTTTCTATGGAATGACGTTTTAGGTGACACGTTATTATACGGCACTCTGAAGCGATACGAAGTTCGCGAGGTCCACTAGTGTTTATATATATTTTAATTTCCACTGAATAGTGACCTTCTTAAATTCAATAAGTTTTGTATAAAGCTTTTAAAAGAACTGAAAACAACTAATCTGTCCTCTTATATCAATAATAAGGTTTCAGAGGCGTGGGTTTGCATAAAGAGCCTTTCGTACTTCGAGGACGTTGAACGTCTGGATATCAGAACTCTCATCAGAATTTTCTATTGAGTCTCTAGCCACTGATGTGCCCACGTGCAACATAGCTATCATTCAAACTGTTAAGTAAATATCTGATATCCTTAAATCATCTTAGATAAGATATAAGGTAACCAAAGTAACTTATAAAATACATATTTTGTTCAATGGCTTGGGATAGATTTTTTAAAATTTATTTTGGAGTTCTAATACCTATTTTAATTACTATATGTTATTTAATATATATACTACGTATTATTATAATTAAGATTCCATTTATCTGAAAGCATAGTAGCAGTTTTATATTTACGAAAATGCTAGTCAATGTTTTTATGGTATGTTAATGTGTGAATTTTAATAAATAACATACCATTGCCATACGAAACTATACTTTAAACTTAACTCCTAACCCGATGGCAGAAAAAAACTCCGAGGCTGCTTCGGTGGAATGGAGTTGCAAGCGACTTCTAAAGAAGTGTATAACTACTATAAAGACGTAAGAAACCTGACTTTTTAATATTAAAGATACCTTATATAGGAGTTTTCATTAAAAGCGCTTGAACTTTAAAATGAAATAAAACGTTTAAGTGACGTTGCCACAATGTTTGTTTTAGTTTAAAAGATATTCGATCAAATTATTTATGGAATATAATTTCATGGCCGCCGCGACTTCGCTTTAGGTGGACTAATTTGTATGACATCTTCACATAAATGGGCCTCATTTTCATGAAGAATGCGAGTAATGTTGGCCTTAAGAGCGGCAATTGACTATGGTTTATCTGCTTAGATTTCACAAAGCTCCTCAAAAAGTAATCAAGTGGTGTTAATCAAGTAATTAAGTCACACGATCTCGGTGGCCAGTTGCCACTACGCGAGGGCTTCCCTCGAACTTCATTCAATAAATTTAATGTTTCTCGTGTTGTTTGGCAAGTAGCACTGTCCCTTTGAAACCATTTGTTAAATCCATACTATCTAACCAAGACCACAAAAAAAATGTTATCATTGTGGATTGTGGACTCTGCAGGACGTCCATGAACGCTATAAATTGGACTTAATTAGGCAGAACACTGATTTTGATAATAAATTTAACAATTTCTACGCGTTGTTGCTTCAACAAAAAACATGGTAAATTGTCACGACTAAGTTGTATACATGCCGAATTTAATAGCTATTGCTGAACTAAGATAGCTACTATGCGCTGTCAAAGTAAATTTTACTTAAGTTGTTTGTATTATTTTGTTTAGGATTAATTTAATCATCATAATCTTCTTGGTTTTCGAATGAACTTATAAAGTAGATAAACCTGTTTGCTAAAGTATTAAAATTTTAATTACCGAGTAAGCTTACGTCTACGTCGGAGTTCTTAGTAATGTAGCTTTTTATTCACAAAATTTTTAATGTGCTCATTATATGTTATATGATTTTACACGATTCTTTAATGATTAATAAGTTAGTGTCAGCAGAATTAATTTGATATATACCTATATTATTAAACTGCCTCTATAGCTAAGTGGTAACACATTTCACATTTAGGTGTTTACAAACCGAGGAAACAAAATATATGTTTTGGTTGAGTAAGCACAAAAGGCCTACTCGCTTATAAAAAATGATCTAGAAACAAACACAGAAATGTGTTTTTTATTCCCATTACTATATCATACTTTATTTATTTATTTTATTGATTAATAAGTACCATTAAACACGAAAAAAATCCACAACCATACTTATGCCACTATTTACGGGTGTAGGCACCTATCCTACTCCTTCCCATAAAACATTTACATATATATATTATTATTAAATTACACTATAACAAATAATACACACACACACATATTTAATACTTATACGACGCCCGCCCCGCTCGCCGCCTATGGTCTGCGTTATCAACTCTCGACGCGACTTAACCGTAATCACCCCTCACCCAAACGGGCAATCAGCCCTCTTAGTTTATACACAGAATAACACAGACAAAACAACAAAAAAAAACTGACTCTTAAAACTGACTACTACTGATGCTCCGAATAATATATTATATTATAGTAAAATTGTTTTAAATTAGCGGCTAGCCCCAGCTTCGCAGAGATTGAACGTCATCGTCAAAGTTACAGTATTTACTGTTTAGGTATGCTCGTAGATTAGAGCTAAATATCACATTAATAAATAAACAATATTAACTTAAAATGTTATGGCTAATAGTCAAAGATTTAGCTGATAATTTTTGCGATATCAAAGTTGCTTCATACAAAAATATCATTTAAAAATTTCAATGGTTTGTTGTATAAATTTGTTTAAGAATGTATACTGATGAAAGATCCCTTAAATTTAGTAGAGGATAGTTTTCACTGCTTATAATGTAATCTGAGATAAATGAAACTCATTTTTGTGTAAATCAGTTAAAATACTTGTAATATCGTTTAATAAAAGCCAATACGATTTCCTATGTTACTTTCCGAACTCGGTAAATTAAACTTATGTGGCGTTACACAAATAAATGTCACATTTTCGCGTTTATATTAGTAAGAGAATCGTAGTTTACTTCGTAGCACCGAATCTATTATAAATGTTTTACGGGTAAATTAGGAAAGTTTTTGAAGGAAACTAAGAAGAAAATTAATTAAAAGTTAAGTTAATCTGTGGTGTTCATGAATCTGAAAATTAAAACTTAATAATTATTCAAATCATCGCGAGTAATTAGAAAATAAACAAAATTACAACTGAGTTCAAAAGGTCTTTTTTTCGAAGTTAGATAAAAGATTTTCAAAATATGACCGAAAGTTTATAAATTATTATATTGAGATTATATTATTTATAAAACAAGGAATTGTAAAAATGAATGGGTTCAAATGAATACAGAGAAATATAGGCAAAAGAACTAACTTTCAAATAATAGAAGAAGAAAAAGCAATATCCCAAACTCTATACCTTAAGGAATAAAAACTTGGAACTTTGCAATGGTTAGTGAGCTTTATTGCATTAAGTTTGGACAGAACTTGCCGAGTGAGAAAGTGCTCAATTCTGGGGTAAATTTAATTTTATGAGACTTTATCGATAAAGTGTATGTGATAAGTATTGAAACAGTACCTACAGTGTATGTTATTAACGTGTTTGATTTTTTACATTTCATCCTAAGCCGTCTTCGTAGCTCAAGGCATTCACGTGTTCATTTAATGCATGATGCGTGGAAGAGCTTTCATACGTGGGTCCGGAATAGTAATCTCGGTGTGAATCATTTTTAATTTTCTTCACTGGTAAGCTAAGCCGGTATCAACACAACCTTCAGGCATGAAGAGTACGATCGAGGAAGATGATCTTGATTTGTCAATTACATGCTAAGTTATTTATAGTTGTATTATATAGGGAAAGGTCTTGTATATTTTTATTAATAAATAAACTAAAAAACACGGGCTTGATTAAAAAAAATATTTTAGACTATTTCTCATTGGCATAGCCTATAATTTATACACGCGAACAAAGCTCGCGACAAGTAAATTAGTATATAATTATATACTTGCAGAATTTGTGCAATGCCGGAGCGGATCGCTAGTTAATATTTTAGGAATCATTCGTTAAAAAACGTGAAAGTTGTCTTTCCTTTATATCTAAATACATTTATTATACATAGTTTTTTTATTATACATAGTGTATAATATGTTGTTTGGCAACAATAATAAATTTGTCACTGACTGAAACATAAATTAGATAAAAATATTCAATTAATTTCCTAAAAATGTTATCCTTAAAACGTTGAAAGAAGAAAGGTTAAAGGAAAATCACTAAACGGATAAAAAATTCCGCTACAAAGTTTTAAATATAATTTTGTTTCACTGAGGTCCGTTTGAACAACTTTAATGGAAGGAAGCTTTATCTACGTTTTGCAATCGTGTTTCTTGGATTGGAATTCAATTAAAACCTGCAGACTGACTTAGTTTTATTTTAATTTCTATATCTGTAAGTTTATCAAAGATGTTGTGATGATTAGAATAAATAAAGGAGACAAAATAATATTTTTTTCAGATTCACGCAGAGAGAAAATTTTGCAATCATTTATTATTAAAAGGTACAGTGTTTTTATTTTTTAATTATACTTCCTCACATATTTTGTCTATTTAACGATGAAAAATTACTTTAATTTTCAACTTTTGTATACTTCCACTGTTTAAAACAAATGAAATACAAAACTTCTACAATAGATAAGATGGAACCACCAAAACCAAGTCCAAAACAATTGCCGATTGCAACCACTAGATCTAAAGTTGTGTGCGCTAATTGTCTTGTTACTCTCTCGTACGGCCTATTGTCAAGAACAAAGGAAATAGTTCCTCCAGCTTTCTCCGATAAACTAAATTTCCTGGCAATAATATTATATTCCGGTTCTGTACACGATGCCAAACAATCACATTGCAGACCTGTTTCATTCACTCCAGGTACTCTTAATCTTTTCAACCTAGCATTGTTTCTTATTAAGCATTTCAATCCGTCTAAATCACAGTAGTCGTCTTTATATTCAGGCGGCGATAAATGCGAAGTACAGCCACAGAGCTTCAACTGTTCGTGAATACGACATTCAATTAAACAAACTGAGTAGCTATAGTAGTGAAAGCCACGGAAATTGCTAGGCACTTCACTTGGGAACCTGCATTGTCTGACATTCGGAGCAGTGAGCATTACTTCGGGCTCATTCATTATATCCAGTATAGAGAAAGATACAGTCGCTTGCATCCCATAGCCAACAGTTATTACTCTATCTTTCTCCATATTCCAGAACGGCACGTCTTCGGGTGCATGTAGAAATGCTTCAAAATCCTTCGAGAGATCAACACTCAGACTACCTAAATAACGTCGATCTGAAGATGCGACGTAATACGAAAATTGATCATGAAATTGGATATTATTCATCGAGAAACAAAGTCCGTATTCAGTCTGAATAGGCTTAAAATGTTGGCAGCAATTCACCAGTTTATTATCCCATGTGCAACTCGTAAAAAGATCTTTGCACTCTGAACGATAAACAGAAGTGAGGCTCGTTAAGTCAGTAGAGCATTCAGTTTTATTTTCACACGTGGAGACGCAGCAGTCACCTCTAAAGAAGGCGATATTTTTGACATAATTAACTTGACTCTCGTCTGATCCCGTACTTCGCAGTTGTTGTAATATTTTCTCATTATTGCCAATTTGGCAGATTGTGATCGAAGGGAATGTCGTGTTCCAATCCAAATAATCGGTGCGTGTCGTGAATCGTATGGTATCCTCCTGGTACGTAGATACGTATTTGTATATAGCAGCTACTGCCGCGATCCAAACATGAACATAAATTATGAAGTAAATGAATCGGTAAACAACATGGACGTCTTTACGAGTAAGATAACTCGGCCCATGTACTCCGAGATGACGACATGTGTGTTTCAAACGTGGCAAAAGTACTTTAATTTTAGCTTTTAACTTTTTCATTTTCCCAAAAACTCAAGTAACTGTGACGAAGTTGCGAGAACGACTGTGTAATAAAATATTCAGCGCTATTATGTCGTCATAATAACATCCATTTAGCCATTACGTAAATTAAAGTTTCACAAAACATATTCGATAAAAACCTTTGATAAAATGTTTTAGTTCTTAATTCTATTAAAAAGGAATTCTATTTGTGAAGGTCAGTCCAACTTTTCGTCGAACGTGGAATAAATCAATATGTCAAGATGATCCCATGATGACCCGTGGCCTGCGGCTGATGGATTCATCTTTATTTGAAGATTTAACATACTACGGTATAACTATACTGAATAGTAATTCTATACACAAAATGCCCATCCGTTTATTACACAATGTATAACATAATCTCTAGTATCTTTAAATTTATGTATTAAATTGGAAATTATGAATTGAAAACCCGTGAATCGTTTTGTGGTGCTTGGGGCAGATACATTTCTGCATCTATTTCACTGACCAAGTGAGGAAGGTGTTTAGCTTCTGTATGTATCAAGCCAAAATAGTTTTTGTTCATGGGATTCGAATCCAGGACTCCTAAGCAATACTTATTGAAAGTAAAATAAAATAAAATTTTGGTTATAGTAAATGCTTAGTTTAACCTCAGTGTTAATTCCTTAATTACTATTTAAATAATTTTCTAAGAATTCTAATTAACGCCTTTGTTGCTTTAAACGTTTAACTAAAAAAGTTACGTTAAAGTCGCTGCACAACAAGATAGATTGAATTAAATAATTAATTAATTAATTTAAAGATTGAAGATTTTTATTATGTAGTCGTATTTTTAATTACACTGTTATTGGTAAAAGTATTTCATTTAAAATTAAATCCAAACCGAATCTGCTTTAGTTTACATAAGATTTGATTTAGTCAGAATAATTAAATGATCCAAATTGGTTGAGTACGCTTCTCCTATGGGAATACAATGATCTATTTGCAGATATGTTTTACAGTTGAAACGAGAAAGCTTAATTTACAAGCGAAAATATATCTATTATTACGGAATGCTACTTATTATGGTTTTATAAAAGGTACATAAATCAGACAAATTGAGTTTATTATATCTCTACGATATTATATTACTTTATACTTTCTTATGGTCGTTTGTTATAAAAATATACACTCAGATCATACTCAGATAAATACTTGTGGACCCCGCGAACTTCTTATCGCTTCAGAATTTCGAATAATAAAGTCACCTAAAACGTCATTCCATATGGCAAATTTAATTTAATTTTTTAAAATTTATTCTGCTATTCTTGGATTAGACGAATCCAACAAATGAGAGCTACAAAATCGGTCAAGCCCTTCTTGAGTTATAAATAGTGTAAGCCCGACTTTATTTTATATATATTGATTATAATCATATTCTACTATTAACATTGTGATATAGATAATCACTACTGATTGGCACAATTCGTAGTGCTCCTGCCTTCTGCATCGAAAGGTCCCATCGAATCCCGGTCGGTGCAATAATTTGTGTGATGAGCACGAATGTTTGTCTCCGAGTCTTGGTTGTTTATAAACTTATATATGTATTTATTGTGGTACCCTCGTTGTTTCTGATTACCATAACACAAGTGCTTCTGCTACTTACTTTGGGATCATAGCAATGTATGTGATTTGTCCCAATTATTATTATTACTACAGTTACCTGCAGGTGACAATAATGTAAATAGGGTATCATTCTTAATCGGTTGAGTGCACACTGACATCTTACTAACGAGGCTCACTTGTGAATTTCCACTCAGCGAAATAAATAATTCAATCTCATGCTTAATGCTGAAGCGAACAGGATATTTATATTATGCTTCAATGAAACCTTATCTAAAGGATAAAAAATTTAAATATGATAAAAAAGGTTCTGGTTTCGTGTTTTTGTATCGTATAATTTAAACAATATGAAAAAGAGAAAATGAAACAATATAAATGCTTTTTTACGTATATTGATTCTAAATCTCAATTGTATTTTAAAAAGTCAGAATTAACGAATTTAAATTCTTTTTGACTTTTTTTAAAGGTAGAAACATAATTTCTTTCAAATTTTTTTTTCGAGAGTATGAGAATTAACATCGCAGTATTTTTTTCAAATCAAATGTATTTTTAGATTATTTTAAATATAATCCCTTGATCTTGATTAAGTTTATATCGGTTTAGCAGTATAAATGTAGCTTTAGTGTGGCAGTAAAGTTGCTATCAAAATCTACCCGTTTCGAAAACAAGCCGGCACAAATACAATTTCCTGTCCTTGTCATACGTATTAATATAAATTTATTAAAATTATCTTAATTTTATTTTATCAAATATATTGTAATTTTTATTTTAATGAATAGATTTTATTTGTAAACATTATAGATTCACATAAATCGCAATCGAGTAGAAACATACACGACAACCCTTGAGATTTGAAAAACTCTTTTCTCAAAGCAGAAGTCAGATTAGGAAATCTTTCGCCGCAATTTTTCTTTGTCAATGTCAATTTATAAGTTTCATCTTCTGGGGATACTTAGACAAAAAGGAATCGTATTACTAAAAATCGATAAAATACGTCTTAAAATACATTCATTAATATGAAGAAACATTATGTCAATCAATTTTATACTACTAATTCTATTACATACATTAATATTAGTTCAAAATTAGCGCTTAAAAGCAACTTAGCTCACGTTGATATTTTTTAACACAATTTTATGTCAAGTTTTAGATTATATAATATTAGAATGCAATTTATCATAATTTATTCAAAAAAACCTAAACGTCTTGTTGGCATATTTAAAAATTGTACTGAACACATCTGGTGTGGTTGTATTCTGCGGTACACCATCCAAGAATTCCCAAAACCTCGAATGCGGTGGGCTCCAGATTGCATTGCACAAATGAGATTTCATCAACAACATGCTAACAGCTAGCCACGAACTATGGCATTAGGTTATTATACGATGATAAAGGGTAATGTAAACATTCTTTTGCTTATTATTATTTTTATAGACTATTTTATTGATAAAATCTTTTGACAAAATAGACTAACCAATTAAGACTAACCTTAGAACTTTTGTCATTTAGTTATTTCTCGTTTATTTTGAATATAAATGTTTAAGGAAGCAAATATTTTCTTTTACGATGGGTATGTTTGGATGCCATTCGGATTATTAACATATTCTATTATTTTTAGATTATTTTCATAATATATTTTTAAAATATTTTAATAATAAGATTAAATAGAGGATAATTACCTGTTTTGACTAATTTGAATGTGACTTGTTGTTGATTCTTGAGTTGTTCATTATGTGATGGGTGTGTCAGTTCACGCAGAGCCATCTCTATCGATGGCTGCTGCATTTTGGCTGGCGGCGGAGGCGTCTCCCTCGACCGGCTGAATTTACGAAAGAAGCTGACTTTCTTCGGCTTGGTACGTTCTAAAATAAAAAATAAAAAGTTGATTTAAAACTGCATACAAAATTCTATTCAATTTAAATTAATCAATCATTAAGGAAACACATGTTAACAAATCAAACACGTTGTTAAATGCAAAAGGCATGCGGAATGAGCCCAAACACACTTTTATTAGTTCCAAATCCAAACGCTCGTTCAAAAACCTTCGAATGAGGAACGTTGTGCCGGTGGCGTCGATTGTGGAGATGGTTGTGTAGAAGTCGAGTTGGCCGTCGGTTCTGACTGTGGGCGGGGAGGGAGTAGACTAAGAGAGGAGGCTGAAGGTGACGGAAAATGAGGTGCTGACACATCAGAACGTCGGTCAGGCTCCGGCGTCGTTACTCTTATATTAGCACAGAACTCTGGCGTACTTGCAACTTCAAAGAGTGCATCGAAATCACGATCGAATATGTTTTTTCTGGAGAAAGCTGGAGTGGGTAGGGGCGCGGGTAGCTCAAATTCATCAGGAGCTGGGGTTCTAACTATTTTTCCGAATTCATTGTCTTCATGGCGGCCTAGTTTCTTAAAGAGTTTCTTGGTGCGCTCGCGCGGCTTAGCCGACCGCTCGCTAGAGGGCGTCGGCGAGGCCGGCGCGCGAGGCGCTAGCTCCGGTGGCGCCGTTTTGGGGACTGAGAGAGCGCGGGGCGAGGCGGGGTGCGGCGGGGTAAGTGCTTGCGCTTCACTCGGCGCGAGCTGCGGCGGGTCAACTATAATGTCTAGCGTTGGCCGCGGCCTGGGCCGAGGCGCCGAGGGCGAGCTGTATGTCAGGGACACTACTTCTTCTGCGGGATATATCACGTACATCCCTGGGGAGACCGCATCGCGCCAGCCTCTCGCGCCCTCCGAAGAGGTTTCCGCGCGCCTCTATCTTTCCACCTTGATGTATCGCTTGCAGCCACTCAAAATAGTATATTTAATTTCGAAATGACTAACTTTGGAATGTTTACTTAAGTTTGACTTTTTACACGTGGAAGGAAAAGGTATAAGGAATGTTTTATTAGGGAGAGCTTGAGCATGAGGAGATAGGCTTTTTTTCAATCTGCTTCAGACCTTAAACTCATCTTTGACCTGTAAATAATTGTATACGAATAAGGAAAAACCATTATAAATTTAAGTCAACAAAATAAAAATGAAGAGCGAATAAAATATATTAACGTTCGCAGATTGGACATCAAAGAAGGCAGGCAAAGGTTTTCATATTGAAACACAACAAAAGTATATTTCACAATGCTTCCAACGAAATAACGCATTTCTACGTAAATCCATATTGGCATCGAACGTTGACTGTTTAAATTATTCACACGGAATATGTTATGCGAAAGGTTTTTCAAGTGAGTTCACTAATAAATGTTTCAGAATTTCAGGAAATATTTTTTGAAACATGATAAATTTTACGGCATTTTCGTAGGCTTTAATGTAGTTAGAATTTCAAAAAAGCAAAATATACTAAAATATAGAGCTGTATTCTAAAATTGGATCATTATTGGTTAAACAATATGTTTTAGTGAAGTGGCTACGGCTGAAGATAACCGGGTCAAGTGACACCACAATGCTGAGGGAGCTTGAGACTAAAGTATCACTCAAAATTCCCGACATTGAAACCAGTATAGATTTGTCTTAAAATTACCTTCAATTAGTACTCTTTGATGCGTCAGTGGGGCTTTTGTCAGCGTTATTGCTTTTATTTCGTAATTAAGTGAAATCGAAGTGTTTGGTCATTAAAAAAGGCAAAATTAGATTTAAAAAAACTTATAATTATATCATGGTTGTTAGTAAAGAAATATTAATATTTTTTTAAATATGTTCTTTATTTACTTAAACAAATATAATATAAATATGTTTATTATGTTTAAGCTAAAGCTTATACGTAATGCTCAGAGTATATTGTACAAAATGCTTCAAAAGGCAGCAATAAGTATTTGCCTAAGAAGAGAAATTCTATTCGCGTTACAGATTTCTCAGTAAATATAGGTAATATTTAAACAGTTTAAAATGATATCAAATCTTCAAAAATCCCGCTTTTCGGAACTCTCAAATGAGACAAATTTGAAGAAGGAAACGGATAACATTAATTATACTTAAACACTTTAAAACTTTTGTTCAAAGGAATTTATTTACTTCGTATAATATCTGCGTAGAAAAAATATTTTAAGCATTCATTTTTCACTGAAATGACATCTATTTATAACTATAAGTATTAAGTGTGACACGCATTTTTATAAAAATGTGATGATTATGAAAAACTTCTAAAAATATTACTATTTTTATACAAATCTAGTAATTCTAGGCCAAAAAACACATAATTTGCTAACGTAGATTTATAAAAATAGTATGCTTGATAAATAATTTCAATGTACCTATATAACGAGATACTGAATCGATTTTAAATGATGGGAAGCCTCATTCTGAGAGATCCGTTATTCGAATTTTGAAATATAGAAGTTAAAACTGTAAACTGAATTCTTTGAACAGGAAATGTGAAAGTTAATATTAAGATTTTCTATTATAATAAGCTGCAAGAAAATCTGATAACTGTAATGCAATTTGCCTCTTATGAAATACAGCTTTTGTCCCTTTCATAAAAGAAACTTCTTAATGGTAAAAAGAGTTCAAGAAAATGCAATCATAAACTGTTGAGGCAGACAAAAGAATAAAAAATCTTGCCTTTTCAAAAAAGAAAATGCATCGATAAAATAATAAGAAGCTTACGTTTTTATTACGTTGTTATTATTAAAGCGATAAGATTGTGCAGACCATCAAAAGATTTATTAAATTATTATGGAAATCAGCTAAAACAATTTCTCGAAATTTTTACACAGAATCATCACTTATTTACATATTAAAAAAAAACTCTAAAAATTATGTATTTTTCAGATATATTTCAACCCATTACTGCAGGTAAGTATAAAACATTATGATAAATAACCCGAAAAACTTATATACACATTTCCTAGCATAATGCCAAAACTACTGCATAGATTTTTATGAAATTTATAAAGTCAAAAAATTATTTAATCTTCTTGTGATAATCAAAAAAAAATTATAAAATAAAATATTCAAAACGATTAACATATAAATATTATTAAAATTATTAAATAATGGCATGATTTACTATGGGTAATTTTTAATGACTAGCTATGTAAAAATTCATCATTTCTGTAAAGCCACGCGGACATAGCGGACATAGCGACGACAGCTAATTTTTCCATAAATTGTCACAAAAAACATTTTATCAAAACTTTATTTTATTACAATCAGTCGAGTTTCATAACACACACAAACCATTCTTGATAATATAATCATAGGTAGAAGGTATAGAGTTTCAACACACACGACTTACTAACTTATATTACTCATACATAAGTATATGAATTCCATTATTTGTCCCTTGCATGACTCGCTAGCTAGAACTACATCCACGTGGATTTAGGTCAAAATATGATTGAGTTTGCATGTTCTCACTTATTCAAACAAAGGGCTGAAAATTATATAAGCTTGTCCTAACATTTTGGTATTACTTTTAATTATAACTGCGGTTTTATTTATTTCCGGGTAATGATATCTGAACTTTTTTTTTCAATTACAAATATCAAAAACACAATCGACGCGAAGAACTAAAACATTCATGTGTTGCGCGGTATTTATATAAATTTCAATATTAATAAACATTTTAATTATGATGTTAAATTGTCATTTAAGTAGCCTGAAACTCATAGAGTCAATAAATATTGTCATTTGAAGTTATTCATAGGCATTGCAGGAATATTGAAGGTCGTATAAAAAATTAATAATTAATTATTTGGAGGCACTAATAAATTAAGAAGATTATTTTTACAAAAAAGTAAATTATGTTTGTAGTATAGTTATTATTACTAAAGCTACAAACTCATGTATAAAATATAAACGGAGTTGTACTTTCGAGTTCTTCATCACGAATATGAAAATGATAATGAATTAACATAAATTAACTACTCTTGTTAATCAGTTAGTCACGAGTTTGACATTCAAGTCTTTTGTGTGGAGGGCCTGGTATTCACTTCCTGGACAAAAAAAAAATGAGTGAGTTTGGAAGGCAAAGACTGAAATTTTTGAACAACTTACAAATAAACTCAGTATTTTTTTGGCGAATATTTAAACAAAGTCTAGTTTTCGCTATTTGCTGCACTGTGCCCACTACACTGTTGGAGGTTGTAAAAATAACGGGTTTGTATTGGATAGTGCAATCAACCATCGGTTTATTTGTTTAGCTTTGTTATTGTTTCGACATTTTGATTTTGTTTGTTGTTTACAAATTAAAATTACATTTTAGCAAAAACTAGTTGTTCGTTTTGCCTTCCCGAGGTTACGATGACTCCTGACTATTTACATTAACCCAATTTTACATTAAGAGAACCCTGTGGGCCTTATTACAAAACATGGACTAAAAGTAATTCAGTACTGGTTGCTAGGATACAAGTCTAACGTTCATACAAACGTGACTTGTTCTGGTTAACTACCATAGCAACTAATACTGTAACATCTTTAGCTCATGTTTTTTAATAAGGCCAAGGGTTCTCTTAAACTAAGATATAATTGACATAAAAAAACAGCCTATGTTACATGAAGCGAGTCTAGCTTTCTATCAATGCTTAAAACAATGAAAAAATGACTTGAAATTGATACTGAAAAAACGATCCAAACCATTTTAACTAAGATCTTAGTTGAGCGAAGTAAAGAAACACGTGGTTGGCCACTAAATATTTTTTTTTATTTAACAGTTCACAACCTGTGTCCCATAGTGGCCATGTAAATTTGGACGTAACCGTTAAAGGCGCTACTGCATGTTTGATACAGATATTTATCGCAAATGCTTTTGTAAAAAATTTGTAGTAGATATGCAGCACCAGTACGCAGCCGGTTTTGGTAGTTCAAACATGAATATAATTAGGTGTTCCTTACATAACAGAACGTTCATTAAGTTAAAATTTTAGAACGCAATATGAAACGCGTGGAAATTGCAAATTGTTACCTCAGTTTTGTTTACTTATTCACCCGCATTTACCAGGTAATAAGCGCATGTTATGTTGAGAACGATACGGCTTATGTGAAATTTTGTTCAACTGCTTTCATCAGATTTGTTCGCTGCATAAAATAAAATGTAACCTATTTGAGTCTCCAAGTCGCTAAGTGAATTCTAACATTCAAGTTACGAGTCGTTTTGGCACTTGAAGTCGAAAATATCATATGACATGCGTCACGTCATGTTCTCACTGATAAGTTGACTGTACCATGAATTTTCCAGCTTGTTTAATAATTATACTCCGATTGCCAATCATTTTAATGTGTAAATGATTATAAATTAATCTCTAAAAATTAAAAAGTACATCTAAATTATGTAATATTACATTAATCCTATTTGTTGTTGTACCTAATATTAAATTATTCCTAATCCTGAGACAGCTTAAAACAAAAGCTGTCATTTTATACTAGACAACGTATTTTAAAGTAATCTTGGGATAAGATTTAGGATAAATACTGTACTCCATTCTTAACGAATGCCGGGATTCCTTATAAATAGAGTAAAGTATTTATCTTCGTTTTAGACTTAAGACTTAATATAGTCAATGTACTCTTAGGACACTTACAGGCTATACTTTACAGGAAAAAATAGTTTCATTTCCATAAATACTATTTATTGATTAATACGGTTTCTTTTATTTTAAAATTATACTTTAAGACTTAATTAATGTGAATTATGTTACACAACTTTGAGATTATAAACGTCAAAGTTCTAAAACCCAAAAGCGGCTATTGTTGCACTCAGCAATGTTCAAAGTATTGCAGAGAACCGAATACAAAGCGTTCAAATGGAAAATGTCAGTTGTTTTACGCTTCCTTTACTATTCACAATTTCACAGGTCAAAGCAACGTAGTGGACATTTCAGCGTTGGTGGAACTTTGTAGATAGTTTTCGAAAGCTTACATCGGCGTACTGCTAAGTACATAGTTCTCTAACATCCTAGAGGACAGGCACGTTTTTGTTTTATATGCGAACACCTCTGAAGTTTGACTTATACAAACAAATAATCATTCAAATCGGTTTACAATTGGCTTCATATATGAAAAAATACCTACACCTGAATTGAGAACTGCCTCTTTATTTTGAAGTCAGTTGAAAACATAAAATAAACTCACGTTAATAGTATTCCTTAGGATTCGATCATAAATAAAAGTGATTTTAAAAAGTTGTAATCAGTTTTATCAACCTCAAACCAGCCAAGAGCTGGCGAAAGCAATATCTTTCAAGAGAACTTGCGAAACTTGGGCTCAGTCACATTGTACTATCAGCAAACGTAGCTTATATTTATTAATTATTATGGGTATAGTAAACTATCCTTAAAAGGAAGATGTATGCCACCGCAGACTTTTCTGTAGCTCCATAAAAGAGAAATAGTCTACCATGCATTGTTTTGTTATATCTCAAAGGGATAGCGTTTTCGATGAAAGCTCCCGGTGGCTTGACTTTTTCCGATACACAATAATTATTATCATATTTCCACCAATTTACACAAAAACCTAACAAATTATATACTTAAACCTTCCTCATAAATCACTCTATCTATTGGTGGAATTCTCATAATAATCTGTTCAGTAATTTTTAAGTTTATCGTGAATAGACAGACGTGGCAAATGACTTTGTTTTATAATATGTAATGATAGAAATTTAATTATTTATTTTAAATAACTGTTTACTAGTAAAAAAATGGTTTCATTTTTTGGAAAAACTTTGAAGTTAAGGTGAAAAGCCTTATACATTTAACTGACATACAACGACAGTCAAAACTTTAAACTTAGCCAGCTGGGTTACGGATATGTCTTACTAAAAGTGAAATAAAGATATTCGGAAATGCAGAAATATTCATCTTTTCTATTTTGCTGATAGTACAAAGCTCAATCGAACTTTTGGCAAAATCGTTTCTTCAACAAGCCTCCGCGTAACCATTCACTATTTAATTGAAGTTAAGGCTAATACGTGACTTACGGCACAGCACTTAAGAATGCACTTATACTCGTAGACAATATAGAGAAAACAATAAATTATTTTGCAATAAATAAATAAATTTTTACATTTCCCTAATTAATTTTACGCCTTAGAGAATGGATTTGGATTTTTGATTGTAATTTAAAAAACAATTGGAATGATTTTAAAAATTCATTCTGAGTGATACCAAGTCGTGAGTATAGTAGAGTTTCGTATGTAATTGTTATATATATGTTTACAATTTAATGTACTCGTAAATATCCTTAATAATTGTAAATTAATTAATCCTTAAATTGTCCAATGCTTAAATCTGCAGATCAGCCCGTTGGCCGGTTTGTGTTAGAGGTAAATCGAGCGATAATCCTTAATTGTAAATTAATTAATCCTTAAATTGTAAATTAACTGTAATCGTTGAAAATTGTCCAATGCTTAAATCAGCAGGCCAGCCCGTTGGCCGGTGTGTGTTAGAGGTAAATCGAGCGATAATCCTTAATTGTAAATTAATTAATCCTTAAACTGTACAATAATTATAATCCTTGTAAATTATTATTATAAACTAACTGACCCAGTTGCATTCAATGTGTCAATTGGCGCCGCATAAACCAGAATAGTTTTTTTTAACAAAAATTACTCCATTGTCAAATGAATATAGTTTTAGCAATCATAAAATCTAACAATAATGTTTGTTCGCTGAACTACTTACATGATTTTGATGAGTAAAACAATAAGCTTTTTCGAAGCTATCTGTTTCATTAATCATTTTGTTTATAGGCTATACAAACTTCCTTTATTCAGAGTTAAAACATTTTTTGGATCAACGTACATTTATACAGAGTCTATAGAGAAATCATTATATAACATTAAACATTGATCCACAGATTTTAATTCAATCATTTAAAAATAGATAGAGTCTAGCAGATGTAGTTCTACTTTCACAAAGTTAAGTATATCACAGATATCATCTTTATTTACAAATACAAGAAACAAAGATTGTTTAAGTATAATTTTGTTTCTACTTAAGTATAATTTTGGTATTTTCCGCACGATTGCACGAACGAGAGTGGCTACTTTACGTGCTTAAAATAACATTACCCGCGAAATGGGTTTTTGAAATTTTATCAATAACACTTGTTTGTTTTTCCTGTTATAGATTATTTATTGTTTTATGAATACTTTTACTTTTAGTCTACGTTTGAAAGAAATTTAAAGAAATTTCGTATATCCTATTTCGAAATAATCAGCTTTCCCGTCTTCAAATAATTGTTATTGTGAAACTTTGTTGAAAAAAGTTTTAATAATAGCTTGACATTGTGAAATCAAAAGTAAAATATAAAGTTTTCTCTTAACGAAACATTTTTGTTTCGTGATAAGTAGGCACTCAGCAAACGGACCAGTATTGTACTATTTAAAAGGAAAAACTAAACCATTAACAAAAATTATTAGATAGTAAAATGAATTTTTGATTATTAATCTCGTTAATTATCAAAAAACAGCTCATCGATTTGTTCTTTGCTCTAATATACAGGTGCTACGAAGAATGATACAAAACCTAAATGTTGCGTATTTAATAAGTATTGTATGTAATCTATATAGATTGCATACAATCATCACAGATCATTAAAATAATAATGATCATTAAATAATTAATGATCTGTGATTTGTTGGTCTAATCTGATTGTAAGAATAATTATTATTAAAAATATAAAAATTCACGAAAAAGTGTTTCGTCACAAAATTCGTTTCCTCATACATTTTCTGTGGAATAACGTTTTAGGTGACACGTGACTTTAAACTCAGATTTGATACAAAATTCGCCGGATTTACCTTTTTTGATTAACATAGGCTGTTATACATAAGCTCACGGGGGCGTAGGCGCGAGTGACTGCTAGTGACGTTGAGGGCTAGTGACGTTAAGGGCTAGTGAATAACATAAAAAATAACGGTAGGTACATTTGTCAGAAGTATCTTCATTTAAATGAGTGAACCCATAAAGATTTTTAAACAATATATTAACATAATAACATAAAAATGTGGTTTATGCATATATATTGGTGGTGTGCTCAACATTCTGCATTACTGTATTGCATCGATATACTAACAACGTTGAAAAAATTTAGTAAATAAATAATGAAAGCTTTTTACTAAGTCCTGAATATATGTCACTATATTAGCATACATTTCCCAAGTATGCTTATTAAACACCTAAAAGTTTTTAAACGGTAGGCTTAAAAGACTAAAATTGCTCCTAACTTAATGTAAAATGCAGCGTCAAACAGCCTTTTTCGTACAAAATTAACCTAGATACTGCCTGGATGAAGTTGTATTGTAACTCGAACTCTACGGATGACTGTAATCAAGCTTCCTGTAAAGCATTTGAGTATTATTAAATTATATTATAATATTATATATAAAAATACGTTTATTAATCTATACAGATAAATAAAATTGGAGTGTCTGTTTTTAATATTAAAATAACCGCTTTTTACTAAATGCGTATGTAAACATACATATACAGGTAAATGTACCAAAATAATATTTTATTACTACTACTATCTGTTTGTTCCGGTTAATCTCTGAAATAGCTGGACCGATTTTGACGGGCATTTCACTGGCAGATATCTGATGTAATTAGGAGTAACTTTTATCTAAGTTTTATTAAATTATTTAAATTAACGCGGATGAAACCGCGAGCACAGCAAGTACAACGCTAAGCCGGTTTTAATAATGCTAGAAGTAAAACTTTGTATTAAATAATTATCTATACATATATGAAGAACCATCGACAGAGAGTTTTAAATCAGTTTAACAACAAATTCAATTCAAACCCTTCAGCGTATCACATTCTCGTTTATGCTAGTACGATAGATTCTCTGTGGCTTACAATGAAAGGGACCATCAGAATAAAAATCCGTATTATGTTAGTACAATATCGACCCCTGCGTTATTCTCACTCACCCGTCCACGCTAAGAATGCCTTTTATTTTGAACAATATTTCAACAAGTTTTCTAGGATACTCGCGTGAAAAGAACCGAAATTTCAAATAAAAATGCTCAATCTTTTACTAAAAAAAAATATTTATATTGATTTAATTAAACATACGTAGTAACGTGGCAAAGTTTTATGTTGATTTTGTTGTCTATTTGCTATGGTTTGACAGGCAGAGAAGTCAGATCACCTACATTATATAAAGAAAACAATGATCCACACAAAAAAATATCTCTGACCACTACGTTGGCATTCCGAAACTTTCTAGATCATTTTAAATTTTTAATGTAATGATAAAAATGTAAGGGCATTGTTGAGTTTTCATCAATAGATGTCTTCTGTTTCTGTGTAGATTTTTCATTACTTTTACATAAAAATCTTCTTGCTTTGACGTCGCTAAAGTAGTCCTTAACCTAATTTAGTAGATAGCAGTTTATGTAAGAAAAATTTACCTACTTCAAATAACCATAAGAGATATAAACGTGAGTCGTAGTAAAATAGACTTTTTGGTGAAATAGGGTATGAGTTATGAAAGGTCCGTTATTAAACATAGACAGCGTATTTGTTTATTGACTTTGGAAGAATTTCTTGTAGTTTTACTGCTTTTTAACCGACCTTCAAAAAAACCAAAAAGGAGGTTATCAATTCGACGTGTATTTTTTTTTTTTTTTTTTTTTTTTCCGATGTTCCGCTCGTACGTCGCCATTTGTAGACCGATTTGGATGAGTGAGGTGTCAAACGATAGGGTATTTCGTCGAAGTGGTCCCATTTTTTTTTAGAATTTTTACGATCAATAGTTTTCAGCATATTGAAAGAATAGTTTCACAATCGGACGAGAAATCGCTGAATGCCGCGCGGCCATGTCGTGCTTATTTGCTTATAACTCTATGATTTATGAACCCTTATCGATGAATTAGATGTTATTCGATTTAGTATTAAATTTTCAACAAGATAGAATAAGAATCAAAATAATTTAATTTATAGTTTTAGAGATATTGAGGTTATAAAATAAAAAATTTAAAAATCTTCAATTAGTTCGCTTCAGCAATAGAGATGTCCATGTTGTATTAAATATATACTAATTATAATAAATTGATGTAATTAAAACTCATATTGCCAAGATTTTGACGGAATTTTATGATAATCTAAGCCATATATTTGATGTTATGGAGCAAAACTTGTCAACAGAGAAAAACATGCCATACGTTATTGTTTACGCGTCCAGTTTAGATCTATATAGCTCGATGTAATATCAGTTTATATCGATGACTTATATATCATTTTATAAAACATTAAAAGGGTCATATATGATAGTAAAATGAATAAGGTAGAAGAAATACTTCTAGGGATAGAGAGAATATAGTAACTGAGTTCCTACGGGAAATCACAATGTGCGTTCACTTGCTTACTATAAAACACCATGAAAACTTAATTTATATGAACGATATTACTTAAATTTTTAGTATTAAACGATTCAGTTTTGCGTTTTCTTACTTTCATTAATTTGAAAATATTAAATTAAATTAATTAAATTAGTTTTTAGTGTATAAGGTAAGCGTAACGTCAGAGCGTCCATGTTAGTTTCGTTTTGATGGTATGATAACCAACTATACGGTTTAGAAGAGCCACTCAAAAGTATAAAATAAATTAATTTTAAACAAAAAAATAAAACCGACCTCAAAACGCACTGAAAAGTAAAAAATAAATTTTGTATTATAAATGTACTTACTATAAATAAAAGACGTAAGTAGTGTTGATAAATAAAATTCATCTAAAATTCTACAAGGGCATAAAACTTTCATGTTGTTTTTTGAAAGGCGGTGCCAAATATATAAATAAAGACTGAATGAATATTCCTGGACCTTAATAAAAAAAATAATTGAATGGCTTGGCGCCGCGTTTCAAAGAGCAACATGACAGTTTTATGCCCTTGTAGAATTTTAGATGAATTTTATTTATCAACACTATTTACGTCTTTTATTTATAGTAAGTTCATTTATAATACAAAATTTATTTTTTACTTTTCAGTGCGTTTTGAGGTCGGTTTTATTTTTTTGTTTAAAATTAATTTATATGACTTACATAAATAAGAATTTGTTGATAATAATAAACTTGACAACGAATATTCTTTTAAGTTTTATTAAGTCGTATGGTGTACCTACTCGCGTTATTTTCAATGGATCCAGGGATCCATATAAGTATCTTTCTCTGCACAGATCATATTATTCTTTATATGAAATTATGACGACATTTTATGTTATGACGAGTACAGCCAAACTTAAATTAATTAGAAACAATACTTTCAAATTAAAACACTGGTTAATCTTATTTACCATATTACAATAAGGTATATCTTATCATCCGGGGCTCCCCGACGGGACGCACATCGAACCTTCAGGTCCTTTTGTACTTCATGTATATAAGGTATACTAGCGACCCACCCCGGCTTTGCACGGATATAAAACATATATAAAAATCTTCCTCTTCAATCATTCTATCTATTAAAAAAAACCGCATCAAAATCCGTTGCGTAGTTTTAAAGATTTAAGCATACAAAGGGATATAGGGAAAGAAAAAGCGACTTTGTTTTATACTATGTAGTGATAAGTGTGAAGTCCCGTCCCGTGTCCCCTCGTGGGGAATAGGGCAGATGCGTTTCATATATGTTTCACTGATCAATTTTTTCTTTTCTTTCAATTTTTTCAATTTTTAATCAGCCTTCCTCCGGCCAGCCATGTCCTTCCAGACCGAGTTTTCCACCGGGAATAGAACCTAGGACCTCTCGGTTGCAACGCTCACGCGCTTGCCACTAGACCAAGGAGGCGGTCTAATAAGGTATTTAAGATAGGCTAAAAAGAATTTATTTTATATTAAGCTAAGATGCACAGTTGGTACTAAATATGCGAGAGAAATTATGTAAATTCAATACATTGAAAACCGCAAACGGGTTCTCAGCCGTTATCAAAGTCACGAATCGAATAATTAATTAGCGACATCAAAGAGCGCAAGAATCATGTTATGTCGGCTTACGAAATACGAATACAATTTGTCGAAATTGTAATAATAAACTAATGCCTGTATGCGTATGTATAACATCTAATAAAAATAACGGTTACATGAAATGTTTAACTTCGCAAAATAATAAGGCTTTCATTTTGTAGTCAAATAACTGGGACAGAGAGCTTTCAGCTACTCTTCTTTACCCTGGGTGTTAGTTTTAAGTTCATCCCAGCCCAATTCCTCCTTTGTAACTAGGTGGTTAATGCGTCTGCGTGTTGCGCTTGAGGATTTAGGTTCTAATCTCGACGAATCAAATAAATGCTTCAGATAGGTATAAAAGACTGAACCTGCGAACCTGTAAAGCAGTATGAAGTAAAAGAGTAAAACGCTCTATATAAAATTGAATTTAAAGTCTTCTGTAAAATATCATGAGAATTACGGAGAGCATTTTATAAGACTAAAATTTCGTTGTTACAGCCACCTGGGATTAGGAACCAACGTCATTCCGTAGCTTATCTTGAACTCATAAATCGGTTCACCTAGTGGTTTCGAAATAATGCACTGCAGTTTTTGTTATTTAATTCGTAGATAAATTTCGTATTAATTGATATGTTTAGTCTTAAAATACCCCTCTTTTTCGTCGGAGGTTAAAAAGAAGGTATGTTCCTTATTCGTAACATCCATGGAAAATACTTCAATTACGAAATTGAGATCTAATTAGGTACCTAATTACTACTTTCATTAATATAAGTCGCTTCGAATAAGTATATTCACTTATTGGATGCGATGAGAAAGCACTGTACTGGGAGTTGGAATATTTTAGTAATTATTAATTAATAGTCCTAAATTGCCTGATCTACGGTATCGAACTTAATTACTTATAAAAAAATAACTTTAAACTTCACATAATACTTGAGTTTTTACCGGCTCTTCGTGGTAAGTTTATTTTGACTTAGACTTTGACATATAACTCAGCCATGATAGCATCTGATTGACGCTTGAGACTAAGGTCTTATCTCATCCTGACGTACAGCATCTCTAGACGTCACATGCAAACTTACACGGTCACTATGGCATTGGCAAATATCCAGGAGTAAAAAACAATCGAACATTTTCATAATTCATGACTATTCTAGGCATGTTTTGTAGACACCTGGATATGAATGTATAAATAAATGAATCGAGTTTAGGGATTGAGACTGCCTCTTCTTCAAGCAACAACCTACCATTTACCTAACCGACATCAATTAAAAAATATCTATTTTAGGTATAAAATATTAAAGTATTAAACTTTCTTAAAGGGTCTTTATAATATAAATAAATAAATAATACAAATCAAATCATTGCTTTCGTGGTTTCGTAAAAGCTGAAGCTGAAAAAACAACGTTTTCCAGCCGATACTCTACATTTTATTGTCGGTACAACTAAACGCTTCATTAATACGTAATATGAAAACAATTAAAATTTGTACGATCTCATCATAGAGGGTTCGCTTCCCCTCATTATGCCACAGAGAATGTTCTATACCAGAAATATGTCCACGCGCCTTTATTAAGCTAGGTATTCCCGACGGTTCTCGCCTAATGAAAATTTATATAGGGGTTGGTAATGAGGTAAATTTAACGAATATAATTTATTTAACAAAGCAAAATTGTGTTATACTTTTTGTCTGCGTGTATTCTTTTGTAACAGTTGCAAAATACTTAAAGAATCGTATTTTATTAATTGTTATTTACGCGAGTATCACATAGTTAACAGAAAATAGACATGACCGTGCAAGTCTTAATATATATAAATCTCGTGTCACAATGTTTGTCCTCAATGGACTCCTAAACCACTTAACCGATTATAATAAAATTCGCACACCATGTGCAGTTCGATCCAACTTGAGAGATAGGATAGTTTAAATCTCAAATTATAGTCGCAATTTTAATTTATTGCTAGTTAGTTTCCTCATACATTTTCTATGGAATGACGTTTTAGGTGACACATTATTCGGCACTCTGAAGCGATACGAAGTTCGCGAGGTCCACTAGTTTTATTATATGTTTGTACAAGTGTCAATATATTATGTTGTATATAATGTAGTCTCGTCTCGTCACATTTAATGACGGCTGTACATATAGATACCGCTTGTTTATTTGTAAAAATCTCTCAATATTTAATATATGAATGTATTAGATTGTCTATCTAAGGACTAAATTCAGGTATCAGTTTTATCTACCTGAAGATTTTGACTGTACTGTTGAATTGACTTTCAAAGTAAAAAAAATGAAAATTAATAGTATTTCGCACCAATCTTTTTTAAGTTCTTCTGTCAGCACTACCATACCTCGCAGTTGCGTCCTCACTTTTTATAAATCATCAATGTAAGTATGTTTCCTTTTTTTGAATTTAAAGGGACTTATTAATTATAATATTAAATATTTACAATAATGCAGTTTATTATATTTACAAAAATACAAAAGGCTCATCAGAGCAGTTAGGGTGCGCACCCAAAATACTGGCTATATTACCACCTATTAATATATAATTTAGTTATTTTTAATGTCAATATGTCACAATAATAATAAATAAATATAAAACATGTAACAAAGACCTTTAAACACGGTATTTTCAGTGTTCATTTCAAATTTAAAATATTGGAGAAAATTTTAACGAGGTAGGTATGCAAACTCGACCAATTTTCATTGCCGCATGTCTAACAAAATATGTCAAACTATACATATATTTTGGCACATCATCAATGTGCCTGAATTTTCTTTTAATTTGTTATATTTAAAGAAAATGTAATTACGTATTTACTAATGTGCAAGAACTAATTCGTAAGTTTTGTTTGGGCATTTAAATGAATGGAACTTTTCTTTTTAATCTAATAAATATTTTTTAAATACATTAATAAGTTTGCGTAATTTACAAAAAAAAACAATAAAAAAACAGATTTGATCAAAGCGATTCAGAGGATTTGCTAACGAAATTAAACAAATACGGTATTTAATTATATTAATAAGATCTATTGTTTTGTATAATTTGAATTAGATAATATCAAATAATATTTTTAAAAAAATATTTTTTATTATATGTACGTGGTAGTTTTATCAGTAATAAAAGGCTAATTTTAATTTGTTAACGTGACAAACAGCTAGTAAATAACACATTAATAACTCGGATTTCTTTTTTGACATACATACTAAAAGTTTAGATAACTAGAGCTATTCAAAATCAAAACAATTTTAAAATAACTAACTCACACAAAATCGGATAAAACTGTTTTTCACAACTCAATACTAGTGAACAGAACAAAGGAATTATAAAACCATTCGTTCGTATTAACACTGCGTGAATCGGAGCGTAATGACCACACTCATCAATTTACCTCCCAGTGCAATTAAAACATCAACATCGACTGCCATACGAAAAGTCAATTAAGTATATTATTAAATAGATATATGTATATAAAACAAAGTCAGGTATATTAAACCATTCATAAATTAAGAACGGATGTATCGATTTCTATGATCTCTGATTTGTTGGATTCGTCCAATCCGAGAATAGCAGAACAACTATTAAATTATAGAATAATTCACGAATAAATGTTTATAAAGAAAATTCGTTTCCTCATACATTTTCTGTGAAATAACGTTTTAAGTGACACGTTTTTATTTGGAGCTCTGAAGCGATAACTTCGCGGGATCCATTAGTATATAATAAAAGGATATAGGAATGTATTGACGGATGTTTGTTAAGCATTCACGCTAATAGTTCCATAAGTAAATGAATTAGTGTATTATATTTTATTAGCTGAAAAGGCATTGTCATAACTGATGTTAACAGACGAAGTCGCAAGACGGTCGTAAACTTAAGAAAGTTTTTGGTTACAGTACCAGCTTTGGAAGAATTTGATCGTATTCTATGTAAAGCTGGATAAACCTCTAGTGTACAGAAACTAGCGACAGGTAATACAGCATTATTACACACATTGTAGAGCTTTACCAAACACGGCTTTAAAAGCTTTTATCAAAATTAAATCATCGCTGAGTATTTTAAAGCGGTTTTGCACTTTCGCATCAAGCTCAGTATTATGTACAACTCTTTATAAATCCGAATTTAAACGTTTAGGTTATTGTATGTGGGTCTAATATATTTTTATTATTTATACTACTTCTTAAATTCAATAAGGCACAGAAGGCTAAACACGTGAATCTGATCATAATGAATCTGAACCATGAAAAGTAGAAAAGGAAAAAATATAATATTTTTTATTTAGTTATAAATTAAAAAAAAACTCATAGGAATTTATATTCATAAGTTATGTAGCGATGTATTGCCCAAGCCAAATGCAATTACAATTTACATTTTTGCATTGCAATTTACATTTTACATATCACAAATTATAATATTACAACTATACTTAGGCCATACATTTTTATTGTCTTGTATTGAAATTAAAAGATAGATTTAATCACAGTTTTAAATAACGAAATTTACATTACTTTTAATTAATCCACGCAGGATAAACATTTATACCAATTCCTGATCCCACATGAAATTACCCCAATAGCTGAAGTAGATTAAATTTAATAGTAATTACGTCCTCATAACGCGGTCAAGCGAGCACCAATATCGGACTGGAATGGCTGAATACTTGAGATTAATAAAGTAATAAGGATATTCTAAGAACTCGTTTTCATTAAATTGGACTGTCAGGTGAATTGTATTTTTATGGACATTTGCACTAATGAAATATAACCTAAGAGACTCTTAAGTAGTCTTAATGATAGATGAATAAATTAACGATTGTGAAATTCCGTAGATTCTAGTGAAGCATGGGGACACATTTCTGCATGTTTCGATGATCATTGTTTTTATAAGCAAGTAGGTGATCGGCCTTCTGTTATTACCTAAGTGCAATGTTTGTTTACTCAGGATTCCGGCGACATGAAATAATAACACCCACATGAAAATAAACTTCGCCTCGGAGCGGTTTTAATCACATAATAAGAAATATCAGCAAAACAAATAGAAACGTGTCTGCTATGCTAGGGTTTATAGAATTCTATATAATTACCAAATTAGGGCAACTTGTAAATAATTAATAATCCTCCGCGACATAGCTTTTGTTAATAATTTACGTGACACGTTTTACTTGATGCCACACCCCTAACCATTCCATGCTTACCTTAACTATTTACTGAATGAAGTTTCTTGATGTTCTTTGTTACGTTTTACGATGTAAGTTAAACCAATTTCTTCTACACACGACAACTTATAAAATATGACTTGTCGGTTTCGTCTTTAAAAGTGGTGTTTCCTTTTATTCTGTACTGAATGGGTATTTTCAAGATTAAGTAGGTGTGTGTGAACATTTCTAGTGGTTCCTTTTATTTTCAATCAACTTCAGAAACAGAACTTCAGAAACTCAGACCAATAAAACTACAGATTATACTTAGATTATGTCTTTTCATTGAAAGATAAAAAAAAATTGATGACAAATATAATGACATACATTCTAGATCCATAATGTGTAAATAAAAAATCTAGGTAAATAATTCGTTGTGCCAATATCGTTTTTGTGAAAAATATAAATAATATAACTCAAAAATAATTTATTTTACGTTATAACTCTTACATGACCTACTATTTAAATTAATTATCAGTTAAGTTAATTGACCTTTCTTTTGTCATATATCTGTGTAACGAAGCGTTGGCGAGTCTTTATAAATAAATGGTCATTTATGAACGTCATTCTTACATATTAACTTCACAGTATCTTTTTTTGCAAAAGCACCTCGGTCAGGAATAATCAAGAAACTTAACCGAGTATTATTTCCGATCATATTTAGAATATTTTTTTAAATATTTTAATATAAAAACTGATAAATTAATTTCTAAATTATCATAAATTTACTAAAACGAGGTCAGACTAAATATAGTCACAGAGAAACTGCGTCGCAGAAAAGTTCATACAAAAGTACAATACGTGTTCCGCATAAGTTCTCAATAGCGTCATAAAGCTGATAACCGTCATTGAGTGACAGTAAACTTTAGAATTATGAGTTTACCCGTATCACTCAAGTTTATTTACAGCACTTCACATTCGCGTCAAAAGTTGACCGGCCACGATTTACGATGATTGAATTTATGTTTGTGAACGATGTTGTGCTACTTGTAAATTATTTTCAGGAATTGAATATAAGAATGTAACACTTAACCCTCTTCTTTACTAAATTTTGACGATTTTCTTATGTATTATTATTTTTCTGGATCGCGTTATGTTTTCACCAAAATTCAAAATGAACCCAAAAAGTTTAAGTTGATAAACTAAATTCAGGATTTTACTTCTTAAGCCAATAAAAAAAAGACTCAACTTTCGTAACGAATCATAATAACAATTCATAATCATAATATCTTTGTAATATATTTTAAGAGACTAGTTATTATAAAAAAGTCAAATAAAATAACTTAATTATTTAAGGACGAGCCCTGTTCTAAGAACAGTCAAAAACTTAGCTCTCAGTAAGTAAGTACTTACTACAGTTTACCAAAACCTTACTTAAAATAAATAAGTAAAACAGATAAATAAAGCTAAAAAAGTATTTCTTTCTGCAAAATTATATTTAGACTGAAAGAACTGGATATTGAAAAACACAAGTATTTTTACGAGAAGGCTGAAATGCGGAATGTTACTGAACTTATGTAATTGTAAACGTATTCACTAAAGATGAGCCAATAAACGGGCCTTGGCGAGTGCTGGTGACAATGAACGCCACGAATCACAGTCTAAATTTACATCAACCGCCACCTGCGGCCGGGTTTCAAATCTCAGCTGTTTATTACGTAGGAAATGCTTCCTCATCCACGACCTTTAATTTTTCTGTCGACTTAGTAGAGATTTGACATCGGACATCTGTCGCAATAGCCAGTAAAAGCGTTCAGATAGGCTGGTGGACACATTTCTTAATTATTATTTATTTTACAGGTAAGATTTTTGTTCATTTGTAATGAATAAACTCAAAAAACTACTAAATGGGTTATGAAAATATGTTTACTGATTGCAAGACTGAGTGACAGTCTGTATTGTAAAAGCCCGCGAAACCAAAACTTAAAGCTAGTCTATTAAAAGACTATAAATTTGATCTATCATTTAATATTATTTATTATGTTGATATCGTCCAGTTACTATTTTATTTCTTACATCCATTTTTCATAAGGTATAGAGTGAAAACAAACTTTCTAAAAGAAATACCGACCACAAAATCAGTTTATGACTAAGCTAAGTTTAATGAAACCGGGCTAAATATACTGTAATGAGTTTTTCCTAATTTTATAAATAGCTTATGGCTGACGTACATAAATACTCAAATACATTTTAAAAGTCTTGTCTATAGTAATGCTATGGATAGAAACGAAATACACAGACCAATTTGATTCGAGTTTTCGCATAGCCAAACATTTATTATAGTACCCAATAGTATTTAGGGACAAGTTTTCTTAAAATCATCTATTGTATAGTTTACCTTAATGGTAATCTATACTGATATAAAGAGAAAATAGTAGTGTTTTGTTTGTTATGAATAAACTCCAAATCTATTTGAGGCTAAACTCTTTCAAAGCCATCCAAGTTATATTGTAGTTATATATCCACACGTAAAAAGTCGCGACTAAAACTAAATAACACAAAAGTGTCTATCAGTCTTCTGTTATAAATTGAAATACTTTATATACGAAGGTAATTGCTAAGTAGGCTGTTAAGATGTTTACAATGTCAAATCCATTCCTTTTGGTTATTGGATTACATTCCGCAAACAATTCTAAGTGTAACTAAGAGTACTTGTTTAATATTATTAAGGAACAAATGAGTAAGAGAAGGCTCAAAACCCACATTATACTTCTGCAAGTACCTCACTAATTTAGTTAGAAACCAGAACTAAAGTTATAATTAGAGAATTCTGACAGCTCAAAGGTAATAAGATTAACTTAATAGTAGTTCGTGTTACAGTTTTGACGCGATTTTCTAATGTTGGAAATATTAATATTTTTCATACAATTATTAGATCCACATTATATTTTCTTTATAAATATATTTCAAATAAATACGCGATTAGTTTTACAGCCACCCGGAGAACGCAATTCTGTACAATATGAACCATGAGTTTGTGTGAATGTTTTTATGAAAAATATGACTGTGGTTAACTACGCTTTAATTGACACGGCCAGCGTGGAATTGATAGTTGTCAAACAGGAAGGACCTAACAAGAATTTTTGGAAGACAATGTACTCGTAGGCTTTATAAATATTACAGAGGTGTTAACTAAGATATGATACTAATCTACAATGAATCCGCGATTTGCAGCGACTTTAAGACTAAAAAATATCCGAGTGAGTAGACGAGTGAGCCTTTTCTCGTAAAAATTGATTTCGTCAGAAATTACAGTTGTCAGAGCTATCGATTAATGTTGCATAGGAAGAATTTTTATTTCAACATAATAATTTCATACTTATAATTAATATACTATCACACATATCAAACTTCACGGAAATAAAGAAAATTCATAGAAATTTTCACATTCTAAAAAACTTTTAAGCCTCTTTTGAATTGAATAGGTTTTGCAAAATGGTTTGGATAAGATAATAATAGAAAGTGAATTCGTTGCTTATTTTATGCCCACTTTACAACACGAGTTTATTCCCATGTGAAAAGTGTAATGGATTACAGGATATTCATTTTAACCCTCTTTGCAATTGAACAACGAAGGAAGTTTAATATTTTGTTAATTAAATAATATGTTGGTTTTCTTGAGTAGAAAAATATTTCTACTATTTACAGATAATAAAAAAAATGGTGCTTGTTAATTGAGGATTTTATAACGAATCGTTAACGATTATTAATGATATGAATTATATTTTGTAATTAACCCCTAGAAGGGCACAGGGAATTTTTTCATCTGTTCCACTGATCGTTTTCTTTCCAGTGATCAATCTTCCGAACCTACCCAACCAAAACTTTTTCTCCGGGATTTACTCAGATGCGTGACCACTTTGTCACAGAAGGGGTTAAAACGCCGACTGAATAGTACCTACTTGCGGTGATATTTCGATTATTTTGATGAGAAACTCATGAAAAATTAGAATTGTAAATGGAATACCTAATTATATATTAGGCATATAATTATATATAGTATGTATATATTTACTTACCTCGTTACATAGGGATTAATGTAAGTACCTCAGTAACAAGAGCGGTCCAATTTCATTTGCTATCGATCGGAATCAAACCGCCCAGATTAGATACGCCTACTGTGACAGTGATTACAATACCAAGATTACCTGCTATGTTAATTAAATGTACATATTTGGAGTTCTAAGCACCTTGTGTTATATTATTAAGTTTCCACTTTCTGTTACTAGAGCTATATTAGTCTTCCATTTTTATCATAACGTAAAACTTTGATTAATAATACACTACATTAGAAATATGTGCTGATTCTTTTTCTACGATTTTCGTAGATAGAAGTTTATTATAAATTATTATATAAGGCTATTTTTCCTGCTTCGGCAAGGTTCTCTAAAGCTGACTTTGAAAAGAAATTGCTTACAGTAGCTGGGATAAAATGTTCCTGTTCGTATTTTGTCAAAGGAAATTTTGTTCTTAAACCTTCATTTAAAAGTGTTCTTTGCCCTCAACTACTCGCTTGCAAAGAAAACTGAAAAAATCATTGAAATAGTCACTGTTTTTACCCCTATCCCATTAGTGGTTAAGTGTAATACTTTCTAGAAAAATAATATCTAAAAATTTTGGTCTAATTTACATATTTATCAATATTCCTACAGGTAGATTATTTATCTTTGAATATTAATATTACGGCCACATTTGGTTTGTTTTGTAAAGTATATTAATTACCAATTGTTGACTGTGATTGTTGTGTTGAATTTAGTGATTGAATGTTGTTGATAAAACTATAATATCTTTATATAAAATTCTCGTGTCACAATGTTAGTTACCTTACTCCTCCGAAACGGCTTTACTGATTTTTACCAAATTTTATGTGCATATTCAGTAGGTCTGAGAATCGGCTATTATCTATTTTTCTTCCCCTAAGTGATAAGGGTACCCCACCCCTAAAAATTAATATGGCAAAACAACGTTTGCCGGGTCAGCTAGTTATAATACCTATATATTTTGAACTTTTTTGTATGTTTCTAATTTATATTGTAGTCTCTATTATTATTTAAAATCTATATCTATTCGATAATTTAATAATATAATACTTTCAAGTCTTAAACAACTACCAGGGGTAGTAGGAGTTTACTGAAAATTTATTGAAATTATAAGTTTTGATTCAAACGAGTTGTTTTCTTTATTGGTAGAGACGGATTCTTTAGATTCATAAAATACGATAAACTTTCTTAACTTTTCTATAAAAGATAACTTTTAAGTCAATTTTTAATATATATAATAAATAAGTACAAAAGCAGAATATTACTTACAGCAAAGTTCATTTTATAAATCGTATATATAAAACTGCTGAAAGTTGACATTTCATCGAAGAAAAATCGAAGTGTGATGGATTTTTGTCATACAAAATTCGCAAGGATTAATAAATTAGTAAATATTATATGAAATAATGATCAAAGAAATTCCCAAATTATTAAGTTCACTTTTGATTTATTACTACTGAAACATCTCAAGACGCATCAATGATAAATTGGGTTCGCATAAATATGGATTTTTAAGTCGTCTATTTTTATCTTAAACTTTTTAGTGTGCGCGTAAGATTTGATCGAGTTCAATTACATTTTTAAATTTAACTTGGAAGTTTTAATAAATGCTGAAGTACAAATATTGGATGAGTTTAAATTGTTTAATTGTAAAAGTACTAATTTCTTTAGACTGAATTAATTCCTATTAATAGTATTTCTTTGATTGAAATGCTTAATTATTTATTTTTCAATATTCAAATAGTCCTAAAGACTTCTAAAATTAATAACATAATATCTCAATCTATTTTCTATGACATATAGTGATATTTCAATTATTTTTTACATCAGACATTAGATTTTGGACGTAAGAAGAAAAAGATAAGGAAGTAATTGGTAATGACAACATGATACGTTGTATTTACGAACGATTAGTTATATAAAAAAGGCCTATAAAGGCTATAGATTAATTACGGTGACACCAGATGTCCAGGCGTCTTTCCGTCTGGAGCTACAGAAATTATCTCTTCAATTTTGTGACTGGACCTGTCGTGCAGATCATTTCAATTTATGAAACATTAACATACCTAGAGTTTCGAGTTGTTAATAAAATTTCGCAATTTACATGTCGATAGCGTCATTGCGTTTATTTTTGTACTGAAACTCTGATCAACATCACTAATGCATAGATGGGACGGACTAAGACATTCCTCGTCTTCTTTAGAGCCCGTCAGTTTCAGGAACACTTTTTCTTTAAACATTTTTCTTATATACCTATGTTATAATGTCTATTAAATAATATTAAAGTCCATAGTGGCCCCCAAATTTTGAAATACTTACGAAATTTTTAGGAATAAAATCCTAATATTACCACAAAATTACAAAAAATGCTTAGATTTAACTGAAAATTTCACTCTATTAAATAGGTTTTACGTCAAATTTATATCTAATATTATTGGTATTTTTACGTAAAATTTATATTTAAATATTTGTTAGTTCATGACAGAGAAATATTGCAAATTGCTTTTTAACAATTTTAATTATAAATTGCTTAATAATCGAAATTACAAGGTAAATTATGGTGTATGGTATGGCATGGTAATATGGTAATTATGGTGGTAAATTATTACAATGGTGCGTGTCAGTTCTATGATAGGGCAGTTGTATTGTCAACGCAATTTTGTAATAGCGCTCTTAAAAGCTAGGTGGTACATAAAAATACTATTCAAAAAAAAGTCTTTCAGCCACTCTACACTCAGTGATGTGCTCTGGTCAGAAATTGAATGACAATCAAACGTCGAGTCATCTAGCTTTGCTCGCTACAGATAAAGCCACATGTGGTTGGTATGAAATTGTCATCTTCCTTTGTAAATTAAAACCCATTTTTATTTCAGAGAAAAACTAATGAGACACAGTTTTAAGTATGTTTATTGCAATACTATGAAATGTGATGGACTCTTTATAATAATTGAAGCTACTACAAAATATTTAAGATAAAAATATTATAACAAGAATAATAAAGTTGAATGAAAGATATTATAAGATGGTGTATCTAAATGTCTATTAAGAGATAGATTAGAGCTTGAGGAAAGACATGTTACATTTTATTATTAAAACAAAGGCTTCAGGGTGTTGCAAAAGGACAAGAAGACAGAGTCGCGGACAAAAGCGAGTTTTTAATGAAATTAAAGGTATGTTCTTACTTCGAAAACGCTTATTAAAAAGCTATGTTATTAGTAGCAAACTATAATAAAGCAAAGGCAGCAAAATATAATAAAATATGCACTATTTGGCTTTGTGTAATAGTTTAAAAATAATCTAGATGTCATTGGACTTGGCACAGAGGATACAACGTGATCTTTGTGATAGCGCCCATGACAGCTACTTGGTGACAATATAATAATAGCTATATTTTCATTCAATATACTAACTTATTTATGTCGGGTTTATGCGTAGTTAGCTCCTCCCACCTTCACTGTAATAGTGATGTTCATAAATATTAAGCCAACTATTATATTTATAAGCTATTTATTTATTTTAAATTTTAGTAAGTTTCTCTGTTTCTGTGTGACTAATCTTATTAGTATACATAGAGTTCTAGGACCGCATTTGTATAGAAACATGCAATTAGTGTCGTCATTCGAAAGTTATTTTTTAAACAACCTTCATAAAAACCAATTCGACGTACCTACCTACATTTTTTACTATTTTTGATAAAGATACTACACATAAGATTTAAGGTCTGTGTAAGAACTGTGCGCTCTATATTTAACAGGAGCTACAATATAATATCAACTTTTAGATATGTACCTAAACATTTTTTTGTTTTATTATGTAAGTAATATGAGATCAAATGAAAGAAAAAAATAAAACTTGGTAAAGTAGCGTTGTTAGTTGAAACAATTATAATTGGATCGCATTGTGCTTTGTTTAAAGACTTTTGTTCCTATTTAACCTACCTCTTTGCATTTCTAAAACACACTTACGAACTACAGTTGAGTTGAAAATTGTTGTTGAAATTCGCATTAAGAGTTTCATGAATACATTTAATCTTAAAATTTAAAATTGTTTCTTAAGTTTTTCAATATAAACTAAATTGTAGCATAGTATTAATTTACTTACAGTTTTGCGTTGACGAATATTTTTACTGTAAATTATTCTTATAAGATAAATTGCCTGTCTTATATTGATGTCACTTTAGTCTTAATTCTAAATACTTACCAATCAATAATAAGTAATGAGGGTAGTTACAACACTAACACTGCACATTAACAATAATGTCTGTCCAGGGTTTGAATACACTGTTAATTCTAAAACACTCACTAGGGTAAAAGGCTTTGGTCGCACTTACAAGAAGGACTAAAGAAAATTCCAAAAGGTGTAAATATTACAAAGTGGTATAAGCAATGCGAGTAGAAAACTTCAGTCGTTCCTTGTGTAAAAATTGATTTTGAAACAGTTTAGGAATCATGATTTAGATGTTATCCACTAAATTGAGTGTTAAATCTGATTATTAATTTTAATCTAAGCTCGCACGTTTCGTTCGTTTAATTAGGGTTGAGGGCAGGTTAGGTAGGTTTAGAATAAGTTTTGTATTTCGTTTGGTCGATCGTGTTACGCGAGCGTGTGACACGCAGGCCGTGCGCACAAGTCGGCGTTCGACGAAAGACTGAAATGCTAAAACGTTTTCATAAATTCCGATTTCCCGCCAGGCGCCAACCCTCGCTTGCATCCACCTTTTCCCAAGAACTTTTCATCCGTGATAATTTAATGCTTTATAATTTCTTGCTTTATATTTTTTTATAATTTTTATGAGCAGTATTATATTATGACAATAGATTATAAATCTTAAACGGCGTGGTATACACAGTAAAGATTGGACCTGTGAGCCTACAAGGATAAATATGTTTAAGATAGGTAAGATTATTGTTATTTCATAGTGATTTGTGGTAAAAATATCCAACCGTCTAACGAAATATAATAAAGCTACTTAATTCCTTTTAGTTTAATTTTCTCTATGATTAAATTTTTTGTAATTATTCCACGCAGTTCGCTTGTATAAGGCTGCCTTTATATTTCGATTTTTTTTGTGTTGCGTCTGATATAAATGTAAAAATGTTGTTATCGGCGTGAATATAATAAAACATTTGTGTTAATCCATAACATAATGTAGGATATCCTTGAATAAATTTGATTCTTGATTTTTTAATATAGAGACAGATAGTGACTGGACGGAATATCAAAGATCGTCTTATTATCGAACTAATATTCAGGTATTAGTAGTAATTACAAGTAAAAAAGAAGACAATTAAAAAAAACAACATGATCATTATACATACGAATATCTTATAAATGGATGAAGAGAATTCACATTCCATCTCAATTACATCTTTCATACAAAAAAATCGCATCAAAGTGTTGCATTCATTTAGTAGCAACATACAGACAAACACGTCTATTAATTTACGAGGGGGTTAAACACAGATTCGTTGAATATACGCGTCGTAAACATGCAAGTGTGTATTAACAGGGACACAAGCGATCATTACATTTTAATAACGATCATTCAGGCGCTTCGTGAGATACTTAAGCTTGTATTTATAAAGTCGGTGTACGTTTATCTTATAATCGGATTCCAGAGGGAATTCCTTAAATACTTGCTATCATGGGTAAAATGTGGATCAAAACGCATTCAACAACATATGTTGTTCAGGTTTTATTTATTTGTTAGTTAAGGTGTATCTACTTAAATAAAGTCTTTAAAAAGTTTAAAACTAAATAGAAGGCAAGATGTAAGATAGAGTTTCGTTTTTCGTTAAAAAATAAACATACAAAAAAATTATTTCCAAGCGACGTGAGTTTCAAATTTTCATCTATACTACATCAGACATAACAGACAATTATTTGTAGATTTATTGCTTTTTAAACTTTTAATCACATAATAATACGTGCTTTATGAATGCATTTAATATTAAATTCAATGAAGTAAGTCTGAATGATCATAGATAGTTCTTTCGTTTTCTTTTAATTTAAAAATAAAAGTTTCACAAAGAGGTTCATATCCTTCACGAATACAAAGCTGGCATTGCACTGAATCAGTACAAAAAGCCAACGATGAATTTGATTGAACCTCGAGGTTGGTTAGCTACTTAACCTTAACGATCGTTTTCTTTGCGTTCCGTACTCAAAGGGTAAAACGGGACCCTACCTATTACTAAGACTATACGACCGTCTCTCCGTCAGGCTGTATCTTATGAACCGTGGTAATTAGACAGTTAAAATTTTCACAGTTGATGTATTTCTGTTGCCGCTATAACAAAAAATACTAAAAAATAGAACAAAATAATATGGCAACAGACATGATTTTTTTCCGTTTTTATAGATAATGGTACGGAACCCTACGTGCGCGCGTCTGACTCGCACTTGGCCGGTTTTTTTTTGCTGTGTGGTTCAACTGTAACGACTTGTTATATGTAATATAAGTTTACAGCACTGATAAAAAGTATGTTAGACGAAGTGACGAAACTAAATTATATAAAACCGTAAAATTTCGTAAGTAATTTTAAACTTAAGAAAATTTACTTAATTGAAATTTCAAATCACGACAAATTTCTCTTGTTAGAGAAACATTACATAATAATAATATATTTATTTAATCGAGGAAAAAACTCATACAAAGAAAAAAAATAATTAAGAATTTACACGACAGAATATATCAAATAATATCATTTGTATATTACTTTTAAGTTATTTTAAAGTATTATTTCAAACTATTTTAAAGTGCATATTATGTTAAAAGAAATTACGTTTTTTATTATTAACTGCTTTAGTTCTTAAAAGAAAGTCATAGAACCCATAATTTATAGGTTACTACAATAAAGAAAATGGTATACTGATCACACAAAATATCATAGATTACAGAATTGAGGTTGTAATTGGATAACGATGCAACCTGTTTGGTGCTACGCCGTAGCATCTAGCCAACCGCATGATAAACATAGAATTATTCATAGACAGAAATTCAACTTTACTTTGTTGAAAAATTAATTTTTAACTAAAAAGAAAGATTCTGGACCTTAAAGTAATAAATTGCAAGTAGAAAACGCAATGTATTATGAATTTAAACTCTAGTCTTCGATAAGAAAGACGAGTTATGTTCGTGTCCTTGTGTAAATTGAGTTTTTTATTAACCTAATTTTGAATTTAACACAAATGAAGCGGCCTTTAGTTAAATATCTCATTATTTAATAGCTTTAAAATAGATCAAAGCCGAACAAGTTAAATTTAAACGGACGTTTCCGCGTAATGTTTTGAACAGCTATCTTAAATGTTGGAGTGTCGCGAAGACGAGAATAGAATTTGTGGTCTAGGCGAACACACGTCGCTACACGTCACAATATGATCTATGTATCTTCCAAGAGATTGCGTTTCAAAGTATTATACGTCGAAGTAACGAACAAACTTACACGGCCTATGGTATCAATCGTTTTTGAACAGTAAAGATTTAATAATAAGTTTCAATTATAAAATAATGGGTTCACTCTAAAATATTGCGAATCACTTACGAACCCAAAGCCCAATTGGCTACAGCGCCACAATAAGAAGAAGAGGAGGGAAAGAAGATTTGGTAAAAAAATACTACACGCACATATTGACTAGGGAATGATAATTTTCAAAAACCATGTCAATTTCTATTGTAAACTTATGGTACGGGAATTTGTAAAATACACATTCTATAGCGTCTGCGTAATAATATAGCGAATAACTCCCATCGGTTACTTGCAAAGTATAAGTTCCCCACAGAATTGATAGCATTCGATCATAAACTTACTGTTGGTATAAATTGCAGCATAAAAATTATAAGTGTCTACTATTTTTCCTTAGCCGTGTTTCTTTATTCTTGACGCTTATACACTAACGCTAAAAGTGGTAGCCTATATCCATTGGGGCATAGAATAAAAATACTTACGTTCCTGTTTCATTGATCAGTTTTTTTCTGGCGTGTAGTTGATGATCTGTTCCTTCCCAACGGAAATATTTAATTGTGAATCAATTCCCAAGACTTCCAACGCAACACGATGACGCGCGAATGTTATAATAGTGACTTTTCATTAAATTGGAATGTGTACGACAAACCATGGCGAAACCAAACCATTATTTTAAAAATATAAAAATATTTTATGAACATTTAATTTATCTGGCGTAATTAATTTAAAAATCAAGCTACGGTGAATAGCAAGCATTATAATGAATAAGTAGCTCATTAAAATTTAATTAGTTCAAACTTGTTAAGTTATTTAGGCGGATGATTGTATTCATGTAATACAATTGTATAAAGTTTCGATATAAAATGCCAAACTGCGACTTTGCGGACGTAACTGATAACAGTCAATATGTCAAGTCCCTTAAAATATAGTAATTTATAAAAAATAAACTTGTACCTATATAAACTAAGCAACGCGTTTTTAGTTACTTCTTTTATTCCTCTTTCATCACATATGTAAGATGCACATTACTTAGAAATGTCTCATAGGAAAGCCTCGTTTCAAACTAATTTCACAAACGAGAACTTAGATTTCATTTAAAACTACGTTTTCAGTCTTTCAGCGGTTGAGGCCAAGTTATGTTATGTAAGAAATGCAAGCTATTTAACTTAAACAAGACTAGGCTGGACTTGTATTAAATCTAAACTAATAACATTGCATCACCATTAGCCGAGGCTTAAAAATGTCCAGATTTATAGAGATCACTTTGACATTGACTTTCTTTCGATGAAATCAACTTTTCAACAAAAATATGAATTATATTTTTGTTGAAAAGTTAAACCTAACTTTACACTTAGATGATTAATGTTCTAGTGTATATACTTTAGTTTACTTACCTATTGTTTTGTATTCAAATAATACTTTGGAAAAATCGATGTGAATTCGTGACTGTAAATTTAATTCTAACTTCTAGACCAGGGATGGAGAACCTTTACGTATTGACGTGCCATTTTTATAAAGAAGTTTAATTAGGTCATAGACGTGCCATTAAATCTTTTTGATTTATTGGGAAAATAATAATAATAAATAATATCAACTCAAAATTCTTTATTTACCATTAAATGTGTTTGGTAAGGCATTCCACGTTTCAAAAATTGCAAATAGCATTTTCACTTGTGTCGCTCGTCATATTCACACTTTTTTTCGTAGTACATAATTAACTTTGTGAATGATATTAGTGACGTGCCCAAAATATTATATCGCGCGCCACTAAAGGCACGCGTGCCATTGGTTCGCCATCCCTGTTCTAGACAAAGGATTTTATTCATTTAGCTCAAAATAAACATGGAAATCCTTTGAAGTAATAATTTCCGTGGGAAACAGCATACCGTGTATACGTAGAAACCGCCTGTGCTAGTGTGTACAATATTAATAGGCCCGTCTATTCTGAAAGACAATATTTTCATCCCAAACACCGGATAAGCGAAAATATGCGACGTATATGTTTTCATCAAAGGACGCCACATTGTAACCTGTGTGTGATTTATTTTTTCTGAAATATTTTTTATGTTAGGTATACAGAAATAATATGATAAAGCCGTTGTAGATTCATTGTTTTACTTTTACGTTAAAACAATTGAATCGATTTTAATAAATTTATATAGATCTAATTTTTTTTACTTGGTTGAACCTTAACAAGAGCATACTTATTATGGCACTATAATGCATTTGATCTATGCCTTTTGCTTCTAATTCACCTGACACGTCTCCGTCGGCGGCCTGGTTGTTTTCTTAGTCTTTAAAATTATATGAAATATGCAATTGCATGTCTTTTGTATAATAAAACGCCGAACACACACCCGCAGTCCAAATGAGACTATATGTGTCCATGAGTATTATCAAAAAAAAAAAACTAGGAGACCATTATAATAATATATTCAAAATATATTATAAAAACATATTGCAACAATACGACAATCAAAACTTTTTTCATTATGAATCTGATACGTCATACAAAAGTTGTATTGAATTATACCAACTCAAATTTAATATCAACTTAGTTCATGTTGTCTCAGTTTTATTGTATGAAAGTATAAATTTTTTACTATATCACTATATTATATTTACTTCACTATATTATAACGTTATCCATAGAATTTATGAAATAGGAACCAAATTATTTAAGTGGAAACCATCGCACATTGTACACAAGTAATGCCAGTTTTCCCGCAGGTAAAGATTGATCTGCTCTTTTCTTAAAGGTTTGGGAAAATCTCTGAACTCACCTGGTTTCAAAAGTGATAGTTAACATTACTGCCACAGCCTTACTTGCGCCAGACAGTGGCAGGAAATACCTTGGGAAACATTCCGTTGTGGAATGAAAAACATCTGTATATACTATATTCTACGTTTATCTTTAAATAAATATAAGAAAATATTAATATATAAGATTATTTTGTATGAGTTTATTTCCGGAATCACCAAATATTGAATAAGTTACGCCATCTAGGCAATACGTCAAGAACTTTCAAACGTTCGTCATTTATTGTTTCAGCTTTATTGGTTCTGAATTCGGTTGAAACTTGGTTTGTATTATGCAGTTTGTAAGAGAGGGCCAGTTTTATATAAACTGGTAGTCGAGTTTCAATTGAAATTAATTTAATATATCTGCTTTTAATATATTTTATAAATCAGTTTTTTGTATATGAATAATATTGTGTAGGCACTTACTGTATTTTTGTAAAACTCCTTAGAATATAACAAAAGAATTTTAATTCAAGTTAAGTTTATTAGTAAAAGAAGCTAATAATTTTAAAATTCATTGGGTATTAAATGTTTTTTTTTTAAAAGGTTATAAAATTATAACTAGTATAAATATAACTGTGGAAGGGTGTTCTTAAAAATAGGTCAAGATGAGGTCATTGCTTGTTGCTACTGGATCTCTTTACAGCTAATACAATGGACTTACATTCTTTAACTAAGCTTATTCAAGAATATAAAAGAAAAAATATCCTTAACAGATATCACGAATGCAAAACTCAGTTTCAATTGATTATTTACGCCTTAGTAATTGAATCAACCTAGGGGACCAACTTTAAAAAACCTTGCCCAAACAAAACCTTGCCCAAATCGGTCTTATTTTGTCTTAGTTCTGTACAGTCGTAGACATTAGCTGCTGAAATCTGAATAAGAAACAAAATAGTAAAAAACTTTTTTTTTACGTTTGTAATTAGCATACTCGATATAGAAGACAGGACTGAACAATATATAATAAATAACAAAAAAGCCCCATAGTCTGTTGCCCCCATAATAAAATATTTGTTAGCATGAAAATTTGACAAGTATTCAGAATGCGCGCGCAGGCTTCGCCATCTTATACTTCCGTCCCACTCCCATGGCACAGTGACGGCTCAGCTCTGGCTAACAGCTGTTACTTACAATTTGCTTTCGTGAAACAAAATCTACATTTAATTAACAAATTTAGTAAGAGAATAAGTTCTAATGTTCCTTCAAAAGATAGCACGGAACCGAGGACGCAAGTGAGTTACGAAATAAAATTCGAAAGTTATTGATTTCACACGGTCTTGGTGGCACTGTTTAGTATTGTGCTCGCATAGCTGTTTCGCAGGATTCTGGTTTCGATTCCGTACCTACAGTGGGAAAATCAATAGGACATTGGTATTTGCTTCAAGGATTTGAGTATTGTGACGTCAGTGAGGGTCTACTTGTTTTCGCCTATTTAACGGGAATTTTTTAGAGGTAAGTACAAATATTATGTTACCCACTTAGCAATAATTCTAATATGAATTAAGAACTAAGTTACATAATTACCATAACTATCTCAAGGGAAAGTTACTAATTTGTAATTTTTATGAAATCAGACAACATTTCATGATAAAGATGATAATAACAGATTACTTAATTGAAAAGTAAAAAATATTTCTAAGAGTACAAAACCAAAATTATCAAAGGTCTACCGCCTACACAGTCTCGTTCCTAATGCTTTGCACAGGCGCACTTAAACTTAACAAACATGTGTTACAATGAATTTGAAATGAAATATTCAATAAATGTTACCCAAAATGCTTATTAACCGTACCGGAGATAAGGCTTCGTATATGGCGGAATTTAGGTCAATATCAGATAACGTTTGCGCATCGAATAAAATATACCACAAGCTCGGCGCATTCAAAATCATTGGAAACTACGCCAACGAAACTACGCGCTATCCATAAGTTTTGGATTCGTAAGCTGTGAGCTCTTTACCTTTGTGTACCTATTACGACATCTTTTACACAGTTTCATATTTTGTACCAATTTTACCCTAATCTTATATTACTCCTATTTCTTAACGAAAAAACTGCTGAACTTTAAATGAGTATGAATTATAGACTCATTTTTGAAATTCTTTTTATATACGACGGATTTATTGTATAACAATCTATACTACACATACAGGCTAACAATAAACTTTTCTTATTGAGTTTTTGTAAATTGATAAACTATTCTATTCCTATTATAAAATTGCATCGACAGACACATGCAACTCTCATACAACTATCCTATCACAGACACGCACCATTTATTTATGTAATAATTTTACGTGTAATTTCGATTTTTAAAAAAATTTCTCTGTCATGAACTAACAAATTTTAGATATAAATTTTACATAAAAATACCTAAACAATAAAGAGAAATTGTCTGATAAATCTGAGCGTTTGTAGCTATGGACTATTATAATAAATCAAAATTGTCAAAGGCTTTCAGTTTCAGAGAGTAAAAAAGTCAAAATTTACTATTTTATGCTAAAAATAAGGTTAAAATGTAAAAGGCCTCTTAAATCACTAACTACACACACTTAAACAACCACTACTAAAGCACACTTCTTCTTAAAATCTACTATAGTTTCATTAATATTTAAGTTAAAATGAAGAAAAAATACATTTACTCCAAAAGAAAATGTATCAGACTTTATTTTTAATTAATTATAAAATAATTTAAAGCCTATTCAAATTTTTAAACTTTCATAATATAGACGCGCCTAAATTCAACGCAGACCAATTCTAATAATTTATATGTACCTTACCTAAAACATTAAGTTAATGTTGGATTATAATATATCTAAAAAGGAAACGACAAAACAATTTATTATCAACGAACGTTCAAATCAAAATGTTCTTTATCCTTTATTTGAGAAAATTCCTTTTCATTCTCGAACTGTTCGTCATACGTTACATCGCCAGGATCAGTAATTTTTATAACCTTTATTGGCTGGAAATAAGGTTGATTTTACGAGTTATGGTGACACAGAATTTAATGTTCAGTCAGTCGATAATGGAGTAAACACAGCGGTGGCCGTACTTAAAGATAATAGCTATCCTATATTGAAACGAATAAATATGAGGGAAACTAATCTAACGGTGACACAGAAGTAAAAAAATTTGCTAAGGTATCTCTTTATCACTGTACGTGAGTCGTAATGCTATTGATGGTAGATTTTTTAATGGATTTGTGTATCGGACAGATGGCTGGAGGGGGCGATCCTAAATGGCAGAAGGATGCGGGCGACCAAAACTTCGACTATATGTTCAAATTGCTGATTATCGGAAATAGCTCCGTTGGAAAGACTAGGTCAGTAGCAAACTAGCAAAATTACTTCCATTGTGTGACTTGTAACTATGAGAAGAGAGCAATTTTGGACAAAATCCAATAATTTTTGATACTAGACGGCACCAGATATTTTTACAACCAAATGCTCTGATAATATATATATATATATATATATTTATTATTTTTACTTTAAGTAATGGGTTGTTATTTTTATTTATAAAAGGATTGGGGTTCCGTGCCACACACACGGAGTTGCGGGCAAATATTAATTGCTTTTCAAACAAATTACAGCATTTTTTTATATATACAAAAGCAAGTATTGGCTATTGTACAATGCAACCATTTTGTTTTCAGTTTTCTATTTCGCTACGCGGACGACTCGTTTACATCAGCATTTGTGTCTACCGTAGGCATTGACTTCAAGGTCAAAACGGTTTTCCGCCACGACAAACGGGTTAAACTTCAAATATGGGTACGTCCTTTAATTAATGCCTACATACTGAAACATAATTAAGAAAAATGTTAGTACTATTTGGATAAGCCATCGATGGATAAGCGGATTACATAATCCTATTATGGAGGAGTACAATTATATGACAAAAAGTATAAATATTATGCAATAGTTGTTTTAATCTGTAATTCGGTAATATTCTGTGAGAATACTATTAATTGAAATGACACTACCTTTAATTAGACTTTCGGCTTCTTCTTTTGTTAGGCTACATCAAAATAGGTCTGCTGATGGTAAATGATCACTTCCGCTTTTGGGCATCCATACGTCATGATCTACGGATGCGTTGCCTGCCACAAACCTTCGGGCATATGGCGGGTGGTAGTGTTTTCCAAAGATAAATTGCTTTTATTTTAAACAAATAACTAACATCGCTTTCAGAACACACTTCTTCGTTTCATTCGTTTATTTTAAATTTTATAAAAACAATACAACAAAATAAAAGTTTGTTATTTTAGGATACAGCGGGTCAAGAGCGCTACCGCACAATTACAACAGCATACTATCGTGGAGCGATGGGCTTCATTCTTATGTATGATATTACTAACGAAGAAAGTTTCAACAGTGTTCAGGACTGGTACGATTTTCTCTCATTATTGCTCATTTCCAATGTAACTTAGAAAGTTTTACATTCAAAATAGCTGCAGAAATGTAGTTTAAGATGTAATTCATAGAGGAATTTTAAAACTGTCTTTAGTATAATTTATAAATCCAATAAATTACCTAGTACTCATTGCGTGAAAGTCCTGATGTTACGTTTCCTGGGTTACGATGCTTAACTTTTGTAAATATTTAGATCCAGATGAATAATAAATTAGAATAATCCTAATAATATAAACGTAATGTGAATTTTCATTAATTTATCTTCACACTTTAAATCTGAACTAATTAAAATTAAATATTGTTCAGGATACTTTTGGATATTGTAAAAAATAAATTCCACATAGACAAAGGCCCGGAAGTCTCTAACACATTGTATAATGGTGAGCTCTTTAAAAGAAACCATCAAAGGAAGGAGCCTTTTTTATCGGTTTTCTGTTCATTCATTTATTAAGATGGAAGATTTTAGACCTTTATAGTTTTGGCGTGTTTTTGCTCCGTTTTAAAACTAATTTTTAACTATATTTTTTACATACTATCTAAGAACACCGATTGCCTATTAATATGGGCGCATTAACTAAGTGATAATATTACCTTATTTTACATAATGCTCATTCAATGTAGCCTCTGTAGGCGGTCTCTTTAAATAATAAGTAAATTACTTCAAGGGTGACGCAAATAAAGACATACTCTTGGGACAATGCTCAAGTCATTCTGGTTGGTAACAAATGTGATATGGAAGAGGAGCGTGTCATAAGTCAAGATCGTGGCAAGCAGCTGGCTGATCAGCTCGGTGTAGAGTTCTTTGAGACTAGTGCTAAAGAAAATGTTAATGTCAAGGTACGAACTCTTGAGAAAAATTAAAAATGATGTACTTAACGACTTTTTTTATATAAACATGCGCTTTTTATGTTGTTATTGTATTGTAAAGGTATTTTTTAGAAATACTATTTTATTTTATTAAGCTTACCAACTTGATACCTACTATATTCTAAATCGGCCGACACTCTTCATGGCTACGGAGGCGGCTAGAGTTAAAGTTAGAGATATTAAAAAATAGTAGTAAACTCTTTTTAGTCCCTAATCAACTCAATTATTTTTTCAGATGGTGTTTGAGCGGCTGGTAGATATAATATGTGACAAGATGTCTGAAAGTTTGGATTCTGAACCACAGAACATGCTGGGGGGTGGGGTCCGAGGCCAAAAGCTCACGGAGCAACCCCAAGGAAACAACAATCCCAATTGTAACTGTTAATAGCACTATTCTAAAATCTCTCAATCCTGCCTTGAAAATACTGGAATTGATACCAGCATAGGCATAGCATTCTGTAAGTCACCAAAAGGACAGTATCAGATCTGATATTAAAAATGTCACTTTATTTACCATTTAACAATAAAATCCTAAGACAGATAGCATGTGTTTGTTCGGACAAGATTCCCGTATAAAATAGAAGCCTTCATCGTTGGGTTCAGCTAGTTAAATATTACTTGTTCTTAAAAAAATGGCTTCTCATTAGTTAAATTTTATTAAATATTCAAAACCAATTTTAATTATAAATCAGGCAATAGCTGATAGAATATGACACTAACATTAAATATATCTTACCACACGAGAAATATTTTTTTAATATCGAATTTCGACCAATCTCTTTGCATTCGCATTCCAATGTGTTACTTACAGAATACGATGCCTGCATAAATATTATTTTTCGTCGTCTTGTATTCATTAGAATCATCCACAATTTTTTTAATTCTTAGTCCAGTATCTTCAAGGATTATTTTTATAAATCTATAGTTATTTTTTATATTTCTGTACTTCAGAATTGTTAACCAGTATTCACTTTTCTTTTTATTAATAAACATTAAACGATTAATTGGTAGATGTTAGTATTTTAAATTGATATACAGCTGTTTTTAAATCGTTTAGGTAATTATTGGAAGATGTATTAGCTTAGATGTTAAGTGGCGTCTATGTTATTTCGAGCTGGAGTAGGGATCTGATTCTTCTGTAGTTGTTAAAATGTTACTGTTTATTGTAAGTGTATTTAAAGTCTTGAATATAAAGTTACGGTGATATATCAAGTTCGCAAAACTTCAATATTTCCAGCATTGCTTTGCTATTAACATTTTGCTGTATAACTTTACAACGAGACTAAATATAAGCTGTTTTTTTATTTTGCGCAAAGAGTGCATGACTTGGGTAATCAGGACCAAAGTCTCTCAGCTTTTTTACGGGCAGAGATGTTAAAGGCGCAAAATATTTTTAGATGTAATTTAACGAAGGCGAGTAATGCATTAGTGTTTATGAATTATATGGAAGACATGTAGATCTCTTGCGCTAATATTTTAATTAATCAATATAGAAATTGAAAATTCGCGTGTGAACGTAACAAAAATCAACACTCGTATATAAATATTACACGGGTGATTTGTAAATATGTTTCTTGGTGTATAAAAGTAATTGTATAGCATACATATATATGTTTGTAATCTTGTTACTATGTACGCTAAGTATTATCTATAGACTTCATTTGGCAGATTTATCATATAAATCTTATATGAATTTTTAACTGCTTCCCAATTTTCGGGTGTTAATGTGTTTAAAGCACATATAATATTAGAATATCTGTTTTAGAAGACATAGACAATACAATTTATATCAATTTCTGTTGAAATCTGAGCACATAAATTAGTATTGTAACCTAATTGCTAAGTAGGTTTGTTAGTTTTATTATATTTCCGTAGTTTTAAGGATCACTTTTCATTTATATTTTGCGTTTACTTATTGTTAGTAAAATGTAACCAAAGTTTAGATTTATTTTGTAGAAGTAATCTAATGTTTATCATAATAAATGTTTATTTCTTGATATATATGTTCTAAAATGTTAAGAGTACTTAAACAGACCATAATTTACGTGTCAATTTTTGATATATTCAATTAACTATCGTAACATCTAAACTTTGACTAATGCGTCGCTATTCTCAGTCATTATAAACTAGTCCACTTTAAACGAAGTATCTCTTTAAAAATGAAATGTGCATTATTTATTCCTTAAATTAACATATAAATTCTTTAATAGTAAATTATACTTTCTGTTATTAATTGTAAAGTGGTGCTTATTCACGTGTAATGTAACAATAGATAAGTTAATTCACTATACCATACACAATAATGTCTTAATAATCAAAGATTGTAAACCAAATGAAATATTTTAAGCTGTATCTTTTAGCGTTTTGTCAAAGTATAAATTCACAGATCGTCTTATTTAGTAATTTAAGTATATTATACTTAAAAACTAAAAAAAAATGACCGCCGCCTTGGTCTAGTGGTAAGCGCGTAAGCGTTACAACCGAGAGGTCCTGGGTTCGATTCCCGGCGGAGATTAAAAAAAAAACTCGGCCTGGCAGGACATAGAAGGCTGATCACCTACTTGCCCCTAAAGAAAAAATCGATCAGTGAAACAGATGTGAAATGCATCTGCCCCATACCCCACTAGGGGACACGGGACTTCACTTATACTTAAAAACTGCCCCGTTGCCAACTTTTGCGCAAAATAAATGATTGAAAATCAATTCTCCTGATAGTAAACATACGAGTAAGTGATCATTTTTGTTACTTATAATAACGATAATATGGCTTTAATGACATTGTTAAGAGCCTCGTATGGTAATACTTCTCAATTTTTCTGTACCCACAAATAATAACATTACACGCATGTGAAAATGAATAAGCATTTTACCCGATATAACATTTTAATGTATATACATTTATCATAGAATTCTTAAAACTTGGAATATTTATAATTTTCAAAAGGTTCCTATGTGTCCTAATCTATGAATACGAAAAAAATCCAAGGCTGGAAACTAAAAAAGTTAATTTTGAGCAGCTCTTTCTTTCATATACTTTTACAAAACCATAGTAAAACAATAAGCCAAGATGATGAAAAGGAATGAAAGGTCATGTTAGTAATTAGGAATGATCAATATTATAATAACAAGTCTGAAGCTATCGATGTTTGTCGAACCACTCTTCATTAGTCATTATGATGGCCTAGAATCTGTTCCGACAATTATTCTCGTAACATCGATATATTGTTATCGATATTTATTAACATCGATTAATATCGATCATCCCTATCTTAGTTGTTTGAATAGACATGGTTAAGGAAGGTTGTAAAATTAAATGTTAGGAGATATTTATCATGTGTATGGTAGATTGATAAAGGGTGTTAATGGCATATCGTAGAGGGCAGCTTAGGACAAAATATTTAGTAAATTTTGCTTTCCTTGATATAACAGCATTATATTAAAACGCTATTGGTGCATTTTTTACAAAAAATATAATGGAAATAAACTTAGAGACAATTACCAAATGTACATCTCAGAATAGATGAATAATTAATATACTTAATAAATACACAAAACAGACACAATCTTGAAAAAATCTATTATCTATTATTATCTACAGATATTCTTTATATTGACTAAGAGCCTTTATGACCAAATCAAGTAGGTACCATTTTTATTTTGATATTTAAAAATACAGCTTTTTGTGGTGTAAATTGTACGTTCATAGATACATAGTTTTATATTAAAGGTATTACATTTAATTATGTGTAATAAATGTTAAACGATAGTAGTTAGAAACATCTGAAAGTGTTGTTATATCAACGAAAGCGCCATACGTCACGTTTCAGTCTAAATACATTATCTGAAAATATCTTACCTGAATATATAAAGGGCTAACTAGTCTTAATTCTGTTTCAATATGAAAATTAACTATCTGAAATTAATCAATTAGATGTATTAAATGTTTAATTATTTGTTGTGCGTTGATAATTGTTTATTTTAAAAAAACACATGTAAAAGGTTTATGAACAATAAACGTATATATACTGTGTTTTATTTTCGCTACTTTATTCTATTTTTTCACCTAAAGGCAGCCATATTTGTCTCCATGAATCGATCATCCAATCAATCGATTTAAATAATGATACTTTAAATTTTCCTTGACGGCTGGCGAGTTTTCGACGTACAATTTCTTAATTTTATTTTATTTTGGAAAATGAGTATTTACACCACGACAACTTTCCTAATAACTAGTATATTTGCATATTTTTACATAAGTACTAGCTGACCCGGAAAACGTTGTTTTGCCATATTAATTTTTGGGGTGGGCTACCCTTATCACTTAGGGGTATGAAAAATAGATAGTAGCCGATTCTCAGACCTACTGAATATGCATATAAAATTTGGTAAAAATCAGTAAAGCCGTTTTGGAGGAGTTAGGTAACTAACATTGTGACACGAGAATTTTATATATAACATTATAAGATTTCGTTACATCCGTGTGGGGCTTGAGACGAATACATACATATTTTCTGCACCTGTTTCACTGATTTTACACAATGACAGGTAGGTACTCGGGTGATTAGTCTACTGTGCCTTAGGTAGGCACTGAAACATTTATTTGTTGACTCGGGATTCGAACCCAAGACCTCCGTTGCAACAACTACGTGTTGTGTCATGATGTCTGAACATCTCCGGAGGCACTGATATTAACAGATACCTATTTTTTTTTAAATCAAGAAAAATAAGGATACTTATTAAGAAAGCCTTTTTTAAACGATTATTTAGGATCAAGTACATATTTCATCATTTATTATAATGTTTTTAATAAAAAAATCATTTTGTTTTATAGATTGTTTTTGGAATTAAAAATCTCATCCAATTTTTTCTTATTCATTGAAATAATATAATGATTTTAATCAATTTTATGTTTTGGATAATCTATGATATTAAAAATTAATTGCATGTGTTTTTGAACTATCCTTGTATTTCATAATCAGCTCTATCTATATTAAAACTCATATTTCTTTTAAAATGTCTGACACTGACTGACAACTTACAAAATTTTCTTGTAGATGGCGTTTTATTTAAATTTGCAATTAAATTTTTATCTTTCTTCATCGATGGCCGTGTACATATACATATATTTATTTAGGTGAATTAAAATATTGGTGTGCCAATGCGAGGACATAATTTTAGGCATTTTGTTTAAATATTGTTAAAAGAAATCATTCTTTTTCAGTTGCGAGTCCGATTTAACTGTCAAATTTGCAATTTGCCAGGAATTTAAGTTCATTTTTACCAGGAATGAGTTAGGTCCTTCTTTAGGTGTGGATCAAAAAGTAATTTTAAGTTTTAAAATATTTCAAGTGGTTTTGTATTTATTCGTTACAAATACTACAAATCTCTTCATATATTTTTTAAAGTTCATAATTCAATATTTAATACAATAAAACTTCGAACTTCCAACACTAATAATAACATAGAAAGTTGTAAGCATAAATATACCTACTAAAGTTATAAAATAAATAAAATAAGTATATTTCAGTTTTCTAATTTTGTTTTTTGCCTCACTTTATTTCTGTCTGTAATTAAATTGTATTATTTTATGTGTTGATTGTTAGTTTTTCTGCTTTTTTGTGGGTAGCCGCTTCTTTTTTCTTTAATGTTATTTTTTGCTGTTACCTCGCTGCTTGAATATGGTACTGTAGCGGCGTGGAAGTTCATTGGAAATGGAGGTCGAGTAGATCGCCACAGTGCAATAAAATGAAAAATAAAATTAACATATATTCTGTAGGTATACGTGTCGTTATGAATTATGATTATTTGCTGCTCCAATACGAGCCAGCTCGTAGTAATAAATCTAAGCTGATCTTACAAAGGAATCAATTTTGAAATGTACTTTTATCTCTGGCGGTTTGCCAAAACCGATTTCTAATTCTAACATGACTGGGATTTTTAAAAGATCTCGCTTATGACTTCCGAGTTCTTTTAGACAAGTTGAATAAAGATGTTGAAGTTTACGGAAAATTCTCCATAACTCGTTAAGCTGGTTGTAAACAATCTCCTCCATGTTATATTCAATTGGTTTCAATCAAAATTAAATAAAAAATATATTTTGATTCATTGGACTGATCGCCTACACCTAATGCGTTTGCCTCATGCTCTATTAAGGATTACGAGACTTCACTTCTTTCTTGCTTTGCCATGGTCTAATAAAATAGTAGAGACCTTAAACTTAAGTTAGCACAGTAAGCGCAGTTTTCGTAAATAGAGTTTATTATGTGGAGTATGTAAAAGTCAATGCCTCTTGGAGTTCGTGTCAATAACAGATTTTCTAGTCTGTACGCAGATTTGAAAACTTTCTTATCAGAAAAGATGGGATGTTATAGCAAATTTTAGAGAAATGTTTATAGTGTTTTTGGTAAAAAAATGCAATTACTTTTTGAAAATTGTTACAATTCAGTATCTACAACTAATTTTGTAAATAAAAAGTTCGGAGATGAATGTTTGTTATATTTTCACGCATAAAGTACTACGCATATTAATTCTGAATGACTTTATCTCTCTAAATAAAATCCAGACAAAATAAGTATAAGTGAAAATGCGCCTATTTTGCGTAGACAAAAGAATGTCAGACACATTTTTGTACCTGTTTCACTGTTTAATATTACAGCCAAATAGGTGATGCGTCTTCTGCACCTATTTAACCGTAATTTTAATTAACGGAATTCGAACCCAGATGCGTGAATCATATAGCCTCGAAAGCGGTTAATATATAATTGTCATATATACAGTCTTTATATAATTTGGATAATATATTTTATGAGATATCCCGTCGTCAAAGATTATAAGTAAGAAGGTTCATATTGTATAGAATAAATGAAACTTCTAACAATTTCCCTTCAAAATTCCTGTTTATATACAAAAATTACATTATTTTGCATTTTTATTACAATATTATAAGTAGGTACAATAAAGCAACTAATCTCAACCTTACAATCAAGCCACAGCCATTAAAACTTAATGACAGATTTTCTAAAAGGTGCCAATTTAAAAGCTATTGCAGTAATAAAAGCAATCAACAAAAATGTATTTTTATTACCTCATTAAAAAGGTAAATTTATGTACAATAAATAAGTTTTAAAATATAATGTTTATGGTTTTTCAACTTCAATAAACAATTAAAATTAAATTTATATAGTCATTTTATAATCTGCACCCAAAAAAAACTAAAGATATCAGAGCAAGCAAATTAAAATAAACTTCCAGAAAACAAAAGCTCTCTAATGGCTCGACCGATTGTTTTTATCGTAGCAAACAGGTTTCAACAATAAAAACTAGCTTCCAAAAATATAAAAACTGCATAAAAGTGAGGCTAAAGAGCTATACTACTACATACTTTCATAAGATTCTCTTTTAACTTCGACACTTCAACTTTGAACAAATATACAATTCGTAAACCTTATACCATTAGCAATTTTGTGAGAATTATTACCATATTTTTTCAAGAGGGAATTACGACTGTGAATTTAGCGTTTCAAATTGGGCCACAAATTTACATAATTTAATTAAGTATTCCTTTATTAAGTGTTTAAACTCAGCTATAATCATACTTAGCGTTATCGAGACGGTTCCGTTGCAGACAGCCATTCCTTTGAGACAATGCATTAATGGTCCAAGACTTGTTAACAGATGTTCCGAACGCTTTTAGGAAATTTAGTAGCTCGCTTTAGCTTCGGTTCGATGCCAAATATACCTAATAAATCAGAATAAGTTAGTTGTCCTGTAGTTAATCTATAGTCTATCCATTAGTATATAATATATATTGATTAACTACAGAGTATCTACTAATAAATAATAAAGAGACATTGATCTATATCTATTAGTAACGTAGTACATATTAACTTCATGTAAAGATAAAAAATTATATGTTACTTAATACCTATGGGTAATTCTTTCACTGAAAGGAATCAGCGAAATATTTTTTAAAATACATATATATATATATATCAGTTTACCAGCATGGACAAATTCAAAAGTAGAAGCTACTAATTAAATATTTTAATAAACTCTCATACTGATTCTGGGGTAAAAAGATCACGTAAATATTCATTCAATGCGTGTTCGAATCCCGAAAAAAAAAACAAGTTTTCGGGCAAAGAAGCTTCGTCGAGAAAACGATCAATAAAAAACACGCAGAAATGTATCTACAGCCATGAATATTCATTTCTGCATTAACCCCTTATTAAGGGTTTTAAGAATTAACATAATTTTTATATTAACAATATAAATTATATTTTTCTGTAGTTTTGTAAATTAGTTTATCTCAGAAGACACAAACTTCGTGTAGATTTTCGCGGCGATGTGCAAATGCCGCAACTTAACAAACTTAACTTCATTAGTTAGCACTGTTTCAACTCGGTTATTTTGTTGGCTTCACTTTATATGACTAATTTATCATTATTTATGTCGTGACTCTACCAGTTTTAGAATAAAAGCCTTCATTAAAGTGTCTTCATTTTGCAAAAACAACTGATATGCAGTAAACATGAGAAATAAATGCACTTTTAGTTAGGATTATATGTTTAAAATAATTGTTTAATTACAAAAAAATAATTAATTAAGCAAAAGTAAGACAACTCCTCTACAAGACATGTGTGTGTTGGTTATGGGCATAATTTGAGACTTCGTTTGATTGAATAGATTGTGTATTCTCGAACGTCGCCCCTTACGATTTTACCCTGTAATATTTTCGATCAATAATACTACGATCCAAGTTATAAACCTACCAGCTTTCACTAGGAACTTCGCTTGGGCATATACATATACCTAACCCATGTCACATGCAAGAAGTCTAGTTTCCTATCTGTGAAAAAACTTAAAATTGTTAGAGTACTTTGAGTACGTATTCAGTAAAAACAATTTTTTACTGAATTAATGCCATAAATTGTTATATTATATATTTTCTAAGTTTAATGTTAAAAATAAAAACAATACTCGTGTTAGGAGTCGTTTTAAAAGCATACACGTATATTTTAAATACAATTTGCATTTTGTGAAACAACTGGCAACAATTCGAAATTTCTCGGACCATTGTAATGCTCAGGTTTCGCATCAACTTTTTCTGGTAAAAAATACATTTCATTCTGTTTTGCAATTGTACAATTTTGTCATACATATTTTATGTACATAAATAGAATAATGAAATATTAACATAAAATTATTAAATACAAAACAAAAATCATTTATTGAAATCAGAGGATAGTAAACCTTTCCTACCTTCCTAAGCTACATTTATACTATTATGTTATAACTTGTATCCGTGACTTCTTTTAAGTATGCCAATGTCCTTATAGTAATGGCGTATACAAAAATCAAATGTTGATGTAGGAAGGTATAACTAAAAACCTATTTTTTAATATAAAACATGAATAAAAAGTAATCGTTATCTAAACCATATTCGCTATTTAAATGAATAAGACGTTTTTAAGACAAAACTTGACAAAAATCAAAATTAGTATTAACAAATGGCCTAAATTTGTACTCGAACTCCTGCCAAGAACACACGCCGTCGGCGCAAATTGATCTAATGGGCTCCTCGTTTAAATAAAAAACGATGTTGTATTCCTCTACTCCAGTATTTGAACATCTGTAAAAAAGTAGGTATGCGTAGTTATTATTAATTAAATAAGGATGATAGAAAAAGTACCTAATAAGGATTGAATTAACAAAGCTAGTATGAGCATGCTGTATTGACTGTTATACATGAAAAGGCACTTTACACATATACAACAATAGACACAATTTTTAAAATAAACCAGATCCCAAAACCATGTATTTACAAAGGGAATATATTTAAAAAAAACTACTTAAACATTCTTTATAAATAACCAAACAAAATCTAATGAGTAATACTAATTAGAATCAATAAAATGTAATTAAAACGAGTTATATCTTCGGATTGAAGAAAAGAATTCCGGCATATCATTTGTGATATATATGAGCATGTTCTTATTTACACGTCTGTGTAAGTAAATCATCCCGAATAAAACTATTATTAACTCTAAATATCCACTTCCTCTGATACGAGGATTAAGTCTTGTAAAGTTGAGAAGAGCTTTAAAAGGGGAAAAAATTAGAGCACATATTATTGACTCCAGTAGTTAAAAAATCACTAACATTAATATAATCAACAATATAATATGACATTTTGTGGTTCATAAGTCATAAGCGAATAATTTATCTTGAATAAGTAAGTAATACATTACGTGACTTAAATATAGACTTACTTGTTTAACACAGCAACGAGGTTCCCAGAAAACACGGACATGACACTGCTGCGCCATTTTCTATCTCCATCTCTTTTCGCAGCAGTTAATGGATTTGTATCTTTAAACAGTCCTAAAGCTGTATAAACTTGGTGTAAAGTTTTAGCATGCGTGACGTAAGCTACGAGTTTCTTCCCCTCTCCATTTCTTACTTTATCGAAATTCCGCCACAGATCTGCTAACGGCATCCCACCGGAAATTTCGTTTATAGATAAGCCATAACCATTTGTGTAATAATGCCTCAAGTCCTCTTCGTATTCTAGGACTTGCAAGTCGTCTTTTGTGAAGAGTGCACACCAGGGACTAGTTTTGCTGTCGATGCCAGACCATGTATAGCGGCATAGATTATACAAAGCAATAACATTTTCGTCTTTAAGCATGTCTAGTCCAGTACGACGTTTTATTCGGTCCTTTACCTATGAAAATTACAAAAAAGGAATAGAAATTATAAATATATGGGTAATATTGATTTGATTCGAGAAAATTATATGGACATAACCGCGTTAGTTTTACAATGTAATTTTTCAACACACTTGCTCATCAAGTTACTCATCGCGCTTAAATATATAAAAACATATTGTAATCAAACTGTGACATTTTCATTAATATTACGCACAAATGCGATAATGTAGTAAAACCTTTTTGTTAAGCCCAGAGCTTCTCAAAAAAGAGTATATACGAAATAAAATCACATTGGATTATCGCGTTCAATAATAAGATATGTAAGTTTTTGTCTTACTTGCTTATTTAATGCAATTTCGTGTTTGAATAAACAATTTTAATTTTTTTTATTGAATATTTATTTAATTAATATTTACATTTTAATTTAGTTATGTTAAATAAACAAGTCATTAAAAAATATATATAATTTTTGTGGAGGTAAGCAAGGTTCTTATTTTTATTAAAGCAAGCTAAGCTCGTCTGTGGTTGTCATTTACTGACGCGCGCACAAGATAAATTTAATAAGTCAAACTTTTTATTTACCTAATAAATTTGACAAGTGTGTCGAAAAACGTTGTATGATATACGTGAATATTGATGATTGCCGACCTCGCCTCTCTTAAGGAATTTACTTATGAACTAGGAATTTACTTATGAACTAGGAATTTACTTGACCTTACTTATGAATATCGACTCGGCGGTAATCATCAACTTTACACACTTACATAATGTACTATAGATGATGTTTCGTAGTCTCAGGGAGTGTCAAAACTACTGTGTCTGTTTACTGACACTGATTGCTTTGGGTAACTAGTTAGCAAGTTAAGCCATCCAAACCGAAACTTGTTTTCCCGGAAAACAATTATATATTTTTTATAACCTCATCTACGAAGGTGGTTAGTATCGAATTAATGCAATAATTTCGTATTACTTACAACTAGATAGTCTGAAGTGTTTAGATATTTCTCAACTTCTGTATTTGGATTGCTACCAACCGATTTCTCACAACTCAAGTACGGCTGAAAAGATGATTATACTTTATTCGAAATAATAATTGCAATAGCTGTGAAGATAAACATCATTATTATAATTAGAAAAACATTAATAAGGTTAATTAATTCAACTTTAAGTTGCTGATTGAATAATCAAATAAATATGCGGAAACAAATCATTAAAATAATCAACAACTTGCTAGGCCTGCAACCTCACCCATTTAGCTTAAAATATTATATGTGGGTATGTCGCGTTGATAATATCTTTCAAAGAGTTCACTTACTGAACGTAGTTTTCAAATACATTAGATCCAGAGATTAGTTTAAACGATTTCAGCTACGCAGACTAAGTTACGGATACACTAAGTTGAATATAAAGCTAATTATATATAATGCTGATTCCATATAGACGTTTCCGAGACTATCCGAACAGAGAATAAATAAGTTATAGAAGAAAATTTTTATTATACTTAGTTTTGTTTCGTACCTATATTCTTTTACATACATATTTATTACATACGTATTTATTAGTTTGATATTTTCGCCATTAACTTTAATTGTTATAGATTATTTCTCTGTGCCTACTCCGTGGCTGTTTTACGCGTTTGCGTGATGTGCTGGAGATCCTGGGTTCAAACCCGAGGGGATAAATAAATGTTTCGGTTGGGTAAGCTCAGAAGGCATATTGCCTGTAAAGAAAACTATCAGTGACACAGAAATGTATCTGCCCCATGCCCCACGGAGGGGTTATGGGAATTCACTTAAAGAGCAGTTAGGTTATGGCTTTTATAGTGAGGTTATATTAATCAATCACTTCGATCTATCACTTCAAATAAAATGAAATTAATAAACTGAAACTAGGTAGGTGATTATTTTACTTACCGCAATGTCATCAAACTCTGTTTTTGGGGGATCAATAACTAAATCCTTAATACCCAGACCTCTTACGAATTCCTTGATACTATTTTCTAGCCACATTCCCTTGGACGACCGGAAGGTTGTACTATTTTGTTCATTCAAAATATTAGGAAACGCTTTTTTCAATCGCTTCCCAAGGAATAGCATTTCCAGCCTACCCTCTTCCGTTATATCCTCCTTGTCCTCGAACATTTTGGCATCATATTGCCAATTTTGTAGATTTTCTACGTCCTGAGCACACAATGAACTGCGGCCGCTTTCATAACTTGAAATTACAACTTTTCTCAACGACACGGCTTCTTGCATACCTTTACCGATGTGCGCCTCGGGATATCGCTTTCCATGTCTGTATATTCCCCAAATACTAACTGGTTCACAATCTACAATTTTAAAAATTTGATAACTATTCTAAAACTTAAAAATTATATCTGTATCGTAAAATATTTTATTTTAGAATAGTACCCGCTGGAAAGATTTAATAAGGTTCATGATAAGTTGATAAAAGAGCATTTAAAAATAATCTGATACATCAATAACATGAATGTCAATTTAGCCGTTCTTAACTAGTGGTGTGGCTAATTGGGATTTGTTTCTAAGATATTAATAACCAATAAAATATATTAGATGGTTGATTACTTGCCTTTCAATTTGACTACAGAGTCTCGAATATCACCCCTCACTAAATTATAAGGTGTCTCACTCGATAAATATTTATAAGGACAACCAGTATTCCAATAACAGAAATTCGCAATAACACTACTCACACAAGATATTAAAATAACTGATATAAGTTCCATTTTCGTTACAAGACTACCTCTCAAAATGCATAATCCTCGAATGCGAGGATTTTGGCAGGTAAATGAAGACTTAATGAAGAAAAACAAAATTAAAACATAAATTTTGGATGCCCGAATAATAAAACGCTGTCGAGGTTATATAAGTTATGTATTAAGGTTGGGTTCTGTAGTTCATTAAATAAAGTAAGTACGTAGTTTACGTAGGTACGCATGTTCTGCCGTAACTGGAGAAGCCGTAGGTTATGATAGGTTCTGCCACTGCTTTATTTAGATACCTATATAAAGAGTCTGTTTGTAACTTTCTTGCCGCCTTTTCTAGACTGTGTCCGGCAGATACCTCACAGTGTTTGAAAGTATTCGGTAAGACGTTAACATATGTAAGATAGTGCAAGGGTCCAAATACGGAGCGCCGTGCCTTTTGATACCGGTATTGGATTGTTATCTGCAAATGAAGTTTTTTATTCCAGCGCGGAATCTTAAAAAGGTGGGCGAAGTTAAGCACTATATAAATTACTTTATATTATGGTTTTAAGATAAACGACAAACAAGATTTATTAAACGCTACGTCCGCGTATTCAAATGCATCAATTATTCAATATTCACAAAATCTCTCCAAGCGCAAATTCCACTATCACTGGCGTTACCACACATCTATATCACACATATATATTTAAGGCTGTTCATTTAAATAAAATACCACTTTGTTCTCGTTTCAACACCTGTAAAATTAATGGACGAGGTTTATTACCTATATTATTCAAATTTCACAAAACATGACGTATTTCTAATTGGTTTTTCAAACAGTAGCAGACATTGTTTTTCAGCCTATTTTAAAACCAGTGCTTTACCAATATGACCACTTTCTTTGCGACCTCAGAACTCACTGTCATTTGTATGTACACAAATAAAAAGGGTTTCAAAGAGAAAAACAAATTTTTTTCACTGAACACAAAAATACAGTTTTTATGTTGTTAAAATAGTATATTTAAATTTTCAAAATTTGTGTTTCTTACTGTGAAAGTTTAAATTTAATCTTTTAAAAGTTGGTATACCTACTTTAACTGTTCGTTAAAACAATTCTACTAATGTCATATATTAATATATATGACATTAGTAGAAAAGTAAAGTAATAGTAGTAATAATAATATGTATATGTAGGTGTTGTAGATAAATATATAAAAAAAATATATAGCTGCTGCTATTGACTCTGAGCCGAATAAGAATAAAAGTTGTTAAGGTTATCTGTAAGGCCATGTGACTAGTCATCACATAAGTCAACAAAACCGGTTCAGAGTTTGGAACATCTTTTGCATTTATAATATTAGATGGATTCAACAGAAGTAAAATTAAGATAAGATAATTTTAGACACCGTCGTATATATTCAAAGCCAATAAACTTTTATTAAGCTTAAGAGCTCACTAAACGATTCTAATTAAACACAGTTGATCCGCCTCTTAGATTACCATTAACAAACTCGGCTACTATCTAGGCTTTTAATATTAGAATAGATATAGATAATAGAATCACAAACGTCACATGAGTCTAGATTAGCTAAGGAAAGGTTTACGAATTTCTGTCTGATAAAAATATATCATTATACATAATGGAAGCATATTGTTTAAATTATTTTGGAAACCTGATACCTACAAAAAATATTATAATAAAATAAAGAGAATAAACGCTTCCGTTTTATGTAACCTTTAGGATGAACCCATTTTTTCCCAGAAGCTGCCGATACAAATCTTAGATAACAATCTCTCTTTTGAAAATTTATTTTGTTTAGCCGTTTTTCTTTATTACAGAGGAATACTGAATGGTCTAAGAAATTAACTAAAGCTGAAGTTTACAGATTGCACTACGATTTTACTCTGATAAACGTCTTTCAACCTAAAATACAATTGACAAACTTTGTTTAATCTAATTATCTGAAGTGAAACTTGTCTTATATTGGTATTTTTTGTTTTTATATACGCTTTTTTGACTTTGACAGTATATTTTTCTTAACAAAATTGGAGAAATGTTTATGAATTCACATACAGAAAATAGTTTGAAGCATGAAAAGATTGGAGTTATGTTGCGACTATTTTTCTTAACCATTTCATGACGTCAAGGTCTTTGTAGAGAATGGAGAACACTACGGTCTAGATTTATTATCTATGGCTGACGAAGCGTAGCAACAAAGATCGTATACAATATTATTTTGTTTACTCCCACACGTTTTTCTTTTTTAACTGAAAATGTTTAATAGGTATTTTCTAAAAAATCTGCACCTAAAAAAACTATATAAATGATCCGTACAAAAATTCAGATTTTTTTGTTCGTGAATATAATTATATTTTTGTTTTTAATATTTTAATTGCGAAAATTATTTTGTTTCGTAATTAAACTATGTACAGTTGATGTAAAATTGGCTTTTTCTTTTAATTAAATGAAAAATTCGAAAACTAAGTAAGTTGCCTCTAAAGTTTTATGTAGTTATTGATTTATTATAGGGTATGAAATGTTCACTATATTTTTATATAACAAGAGGGCAGATAAGTAAGGTGGTAGTGACACCACAGGGTGACTGCCAATCACGCCGCGATCCGCGCTTTTAAACTATTTTCTTCTTTTTATGCTTATTTATGCTTTGTCTGTAGGTAAATTTTTAAGAATAAACTGCCATATATCATTACATCGAGTTATCTTTGTGCGGAAATTGTCGAAAACTTGTATAATTGGGCAATCGAATGAACTATTTTACAATTTAGACGTATTAATAAAATATGACGAATGAATGATTTTAGGTAGGAATTTAAAGTTTATTCTAATTTTATTCTTACTATTCCTAATTCGAACGAATAGTTAGAATCCGTAACTCTTAGCGTTCCATATAACAAGTCTTCGTCTATTTCATTGATCATTACAGACAACAGGGGCTTAACTACCGCCGTATATGCCGTATTAATTATACGGCAATTGTTTCGATATAAATCAAATACATTATCTGGCACAAATATTTATTTTCTTACAGGACAATCTGACGAACAAAAATTAGGTGAGTAAAAATATGTTATACACTATGTTCTCATTACTACATATTAATCTGCATTGATATTTATACTTACTTTAAATATAATATTAAGTTTATTTGGCTATCTCAGGTAATAAAAGGCGTGACATGTTTCGAAATTGCCATAATATATGCAATGGATTTAATACTTCACTTTATTAAAACAAACAATATTTGGCTTAGTGTATCTTGTTGACGTTTAAGTAAAAAAAATAACAGGTTAAAAGGTAACGGCGCGTTCACACGGAGTCGTGAACTGGGCGAGAATACTCGTTCTGCGCATGTCTCACGACTGCTTAATCACGACCGGTAGTATACGACCACCGGTTCACACGGAGCTAACATTTCGACAACGTAGGTCGTAGGCGATAGGTGTCTGACTATAAAAAAATATGTTAAAATACATTAAAAATAAAATGTATTATTTATTTAATTAATAAACTCGCACATTATTTAAACTCGCACAAAAATCTAAAAAATACGGGTGAGTATGTACTCGAGAACCTTCACCGTCGGCAGATGTTTCACGACTAAGCCGGTCGTGTCCACGACCGGTTGTTGACGACTCCCACTACCACGACTACCAGTTTACACTAGGTAGTGATCAAGACTAATTCTTCTAAGTGGTCATAATCTCGCACAGTTCACGACTCCGTGTGAACGCGCCATAATGTTGATACAATTAAAATAAATTCATGCGTTATTAATATCCAGTAAAATAAATAGATTTATTATAATAGATAATTATTTCGTCATTAAAGTATGATTAAATTGTATAATATGACATAATATCTATTCTTTTATTAGATATTACATAATATTTTATAAAAGTTTGTTTAAGATCAATAATATGTCAAATATCTACCTACTCAATATTATTGATCTCACGAAATCTAAAAATTAAATTTTGTTTTCATAATATTTTAAAACGAAAAAGTTTTAAATTAAACAATACGAGTATTTGATTATTTTCTTGAATCACGCTTTTTATTGTTCGCTAAACCAGTTAGGCGGGTTTCAAAATATTCACTTCTTTAAAATATTGATTTCCATGTTATTTATTCAATACTTATGAGGATGGATCAAAGACAACAGGGGTATTCAGTAAACTCCTTTGTCTCACTCATCGTCAGTCGACCAAACACTGCGGTATGTTCGCAAGAAATAAGCCAGGTCTACATGATAGAAACCTGTCCTGTATACAGCAAAAAACAATATGATATAGCTACCATCAGAGACTACTTATATATATATTCTATTACAGGCTACATCTCTATTCTATTATAATTTCAAAGAGAAATGCATAAGACTTTTAATATCACTAGATGAATTCCATCCAATAGAAATATTTGAGTTAAATTTTTGATAAATTATTTGGTCCGAAATTTTTTAAAAGAAGACTCCAAAAGTATTGTTAAATAAAGATAAACAAAATAAATAATTTCGGGGATACTAAAGGATGATAAAATAATAATAAAAAATATCATTAAGATAAGGTCATTGACATAGATTTAATCTTACTTTAGCTAAAAGACAAATTGGCAGTATTTTTGCTACATAATAAATGATAATATATTTTATACATTTAAGTCTCGTTATGGGGTTCCTGAAACTGGTCGTCGACGTCTCAATGATATCCTCATATTACTTGGTATCCAAACTTATTTTACACACATTTTCAGTTACTTATTTGTAAATTATTTCGAGTGAATATTAATTTTATAATTAAATCGACTAATATAATAAATATTCACATACATACATACTTTTTAATTCTTTCTCGAATATAAATCGACTTGAAATAGACACAATTGCTATAATTTGATTAATTTTTCTCGTTACTAATTACAATGTTAAAAAAATCTAATGACGTTTAGACTATAGTATAAAGCACTTTAAATATGGTCTTAGACAACGTGCTAACGCTTAATTAAAAATTACCACTAATCTATTAAAATTTCACTTAAATAAAATGGACGTTAATATTTTAAAATCATCGTGGCCTATTAAATTATTTGATGATGATTACAAGTTAAATAATAACTGTAAGGCATTCCAATTATAACAAGACACTGAAATGAACACTGATTGACTATTTGAGATCCGCATCAAAGAATTTAAAAGGCACATCACTACTCGGTCTCCACTACTATCATCATCGCTCACGACGAACGAATGATTTCCAAAAATATTTTCCGTTCCAGATTCACACCATCTTACGTTCAGCCCGGATCTAGCTTTGTATCTAAATTTCTTCGTTTCTCTTGTAACGCGGCAAGTAGTGCCTCCTTGATCTCTCTGTCTGAACTACGCCATAGTCTCAACAATTCATCTTCTGATAATAGTGACAGTTCGGATTTGCCATTTACCTTGGGATAAGGCGGCGCTGGAGGCACGGCCTCGGAAACCATAATTTCTATACTGGCACGGTGACTTGGAGCATCTATGGAAAGATAGTTTTGATTGGACACATCTTGATACGATCTAGTGGAGCCTTCTGTTCGACGGACCATAGGCGATGGGGTCCTAAGTCTAGTATTTATGTCTGGAGGGGAATTTGTTAGACAGCTGACGTCACGGCTTAGTCGTCTACCTATATTGAGACTGGTGCGTTCGTATATTGAGGCTGAATCTGAGCCAAGTACTGAGTCTGTGCTAAATCGTCTGACATTCAATCCGCTTGCGGACCTTTTTCTTCGACTTCGGGGTGAACGCAGTTGTCTAGGTGACCTATTTTGTCGGGGTGAGCGACTTGAAACATCGGGCGATGGAGACAAAAATTTAGATTCAGTTATTTCTTCAGAAATTTCTGAGGTTTCTATAGCGACATTCTCTTTTATTGAATCTAGCGAATGATCTCTCCCTTGTTGTACCCTGAGGGAAACAAAACATTGTAAATTTAATTCATATTATATTTTATGTTGATCATAAATTATGTTTATTTTTAAAGACACATACACACTAAGGACAAATACACACATATATTTAACACAGTTTTACAATTATTATGTTAATACTAAATTCTCCCAACGTTTCGCGTGCTTTGCAACACGCTTGGTCACGGGCGACCCTTTTTATATAAACCGTAAAAGACTTTAAATAAATGTTTAGGTACCTTCTGATTTCTTGAATCATTTCAAAAAATTGTGCTTTACTTTTTCTCCGCCTACGCTGTTCGTGTTCCTTCTGAAACAAACGTACTTCCTATTGCAATTGAAAAAATATTTTTATATTATAAAAGCGAACTATGGGCACCATGCCTAAGGGAAATCCCTTAGGAATCGTTCAGTCTACTTAAAATCTCGGCAGCGCTCTCTTTTTCCATGTACTCTAATATTCTTACTTATATATTATGAATATGATTGAACCTTGTCATTATTAATTGTGTTCGTTTGATTTTTCATAATAAATATAAAGAAAGATATTTGAGGTTTATTAATAAAGCCCGGCCGACGTCTCCTACAAATCGAAATAGGTAAGTAGTAATTACGTAAAATGCATAAAGATTACCCTTTTAACGCTTTTTTGAAAAAGCGATGTGAAGTGCCCTTGTCGGATGGTGTTTACGAGTTCTCTAGCGGCATGATGAGGAGACACCAATTCAACACAGTTTATGAATCTGTACAATTTCTGAAACAACATAATAACTCGTAACATAACAGTGTATTTGGTTACAATACAACAAAAGTCACAGTTTGCAAAGACCTTGTTTGTTTTGTTGACCTTTGACAGTTTTATGGGAACTCTATGTGATCCCAAGGGATCTTACGGTTATTTAGAAATAATCATAGCAGTAAACTTCAAATAACTTCAAAAACAAATAATTCAGTAAACTTCATAAAAACTAAATTAACAAGCATAGGTTTTTAATTGCGATTGGTTTTTGGTCTTGAGTTCGAAATCCAAAAGAAAGTACATAGTACATCACTACATAGCATAAAACAAAGTCGCTTTTTCTTCCCCTATATTCCTTTGTATGCTTAAATCTTTAAAACTACGCAATGGATTTTGATGCGGTTTTTTTAAATAGATAGAGTGATTGAAGAGCAAGGTTTTATATATGTGTTATACCCGTGCAAAGCCGGGGCGGGTCACTAGTATTATATATTTTCAAGACTTTCTGCTGTTTCTGACACAAGAAGTAAGAAAAGAAAAAACTTAATATGGGTCAACCCGAATGCGATACTTTAAGCACGATTGATTTTTTATGCTTTAATAATAAAAGTATTTAGTAAAATTTAATAAAATATACAACCACGGTAAATTAATTACCTCCAGAATAATTTATTTAATTACTTAGGTACTCATTTATTTATCTAAATGGAATTTTTATAAAAATTAATAAAGTAACAAGGCTAAAATGTAATGCCCCACTATAATACAGAATAATTTAAAGGAAAACATCATACTATTAGACCTTGATCATAAGGATTTATAAATAAAATCGCTAATGAATCATATGTTATAAAATAATACTGACCTGACTGAAAAACATTATGTTTCTGCTCCTCCAAACCGTCCCCTTCGGCTTGTGGCGTAATATTGGTAAAGTATATTTATAAAAGAGGTGTTCTAATATCAGTATTAAACAACCAACGATCATGCCCACTCCCAAGAGAATAAACACACCCGCCACAGCCGCTACGCCTGAAAAAAAAATTATAACTTTTATTTTAAGCTAAAAGCTTATTGGGGATAATTCTATATTGACATATTTTTCCGTCTCAATCTGGGTAAAACTTTCGAAACAAATTTAGTTCTCTGTATAAAATTCCTTGAAAGTTAGTTCGTTCAAGCAATTGAATCGGTGTTTTACACAACTTGTGTTTACACAATTTGCTCACATATTATATTAAGTATCCCGTCGCTTCAGTCGTCCCAGTAATTATTGTTGAAGTTCCATGTACCGGTGTCCCTTGACACTAATAACCCTCGTATATGCTCTTACATTCGCCAGTACCATTTGTTACCACAAAATTTTCTTACTGATTTATAAAGCCAATAACGCATTAGCACGTCATTTGGTATTGTGTGTGTCCATGGGCGGCGGCCGTCCAACTAGATGAGGCTGCCCATTTATTATAATATGCTGGCCAGTTTTTCTTCTCCAGGTTTAACCGTAATATCCCACCCGATGCCATTGCGATGAAACCTAAACAGTCTATATTCGTAACTGCGTTGCACGTATCGGATGATTGAGCGGTTGCCAAATTGAGTGGTTATATCGAAATAGCATAATAGAATTGATTACACCGACGGTCAATGAAAGGAAATGTGGTAGATTCTCTGTTCATTGACTGGCCTTGTTTGCAGGGTAGCTAGATTTAAACTTTAAACCCTCAGTTTGAAATGCAGTTTTTTATTTGTAATGATATTTTTATTGTCGGTGGATTTCTTTGACTTTAATTTGTCTATAACAAAATAATTTTAGCAATTAAAAAGTGAAATACAACAAAAAGTTAGATCTGGTGTTAAATTAAAATATTATATACTAACGTATTATTCTAAATATATATTTTGAAATTATCTCATATTATTTTATTTATGATATTATTCTTCAATACTTAATTATAATTATCACGTTTATTAAAATATTTATATTTTGTATTTTTTATATAAATAACTTTATAATATTAAGCCCATGATACTCTACATCTGAGGATGTGAATACTTTGTCAAAAATGTTCCTGTCTTTTGTTTAGAAAAACTTTATGGAAACCTCCCGGAATGTTAAGTCTAAATAACTTAAGACGTTCAGGTACGTCTATGTAGCATGTACAACGGTTCATGTTAAACCACAGACAAAGCAAACTTTGGTAGCTAGTGGTTCTGTGACCTATATTTCTCATATTTTCCATACATAACACGAGGGCACGTACTAATCTGAAATGCGATTATCATCGCACGTGGTACGACCGTCTACGTTGTCCCCAGATTTGTAATCACAACATTTGCTAAGAGAAATGCATAAGAGATCTGTGATGTTATTTAATATTTATTTAAATTTAAAGACACTCATATCTAAGAACTGCCGACGTGTCATCAGATACTGTTTTTATAATGTTTCAGTCAGTCCTTGTAAGAAAGAAGATCGAGAGTGTTATTGTTGCGGATTAGGTCGAATTAATTTTTGCGAGCGCTATTTTCATAATATTATGTATATTGTATTTGGAGTAAGATTAAGAAAAATACTCGAGTTTATTTATGACAAGGCTTTAAAAGAAAACCAAGGAAACGAGGGATTTTTTTTTCGTTACAACAATGCCTAGGGATCTGAAAGCTGACGACACAATCGAATGTAATTGTTCCACAAATCACATATGCTATTTATTGTAGCTCATTCTCGATATAACATTTAGTCTGTATGACCTTCTTTTTACGCATAAAGGCTATAGGTGCATATATCGTAGTGAAATTCGGATAGAAAATAATTCCCAATATAATAATAATATTGTGATGTAGTTTTACTAAAATCATTTAATTATTTCCTTATTAATTTCTGAAATAATATACCAACTGCATAGATTAAACATTTATTTTATAAACTTTTTAAAATAATATATACTATGTTTTACGAGAAAATGTAATGCATACTCAATTTATGTTAAAAGCCGTAGCGGTGAATGAGAAGTGGATCTGACAAAGGGAAATGTTATTAAATGGTTTGAGACGGTGTAAGGCAACCAAATTGCTGTATTTTCATTTTACTATCGTACAATGATAATACATAAAATACAAGAAAACGTAAAATACATAATTTGTTTAATTAATGCAATTTTTTTATTTCAGATTAAAAGTACTCGTTTTAAACCATCTTCAATTTATAACTGCTCGTGTCCGCTATTTCGTCTTTACTAGAATGTACTAACGTCTCTTTATTAATATTAAATAAAATAACCATTTTAAAGCAATTTATTTCTTAATAAAATTTTTTTAAAAGGAAAGTAATTCAGTAATTAAGGAAAGAAATGTTGTATTTAGCTAAGGTTTTACTTTTTAAATTTCCATATTATGTTTCTTGTACAATAGATTGTTTAACATCTCAGAGATCCAACACCTCTATTAGTTGAGGTAGACCATGAAGATATATAGACAATATGTAGGCAAGCTTACCTAAGCATATTCTCTGTGTTAAAAACTATAAATTGATATAAAACTCATTCGGTTATCACAACAGTGAAGGTGATGAAAAAAAATTGATTATAATTAATTAAATTAAATATCGATAGGCAAGTTATCATAGGCATGTTTTGGTTTATAAATTATATTTGATAAAAAATATGTCTCATCGAGTTATCAGATTGGTGAATCGAGTCGATCTTCTATGGCCCTTAGACCATATGGTTAAATAGTTCACGCGTCTGGATATTCAAAGCTAGGTAGTTAATGAGTTTATTTCCCAATAAACAAAATAGATCGGGTTAATCACAGTAGTCAACAGATGTATAATAGATACAAGGGTGCCACAAGGATCGCCAAACCCCTGAAGAAAACATAAGAGGAACTTACTTGCCTATAAAAGAAAAATGTTATAAATACATGAATACACCAGGGGAAGCTTCACTATTAAATAACATCATCACTTAATATATGATTACATTTATTAAATTTGTAAAGGTAAGATAAAAGCTCATTTCAAGTTTAATTTCAGCCCTGTCTAACGCTCATCCTGAGTGAAAGGTAAACACGATTTACGTTCCATTTTTCAGTGATAAATTCTATGTTTAATCTTTTAGGTTGACTCGTGGCGTCTCCCTTGCGTTACGGCTGGATCAATGCAAGGGTGGTGATAAATCCTAATGAAATTTCCTTTTAAGAAACAGATGTAGATTTATTCTTAACCTTTATAGGTTTTATGAGACACTCTAACAAGAATTTTATCGCTTTTGTTAGCAACTACTTGCCAACTTTAAAATAAAGTAATGAAAAAAGTATTATTTAAATAGTACATACAAAATAAACTCTTTCATGTTAACTCACTTATTTTTATTAAATTTTTTTTAAATAAAATAACTTTACAATTTACCTTTGATAATATTTTTTTCCTGTATTAGCTTTTTTACCTTGTTATGTAAGCTTGGTGGAACGATCGTGGCACGGTTTTTTGAGTTTATTTTTTATAGGTTTTTGCTGTCGGCTACCATAATAAAAAACATAGAAGTTCATGCATATATTAAAAGGTTTATAACTTATAAGAATGATATATTTATGGGTATAAGTATCTTTATATTCTACTATATCCTATACAACCCTTGGTTATTAAGTTAATAGAAGTTTTCTTTTGACATCAATTCCTTATACTTTTTTTTATTTCGATACAATGGTTTTCTTTTCTGTATTATAAGTAAATTTATAGTAAATTAATACTTACCTAATGGTTTAGGTTGTATGCCATAGTCTGGACTCAGTTTAAAACAAGGCAAGGCCCCATACCATTTTTCGCCTAAGATATCCATGTAACCATTTGATGAGTACTTTGCTATTACTGCTGATATACTATCCTGAAACCAGATATCTTTCAATAAACGGGATCGGTGAATCACGTATATACAACCTTATCTATATGGTCAGTGAAGCAAGCCTTTACTGTCAATGAGGTTTACTATAATGGAAGGATTCACTAAGGAATCCACTTACAATATTAAAACCGCGAATATTTTAAAAGCAGATAAGGTGATCAGGGTCACCTATGCAGATTGGATATCGGTTCTTTTTTATCGGATAGGAAGCAAACGGGTAGGAGGATCACTTACGAGAAGCAATCTGCCGCCCATGGACACCCTCAACGCCTGTTGGGCCACGCGTGCGTTGCCAAGCTTTAAAATAGAGGTAAGAGGTTCTGCGTGACAAAGGCCTACTACATCGAATGTAATAGCAGTTTATCACGTCAAGTACCCCAAACTCTCCAAAGACAAGCTCTTGATGGAATATATCATTTTAAAAAAATTTTTTGAAGAATATAATTTACATGTCGCAAGAATAGCGGCCATTAACATATTTGTCTTGGTACACTGACAGAGTCCTTAGAGTTTCGAAATATTACCTCTTATACATTTGATCGATTTAATTACTGAAATTTAAAGTTCTACACTTCAAAATAGTGGCGCGCGATTTGGATGCTAAGGTTTTCTTCTGAAACACGGTGAAGTCTATTGAGCTCTATGATCGAGATCAGTGACTTAAGAAGTATCATTTAATATTAACAAAATATATTGTTCCGGCAGAAATATATGATTTACGATCATATCTGGCACGAGTTTGCTACTTTGTTCAATACGAATTCATGTTTAATACATGTCTGATAAGAAGTTACATCGTTAAGATAAAAATGAGTAGATCTGGCAGTGAACATCGACCAGCTATCGATCACCCCATTAGCGGGTCTGCGTACATCATCAATCTTTCGTTGCTAAAATCCAAAATTATTTCTGCTGTCACTCAGGCCTACTTACGCTACTCCGTGCTACAACAGATATATTACTAAGGTTATGGGGACTATATACTATATAGACATAATACGCAAATAGATAATTAAACCTTCCTTAAAGGAAAGTTACTTTTATTTGATTAATTTTAATACTTTTCTACGAAGATAAAGGAGACGATTGACAAAATTATGCACGACATCCCATAATTTAAAACCAAGCCTTACAACTAAAATCATTATTATTCTGTTTTCAGATTTCAAACCCACCTTTAACGGAAATCCCTTTGCCATTCCGATAGCATATGTATCATCAGTGAGAGAGTGATCTCCAACCCGCTGTAGCTTGCATCCGTGATCCGTTGCTCGGTAGTAATCTAATACTGGAGTATCCGCAATGAGAAGGTCTAAAGTTCCATTTCTGTATCAAATATGTTAAAAAGTCCATTATCCTAAAATTTTCAAGTTACGCTAATAATGAGATACAGTTTGCTAATGACCTCGATTAGAGATTCCGATCGATGCTAAAATTGCGTTGTCTGCTTAAGTCAAGTCCTCACAAATCATTCGTGATCCAGACGGTTCTTAACAACGGAATTGTCTAGACAATAAATGAGTACAGACCGAATTACACCGGTATCTATTGCAAACGAGCTAAATGTTGTTTTATAATATTATCTTTTTAAATGAAAATAAATTAAGATTTTTTTTAATTAATACATTTCTATCTTTATTAACATACCGTAATCGATCAATTCCTTCTTTAATGTCTTGGAGACCATAACGACGCATTTGTTGTGACAATTCAGGATTATTTCTTTGCACATAATATTCTGCTGCAGATGATCTTGGAGTACCCACTCTTAATGTCAGCCACTAAAATATATTCATTTACATGCCAAGTAAGAACCTCAATAATGTGATTATTAAGATAAAAACAGTAAACTTTTAACTTACGTTACTTCGTCCTTGAAACTCATCAACAGCATTGTGAAAAAATAATCCGGCAATAAGTGCGGCAATATTGGCCGTGTAGCTGGCCACAAATATAACTGAGAATCCACCCCACACGTTTATTAAAAACTTATTGGGCCAGCTTTTTGGCGCCTTGAATGCAACCAAATGACCGCACAGCAATCCCCACATAACCCACAAAGCGCTCGAAATGCTAAAATTTTTTGACCTTTGGCGCCCCCAAGGGTTCAATCCAAAGGGAGATAACCACTCATAAATAGCCACAGCAATAGCAGTTATATTAAGTGACGTAAAAATTGCAACCCATAGTTCAGGTGAGAATGGTAATAAAAAGGCAAGAAGCGGTATATCAGCTCGTTGATTTGGCGCAGCTAAAATCGATATTCCACTAAAAAAATACGGCTGGCTGAAGTCCACTACCTCCGCACGAGCGGATGACACGCTAAGAGCAGCAAAAGACATATGGGCGGCACCAGATACTAAATCCCCGATAATGCCATCCCATTTTTCTCGGTCTTCCTCTAAATCTTCGTCATATGTATTCAACACGTCATTATCCAACCTTTCGTATCCTTTTCGATACTGTGACCGATAATTTTCACCGTTCGCAATGTATTCATTCACAATATTCACATTTTCATACAGCTTTTTAAATGGCTTTAGGTATCTTCTTGAGCCATACAATCCATCTTCAACAATGTATAAATGAAAATCGAATTCTAATTCTTGAGCTATATTTTCTAAGAGATCCATAGCAAAGCCATAGCAACAATGCGTAGCCATTTTAGTCAACGTGTTTGGTTTGGTTGTAGGAAGAAAGAAATCTTCTCTCTGCTCATCCCGACCGGGTACGAATGCAAGGGTGAGATTATCGCGATCAGAGGTTTGTGGGCGATGGCAAAGAAGGCCTCTAAGGCATTGCCCGTCTTCATCAAGCTCTCCTTCCATAACAAAAGGAGGAGCAAGAGCTGTAACAACGCGAAATATAGTGCGAGCTCCACTGGATTGTCCTTGAGCCACAAGTCGTCCACCCGGCCAAACAATGGTATGAAGTTTCACGGTACGTCCAATTATATTTCCAACCCGTCGCCACATATTGCCATCTACATTCGGTACTAAATTTAAGAAGGAAAATTGTGCCATCAATGAGCGTTCCGGTCGTTCTCCAGCACCAGCGAGAGCAGCTGACGTAGCTATTCGCATTTCTCTGAAAAGGCATTTCCATTGTTAACAAAATATTTGTGAATATTGGGAATAAATATAGGAACGTCAAGACTCAAGACTTATCACACGTAAAAGTTTCATGCGAACATTACCGGTTGGAATCTAAAAAGTTAAGAATAAATGGGTTAAGTAACTGGCGAGTCGTCGAGGTAACTTTTCATTTACAGCTAAGCGAAATATGTCTGTCATTTGAGTCTTTTTCCTTTAGAAGACAATTGTTGTATAGCTCAAAAACATATAAATTTGTATATGTATTGAAATACCTTACTCATAAAAAAATTATACATATTTTTAGTAGGTTTATAATATTAGTACTTAAACTTTACAAAATATCAAATTTAACAATGAATTGATCTATAAATAAAAATATTAGTAACGGTAAAATCGTGCCACTAGGTACCTATGTATAGAAAAGTTGAAATACAACGGCAAGTAGTAATAACACAATAAAGCGAATGGCACACAGTGGATTAAACTATACGAATGCGGTCGCATGAGAAAACTTTTGCTTTTTGTTCCGACCTCTACTTTCCACGCTTACGAAATCATTTCAGAAAGATTTATGTAGGTTACTGTAATATAAGAGAAACTATAATGAAAATTTTACGTGTAGATAGTATGTTGTTGTTTGATTTGTATATTGTATGTAACTTTCCCTATGAACACTATCACTTTGTAATAAAGTTAGTTATTAGAAGAAATAAATAGCAAATAAATGTTTAAGTTTCGAAAACGTGAAAATTTTATAACTATCATAGTTTTTTAATTTACATGCAAACGACGGATCGAAAGCTAGGCACATTTCACAAGAGCTTTCAATTTGCCGAGAAAAAGTGCCTAATCTGTTTCTCAAAGCATTCCTGACCTGACCTATAAGCGGCCTAATTTTGTGATAGTCTGCAAAAAGAAACTATTGGCGTCATGTCAATGGACCAACGATTGTGCCGAGTCAGCGGACGGAGGCTGGCTGTCAGCCAATAAACTCTTCTTTTGCCCCACCGATTTATGACCAACTTTGAATTTCTTTATAAATGTGTAGCTAATTATTATGGAATACCTATTAATTTAATATTGTAAAAGGCTCAGCAATTTAATAGGATTGAGAAATCTACTTATACTTTTTATTTAATTCGACAGATATATGCCTAAGGGGCATGATTTTACAACAAGCAATCTGCTCACTTTTATGTAATGTAAACTTTATTAGTAAGAGAGCGGACTTTAAGAATCGCTAGATTGGAGATTCCAGAAATTGAAAAATGCTGATTCAGTACAGATAATACAGACTATGGTAGGTATTCACCAGAAATCCTAGCTACATTACCCAGTTGACTCAACATTCTATCTTGTGGATGTTTTGTTATAGTTCAGACTAGTTTTAGATTAGTTAAGTCTTTATTATCTAAATATTATATAGATAAGTCATGAATAGTAACTTATATAGACTATCATATTTCAACATTATCTTGTAAAAGCAAAGTCGCCAAATGCAAAAGTTAAGTACAACGGTGTTTTCAAGAGTTGCTATTGGCGAAAGAATTTATCAAGCAACCGCAAAGTTTCGAAGCAATCTAACTGCCAACTAGTACAAAAGATGCAATTAATATATGTCGCCAAGAAGGAAATCCCTTCCGATAAAGTTTTATTTCTCTTTAACGAACCGCTTATCATTAATTTAGTTTAAGCTCTGAAACCCCATATTTTATTTGAAGCCTGAAGATGTAACCAGTCAACAGATTTTGCTCTTTTCATAATTAAATTAATAAAAGCTCTCATGCTCTTTCATACTCTATCTACATACTTTCAGAAGTAATATTAGTATAAAAAATTAAAAAATAAATATTTTTATTTTAATACTAATGGACCTCGCGAACTTCTTATCGCTTCAGAGTTCGGAATAAAACGTCATTCCATAGAAAAAAAATGAGGAAACGAATTTTCTTTATAAACATATTTTTTGTGCATTTTCTATATTTTTAATAGTCTGCTATTCACGGATTTGAGATCATTAAAATCGGCCCATCCGTTCTTGATTTACAAATAGTATAAATAACTCGATTTTACAGAAAATATCTGTAATTTTGAATTATATTTGTAACAAGTAAATTACAAAAATAAGTAGGTGCTGGACCGATTTAATCATTTTGTTCACTGATAGGAGAATGAACTCTTTCTGTGTGATATAGGTTAAATGCCCAGTGGATGTTGCGAGTAAAATCTACTTTAATTATCACGATTAAGCTTTATGTAAAAATATATGTTCTTATAAGTACATAAGTTATGAATGAAATATTATTTATATTTCTTAAAATATTTTAGGGTACATATTTTTATTTTACTGGCAACTCTGATCGAGGAGTAGTTCTTTTATTAGGATCGTTATGGTTACTATATTTTACACTTAAAATAAAATATGCATTTGAATGAATATTTTAACCTCAAAATACTGAAAAATCAAAAGTAAAATATAGCAAAACTCCCATCAAATCCCATCCCATCCCCAAGATCGATCCCATCTTCATGATTTTTAAGTTAAATAATCCTGAATACATTTGCACTGTTTTACAGTTAATTCGGTTAATATGCTACAATGGCTCAACTCTCATTGGAAAATCGGCATTGTTCTTTTCGACGTATCCCGAAGCCTTTATAGTCGCGGGCGAAGATGGTATTTGCTGTTATAATACGTAATCGTTTAAACCTTTCAAACCGTTTTCTTAAAATACTTGCGTAAATAAAAGACATTAGGTACTGTAGTTTTGTCAATTTGTGTAATTATATCTAATATATAAAAACTGAAAAAAACATTTAATATTAAAGCAAGAACAAAAGTTGTGATGTCTTGCAAAGTTACACATGAGCCTGCAAAGTTATCTTACAAGAATTTTGCTACTCATTCATAAATCAATTTAGCGTACAGTACCGTTGTTATATTACCTGGAGCCCCAGTTAATTTGGCTTGGGCCCTCTAGTTTTTGGGATATATTTTAACTCAAGATACTAGAAGAGGGATCGTATCTATACATTTGTGTATCTTTCTTTTTTATGAAATACAAGCACTGCGCCGCGGTTTCACCCGCCCTTACAATATAAATAATATTAATCAAAATAAAAGATAGCCAATGTTCATCAGAGATAATGTAGGATTCTAATGGTAAAAGAATTTTCAAGTTTGGTCCAGCAGTTTCAGAGCCTATTTAATTCAAACAAACAAACAAATCTTTCCTCTTTATAATATTGGTAAAGATTTAAATTTTAAATATAGAAAGTTTTTTGTTATTGTTTACATTCGACGAGAACTCCTGTTTTTACATTCATATACAAACTTCATAACAGAAGTTCATAATTATTCAGTTTTTTTTATGGTAAATTTAAAGGCTGGATTTTAATTTGAACTACTAATAGAAGATCTCACGAATTCTAATGTCAGACTAGAGAGATAAGAGGGCTTATTACAAAAAATAATAATGCTTGTTTACTTTGGCAATAATGTTTTGTACAAGCTGGAAGCTGGTATCAAAACAACCTAAACCGTTAAAAAATTAGGAGGTAGTTATTTAATAAGAATGTGATAGAAAAATTACCAGTTCCGTAAAGTTTCAATGAACGAATAAGTACTGTCTCAAAAAGCTGCATTTCATAACGTCAAACGGTAGTAGGCTTCAGTGGGGATTATTATAGACCTCTAAACTATGACATTTCATCCAGATTGCCCGCTAAAAACCACTTTTTGTTTTCACAATTGTATTTAACTTAACCACGAACCTTCTATTGTGAGTCATGAATAGGTAATGAAGTCAGTTTTATGAAAACAAACCGTTGTGAATATTGTATGACGTGTGAAACCAACACTGTAAAAGTTTGAAATTCAAGCCGTTCATTTAATTGTTTTTCCAAAGTTTGTGTGTCGACAAAGAGTATGTAAGCTTGGTGCGTATTTTATAAGAAATGTTTTTAACAGTGTAAAGAATTCTTTCAGTAAAACCTGAAAATACTTTAGCAAGTAAATTTTATAAATTAACGTTTAATTGATCTTATAGTCCATTTTCAATTCGCGATAAATATTTCCTTCAAAAAAAGTGTATTACTAAGCAAACGGATACCATTTAAACCACCACCATTTCTGTAAGGTGGTTTACACGCATTATCTAACGTAGTTTTGCCAGGAAAACCTTTTTCAGGACAAAGGGCTTACGGGTTATTATAAAGTTTAAGCAATATCCATTTCAAATTTCAAATCCGTTTCGCCGTTAAAGATATAAAGTCATACTCATATTCTAGGTGTAATGAAGGTATTATGCATGATAAATTATCATTTTCACAAGATCTTTGCTTAGTAGTATCATATTTGCTGTAATTTTTATCAGTTATGACATTAAGACAGGTAATTTCATAGTAATTACTTAGTGAGCGTATCTCTAGTAATATTATTTATTATTGTGAAGTAAAGCAGACATATTTCTGTGCCTGCTTTACTGATAATTTTCATCGTATGTAAGAAGTTATTATAATTATAATTTTCTTCATAATCACTTGTTCCTACGCAACCAAATTTTTAATCGTTTCTCTTGGATTCAGACCCACGATTTCCTGTATAATATGCCAAGTATGTAATATACTTAGCCTCGGTGGTTAGCTTAGATTAGGTTAGTGCAAATGACAATTATTTACACAATATTATTTGTTAATATACGTCATAACTATGAACTATATCTACCCGAATTGGGTAGGTAATTATTCAAGTAAAATAGTGTTATTTTTTGTAACAGAGTATGCGAACATTTGAATCCTAAGTTGTTTTGCTTGTTAAGGATTTGGTTATTCTCCCGAATGACTATTATAATTAAAACTAGCTGACCCGGAAAATGTTGTTTTGCCGTGAATTGTTATTTCTAGTGAATATTTTGGTATTTATAGCAATTTTCCCATATTTTCTCACCGTTTAAACCTTTCCTGAACTACGACAAACATTTCAAAACCAAAATCAGCTAAATCGACTCCGCCGTTCTCGAGTTTTAGCGAGACAAACGAACAGCAATTGTTTTTTATAAATAAAGATATACATGCTGCAACTTTAAACACATACGCAAATAATGACAATAATAGTAAATAGTACATAAAATGTTCTATATGTAGAAATGATATTTATACGTGATGTATGTTATATAGTTTATCATGTATTTTCATAGGTCCCCTCAAATACAAAATATTTTTTGTAAATTCATAAACATTTATTTAAGTTTGCTAAGAAAATATCATTATGATAGTCAAAATAGCATGTAATTTTTTGCCCATTGCTTTATTAAAAAAATTGGAATTTAATATCTTTATTGGTACCTTAAGATTATTCTTAATAGCTTTGGAATTGGTATGGAAACCCGTTCAATTCTTATATATTTCATAAATCTCTGGAATCTTTTATTTCTCGTTAAATATACTTACTTACTTTCACTTTTTGATATTTTTGAATGTGGTACGCTCATATCATTGAGACTTCGTTTATATTCAGTTTTTTTGATGTTTATGTCTTATTAATTTGTGATTGACTTGTTGAAGCAACTTTTAAAATAAATAAATAATATATTATGGTTATAAAACTGTAATGTTAGATTAGTCGATCTTCATCAAAGTTTACACGTAGTGACGTCTAAGCTCATTTTAATTCTGTATATAAAAGATGTATAACGTAGGGAATAGAATGGTAACAACCCCAGAGCATCATCGTAAAAGCAAATTGACTGGTCCGTGAACGACACAAGATTACTTTTATGTCCCCTATCTGTAGTCGAAGGACGCTTTATATCAGAACCTTGCATTCCACTAAAAATCTTATTTCTTAGGAACTTTTTTTCCGGTATTCTAGAGTTTCTTAGTTCTATAGTATGGTCCGTGAGTCAGTAATTTAAATATTTGTGATCTATATGCATAAAAATTAATTGTTAAATGAAGTTGTATAATTTCAGAACGACCGAACTTATTTGGCTTGTAGGGCAAAATTAAAATATAAATGAGTTTGATAAGATAGTGTCGATCTAAGATTCGGTTTTATTTTCTTTGTGTATTTGTTTTAAACTCGCTTGAGTCTATCAAATAACTGTCGAATGTACTAATAAAAAATCTTAAATTATCTTTCAACGAACCTAGTTGGTATTTATGTTCATACATTGTGAAAAACCTAGCGCCTACTCTATTTATTATTTTATTTTATTAAGAAAAAAATAATGTAAGTCTGTTCCTTTATATTAATTAAATATTCTTTATTTATATCAATGCCTGTAAAAAGTCCCTCATTATTGTAATAAATCCGCCCGCAAAATGATCCATCAAGTGGATGTAATCAGTCTCGACGCTCCTCAATATCGCTCTCCAAGAAAGCTCCGATTTATCGTACGACCGCTCTCATAATACATATAACATTAAATATAAGGAAAATTGTTGTTTTGAAAAGGTCATCCAGCCTAGTAATATAAAAATTTGCGAAGACGAGGTTTACATTTAGCACCTAGATAATATTATCGCGAAGACGTACCTTACTAATTCCATTGAAAATCCTGAAGCAGCATCACTCGTTTCTTCCCAACAAGAGGCAGAAGCATCGCTTAAAAATTGAGCCTGAGCAGACCACGCATCACACGCCCTCAATACACGACGTAAAGCACCTACCATCATTCGTACTGTAGCTCGAACAAACACCTTATCTGTTGGTGATGTTATAATTAAAAAATTTATTAAAATATGTAATCCCCAAGGAAGCACCAGTCATTTACTTCAAGAGTAAAAGACAACGCAAACTTACTAAAAACCATATAGATACAAGTTTTTGAAATGAAATTTGGTGGCTACTAATGAGACATTAAACCCATTTATTTTAAGGACTAAAAGCTGATCACATATTATCTTATAAATATAATCATATAATTTGTAAGGAACTTACCAATTGTCATGGGCTCTGGATGTAAAGCTAAAAGGCCTACTGGCAAGTTGTTCAATATTTGCGAAAGATCATCTTTGCCTTGCGCCATAGGTTCGTCCATAACCTGATTCTTCACTAGTGGATCATTCCTTTTCTTAGCAACATTTCTAATATTACTCAATGTAGAAATATGCACCGTGGGATTCATTAAGAAATCACTAATATCACTTGAAAACGATAATCTATTTATAAGATCTTCTCTACTGGTTTCTGTTCTCTTCAAAACATCATTGCTTTCATACAAATCACGAACACTTATACTATTTACATATTTATTAAATGATTCATTTTTTAATTTACTAGAACTAGTCTGCCTACTTTTATTTCGATCTAGGAACGCATTACTCGTTCTCTCTACTATATCATTTGCAATTTTAGAAGTTTCAACGCCTTTGTTATGTACATTATAATTTCTTACACTTTCCAAACTAATATTGCTACTACTTTTATACGATTGACTAAAATTTACAAATAATGATTTATAACTATCAATGTGCGTCTCTGTTTTATTAATATTTCTAATAATACGACGAATAAGAGAGTTTCTAGAAGAATTTATTGCATCTTTTGTCAGCGTTTCGCGTGATATTTTTTGCATTAATGTTTTGACAATTTTCGTTTCTTTTATAGTATTATTATTGCCAACATAATCTTTTTTAATGCGTTCCAGGCGGTCGACATCAATGATTTCATCATCGGAGTTTTCTGAATCAGAATATGTTGAAGGTTCTTCGTATGTTCTATTGGAAATGTTATGGAATACGTAGTATTCTCTGGAAGCGTCGATCCATAACCAAAAAAAGTGTCCATCAAGCATATTAAGTCGCTTTGCTTCCTTCATGACGAGCTTGGCATATTTTACATCACATATCATGACGATGACACCTCGAGTCAGCCTTGATATATCAGCCAGCCGCCTGCACAGATGTAATATGTAATTTATTACTTTAGCTTACCCTGTACTAAAATATATTAATACCCAGAGATGATTTATTCATATCATGGATTGAAGTTCGAATAATTTATATATCATCCTATTACGCTTCTTTTTATTTTCCGAATGCCGACGCCACATTACTTTCTACTTTAATGTATACCAACAAAGCGGTTGTTTACAAGCAACAATGGTTTTTCAATTTTTATATAATGAACTCATAAATAATTATACTATTTACCTGAAAACAATACGACGAGATCGGCTTGGCGGAAGCGGAAGCCATTTAGGATTAAGCGGTTGAGTGTTGAGAATCGAAGACAGATCTTTCCTTAGAGATAGGGCTAAGTAAATATCTTGCTGAGTTAGTAGCGTGAAGGCATGCCAATGTGTGTGTATAAGAGTCGCCCTGTTGGGAATTAACTTCATAAACCTCTATTAAACCAACGACATACAGATTACGAAATTTCAAGTTTTTTAGATACCACAGAATGAAATCTGATTGGATTTTAAACCGAAGGAAATGCACGTATTTCATTTAAATGCCCAGGCTCGATTTTTAAGATTTTAGTTGTATTAAATACGTCAAAATAAAGATCACAGTTCAATATAATTTTTATACATATTATGACTATAAGCGCTTAATAATATTAAGAATAATACAAATTTAAGAAGGAAGAATAAGATTTTATACAATTTCATGAATGAAACAACTAGAAGTTACAAAGCTAAAGTCCGGTTACCTGAGAGCCTGCAAAGTTTCCCTTATTGTAATCTCAAGACGAATTTCTAAAAGCAGCATGTCCTATAACAAAAAAGCTGTTATTGTAACAATTATGTTGCGACATCTTTTCGGAAGGAAAGTTATCAATTCACGTCATGCGGTAATCGTTGCCAAAGTACGTTATGAATGACCAACATTTTTATGACAGCGTTGAGTTTTTCTCAAATGACGTCTTATAAAGATTTCCGTAACGTTCAAAAAATATTCCTTATAACGTTCGGGCACTTAATATGACATTAATCTGGAGATTTTATCTATAGTAAGTTTAGTGACAGTAACTTTTTTAATTCATGATATACATTTGCCCATTCAAACAGCGTGTATCGAGAATTTATTGTAATTTAACAGAATATCTACAAGATACTATATAAGTGGGTAGCATAATTATTAAATAAGCATATAATTTTTATATCTTCGATGATAGTTTATTGGTGACTATTAAAAAGAGTATTTTTATACTAAATTAAATTAATTTAAAAGTATCACCTGCCCCAGGAACCTTATAGATAAACAATGAATGTTATTTCTTCATCTACAGGAATCCTGAGAAATGTAAAGCATAAAAGTTTGGCTATTATTTGGTTTGTCACAATTACTTATGTATCATTCAAACTAGTTTTCATCTATGATTTTGGCAACATGCGTATCTAACGGCATTAAAATATACCCTTGTCACTTGAAACTAGTGTAGCTCTCTAACATGAATACAATTTTTAAAATAGGGTCGGTGAATCCAGACTTTACCCTCTTAAACAAACAATTTTACTTATTCATTCATTATTATATTTATTTAATTTACTATCTATTTGTCGTCGGAAGAGTAACCCAATGTAATAAATAGCAAAAACATTTAAACACCTTGAGATATTCACAATAAGTATATAAAACTATACCTTGCCGTAACATTGAACAAACATTAATACTTTTGAAAATTCACTATCAATTTAGTTTATTTAGAGTTAATTATTTAATTAAGGTTATGTCTTAGTACCTAACCTTTCATCGTATTTCTACAATAATTAATCAATAGCAAATTGGTTTAAAAATGTGCTTGATAACGAGACAAATTTAGCATTTGCGGTTACAGATAATCCGTAAATACAACCGCATATGTCATTGGCTTTACCACAACGTCATGCTGTTCAATTGGCCAAATTACAAACTACCCTAAATCGAAATATTATGATATACAGATTCACCTTTTTTAATTTAGTTGTGCTTAAAATGTATAAGGGTAATCGGTAGATACTCCAATTACCTTTAATATAAACTAATAATTGGAGGAGGGACCAATTTGTGAAGGATTTCCTACTTAAATGTTATTTTTTTAATAAAGTAATTTCGTATGATGAAAACATAGACATACCTAGTCAAATTCATGTGTTATTTCTAAAAATATAAAAGACCTTAATACGCTGACTTTTATATACTTAAAACTTATTAGCCATTGAAAACAATCAATCAGTAAAATTTTAAAGTTGTCTTTTGTAAGTAGTTGTTTTTTACTCACATTAGCAATGGTGTAGGGTAAATGCAAGTGTTTTGGAGACGTTCGGACGGTTGGGACTCCAGCGTGAGTTGCTGCAGCGACGAGGGCTGCGGCCACGGGTCCACCGCTGCAGACAAGGAGCGCAGCCACACGCCGCCCTTCGAGCGCCGAGCACGTTTGCTCCAGCACTCGCGCACTGAATCTATAGAGAAAAGTATGAGATAACATAGAGAAAAAAATCGAAATTATATATGTATTAAATTAGAGATAAGAATTTATTTCTATTAGTTCGTATTTTTGTTTCTAATCAATAAACTCAAAAAATACATCTATTGAACGCAATTAACTTGTTTTATGTTGTAAGTGATTTTTCCATAATATAATGAACCACAGCGGTGTGAAGCTAGGACGATCATTTTTAGTTAAATTATATCAAATTGGTAAAACAATTTTACGTATATTGCATCAAGTTCGATTAAATTTATGAGATATTATAATTAAAATTAAAATGTCGGAAAATTAATAATTCTAATTATTCTTTATATTTAACCTTTACTCGCACGTTAACATATGCAATGGACTTTGTCACTCAGACCTTCCCAACATAATTTTTTTAGAAAAATGGTCCGGTAAATTTAATTTCATTACCAACAAAACAAAAAATCTTTTTATAATATTCATGTAAATCTTGAAGATAATATACTTACGAATAAATACCACACCTCTATTATGTTACAAAGCAACCACATTAATTTGTATTGCTATAACCATGTACCACTTCGCTCTAGGCGCATAATATCGAAAGTATAAGGGCCACGGAGTATTATATGCATTGTTAATAGGATGTTATATGATGCACCACACCACTTTGTCTGCGATAAATTTTTATATCAAATAAAATTTCGTTATTTAACTGTCCTAACAATTTTTCTGTACTAGGGAAAGAATTTTAATATGAATGATTGGATGATTAGTTTTATTATAACGATACAATTATGAACAGTTATTAAAGTAATAAATTAATTGTCAACCATTTGAGACAAAAATCAAACAGACAGGGCCTTAAATGTTAGGAGTTAGAAAAACTCATAATCCAGTCATTACGTCGGAAAAAGCGGGGTAGATATGCATATGAACCGAATAAGCTAAATTTTTGATATTACGTGGAAGGAGACTAGAAACACTTAACTTTAAATTGTCGAACGAAATTTCCTTGTGGATTTTCCGCCATCTTGAATATTAAAATCAATTCAGTTTTTTCATAATAACACGGTTCTCCATTGAGATACGAAAATTTTTATGCAATACTTTTTTGATGCTTTTTTCATGATCTACAATTAAGGTTTTTTCATTTTTCACCTATCATACATCGTTATTGAGATATATGTATATACATATACATATTTTTAGATTAATATATATATTTATTTTTAAGTTTATCAAATAATCTACGAAATTGAATACCGTCGAGTTAACTTAGATTGTGGCTAAATTAAAACTGTATTATATAATCATGGCGCGCATAAATGATCTTAGTTTTAGTTCTTCCTAAACAATAACTTTTAGGGTACGGTTTAGGATATCAGAATTTAAATCCAAGGGAGTTCTATTGAATTTGTAAGATATCACTAATGCGATCGGACCCCGTCGTAAGAACAGCATGAAATGATCAATATTTATCAAAATATACATCATTATCAAAATCATTTATGTATAACAAAGTCATGGCGGAAAAATTGCAATGAAATCAGGGCGGCTGCTAACAACATTATATTATAACAATAGCGATAGTAATTAAGAATTCAAAAGTAGTACCAGCATTCAACACCGCAAACATATCAGGAGCATGATCAAATATTAGATTACTCGCGATCTCGTTGCAACGTTCAAATACAGCGTGATCAATCACGTTTCCCGCATTATTTTCATTAATTACTAGATAAATTCAGTCGATTCATTTAAAAGAAATGTTCTAGTCACTTGTGCCTTCAACATCCTCTGACTGAATTGAAGTAATAGACTTCATCTGTTATTGGCATTTATAATATTACATAACGTACCTATTATGTAACCTAAGCTGTATTGTATTACGCTTAATTTACAATAATACAGCAAAGCATTGCAGTTATACATTTTTTAAAGCAAAAAATAGGACTTCTTTAAATACCAAGAATAATGTGTCGTTTAGGACGAACCAGAAAGGCTTCAACTTCTTGGTCAGTAAGAAAAACGATTAATAACACCTTTAGTTTTACAATATAAAGGTTTTATATATTTTCTTACGTTTTTTTTAAATTTACGCATTTGCACCCATTGAAAGTCAAACGTATGATTAATTCACGGAACCGGATGAATTTCAGAGGAGCATAGATCAAATTCAAACTGTATTTGATTCAAATACCTACAAATTGTATTTGATTCTAAACTGTTTCTGAGAGTCCAAAACAAAAACACTTTTGTTTACTTTTAATTCAAACCGGATTCAAATTCGGGCATCCCAAAAAATAAACGAATGCGTTGTGAACTAATAGAGTAGGTAATAGTACACAATTGATCCAGTTATGTAAATTATCTAAAATTGGACAATTCCGTTTCGGAGAACGTCAAAAAGAAATTTCGTCCTCATTTTAATTCATTAACTGCTCAAAAGACTAAACGATAGCCAAGAGATACTTAAACTATATAGACTGTCTTACTATAACCAGACTTCAACAATTTTGAGCAGCGCCTAAATTTAAATGACTTCCATGTCTAATTAAACCAGGGAACTTTTCATTAATCAATAATTAATGTAACGTTATCTCATTATCTAAATTCAGCTGTATAACTCAAGTAAGCGAATAATCTGATTTTCGAGATCATCAATAAAATCCTACAATCTTCTGTGTGTCTGTGTTTCACTGATGGGAACTAATTCAACAGACTAAACATAGAAAATTGGTCCAAATTGACACCGTTTTTTAGTTTAGTTTTAGTTTAGTTCAGTGGACGTTCAAATTGGAATTGTTTTGACAAGAACACCCTGATACAATATACATAATGTATCAATTCGCATCTAATATGTAATAGATTCCAAGCCGTTGTTACAAACCGCATTACGAATACAATTCAGTTTCAATCTGTTCAGGCTAAGATCTAGTCGAATTCGAAGTTTATAAAAATGTCGAGAGAATATCCTAAAATCTGGGGTAAATTCGAGCGAAATGTTGATGAAAAGACATTAACGTTCGTAATCGAGGATGTTCCTGAAGCAATGTGGGACACGGCAGTGGAGTTTATGCTTGGTAATTACATCGAAGAGGATGTTTGGTGGTCGACAGCTGGTAAGCGCAGATTACATTTTCAATTGCCGCTTTTTGACGTTTTTTGAGCTCGATTTTCTTTATATATATTAAAGCCTCTATATTTTTTAAGTTTACAATGAAACGGTATAATTAACAATAAATGTTTAGGTCCGTTTTTCGTTGCGGCGCAAAACAGGTATCTTATTTACGCTCGAGTCCAAAATAAAATATATTTATACTTTCACTGGAATAAAAATCAGTTTCTAAACTTCTCAAAAGCTTGTAATTATTTGCCTTTGCCAACATTGTGGTACATAGACTTTTATACTTCAGAAAAAAATGCATTATAATAACATCTCATCTCATCTAATAACGGAAATAGTTACTAATTTATTTTGCCTAAAGTCAAAAATGTATAACGTCAAATATCCCCACAAATTGTGTTTATCTTTAGAGCTTTACTTATTTATTTAATGCTCATGTAATGCTAATTACCATTACACAGAGTCAAAGCCAATACATAATCGTATTTGGCTAATCTCTGTTTGTTAAGTAAATAATGTTGTTACTTTAAAGGCTCGATCGATTTCAGATAACTGCTTAATTGTTTAGTTCGTTAAGTTGTTTAGTAGGTTTAATTACATATGTAAATTAAAAATTTAAGTAGTATATTTTAGTCTTAAGTATAATAAAAGTAAACACATATTTTTTGTTCTTTTAATATACAAATAAATATATTTCTACCCTAAATATGGGTAATTTATATTATATCTTGTAAATTATTTTAATATTTTTAGTAGAAAAAAATGTTAAAACTTCTTAATTTACACTAAATTATAAAGAGATTTGTATTTTTGTTTAAACTATTAAACCAATTATATAAATTCACCCATGAACTTAATATTCAGAAACAGTGAATTTAAATTTAAATAAATATTTTATCGTTCCATGTGGCCAAAGTCACGAATAAAACCTACTTACAAAATTAGGACCTTTTACTTATAAGAAGCCAAGGTTCAAGGAAACGTAATTGAATAGGGAGCAAGATTTAAATATCACAAATTGATTTATGATTCCATTATGTAAGGAAGGAATGATTAATTAATATATTCTCAATAGGGACTGCTCAAGATCCAGATGCTGTTCAGGAATACCGGGTTTTGTGGCAATCTATAATTAGACAGAAAATGAGTCTGGCTTGTTTCCTTCTTGGGAAGGATGATGAAAAAACTCTTGTAGGCGTCAATATGTGCATGCTACAGGAAAAAGATCATTTCGTTGAACATAAGCCGGTAAGTTATGCTTTGCTTAAAAACTGAGTACCAACCTAGTTACACAGTCGCATGACATACTTCATCTCTAATCTCTATCTCCAATGTGAAACGCTTTCGCGTATTCTTACAAATACTGCTGACGGACTGTCTGGCTCCAAGTCACAAAAACATTGGTAATAAGTCTTAAGCAAATCACCGTTGTAACAGCTACAATAAAATATTAATTTGAAATAAAATATATCTTTCTAAAAACGCTCTACCGCGATCTCGCATTTTGGCTGCCTGTCCTGAGTATCATTCTTGTCTTAATATTATTAATTCTTTAGAACAAAAATTCGTAAATGAATTTTTCAAATTTTTTGAGTAAAAGGTAATGTTGTAAAAGAGTATATCTACTTTTAATCTTACTCGGTTAACGTCTTATGTATACAAAGCCTTAGCCTAGGTATAATTTATTACAATGAGAAATCGTTTTAATGTTCATCTATCTTAATATATAAGAATAATCAAAATAAATTTGATTAATCCAAACTAACTTTTGCACATATAATAAAAATATCTGTAATATATATATAATGTCATCAAAATTTGTTCCATAATAATGTTTTTTATATAAAAACCATTTTACCGAAATCCCGTGACTACACACAGTCGCCCGAAAACATGAAGGCTGTTGAGCACACGAAATTTTTCAAAATTCTAGTAAAAAATTTAAAATTATTTAATCCGTAAAGCATTTGTGTACCTAAATTGAAGTCATTTTATACTTATACAAACAACATTTGTTAGAGCAAAAAGTCACTGAAACCATTGTCGCCCGTTGAAGGACAAAGTTTGAAATGTCTAAAACCGAAAATTCCACCTAGCAGTGGTTCAGCTATTGAATTTTAAACCACAAAAGAGAAAAATCTTTGGAACTCACGCCAACAATTTAAGACTAAAGTATTTGAAAACAAAGTCGAGCTGGGAGCTTACATCAAAAACGCTGTCTAATTCTTTTGAGAAATAACAAAAACTGCACGATGGTGATCTACAAAAAATTCCGTGGTGGCATATCCTATATCTACCTTTTAAGGATAGTTTGCCATACACATTCTTTCTTTTACTTTCTGGTACGAAATTCTTCGGGTCAGCTAGACTTATTAAACGTTACTTTTCTCTCTCATTTTCATATTATTGACGTGCAATTATTGTGGCAAAAACGACAATGTTAGTTAGCCACCTTTAAAAGTTTTCTTAAATTCAATAAAAATCAACTATCCATATACCACATACCTACATGGTCTGTTTACATGCTGTTCAAAAACGCGCCCAAAACAGAAAAACAACTAAGAAACTAGAGTTCTCAATTATTTCGACCATTTTTATGACTGTGATCGAATTCTGATTATGAATACAATATTATATTATTCAACCGTAATTGGAGGGTACTAGACATCAGAGTAGTAACTGAATTATCGAATACTGAGAGCTAATGACGAGCTTTTAAAACAGAAATCGTGATAATTAATAGAAATTGAAACAGTATATATAATTACACAGTATTGATATGAATTAAGCAGTGCGTACTTATAAATATAATTATGTAAGTAGGTACTTACGACAAACATAACAGTTTCTTTAGATATATTTATAATCCCATTATTATAATCACGACCATACATCATAATGTTCTATATATATTTTAATAGGTTTGAGCACAAAATATTATTTTAACGTCTTTGCTGCAATAAAGCTTATATCGGCAAATTGCAAAATTCCTAACGCAATGACAAGCCACTCAGTCTGCACTGTAAAACAACGTGAGTTGAAAGATTTGACATACCGGATTGAAAAATTGGTTTTAAAGCTAGTGTCATACCTTCGGCTGAGGTACAGAGGTCCATTAAACATTTAATACCTCTTATAAAAGCAGTATAAAATGTTAATGATGTTTGATCTTGGCCTTAAAAAGATATTTTGTTAGCTATGAAATCACCTGTGACGCTGCTGTTACAAAAAATATATTTCACAGCCAAATACGAAAGCGGGTTTACTATCCTTACGAATGTTCGCCGAAGCCGTGAAGGTGAATGCAATTTATGAAAAATACGATGTCACTTCATATCTCATGGGAGCCGGCCTCTCTGTCGCCCCGGAGTACAGGCGCCTTGGCATTTCAGTGGAGCTACTCAAGTGTAGGTAAGAATACCATAAAACCATATAATATGCCAACTATAAAATATATTGTACTAAAAAGTAAACCTGCTTTAAATAAAATGTGAAACTTAAGTGATCTATTTTAAGAAATATGCAGAGCATATTGCATTAAAATGCTGAAAATTTCAAATAACATAAGTGCCTACAGAACTACACGTGTATAGAAAAAAATTTAGAATTATTTGGTGAAGATACAAAATTTACAATGAAGTTTATATTACAAATTAAAACTTTTATAGCTTTTAGTTAATAGGCCGGAAGATAGTGACACGTTTTACTCAGTCATTTGTTACAGTATGGCGGTTTTTCAGGAGTCTTATTACGCAATGCCAAAAAGAAAAATGATGGTCATAGCGCTGGTACTGGCGGCCCAATCGCGTGAGCGTTAGTCGAACCCGTCGGATTAATTACGAGTGTCAAACGATTTGTTCCACAAAAACTATAGTATTTTCCGATAGTCCATTAAAAAAGAAGAAGCTTAGTGTCATGTCATACTTCTCCGGTGTGACTTACAGCCTGCCATACCGACGCGAATGCGTTAATTAAAAAAAATCAACCATTTGTACCAGAATAATTTTTGGACAGTTAATAATCGTCGTGCAGCCATTTACGAAAATCACTTTGCCATACTTTTCCAACGATTCCCAATGGCCGCCATACCACCACAAAGGAGTAAATTTTTTTTTTTGCTAAACAGGGAAAAGTGCTGAAAAACTCATTATTCGATACGTTTTATATACGACTTTAAAATACGTAAACTCATTTTTTTACATAATGGAATCATTGTATTCTGTTCGTTTGAATGTAATTCGACTTAAAAAAAATGTTCCAGATGTCTATAACACATATAGAACTTCTTGTTGTGAGTACTTTTTCTCGATAAATTTATAATATATTTGATTAAAACATTTTTGACAACAGTAAATCAGTAACCATGCTTTTATAATTTCCAATCTTCGACTAATGCACAAAAAGATAAGTACCTAAACGAAAACAAAAAAATATTATTTACTGAAATACCAATCGCCAATATTTAATCAACTACACAAATACAGAAAGGGTCGTTAAAATAATATAACTCCAAGGAAAGGTAATTAATAATAAAAGGAATTGAATAAATATGTTATATTCTACGCATAATCTAACGAATAAAATATACCAGTCTTGATTATTTTGCATAAAGAACTGTGCCAATAATAACACATCTTTTTCAGAATGATGCTGGCGAAAGCAATCAACCAAAAAGTAACTGGCGGTATATTTACAAGTATCGCGGCTCAAAAAACGGCGGAAAAAGCGGGAATGGAGTGTTTATATCAAATCCCGTATAAGGAATTTGGTGAGCAATGCGAAATCGATTTTAACACCGATACCGAGTACTTGAAGATTTTCGGTAAGAGAATCGAATAGAAGTACGATAAAAAGGAAAGCCTTTCATATTAAGGCTTTCTTTTAGTATTCTGTTTACGATGTCATAATATTACAGGATTGTAGAGGCACTTCAAGTTTAATGGCTTATTCTGGACACATTTTATATCTTGTGTTTTGTATTTGAAGTTTTATTAATATCTAATAAAATATTTTATTTTCATCAAAAGTTTTAAATTAGTCTGTTAATCTATGAAATTATTATAAATACTTGGAATAATTGCATACAATAAATATTAATACTTAAATATTATTATCAAGTATTATATTTATTACCATCAATATTTTTCTGCACTTATAAATTATATACGAAAGTAAGGGATAAATCTCTTTAATTTTTAAGTTTTTTAATTTTATAGTATAGCTAGAAAGCTTTAATACCTACTGTATAATATATAGTACCCATTTAAACATATATTCTAATAATATATACAGCTATAAGTTGTCTGCGTTACCGAGTACATAATAAAGTTATATTAAAATCCATTCAATAGTTTTTGTTGATGTAAGAAAAATTAATATATCCATTCTAAGTTTTTGTGGCTATAGGCTTTATAAACAAAGTAATATAATATAATTTAATTCAATATGAGTTGCCCAAGGGTATTACAACAAATCAATTACTTATAGAGATATAATAGGACAATGATATGCACAGGAGAATTAAATTATATGGTCTAATGAGTTACGTGACATATATAATATTAAGCCCCTTGGGACATAAGGCAGATACATTAATATGTCAGTTTTTATAAAGTCAGCCAGAAATGTGTGAATAATTCCCAACAATATAAAAACATTTACCTTTATTTACTTTTTATTTAAAGTGTGATCCAGATGAGCACGGTTAAAGCGTTTACAGACAGACCTACCATGCATATAAATATTTGTTTTATGTTTATAGAATATTTTATTAAAGGAGTCTTAAAAACAATGTTTTAAACGAAGTTGACTATAATTAACTCAAAAATTCCTAGCAAGTTTCTTAAGTATCAAATGCGACTTCTAAGCTCATCTTATTGAATAAATCAGCGTGTAACCATCTCAGCTACAAAGGCATTACGTGACGTGCGTATCAAGCTCTTTAAGTGTTTGCCTTTGATTATCTAGAATGACCTTTAAGGCTGTGGGAAAGTCAAAAGGATACTCCAATTTCCACTGAAAACGACCGGTAGTTCCATTCGCATTACTCCATGACATTCGGTAACTTAAACTCTTAAATCGCGCTCATAATGTTTTGAATAATATCGTCATTACAAGTAACTACTGTCGTATAAAATACTGTCGCCGGTGTCTTTATCCGTGTAACTCGTCACAGATTATTTTTATAAATTGCAGTCAATATTTCCTTTTGAAATCCTATCTCTAAAGATATAGCAAATTCTGTTTTATAGTTTTTGCGTCAAATTGTAATATCCAATCTTAAAAAAAAAATCGAATTGAAATTACGTCCGATTCACTGATAATATTCTTAACAGCATGGATTCCTCGGCTTATTGATCTCTTTATATGTCCCTGGAATTCGAACCCAAGACATCTGTGGCATTGAGTGTCAGAAACGTGAATCCCTTAACCATGGAGGTGGTTTATTATTTTATGCTTAATTCATATTATAATAAAATTAACGACTTGGTATAGAATGCGTTTATTGATCCCTAGTTAATAGGACCAATACTTTAGACTGAACAATGGTATTTGAGCATAAACTGTCATATTTGAATAATAACGTTGCATTAACGACTTTATAAAACCAAAAACCCTTAGTTTCAGCTGGGTTTTATTTGAAAAAAATATCGTTCATTTTCTCAGCTTTTTTTTAAGAGAAAAGAGCTATTGGCATAATAAATGGTGGGACTTGAAAACAAAATTTAACGCCTTCAGTAATGTTACTACCTGTACCGTAGAAGGGGTTAGAGAATATTGATTAGTGATAAAGTTAACTCCTTCTCATATTTCATTGGGAATTGTTAGTAATAGCTAACTTAACCCTGTACTGCGCTTTAATATAGCAAAGTTCATGTTCGAATAGAGCTTGTCAGATTCAGACATTTATTAGAGGTACATTTATGAGATAATCAATACTATCAATAATATAAAATGACGTGACCGATTTCAAAATTCTTTCACGATGCAAAGCAAAGCAATAAATTATAGCTAAAAAATAAATTTTGTTAAGTATCCAGTTATACGGACTTAATAGCAAATTAAGACTAATTGTATTATAGATATTGATTATCCTTCTAGATTAATCATTAAAATATTAACCGAATTAACGAATTTTCATACAAAATATATTATCTGGTTATTTACACATTTAGTATATTTATAACTAGTGTCCCAACGTCACTAAACATACCAATGTAATATATCCCGGATGACATAGCAGATTTATGCTACTTTTCAGTCGGTTTAGCCATTTCTGACACTAGCCCAACAAACGCACAGCTTCTCTAGGACTTAGATATTATATGATTTTTGTTGAACAATCGCTTTCAAATATGTTTATGATATAGTATTATTTATATAGATATTAGATATTTTTAAGATATAGTAAAGGAATGGGCAGGCCTTGTTCTTAAAATAACAGGTTTCGTTTCAATTAAAGCTCACAACGGGCGGTCATGGTTGAAATAAAAGTTTGCCCGGAATTTTTTTGTACGAGGAATTCACTTTCCTTTTGTATGTTCGAATTTTTAAGCGATTTCCCATGTATGGTATGATTACCCTCTGTTCTATTTACCGAATTTTTTTACAAAAAAAGTGCCGCGGTTAATAATGGAACAAAATTTTTATAACTTGCAATTTAATTAACATATATTTAATTTAAAACGTAGAATAAATTATCAACTTGTTTCTAATTACAATACCTAGGAGTTATTATCCGTATCCATTTAAACTTTTGTTTCATTAATGACTGCCAGCAAAACCATTTATTAAAACTAACAAACACTAACTATAAAATAAATGAAACAATTAGATTTGGGGTTTTAAGCGGGCAACAGTTATTGCAATTACGGCCCGTTAAAATTAAAATATTTTCTAAACTTTATTCAAATATTTTGCTAAATGGTTTTATAATACAGTTTTTTAATAGTCGTATTCAGTGATTTCTATGTAAAAAGTCCATGATCGTTTCCGGTAATATCGAAATATAACAAAAAATCGCAGCCTTTGTGCGAAAGACAATTTTAATACCTACATAAGATTTACCTTGTATCTTATATATCTATATATAAATCAAAGTCGGATTGTTTACACCATTTATAATTAAAGAATGGATGGACCGGTTTTGATAATCTCCGATTTGTTGGATTCGTCTAATCCGAGAATAGAAGAATAACTATTATAAATATATAAAAATATTCACGAAAAATAGTTTACAAAGAAAATTCGTTTCCCCGTACATTTTTTATGGAATTACGTTTTAGGTGAAACTTTATTATCCGGAACTCTGAAAAGATACCAAGTTCGCGGGGTCCACTAGTATATAATATATTTAAAACGTATTGCCACATACAGAACTAGGCCATTTCTCGTGACAGGTATATTTCATCGACATTCACCCTTATGGCACAGTTCTGCATCTTTTTCACTTATTTATTTATTTATAATCAAGTCACCTACATCCTTACGAACATACCCAATCGTTTTTTTATTATTTCTCCTTAGATTTCAAACGCAAAGCCTATACTAAAAATACATTGAATGTTAGACGCGCAACCATCATATATTTCATTTTTATAAGACAATAAATATAACAAATCAACGAAATATTTACTAATGTTCATGATAATTACTGCCTTGTTAGCGCTAATTAAGTATCTAATTAAATCGTTAATAATAATAATTCGATTATAAATTAGATAGTTCATCGATTCTATTCTATTTTCGAACAAGTATTACACGCTTGCATTGACATAATTTCCGAAAATTGTAATATCGTGTACTTTTATCAAAACTCAAACTTGAAATTTGTAACTTACTACCACTACACTGTTTATGTTTAGGTTAAATGGTGTAGATTCGCGGAGAAAATATCTGCTTTTATTTAAATTCTGCATACCTCTATAAGGATAAGATTTTAAACGAGATAGCGACATTCAATAACAACTCATACTAAAAATGCAAATCGTGAATTTAGTTATATTTTCATGCATACTATTGCTGCGATGAGAAGCAGTTTCCGTAACAAAGCGATGAGGAATATTTAATGTGACAAATACAAAGGCGAGTGGATTTGCCCGCATATTAAGTTAGCTGAAATTCAATTACAATATGCACTCGTACTATTTTAAACCTATAGGTATAATGTACTTTAAAAGTTTTAGAAAGCTAAAGTTACAAATGAATAAATACAATAGTTAATTGAGTATATATGTAGCAATATGTAACTTGGGATATTGCATTAAAGAAAAATACTCTGACCATCTGATGAAGCAATAAATGAATAAATCATAATTCAAAAGGTAATTTCAACAAGGCCCACCTTTCATCTTCCGGTATTTCGATATAGAGCGGCAGCAAAGATACATTGCGCAGGTAGTCGCCGGCGAGGAATCCGTGCGAAAGCTCCTCCAGAGTGCGGTTGAATGCACGAACAGCGACAATGGCCGTGGGCGGCGCGGCAATACCCACGTAGAACGTAGGGCGGGCATCTTCGTTCAGCACGCGGAGCTTCCGCGCACCGGTAGCCGCAAGCAACGCGAGCACGGCAGCAAGCAGCGCCGCTCGCATCGCGCTCGCAGCCCTCACCGCGCCCGCGCCGCCCGCGCCCTGCGCCCCGCCATACCCACCTCAACACCATCCACCTTAGCGAATATCCCCGCCCGCCCTATCCACCATCACAACGATTGCACTGAGCTCGTTTCGATTACTGGAAAGGAGCACCTGAAACAAAAATTAAATAATTACGTAAGATTCTAATGTACTTATATTTGCAAGTCAGTTTAGGGGAGGTATAAAGCGTGACCATTAATTATTTATTGTTTTAAGCAGTATATATAAACGATTATTTAGTAGTAGAGTAAGCAAAAAGCTTATTATAATATTATATTTCAACCACAAATTGAAAGTCGTAACTATATAATACGGAAGTTTGGTTTTTTATTTGTTTGTTTTTTTTATGAACGAAAGAGCTGCTTTATTTAAGACAAGCTGTGCTCAAATTCTAGACTGATTTGTCGTTAATAACTTATTCATTCCAATCATGATTATTATCATTCTCTCTATCTTGGTAAATCTGTCGACAGTTGATTAATCTAACTACATAGATTTTTAATTAAAGTACGCTGCGTAACATTTTCGTTGACGCCAGACAGCGTCGCCAATTTACCCACCCCACAGTGGAGCCAGTGAACAGTTCCTACATACTCTGATACAATAATGACTACATATTATAAATAAAAGCACCCGCCGCGTCTGTTTGTCTCTTCGATAAACTTAAAAACTACTAAACGGATTATCATACAAGTATCACCAAATTTGAGATACAAGATAGAACAAAACAATGCATGATAGGATATCCCTGTTTTATAGATCTACAAAAAAGTCCGTGGTGGCATATAAGTTAAGACAACTTAACTTTTATTAGCGGTACGAAGTTCGCCGGGTCAGCTAGTACAATAAACTTTAACGGATGATTAACTTTGAAATCAATAAAGAAGTGTCGAAAGCTACTGAAACATAGATGAGAAATGTTTCTACGTCTATTTCACAGACCATTTACTTTACGGACAACTTAAGGTCTAAAAGCGAATCTCCACGCGACATTAGGATGTAGGAATCATTAGATGACGTAAATCATAACATCTTTATTAAATTATGGAGGCTAACTAAGAACCAAACAGTCTTTAAAATAATAAAAAATACACCTTTTATTATATTATTTTAAAGTTGTGGTAAGTCAGAATAATATCATTAACATATTAAATAATATAACAATCGTTTGGCGTAACTTCATAAGAATCATTTCAAATTAGATTATACTCAAGAAATAAACAAATATCAATAAATGTTTAAGTAACATTTGAAATGGAAAATAATTTAAAAACACCTCGACAATTACAAAAAAAATGGTTAAACATTTCTTCATAAATTTCAGCATAAATATCTCAACTACGTCAGATTAAAAACAAAAAAACGCATTATAATCGGTACATTAATTTAGGAGTTATGATGCTACAGAAACACGTCAAACTTATACAACTCCTCTTTGAGTCAGAGGTTAATAAAAGCATACCACTTTTAATTTCGTCGACAAAAGGTAATATGAACAACGTGCAGAATCACATGGTATATCCTTGAAATACGAATATTTCATAGATACTAAATTTGATAAAAAATTTAATTGAAAATCTTTGAATTTTATCAAAATACGATAAATATTAAAGTATTCCAAGATTTCCCAATCAATCTTTACCTAATATTTTAATCTTACGCCACTTTATGTATTGATTTTGCAAGTAACAAAACTAACAAAAGAAATCTCTACATATGAATTAGATATATTTAGAAAGTATTCGGAAAGAGCTTCCTATAAGTAAAGAGATTTTAGAAACGGATCGGTCGCCAGAGATTGCTCCATATAAAAGAAAAGATAAAATTACAAATTATTGTTTTTGAAGAAGCTTCGTTTTCTATACCATGGAGAAGGTAATATCATGATAAGACGAAGTTGAAACTAATTCAAAACTTAGGAAGTACAATTCAGAAGTTTCGGGTTTCCACTTACTAAACTCCACACATCTTTGGTTGCTAGCTTTACACTTTAGAACTTTTAAAAACCTAATTGCGCTGAATTCATACAGCGCTACACTGAATACTAATGGGACAAAAGTTATACAGAGGAACTTCATCTTAATTATATTGCCTAATTATGTTATGTTTTAACAGCCTGTACTCTCCAAGTTGTAACGATGATAATATACATAAAAACTAGGTAACATATATTTATTTTTATGCTTTTATGTGAACATTGAAATACCTATACAGTAGAATGACCCACAATAAGAAGAATTTATGTTCCATTCCCTTCATTCTAAACGAATTTAATATATATACTACTTTTATGCTTTAATATTTACTTAAAATATTTCGGCATTTGAATAATAAAAAATGCAACTCCAAATAACTATTTGGAGGTTTAGTATCCCATTCGAGAGGTTTCGTTTCTTAAAAATGCAGTGTAATGTTTAAATTGCAAACTCAGTACATGAATCGAATCCAATAAATGTGGCATCCGGTTCGTGTCATATTATTCAAGCTCTCCATTCTATGCATGATGTTGGGGCGAGAATGGTACATACCGAGATTATTTCATTAAATACCAACCCTTGACCTACAACAATGTTACATTAACTGCTGTATTGTTCGAATTTTTTCCACTACATTCCACTAACAGTACATTTACTGCAAGTGAAATGAAAGGCAATTAAAAAACCGTCTAACATATTACTTATAACTAAGAATACCTCATAAATTGATGAACAGGTTTTACTAAATTGTAGTTAAGATCCATCTCAATCACGTCAGTGTTTAAATAGACAAATCGCATTAAAATTGGTTCATTTGTTTTTGAGCTACGATCCAGACCCCCAGACCCAAAGATACATAGACACGCTAAACTCATAACACCCTTGTTTTTCAGTTGAGGGTCAAAAAAATTGCTAAAGCATAGTAATTAAAATCTATGACAATTCTGCTTCAAAATGGCACCTTAAAAAGTATAATATAACATTTAGATAAGTTATAAAAACCATAAAATAAACTAAATAGTATGTTGCATAAACATTTTATGAAAAGAATAGATTACAAAATGTATATCCATTATTTTCTTCCCATTTATTTTAATTACTTCAGTTTATATGTAAAGATATTTAAGCAAACTTTGAACTTTGGGCTCGAAGTAAATACAAGCAAAACAAGGCTGATGACTAATTCTATGAAAATTTTTATGTACATAGAGTCCGAGCCTTTAGAATATGTAGATCAGTACGTATACTTAGGCAAACAATTATCCTTTAAATCGGAAAGAAATATCGAAGAACTAGACAGAAGAGTCGCCACGACATGGAAAAAATATTGGTCTCAAAAGGAAATTATGAAATCACAAAAAATCGATTCCACACTGAAAAAAAATTGTCATGGACTCTACACTTTGTATGGACTATTATATATTAAAGTTGCCCCGAGTCTGTGGAAATGCCATCCTATAACAACTTCTCATATTATACCACACTATGCCTGTTACCCGAAAACTACAGTCATTTGATCCAAAGTGAAAACACGTGTATATTCTCACTGAACATTTCCACAATGCCTTCCTATTCTAAAACCGTGCGGCATATATTATTACATTTATCGAACAAGGTATGCGAGTCCGGTAAAACTTTACCAGCTGCTTCCAATACTTCAAAATATTTGAAACAATATACTGACTCCGTAAAAATATGCTTGTTGTTCGTTCGGTGATAAAATATATTTTACAAATGTTTATTTCCGTGGAAAAATTATTTGAAACTTTTTGATAGTGTAGTAGGTAGCTCAAATTTATTTATTATCACTACATAGTATAAAACAGTCGCTTTTTCTTTCCCTGTATCCCTTTGTATGCTTAAATCTTTAAAACTACGCAACGGATTTTGATGTGGTTTTTTTTAATAGATAGAGTGATTGAAGAAGAAGGTTTTTATATATGTATATGATTTTATTATATTTGTTTATTTTTCGTAAATGGTATCGAGTTATCGTAGTTCAAATAGATAATACTAATTTTTAATTGGTGTGACAACACAATTAGCTTGGAAGTAATAAAAATATCTCAATTAATTAAGTATCTTTAATATATAAATTGAAGTCCCGTGTCCCCTAGTGGGGTATGGAGCAGATTCATTTCACATCTGTTTCACTGTTCGATTTTTTCTTTAGGGGCAAGTAGGTGATCAGCCTTCTATGCCTTGAAAGACGGGTTTTTTTTAAATCTCGTTGTAACGCTTACACGCTTACCACTAGACCAAGGAGGCGGCTTTAATATATACCTATCTATAAATTAAATTGCATGTGTCATAATGCTCATGGTCTGTTACAAATGACATGACAATTAATGTTCAATAGCTCACCAGAATCTAAAGAGCAAACAACCTATTGATGTCGGTAATGCCTTATACCTAAAAGTCTTTCCAGGCAGGATATTAAAATTTCTTACGTGGTCACGTGAAGGCGTCAGATCTGCGTAGTGTATATATTATATCTGCCATAAATTTTGAAATAACATATATCTTACCTTATCTTCAAAGTATTAAGCCCAGCTGGGTAACCCTTGTCGTGATCTACAAAAAGGGATGAAACAGACGTCCTTCATTAATCACGCCAAGAGGCTTTTTCTGAATGGTTTGGACGTTTTAATTTGGACGTATTGCTTTGCAAAAGTTACGTTAAAATCTATGTTGTTATTTGGAAAATAACCTAATTATCAGAATAAATACGTTCTACCTATTTATATATGTTTTAGTGTATTTAAAGTATTTAAACATTTAAATATTTTAGGTATATACTTACTGTTTAATATATATCTCTCATGCAAAGCACAATTTTCATTTTGATAAAATAAAGCTCCAGGACTTCGTCTCAATAAGTTAACGTAAAGTCATTTCAAATAAAACAATATTGCTGTTACAACTACATTTCAGCAGTCTAATAATATTTATAGTCCAACCCTCACTCTTACTTCTTCAGATGTCGTAACAAAACATTATTTTTTATTTGCTCACATAATTGAGCATTTTGGTTGTAAATTTTCATTACAATGGTCGGAGGAAAAGTTATGATGGGCATCTGAAAGAAGTAACGAAATTATAAAGGTTTTATTTCCGTTAATAAAAATACAAAATTAAGGGAGCGGAGGGATTTTCTTTTTGTAGGAGTTTTCATATCCTTTTGTATGTGAAAAAGTTAATTAATTAATATAATACAGTTCACCATGATAAAGAAATACTAAAATATGCACAATATGTATTTCCAATATACTGTTGTATGTTGTTTACTAAATACGTCATAAATTATGTATGCTCCGTTAAGCCATATTTATATGTACATGGATCAACAAAAATTATTTGAATATTCTGTTTGCTATCTTAAATTTAGTGATTGAAAGAAATTATTAATAATTTATAAATAATAATTAATATATTATAATAATATGGTATAGTAGTAGTATGTGATATAAAATAATATTGAATGTCTTTACAAAACACTGTCGTATTCCGAGAACAATCCAATTGTTAGCTTTGATTCAATTCACCGATTCGCCTCGGTTCTTCTCGATTGGATCTATGCTGAAATTCTAAAGCCATTACTTCTATTAGTATGAACTCAAATGAACTTTAGCTGCCGCTACGCGACACGCTGTATTTAAATAGAGATCAATATGATATAAAGATAAGTCCATAATCAAAAAATTACAAAAATATGAAAGCCTCATAGATTCTTATATTTTCGGTTCTTTTGGAATAGAGACTTTGGGTTTATGGAGGCCAGAAGCGCGTCGATTGTTTAAAGAGATATTGACGCGATTAGTTGAGACCACAGGAAACCCGAAAGCTGGCTCTTGTTTCGGTTAACGCGTTAGTATACAGATACAACACGGTAATGTAGCCTGTATTTTGGGTACGTACCCTAACGGCTTTGATGAGCCTTTTGTATTTTTGTAAATATATTTAAATACCTTATTGTAAATAAATTCTATTAAGTTTTGTTTTATATATAAAATACATAGGTCCATTGATTTTAAATTAGCAATGATTATCTGAAAGTATTACTAAAAAACTAATACATAAATTATAACAAGTGAATTTTTCATCACCGAATTCAATTTTCTTAAATCAGTTTTTAGCTGATACGTCGTGGAGTAGTGAATATGAAGAAAATATATATTACATTATTTACAAATTTTATTTACGTAAGTATTTACAGAACCAGGAAATTATTTAAATTGAAAAACATTAAAATAATTAAAATTTAAAAAAAACAAGACGTTTTTCTTTTCTTGGCAGCGAGAGACAGCCGTATGAAATGGGCGACGTGACCATCGGACATGCGCACCGCAGTTCGCCGTTGACATATCCTACAATAATATTCTTAATAACGAAAGAGTTCAAAACCTCTTTCGATATTACGAAAATAAAAATAAATAAGTATAAATATATGTATGTATGTATGAGTATTGGCATCGCCACAAGTTCAGTCGTGATACGGTCTGATAAAAACTAAAATTCAGTAACACCTAAAGCAATTAAAAAATTTATTTACAGGCATATAATTATTATGATTATACTTTTACCTAAATAGTTTTTATGTATCCAGAATTTGGACCTCCAGTGCAACAAGTATTGAAACTTAATTGTATGAACCATTTAGGGGTTGGTTTGATAAAGTCAAATATGAGTCAGAAAATTAACAGCGTCGGCAATGAAAATAATAAATATAATTTAAGCAACGTTGAGGGAATTAAACGGTAACTAATTAGATAATGTTCATAAATAAGGAGTAAACTGACACTTCAATCTAAGTTTAGGTACTTGAAAAGGAATACGAAATAACTTTAAGGACACAAATTAATTGCTGTAATTAACGTAAGATAAGTAATGGTGTAAGAAAGTTCACGATAAATTATGATAATAGTAGTAGTAAAGTTAGACTTTTAAATTAAAAACAAACTAAGAATTTTTCTTTCGAGTTTGTGCGATTATCTATAAAAATCTGTGCAGGGTCTTTAAATGCTTGCTCAGTTTTTAGTATTATAATAATGATAATATAGCCTTCATTCAGACATGACAGTATTTCTTCAATTAATTATTCGTAAATTGTTCTTTTATTCCATTTTTGCGTGTCCGTTTGTCAGGTGGCAAAGGCCTCCCCCAATCTTCTTCACTATGATCTTTCCATGGCCACTCTGCCCCATGATTTTCCCGCTACTTATCTGATATCATCATCCCATCTCCTTCGTGGTCTACCTCTCTTTCTCTTTCCATCTCTTGGGTACCATTGAGTGATTATTTTGCTCCATTTATCTTTTCCTCTGATCATTTGGCCTTTCCATTTCCACTTTTGTCTTGTTTGTTTGAATTTTTAGTAAAAAATGTAAATTTAAATATTTTTTTATTATCAAGATTTTACCAACAGGAGCTTAACAATCATTTCAAACCTTAAATAATCTATATTCTCAATGTTATAAAAATTTTCTTTATCCATTACAAAACTAATTCACAGAGTAAACTAAAAATACAATTGATGAATATCCAAGTCTTCGAGCGAAGTTGTGGTCGCATCACTGTGATGTGAGCAAACTACTGAAGCATTAATATATTGTTATTATGCAATGTGTAATAACTTATGAAAAAAGAAAATAATAATTTGTAATTGCTTAAAATATTAAAATTAAATAATGACGTGTGAGTTCTTCATTTAAGATTTTCATATTAACATGATGTGTTTTTAAATGTTAAAGCAATAAATAATGCATTCGTTAATCTTTTCCAAGTAAACGCCCACTTTTTATTGTACGTAAAACTCTGGAGGTCATAACAAAATTCTCAGCATATATAAAATGAATGTGGGTTAGGCTCCAGCATAATCACAATAATTTAATCAAAAGGGTGTATACTTCTCTAGAGGTTATGTCTGTTGTTCATTTAATTAAAATCGATGCCTTTCCATATTCGTTAGTTAAAGTAATGTGCATTCGTAATAATTCGTGACTTCGTTTTATGACGTTCGTAAAGAGAAAGAACTAAACATAAAAATTCATTTTATTTCCTTCACAAATATGCACAATATTTGTGAAGGAAATAAAAGCAAATGGAGGGCGCAGATTCTCAATGTCTTCTAAATGGGTCACAGGGTCAGGAGGATCATATAAATCAGTTTAAAGACGTCGAAATAAAATAAAACGACTAGTAACATCTCAAGATAAAACGAATTTGATCTATACTTTTTAAAATTTACGCTTCTCAATCAGATAATACAGTCACATAATATATAAATAATATATAAGTGACAAAAAATATATCTGGGTTTGCTTATATACTGTATCACTCTATAAATTAATTATTGAAGAAGAAGAATAGCCTATAATTCTTTACACAAAACTATGTCAAGTTCGACATAGTTTAAGTTTAAGATATGAGAATCAATAATTCTTTTTAGATTGAAATTTTTCTACCTCTTATTTTTGCTCTCAAATAAACAAATGAAAATAATTACATTCAGCAATGTTTCGATAAAAACTAGAAATCAGGCGTTTAAATTTTGAAAAATCAAATAGAGGAATTATTTTATGGGTTCTGAAAACGTGAAATAGGGTGCAGCCTTCAAAATTATAATATGTAGCGACTAAATATTGACGTGAACTGTTACGATGAGCTTTTAAGAAATAAGGCCTTTCATATTTATTTACACTTAACATGCGGCATTCAGTCATTTTCATATAATATTTTAGATTCTATTCTTAGTTTAAATAACAAAATGATAGACTTTAATCAGAGTTTTACTTACAAAAAACTTGTAAATACACTCGCAAATCGCAAATAAAGTATTTTTGTAATTTGTATTTGTATTCTTTAATTTATTTTGAAGGAAATCTACAGAAAAAATTGTACCTATACATTGCATTACCGTTCATTGGGGCCGCCTGATGCCCTGGTTCTATATTAAAAATCCCAGTCATATAATTGTTTGTTTACTTTCTAAAAACTCTCTGTTATATCACTATGTCTTACGCGTCTTCGTGTTATTCCGAGGCGTCCTATGGATTTTCGAACCTACGTATGACAATTTATATGTACATCAATTCTAAAACTTAATGTTTTATTAATAAACTAGTCGATCATAAGTTTGTAACTCACGTCTACTTTATCTGTAACATTGATCCAGGCACTATGCAATACTATGCATGACACATCAAAAGCAATCGCTTGCTGGTAGACGTCCATTGATTGTTGTTTTTACTGTTCCATGTAAATTGTTTCGCCTTCATCCTTGTTTAATACTTGAAATAGAATGATCCCTTTATTTTAATATGTTAAAAAAGTTTCTATTAATTTAGAACTTTAAAATCCTTAGGTCTCTATTATTATAAATGTGAAATTTGATGGATGTTTGATACTCAGTTACGTCAGAATGGCTAAACGGATCTATATGTAATGTAGCACAGAGATTGATTATAGACTAGCAAGTAGTTTAGAAAGTTTCGGTTTCACAGAAATGTTCGGTTTCCGTGAGGAAGCTTCAAGGTGAAGTCACTGCAGTTACAATATTAAACACTAAATGTTAATTTTTTCGTTCCACCCTTTCGCTCTGACGTATTCGGGATTTTTAACAACTATTATATTTAAATCATTATCCTTATCTTTACTAAATGCGTAAGTAACTCAGTCTGTCTATGTGTAACGCGATCATACCTAATACATTGGTACAGAAATAGTTTAGAGCCTGAGAAAGGACTATTTCAAAAAAAAAACTTTAAGGGGTTGAAATAGGGCATAATATTTTGTATTGAAAATACGTCATTTTAAAAGCTAGAAGCTCGAAACTTATTTTTTTAGACTTTTGATTAGATATAAATAAATACGGCACTCAAAGTTTGTAAAAATTTTACTCTAAAAGGCGTAAAAATAGGTAATAAAATCGTCCGCCGTGTCTGACACTCTGTTCGCGATAAACTTACAATTTTATGCGACTATTGTGCGAATTTGACCATATAGATAGAATGATTCGTGAGGAAGGTTTAGGTATATAATTTGTCAAGGTTTTGTGTAAATTGGTTAACATATTATGATGATAGTTATTGGAATTGTCGGAAAAGTCAAGCCACCTGGGAGATTTCATCGAAAATGCTGCCTAATCGTTTTGAGATATAAGAAAAAAATGCATAGCGGGATTTTAATCTTATATGGAACTACTCTTCGGTGGCATATATTTATACCCATTCTATATTTTAATAGCGGTATGAAATTCCCCGGGTCAGCTAGTGTAAAATAAAATAAAAAGTGGTAAGCTTAAATTCCAATCGTTATCCCTATCTGAACCGAAATAACTTATCTTAAGTCGACTAATCCTTAAATGATTGAAAATTCCCCCGTCGTCTTGAGTATCAGGTATTTGATAAATGTTACTGTCTTATCGGCCTATGATTTAACATCGAGGATTCCTCTCTGTAGATATAAAAATTAAATCTTTTTTTAATTTGAAAATAAACACACGTATTATATGGCTTCTTATATTAATTAATTATTTATTTTCATGAGTCTCATTAAAAGTTAAGAAGCGGCATTAGAGATATAATTTAATTTCTTCACTGTTCGCTATGAGCTTTGAAGCTTCAAGAAATATGTTAGATTTTTTTTCATTATCTTTTTAATTAAAAAAACAAACATCTTATTTAACATTAAATTAACCATTTATTATATAGTCCGTCTAAAGATATCACCAATGCTCAATTAAATAAGAAACATGGAAACTCCAACTCGCAAAGGAAAATTTAACCGGCTTTGAAATTACGTTGCACGACGTTGAGAATTTAATTTCCCTTTTTGCATAACAATGTTATTAGTGCGTTTAAAAATGCAAGAAAACGACAATACAACTCTAACATAATTCTTAATAAGTTACTGCTGCCAATAAACTCTTTATCACAAATTGTTTTTAAGTATAAAAATAAATTCCCGTAACCTCTAGAGCTTAGTGGAACATGGGGCAGATACATTGCTGTGACTGTTTCACTATCATTTTCTTTTCAGGCAAGTAGATGATTAGCCTTCTGTGCCTACCCAGTCGAAACTTTCATTAGTCCTCCTGGGATTCGAACCCAGGACCTCCGGCGCAACACGCAGACGCTTAATCCACTTAGCCACGGAGGTGGTTAGATTAGGTTAGTTAAGTATTACATATACTTTACATTAATAAAGTCATGTTTCACACTTTACATTGGTTGATTGCCGCTATTTGCGTTGGATTAGTTAAAACGTACATTTTTAACAATATACTACTCCAGATTATAATCTGTTCCGATTTCTGGCGTGTTTGAGTACGAGGGCGAGTCAATTAGTCCGTGACTTTTTTTCCCGCTTCTTAATTGATATGGAAATACTGCTTCTGTCAACCGGCAACTATATTATAATTTGACTCCTGTCAAAATTTGATCAAGCTGCGTCATTTCTTTTGTGTTTGGCAGTCGTTGATAGCAGACTACAAGTAGCAGTACCTAAAGCTAAATCGAGATTGGATATTCTCAGTTGTTTTAATTTGTTTTCGTTGTCTTTGGATTTGGAATAATATATTCCTACTTTATATTATGATCTTATAGTCCAGTAAACAAACGCTTAACTATGCCATTTGAGTTGATTACCTGAAACCAACGCGAAAATTTCCGTAAGTGTTCGTAGATTAATATACTAAAATTGCAGGGTGCTGCAGTGACGGCAAAGGGTGAAAAAAAAAATGCAAAAGGGTGCAAAAACGACTTTTCCGTCAATATCTCACGATTGGCTGGGATTGCTAATATTAGTACGTACACCCTGCAATTTTAGTATATTAATCTACAAACACTTACGGAAATTTTCGCGTTGGTTTCAGGTAATCAACTCAAATGGCAAAGTTAAGCGTTTGTGTACTGGACTATTATATAACTAAGCTAATACATACGGATTGCTAATATTAAGGTTACATTGCACTTTATATAAATGGTGTTGCCTTGTTAGCGTGATTTTCAAAATATTTGAATGAATACTACGTACATGCATATTATAAAGGCAATACGCGCTGATAATATTTTTTTAATTACATAGTAGAGTAATTTTTTTCGTATAAAATAGCGAAGTCGAAGCAACGTTGAATTTCTGCTTTACACTAAGCCGCAGCAATATCGCTACAAGTACTGGCTAATGAACACTTGCCCTCAGTGCTCTATTTGAAATGTCCATTAACACCAAATATAGTATCATTTATCCAGTAGAACCTGTTCTCATGAATTTTCTTACAAAAATAGGGCCTTTAATTGTAAAATAAGATGGTGCGACACTTTTTGTAACATTTTTCTGTATGAACTTTGATTTATTCTAAGTATTATATAAAATATACTTCTAAAATATAGAAAATTTCGTTCAATTAAAAAGAGCCTAGAAAATACTATGACTGACTAAAGTTTTAATGATTTTCAATAATTTCTTGAAAACATGAATTAATGAATTCCTTGTTTAAAGTTATTACTTATTTTAATTATTAGTTTATTACATTTATGCAGTATTTAATTACCAACTACAAGCACTAAGCTCCATTTTGTTCAATTATACAAATCACTCATGAATAAATTTCAACAAATCTTTTCAGAATTAAGAGTGAAACTTACTATTTTATTCAGACATTATTTGCAATGAAGTTTTCAAATATTTCTCACCGCATCTATTTTAATTTTTTAAAAGCCCCGATTTTATTCAAGAGAACAGATTTGTATTTTTGATTGAACCAAAATCTTTTTTCATTGAAATAAAGCTCGGCTTTTGAGTGACATAGGCTATACTTCGCAATCGGGGGGAATCACGAGTTCTTAAAAGCTTGTGATATAACAAAATTGCAATATCGGTTCTAGTACTTTTGGTATAGACTTGGCTGACCTTTGGAAAAGATTTTTATTCTAAAATCTAAATTGACGTTTCATTGTCAACGTGCTACTTGACTAAATAACAAATCAGCTAGCAATTAAATATTTTTAAATCTACTATCTGACCCGGTCAATAAAAGATAGAATGGGTACTTTTATGTGCATATAGTTTATAGAAATGCGGAATATTCCACCATGCATAGTTTTGATCTATTGGAATTAATTAGGCAGCGTTTTCGATGACACCTTCCAGATGGCTTGACATTTTCCGACAATTTGAACAATTATCATCATATTTCATCCAATTAACAAAAAACATTCACAAATTAAATATATATATATATACACTATATACTATATATATTTAATATAAGGTGTAGTATATATATATATATATATATATATATATATATATATATATACTATACCTTCCTCCTATCACTTCCATGCTAATATCGAGCTTTAGTAGTTGTCGACATATAAGGATGTTCTTGTCTAAAGGCCTCGGCATCGGATCCCACACAGATAAAACAAAACAGTCTTTTCTCATTGTATTAGTTCAGAGTGTAGCATCATGAAATCAGAAACTAACCTATAACTCTAGTTACACATAGAACACTATAAATTTATATGTACCTAGGGCTGTCTCGTATTAACCCGCGTCGCAAAAACCCTTAGTGGATGCCTACTTCATAAGAGGAATACGTGTGCGAAATTTTAAGGTTCTAGCCCTGAGGGTTTGGCCTGTGCGTCTATTTAAACTTTCATACACTATTTTACCTTCTTAGGGGTTGAATTTCGGAAAACGCTGAAATACATAAGTCATTATTTTTGCTGTAGGTACTCAAATATGTCCAAGGGTTTTCCCCTATTTCACGCCTTTGGGTGTTGAATTTTGAAAAATCCTTCCTTAATAAATGCTTACGTTATAAGAGGAATATGTGTGCGAAATTTTAAGTTTGTAGCCCTAAGAGTTTGGCATGTACGTTGATACATCAATCAATCACTTTTACTTTTATATATGTATATATAGATAACTAGTTAGTAAGTTAATGAGTAATTAGTGCAGTTGCTTGTCATGCATATTCAAGTGCTAAAGCCAAGTGGTAAATGTTACTTCGCTCCGTTTAACCACAGCTTTACCATTCCCCTACGTTCCGTATTTCACGAATATACCGGTTTCCATGGCAACGACGAATGTAAATCGTCACATTAAAAATGAGAGCAAGTTGGTTACGCTTTGATGCTTACACTGTTCGACTTATTGTAGTAAATTATGATATAAACAGGGATTTTTAAAAGATTTTATAGAAGACTTTTTATCGTGATTTCAAACAATTATTGCGGATATTGTCTTATGATTTCATTAAAATCTCTTTATTTTCAAGTAATTCATTCATGTTTTAAGTGATGAATAAATAATTGTCAATTTTAGTACAGAATAAAGAAAGGGAAAGCTTCCTTTTATTACTATTGAAAAGTCATAAGAATTAACTAATTAATTTATATCTACTTTCAATATTAATAACACCAAAACAACTAATGAAATTGGCAACACTTTAGATGTAACCATTTCGATGATTCTTTTTTACTTAAATTATACTTATCTTCGCTTTTTTTCCAGCAACTACTCTGTTGGTCAGGTTGTCCTTTCACATAGGCCTCCCATTTTTATCCATTTATCTCTGTCTCGAGCTAATCTTCGCAATCATTTCCATGATTATGTCACTTAAAAAACGTAAACTTATTGTATTATACTAGCTGACCCGGCAAACGTTGTTTTGCCATATTAATTTTTGGGGTGGGGTGTTTTAATATCTTAAATCACTTAGGAGTATGAAAAATAGATAGTAAGCCCATTCTCAGATCTACTGAATATGAATATAAAATTTGGTTAAGCCATTTTGGAGGAGTAAGGTAACTAACATTGTGACACGAGAATTTTATATATAAGATTATCTTTAAAAATACTAATTAATTATATATTATATTTATATTAATTAATTATTTATTTTCATGAGTCTCATTAAAAGTTAAGAAGCGGCATTAGAGATATAATTTAATTTCTTCACTGTTCGCTATGAGCTTTGAAGCTTCAAGAAATATGTTAGATTTTTTTTCATTATCTTTTTAATTAAAAAAACAAACATCTTATTTAACATTAAATTAACCATTTATTATATAGTCCGTCTAAAGATATCACCAATGCTCAATTAAATAAGAAACATGGAAACTCCAACTCGCAAAGGAAAATTTAACCGGCTTTGAAATTACGTTGCACGACGTTGAGAATTTAATTTCCCTTTTTGCATAACAATGTTATTAGTGCGTTTAAAAATGCAAGAAAACGACAATACAACTCTAACATAATTCTTAATAAGTTACTGCTGCCAATAAACTCTTTATCACAAATTGTTTTTAAGTATAAAAATAAATTCCCGTAACCTCTAGAGCTTAGTGGAACATGGGGCAGATACATTGCTGTGACTGTTTCACTATCATTTTCTTTTCAGGCAAGTAGATGATTAGCCTTCTGTGCCTACCCAGTCGAAACTTTCATTAGTCCTCCTGGGATTCGAACCCAGGACCTCCGGCGCAACACGCAGACGCTTAATCCACTTAGCCACGGAGGTGGTTAGATTAGGTTAGTTAAGTATTACATATACTTTACATTAATAAAGTCATGTTTCACACTTTACATTGGTTGATTGCCGCTATTTGCGTTGGATTAGTTAAAACGTACATTTTTAACAATATACTACTCCAGATTATAATCTGTTCCGATTTCTGGCGTGTTTGAGTACGAGGGCGAGTCAATTAGTCCGTGACTTTTTTTCCCGCTTCTTAATTGATATGGAAATACTGCTTCTGTCAACCGGCAACTATATTATAATTTGACTCCTGTCAAAATTTGATCAAGCTGCGTCATTTCTTTTGTGTTTGGCAGTCGTTGATAGCAGACTACAAGTAGCAGTACCTAAAGCTAAATCGAGATTGGATATTCTCAGTTGTTTTAATTTGTTTTCGTTGTCTTTGGATTTGGAATAATATATTCCTACTTTATATTATGATCTTATAGTCCAGTAAACAAACGCTTAACTATGCCATTTGAGTTGATTACCTGAAACCAACGCGAAAATTTCCGTAAGTGTTCGTAGATTAATATACTAAAATTGCAGGGTGCTGCAGTGACGGCAAAGGGTGAAAAAAAAAATGCAAAAGGGTGCAAAAACGACTTTTCCGTCAATATCTCACGATTGGCTGGGATTGCTAATATTAGTACGTACACCCTGCAATTTTAGTATATTAATCTACAAACACTTACGGAAATTTTCGCGTTGGTTTCAGGTAATCAACTCAAATGGCAAAGTTAAGCGTTTGTGTACTGGACTATTATATAACTAAGCTAATACATACGGATTGCTAATATTAAGGTTACATTGCACTTTATATAAATGGTGTTGCCTTGTTAGCGTGATTTTCAAAATATTTGAATGAATACTACGTACATGCATATTATAAAGGCAATACGCGCTGATAATATTTTTTTAATTACATAGTAGAGTAATTTTTTTCGTATAAAATAGCGAAGTCGAAGCAACGTTGAATTTCTGCTTTACACTAAGCCGCAGCAATATCGCTACAAGTACTGGCTAATGAACACTTGCCCTCAGTGCTCTATTTGAAATGTCCATTAACACCAAATATAGTATCATTTATCCAGTAGAACCTGTTCTCATGAATTTTCTTACAAAAATAGGGCCTTTAATTGTAAAATAAGATGGTGCGACACTTTTTGTAACATTTTTCTGTATGAACTTTGATTTATTCTAAGTATTATATAAAATATACTTCTAAAATATAGAAAATTTCGTTCAATTAAAAAGAGCCTAGAAAATACTATGACTGACTAAAGTTTTAATGATTTTCAATAATTTCTTGAAAACATGAATTAATGAATTCCTTGTTTAAAGTTATTACTTATTTTAATTATTAGTTTATTACATTTATGCAGTATTTAATTACCAACTACAAGCACTAAGCTCCATTTTGTTCAATTATACAAATCACTCATGAATAAATTTCAACAAATCTTTTCAGAATTAAGAGTGAAACTTACTATTTTATTCAGACATTATTTGCAATGAAGTTTTCAAATATTTCTCACCGCATCTATTTTAATTTTTTAAAAGCCCCGATTTTATTCAAGAGAACAGATTTGTATTTTTGATTGAACCAAAATCTTTTTTCATTGAAATAAAGCTCGGCTTTTGAGTGACATAGGCTATACTTCGCAATCGGGGGGAATCACGAGTTCTTAAAAGCTTGTGATATAACAAAATTGCAATATCGGTTCTAGTACTTTTGGTATAGACTTGGCTGACCTTTGGAAAAGATTTTTATTCTAAAATCTAAATTGACGTTTCATTGTCAACGTGCTACTTGACTAAATAACAAATCAGCTAGCAATTAAATATTTTTAAATCTACTATCTGACCCGGTCAATAAAAGATAGAATGGGTACTTTTATGTGCATATAGTTTATAGAAATGCGGAATATTCCACCATGCATAGTTTTGATCTATTGGAATTAATTAGGCAGCGTTTTCGATGACACCTTCCAGATGGCTTGACATTTTCCGACAATTTGAACAATTATCATCATATTTCATCCAATTAACAAAAAACATTCACAAATTAAATATATATATATATACACTATATACTATATATATTTAATATAAGGTGTAGTATATATATATATATATATATATATATATATATATATATATACTATACCTTCCTCCTATCACTTCCATGCTAATATCGAGCTTTAGTAGTTGTCGACATATAAGGATGTTCTTGTCTAAAGGCCTCGGCATCGGATCCCACACAGATAAAACAAAACAGTCTTTTCTCATTGTATTAGTTCAGAGTGTAGCATCATGAAATCAGAAACTAACCTATAACTCTAGTTACACATAGAACACTATAAATTTATATGTACCTAGGGCTGTCTCGTATTAACCCGCGTCGCAAAAACCCTTAGTGGATGCCTACTTCATAAGAGGAATACGTGTGCGAAATTTTAAGGTTCTAGCCCTGAGGGTTTGGCCTGTGCGTCTATTTAAACTTTCATACACTATTTTACCTTCTTAGGGGTTGAATTTCGGAAAACGCTGAAATACATAAGTCATTATTTTTGCTGTAGGTACTCAAATATGTCCAAGGGTTTTCCCCTATTTCACGCCTTTGGGTGTTGAATTTTGAAAAATCCTTCCTTAATAAATGCTTACGTTATAAGAGGAATATGTGTGCGAAATTTTAAGTTTGTAGCCCTAAGAGTTTGGCATGTACGTTGATACATCAATCAATCACTTTTACTTTTATATATGTATATATAGATAACTAGTTAGTAAGTTAATGAGTAATTAGTGCAGTTGCTTGTCATGCATATTCAAGTGCTAAAGCCAAGTGGTAAATGTTACTTCGCTCCGTTTAACCACAGCTTTACCATTCCCCTACGTTCCGTATTTCACGAATATACCGGTTTCCATGGCAACGACGAATGTAAATCGTCACATTAAAAATGAGAGCAAGTTGGTTACGCTTTGATGCTTACACTGTTCGACTTATTGTAGTAAATTATGATATAAACAGGGATTTTTAAAAGATTTTATAGAAGACTTTTTATCGTGATTTCAAACAATTATTGCGGATATTGTCTTATGATTTCATTAAAATCTCTTTATTTTCAAGTAATTCATTCATGTTTTAAGTGATGAATAAATAATTGTCAATTTTAGTACAGAATAAAGAAAGGGAAAGCTTCCTTTTATTACTATTGAAAAGTCATAAGAATTAACTAATTAATTTATATCTACTTTCAATATTAATAACACCAAAACAACTAATGAAATTGGCAACACTTTAGATGTAACCATTTCGATGATTCTTTTTTACTTAAATTATACTTATCTTCGCTTTTTTTCCAGCAACTACTCTGTTGGTCAGGTTGTCCTTTCACATAGGCCTCCCATTTTTATCCATTTATCTCTGTCTCGAGCTAATCTTCGCAATCATTTCCATGATTATGTCACTTAAAAAACGTAAACTTATTGTATTATACTAGCTGACCCGGCAAACGTTGTTTTGCCATATTAATTTTTGGGGTGGGGTGTTTTAATATCTTAAATCACTTAGGAGTATGAAAAATAGATAGTAAGCCCATTCTCAGATCTACTGAATATGAATATAAAATTTGGTTAAGCCATTTTGGAGGAGTAAGGTAACTAACATTGTGACACGAGAATTTTATATATAAGATTATCTTTAAAAATACTGTTTGGTTATCTAGTATCTTATACAAAATATGTACATATAAAATAAAAAGATAAACGTTCAACAAAAATCTTAAACCTACAAAACTACTTGTACATAACCATACTGTGGCTATAATTCACGCGTCTGGTAATAAAAGGATTTTTACAAAACGTGCCGAGCAAGCAGAATAAATTTATTGATAGGCTAACTATATGGCGTCAACATCTCGACATGTATTCGTACGAAATAAAATAATATATTATGAAGATCTCGTTTCGATGAAATTGAATGCTTTTAAATATGTAACCATATTTTCTAGACATTTTGCACAGCAATTAATTTAATGAAAACTTAGTTGCTTCTTCGTATTGCTTTATTATTGTTTAGTTAATTGAATCTTAGTTTGAAAGTTTAAGTCAAAACCGAACTTCGTTATTGATGATCGATAGTGATGAATTTAAAGGACGAGTCATTAAAATTAATTTATTTTTTTGTGTGTGTACAAAATATAATCGTTAATCTTAAACAAGCGGGAAAGGAAACGAAAAGTCTGATAATAACATAAATTTTTATATGAAACAATATTTCACACCCATTTAATAATTTGTAATTCCAATGTTTGGCAGTAGATGATATGGAAAAAATGATACGCATAATATTGAGGCATACTTTTCCTTATCAATAAAATATATTTTAATTAATTTTACTTTTTTAAGGATAAATATATTATCGTGAAATCACATATGGTACATTTTTAGCCCTGATGTCTAAAAATGTACCATACATCACAATTATGACGAACATAAGAGAAATTAAAAATGACTCATTAACATATATAACTAATTATTGTTAGAAAAAACAGACAGAAAATAAGAAATATCATCGGAACTTTCGGGAGTCGGGTCTTGGCAATAGGTTTTTTGGCTTGCTGTTTTATTCAATATTGAAAGTTACAAGTACCAATTAAATCTTTGTACCTTCCAATTAGAAATATTATGTTTTTGTCTAACTAAGATTCAAACCACTAAAAAAGCGAGCGGTACGGATTCGGTTGCGTTATCAGTAGGTACAACCACTGAAATATATGAATACTTTCATGTTTGTGTAAAGGAATTTGATAGCATGTTTCTTGACATTCAGCCAAAATAAGTTTCATGTCATACTATTAATAATTTTATATTTATATATTTTTAATGTATTACTTAAATATTATCTATTACATATACACACTAAAAACGTGATGAGGCAGTTAAAGTAACTACGAAGCTAGGGCGAGGTGGTAGTACAAATTATTTATATGAAAATGTTATTTACCCCTTCATACAAAATGTGTCAACGTTATGAATTTTACTTGAAATTTTATGCTCAAGAAAAAATGTGCTTATGCTGCTTATGGTCCAAACAAGGTTTAGAGTCGCAAATTCCCATCGGCTGAAACGATCGTGGAATTTATAACGTCATAAAAGTACATTGCTGAATCGTTTTGATTTGGTTTGTGAAAAATTTATTGCAAATATATGGCGATTACTTCAATCTACTCGGAGAAAAATATGGCGGGTGAGTTCTGTGAATTCCTTCTGTGAAATTCTGTAAAAACCTTTCGATGAGAATCCTGACTGTTTTCTGTCGAAGCAGATTATGATATTTATACTAAGAAACTGTACAACAGATAACTCATTATATAACATTATTTATTTATTTTATAATTTAAGAAATATTATATTTCTTCTCAAAAAGAATAAAACTTGAAGTTGTTACCCGTGTATTATTGGCGAAATGAATAGCTTCTGTAAAATATTGGACGCTAGTCCGCTGAGTCTTTTTCCAGTTTGCAAGTAAAATTATATGTTATATAATTGACATTGAGTACTCTCAGTACGTGTAATGTAACCACATTACACGTACTGTTAAATCTAAGTAGATTTAACATAATATTATTGTTATAGGTTTGAGCACACTGTGCTGTATGAATATACACTAGTTAAAGGCAATGAATTTTATGAATATTGTCAAGTTGGCGTAAGGGGTAATCCCCACTGGGGTTCTTAACTTGTATGTAGTTTACTGGGCTCTCAAAACTGAAATATTTGTTCCTATAAATCAAATCTAAGATCTCGATCCACGTTAGTTATGTAGTCACCTTTGTGATATTCAGATAACAAATATTTTCTAAAGTCGATTGAATCTATTCCATCGTTTAGTTTTTAAAGCAATGTACGCATATTTAAATTATTATGTTAGGATAACACTTATTCTGAAACGTGACTTATATAAAGAGAAAAGCTAGTTTTCGTTGGCCTTAACGTGAAGAATATTCTCGACCTCAAACTCTTAAGTAAATGGCTCTCGACACGATCTTCACGAGAAAAATGATGACTGACAATAATGATTACAAAAATCATTAACTACGATTGAGACCGTATATAGAAAGAAAACCGCCCATGACTTTGCATAGAATTAGGATAAAACATAAAAATGGTCAATTTATGTTTTATAAACACATTTTAGTAAAATCAATCGATATCTGTTTTGATAAAAACCGTGAAATAGAAAAAAATAGTTTCGCATTTGCATAATAAAAGTTAGTAGGAGACTTCTTAATGAAAATTATTTAATACTCTAGAATTTAGATATTGAAAAATTATATTTTCCTTTTAAGCAAAGAAAAGCAATCAAAAGTTTAATCAAAAATAAGGCAATGTACTATACCGGCAAATATTAAACAAATATATTAGGGACATCATTCTTTAGAATCGGTAGGCTACTTAAATACTATTATATTTAGTAGAATTTTACTAAGAAGTAGACCATGTTCCCATTAAATCCCCTAGAAAATAAAAGCCACGACATGATGTTTTTTTTAAAACTCACCATTGAAACACTGTTCGATCTACAGCGATTTGATCTATGTGTTAAAACAAACATACTGACGTAATAGCGAACACATTTTAGTAAACATAAAAATAGCGGGTTTTTTTTTATATATAATAAATATAATTTCAAATAGCTGTATCTTATGAAAGGTCTCAGAGAACCTGTAAATTTATAATTAAATCATCGAAGGGTTAATGAAATTCCAAAGGTGACGAACCAATGTCGTTGGTGATGAGAAGAGATAGTTGGACAGGTGTCCAAACTATCTCTTATCGATAAGCTCAGTCGGATTTGAGGGATCTAATACGCATCCAGCAATTGGTTTCATTCAATTGTGAGCTTGATTTATGGGAATCGTTACTTGAATGTAACGAAGTTAAATAAATGCGATATAAAATACGCATCTATCTTGAAATCTTTCTAATTTATAAAATTGAAATCATGTAGACTTTTACTAAATATATACTTTTTAGTATACTTTATTTTCATACCGTTTTAGTGATAATTTTCATCTTTATTAATGATTGTATTTACAAACATATAAAATCATTTGCCACTGGGGTGAGATAATTATTGCGTACCATAATTATAAGAAAAACTCACTTCTTCGAAGCAATAAAGAATTTATTGTGCATAATACGAGTACATACCTTGTGAAATGAAAAGAAGAAAAGCTTTTGAAACTTTGAAGCCTAAGAATTGTATAAAAAGGTTTTATGGTAATAGGATTTTAGCCTGTCAGAACAGACATCTTTCAATAGTCTTTTAATTCATATATATATATATATATATATTTATACCTAATATAAACACAACGTATATACCACAAAAGCTTAATCAGGTCAATTGGTATGATGACCCGTCCACTCTTCACGGTTATGGTCAGGATTATTTTTTAATGAATTGATATCGTTCGTATAATTAATGTTATAAAATAATTTGTGCACGATCAGCAATATTTCGTTCAAATGGATGCTTAGTCAGTAATTGATTGTTAATAAATATGCGGAAATAAATAATTTTATCATTAAAATTTGGCACTTGGTAATATCTGCTTTGTTTTTCACTTATTTAGGTTATGGGTAGAATTTGATTAATTCTATTGTGATATTTTTTGTTCAAAATTTTGTTGAAGTTTTTTATACTTATGTACTTCCAAAAGTGTCAGTTTCATAATGGTTTAAGTTTGTGCAAAACCGCTAAGTGGCCGCTAACAATATTCATAAAAAATAAGTTTACGAAGAAACCTTCGGATAATATTTTATGAAAAATCTAGTAAAACAATACAGCAAGAATTAATAATTAGATAGCGATCTCTTCCTTCTCTTTGATTCTCTTCCGGGCACTATGTCAATATTTAACAAAAAATAGTTCAGCCCTATATCAATATATGTCAATAATATATTATTTATCTCTATAATAAAATACTATGGAATTTGTACAGTACCGTAGATAATCGTAAAGTCATTTCGAAGTCGCAAGTTTCGGAATCAAAGAAGAAATATTCAAGATATTATTATAATAATATTTTGTTTTTTATATGAAACAGAAATCACATAATATTTATTTATCTTTCTTCGGGAAGCAAGCAGGTGATTGTTGTCTCAAAGCTGTTTCTTCCAAAGGTTTCTAAGGTCCCATTATATTAACAAACGTATATTAAAATTTATAAATCGTTAAATGTGTGATAAAATAATTTACATTAATCACTTCATATATCGTAAACAGATTCTCTGTTATTAATATATTCATATTCAGTTCAAAATCGATCCTAAATGGAACCGACCACTCTGTCACTCGGTTACATGACTGTAGTGCGTGAAGGATTTACGATGCTGAGTGCCCCCTTGTGACCTTACGACCTTGACGGGCGCCAGGCTATAAGCAAATATCTACGTAATAAATAGATAGTTATATATTTCTTTATTGTTTTCCGTCATTTATCAACTTTTGTATTATTTGTCTACTGTCATATACAAATATCGATTGGTTTTTACGTTTGGTCCTGTTTATTAAATTATTCTTAGTCAAAGATTTTTGTTGTCATTTACTCGTACAGAAAAGCTACATATTTTAATTTTCATCAATTATTCTTTTCAACGTACCTGCTTAATGAGTTGTCTTTAATTTTCATAAATTATAATAAAATTTAGTGGTTTGATTCCTTTCGTTTTACTGTAAACAATTCTAAAGACTGTAATTAAAAATGTTCGTAATGTTTTACATTTAATGTTTTAAATGTAATGTTAAATAAATATGTTTTACTATGAAAGATACTAAATTAAATATTAATAAATATTAACGCGTTGGCCGAAATATGAGCCAGCTTTCGGTATTTAATTTTTTTCGCGTTAGTATAGCAATACAACGCGGTAACTTAGCCAGTATTTTGGGTACGCACCCTAACGGCTTTGATGAGCCTTTTGTATTTTTGTATATATTTACTTAAATATACTATATATATATATATATATATATATATATATATATTATATATATATTAAGTACATTATTGTAAATATTTAATAAAGTACCAATTTCAATAAATATTCAAAAATAAGCCATGGCCAAGTAGACATATTCTCTGAAATATTTGTAATCATCTCGACTCATTCCGAGATACACACAAAGACATACCGAACTCATTGTATTGAAATTTTATTAAAGAATCCTTCCGTTTTAATGTCGTAGACAAGGATCTGCGGTGGCCTCGGTCAATATTATTTTCCCTGTGTGATACGTTGTCAAACTGTTTTACTCTTTAAACAATCAAAATATGTCTGGTCTCGAAAGTATGCCATAAAAATTAATGAAATAATATTTTATGCCTTCGTTTAAAGACAAACAGTGCGGATTAACTATTCGTGAATTTCGTTTTCCTTTATTTGTTAAATCCTAATTTGTTTAAAGCATTTTGTAAAGAAATTATCACTGATAATTAGGAATTCAAGTGAAACTATGATTTTAAAATTTTACTTAATGATCATTATCCTTGCATTTTATTACTAATTTTAGATCCTTAAATAAATACACATAAAATTGATAACCCGTTTTTTGGTTTTTTTGAAGGTCGGTTTAAAACACCTGTCGTTCTTAATAACTGTCGAAACAGATCAAGGCTTTTTCTTCAGTTTAAAAATTGATGAAAGTTTTCTAGATTTTTTTAGAAAATTAATTGAAAAACATCAGCTCTTTTGTATAAAAATAATCATGTACTGTATTCTGAATTCTGCATGTCTAAAGGAACTTTGCACTTCTTTCAAAATAAAAGGACATCAAAGCTTTCGATTACCCGGTGTTTTCTTCTTCGTTTAATATCATCCGTTAATAATCTAAAACAAAGTATCATTAATTTGAACGTAATCTAAAATTCATAGCAGTTTTCTCTTCGATATTTTTAATTGATGCTAAGATTTTTCTTTTGTTCGGAAATTGATAGCTCAAGTTTTTGAAACTAGTTTCCAGGAAGCGAAAGGAAAAAGTTAATAGTGGTGACTTTAAATTTTTTGAAAAAATTTAATAATCATTTTTCTTGATTTTATATTCATCTTATTGCCTGAAATAAATGTTTTTTTTTAATTTCATGGTTCACACAACTTTGTGAAAACAGGAGAGAAAGTTAAATAACAACAGAACAATTAATAACAGTACAAGGACTATATTTTCATATTAATTGTTTCCTACTATCTCAACACAAACTCTATCCGCACAAGAAAATTCCTACAAAAATAAATGAATAGCAAAGAAGAATAAATGGGCAAATAATAACTATCAATCATTCAAACTCGCAAAAAAGTAGTTACTTCCTTAGACATCTATAGAGACGGGAAGAAAAAGTAAATTCCCCTACAAACGGAGGGATTCACCCAATTTCGTAGGAAATAACACACACAGGATATATATCCCATTTATACGTGACATAGAAGGGGCTGTTGGACCAATATATTTGTATTTTTTGTTCGTTAAACGTGTAAACGCTGTACGCTTTTTCTATTAACTTTCGTTTTGGTGTTATAAAGTACAGAGGAACCATCAGTTAGTTCACTGGACAGTTTATAAACCAAGGGTTGATTAGTTTATTAGTCAAAATTTTTTACTTGAATATTAAATTAAATTACGTTTATGATATAAAACATACTACATTACGTAATATGATTTATAATATTTACTGCAAAAACAAGCGATGGATATTTTTCTGATAGACAAAAGTTAAATTATTTATTTTATAAGTTTATAGTTAACGCATTTCAATCGATACCTACTAAAGTGAGATTTGTTTTTCTTTTATTCTTAAAATAATAGAAATTCTTTTACTGATCGGAAGCTAAACTCTTGTTGAGTAACATGCGTCAAAGAACGTCTTATATTACAGTAAAAGTTGTGGAATTTTATCTCAGTTTTTTGTTTTACTGTCCATATTTTGAATATTGGAAAAATTTCAATAATAAATCTACGAAGGCAAAACTTATTTCACTAAACACACATTATGCTTTCGTATTCAGCCGCGGCTGTCAACTGTTGAATAAATCCCGACACGTTCACAAAACACAACTTTATAAAACCTATTCAATTTATCATTTTACGAAAATACAATTTTTCTTAGTTTACGTTAAAATTAACTAGTAACTGACTTTTTTTTAGAAAACCTGCTCGTTTTTAAACTGTACTTTACGTAATCTAAATCAAACACTTATTTCTCCTTATAATATAAGGAGTCGGTAAAGTTACAATAAATGTATTGAAACGTAGCTAAAAAACACAGCACAAATATTCGCCTTTTTCATGTTGTTAGACCCCGAAACATCAGTACAATATCCATCGCAGACATCAATTCTTGGAGAGCACATGCAAGAGCATGAGTCATACCTTTTCGTGAATAATAGATTTATATGCATTATCACAGAATATTGAAATAATAAGGACGTTAATGTCTTGAAAATAAATCGCGCATGCTTATAATTTATTGACCGCCAATGGACCGACCACAGATTACCCACATTAAACCAGTACCTATATATCTATTGTCCTTAAATACTCAGTGTATAGAAGTGAATAAACGCAATATTTTCCTAGTAAAGAAAGGCTCCGCCAACTAATTATAATAACAACAATAAAAACAAGGGAAACAAAAAATATTGTACATGACAACAGATCATAAAAATAAACAATCATTAAAAATAAAATCGAATATTACCTGTGCTCACCTACCTGTGTTATTAAAATTTAATCGAATATAAGGTTTTTGAAGGCGAAATTAAATTTTAGCTTTGAACCTATATCCTATCATTAAATAAATAAAAATGTGTTTGCTACGGGTACAACTCTAACTCAATTGAAATACGCCTTGAAGTCCAAAGAAAATTATTCTGGGTCATAAAGTTAACCAATAATGTAAGCTAAGAATTATAAGAATTATGCGTGACTGCATTCTTTTATTTCTACATTGGTAAACTGATACCTTAAAATTAGGTACCATCTGAAATGGAACATTCGTTAGGATTAGACTCTCCATCAAAATAAATCACGGTGCCTGCGGGTCGTACTTTCCATCTACCCATCCATTTGAAGGGTTGACCCTTGGGGTACCAAAATAACTAGATCAAGTACCTAAATCAAGCCTCACAATACATCAAGAATTATAAATAAATTATCTACGGTCGAGCAACACAATAACTTGTACAATGACGATGTTACAAAACTAAAATAATATTCAAGTACATCCGTATGAATTATTTTTATTTGTTTCTGACGTTTCGATAAACATTCATATAATTTTTAAGAAACTAAATAATCTAAACAAATTCAATTTTATGTGATTAGTACTTATGTTAACCGTACGTACGTGTACGACCGCCTCCTTGGTCTAGTGGTAAGCGCGTAAGCGTTACAACCAAGAGGTCCTGGGTTCGATTCCCGGCGGAGATAAAAAAAACTCGGTCTGGCAGGACATAGAAGGCTGATCACCTACTTGCCCCTAAAGAAAAAATCGATCAGTGAAACAGATGTGAAATGCATCTGCCCCATACCCCACTAGGGGACACGGGACTTCACTACTTATGTTAAACACACTGGTTGAAGTTAGTTTCGAAAAAGCAAGGTTCACGACTGATCTACAAAATACATTTGTTATTTGTTGTTTTGTAAATTATATTCTTAATCGTTAATGACCTGTGGAATAAATTAAACCTTTTTCGAATTATTCAAAAAAGGCTAATTGTGGAGCCACCTTTGTGGGGCTTAGTGTAGACATATTGCTGCGTTAGCTTCAATGATCCTTTTCTATACTATACAGTTTTCTGGCTACCAGAGTAGAACATTTTTTGATCTCCTCTAGATTCGAATCTAGAACCTTTGACGCGTCAGGGAATGTTTTAGATGTAGCTCACTGTTGTCAATTATACTTGATCATCATCCTATGATTCCTTTTTCAAATTTATTTAGTTTCCGGCTTAAAAACACTTGAGTACTACAAATATTCATTGCAACATCAAGTGTTGGCTATATTTGATCTCATGATTAAGTAATACCGTTTAATATGTAATGAATCCTTTTTTATAATTTATATATATATATACATATATATATATATAATACTTTATATAATACATAGATAAACTGAATTAAACGCAATGCAATTTTTGATGTTTTTTTAACAATGACGATTCTAATAAATATTTACTACTGAAGAATGCAAAGCTGTAATGTCATTATATAAAGTTTTATTATTTATTGTGACATAATGATAGTAGAATTACATAATAGAAATTCGTACATCTGTCTACATATATTTTGATTACGTTATTCAGCTATTTGCTTAATGCTTATATTCCGTTTGCCCAATAAAAATGCTCCTAATTTTCGTAGTAGATATTTAAACTACATCATATTACATTATTGAAACTTACAATAAATATTAGATAGAAGCTTGCTTAATGTAAATATTTTGACGAATATCTCTACGAGTAGGTACTTTCCAAGTTTATCCATCTTTCGGGAAGCCATAATGCTATGAAATAACACATCGCTCTCAAGAAATTTTCTTATCCGATGGCAATAAAAACTGAAAAGCTCCTATTTCAAATCTGCCAATGTTGAGAATCGCATCGATTTCATACGATGTATAAAACGATGTAAGTTTGAAGACATTTTATGATTCTATTTATGTGTATTTTTCGGTTTTTTATCATTATAGAACACGCCACCAATTAGTTTCTTAGTACATTTGACGCTAAAATAACTCAACATATGAGTTCAAAAATCGAATATAAATAAAACAGAGGGCATTGCAATTCAGCGCATACGAGGGGCAAATCATAATCATCATCGTTAATTTCAACGTAGCATGATGTTATATAACCCGGACTATCCAACACAAAAATTCATTAATTTGAAATAGTAGTTCCTGAGATTAGTTCGTTCAACCAAACAAACATGTAAAAACTTATAGATTATAGATAGATTTCCCCACACACACCACATAAGAACCGACCTGAATACGAATGCATTATGATTAATGGCATGGCCAATCGTTAATTACTTCCTGTGATGTTGAACACATTCAATATAAGATTACACCCAATTTCAAAGGATCAAAATTATAGAGGGCAATACAATTTTGTTGAAAATCGACTTACAACCAAAACACTATTTTAAAAAAATTTGGATACTAACGGAGTATTTATTTTAACCATACTTTATTTTGGACTATTTTTCATAGCAAATATTCAACAATTTCTTCGGAAATACTTAAGAATCTTAAAAAGAGAGATATTTGGCGTTCTATGATATTATGAAATACCTTTACAAAATATGCTTTGATAAAAAGTTCCCTTATTTATTGTTTTCTCATACATACTTCTTCAATTAGCTGATGAGCTCATAGGCATAGGGAAGACATATTTTTGCATCTCTAACTAATAGTTGTCTTTACAGTTATGTAGTTAGTCAACCCAGCCTACATCTGCTTCTCCGGGATTTGAACCTAGGAGTTCCGTTGCAATAAACGACATAGCCACGGAGGCAGTTGAAGGTGAATACGGCTGAAGGTTGGGTAGTGTAAGTCCAAGTAAAGTGGAAATGCAGATAAACTTTGAGCTTGAAACTCATTCGATAAAAAATGGGTCTAACAGAATAAACTATAAGTTTCGCTTAACTTGTATTTCCCAGAAGGCTAAGCTTTTAATAACTATCTTAAGATATCAGTTTGAAAGCCTACGACAAATCGTTGGACAGCTTACGCGGATCGTGACCTGAGTTAATTCGAGAAGAAAAATCTTTGTGATTACTTTCTTTGCTTCGGCTTCGGCTCTTTCGTAAAATATCCAGATTACACTCTCATTAATATTAAAATAACCACGGTTTTAATCAGAATCTTAAGAATCATCAATAAAAAAGAATGAAGAATTTAAGGAAAATTGCTGCAACACAAAGTAATGTTATTCAACGCTGGTTATTAAAGTTTATTTAATCTTACAATGATTAAAGGGTTTTTAAATTACTCTCCTCTCCTACTTTAATTAAGTTGCTCACGCGTCATTCAGGCGTGGTCGAAAAGGTCTTAGTAGTAGCTTTAATTATTGATAAAATCACAAAATCAAAAAGATTATAATTAAAAATACATACATTCTTAATACGCATAAGTAATACTTGCTGATTTTCACTAGAAATATTATATTAAGGGGTTTATAATGTTGTTGGTTTCAATTAGAAGTGACTTCACTAAGCATAATAATTTTCTAAATTGTTGTCTAATTCAGTTATGGCGATATTTTAGGAATCGGTTAGCACGGCCTACAAATATCGTAAACAAATTAAATACGTAACTTTCTTAAATTTTCTTACGATATTTTTAATTTTGTAGGTGTAAAGCCCATATTTATAGACCGGAATCAGCTTTTACCGCACCAATTTTCAACCAATTTCAACCAGAAATACTTTTCGAAACTAAGGGATCCCGCGAACTTCGTATCGCATCAGAGTTCCAAATAATGTGTCACCTAAAACGTCATTCCATAGAAATATAAGAGAAACGAATTTTCTTTTAAACATTCTATTCGGAAATTTTCTATATTTTTAAGTTAATCTGCTATTCGGGACGGAGACAAGTACAAAAAATCAAAAACCATGAAAATAGGTCCGGCCGTTTTGAAGTTATTAGTGTTCGATCAAACCCGACTTTGTTTATATATATACTAGCGACCCGCCCCGGCTTTACACGGGTATAAATATATAAAAAAATACATATATAAAAACCTTTCCCTTCAATCACTCTATCTATCAAAAAAACCGCATCAAAATCCGTTGCGTAGTTTTAAAGATTTAAGCATACAAATGGATGTAGGGAAAGAAAAAGCGACTTTACTATGTAGTGATAAAACAGATAGGTATATTTAATACCTTTCACAAATATATTTTATTGTAATTTTCTATTCGTAGCTAAATTATAGAACTCGTGACTTAATTTTCATGCTCGTAAACTTTGTTAGATGCCAAATATTACTTTAATTTTTATTAGATTCATAAACTTTTATTAAATTAAGACTATTCAGATTGAATTTATTTATTTTGTCTTTCATTTGTTTACTAAACAAACTACAATGAAATATACAATACAAAAAAAGGAACAATATCACACAGAAATAAAAAAACGATAGAATACATGTTTGTCTAGACTTGACTTTACACACAGTCGGATCTTCTATCACTTCCAATATAGTATCGTAAATAATGAATATTACTAAACAAATTGCACAAACAGAATAATATTACTAATAAAGGTACAAAAGTATATTTGAAAGTCGACCCTTATTAATGTTGAATCTATGAATCTAAGCTTATGAAAAGGTTTCGTAACGAGGAGATCCTTATTTTTGACTTAAGTACCTACAAACTGACAAAAGAAAATAGATTGGTCGGCTTAATCGCTTAAGTATATTTTTCACAAATTTATTTTTATACGCGTTTCAAACTGTTATGTTTGCTATTGAAGTATTATATAATTTATCCAATTCCATATATTAATAATTATAAAGCTAAACACTAGAACGATTAAATCGACTTGCTTTAATCTTTTGAAGATTATTCTTGACCATTAATACAGATTAAGCCCGGTCAAGCTCAAATAAGTACCTACCCTTCATACATCATAGTCACTAAAGCTTACGTTACCCATTCAATTCTCATCAATATGCACTGGGCTATTTGCTTTGTGCCTAACCGCAGATTACCAGAAGTCAAAATGGAATTTGAATATGCTAGATTCAAATAAAATTACTACATAGTTGTACAATAAATTTGATATAGTCGGTACAATTTTTTAATCGCGTATTTTTCGAATATTCGTTCGTTTGTCACAAATTTGTCAAATGAGTTATGTGGATTAACCCAATAAAGACACAAATGGAAAGATTTTTATTCTAATCCTACACCGATGATGCTTTCAAACGTCAGTATTAATTTTAGATTAAATATAATGCTTAATTGAAATACTTTGGTTTTACATTAATATAAATTTTATTATTTTATCATATTTTTGCTTTGCTGTGTTTACAATTATTTTTAAGGTATGTGTTTAGTAATTTTCATTTTCATGTATTTGTTTAAAAGTCTCTTGCGCAGGAAAAGGTGTTATTTACCACTGCTTACAAGGCATTTATCAAAAAAGTGATGTTTTCTATCTCAAATAATATATAGTTAAAGGCTGATAAAAAGTTACAATAACGATTTAAAACTTGTGATATTTTATTCATAGCACACTCAAGAACACCGGAATCGCAAAGATAAAATATGACAAGTATGTCATTTATATTCCCTTATTAAAGCTCGAATCACGATCCAACCAATCAAACATGTCAAATATCCATTAAAAGCTACACAGATAGCCTTTCATGTTATATGTAGAATATCAAGTGACGTCCATTATCAGTCCTTGAGAAGGGTCCGGCTTACACAGCACATTTTGTTTAGATACCTATCTACAAGTTTTGCGACGTTTATTTTATGTTATCTCTTGGTAAATTAAAAAAGGAACTTAACAGTGAACTAATTTGAACTGAGATAAATGAAAAAGCTTTGGTTTTTAACCAATGAATCTTTGTATGAATTTTGTCTTCTATTATTTAGGCAAACTTGTAATAAATCTGCATTCAAAATTGTTCTCTTATTATCCTAATTATTTTAGTCACTTAAGTATTTCTGTGATATATTTAAGAGGATTGTGAAGTGCCGATACGCGGCGTGAGTAGGTATTTTAAAAAATTCTATCTCTTTCATACCGCTTTGCCTCACTCCGGGCGTGCGATAAAGAGAGTTGTAAATCTTAGAGGCAATTAATTACCTACATTTCCTTTATAAAATAGTTTCGGACGATAACGTTTTCACCCCCCTAAACATTTACGAAATGAGACAATTTTGGTCTCTTTAGATTCAGTACACCTTAATCTAGGTCTGTACGTCTTTTTTTTAGTAATTCATTTTAGTTTAATTTTAAAAAATAAAAACGCCCGAGGAAGATTTTAAGTCAAAAATATAGATGTTTGGATGCTAATAACTTCTAACATACCCAATATTTCTTTAAAATAAAAACGTACGGACCTAGTTTTTCATTTTATCTACAACATTTCCAAAAATTATGGAAATTAGACTATGTTCATGGGGGGGGGGGGAAACGTTAAGTATCGCTTTTTGTATGAAAATGTCACACAATCTAACAGCTTCACAATCCTCTTAACGTATAATTATAAACATGGTTATAAGAATCATACTTATTTAATAAAAAAACCCGAAATGTTAACAAGCTTAAAGGTAAAATATGCATGAATTAGGTGTACCACTGCTATATTTAAAACAGCACTCAATGTATACATATTTAACGCGCTTCCTAGCAATTTCTGTAGATTAAGTGCGTACGATCCTTCTTTAATATTAACACAACTCTCTGGCTTCGAGCTTTCGCTTTTGACAGGTTTAAAGAAACAAAATATTTCAACGGTGAAAGCTTGGATGCCATAAGAGAATTGTGTTCAAAATGACAATACGTAATTCATAATTATTTTAAAATATTGTTTTATAGGTAATATTCTGAATCTAGAAGGGATAAAAATTAATTAGAGTAACGAATAACCACAAATGAAAACGCATTGCTTGGAATAAGTATTCGTGGGCCAGCTGAAAATGTGTTACAGATTTTATATTTTTTTCTCTATCAATCATGATTAAGAAAGTGTAGTCGCCGTAGCGCAGTTAACAGTATTATTAGAGGTTTTGAGATTAATTTCCAACTAAATAGTTCGTATATTTAGACATAGAGATCTTCTTTACATTTAAAACTAAATGTGAGTGATCGAGACTGCATTACGAGACTTTATATTGATATTGTAACCCATTTTAAGAACTACAATAAATTTTTCACATTTAGGTATAATATGTCAACATTAGCTAAATCATTAGTTAGGATTCTGCCAAATCAGTTAAAATGTTCATGAAAAAACAAATAAGCACCTACCTACTATAAAAGTTGTTGAGATTGTAAATGGAGTAAGGCGCCGCGCGCCGTCACTAAGCCGCCCCACAAGTAAATATTGACTTAGTTCGAAATGTAAGTGCAAAACTAACTTTTTTGTGATATCGTTTTGCATATCCATCACTAAACGTCACGATATTTGAATTGTATAACCCCACTGAGTTTTTTGGCTGTTACTGTCAAACGGACGCGTTCTTGAATATCAACACCTAACAATTTATTAACTGAAAATTTAAAATGCCATGATAAGTATATTTTTAGTTACTAAATTATAAAGAGCAAAGATTTTTAAATTTAATTTTTTTTACTAACAAACTCCAAAACAAAAGTACTGATTTTAACAATTCTAATTAAATCCTGTCCCACAGGCCCACTGTGGTTAAGACTCGCAAGAGACAGAGAGGGTTGGAAAAAGCTGGAGGAGGCCTTTGTGTCAGACGGACACGCCAATTCACACAATAAGAAATACAATTCGTACAATAAGAAAATTGTACTTTTTTCTTTGGCAAGAAAAGGCTTTAAATTTGAATTTGAAATAATTAAATCCTAGGTAACATCACTAAATAGTTCACATTTGTATCATCATAACACTTTTGGCGTTCAAGAGCTTGAGGTAGCGTAGTTCCGTAATAATGAATCTAGGTCGCCAATAAGTAATAATCTCCAAAACCGTGAACACAGTTAGGTAACATTTTGTTCATCCATCTTTTTATTAACACTTAAACTCAGCACTATGATTTTACATTTATGAAAGAAGACTTTCAATAAAAATACAATATAACTATACAAGTATTATGTATTCACTCTTTTATATTTTTTTAATTTCCCATATCAAAGTTGATGAAATGTATAAAAATGTGTTAGGTTTGTTGATAATGTGAGAAATGTCACTTGTCATGTCAAAACCTGTAATAATAAAAATAATAATAACGTTTATTAATTTTTACAAAGTTTTCGTTTACAATAACAGTTCGCTGAAGTCTCCTTTTAAGCATTAGTGCCTGTGTTAGTTAATGTGAAATTTGATGTAATCTGTCGAGCAAAAGATAGGGCGGGAGACGAAAGTGCCCTTAGTTTTGAGGCATATTCCTGTTTCAGTGTTAAATTTCTTTACAGAATCTTATATCAATAATAGTAAACTAAATATGTCGTTATTCTATCAAAATTACATAACTTTAAAATCATAAACCAACAAGATACAGTAACAGGTACTTTGTAACTTTTGGTGACATTGTAGCAAAATCTAGTTTACGTTGTTTTGCAATGTAATTTTGGTTTAGTTTAGTTTCGAATTAATGTAGAATTTTGTCCTTAATTTGAGATATTATGAACCAAAAACATTTCACACTCACGACCATCATTGAGTTTGAATAAAAAGTAAGTTATATTCTTTTAATTTAAAGCTTAAAAACTACGCGACATGTCAATTATTGCAAATAAGGATACTATATAACTGAACGAACCGATCTTCATGAATTGTAGCTAAGAACCACCACGACCACGTCAGCTTCCAAACAAAAAAAGCATTTTAATTGGTCAATTTATTTAAGAACTACAATGACAAAGATAGACACACACAAGTCAAACCTTATAACACCTTTTTACGTCGGGAGTGTAAAAACCCTTTTCAACCTGTTTTTTTTTTCACACCAACATGTTTTTTCAATTGCCATTATATTTCTATCTCTTGTAAACCTTTATCGTTGATACTTTTACTCGCTTATGAATTCATAATAATACAGTCATGATAGTTTAAGTTAAATTTTAAAGTTTTGTTTTAGTTTAATTTTATTTTCGAAGCGTGATATTTTTTATAAATATTTAATAATTTAATACCTAAGTACATTATTTAAACGAAGTCAAAGCATTTAAATTCTTCCCTTTAATTAGTCCATCTAATTTAGTAAAATACTACTTTGTAAATCTAGAGATTAATTAATTATTCATAAATGGGTTATTCAATGATATTGATAAAAGATAAGAAAAGTATTAACAAAGGGAACGCGCATAGTAGCAAACTACTTCAGAAGTCGTATAATGGGAGCAGACTCATTCACCTGCAATATTTTCTTTGATCTCATCTTCCTAAAGCAAAGAGAAAATTATATTCGTAAAACCACGGCCGTATTACAAATAGAATTCAAGTGGTCTTTGATATTAGATATATATAGCGATACAACGCGATAATGTAGCCAGTATTTTGTGAGTAATTTAAACCCTGAGTTAAACAAAATGCAAAAGATATAAGTAAATAACGGTTATAATAGAGCGTCTGGTTTTAAATTCAGTTTCGCAGAACTAAGTTGGATGTATCTGAAATGAACCAATCAAAAGCAGCTTTGCTATCGACTGCATTTCAACTTGCAATCCCCCACAGAGTTGCATGTCAAAATCTCCTTACTGCAATGTTACAATTTCCTTTCTCGACTCACAGTTTTATTACAGGATTTACAGTTTTTTGTCTATAGTTCTACATATTTATATAGATTTGTTATAGATACTCAATGTGAATATTATTTTAAACATACTAAAAAAGGGGTTTTAAAGCCAATATAATAATTTTTAGTCCTTTTTTTACTTGTAAGAATAATGCAACTATCTAAACTAGAGAACTTAATACGGTTTTGGCAATGTCTAATATTGCATTAATATAAGTGTAACTCGTCAGAAACTGAGCATAACGGAGACATAAGAGGTTTCTAATTTATAACAAAAAATACCAGGAGATTAAATTAGGAGTTTAATAATTGAGAGTAGGTACAAACTCGTTAAGAACCTGAAAGATGCGAAGACATGACTGCTGTATTTGTGTCAAAAAATTCAATATTCACTTAAACGCTGGCAAATTCGTGACAAAATATTGAAAATATTATATAAGTCAACAATTATTGGTCCCTCCGGCGTTTTCTTTGGGTTTCCTCTTATCTTCATAGCTAGGCACTAACTCCCGCTTGACCTCAATATTACTGTTTGCGTTCGCCGATAAAACTGACCCCGAGTCTCCCAGTAAAGCATACAAGCGTATACATTTATTAACATGTTTGTTTCTCTCATCGATTAACAGAAAAGCAAATAGTTGGTACAGCCGGATGATTTACTTTCATCGCTGTTGTGGAATATAAATATTAGTATGTAATCTCTGTTTTTTAAGCAACACATTTTTGTTTATAACGAATTTTACTCATCCGTGATAACGACGTGAACGAATAACGACATATATACATAAATTTGTAAAACAGATCGCAGATCACATTATAACACATAAAACTTTTATTGCCGCCGCCACGCTGGCCTGGCCACGTGGAAAGAATTGAACCCGATTATGGTGAAAACTTTTATTGAACTTTGAAATTATGATTTTAATTCACACGATTGGTGCCAATTCCAGTAAAGTAAAAATAGCCAAAACTGTCTATGTGAATATAATTTGATAATTTATTCATGTTTGTAATATTAAATGCCAAAATATAATCTGCAATTTCAATCCTCAAACCACAACCGCATTGTTAACGGCCACCCATAAACCGAATACTTCCAATCACTCAAACCGAAATTGTTTCAGCCAAATCCCTTAAGAGGTGTTTTAAAACGCGTTCCGGACGACCTTAATTTGCACTGTAATACCTTAACTTTGTTTCTCAGAGCTTATTTACGGTCAAGGTAATTTACACCAAATTAAATGAGGGAAATATGCTTCATACAATTATAGAGTTTTTTTAAAGAATTTAAATCAGTTAAGTAAGTCTTGAGTTTATTTCAGCATACAAAATATTGTATCTTTTTTAATATAATTAAGATATCTGTATTATTTTCATAGTGTTCCGGCAATCATATCGTCGCGCGTCTCATCCATCTGACAATGCCTGTACCCCTGATGGAATAGAAAAAAGTTCTTATTTAAAATATAGTTTCCTGTTGAGAAAATTATACACAATTTTACATTTTCTTGTTTCTTTTATTGGATATTCTTTGAAAGATAGAGCTGCGTAGGTATAATCCATTTAGAGGTTTCGTCATTACTCTAAGAAGTTCTTAGAGTAATGAATAAAATTATTTATAAATTGTATCTTAATATGAATATAGTTCAAAGCGATAAGTTTTATAATCTACAGAGTACAATGATTTAATAAAACCTTTTAAGGTCAGATAAATTTCAACTCCCCAACTAGGGATTACAGAATTTCAGTTTTACGTTGAAGCCAGCTCAACAATAAATATAGTTTTGTTAATGTCATATAATTATATAACGTAGTAACTAACTACTTATGAGTAGTGAAACCTTTAAAGATCAATAAGGATTTTTCACTAAAAGTTAGTAGGAAATTAAAGCTCTACCAAAATTGGCCTAGTCTTTAGTTCGAATTGTAGCTTTCGAGACGCTTAATTAAGTTTAGTTCAAGTTGGTCGTAATTGTCGTAATATACGAGGTAAGCTTTTATATTTACTAACCACTTACGAAGCAATTGTCTATGGTGAAATATTAAATCAATTTCAAATTTTAAGTTGCATTTACATTAACTATAATAATAGTATAGTTTATAAATAATAAGTTTAATAATAGTACAGTTTTTCGTGAATTTTACTCAGAACTACAAATCCGGAGCAACAGCATAAAATTTTGTACTACTATTAAAGGTTTAACTTTTTCTTTTATTTTTTAAATAGTAAATAAACACTTAATAACTATTTAAGGCTGGCCTCACACTGTCATAATGTCTCACAGAATTCAGATTCTTAATTCAGAATGCCAAGAATTCCATACAATGCCAGTATGCTAAATACAGAATTTTTCAGATTATGAATTTCTCAGATCAATCAGTATGAAGGATTCTGACGAGCGCTGCGCTTTGAATTCGGAATATTTAAGATTCTGAATATTTTAGAAATCAGAATATGAATTATTTCAGTTGTCACTGCCACAACAATGCGATTAGTACTAATTCCTCTAACATAAAAGACGTTTTCATGTGCCGGAAATCACGAGACTACTGATCAATCTGATTTTTAATATATGTGAGGCAAGGTGCCGACATTTAGATTTTGAAATTCGAATTCAGAAAGACAATTCCGGCTGCTTGAGGCCAGCCCTAGATGAAACAGTTCGTAGAATGTAGCGGCGAGTGTCAACAAGTCGTAATATTAACTAAGTGCTTAAACAATGTAATTACTGTATGATGAGTGGAACTCTGTGTTGTGTTCGTTTCATTACCACATAAATGTGACAAACTTTATTGATATACATTTGTGTAATATAATTTCATAATTTGGAGCACTAAAACGATTCAAGTAGTTTATTAAGCTTTCATTTATTCACAGCTAAATTATACCTATGCGTAATTCTGGCAATAAATAACTTGTTACCAGAATTCACATTTGAAATATCAATAATAACAGAATTTCCAGTAAATCTCTATCTTTCTATAATATAAACAATATTGTAAATTGTTTATAAATAATATAAACAATCTACAAATTAGCATACCGTAACAGAAGCAAACTCAAGTCATTTCAAATATTAATATTTGCGTTTTATTAAGACCCAAAATTTTTGTCTTATCGTGTTTTGACGAAACTCTAGTGTTACTTATATTCCTACATCGACGTAGTTATGTTTTATTTCTTAAAAATTCTCAATTCTTACAGAAATTCGGAAGAACTGTTTAAACAGTATAACACTATCAAGTGGGGAAGTTAGATAAATAATATATTTCGGTTACAAAATATTTTTCATTATGAAAGTTTCAAAAATAACTGAAAATATTTGTAAATAGTATTTTAAATGTTAACGCACATTGACTGAAATAATATTTTCAACAAATTGATTAAATTTCAATTGCATTTCGTGCTATTATTTTCGTATCTGAGTAAGCCGCTTTCACATAAATGCCTGAACAATTGTTGGTGAATAATCAGTTGATTCAATTTGATAGTAAATTAAAATCATACATCTTGGTAGATTAAAAATATTAAAGGTGATTTGGTCATTTCAATTAAAAATCACTGAATACATTTAGATAATTTTTACGTATTATGTATGTAATATAGATGTGGAGTTATTCAGTTAATATTATGATGATTAACCTGAAAAAAAAACTACTCCCTTACAATGAAAATGCTGATGATTGTACAAAAAAACAAAGAGGTTTTACCTAATAATTTTCCTAATATAGTATTAAGGGCGTTGTATCGCCAAGGGGCTACAGTCATAAACTATGCGGTTTATTACTGCACTAGAAGACAGCCGGTCCCAAAATATGATATTTAATATCCATCCATCCGAATACTTTCCGTGTCATAATATTTCGGTAGGTATATTTAATAGGTACTTACATTATTTCTTGCACAATAGCTGATATAAACTACCTACACACTAATGTAACTCACTTTTTGACATTTCTTACGAATCCGCCTTCTTCCTCACGCATGAAGGTCGTGACCACCTTTATGTATGTATTATTAAAGGGGTGGTTTTCTTGGAAGTATAACCACGGTGGGTTGCCTCGTATTTCCGCGTCTGTATTTTAGAGGTGATTAAGGCCTCTCGGTCACAGGTTACCCGTAAAGGCAACCCGCCTGTAGTGTGGTTTCTTCAAGCAAGCCTATAGAAATTCAACCAAACTCCGTGCAAATTATGACACTCGTCCGGCAAGTGGCAACTCTTCCAGAAACCGAATACAAATACAAACTAAATTATAACTTGCATTCGGACCTGGGGATCGAACCCGATACCTCAGGCTTCGCAGTAGACTTTTAAAACCATTTAGCCACGAGGCTCTCAATACTTTTTCTTATAAATGAGTGAAATCGTGTGAATTTAAAACACGGCAATACGCCTGTATCATTTGTAAATCGGCTTAACTCCTTATCCTTTATATTACGAATTGATTGAAGCCTTTTCGGTTTCTAACCCCCCCCCCCCCCACACAAAAAGTAGGCAGTTTGATGTCTATTTTTCAGTCAACACCTAATTGAATGGACCAATTAAGATGCGGGTTTTTTTTATTTGAAAGCTGCAATAATGGTTCTTAGCTACAATTTATGACATTTTTATCCTTTAATGAAATGATATTCATATTAATTATTAAGTCGGGAATTTTTTTAATTTCCTTAAATTTCACTTATAGCTACATATTAATGTAACCGCCTAAATGGCTAAGTTGAAACACGTCTATCGTTTGTTATAAAGAGAAACAATTTGTAGTTTTTTAACGAATAAACGCAAAACTACAGGCCGATTTAGTTCAGTTAAATTTTTTCACTGGTGATAAGCTACACTCTCCCCGAGTGGCATATAACATATACACCTACTCGGGACGCAGTCACAAAAGTAATTAATTATTAATAATTTGATTAATTAAAATCGCTTCGCAACGAAACTACAAAACTTGCCCTACAATTATAATACTTCGGATCAGATGATTAGACCAGTTTAGCCTTCGACCGAGACCCCACTTAAATGTTTTAAAGCTTCGATGATCGAATCGTATTAACAGTCTCATTTCCACTGTGTCTAATGTAATTTCTGTGTCTGTCTGTAGTATTGTAGTTTGTAAATGGATAATTCGATTATGATTTATTTTCGTTTATTTTTATTTTTATAAATTAATGAAATTAGATTTAATCTAAATTTTTCTACCTCATGCTAGTTTGCGAACATTAGGCAATATATCGTTTATTTCGTATTAGTAACGTATTATGTAACCTATTGATAAGATATATTAACTAATATATCAATATAGATGAAACTAAGTAACAGATTTCAATAGAAAGACGGAATAAACTAATAACAAAAATATAATATACTTCCGTAGTTCGGATTCGGAAAATAGAATGATCAGTAAAATAGACGCAGATTTTCTACCTCATAGCTCATCATAATTTCACTTTTGTTGTACACTGTAATTATATCTTTACGCAATATATCATTTTCTATGCTAAAGTCGACGTTATGTAAACAGAAAGTACACTAGGTTTGAGTGTAAATTAAATTGAAGTAGTTAATTACAAAATATCTGAATTATTGAGTAATATTACGATTCGATGTTTAAAAAATTCAAATTACAATTATCTCCTTTGTAATATTCTTAGAAATTTTTTAAGTCTTTGACAAACTTATTAAAGTCTGTTCTTAGTTAGGGTCTTAAATGTGTGTATTAGGTATCAAAACTTCAACGAAAATATATTTTGTAGTTACACAACCATAAAGTAACTAAAGGAATAAAAATGACGTAAACGCGAATAACACAACTACATCTGTACTTCTCTGTATTGGCATTTGGCAGGTGTGGGTAAAATTGTTGAAAACCATAGAAACGTCAAATATTATAAAAAAATGTAAAATGTGTTTATATCCGTCAAATTAATAAGTGACCAACATTTATATACCTATATATTATGTCCTGTAATATAGGTATGATATGTATGTAAAGTATAATGGCTCTTTAAATTATTAGTGTATTATGTAGTAGGTACTAACAGCCCGAAGCGAGGAAATAAACTAAAGTTCAAATAATGACAACTAAATTCAAATCCCGAGAGACTTTCAGGCGTAGATAAATGATTTCGTATAGAACGGGAGAATCTTTTATAATAAAGATATTTAATGTACTTAGTATTTAATGTACGACTTTACATCTCTGTATCTAGATTTTTAAAGTATAATCTGATATCGTTTGTGTATTTTTTATAGTGCCCCTAGCAGTTACGCGCTTATATCTGGAATATGATTTATTGGAAAGATAAATATTTCTGTAATTTTGATCAAAGAACTTCTTTTTTTCGAAAGATTCTTTTTTGCCATGTTTTACTATTTGACAACTGTTAATCACATACTGATAATGAAGCATCATATTTAAAAATAAAACTTATTACACAGATATTATCGAAAAATACTTTACCGAATTAATGGTAGACACACTAATGCACGCTATCTCGCCATCAAAAATTTGCTTTTTATAGAAACATTTGCTTTCTTTTAATTATTTTCGGTTTTTTTATTTGGTTTCGATTCGCTTGTTTCTGAGCTCGCTGTTTAAGATAACATCGCCTAAAATAAGATCTTTGTAACATCCTCAATGAATTTAATCTCCTCGAAAAAGCTGCATAGATTTTAAAAGCCAGTAGTTTAACTAGTAATTAGACTTTTGAACAAGCTTGGCAAATTACTCTATAACATGGGTCCGGTTCGGAAGTTCATAACTGCCATGCTTCACACTTACCGTCTATGTACTCTGTAGGTAAAGTATAGCAAAATTTATCATATAGCAATTAATACGACGAGTATAAAAGCTTCATATAAATCATGCCATTGGCTTAAGCTTAAATGAACCAATACGATACTTTTATATGTCTATCAATTAGTAAAATTGCGGAGTGGCTTTGATGGGTTTTCATTATATTTTATAGGCTTATTTTATTTTAACCGTCGTGGGCGAACTCTCTAACAAACTCAGGTATCTACTCAAATGATCAGTTCAAAAGTATGTTTGTCACTCTTTAATCACTAAACATGATTTTGAAGAATTTTGAAATACAGATACAAAAGTACATAAGTCATGTAATATGTCATTTAATCGCCATTACAACATAGTCAACAGATAAATAAATTAAAAGAAACCGTGTTCCAGTCCAGCAAGAGATGAAAATAAAACTGAATTTTCTCTAGAATAAAGATTGAAGACATTTTCTTCTAAACTGTGTCGTTCCAACACGATCTCTATGTAGCTTTGTAAGGAATTAAACGTTATTATTTCTCAGAAAAGATAATTATGAAAGTGCCATTTCGGATAAAAATAAAAAGGTAATTTAGATATGAAGTTACACAAGAAAAATGCTGCATTCTATTCGCGTGTTTTCACTACGACAACTTTATTCTTTCAACGTGATTTATTCTAGTTTTGGCGTTGATAAATACGAAACCAAGTTCTATTAATGAAGTGCATTATAACTTTTAGATGCATTTAGATATTGTTTATATTTTGTTAATATTCTCAATGCTTTACAGAAATGATAGCGTTTAAATATTTTCTTTATCTCAAAATAGTCGTATCTTTGCATCTGGTGTACCTAAACATAGGTCGACATTTAAAAATAATTGTTAGTATAGTATAGTATAAATGTGTAAAATAGAATTTAAAAAAATTGGCTAGAAAAAAAAAATAATCCATCGTTTTTGGTTACAAATATTTTTGTTTTCTTAATAGAAACTATGGAAATGTGCACAGTAGAACCGTATTTGAAAACAATAGTTTTATTATCAACTTTAGGATTAGTTTAAAATTAGTTTGTTCTGGTTCGGACATGATATACCGTTGTTCATTTCAATAGCCGTTGCATTACGGCAAAGCCAAAAAGAACGGTTGATTTAAATGTCTGTCCACTCGTAACTACTTAACGGCGCAACCATTTTCGATAAACGCTAGTGAAGAAAAAATATGCGGTCGTATAAAAGCGGTATTTTTGTCCTTTTAAAGTTTTCCAATTAAAATAGCTCTTCTTAGTTTTTATAGTGTATGTTTATTATGTAAACATGCATATGTTTAAAAAATACTGGGCACATCAATATAACGAATTAATTGCTTCTTCAAAATTTTCTTTCTTTAAAACTGATATTATTTTGTTTAATGTCAATGTTTAAGAATTTATTTAAGTAATCGAAACAATTAAGATGAAATCACATCTGTCATAAATAAAGGGCAATAATCTCAAAGTTTAAAGATTTTTCTAATTAAAATGGATAAGTTCTTTAATAAACGCCCGAAAACTTCTGCTTAATCTCAGGGCTGACTAATCACAATGGAAGTTGAAGCAGTGTTAATTATTTAATCTTAAAGAAAAATGAGGTTGCATTTTTCTTTCTAAAATAATTAATCATGTTCTTTTTGATTCATTTACCATTAATTTTTAGAATAAGACATAAAAGAGCCTAATTCTAAAAAGGACCTAGGTACTCAAAATTATTTATTGCATGTATAATTTATGCGTGACGACTTCACGTAAGAATTTTGTGAGACGAACAGCCATTTCTATTTTACTGATCCTCATCCAATTTTCATCGCAAACTGAGACAATTTTCTATTGCCTCGCGAGTCAAACTTTCCGCTACGTGAAGTTAAACTTCAATTATCTACATACTTTATAAAATTTTAATAAATTCATTGTAGAATTTTATATTTACGCAAATTGCGTACGGCGGCATATAATACCATTACAATGAAAGAGATAAACGCTTCACAATGAAGTACAAATGCGAAGCTAAATATTTCTTTTAACGCTCGAACATAACACTAACCCTTTACGTATATTATAAGTAATTTTGTCTTGGATCCAAACGTATCTTACTCATAATACTATCCTACATATAAAAGGGAAGACTCAAAAATATCAGAGTAGCTGTCACAACCATTTCTTACCCAATAATTCAGAATATGTATATACCTACGTAATAAATCAAATGAAAAAGATAATTTGATTAAAGGTGTGATGTTAAGCAGATCGTGTGATGCCAAGCGAATAAATGGATTAACGGTTAGACAATATTGGGGGTCGGGATTTTGATGTCGGCGCAGCTAGTTACGCAACAACACTCTTAATGCACTCCAATTGGATTTGGTTTTTTTTAAGTTCCGTTACTATTAAAATTTATTGATTTATACAATATTTTTGTTTTATATAACAATGTTAATTTTTTATCACTCGCAAATCATCTGGCTGGGTTATATACCGCTTAAATTTAAGTTAATTATCTACTACTAACATAAACTTTTAGTACTTACCTGAGTGCTATAAGATAATAATCTATTTCTCAGGTAAGACCTGGTCTTGTGTTGTGAACACATAGAAGACTTAAAATGTTTCTTTTTTTTTATATTATACAGGGCTTAGTGTTTAAAATGAGCTTGTTTATCGAATAACTTTCTTTATTAAGTATCTTAAAATATATTTTCTCTAAATTCTTACCAGAATTTTTACATCCAATGGTATCAGCTAACACGATCACAAGAGTCCGTTCGTGTTTCATACAACACGCACTCGAAAGTTTATTATATCGTGGGTAGGTGAAAGTTGTGATAAGGTGCGACTGGAGTTCGCGCACGGCAACCGTTAAGTGGCGGGCGGGCGGCCATGGGCGGGCGAGGGCTAGGCGGGCGGGGGTTAGGCGGACTTGCGCACATACGATTGCCCGGACGCTGACGTCACGATCCGGCACCACCCGATTCACAGACCCCGTTAGACCTCGTTATCCTCACACGCTACACTTAACTAAAACCGTTCTATTTATCCCCTATATCTTTGTAATCGACGGATAACTACGATTTATTAAACCACCGAATATGCACATTAATAAGTTTCTTGGCCAACTCTCAATTTGCAACAGTACTGTACGCATACGTATATCTTTTTCATCTACTTTTTATGCAACGCAAAAAGAAAAATTTAACACATATCTAACTGAAGTTAAATATCCCATAATTTCCCTTTATCTATTTTTATCTATTTGTAAAAATCTTGCGCCTACATATTATACATATCACTACATAGTATAAAACAAAGTCGCTTTTTCTTCCCCTATATCCCTTTGTATGCTTAAATCTTTAAAACTACGCAACGCATTTTGATGCGGTTTTTTTAATAGATAGGGTGATTGAAGAAGAAGATTTTTATCTATGTTTTATACCCGTGCCAAGCCGGGGCGGGTCAGTAGTTATGTATAATTGATGAGAAATATAATATTTTTCTAAAAAATATTATATTCCATCTAAATAGTCTTCTATACACATCTGCCACTATATATTATATCATGTATTAATAAATAAAAGACTATTCGGAGTTGTTGACAGGTTAATCTCTCGTTCAACCATAAACAGCTTTTGCAGGATTATCACGCAAGGATAAGTGCCTTCAAGGTTTTTTACGAGATATCGTTTGAAGGAGGTTTAGAGGCTGTAAAAGGAAATAAAATTTACAAGTTACAGATGAAGCTATATAAATTGCATGGAAGATCATTTCGTACACTCAACTAATTTAATACTTTTCGCAAATTGTTACGGCTTCCCAAGGGTCGGTTGTTTAAGTATGTTAAAAATGATGTTAGGTGTTAACCGAAAAATTAGGTGCCTCACACGCTTGTTACTTATTAAATTACTAAACTTAAAATATCTCATGTAATTTTAGCTTTATAATGTAACCTTAAACAGTCCTTTTGCTATTTACAAAAAATCGGAGGACTATTCTTGTAATAAAATTTAAAGTCATTTGCCCCGAATAGCCTATGAGTTGTTTTTTCGCAATATAATTTGCATAACTATCAGTAGATAATTGTGATCATATTTTCATAAGGTTTTCTTATATTGCAGTAAAATGTAGTAAATTTTTATTGCTACATATAAAACCTACGACTTACCAGCACCACGGATTTAATGTTGGACTCGTATCACATTTAGCTCAAAAGACTTGTGAAGATTGGTTAATTTATATAGGTTAGTTAGACCATAAATAATTAATTCATAATTAAAATATTAAATATATTATAATAATATATTTAATATTTTAATTATGAATATAAATATAATAATAATAATATATTACTTTATTTCATAAAGTAATATAAATTTAAGTAAACCTTTATAAATTATGCAAAATAAGTATATAAGTTAGCTTCAACTTCAAGTTTGCTTTTAAAACACTTTTCGCACATACGCGTTACTGAGGCACTTAGTAATTTCACTGACGTTTTACGCCTACCTGCACAACAAACTTGACTTACCTATTACAAATTTAAAATCTTTTAAGAAATAAGCGACTTCAAGTATAAGTGACTCTTCAACAACTGATTTTTTTAACAATTGTTAAGCGTGTTCTAACTAATTTAAAATTGCTAAAACAGCTGGTGCCACAAAGTAGTGGCCTATAATTAGGTTTTCACACTATTCTATAAAAATGGCTAGTGTGAAAAAAAATAGGAATTCAAAATTAATTCATTCCAACTAATCGAGTTATCTTTAATAGCGATCCTGGATGCTGAACGATTTGTAACTTAGAATAATGAGATTTCAGTCGGTGAACTTTTACAAATAAAAATTTCATACAAAATTATTTTCTTCGGAGACTATTACAGAAAATTATTCTAAAAAAATCAAGAAATGTATGACGCATGTCTAGGAGGCTACGGGCGTTACACTATTGTATCCGCCATCTCCCTTTGTACTAAAATTAATTAAAATAATATGTAAAATCATACACATTCACACAATCTCAGTTTCGTATAAACATAAATAGTTAAAAATATTATATTAGCTAATTATATTATATAATATATATTAAAATGTATTATATTATAATATATAATTAAAAATATAATTCATAAAATGAACTAAACTTTTTTTCGCGTGACTAACGACCCTTTTAAATGTCTTTGAAGTTAAAAGATTGAGATAGAACACGTAAGTACTGTTTTCTTACATCAAACAAGGCAAAAAATAAAAGAAAACTTGGCTCACACACGCGAACCTTCTCAAGAAATAAATTTTATAAAATAAAGTGATATAATGAAAACGCTCTTACTAAAGGACATTAAATATATTACTATTATCTCGACTGCGTATAAGAAAGAATATTAATCAATGTCTCCATGGGTAAGTTGGTCACGCATCTGCGTGGGGCGCCAGAGGTGCTGGGTTCGAATGCAATGGAATATATTAATATGATTATATAATAATATAATATAGTAATACATATAAAGTTATATCTTGTAATCGGAATAAAAACAATAAAATTAAATAAATAAACAAGCAATGTTTTTACCTTGTAAATTGTTTTAAAAAAATATTAGGCGTTTTCATCTTTAGCAAGTATTGGCGCTTGAGTTAACACATAGCTGGTTTTTCATATTAAAATCACCATTATAAAGAATATGTTAGATTGACGTGGAAAAAATTATAGGTATTTAACAAATTACTCGAATTTATCAGTGTTAAGTCTTAATTCAAGTAAAATTGTTTTATTTTTATTATTTTCTTTTACTTATTATTAAGTACTTATTCTTGCTGGGATATATTATAAGTTTCATTATGAAGCATTACAAATATTATAAATATTTCATTATAAATATTACGCATCAGACATAGTATGTATGTTGTACAGAAAAACTTGTATTCTGTTACTAGGAAAAAAATCTCGGCTACAGCACATAAAGCTGATTGCCTATTTACGTTTGCGGTGACTGTCTTTATGTAAAAATTAATTTTAAATAAAAAAAAACCGACCTCAAATGCTCTAAAAAGTGACAAATAAATTTTGTATTATAAATTAACTGATCCGACGAACTTAGTACCGCCAATAAAAGATAGAATGGTAAAGCTACCTAAGCTATCCTTGAAAGGTATATATATATAGGCCACCAAGGACTTTTTTGTACATCTATAAAAGAGGAATATCCCCTTATGCATTGTTTTGTTATATCTCAAAGGAATTAGGCAGCATATTCGATGAAAGTTCCCAAATATGTTGTTCTGTCTTAACTATGAATATTGAATTTAATACAAATTTAATACTGAATTCAAAAACATTTAATTCATCGCTAAGGATTCATATTTCATAGAGACAGCGATTTCTCGCCCGATTATGAAACTATTCTTTCAATATCCTGAAAACTATTGATCGTAAAAATTAATTTTAAAAAATGGGACCACTTTGACGAGTTGTCCTACGCCTCATTTATCTAAATCGGTCGACGGACGGCGAAGTAGGAATGAAACATCGGAAAAAAACACGTCTAATTGACAAATTCTTTCTTAGGTTTTTTAACGTCGATTTAAAATAAAGTTACAGTGTTATTAACCTGGATAAATAAAAATAATATTTAATAACTTCATAATATTACCTAAATATTAAGCTTCACAAAGTCATGGTTAATAATTACAGGTTATAGAAATAAAAGTTCAACAACAGCAATCAAAAATACGTAACATACACGGAGAACTCAGAACAAATCTTAAAAGTTTTGAATAAACTCTACCAGCTGCTATTGACGGTATGATCGATCACCTTGTACGAGTACAACCTACATGTTATTGTTATAAATATTTGTAGGATTTAGGAAATTAGCCTTTTTTAATTGTATTTTGCAGAGGTTTTATGATGTTCTTTCTTTGAATACTGAACGTTGAGAATTTTTAAAGTGATCTAAAAAAGGAGGTTTTCAATTGGACTGTGTAATTTTTGTGAGACCAATTTTGTTTGATGCGCCTTAGTTGTATCGTTTCTATCTAACTAGAATTATTATTTATATTTATGAAACCTTGACGAAAAAAACATGAGTGAAAGATTGCAGGTCTGTGCGTCTGTCTGTGTCGATGTGGATTTTTTGTTTAAAAGCTGACCTGATCGAGATGGATCTTGGAAAATTATGAAAATCTGTTTATCCGTTTATGAAATACTATTAATTGTGGTCTTGTATCTTCACATATATGCAAATGTATGGGTATGTGCAAATTTTTGTTTTCTTATCAAAATTAAGTTTTAGAATACCTAACATCGTTGGAGAAGTTTCGACCTACTGGAGATATGAAAACATCAATATTTATAGTAAAAGAAAGAGAACTAAATAAATAGTATATAATATATTTTTTGTAGTTTATTTAATTTAAAAAATATATCAGCTTTATCTTTTACAATGTAAATTGCCAGTCAATTGTCAGTCATATGATAATATCTGTAAAAGCGCCACCTATATTTTAATATAATTATGAGATCACTATACTTTTGTACTTCAAAACGCATCTAAGCTACATAAACATAACATTTCCAAAATTGCACCTAGATAGCGCTATCACAAAAAACTAAGTAAGCTGGCGATAAGACATTAATTATTAATTTTTAAGATAATAATTGTTACAGAAAGAACTTAATAATGCAATTACACCTTTTCATAAAGCTCTAAGATACTTTTGTTCAATACATATCAACTAGCGGTGCTCTACTTTGTCCGCGTAAACAATTGCAAAAAAACATTTATCATATTATGAAATGGAATTTCAATGTGAATTGCATTTCAATCGGTTAAGCCGTTTCTGTGATAAGCCCAAACAACACTTCTCTTGAATTGTATTGTTAGTATAGTTTCCCTTTATTTGAATTTATTTTTGTAAAATCAAATAACATTGAAAGCCCTTGTAATTTTATAGTATGTTCTTCTAGATCTCAAATGTACTTATACATTTTGCGATCCATTCGAAATGTCAATATGAGTGATATTTTTATAACTTGTTTTAAATAGGAAAATGAAACGACAAAATAAAATGTTATACATAATATTATAATAGGTACATACTAATACTTATCTAACTAATAACTATTATAATGCTTCTTTTTGTTTTATTTAAAAGTGCGTACCTACTGATATTTAAAATTATAATTAAAAAGACAATAGTTTTTAAGTTTTGAATTAAAACAAATATTATCAATAAAAGATAGCCGGATAGATAAAATTATTGTAGATACAAATAGGTAGTTACCTACCATTGGAAACAATCAATGTTTTTACCAAAAAAAATCTCTAATATTCTAATAATTAATTTAATTTTTTCTTTAAATGTCACCACATGACCTTGAACTATAGCATCCACCCATCAATACTATCCAGCGCTACTTAAAACAAATTAATCGTCCGTCGTCTTTGACACACTAAAAATATTCTGACATTGACTAATAATAAATTTTTAGTTAGAAAAAATATTAAATATATAACAAGAAGACATCACAAGCAACAAAAAGTTTTACGACAGTAATCGAAGAATTACTCAGATCGACGATACCACAAGAGACAAGACCAACGGATACCATAGACAATAGTTGTCTGTGGCATAATGGTATATCCAAGTATATTGTGTGCACGGTTTTATTTAAATTCCCTAATAATTAGCGTAGCTAAAAACTGTGTTTAAATGTTGCAATAATTTATTGTCCATTCACCCTCACTTGACATGCTCCGACGCCACGCAGGGAAGTAAAGCAATACTCACCTAAAATTTCAATGAACCGTGACAGATTTTATACCTTGATAAATCGGTTAATCTGTATGAGTTGGACCCAGCAATTGAACTGGAAAAATTGTTTATATATGGGTGGTGATTTCGCAAGAGCAGTTTAGAGTAGTTGTTGTTGAAACGGTTGTTAAAGAACTTTCAAAAGTTATCAAAAGAGAAAAAAGAAACTTGATACTTTAAATAATTCATGTGAACTTTTAGAATAAATCTTAGGCATTTTTAGAGGTGATCTTGGATAATTAATTGTTTTAACACCCATTAAGTGTGTATGACATCAAGTAGTTTTTATGTTACGTTGTTTATGGCTGTTATATTGGCGATTATTTGTAATTAGATATGGATAAAGAAGAGAAGAGAGAAGTAAGCGACCTCTATTTTTCTGTTTCGCGAATGGAAGCGAACGAGGCCTCAAGTAAACTGGCATGAACAAGTCTTGTAAGTAAAAGTAAGTTCAAACTTCAACAATACCTTGGCGGCGCCGGCGCGTACCATACGTCAGTTTTGCCAAGTTCGATCGCGTGGTTGTACGTAGATCGATTCTCGTGTCGAGTGATATTCTATTTTAAATGTGACCTTCACTTTCATGTGGATTTAATTTATTGTGATTATCGTGATATTTTTGACGTTTTAGTTAACGCTGATGAGAATAAAGTATTGAAACCGACACTTTTGGATGTTCCGCTTATTTGGCCGTAAGTTATTTTATTTCTTAGATTTAACCGACAATATTTAAATAGTCTACGTCACTAAATAAATGTAAACTCTTTGGATATTCATAATCATATGAATATCCAATATTACGTAAATGTTAGTTCCTTTAAATTAGTTTAAATCTTTCTCATAGAATTAAATATTATGGAAACAAGACCGATATGGATTTTAAATTACGATTATTAGCCTAGGCATTTACATCTATGCTCAAATTCATCCAAATTATAACGGTTAAACTCGAGTTGAAAGGCAAACAAAATTGTTACAAAGACATTTAAATATTTTTAATATTAGTTGATATCTGCGACGTCTATGTTAATGTAAGATAAACGGAGCTACACTATAATTATTATCCAAGAAAACTTTTGCATTTCATAAGTAATAAACAAACTCAAGTTCGCAATGATTAGTAGGAAAATAAAATAGAACACGCTCTGAGAAAACAGGCGACAACGTTGCAGTATCATTAAACTTTGCAATTCACAAATAGTGACGTAAGTACCTACCTAGTATGTTTTCCAGTAACTGGTCACCGGGCTACTTTATACACGATTATAGGCTTGCAATCGAATAAAAACTGGTTTCTTGTACGAGAACAGAAGATATTACCAACAGTAACTTATTGGCGTTGGACATGCAATCTGTTACGAATTCATAAGCATATGATTGATGTAACCTATACATAACAATAACGAAACGCAATGTTTACTGAAATAACGAGAAAATTCTTTAACATTCACTTGCTCCATTTGTGAAAATATGATAATTTACTGATTTAATGTAGATAATCATGCCACTTGTAATTAAATAATTGTAAACATAAAATAACCGACTTTGACAACCATAGTAATATTTCATAAAAATGTTTGTGTTGTATAATCTGTGTTTTTGTTGAAACTTATATTTCCCCAGAATTCTAACCTAGGACATATGAACCATTTAACCACCCGGAGGCGGTAATGCTTTTTTGAAGTATTAAATTAAATCATGAGAGAAACTTTCTCATTCATAATATTAAAGATAAATATTTATGGGCAAAATCACATTTGAAAGTCACAGAATGTGGTTAATCGTAGACGCGGCATGACTTCATTAAAAGGATGTTTATAGAACACGAAAGTAAACCTTATTACCACTGCTCGTATATTTTACTCACGAATTACGTATAGGTACGTGACATTTTCCTTTCCCCATACGATTCGCAATGCATAGGACGAAGTAATATTCAATACATTGACACTGTTTTTGAATCACCATTAATAGATGTTATATCTATAAAAATTATTCTTTTATCTTAGCCATTTTTATTTTACTGGAATATTTTTATTGCTACAAAGGCTTAAATAAGAACTTTAAACAAACTCAGTTTGATAACACAAGTCAACAAAAAATCTTTTTTTTTTTGGGTCTGTTTTTAATAACTATTATCTGAATGTTTACATTGAAAAATAACCAAATACTCAATTTATACAAAATTTTGTACTTTATACGATGATAGAAAAATATACGATTTTTGACATATGCTTAGAAGTTTTCACTTTTAAAAGCAAACTTTATGAGATAAAAATATTATTTCTTTTATTAATTAGGTATAAGAAATCAAAATCGGGTACACAGAACTCAGACTCAAAAATCGTGTTTACCTGTGTAATTATCAACATAAGTATTTAGAGTCTCGAATTGTGGCCTATATTTTGGCAATAGACTCGCTCCCTATTACAATAAGACTAAAACATAATATCTAGCGAAATGTGGGTGTACTGAATGCCTTTGCCCACCCCTTCGGGAATTAAAGGCATGAAGATAGTATTATTATTATTTAAATATATTTATTTACCTACATCTAGTTAATGGGAAACAGTAATCATTTCTGTCATTTATTGATATTAATTTGAAGATATTTGTTTAGAGTTTTGCAAATTAAATGTCTTAATAATAAGTTTATTTACTTGTATTTTTGATTTCATCAAGTAGGTACGGCTTAAGTGACCGTCTCCTCTTGGTCTAGTAAGCGAGAAAGCGTTACAACCGAGAGGTCCTGAGATAAAAAAACTCGGTCTGGCAGGGCATAGAAGGCTGATCACCTACTTGCCCCGAAAGAAAAAACCGATCAGTGAAACAGATGTGAAATGCATCCGCCCCATACCCCTCTAGGTGACACGGGACTTCACTTTAGACGGCTTAAGATTTTGAAAGACGTAAACCAAAAACTTCTTTGTATTTTAATTATTATTTATGTCATCATTTTTATTCATCATACCATATACAAAGTGAATAAATCTAATTAATCAATTACAAAAAGTAAATTATGTAAGGTTCTGGTCTCACCGCATTCATAAAAAATATTTGCTAATTAGGCTAACGATGTTATTACAAATATATTTTGTGTAGTAACATCGATTGGCTTTAAAATTGCAACTTTAAAAGTCGTTAAGTTTCCTACCAAGATACCATAAAAATCCACTATGACTTTTTAATAAAGCAGATAATTTATGGAACATTTGCGAACATTTGAATACCTCACTATCAAAATTCAATTCATTGCATATTTTCTTTAATGCAAGTGCGCAATGGCAATATATATAACATAAGCTATTAGATTCATAATCTCATTCGACATATATTCTCGTATGTTCATAACATCATGTCTATCATATTTAATAATATCATTTATAGAATGTAATTCGGGTTAATTGTCATTGCTGGATTTTCCCAATTCATTTAAAATATTGAATTGATTCATTATAAATTTATTTTTACGTTTAATTTAAATTTAAACTTTTATTTGAGTCTTAAATTCTCTTTTAGAGTAAAGTTACTTATTTTAAATCTATTAATAACTTAAAAACAGACGAGTCATATGGCGAATTTTTTTATTCCGCCCTCTTTTATTGATGGATTCAAATAAATAATCAAAATGTCATTATTATATTTTGTAAAGTAATATTATTACAGTAAGGTTTTACTCAAATTGGTTGAGAATTCGGCATCACGTAGTTTGACTGCACTCTATGCAGATTGCATCATGAAATTTGGCCACAACTCAAGGTAAACAGAGTTCGCGCGACACGGAAGCACGAATATAGACACTATTGATCACATATTATTCCCTATAATCATATTTGCTTACTGAAAAAAAAATTTTTTTTTTTGCCATGTTCTCTTATCTGAGTCTCTAAACGAATTTTCGCAAACATCTATCTATACGACAACAATGAGTAATCGTATATTTTCGATAGGTTTTTGATTTGTTGAAAACCTATCAATCTTATAAATGCGAAAGTAACTCTGTCTATCTTTCGCGGTTTTGACGCCAAAACTACTTAACTGAATTAAATGAAATTTGTTACACAGATAGTCTAGAGCCTGAGAAAGGATATAGGACTACTTTTTAATGCGAAAAAAGGGATGGGGTTGAAAGAGGGGATGAAAAGTTCTATAGAAGTATCGTCATTTTTAGAGCTAAAAGCTTTTAGGCTATATAAAATCACATTACGACGAAGTTAACGCGGGTGAAACCGCGGGTTTCACATAAATATTTTACAAAGATGCTATTGAAAATCTTTTTATCAGAATTATGAGTGAGACACGAGTGTTTTAAACGCGATTTTAACGTACATTTATTCAATTGAATTAAAAACTTGAATGGAAACATTAAAGTTATGACTAAGTACATTATTATTGAATTTTAGTTAATTATCACCAACACTGTTTTTTAATTTAATTTTTTTTATATAACTTCCAAAGCTATATTTAATTCGTGTAATTTAAAATTTAAATGGTTTGATTATATGAATTCGGCAACTTTCACAAATATTGTTTTAGTTTTAGTTGAAATACGAACTGGTTAATAAAACTTGACGCAACGCGGCGGTGCGTTAAGGTGTATCTTAAACTTGAGGTCTACTTATTTTGTGCTAAGCGTATTATATTTCAGCTTATTATCTTAAGTCGGTCAAATGTATGTAGTCGTCTTTCTGTTATGTGATAGCTTCCTTGGGAGTCCTACATCAGGAATTATAAAATAACTGTTGAAAATATGTTGCCATTCAGTGTTAACAATATCTTTATTTATCAAATAAATACGAAAATGATTTGTTGTTTGCTTTATGATGATTGGGGCTTAGAAATATATACTTTGTTCACTATACAAGTCATCTAGGTAGACGAATTTTGATGAATGCAGTTCGCTTCATCAAAATCAGTTGAGCGGTTTAAGCGCCAAAACGAATCGTACGATCACTATTGCATTCTCTACTAAATAATATCTTCATATAAACCAGAAAAGCTATTTAGCTGAAAAGAACAAAGTATGTATCTACCTATTATATATTATAAAAAAATTTGTTGAAAAATTGAACAAAAAATGAAAAAATATTTAATCGTCTCCATATATTCACTTTTCATTTACGTTTTGTTTAGTACGTACGATGTTCGAGCGGTAAGATACTATATTCTTTCTATTTCTATATCCTTCTAGAAAGACTGATTTGTCGAGGTTTGCATTCGCGAGCATGTGACGCAAGCAGAATGAAGTAAGATTGCGTACGTGCCATCGCTTCATACGACCTATTTACGTTGTTGCCAAAAAAGGCACCTGAAATCGTATCAAACTAAAGTAACTTTAAACGCACGCAATTTCATAATACGCCTACAGTAATGGAGCAAAGATAATATCAAGGTTTTAGATTAAACTTGTTTATAATTTATTTGAATTAAGAAATCACTTATGCTACTTGCTAAATAGATGCGATTTTGACCTTGTAAAGGTTATGCGGATATTAACGTATTTAGTATTATCTTACTTACTGTAGGTACCTACATAGATTAAAAAATTAAAAAATCTTTTTATTAAAGTAAATTAACATTTACGCTTCGATATTTATTCCATATTGTAAATCTGAAATAAACTTGACGTTTATTTTAATTTTAATTACAGGTCAACTTATTTACATTTCTTATATTTAGATAATTATTTAACAATAATTAGAAAATCTCTCTAATATTTACTAAAGAAAAAATCCGCCTATTATGTAAGTTTTCAATCCACTGAGTACATAAAACATAAGTTTAGTAGTTTAATCTATGGTCTGAAATCTTTCCACTAATAGAGTACAACGATAAATAATCAGAGACACAGAAAATATTTATAGAAGCAGTATTGAAGCTTCATACAAAACGATCAAAATGACACACTCTACAAGGATGTCCAACATAATTTTAAAGAGGGCCAGATTTTATGTTTTTGCTACTGTAGCGGGCCATATGGAATATATGGGATATGGCATATGGGTTGTATCCATGTAAAATAAGGGTTTCAATATAAATAAATAGATAAATTTCATTTTTCAGTACCATTTATTTATTAAATAAAAGGAAAGTCTCAGTTTTACAAATTATCTTGGATGCAATATGTCATGTTTGAAAGTAGACAAATATTACACCAACCGTGAATAGTCACAATAATAGTTATTCTTAGTGTATCGATAATCGAAAGATAATTAAATAGCTGAAATGGCAGGATCTTTGAAAATAATCGCAAGTTAATTTTCTGAGTTTTTTTATTTATTTTATGGCCCGGGCCGTATTTTGGATGGGCCTGCTCTAAAAGACCATGAGGCACTCTCGCGGTACCGTCAGTCGCATCGAGACGAGTGGCCGTGCTTTGCGTCTATTGCGTTCGCGACAGTCTATTCTCTTGTTCTCAAGAACTTATTGCGTAGTATACAGCTGTTAACTATACAAAAAACTTTTTAATTTTACTAAAATTAAATCGAAATCTCTAACGCTTGATTAAAGCGTAGGTATTAATCTAAAAAAACAAACCGAGCTTACATACTGCTTTATTTATTTTTACTGTGTCAGAGACCTCTCCTGCGACACAAGATGCGTAGGTCATTGACCCTTGTATGCAACTCTATAATATACTCTTTAGTCTATAGCAATCCACTCTTGTAATGCACTATAATTTATGTTATCTCGTGCAAACCAGGGCCCTGAGAACTTTCGAAATGGCATGAATATTTTTTACTTGATTCACATAAAAAATGTAATTGAGGTAAAATATGTCTTCTTTTAAAAATATATTTTTGACATTTTTAACATTTTTCAAATTTTAACCTAGTAGGAGAAAGAGAGTACAGTTCCGCAAAGACTTTTGAAGGGGAAACCTAACGGTCAACGAAGCCGTGAAGCCAAGATTGTGTTGGCTGGATGGTGTCGAGCAGGACCTTCAAGTCTTGACAAAACAGGACCGACTGGAGCTCCTTACTCGATCAAGCCAAGGCCCATAGTGTAGTAGCCCCACGTCAGTATTAGTTGTAGTAATCTTGACTTTATGTTTAAAAAAAATTACTCATAAAGTCTGTAATTACTTATAAAAAATAAGTTTAATATTTTTAATATTTCAAGTTTATTCTTAAGTAGATAATATATTATACTCCATAGTTAGGATAGATAAATTAATGTCGTTTGCATACAATGGCTGAATCTTAGATAAGATTTACTAACGTTACATAAGCGATTATGATAATTGCGTAATTAATCACATTTTTATATATTAAAATAACCTTTATAACAATAAATACTGATAGTATTTACCAATTAATTTTGATTGAATATTCAATTCGTGTTACCAAAGATTTCAATTATCGGGCAAACACGGTGTCACAGAAGCATGTAGATCTTCTTGACTAGGGGTTAAGGAACTTAACATACACATTTCACTTAAGTTTTACAAACAATAATAATTACTAGCTTAAATTTTTAAGAACGTCACTGAATGATTGTCAAATTGTTGCGTACATAAGAGGCCAACTATGATTTTTAATGTCTCAATCTGTAACAGAAAAATATAAAATGTCCAAATATTTTCCTTGAAGAATTATTATTTGTTTTATTAATTACTTATTATTGTACTTAGAAGTTGGTTAAAAGATTTTTAAATGTTATTACTATGCAATGTTATGTTTTTTTTCTTTTAAATCAGCAATAAGAGGAGAGAATGTGCTCTATCTCAAATTGCAGCTTTACTTTTGTATTAATAACACAGGAAGGTTATTTCACTTTTAAATGAATGTAACTTAATTGACCAAATGAGAAACTAATTGTTTAATTCCTCTGTTATACTCTTCTTCAAAGGAATATGTAATTAAAATTCATAGATTGTATAACTTCAAGCGACCTAGAACGAGCGTTTCTCAAGCTAGTAAAGGTCGAAGTCAGTCGTTTTAAAGGGTATGGGTATTCAGCAATTCCAATGATTTAGCCAATAAATTAGTCATCTTAATAACATGTTACAAAAATACATCTTGTATTTTTAGAAGTCATTTAAATAATTTTAGTATGAAAGATGTTACCGATTGTTTTAAAATTTAATAAAAATTATAATTATTTAATAAAAACTAACAGTTCTAAAGTTATTTGATAGTCAAATATAAAGAAAGCAATTCTTACTTAAATTCATAAAATTCGTTTACTAGTTCAAACCTTAAATTATAAACAACAAACAAACTTTCGCATTTTTAAAGTCTAGGATGGATGGCTTGGGCTCTATCGGTGTCAAAGAAAGCTCATTCCTAAGCTTTTTGATACTGTAGGAGCTTCTATGGAAAAATGTTTTGTGACAAGTGTTAAATTGAGTGGCGCACCTACCTTTTTCATAATAGCAGGACTTAGCTTTCCATTATATAAAATTCTAAAATTCCTAGCTAGAAAAGTATCTCTATAGTATAGAGTCTATACTGATATAATAGAAATAAAATATCTATATTTTCGTTTGTATGAGTAAACTTTTTAACTGTAATAAACTAGTAAACATTCTGCTTAAAGTCGGTCTAACAGAAAGGTAGATTCGGAAGAGTCATACATTGCATATGAACTTGAACAGTGGCTACTAAATACTAGTACTAAGTAATTAAGGCAAGATTATCCCTATACGAACAATGGGATCTTAGCAATGCTGTATAATGTGTATATAATAGGTATATTACTGAGTGGAATGCGGTATTTTGAAAGCGGTACGTGCAAGGTCATAGTGCAACAAGCTAACCAAATGTGACGTTATATCCGCTCAAACGAATAAAAAACACCTGATACTATAAACGGATTATTATAAATGCAACTTTCACTTTATTGCAACTTTTCGACTACAGTGTTTTATGAGGTGACCTGGCTATCGTTTCTCGGTTACAACTTTATATAAATAATAAATATCAAAGTTTAGAAACCACATGGAGGCAATGTAAGTCAAGCGAGTCCCTTGATTGGCTACACGAATTTTTAAAGAGATATCTGGCACATCATCATAAGACAACCGATAGGCCAACGTTATATATCAATAAAACCAGTGACTAATGTAGTATGTAAGTGTATACACATACACACTACATAGTATAAATATATAAAATGCAGTTAGTTTTTTTGATATGCACCGTAAGGGCTGTGATGAACCGTACTAATTTATAATTTTAGAAATATATGTATCTAAGTATATAATGTGATAGGTCTTTATGTCAGTACATCAAAATTCTATCAAGATATTTTTTGTGAACCTGGTTGCTTAACAATACAAGTCGCTGCAATCGATTCCCAATTCTGAAACTACGTACCTAGTAATCTCCCAGCAAGCCATGACCGCAGCATAAATTGCTTAACTGAACGATTGATCTATAGAGCAACCTAGTCTAAGCTAGTTTATATCGTATAGAGGTCATCCACGAACGGGGACAATAAAGGTCCGCGAATATCAATCTTCTTAATGTAGAAAGTAAGCATCGTGACGTGATGTCGATAACTTGTCACTCCAACACACAATAAACCAACTTCGCAATATCTATGTCACAAACATGATTATAGTGACGTACCAGAGGCCCGATGAAGGCAATATAGGGCCTCCAGCAAACAGGTGCGGGCCTACGAATACAGGGCCCTTGTTATTATAATAAGTATGACTACGTTTTTGATTTAAACAAACTTTCTGTTTCATAACTTAAAACTCGAACGGATTTTTAGTTTTCATCAAAGTACGGAGTGATTAAATAAGATGGATTATGAAAGTTATTAATGAAAGAATGTCATACGTTTGTCACTTCTTTTTAATTTAAATGTCTAAAAGTTGATAATTATTATAGTTCTATAATGTGTCACGTCTATTTATTCTTATAACTTATCTCAATCACATTTTGAATGCTGTATTTAATCGACCGTTTGGAGCCCATAGATTGTAATATATTGCTAAAATTCAAAATTAATACAAATCCGGCTCTGCATACCTATTAAAAGCTGCAAAAGGTTTGTCACGAATTCGCACCGCATGTGCGGAATCTTTAGACTTTTTATTCTATTTATTTTGTAAAAGGTTAAATTCCTCACAGTTCACCCAGAACATAATTTTTATCATTTCCTAAATGCTTATCGTATCCTGTCTGCTTCAATTAATTTGCAATTATGATGATTTGATCAATGTATAATTTATTAATATGAAAAAGAAAATTTTAATTATCCTACAAAAAACGATTTTTCTTAAACGGCTTTGAACTGATAAAGAGACTGAAATACCACCTCATGATATTGCTTATCGAACTATGGTTCAACTATAACTGGAGTAAATAGTGATTGTTTGTATACTCCGATCAGTTTCACACCGGTGCAAAAGTCCGACGTTGTAAGTACTTAGTTTTGCATATTAATATCAGAAAAGAAGGTGCAAAATTTCAAATATAACCTTGACAGAAAAATGTATTCATACTTATGAATTCCATACAAACCTTTCGAATTAAGTATTCCCTTATAGGCAAACATAAATATGCACACAAAAGAATCGTAAGAGTTTAAAAATGCAGATCTTGGGAGTTGTGATAGTTATCGCAACAGTCCAAGAGTGTAAGTAAACATGTAAATAAAGTAAAGTTATTTTAGCGCCACGTCGCACAGCAACCAAAGCGAAAAAGGGAACTTATGACCTCGATTTTTAAGTATAATTTTGCATTGTAAGATAATCGCAATACTGTTGTACTATCAGCAACATCTCAGGCTTTTAACATTTCTGGGAGTTTGAAACAAGCGCCATTTTTCAATATGACGCGTGCATCGTTGACTAGATTTAAATTTAGGAAAAGCACATAATTTATCTACAATATCATTAATTTTGAAAACTCTTGGAACCCCCTTTTACCAAATTACTTAAAATTTATTTTAAGTATTGGCAGATATAGATTGTATATTATTATTATTCACAGGAAAATTACAATAACGAATAGTAAAGAATTTTATAGGTAACTAGCAAACCCGGCGAACTCCGTTTCGCCACCAGATTTCCCGCTTTTCTGTTGAAATTTTTCCTGAATTTTCTTTGCTATAAACCTCACGGAGCCCGAGACCTTTCCAACGAATGCAAAACCGTGGAAATCGGTTCATGCGTTCTGGAGTTATAGCGTCAGGAAGGAAAACCCGACTTATTTTTATATAGTAGATTTTGTTAACACAGTCCAAATTGCAGTAGATTCAATATATTTTGTATGCGGCTTGTGAACCGATTTTGCTGATAGTACAGTTTATTTTAAAATAGATAACACGTTTCTCGAATTGAAATCACATTCGCATTAATTATTTATACAAGCGCTATCGCTTTCGGTCTTATTGGCGATTTAAATGTTGAATACGTTGAATGTGCAATCTGTATAATGATTTCTAGTTTTCTGTCGCCTACGGCAATAAATTTATTCACTATTTACCTAAATGAAAGCCATCCATTTATTATGAGAAGAATTAATCAAAAATAATTATTCATAGATTTGTTTATTTCTTTATACATTACAGCTTTATAAGTCAGTCAAAAGATATCAATAGCAAACTATTATTGACTAAAATTTCTACCTAAGTCCTATTACACAGTTTTGAGGTTCTGATCTTATTTCGCACTTCCGCTGGGTTATTCACATTCATATTTTGACGTTTATATTTCAACCACGAGTAAAAAATCGATTTTTTTTAATGTCATGAGTTATGACATAGTGTTTATATCTACAATCAATGTGGCACTTAACATAAAAATATTAAAAGCTATCAATATTAGTTGTGGTGTATGTACTGTTTTGTCTTCTATTCTCAAGGATTGAAACAATACTCATTTTCAAATCTGGTTTGATGAATTTAATATTGAAAACTTAGATGCAAAACTCAAAAGTTGTCCTTCTCGAACCTAATGTGTTCTCGAATCATTGTTGCCCACGTCAATTACTAAAGTGTCATAAGTTTAACGAAGTTTATGAAATGGGTAGAAGTAAAAACAGGAAAATGTAATAAGATTGAAAAATTGTTTCGTTGTACCAATACCCGTCGACTTGTATTACATCGTGCGTAACGTGACTGTTAGCTTCCGGCAAGTGTAAAAAATCATCAAATAATTAGATTTCTACATGGTTTCGACTGAACTAATGATAATTTCAATTTTCCGCGGTGATAATGCAACATTTATTTATCCGAGCAACTCAGATATTAAACAATAAGCCCGAATTCATAATATTTATTTAATAAAGAAATATATTATTTAAGAAATATGAATTGTTATCAGTCGGTTTTAAATTTTATTTCGTTCCTTACAAAAACATGAGCGTAGAATATCAAGAAAGTGTTTCTAAAGGCTGGTTGTAAAGGCACAGAATTGTATGTACTGTCCACCCCATGCTAGGAGTTACTGAACTTCACCAGAAGTCAGATTCACCAGAATTCAGATGAAGGCACCTTGTATTCTTTTACTGGCCCAGTTAGGGACCTTCGAAATAACTTTCAAATTTACTGGAATATGATCGGAAGCTATAAAAAACCAATTAACCCACAATTTGAATTTCAAGCGCCTTAAGAAACATTATTATGAAATATATTAATGATACAATAATTGGTCTTTACCGATATAAATAACAAAGTAATTGTGTAATCATCCAAATAACTGTAGGAAAACATTTTATGTTTAAATATTTTTTAAATCCTAATTGCCTAGTTAATTTACAAAGAGCGCATGTCTAATATGCTTATATATTTTAAACGTACTGAATATAAAAAACTGTCTCTGTGGTTAAGTGGTTTAAACGACTGAGTGACATCGAAGGTCCTGGTTTCGAATGCCAGGGCAATAATTGATGATTCAGTTGGCTTTGCATATATCTTGCCCATAATGATTCAGCTTCACATATACAGAACCACATGTGGGATAACGGCATTCACTACAATATAAAAAGTAAAACCATTAAACAGTGATGGATAAATAAAATGAAGACACTATATTAGCAGCTATAACGATATTTTTTAGATTTATCTACGAATATTACACTAATGTATGAAGAACATATTTCGGACATTTCAACACGAACATGAATGTACATCGTAGCAGTATTTAGATTTATAAATTCACAAAATATCACATTGGAAAACCCGTTGTAAAATCCGGTCAACAATTTTGCATGTTATTTAAAATTTAGTCACTTCTAAAACTGTGAACATAAACCTTTCTTTGTGCATAAAAATATAATGAAATAAGAACAATACATTTCTACAATAGTCTATAATTGCTGTATGTATGCGAGTGTATGTGTTGTATTATTCAATGTTTTGTTTTAACATTGACTAATACTTTCAATTTTATGGTTGTAAGTTTCACACTTCTTGCACATTCCATAAATTATTTTAACTTTTCCTTACCAGGGTCGCTTGAAAGATGGACGCTTTTCATAGTTTATGTTTTTTTGCTGCTTAATAATATAAATAAAATAATAAAACAGAAGGCCTCTCTATATATTTATATTTCAACAATGAAATGTATTATTATTTATTACAATGTTTATAACAATACCATGAATCTTGTATTATATAAAATTTTAAATAACTATGTACTAAACAAGTTGAAAGGACAGTAAATTGTCTACTAGAAGAGATACATACGGGCCATTGACGTTTAAACATATTTGCATGTCTCTCCATACTACGTGGCGTGGTTGCTATTGGTTACATATTCGGTAGTGAGGTAACCAAAGATGCGTTGTGAGAGACGCACTTAAATGCCATCGCCTCAATCGCCATTCCCACGCTACTATTGTACGCAGACTATGTCTAGTTCAATAATTAAACACATCGTGCGTGTAATGCCACAGTTAAAGTTAATAGCTAGATTGATGTACAGAATTTTCTCAAAATTATTTAAACAGTTGTTGTATAAACTTAGTTCTCTTTTTTGAGAAATTTTTTATTTTTACAACGTTTTGCTTTCCGGATTCTTGTAATATTTCCGGATGAGATAAACAGCTTGAATACGCTATAGGCACCTGGCCTGTGGCTGTTTTTATGATAGTGTGACGAAAAATGGTTTGGTAATTGGTATTTTAAATACGTTGTTAGCCGCATTTAAATAAAAGGTAGGGCACATTCCACTAATAAATGGTGTACGCAAAAAATAAAAACCATTTTGACAATATCCGGCATTACGTTTAATTACTGTGTCTTAATTTAACTCATACATCATTAATAGTTCAGTTTAATCGTAAATTTTATTATTTTTGAGTGATTACAATGGTATTCACTCAAAAATAATATAATCAATATATTAATATATAATATAATCACTAGAAACATTATACATAATATGTAATATATAATAACGACATAATTAAAGCATATTGCATGTTGAAGAAGTAAAGATGGCTTATCTATAATGAAAAAGGTGCAGAAACATGCATTCCTCACAGTGGTGGCGGAACTTTGTGTTCAAGAACTCTGGTCTGAGAAACCAAAAAACTGATTTAAGTAAATAATTGTAAACGGGTGTGAATTTTTACATATAGTTCTGCTATCGACGGTAGGTAGGTACATCTATTGTTCGAATGCGGAACCGAATAGAATTCATACTTTCGTCAAGGCTTCAAACAATGATCATAATTTCGAAATTCAACTCGTTCGACTAATGGATATAATTAGTAATTGTATAGCTAAGCCCGCAACTGTGTTCGCCTATAAAAAATTTCCGCCTTATTTTGAAATTTGAAACATGAGTGCTGTCAAATTTTAATTCCAATACTGGATTTTAGATACATAGAGTCGTAGTTTTTTAATCATTTTTTTGTTTCGTATCTTTTTAATTTTATAAACTTTTCATTTACTTGATAATCTTCTAATATATAAAAATCTCATGTCATGGTAAATGTGTTGGTATACTCCTCTTAAACAGTTCAACAGGCAGGTATAAGAATAAGTCGTATATTTGTTCACCCTCCTATCCCCACCCAAAAATTTTTATTCGCGAGAGCGTGTAAAACCACTGATTACATCTAAAAAACTAATACCTTTTAACTAAACTTAGTTTGCTATAAGTTCATAGGTGGCGCTTTCGAATTAATTCCTGTCATTCCCTTTCTGAGATTTTAATCAAAACATTGCTTTTTTATCAACCATAGTTTTGGAGAAGTATTCTTTTAACGTAATATAATGGGTATGATACAATATTTATGTAAAAAAATATGACAGCACCATAGAAATCTAAATAATATTTATTATTAGACAGCACCCTACACGGTTACATAACATAATATGCTAATGACTTCATTTTTGATCGCTTCTTAAGTAAATACTTGTTATAACGTCTGCCAGTGGCTCTCCCTTCTAATTCGATTCAGTCGTTTTGCAGATTAGCGGTAACAAACAGTCACACTGTCAGATAGACAAATAATTTAATAATCACTTTTATTTGATATTATTTTTATTATAGATAGAATAAAACTTTATATGCATTTAGTAAAACCTATTATTTAGATATTACAGATAGACACTTCATTATATTTCTATGTATAGATGTGAAGATATTTATTATTACGTTGGTGGTCTACCGACCTTGCTATAACAAGGTAATTTAATTTGGATTGCGCTAGATACTTAAAAATACATTTACAATACGTGTAGATTTATCGAATTGAGATCGTAGATTCTATGTTATTTGCAGTTAAGTGGCAATTTGAAAGTGCCAATTGCGAAAGCATCACTATGAATAATGAGAGCCATTTTGGACTGAACTTAATGCATTCAAAAAGTAACAAATATGCATTTTTAACAAGGACGCCCGCGGTAGCCTGCGTTTTTTATCATTGTTAAGATATTACAAGGCCTACAGGCTGCAGACACAAGTGCGTTCTAACGTAACTTAAGACACGTGTACGAAGTCGCAGTCGGGTTTTTGTTCAATGATAATATAGTGTTAAAATTTTAACAAAAAAAAGACTTCAAATTGTGACTCTAAAACTACTGACCTGAACTGAAGATTTTGATGAAATTTAAGAGAGACCACACGGGAACACCGGCTTTCAAACAAAAACAGAATCATCATTAAATAATTTAATTTAATTAGGACACGTGTTTGAATTTTTTTCTTAGAAATATAGGGTCCATAAGATTTTATTATTATTAAATATAGCGGGACTTATCGCGCAAAGAAACATTATTTATTTACCTCGACGTTTCGACCGTGTTGCAACGGCCGTGGTCACGAGAAGATCCGTAGTGGGTCCATAAGATATTTCTTAAATAAGAAATGTTAGTTTTTATAAAAATCTTTATTTTTTTATCTATTTTATGTCAGACAGTAAGAAATAATTACTGAGCTGGTTATTATTTTGTTAAGGTCATAGCGTGCAGTGTGCGACCCCGCTGAATGCCTTGAAACGCAAACTTTTTGCCCCCTGCGGACAATTGTCAATATTCAGTACGCTTTCACATTTCGTTATTAATTATAAACCATTGACAGGCACTTTTTAAATGCTCCACTTTCAACTGTCACACTCAATTTTTATTGCTTTCTATATGTGGGTAACTTTTTGCAGCTAACTAACGACAATATGGACTAATTAAATTTAAAATTAGGAATCCGTAATTATGTAATTGGCAATGCAAGCCAAAAAACTGCAATTACACGAAATTTTTTCGAGTAGGTTTCGAATAATTCTCGAGAGTTTTCGAAGTCTTTTGGGATTGGTATAATAAACATATAATCTTTTAGTTACTTGAATTTAGTTTACTATTATACTTTGCTCTTTAACAAAATCAAAATACTTAATTATTTTTATTTTCTTAAAATTTAATCAATCTCATTCATGATTTTATGTTTTAATTATATCTCATTTTACATTATTTTTATACGCTTTGGTAAATATAAAAGTTTGTACTTCTGAAATTGTTTATACAAATATAGAATTAATTTTTACACTCTTAGAACGAGTTTATTAAACTCTCAAATTCCCATAGAAATCGTACAACGGCTTTAACATTCCTATGACACATACGCTGTTCTAAGATGTCGCGAGGTGCTAATGAATGAGCCTCTGATTTCGAATATTTTCGTAATTTTTTCAAGTTTTTTAACCATATCCGTAAAGTGTCCTATTTTACCAAAACGAACCATTTTTTCTACATAGTTCTATGTATTATAACGTCAAACACCTTGCAAATTTTCTTCTACAAGTTCAACTACCTCCTAGCTGCTGCCCGGAATTTTGCGTAAAACATATATTTTACTTCATAAAAAGTAATATGATATAGACACTGGTTCATTTATATTATCGTGAAACTTATACTTATTTATCATTACTATAATATTATATTCAAAACTACAAAATACTCACATAATTAAAAAATCATCATTCAGTACCCGCTCAATTTCTACAGGTTTAAAAGCACAACAGTCAATGATTTTCAATAAACACGAAGCAAGAATTATTTCATTAATTTCACTCAATGAAATGTCATATCGTAAACTAGTAATACATTTATAATAAAGTAGTTTCTAATACTTTTCAAATGAACTAAAGCTATGAGAATCTGCATTAATCATCAATTTGTTTCTTAACATTCTGTGTCGAAAAGTCAACTCAATATAACCTATTACATAGACGTAAGACGAAGACCTTTTATGTAAATATAAAAGTAAGGTTAGATCAATGATTTACAAGAATGTATAATTATATTAGCTATTTTATGATATCTGATTTTATAATGGCTAATGCTTCATCATTACGCACTAAAGATATGTGATTAAATTGAATTTTATCCATGTGGTAATGGATTTACTTTGTTCGGTTTATGGGTGTGTACGTTTCTATGTGTACTTTTGTGTGTGTACCTGTGTCGGTTTTAGGTAAATAATTTTGACATGTATAGAAAATTTTGATTAAGCATATTGTTTCAGAACATGGCTACTGCTCCGTAGTAGTTTAATTCTGAGAAGAAAACCGCCATTATGAGGGGCTCAGCACGTAGTACCATTTAGCAGACGTGCGCTGCACTTTGCTACTAAGTGAGGTAAGTAAGTTTTTTATACAGTTCTATCTGATAAAAGTACAATTATTATTATTAACACGTCGAATTGATTACCTTCTTTTATCGTTTTTATGAAGATTGGTTTAAAATTTAAATACGGTCTCTCTATTTTTACTATTATAGGAGACTCCTATGTTATACATATCTGTTTTTATCTATACCCCGATTTTTTGAAATTGTTCCAATATGGTACGGAGTTAGACTGATTCGGTAGTTTATAAGAATATAACCACTGCAAACAGCACACTTGTGACCCTGGCCATTATAATTTTATCGCTAGTGTATTGTGCAGAATGTTTATTTTTCAATACTTAATAATTTTTGATAGAATGTGGAAACATCTAAACAAACAGTTGAGATGGATTGCTTAAAAATGACGCATAGGTGGACGAAGATTGCTTAAGATCTTGCATAGACAGTAATGAAGCGTACTCAGACTTCTGTCGTAAATAGGACTTGCCCGCCATAACCTAACCTAACTTTGCGATAGTGAATTTATTTGTTTATACTTTGTAATACCTTTACGGATAATCTGCAAAAACGATTCTCAATGTTTTCAATTCAATTGTACGATTGTTGTACGTGATTTAGAAAATCCCGTTTTATTTGACAATTTTTATTATTGGCACCATTATGATCGATGCACTTGTATTGGAAGAAAACACTGAAAATATAACAGACATAAAATAAAAGAAACAACTTTTGTAAATAAGAAAGAACAAAGCATAAACCGCCGCTGTTGCTAATAGTTCACGCGTCTGCGTGTTGCGCCAGAGGTCCTTGGTTCGAATCCCTTGGAAACAATTAAATGTTTTGTAATTTAAAGAGTTGGAAATTTGTGAGACAATTGTGAAAGAGGTGGAAGATTGGTAATGAAACTGCGGTTTGGACATAGGCTCACCTTGCCTGTAATGAAAATGTTCATTGATGTTTCGGCAGTAACGTGTCTACCTCATTTCTCCTTACAGGTTACGGTTACACTTTACAAGCCTTCGCCTAAGGTGTAATTAAATCATACAGAAGAGACCAGCTTGTTCTTAATAATTCAAAGTATGAACAAAAACGCTCCCATTTACTTGAGTGAAACTAACACGGTTGTGTGCCAAGGCCAGCCTACAAATTGATATTACATCGAGAGTTACTCGACCTGTCTTTAGAAATTCACAGTTTGTCACGTTTTTAATGCGACTGCAACTATAATACAACTCGAAGCTAACTAATTAAATTTTACGCAACTTGGATAATAAGGAAACAAAAATTAAACAATGCAATGCCTAAGAACAATGAAACTGCCAATTTCATGCAATTGATTGGTCGTCGACGATACTGATCTAAAATTAACTCCTGGCATTGTATTTTGAGATAATAGGTCTATATTGGTCAGACATTCAAATAAAGTTGTTCGTTATCTCCGGAGGCGCCAGACCTGTTCACCTCTGTGACATATTTTATAATACCTACTATTTATTATAACCTACAATTACATTGTATCCGTTTTATTAAGAACTTATATAAGTAAAAATATTATTCAATATTCCTGGAACAATTTATAATGCCAGCCTTAATCCGATCTGATTTCATAAAATTTGGTTTTTAACTTACTGGTTTTGACTTGGTTTTTAAGTTATAAAATAATAATAAGCAAAAAATATTTTTTATCCTTATTACATAAATTAATTAATTAAGACTGTAGAGTGTAGACTATAGATCGAGCTTAATTCTCTCGTGTCTTGAAGAGCGTGATTCCATATAAAATGTATGGAAAAAATATGTATAATTAATCGGTCCAGTCCTGAACCTTGATTCTCATATTAAAATTTCAGTAACACCGCAACGTATACTCGAGTTATATATGTTGTGAACAACCTGATTTTGGTTTTGTATATACATAATAATTATCTATTATTGCGCATTAGAAGAAAAGCATTTTTCATTACAAAACCGCCTACTTGGTCTAGTGGTAAGTGATCATCAACTTGCTCCTAAACAAAAATCAATCAGTAAATTGCGTCTACCCCATACCCCATTAGAGGACACGGAACTTCACGTTATGCCTCATTACAACCATTTAAATTTTAATTGTTCGGATCTCAGAACACTGTTAAACGGTTAAACTTAAATTTCTTCAATATTTATAGTGTTCCACTTTACATTTTCTTTAGTATTGCAATATTTTGCAATAAGATCGATACCCATCAATCATTGCGCGGGCGCACCGTGTAACGAATGTTTACTAATGACACTGTAATGATGATATTCAAATTGTTCCCTACATAAACTAAAATACTGCTACAGGTTATGTATAAAGTAGACGATTCTTTCCCGATCTTAAATATATTTAAAAATAAATATGTCATTATGAATTTGTTAAAGTTTCTAGTAATGACCTATTAGAATGATCGAGGGCATGTTTTTCTATTCAAATGATATTCCGTATCGTAATCCTATAATAATTATCTTTCATTTTCTACCTTCACTCTTTATTTTTAGTTGAAAGCTGTTATTGTATGTTATAATTGTACAAAAGAAAGATACATGCAACTTGCAAGCTTTTTTTCTAGAAAGTGATGTCACTAATTATGTACATACCTACTAGATTGTTCAGTATTTACAAGGGGAATCATTTATTGACTTATAGGAAACTAAAATTAATTAATTTTGAATGAGCAGTGACCAAGATGTAGTTTGAACTGTGTGAAGTGTAAATATTTTATTAAAGGTCTTTGATGCGCGAGAGACGGTGGTAATATAGGAAATGTCAAGGCCGATTTAACCAACATTAACTGTTGAAAGCTATACTATTATACACATAGTCATGTTTTTTATTTTCATATTATAATAAAAACTTCTTTGTTAGGTTAAGTAATTGATTTAACTATTGGACAATTCGTTCTCATAACATTTGTCATGACTTTAAATAATATAACCTTTAGGTAACTTTTGCAAATAGCTTTTAATTTATTATTAACAAGATAATAAAATTCGCAAATTGCACATGAGATAAGTCACGTAGAACCACTAACACTATGTTTATAATAGGTATAAAGGATAATAAACGCGAACGAGAAATAAACTGTAGGTACATATTATATTATGCCTAATTTAGAGTAACATTTCGATGATCGAAATATCTATAATATAATCTTATTAATTCTATTGAGATAGCAAAAATGGAATCGAATTACAATGCAGACACTTGTTTCAAGTGAATACAAATTTTGATACAGATTTACGTAATAGAAAAAGCGGTTAGAATGCGTTCTTGCGCAACGCGGCCGCGTGACGGCGCGGCCGGTGGTGGTGCTATGCAACTACAGATCCAGTAATATGACGTCATAACAACAAAACATTATCTTGTCGGAAAACATGATGCTGCTAAAGATAGTTGGTATCTCATGGGAATGAAATACTTACTGTAATCTGTAAGTATCTGAATGTATATACAATGTGTTATTTTAACTGCCAAAGAATTAAAGGAACGCAAATTAACGCAAGCAACGCAAAGGTACACCGAATTGTGTTTGATACATATCCGCCTTCTACTGAGTTATGTTTTTTTTTATGATAGGAGGCAAACGGGCAGGAGGCTCCGCAGCCGCGCAGGCTGGGAGCAGTCCGCTGCCCATGGGCACCCTCAACGCCTGTTAGGCCACGGGTACGTTGCCGACCCTTGCCTAAGTTGTTATGGTTTGGTAATACCTTAGTAAACAGCTGGTTCCACGGCGCGGTGGTGCGCGGCAAAAAATATCTTAGAAAACGCTCAGTTGTGGAGGGACGATCATCGAGGTGATACGGATGAAATTTCGTATCCGTGTCGTTTCGTTTCTCACGTTCGAAGATGAAACTCACCTGCTGCTATTAACCCAAACTTCTCTGAACATTCCCCATAATACAATTAATGATTGGCTACCCATACATGAAAATTCATTCAAGGAAATACTTCTGAAAACGTAACATTTTAAACTTTCTGAACGCCTCCTCATACCATTAACACAATTCCTTATTAAAAGAGGTAGGTACAGTTTCTCTCCACTTTTATTCAAGTTATATCACAGAATATACCGACATAATTAACATAAATCAGGAAAATCAAATAAAAATTGCAATTATTATTTATATCTTCTCCTGACTAAGACCTGTGACCGCGCACTATGTAAAACTTACTATGTTAACAATCATTTATAAGGGATATCCTTGAATATTTAGAGATGGAAAGAAGTGCCTAATATTAACGTTTTAACTTTTACATCCTAGTTCGGTGTTATATGTTCCATCTAGACAAATAAATGCGTCTTAATACGAATACGCAAGATACACACTCGCCTACAAATTCAAGTTCAATAAGTGTCCCATGCTTACTTGTAAGTGTGTGTGTGCAAAAGTGTGTGCAAAATTAAAGTTTTATTTTCAATGCGACAGTGAGGCGTTTATGACGACCATCAGCGCGCGACTATGAGAGCAACTGTGCTAAAATATATGAATTACTGTTTGGTAGTGCCATATTTTGAGCGTTGATGATATATCTTGGGTATTCTATATGAATGGTCTTAATTTATAAACAATTAATCAACATCGTCTGCGAATAATTCTAACATTATTTTACAGAACGGGAGGATTTCCATACAATTATCGTTTTAATACGTAGTACCGTCCTTTATAAGTAGTTCCATTTCGGACAAGTAACATCGACCACAAGTATATTAGTTGACAACTGATATTCGAGAAAAGCAGAGATCGACTTATCAAGTCTACTGTTTTCTCCATTGTTGCCTCTGCTATATAACTAGCTCCCAGCATCTGCCCCTGTATTTATTATAAATTATTTTATTCAGTAACTTGTGCTGAGAAATGAAAAGTTGAAAACAATTGAAGAATTGTGAATTGAAGAGATATTGAATATAATATTATTTAAAAATTAAATTCTATTGTATTCTATTAAATATAATTATTAATTATTACCTATTTTCAATAGATTTTTTTATAACGAAAATTTATTTCGTATACGAGTAAATAAAACATGTTGTCGATAGATAGTAGGTAACTAATTGAGGGAGAGGAGTCTATACAACGCAAAAGAAGGAAGTTCATGATATTTGTCCTTTATCTGTTTTTAGGTTTGTAGACGCGTGACTCAAAATTGTTGTCTAATAAATCCTACTTTAAAAATGATACTTTACTTGTTAAATTAACTTTACTTGCCGAACGAGGTGTCATAAGTGGCAAGGAGGTGTGTAGTTGAATTTCTACAGACTTGCCTGAAGAAATTCAACCAAAAACCAACAAAAATTGGATTGCCTGGAAGAGATCGCTGACTAGCTATAAGGCCGCCTGTTGCACTCCATTGCAACTAAATTTTACTTTAATCGCTACACCTCTGAGGAGCTTTGGCGGTGCAAAACCGGGCGGTACGCGAGTAAATATAACGAATGCATTAAACATGAACTAATAACAGGTAATACAATCTAAATCATAAAAAACTTATCGGAAGATAACATATCACAAACAAAATGATTACTACGACATACGGCCAAGAAACTAAAGGTCATGGGAAAGATGCGGCAAAATCTATGAATATACCTTTGAATGACAATATACATTTTTATTACAACATTATCATGAAGATAATTACTACCTCTAAAGGTCAATACACGGTTTAACGTAAATATGCACGCATTTAAACATCAGGATTTGATTGCGTGACGAAATTATTTATTCATTAGTTCAGCTCGAGTTTGTTCACGGTGTTATGTTTGCGCTTCTTAATAATTAATGTTAATTTCAAAGCAGTTTTGTTTTATTTTATTTAAGTTTCAGTTTAAATATAAATTCAAATAAATCATCTGTTTATTTATCAGGAAAGCCACTGCCAACTAATTAACAGATAAACGTTCACACGTTTCGAATAGAAATAAAACAAATTAGAATCAGAGAGAGTACACATTAATATCTCTATAAAAATTGTTAATATAAATTTTACCTTTCATTGTGATTAAGAGGAAACCCGGAAGTCGCCTCGTTTTTCACCGTAGCAAATCGATCCAACACGGTTATGAGAGTATTTTGGATAGGTACGCAACATTTACGTTGGTAAAGGTATGAAAAGACTGTTGACAAAGTTGATGATGTCATAGATGTAGGCCTGAAAGCGTGATAATTGTCTTGGAAAATAATTAATTATCTTTTAAAGTTCTTTAAAACTGATTGTTTTCGATACAAAATTTTAATTTAATGCTGATTGAATAGTGATGGAGCCAAGTAATATAATATAAATAAAGAAGTCGCCGGATTTATGTAAGTCACTCGTCTTGTTAGATATCTAAGAAAGGTCATACATTGTTGTACATCGCGGTAAAATGATCTTCTGCCTATATTATATAATAGCATTATGAAGCAATCAGAAATAGGAGCTAAATGCCAACGGCTGTATATTTCGTAAAATGAAGCAATATGAAAAAGATATATTTTTTTTAATTATTAATTTATACCTCAATACTAAAATGTGTCATTAATCAAAATTAGTTTCGTTTTTTTGATTCATCAACATCGCCGGAGAACAAACATCTAATCATCCATCAATATGTGTAATATATAATATTATTTACTAGCGACCCACCTCGGCTTCGCACGGGTATAAAATATATATATAGCCTATGTCACTCACTGAAAAAATGATTAAAATCGATCCTGTAGTTTTGATTTATTCATTACTGCCCGTGGCCCGCCCGTTAACCGTCGCCCCGGCCGGCAGGTACCGCCACAAACGCTACGTCCAGCAATTTTTAAATCTGTAATATATCCAAAAATATTCATTTAAATCATATGCTGTACAGGGCCATATAGATCTATATTAAATCAACAATGTATTTAAGGTATTTAATTGGATAAGGATTAATGCTGTATTAGTTAAAATCGCTTCGAAAATTAACCATTATTTGTCGTAAAAAGTAAATGACAAAAAATGTTATTGTGGGATATCCATAAGAGATAGACATATAGTCATACATAGCATCCCTGAGTTTTCTGTAGACCTTTTTAATGTGTACAATACTTAGTGCATTTTGATAAATCTAAATCTCGTAGGGTTAAGCCTGCGTTTGCAATGTAAGCGGAAAAAATGTAATTATTTATGACATGACATTAGAAATCTCAAAAATAACAGTATTTCTTCAGTATTTAATGGATGTTATTATACATATAAACCTTTCTCTTCAATCAGTCTATCTATTTAAAAAAACCGCATCAAAATCCGTTGCGTAGTTTTAAAGATGTAAGCATACATAGGGACATAAGGACATATGGACAGAAAGCGACTTTGTTTTATACTACAAATTCAACAACTTAAAACCTTAAATTATGACCTTTGACTTCGAATTTGTAGCACACATAGGATCGATGGGGATTTTTGAAACTTTATTTGTAATAATAAACCCCAGCTCTCCACCAAAATTTTGCTTTCCCGGAATTTTCAAATGTCTATCTTGACCAGAGTAAATTCCTGAAATCTCAAGTATGCGACATACGTAATAGTTAGCAAAAAATTCAATGAACGTGAATGAACAGAAACGATGAGGAATTCTTGGAGGCGGCAGACAGGAGGCATTTAGTCGCACTTTACAATTAATATACACACGCTTACGCACTCGTCGTCGCCCACGTCAATAACAATTAACTTCCTGCTTATCACAGCCACTCAAAATGTGCGAGTCCCACGACACTATCGGAAATGTGAGTTCCGTTGAAAAATTCCTTTCCTTTATTTTTGTTTCATATTAAGGACAACGGATTGCATCAGAGAAATATTTTAATAGTAGCTATTTTTAAATACATGTATTGCTACTTTTCTTGAATTTGTGACACACTATATATCTTAATTATTATCAGACAGAGAAGTTGTCAGTAAGTATAAACCTCAGGTATAAACGCGAAATCTACTTTGGAGAGGTATTTGTTATTCTTTTTGGCAACCTGTCAACGGATTCTAAACCTATTTAATATCACGTAACGTATACTTATTTTCGAACATCAAAATAAGTGGTTATATACCAGTGGCTTATTATAAATATTTATGGTTATATTGCATATAGTTATGCATATTATCCTGTTACCGGTGACTCCTAAACATGTGACTCATTGTCAATTACATTCATTCCAATGCAATATTAGTTATTGTAAGCATCTGCTATTGCACTCGTCACAATACCCACACATTGGCTTTTGGTTCTTGATCATTCGACGTAGGTATTCAGTGTATTTCAGATAAAGTACTAAGTATTATACAATACAGTAATTTTTATAGGTATATACTTATATTTAAATAAATATTTTTGTTAGGAAAGGAAACGGAATTAAATCTATATTTAAATATAATTTTGGTTTAGAGATTACAGTCTTTTCATTCGGGTGATTTCCCTGAAAAATAAAATTGTGAGATACGCAAAATAGCGGCACTTTCTTCTGGCGGTGTTTTCATCGCTTCTACGGTGTTTTCAGGCTAATCACTTAAGTGGCCAAAAGGTTCACGCGTGTTTTCATGATGCGTCGAAGATACTGGCATCGAATTTCAGGGCAACAAATAAATGTTTCCGTTGGGTAGTTAAAGAAGGCTGATGAATCATCTGTAAAGAGAGTGATCTCAATTTTTACGACCTTTTCTAACCTACAATTTTAAGGTGATGTTACAAGTACATTTAAAATATATATTCTAGGCCAGTTTCGTTCTTCTTATTTCAAAAAATAATTCTTCTACTCTTCTACGAATATACTTAGCTCAAAAAATACAACACGTTTTAAAGGTTTATCATCTTGCTTTCTATTTCTTTCCGAATATAGACAGATTGTTGTAGCAATGTTGTAACAAGATGGGTTACTAAAATTCTTACAACCATAAAATAAATAACAATGCTTGGCGTAGGCGACTGCGACATAAATGATAAGCACAATCGCAACGTGAATCAGTTTGTATACTTGAGAACACCAAATTCATAGACTTTTTAACGGTGCGTTTAGCATTCAATGCCTGTTGAGTTTAAACAAACCTTCTACATGCAGTGTTATTTTTTAAATTTGATTTACTGTCATATAATTCGAAATACAAACTATAATATTATTACATACATACCACCTTTTCACGCTTAAATTGTCCTATGTTAGGACTTTCTCTTGGAGAAGGACACCAAATAAGACAATATAAGTCCCTTATAACCCTAAAATAAATACGCTACTGAATGGATATACAAGCTAAGCTTAAGTGAAAGAAGTTAAGTATTCTGTGAACATAGATCATACACCTAATACAGCATTTAACTAAACCGCCAACTATACTAAATCTTAACCACAATAGGTCACAATTATTAACGTAATTGTCCTCAACGTGGGTCGTGGTCGTCTTACGTGCTTCGCTGGAAATTGTAACAAATGTTCACTCACAAGATATTTTTTATCACATCTTTACAAAAAGAACTAGTTGATTCCCTATAAATAAGGATATAGCTTTTTAATCCCTAGGGAGTAAGTGACCGATAACGAAAATTTTATGAAGAAGTTTCTAGCTGTCAAAAAATAATCCGCAGGCGTACCAAATTAAAAAAAAATATGTCAAAGTAATAACTCGCGAAATGTATTCTTTCTTTTATTGTTGTTTATTGAAATTCGGATTTAAGATAATACTTCAAAATTACGTCTGTATTCTTATATCGGAAGCTAACCGGGAAGTGGGAACTATGTATATTTAAGAGCATATAACAATTTCATATTTTAAAAAATTAATGAGGAGCAAAATCTTTTTCAGAAAATGTTTTTTATCTGTTAGCATCTAATTATTTTTGCGTCTTATTGTTCCAAGATGTTGGAGGCATGAGTTACTTTAGACGTGATAAAAAAATGGGAGGTCCACCTCGAGGGCGACATTATTTTAAAAACTTTACCTTAAAAATAGTGATTTGCTCCCTTGGCAACCAATCTACTATTCTATACTAAGGTACTTGTTAAAGATGATTCTTGAGAAAGCTTAGGCTAATAGACCTGGGAATTTTTTTGCCTTCGATTTTACGCAAGACTTCAAAAAAGATTTTTAAACTTTTTGCGATGGCCTAAATTTTCCGAGATATGGTCGTAGTTTCGTAAGATTTTGATTATGTAGCGCATCTAATTTGGTACGCGGAAGCTCGATATTCGATGAACAGGAAATAAAATTGTCCAGTTAATATAATAATTTTCATTGTTTACCTTAAGGTCATCTGCTTATTATAATCTAGATTAGTGAAATAATTATTTTAAATATACGTGATAGATACTATTATTACTATATTATAAAATTAAGTTTGATTGTTTGTTAATTTTAATACAGTTCCGTGCGCCTTTAGAAAATGTCTACTTCCGTTATAACCGTTAATCTAAACTCTAAATATTAAATCTGATCGGTCAAATTGCATTCTACATAAGGCATTAATACAAGTAGGTTGAGTTAATAGTTAATATAGGTACTTAATTTAAGTTAAACATGAAGGATGGAGGAGGAGTTAAGCATGAACATTCGAAAATTATTACAAGTACAAATTACAATGTTATGCGATTTTCATATTACCAATAAGTATCGTTATTATACAGTCATCTGACAGAACTGAATAGGATAAGTTGTTTATTCAAAATAATTCCGTAAGACATAAGTAGAAAATAAACTGGGCCAACGATTATTAACTGAGTTATTAAAGATGTTATGTGATGTTGACGGTTTGTATTTTGAAACGGAAGTCAAAGCATTATTTAATAAGAGCTTTGTAGGTCCTATATAATATTTTATGAAAATATATTTTTTATTATGCAAATCGGCTCATCCATTTGTGTGATATTATTATTTTTAAACATGTCGGGAGTTTCGTAATAAATAATTATGTAGTTAATAAATTGTAGCTGCAGATTCGAATCCTAATTAAACGTCACTTGACTCTCACACACTGACCGCTATTCTTGCTGACATAACGGATACCCATGCCCCGTTACTATGCACCAGTCGACTCTTGAATACAAGAAATGTATTGATATGCCTCACTCCTTGACATTTTATAGACATAATAGACATATTGTATATGTAACTGTTACGCAGTGTACAATATGTCTAATATTGTCTCTACATCTTTGAACACATGAGTGTTTCGTTGTATTTTAAGTAGGCTCGGATAATCTTATATTATAAAATTCTCGTGTCACACTTTTAGTTACCTTACTTCTCCGAAACGGCTTTACTGATTTTTTACGCATATTCAGTAGGTCTGAGAATCGGCTACTATCTATTTTTCATACCCCTAAGTGATAAGGGTAGCCAACCCCAAAAATTAATATGGCAAAACAACGTTCGCCGGGTCAGCTAGTAGAATTATACCTAAGTTTGATAAAGTATTTTTCGATTGCGTCTATGTTAAATATCTCTATGGGACTTGAAACATATGACAGCGCCCCAAGTGGTTTCACTCAACTTTAACATGGTCTCTATGAGATTGACAGACTGTCAATACTTAAAAATCTATGCCAAAATTTCGATAGTAAACTTGTGGTTGATGAGAGACTCGATCAACATGAAAATACAGAACTAATAAACTTTAACAGTAACCATATTACTCCTTGTCCCGCCATACAATTTTTTTATGTACTGTATATAGCGAACAACAGGGCAGGTCCCCTGATGGTAAGAGATTTGAAATATTGTGGTGAGCGTTCGGTACTCTCACTCACTCAGTATAACAAAGTACAAGTGCAATTTCACTGGTGTTCTGTGAGCCCTTGGTATCACTTTGGACGAGCCGGCCCAGTTAGTGCATCGGCATAAGCTTTAGCGTGGCTCTATCACGGAGAAAACGCGAAAGCAACCTTTTTATACTTTCACTGTTAAGCCGCTGTTAGATAAAATTTGGTATGGAGATAGATAAAGGTCCTAAAAAGAACACGTAATATTTTTATCCTGGAAGTCATGACAAATTTCTTTTTCTATTGCACAAGTACAGTACATGATTAACCCAATGTTCCATTAATTTTGGGTATTTGCAGTTTTTACACCTAAAAGGCTTTAATTTTAGTCTATTTCTATAACTATTTTTATTTCTAATTTTTAATTATTTTCTAGTATTTACTTTACTATATAAATATAAATAAATAAATAAATAAAATGCCAATATTAAATTTATAGTAATAAAGTTTGAAGTATAAATTTTAATATAATAACCATGAAGTGCTGCAGGCCTAAGCTGCCATTTCTTAATCCAGCAATAAATAGATATAATGTTAAATATTATTAGGAAACAAGTAAGTACGTATCTAGGCTCTTACCATAATAAGCGATTGTCAAAGTGCTCCAGTTTCTTGCCTGACCACTGGTACTTGATAATACCACACCTTGAAGCCTTCGACAATTCGTATTATACTAGCAAAACCTTCGACTACGAACACATTTGCCTTTTTTAACAAAAATAATTTTCTTCGCAATAAAAGCCCTATATACTCCCTAGCTCTAATCTATCTCTGTACCAATGTCCATCATAATCGGTTTAGGCTTCAAAGCGTAACATTATAATATTGGTAGGGACTATTTCGTTTATATATCTCTCTATCTTATACACCTATATCTTTTTCAAACGCCTTTCATATTTTTATGAACGTAACGTAACATTTTATTACCGGCTGACGACAACGAATTCGATGACTACGTTATAATATAAATTAAAATAATTTAATTAATAAATAATTTAATTTTTTTTTTTTAATCTAATATTTTATTTCAGATATCTACGTAAATATGTTTGTTACGCTTTCACTCTCAAAGTTTTGAATCAATTTAAATAAATTTGGGTAAATAAACATATATACGTGACCCGAGAACCTGAAATAGGTACGACAGATTATGTGGAATTTGAAATAGTTTAAAATTGTATACAAAATAACAAGTCAAATCTATTGATACAAAAAAAATTAGTATAACGTATTTTATGATTGATTGTACATGTTATATCAAATCATCGAACTTTAGAATTTTTGTCTGTCTGTATGTTTGTGTATTTTATGTATGTAGGGTACGGATGGATTTATTATTGTAATAACTGAATGGATTATGAGGTTATTTCGACATAGGTTACTATTTACCCCGGAAAACTCTCGTTAACTATGGTCGAAATTACAATCAATAATCATGTAATAATGACGTTAGCGAAGTCGCTGGCATCAATTGGTTGATCATTAAGCCCTGTCATTTGCAATAAAAAGTTCAAGGTGTATAAAATATGTATTCGAAACAAAATGACATCACTTCTTATTTATTTATTTTTAGTCCCCATGGCTCAAGACAATTACAACCTACTTCCTAAGCCATTAACTCCGTAAAAGTAGATCATTTTTCACATTGTAATATTTAATCGCTCTTACAAAATGAACATCGTACGGAACCCTCGAATAATTATTTCTGTATATTATGTTGAAATACTATTGTTGAATTGATGATGCGCCTGAGAATATTTCAAACAACTTATTGTTCTTAATGTTTTCTATCAAACAATGTAACTTATTATTAAGTTGAAAATATTGTCATTGTTAACCTGCCAATAATTATGGTATCTACCTACAGAAATAAAATATGGATTCTCATACAAAAAGATGTAAAGATTATTCTGAAAAATATCTCGATTTTGCCTGTTTGCACTGATAGCTCTGTGGTTGAAGCAATACTTCAAAGGTTCTAAGTATTAATTTCAGACCAACATTAAAAATTTGGTCAAGAATAGTATGTAGATGTCATAAATATACTAAATGGCATATGTTCTGATAATTGTTAACCAACGAGATTCAAATTTGTTTCACTGAGAGGAAGCTAGATTCTTGCAGAGTTCCATATTTCATAGTGTTAAATATTGTGAATATCACAAGTCGTGAATAAAACTAGTGTCTAAACTCTTTGAGTATTTAAAATTTATTAATTTATTTTAAATTGTTATGTGTGCCTTTTTGTGGAGATTTTTTTATTGTACCTACATAAAACACTATCGCCTTGCTAGTAACTGTAACCATAGTGTAATGTATGTATGATTGTGATGTATTTTTAATTAATCAATGGACTTCCAGATGCGGCGGCAGGGTCGGCTGTCAGTCGGCGGCGCGCTTTTAGTGCGTCCCGCCTCCGCTCTACAAGGTATTGCTTTTAATTCAATTTTTATTTGATTATTATTTAAACATATTATTTTATTAACAAGTCATCTTTATTATTCCAGTTTGGCTATGGTTGCTGCTCTTTGTATTTCAAAACGAATTCCGGATATCAAGGTCCATTCAACCCGGGGTATGTATAATATGTCCATAAAAAACCTATATAAATATTCTTCTTTGCGCAATTAAGTCAAATGACATATTGATTATCAATTAACTAGTTATTAATTACGTATTTTACATAATATTATCTATGTATGTATGTATCTAAATCAAAAGATCGAACATGATCTATTGATGCTAACGCATTAGGGCGTGTCCTGTAAAGTTACTGTTAAGATTGAATAAATAAATAAAATAAAATCTTTGTCACTGTCATGTTAAAAGACAAAAAGATTAAAAACAGATTGATATTAATGTTAATGCATATTTATTAAGGACAAAAAGAGCCGTCAGAGTGGCATTTTAATTAATTTTCTATCTTTCTTATTTAAACACTTCGACTAGATATTTGTTATGCTTTATAATCAAAATGAAATGTTACGTAAAAGCTAATTTATAATAAAAAATTGCTAATATAAAAATGTTAGGCGTTAGAAATTATGATAAACAATGACAATAGATTTAAAAAAAAGTTTTGTAGAACGTACAAATAATAATAAGTCAATGGTTGTTACAGTATTTGGACTTCGATAATCTCCCTGAAACAAATTTCACATGTACTGGCAAAGTTATTGGTGGATATTACGCAGACCTTGAAACATCTTGCCAAATGTTCCACGTGTGTACAGTGGGACAACAAGATGAACCTATGGATATCAAGTTCCTTTGCCTAAATGGTACCGTTTTTGATCAGGTAAATTACAACATTTATTTTTTGAAACCGTTTAAATCACTGAATCGATTTTAAGGAGGTTTGTGAACTTTAAGATCTTAAAAAGAGGCGAGCTTACTAATAAGACGATATTGAGAGTATGTAAACAAAACAGTTTTAATTGATTAAGTTTCTATATTTAACACAAATTTTACAATTATTTAATTATTACTCTAAGCCTGATAGATTTTGGCATGCATGAGTCTCTAGTACACTTAATACGCCTCATTTATTATTATCATATTTTGTTGCTTATCAGTGGATTTATGTTAACAAAATATGTTATGTGATCATAATTGTGTAATAATTGATTTTCAGGAGACACGTGTATGTGAAAGGGTTGATGAAGTAGACTGCACAAAGTCTGAAAAATTTTACAGTTTAAATTTAGAATTATATGGAAGTACAGCGCCACCTATTATAACACCTGAACCAAAACCCGTAGGGACCGAATCGAATAAACAATCCAAACCAAGTACGGAAACTGACTCGTACTCTATTGATTCATCGACTAACTCTGATAAAACGCAAAATCAAACGAGTGAAATAATAGATTCAACCGAAGATCCACTGGAAGTAAACAGGGATGGACTAAATCCACATATTCATAGACCACCGCAAACTACAACTGCAAAAGAAGAAGGTACTGATATTTAATATTTCTTGGAATTCTATATGTTAACTGTGTTAAAGCCGGCATTTAATCCCCATAATTATTTAGGTACAAACGGTATTAAAAAATTTAAATCATAAAAGTTAAAAGACTTTCATAAGTAAAAAAAATATATTTACCTTAAAAACATTTCGATCTAAAATCTTATATCATTACAGGCAAATACGGTTATTTTTTTAACTATTTATGTTTTAATTTTCAGAATACGAAGATGAGGAAGTAGATGAAGAGTATGACGATGATTATTCTCACCCTATTACAACAACTACCCGACGACCAATTACAACTACATCTGCTACAACGGTGCGTCCGCCACTTAGTACTACCTTAGCGTCAACAAGCCACTCACCGCTACAACATGTGATTTCATCCTCTCAAAAATTGTCATCAATATCACCTCCATCCTTTTCAACGGTAGTAACTACATTTAATCCATCGTCAACATTAGATCCATCACTGTTATCTCCACAGGAATTTATCTATCGACATCGTGGTCCAGGATCTGAAGCAATTTCATTCCAAAGACAGAGTTTCCGACCAGCCGATGGTGTTTATATAACACACGCCCCCTCACAACAATTCGATCACTTTCAATATGAATCATCAAGAACGGTGCCCCGGCCCACAGCATCACGTCCAGTTCCTTTTGTCCAAAGGCCACAGCCAGCCCCATTCCGAGCGACAACTTCAGATCCTCGAAATCAATTATTACGACCTGGGCAGTCACCGCAAGTGCCTGACCGCCATGAAATTTCTATAAAACAGCACCCAAAACCTCATCCCTCACCCTTACCATTGCAACAGCCATTGCCATTTAACCCTTTCTACTATGATCGAAAACGAAGTGAAGATTCTAGTCCAGAGGAACAATCTTCTTTGTCAGCCCGATCTGTCGCACCTATCACTGAAACAGACCGACCTGCATTGAAACCAAAAAGCCCACCACGAGTTATAGTTACAGCGAGTGCATCTGTGAGCGACAGCAATGGAAAACGACTAAACTATACTGTTGGAAACGTAGTTAGTGCTGTAAAACCAATAGTGGCCATTAATTATGACGATTATAAGGAATCGGATCTTCTTTTTGATCCATTCTTTTTAGATGTGCCGAAACTCCAAATACGACGCAAAACTAGATCTAATAAAAATAGACAAATTTTTACTGTTCCTGAAACTGCAACGATATCTTCAATCGAAGGATCTAATCAGAAAATAAAAGCAACGTTGTCACCTGTCACTCACCGAGCCACTACCTCAAAAGTACATTCAACTGAGAGACCTAAAACAACTACAATGACATGGAACCCTGAAGACTACGTCGATGATAACTATGAACCCCATGCTTATATACCACCATTAGCAGTTCTTATAAGTCATGACAATAAAATAAGAAACAAGGAAAAACATTCAGTTAAAGAAGTGATTGGGGATCGGGCCCCACAAAGTTTAAAAGTGATTCGTATTGAACTAACTAAACCGACACAATCTGCTTTGCAGACAATCTCTAGTCAAAATGCGGGTTCTGAGGTTGCGCCTACAATAATTAATAATGCCTCGCCTTCACCCATTGAGGCGCCCGCTTGTGAAAAATTGCGCTCAAATGACTGTAGGAATCGTGCCTAATTAATATTATAAGAGTTAGCTCACTTTTTAAATAGATAAGTAGTTTCATATTTATATAGCTAGTGAATTTAATTTCGATTATAATTTTTCCTTGTATAAAATTTGCTTTTCTTATATAAGTAGCAAAATGTACCTACTGGAATTCCCTTCCCTGAATACTACGATATCCTTAAATTGAATTCTAATTTTAAATTACTGTAATATAATCCTTGCATCTGTACCAAGTTTGTATACATTTTTATAAAACGCTGTAAATATTATATTACCAAGTACCAAGTTATTAAATAAAATAAATGGTAAGTTTCATAGAAAGCATTTTGCTTTGATTTAATTTCCACCAAAAGACCTTAAAATCGTGTCTTCGTCTGCGTCACTAAACGGTTAATTTAGAACCCATACCCTATAGTCTATACTATACGAATAATATACTATAGGTATATGAATCATTTCATAACATGTTAGCCGAAACCGTATTTTGATCAGTTGAGCCCTCTATGAGATACACGGCGAAAAAACGCCTTCGCCCAGTATTATATTAGCATTGGCATCGGTGAATAGATAAAAAATTACATACCTCAATCAAAAACTCATTCATTTCTTTTTATTAAAATACTTTATAGTTTAATTTAAAAAAATATTAATTTGACATTGACTTAATAAAATCACAGAAATTCGAGTGGGCTGTAGATATTTTCAGATATTGTAAATTCTAATAAAATCTTAACATGTCTAACAACAGTATAATGAGTGTTAGAGAAATGATCGATTCTGCATTTGGTGAAGCAGATGTAAGTGCAATATATGCTAAATTTTCTACACAAAGTACTAGACAAAATTTTTTTTTTTTTATAAAAATTGTTCTTCAAGTCAAGATAATTATCCGCAAGTCGTTGTTGAGATTGTCCTTACAAAGTTATGGAGAATTTCTCATAGACTTTGTCTTGTTTGTTACTGAAGAGTCTTATCCAGTAGAACATTAAGATAAGTTAAGCTCTGCCGAATCATTATAGCTTAAGTATAATTATAACCAACTGGTTACGTTCTTTATTCATTTATTATGAACTTTTTTTTCAGAATAATACAGTCCACTTTAAACTTATTCAAACGATTTTATATATTCTTGCAAGACAATTAAGACTACTTGAAAGACGTGTAGCTATGGTTGCCCCTTTAGTCGTACCATCGGCATCTAGCTTGTCTATTAGGGAAGTGAAGATAAAAGCGCACGTTAAAAAGAAGAGAATCCAAACAGCGCCTGGAACAAAAGGCGCGGATCATAAACTTTCATCTAAATCATTTTCCGGGAAAGCACAATCATCTACAACAAAAAGTGGTACAGGCCAGCCATCATCCATTAGAACAACCACTACTAAAACTATCACGTCGTCAAGTAAACTGTCCTCAGATCTAACAACTTCATCTTCGGTCAAAACGTCTTCGGACCCAACCAAGACATCATCGAGCAAAACGACCTCAGAACCCACGAAAACTTCATCGAGCAAGACTAGTTCAGATCCCATGAAATCATCATCAAGCAAAACTACTTCAGATCCTACAAAGACTTCGGATCCCACTCAGTCATCATCAAGCAAAACCACTTCAGATCCCACAAAGACTTCAGATCTAACTCAGTCATCATCAAGCAAAACCACTTCAGATCCTACAAAGACTTCAGATCCCACTCAGTCATCGTCAAGCAAAACCACTTCAGATCCTACAAAGACTTCAGATCCTACTCAGTCATCATCAAGCAAAATTACTTCAGATTCTACGAAGACGTCATCTAGTAAAACTACTTCAGATCCTACTCAGTCATCATCAAGCAAAATCACTTCAGATTCTACGAAGACGTCATCTAGTAAAACTACTTCAGATCCTACTCAGTCATCGTCAAGCAAAACCACTTCAGATCCTACAAAGACTTCAGATCCTACTCAGTCATCATCAAGCAAAATCACTTCAGATTCTACGAAGACGTCATCTAGTAAAACTACTTCAGATCCTACTCAGTCATCGTCAAGCAAAACCACTTCAGATCTTACAAAGACTTCAGATCCTACTCAGTCATCATCAAGCAAAATCACTTCAGATTCTACGAAGACGTCATCTAGTAAAACTACATCAGATCCTACAAAGACATCATCAAGCAAAACAACTTCAGATCCAACTCAATCATCGTCAGACAAGACTAGTTCAGATCATACGAAGACTTCATCCAGCAAATCAACTACCGAACCAACCCAATCTTCATCGAGCAAAACTACAACAGATACAACAAAAACAACCACGTCAACCAAAAGTAGTACAGAACCTTCTTCTTCTTTAAAAACATCAACAGAACAATCGTCTTCCTCAAAAACTAAATCAACTTCTAAGTCGACTTCCGGAGATGATAAAATAAAGAAGGTACTTTAATTACACTTACATAATATTATAGAATATATTATTTTTATATTTCGAATACTTTAATATTATATGAAGGGCTTCACGAAATTCATGTCACAGGATTTCTTCAAGATGCTGCAGACCATTGAAGAGCAAAGAGAACGAGAAATTAGAATTATTCACCAGGTGCAACTTGTGGAAATCTAGATTTTTTGTTATTATTTTATTTTTTTCAGCTAAACATCAACAACATTTCTGTATAATTTTTCCTTAATTTTTTATTATATTATGCATGAATCACCAGATTAGGTAAGTTATTTTATTTACAATAACCCAAAACTCAATCATAGATGTTTTTTAAGAAGATTTATAAGTAAGTCCAAATTTTAGTGTTATTAAAAAAAACAGTGAGATCAACTTTATGTAAAACTTAATGATTTTATTTTGTATGTAGATTATAAGGTACATACAAAATTCATTGACAGAGATTTTATTTTGTATGTAGATTATAAGGTACATACAAAATAAAATCTCTGTCAATGAAATATAATATGTAAATTACTTACAGAGAGCTGACTCACACGAAGAAGCTTTAACATCCCCAATCCCAATGACCCCTTTAGACCAGATAGGTATACATTTGACTACTAAATACTAATAAAATATTAAAAATAAAATGAATTTCATACAATTAATGAAAATTTTTTTCAGATGACGTTCAATATGAAAAGTTATTAATTGGTAAGTAATTTTTAAGGTAGACACATAATTTTATTTCGTTTCGTCATTAATTGATATGCCTAATTATTTTTAGTTGAACGCGTACCCTCTGATGAGGTCAAGTCTGCAAGAGGTAAGATAGCGCATACCACATAATTGAATATTTAAAAACATAGTTTAATTAATTTAAATGATTATTTAGGAAGGCAAAGAAGATCATCTCAAATTTCTGTAGTCACACAAGGACAGTTCGAAGACTTAGCTAAAGCTGTGCGAGAAATACAACATAAATTTGGTGCAACGGGAAGAGCTGATTTTCTTGAAAATGCCGAACTCATGCAAGAGCTACGTCGTGGAGCTTCATTAACTGATGCAATGGCTGCCCTTCAATTGTCAGCGCGTTTAGAAGCTACAGAGAAAACTTTACAGCAAATGATATCACTAGTAACGGATTTAGCAGCAAGTAAAGGAGTCAAATTAGATTTTACCGATGAGCAGGTAGGTAGCAAAAACATTCAATATTGTAGTATTTGTTGTAGAGGATCATATTGGGCTTTTTCTATAGAAAACAATTAAAATTGAATACTGAGTAATAACTTACAAATGTACCTAATTGTTATAAATATAATTATTATGTTCCATTTTAAGATGCTAGATAAACAAGTTGACCAAGTAACTGAAAAGCCATCAGGAATAACTGCAAAAAAATCTCCCAAATCTTCCAAACCTACAAAATCTCATGAAGCATCAGCACAACCATCGAAAGCTGTGATATCAACTATGGAAATATCTTTACAAGATTCTCCAACAGATGGAGAAGTATTTACAGAAAAAGGACCAGTGTTGACTGAACCCGTGATAGAAGTTGAATTGAAACAATCAAAGATAAAGCAAAATTTGATTACGTCTGAAGATCTTGAGTAAGAAATTATTGAAAAAATCATTATTACCTTCTTTTACCATCACCCGATTGTCAAAAATTGCTGACAGTAGCTGCGAATTCATATTCCTATCCCTAATTAATGATAGCCGATTTAATTCCTATTCCTAAATTTCAACTATTATAAAAAGGATTATATTTTTACATTATAAATTTTACACTAAAGCAAACCTTATCATTGTTGCAGCAATGCAATGACAGAATTGTACGATGGTATTTTAAAGGCTGTAAGTAACATAACAACGAAAACCATATCGAACGCAGAAAATGCTTATAAAACTGCGAACATAATTGGTACGCAAATTTATTTGTCTTAAATTCTACAGATCATGACACATTTGATATAAATATAAATTGTGATGTTTTTCATGTTAAAACCTAAAATTAAACATTCCATTTTAGAAGGAAAATTGAACAAAGCGTTGGATCTTGGTGATCGTATGGATGAATTAGAAGAAATCGTGTCAAAGTACGTCGAACAGATCAACATAATGGATACCAACTTATCATCGCAAGTACGAAAAAATAGTATACCTGTAACACAAGAAATCGCGTAATGTTTTATGCGATATCATAGAATAAATTAATATGTACCTACTTGTATTTCCAGATGACAAATTATCAAGAGCAATTAACGCAAATGCAGCACGATTTAGAAGCAGGACTGGAAGCAATGGCCGAATCAATGGCTAACTCCGGTGGCGATACAACGGGTAAGATATTGTTTGAATAAACCTAATCTTAACAAACATATTGTTATTACCTTAATTATATGTTACTGTAGCTACTCTACTTGTAAAATTTGTACAAAATTTTGTACTTGACTTGATCCTTAGTTGAATTCTCTACTATAATATTTGATGGAAATCAAACATATATTATTACATTTTATTTACAGCTGTAGCAGAGTTAAATGCTCATTTTACTGATTTGCAAGTTGATTTCGACAATACTCACACGAAACAAAAAGAACTCCAAGACTATCAAGATTCTATAGCCTTGGATTTACAAGTATGTAAAATATTAATACACCTATAATAATAAGGTTGATTGTAATGTAGATACGTTACAATATTATAATGATTTTTTCAACATACACTTGCTGAAAATGTAACTCACACCGCACTTAGGGATACAAAGGCGCTTGTAACCAAACTGTGACATTTTGATTACCATTTCGATAATGTAGTCAAACCTCTGTTCTCAAAAAACAATTAATAATAAAATCACATTGGATTATTGCCTTAAATAGTATAACTATTAATATCTTACTTGCAAACATGCAATTTTGTGTTTAAATTTTAACTTATAGATATTTAATAAATAAGTCTTTCATCCAAATAAAATTTCATGATTTTTTTTTGTAGGTAAGCAACTTCATTCTTATTTGTATTGAAGCAGTCTAGCTAGTCTGTGGTTGTCATTTTCAGATGTGTGCGCCTAAAGCGTTTATTCTACCTACCAGTGAGGTGGAATAAGCGCTTCAGTCATTTTTAAGGCAAACTTTTTATTTACTAAATAAAACTTATTTTTCATTTATATAATTTATTCACAAGTGTGTTGAAAAACGTCGTATAATGACTGTGACAAATAATGTGTAATGTAATGACACTTTAATATTGATGATTACCGTCCTTGGCTCTCTTAAGACTTCATTACCTTACTTATGAATACCGCCTCGGCGGTAATCAACAGCTTTACACACTTATATCGTAATCTACTATTATAGGGGCTGTTGAAGCAAATAGAATTACTTCGTGAAACGAAATCGGATCGAGATGAAGTTGCCGATGCCCTTCGTGATAAAGCTGGCCTCGGAGCTCTGAATGGTCTTGTTACACTACAACAGTTTAATGCTATACGCGGGGACTTTGAAAAGCGCATTGGTGCTGCTTACGACAAGTTTAATAATCAGGAGTTTATTTGGCAAGTAAGTTACATCTAATTTTCTTATTAAATTGTTCACAAAAATCGATTAAGTACCTTAAATTTAGAAAGGAATTAAAGAAGTAATTAGATAAGTAACTTATATAGTCTTTTTTTTTAGAAAGCTATAGACGATTTACTTCACGAACTCCATGAAAAGGCTGACATAATTCAAGTAATGAGTTTGCGCAATGACATACAAAATAACTTAGACAAACTAGGAAATAGAGTTCGCACGATGTTGGACATCGTCGGTGAACCACGAGCAGCTGCAGTCTCACGAAAACTGTTTAGAGACTCGAATTGTTTGTCGTGTTCTACTCCAGCTAATATGAATACTGAAGAAGACAAAATACCTATGCTTCCTGGATTTCCAAAAACTTCTAAACGGCCTCCGACTATTGGAGCTGAAGACGAATCCAAACCAAAGGAAAGTGGAGACTATATTTGCTATCCCGGACTGCCAATACGCCACCCAATAGATGAAAGGTTATGAATGTCTATTAACATTTTGAAACTACTTAAAATTAGACATTATATTGTGTCTATGTTAAAAACTACCTGACCCTAAACTCATGCTCAATATTATTTTCAAATCATTACTCCATAATCAAAGTTGATAGGTACTGTGGTTTATGAATTATAAACAAGCTCACTTTGGCATATAATAATGGTTAGTATAATATTCTAATTGTATATTTCATGTTAAAGAGCCCATATCTGCCGTCGCTATTGTGGTGGGTCCCACACTGTAGTTCCTTCTTCCACTCTACCTCGAGGACCAACCAGTATGGTAATATCTAAAATGCATCATAGTGCAAATACAGCCTTGGAATCCGATGGAAAGGTAATTAATCATACCAACAAACTGCCTTCTTACATAGTTCATACGAGATATTAAATACGAGTATGTAAGGCGCAAGGTCCTGGGTTCGATTACCATCGAAACAAAAAAGGCAAAAATCATGATCGCCTGTGATAAAATAAAAACTATTTTTTTCCCTGTACAGCTGGAAATTCATCCAATACTAACGATTCTTTATTTTAGGTGTATCAGGTTTATGAAAAACAACAAAAGCCATGCATTCCTTGTAATCAACCAAAGAATAACATTCAAATGTTTGAACCATCAGAAGCTGATACAGGTTATATTTTTCATTATATTATAATCTTTTCAAATTCAAATTATTAGGTTATAATTATTTGAACATTGGAAATAAGTATGTATATATACTTATTTATTTCATGTATGCTTTACATTTTTTTGTATCTACTTATAACATTTTAATTTTAGCACCAAATACAGAATCTGACACACCTTTGGATTACCAAGAATTTGGACCAACAGAGCCAGACTTGGATGTAACTCCGCCGCCACCATCGGAAGGTTTTGATTAAATTTTTTTGACAAATTTTATTATTAAATATTATTACATTTATTCTTTTTTTTATTACCTACCCATTGCTGATTATTTTGTTTGATCGCAAATAATTTTCAACAGAGTAGAATTAACTATTATCATAATAATTATTAACTAGTGTTAGTAATTAGATACATAGAGAAAATTTACTTTAAAAACTACAGATTTAAAATTTCAGTAATATCATTGGTAAGTACTACATAATATATTCAAATAATATAATCTACTCCGTATCAATAATAAAAGCCTAGAGCTGTGTTTCAGTCAAGAAACTCTGTCGGATTTGAAATGCGGATTGCGATAAGTTGTTTGAAATTACACTAATGTATTTTTCTTACTAATATTATAAATGCGAAAGTAACTCTATCTGTGTGTAACGCTATCACGCCTAAACTACTGAACCAATTCAAATAAATTTTGGTACAGAGATATAGGCTATCTCTGAGAAAGGACATAGCTACTTTTTGATGTGAAAAAGAGCTGTAAGAGGTTGAAATAGGGGATGACAAACTTCATCCCTATATATATATATATATATATATATATGGAAATCATGTCATTTTTTAAAGCTAAAACTTTGAAATTTTTTTAGGCTTTAAGCGCTTTTTCCACCTCACCGAATTCAGACGTCCTAAATGATTCTGTAACTATATTCAGTCAAGTTAAATAGAGTCTATTTCTCATCATATTCGGTGAGGTAGAATAAGCGTTATATATAACTTGATATAAATAAATATATTCAGTTTGTAAAATTTTTACCCTAAGTGTAAAAATGAATGTTTTTGTGTGATGACGTTGGCTAAAAAGCTTACGGCCCAGAAAATAAAAATATAGAAGAAATACCTACAGAGAATTAACGTAGTCATTATAAAATGTATGGGTAATGTAATGGGTGTTCACTAACTTCGTTATTTTAGGGTATTTCTTCAATTGTTTTTTTTAACTTAATTTTTTTATTACATTATAAAAACTAAATTTTAAGCCACTTGACATAAAAAAAAGAAATTTGCCAAAAATTCGAGTTGACGATTGAATTGTAGGTGTTGATTTATCATTTAATACTCGAACTACATGGAGATCGTTGATTTAAGTAATTAGTTTATCTACAAATTAGGAATGAGTTTAATAAGTTTATTTACCGCTTTTTCTATCAACTTTAAAATTGAGATCAAAATAAGAATTGACAATTGACAGTGTGTGGTCAACAGTCCACTCAATAATTAATGTTTCCAACAGTCATGGAGGTTAGAAGGAGAACGATCACTGTAAAGTGCTTTAGTACATATCGATTGTTCTCCGTCTCTCTAACCTCAATGATTTCAAAAAGTGGAACAGGTAGCAACGACAAAACCGTAACGTTTTATTCTCGACACCAGCTAGCGTATGGAAATGACGTTTTGTGTAGTTTTCGTAACGATATGATATTATATTTTTTGGACCCATGGACATAACACAAGGGCTTCAACTACTTACTTTTCAGAGATCAAAGCAAAGTAAATAAAATAAATAATTGGGACAACTCACATTAGGTACATCATTAATTTGTTTCGTATGGATGAGAGAAAGGGACACACAACTCTTTATAGATTTTTCCTTTTGGTGTGGATTTACCCACTAAAGTGCAGTGGATAATAAACTTTAGTTAAATGTGATTTTTAAAAATACACTTTTTCATATTGCTCGGTCCTGCTAGTATAAAATTAAGCACGTAATAAGCCTATAAAAAAGATGTGTCCGATGCGTCGTACCTCAGCGTCCGACCAATGGTTTACATACATCCGATCAAAAATATGACTGAGAATAAGGATGTGATTGATAAAAAATACTTTTGAATTATTTTTTCAGATAATTACTTCAAAAGTATATAATTACATAAGTACATCTAGTCCATAATATAGTTCCGTAGTAATTTGTGTGTAATGTACCTATAACAGCTATATTGTATACGTCTGTCAAAACGTGTTGTCACGGCATGTTTTGCAATTGTCAGCAGTCAATCAAGGTGACGCCGCTCATAACTGCCAACTGCCAAGCCTATAGTTGAATCTTTCATGTTCAACTAATGGCGTGTCTTCCTCCTGTTCAATATTTAAGTTATAAAATATCAAAATGGCAAAGAAAAAAGGCGACGAGAAAGTAAACCAAGGCTCTCACAGTGACAATGAAGAGCAGAATTTTGATGATGAACCTAATTTTGAAGATCCAGAGGGATTTGTTGATGATGTTTCCGATGAAGGTTAGTACCGCCTTGAGGTTGCTTCGACCGTATGCGTTTTTAAAAAATAAAAAAGTTTAATGTTGTTATTAATTTAATCTATCCGTCATGAAAAAACTCATTTTAAATTGATATTTAGTGGATTGGTAATTTAATGTTGCCTACTTGGCTACAGTCTAACCTAAATTATTATGACGTTGCAGAGTTATTGGCTGACCTATTGGAGCAAAAGCCAAAAGAGTCTGATGGCTACGAGAACGTGATAGTGGTGGACGGATGTCCCCAGGTCGGTCCTGAACGGCTGGAGAAGCTGCAAAGTGTTATAAACAAGATCTTTGGTAAATTCGGCACAATTGTGAATGAATATTATCCGACCACTGAGGCTGGCCTCACGACTGGATACATATTCCTGGAATACAGTAATCCACAGAATGCAGCCGAAGCTGTGGCTGCGACAAATAACTGTAAATTAGATAAGCAGCACACCTTCTTAGTAAACCTTTTTACTGATTTTAAAAAGTGAGTAACTAATAAATAATTGCCTAAATTTTTTGAGCCATAGGTTATCCGCTTTCCAATATATTTTTTTGCTAACAATGTATGATGGACAAATATACTTGGTACTGAGAAACTGTTTTTGGTGTGTTTGTATGAAGATATTGTACTTATTAGTTTCTACTGTGTCATTACTTAAAAGATCTAGGTTTTGTTTCTCAGGAGAACAAAAACAATAATTATATTCTTGTTTGTAGGTATACTGGCTCTAAAGTTTACTTTACTGTATTATTAACATAATTGATCCATGTAAGAGGCACACTAGTTGAAATTAAATTCTAAATAGTTGAAATTAATTGACCCTTTTAAAACAATTTAAAATTACTTTTTCAACTTTATCTTGCAAATTACAGGTATGAGAATATCCCAGCCGAGTGGGAGCCACCAGCTCCACAGCCTCTGAAGGTGCAGTCAGATCTACAATGGTACTTGATGGATCCAGATGCATATGACCAATTTCTTGTTGGTGTAGGGACTGGAGTCGCACTGCAGGTGTGGCAAAATGCTCTGCCTGAGCCCACATTACTGCAGGAACGTCCTAATTGGACTGAGACATATGCTGTCTGGTCACCTCTTGGCACATATTTGGCAACCTTCCATTGGCGTGGAGTCGCGTTATGGGCTGGTCCTAAATTTACTCAGTTCCAAAAATTCTATCACCCAGAGGCACGCTTTATCTCCTTCTCGCCCTGCGAAAATTATATTGTCACATTCTCGCCGGCTGGTGACCGTGGTGATGATAAAAAGCTTATCATTTGGGATATCCGCACTGGCCAAGAGAAACGTAGCTTTCCACCGCCTGATGAATATGTCACATGGCCCATCTTTCGCTGGAGCAAAGATGACCGTTTCTTTGCTCGACTTGGCACTGATGTACTCTCGGTGTATGAGACTCCTGGGTTTGGTTTGCTTGACAAGAAGTCTATCAAAATTCCAGGTATCCGAGACTTCTGTTGGTCCCCAACTGATAATGTGCTGGCATACTGGGTTGCTGAAGAGAAAGACGTACCAGCGCGTGTGACTTTACTAGAATTACCTAATCGCACAGAGACGCGATCTAAGAATCTTTTCTCTGTAGCTGACTGTAAGATTCACTGGCAGAAGAGTGGTGATTATCTCTGTGTGAAGGTAGACCGCTACTCTAAATTAAAGAAGGATAAAAATGAGCTTAAATATTCAGGCATGTACTACAATTTTGAAATTTTCCACATGCGCGAAAAAGAAGTACCTGTGGATAGCGTTGAAATCAAGGAACCAATTCAGGCATTTGCCTGGGAGCCGGTTGGAAGCAAATTTGCTATCATTCATGGAGACCAGGCCAATATACAAATCAGCTTCTACCAGGTAAATACTGGGCAAGCGCCCACACTGTTGAAGAAACTAAGCGGTTCATTCAACCATGTTTTTTGGTCACCTCAGGGACAGTTTGTTGTACTAGCGAACTTTGGGCTAACTGGTGGAGCACTTGAATTCCTTGACACCAATGACTTCACTATCATGAATGTTGCTGACCACTACCAAATGTCTGGTATTGAATGGGACCCGACTGGTCGTTATGTTGTCACAGGCGTCTCCTCGCTTAAATGTAAGATGGATTGTGGTTACTATATTTGGTCATTCCAAGGGAAAATCTTACGCCGTGTCATGAAGGAGGGCTTCGCCCAGTTCCACTGGAGACCACGGCCGCCAACTCTGCTCTCAGAGAAGCAGCAGAAGGACATTAAGAAAAACCTCAAGAAGTACTATCCTCAGTTTGAATCTAAAGACCGCATGCGCAGCACTAAGGCTAGCAAAGAACTAGTGGCGAAACGCACAGAGCAAATGAAGAGGCACCGTGAGTACCGCGAGAGTGCCACGCAGCAGTGGGCAGAACAACGTGCGCGCCGCCTTGAGCTGCGCGGCTACGTTGACACCGACCAGTTACCGGCTGCTGCCGGTGCGGATGAGCATGCCGTAGAGGAAATTGTTGAGTTCTTTGTCAAGGAGGAGCAAACGGTCATTGAGTAGTCGACCCCCTGCCCGTAATACCGCCGCTCCCGCGCTCCACGACGTGCGGTTGCGGCCTCTCACCAGAAAGAACGCCACTTGGTTCATTTTGTAACGAAATATTATAATGTTTTTAAGAATCATATTATTAAAAATGTCACGGTACAGATTTAAATCGAGTTTTATTTTTGATCGTTTATTCTTACACAAAACACATCCATTTAAGTCACTAGCCGCAGAACTAAATCATATCGGGTGTTGGTATCCTTAAAAAGTTGAAAGTCCAGCAAGTAGCAAACAAGTATTTATTCTAAATAAGATAAAATAGTTTAAATATATTTCTATTTCGTTTTTATGATAGTAGACAGTACTTGAATGAATGTATGTAATTACTTGTAAATTGTAGCCTAACTTCAGACAACTATGGTACGTAATCGTAAGTTCAGTTACTAAGTAGTTCCTGTCTGCTATAATTTTTTAAAATAGTATTACTATGTAAAATATTGTTTGAACCATTGGCGATTCGGACACAAACGCGCATGACCGCTGCTGTCAGTCGGCAGACCGCGTTAGGGTACAGTATGTCAGTTTAGTTTACAGTCTACCGCGCGACGCCCTACATCACGTACCGCCCAGCCGCTCCAAAGCACCAATATTCGCCAATATCCACCAACACGCTCCGTTATATCTGAACATAACTTTATTCAAGTGTCGTTCATATTTCTACTATTGTGCGTACGTGTATTTGACTAAGTTTTAAACTTTATTGTTTTAAACCGGTAAGTTTTCATTTAAAAAAACTAAGTAGATATATAATAGATAAGCAAAGAATATGTTAAAATAACCGCCTCGCAGTTAAGTACTTATGTTAGACTAGAGTTCACCCTTGACTTTGCTGGTCGTAGTTTAAGGAATAACACTAGAAGAAAAAGCTTTCAGCGTACATACAACTAGAATATCAAAGCTACTGAAATATTTTTAAATAAATTATTTTAAAAAGCTTTACATAATATGTACTCCAAACTTTTTATATCTTAATAAGTACGATAAGATAACAATAATTTTTAAGAGGAGCCTATGCAAAATTTAATAGTTTATGTAACAAAGAAGGGATTTAGAGTTGGAAATTTCGCTACTGAACTTTTTGGTCATAGTACACTTAGCACAACCAGTAACACGCAGATGAAGTGTGTCATTACTGAAGCTTAGGCCACGTCGCATTCATCTTCATTATGTAGCTACGCCGGACTACGAATTTTTTTTTGCGAGGCTTTAATATAATACGCCTTAATTTCTTTAGTAAAACTTTATGTACTACGAAGTATTAGATTCTGGTAGATTAATTTCAATCTGACAATCTGCGTTTTATTTATTTTATTTCATTTTAGTAGGAATGTGTGGTAATATAAAGGCATTATGCCGATTGTTCCATATGGAAGAATTGACATACTGATTTCAACTTGAAGTAACCAAGTTACTTAGTAGAATTCGAAAAAGTAAAGACGTTTTATTTTTTCATCACTACGCAGTAGGCACTGTAGGCATCGAAGAGAGAATACTGTAATTACATATAAATTACATGACTTCAACGAATTTTTATTAGTAAGCATTTGAGATTCTAATATTTTATATAATAATTAATTAATTTAATAATTTATATAATGTACCTATCTTAGCGTACATGTCACAGTGTGGTATATCGTCATTGAATACTTTCGTAGAGGCACGGCGTAGCGCTATGTAGCCATAAGAAGGTTTTCGTAGTATACAAAGGGCAGGTTGATTTTACTTAAAACTAGACTCCTGATTTTCTATCCATCGGAAAAAGTATTTCCTCAATTATGCAGAATGATAAGTGATGAGTGTCGCTCGATAAGGTTAACGAAGTTGAGGTTGAGATTCAACTGCCTTTCAGGAAGTTCATCACAACTCGGCTTTTATCGCTGCAAAGGGTTATTTATGGCATACATTCAAAAAGACTCAGTCTCAAAATTGACAATTTTCGTGTGAACGAAACCCTTCGCCCACGCACACTAAGCAGCGGGGAAGGGCTGGAACAGTCGTTGAATTTCCAAGTTTCAAGGTCATTCAATTATAAACTCCAACAACTAGATGATTTTAGTTTACCGAAACTATTAGTTTTAATTATTTACCAATATCCTATATAATATAATAAGTCCTGTACCTAATACTAAATATTAATCCATCAATAATAGAGATACAGTGTCAACCCCATGCAACACCAGCTGTTACGAAATTTAATTTTACTTGCGAAAGTAATTCTGGTCAAACAAGACATGAAAGACAATTTAAAAAAACCCGCCATGCTAATTACAAATAAGTATAGCACATAAATGGAAGAACAAATCTTCATAGATTGTAGCTAAAAACCATCTTGATTATATCAGCTTTAAAAAAAAAACTGCATCATATTCGGTTCATTAGGTCACGAGCTGCGATACCACACATACCTAGACACTTTTACCTTAGGTATAACACTTTTCTTCTTGCGTCGGGGATTAAAAAGAAGTTGACAATATTGAAAACAAAATAATCTCTTAATGTCCACAAAATTAATTACGTCCATGAATTATTGCGATAAAAGAGCTATTAGAAATGGTGGATCAGACGGTTCAGCCATGGCTTAGCTGTGTTGATAACAGCTGATACCACCTCCACGACACTTCGATCAGTATCAATTATATGTACTGTTATTTAAGCTTAAACGTAAATTTTAAAAATCATTTAGTATTTATTGTTGTACAAATATTATAAACATTTAACTGATTTGAATATTTACGAATATTTTGATTTTTAAAACAGATATAAATAAAAAATTGACTTAAATTCTACAGGTAGTTTCAAAGTTAGCAGCCTGATTTTACATAACATAATAACCGAGCAAAAATTGTGATAAGTTCCTAATACTTGAAATTTGTAAAATATCTGAATCTATATAATTATATAGACTATAACATATTTATTATAAAATGAGCAATAAGTATAAAATATAATAAAATGTTTAACTGAATAACGTAAACAATGAGTGGAGTTTAAATTAGTTCTTGTGGCAATAGCCGACATTGTAATTTAATTTTGAGTAATAATGAACTAAATTTAAATACAGTATGTAACCTAATAAGAAGTCTTAATTAAATGGCGCAGTGGGAAGAAGAATAGAAACAATTAAAATGTAAGACGCAATGCTTATACTTAACCGCTTATTGTAAAATGCGTCTTCATTCAATTGTATTACTTTTTGAAAGCACATTATCCGAGGTCCAATTGTTATCCAATTTTATGCAATTTATTTTTGATACAAATTGACATTCTTTTTAAAGGTTTTAGAAAATGTTGGGTGTTATAAGAATATATCCCATGGGCCAAAAATTTAAATCTTTGCCTTGGGCCTTTTTTCGTTGAGGGTTTAAACACAATCACGTGCTCTAAAATTAAGCATTGGTTTTGAAAAATGTTTGATGTCCAATTCCGTGGTGCCACACCGGGTGTTCTTGTTTTCTCTCCCCGACCCCTTTCTGCCTCGCTGCTGGATCTGTTAACTGACAAGTTCAAGAAATTTCAATTACAGTTTTCTTAAGAGTTAGGACACTGATATTAAAGTGGAATTTATTATAGAGAAGCTTGATTTTCTACGGCATCTAAATAACCTTTCTAGCTTAGAAAAAGTTAACGTAAACGCACATATCCATTATTGTCGTTTTTTAATGAGACATAGGACAGAAAACAATTCTACAGCACTGAAACTTTTCCAGCTAAGGAATAAGCAACATCTTACATTACTTTTTTATATTACAACATAACATTACTTCTCCGTTTACATTACTTCTTTTTCACTAAATATGCAATAAAAGACTTATTATTTATTTCGACATTTAAAACAGACAGAAATGTTTGGCCCTGTTAGGGATAAGTGTTACAAGATTTTATTGTTTTATTATCGGGTTAAATACGTGGTCCTCGTCTACTCGGATAATTCGGAATTAGGATAATACCAATACCCTTTTTTATCATACTCGGTTTAATGGTTAATGCGGAACAAACAAACTATCTTTCCCATATTACAATATCGTCAAGAGAAATGTAAGTAAACTGCTACTTATCCACAATTGTGTTCAGTTTACAATCTTACCGCTCTTGTGAGTGGAAACCCTTGTTATTGCTTCTAAAAACTACGTTTGTTATTGTTTAGTATATAGTGAATTTCCTTTTGATAGTCGACTATTCATTGTTATATAAATATTGCTGAGGTTACGGATATGATATAAATAATGCAGAGGTTTCTGATTTTACTTTATACGAGCAGACGTAGCGTCAACCACAGGAAATCTAGATAAATTATAGTCTATGTTACGCTTGGATAACGTAGCTTCCGAATAAAGAATAAACTTTATTTGCTCATGTATTTCCAAATATTATCTTCGTGATATAAAAGATAGCATAAAATCTGTAACTGAAAAAGTGAAATTAGTTTTAAAAAGTTTTTATTTATTCACTGTACACTGTTGCCATAGCTTAAAGTAACAACCCAACAACAAATAACCCAATCTAATAATCTGTTACACTAAATTTCTAGCTTAAATAAAAATATGAACAAATTTAGTGTCTATTGAAATAAGAAATTATTCTCGTCGAAAACCTAATGAGAACTACCCTAGTGTGACTATACGTAGATACATATTATAAATATAAAGTTGCCACTCTACATTAAAGTACACACAGGGCCGTCTTAAACCTATTGGAGGCCCTGGGCATATTAGGATAATGGGGCCCCTATGACTTTGACAGAACACTATTTTGTTAGAATAGACAAAGAAAGTAGATAAACAAGGTTAAAAATTTTTTTAATTAACAATCACATGAAACGAATAGCTAAATATAATAGAGTCCACAAAAGTAACTCTTTTAGCATTTACAATTAGTGCTTCTATGTTATTTGAAGAGGAACTCTTCTAGATTTCAGATGGGCAAAATCGTTAATCACTTCTTCAAAATCAATGTTTTTTAGCACATCAGATTCTATGGACATCAGCGACAAACTGGTTAATCTCTCTTGAAGACTTCTTAATTCATTTTTAATTCTTTTAATTTGGAGAAGGAGCGTTTCCCACTGCAGTTAGTTACCATCATCATGCTTAAGAAGATTCTCAATGCGATTTCTACATTTGGAAATGTGTCTTCAATTTTGTTTTCTTTCAAAAGTTGATATATTTTTAATATACAATCCTCATTTTAACTGTTAAAAATTTTCAAGTATTCTGTTAAATGCAAATATTCTATTTCTCTTTCTTATTAACATCTCCATAATAAAATTCTGCAAATTCTTTGCATCTTTATCTCAACTCTTCAGAATTTAGAGTTTTCAAGCGAAAAAATAAATCAAAACGTTTACTGATATTCTTATACGAACTTAATCGCTGTTTTAAATGAACGCTGAGGGTATCAATTATAGGAAGAAAGGTTTCTATTTTAAATTTCTCTCTTCCATTCAGTTGGACTGACGGCGCGGAGCCATCAAAAAAACTCTGGCGAGAACTTCTGCGTTTTGTTCTTTGAGATAGGTCCTTGTAGTCAGTTTCCGGGTTTCTTTCTTTCGCAGACGATTCAAAGTAATCTAATTTATCCCTGAAGTTAATAATAAAATCATCAAGTGAAGTAAACATATTATTTGCAACGTCCAGTGTTATTGTTTCTTTCTGAAGATAATTATTTATTTTGTCTATTCTTTCCAATATACAGTTCCAAATTTCCGTTAAATGGTTAATTCAAACTTGAAGGTTCATACTTCGCTTCGTTCACTCAATTTTAATGGAGCGAGTCACACTGATGAGTGTACTACTGATGATTTTTCTTTAAAATTTGTATGTGCTTAGTTATACAATTTAAATTTATCTAAGCATGCTGAAGTCGGAAAGCATAATTTTTGGGCGAGAGTAGAATAGCTTCACGCATGTATAAGCTAATAATTTCGTATTGTAGTCAGTAATTTAGGTTCGATTTCTTCGATTTATATAAGTTTTTTGGTAATAAATCTTGATTATCGTTTGGTGATCTGACAGGATCTAAGTAATACAAAGGTATTTGATCTGAGGGGGCCCCTATCGATCGCGGGGCCCTGGGCACTTGCCCAAAGTGCCCACTGGGAAAGAGGGGCCTGAGTACACACACATTAAAGTACACATTGTAGCCTGTAGGTACTAAGCGTTTAGGTATTTATCACACGAAAACAGAATGTTCTCTGTATAATAGAAGCGCGAATAGAACGCTAATGTTTTTCGTTTTTAGCACTCACTATTCTCTAAAAAGAAACGTTTTTGTTCTCTTAAACATTTCATTGTGTATTTTGAAAGTCTTGATTGAGACAAACTTTTCAATTGAGCACTTTATATGTTAATGACATCGCTAAACAGTTTCAGTGCTACGTAAATGTAGTGATAAATTTTGTTAAACCTCTCTGTTCAGTATTATATTCCAGGTTTTTTAGATCTATCATTTTGACCGATAATTTATTTTTTATATTTTTTCTATTTAAGAATAAAAGCATATGTTGGGCACTATTAAACAATAAATTAGTGACAACATACATTTAAACCATACGCAATTCACTAGTCACAAACAGTTATTCGTGATAAACAGTGGTTTGATTTACATTTTAACGTAGATTAACGTTGCAATTGACATAAACGTATTTATTACAGCGAACGGTAACACTTCCATTTGTCTACCATAACTTGTGTACCTACTACGTTTTAAGAAAGTTTTGAAAACGTCAGTTTTTAACCGACTCAGTAAATTTTTTAAAGTACATATTTATTATATCCGTCAATTTGTAATAAGTATGTAAGTGATGTAAAAGCGAAACTCATAAGCACAAAACAAAAATAATAATTCATGAGCACTATCAATTTATAAGTTGTTATCCTTATATTTTTTAATTATATTATTTTAGAGATAAGTTCCTAAACTATATAAAAAAAATATAAAATTGACACCTAGTTGAGTCATTATCAGAAATTATTCTAATCTAAATTAACATTTTTTAAAAATATTTATCACTGAATAACCCTTTTTGAGATTCAAGCAAAACATCGTTATTCGTGATAAAGGAACGATTATTTATTTTGTTTCAGTAGACAGGCGATTGCGTCGCGTGTAAATAGTGTGAGTGTGTGTGCAACGCGTACGTCAGGCAGGCATCGATGGCTCGGCCTGAGGTTGTGCGATGAAGGCACAGAGGACGGTATGCAGGAGAGCAGCGCATCTGCTAAGCGTCCCTCTGCGCTCACCATCGACCGAGCCGCCTTTCTGCTGCTCAGAGTCAAGCGGGCCTTTAAAAAAAAGCGACAGCAGCGGAAAGAGAAACAGTACGTATTCATTCTCCAGCTTTTAAAATACGATGTCGTAATGTTGTTACTTAACAATTAATTGATAATTTAGTTGTTAACGGGAATGTTCTGAACGTTTGTTCACAATATATTCATACTGTACTTTTTCAGAAATTAGATATACAAAAATAATAGTTTCGAGAATTGATTTTCTATACATTTATGCGCTCATCGCGCATGACTACATACATGGTTTTAAATGGATCTGATATACGTTTTGAGACGCCAAAAAATGTAGAGATTTTTTTCAGTGTGAATATTTTATTCTATTTGTCGCAATAGGTAGTGCTCCTGCCTTCTGCGCCAAAAGGTCCTGGGCTCGAATCCTACCGGTGCATTATTTCTGAGATGAGCACAAATGTTTGTTTCTGAGTCTTGGTTGTTTATAAACTTATATATGTATCTATTGTGGTACCTTCTTTGTTTCTGATTACCATAACACAAGTTCTTTATACTTAATTTGGGATCAAAGCAATGTATGCGAGTTGTCCCAATTATTGTTATAATTCCGCATTTCCACACGAAGCTAGAGCGTACGATAAAAAAAGTTAGTTACTGCAAAATATGGCTGCGGTTAATATGCCACAATGTTCGTTCGCACAAACTGTTTCCACAGTCGGAGTAACGTACTCGTAAAATATTTTATTAGAGTAGTCATAAGCAGCTCACTTACTCGGGAATGCTGTAATCTGCCACAAAACTCTTAAGTCCTAAATATTAGCTGTTTTGAATGATTTCACTTAAATTCTATATATAAAATAATAGGACATAATCAATAGGTCTTTGACCAATCGGTCAAAAGTTTGAAAGCTATATAGCAGAGACTACGTTGCAAACTCTAACTTACTATCATCAATTATATAACCTCCTGTATATAATTCTTAGTAAATCTAAGAAACATTGTGTCTGCTATTATTTAAAGTTTAGTGAATTACCTACTCAATTCTCGTGGCTCACAAGAAAAAAAATTGTTTTTTTAAATGTTTTCATTCAAATATATACGTACACTATAGGTATTTATACCTGTATCTACAAAAAATTGTAACAGAAAAGATAAATTAAAGATTATATTTGGTAAATATTGTTATTAAACTTTTATGTATCTACTTTTGCAAAAAAGGAAAAAAAATCTCGTTTATTCCAGAGATTTACACGAGATTTGTATTGGAAATAGACTTAATATCACCTCGCTTATCCTCTTTATCTTTACCCTCTTGCAAGGTCAGATCTTTCTTGACTGACGAGGGCTGCGGAGGTTTCAGTGTTTTGAAGTCATTACGCATTTCCTTGTCACCGACTGCCTTAATGACCTCTTTTTTATTAAACTTGAGTTCAGGAACTTTAGTGATATCCTTCCTATTGGGGAAGATTAGCAGTTCTATAGGATGTTGGCGTGGGCGTGCGTCGATAGGGAATTTACCAGGTGCAGACATTAATGCGTCCAGCAATGCAGCGGCTGGGAATTTGGCGTCGGAAACTAACCGTTGTTGCGGACCCACCTCTACTATTATAGACTCTTGTCGTACCTATAAATAAAATTGGCAGATAAATAATATTATAGACTACATAATACTCACTTGTAACTCTACAAAATTTGGACAAACATTGTATTATTTTTTACCTTGAGCTACTATATATTTCCATCAGTAATGTTTGTATTGTAAAAAAGTAACAAATTTTTGACAATCTGTGAGATGGGAGATAGTTGCTTAAGTAATTTTTACAAAGTCTCCCACAAGATTGGCAGTAAGTTTTAGTGGGTAGCATTGTTATTTGCTACTCATGACACACCTACCAAATTTATGTGTGCAGAAGTGTTTATAGAAATACGATAGAAAACGCATAATATATAATGTTACCTGTTCATGTGATTCGCAACAAAGAGGCGATAACGATGGCTTATTGAAGGAGATAAGATCGTTATTGCGAAAGAGTTTGGAAAAGATGTCTGGACCAGGACGGGAGTTTCGAGTAGAAGCTAGCTCTAAGCAGGCGCAGGGTTCACCCACCACTGTGGAGCTAGGCAGGTGCTGTTTTATCTGTGAAGATGACTTTAAACCTGCAAAAATATTTATGTTGAATACAAGAATTATTTATTATGTTACATAACTTACAAAAGGCATACTAATTTGACAGGGAAAAGAAGAGCAAGACAATTCTTTTATGCTATGCTTTTATATCTATATTAATGAGCTAACACTTCGAAGATAGTATTTCACGATACTAAAATTGTATGAATAATAATTTATGATGTTACAATATGGACATATGGGGCCCACACAACTTCATTGCTCAATGTGTTATTAAAATTGGCCCTTTCGTTTATAATTATGTCACATGTACAGAAAAATGACAGAATATATAGGTACATAATTATTCAAATTGGTCGAAAGGTGAAAGAGAAAGTGCAATTATTTAGGATGACTATGTGTATGGAACTAATATGTTAGCACACTATACATTGTTAAATGTTACTATGATTATGAACGTGACATTACCTTGCGATTTTGTGCCGACGTAAAACGCAACGTCTATCTTGCCAAGATTGACAAAAGAGTTGGTATCCGACGGTGCTGCGTCAACACAAAATGCCGACGGCATCAGTGCCACAAGCATTATAGCAAGAATCATTTTCGTATTCTACTAGAAATCGTACTGGTAAGATTAAAATGTATTTAGATTTACTAACTTCCAGGTTCTACGAAGAGCCTAGTAATGGTGGCTGGTATTAAATAAATACTTAAATAAATACTTAATAAACGCAAATAGAAAGCATGTCGTAGAGTTTTCTTAATTAATTTTTATTTTTTCATGCATTTTACTTAATTCCCAGTTGGCATTTATTACCATCAACAAACAACGCGGTAATGTAACCAGTATTTTGGGTAAGCACCCCAACGGTTTTGTTGAGCCTTTTGTAGTTTTGTAAATATATTTATATACATTATTGCAAATAAATTCTGTTAAAATAAATTTTAATAAAGTATTTCACATTTAAGCCTGATTGAAAGCTTCCATCAACAAAATATAATTTTAAATTACATCATTGAAGGAATAATTAGATCTATATTATCCTGAAATATTAATAAAACCAGATAGGGACTCCACGCCAACATTAAGCAATATGGCTTGACATTTAACCTAATGAATTCAATTAAGATATTCTATTATAAGTAAAATTACTTAACACATTAACACAGACGTAAGCATTATTTAAATGTCTATTCCTGAAACCTTTATTGTTATTATTTAGAAATATCTTTATTGAGGATACGCTACCTAAATATTTTAGTAAATTAAATCGACTCTTCTCTGAGTGCATATTTATTACTATTAATGTTATAATATCAACAAAGTATTAATACTCAAAGGTTAGGACTGATTAAGTGATTCTACAGTTCAATATTTTGAAAACTACGTTTGTCCGTGTGTAACATAGATTATAATATAAAATTTATAAGGAGAGAAACCATAAAATAATTATATTATTCAATAATAAAAGACAAGCCACACTAATTCATCTACATATTCAAGTATAAATATATCGTCTTATTTCAAGAGTGTACCAGAATTTAATTAATTGCTTGAAAAGTGCATTTAAGTGAATTAAATGTGCAACTGTCCGCGTGGCATAGTAAAATAACTATAACCTATGTCACTGAAAAAAAGTCTAAAAATAAAAATATCTTTAAAATCGGTCTAGATAACAACCCCCTCTAAAATAAACCTCTTTATCAATCGACTTCAAAACAGGAAGTTGTCAATTCGTATGTTCGTATTCAAGTATGATCATTATTCTCTTTTTGTTTGAAAGTTGTTGCTCCAAATGCCTTACTTCGGTTGTATTTATTGTATTTTAGTGCATTTTAAAGTACTATGTTATTTATTTTTTGTATTAATCTAAGGAAGAGCGTGCAATACCTCGATATATTGACAAATGAATCCACCCGTGTAGCCACGTGTACCCAGGAGCGGCAGCGGAGCCAACGGAATTGAGAGCAAATCGAATTGATACGATTTCGTAACGTCGATTTGATCGCTTATTGGATTCGTGTTTTATGGAGGGCCTTGTAATCGCACACGTTTAATTCTTTATTTGTTTTGCTCGTTTATCGATAATCGAAAATTTAATGCAGTGTTTAATTAACAATTACTTAACGATGTGTAATGCATTTTTCAGGTTTTAATATAGTGACGATGACTGTATGCATTGGATATGCGTCCTTAATTATATTTATTTTACATTAATGCTACTGTCTTGATTTGGTTTGCGTAGAATTACCCAGCATAAAAAGTTTCTAATTCATATGATAAAAAAGCTTCGAATTATAGTGAAATACTTTTTCAGAATTTTTATTTATAATCTCAATTGTTATATCGCATGTATTATGACGTAATATTTATAGAAACGATGCGTTCATTTATTTTTTCCTCGTATTGCTTCGTTGATGTAATATTTTTCATATTTTAGGTACGCTTTCATGTTTAAATTACTTTATTACCGATCACAAATCGAAATTTAGTACACATTTTATATTCTATATATAGAAGGGATTCAGAAGTTATTTTTTTATCGCGCAGTTTTCTTATAGAATACTTATAATAAATAACATTAAATTAATAATACTTATTATAATTAATTATATAGGTACCTTATATAAATATGTAAGCCTTACTTGAACCGGATTAATATAGTTACTACGGCAGATTTGATTCTGGAAGCGATAAACCTTTAAATTGTATTTATTTATAAACATCAATTTGTGTGAGTCGTAAAGTTCGAGTAGATATGAAATTCGCTGCACTCGTCGTTTTGTGGGTGAGTACACTGGTTTTACCATTTATACTATTATAATAATATTCATGTTTATACTGTTGCAATTCTAATGAGAGTATATTTCATAGGTGATAATATAATAGGCGTACTTATGTTGTTCTTACGGTTACTATTAAATATTAGATAAATTATTTTTAATTGTAATATTTAATAGTAAGTAATATAACATAATAAAGATATATAATATAAAAAGGAGACATATAGACATTTTCACATTATAGATAAAGTGGTTTACTTTAGGTAAGTAACTAATACATGAAATATAACACATATTAGATTTTTAATAAATATTCACAATGAGAAAATAAATATAGACATCCGAGTCTGCAAGTTTACAAGTTCATTAGTAAGTCCTTTCATAGCTTAGTTGGCGTTATTTGGTAGCAGTGGGTTATTTACATTGTGATAAAATTAATTTAACGATACAACCTACTGCCAGTAATATCTATACATTACCGTAATTAACTTATCAAAGACTTCCATTGACAACGTCTGTCATTCTTTTCTTATTGTTTCGGCGTGAAAGACAGACTAATAAATGCCTTAGAAGAGCGTCCAACTGGAATTTACGGGACTCTTTTTATATAGTTCTAGCGGATGTGTGTCCTAGATTTAAGTTTTAACAGCGTTACTATATTAATATTTTGTATAATTTTTCATAACTTTATAATTATGCAAACATAATTGTTGGTATATACGTACTAAACAGGCATAAATGATAAAATTATTAATGAAACTTCTATTTCCTAAAATTAATTTCTAATAACCGATAAACATGACATGGGTTAGTCAGAAATTTACTAAAATATATATTAAAGTATATATCCATATATTTCCAAACCGCCACCGCTGACAGAGTGAGAGACTCAGGTGATAATGTCACAATATATCTGTTTTACGCTAGTGCTCGTAGCTGCACTTGAATTTATATTTCTATTTTAACAAGATATTTTATGTAGGTATATAATTCTTTTTCATATCTTAAGCGTTCGTTTATACATTTAAAAAATTTAGATTTACAATATTAATTGCTTATCACTGAATAAACTCAAACACTTCTAGATTGTATGATTATAAAATGTTTATTATTTTAATACCAACCTACTAATATTTAAAATATTTTAAGACATTTTCATGGAGATCAGAAGGAAATACCCTAAATGGTTCATTAAGGCCCGAAGATTCTTCGTCACCCAGTGTCCTCCAGAGACCTAATGAGCCAATAGATGAAGCGTTTCTTCAACACAAAGATGTTCTTTTAGAAATGGTAGAGTACCGCATTTGTAAAATAAAAGCATAAAACTTGTAGCTTAAGCGATCACACAGTTGATTCTTCCGCATTTGAATAACGAAGAAAAAAATGTTTGATGCCGTTGATCATATACATGCGGTTACTGTGATATTCTGATAGAATACATTTTTAAGTCCCTAATTCTGTTACAAAAAAAATCTTATCATCAACGACAACATGTTTATTAATATTTAGGTATAATAAGTATTTTAGAATAGATTAAAATTTATACAGACTTATAAAATATTATTTAAAGTTGGAAGCAAAATTGAAAGAGCTGCGTGAAAAGAAGAAAAAAAAGCAAGGCAGTGATTCGGCGTCGCAGCGTTGCAGCGTCGGCGCTGGTGTGGAGCTCCGTTTAAACGCACGGGGCCTTAGCGTGGTTGGCGATGCTGATGCTGATATAAGACTTACTTCCGGTCTGTAACTTTTAGCTATATAACTTCGTTTCCGGACAATTAGATTAATCCTATATACTTTTACTAGATCACATCTGTATTTCAGAATTTATATTCTTCATTACCGAGCAAATAAATTCATTCCTTTACTCATTTATTCATTACTTAACTCTTAAAGGTTACTTTGTGTCAATCTGGGTTACCTACTTATGAAATACTCTGTTTCCATATAATACCGATTTTCCAAGTATTCTAACCTATTTTTAAACGTAAATATTAAAGTGTATTTATTTTGGTATATCTTGGATTTGAAATGAAAATTGTTAGTTATGGTACTGTTTATTAGGCAGTTAAATTATAATTGCTCCTAGGGTTTGCATGTCGCCTTTGCGGTACGTACAGGCTATTACATAGCGAGGCGCGGTTTGGATCGGTGACAAATTGCATATTCGAGGCCAGGGCGACGTGTTGCGGTCATAATATGGCCAATGAGGTTGCAGGTGTAGCAGTTAATTAAGCTTTTAATAGGTCGGAGGCGATACATTAGCAAACTTTATTTTAAGACTACCTACTAAAATTGTTCGTATTACAGTTGTAATATTTACGCCACTATCACACATTTAAAGAAAACAGTTTCACCATATTAAGCGAGCTTTACTCTATAATATAAAATTTTATATATACTTTAAAAGTTTGCAGTTTATTAAACTGTATTCTTTAAACGTATTTATTAACTCTTCTCATTTAGACTTGCAGCCGAAATCGCATGTATTTCCTTCCCTTAATTGTCTACATGCCAAAGTGGCGCACCACACGATTATTATTTACCTCAAGCCTCAAGACAATCATATGATAAATAAATGTTAAACGCATCAGACAAACCACACTTATTTCCCCCAGAAATTTTAGTTAATGTCATTTAAAATGTTGTTTTATCAATGTAATATCTTATTATAATATATTTGCCATTGAGTGACAATAATTTACCATCTACCTAAAAGCCCAGTTAAGTATAAAATATTTTTCAGATAATAGTTCTTTAACAATGGAAGCATCAGGCGTGGCGGCAGTAGGACGCGCCCGTATGACGCTTAACGGGCCGCATGCCCCTCATGTACCTGGCTTGGGTCAACTGTTTAGTGGTAAACTCGCATGTACAATTAATCTAAACTACATACACAGGTCCTTTTGTAGGGGAAATCTATAGATGTACCGATCCAATCACAAAAATCTTTCACTCATAGCTTGCCGAGTAATAATATTTTTCCCACATGGAAGGAATCAGGAATAAAAGCCAGAATAATAATATTATATGTATTTTATGTATCCATATATGTAATTGAAAAATTAAATGTTACTTAAGTAATTACAAAAATTGTTTGAACTATAAAAATTGCATTGTCAACGCATACCTACTGATATTCGCATTATTGTCCATTAAATATTAGTACTTATTAAGATTTTTTGTAGGTAGGTCTATTAATTAATACCACTGTACAACTTGATTATATGATTTATTTACTAATCATTACTCACGATTTATAAAAAATATTATGTACAGGTAGTTTATTTATTTCAATTTGGTACTTATTCGTCACCAGGTGATCATGCTGCGGGAGGAGATTGCGTCACGCAAAGCAAAGTGACTGAGAATACTGAAAACAAAGAGAAGTCTCCAATGGTCTCTAATGCGGCGGAGTTTCGGAGACATGCCAATATAACTAAATCAGAGTCTTCGAGCAGCAAAACTACACAAAAGCTAACAAGTCGTAGTGAAGCGACGACACCATTTGAAACGAAAGCTGATAATTACTATCCTGAATAATATTTGGATCAATAATTATGGCATATATAATTAATTTCTTATCTACATAATATATTATACAGTATAACACAATAAAGAGTTTAATTTTTTTGCTTGTTTGCCTCTGGATACAAGGATTACGCACCTGTAATCCCTGTGGCCAAATCTAAAAATCCTTTCTGCCTGTCTCTTGTAAACGCATTCTGTATAATAAATCGATAATTCGACTCCTAGACGGCTTATGAATATGAAACGTGTTACCTTGTATCATATTTTAAGCTAGACCTGATTCAACTACACAATATTTACAATGACGATGTTTACTATAGTATAATCAATAATGACATCAAAATCTATTAAGTGGTAATAATACACGGGTTAATAAACATTCAAAATGTTTGTCTTAGCTTGTATTAATGTTTAAAAACCACTTCATACTCACTAGGTGTTCTTAAATAACTTTTGTTTAAATTTTTACAAATACAACTGAATATAATTAATAGAATAAATTTTTATACAGCACTCTTACCAAGTTATTCATAAAAAATATCTGTAGAATATTTTGTCAATTTGCCTCAAATAAATAATTAAGTATGACCATTTAAAGGTCATACTTAAACCATCATGTTAATTGTCGATTTCGTCAACTTTAGCTTTGACACGACTTCTGGACTTTGTCAAACTTTATGTATATATGGATTTTTCATTAATCGTTATCCTTTAGCCTAAACATATCTTTTTAAGAAGAAATCTTTGACTTGAATAACCTTGTTAACAGTGCGGCGGCGGTGGCAGCCAGTGTGGGCGCGCGGCGCGTCCCTCCGCCATTGTTGCGTTCACGCACCCTTCCTGCGATTGTGGCGCCCCCCCTCTCAATACTACACGCGCAGATCGATCCTACTCATGCTGCCGGTAAGTAATTAAATTGCCGAACATAGACTACAGCTGAAATTACCAGTCGTAGGTTTTTGGAATTATAGATTTTCTACAACATGTACCGAATGCCCAACGCCCTTCGTATGCTATATATTACTCGAAGCGCCCCATAGATTATTGAACATTTTAAGAACTTTTCCACATCTTTGATAGAAACTTTAATCAACGATATTTACCTATTTTAACCAAAAGTTTTCCTCTTTTGTCCATAATTCATGCTTAATTTAAGATTGTACGAGTTAAAGAAATGAGAATCTTAAATTATGGGATCAATCTGAATGATGGATACCTACTTTGAAAAAGTACGTAAAGGACTATTAATATATTCACATATATATTTAAATATCCAATTTTATATCTCAATCTGAAGCCTTGTTAACATCCCCTTATCAAACTCTTAAGTTACAAAAAGGTAGTCTTCATGTTTTCTACGCCCCATTTATGTGCATCAAAATGTATCAAATATAAGACAAATACTATTATAATATTACTCAAAAATCTGTGATTTATTTACGGTTCTATGTCTGAATAAAATATTATTAAATTATATTAAATAAATCGTTAATTTAAAAAAAATATTCTTTATGTGTATGTAGATTTTAACAACAAAATAGCTTTATTCTTGAAATGTGTCTAGCGAGGCTTGAAACTGTCATCCACTCAAGCGGAATACGACGCGAATGCAATAGAAATAGGTATTTGAATATTTAATTCAAGACAGCTTTTCTTATTAAAGTTCTACTTTGTTAGGTCATGTTAGGAATTGTATGAAGTATTTCCATTATTTAACTACTTAATGACGCCATCGAGATCTCCTAAATTATTTATTTATTTTACAGTTGTCGAAGTACAATGATCCATAATTTAGATTTTAGACTAAAATAACGTAAAAAAAGGCTTAAGCAGTCTCTATTATTTTCCAAAGCTCTGTTTATTTAAGTCATGGTTGAGCGGTTAAAGCGTGAAGGCATTACTTACAAGTATATAATTACTTATAGGTTTGATACGAGTATATTATAAGTGATAATTACAATTGTTTTTTATTTCAAACTCCTTAAGTCTTGCCTATTTATTTATTTTTCGTTTTTTTTTCGAAAACTGAATCCCTGTTAAAGGTAATTGGGCTTTTCACACATCATTCAAGTTTGAACAGTAATACAAGCTTATGGATATTAATTTTTTAAATATAAAATAATTTTAAATGTAATATAATGTAAATTTAAGTAACTAGGTAGTTAGTTAAATTTATATAAAGCTTGATATTGTTTCAAAGTCGGTTATATTATGTCATTAAAACTAATAAAAAACGCAATGTAAACAACATACATTTATTTCATAAGAAATTATTAAAATTGTCAGAAATTAATGTGACACCTTAATTTCTGACCATTGCAGAAGCAATGTTTGTTGGAAATGAAGTTAGGAAAGTGCTCTTGGGTGAAGCTCCAGGTGTACGTTATCTAGACGCACTTGGAGCTGTTGACGCGAGTAGGGGTGGCACGGGAAGGTGCGTGATGTTACGCTAAACCGCTGCAAAACATGTACTAGTCCTGCCTTTACTTGCAACGCAGCATAACGCCGTCCAATACATTCTCGTGCACCACGTCCAAATGGCAGGTACGTCCATTCTGAAACATGTCGCTTGCGCTCCGCTGAAAAACGTTCAGGCCGGAACTGCTCTGGCTGCTCCCACACATTTGCGTCATGGTGTGCTTCAAACACGGGTACATACACCCGTGTACCGCGATTGATATGTACGCCACACATGGCATCCGTCGGCAATACACTGTCACGTATACACAGTCGTTTAAGATAGCCCACAGGTGGGTGGAGTCGCAGCGCCTCGGACACCACACTATCCAAAAATTCCATACTCGATACTACATCTGCACTTAGCTCACCGCTATTTTCCGCGAAAACTTCATCAATCTCTCGATGCAGCCGCTGTTGATGTTCTGGATGCCGTCCTAACTCATACAGAGCTGCAAAAAGTGCAGAGGCAGTTGGTTCAACGCCAGCGATAAAGAAGAAGAAAGCCTGCGCGGCCAGCAGCTCGTCGGTTGGATCAAGCTCTATTGGAATCTGAGGGTCACGGATACGTCCTGCACGTTGTAGTGATACACACAACTCTGCGAAGTCATGCTTGGCCACCCCACCAACTTCTTGCCGTCGTTGTTCTAGTACCTTCTTGATTGCACCAATGAACAGAGGCTCATGCTCCTTAAACAGTTTGATTCCAATTACCTGTGATAGCTCTAAGCTTAGATTTGACAGGATCAAGTTTGTGTCACTCCATAAAGTCGCTTTAAAGGCTTTTTGAGCCATATTCAGAAATGGTGAGTCAAATATCGATTTAGGGGTAATACCAAAGACTGCGGCGCCAATAGCTGCGCTACAAAAAGTGGAAAGCGTATCGTAGACACCGGTTTTCCATAGTTCCGGGTGAAGCTGCAGATGATCAGCGAAGTCGCGGGCACTGCGATCAATAATGTAATACATGCTGCGCAGCTTAGATGCAGTGAAGAGTGGCGTAACAGCTTGTCGCATAAGCTTCCAACGGGCGCCGTGCATGAATAACACGTTATCAGCAAGTAGATCACCACGATTAGGCTGCACGCCGCGATGAGCAAAGGCGGCCGAGTCTCGCGCTAAAACATGCCGCACGCAGTTCGCCCCCCGTACTTGTAACCCAGGGGTCAGAAAGCACCCCACGCCAACAGCTGGCGATTCAGGGTAGCTACGATACACATCACACAGTGCCTCGAATACAGCGCGTCCACCAAAAATGAAATCCCAGTAAATACCAGTCACTTTGTGTCGGGAGTATAGGGGAACACCACGTCGCCGCCAATACACCTCATTATACTTTCCTACCAGATATACACACACGAACAACAGTACACACGGAATAAGAATTTGGAAAAATACCATTCTAACAATGTTTTAATAACAATAATAAGATATATAGCATTGCTTACAGCGGTTGTCGTAAATGTCTTTAATGGTGATTTTAAAGTATTCGTATATGGCCTCAACTGCAGTAAACCTTCGTGATTCTACAAAACATTAACGATTACGTGACCGTATCATTAAATGTTTTAACATATTTACCTTCACAATACGTTTATTAGTGACGATTTTAAAATAAAATCACAAATCAACGAATTTAAATGAAATTCGACTAGTTCTAGAGATAAGAGGTTAAAAAACCCATTATATATACATACAATATATTTATATGCAGTCAAGCTATAATTTTCAGATTACAAACATACATTTCAGTTTTATTTTTTTATATCGATGTAAAAATTAACGTCAAAATTAAACAAAGACTTTTGAAAACCGCCCAAACAATACTGTAAATTGTATACAATTTTAATTACCGTATGAATATGTAGATTGTTTATATTAGGCCGCGCCGCGGTGCCGCCCGGATTAAATTGAACAAACGCGAAATAAAATGTAATAAGGGCATTTATCTAGAATATCAATCAGTTTAAGCTTAATCCTAAGATCCTAGTTAAGTCAATTTTCTTAATATTAAGAAAATTGACTTAACTGTTTTGCGTAGTTGGTGTCTAGTAGTTTGTGGTTATGTCCTGCAACGATTTCTTTGGTCTGTCTACATGTACTTATATTATCCTGGTATTCCTGGTGTAGTTATTTACAATGTTGTTCTAGTTGATTGTAAAATTTTGAGTATAGTGAATTGGTATGGCTCGGGTCTGTATGCCGGTATCTCTGAGCCTTTTCTAGCTCGTCCGCCACATCATTTCATCTTGAGCCGCTATGACCCTTAATCCATTTTACTGTCACTGTCACCTTGTTTCCATCTTCGCATGCCTCTGAGAGCCTACTGAAGCATTAACGTTTGAGGCCAGACGTGATCTTGACACTTCCTAGTGTTTGTAGTACCGACTTACTGTCTGACAGCATGAGGATATTTTCATGTTTCATAGCATATTTTCGTGCTTTTTATAGCATTACAAGCTTCTATAATACCTACACATTCTGCTTGTTATGTTTACTGTGTTTTCCGAGAGACTTTGAGATGTGCATGTTCAGGTTCTCCGAGAAGACTCCACATTTTGTTCCATCGTTTGTTTTTGACCCATCCGTAAATATTCTCAGGTCTGTTGTGTTGGTCTCATGGTTTTAGATAAGTAGGTAAGTTCAAAGTAAGAAACAAATAACAAAGTAAGAAATATTGAGATATAGTAATGATAGATCATTTATAAATCATGAATATCTCTTTGAGATTTCGGTACAATTAATATGGTAAAATCTGTAAGTATATTATATAAAGAACTCTGTTTACTTTGGTCACGCCACTTGACAATGATTGCATTATACTGTGTAATTCTGCTTTACATATTTATCAGAATTTGGTAGAGTAGGTAATTTTTTTTATCTCTATGAAGCTCACGCCACTGGACATCATTGATGAGACAGAAAAAAATTACCATCATCGCGTTTCACAGACAATCAAATGTATCAAATATAATGTCAAATAAAAAAAATTGTAATCGATGGAATAAAACTCGTTCAAGGCAAGAATGTAATTGCTCAGTAAAATTGTCGGGTGTTGTTGAAAGCGTGAAATATTTGCAAGGGCTCGCGCTCCTCATCGCTCCACGCCGCGCCGCCCAAGGAATTTTTATTATTCGTCTAGAGAGGGAAAATTCTAAATATCTAGATAATTTCTGTTAAGAGTGTTGTGTTAACACTAAAGATTTAGACTTTTTTTAATATTATTTATCTCCATAGTATCACGTCTTTATTATTTTAGTATGGATAAAGGTGAAGGATTTGCTTTACAGAGGTGACGCAGAGTCAGCAACTGTCCCGTGGTATATCCTCGCATCGAATAAGCTGCGCAAGCGCCGCAGTGCCTCGTATCACCTGCCTTAATGATGAGGGGAATGAAGCAGGTGAAGTGAGACGTAAAAGCGCTTTTTCACATCTTGGAGCATCACCACGCTCAAGTTTCGCTGTAGAGCATCCAGATGGGTGTACTATAAGGTTAGTAAGTTTTTTACCTTCACTGCAAAGTTGTGATTAAAAAAATTGGCATTGATAACTTTTTATAAATCATTATTGTTGTTAATTAGATTTATCTGTTACTAATTTTATTGCAACATATAAAATTAAAGTAGACATCGAAAGGTTAAATATACTAATATTACGTAAATCAGCAAGATCCTCAGATCAGATCTCAGTAATTGAAGCTTACGTTCAGAGGCTAACCACTAATCTCTGCTTATTTCTCGATTTGAGTCCGCCACAACCTTTTTGCTAACGAAAGCAGCAATAGGTAGATATATCGGCGCAATCAGGTTGCAGATCTTCGATTGGGATCAGCGTCTTATTTTCAATTGTTTTCTTTTCAAACCATTAATCAGTTAAAGTTTAGCATTTAAAAACGTTTAATTTATTGGAACCACTCAACTTTACGTGCAACATAGGTTGCCCGTTGCACTCTTGATCGAACCTTTGGACCAGCAGAGCCCTTGTAAATAAACCAAGAACTACCAAGAAATGTTGTGTTTACTATATTCATGGATGACCCTCGAGCCGTCGATATTCCGTCATATAGTATCTACTAAAAGTAGTAGTTACGCTCGCAAAATTTGCAAAATTTAGCTCCAGATTCTCAAAAGAAGTTCCATATACCTAATTTCCATCCTTCCATAAAGCTCAATGTGCTGACTATATGTATGTTCTATTACATTAATAAAAAAATAAATTTCTTCTGAAACTTCAAAGAAACCAGATAGGTACTGATAAAAATAAATGGTAATCCTATAAAAAGTAGTTAAACAATGAGTGTGAGTTGAAAGAACTATTTCGATAAATTAATCTTAGTTATAATTATTTCGTATATTATGAGTTACATTTAAAAGAAACATTTAATGGTCCCGTATATAGATATTTGATGTAAGTGAAGGCTACGTTGATTTGAAAATAAATCTCTGTACTTTAAAAGGTAAAATACGAGCAAAATAGATAAAGGAGTGTCTAACGAGCCATAATACAATAAGCTAGTCGAGGTTAGGAGTCGGAAACTGCTCTCTCCTTTCTCTGGAACAACTTAACTTATAATTTGTTCTCTACTTATACTTACAACTAACAAAATTGCAGTGCTATCATCTCACTCTGCTACAAATCTGTAAAAACAAAGGATTATTAATAAATGAATACTGCAGCTAGATATCAAAGCATAGAAAATTTCATATATAACTGGTAAACGCCAATATTGCTGACAGTACATAACAGTTTTCTTTGGATAATACTCCGTTCAATACGTTCGTTATCGTAAATTTACTTCTGAATATGCCTCTATTAAATTTGTAACACGATTTGGGTTCGAATTTGTCTTATCTAATAAAAACGATCCTTTATATTATTTTATTTACGAATAGTCTTTACGGTGTCTCACTGTAAAATACTAATTTAGTCCCTCTGTCACGAAACATTTTTTAAAACGTTCGTAAATTGTATATAGCGTTATAAAACAAACAAAATCACTTCATTCCACATTAGTTAGGATTAGGATTAAAATCTGGAATCTCTTCAAACTTTCTCAACAACTTGAAAAAAGCTTCACTGTGTTCTATATTAAATTATCTCTGAGCAAACTTAAAAGCTCGAGGGATTCAAACGGAAGAAACGCGTCACCTACTTACGTATTCTAAGCTGTTTCCAGTACTGAAAATACTTCGAAAAATTATATTTACATTTCTATGTATGTCGTAGACAGCGGTTGTCGGCTATATGAAACCTTTCCACGGTATGAGGGCTAATCAGAAGCGATTCAGATTTTCGGCACGGCTGAGAATAATTGACTTAATTTCCAGCGAACATTTGTTATTGTAGACATAATTAAGCTCTTCGAATGAAACTTTTGTTCAAACCAGGTCTTTTGTAACCAGATGCAATGAAAAACGTCACAACGCGTAGGTACATTAGCTGAAATTGCACAAAAATACATCACGTGTTTAATTTTTACTTTGGTGTCTATTTGTAACTATCTGTACCCAAGACTTGTACGTGCCACTTAAATGATTGAAATGAAATTTGAATTTAAATTTTAAATGTAAATTTTTCTATAATATTAATTAGTGAAAATCGCATTTCAACATGTCAAGCCGTTTCTGAGACTAGCGCGAACGAACGCGGCACCTATTTTATTATTAATCTATTCTTATATTTATTAGTATTTCTCGTTTTCGTAAAAATAAGGAAAAAAGTCTCTTTGTTCTTTTACGGGGCAAATTTCGAACTCGTAAAAATGTTTAGTATAAAGCAATAAAAAAAGTAACAATAATGTTAGATTTAAGGCACTGTGTATTGTATAGAAGAGTATCCTAATTTCTCGAGCACCAAAAAGGCTACCTTCATGTGAACATCAAAGAGATTACAACTTTAGTGTGATATTAATTCGAGCAAGGCAGCAGCGTTACTTGAATAATTAGGTATGATAAGTGATAACGGTAATGAAGGCAGCGCCATCTGCCGAGCTCGACTTTAATATGCCACTGGCGAAGCAGGGCCATGTAAGTAGTTCAGTACGAAAATAGAAAAAATGTTGGACAGCGTTATCAGTTTATCACGTTATCATAATTATGCCGCGTGTTTTACGAAGTTATTCGGAAGCGCTGTAAAAGCCTCATATCCGGCGATGGACCACTTTACGACCTCGCGTTTTACGAGGTACCTATTTATTGTTTGAAAGCTCAGTGAGCTTTTGATTCGAATTTAATTAAGTGAAACTTGTGATATACGAGCTTGTGACGTTAACGTATTCACTATAACTATCCATTAAGTCTTAAGGCACTATTCTTGCTTTAATTTTATTTTTAAATTTTATATTATAAAAATTACGATTACATTATAGTAATAATTACATAGGAAATAGCAAAGAATAAAACCATGTAGGTAATATTGGTTGTCATGTTAAAACTAATTCTAGAAAGGCAGAAGCCTTTCTAGAATTTTTTTTAACTGATATCTAATTATATCTTCGACAATAAACTACCTTTTTGAAACTTTATTTTGTTCCCGTATTAGGTATTGTTCTCAAGGGGCAGTTAAAAGATGCCATAAAATAAAAGTTTTCTGATTCTATTTTATTGCTCTTTCGGGAATAAAGATTTCTTATATTTATTCAAAGAAATGATAACATTATAATATAAATGTGAAGTTCAATAACCTCTTAGAGATTTCTTCTTCTCTATAGCAGATAAGTGACTTCATATGATTAATTGATAATTTTCTCAAGGCAATAGATTTATCAGCTCTTTATTAGTTCAAAGCAAAAATATTTTATCTCTCAAAAAAGAGTCTTATATTCTATCCCGTTAAACAGACAAATTTGTGGTTTAACACACTTGTTTGTTAAGTCAGTTAAGGCGGTGGTAAAATATACATTTATTATAAGCTTTAGTTATCTATCACATTAAGTCATGTCATACATACTTTAAGTCAGATCATTGTCGATTGAGGTTTTTTAAGCAGATTTTTTTGTTACAGAGTGGGGTCGGCAAGCCCGCGCGGATCTGTCTCAAACACCTTGGGAGCAGCGCGGATACCACAAGACCACGAAAGACGTCTCAGCTGGGAAAGGTATTTTGATCTTTTGACCTAAATCCCCACAAAAGAAAAAAATATTTATTCTTCCATATAAAACAAAATTTTTATAAGAGGCTGATATCTTAGATTATAAGTTTATAATTTATTAAAATTATATCCCATTTTTATCACACTAAAGTATAAATTCTTATTATAAAATTACCTTTAAACCGATTTAAGCTCTTTCATCCGTCTAATTCTAAAATTCACTAGCATATACTCGCGATCAACCGCATGAATATTATATAATTAGTGGATCCCGCGAACTTCGTATCGCTTCAGAGTTCGTGTCAACGGACACGTTGACAGATGACAACCTAAAACGTTATTCCATAGAAAATGTATGAGAAAATGAAAACGAAATATATTCATAGAATACTTTTTCGTGAATATTTCTATATTTTTAACAGTTATTCTGCTATTCTCGGATTAGACGAATCCAAAAATCATAGATCATCAAAATCGGTTCATCCGTTCTTGAGTTTTAAATTGTGTAAATAACCCGACTTTGTTTTTCGTACTTTCCGTCACAGATGTATTGTGAGATCAGTCCGGTGGTTTGAGTTTATTCATTACAAACAAAATTTTACTACTCATTTTTAATATGAAATCGCAACTGGCAAGCAAATCAAAATAATATTTTATTTTAATTCATATTAATAGTACAAAATATAAAACGCACAATAACAATATTAATCAGAAAACGCGAAATCAATCGTAGTTTTAATTAAAAACTGTTTGATCACGGCCACCAGAGAACTACTACACTTTCATTTTCATAATTTTCATGTTTAAAGTTTATCATTATTTGGTTTAAAAAGCAAATTATAATTAAATTACTGTTCGATTAGATTATTACACTTGATCTACCAGCTAGACACTTAAACTTGAGTTGAGATGTTGAGTCTTGGTTATTTCAAACATTCTGTTAGCGTACGTATGAAAATAATAATTATCGTTCATTAAATATCCAAAGTTGCCAAGGATACCACCTTTTGAAGTTACTCATTTCCCGTTTTACGTTCGTTAACTTAATAACGATTAATTATTTTATATTATATTATTATAATAATAATAATTGGGACAACTCACATACATTGCTCTGATCCCAAAGTAAGTAGCTGAAGCACTTGTGTTATGGTAATCAGAAACAACGAGGGTACCACAATAAATAAATATGTAAGTTTATAAACAACCAAGACTCGGAAACAAACATTCGTTGAGCACGAATTAATGCACCTACCGGGATTCGAACCCAGGACCTTTCGATGCAGAAGGCAGGAGCACTACCAATTGCGCCAATCGGTTGTCAACTAACTTAATAGCGTTAATAAATACATATAACTCGAGACAAGCAACTGAACAACCTAAATATGACATAAAGATGGAGCCGCGCCGCATTGTAAGGCTCAGGAAAGTGTTTCCTTAAGTAATGAAATCTCGAGATGTGAAACTACGTAGGTGTAATAAAAACTCTTCGATACATCTCAATATTATTTTCTTAATGTAGTAGTTCCTATTTCATCAACTTCACTATTTAGAAAGTTATTGAACCTATATAACCAAGGCAGGAGCTAAATTTTATCAATAATTTATAGCATAAAATAATTAAATGCCTTCTTAGTTAAGTTGTCTAACATTATTGAACGTCTTGTGCGAATGGTCCTGGGTTCAATCCAAAATGAAAAAAGGCACAGAAGGCAAAATCAATAACTTATTCAGAAATGTGTCGCTTTGTGTCATAATAATAAAAATAAGTGCATAATATAAGTGTGAAAACTCAACCCAATTACAAAATTTTACTTTAGCAATTTCGCCAAGTGTATATTGTCGATTCGCATCATTTATACCTTACATACATATATAGGAATAAATAGTACTTAGGTGTGGGGAGAGACGGAGCAATGATCAAGGCACCTAGGGGAGACACTCAATTAGTCATGTCTAGATACTATGTATAATTCCGCAACGCAATCATATTTTACAGTATCTCATCATTTTATAACTTTAATGAACAACCCTTGTCTATCAACAACTTTTCAATTTGCAAATGCTAATATTTTCAATGAAAACATAATTAAAAGTTAAATAATTTTTTTTTTTATATGGGATCACATTCATAAGCACACTTTGGACTGAAAAGATCGACAGAGAAACTCAGGTTTCTGTATATATAATAACCAAACATTATATACTTATTTAAGAAAAAGGCATTCTAACAAGTAAGATAACCAACTGATTAAACCAACGCTTAAATTGTGTTCAATGATAACAATTGACGCTAACAAATGATGTTGTACATGAAAAGATCTATTTTTCAAACGAAATTTATTACGAAGAATTTAAAACTTTTATGTCTGCATTTAGTCACGTCTGTTGTGATTTATATCTTTATATTCTTTAGGAAATATTAACTATTCGACAACACTTTAAACGCTGAATAGATTTAAATATTTTTATAGGAGTAGATGTTATCTTGATAAAAAAAGTGAGGGAACTTTTTTCTTATCTAAATTGCATAAAATAAGATCAGTTTTGTCGTTGACTTAATTTGATTTAATTGGACTTTAATTTTATTTAATTATGCGTCACGGCATTTCTTATTTGATGGATTTATTAAATTCTGTTAAATAACAAAACAGTCAATTTAAAGTCAGGTAAGCTAGCTACTGGAACAAATGTGTAGCAGTCTGGTTTAAGGAGAGCTTAAGAAGATTATGAGTCTTAGCCCTTTGTGAGATCAATAAATCACCTATAATACTGTCTGGGGCTTTACCACGAGTGAAGGGTTCTAAGATCTTTCTATGCCTGGATTAAATGGACGATGGGGTTTGAGGCTATAGAATTGTTTCTATAGCCTCAAACCCCATCGTCCAATCGAAATTGTATTTTTTTCATACAATTTTTTTTTTGTAATTTTAGTGTAGTTCTTATAATGTTATGTAATAATTGGAATGCAGGATAATATGTCGACTTGATACGTCTTTTGTTGAACGTGCTTGCTACAACCGTAGCAAGACTTATAATTTCGTAGCTTATTTTTCAGTTCCTGCGAACTAAAGCCTGTAATTTATGTGTGTTAGATTATAAAAGTAGGTTTTCTAAATTACTAAACTTCAACCAAAATATTTATACCAAAATTTATCAAGCTCAACGGTTAGTATAAAGGTCATCAGATCTTACTTTCGCATTAATAATATTTGTTCCAAAACACAAATTACATTTTTTACTTTATGACATTATTACAATTAACAAACTTAGTTTTTTTAGTTTGCCTCAATATAATCAGCAAACCGGAAACCAAAATTGTGTCATAAATGAATTTCTGTTCTGTGCATACAATTTATTCCTAGTTTCTGATTTTGATTTAAATTGAGTATGAAACACAAAAGTTTTCTGATGCAATGTTTGTTCGCGGAAGTAGTTTTCTATTGAATTCGGTTAAAATTCCTACAATTTCAGACTCTGACAAGTTCTGTTTGTGAAGAACTATGTTTTCATAAAATTGCGATCTTGTTCTGAAAATTTTATGGTCGATTTATTTTTCCAAAAAGATTTGTAATATAAGTTTCACGTTAGAATTTATTTGACGTGATCGAGATGAACCTTGGCTACAATTTATGAAAATCTGTTCATTAATTTATAAGGTATTGTGTGCAATTAATTTAAGGAGCTTTTCATTTTCCTTAAAAAATTACCATTTTGAACTTAAATTTGTTTGTTGCGCAATAATATCTGATAATTTTTGGTAGACGGTATTTCTTCTTAGCTACACATACTGACATCTAACATCACCTAGTAGATATTATATTATATAAATTTATGAAGGTAAAAAGTAAAAGTAAGAAGTAATTTATGCAAATAAAATAAAAATGCCGTTACGTTTTCGTCTAAAATTGTCTAGAAGTAATTTTAGATTTTTTACTGCTTCATTTTTAAGATCGTTAGATAAATAAAATTCAATATTCGAGAGAAATGTTCATGATTATATTATTCAAATAAAATGACGTTTACTAAATAAAATCCTCTCAGAAACGAACTGAATTCTAAGCGAAAAATTAAATCTATTAAATACATTTGCGAGTCTAATACCGGGGCCCAAATCGGCGCCGCTCCAATCTCGAGAATGTATCCTAATATTGTTTGACGTTTCGCTAAAAATTAATAAATATTCATTTGGATACCTTGTGAAATAGCGCTTCGTAAGTATTACCTCAGCTAATATCTAAACACCCTTCAACTGCTCTTTATAATTGTCAAGATACTTGAATAGAGCGAATTTTTTTAATGCCTTGACCTACCTCTTGACCTATATGGAAAACTAATCTACCCGATTTATGTATCGTTGACTCAAGACAAGTTATCTTAAAAGCTAAGCCATCATTTCTTTCTTTTATGATATAAGTTTGCGTAAAAAGCCTTTAAAAGTTTTAATAAGTAATGAGGGTAATTTGTAAACGGCTATGATATGAACTACCTTTTTGGTGCTCCATTAGTACAAAACGTGACTTACCTTTCACGCAAATGAAATTGACGAGACCACTCAGAGAAACATCTCGTGAACCTGCACGTCAATTTGTCTATTGACTGTGCTATGAATGTAAAATTTATGAGTGGAATTTCTAATGGCCAATCTTGTTTCCTATGACTCCCTCTGTTGATTAGAATTCTTTTAGCTATGGTGCATCTAAACGGCCATGTAATTGATTTTAATTATATAAAAGTCTATAATAAATATTTATGATAAATTAATTTATAATATGTTTAAAAAAGTAATAAATTACTTTATTAGACAAACTGGTTTTTCGCTTCAATTTGACAGAATTACAAAAAGTCAATAAAATTTAATTAATGAAGGTCGAAACTAATCAATCATATTTTTTAATTTTTACAAATGTACAAAAAGCTTTTCAAAGAGTCAATTACTTCTGGAACAAAGAAGAAACAATTAGGGAAGATTAATTATAATATTACGAGAATAATATACAATGAGTATATTATTATTTAATCTCATGTATATTTTAGTAGGTACTATATTTTTCCAATAAGCTTATAATTAAGGAGTTTGTTGAAGTAAATAATAAAAAATAAACAAATAGTTGAATTATATTAAAAACTTTTCGACACCGAGAAATGTATTCGAGAGCAGTAATTAAATAACTCAGATTAAATAAAAGTAACATTTTCCCACCGGAATTGACATTTAATTACGATTCGCCTCGAGCCTGAGTTTGCCTTACATTACTCATTGAATTCGTCGCGATTTTACGATGTATTAAAACAATTATTTTATTTCGCTAAGTGGAAAAAAGCTTTTTCGTTGATTCATTATTTACAAGAATACATAATATAACATATTTTTTCAACTCTGTTTCTAAATTATTAAGACATGTTTAATAAATAAGAAAATTATTGTACAAAACACAATTTTACCCTTTCACAAGAATTTTCGTTGTAAAGTTAATACAAATCGTTGTTTATTAAATACACTAAGTAAATAAAATAAATAATAATTACTTAGAATATGTTTTTAAGTCATTGTCATTTTTTTCAATAAATCTCGAATGATTATTAAGGAAACAGGAACAGCTAGTGCAGCCGCGGCGCACATTGCGAAAGTGTTTAAATAAAATAGTATAGTGTTAAAATTTTAACAAAAAAAAAACTACTTCAAATTGTAACTCTAAAACTACTGAACAGATGTTGATGAATCATTAAAATCGGTCACCCAGTCGAAAGTTCTGAGTTAACAAACTTAAAAAAACATAGCGTCGAATTGAGAACCTCCTCCTTTTTTGAAGTTGGTTTAAAAGAAAATTAAGCAATTTTCTAATAATTTAATAATAATTTTTTATCATAATAATAATGTTAAGTTAATAATAATGTGCCCGAAACGGTTCTCGACAATGACCATGGGAAAGATTTTATGTTTATTTATTTAATTTTTCTAAGGCGTACTATAATTTTATTTGACTAATTTTTTACATACTCACACGAGTAATCGACACATATATCTTTCCCCAACTCTCCACGATTCAGCTGATGATTTTTTTTCAGCTTAGTAGATCAAATTATTTTTGAAAACAGTTTCAGCCGGCGTACTATTACTTAATTACAGGTGCATCAGCTGACGGTCGGTTTCCTTATAAGTCATATAAGATAAGCTGTCGATGTCAAATTTGTATTTGCAATGCTACCTTCCCATCTAATCGCTTCTGAGTTCAAAATAATACCTAAGTCATTTGTCACCTAAAACATTATTCCATAAAAAAAGACAAAACGAATTTCTTCATAAATATTTTGATAGATATGCTTTTCGTTATTGTTTTCGGGTTATAAATGGTGTAACTTTATGGTTATATGTATTTATTTATATTGCGAACGCATTTCCCCTCCTATGGTTAACATTCTTCATCATTTCGTAGTAACTCTCAAAGGTAAAGCTGAATAAAGTAAATAAGCGACTACATTACGCATACATCAGACGCAAATACCCATAAAATATATGTACAGTACTCAGTAGTAACAGACATATGTACATATATACCACCACACGTATTTTAACGACATACAAGTGCATGAGACCGTCCGACCCATGACAGTAGAAAAACCAATGACCTATGTGTTACGCTTCTTTTAATTAGTAAAATAATTCAAACGAAAGTTATAGTAATATTTCTATTTCTGTATGGAAAAATTGCAAAACGTCAAACTATAAAACAGATGGTACATTTCATCGGTAAGTAACCGAAATTTTCATTTTGAAACAAAAATTCATTTTGAATAATTTGCTTCCATTTTACCACAGCTCAAGACAAATTTAGTTTTTGATAAGGTTGTATAAATATGTCATTATAAAAATTGTTTTTCGTTTTTAAAACGATATTACAGATTACATAACAATATTAGAACTTGAGTGATTGATTTTTCATTTAAATAATTTCTATTCAGAAAATGCAATATATTCAATATTTTTTTCTTATAGATAGCAATTTATGTGCTTATACCTCATTATTAAGTTGGGTTTTTCGGTCTACTGTTATTGGGTCGTCATAACTACCGCTGTCGCATTTGGTGGAATCATTTTCTAACAAACTCACATGTGATCTCTACTGGGTATTTGCTCGACGCGTCAGACACACAAATTTCTAACAAAGTTTTGAAATTATGTTAGTTATTGTAACATCACAAACAATCATTTGAATAATTTTACTTGAAAATAAATTATTTAAATTTTTATGCCATAAATAGATTGTGATTAAAAATAAGATTAGTGTTTCAGTTTTTTATCTTTTTTATTGTGTTGTTCATATTAATTTGTTGTACTTTTTCTTCTTTGATAGAGACCAGATACAATTTTTTTTTAAGTTTTCACCTCTATTTTTATTCACTTATATCAAAATCCTTGGTTATGTGGTTGACTTTGTTATATACGAGTATATTGCTATACTGTCCGATTCAAACGATTCACATTGCGGAGTTATTTTGCATAGCTGCTATAATATAGAAATATTTTTCATAGATGGTTGTGAGTATATCAAAACACAAAGAAAAGGGTCTGATTGTAATAATACATAACAAAGGAAGGTATGACTTCGACAAACCTCGCAACTTGGGAGCTATGCCAACTCAGCTAGTGAGAGGCTTTCACGGTGTCAAGGTGACGGCAGCAAACAAACAATGCTTTCGAAACATTAAAAACAATATGACTATATAATATGATGTGTTTGTGTGTGAAGTCCCATGTTCCCTTGTGGGGTAAGGGGTAGATGTATTTCACATCTGTTTCAATGATCGATTTTTTAGAGACAAGTAGGTGATCAGCCTTCTATGCCCTGCCAGACCGAGTTTTTTATTATCTTCACTGGGAATCAAACCCAGGATCTTCCGGTTGAAACGCTTACGCGCTTTAACCACTAGACCAAGGAGGCGGTCACTATACATACTTATTTCTGAGTCATAGAAACTACTAAATAGATACGATAGACTTCTGAACAACATTATCGTCAACACACAATTATAAATTAATTTTAAACAAAAAAATAAAACCGACCTCAAAACGCACTGAAAAGTAAAAAATAAATTTTGTATTATAAATAAACTTACTATAAATAAAAGACGTAAATAGTGTTGATAAATAAAATTCATCTAAAATTCTACAAGGGCATAAAACTTTCATGTTGCTCTTTGAAACGCGGCGCCAAGCCATTCAATTAATTTTTTTTATTAAAGTTCAGGAATATTCGATAAGTCTTTATTTAGGCACCGCCTTTCAAAAAACAACATGAAAGTTTTATGCCCTTGTAGAATTTTAGATGAATTTTATTTATCAACACTATTTACGTCTTTTATTTATAGTAAGTTTATTTATAATACAAAATTTATTTTTTACTTTTCAGTGCGTTTTGAGGTCGGTTTTATTTTTTTGTTTAAAATTAATTTATTTTATACTTTTGAGTGGCTCTTCTAAACCTTATAGGTAGTTGGTTATCATACCATCAAAACGAAACCAACATGGACGCTCTGACTTTACGCTTACTTTATACACTAAAAACTAATTTAAATAATTTAATTTAATATTTTCAAATTAATGAAAATAAGAAAACGCAAAACTGAATCGTTTAATACTAAAAATTTAAGTAATATCGTTCATATAAATTAAGTTTTCATGGTGTTTTATAGTAAGCAAGTGAACGCACATTGTGATTTCCCGTAGGAACTCAGTTACTATATTCTCTCTATCTCTAGAAGTATTTCTTCTACCTTATTGATTTTACTATCATATATGACCCTTTTAATGTTTTATAAAATGGTATATAAGTCATCGATATAAACTGATATTACATCGAGCTATAGAGATTTAAACTGGACGCGTAAACAATAACGTATGACATGTTTTTCTCTGTTGACAAGTTTTGCTCCATAACATCAAATATATGGCTTAGATTTTCATAAAATTCCCTCAAAAGCTTGACAATATGAGTTTTAATTAAATTAATTTATTATAATTAGTAAATATTTAATATAACACGGACATCTCTATTGCTAAAGCGAACTAATTGAAGATTTTTCAATTTTTTATTTTATAACCTCAATATCTCTAAAACTATAAATCAAATTATCTTGATTTTTATTATCTCTTGTTGCAAATTTAATACTTAATCGAATAACATCTAATTCATCGATAAGGATTCATAAATCGTAGAGTTATAAGCAAATTAGCACGACATGGTCGCGCGGAATTCAGCGATTTCTCGTCCGATTGTGAAACTATACTTTCAATATGCTGAAAACTATTAATCGTAAAAATTCTAAAAAAAAATGGGACCACTTCGACGAGTTACCCTATCGTTTGACACCTCACTGATCCATATCGGTCCACAAATGGCGACGTACGAGCGGAACATCGGAAAAAAAAAAAAAAAAAAAATACACGTCGAATTGATAACCTCCTTTTTGGTTTTTTTGAAGGTCGGTTAAAAAGTGATTGTCATCAGTCCCCCAGCAGCCTTTTCGAGTTCAAATAAAAGTGTCAAAAACAAATCTGATATCAATCAAAACATGAGAAACCTAAAAAAATCTATTTGATTTCTTCGATATGCTTCAGAGTTCAGATGACACTTGAAATTATTTTAATCGAGTACAATGTAACACTCAAGTATTAAGTCTTCTGTTTTAACGAGGTAAGGCGTCGCTAACTCGCCTACACAACTCAATAACATAATTAGATAAAGTTCTTTGATTTGAAAGCAAAATAGAACAAGGTTTCTGTCGTGTTTGTACTCTCTGTCTCTCTCCATTAATTACTAATCTAATTTTCGTTACCTAATCTAAGTTAGAAACTAAATTCAAATTTATCTGATGCGCTACTAAATACTTAATCATTAAAGTCTTGACAAATACCTGTGTTGGAAGCTTATAAGTAGCTCATGGTTTTATAAGGATTGGAAAAGAAGATAAGGTAATTTTTAAAATTATTCGATTCAGTAAACTTTACTATAACTCAATAGTTTCGGAAGAGCGGATTCTCCAAACACAAATTGATATACTTAAATGGAGATCCCAATCATAATGAAATACTTTAAAAAAGTGATAAATAAATAATATTATTACTAATAGTATTTTTTTAAATAGCTTATTTAGGTAGATCAAACATATAAAGGAGGAGCACACCTCTATAATAAAATACCGTCAGATATAAGAAAAATTAAGTCATTTAACGCATTTAAAAAGCGACTTTCGGACTATGTTGTTAAGACGCATATTTAGAAAGGCAAGATAGGTACCGAGTGGTTTTACATTTATTATTAGTTATTATTATAACATTTTTTTGCTAATTATGTAATTAAATGTTTATAATGTTAGTGTTTATACCAATTGTTTTTTGTTTAGAATTTCTATAAGTTCCGTATAACTGTCTTTCTCTGCGATGATGAACTACCTACATATTTATTTCTAAGTACCTATTTTCATGTAAGTGATAAGTGTATCTTAAGTGAGAATAAATATCTTTAAACCTAAACCTATAAAACTTTTAAAATCTTGGTTCAAACGAAAACAAATAATTTCGTGATTCCAGTTGTTTCAGTGCACTAACTAAAATGTTTTCAAACATAGGAATTCACGTTACTTGTGCATTATAATTTTCCACTGGATTGTCGAGGTGTGAAGCAGTAACGAGTAACAGCTCGTTTTGTCGCTCCAATAATCCACTTGTTTTCAATTTTGTAGCTCTCCGTAGTAGTGCTACGTCGCTACGAGCAGTTTGTTAAAGTTCGTTATATTTCCACGTAGAATACAACGATATTTCATTGCTTTTCATAAAATCAAAAATTACAATAGTTGATTAATATTAATATTTAAATGCTATCATAGTTTTCTTTATTAATTAATTTTCTTCGACCGCCTCCTTGGTCTAGTGGTAAGCGCGTAAGCGTTACAACCGAGAGGTCCTGGGTTCGATTCCCGGCGGAGATAAAAAAAACTCGGTCTGGCAGGACATAGAAGGCTGATCACCTACTTGCCCCTAAAAGAAAAAATCGATCAGTGAAACAGATGTGAAATGCATCTGCCCCATACCCCACTAGGGGACACGGAACTTCACACTTTTATAGTTTTCTTTGTCAGTTATTATACATTTCTAATTTGTTTGTTTGAGTACCTTTTACGTAAACTGTTTGCTGTACTCATAATTTTTTAGGAATACGTTAAAAATAAGATTGTATAGCTTAGTTATGTATTCACTCCTCAGCTTTGTAATCTCCATACGATTAAAATCGAACCATATTTTATGCCGATTATGCATAGACAAAAATTTGTAAATTAATGTACTGTTGTGGGGAAAGTTGCTTAAATGTCTTTACAAAATTTAATAGTATTCAAATTATGAAGGCTTGCTCTTGGTGTACAGAGAGTTAATCTAATATTCACTGTTGTATTACGCATTGCCTTGCAAAATCGTTGCCTAGGTGTTAGCGATTTAATACACCATTCATGCACATTAATCTTGTTGTTATATATTATATCGATTATACCTCTTTATTGATATTGTAACATTAAAATAATGAATGTATAGTTCTCAAATACTTCCTCGTGTTTTCTATTACTCAATGGTTTTGACAAATTGACTTTGGTTACTGTCACTGCAAATTTGGTTTTTATTGCAAACGATGCTACGTTTCATTTATGAAAATTTTGGGAACAAATGTCATATTACCACATACCACGTCGAAGCTTAAAAGTAGGTGGTACGACCAGGCAACGCGTCTGAATACAAATCGAGTGATACGAAATTATTTAACCTTTTTGGTCAACCCTAAACCTTTAATCTGCTCCTTTCTTAATATATATATACGTACACATTTTATATGTGTGTGTGTGTATAGATTATATATATTTATAATTAATAAATATATATCTATGTATATATTTAAACTCTGAAGCGATACGAAGTCTGCGGGGTCCTCTAGTACTAAATAAAATGAAGTTCTATATACCTTCTTTTACTCTATTTAATTTATATATTTTTTCATTATGATCGCATTCACGGCATAGGTATTGACGATAATTAAGGAACCAATTATGTATCCTTAGTTTCTTTTATTACAATAGTCTGGTACAATTTGTTTAAATTATGACTATTTACATAGTTGACTTTTCAATAAGAATTTCGCTTATTTTATTTTAGAAACATGACACATTGTTATAATTCAAAAACTATTTCATATATATATTTGTATTTTAATCATATTATTTTTGTAAATTACCAGTCGAAATATTGAGTATAATAGGTTTGTACATATTACAGAGACTGCTCATCAGCGTTGCCGCGTTCAGGTAGCATTGACTCTGTTGTGGAGGCGAGCACGGTGAGAGTGCGTCGCTCTGAACCCAGTGCTGGTATAAACTTGCAGCTGCCTCGACCTGAACGGGCCTTGTCTCTAGCATCCCCCACCGTGGGCCGCCGTGCCAAGCCCCATCGTGCACAGGCAGGTAAGTCGCTCTTTCTTTACTCACAGTATCCTTGAAAGACAATCAAATTTAATAATTTATTCATGCACATGATCTCTGGCATCAACACGGGTTGGAAGAGACCGCTTATTAACAATAGGGCCGTTACACCCAAGACTTCTACATATTTTTAAAAATGTTTTACTAACCGAAAATAAATAAATAAATGTTCAATGAAACAGACGTATTGTGTCTGCCAGAAGGTCGGTCTGCCTTTTTAGAGTTAAAATTTTTATTCAAAATAGTCTAGATTTAAACGTACTTAGCAATACCATATATTGATGAATTAGCTGATTAGTCTGTAATATTTGAACTCGATTAAGAATATAGTGCGATCTGGATATTTAATGAGATTTGCAATATTAGAAACTAGAAAATATCACGTTTCTTCGGTATTTTAATTTTATATCGAAAGCATTTCGGCAAATATTCCCTCGAAGTACACGACCTCATTCTGTCGTTCCAATTTAGAGTCACATCCAAAAACACGGCGGAGTTCCGTCCTATTGCCGCAAACTCAAATCCCAAAGTGCTACACAATACAATTTGCAGAAATGTCAAAGTCTTCATAAAAAACTTGTATATATTATTTATTCCTTTTTTTATAATCGCACTCCTGCACTTATTTTAAAGTTTAAACCATTAAAGCTATTGAGTTCTCTAGAAAACAATTTTTTAAAGAAAAGAAAATATATATTCATGATATATTTGGTATCTAAGTTCAAGCAACTGATATGTTTAAAAAAATTACCATTTAAAAGGTACGTGTCTAAATAAAATTTTGTTTTTTTTTGAAGGTCGGTTAAAAATTCCAACAAATGCATCCCTGCATGATGTATGTCAACAAATATATTGATTTTTTGAATTAATAATATAAAATTGCTTAATCGTATTTCATGCTCGCCGTTCTCGAAAATTCATTCTTAATTCAAGTTAATTTTACTCTGAAATCTGAAAAACGACCATCATGGATTATAAATCCGAACTCATAATGAATTCACAATGACCTTCAGATTGTAAATATGTTTTAATCCAAGTTAAAATTCTATTTAATAAGGATGAAATCGCAAACAAGGGTGAAAATCTCTGCGAGGTTTATCTAGCGCCATGAGCGACCCTTAGCCGTTCTCGTGTCACGAGTCAGACTGGATTACGCATTACTGTCACTCCTCTCGCATTTCGCTGAGATTTTACTGACTCATACCTCATTGATATGTAGGTACATCAGGCATTCAATATTGATTTTTTTACGACATCAAAAAATTCCTTGTTATTTCATAAAAACTGTAGTAGGTATAGTAACAAAACTCGAAATATTATTTAAGTGTTATTTCTGAACGAATTTTCGTAAAATTTTACAGTCGATTATTTTATACTTAAAAACTCGTGTTCGGTAAGAGCTTTTTACCTTTCTTAGGCCTAACTAACATTAAAATACAAGGTTTTTGTTTTTTTTGCCATATACAGACTCTTTAGAAAGGACAAATAGTAAAATTAACCCTAATTTTCTTTGAATTTATATAAGGCTGAATTTATTGAAATAATTAAACTGATATCTATAAATTATAGAGAGCCATATATCTAAACCAAATACCCTTGGGTAGTTGAAATATTCACCATAGCTTGATTGATCATGGTTTCACTGACTTCACTGACTCAACTTTAATCTCCAAGAATACGCAGTATTAAAGAATTTTATTTGAAAAAAAATTGACAATCTTGATTAGACATGTACATGTTTAATGAAAGTGGCAGAGAGTAATTCTAACTCATACATCATTGACACTCGTAACGGAAGTAATTGGAAGTTAATGAGTTGTATTTAGAATTTCGTTTCCGAAGGACTGGCTTAACTTTTTCTAGTCGTTTATTCACATTAGTATACATATAATTAACTGACTGGCTAATGTATGCATTCATATGTATATAATTTTAAAGCCTAACACAGACAGATATAAGTATTTGAAATTACTGACTGATGAAATTCGGAGTTGATTATTCCGTTGTGCATCTTACTTAACTAAGGACAATCAAGCACGTTTCATCTTTGTTACCAAAGAGCACACGTACAAAGTCGATCGTGTCGCTGGCACGTGTTCAAAACTTTGGTTTCTTTAACAAACTTCGCAAGCAAAACATTGATCAAAAGACGAAAAAATTACTGAAGTCTAAAGGGCTAAAATAATTTCCTTTTACGCAATTTCGACTTGGCAAATTTGATGTGGAATTGGAAAGTTCAAGAGTCAAAGCCGAGAATTGTTCAATAAATGCTGATAATACGTTTCCATTGCTGGTGCGATGTAAGCGCCTATGTTAATCTTGTTTAAACTTATCTAGTACCTAGTAACATAGATGTTTAATCCATAAAACTTAGTTACTGATAGATAACAATCAATATAATATTGTAACGTTTCCAAACAACTCTACCTTATCTTTAAATTCTTGCAATAGCTGGGGTACATTACGAGATCTAATAAGGGAAAAGCGCCTTTTGACCTTTGCAGTAATACTTTATATTACTTCTGTTGATAAAATTGTAGCCAAGGTATCGTTTTGAGTCATGAAAAACTTGCCTTTTCCGGCCTCACTCTCTCAACTCATTTGTTGATTAATTTATATACCTACGGATAGCTGGTGTCAGTCTCAACCTTCTAATCAATTTTAATTGTTTTCTCTGGATTCATACTCAGGAGTTTCGCAACATGCATTGAATTTGTGACAACGGAGCTGCTTCAGCTGTTTTTTTATATCGAACTAATCTATACTTACATGAATAGATATCGCACAAGTATGAAAAGATTTTTTTACTCTTACTTGGTGTTATTATAAATAATGAAAAAAGCATGCAGAATAAAGACAAAGTTTTCTTTGATATGGAAATGAAACCGCGATAAAGTTTTGCTATTTCTTATTGCTTAAACAATTGGGGTGAATTTAAATGAGCTGGGCATCATTTATTATTTTGTAATTTACGTAAGTATAATAAGATTAGAACTGATTAATTTATGTATCACTACATAGTATAAAACAAAGTCGCTTTTTCTTCCCCTATATCCCTTTGTATGCTTAAATCTTTAAAACTACGCAACGGATTTTGATGCGATATTTTTAATAGATAGAATGATTGAAGAGGAAGGTTTTTATATATGTTTTATACCCATGCAAAGCCGGGTCGCTAGTTTCATAATAATAGGTAAGATAACTTAGTTTGAGATCTTTATAAAAACTGAAAATTTATAATGAAAAATATAAATTATATTTATTTGTGTGTTTCAGAACTGTGACAATTTGATTTCTTAGATTACCATTTGTTCAATGTTATTATTAACGTATTAGTTAACCTTTAAAATTTTGGTATATTTTTAGTAAGTGCTTACAAAATATGGCAACAAATGTTCTTTGTTTAAAAATATCCACTGGTTCAAAGTCAGGGTGAGTTGCAAGTTTGCAATAATTATCCGCTTTTTTCAGAGAAATAAAGGTGATATAATTATAACTTGGAGACTCATAAGTATCGGTGGCTGGAGAGACTCAAGTTAAAAACTTTTTTCAAAACTTTTTTCGTCTCTTGTAGAATTTTAATGATGAATCAACAACATTATTTGATTAATTTACTTAATAAGCAAATATTTAAGAGGATTCTGAAGCTGTTAGATTGTGTGATATTTTCATACAAAAAGCGATAACGTTTTTCCCCCCATAAACATAGTCTAATTTTAGAAATTTTTGGAAATGTTGTAGATAAAATGAAAAACTAGTTCCGTACGTTTTTATTTTAAAGAAATATTGCGTATGATAGATGTTATTAGATGATTTTTAAAATTAACTTAAACTGAATTACTAAAAAATAAAAACGTACAGACCTAGATTAAGGTGTACTGAATCTAAAGAGACCAAAGTTATCTAATTCCGTAAATGTTTAGGGGGTGAAAACGTTATCGCCCAAAACTATTTTAAAAAGGAAATGTAGGTAATTGCCTCTAAGATTTGCAACTCTCTCTCTATCGCACGCCCGGAGTGAGGCAATGCGGTATGAAAGAGATAGCATTTTTTTAAATACCTACTCGCGCCGATTTTCGTCACTTAAGAGGATAGTGAAGTAATTTATGGAGATTTGAACCTTTTTCTTTTATACCAAACTTGTCCTTGCAATTAAAACACAGGAAAATGAGCTAGATATGTATACAGTTCTGAAACTATGCACTTACATTCATTTGGCAAATTTATTGAATTAAATAACAAGGAAATGCAGCATAACTAGTTATTCTTATCTCAGTTTTAATCAGTAACGTATATAAGAATATATCATTCCCCACATCTTTTATATTGAAAAAGGTCACGAATAAAGATTGATTAAAGTTCAAGGTATCGGTGTCTAGAACGCTGGTTGCGGTAATGCCAAGACACAGTACACACTGACACAGGTGACACGAGGGTGATGGATGCTCGAAACTGGCACACTCACCTTAGTTGATCGCCTGTAAACATTCTAAATCATAAGTGACATAACTGAATTAATTTAATATTTTTAATAAAATTTACTCTTTCTTAATCGAATAGTAATCTCGTAAGCGCTAGTGGAGGATAGGAATTTCAGTAGGTACGTCAGACTCCATCAAATAAATTTAAACTTAACTGTATGATAATTCAGTACAGTTACAAAAACGAATGTTTACTAGAGCATATTTTTAGCGGATTGCATTTGTCTTTGAGCAAAATGGACTATTGACTAATTTTCCTTTGTCAGGCGGTTTTCAAGTTACCTATGTATAAATAATCATTTGCTAAATTGAAATACAGCAATAATTACTAAAATAATGGTTTTATTAAATACAATAAGCAAAATACTAACAAAATGAATAGTTGCTAAAAGCACCATTTTTTGATATAAATTATCAATGTTTTACAATCGTTAACGAACTTTTTAACAATTAGGTCTATGTAAGCACTATGTAAGTATCTTATTATGTAATATCTATGTACATAATCATGATCTTTTACTAATAACGATTCAAGTTGTCGGAATCCATTGTCAACTGTCACATCGATGTCACTGAGTGCTTTAGGAGCTCAAATTACAGACAGAGTTGCAGATGCTGCTTGGCCATACATACGGTACCTACGTTATATTTTTCAGTCTGTGGTTTGTTATAGAAAAGAAATACTTTTTGAGTATTTTTTTGCTTTATTTATACCTACGTTATGTTCTATTCTTAATATTGTAGATTTATATAAAATTATAATATCTCGCTTCCAATCTTTTAATAAAAAGTAGTCTGGTCTTTCAAAGGTCCCATAAATCTGTAAAAGAAAATTTATTAATTTCATTATCCAATATTTTTACGATTTCATCAGTATGATGTTCAATACATTATCAGCAATTTTGTTATTAGGTTAAATGTCTCATTATTATTTTTTAATGTACTACTTAAATGCCGTTTATCCGGCGAATATTTCATAATGTGTTGTACGTAAATTAAACGATTTAGAATTGATTGCATGTGAAATTACTTAAGTGAAGTAATGCAAGAGAGTGCGGGGAGCCGGATTCCGTGCTAAGTGAATAATATTAATAATTATGTTAGGGCCCTGCCACTCCGGCGAGCTCTGCCACGTTAGTTGATTATTTAGTAAGATATGACGATATAAAATCTATATGGTCTTACTAAAAGGTATTTTTTTGGAATCGGTAATGAATAATTCAAACAGTTTTACATAAGAATTCGTTGCGAAGTATAATGTAAAACTTGCTAAGACCATAAAGCCAGGCGTATATAAGAAAATGTTATGTGCTGACAAGTTCAATAAAATATATTCAATGGCTTAAGTTAAAAACAAAGATTGAACTATAAGAGACGAATAAACCAACAAACAATCTGCTAATATTATGTGTTTAAAAGTAATTCTAATTAATATTTGTTTGAAGTGATAACGTTTTATAAATCGATGAATGCCGGCTGCACCCCCAAAAAGTTTCACGTTGCGCCTGAAACGAGCGTCCAAGCGAGTGCGCGGAACAAGCAATAGAGAGGCACGATCGGCCTAAGCATGTAATAATAATTCAATTCAATTCATAAAATTATGCAATTTTTCATCAATGTTTTCTTATCATGTAAAATTATCGTCCGTAAACCGACTTTACAGACAACCAATTTTTTTTGCTTATCTAATTCTATCGATAAACTGAGACTTAAATAGTGTTCATAAGCTATCATGCATTTGTTTTCATATGAAAAGATCATTTGACTTATATTAGAGACCTACCTATCAAAGCTTTCGCAATTCCTATAATATTATTATTCATAACAACATTTAACACACAGTAGCGTGTATTTATCAAACTCTTTATAAAGCTTCAGAAATAATATTCACAATGAAAAGAGATGATATCTGGAAAAGTCATGTTTGCAGGTTATCACGCTGTTTGTGACGTTTGTCGTTCACACGTATTTTAGCACGTCACTCTGAAGCTCGTCTTCCATACATAATCATTACCATATTCTAATTCAGGCCCCAGAACGTCTACGCACGGGTAGGTACAGATACATGTATTAAGATAACTCATTCTAGTCGATGTATCAAGATGAATCTTCCATTTTTAATAACACTTTAACACCTAAGTCAAACACCGTAATTAATACTTGTAAAATAGGGCCGAAAAATCTTCTTACCGTCATTTTGAAGATAAGCGTGGTTGATGCTTATTGGATGGCATTAACCGCATAAGAAACAGAGAATACACAAAAAGTAATGCAGAGGAGCATACCACGGATTAGAAAAATACAAAAAGTACGAAACGAGGTGATAAGACAGAAAACAAAGTACTTAAGTGGAAATGAGCTGGCCACATCGCACGCTGCATAGGTAGAAGTTGGACAATAAAGACCATCAAATGGAAAGGGCCATCGGGCAAAAAAAAAGCCGGCAGACCAAAGCAGCGATGGGTGGACGTGCAGGCGGTGGAGAGAGATTGGATCGATCAGGTCAAAGATAGGGAAAGGTGGAAAAGATTAGGCAGCCTTTACCCAAAATGGGTTCCATAAAGAAGTAGATTTAATTTAACTTACACTAGATATTAACCTACATCTATAATAATTCTTATAACATTTGAAATGTTTTGATCGAATCGATTTTATTTACATATGAAGTTATTTCTGCGTGACAGATTATTTAAAGAAAAAAAAATGTGAAAAAGGTAGTCTTATATAAATCTAATTACGATTATAGAATATGTAAATAAGTATTGTTCGATCAGACGAGACGTATAATTTATATAACAGTGCGTCGGCCGTAACCGGTCTGTCTGGGTCACTGGACTCTCTGGATACTGGTTACCACATTACCAATGCATTCGTCATACTGTATCGCATATTTAATTGACAATTAATATCCTTGTTAAACAAGCGCATGCATATAAATCTAAATAGCCTTTTCTTAGACCCATAAACTTAATTACCGTACTGGTTATACTTTTAACATAATAACTTAAATTATGATTAAAAAATACCGTTTATCTTTTATTCATTTATAATTTTATGTACGTAATGATTTATTCATGTGTATTTTCCCGTATAAACTAAAACTAAAATTTATATTTGATCTGCTGTTTAAATCAATGAAAAGTAAAATATAACGTGTTTTCTTATATAGCCCAATCGTCTGTTTTCTTTTTGATCTAAATAAATAAAATGTTGAAGTATCATTTTTGTACATTTTTAATCAGTCGTAAGTAGTTTTAAATAGCATAAATTGCTTTTGTGCAGAATTAATTAGTAAAATCGACTGCCTACGAAATTGCCTAGTCATCAATTATCATCCTAATTCTTGTAAAATCTTTAAGGTCATATAGGTTGGATTCTACGGTTTTTAAAGAGAAGTACTAATTCAAATGAATTATTATTCCAGTTAATCATCATTTGATGTGTAAACGATGCAAAAATCGGGAATTGGAAAAATGTATAGTAGATATATTAAAATGGATGAACTTATTAAGATAAGATGGTCGTTGTTATCTCACAATAAAAACAGGACAAAAGCCTACCCCTGTGACATATCAACAGGGTTGTTTTTAGTGAGGTCTGAGGACTCGGGTCAGAGAGGGTACAATAACTCACAAGCACAAGCGGGTCACCGATGAACAGCCTTATATCAATTACCTTTCACTTCTATTCATTCCGAGAAATTTATTCTTAGAGCGTTTTTCGTATTGCTTTCCACATACAAATCAATTGCTGTAACGTATAAGACAATGTTTTGATAGTTTAGATAAACTTACATTAAACTATATTGCCTTTAACTATCGCCGACCTCAGTCACAAATGATAGTACTGACTAGTAACACTAGACTTTTAATTTTTGAGTATAAGTAGAGATCCAGGATTCGTTGTATGGCGAAAGAACACTGATATTTGTCTTCAAAGCAAAAATAATGATAATAATAACTATCTCCCTAATTGAGGAGACGAACTCTAAAAATCCTTTAAAATCACTTTCTTATTCTCGGTCTCTTCTAACATAAGGTTTCATGGCAAACTTTTATTGCAAAATATAACTATAATAATCTCTATTAGTTTCGTTACATAGTTGTGTTAGCTATAGATAACATAAATTAACAACTATAAGAACATGATAGTTCAAATACAAAAATAACAAAGCAATCAGCGAGTGAATGTCTAACGTGCGAACTATTCTGAGTCACGATCGAAACAATTACCGAGATTGAATGCATCAGCATTGATAAAAAATAACTCGCCATTAATGTAATAAACAAAGATTCTACAACCCACATAAGTATGCGGAGCTTTAAGCCTTTATATAGCTGTCCTTGTCACGCTCATTGTTAAAAGTGTGTCCATCTCATGCGACGTGCGCGCCAGCTGACGGCGGCTCGCGGTAACACGACAGTTGCCTGCGCGCAAGTTCATTGTATTGTAGTTTTGATCGTCACTTAATTCGGCAACCTTAATTTTAATAGTTTTTTTACATGTGTAAGTTGGGTGAAATGTGTATAGTGTATTCGTGATAGTAAATGAGTGTAAAGGGCTTTGTTGATATATCGGGCTTGTTGACCTGGAGTCCTAAAAACACCCTCAAGATAAAGCTAAAACGTATGTATCTTTAATTTTTATTAAGTGTTTGCTATTTTCGGGATTATGTCTTTCCAGAATAAGGATAAATATAGCAGTATTTATTTTCCAATATCCAAATTGCTTCTATTACAAAATCTTGTTTGTTAGGCTTTGAGGATTTAAGATAGTCCTTGAAAATAACAAAGGCACCTTCTTACCCGAAAACTACGCAAACAAGACCCAAAATCTGCTAACTACGATAAATGTGTTCGGAACTTAAAAATAGCTAAAAGTTCTTCCCATTGATATGAAAATATTACGGTGTAAATGTTTTCGACAATCTCCAAAACTACATAAATCGTAATCTTCATCTTGCCTTAGAAACCTAGTCTTGTTCTTTACAGCACTACTTGTTACCAATTACCATTTACTTAGTGTACAAATGTTATATTAAATTATACACCTGTCAAATTAGTTTATAGACAAAAATTAAGTAGGCGTTATCTAATTGACAATTCGACTGACCACTGAGTAATGACCATAATCTATTCATTCAATTAGATTACATCAATTCATTCAGTCAATAGGATTGCCAATTCCAAAATTTGATTTAATATAATTGATTTTTGGTGTGGATAGTGTTATTTCATTAATTAAGTCTCCATATTTGTGAAGATTTTGAAAGAGGATTAGATTATTTCTATTGTAATAAATATCGTAAATACCACTTTTTTTATAAAATCGAAATCGAAACAGAACGGTAATGGGCAAACACATATCTTTTTTATGTTGTGCATATAAGTAATCAGCCTTCCTGTGCCTTCCAAACAGAAACATTTTTTTTTTTCGGAGGAAACGAACCCAGAACGGAATGAATTTTAGATGCATGATCTTATTAGCGCTGGGAACAGTTTTTATAAGGCGAATCATTATAAACACATTTGTTTAAAAGGGCCCTTTCTGCATTGCTGACCTAGTGACGCACAACGGCCATTGTGATATAAATTAAACTTTATAAACATAACATATAATCAACATCATTTAAATGACGCGACGAGCGGAAACTGTGGTTAAAATTTACTTTAAAAAAAAATAGCTGTACAAGAGGCGAAGTTTCATATACTCTTAGCAGATCGATGGCTCGTTATTTGCTTCTCTTCGCTTTAACGAAAGCGGTCCACGGTCAACAGCCCACTCATCTACTACCTAATTGCCTCATCGAACTAATAATACATCATTTAAAATTATGTTTGATATATATAACATCTACAGACTAAGGAACTAGTTTATGTTCGGAATAAGTATTAAGTAAATTTTATGACTGTGATATGGAAAACAAATCCATAATTGAATTCGATGAATAACAGAAAGACAAATATTTGTTTTTAATGAATTCTAAAAATCTATGAATTGTCACCGGACTGAAAGAAAAACAAATACGAAAAAATGGATCGCATAATAAGAGGTGGTATGGTTGATCTACCATAACGTACATATTTCACAGAATTTTAGAAGCTAATTAAAAAAAAAACTTTTATTTGTAGCTATTAAATGTAACAATATATTTTCATATTATGTAAAAAATATTTTATATAATTTTTTTTCATTCTGAATTTTATGTATTAAAGGCTACATTTAATTTATACTGCAATTTACTGCAAAAAAGAGATAGATATTTTAATTTATAATATATGTTATTTCAATGCATTTAAAAAATGTTTTTCTTAGTATATTCAAAAGATTTAGCTTCTAAGAAGATGCTACCATTCAAATGTGGGCAGCGATTCTCCGATGATAGAATTAGACTCATTTTGCATACATTAAGTGATTATGTATTTTATTCACATTAATATTCATTACATAGTTTTGTATTGAATAATCCTGATTATTGCATAATTATAAATGCGTAAAATCATAAAGCTAACGTGAATTTCTCGGTACACTTCATTTAAATGTTTTAAATAGGTAGTTAGATCTTTGCAGATTTGTATGAAATTTTCTATGGACTTATGCTTAGCAAAATAGATACTTCAGTTTTATCTTAATTATAATAGTTTAGCTATGTTACATTACATCACAACACTGAACGTTCGGTTCACTGAACAAAATTATGAATCTAAATATAATTATAATTTCAAATAGTGATGCATTATAATATGGAAATAATATGCTAATGCCCCAGCCAATGACCTATTTAATATGTATTGAGATATAATTTTACGTAAATATATAGATAGATTGAAATAATTCATTTTAAACAGGATGAAATGGGTGCGCGAATATGAAATTGTTAATTTAAGCGTAGCTGGATGTATTAGATTGAATATTTTCATAAATAATATGTCTTTGGAAGGAACCAGTATCTAAGATATAGGCTAGTCCTAGTTTACATAGTAGAAATACAATTCATAGTAATAGAAAAATAAGTAGTATATAGTTCTTAGTTTAAATGGGTGAACCTAAACCATACTGTGCTTATGATTTTGCTGTGTAATTTTTACCTACAAACTGTGTGTTCTAAACATAACATGTTTGAGAACAATAAATAAATTATTATGTACATATTATTATTTACTAGCAGCCAACTTCAGCTTCGCAAGGATTGCTTCACGTTATGGGCAACGTATATGCCGGGTGGATTTTTGAGACAGCACACTAAGGGTAAATTTGAAAATAAAACTTCTTTTTACTTATATACTTTTTTCAGCCTGCCCTACTTGACTTTGTATGGGAAAAGTTTTTAGCGATTTGAGATACCTCAAATGGGTCACATAGAGTATTTTGATCCCTACGTGAAATTGTATTGTAAAATTGGTTAATACAGTTCGGTAATCTTAAAAAGTTACGGATGGTCTATATAATATAATAGTTATAATAGTAAATAAGTACCTGCCCTTACTGTCCCATCTCAAAAATCCATCGTATTGTTTTTACCCTTCAATTTCAATTCTGAACAAAAAATAGCCTACGGGCTTTCAAAGTTTCAATTAATCCACAACAAAAAAACAATTTAATAAATAATATATTAAGTTTAGATCAATTACAATTTTATTATTTATAAGTAGGTATGTATATTTATGAAATATCATATTAGACTGAAAAAAATGTCACTCAAAATGCAGATAAGTTTTCTATGCTTTCAAAACAGAAACTTTGTGTTTGATTTACCAGAAATCCAACCAACATGGTATTTATGTTACACGCATTGAAAATCCGATGCGTGTCGAAATGAAGTTTATATTATTCTCATAGTTTTCTCCGGCAATTGTCTCACCGGGTAAGTAGGTACTATATGTGTATTTTTTTCAATATTGACTTCTTAAGTAAGATATTCGTGTAGGTATTGATATAATATATAGAGGTCTTATCAAGCGGATCGCACCGTCATTACCCAGATTTCTTTACCCCATCTCCAGAAACCCTCCCGCTAAGAGCCTCGAGGCACCATCGAAAGTCGCTGTCCGAAATGTATTCATGCAATGAATTTTCATTAGATCAATACCGGCGGTACCTTGCTGCTCCGTAAAATATAAAAATTTTAGTTCCTTGTTGTAAATAATTGAAATCGGTGCTTTCAATTATTTCAGGGATTGAATTGGATTACATTTACAAGCAGATACTGTCTATATCATGTTTAGAATTAATGTATCTCAGTATAATAAATAAAGTCATTTGAATTAGGATTCCAAGATCCCTTTATACTTTGACTAACAACCTAACTTGAATATACATTAAAGGTTATTATTTACAATAATGTAATTAAATATAATTACAGAAATACAAAAGGCTCATCAAAGCAATTGGAGTGTGTACCCAAAATACTGGCTACATTTTACGCCTTTTGTCGCTAAAGCCTTTAGCCTAAAGGTTAGTCCGGATGCGAAAATAGGCTAGTTGGCAATTTTTTAATAAGAGCCTTTTTCAAAATTGTTCATAATTGTTAAATTAGACCGTAAAACAAATGTGGTATTTTTTTGAAATCTAAAAACCAATAAAAACAGAAAAGTTGTACTGATATAAACTTAGGTGATTATCTTTACTTTCTTTTAAATCTTTTATTATATTATGTATACTCAATGAACTGTAGGTACTTACATAGACATTTTAACACGCCTCAGCTCAGCGGAGCACAAATCTTGATTCAATAAAAGAATTTTCCAACCATAAAAGTATTGATTTTCGGCAGATTTGTACTACCTGGTTTCACAAATCCGACGTCCGTGATCAATTTTATAACAAATATGGATATATTCAGCAGGTTTAAAAGATGAACGCGAGAAATATACACTTTTTTATCAGATAGGGGGCAAACGGGTAGTAGGTTTACTTACGAGAAGCATACCACCGCCCATAGATACCCTCAACGCCTGGTGGGCCACTCTTTTCTTAAAGGTTTCTAAGTCGTAATTATTCGGAAATATCTCAGAGTAGGTTTATCTTATTTTGTTTTTTCTGTTGATCGAGAGAAGGGGTCATCCATAAATTACGTCACACGTTAAGGGGGTGGGAGGGGGTCGACGAAGTGTGACATTGTGTGACAAGGGGGTGGGAGGGGTCTTAAATTTCGTGACGTCACATTACCTAATCTACGTGTTAAAACCCGAACTTTGCACTATTAACGAAATACTAAAAAACATTAATCAAAAACGTAAAATTGCAAAATATATGACGTCACACTAGGGGGGGAGTCTCATAAATCTGACCAGCTGTGACAAGGATGGGGCCCTCCCCCGTCAAAAAATCATGAAATTCGTGTGACGTAATTTATGAATGGCCCCGAATTGTTGCAAAAATTATATCTTTACCATTTTTTATACCATCTCTTTTATATTCCTTAATAATATTTACAAACGCAAACTTTATTGAAGATAAAAGGTACGTAATACTTTTACGAAATAACTGTCTATTCATTCCGGCTAATATCTTAAACGGCTAGACCGATTTTGACGGGTCTCACTTTTATTTTAGAAATTAATATAAATAAATAATAATAAATAACTATTCCGCGCGGACGAAGTACGTTATCTATTTTATTTTGCTGTTCGCTATTTTACTTTTATTTATAGGCTATATAACATCACGTTACGATGAACTTAACGCGGGTGAAACAGCTAGTTTAATATATTAATATATTAAAAATTAATATATTAAAAAGTAGAGTTTATTATGTAACTTTTAGGACGATAAAATGCCACACCATTCGAAGGTGAAAAAAACAAATTTAATATGAACTGCTGTCTATTTTTATATCTTATTGAAACCAACCGAAACAATCATAGTTATTTTGTTTTTAAACAACAAGGCAAAAAGATGGTAAAGTTATAAGTTAGACATGACTGTGTGATTTTTTATATGAAAGCTTTGATATTTTAGCTTTTCAAATTTATGAAGATTTGTTCATACATTTATGGGAGTCCCATTTAACATGTCGGTAGAGTTTTAGGTTTTTTTCAATTTCACTTGTTATTAAAAATGTAGTTATGTCACATCGAAATGGTTAGAAAAGCTTCAAAAGAAAATCGAGAGATTATGGCGGCCTCAGAAAACCCTCGCGGGATACTATCGTTGTTATTTCAGTCCTAAAACAAATGGTCGACATTTTTACAGTCTCAGTGCTAAGACGTAATAATCTTTTTCAATGCATTTCACTTTATAAAGGCGGAATTTAATGTAATTTATTCAAACGAGAGCACGTTGAAGTCTAAAATATGAATATAATATGTAGGTATAGTGTACACTTTAAACTCCAGTTCGACTTACATAGAATTAGAATTAAGAAATGCCTCCTAAGAAAATACCAAATTGATTAAACAGATTAACAGCTCGCTCCTTATCTACTAGGCATTTCGGGAACAAGGCAAGAATAGTTAATGGCGATGGTAGTTGGCGTTAGGAAAATTAGTAATTATACACATATGCGCATTTAATAAGTAAAAATGTTAGTGTGAAAATCTAATAGTGTATGTAATATAAATTTTGTTTTCCTCCGCGCCGGTGTAACAGTGAAACATCTGAACCCATTAACCTCGGAGGCGGTAGGAATAAGAAGTATACTAAGTCAGGAAGGCACAAGCGAGCTTAAATTTTTCAACATTAAATTAACTTTTTATAAAAATTCGAGATAACCTCAGTCGCTCTAGTCCCGTAGAGTAAAATAAATTTCAATTATGTATGAAACAAGAATTATTATGTTCAGCGCCGGTCCAATTATTAACATAGAGGGCAAAAACGCTTGATAAAGCAGTATAAATTCATTTCTAGTGCAATCAGTTTGGTGTATCTTGACACAATATCGGGCGAACAGCTTTGCATACATTTACATCTCATTTGTGTACTATCAGCAAACACTTAAAAATGGTTATACTGGCGGAAATAATTTCTGTCCTTCTAGTAATCATAGTAAATATTCTAGAGCACATATAATGCGCATCAACCCATAAAACTCTTCAGATTTGCAACATGCGTTCAAATTACGGAAAGCTGTCTATGAATTTAAACGAATTTAATGTACGAACGTTAAAGAAATTATTAAAATAGTACGTAATTCTACGTCTAGATTGTATTTTCATGGCAGTATGAGTTATAAGAATCAAAATCATAAATCGGTCGAACAATAAAGTCAACTCACGCATAAGTTAAAACATTTACGTCTAACGAATACTTTTTCAAGTCAACCTTAAATTTTGCTGACAGTAGCGCAATGAAACTGCGCCCTAAAATGTATCTATCTGTCTTTAGAGACTTTGATTGCTTTCTCTTTACTAGTTTGCGGACTTCTTACAAGCCATTTTCATTATAAACGTTGGAACTTGCGATGGATTTTCAGACTTGTATAACGATTCAATAAATTCAATTATGCTTTTAAGTGTGTTGTGTGTAGTTCAAGTGACATCGTGTGCATAATTGGTTCACTTTCCCGTCTGTTTTTGGGTCGAGTAACGGTCAATCACTCACATGGTTTTCACATACCTTCTATAGAGAAGGTGTATATATGTATATAGATGGTGTATACATACATATTACATACAATCACCTATATGAAAACATATTTCATATAGATGAAAGAGAAATCCAGTTAAACTCTTCATTTTCTTTCTAATTCGAAATAGATGAGCAAAACAAATATGAAAATATGTTAATATTTATTATATTTTTAGAAGAACTGTAAAAGAATTGTTCTTAGATAGTTGGATGTTGTAGATTTTTATTATATGTATGTAAATTGTTTTTTTTTGTCTGTCCTACTACACGTAGTGCTTTAGATACAAAATATATCTATTAATTGAGCCCATTTTTACACGCAATTTTACTACTATAAGCTGTAAAAAAATTTATTTTACTTGCTAATCTCCAGGCAGATTAGCAAGTAAAATATTTTTTTTACATAGCCTGTGTTGTTAAGTCTAAGTAGTTTTTCACTCATTCCTAGTGACTTACAAAAGTAAAGAATTTATTAAATTGGTTCAGTTTTCATTACATACAAATAAAAATACAAATTGTTATCTTAATTCAATTGTTTACTTTAAATTTAACTGATATTTCGATTATTAGATTCATATTTGTATGAATATGCGCTCTCGCCGAAATATAGTCACATAAGTGTTACTCATACATGATGGAACGTCATTATGATATTCATCAAGTATGTTTACATTGCTTGACGAACTAATAGGTAACGCTGGATAATTTCTACTTTACTTTAACATTACATTCCGATCACTGAACTGTCACTGAACTACAATCGCGCTATATCATAATTACTTATATTACTTATACTAAAATATGTAAGGTCTATATCCAATCTAAAATACTTATATTGTAATCATCTAAACAAATTATGTATAAATAATAATTTAAAATTAACACAGTAACCCAATAAATAATAAGAAAGGAATATAAGTAATATAGATGACTAAGAAATCATTAAAAACTTTAATCAAAGTATGTATATTTCATTTTTCAATCAGATTTAAAATTGACAAAGTTTATGTGTACCTTAAGTGCGGTTAGGGAGACGGCTCGTCTATGTACGTGAGTGGGGATTGCGGACTCATTGCATACAAAGTGTACATTATCCCTTTTACAGTGGACAGTGTATCTTCACATTTTACGAATTATATACTTACCTTGATAAAATTTTACGTTATACGTTACAGTGAAATCTTGATCGATCCAAAGATCAAAGTTATTCCATTTCAAACCAACTCGAATCCCCGAAGAAAAAAAACAGTGACTGCTCCAAATAAACCAGAAAAGGCTAGAAAAGGACCTTGCTAGGATAGAACAGTCTTCGTCTTGAACTAGTCAAAATATAGTCACACGATCGAATAGACTCAAAAATACACAAGGATAGGATTATAATTCTGAAACTTCATTTCAGGGATACGTGAAATGAATGTAGAAATAAGAAATGTTCGCTTAAATTTATTTAGTAGATGTTCATAACAATGTCAGCGAATGATAGCGAAAATGTTATTTATTGTGTTACTTCATACACTTATTTTATTGCGAAAATGGTTCTTATAAAAATGTTCTGTCCAGTCGCGTACCGGAAAATTTAATAAGAACCACTAGAGGTAGGTTAATATTATTACAATAAATGACATAGTGGAAAAAGAAAATATTATGCTGACCTAAGCATATACATAGAATTAAATAAATATATATAAATAATATATATAAAAACATTTGAATTTCAATTGTAAAATTATAACTTTCTTTAATTTTAATCTTGATTGAAAGCATGGGACTAATCAAACCTTATTGTTCCCATGGTTTCAACTGTCGCACCATCTGTCTATATGGTTCAGTGGTTTTAGTTATGTTTTAAAAACGGTGTTTTAATACAAAATCTATATACTTAAAAATCAATTACTGTTCGTTTGTCTCGCCAGCGATTTAGCTGATTTTGGTTTTGAAATGTTTATCGTAGTCCATTGAAGGTTTAAACGGTGAGAAAAAATGGAAAAATTGAGAGGAAGATAGTAAAAACATCAATTTCATTTTCTCTTATAAACTATTCTACCTACTTTCTTATCAAACATTTGACGTTCGATTCCCATTCTACCTTTAATTGGTACGAAGTTCGCCGGGTCAGCTAGTATTCAATAATAATTATGAGCCTATTTTCTGTTAAGCATTGCACATTTGTGTGTGTAATTCGTCACACTTGAAGGCAGTTTTCATTGAACGCACTCGAAATTATTACTCTATATATATAAGCTGTAATGTCGCGTGATAAATTTCTGTGTAAGTAGAATTAATTGTAGAAATAACAATATAATTTATAAAGGACAATTTTCGTATTGGGATGGTATTCTATTTAAAAAAAAAATTAAACGTTTCTTTACCTGAAAAAACTCTGACTTTAGCAAAGTTTCTTAGTTTGGAAGGTTTTGTATCTAGAAACTAATAAAGGAGGTGTTACTTAGAGAGTTTAGCCACGAAGTTTAGGACTAGCTTGGGACTAGCCCTTAAGAATAGTAGAATAGCGGTTGTACAAAGAAACGCAATGAATTGTATTTAAGATAATGTCTTATTTTAAGTTATTTACTTTTGTTGAACGAAAATAAATCGAATAAAATTAGATAGTAGGTTAGTGTTAATCGATGTCTGTTTTTTTCTAGTAAAATCTGTTGATTTGGTAGCCTTTAATAAAGTTTGTAAACTTACGTATGTACCTGTAGGTACTTCTCCAATCTTATAGGTTTTATATCCATAGAGTATTTTTATAGGTATTATATTTAGATTTGCACCTATTTGTGATATTATATTTCATCAAAAAATATTTTTTATTGATTTTTAAGATTTAATATCTATATATTAATCAAAGCTGGTAATAAATGTTGAATATTATTAATTCATTCTTTTCATTATGATTAATAGTAGACTAAAAGAAGCGAAGCGAAAGTGCGACGTCACAATAAATCGTAAAAGAGGAGGACTGTCAGTGGACTCATTAAATGGATCTCAAATCTCAATTTTCGCAACATCCGGGAGTTTACGTCAGACATTTATATTAAGTATATATTATGCTTTGAGTTAGGTTTGTGTGCGTCATATACTAAAATAAAGTCTGGTTTCTTATCCCTGAAAAAATATTGAAATAGATAAAGCAGTAACTTACCCCACAAACAAACAGTTTTGTCTATAAATTACAATATTGTCATGTTGTTACATGTATTTATTTACTATTTCAGACATAATATTAGTTATAAAATGGATAATCAAAACTATTATATAAAAGTAAAAGTTCTCATTTTCTACTGCTTAAACCGAGCCAGTATTTTGAAAACCAAAGATTTTTGTTGCCCTATTAAATGTTTGTAAATAAATACGTACGTACGTAAATTATTACATATTCAGGGAAATATCAGACAAAACACATAATTTAACCGCAATATTAACCATTGGGAAATTGTAATGAAAACCGAAATTATTCAAAGACAATTGTTAGTTTAGTGTAACCGCACAACTTTCTATTGATTAAACATTGCTAGAATTACTAGGCCAAAGTAACTTGTGTGAAGTTATTTCCAACTGTCCGTGCTCTCAAACTTCAGCCTGGTTGCATATACAAGTTTAACAAAAACTTCGATATATATGTATTACGCACTACTATGCTATTTTCAAAAATTATTGACATATAAAAATAAGATTATAAAGTTATTTTGAAAGTAAGTGCCAAACATTGTTTTTATGTCGTCTGATATGACGAAGAGAACTGAAGCTGTAGCTGACATCAGAACGTAGATTCAGAATAAATGTAGTGTGTTCTTTTCTTTCTACCATTTATCTTGACACCAATGATAAATTGCGTAATCTATCTTTTCGATCCAGAAAGCTGATTATTCAATTCTAATCCCTACAATGTCATGACTAGTCTTGAAAGCTTGAAACATTTTGAGACAGAAATATTAAATTAATTGTCCACACAAGTTTTGGTACTACAAGTTTATAAAAACCTGTCTGGGGTTTTCACGGAAAAAATATCTGCGTGAATAGCTGAGTTTTTCTTGAATTTTGCGTTCAGCCACAGTTTAGCAACATTTTATTAAAAGTTTTGTTAAATAATCATAATAATACACATCAATACAATAATAATACATATCATTGAGTAACATTTGAATTAACTATATCAGCGTTACTTTAGAATTATACAGTTTATAATATCTACTTAAGCGATTTTTTCAAGTGGTAGGTATATCTCAAGCATAGAGTCCAGTAATGTTTAATACGGATAAATCGGGCAACCCTTATAAGTACTTAAAATTCACTGAAACATCCGCATTATTAACAAAGTTGTGTAAAAGTTCGCGCACTATCGAACCAACTGTTTAGTAGAATTTATTACGACAGTTCTAAGTTCAAAAGCTTTTAAACACGTTATCCTGTTTTATAGATTCCTGTTAGCGTCTGTTCAACTTATAGTTCGTTTACATTCGCGCTTAACCTCAGTTTACAGTTTCAACCGTATCTATTTCAAAGAAAAGTATATCTCTTATCCTACTTAAGCGAAGCTAGGGACTTCTGTGCAGCCTATCAAAATTGTCCTTTAAATTAATTCAGCAATATAAAGAAGCACATTGGTATCATTATATTATGCTCATTAGTCGATGTTCAACTTATTGTTAATTTTCTGCATAAACTGAAGCCACAACAAGATGGCAGCGCCATTTCTACTATAACAGAAGCCTTTATTCATACTTTCCCATCTCTTTCTTTGCCAATAATCCATATACAGTGTGATATTGTCATAAAGTCACTACCGCACTTCTATGAAGATCAAGTCAAGATTTAAGTATTTTAGCAGTATCTAAAGAATTATAGGCGTATATGGAAGTTCCAATTAATTAGCAATAAGACAAGCTCATAATTGAGCTGCCATCGTTACCTTTTAAGATACAACCTGTATGAAGCTAGTCATGACCGAGACTGAGACCTGAGTCCACGTTTTAAGGTGTTGATACCCGAGCTTTCTGCGCACTTATTTTAATTAGATAATACAAGCCAAGCACGATTCTTTCATATGATCCTTATTGCTAACATTATGTTGTTATACTCTAATACAAAACACTACAATAACTCGATCCATAATGAGAGTTCTAAGAATCCTCTACATCGTAAAAATGTTTACAGTTTGAGCTTTTCTATCTCTCGGAAGAATATAAATATAGTCTCTATTATTCACAAATTTTACTTCTTATTATATAGGTATATATCATTTCAATTTACAATATAGAAAAATTTGTATTGCTATCTTCTTATAGAGTAGTTTACAGATTAGTATAAATTTAAATATTCAACAACTTTTGCGCCTATTTGCCTACTCAATAGATATGTAAGTAACTTGCAATCGCATGTTGAACAATCGTCCTTCAAAGTCCTTACTGCAACTTCGAGACAGGTTTAATGGGGACTTGCAGTGTCATGAATTACCTGAGTCTTCCCGTCCCCCGCACTTGTATCCTCTTGACCGCGCAAGTGCATCTTCCCAATTGTAACATTATTATTATATTAAGAAAAGTACGACACATTTATAACAGCTATTATTATTTTGAAAGACATCTGTTGGTTAACCATAAGTTAGTAATTTATTGCAGGAAACTCGTTAGAATACTTTATATAACTATATTATATGCATTTATATCTCTCTTTTGTATGCATTCGCAAACGATTTTATTTCAACGGTTTGTAATGATTTGCCGTGATTCGATTTGATATAGGTCTATGTTTACACCTATATTATTAAACTCCAATTTATAATATCAGTGATCAATAAGTACTGTATTATTTCATATAGTTTAAAAGAAAAAGAGTCTATAAATATCTTTAAAAAGATAAACTTGTTTAATGTCTAGTAAGCCGATATCAAACAAGTTTATCTTTCAAGATTTCAGAATAAAAGGCTTTATTGGAGGTCAAAGGGAACCATTTTAACAAACCTTAAAGGTTTTGTATGCGTGAACCCACAGTTGAATAGCACTTATAAAGTAGGTACCTAACCCGCCCTAAATTCACAGGTTAATCAGGTTGTAGGCAGTATTGAAAAGTGTTGTTTGCAACTTTGCGTTGAAGAAGTATAAGTGTTTGTTATTTTATTTTTATTTCAAGATACTTTCAGAATAAGGAAGTAGTTATTAGTTAATGTGTGGTTTATTGTTTAAACCTTACAATAAAACGAGTACATTAACGGAGGACGTCGAGCTTTTAGCTTTCATGTTAAAGCTTCAAGCGTGGGCTAGGAATAAAAGGTACTATCAGCAAAATTCAAACGCTCTGTTATTTCACTGCTAAAGAAATTGCCACCAGTAGTTGCTAAGAAAAATTCTTGAGGTGTTTCTGTCTAAGCCCACCAGTAAATTAGTCCTTCTTATAGCTACTCAACCAATTTAAAAGATCATATAAGTTTCGTAATTCAGAATTCGTGTTATATTTACAATAAAGCTGTGTAATTAAACCACACAACAGATGCAATATACATTGGTATATATAGCGGCTAGAACTTAAAACTGTCTATTTCATAATCATGCAATGCCACTATTTAACGAAATGACCAACTCAAACCAACCATGTCGTGATAATTAAGCCCAGGCCAAACCAATGATTAATTATTTATCGTTTCAAAGTATGTAGAGCTAATTGCATGATGATATAAAATGTATGTAAATCATGAGTACTCTTATTGATATAGGCAAACGTGAATATATCTTCAGATGGTACAAAATGTGCTACATCGTGTCGATGAATTCGCCAAAAAACCGGTGATTTTGCTGATAGTACCTATACTTAGCCATAGTTGTAGAGTGATATCAAGTATCCTTTCAATGTCACATACTTAGACAAAGGTCTTATTGTATAGAGTATAATACCTGGAGTCCGAAAGACAATTTGTAAATGATTACATATTGTGAATAAGAGCTTAAAACATCTATATACGCCTATATATACCTTTCCGTTTGTCTTTATATTGTTAATATCAGAAACAAATCTAATTTCAAGGGTTCCAAACGACAAGAACTTAACTTGTTTTGTCACACTTCAGAATTACTTACAAAACTACATATGTCGATTACCCCATCTGGGTAGTTTAAGAAATAAATGTTTATTTATTTAATTTTTATTTCTGCACCTAAACCTTAAACTAAATAACATGCTAACCTTAAACTAAAATACACAATCAACGGACATACAACTATTTAAACACATAGGACAATAACATGGCTACTTCATAAATAACATGGTTACTTATATTATGCAAAACCAGCCGACATTATTACAAATAAAAATATCTCACACAAATGAACTGAGGATAATCAATTGTAACCCCATTAAATATTTGTTGCTAAAATCCAATTTATATTTTTGCAATACATTTAAACATCAACTAAGAAATTTCTCTAAAATAGGTATATATTTTGTATAACACATCAATATTCATAGTATTTCTTAGCAAGCACGATTCGTTGCGGTTTTATTTTACCGTACCATTGTATAAAGACGGCAAATGAAGTTAATAAAATATAATCCGACAGTTTAGCTAAGTAATAAAGTAATACAGTACGTTGTATCTAGAATTACTGAGGTATTTCTGAAAGTTTTCTGAGGTAGGTTAGACTGTGATATGTAGATTATAATATATATTTAGGTAAATTATGAATATGTTTTTGACAACTCGGCGCGTATAACATATAAATAACCGCGTACAGAAATATATCTACTTGTACCAAATTTTAAGTTGACCTGCCGAAATGGAGCAGTGGCGAAAATTCCGTGTAGCAGTTTTTCTGAGATGCACATACACACAGAGATAAACTTTTCAGTTGTCTATGATTCCTTTGCCGTGTAAGTTACATTAAGTATTTTATCAAAAGAAGTTTTACGCATTATAACATAATCTATATACTAATAGAGATAAGATTTTTGTTTTTAATTAAAAAACTAGGTATACGCAGTCGCGGATAAAAGCTTGTTCTAATAAAATTGTAGATCTCTTATTTAAACCTCTCAGTGTTTTATTATTTAATGATTTATACACTACATAATATAACAAACTACAAACACTAATACAATATAAAAACATAGTGTGGTGTTGCCTTATCGCTACCAAGCGATCTCTTCTAGGCAATCTAGTCACAAGAGAGATGACTGAGAGTGAATCTGAGTGGAAATGGAGAGGTTATGTGGAAGAGTCTTGAAAGAGGAAAGAGAATGGTTTTATCTCTTTAGAAGGTGACAGAGCACTTTTGAGACATTGTTTGTAGTTATGCTAGTTGCATATGTAGTTGTTATAGTTACAAAAAATATTATTAGTAATTCTAATAATTTTTGTATTATGTATTAAATGGATCTTTTTTAAGTACTCACGTCCTACATGTTAAAGCGAACATATCAAAGAAAAATACCACACTATTAAGTAGTATACATTATCCAATAGTAGGTACCTATACCTACGAATTTATTGATTTTGCCTTTTTAATGTTATAGGCAGCGGCGGCCTTAAGGGGTGGCGAATAGGGCAATCGCCCAGGGCCTCACTCTTGCAGAGGCCTCGCACAACAACTCAAGTAGATTTTAAAAAAATAGATTTTTTAACTATTTTTTTTTCGCATCACATACTTTTCACGAAGGACCAAAGGGCCTCGCAAAGACTTGCCGCCCGGAGCCTCGCAATAGGTAAGGCCGCCGCTCGTTATAGGCTTGTTGTAGGTATGACCTAAAGGTGAATAGGTATTTCAAATTGAATAGGACAGATAACTAGACCCAATTTACGTAATCCAAATCACGTCTCGTTCACATTAATTTGTTTTTTTCGTTTTACAAAACTGAATTACAATTACTTGACTTTCCTATACTGAATACCTAAGCCCAGCAAAAAAAAAATTGTAAAACAAGTCAATTAAGAAAAACATTACGGCAAAACGCAGATAACTTTTTACCCGTAGGTACAGACGAATTTCTTGATTTTCTCTAATTTTCCACATTTTCAACAAGTTAAGATTAGATTTAACATAAAATACTTTAAGAACACGTCTTAATACGACATTAATAACGTGATTGCTGTAATTTTAAAGTCTTTGTAAACAATCACTCCCACGGGCTTAGAAGAAACACCTTGTAGGAAATGAAAATACATAAATCTTATCCCTTTGTCGAGTAGGTATGAGAAACTTTCTGAATCCAACTATGGTCATTTATAATATACTATTATATACTTGATGCCTGATCAAGGAAAAAACACTTCCTATTTCAAGATTCAAGTAAATTAGTATTACCATAATTTTTGATCAATGTTCAATTCCAAAGAACCTCGCGGTAAACTCGAGTATAAGTTTTTATACTTTTTATATATATTTATTTTATATATTTTTTTTATACTAAGCAGGTACTAAGCTCACGTAAATATTGAACAAAATACCTTCAGGTATTACACTGAACACGACTCCAATACTTTCACCCTCGGACGCAGCGAGCGTGTAGTTTCATTGTTCTCTATATTTGTTATATAGTAAGTACTATTGCTTCCAGTTATTGCTTTACATACTTTTTTACAGTGCAAATTTTTACGTCATTTGTATAAGACGTATACCTAATCCTTACCATAAGAATAACCATGAGCATAGTCGTCATCTCCCATCCCCTGCCTTTTACTCCAAAAGGTCTCAGGTTCGAATCCCGGTAGGTGCATTTGTGTTATGAGCACGAATGTTTGTTTCCGAGTCTTGGTTGTGTATAAACTTATACACACATACATATTTGTATTTATTGTGGTACCCTCGTTGTTTCTGATTACCATAACGCAAGTGCTTCAGCTACTTACTTTGGGATCAGGGCAATGTATGTGAGTTGTCCCAATTATTATTATCTATTGATTACCGGTTTCTATAAGGTACCTAATTACCTTCAATACCTACTTCAATTTCGTTTTATATTTTATTATGTATTTTAAAAATATGTATATGAGCGAAAATCTTACCATCTATATTTTACTTATTAATACGTAATTAAATAGCTCGGCATCTAACAATTTATTAAAACTTTATAAATAGTATTTATGTATTTATTAAAATACTACAAAGTCTGAAGAGTGAAGTGTGACCGGTTCGTAATTCATTCTTTACAAAGGCCGTTGACTGATGCGCAAACGCCTAGATATTGGCACTACTGAGAAAGAACGTTAACTGGCCTGCTATTGGCGGCCTTGCCGCGTGTCAGTCTCGTTACTCGTTAGTCGTTACTCGTACTAACTTCACTCTCAACTGTTGTGAGTTTGTGATGTGTGATCGTACGTTAAACTGTTCAAAAACTTTTTAAAAACGTTACTTATAAAATCACATAAAACTTAAATATTATTGATAAATTGTAATAAATATTGTTCAGAGTACAAGATGTATGTGTTATTATTGTGTGTTTGTGTTATAATAGACTTTAAGACTAAACTTGTTATGTACGGAGTGAAAGTACAGTGAAGTTGAATTATTGTTTGTTATTTATTTCGATGTTTAATTCATAAATCGTCTAATATACAGTACGTAATTATTACGTAAAATAGTATCGATACCTGGAGCTCGAAGACAAATAAACGTAAAGTTCTGCAATCACAATGAGTGAATGAAATAAAATATATTTTCGAAGGTAATTTCACACAATTCTATAGATCTGACCAAACTTAGCTGGATGTAGTCTACCTCGTGATTCCCTTGTAAGGTTGACGGTTGAAGTCCACGATGCATGTTAAAATGTTAACATTTTCAATTTATATTATGTAGGATTTTTTAGAGCCAATGATTTCGAGTAGATAAAGAAGTTCTCTTTAGGGACATAAGTAGGAAGAATTATTAGTCAACTGTCTTCACCCTCTTTCAAGGCTGTATCTTACTATAAAGTTTATCAAAATTAGTTTTTGTGATGCAAAATGCAAACATTTAATTATATTATTTTGTTTCTATAAAACCTAGATGAATGCAATGGCTTGGTTGTCAAATTTTGAAATCTTCAAAAAAAGAACATTTAAAATAATATAAAAGCAAGATAGAAGATAATACAGTGTATATTTTATAATATATTGCTACATGCTCTTTCCTTTTAACATATTCTAATATAAATAAACTGTTAAATAATGTTTAATTTCTAAAGGGCTCCAAACATTATGAGCAGAACATAGACAATATTTATACAATAAAATTATGACAACTATAATCTATTGAGTCTAGTTGTATGTTATTAATCATTATTTAACATGAGCTTATTTGTTTGTTAATTTTAAATTACAGCAATAGTGTGTGTTTAGGTAAATTAATTATGTACACATTTATTATGATGTTGGCAAACATAATTATCAGGTTTAACCCTATTACATACTATCACAATTGCTTTAATTTACCTACAACATGTAAGATAATATGTTGTACCTAAGCTTCTGTGTAATTTGGTTTCAAAATTGACTTAAGTAAGTTATACCAAAATTTCACAAAAGTTACTTTGAAGTGAATTCACACTACATTCCTAAATAAATAATGATTGATCTAACTCTATGTTATATTACATAGAGAATCAGCTGATGATAAATATACTTAATAAATTTTACGCATATCAGCTTGAAACATTGACATTTAAATGATTAATTTACATAGAATAGTATTGAAGCGAATGACCAATTGAAAATTATTTATTTGAGGATAAAAGGAACATCATTTTAATTAACTTGCATACTGAGTTTAAGGATGTTTTGCAAAAAACGCTCCAACTTAAAACATATAGCATTATACAACATTATAGCAGCGAAAATGTATAACTGACTCTTTCATATAACATGCTATAAACAAAGACAGCATAAATGTAATTCAAATTAATATTATTTCGAGTGTTTCAACATAATATGATGATTAATAAAAATAAGAGGCAAAAACCTACCTACAGTAAATGTAATGTAAAATGGTTGATGAATATAAGATATTGTAAATTTGTGGTCACTGCCTACCTTTTTGGGAACAAGTGAAATAAAAGCCAATTTAAAAACCCCCCATATAATAATATTACCCCATTAATAGATGAACACATTTTCATCAATTGTAACTCGATTCCTCAGATTTCAAACAAAAAAAAACCGCATCAATAATAATCAATATAATGCCACAGACAGACAAAGAGACGAATTTTCTATTAGTATAAAACGCTTTCGTAGCAGAGGCCAGCACGATAGTGGACCTCGATCTAGGAAAACAAAAAAAAAATCATTTTAGAAGCAACCTGATATGAAAACATCGATGCATTTATTGAAATGTGAGATACCTACATCGAAAATGCATTGTTCACACCCCACAGAAGACTTGGCTCTATCTAATCTTTGATGAAATCATTTCTAATTAAAAATCTTATTGAAGTTATATAGCAACGAAGTTTTGTAATCAAAATGTAGTTTTGGACCAAAACAATAATTGAAAACGACATCGCGTGTCCGAATGCCGTACAGCACAGCAATACGATATTAAAAGGTTACATCATTGCTATATCTAGTTACTCGTATAACTTTAACTTGACAGGGGGTAACACCCGTAGACGCAAGCTGGCCTGATGAAACGTTGATCTTTCCGAAAGTGTTGATTTATTACTGGAAATGCTGTTTACGTAGTCCCGTATCATTCAGGATACCTACGTGGGTACGATTCGTCTCACTCCATCTCTGTTACTCGTGGAGTCGGGTGAGCCATACGTGACGCCTTTCCGTGTTTAATAGCACCCGTGCTCGCTTCAGCATTCTACCGGAACCTCTACAATTCAGCCGATTGGCCTTTTTCTTAATATGTAGGTGCTGACATATCTTCTGCTACGGTCCCCTGCTCTTTTTACCCACTATCATTTGAGTATTATATATAATATTAAATATCATCTCCACTCGCAATTGGCAGACCCTATACACGAGAGATATTTAACTAGTGTCCCTTGGGAGCCAATACTCGAACCATTTACTGATAAAATCGTATCATTCAGACAGGCAAAAGTTTGCGCTACATGTCTAGATTTATTTGCACCATCCCTTTTCTGCTTTTATATATTTTCCACAAAGGAGTCATTCATTTTCTTCTTAAGAAAAATAAACTTCCATTTTCATTTGTTAACGCCGTTATGAACAGTTTCTGCATAAGTGAGAAAGTGTACGAAAGAGGATTATTAAATTTACCTTAACATTGTGTAGATAAGATAAATAATTCAGTCGGTTGTTGTTCACATATTATCTACAACTTTATTTATTTCTATACTACTATATTTTTTATAAATTTTTAATATATTTTAGAGTAGATATTATATTCTTAGAGCTTTTCACATGAAGCTCAACTAGAATTAACAAGTAAAAGTAAATTAGTTTCTCACGTGATGCATAAGTTTGTGCTACCTTCAACGACGGAGGTTCAATCAGCTTGAAGAACTTCATTCTTGAGATTAATGGATAAAATTACTATGCTTTTAATTTGTTCGAATAAAAAAGGAATTTTACTCTGATCTTGAATTGGAATATAAACACAACGGCACTTAACACAACCTTCAGTTTTTAAAGTCCGAAAAAGAGAAGTTCTAATAAATTATACACAATTCTAACACAATGACTTGTCTAAAATTTGGTCCGTAATACGTAATATCAAATATGTGGCTGTAATCTTCGCTCGATGAATTAATACATGTTCTAATTTATTTAATTATACATTTACGGTCTTTGAGCCAAGAAAAAAGAATTTAAAGTAGAAAACCAAAAAATATATATATAGGTATAAACACACACATACTATATAAATATGTGTTCCCGGCTTCCATGTTCTCGTGATGTTTTCAGACCAAAAATGCCATCTCTCTTCCGAATTGAATTTGAAAACGCCACGATTTTACTGAATACATCAAAGAAAATAAGCAAAGACAAAAATGTGCAGCTTAGAGAAATGAATATAAAGTGCGCTCGGAATGTTCCACGGCATACCTTTTACATTTCAATTTGCACTTTTCATTAACATCTAGGTATATTTAATAAAAAGACTTCTTTCAAAATGCCCTCTTACAAAAAGTTATTTTTATTGTGCTATTGCGTTTCTTCGTCTTTGGTATTATCAACTTGCAAATGCATACTACATATATTTATATATTATCATAAATAGCTTCTTTACAACGCTTTAACTTAAGACTGTACATAAAAATTGTAAAGCGATACGACACAAGTCACACCAAACTGTTGCATTCATTTATTCGTGATCCTTTATTTTTATCTCATTCATATCTCATTACACACTGGCATGCGTCACTAAATCTCGGTCTAGTGACATTTGTATACCAAATAGTATCTTATCAGAAGATTCGTGCAAACGAGAACAGTTTAGCCAAGCGCGCCGCATAGGTATACCGCAAAGGTGACAGCCTGCTTGAGAGCTCCGGGGTCGAACCAGAAGTTGAATTGTTTGTTCACGTTCATAGCATTGAGCCGCCTGACGCCGATGCGAGTGAACGTCGGAAGCAGAACGACTTACGTAACTATCGTGTGTATAGCGTGCGCTTAGTCGATCTAGCGTGCCATGCCCAGCGGGAGGCGAGGGTACCCTCTTGCGGGGCGATGGAAACCCTCCTCGACAAGTTTAAGAGAGAGCAGGGTGGACTGCGCCGCTCACGCTCCGTCCGCGCTTCCCTGCGACTGATTGGTAACCGCTGGAGAGCCAAGGACGAGGCACCAACTGACCTAGAAAAAGATCAACTCTTCACTAAACAGATATTTGCAGATAAAGATTATAGTGTCGCCTACACAGGCGTCGACGGCACCTACCGATCCAAGACGCCCACAATGACCAGACGGAAGCTCGATCCTTCCGTCAACATGAGAAAGAAAAGCGGTGACGTCGACTTAGTGCTGAAGCCGCAGAGAACTAAGAAGGTAGAAAAAAAATTCAGTGATCTTTTTTATAAAAAACAGAAAAGTGCTTCAGCAAAAGAATTGTTGGTGCCAGAGAAGATCCCACCGAAGGCTGCAGCCATACTCCACATTCATTCGCCGGATAAAGGCAAAAAGAACAAATTGCATAATAATAAGGCTGAAGTTGTTGTTGCGCCTGAGGGCAGAAGAAGGCAGCGGCGAGGCTCCGAGAGTGACACTTGTGTTATGACCCGTGGCTGCGTGAACCAGGCCTTCGTCTATAGCACACCGCCCAAGGACAGGAAACTGCCGCTCTCACCTTCGGCATACTTAAGTATGTATATTCGTTTATAATATATTGTTTTCATGTTTATATACTGGACGTATCTATCAGCTTTTATCTTATGTCATTTTAGCAGAAGAGAAGAAATCAATGCAAAATAATAACAAGTCTGTAAAAAAAAGTAACATCTTACGCTACCATTAATTTATTATTCTCATAAAAAAGTAGCTTTATATGGCTAGGGTACAAAAACATTAACCGGTCAGAGATGCTGTCCATACATTACCATAACAGGTGTTTGTTGTTGCCAAACGTTGTACATAACTCTTCTTGTGCTTTCAGAGCACCATAATCTGTAATACAACAACCTCTTGAGAGTTAAGAGTATCTTAATACAATATTTTTCAATATCTTGGTTTTATGTCACTGCATTGATTTGTTCACCATATATTCATGGAGTAGGTAATTTCCTTGATAACTTTTTCCTTTAAAATTGACGTCATAAATAGTTTGGTATCAGTTATTCCCATTATATATAATATTAACATGACATAATAATGTCACATTAGGCCATATATTTGTACTACATTATACACTAACTGGTTTAGGCGTAAAAACTTACATGCTTACCTATAATAAACATACATACAGCGATATCTAAGTAATAAAACAAAAGAAAATTTCAAAAATGTATTTTTGGTCGAATTTCTCAAAAACGGTCAAAGCTCTTTTGATGCCTTTATATTGGTCAAATTGATCTAATTAATTTTCTGATAAGCCAATTTCTAACCATGTTAGAATATTTTTGTTTATCGGTTCTGTCAGTCAGTCTAATTTTGCAACAGAACATCGAATCGTTTTCTCTTAGCAAAAGCCGCAGACCCAATGTAATCCGAATTGGTCCCGGTACCGGTTTTTACTAAACCATTACGACTTTCGTACATTTTCTTCTATTTTGTTTTAGAATAGAAAGAAATAAAAAATTGTTTCCTTCATCTTTATCTCACCTTCACTGTTTAAAGTAATAAAAAGCAGAATTTAAGTAAATTAATAATCTCAGAAACGACGATTTTGATATTATATAAATATTGGTCAAATCACTTCTTTAACAAAAGTAAGTCAAAATCGATTTACTCGCTTTTTTAAAACATACCTATCCCTGTTTTTGCATCGGGGACCGAACAATGAAATGTAACTTAATAATAACTCATCCGTTTATTAACTACTTTTAAAAATAGATGGTATCTACAAAATAAAAATGAAAATAATTGTACCAAAGTAGCTGAAACTCTTATGGATGATATTCAGCGTTTAACTGGGATATAGCACGGTGCTGTATATGTCATGTTTTCAGCGTTCAATTTCCTTAATTTGAGTTTACACCACCGCTCTGGTTTGTACCTCGATTATCCTACATATTTAACACTGTTACTTTCAATACACGATTGATGTATGTTAATGGATATATGCTTTCACGCAAAAACAAATAACTTAAGCTATTTTGTACTTGACTGCGGTGAGGCCTACATATATTCGGTCATAACTCATTACTATAAGTTAGATTGATTTTGTAGATGATTATACTACGATAAAAATACTTAAAACTTGCCAATGCGCTACTTAGCATTATTAAAACATAAATAAAGACTAGGACAAAACTCGCATAATAAAAGATTTTAATTGCAAACCGGCGGTCGTTAACTTTTGTGTTTTTGTTTTTCCCACGCTCCCACCTCACTGATGCAACAGTGAAATCCATGTTTTCTTACTTTTCCTTTCTTGTTTTCCATGCGTGAGATTAATGTACACTAGTTTAATATGAAAATAAACTTGGTACAGACGTTGAACAAACATAAATAACTATAGAAGTTATTAAAGTTATACATTATTAACAATTTTAGTGCTTGAGAATGATTTACTCAGTTTAAAACAATTAAGTAGGTATATTGTTTTGTATGAAATATTAGCTATGGATTTGGTTGGCAGGGCGCGTTCTTGAACAGCTTGTTAACTTACAGTTTAATGACGTTCATATACGATCTACAACACTAATATTACGATGGGAAAATCTTAGTATTTTTGATTATTACTAGTCCAATTTTATTATTTTAGTCTACTTTTTTTACCCGCACCTCCAGAAAGGTGCTGTAGGTACGTAAAAATAAAACTTATATATATAATCATTTAAGTTTTTTATTACACGATATTTATAATTGATCTTTGCTATCAAAATAGTACAGAATACAGAAAAATGGTCGTAAAATAGTTAAAAAGAATCTGTCGTGTCAATTTTTTATATACAGATATCGTGAGTCGTGACAATTTGAAATATGATTAAAATGTTTTAATATGCCAATTAAAACGTTATTAATTAATATTCTCTGAGTTGACCTCCATATTTATTTATTTTTTAAATTTCAAATCGCTTCCGATATTTATATTTCGCATTGCTTTAAAAACTTGCGTGAACACACCTGTTCACGTACGTCATCGATTTAATACTATGTCAAATGTCAACGGAATGTCACAGATAAAAATAATTTGAATTTGATTTAACGAACTTTTTATTCATTCGCTTAAACTACCTTAGTTCATACTTTATAAGCTTAAAATTTTGTATTAGGCCTAAAACTGAATATTGTAAAATATTGTATAAAAAAAGAAAATAATCGTTTCAAAATAAGACGATAAAATATTAACAGTACCATGTAAGTAGTAAGAGAGTAGTTCAACACGTGTATCTGTAATTTTTATTCTACGTAGGTACGATTGTAGTAGCTTTCGACAAGTTTTTTTTTTTGTCCGTAAATCTCAGTGAACATGCATATTATACATTTCATAGAAATAGTTTAAGCAGACGCTATATAATAATGCTTTACCCAATTCACGGTTGAAATACTGGTCCAAAAGTTTGGATGACATCACAAGTGGCAAAAATAACAAGAATTGGTCCAAGAGCAAATATGGTTCGCAGCGTGTTCTCTGTTTGCAGATAATAATCTCTTCGCAAACTTGCCGTACACTGTTGTGGTAAAATGATAAACGCCTCCAATCTTACGTCTCGGGGGATTTACTTTAAATTCCGTACGCACTTACAGTATTTTTTTGCTCTTTTGATATATAAATATCATCTCTTATAAAAATACATCTCCAATGACATTATATTGTTAAAAACTACAAATATTTTTAAGTTACGAATTTAATGTGATTGTGTGTGTGAATTGAATGTGTGAACGCAGTATAGAAAAAAGTCGATCTACTTCATTCTATTAAAAGTGAAATTGAATTGAAAATGAAATATTGAAATTAATTCACCAAAACTTTATGCTGTTTAGCTAAAAGGTACGTACCTCAATATTAAAGTTTGTCGCAACCAAAATAGGCACATAATAATTAAGTGGGTTATCTTTTCGTGGTCATCTTTCCTAAATATGTCTAAAATAATTTCTCTAAACAAATGTTACCGAAATTAGGTAGGTAGTGCATTTTGGTTGTAAATGGCCGAGGTACCAAAAAGTAAACGATTGTTTTATTTTAATTTATAACGAATTTCCGACGTCTCCTTTTGGCAGCCCAGTTGCTACCTCAAGTAAACCTTACGTAAGACAAGTTGGAGTAAGCAGAATGTGAGCTTGTGAAATAACACAATTATCTCCAGGCTTCTAACATTGACCTTTTCTCGTCAGTAACCTGATGATGTTGGGTCCCTCATTAACTATCCGTAATTACACTTTTTGGTTAGTGACAGCGGGAACTTTCAATTATTGCTTCATTCAATTATTGTCAGTTCGAGTTGAGTTCTCGTTAGGCAATTTCAGCATCATCAAAACTGACATTTTGTCATATAATATGTAAAACATATGTGACAAAATGTTTTAACAACATTTAAAACAGGATTTTAAAAAAAAAAGTATTTAAGATGTCACTTAACTGTGAAGTGTCCCATTTTTCTGACAAGAATGTAAATCTTGGTGAGTTTAAAGTTAACTGTAAACTTTCGCAAATCTGGGGGCGATGCTAAGTGGGCAAATGTAACAATGGTCCAGCTGAAGTGTGGGACCGACCGCTCATCAGTCTCAGAGATGCTATGAAGTGACATGCACTTCTCGTGTTCTTATATTTTGTGCTGTGCTCTACTTTGTTTGCAGTGTGGATCACGTTGTGTCAAATGAAGTTGGATTTTTTCAAATGTGGTCAGTTTCTTGTCACGTATGTTCATTGTGAAGGAAGTGCATCATCCATCCCATATTATCAAGTGACCATGGTCATTTCGGTCTTATGACTTTTTATATACCGAAACAGGACCTCGCTAGACTACTATTTAAAAATGATTATACGTCGTAAAACGCGACATTGAAAATAGTTAGTTCCGATGATGAATGTCGTGAGGGGCGCGCAAGTTCCGCAGCCGGCGCGTGCTTCCGTATCGAGAACTGTATTATGATCACTGTTACTTTCAATCGCTTCTAACTGTTTTGATCAGTCATGCAAGATAATTTATAATTATCGTTAAATCGCGTACAGATCAAAAGCTTTGGCAATAAATGGAAGAACAGTTTTAGCTTAGTAAGTCTTTCTGGCTTTTGTTACCACTTTCGTGTACAGAAAACTACAACTATTTTACCATAGTTTTAAAATGCTCCGAAGTGTTTTTGTGTGATTGCTTACTCACATTATTGACATTTGATTGTAAATCAATATAACTTTTAATAAAATATGAAATAATCATACGTTCATGTAAATATATGAAACTCGCGTTAAATAACTTACATTAAAATCGAGATGAAATGTCGAATCAGTGAAATTACAATGAATTGTGAGAATGGGAATTTCATTCACAATCGATTATTATTCCATATTCGATTGTGACAGTGATTATACGTCGTAAAACTTAATTCGCTCATTTAAGTTGTATTTGTGTTATATAACATATTCTATAATTTACGAGGCGCTTCATATCGTTGCCTTACGGATTACATAAATCCGGAATAATTATAGGAACGCGTTAAGGGTACCTAGGCGGTAGTATGATAGCATCTTGAAACTCAAAACCTTCAACACTTGACCCTATTATAAAAAGAGTGCAAATAATTTAATGAATAACTCGGAAATCTATAAAATAAACGGGCCGTGAAAAGTGGCACGTATGGCGAGTATTACATAAAATAATAATTACGTGTTTAGTATTTAATGAGTCAAAGAGCGAGTGTGGTGTGAGTGTTTAAGTTGTCGGGTGAGTGCACAGATTACATAATGCAGCTTCATTATTCAGACATAAGATTTCGCGGTCTACACTTTGTACGACATCTCGCCGAAATGCCTTGTCGTTGTTTTATGAGTTACTTTATAATACTTAATTTTATGTTTACTTGGCATGTAGTTGGCATGCATACATCTTATATATAAAATTCTCGTGTCACAATGTTAGTTACCTTACTCCTCCGAAACGGCTTTACTGATTTTCACCAAATTTTATATACATATTCAGTAGGTCTGAGAATCGGCGACTATATATTTTTCATACCCCTAAGTGATAAGGGTTGCCCACCCCAAAAATTAATATGGCAAAACAACGTTTGCCGGGTCAGCTAGTAAGTATAATTATAATAAAAGTAACAAACAATTCTTACGAACCTTTACGGTCATGATATTGAATTACGATTTTACATTTATTGGAAGTAATGTTAGCACTAAATTGAAAGTGGCATTAACTTCAACCATAAAATAACTACATAAATATTTCATATGGGAGGTGAAATTCAAGAACCCAAATAGACTTAAAATGTTAGATGATCAGCCGAAAGTGAAACATTTTTATTTGTTTCACTCGTTTTTTTTTAATACAAAATCATTGCGCTTAACACTGAGTAAATTATTGGTTTACCTATTAATGAATATAGGTAGTTATCAACTATATTCAATGCTTCATTTCTTGGACATGTATCGTTTGCCAAATAAGGCTATTGATTCTATAAGGTCAGAGCCTCGGTTCATCAAATCGTTGTAACGATCCTTGTGCCTTTGATATAAGGGACATTTTTGTCAAGGAAATATTGTCAAAATTTCTTCACTCTCCGCACGTCCGAGGCAGTTAACTTTTGCTAGGATATTCAATATACATAGTACCTACTTAGTAAAAAGAAAATATTACTTAAGGTCGTTTAAATATCTTCCTAAGACAAAAAAATTGAAGAGGAAGCATGGCTAGGTAGTTGGACTGCAGTGTTCATGTTGCGTGTTTGAAATCCAATGCGGTAAGCACGAGTCGAAGTTGTGCAGTCAACACGAAACATGGCAAAATGGAATTACACTAAACAAAAGGTTCCTTTTATTACTTATTTGAAAATAATCAATTCGAAAAAGTTTTGTTGTAATTTAAACCTTAAAAATTAAATTTAAACTTTTATACTTTTATAAATATTTACGCGCCAGCTTACTTTATTAACACAACCAAATGTGCTGGTTCACGAAATCAAAGCTTTTACACGTCTAATATATAGACTGGAAAGGATAAAGTCGAGATTTTAAGATAAATAAAGTCGTAAAGAGTCTAGATCAATCTCATCTATAAAACCTATTATCAAATTGATCTCCTCTTGTTTTATTTAACAACAAAAGCTTTTTAAAATAAAAGATTTGTCACTGAAGAGGGTATAGGCATTAAAGTTCAAAAATGTGAACTTTGAAGTCCAATAATTGCTGGAAATAATTTAATTATTTCTCTCGAATTTTAATGGTCGCCATCCTCGGCATTAAATTATATTCTGAAAACTTTTCACAGCTAAAGAGGATAAATTGCATAAGTTATATAGAAAATAATTGAACATTCTTATAATATTCGTATTACACATTATTTAATGTTGTGGGAATTTTTTCATGCTCCACTTGTTCTCCTTCTTTTTATTGTTTACGTAACGTGCCTTTTATTACTAAAGTAGCGTAAATTTTTTAAGTTTTTCTACTGAACTTAAGTAATACGAAACAAGTCCTTCGTCTGCGTATTGATATTAATCATGTGGTTGGTTATATTAGAGCTTTCGCAGATCACAAACTAATCTTAAAGCTATTTGTAGGACAAAGATAATATGTACATTATTTATTATTTATATACATATTAATTTATTTAATATACAAAAACCACAAAGCTGGGTTAGTTAAACCATTTAAGAACGGACGGACCAATTTAAATGATTTTTCATTTACGAGTATTTTATTTGTTTTCTACATACTTAGAACGAATAACGTAATATATGGCTTTTAAAACATCGAAAAATTCATAAATTAAAGGTAACGGACAAGTAGTTCTTACAATGTATTCATAGCGTATTTTTTTATATTTTACTTTATGTTATTTTATGTTCGTTACGTTACCCGGATACAGAGTTACACTACGGCGCGCTGGTGGAAGGATGCGCGGGGGAGCTGCCGTCACTTAGTGCGTGCGCGCCGCCCGCCCGCCCACGCGCAAAAGACCTCGACACTCACATTGACACCCGCACGCAAATTGACATACACCAGCAGGGTTTGTTTTTGTTTTTCCTTTTTGTTGTTTTTTTTTTTTTTTTTTTTTTTGTACTGGCCATTAACCATAAACACGCACGTTAATGTTCCAATCGAATTAAACCCGAGACAATGTTATCTTCAACTTAAATAAATATAGTGGTAAATATGAAGGAAGGAAGGCAGTCATAGAAATAATTCTGTTTTGACATTTATGTCTGAGATTAAGATTTGTGATTACAGCGTTGTTTGCGGCAGTAGAACATGGGTACCTCGATAAAGCGAGGAACATCTTGGACTCTACCGATGTCGATGTTAACAGGTAAAAAAAATAACATTTTAAACAACTTTAAATTAAAAATATACCAATATTCAAAGGAACTATCTCCTTTCCGAATACAGTGTGCATATTTTTAGGATAAACAAAATGTTTGTACATAAAAAACTTACAGTGTTCATAGACATCACATGGTATTTTAAACCACTTTAATTTTTATATTCAAAATTGAATAGTTCGTATGCGTTTGATAATTCACTTTTTTGTGAGAATATTTACCGTTACGCTATGTCCTTTAAACCACGCGACAGGTCCCTGGACACGTTATCGTATATTCACATTACTTAGGACTTAATTCAATAACAATATAGTCAGAGTTAAATGTCCGTTGATTCCAGCATTAACACGGATGGGCTGTCTCCGCTGGACGTGGCCGTGCTCACCGGAAATCGTCCGCTTGCGAACATGCTTATGGAATTTGGTGCCAAGGAGGGAGGACAGTGTGAGTAATTCCATAATATTATATAATACTATTATTATCAAGATGCAAGAGTGTACAAATACACCCAAATCTCATAATTGAGCTTATTGGACTCGTGCCGTGTGACTTGGTCTGCAGATTATACTTGAGTATAAGTAATTTTTGTTTGTTTTGAGGCTTAATGATGAAAGTACCTTCATAAAGGTACTTAAAGACCACAATACAAAAATTGCTACATTCTATTTCAAGGTTCATCGATCTTTATAGTAAAACAATTGACATTATTTTAAACAAGCGTAGATAAGTTCGAGGGCATTAGCTAGTAAGTATTAAAATTGAATGTAGTTCGCTGTAAGTGTCTTAAGCAAACACGGCTGTGTGAGGTAGTTTAACAGCTTGGTCGCAAACACTACACACTGTCGATCAGCTATATTCATATGCACTGCATACTATTTAAAGGTAAATTATGAAATAGTAGTAGATAGACCCCGCGAATTTCGTATCGCTTCAGAGTGCCGAATAATAACGTGTCACCTAAAACGTCATCCATAGAAAACGTACGTGGAAACGAATTTTCTTCATAAAGACTCGTGAATTTATAATATTCTCGGATTAGACGAATCCAACAAAACATAGACCATTAAAATCGCTTTAGCCGTTCTTGAGTATAAATGGTGTAAATATCCCGACTTATAGATATTATGTAAAACTTTATTTTTGTGTTTGTACTATAATGCTATATGCTATAGTCCAGACATTAATCCCGAGCAATATAAAATATATTTATTCTCTGTGGAATCAACTACAACTATATTCCTGTAGCCTAACTAACTATAGCCATAGTGTTGCCAATAAATAAGTTTGCCTGATAACCGCCAGACTACATATTTTAGTCGAGAACTTTCTTAAAAGCAGTTACAATTCATATAGGTTTTTTAAACACAATATGAACAGATCTTGGAGAAGAACATAATTACACTTTGACTTAATTCTCAATAGTTATTATTATAGCTATTATGTTATCGTAAATAATTAGTATGCGGCATGAATGTATCACACAACAAAATATATCACGTGAAAAATTATCAAAAGTATACTAGCATTATAAAATAAGACTGATAGACGATTTCTGACTAACTGCGTTTGTATTCAATCTTTGTATACACTTAAGTTTGGCATGTTTTTAACAAGAAATGGCATTATTTTATAGAACAAGTATCTAGACAAGTAAATGTTTCAAATGTTATATTTTCTTGTAGTTAAATCACCAGAGGCACTTGGTGCACACCTAAGAAAGCTTTGCCGAGAAGCAGAGGCACGTTTGCGTGAGTTTGGCGGTAGGCGAGAACCTCTGCCCCCTACAACTACCGGCTGCGCGGGCGCCGCTTCAGAAAGAGACAAGCAGCTGCAGCACTGGGACAGGCGGCATAGGACGCTAAAGTATGGACAGTTTTTGATAATTTTTTTTTTTTTTTTGTAATGTATATAAAATATTTAAATCGGAACATGTCTTTTTAAAATTATATTCTGGAGCGTAAGCGCAAATAAACATAAAGTAGTAGGTTTCGAGCCTACCTATACTGTTCAGGTTTAATTAGGGAGTAAAGTCCGACTCAGAAATAATATAAAATATATAATAAATATAAAATAATAAAAATAAAATAAAGATAAAATCGTATTTACAAGCTATAAATGTACAATTGGAATTACTTATTGGGATTTTTACGTTTGTCTAACATTAATGTCATCGTAGTCACTTTTTTTACTTTTGTTTATAACCATACTAACATACCACGTTAGTTGCTAACCCATTTAACATAATATGTATTGTATGTTTGGTCTGAAAAATAAAGTTTAATTAAGAATACATATTTTCAGGCGCCTTGCATCTGGCTGGAGTGCGGTACGGTCAGCAGGCGCATTGCCTCCTCCCGGGGTAGAAGTCTGTGGGCCGCACGCTGTGTGCGTACGTGTGCCCGCACAGCGCGACGCACGGCACGCCCATTCACCCATAATCACCAAGTACAAGGGTATATATCGGTCCAATTACATTCTTATCGCCATTTTAACTTCCTTAAATAAACTGAAAAAGTATGCAAATATATAAATATGTAGCCTAAGAATATGAATCCTTCTATAGATATTTTTTTTACAGTGGAGTGGTCATCCCGCAACGACTTTTCGAACGTATGCGGGACACGGGAGGTGAGCGCTTGTACGTTAAGTGGTGTGGGTGCGGGTCGCGTACTAATATCGGGGCTAACTCGCGGCCGCCGTTATTACTTCCGTGTCGCTGCTGGTAACCTGCGAGGCTGGAATGAACCAACTGTATCGCTTCCTCGTAGTGTTGTTCCAAGCAGTGAGTCTTTTTATCATATTCATTTAATTACTTCCAAATAGATAGAGAAGATAGTCTACATAAGGAATTCAGATAGAAATGAATCCAACAACCAAAATTGTTTAAATTATGTTTTTATATGACGATCAGCTTTGTAATTCCTCTTAGCATGGTAGTGTAATAATATGTTGAATGGTTTAGGTTGGCGCGACGTATCAACCCCGGTATCGCGTGGCGAGACGGGAAAAACAGATGAACAGTTGGACGCATTAGCAACAGCATGCGCTGGCGCACGCAGAGCGACACCAGGTGGCGCTGGAGCCGCGGCTTTAACAGCAGCGGGAAATGTTGCCGCGGCGCGAGCAAGAAAGAATACAATACGGCAATTATTTACTGGCAGCAAATTTCACAAGCATCTTAGACGTGGTGTATACTTAGCATGCGTGGTATACCAAGAAGAACGAGTGCTAGTAACGGGCGAGGAATTTATCCCAGTAGTGGAAGTGGATGAAACAGGTCCAGCAGCGTTGGGGAGCGAACTTCACTGGCTGATGAAAGTGTCATGCGCGTGGCCGGACGTGAAGTCCCTGAGAACAGATTTACAAAAACATCCATCCCCGTCTTTGCATTTCCGCCGACGTCTTCTGGCTGCTGTCGCTCATATGCAAGCAGCTCTATCGTTAATGGACCTCGGTCAAGTCTACCCCACGCCGTTAAGAGATGCGGCCGGTACATTAGTTATTTCCCTAATTAGTGCAGCGAGGGCTGGAAAGCCGCCAGCGCTAAATTCACGCTGGGTGGCCCTACAAAAAATGCGGCGGCGTGGGCTTGGAGATGACAACACAATTGCTGATCTACTTTTAGGCTCTTTGCATGACCAAATACGATATCACCAGGTAATTCATCCGAATTGATACACTATTTTATATGTTTAAACAATGATTAAAAATACGAATCAAAATACTTATACCAAAAATATCCTTTTTGGTATAAGTATTTTACAAAGAATTATTAATCTTTTGAATAAGATGGTTTGTCTTATAGTTTTTTAATGAATGAGATTGTTTGCCTTTTAAATATAATTAGATCTTGTCGTTTTGTTACTTTTCTGATACAAATTGACAGTTGACAATAGGTCAACAAACGCACGACGCAACGGCTAGTGACAATTGGTTCGTGTTTCTAGGTGTCCCGTGCTGCTCTTCCACGGGGATTGTACATTGGATACCTGAAATTACAGGCGTCTGTGGAAGAGGTGCGCGTAGTAGTACCTGCATCTGCCCCAAATGTACCACCGCACACACGTCTAAGGGACAACCCACATGTATCTGCGTATGTAAATATTTATTGAACGTATAACAGCCGTTTAATACTAAAAAATCCTGTCTTTATATTTGCCTATTAAGTTTATTATTTGGCTCTAAACTACATATTAGTTGCATTAATGGTGTGTAATATTTTTATGATTTCATTAATTTCAGTGTCTTGTTGTTAGTTAAATTACATTGTTTTATTTACAGAGAAGAATGGCAGTATCTTAAGTCTCAGTCAGGCAGAACAGACGACAGCAAATCTGTGAGCAATATGTCGGTAAGCAGTGAGCAGCCGTCCGAATGTCAGGAGATGTTCCTTCAGCAAGTGTCAGCAGGCGCGCGGCGGCTATTCCGTGATATGGAGCTGCCAGTAGACAGCACGAGAGACCACCGGTTCTACGACCTAGAGGTTGTTGAACTCAGCGGTGACGTCAGCTTCATCATGCTATGCCCGCCCGCCGGCCGCGCCTGCTGTGTACCTGGTCAGCGAGAAATGCTACTCCAACGGGCCGGCTTACTCAGCCTTCCCGTTCAAGCATTCGAAATGATCCATCTACAAACCTACCGACCCCACCTATTAGCTAAATTCTGCCGCCTCAGTTGTCTTCTCGAACTAGATGTCGCTCTCGCTGCTCATTCACACCGGGAGGCCTTTTCCTGCGACGAACTCAACACCGCTAAAGAAAGGCTCACAAGACTCGAAGACTTGCAGAACGATTTAAACTCCGCGTGGAAAGCAGAGCGGTGGTTGATGGACTTGATCGGCTTCGCGAGAGATAAAGACAAAAGCGGACCCGGCGCCGGTGTCCTCCTGGAACATATACTCGACAGGAGCTTAAATAACATTGATGGCACTGAAAAGGATGTCAACCTGAAAATAGACCTGCTGCAGATCCCTGCCAGAGATGGAAAGATTAACAAGACAAGCCCAGGTCGAGGATCTTGGCCGGGGCCTGGAGGCAGCGGTCATGCGACTTTGCATCCGGAATTCAGCAAGTCAGAACAACAACTTAGCGCCGTCCCGCGCCAGCCTTCAGCATCCACTCTAAACTTGAGCTCACACTATTTAGCTACAGAGAACGACCAGTTTAAGAGAAAAGGTAGCGGAGATTCCCAGATGACACAATCTAGCAATTATATGAGCGGCGGGTCTCAATTCGATATGAAGTCGTCGGGCTCGAGTCTCAATGGGAGGTTGCCGCCTTCTCGCAGTGAAGACACGTTGGTACTACACAACGATCCATGTGCTCCTAGTTCCGGGCGACCTCACAGCATTTCTGCGAGTCTTCCATCCGCGAGTCCACTGCTCGCTACCCGCGGTTTATGCACTTCCAGCATGGTCAGCGTGCGCGGACACGAATCCGCACAGAGTCTGTCCAGCGACTCGGACTGTCACAGCTGCCCCAAATTGCGCGTCACGCCCTCGGAAAGTATGGCTAGCTTGAAATCAGATACAGACGTAAAAAAAGCATTACCAGTGGCGAAGGAAGAGGATAAGAAGGGAGTCAAGACTGAGAATGAGGGTGAAACAAGTGGAGCGGCGGGAGGAATATTGCAGGTGTTTGCAGCGTATGAGACAGGATTGGCGGCTGGGACTTCGTTAAAGCTGCATGTGACAGCGCGTACTACGGCGAGAGAGGTCATCGAACTGGTGGTGAAGCAACTCAATATGGCGGCGTTGTTGCGAGCTCGCCGCGGTCCATTGTACCCGCCGCACCGCTTGCCTGACTTCTGTCTCGTTGCTGTCATTGGTGCTAGGTATCCTCTTTTCTATTATTCATATTTTATTCTATGCTATATATGCCTCTATTTATATTCGGAACGTATGACCTTGGCAGTTTTCTTATCAATATTATTATTATTGAACTCTATTTACACTGCCAAATTCTCTCAGGCCGTTGCACATAAATAATTATCTTTAAAAGTTCTTATTTGTATGTTCTGGTTATTGTAAGTGTTAAATAAATAAATACTTAATATATATGTATAATATCAAATTATATTGTATATCATAGGTACCTTTCTTTGATGTTTACAGAGAACGGTGTCTACGGGACGACTTCAGACCGTTACAATTGCAAAATCCTTGGCGTCGAGGGCGACTCTATGTAAGACTAAAACATGACGTACTAGCTGCTCTCACGCACAGCGCTAACCAGCCTGCTTATATATAAAATCTACCAAAAAAGCAATAAAATGTCTGAAATATCTACTGGATTATGGTATCCTCTCAAATTTTCGCTTTTTATGAATATATGAATTAATCAATTATAACAGTTTTATAAACACAAAAGTATTCAGCTCAATCGATTCGGTGAAATTTTGTACAAACATTTATAAAGTCAGGAAACAAAACAAGGAAAGTAAAGGGGAGAATTGTGTGGCCAAGATAATATACTGCAATTGAATTTAATTATTTGCAATGTTTGGCTAATACAAAGCCATACAGTCATATTTGAAATATTTCTGACATACTTTTTATAATAATTGCTCAAAACTTTCAATGATTTATGAACAATGCTCAATTTCAGTTCATATACTATCAATTAATTTTACTGTTTAATATCCCAAAGAAAATCAGATTGTTATAATAGAGAATTAGCTAAATTTTATCTTAATTAGGTTAATAATATAGATTTAATAGGACAAAGTCTAGGAAAACATTTTAGTCCAATGAAATAAAAGCAAAAAACATCTAATTAAGGTAATCCTGTAAGGGTGGCCCTCCGCCATGTTAACATAATTTGTGAGGAAGTACATGGAGGATAAAATGTTTTATTAAAAGTATTAAATAATATAGACTCAAGAGTGAGAAAAATAACACCATTTTATCGTAAATAAGTATATAGATGTCGTGTCCATGTTGTAATATATAAAAGTTCGTCCATAATATTTTAATTAATATGTGATAACCTGTTTTTAAGTGATTTTTTTTAAGTAAAGTGGCTCATTAGTATTTCCCTGATTAACAGCAGAATTATTAATTTTGATCTCATATAGATAAAAGAATAGCCCTCACTTAAAAAATTATATGCATATATTCGAACAATTTTTATTCTCATCCCATCCTAATACATAAGTCAAGGTATAGGTACTTTTACCTTTGCTCTATAAAATATAATAGAAAATATATTCCATGTCTTTGATGTCACAGGGTAGGATGTTACATCATCTATTTATTGTATATTATATAAGTACTTTCATTGTATTATTAATTATTATAAATGAATTAACTCTACTGTAACTCATAAGTTGTGTTTAAAAAAAAATTTTGTTGAACTATCAAATACTTGAATTATGTTTTTAAATGATCTGAATTTTTATTTACACAAAAATATACATAAAGATATGTGATACTAATTATTATTATAATTACGGAATCATCGAATATCATAAAAACCAAAACTAGATACAGTGCTGTAATTAATACATATATTATTTGCTTCTTAGACTTATTTTAGATATAGAAAATTTAATTTTATCAACGATTCGAGCCATACATAATTATGTAAATTGATCGCAATTAATCATTACGCCTAAGTAAATGTCTTATGAATTTTAATATAAATGTGTATTATTTTACTAATAACTATAATTTTTAAATATACTCTGTATATTAGAGGTAGAAGAGTGGAAGAAATGCACAGAAATAAATGTATTAAAAAGTATTTTTTTTCGTTTTTATATGAACCTAGATTAATTATTGAGAAAGTTAGCTAGTATGAGTAAGAAGCAATAAGTTTAAAGCACATAATAAGGCAAATTGATCAAGACAGAAATCTACCTACCGCCTATATAATTAAGAAATAAAATTCTGCATGGAATATATTAATAGAGAATGTTATTACAAATTAAGGCGGTAAATAATTTTTTGTGGAGGTGGAGCTAAACAGCCGCATAAAGCCATATACCTAATCTATGTAATATGGTGGTTAGAGGGAAGAATAACGATCGCTATGTACTAATGCATTCGCCCGCATGTGCTTTTATAATTATGGTAAAAAAATTATGTAATTTTTCAGGCACCAGTCGCGCTGCCGTCGGTTAGTAGAATCTGGACTAGTCTTATGTCAATTATCAAGTATCTCTGTCATCTGTGTTTATTTGATGTGTTGTCATTTGTCAGTTAAACGTAGTACTTATTTGTACAATCAACAATGTACAGTGTACTGGCGTAAAGTGGGTAACGAGTTCTATTTTTCTGTATTTCTCTATTTTATTATTGTTTTAAATTTTTTTACTTCGGTCTGCTAGTGGCGAACTGGCGACTTACTGCCCAACATAGTGGACTATTCTCTCTAAAATATAACATAAAATAGTAAACTTTTTTTAGCCTAATTAATTGTTAACATGAGTTTAGTCGCAAACACAGGGTAAGTATCTGATAAATACTGTTACATCCTATTAAATGCAATATAAAATTAAACATATCTAAATTTTCTTTGTAATTAGAAAATTAGCTGGGCGCACGCTGTTTGTAACGGGTGCCTCTCGTGGTATCGGTAAGGCTATTGCACTGAAAGCTGCTAAAGATGGTGCTAATGTTGTGATTGCTGCTAAAACTGCAGAGCCTCATCCTAAACTGCCTGGGACGATTTACACAGCAGCTGAAGAAAGTAAGGCATTTACATACTACTGTATTAACACTTAATAATTTTGATTATCTAAAATGAAACATGTTAACAATTTACTGGACTTTGGACCCAAAGTGTATTGACCTTTAGACTTCTATAATATTTAAACTTTCCACTAATTATTGTTGTTTGCTGTAGGTAATGCAAGAATGGAAGAAGGCTTGGATTTAGTTATACCCTTTTTACTCTATATCCAAGCCACCTCATTTTATGAAAGCAATATATCTATACTATATATAATTATAGCTTAGCAGCTTTATATATTTTTTTTTTTAAAAAAAAAAAAAATATATAAAGCTGAACAATTTGTTCATTTTGTTTAATGTTATCATCTCAGGAACTACTGGTTTGAATTGAGAAATTTAGTGTTGCTCCATTGTTAGTCCATTTATCAAGGAAGGCTATATAGGTTATGTTATAACATCATGCTAAAACCAAAAATGTTGTAAAAATGGGAAAGAATGATTTCTTTTGAGAGTGAGTAAAACTGCAGGGCACATGTAGTTGCTTAATTTAAAAACTTTCAATACATATATTGAAAGTTTTTAAATTAAGAGGTAGAAAGTTTTATTTCTACCTGCCTTAGACTAACTGAAACTCAATGGGAAAAATATTGATTTTAATCTAAATATGTAATCATTTCAGTTGAAGCACTTGGTGGTAAAGCGCTGCCTTGTATTGTAGATGTAAGAGATGAAAAGCAAGTACAGAAAGCAATTGATGAGGCTATTAAGAAGGTAACAACTGTTACATGACTGACTTATATAATGTGATTATAAAACACGTGTGTTTGTTTGTTGATTATATTTAACTAAGGTATCATATATATATTTTTTTAACTAGGCAAGAATTTAGGAGACCTTGGACTTCTGTCCATATCATTATTTGTCCTAAGTAGTATGGTGAATATGAAACAAAGTATGTTTTTTACACTGAAACTTTTGGGCCAGATATAATGGTATACACTCACACCTCAACCTGTTATTCTAAACAAAAAAAATCCAGCTAATAAATATCTCTCCATTTCAACATTCTTTATCTCAGTATAACATTTCAGTTCAATGGAATTGACATTTTGGTTAACAATGCCTCAGCAATCTCTCTTACGGGTACTGCACAGACAGATATGAAGAAATATGACCTGATGCACAACATCAATACAAGAGGAACATTCTTAGCGTAAGTGGACCTTCACTTGGTTATTTGTTGAATACTTCCAATAAGGTCCAAGTGTAGTAGATTTCATATATGTTAACCCTTGACTTGTTTTAAAATGTTATATTATGTTATAAGATTGACGCGTTTGTCTTTGGCGTCTAGCTCCTATACAAATGCACTGATTTCAATTGAGTTTTTTTTGTTTGAAAGTTGACGATCGAGATGCATCTTACCTATAATTTTTTCATCTATTCACTTGTTAATATGTTTATACTAAAAAAATTACTTTTTAAAATAAAATTTTATTTCATTTTGTAACAGCTGTTGTATAGCATTTACATTTTTCTCGCCCAACGTCAATTTAATCGTTATAATTACTTCAAATCAACAACAAACATACAATGTACTATCTAAAATCAAAAAATAACAGTATCTTTCACATAACATTGTCACTATGCTCTTTTATTGCAGGTCAAAACTTTGTCTGCCACTGCTAAAAGAGAGTAACCATGCCCACATCCTCAACCTCTCTCCACCACTCAACATGAACCCTTACTGGTAAATTTCAACAATAATTAATTAAATTCAAAGAACCTTGTTGTTTTCTGTTATCTATTTTATTCTATATCAATCCTAATCTTACTTCAGATTTTGTATATACGAATGTGTATTTTTTTTGTAATGAATACCAAAACCTACTGAATCGATTTAAAAAAATATTTCAGTGACGCGAATCTAGACTGACTTACATAAAAATGTTATTCAACTAAGATCATTCCTTAGAGTTTTGTCTCTTTTTTGCATTAACAATTGAACGTCAGCGAGAAAGGGACTCAACATTTGAGATATTTATGTTAAACTATGTTTTCTTTAAGGGTGTGAGAGACATGGGCTATATTGTACACATACAATAAATAAATAAATACCAATTGTCTTTTCATCATCAGCTACCTAGCTGAATTCAAGTATCGAATTTTTTACTTTCATCTAATATATAAAGAAACTAACGGTTTTTGTGTTCGTATTCTGCCGAAACGGTTCGATCGATTTTTATTTTTAAAAAATTACGTGTATTTTACCTATCAGTAGGAGAATAGGTAGGTATTTTTTTCTACCCCATCCGATTTTTTTCCGAGCACAACTATTATATTTATAAGACATGTTGTTTATGTTTTAGGTTTTCAATACATGTGGCATACACAATGGCCAAATATGGTATGTCAATGTGCGTGCTTGGTATGAGTGAAGAATTCCGATCTCTGAACATTGGCGTCAATGCACTGTGGCCTCGTACAGGTAAAGAATTAACCATGTTACAGACATTTTTTTACATATTTTACTGATGTTTCGATAAAACACGTCCTCTGAAGTATGTCTGATCAAATAAATAAAAGTCATTAAAATCTGTTTATTATTCGCCCAATACTCGTAACAAACGTATGAAAAAGCAGGTTGAAAGGATTCGTATAGGTAGGTAACAAAGTAGGTGAACTGAAGGCTTTTATCACTACATAATATAAAACAAAGTCGCTTTTTCTTCCCCTATATCCCTTTGTATGCTTAAATCTTTAAAACTACGCAACGGATTTTGATGCGGTTTTAGTCGCTTAGTTTAGATCGCTAGTAATTTTATATAACTAACATGATTATTATTATTTTTTGTATAAAAAAATAAACGTTATTATTAAATAATATTATTAAATAACATAATTAAACAGAATGTCAAAGGGTAGGCTGTTCTTTCTTATTTACCCTTAGATTTAACAGAAATTATTGTAATTTCAGCTATAGCAACGGCGGCCATCGAAATGTTGACAGGTGATACTTCAACCAGTCGCAAACCAGAAATTGTCTCGGACGCTGCTTATGTTATGCTTTGCAAGTTTGTATTGCATTATATATATATAATATATATAAATAAATATAATAAAGAACAATAAGTAATAATTAAAGTTAAATTAATTACTTTAAGTTATTTAATATCAGAATGTTAAGAATGGCCGATTTCGTTTTTCCCTTTTAATTTATTGTATTGCAATCGGTTGTGGATGTAGAACAGATTAAATTTAAGTTTTGTTTAAGTCACGTTAAAAGATTATTAGAATTTGAATTTCAGGTCAAGTTCATGAAACACATTAAAAGGTTTGTTTTACTTTCAAAACATTCAAATTTTATATTCAATCATGTAGCAGTATGATACAATATTGAATATATTATTTTCAGAGATCCTAAGACTTATACGGGCAACTTCGCGATAGACGAGGATGTGGTGAGAGAGGCAGGAGTCAAAGACCTCACGCCCTACGCTTGTGACCCTAGTAAGTACACTTGACCCTAGACACCTAAAAACAATAGTATCTTTTGAGTATCACATTTCAATATTAGATTAAAACGCATTTTCTATTCTGTTCTGTCAGCTGTTTCTTGTCATGTATATGCTAAATATACAAAATGGTTTTTTTTATATTGAAAATTAAAAAAAAGAAACAATGAAAGTGTTTTAATCTACTAAAAACTATATTTCATTTAAGCTTATCGTCTGAAGATTTTAATGAAGCTGAAATTAGTTAAAAAATTTCTTGATCAATTTATCTTTAAAACAAAAATAATGTCAATATATGTATTTGGGAGATTCGATGCGACCTCTTGCGTCAGAGCCCAATAAGAAGACGCACATGTCTCGTTAGGTTGGGATTTGAGTGTGGTATAAATAACAGAAAATGCGGATAACCTCCTTCTGGATGGATTCTTGGATGAGGAGGCGGCGTTTGCAGCGCATCGTAGTACCGTCTCTACCTTCAGTCTCAATCAACGAAAGTACCATACATCGGCACCGCGTTGTGAACAGGTGCAATTTGGCAAATTAGTTAAGACTCAAATCGATCAAAATTGCTTTTAATATGATAATACAAATGTAAATAAAATGTTGATGTTAATGTAACTGTCTGGTTTAAATAACTGATCCTACATATGAGAAATTGTGAACAGACTAAAAAATAAAGTTTTAAATAATAATGTTAAACGATAATAATAGAAAAACTCAAACCATCACTGAATAAAATATATCCATTGGATATCCAGGGTTTACTATTTAATCTTTGATAATAAATGCATTTATTCAAAGCAAGTTTGATCTATTTTTGTTATTTGACCTAATTTTCCTTTATAAATATTGTAAATTAAAATAATTACGTAGTCTGGCCATAAATACTGTTTAAAAAAACTTTATATTAAATTTGAATTTGGAATCTGTCATTCTTTTTTGAATATTCATTGTTTTTTTTCATTTTCGCGCCAATCGATGTTAAACATTTTTATGATTTTAAAATGGAGAGTGAGTTGTTAAGAAAACCAAATTGCTGCGATAACATTAAACAAGTAGTTATGGAGCCAAATGCAATTTTTGAAACTCCATCCGCTTGATATATAAGTCAAATATTTGTGTATAAGTAATGAAACTTCCTCAGAAAAATATCTGGCCATACACGTAGTATTCGTAAGATAAATGCAATCAAAGAATTGAAAGATTTTATCTTGGACAATGAATACAACCTAGAACGATGTGGCGTATTTTAAATGACTTTACAGACTTTTAGCTATAAGAGACGCACTGGTAACAGTTGATAACACAGTAGTCCAAGTAACTTTTAATGTACCGCTTACGCAAGGGGAGGTTATAGAAATTTTTTATTTATGACTTTATTTTCATTTCTAAACATCATAATAATTTCGAGTTCCTAAAACAATCCATAAGATGGGCAGTGAAGAATTTTTCCAGAGGGTGCCTGTTTCTATTACTAATTAAAAGCAAAAAGTCAATTTTGAATGAGCTTCATATATTTTAGTATAACCTAACATACAGTAATGAATGTTTTATGCAAAAGCAAATAAAAAGATTTTCCTTATGACAATATTTATGGCAAGACTTCATACATACACAACATACATGGCCATAGAAGTGAAATGCATTTCCTTTTTTTTTTAATTTTAACTTTTGTATGAAAACAAAATTTTGAACATAAAACTATATTTGTTACAGGTAATGTAGAAAATCTTTTACCTGATTTCTTTTTGGAGGTTCCTGGACAAACTCAAAATGCTACTAAGGTGTGAAATGATTATTATTGTCTATGGCCATGAATCTGTTTTGTTTTTAGACATGGTGCTTAACTTTTAACATAATGCCAAACAGTAATACTTCTTTTCCTGCTGTAATTTCTTTCGGATTTAGACTAATAAAATCTTTTAGATAAATTTGTTTAAAAAAGGCATTTATTTTGAGTAATAGAAACGTAAAGATTTTATAATGTAGTTGATAATCAATGTATTGGATGTTATTTCATCTGTTGTTGTTTTATCAATGAACTGACAGTTACTGCTAGTTCCTTAATTATGATTTTTAATTATTACAAAAAGATGTGAAAGCAACAGTAGATTTACTACTTAATATTACAGTCAAAGGAGAACTCTGCCGCTAGTGGACAAATTCCAGCACTATTTGACACAATCAGTAAAAGCATCACTCCAGAACTAGTCAAGAAGACACAGGCCGTCTATCAGTTCAATGTTAAAGGTGAGTAACATCGTCATCAAGAAGCAATGTAATATTTTGATATTAATATTATTTTATATAAATTTATTATATTTTGATTTTTAAATGTGTCAAACACGACGCGTACACAGTATGATTAAAAAATGTGAAACATAATACTATAGAATACCTCAAGTATATGTTGATTATAGTACAGTGTATGCAGTATAATGAATTGAACAGAATGTCAAAAGAATTTAAATGACAAATCTTATAACATGTCATAAACAACCCTTGATGTGTCTTCTGTAAAATGTGTTTTTAGGTCAAGAAGCAGGCGTATGGCATCTTGACTTAAAGAATGGGCCAGGAACATGTGGTAGTGGTGAGCCACCTGCAGTCGCTGACGCCACACTTACAATGGATGGAAAACACTTTGCTGAAATGTTTGCAGGTTCATGTTCAACTATCTTATAATTATAAAATTATAGTTTAGGTTAATCCTATCAAAATCCTAAGTATTTCCTTTGAAATTTTATGTAATCACTATTTTATTTGTTAAACAAAAAGAGATAGAAAACAATTTTAAAGAATCAAAACAGACTTTTAATTAAATCAAGCCTTTTATTTACAGGTAAACTAAAACCAACAACAGCTTTCATGATGGGCAAGTTAAAGATTAGTGGAGACCTTCCGAAAGCAATGAAGTTGGAAAAACTAATGAAATCACTTAAAAACAAGATGTAATATCTGTATGAAGTATTGTACAGATCATTGTATATCTTTGACTTATAAGCAAATCACTACTAATTTATTTTGATAACATAACATCCAAAACGTAACTCAAGATATACTATATTACAAATACATAGTGTGATATGGAATAAAAATAAATTCACATATTTATATTGAACTTTTTACATTGTCCTATAACTTTAATTTCACAAGGTCAAAATTACACATAATGAGAAAAATAAACAATCTCTTTTCTATTTGTAAATCTATTTATTACTGATACATGTATAAATCTAAATTGTATATTATATAGACTGAAAGAAATGTTATTACTTTATACTATATTTTGTATTAAGGATAATAAAAACTTTTATTTAAACTGTTTTCTTATTACTTCATTTTTTATCTCTTGTCTTCATATCTTGTCTATACTGCCTAAATTTTTTATTATTGTTTAATCTTTTTATTTACCTGAGATTCAAACCTAAGACATGCAATTAATATTGTAATGAATAAAAATACATTACGTATTTCTGTTCGGTTCTCACGCAAGCAAAATAATTGATTACACATTGGAACTAATATTGCATAAATAATCAATCTTTTAAATTACATCAGACTTCGATAACCCCGTAACATGTTATTTATCAGAATTGAATCCTCGCGCCTAGAGATTACAAGTCTCAATTGACTATGGTTATTGGTTAATACAATAGTTTATTTTAAGTCAGTCGCCCGCGTGTTTACATCCGTTTGTGGTTGATTCGATAATAGAATAATTTCTATAAAAATATTAAGCAATGTTTTCTATCGACGCGCCTGTTGAAATACAAAATACTGAATATTGTAACTATCGCTCACCGTTAAGCACTCGATATGCATCCAAAGAAATGCAATACAATTTTAGTGATCAGAAAAAGTTTTCTACCTGGAGAAAATTATGGATATATTTAGCGAAAGCAGAAAAAGTAAGTAACCTTTAAAATTTTACAAACAAGTATAATTTTAAGAACGTCCAATTTTAAAGTGAATTTTAAATAGGGAATGAATTATGAAAGTAGGTTATTTTTTGTTTATAATAATGTTAATGATGAACACAGACTATATTAAGCACTCCGTATGATGATGAATGATAATCACAGAACAATATTATGACCTATTTGACGCAGAGTATGTACTATATGTGTTTTCGTTAGAGTACTACTATTCTGTGGTAACTTTTTCATTTTAGACTAGACCATTATTTATTATAACACAGATTAAGAGTGAAAATAAATTTTGTATTATTATTAAACCTACTATAAATAAAAAGAAGTGAATAGTTGATAAATGAAATTTATGTAAAATTCAACAAGGGCATAAAACTGTCATATTGCTTTTTGAAAGGCGGCATCAAACATTCAGCATGATACTAGTTTTTTAATTTCTATAGTCTATACAGTTATGTACCTAGTTATGGATATTGTCAGCCATGCCACAGATTAATAAATAGTTACTAAAATTTAAACAAATATAGAACTACCAGAAAATTATGCGGTCTCTTGTCCCTTACAAAGAATTACACAAATACGTTTCATGTATTATAACTAAGGGTCGGTTTATTCTCTATACTCTGCGCTAGTATAAACCGATCCTAAAACTTTGAATGAAACACTGATTGGAATATACCGTTTAATAATTTGAAATAAATACATATTTATGCCTTAGTTAAAACATACAAAACATATTCAAATATTATTAATTATATTCAGATACCTTAATGTGATAACATAACTTACGTATCATAACTTACTATATTTTACGCGAGTACCTTCCGAATAATGTTGAATGCATTTAAGGTAACATTAGCGCCGAATCATTCACTAATATACTTATTTAAAACCGCTTAAGCATGCTTTCTAAAACATTTCTTATCTAATATATTTATAACAAAAATAAATGTTAATAGAAAATTGTAAAGAAAATTAAGGAAGAAGACATAATGAACATTGTTGGATTTGTTTTAACAATTTTAAACCACTTTATAAACTTTTTATTTTACTTAAATGTTAATAACGCTATGTATTAAAAAAAATTCGCCTCAGAATCCGATTATTAATTTTGTTAATGTCTAACTAAATCATCTGGTTATATTAGGATTAGTAGAAAGATAAGAAGAATATTACTTAACTACCACTGGACGGATACTGATTACAGCTTTGGTCTTCCTATGAATTAAAAACTTAATATAAATATATTATGCTTAACTAAAAATAATAAAAACCAGGGCGTTTCTATTTCAAAAAAACTTTACACAACTCTTTATGAAACATCGGATATTTTTATTTTGATGTTATAGAAGATCTTATCATTGAAAATTAAATTCGTTTTAAAAATTAAATTTTAAATTCGTTCCGGAAATTACTTAGAAACCCCTGCCTTAGCCCTTAAAACTATAAAGTGCAAATAAAAACGAGACGGTGGTATTACTTCGTAATAAAAATTAAGTCTATAATTGCTAGTGTTATACAAAAGGAATGTATGAGTAAAATATATTGCAAGCTTAGTTTGGGACGCCTCAACTACCTATTTTACAATCTTGCACTGCCTCGGCCAAAATAATTACTTAGCTGCTCATAGGACATTTGCAATTTAACTTATAATTATAACATTATATCCATATTTTAAAAAAGCTACTCTCCAGGACAACACTGAATTATTTACATCATTTAACCTTAAGAATATACACCTTATCATTTAAAAATAATAAATTACTTTGGAGTAAATAAACATGATACAAGTTAAAACTGCTTAATTTACTAAAATCGTTTTTCGTTTAAAATATTTTAGTAATCGGCGTCCTTTCTTAAAGTGAGTACAGCATGTAGCAGGAAGACTGCCGCATCGAGGACGGCGAAAACACCGGAAGAGATGAGTAGGTCGTAGCAGACCTTATTTGGTCGAACATTAGCGTAGTATGACCGGTGCCAATCTGTCAAAACAAAAATAATATGTAAATGTAAACCATTGTAAGGAAATGTTGCCTGTTTGCACATACAGTACGAGCGCTTTATGGTAACTTTATTATTTAACTTTATTGTAACTGTTTATTATGACTTTATTAAAAATATTTTTTTGCAAATTCATAATTAGTTCTTCATTTATCATAAAAGTTAAAACAAACACTTTGACCTGGACAGTATGATGGTGGAAATATATCAATAACATTTCTTATCGAATGTCAAAACAAACAGTTTGTAGATACGTATACTTAAAGGTGAATGAATTATTTTGTACCAATGGAATTTTTCTTAGCTTTAAACAATGGTAGTTCGCAATTAATCAATTCAATGGAACATTAATACTTCAATGGATTGACGTAGGTGTTGTTTACGCTTAATGCTTTAACTGTTAGGTATGTATTATGGCAAAGCATAAAGGAAAGCTGGAGGTTAAATAGGCACTTAAAAGATTTTAATTAGAGAATACATTATCATTGATCATGGAATAATTTACTTTCAATGAAAATAGTTACCAAAATATCGTAGTTAAAAATCTTTACTACTTGTTTGCGTCAGATAGCTTATTTCAACGTGGACAATCTGATGCTTGCTATAAGTGAATAAAAACTTGTTTCGGTTGAATGGCATAAGAAGGCTGTAGTTAAGCGAAATACTAACAAATCCAGAAACGCATAAGCCCAGCTTAGGCGTAGGGATTACAATACATGAAAACTAATGGTTATGAAAATGCAAGTACCGTAGAAGATAACAGCTGCTGCTGCTGTGAACATGATGACGCCCAGGATAGAGAAGGCAAGAGATGTCCGCCAGCCAGCTGACTCGCCAAAAATTCGTGCGATTATCAGCACTCCAGTTATAATTATGAAACCTGCAACATTACAGATATTAAGCATTATTACAAAAATAACGTTAATATCTAAAAAATACAAATACAACAATAGACGCAGATACTTATAATTAAACCTCAGCAAGATACCTGTATAAAGCTTCTGGCTATAATGTGGCTGGGACAGAAATTCATTTGGCATTTTTTTTTTTAGAAAATACTAATAATGTTTTAAAAGAAAATTTGTAATCTGCCATGTCTTCACACACGACTTGTTGCGCGAAATTATTTTGAAAATTCTCTGATTTTTTGAAGCTACGACGTACAATAAGAAACATGTTAAAAACTATAGTAATGTATTTTATAATCATTAAAATAAAAACTATTGACGAGCTACATGGAAAATGTTTAGTTCATGAATAAATTGTAAAGCTATTTGCTTTCACAAATTGATCGATTTGTCAATTAAGTGAAATAAAAACTGGCATGTCGCTTAATGCATTAAGGAGGCGTTAAATTAATAAATATGAAGCGATTTTCATCTACACTTAATTTTAAAATTATTCTAATGTTTATCTGGCCTCTAAGAACTTAGAGACGTCTGTTTGAGCTGTTAATTAACGCTGACTGCAACTAATTCAATGTTAATTGGAGGACTTACCGAGTGTCAATAGCTTCACTATTAACAAACCCTATTTAGATGTTGCAAATTGACCACGATTTGTTCAATTGATAGATTACAAGTAACAATCGCAAGCGTGTCAGGGTTTCCACAGTTTTTCGAATTATGGCAAGGTCTTTTGTCTTTCTCAAACTAAAATACTTTAGTAATTTATAAAGCAAGTTTTTGATAATATTTAAAAAAAAATCTGTCTAGGTGAAACGTTAAGGTCTCAAGAACAGTCCTAAAAATGTAGTGGACGTCATCCTGCAGTGCTATATCAGTATAATATTTTCTATACATAACAAAATAGGCTATATAAATTCAAAGAAACTTACTAGAGTATGTAGAGTAGATGAGAGCAATATGCCGATGGTCAGACTGGACCACTTGCGGTGCGCACAGGGCACCTATGATCAGGCCAATTGCGATCACCGCCAGAATCTGCAAAAAGCCTCATACTAAGGTTTGATCCTCATATATCACGTCATCAATACCATAATATGAAAAATAAATTTCTTTTCAGAAAGCAAAATACAGACACTGATGCGTAAACGCGTCTTATGTTTAAACTATTTGACATGCCGATACGAGCCTACAGTTATTATAACTTGTAACTTATGAACACAGATAATCGCCTCCATGGCTTTCTTTTGGGTAGGCACAGAATGCTACTTGCCTCTTAAGTTTTAATCAGTGGAACAGATACAGAAATGTGTCTGCCCCATGCCCCACTAGGGGTTACGGGAATTTTTTTATGAACATGGGTTATGGGTTAAATTTAAATTGTCATTTACAATATCCTTGTCTATTCCCCTATGTTACCTTTAATAGTACAAAGCAAGGACAGAATTATTGTTATAATATAGTTACGCCAGTCACGTAAGCTCGGCTTACCTAAAAACAAATAGAAGTAATTTGTATGCGTGATCTCGTTTTAATGTCCCACATACCGCACTGTATAGGGCTTCCGTTATTACTAAAGGCTTGTGTCTTTTCTTGTTAATCTTAAAATGCGTTATATTAAATATAATAATAATTCATAAGATTGGATTGATTGACAAGACATTGGATCAAGTAGGTAGTAACTAGTAACTCAACTTGTCATTGTTGTTATGATAAGGTAATAAATTCAAAAATAAGTTTTTATTTTTACTATTTATACTACACTAATAACCTAATATAGTTAAAATTACTCATTAAAAAAGTATTTTTAAAATATTCCTTACGCTTAGTATTTTACAACCATAAATATCAAAGTTAATTGGTTTGGTATACTTTTGTAGAAATAATATGATATCGTACTTAGCAGATTACTAATTTAAAAACAATACACTCTGTTGTTTACATAATGAACTAATGACTGCTCCCAGGTATCGTTGCATTGTATCTTGTTTTTCTACATAATGACTATGAGTCACACCACAATTACATCAATAGTCAACAGTATCTGTAAATATCTTACAAGGACGATATATATAGATGTATAAGACGTTGACTATTACAATTATGTTTACTAACCATAGCCAACTCTAGCTAACTCTATGGTACCCAAGGGAGGATACAAGAAAACAAGGACGTCCGAGAGTAAGATAGAGAGACGACATCCGCTTAACCTTGGGTCCAAACTGGACCAGAGTCGTAGATGACAGAGCCCATTGGAGAGAGCTGGAGGAGGCCTATGCCAAGAGGCACACCGAATTGCGAGACATTATATAGTAACAAATAATATATAATAATCTGTTTGGACTTTGTAGCACTTTCGGAAATAAAATGGCTTTATTATTATTATTATTATCAACCATAGCCACATAATTTATAGAATAAGATCTGAAGCTTATAAAATGGCTTGACTGAAATTTTCCTGAATAATTATTTCGCCACAAATTACATATATATCACTCTAGGTATATGTGGGAATCTCTCATCCTCCAATAACCTATGGTATTTTTAAGTTTTAATATTATAAATGCGAAAACAAGTAGCGATATTTGTTAGGTACTTTTCCACTTCAACAGAACTAAGTGTGTAAGATTTAGATGACGGTAAAGTAATTAAACTGTGAATTTTCTTAAATTGTTTTGCTTTAATTAATTAAATTTGATTCCAACGAAAAACGACGTTTGTTGGAATATTTACAGACACATCAAAAACTGCACTAACGCCGACAGGTGTCTGTTTAAAGAGTGCGAAACAACGATGTAATGTTTGTCGTGTTTTACAAATATTCTGTTGTTTCTTCTTGTGACATTTGTAGAACAGTCAAGTCATGATTGATATTACTTTAGACTACGGAGAAGTCTAAAAGAAGATTATGTATTTGATCCGTATATATGCGAGACATGTCCGTTCCTTTATCCTCTCGTAACTTCTCAACTTCTAAAAAATACTCTATAGATTCTTCTTGATGGCATACACCGAAGGAAAAAGTGAAGACCAGTTTTCCCTAGTGGGGCGTAGTAAATAGACCCATTTCGGTATCTATTTCGGTAACGATTCTGATGAAATGTGAAACTTTTATATTTACCCTGGAATTGACCAACCTTCCGCGCAATTAGCATTATATGCATTGAACTATTATTACTAGATTATATGTCAGACGTGTGATCAACAGTCCCGGAGACGAATTTTGGGAAGATGCTTACAAAACGCAGAACACAGTCTTTATTAAAAAATCTTTTTCTCCACTTATTATGGAAGGCTTCATTTTTTCAGACTCATTTTAAATTCAATCGATATAACATAAAAATTGTAAAAATATTTATTGGCAACAATTCGTTTTAATTATAGCTATCAACGTAATTTAAATATGTGCGTAAAATTAAAAATCTTATTTAACATTTCTATGTAAAACAATAGCCATTTTAAGTTAGTTTTTCTTAATAATTAAATAAGCGATCACAATTCGTCTATGATTACTATCGTTAATTATTTATTATTTTTCCGCTAGTTTTATAAAACAAATTGCTTCCTTTGCCAGCTGCATATCTCTTTGATTCCGCTCTAAAATACAATTTAATTGTTAGATTAATTTAATTAAGAAAGCTATCGCTCCACTTATGTGGCATCAAATGCAACACTTTAATGATTAATTACGTCCATGAATAAGTATCATTGAGAACATTTAATACTATGATGTTATAAAAATGTTATTTTAGTAGATAAAACGTCATTGCTTAATATTGATAAAAACAAACAATATTTGATTCCTTTGAACAAATTATCAACACTTAGTTGAGTTGATTTATGTATTTATGCTTTAAACTCACATCGCTATAATATTTAGTGAATTCTCGTTGCCCATTAGTTGCATGCCTTCCAAACCGAAATTGTTTTGTTTACCTAGGAAGAGATTATTACTACATATTTATTTTTATTTATTTCCTTAGGCAACAAATATAAAGATATCCCGTGCCGTATTAATAAGGAATGTATTACAAATTATAATTAAATCAACGTCCGTAACGAAAAACGGAAACAATTTTTATCCGAATGTTAAAGGTTATCGTTTTGACAAGTTTTAATTAATTTTTAATTACTGTTTTCTTGTTATGTAAATTTTAACTTAATTTATAAAAAGAGAATATTATCATTACCTTAACTATATTACCATTATGACGCCATTCCAATTTTGATTAACTATTTAATTTTTCAACTGATGATGGATTACACAGGCCTATCACATAACTTAATAAAGGTTTTTATGATTTTTTTGTGACGCTACGCCTAAAACACTATAAAAATTAGGTTATTAATTTCATCTTTTTTCAAGAAAAACAATAGTAAAACATCAATCAAGGTTAATACCTAGTACTTTATAATTAAAAAAAAAATCAATGTCAACCGATTCGTGTCATGTAAAAATATACCCAATCTTGTCTAAAATAACTAAGGACATGAAATGAGGCCCAACGGAATGCATAGGCTTCCAAATCAGGTCATTAAATGGGAATTTTGCGGAATATAAAAAATCAACTGAATTGTAAAGTGAGCCTAAAGGAGATACAGAAAAGATGCAGAGATACTGACCAGTTCAAGCGCCCTAAACGCTATGCACCAGTTTTGCTTGAAGGCGGTGGCAGCACGACCATCTTCACTGCCGTTGTTCTCCTCCTTCTTGCTCTGAGCCTCTGTCTCTCGGTCTCCTGCCGACATGGCCCACACCACTCGCGCTCCGCCTCCGAACTCTGAAACCTTAACAGAAAACATATAAATCAATATAGTATCTGTATGATCATATGTTACAAAAATGTATATTTTATATAAGTAAACATTATTAAATTATTGCTTGTTAAACTTTATTTAAACAAAACATATCGTAACTGTAATTATATTGGACACAATAGCTGCAACATTTATTTATTTATGTTTTTATCTAAAAATCATCTCTCAGTCAAATTCATAAAGATAAGATTATATGTATATAGTACATGTTCTGTGTAGTTTTTTTCTTTAGCACTATTTAGAATCCAAGATTGGATTGTCTTTGTGAACGTTTTAGAAGGGGGATAAATATAATGACCACCGAAAATATTTTTGTGAACAAGAATAAATTTAAACCGAAAAATGAAAACCTATAATAACAATGGTACCTACTAGATTAGTCATGATTAAATTGTACTATTAAACCAAATTTAGTAAATTGATCACCAAATTTTAATGAGCAAATTAGGTTCCGATTTAGAATGTAAAAATTATGAACGACCTTTGACGAATACAAATACCAGCATTTTAGTGAAAAAGAAAATAGGTTCCAATTTATATGCAAAAATTATATGCAAGCATCTGGTTTAGAGGCACGAGCCATTTCAATTGGCATGAACGTAAAAGAGGGCGACCAGAAAAAACTAAAGAAAGAATTAATTTTGCAATTAATTTAAAAACAACTCTTAGGGCCAAACTTTAGAGGTTTATTTACTATTTTTAGGTACATAATGTTTTATCTAGAATAATTTACTTTTAAGATATAAGATGTTACATAATATGTCATTGTTACTATAATGCTGTTCAATTTTTTATGGTCAATAACAATTTTTTTAATTAAACTATCATAATTTGGAGTTGGTTGCATTATGTAGGATCACAAGATATAAAATTTCACGCTGAAATGTAGATTAATTTTGGTGATCACATACTATTTTTGGCGATATAGTGATTTTTTGCATTACATTTTATTAGATTGATGCTTAATTAAACATAAACCTTTTATAAATCGCGTCTAAGGTTCTACGGGCGCCGCGAACGCCTACGAAAACGTCTTTAAAGGACCTACTTTACCAACACTGGCACAATTTTCACCGTATGAAAATCTATTAAGCACGCCCTACCAAAACCCACCTGGTAGGATGTACTTAAGTACAAATTGACAGACAGAAAAACGTTTTTAAAACCTAGTATCTATTGTCTTCTGCTTCAATTACAGTGACAGCCTAGTTCCACGTTACTTTTTCATAAAATTTTCAGTTGGCCGGTTATAATTTATTTTAAATTTTAATATCTACATAGATTACGGCTCTTAGTAAATATGAGGTATAATCACAAACAAACGGCGATCATTGGCGCGTAACGAGTGCGCACTTTCCAATAGAGTAGCGTGGATTTTTTGAATGATTGCGTGTCCGCAACTTTCCAACCGGCCTCTAACTCAGTGAAACTGTCTCTTGTTTTATTTATTATGAACATTAATTAATTAGCTGTTCATGTACGCACTAACGAGTAATGGAAATATACAGACTATAAATATATAGCCAAAAACATAACCCCATCAAATATTGTTCAATACTAATTTGTAAATAGGTCTGATAATTGTCTATGCTTATACAGCTTAACCAAATGAAAACGAAAACATTAGATTTTTTTTAGCCTAAATGCTGACAAAAATACCAGTTCTAGACTATTATTTAAAATATAATAAATAGATAATTGAAAAGAATATTACAGTAATAATAATATATTATACTATGTATGTATATATGTAGTATGTATATAATGACATATATAATATACAATATGAATACAATTATGTTTAAAAAAGTGTTGGTTTATTTCGTTTTGTCAAATATGGGCACCAGCCGCCTCCCATTGTCTAGTCTATTCAATTGTCTAACATTGATATCTTATTTAAGTATAACTTAGTTATTTTATGTATTTAAATTTTAATTAATTAAGAATTAATTTAATAATTAAAAGTAGATAACAAAATAACATTTTGAGTGGTAAGTGAAAACTGAAGATCTTTTAAAGACATTTTACAATTTTCGCTTTAAAAGTCACAACGAATAAAACCAATCAAATAAATATCGATCTTAAATTCTTATCGTATAAATATACATATGTTGTTATTACTACGTATTTAAATGTAACATTAAAGAAATAGCGTATATCTTACCAAAAAGCTTACGAAACAAAAAGTCCGTCCGCTGAACAACACCAATACCAATCAAAACACAAGTTCGTAATTCAAATTTCAAATCTTGTTCGAGTGCACAGTAGATTTGCGTCGAGCGCTTAGTGTGGTTGCCGCGAGACGACTAGCTAACAAACTCAACGCTGCACCTCTATAATTCATAATTCCCAACTACTTTGTAGATGCCACAATTTTCCTTAAGGCCGATGCTTCAGCGTCAATACTACCTAAAAGATCGTAACAGCCTTCGTACTAATCGAGTTAATTAACGTGTTCTAAAACCCATTCATAATAATCCTTTGCTTATATTGTAAATACATATGAAAACAAGTTTGCTTGTATAGTACACAATCACGCTAAGTTCGCGTACTGAGTTTAGTATGGACATAAGGTTCTTGGCAAATTTATGCTACTTCTACGCTAATTCTATGCACGAATATGCATCAAAGTGAATTCCCGGAATCTCTCAGTAAGGAATGGGGCAGACACATTTCTGTATCTGTTTACAGGCAAGTAGGTCTTCTATGCCAGCCAAAACATTCATTTATCCCCCCGGGATTCGAATCCAGGACCTCACGCATATATGTAAACAATTTAGCTACGGAGGCTATTTCTCGGATTCTATTGAATAGACATCAGATAGCTTGTTAATATAACATTTAAAACACAACTCTTATATTTTCTTATGTTATGTGTTATTATTCTAGTGTTATTTATTACAAAATTTACGTAAATTTGTTTAGTAAATTATTTGCGGTTGAGTTATCTAAAATTAGTTAGGTTATATGTAAGTGGTATGTATATATATTTTCATTTAAGATAAAAGCTACAACATTGCGAAAGGCTGAGGAATAATGGATGATATAGTTTTATGTGTTTTATTGCAGTCTGGTTTCTTTCGAGAGCCACTTCAAGTAGGGACGGAAACCGATAACGGATAGATATTTTCGGATAAATTAATTTATTAGCAAAACCATGTCTATTTTCTTCTCTGGATGAAATACATCTCAAGTAAAAGATTAACAATATACGTTCACTATCTTACTTTTTTTTTTTTGTTTTTGTCAACATCGAAATGTAGCTAATTTAGATGATAACACATAAGCGTAGAATTATTAATGGAAAGCTTAAAGTAGGTTCATACTTCTTACAGAAGTCTTCTCTTTTGTTTAAAAAATACGTGTATTGATTCTATGAAATCTATTGTAATCTATGGATTTCGAAAGAAGACTAGAATTATATTGATAACGTGTTTGTCTGCCTGTTTGTCATTTAAATGTTCAAGATAAACTGTTCTGTCGGATTTATAACAGTCGTAGTTAATATGTATATTAAGTCCTCACTGGATGTCACTCGTGCGTTAAGGTTGCCAAGATCTTTTGTCAAGTTCTTTGTCTCAAGGCCTTGCCTTGCAATGCTTTTTGTCATCCATTTATCTTTAAATTACCCATTTTGTTTTAACACTTATAACCTAATAAAATGTACTAGCTATTATAATTAATCTTGTAGACTTTTGTTCTAATATTTTTAATTAAATTGTTGTTGACTAATATTTTTTAGCTTCGCTAATTTAGCTTAAAAGTTAAGTTTGGCCAAAGACAAACAGTTATTGTGTGTTGAAAACTCATCGTTTATATGTTTAAAATTTAAGATGTTACAAAAATTATATACCTAAGTAAATATAATGTATGTTTTGCATTTACGTAGTAACGGCCTTTTTCGAAATTTGTAAATTCCGAATTTGTTGTAAATATTTGTCCGTGCGTAATATTATGTAGGTATTCGTAAATTGAAAAGCCACTTTCTATCGCTTTCCGGTCTAGAAGGCGTGCATAGCTGCATACTCGATCGTTTTTCGTAGCACGCACTGCACTCGACGTCAACGAGTCGTTAAAATCACGATGCAATATTGTCGTGATTGATCACACACTATGCATATCAATTACTTTATTATTTAAAAAGAAAAATTATCTGTATATTAACATTGCACTTAATGTTAGCTAAGGCGACTCTTCGTTTTATTTACACCCCTATCTTACGAGATAGGTATGTAAATGAAAGAAAAGACTGCCGTGAATTAAAACAGATGACAGCATAGGAATCTCATAATTTAAAATTTAATTAATGAAAATGTTCATTTTATTTTATTTGGGAGGCTTACAGCAATGTACGAACTACCTACATATTTATTTCTAAGTATTCTCATGTAAGTGATAAGTGTATCTTAAGTGAGAATAAGAATGTAATATTGGTTTAAACCTAAACCTAAACCAATATTTACAAAATAGTTCACAAGAGAGAGTTTTACTTAAATGCTAATGACAAACTTCTCGTCATAACGACACTGATTGACAATTTATATCGGAAGCTAATTGTTTACCTCCTCAATTCGTCTGTAATAAGAAATTAGTCTTTCGTTCTAAAAAACAATAATATTTTTATTTTAATATTTAATAACTTTAAACTTAACCATTTTAAACTTTCTTTCAACCTCCTAACTTAAATTGAAACTAATTTATCTTATTTTAGAAACTAAGATAATTCAATATTAAGTTTAAATTTATTGAATGACTCAAACATATACCTTGAGTCATTTGAAGAATAATTTTCAGTTTTCCTGTAACTTAGATGTGAACTACTGAAATACACTGAAATCTGTGTTCTCGGCATCATGAGTAATATGTTGTTGTGGTTTTCATAATTTCAGTAAGCCTCATTCTTTATTTTTAACCCTCATTACATAATACATTTTTGGTAGGTGATTCGTTGAATCATTTACTTGACTCCATTTTAAGGCGTAGATATTTATTTTATGTAAACTAAGAATACAGATTCTGAGGATGTAAATAAATAAAATATTTAATAAAGTTTAATTGGATATTGTCTTATGATTTTTTTAATCTTTACATTCTGTGAAAAGTATAAAGAAAGTACTTAGATTTTAAGTCTTTAAAAACTAATAAATAATAGGACACTGAAACTTCTGCATGGGTTTTGTTTTGAAGAATTTAAACTTATATCGCTGTCCTTCGAATAACCCTAGGTATTCATAATTCCGTTTTTCTTAAGATAAGGCGGTATATCTGTCAATATTGTATAAGGCAAGCCAAAAAGATCAACGATGCAAACGCTTAGAATATATTGCAAGGTTTATAGGGCAGTGGCTGTAAAACAGGTGACCTTCATGAACGCACCCCATCCCTCCAGAATTTTGGCGCCAAATTGGCGGCAAGATGGCGTCTGCCATAGACAGGGACGATCAATGACAGACTGTTTGAATGTTATTCATAGGTTATATAGAAATCGCTTGTGATTTTTTTTTTGTACAGAGAAAATAATAAGATTATCCTGCTTTTTATTCAAATAGAGTGGTTTGTCTCCATATTACAAGTAAAAATTGAAATGTATGTTTGAGTATTTGTAAAGTATATCTCAGATTACTGTAGTTATTCGACCTTAATTTGACCAAGCCAGGACGGTCTCAACAAAACCAACAATGGCCCATAACAGCCAGCGTTCGTGCTTGGCACTCGTATTGTTTGTCACGCCTCACTGCATGTTGTATAATATATGAGGTACATGATAAATTACCATATAAATTGAAGTGCATTTTTTTTCATTCACCAAATTATTTTTATAAGAAATAACATAAAATATATTTGAATAACAAACAGTCCATAGAAATCATACAAGTATGCGTAAATTTGAATGTGAAAAGATGCATTTAAATAAACTTAGTAAATATTAAATAAACTTTTATGTGTTAACTTTTTCAATGTTGCCATATTTTTTTTTTTAATTCTTTTAATTATTATGAAGGTATTTTTTCCCATCAGCGTTTTAATGCTAGCAACACAGAGTATCAGTATTGCTCTCTTGAACCGTGTAATTCAACACATTCCGATGCTCCCATTAATCTACCTACCATGTACATATAAGCGCATTTCACGGATTTTTTAACTTTAGGAGAAAAACGCAGTTCAAAAATGAAGTTGGTTTAGAATCACCGCTTAATAGTGAAACATTAGATAAGCGATTAAAATAGATTCTGATAAATAATATTTACATTTTAAAAATAAGTTCACATGCCTTTCATCTGCACTAAATAGATATCTACTAATTTAATGTAAACATATTTTGTAACAACTCTTAAAATGAAGGAATATACTTAGAACATAGTCATAAAAATATTAACTTACGGTATCTGTTAGTGGCGCAATCTTGATAGCGTACAAGTCCACACAGAGGAAATATTTTGATGCTGGTGAGATGGTTATGAGGTTGCCTGAATATATGCTCTCCAGCTTCGAGCACTTTACTGGAAATGAAAACCTAATAGCACTATATCGTCGATTTTACGAAGTTTTATGTAAAAAAAATAGAATTCTAACAATTTAACCAGTTTATATCTTCTTGATTGAGCTGGTACCGTTCAGGGTCTTAGATATTTTTTGAAAATAATTTTCGCCAATGTCCACAGTAGTCGTAATTTCGGTACTGAAGACTTTTGAGAACTGAGAGCCATAGATTGCGCAGGATACACTTGACCTGTGCTCCTCATTTGACATGTGACCTCTGATTTCCCAGCTAACTCTAATTAAATAATTAGTCTCGTAATTTTTAACTTACCTACTGTTACTAAGTACTAACCTCTTGGAACACATGATCTTATAATCTGCCATTTATGAGTGAAAATAGTTAATAACTTATTTAAACCACAAAATTTGAATTTGGCTTTTCGGGTAAATGAAACTATAGATAAATGAATGGAGAAATACCAATACGGTTACTTTTGTCCCAGTTCTCATTCAAATACAAATCTTATTAAATAAAAGAAACCATATTTGTTTGAATAAATTTATTTAAAGTAAATACTAAAAAAAATTGTCTGTCAAAGTGTGAATTACAAATAAAAGAGGTGGGATATTATATCTATTACAATCAACTCTTAAATATGTACGTAAAAATTAAAAAAAAAAATAATGACTGGAATGTTGGCTTTTAATTAACAAAATCAAGACTTATAAGAAACGAATATTCAACTTTCCTAAAAAACTAAAGGTTCCAGATTGCAAAAATATTCAGGTATGAAATTACAATGTATTATCATTAGTAAATAGTGAAGAAATAACAAAAACTCAGGAAGAGCTGTAAAAATGATCGTCCAACAATATTTCACTTATAATATACGTCTTAAAGAGGCTAAAAATTAACAGTATGCAAAGTTACATCTCCTTCGTAAAATGCATTACAGAGAGTGCCGTGTCCAACAGATACACGGCGCCCTGAATCACACAAAGAGCTCCCACCGCCAAGCCCACCTGGAATATCGAGTAAAAATTATAAGTTTGTATATATTATAAAAAAATCTATTACTAGATGGTATTTACGAGTAGGTTAGGGAGGGCATACATTCGTGGTTTTGTGAATACTTTCTAGGAATAGCATACTAATAATACACAAGCAAAGTATTTTCATCTATTAAGGATGAAAAGTTCCTTAAGTAAATTTTCCGTTCACCATACATACATACATACATATGTCTAGAAACTAACTGATAAATCATGGTTTTAGAAGTTTACTACGTACTTGTTTCTCAGCGAACACAAATTGAAACTGGTGTTCACCCTGGTATCCACCCCAGTAGTGGAGGGCGACGGCTCCAACGGCTATCCAGAGAAACACACCCACAAAGTTCATCACTATCTCCGACAATGCTCTAGAATTGAATAATAAATTGTATAATAATGTATAATAATAATGTGTGTATTGTTGAATATTATAAAAGTTATTTAAATATAAAGTATATCGCTTGTAAGTAGTAAAATTTACGCAAAAATCACATATCAAAGAAAACTCAACTCAACTTACACATTCGTGCTGAAACGAACCGATTTGGTTTAATTTTATTACAGATAACTCATAAGCCTTGCACCATGTATAAATATATTATTACGCATTCGAACTGCGGTCACAATGAACAAATAAAAATAAAATGTATTTAAGTAAAAGTTGCAGCAAATCCATAATTGGTTGAAGAAATCTTAGTCGGACGAAAATAAATCACACGTTTCATTATTGCAATAGGAAGCAATAATATATTAAGATATAAGATATAGATTTTTGAGACAATATAAAAATAGGTATATACTAGTATATGATATATTCATTAAAAAGATTAATTTATGAAAGATAATATATAAAATATTTATTGATTAATTTAGTAGATTTAAGTACTTACCTTTTATGTTCTGTCGTGCCAAAGAGGAAGGTGACACATTGCACAAGGGTGTAGATGAGGTATCCCACAATCACACCTGAAGCCACTATCTCAGCATCAGGGTTCTTCTCCTCATTGAGGTTCCATGTGCCTCCCACTCCCAGGAACTCTCCGTTGTATCCCGTGCGGTATAACACAAGAATTACTAGATTAAGAACCTGGAATAAAGAATATATCATCAAAAACAATTTCTCTTGCTAATTGCTAAAAATATATTCTATTTTCTTCAATGTCACTCTCAAATGATTTGTTTCTGCGCCAAAAGGTCCTGGGTTCAAATGTTTTTTGCCGAATCTTGGTTGTTTATAAACATTTATGTGCATTTATGGAGGTGTAAATCTCAGTTTTTTTTGTAATTTTATGCTTTGATTTTATTTCTAACTTTTCTGATTTTCAATTATCATCACTACATAGTATAAAACAAAGTCGCTTTTTCTTCCCCTATATCCCTTTGTATGCTTAAATCTTTAAAACTACGCAACGGATTTTGATGCGATTTTTTTAAATAGATAGAGTGATTGAAGAGGAAGGTTTTTATATATGTCTTATACCCGTGCAAAGCCAGGGCGAGTTGCTAGTATTTAAATAAATTGAAATGTATTGGAAAACGAGGTCGCAATGGACTTGAATAATAAATATTTTATACTATTCTAAGTCTTGCCAAAGATTTTCAGTTTCAGAGAATTAGAGCGTCAAAATTTACTTTTTTATGCAAGAAGTAAAGTTAACTTGTAAAAACTGTAATAGGCCTCTTAATACAAAGCATAAACAGAACTGTATTTTCAAAGTTATTATAATCGGAATAATCTTGAAAAGTATAAAACTTTCATTACAATTTATAGAGTAATCCAGTAATTTATGACTCGTACGGGTCAAATGTCAATATCCTGTAGCGATCGGTGAATCTCACAGAATAGATATGTAACAGACACTTTTTTATTTTTTATATATATACCTTTTTTAATATAACCTTAATATGATATATTTTTATTATTGTATTTAGATTACTTAAATAAAAACAATCGTTTGTATGCATAGTGCATAATGTCCTGTATACGTTTTTTTAACATTACAATTTTTATGTAGGTATATTACAAAATACAATGATTTAAGTATAATCAAAACTATTAAGTATATATATATATATATATATATATATTTAAAAATATTATGAACAAAAATATCTAAACTCTTAATCTTTGTCCGGCAGCTGAAAATTATTAGTGCAATAATAGTGGATGTAATTATAATTGAGCCGTTGAGACAGGAAGGCAAGATTGAAACAATCAAATGAAAACACATCCGTGCAAGCTGACCATGTGCACTGCATCTGTTGCAAATGCGAATACCTACATCTTCATACAATTTCTATTACACATCCTTAATTTTGCAATTTCAACAAAGTTTAAAAATAGTATGTGCTGGTGGAAAGTATCATATATGAACAAATCATATTAAACTACAATATATAACAAATATATATTAAACCGCAATATATAATTATATATTAAATTTATAGTAAATATTGCAATAAGTTCAATTTGTGATCTTCTTCAAAAATAATTTCATTAACTTCAAGAACTTGTGAGTTTTCAGCATGTTTGATTACATAATGAATATGTAAACTGCACTGAACATAGCTGTTAGTTTATCTATTTCTCATAATTTTGTGTAGGGTTGACTATTAAGTAAGCAGTAATTACGTTATAAATTAGCCTAAACGCATTGCAATTTCCCGAAAATCTTGCATTCGGTCTAAGTATTCGAAATATTCCTTTAGATAAAATTGAGAAATTAAAAATATGAAGCTGTACATGTGCTAATTGGTAAAATACCAATAACAAGTGTGAGCTAAGTAAGGCTCAAATAAAACACGCGATTGGCACAAAGACTATTAAATTTAAATCTATTTAAAAAATGTAACCTGATAGGAACAATATAAGTAGTAGAAATAAAGCCGTCAAAAGTGGTATTTACTAATCTTCAGTATAGTTGTTTTATATAGATTGTAATTAAAGAGAGTAATCTAAAATTAACACTCTACAATAACGTCTCATGCAATATTATAAAAATGTTTAAAGCATCGTTCCTTATCATTAGATAGAGAATGAGGCCAATCAGTCGTATTAAATGTACTATCAACCTTGGTTTATTAATATAAAAAGAAATGGGGCACATTGGCCCAGCCCTGTCATTGAAATCAATTAAACGATTTTTAAGTTTGAGCCATGTTTGAACGGATTAAGCGCGTATAGTTATCATTAAATTTTCAGTAATTTTTCCCGCTGGTTCACGCAGCAACTATTTTTTGTCAATTGTCAATTGTAGTTTATACGAACAAAGACTATATGACTCATTTGAAATCAATTGTCTCAATTCATAACACGCCATTTTTTGTCTTTTCAATAATTGTCAATAGTCGTAGCATTGCTTTGGGCGGGCAGTATTTCATTTGTATTTGTTATTATTAAATAAACAAAATTACACTTACTTAATAAAGTAATACCAAATAATATATGTACATATTATTACCGTAATAAGAAATACATTTCCGCCATAACGATGTGTGTGGCCACAAGAAGAAGAACAAGTTCCCCATAACATGTAATGGAATAGAACATAGAGTATAGACTATACAGTATAGACAATAACTAATTATATTAATCAATAATCCTATTGATTAGAGCAGGTTAGCGCCAGTTGACCGCAATCCATTTATTTCCATCAGTCATCGCTCGACATGATTCATAGCTCATTACTCATCAGATTATGTGTCATGTAGTACTACCACGATGCTTACTACCCTAATGTCATAGGGAATCTAGCCTATGTTGAGATGAATAACTAAGGAATCAATAACTATAATTACTGATAATCGTCTTGTATGGGACTCAAGTGCACTTCTTATTGCTTGAAAATTTAAGATATATTGCTGAGCCGTCTCTATAACATTGTGTATTTAATGTATTGGTTTCAATTGGAATAAAAATAAGTAGTATAAGTCTTATACTTAACCAAGGCTTAATTTTGGGGTCTTAAGTTGGTTTATTCTCCTCTTACAAAAATTTTTCCACATATATTTTGTCGTTAATAATATTTTAATAAGCATTTTGCTTTAAGTAAATAAACTATCTAAACCATTTTGCGTTTCATTATCGCCTCCATTAAGCTACTATATAAAGTATTTGGGGCAGGTTATCTTTTGATATCACGTAGTACTTACAATTTTAAACACTTTCACCACGATTGTGGCGATTGTCTGCACGGACACCATTGTCACTTAAATCACTTTTGTTTAAAAAAAAACCACTTAACTATTCTTCACTTGACTTTTTTGTCTTGTTTCTTTAGCTGGTGAGTCGTCACTGTGTGATTTGGCTTATCAGTTACTATTATCAGTGCTGTTCTAATCTTATCTACTTCAGCGAATTAGTAGGGCAGGTTGCTTTGTCCCTTACTTCGTACTTTATCAAACATACCTTGTATACAAATTCGGTCAATGATATTTTTGGTTTTATTCGGGTAATAGGGGTGGATTTTGCAATAAATGCATCTTAAACTTAGTTCGTTAAGCATGACCGATAGACATGAAAGACCAATTGGAAATTAATTTTCAAATCATTTATCTTGCTTTTAGATAAAGTTAGTAGGTAGTATTTAATTATTATTAAAAAATAGTTAAATATACCGAGTATTAAAATTAGTTTAATTTTTGTGTAGAGTCAGTAAAGGAATCATAGTTATACTTATATTCTATATTATTCTAATTAACCGACACACTTACTCGCTCGCCATAACAAAATTAGTATAACACAATTTTGCCAAGTTTAAAAAAATAATACTATTCACCATTTGATAACAATTCAACCCGGAATTTATAAGTATAGTTAGGAACCACCTAAAAAAATCTATTACTATCCTTTAAAAAAATTAATAAATGACAAAATTGCATTAATCTAATCAATGCACACAAAATGAAGCTTAGCACCATTCAAACAAAACATTGTTTGGACTCGAACTTTAAAAAAAATCTTATTTCAGGAGCTTGGTCTGGATATCACCGATGAGCAAATCGCGGAGCTGGAATCTGCAGTCCACGACATTGACTTCGTGTCAGCCGCAGAACATGAACGCCGAGTACGTCACGATGTTATGGCCCACGTTCACACCTTGGCCGAACGCTGCCCTCGCGCCGCACCGATCATACACCTGGGTGCCACCTCCTGCTACGTTGGTGACAATACCGACCTCATCGTTCTCAAGCATGGCCTGGATCTTCTACTGCCGCGCCTTGTTGCTGTTATCAGCAGACTGTCACAATTTGCCGAAGAACACAAGTATGTTCCTCGTTGATTTGTTCACCAAATTGCTTCTTGTATCGTGATTAATTAGAATTAATATTATAAATATGCAAATTCTCTTTGTAAAGTTTTCATACCTAAGGGCTATTTAAATTTTTTTTGAATCGTAATTATATCTAAATGGGACTTAGCTACTTTTTTTATATAATTTCGGACTGTACCTAATGTATTCTTATACTTTCAGATCGATACCTATGCTTGGCTTCACCCATCTCCAACCAGCGCAGCTAACTACGGTTGGAAAGCGAGCTTCTCTCTGGTTAAGTGACCTATTGATGGATGAACGTTCTCTTTCCCGCGCTAGAGACGATCTTCGTTTCCGAGGCGTAAAAGGGACCACAGGTACCCAAGCCTCATTTATGCAACTTTTTAAAGGAGATAGCGCTAAAGTTCGTGCTTTAGATGAAAGAGTTGCTGAACTAGCTGGATTCAAAAAGAGATATCTTGTTACTGGGCAAACCTACTCTCGCAAAGTTGACCTTGAAATTATCGCTGCTTTATCAAGCCTAGGAGCTACTGTACACAAAATGTGCTCGGATATTCGTATTCTAGCATCACGAAAAGAGCTAGAGGAACCTTTTGAGGCCTCGCAGATTGGATCGAGTGCTATGCCCTACAAACGTAACCCGATGAGATCTGAGCGTTGCTGTGCTCTAGCACGGCATTTGATTACTTTGTATGCTAACGCTGCTAATACTCACGCAGTTCAATGGCTAGAACGTACTTTAGACGACTCTGCAAATCGTCGCATCACTCTTGCTGAAGCTTTCTTGACTGCTGATGCTACTCTCCTAACCCTGCTTAATATTACTCAGGGTTTAGTGGTATATCCTAAAGTTATAGCTCGTCATATTGACCAAGAACTACCATTTATGGCAACGGAAAATATTATCATGGCCATGGTACAAGCGGGTGGTGACCGCCAAATCTGTCATGAAAAAATCAGAGTTTTGTCACATCAGGCAGGTGCTGTTGTGAAACAAGAAGGCAAGGACAACGACTTGATTGAACGTGTAAAAAATGACAGCTATTTTAAGCCCATAATTCAACAGCTGGATAAAATTTTAGACGCATCAACATTTATCGGTCGAGCTCCTGAACAAGTGACTGAGTTCATCGAGGAAGAAGTCAAGCCTATTTTGACTAAATACAAAGGGGCTCTAGCTGAAGTTGAGAAGCCAGTTACATTGAATATTTAAACACACATTAATTTTTAATATAATAAAACTATGTTATGAATAAATGATTTATTTACATTACAGCGCGTTTATTAACATATGACTCTTAAAAATAAAATATATCTAAATGAACTAGAACAATGGTAACTAGTATTGAAAATTGTGAAGTAATGAAGTGAAATCATAAGCTTAAAAAGAGCATGAGTAATAAATAAAAATGAATTAACGTTAATTATAACAAAAAAAAAATTATTAGTCTATAGACAAATCTGAAAGAGAAACTAGATTCGATTTAACATTAACAAGTAATATTCGATTTTACATTACGGGACTGTTGTCAACTCGTGCTCAGATCATATCACATTTCCATGGCACGTCGAGATATAAATAATCGAGTATCGTATTATCGAATAGTTTACAAAGTGTTCGTCAATAGTGTGTCTCCTTGACACGCAGGTCCTTGGCTGGGCCAATTGCACGCACCGATATTAGGATCAAAACTCAGTTGAACAGGGCAATGGAAAACATGTAAAGTAAATCTTTGCTTGGTGCAGTCCCATCTGCATGCGTAAAATTTATTACATTGTTTTGGGTGTCGGAATAGACCTGCTCTTTTGCAGTCTATCGAACCTTGCAGCGTTTCATCTCGACCTCTCCAACCACCAGGTCCATAACGGTCAAATGTTTGTGAATTTACATTAACAGCATCTAAAGTTTCCGGTTCTTGTGATGATACTTCTTGGTTTAATATATCCGTTTTGTAAGTTGGTGCTACTTTAACAGCTTTTACTCTCGGTCTAATACGAACTACCTGTTCTGTTGTTGAAGTAACTGGCGTACTCGATGCATAATTTCTAGATTCTCCTGTACCAGTGGGGGTAACTATTATATTATCGTTACTAACTTCTTGATAGTCTTGATAGTATGAATCATCAGGGACTATGATAGGATTATAAGTGGAAGTAACAGCGGGCGCGGCAGTTGTGTGTACAGTGTTGATTGGTCTTGTCACGCGGTTCGATTGAGGCTGCCAATCTCCATCGTCATTACCTGGACTTGAGTCGTCTTCACTGCTATAATCTTCAATAATTTGTGACTGAACTGTCGGTCTTCTGCCTTTGAGCACTAAAATAGGTGATTGACAACTGCAAACAGCACCTAATTTTCTTACTAAGAGAGGATTAAAATCATTAATCTTTGTTACCACTGCTACTTTGGGTCTAGTTCTCCGCAGAGGCATTTGGGTAGAGGTCACCTCTACTAGCTCTTGTTTTACTGGCTCATACGTCGATTTCACCGGATAAGTTGTAAATGTACTAGCTTCTACAGGTGTAGTCACTCGTCCGGCGTCAGTTCTAAAGCTAGATTTTGCTGTTTCAACTACAATATTCGGTTTTCTTATATATGAAGGAGTAGATGACACCGTTTCTAGGTTCTCAGCAGGGCTATAAGAGTTATAATTAACTTCTATATCATCGGCTGGTGGCAAGTACTCTGGAGCCTGGTAGGTTGTGCTTTGTACATGTAATGGCGCTTGAGTACTTGATTGCACCGCTGGTCTAAAATATTTTGGTCGTGTTCGTCGTGGTGTGGAAGTAACTTCTACAGAGGTTGGCGTAGAGGAAGTTCCAGTGCTAACGAAAAATGTGTCAGACGTTGGGCTTGAAGTCGTATAAGTAGAAATCAGCCCAGCGTCAGGACCGACAGTACCAAAACCTAATAAATTCGATTTTGCAGTTTCAACGACAATATTTTGTTTTCGTTGTACTGGTGCAGATGTAGATGATACGATCTCTGCAGTAGATATAGAGTAATCCTGTGGAGCGTTATATCTGTTTTCAGCACTGGCACCCGCACCGGCGTCGTAACCAAAGGTGTCATAAGTAACGACGCGTGATGCAGATTTCTGAATAGGAGGCAAGTATTCTAAAGTCTCCACTTTTTCAGTAACGGGTGTAATGCTTTGTTGTGATGGTGAAACGTATTCCAGTGCGGTGTACACTGTTTTTGAATCAGGTGGCAAATAATCGCGTATTGTTGCAGTTGAGTATGTTCGAGGTCTGTATGTTGAGGTTATCTTAGGTGTATCAGATGGCTCTACCGGAGGTAAATATTCTTCCGCAGCGTAAGCTACCTGTATTTCGGGCGATTCATATCTTGTCTGTGTAGACTGTGAAAAAGTTGTAGGAGCGGAAGGAAATTGGACTGATACCCTACTAGGTTCTTCATATGTTGCTTGAGGGACAGATTCGACGTGATATTGATTAACCCTCGTTCTGTAGCGACTTTCTTTTTGAAGAGGTATAGCAGTAGTAGAAACTGTATAATATTCTTGGAATTTTGATGGAACCTGCTGCTTAGGCTTTTCATATTCTGAATAGTGGTCTTCATAGATAAGCGTCGACGGAGTGGTTGATACAAATACTGCATCTTTTCCAGTTTGCTCTGTTTTACCAAATGTTTGTGATTGATGAAATACTTGATGCGATACAACGCTTGCATCTGAGTAAGTGGGTACACGCGATAATTCCACATTTCTTTGAATTTCTGGCTGATCGTATGAATAACCTTGTAAGTTTTGTGTCCTGTATAGGTTATGGTTTGTTACGTACGTTGGTTGTCTTATTTCCTCTGTTGGACTACTGCCAGTCACGCTGCTTTTTTGAGTGAATTTTAAAATTGGATTTTCATACACTGATACAGCTGGTTTTTGATAGGTTAATTTGACACGAGGCAATGAGGAAGACACAAATCGTTGTTTATCTACTGTATGCAGTGTCTGCTGATTAAAAGATTGTGGAGCTTCAGTAGACAAAACAACAGGAGCCAATGTTGATATAGTTTCCGATTCCTTAAAAGAAGGTTTGGAATATTCATATCCATGGCCATAATTGACTTGTGAATTTTCATTGTAGACCTGTGAGTCATAATTGGAACTCGTTTGTTGGCTATATGTGAATGGACGTTCTGTTGATACAACAGGAGATGAGGTCGACACTACTCCAGATGGGATGGCGATTAAGGGTCTAGAGTCTTCCGTTTCAAAGTTTACTTTTTTGTTATATTCTTGTGTTTCGTACACAGTCGAAGGTTGTACAGAGGCGGTAGGTAAAGTGGTTAATTTTTGTTTATAAAAGTCTTCGTTATTCGTTCTTCCTCTATATATTGTTTGTTGACTATAAGCTTGTGGGCGCTCTGTAGACACTACTACTTCGGGTGTTACTGTTGAGACCCCATCATTAAATAACACTGAAGGTTGTGAATAATCGTAGCCAGTTTCTTGGTAATGATTTCCTTGTGAGTTCTTACTGTATCCTTGCGACTGATAAGTAGATACAGTTGGCTGATCTAAAACAATTGGTGCAGAGGTGGATTTGAGTTGATATCCAGAACCTCTGTGAATCGTTTGCTGTCTTAACGTCTGTGGAACGTAAGTCTCTTGATAAGTTGCTGGTGTGACATTCACTGTATATTTGAGAAGCGGGTTTTCATAAATAGTCTTCGCCGTTGTGATAAGTGGTTGTGCGTTTGAAGATGAGACGAATGATTGTTGAGTTTGAGAATGGTATACTTGAGATCTTACTGGTGTTGAATATTGTTCAATATTTTCCGTATGATACTGAGCCTTTGGTTGACTATAATCATAAGATATAGATTGAGAATAACTTGGGGTATCATAGCCACTCTCACCTTGTGAGTAAGTATTAATTTTGTTAACATCGACTGCATGCACAGTTTGATGACCAAAATGAGTGGATTTTACTGATGGTACAATAGATATGGGCTTTGGTGTAGATGTTTCATAAGAAACAATATTAGTAAGCCGTTCACCGATTTCCACAGCTGGGATAACAACATTTTCAGATTTTATGTTATGAACGGTTTGCTGACTGTAAGACTGTTCTGTAGGTTGAACATAAGAAACTGGTGTTCCTGTTGTATATGCAATTACTTTCTCAAAAGGTTTTTCGGTAATAGGTGTAGCTGTAGGGTAGGCAACACTGCCAACTACTTGTTGGGTGTGTGAAAAACTTTGTGGCTTTAATTTAGTCACAGGAACGGGTGTAGTGGAATAAGTTATTCCTTCATCAAATCTGATATTTGGTCTTGAATAATCGTAACCTGTTGAAGCAGACTTGGTAGTGCCTGTGTTAACCGTAGAATATCCTGTATCCTGGTTCTGGTTATAATTTGTCACTGCGATTACTGTAGGTTGTACATATGTAACAGCTGGTTTTGTGAAACCGAATAACTGTTTAATACTAGTTCTTGGGGGCTGTGGAACGTATGTTGTCTTGTATGTGACCGGCAAAGAAGTCGTCGCTGCAAAAGGAGTAGCAGTTGTCGGTATGCCGGATGATGTTGGAGTAGTAACAAAAGTGTAACCATCTAAATTTTGACTATTGCTACCAACGTGTGTCACTGAAACAGCTGGCTGTGATATATCTTCTGTATGATGAACCCCATGGCTATATTGGTAACCGCTATTTGAACCTTCCACTAATGTAGTCTTACCTACCAAGTCAACATTGACAGCTCCGGCCGTAAGAGTATGAGGTGCACCTGGATATATTTTTGTATCAGTTACGTAAGTACCGGTATCACTATTTCCATATGAGCCATTGAAAGTACTTGTTGATGTTACACCTGCATTTCCAGAAGTATATCTACTGCCTTCGACATTATAGGGACCTTCATTAAAGGGTACATTTGGTTTAGGATACTCGTAACCAATCGATTTTGTGACATCTTGACTATAAGATCCTGTATCGTATGATCCACTATAAGCTCCAGTATCATAGGAACCGCTGTATTTATCCGTGTCATACGTACCACTATAAGTTCCTCTATCAAAATTATTTACATCTTTGTATTTAAAATCGATATGTTCATACTGGACAGGACGAATCTCGACGTGTTCGTACGGCTTAGCTCGGTCTCCTATTGGATTATGAACGTACGCCCCGCGATTGTCTTTATTATAAGCTCCGCTTCTATATTTTGAAGGAATTTGACCGTTTGAGTTTCTATATTTTCCAGAATCATAAACACCTGATTGACTAGCCACACCATTACCCGTTTGGAAATTGTACCCTGTAGCTTTATTTGTAGGAAGCCTATATTCATCGAGAATGAGAGAGCCGCTGGTGTACTTTTCTTCATCATTATAATTAGTTGCTTGAACTAATCCTTTATTAATAGAGTCTGCAGCGACCACTTTATAGGAAAGACCACTCGGTTCTCCTTGACTGCCTAAGTAATCTACTTGATAGTTGCCAAAGTCATCAAATTCTTGGGCGGCGATAAAATTATCGTTAAGTGCATCCTGTTTGGTGAGGAAGCCAGTCTGTATTCCAACGAGGTTATCGAGTGCGGCTCCTGCTGCTAGCCCGTGATGCGCTGCGATGTTAACTGATTCCGCTGTTCTGCCCTGGAAACCGGTTGCGCCTGAAAGTGTTCAGTCATTATTTATTATTATTCATTCATTCATTACACAGAATATTACGAAAAAGTTAATAGTTTAATTATTTTACCAGTAAGTGTAGCAGCAGAGAAGCCGAAAGCTTCAGCTTCGTATCGAGCGATGTTCCCACAGGCAGGCACTAGCCAAGGCCAGTCACAACGCAGACGTGCGGGGTCAAATCCAAGACCAAATGGACACCGGAACTCGTATGCTGTCAGCGGTGTGGTGCCGTGGTCTAGACACGCAAAGAACCATCTACAGTTCTCTGGGTCTACGTAGAAACCTGAAAGTTTTTCAATTAGTTTAATTCATCATTTCATTATATCACAAAGTTTCTAGTAATATGTTGTCCATAATATATGCATATCTATTCTACATAATTTTTGCAACTTCGACAGCGATGTAATTAGTTACTCACAATAAGTCTATCTTGCATCAGAAAAAAATTAAATTTGAGTAATATTGTATTATAAATATTGTAAACAAATTATAACTAATTGGTAATACGGTGATAGCAATTGCAGTCAAATAAAATTCCCTACCTTCCTGAGAAGGACACTGGAACCGCGCAGCAGGGACGGGAGCGATTTCAGCGGAGCCAGGGCAGGCAGCTGCATGAGGGAGTGAACCCGGCCATACACACACTTCGTAGCGAGCATCAAATGCTAAACCAGCCGGACAGTCAAACTCGAACACCTGCCGCCAGATTTAATTGTTACATTCAGTCTTCCACTCATCATGTGATAAGCCCAATCATGTCGCTATATATAAAAACCATTTAAGTGAAAGAGCAGCTAGATTATTTTTCCTTTATACTTCCTAATAACGTATTATAAATGCTGTAATATATAACTGGTACCTATGTATGTATTTACTGTGAATACTAACAGTGAAGTCAGGGGAGTACTGGTCGAATTTAACGCAACGGTAGAAGCGTGCACAGGAGCGGGGATGTACAAAGTAGCCCTGGCGCGAACATGAGAACTCCGTACGGGTGTCCTGCAAAGTAAACATTAATATTTATGCAAAAAATAGTGACCGTACATCAATTAAAATAAAATTCAATATGGACAGTCCAGTGAGACATTTAATTCAGCATTCTACGATTCCTTCGCTACTGTTTTTCTTACAGTCTCCGGCGACGAGATCTTGCGATGGGAACATTTTTTTACTGCTTTAAAATATATCTTAGGTAACCATGTGAGCAATTTATCTGAAATTTTAGTGATCTGAAACCATCATCAACAATTAGTAACAAAGATTGGATTGTTTTATAAATAATATTAGTCAAAGTTTACCTCTCTGATGCTGTGAATAACGCCATCTGCGTCAACAACCTGTGTAATCCGGTAAGGGGACACCTGCAGTGCCTCCAGACCGCGTGCCCCGCCCACAGACAGAATTTCGTTTTCTAGAGATCTAGAATTCCATTTATATTATGACTTTGAAATAATGCTAGTAGCTTGATGATCAAAATGATTAATTTATAGCTATTCGCTATACCCAACTTCATCAAAATCTTAGCGGTTTTGATGTTGCTGAGTGTATAATTATTAATTAATAGAAGTAAAAAATACGTAAGTGATTACATGTACGATTAAAACAATTTTAATCATACATGAGGATGTTATTAAAATAAAGATATTTTAAGATAATAAATATTGGTGTGTTTGTTTAGGAATATACAAACCTATATAAAAATATATTTTGTAATTAAATGTTATACTTGGAATCTACCTGAGTTTAAAATTCAAACACCTTCAAGCAATAGCTTAATTTATTCTTCTTCATTCTTCTCACCTCAATACTGCGGCTCTAGGAGCCCGACTTTGTTGGTTGAGGACCTTCTGCAAGATGCTTCTCAGGGAGGATCCACAAGGAGTGTCAACATCCCGATCCGCTTGGAACAGCGCCAGACCAGCCAGACCTCGAACACGCGCATATTTACCCTTAACGTCCACTGAAGACGAGTCCTCGAATGATATCCAGGTTTCGTTTCTAAAAAAATCTAATATGTATTAGGATTTGAACCATGGAACCAATAGACTAAAAAAATACGTAAATAAAATGTTATCTTTCAGTTTTTACTCGCAACGCGGTTCGCGTTACATAGTACATCGTGGTACATAGAATTTTTCTCTACGATGTTTTAACGGGCACATAGAATAGAAGTCACTTTAATAAAGAGTGAAACTACATACAGATCAATCAAAGGATTTTTTAAATATTTTTAGGGATAATTACAAATTTAAAAAAAGATTCGATTCCTGAGGAAACTACATAAGAAAAATTTATCCTTGGAAGGCATAGTAAAAAGTCTCATATGTTAAGAAAGTATTCGCCCCATTTGACATCGGCATCTCAAGTAGGTCACTTGAAATGCTGCTTGCGTTAGACTTTGCTTACTGAATTTTTAAGGGTTTCAAATTCTTGTATTCAATTTGAAATAAAGAAGTTAAAAATAATTTTTTAACTTCTTTATTTGTCGCAAATTCTTCAAATTATAAATTCAGGCGCACACATTTCAATGCATCTTAATTGTAATTATGCATGACGCACTTATCAAGGGTGTGGAGACTGGTTTAGTTGAGAGTTCACAGAAATTGCATTCTACCACATTTTCTAAGGTTTCCTTTAAATACCTTAGTATGATAGCTTTGATAAAAAAATTCCTAAATCCAAAAAACTGTCCTTTTATTTTAAAAACTTAAATTCCATTAATCTGTCTAATTCTTTCGCTACATTGGGGGGTTCCACTTCTGAACAAATTATGGAAAGAATTAAACGTTACTGACACTTAAATTGTTTTTATAAATCCCGCATATTTCCATACACTTACTTGAAAGCATAGGGCGCTGACAAATCCTGGTCCCTTTCAAGGGTCCATCGACCGCGCTGCAATTTTCGACACAACTCCGCCTGGTCGATCTCACGAGGCTCCTCTTCCACTGTGGGGCTTCCAGGTGTACTTAGAGTCTGGTTCTCAAGTGTAAACTGCCGTGCAGTTGCTGGTAGACTAACCACTATTTTGGCTGCTGGTACGCCTAAGCCGATCACAAGATCTACAACTGAGTCCTGAAATATATTTTGTAAGAGTAGCGTAAAACTTTCAGAGTAATTGGTGACTAACAAATTGCCTTATCGAGTGAAATTGTTGACAAAACCGCCCGAGATGTTAATATGAAGATGAACAATGTTTCATAAATTGTAGATAAGATCCATCTTGATCAAACAATAATAAAACCGTATCATATTAATTGATATAATTATCGGTCTAAACTTGTAACTATTAAATAAAATAATTACAGTGTAAATATGTGTGTACCTATTGCTATTTTATTCAGACAGGCGTATTTTTTTAATATTTCTTCTTTGTTATTAATTTAAATTTGGATAAATATGTGTTTGTTTAAAATATATAATGGATTACATACTCTTTTAATTTAAAAAAATCCATAAAAATTAATCGCCTATCGGTTTAAATACGCAATTTCCAAAAATAGAAATGTTTGATGTAAATAAATTTAAATTTGTTTAATCTTACCGTGATCGAAATGAATTTAAAGCATGATGCATGAGTTTATTTTGTTTATTTGTTTCCAAAATCTCGTTTGTAAGTGTATCAAAATTCATCATAATTGGTTCAACAGCTCCCTTGAATACCATCATAAAAAGTGAAGTCCCGTGTCCCCTAGTGGGGTATGGGGCAGATGCATTTCACATCTGTTTCACTGATCGATTTTTCTTTAGGGACAAGTAGGTGATCAGCCTTCTATGTCCTGCCAGACCGAGTTTTTTTTTTTTATCTCCACCGGGAATCGAACCCAGGACCTCTCGGTAGTAACGCTTACGCGCTTACCACTAGACTAAGGAGGCGGTCAGAATACCATCCTCTATCTATTGAATACCATCATACTACATATATAATATATAAGCTAAACGAAAGTTCCATTATAAATATATTTCGAATGAGCTTTGTATATCCCAATGTATTAAATTTATACTTATACAAAGTTTCAAACTAAACAAAACGTATGTAGCAATGTCTTTAGCTTAGGATTAAATAACTAATCAGTTAAACTGCCAGAATATCATTAAGCAGATGCACCTGTTGCGTGGCCTAGTTATCCTAAAACGTAGAACCAAGACTTACTTAAAACACGTAGAGAAGTTAGCCGTATTATGTAGGTTATAAGGCTTGCAATATCAGTATGAGCAAGTATGAATTTTTCTTAAGGAGGTTCGCCTTCGTGTCAACCATGGTCTTGTGAGCGTAAGTTATGATATACCCCGAGAAATATTTGCAGTTAATAAACGCTTCTAAATATATTTAACTGTGTATATGTAATGATTAGAGCAACATGCTTACATGTTTACTGTTAAGCAAGATTTTTTTGTCTTTTCTTCTATTTTTAAACAAAATATGTTTTTATTGCTTAAACTAATCGAAATTATACAATGTAGCTGTTGATTAACATAGATAACAAAATTAAAATGTATTTTCTACACTACGTTAACATAATATACTAAGTACTAACCAGCTTATCTCTTGATTAAGTTCTAGTTTCGATTTTGCTTTATGTTTAATTTTAATATGTGTAAGTAGGTACTATTTTCTGTTATTGTCGATGTGTTGTTCTCTTTCCTATGTCTCTTATCTATGTTACTGATAGTTTTACTTTATTGTAAATAATTGATTAGCGACGAATTATTAAACGAATGGTCTTTGTTTTCTTTAAACTTCACGCAGTTTCAAGTTTTTGAGTGAAACAAACATATTTAAATAAATTTCCGCATTTAAAATAAAAGTAAAATAGAGAAGTTATGTTTATCGTTTTAGTCAAAAATGGAGCGACAAATAAAGATCAAGGATATATCCTAATATGGTTTAAATGAAACGGAATTTCAAACTGCAAATTAGATATTAATATAATATCAAATATCCACATGACTTTAATAAATATGGAAATTGATAAATGGTTTTGATTATGATTAAATGGTCGATAATCGCACAGGTTTTTTAATCAATATTAGTAAATACGCTAAGATTTACTTATACATATTAAGTTTTTCAATGACTTTCAATATTCAAGCCACTGATGAGTTTTGTTCTTTGAAAAAATTATTACTAGGCTACGCAAATTTGCGTAGAAATAGTTTAAGGCCAAAATTATTAGGCTATGTATCTATATCATGTGAAGGCAAATTAAATATCTTTAAAAATATTATTTTAATGATTTATATTTTTCCTTATACATAAGAATTAAAAAGTTCCCTTACCGTATTCATCATGTCCCACAAACCGCTCAGACGACTTGGGTGATACGTCATCTTCTTAACCAATCCTAGGGCATGAGTCTCCACCATCATTAGGACAGCTTTTTTGACCAGAGCTCGGAGATCATAGTACTTGGCTAGTAGTTCCGGATGTGCAGGCAAGGCCAGTATAAGTGGACCCTTGTTTGCTGAAGAGACGGCGTTACGGACGTCCTCCATCGTCTCGGAGACTTTTGTCCTGTTAAAGGATTCGTGAGCATTGTAGAGTTCTAGACCTTGGACGTATTTAGACTTCAAGATGTCCTTAAGATCCTGAAAAAGGAAAAAGATGAGTATTAAAAATTGCACTTAGTCTTCGACTAAAGCATCTTGTCATACATAGGTACACAATTAAACAGTTACCAAGTCAATTATGTACCAAGTCTCTTTTCTAACGCTTTTTCTACCATACCAATTTTTAGATTTTTTTCTTTTCATGAGTTTGTATGCACGACTTCGAGTATCATACAAAAGCGACGGAAAGGATTTTTATGAGAATTTTAAATTTGAGGATAATTAATTGCATTTATTGCAATGCAATACCGAAAAAACAAAAAAAAACTACACATTTTAATTTGTAAAACATTGATTTTTGAATTTCATGATCACGTCATTGATACAAGCAGTCATAAAATATGATAACAACGTAACGTTATTATAACTCGTATAACCCGTTAAAAGATCAGCTGAGCTTAAGAATTAATAACATTGAGGACAGTTTCGTAAAGCTAGTACAAGGCCGTGTCCTCACCGGGCCTCGAACCTGCTCTTTGCGTCATTCTGATACAGTTCCAATAGAATACCTCTTATGCATTACTAGGTATCTACTAATAAATCTTCTAAATATCTATTCTCAATTAATACTGATCTACTTTCATCTAGCCGCCACCGGATGTTGCACTCGGAGTTGGATTCGAGTGGAAAAACAAAAGTATTCCAATTTAATAAATTCACGTTAGCAAGGACGTGAAAGTGAAACAATTATAAGTACGTATATTAAAAATTTGAATATAGAAATAGATTAGTATTTGGGAAAGAACGTTATTGCGCTTCAGAATTTGTTTCTTGCTATCTTCTTTAGTGGACATGGGCCAATATCGGATATTTCCTCATCGTCATAGCATTAAACTCACTATTTTATGCATTTCAATTAATTTTGTAATACAATTTGAATATTTGAATTTAACATATAAATGAGTGAGACAGAGAGGTCTTTGTTTATATTATTTGAATTCTATGTGCATCTCTTACATGAAAAACATAGAACATATATTTAAACGAGCAAAAATAATTGAACTATTATAAAAAATAAAATACAGTCCGCAGACTAATGACTCTAATGTCCATTACCCAGTGCAAATAAATAGACCAATTCAATCAGTGTCGTTTGGTACAAAGAGTTTGAAATATTGCAATTAACAAAAACATCCAGTCCCGCCTAATGTATGGTGTCTGTGATCTTGACAAAAGTAATGATCATTGAAGAATAAATTGCTTTTAAATTAAATTATAAAAACACATTTTTATTGCATATAAAAACTCAAGATTTAAATATCTCTGCATTGTACCCACTTTGTATATTGCATTAGCGATAAAAAAAATTCACTGATGTCGAGTATCAATTTAACAGAACAAAAAATGGTAGGTAGGTATTATAGATAGAAATTAACTAAAACTAAGCTAAATTTAAGACCTGTAAACATTAATTTTGTGTGTAACTTTTGTTATAAAAATCCTAATTTAAAAAATGTGACTTCTTCAAATATATTTAAAATTATTTTTCTGCTATATCTAGACCAAAACAGACCTTTTAAGGCAATTTAAGGAGCGGATGTCCTGTATGTTTATTCATTTATATTATACTGTCAGTCAGGGTTGCGTAAATTGCACAAGAAATCAAATAAATTGTAAAAAGAGGTCAAACAGACCGCCGTTGTCAACCAGATCAGAAGCCATTAAGTTTTTGTAGATAATTTTAACTAGTCTATACCAAAACAGATATTTATATTGAATCGTGGGAATAAACTTTATTTGTTGATATTTTCTTGTATTGACTGAAGGACTTGTGTTTTGGTAATCAGAAACAACGAGGGTACCACAAGAAATACATATATATAAGTTTATAAACAACCAAGACTGGGAAACCAATATTCGTGCTCATCACACAAATAAATGCACCTGCCAAGATTCGAACCCAGGACCTGTTGGCAAAAAAGGCGGGAACACTGCCTATTGCGTCAAAAGTAAATACAAGTTTTGCATAGTAAAACCTCACTACACTCTACAACCTTTGTTTTGAATTTTTAAGAGATTCACCGAACGATTCACCTATATTCATTGTTATGTTACCACTATCCTGCTTCAATTATTGCTGTATGTGTACGGTGGTGGGTGGTACGGGGTTCTCATAGGATTTCTTTAAATTAGCAAACATAAAACGCATTAAGTATCTATTAATATTTATGATTTGCGATATTATAATTTATGATAATGTTAGCAGCAAAATTTAAAGTTTCATTTAATCGTTAATCTAAGGGCCTGTTCACACCACGTTTTTTAAACGCAAAGTCGACGTGCCTTTTGGTGACGCGCGTCGACGAGAGCGCGCTCTTATCCTTTATCTTTTATCTGACTTGCGTGCGTATCGCTACACACGCGCGTCGACGGCGCGTTTCAAAAACGTAGTATGCACAGGCCCTAAAAGCCAACGTTCATTTCAGTTGGTTAATAATCCTATAATGCATTGTATAATACAGCGTGAGAATACATTAATATGCATATAAGTTAATCAGAGCCGTTAATAACCAAATATAACCAAATCGTCTCCCAAAGAATTAAGAAGGCAAGCAACAATACGGTTGTAACTCTACGACGAGTGCGTATATTCTTTGGATAGTATCTTGGAGGAATTCTTCGTAATTCTTAGGTTAATACAAACTCTAAATGCGCTTCTGTATTTCTAAAATCTTATCAGCTGCCATCCATGGCCAACTGCTATTCGTATCTTGTATTCGAGCCGCTTCGTAGAGTAAAGAACCCGAGAGTAAAATGTAAATGAGAAGTGAGAAAAGTTTATATTTCAAATTTCATGTTCTGAATCAAAATATTTTGTGTATAATAAAAATAAGGTTGGATTAATTCCATTAATTCCTATTAAAAATATATTTAATTCAATTAAGTACAAGTCACGTGTGTTATGTTTCAATAAAATATCTCATGGTAAAGTGCCGATTGCCCAAGTCTTTCAGTTTTAACTACCAAGCAATCCAACAACCTGATTTATTATAGTGGCATGCATTTGCGACAGCGCACGTGCGACCATGTACATATCAACCGGTATATAGGACAACATTGATTAAATACATGATATTTTATATAGTTATTAATTTTTTTATAGCCTAATAGTTTGTAAATGCACCAATTAAATAAAGTGAATAATCTTTATTCATTTATAAAGGATGTAATAAGCAATTAAATTAGTCGTAAATTGAGGTTTTTTTTTATTCGTTATAAAATAATATTCACTTTTAATAATACCTACATATTATGTTGTAAATATACTAGATTGTCATGAAGGTAAACTTACACAGACTTACGCCGAAAAGTAAGATCCGAGAGTAAATTTGTCTGTTAATTTGGCGCGTTTAATAAATAGACTTTATACTTAATTTCACTTTATACATTCTTTCTTTTATATTAATTTAACAGATCCATTTTTCTCTTCAAAAGTTATTCCTCTTTTCTATACTATAGGTACGCAGGTAGGAAATTCTGCAATTATAAGTCTAGGCATTTTACGCTACAAAGAATCAGAAACATTATTTTAAAAGCAGTATATTCAGCTCCACACTATTTAGGTCACAAAGCAGGTTCGACAAGCTGGTGTTACCATTGTACAAAAAGATTTAAAAATGTCTGTCAGTTGGGCAACAGTTGGCCACACCGAAGCTTTATTTTTAAGGAGTTTCATCAGATAACAGGTTATATGTTAATGTGCCTTAAAAATTGACCTTAGACTCTGAATCGGTTTTCAACGTTCCGATTTATTCACATAAATTTCCTATTAATGAATTAATCTTAGAGTTAAAAAAAAGTATTTAAATTACTAAAACATTACTAAGAAATTTTTAAATAGTTTAAGTTAGCAAATTCCAAACACAGATTTGGAAAAAATATGAATCGCAAACTATTCGATAACTGACGATCAAAGCTTTCGAATGCTAAAATGAATTATTTCTTTCAGGCAACAATGGTATACTTTATATATATATAGTCTCACCATTGACTACCGTTTTTAACTTTTTCATTTATTCCAAGGAAATTAAATATTCCAGTAATTCACCGCCCTATTTGACTGTTTCGGGGTCTATATCGAATAGGTACTTATTTAGAATTCTCGAAAAATATTTAATATACCTACAGATGCGGTGTTTCTAAGCTTTTATCACATTCAATACGTATATTTTTGTTGGTGATGCTGATTTGAAAAGTATCGACAAAGTTCTTAATTAATTTACGTGAGATTTTTTGGAACCCGTTCAAAAACGGTAAAATCAGTACATTATATAAATACATAAATTATGATTTTGTTCACTTTAATTTGGGCAACTGTTGCCTGAAAAGCATAGCTAATAAATAACCCGCCTCCTAAGTCTCTCAAGCGTCTACTCGAGTGCAATTCAAATTCGAATCTAGGGAAAGAAATATATGTGTCGGTTGGGTAGGTACAGAAGGCTCACCTGTTATTATTAGAAGAAATCTGTCTCTAACCCATGTTCAAGAGTTACGGGACTAAATTTTTTTATATTGATATAGCATGAAGCATATTTTTTTTATATATAAGTCCAAAAAGTAGGTATATAATTTTTACATTATATTATGTAGGTATAAGAACAGTATATACAAATATTATTACGAATCAGCCACACCCATACAAGTGCCCTTTAGACAAAGTCGATAATATGTTGTTATGTATTACTACTGTATTGCTCTATATTAATGTGTAATGATTTAATGAATATAAATAGGCCCATTATCTATTTAAACTAGGTTATCTTTGAATCTAATTTTATTTATATAGTTTAACGAAATCATTTACGGCAAATGAATAATAATAAATTTACTTATGACTTATACCAAAATAAAACCAGTTTCAATTTTACTTGCAATTTACAAATAAAAAGTTTTACTTTACTTCTACTAATGAACAATACTATCATAAAACCAACATTATTTTCTGCATATACGTATATATAAGTAACCAGTGTTCAGTCGTTCAGTCAAAAACATAGTTTTCAGATTCTCCATTCAAAACCATGTTTTAATGTTCAACACTACAGAACTCCGTCTTTTATAAACGAATTTAAGTTAAAATAAAATATGAAAGCAAGAAAAGTCGTTATATCGAAACCTATATATTCCAACAAGGAAAGAACTTTACCCCGACACGGTTCAGGCGATGTCATTGAAGGAATACGCGGAAATCGTAACAGATCAAACTATACGTATTAATTCTCTGTTATTTCTTATCAGCACTGTTTTTGAGGTAGGTAATTAACTAACAATGTTATTAAAATGTATTAATCATATCTGTACAGTTGTATTTAAAATTTATTTTTAACATATTTGTTTAGATCTTCACGACCCATTAAAAGGATATAAATGCAGTTAAAGTTATAGAATACATTTTGGGAAAAATCATAGTTTAAAAGTGTTCGTGCTTACACATATAATTTACATTTAATTTTTATTTTATAATCTTATAACATAAGGCTTTAAGAGTTATTAAAGTTGAATGTGAGTGGAACGTAAAACTTTAAGCTTCACCGAAGCTAAATGTAAAGAAAACAATAAAATATTGAATTTAGTTTATAAAATATTGACCAGACTTTTCAAACTTACCTACTTTGTTGTCATTTTAGATAAATTGCCTGAGCTATTAGATTTATAAGGTCCAAGAATATAAGCCGGCACATATTTTTCAATGCTCTTATTCAGGACTGCCAGTGTAACACGCATTTAATATCAGAGGCGTGAAACACATAATAACCGCGTGGTTAGTAAAATTATGAGACTTCATCGGTCATAAGTGCTCTTTCATCGTTACATTTATTTGAGCTGTTAAATGTTAATTGATTTTCGCGCTCACGACCATCATTTTTGATAAGTTATCGAGGTCAAAAAGTATCAACTGTTGAAATGAAAATAAATTACAAGCTTAGAAATGTCATAGGATACTATGACGAAAAATCACATCAGACACAATGCCGTCATTTGCTAACCTCGAAGATTTAAATATTATATTAGATTCATAAGAAGTTTAAACTTAACTTTTTGGGAGTTTTTATAGCTACTGAGACTAATAAATACAATTATAAGAACTATAGCGCCTTTATAGAAAACCATAATTTTGGAAAATATTTTTCGATAGCTTCAGCGTCAAATGTTTGAATGAAAAATATGGCAGCGCCCCTAGCGGTACATTCAAACTTACATAGCCACTATAATAAATTATTACTAACATTTTTTTTACTATCAAAAATTTCAATAGTAAATTTAGAAATATTATTAAAAACATTAGAAAATAATATTTAGTTTTGGATACTTTTTTGTGATTAAGCGACCATTTCGTATGTATACCATTCGTAGCTCGTAGCAACAGAACTTCTTTGTGTTACATAATAAGCAATACCTAATCATTACTCATTTTTAAATTTAAAACAAGAAAATGAATAGAATTGTATATGTAGCTATTGATAAGGAGTTTATCCTAACACCACTAAGTTGGATTTTTGACGTGTGAATCACGATGATGACACTATTAGATAAACTGATAGAGAGTAACAATAAGTTGTACGTTTCACTTACTCTTTGACTATGTACTTATAATGAAAAATACTCGAAGCAAGTCTGAAGTTTGATTTTGATGATTTTTTTACAATAATATCTATGGCCTGTTAATTGCGGATATTATAAGGTTAAAGAATATGAATGTCTTAAATGTTTAATTATATCAATCCTCTTTTTAATTTAAATGCCTACTAAGAATAATACCTACTATTTGCAGTACACCAAACTCGACATTTAGTAGGAAATAGTTTAACATTTTTTTTTACATACTTTGTTGCACTGGAGTGCAACGGGCGGCCTTATCGCTAATCAGCGATCTCTTCCAGGCAACCCACATATTCGCGTATGGTAATTTAACAGAAGTACAACCATAATACGCCAATAGGGTACGCACCGCAATGCTGTGATGAACGTTTCGTACATTTCTTAATAATGTAAATACAAAATTTGTTGTAAATAATCATGTAAATAAATCCATATAAAATTAAAGTGTTCCCAGTATCGCGTTCTTAAAAGGTTATAGAGTGGACTTATGTAATTTAAAAAGGTCTTGTTATAATAATATAAATGATGTCAATGTAAGATTCAATTAAAATACTGCATCCGTCATAGCCGTCGCGTCGCAAGCTTAAGAAGAACGGAATAAAAAAATATCATCAAATTATGATCTCTATTCCCTATAGATATATAACATGGTTTCAATTAAAAACGATATTATAACAAAAACAAATACCAAAAACCGTCATTTTAAAGGTAAATTGTATTAAAATTCCAATTTATAAAATTAATAAATTAATTTTAAACAAAAAAATAAAACCGACCTCAAAACGCACTGAAAAGTAAAAAATAAATTTTGTATTATAAATGAACTTACTTTAAATAAGACGTAAATAGTGTTGATAAATAAAATTCATCTAAAATTCTACAAGGGCATAAAACTGTCATGTTGCTCTTTGAAACGCGGCGCCAAGCCATTCAATTATTTTTTTTATTAAAGTCCAGGAATATTAATTCAGTCTTTATTTATATATTTGGCACCGCCTTTCAAAAAACAACATGAAAGTTTTATGCCCTTGTAGAATTTTAGATGAATTTTATTTATCAACACTATTTACGTCTTATTTAAAGTAAGTTCATTTATAATACAAAATTTATTTTTTACTTTTCAGTGCGTTTTGAGGTCGGTTTTATTTTTTTGTTTAAAATTAATTTATTTTATACTTTTGAGTGGCTCTTCTAAACCGTATAGTTGGTTATCATACCATCAAAACGAAACTAACATGGACGCTCTGACTTTACGCTTACCTTATACACTAAAAACTAATTTGATTAATTTAATTTAATATTTTCAAATTAATGAAAATAAGAAAACGCAAAACCGAATCGTTTAATACTAAAAATTTAAGTAATATCGTTCATATAAAATAAGTTTTCATTGTGTTTTATAGTAAGCAAGTGAACGCACATTGTGATTTCCCGTAGGAACTCAGTAACTATATTCTCTCTATCTCTAGAAGTATTTCTTCTACCTTATTGATTTTACTATCATATATGACCCTTTTAATGTTTTATAAAATGGTATGTAAGTCATCGATATAAACTGATATTACATCGAGCTATAGAGATCTAAACTGGACGCGTAAACAATAAGGTATGACATGTTTTTCTCTGTTGACAAGTTTTGCTCCATAACATCAAATATATGGCTTAGATTATCATAAAATTCCGTCAAAAGCTTGGAAATATGAGTTTTAATTAAATCAATTTATTATAATTAGTATATATTTAATACAACATGGACATCTCTATTGCTAAAGCGAACTAATTAAAGATTTTTAAATTTTTTATTTTATAACCTCAATATCTCTAAAACTATAAATCAAATTATCTTGATTTTTATTCTCTCTTGTTGCAAATTTAATTTTAAATCGAATAACATCTAATTCATCGATAAGGATTCATAAATCATAGAGTTATAAGCAAATAAGCACGACATGGTCGCGCGGAATTCAGCGATTTCTCGTCCGATTGTGAAACTATTCTTTCAATATGCTGAAAACTATTGATCGTAAAAATTCTAAAAAAAAATGGGACCACTTCGACGAGTTACCCTATCGTTTGACACCTCACTCATCCAAATCGGTTTACAAATGGCGACGTACGAGCGGAACATCGGTAAAAAAAAAAAAAAAAAAAAAAAAAAAAAAAAAAAAAAATACACGTCGAATTGATAACCTCCTTTTTGGTTTTTTTGAAGGTCGGTTAAAAATGACTACGTGCTAACTAGTGTAGATAAGAGACTCATAATATCTTTTGAATAAGTGTTAACTTGCAGGGTGTTGTTATGAGTTTTGTGGAACGCGTATATTTAAGCTTTGAACTTGATGCTAGTGAATACTGACAATAGAATAGTGTTAATGATTAATGTTTTAAGAAAACTAGTGCAAGAAGTAAATGGAAATTAGAACTATTTATTTGTTATTGTTGGCTAGATATACAGTGTTAGCTAGAGAACTATAAAGTAAGGTACTATAGATAAAAACATTAATTAAAAAGCAACATTTGTTTATTAACTTAAGATTTGTCATATGTTCTAGATTCTCCTTGAAAAAGGTACGAGCGCAGTTTCAAACTTTAAATATGTTAATTTATGCAAATGCAGTTTTATGCAAAAAATATGGTAAAATTTTCATTTGTTTAAAGAGTAACAGCACAACATGCTTATGTAATGATTACTTACGCCTAATCTATTTTAATGTGACAACAGCGGGCGAGTTACAGAAAATTGCTCTTTATTTCTTTACAATAGATGATTGATTCCGAAAAACGTGCGCCAGAAGAAAGTCCGGTCGGGTCCAAGACTAATGCAGGCATTGTATTCACATGTTAATTACTGACAAAGTGCTACTTGCGTAAACACTTGTTGAGGTATTACGTATTTTAAGAAGAAATAGAACATGATATTACGGGGTTAGGACACCCCGGTTCGATTTATAATGGTTTTCAAAGAAAAGAAATAGGAAGTTTCTTCTATTTAGATCATTTGGGGTTTCTGGTTTTTATAATATTTTCCGCTTAAAAAATTACCTTATAACACTAGTGACTTGCAGCGAAATGTCTGTAGGTAATAAGCAAATGTAAAGACGAAAATATCTTAAAGCACAAAAGAAAACATTTGAAGATGTTGTCGATTATTTATTTATTTATTTTTATAAATTGAATAATTATCATGACTTATATGTTAGTATTATTTTTTTGATATGTTAGTATTAATTGTTGTTTATATGTAAAAAGATGTGACTACATAGAAAAATCTTACCTTATCCTCCCCGGTAACTCGAAGAACAATCTTCAACTTGGGGTTATGTTTCCTGTAGTCTTTCAGTATACCATCGAGTTTGTCTCCCCTGGCCGGCCCGGTGTATATTAAGTGGGTGCATTCCGTAAAGTCGGAGTTACGCGCGGTCTCCACATAGCAGATGAGTCGGGCGGCGCCCGCGCCGGCGGCCTCAGCGGATAGCACCGCGCCGAGACCAAACAAAACCCAAAGCCACATTGTTAAAAATCAATCTGTCATTCCGATATATGGGTTTTGGAAGCGCGTTGGTCGTTTGAGCAGCGAAGAACGAGTGGCTGAACGGCGGTGTCAGGCTGCACTCATAGGCGCCCCGCCCTCGCGTCTCCTCGAAGGTCGCGCTCGCGAACTAGAGCTTTCATGTCACTTACATATGTCGCAAGGAGTACATTTTTGGAAATTTCTTCGAACGTAATAAATCTCGTCTTGAACGGTTTGAGTAGGTACTACGCTGAAAATCAATTAGCATTTCGAAATACCCTCATTCCACATTATAGCTGTCAATGATTAACAAAAAAACAACTTAGCAGTATTGTTACTTTCCATGCGTTTTACTCATTATATAATAAGTAGTGAATTATATAATAAATGATTTAATGTTCTTGATTGATGTGTTTTCAGTTCTGATATAAAATCTGATTTAAACTTTATATCAAACTACTATTGAAACTTAAAACAATTGATGATTTATGAAAGTGCTTTTCATATAAATTACCACAAGGCAAATCATATGAAAAGTAAAATAAATTGAGTAAGACTACTCTCTCGTATTTTTTATTTCACATTGACAATCTACTTTTGTCGTTAGATATTTTTAATTCGAATTGCTTTTAGAAATTTAATCTTAAGCTTTGAAGTTATACGTTTAAAATTGGATAGTTAGATCTAATCTCATGAACAAATCGATCGTTTGTTTATTGACTGCGCAATCGCACCACTATCGTTTACTTATTATATCATTCGATTATAGGATTAAGTTATGAATAAGATCCGGAATTTAATATTTATCATTGAAATGAATCATCGGAGTTGCCTGCTTTACACCCTGTGCTGGCTGCAGCAAGATTTCTATATATGTGCCTAATAAGATAGATATATAAAAATACATCAGACATGCAAATCAGCCAGTGATAGTTTTCTATAATTATTGTTATTTGTTCGGCGTCATTTCTTTTAGAAAGGATGCCTATAAAACTATATAACACAACGAAAAAGAAGTTGTTATAAGTTATATATATATAATAATTAATTAAGCCAGAAATACCTGACTGTCTCTATAAGTCTGTGGTATCAGATATACAGACATACAGACCCACAGCTTCAAAGCTTACGTGATCGAGATTGATCTTAGTAAGCTAAAATACTCTGTGATTATTCTATAGTAATAAAGATTACATAAATAAAAAATAAAAAATAAAGTTTTAACATAACAGTCCACCAAAATGCGTAGTAAGTATAGTCGAGTAAACTATAGACTTGGGTGTAAGTCACAGTCGACTCCAATTATATTTACATAACTAAAATATCTTCCGTTTATAATTAATTTCCAACCATTTCAATGAAAAATTCTCATCAACATTTAGTAAATAGTCTATTTTAATTATTTTTATAAAACTTTTATCCAAGGAATAAACTGAATATATAGCGTAACTACTTCAAATCAATAAGAATTCACTTTGAAATAGATGTTTTGTTTTATATCTACGCAGATGACGTCGCAAATATCAGCTAGTGTTGTATAATTGGTAAATAGGATTATTCTAATAAATAAATATTTTATAATGTTACATAGTAAATAAAATTGTTTGTCTAATTATACAGTAGGTATTTATTGAATATTTACAATAATGTACTTAAATATATTTACAAAAATACAAAAGTCTCATCAAAGCCGTTAGGGTGCGTACCCAAAATACTGGCTACATTACCGCGTTGTATTGCTATACTAACGCGTTGGCCGAAATATGAGCCAGCTTTCGGGTTTCCTGTATAAATAAATTGATACAAAATAAAATATCACATCGACCAGTATATTTTATGCCGAATAAACGCGATGTCATCAAACAACAGAAGGAAAACTATATTACTTCGTCATGTCGTGAACATGACATAGCATTTTTCTAATCTTATCAAATGTGTACAGTCGTCCTGTGTTTCACGCACTGCAGTACAAATCATTCAAGTTCCACCACTGTGTTTATAAATATAAAAATGTCGTTTTCGGGAAAGAAATATAGACGCTCGCATTGTGAAAACATCAACGAGTTGGTTAAGGCTTCTAGTGAGTTTTTATGTTTACTTCGTATTATAAGAAACATCAAGAAACGTGATTCTAAAGTGATTCTTTTTTCCTTTTTAATTCTGTTTTAAACAAATTATATTGGTCTCTTCTGCAGTCGTTGATAAATTAATAACAATGTTTATATAGTTGTAGTTCGTAACATTAGTTAATTTAATAGGGTTCGATAAACTTTAGTCGAATCATGTTTTGTTTTTCTATTAACAATTGACAGCTGAACCGTTTTCTTATCTCGATGCGTTTTGTCTCGTTTATGCAACAACAATTGCAGGTCAGTAAGAAAATGACAGCGCATTTGAGACATTGTTTCAAGTTCAGTAACGTTTTAAAATAAGGGGATATAATATATCTTTAAGAATAGTTCAATTTATGGAACTTTCACAGACTTGTCAATATTATGTTTTAAAAGAGAGTACATTCAAGAAGATTAGAATATTTTTCAATTATTAACAATTGGTGCAGGGTTCTTATACTTTATTTTAACTATTATAGATCTTGATGTGGTAATTAAGATTAGATAAAGAAATTTTTTAAATTTAATTTTATTAACAAGGAATTGAAAAATACAAAATCTTCACCTTTACGATAACCTGCATATTGTTATGCATTTAATATATCATTAATCAATTTCAGTGTAGTTTGAAATTACAGAAAAATATACAGAAAAATTAAATTAATTAAATTAAATTATATAAAGAGAATTTGATATATAAAGATTATACTTATTCATTTTGGATACGCGCCTCAAAGTTTTTGTAAACAAAGGTTTAAATATCTGTCTATATATATATATATATATATATATATATATATAGATCTAATTAAATTTCATTTATTACTTATTCTTTATTCAAATATATTAATATATATATATGATTACAAATTTGTGGTGTTCTTCAGATACTCATGACGTCATACAAGCGTTCGAGGCGTTCGCACCGACCATCTGCTTCACCAGTCTGGACAAGAACAGCTTTCACATGGACCTGCAGGTGGCCAACAAGCACGTGGGTCACACCTTCAGGCTTGGCGAGGAACAGGAAATGGAAAGAATAGATGGATCTAAGGTCAGTTGGTATGCAGCTTAGCTTACCATCTTAACTTATCAGATAGCTAAGAAGACTGCTTTATTTTTCATATTAAAAAGAAAAAATTCCTTTCGATCTATATAATATATCTTATCGTATATAATGAAATAGTACAAACTACTCAACTACCTCAGTGACGGTTCACTTTCTTATTACATAATGTAATTAATAATTTGTCCCATTTATTAGTAACATAAAAATAGACGTGACAAATACATGTTACATTTATTCATACACTCTATTCTTTAGTTAAGTTGACACGATATTTTCGTTTTGATTAATTCAATTTAAACAAAAGCGTTAACATGATATAATCTTTGATACTTACTTTAAAACTCTCTGAAAAATTGAAACGCATAAACCTTCCGATAAGATTATGTACATATGATATAAACTTAAAAAATATAGATCTTATAAGAATGTTCCTTAGAGCTACATGAAGAGAATTATGTTCTTTTCCAGTGTAGTTTTCATTTAAATCAAGTTAGATCAGGAGGCGTAAGAAACACATTGTATTAAATAGCTTTAGATATAGATATTTCCATAGATCAATTAATTAATAGGATTTATAAAAAAGTATTGTACACGTGGATAAATTCACGAATAAATTTTAATGTACTAAAATAGACACACGCTTACACCGGTCATCAGAATAAGACTCGAACTAATGCTAATGTAGGCACATAGTTGCTCGACCCGAAACCATATAAATTATTTTCGCTCAATAAAAATATTCTTTCTGTTCCTAAAACTAGGTGAGAATTACGTATACACTCGAAGGCGATAACGTGTTGCATCAAATGATAAAGTTACCCGACGGAAAGACTGCACATTTTCATAGAGAATTCACAGACACTGACTGCACTATGGTAAGTTTGTAGATGTAATATACAAGACAATACATAGGTCAAAACTATAGATAAAGTTTTTTTCACTAAAGGTTTGGTAGATTTCCAAATGGATGCACTCCAAATGAAAAATTATTCAGATACTGTATCATTGAAGATGCTTCCGTTTGGATGCTTCAGCCTTCATGACATCACTTCGAACTTTGCAATCGTACGAAACGGAACAAAATAATACAATAGATTAATACTTTTGTAATGGTAGCAAAAGCAATGTGTATTTCAATAGAAAAGACAGAAAAAGCTAATTCTTTTAATTCCTTTTTAAAACAATTTCTCATAGTGTTTTTTTAACCGTATTGGCCTCTGTATTTTTAAACAACGCCAACAACACAGTTTCTAGCACGCCATGATTTTATAATTGCACCAAACTACATTTGTCTGCGTGAACATAAATAATTATACTTGGTCATATACTTTCTTATTCCCCGGTACTGGCAAGTTTCAGCAAATCCTGTGGCAATGCAATAAACCTAACAGATTGTTTTTATTAGTTATTTATATTGTTAGTATTAACTTTACCTTCTATGTTTTCAGACAATCACTCTGGAAGGAACAGAAACCAAAGGAATAATTTGGTATGAACTGGTTGTGTAGCACATTGTCATCGATTTATTATTGTTTGAGGCTTCTAGCTGAATCGGATATCTCGTATGAATTGTGATTGTTACGAGAATTCTTATTTGACATCTGAAAAAAATTCAATCGACTTCAATTATTAACCTTATGTATTATGTAAATATAACTTTAAATAGGCATTTAATTAGAGTTTAGACGAATAGGTGTACCTACACAATATGTTTTGTAATATTTTATTTTGTATGGGAATGACAAATTGTGTTGCATAGCATCAGTGTCAATATCATTCCCATTCAGAAAAAATAGCGAGATATTTTCTATAGGAATCCCAAAATGAGCACTGTAAGATTATTGAATAAATATATTCAACGCAGAGTCTTCGAACACTATGTGACCAATAAAATATTACGACAAAGAAAGAATATTCTTTATACCTTTATGCAAGTCATGGCCTTATTACTATCATTACTATAAATCCAATTTATAAAAGCTTTTTGAACTTGCTGGTCTCAACTCTCTGCATTCACTACTCACAAATACTGATATACAAGGGCATGACATGTCACGAAAAATATATATTTATAATTACTGAAGGCTTTTGCAATCGAAATATCTATTTTCATGACAAGTAAAACAGGATCAGTGTAGGGTTGCATCATAAATAGGTTTCATAATCAGCCGTCAATTTTACATTTAAATTTTGTTCCTTTATCATAAATTTTAGTTGTTAAAATATATTAAAAAAACATATTTTTTAATATAGAGGAGTTTTGAGACGGGACAGTAAAGGCAGATACCTTAACCGGTATAGTTACAGGAAAACGTTCCTACGATCATCCATAACTTTTTAAGAGATTATGAAATTCATTATAAAATTCAGTAAAAAAAAATGCTAAAATACAAAAAAAAATGTTTATGCCAATCGATCCTATTTCATGTAGAGATCAAAAGACTATGGGATCATTAGAAGTATGAGCACTAGAAATGTCAGAAATCACCAAATCTTTTCCCATACATTTATTAATCAACTCGAAACATTCTTTATTGCCTATTGATCCTATTTCTTCTTGTGATCGAAACTAAAATTTGAGTATGGAAACTACGGTAAGTCACAATACTGACTTTACATGCATGCATAATTTTCTACAACATTAGAACTAAAAAAATTAATGTTAAACACTAGCGCAAAAATAGGTGATCTACGAAAGGCTTGAAAGCGTAACAGACAGACAGTTTTTTCGCATTTATATTATTAATGAGTACGTACCTAGTAAGGAACATAGTTAAATCTGCAACTAAATTAAGATAAACCTTGTAAATAGACCACAGATTTAGCAATAAAGGCGGTAATAGATTAATGAGCGATAATTTTAGTATGTATAATCTTACACTCGGTGATCTCACCGAAATAGTACTAGGTATTATCCTTTAGGTTTTAACAATATGCTATTAATATTAGCATAATAATGGTGTGTCAGTGCATATTTTATAATTAAACAAAAAAAATACAAAAAATAAAGGTAAATATGCTCTACTATTTACCCTCTTAGATTATACAATAATTTAAATATAAAATAAATTACAAAATAATACATACAAAACATCAAACTAACAAACAAAAAACTATTACACGACACGTCGTCTATATTAAACTCTACGTCGTCTATTAAACTCTGTGTTTGTGTTATTTTTTAGAATTGATTCGACAATTTAAGTAAAGAGGCACCAATCAAATAAGCCCATTTCATAATATGTATTAGTTTCGAAGTTTGGGTTTCATTATTCACATAAACAGAGACGCATTAAAAACTTGTCCTGTACCCTGCATTATTAAGACACGCCCTCTATTGTCTATGACTCCGTGTATTATCTCCGGCTTATCGACTCTGTAAGGAGGTCACATAGAAACATAAATTGAAATTTCATATAAATTGAACTTTTAAGGCCACTGGTCAAAACCCTAAACACAAAATGTTAAATGATGTGTGAGTCTTCGTCTAGGACTACGAGTTCTATCTACATAAAACGATGTTTAACTTGAAGCAATGTCTCAAACTGTGTCACTTTTTCGCTGACGTGCATATTTTTGTTGCAAAAACTTTTTGAGCAATCTTTTAAGAAAGCTATTGACCAAAGTCGAGCAGTTTATAAGGGAATAAATTATGTTTAGCAGTTGAAGCGTAATAAGTTCACTTTTGTATTATATTTATTATGATTTAACTCGAAGAGAAAAAATTAATGATTTTCATTAACAAACTTAAAATAACCATAATACCTCGCAAGCCACCATTTTCGTGCATAAGATATTTGGTCGATTCAACCGTAATTGTATTTCTGTTACTCAGAGTTGTCCTTATATACGATTAGTGACCTACTTATTTCTTTCATAATAAGAATTGAACTTAGATTGTTACAATTAAAATTATGACTTTATACAGAACAATAAATCTACCCTGTAAATTACGCGAAGTCACTTCTCGCTGCTCTAAGATTGTGGACCTAGCATGCCATTTTTGAAAATATCCCGGGCTACCTTTGTGGCTATTTACTCGATAAAAGATCAGTGAAACATACACGACGGAACCATGACAGGCCAAAACTGCGTTTGCTGGATAGTGTCAAGTACGACCTTAGTCTTGGAAATCACGAACTGGAAGCAAAAGGCAAAAAAACGGGACCGACTGGAGGTCCTTGCTCGACCCGGCCAAGGCCCATTAGGCCGCCGTAATAAGTAAAGTAAAATATAGGTACGCAAAATGTGTGTACCCCATGCCTCAGTAGCGGTTTCAAGGTTTCGTTTCTAAACTTGCTTCATTTAGCCTTATTAAATATTACAAAATTTGCTCCTTTGTCAGTCTAATGGAACTGGTCAGATTATTTGCAGCAATGATTCATTTAAATGTTTTATTGCATATTTTAATGACTCATTTAGCTTATACAGTACCGATATATTTAACGCAATCTATATAAGATTCTTTCTGATTATCCAAAGCACATAATCTTATGTATACAAAATCTAAAAATATTTAACTTTTTACTATATTCAATTCACTAAACAAATAAATAAACAATTTTCTTAATAGTTTAATATTTATGAGTTATCATAAAATAAATGAGAGAAAACTTCATTTAAATTACGTTATGATAGTAAATTTTTATTTTAAACAGCCTTAATACGAATAAATAGACGAAATCTATCACATATATTGACAACCTTAAAATATCCTATTAAATAAGTGTAAAACCAGTCCTTTGATGTTATAGTTTCCATTCTTGTTCTTGCCTGTTACATGAGACGCTTCAGTTACCTTGAAATGGGACATTAATCAATTCAACAAGATTTTCAATTATTTTGTGGTACGTTTCTTAGCTTTATTATAACTATAGATTTCACTATCTTAAAACTTGTCATAAAGGTACTGTTTTAAAAGTTTATACGATATGAAATTAATTATTTGCGTGAGCTGTCGTGTCAAAGGCGTCAAGTCGCACGTAAGTAAATTGAATAATATAAGTTTATTTATGTACGTAACGTTGTGTATGTAAATTTTGTTTGCAAAACTCGAATAAATAATATCTTTCTCGTTTACCTTGCTTTGCTTTTGATCCAGTCGCTTTCGAATACTTATAACAATATTACATAGGGCCTTATTACAAAACATGGACTTAGATGTTTCAGTATTTGTTGCTAGGTTACACGTCTAACGTTCATACAAAAATGAGCTTTTTCTCTGGTAACAAACCCGGCCTATATTTAAACCGCGTTTTGGAATAAGGCAGATATAGTTTAAGTCTCAAGGAATTGGATAACGTCTGTACCTTACCCATTTCATCTTAACCATACTTACTAATCGGTGGTATTGACAACCTACTCTCAAAATGTCAAACTTCCATTTTAAAAAGAGTGTCAGAATTGGTACCAATATATACTATTAAATTCTACTCCTAGAGGCGTCCTGATGGTATGACACTGGTTGCTTGGAGTCGTGGTAAGGCGTTTGTGTGGGACGCTACTTGCGTCGACACACTGGCGTCTTCGCATCTCCATGCTACTTCCGTGGCTGCTGGTGGCGCGGCATCGATTGCAGAAAGCAACAAAAGGCGAAAATATGAAAGTCTCATGGATTCTTATATTTTCGTTCCTTTTGGAGTGGAGACTTTGGGTCCATGGGGGCCAGAAGCGCGTCGATTGTTTAAAGAGATATCGACGCGCTTAGTTGAGACCACAGGAAACCCGAAAGCTGGCTCATATTTCGGCCAACGCGTTAGTATAGCAATACAACGCGGTAATGTAGCCAGTATTTTGAGTACGCACCCTAACGGCTTTGATGAGCCTTTTGTATTTTTGTAAATATATTTAAGTACATTATTGTAAATATTCAATAAAGAAAATATAATTTCCTAGAGTATGAATGTGTGCATCATAAGGGTATTTGTTATCCACTCTACGGTATAAATATTTTAAGTGTATCGCCTACTAAATAATTTATGAAGATGTGAAAATGACGTTATTTAAATATCTATTCGAGTAATTTCTCGGTGCTATGTATTAATCTATGAATGCTATTCAAATGCATTAATTAAGTATGTGAAAATTATTTCAATGCATTTTTAATAGACGTATGTCATTTATAATTATTATTTAACACCATTTAAATTAGATCACCTTGACGTAGTATAAAACATTTTTCACATAATTAATGAGCTAAATTTAATTTGAAATAATGGTTTGACTGTATTCTAATAAATAGTATTTTAAAACTTAGCACCAAGCTCTAATATTCATTCGAGACTATACGTTTAGGTAAAGTGCTTTGAATGCCACAGATAAGCTTATTTTATAGAGAAAAAATAAAGTAAAAATAAAGAACCTAGGGTAAGAAAACATAGGTTTTATTCTAGACAAACAGAACAGAACATGGTCGGCAATGAGTAATAATATGAATAAAATCGTAAAAATATGTAAACAAGCGCGAAATTATGAATTATATCTTTTTTATTACAATAACCTGTGGTAATAACAATTGAATATGAAATAAATAAAAACGATAAAAAAGTTTGGATAAACATTTTTAAGTAACAATACAACCACATGGCTTGGAAATACAGACCCCATGGTCAGTGGCGGTCTTCGTGAATAATCATTGTGAGGTAAAATAGATACATGGTTCCGCAGATATAGATTAATACCTACCACTTCTATAAAGAATATATATTAATCTTTTTTTTTATTAATTCGATATAGGCTTTATAGGAACTAAATACTCTAGAAGATTATTTAAACATATATTTTTTGGTTAAAACATTGTATGGAATTATACAATCCAAGCCTTAATGATAGCTATTAACCATATATGGATACATTTTTTCCTAAATCAATAAAATCGCAACCATCAGCTAGTGAATTAGATTTATTTGCGACTTCACGCATAGACCGCTGATTTTAATACATTTTTTTAACATCGCGAGGATCAGCTGTTTTATTTTCTACACGATGATACGCGGGTACAGAACCCTAATAAACTTTTAAACAGCACGTGAGTTGAAGTGACATACGCCTTAAGCTGTCTCCGGCCTTAAATCATTTTGACGCGGAATCTCGGTGGACTACTTTCAAAATAATATGGTGACCCAAATTTATCGCACACAATACTTACGTAAAACTATCTTTTGCTGAGAATAACCTCGTCAAGTGGTTGAACATTTCATTAAAATACAAGTGCATTATGTTTTTAATATAAAACTGCCTCAAGCCAATGCGCTTAGCTAATGCAACTTAATCTTGATACTTACCATCAGTTGAAAGCTTAGGTTTGGTCAAATGTACCGATTATTACTACAGGAGATGTCATCGCGTTTGCTGTTTACCAACCATGAATCGATCTCTTTGAAAAGTCCATTCGTCTATTAATCAATCGCCAACTCTAGATCTGGACATCAGTGTAATTATATACGGTAATTTGTTTTCCTCGAACTTTCACGAAATTTGGTTTAGAAGGAGGTGACCTTAAAAAGAAAATGTCGGTAAGAGTTACCACTTTCCAGGTAAACTTTAACTTGAATGTCTTGAGGAATCGGTAATGCCAATACTGTAATTAATTTGACATATAAATGAAATAAGTTGTTACTCAACCATCTCAACTAAGTATCTCAAGCTTTTACATAATATTAAAAAAATATAACAGCATGCCCTGAGGTTAAAATGTTGTTTGTTTAATCGTGGTTTAAGTTAGTTAAACCTTATCATTGAATCAGTGATTGGTTTAGGATAAAATTAAAAACGTGTTAGTTGTCACGTACTTAAAAAGTGAAAGTGAGTTCCCGTAACCTCTAGTGGGGCATAGAGCAGTCACATTTCTGTATGAGTTTCACTGATCATTTTCTTTACAGGCAAGTAGGTGATCAGCCTTCTATTCCCACCCAATGGAAACATTCATTTGTTTCCCCGGGATTCGAACCCAGGATCTCCAGCGTAACACGCAGATGCGTTAACCACTTAGCGACAGGGACGATTAATACATACTTTAATGTTTCTTTATATTCAGAAAGGTAGATTAGAAATTATGTTTCAAAAAGTAGACATAACATAAATTGGTATTTTTCGCTACACTTTCCTTACTCAATTTACAAAATTCTAAATTTAGCCTATGTATAAATATAACATTGCAATATATCTGTCCCGTATCGCATTAAGGGATCATTTTAAATACCTATTTAGATGAACAATATTCAAGGTCTTCCATAACTTTAACAACATGTAGGTGCAAATTATTCCAAAATATTCCGTACAAATAATCGTAGGTAGCAGCTTCCGAAACAATTTTTATGTATCACTTATCCGCTTACATTTATTGGTAACAATAATTATAAATTGATTTGGAGCTATGTAAATGTCAATTTTGAGTCATAGGAGAGGATTTTTAGTACATTGAAGTCAGGAGATAAATAATTTATAATTTTAGACATTAAGTTATTTGCATGGCTTAAAAATTTTTTTAACAGGCAAGTAAAGTGATATATTATGCATTTTAACACCTTTTCCGTGAGCTCTACTTTAAAGCAAATATCATAAGATCTGAAAATAATTATTATTTGTTTTTGTTGTTTTTAGATATTAAAATCCTCTATGTCTATCCTCTATCCACTTATACAAATACAAGTACCTAGATTCAACATATTCGTCACTGTATCAAGAAATAAAGCTATTTTTTATATATTACTAGTGGACTCCGCGAGCTTCGTATCGCTTCAGAGTGCCGAATAATAACGTGTCACCTAAAACGTCATTCCATAGAAAATGTATGAGGAAACGACTTTGCAATAAAATAATATTGCGACTATAAATTAAGATGTAAGCTATCCTATCTTTCAAGTTGGATCAAACTGCACACGGTGTGCAAATCTGATTAAAATCGGTTAAGTAGTTTAGGAGTCCATCGCGGACAAACAACGTGACACGTAATTTATAGGTATATATTAAGATATATCGGCTAGTTATAAATTGAGTAAAAAACTAAAACATTTATTTATATGTTTTAGAAGATAAATTATATTTATTAGCTAGTCAGAGTGCTGTCAAAATATGATAAGCAGTAAATAGCATGTAAGATATTTTAAATTTATTTCATATAATGTGTCTAAGTGAAACAGGTGCGCGGGCACTTTTGTCGTATGGTGCAACATTTCATTTCAAATCTAATATAACATTTAATATATACATACTTATTAGAATATAGTTTATTAGTGTTTAAATATTGCAATTAATGACAGATTCCAAACAATTTAAATCCTGTTACAAGTCCTTTTATGTATTTACATATATTACAGACATATAACAGAGGTAGCTATGGAGTAAAATAGAAGAAAAATTAACTCAGGCCTAGACACAAACTCGAGTTTTTTAAAATATTGTATTTATGAGGAAAATGTGTTCTAATTCTACTATTTGTATAGATTTTGTAAAGCTTAATTTAGTTTTGTTCGTTTATTAATTTATGTTTAATTACTTAGCCAAGCCACAAATCAAACAGAAAAGGAAACTTATCTAAAGTAAATTTAGGTTAAACTAGCGCGTTTGTTTGCCACTTGTGGCACTCGAAGCTAGATCACAGAATTTCCATATTATGTAATAGTAATTATATAAATAAGAGACTTGTAATCAACATGTTTTAGATACGGTTATAAATTACATGATTAAATAATAATTTCAAGTACAAAACTACCATAATTTACTGATTATTAAAACTAAGTATTAATTAATTTCTTGAATCCAGCCAATTTAGCTTTAAAATATACTTTCCACAACCTTTACTAAATAATGGCGCTATAGTTTCATTTTGACACATTACATGAATTGTAATTATGTTTTCCTTTTACATTAAAGTATCTGTTTTTTTATTTATTTTGCTTGTGGTGTGGTGCCAAACATATAAACAAAGACTGAATGAAAATATTCAGGAATACCTGGACTTTAATAAAAAAATTAATTGAATGGCTTGGCGCCGCGTTTCAAAGAGCAACATGACAGTTTTATGCCCTTGTAGAATTTTAGATGAATTTTATTTATCAACACTATTTACGTCTTATTTATAGTAAGTTCATTTATAATACAAAATTTATTTTTTACTTTTCAGTGCGTTTTGAGGTCGGTTTTATTTTTTTGTTTAAAATTAATTTATTATTTATTTTGCTTTTAAGCTTAAAATCTTGAAATAACAGCATAAATTTTATAGAAGCCGCATAAGTTTAATTTAAAGCTATAGCCCTTTTTATTGGTTTGATTTTCATAGAATATATGGAGCAGAAGAATGTTTCATTGTTGTTGAAATTGCTAAGAAACCTTCGCCGATGCTATTGTTAGATAAGTAATTAAAGAATATCAGCCACGCTACAATGTCATTCTCACGCCATGCGGATGTAGGATAAAATGAACCTTGTGTTGAATTCCCTTAACTGTAACGTAAAATACCTCCTACTTTGGATTTGCCTTGTATTCGAGGAAAATCAAAAGATTTGTATCAAAGAAAATTTAAGATCGAATTAAAGACCTACATTGATTGATTGCACGCGCGTTGAAATCTTTTGTTCTGTTGTACAGAAACTTATAACTCGCAGTTGTGATAACATAATAATTTATATACAATACATATTGTATAATTTATACACATAAAGTAGTTTATATAAAGTTAAGGTTTAAGGATTCGGTCTTTCTCACATCGTCTGCCTCACTTATGAGGGTCGTACTCCATGTATGTATGTCTTATTGATAAGGTGGTTTTTTCTTGGGAATATAATCGCGGTGGGTTCCCTCGTCCTGCCGCGTCTGTATTTAAGAGGTGATTTAGGCCTCCCGGTCTCAGATTACCGGTACAGGCCAACGCGCCTGTAAGTGTGGTTGAATTTCTTAAGGCAAGCCTGTATAAATTCCAAACACACATCCGTGCCACTTATGACACTCGTTCCGTCAAGTGGCAGGCCCTACCAGAGACCGAATCAAATACACAAATTTACAAATTAAATTATAAATTGAGGATCGAACCCGATAACCTCAGGCTTCGCAGTAGGCTAATAAGACCGCTTAGCCACGAGGCTCGCAAGGATTAGGTAAATATACCTATATAATTGTTCTACGAAAGTTCTACTTCAATGAGATATCATCAAGAAATTTTAAGGAATGCAGAAGCACATAGAAAATTATTGGTTTATAACATACATAAACAAAATAACCAACAACTATTAATTTACCACGTACAGTTTATACTTAAATAAAGAAATCAATTAATAAAACTTCGAGGGTTATACGAAAACAATAAATAATGTGCAACTAGGTCACAGTCCCACGTCATTTTTTGACAAATGGAGACTTTGGGCTTATCAATCGGACTGGTCTGCGTGACTTGTTACTCGCAATCATTTTGTACGCTTTAACTCCTTATCAATTATGTTTATCGCATTACCAAATTATAAAGGTTTTAAATTTTTTTAAATATATTTCATTATTAAATTAAAACATTCAAAATTATCTTTAGGTATTCTATTTAAAATTCGTTTCTTTCTAATTTTTCATTATTCCTTTGTCTCTTCATTAGAAAACGATATATTTGCACTTAGTAGAATAAGTAGAGTTATTAAACTAATAATGCTTCATGGCTACCTATAATCGTATTAAAATGGTTGCATTATATCGCTCACCTACCCTAATTAATCGCACCTAGTTTGTGATTTGCATATTATTCGTATTACAAAATATATTCGTGTCAGCCCACGCATTAACCTATACACCCGTGTGTTACAATTTAGTTAAGGTCATATTATATATCAATATACACACCTATAAATATTATCGACGTAAGAGTCAGAAAATAAAAATAAAATATTGCCGTAAATTTTTTATTGTTAATTTGCTTTAAATCACTATACTGGACAATTTAACATAATAAACGTTCGAATCAAGCTTCTTTTTAATTAAATTAATGTCAATCAAAATTAATGAATTTATTTAAAAATATAAAATATGATAAGTTTGAAGTCTACGCATAACATACAATATCATCTTGACATCTCTATATTTTCTTAATTTTATTATATAGTAGCTGTGCCCCGCAGTTTCACCCGCAACAACGAAGTTAACGTGCCTAAAAGTTTTTATGTCCTTTCTCAGGCTCTAGACTGACTATGACTCATTTAATTCGGTTCAGTATTTTCAGCGTGAAACTGCGCCAGATGTCAGAGAGACAGTTACTTTCGCATTTATATATTAATAAGGATTAAACTTCCAAATTACAATAGTCTAACCACAAATATATAAAATACATATTCAGCTCTTAAACTTAACATACGTAATGCAAAGCGGCTTTAGGACATGTGCAAGCCTTATTTCAATATAAATTAAACTTATCTAAGCTATTTATATCTACGACTAACCTAAATATGAGCAGATTATACCTACGGGCTACAAAACGAAGCTATCTCTTTTATCAAGCACACCTTTGTCATTAGATATTATTGCCGGATTATTGGTTAGTATTTTTCGTAAATTCATATTGCGTAAAGCGCAACAATTGGAGTACTTAGGAGGTATTTTTTTATTTTGTAAGAATATAATAATTTTAATAATTAATGAAATAATTTTACATAATTTTTTATTCACATTTTCATTGTTATCCTTGTTCCTAAGAGGTATTTTTTATACTTTGTATGTAACAATAATATAGGTAGCAAAAAAAGATAGCTAAAGATTGTGAAAATACAGGTCTTGATTTTTCATGATTTTTTATTCACATCATTGTAAGCCCTGTTTTGGATGTCATTTTCTTGTACCTGCTTAAATTATAAACATTTTCATCTTTTGATAATAAACAATTATGATAAAAGGTAACATATTTTAGGTATAAAACATTACGGATATGACCAGGATGTGCGAATTAAATGTTAAATAACATTTTCATGCGGATATTGGCGGTTATTTTGATGTTATAGTCAAAAGCTCTATTTCAACCTTTAAGCTCTTTTAAAAACTCGATCAAGTTCGAATGTGACTCACTTGCCACTGACTTTGACATACATTATATCAGTGTTTTTTAATAATTCATATAAATTTATGACAAAATCTTGTAAGGCGTTAAGTTACATAAGGCCCTTATATTTTATGTAACAACTTCTAAAGATAAACTGTATTAAAACATAAACTGACCTTTTCTGTACCTATAAATTGAAGACAGATTAGAAATTACCCGAGATGTTAATAATGTAAAACATAAAATGTAGCTAAGTTTTATCCCGAACATATCGGCTTTCAAAAATTATTAATTCATTAGGAACTACGAAGTCACAGACCGACATACAGACAATTCAAACATATAATATCCCTCTTTTCGCGTCGAGGTTTAACGGCTTGCTTACAAGTAGGCACCTTGTAGTGGTGAGACTCATTTGTCTCCCCGGCAATCGAACCCAGGACCCCCGGCTCAACAGGCAGATGCATAAACCACTTAGCCACGGAGGCGGTGGGTGGGGATAGGAGGGAGAAAAATACGTTAAGACCTGTCCTCATACCTACCAATTATAAAAATCGTTCGAAACAAACACCGTGTCATGAGATTTTTATATTAGATTAAAACAGTGGTGTTAGCAATAAGGCCGTGCTAATGTTGACAGTAAATATTTTTTTAATTATAGGTTTGTGCACAAACCTTCAGATGAGTTCGTTTATTAATTAACCTTCAATTTGTGAGCTACTTTCTAAAATAATCGCCAATTTAGTCAAATTAATACTCCTCAATGTTTGCGGTTTGACGGCAAAGGTCATTATTATTGACCTTGTTAAGTAATCACTGGTGTCTGGGGCTCACGACTTGCGACCGTAGATAAGGCATCGTACTTGACCGCTTCCTTGGTCTAGTGGTAAGCGCGTAAGCGTTACAACTGGAAGGTCCTGGGTTCGATTCCCGGTGGAGATAACAAAAAACTCGGTCTGGCAGGGCATAGAAGGCTGATCACCTACTTGCCCCTAAAGAAAAAATCGATCAGTGAAACAGATGTGAAACGCATCTGCCCCATACCCTACTAGGGGACACGGGACGTCACTGATCAAAAACTTCAAATGCACAAATAAAAATTAATAAAAAAGTTATGTCCCGAAACTGAGTATGACATTTTGGTTGCGTTTGTCTCAGAAATCGATTTTCTTAACAGCTAACCTTTCTTCCTTTTTTATCAAGATTCAAACTAAGTATCAACTGATTACCTACTTCATGAATGGTCATATAAAAATAAGTCATAGGAATCGCAATAAGTACCTACTATTTCTAAAATATAATATACCAAGGTAGGTACATATTTTAATTTTTGCAATCGTAAAATCAAACACGACACAAAACGGGCATGTTAAATATTTATTATGATACATAAAAATTATTAAGGAAATAATTGCAATGAAAAGAATCTGCACAATTATGTAAGTATGTATCTTTACGTTGATCTCATGTCTAAAGTGCTTCAATTCAAATTATGGATTTCGATCTAGATTAGTGCTAGTCATTCTACTTTACCTAAACGAAAATTAATAACAATTTAGCCGAAGAAATTTTCAAATAACAATAATTAGTAAAAGCCAATTCTGACTTTTGAGTGCTAAGACTCGGCCATTTTCTTCTACTAGAATTTTGGCTCCACCCAAGTTTTGTATCAAATAAATGATTTATGTGGATTAAAAAAAACAAAATAAAGATAATACATTAGATTTTATTATGATCTATGTTGATTATACAGCTCAATTCCTAACATTAAATAAATCGTCCAATCATTATAGTATTTTAAACTTATCATGTAATTTAAACAAATGAAAATATTGTGATGCTCGCGTAAATAAATAACATAACAGTATATAATTTCATGCAAAATTTCAACCATCTTGATTCTGCAGCTGCTTGAGTTGTTTAAGGACGGTGTCGAGTAGTTTCCTTCTGTCTCGCTCATTCTTCTTAAGGACAGAGAAGACAGAAGACTTTTGCTCAGCTTCCCTGAGTTTTTCGAGTAACGTGGCCGCGTCTCGGGGCGAAACAAGCGCGTATTTTCCACCTTCCATACCAATATCGTGAAGGTAGGATGACCAGTCCCAACTTGTTATCAAATCCAGAAGTTGTCTAAAATAAAAATTTATAAACTTATATATGTATTTATTGTAGTACCCTCGTTGTGTCAGATTACATAAGTGCTTCAGCTATTTACTTTGGGATCAGAGAAATGTATGTGAATTGTGAGTTGTCCAAATTATTATTATTAATAATATTATCACCTTTCTAAGGACACGAAATTATGATGGTTTCATTATATTATAGCCGTTAATAAGATATTCTTATGTGAAATTATATTTTCTTAATTTTATTTGATATTACTTGTCTTACAAGTGTGGCTGTGACAAAAAGATCCACTATTAGATTTTCGGAAAACCCTGATTCAATTATAATAATAACAATATAAACCATTTAAATATTTTGGTTCAAATTTACATAGAATTTTTGAAGGTTTTATACAAACGCCATAGTTTTCGTTAGCCCGATGCATTTTGTAATAATTCCTGTATTGTAACCTAATAAACTCACCGTAGACTCGCAAAATGTTCAAGAAGCTGGTCTCTGAGACCTGGTAATGGTTCACTGGCAGCGAACTGCTCGCACTGGATAACGTCAAGGTCGAGCTGATGCAGGGCACCCGCAGACACGGCTCGTACTCCACCTTCTAGCAATAAAGCACGCAGACGACACGCAATACGCTTCACCGCTGCTGTTACTGCCGCCTCGCTGTAAAACTTGAGTCATTACCACTTCTCTACTACCTCACGTAGATTTTCTTGGAAAATTAAAGTCATTATGACTATTATAGTCATAGATTTCTCTCCGACTATTGTCTATTAGACTAGCTTATTAGAAATCAAGGGCTCGTACTTTATAATAAATCCAGGCGTAAGAAAAATGAAGTCTTGTAACCTCTAGTGGTACATGGGACACATTTCTATGCCAAATCCATTTCCATTGAATCCATGCAACACCCATTGAATGGACATACATGATATCATAAAATATATATCATAAAAAGCTCAAGGCTATTTTACATTAAAGTTTTTAACAGAGTTCAAAAAAGGAGGTTCTCAATTCGACTGGTTTTCTTATGTTTGTTACCTCAGAACTTTCGACTGGGTGAACCGATTTTGATGATTATTTTCTTCTTTGAAAGTTGGTGCTTCCTGTGTGGTCCCATTTAAGTTTCATCAAAATCTGTTTGCTTAGTTTTAGAGTCACAATTTGAAGGCGGAATTATGTTACCTTCATTCAAACTCAATTCGTAATTTGGATTTGGTAAGTGTTTTAAATTTTATAAAAGCAAATTTTAACTACTTCTACAAAAAGATCGTTCTGCAATGCTTTCTCTCTAATATTCCAACATTTTTGGACTCTACTTGGATAGATAAATACGATCTCAGTAATGAATGGAAAATCCATAACGATGAAGTTTTTCCACTATGTATGTAATATAACTTTACCGAGCACGTTGAGGCAGCTGCTCTAATGAAGTGAGGACGCCGGTTAAGTAACCCAGCATGTCCGTCACAAAGGATGATGCCTGACCGCTTGGCTCAACTGGAACAAAGACAATTTTAAAACCCCACATTTTTCTAACCACAAATAAAAATAGATAATAAAAGAATATTCACCATTTGACATATTTTTGTTTTATTAATTATTAATTTAATTTTTTTATTTTTTTTATTAATTAATTTTATTTTACACGTAATTTTCATATATGGTAGTATTTAAGCAATGAAATGGATAAATAATTTCGACTCGTAGACTATTAAACAGAATTTGTTGAATATTAATATTATACACAATATAATATACAAGTTTTTGCTAAATTTAACGGTTTAAAATGGGTCATACCCAAAAGCCAGTCATAGTTCTCAAGGTCGAGGAATTCATCCACCTTTTGCTGCAGGTTCTCACAAATCTGTCGTTCTGCATCATCACGTGCCGTCTGGAACATACTGCCCGCCGGCTGTAAGAAACGATAAATATTTTATTTATGTTTATTGAAAAACAACTTATTTTTATTAATAATGATCAATGCAATTAAGTTTATATTAATAAAGCATGGAGGAGAGAGAATGGAAGGTATTGGGGAAGGTCTTTGTCAAATGGCACACAGAATTGTAAAGAGGAAGAAAATAAATAAGCAACAAGAAAAATTAACAAATTAAATTAAATTTGGGACTTACCTGTGTGGTGACAAGTTCAGAGCCAGTAATGTTGCTGATAAACTCGTAGAGGTACGGCGTAGCGCTCTCTAGATATTGCGTGTCCAAAATTATCTTTGGAAAAAAATATTAAATAGAAATGTTATTACGATAAATTCAGAGAAGATAAAATATAATATGTTATTTTTAAGTTTTTAAAATTCATATAGTAAAGACCTAATTAACAATTCCAAAACCATACCAGCACTTCTTATGAGAAATATCAAAAGAGGCAAGTCCTAAGAAAATTTATGAAGCTGCTACGACAACATGTCTCTGGTATTTCCAAAAAGTTACCTGCACGAGTTGTGTAAGAGGCAATGCTCTCCGGAACAAGGCAGACAGACAGCCAGTAAAAGACCTTGTCAGAAGAAGGGAAGTTGAATGACGCGCGGCAGCCGCCCGTCCCCCTCCGCCGAGACCCAGTCCTGACGAATATTTCAACCAGGCATACATAAACTCTTTTACTTGCACGTAAACTGCTGGTACTATTGATGAGAATGGGAACCTGAAAATGTGTCAAATTTTACACCAGCGGAAAATAAAAAAGGATTCGTCATCTCTGTAATCACGGATTACTGTAAATAACTGCTATCTACCGTTAGCCCACTGTCAACTGCCATAAGACCGTCATTAGTCAATTTAACTATCAAAATTTAATTTTAAGCTGATATAAAAATATGATAAAAATACCTTTTTATGGACAAATTTTACTTAAATAAGACATAATATATTAATTAGGAGCGAAGAAAAAATAGCGAACTTGATTGCCGCCTGCCATTATTCTACAGTCTTTCTTAAAAAGACCATTCACTAGTCATTCTTAGAACCATTCAATAATCAGCCTTAGAAGGGGAAACAATACCCGAGTGGGTAGTGTTTGGGTATTTCGAGTAAATACGCATGACATTGGACGACGTGTATATTGTGTTTCGTGTGGTTTCTATTTTTTTTTTTTTTTTTTTTTTTTTTAACACCTCAAATACAATACTTACTTTCTAGGGAAAGGCTGCGTCTCCAACTCGTCACCATCGTATGGGAATGTATCCATAACTGCGTCATACTGTTCTTGGGTTTCAACCTATCAATGTACAAAATATTAAGTTAGTTAGTCAGTTAACACGAATTAACGTTAAATTTTTTGGCGATTTCTGTCATATCTAGTACTCACCCCAAATACCTCAAATGGTCCCAGTCTTGATCCCTACATGAAATAGGACCGATAGGCATATTTTTTAAATTATTTTAGATTTTTTGCCGATTAATTTTTTTCCAAAATCTGTTAATGCAATTCAGAATATCTTAAAGTTACGGATGGTCTCGTAGGAACGTTTTCCTATAATGGTTAAGGTATCTGCCCTTACTGTGCAGTCTCAAAAATCCATCCTGTGTGTTATATAGTGATATAAGGACACGTTTATAATATATTATTATTGTGCCAAATTACTCAATTTACAGATAAACCTGTGCTGTGCGTTATCGGCTAGTAAAAAAATGCCAACTCTTAAGAATTGGGTCAGCTCACCTCAATCGGTTGGAAGGTGGCGTTATCGAGTATGTCACGGAAGACGGCAACCCAACGCTGCATCAGTACTTCGGTGTAATGTTCTGCCATTTCCTGTAACAAGTGCGGTAGGGGCTCTGTCGGTAGTCCATAACACCTGAAAATAAATATTTACTTTATTGGTATTAATAACTGTTACAATTTTAACATATCCATATTTTACATTAAAAACATGTTTACTTTATATTTTACTTGCACTCTCATGTAAAAAAAAATTATGTAAACTTACTTGAGGGCGTTGATAAAGAGGACGATTTGATGTTTGATGCTGAGCATAAGAGTGGGATCGGTGACAAGTGCGGTGTGCGTACGTAATGTGCTCGCTGCTGACGATCGCGCTGCGCCCCACGTCTCCCCCAACCAGTCGGACGATACTAGACCAGCACCTGTTAAATAAAAATATTTTAAACAAATTTACACTTCGCCTAATGACTCTCACATTCATCCCAAATTCACAACCACTACTCAATTGGACTTGTCGTTAACAGGTGCTGTCCCGATAGGAAGCCTAACCGGATAATTTACGACATCAGCCGACCAAACTAATAAATAATTATATTATAAATAATTTAGCTTCTAGCATATAACGCCCAAAATCTTTATTTGAGAATGGTACGGACTCTTTTCTGCGTATGTTACACATAATATATTTTTCTAAAATCTGTAGCGCTACAAGATTGCAGGGTCAATTTGAAGCATCAGGCGGACATATTTCAGTACAAACATACTGTCTTTTAAAATGCTGACCGGCTTCAAATCGAAGTTCTGTCATAATTTTATATCTTTAGACTTCACTAACCTGTAGTGAGAAGATGTTCCTCTAATATGAAAAATCCCAAAACAGCATTAAGGTAGCTCTTCATACTCTGTATGGAGTCGTTAAGGTTGCCAGCTGCCGGAATTACTACCAAGCGTGCTTGCTGTCTGCGTTGGGCGCTATACAATAATATAGACGTATCAATCTAACCGCCTCTTTGGATAAATAGCTCAAGTGTCTGACATCCTGACATTACTGTTTTATTGTTTTTTAGTTTTTATGAATAACATTACTAATCTATTAAATAAATTTAAGAAAATTCGTACGTTTCTATGCGTATAAATTATTTGACGTAGTTCTATTATTATAAGAACACATATCTCACGTCATCTATAAACATCTCAGAAAAATCGATTTAGCGGTAAATCGTGAAATGGTAAAAAAATTAAGATTTTCATCTTTAAATAAGCTTACCGGTAGTACTGAACGAAATCGTTTTTAGCGCCTAGGACTGTGTGAATGTGGAGACAGCGATACAGAGGGCTGAAGTCCACTAGTTCATGTGGACATTGAAGTATATTGCTATCCGCATTTAAACTGCCCTGGGTTGCCATATCTAACGAATGAAGTTAAGATAAAAACATGCGATAAGTTCTAATACATATTTTGGATAAAAATTCTCAGAAGTTGATTATGTTTAACGCAGTGTGGACTAAGTTTACACCACAATAATTAAGGCAGTTTCTAGGATATATCACATTGTTAGAACATTTCAAAATACCTTTTTTATTCTTGATGATATTTTCCAAGCTTCGTCCGAGCATTTCCTGAGTTTGCTTCAAAGCCATTGCCCCCACCTGAAACATAAACATAATATGGAATATCTATAATGCTAGCCCAGTTCAGAGGTACTCAGACTTATTTATTTTAGTACCTAATTTGACAATCTTTTCATTTTACATGTCTTGAAGCTTTCCAATGCTCTATCATTTTTGCTGGAACTTTAAATGTTGTCTATCCCAAATGGCCTTTATGTTTCTAATAAAAATATTACAAAAAGTAATTTTGGTTTCAATTTCTAGAAAACAAGATAAAATGAAACAAGAGTTATAGGAAACCACTACTAATAACATATAAAACATACTTGAGGGCTGAGCCGGCGTATATTTTCGAGAAAGTCCCGCAAATCGGCCATTGAGGCATCTTGAATGGCTTGTCGAAGTTTGGGTATGTCACTGGATATATGCGAGCACCAGACGTATGGCCCCACGCGCGGTAATAACACATGCTCTAGCTGTTCTAGCGTTTTCAGTGCTGGATAATACCTGGTTATAAGTAGTATTATGTACAATTCTCATAAAAGTTTTATAATAATACATACACAGCAATAATTTATTACTACAAAGCTACGAATAATAGTCTAGAAGAGTAATTCAAACTCAAAAATGGCACCACGCAAATAGATACCATGGTACATATTTGCGTGGCCTTCGGGCTACGACCAATCACTTGCTCACATCGTCTTGACGCGACAAATCACTTGCCCACATCGCCTTGACGCGACCAATCGCGTGCGAACGTATTGACCTTGATGTTTGTCAAGGTCAATACATTCCGTATTGACGTTACGTACGTAAGTTAAATCCATTATTAAGTCCTGTCATTATCTGTTTTTTCTAAAGTCAAGCAATGCCTATGTCCCATGAAAGAGTTACTGGGGTGGTAAGATGCAAATTAATGATTATCTACTCTTATTATGAACCATAATATGGATACCTCTTAGCTTCAACTTGCGACTTAAGCTTAGAATATGTAGTAAGTAGTGGCAGACATAGTTCCATCTTTTCAATCGTTGAAGCGATGTTGAGCTCGACACGGCGCGCCCTTATTAGTTCCTCAGCCCTTACACACAGTCCTGAAAGGATTACAAATATCTTACAAGAACTGAAGCTGGGGGAAACTATATATTATTTTTTTTTAAATCTTTTTGCAGGATCATTTAACAGTAGTGAACAAATAACACAATACTTATTTGAATAAAATGCCAGGTAACATAATATAAAGAATCCAATTCCATATAATTCAATCATTCACATATAAATTTTAAATTTTTTAAATATCCTAATGTTAATTAATAAAAATTTACAGCTCTCATACCAGTTACACACTATCAGTGCCGGATTAGCCCATAAGCAAATTTGGCAATTGCTTAGGGCTCGCATCTTGGGGGCTAAATTATTTGCTAGCACATGAAAGGTAAGGCTGTTTGAAAATCTGCTTGTTTTAAATTGACTAGTCCCTAGAGCATTAACGTTTGGTGTAATAACTCATAACCCGCCTTTAAAATTCGTAAGTCCCATTTCAATAAATAAATAAAAAATTCTTTTTGTATTTTTATTGTATGTAATACCAACTCCATATATCTCTTTTATCTTTCATAAATATTCTAATAATATATGTTTTGTTGTAATAAATATGCTAATTTTTTTAAAAAACCACTAGGTAACTTATGAATAGGTAGCAGGAGGCACAGGTGCGGATTGCTTAGGACATCAAGTAGTCTTAATCTGGGTATTGTGAAGTTTACAAAGACACTAACTAGAAAATATTGCTTTACTCATTATAGAAACCCCAATGAAAAAGGTGTGATGTTAATATATAATACATAAATCTATATTAATAAATAGAACTTCATACCATCTGTAGTCTCCTTGACATTGGCATCTACATTGGATATCTCTGCATGAAGCTCTTCAGCATGAGACCTTACCTCCAGCAATTCACGGATAGACTCTATGAAACCCTATAACAAATTGCTGAGTAAATTATTTATAAATCAATATTGTCACATTTTAATTTCTTAATATAATTTAAATATACATGTGTACACCATACTATAAACATTTATATTTAAATTACCTTTACAATAATAAAATATTTGAAAGTAATAAAAACTTTTCCCATTATAAAGCTTACTTGATAGTAAAAGTTGCAAAGCTTCTCAATTTCTTTATCATGCTGCTTGATTCTCTCATCCAGTTGTTGGAGAAATGCTTCATGACCACCCTCTCCCTCATAGACAGATCTGAATGCTGGACCCCAGTAGTCATCTATACCTTCTATTTCCTACAATAACAAAAAAAATTTAGCAATAAAAGATACATATAAAACATTCACGTTATCTGAACTATGCATCTGACTACAAGGATTAAAAAGTTTACCATACTATAAATTACTCTCGACTGCTTTTTATGCCTTCAATTGTAAGAAACCGTACCGATATTCCATTTAAAATAAAACTAGGTACTTCAACTTACCTGAATAGTAGCATTAGTCATTTTTTATTATTTTTCATACATGAAACTAATAATTTTAAATTTTCTTATTGCTCAAAATAACAATAGTTTTTCTCACTTTTTCAGTTTTGGTTTTGTCAATTGTCATAATTCTTAAAGCTATAAACCTTTAAACAATACGTTTAATCTACATAAATCAACCACAGAGTGAAATTGTCAATAATCATTTATTTAAGTCACATTTTGGCAACAGCAAGTTGGCACTTAGCTCTTTTTAATAAAACTTAAAAATACATATTCCGAATTCCGATTTCCAATTTGTGTTTTGTAGTCAAAAGCGTTGGACGTACTCGTGAGCTAAAAATTTAAAACGTAAAATAGTATTACCATTAATTAAAAATCGATGCTGCTTATATTTATTTAAATTTTAAGTAAAAAAGGTAATTAATAAAAGATACGAAAAGTCCGGCAACCATGGCACACTGTATGAGAGTTTTGCATGGCCAGGTAAGGTTTAATAAATTAAATACGGAAGCATTTCAGCAGCTTTTTATATATATCAAAAATTTAACATCACATTGATAACTTATTTATTATTAACTTAATTATATCTTTGTTTACTATGCTACTAAAGTGTGTAACACTGATGGAGATAACTCCTGAATGAAGGGGTCAGTTTGGGTTACCCTCGCTCTAATTGCTATCATTTTCTCATTAATTGATCTTTTGTATCCGGTTTACACTAGTCAGAGCATGAAGGGCTATTGAGCTGAATGATTTTTTCAGGGTAGCAGGACAAGAGCTGTACTCTTGGAGATTCAGCAACGATGCTTCAGCGTGTCCCCGCTGACTGCTGCGGCAGCCCAGGTATTCCCAACTTTCCAATGAAGATTGTTGTATAAGTTTTCGAAGATAAAATGACATTGTTATGTAATCAGTTCGGATGTGAAAATTGCATTTTGTCATGATGATATGAGAATTTAAAGTGTTTAATCATCAATTTTAGGTCGCTATGTCAAGATTCGACAAATCACCATTGCCTTACGAAAAATTAACGAAAAATTTGGAGGTGGTTAAGAAGAGGTTAGGTCGTGACATGACCTTGTCAGAAAAAATTTTGTACTCGCATCTTGATGACCCCAAAGGACAGGTTAATGGAAACTTTTTATTTATTTTATTTTTGTAAAAATGTGATATTCAATATTGTATTCAAATCTTAAATTGCTAATAATTTGCAGAATCTGCAAATTGTTTACAATTCTTAATCTTATCATCAATTTAATCTTTCATTAAAGATAATATAAGTGATAACTGATGATTGACACCTTTAAATCTATTCTTCTAAATTAAGATAATCAGAAATCTAATTATTAAGTAAATTGTATAACATTGAAAAACCTACTTAGGTATCCAGACTCAATTATAAAACTACATCTATCATCGACAGGAAATTGAAAGAGGGACAAGCTATCTTCGATTACGCCCTGATCGTGTAGCTATGCAAGATGCCACTGCCCAGATGGCCATGTTGCAATTCATCTCGTCTGGTCTACCAAAAGTTGCTGTACCTTCTACCATCCACTGTGATCACTTAATTGAGGCTCAGATTGGTGGCGTCGAAGATTTGGCAAGAGCTAAGGTAAGTGTTAAAAGGTTATGGAAATAACATATTATTGTGTCTATTATGTCTACTGCTTTCTCTTGTTACTTTTATTAATTATAATGTAATTGCTCACGCTTGCGACTTGAATAAATGTGGCTTTAAATATATAATTGTTTTTATGACATTTGATTTCAGCAAGTATTTTTTAAACTTTTAGGACATCAACATGGAAGTTTACAAATTCTTAGAAACTGCAGGCGCCAAATATGGCGTAGGTTTCTGGAAGCCAGGCTCTGGTATTATCCACCAGATCATCCTTGAGAACTATGCCTTCCCCGGTCTTCTCATGATTGGTACTGACTCACATACACCCAACGGAGGTGGTCTTGGTGGACTTTGCATTGGTATATATATCAAACTTACCTTTTCAATTCATGCTCTGATTATTTTAAGAATATCACTCAAATTCCAGCAATAATTCCTGAGACTGTCTGCATATAATTTTTATACCAAAATCTATGGTTTGCTTTTAATTTTAAAATAATACATATTATAAAGCTATTTTATTTTTTTTATAAATTCAATACATCATATGACTAGATGATACTTACACCACACGCCAAGGTAGTAAAAGATCAGTGATTATGTCAAGTAGTACTAAAAACCCTGTAAAATAAAAAAAGATGATGTGATTTGCTAAAATTTATTATTATTTTATTATGTTTTATTTATTATTATTTACAAGTAATTCTAAAACGAGTTTTCAATATTAATCAATAGTTTATCACAGGTGTGGGTGGTGCTGACGCTGTAGATGTTATGGCTGACATTCCCTGGGAACTTAAATGCCCTAAAGTTATCGGCGTCAAGCTAACCGGTAAGTTAAAGTTAATTTTTTTGTATAATTGAGCTGTGAAATGCATACATACATATCTCTATACATTGGAACAGCATAACGTATTTTTCAAATTCTATATTGTATAAAATATAGCCTAAAATTTAAATTTTTAATCAGTTAAAATAACAATATCACGGTGAAAAGTAGCATAAGATGTACATATATCCAAATCTATCAAATGTAGTGCTTTATTCTTAAAATCTAACAAATTACACAGATAAACACGATTTTTTAGTCTGAGTTCTGTGTACCCAATTTTGATTTCTTATACCTAATTAATAAAAGAAATAATATTTTTATCTCATAAAGTTTGCTTTTAAAAGTGGGAACTTCTAAGCATTTGTCAAAAATCGTATATTTTTTCTATCATCGTATTAAGCACAAAAGCAAACTTTTTTTGCATAAATTAAGTTTTTGGTTATTTTTCAATGTAAACATTCAGATAATAGTGATTAAAAACAGACCCAAAAAAGAAAGATTTTTTTTTGTTGACTTGTGTTATTTGTAAATTCATATATTGCGAGATTTTGTCTTATACACATTACGCTCGCATCGTCTTTCTCATCAGAGTCGTGACTGCCACCGTATATGCCTTCCTTCTATATGACTGATGGGTTAGTTTTCTTGTTAATATAATCAGGGTGGGATTCCCTCGTCCTTCCGCGTCTGTATTTTAGAGTTCTAGGCCTAGGTCACACGTTAGCGCTACTGCCGGAATTCTTCAGGCAAGCCTGTAGAAAACACGCCTGTAGCTTGTATTATACGCATTAAATCTGTTTAATATAACTTTCCCTTTCTAGATATATCTCTCGTCTACATACATACACATAGATAAAATTGGAGTGTATATTTGTAATATTAAAATAACCGCTTTTACTAATTCGTATGGATGTATACAAGGTAGAAATACCAAAATAACATTTTTTACAATTTTTGTCTGTATATCTGTTTGTTCCGGCTAATCTTTGAAATGGCTCGACCGATTTTGATGGAACTTTCACTGGTAGATAGCTGATGTAATAAGGAGTAACTTACTTTTACTTACTTTATACTAATATATATAATAAAAAAAAATAATAATAAATAAATATTTCGCGGAGATGAAGAACATAACACATATCTATTATTATTTCGCTGTTCTCTATTTTACTCTGTTTATAGGCTATATATATTTCGTTATGACGAAATTAACGCGGATGAAACCGCGGAGCACAACTAGTAATCCATATAATTATATATTGTAGCTATAGATGTTTACACTTTTTATTGAGGTATATAAATAAATGCATTAGTGGCGAAGAGCCAGGCATTCTATGTCGTGCTTTGCACCTAATATTTATATGTATAAATATTCAATTTTACATCTATAATCTATGTTCAACATACAAATCAACCAAAAATCGAGTCTTAAGTCGGTATCCGAAATTGGGGAATTGGCGCAAATACTTTTTACTGTTTGTTTTTGTATCATATCACACGAAATTCACCTACGGCCTCCGTGTTGAAGATAAATAATGAATCTGTGCATAAACAACAGCTTATATACAGTGGCGATAACTAACAAATGAATGCAAATTCATTCAGGATTAGAATGCGAAGTAGTCTATCAATTCTCTTCATTACTGCATGTCTTATTGATTTTCATTGTTCACTTCCGAAGGATTTACTTCCAGGTTCAATACCTGGATGATAATTAGGCTTGATACACCCTTTACTTCATGGTTCAGCTATAAACGTTCAGACTGTTAAAGTTAATAGTTTCTATAAATAGCTCATACCTAATCTGACGTACCCACGAGTAATGCCCATGAAGTTTTATATAAAAAATCCTAATAAATATTATGACTTAAACAAACTTAGGATGTTTGAAGTTCAATTTACGCTGAAAATACGTTATTTGTGCGTATAGACGTGCGTGTTTTTATTTGTGAAAAATATGACCATAAATGAGGTCTCTTTGTTACGCCACCATTAAATTGATTTAAGTAATTTTGGTAAAGATGACTTATGAAGATTCAAAGTTGCGTGACGTGCTGATATAAATTTTAATTTTTTCTCCTTTATTTAAATAAAATTTAATATTATATCATAAAAATAAATCGTTTTAGTAAAACAATGTCAGAATGACGTAAAATCGCCTTTTTTGGAATATCCGATATAATTCGATAATTTATTTGACAAAGAGCCCCCAACTATACACAACAATTTATCCAACACAATTTATCTTATTTTACTACATTTTAACTAATATCCATCTGCAACCTTCAAGTTATGTGCCAAGTTAATAAAATCTTCTCGAAGTCTACATTTTAATAGACTTTAGAGCAAGTTTTTATACATTTTTATTTATTAAATACATGTATTAATGTTTATGAAGCCAGCACGCACCACCATATTTTCACCCCTAAATCAGAATGAGAAACGAGCGTATATTAAAAGTCTGGCAACGCACTCGCTGCGCAACTGGCATTGTGTGTGTTAATGAGCTGTGATCCGCTAACTGTAAGCCTCCTGCCCGTTTGACTCTTGTTTTATAAAAAAAAATTCACAACTGCCCTCAACTCAGAACTGTCAAAACCCGGAACTCTTAAGTAGGTACATTTTAACACTGTTTGGGAATATATAAAATAAATTTTGAAGAATACTTAAATACTTAGTAGGTACCTTATTATCAGATAGCTATGTAAATCAAACAAGTGGAAGCGATAACGTGCGCGCGCGGTAATTGATATCTTACGTATCGCGTTTCGGCTTTATGAGGACAATTGGATGGTACTGAATTAATAAATACTCAACAGAGTTCCTAATTGTAAGAATGGATGAAAGCCGTTCCGATAAAGTTCCTTCAATTACTTTTGTAATGGAATTTTGGAAATTTTAAAATCATATAAAAATTAGATTTTATTTTTCTGTATCATTGTGCAACCAATAGTTAATATGGGGGATAACCACTTTTTGTGTAATCAGTTGCCCTTCGTAAAGTTTACGTACATTGACCTTATGACTTATGCTTATTTTTACGATACAAATACTTAAATATTAAAATGAATTCAGTGAACAGTACGATCCAAGCCAAAATACATGTTCTCTTTTGTTTCCTCGGGATGCCGCTCAACATATTTAATTAACTAAGATAAGAATTAGGATTTCAAATCAGTGTCTAATAAATCTGATAAGCTCCTACTTGCTGTTTCATCTACGTAGAACTAATTGTTTTTCAGCGCCTAATCCACCACTAAACAGCACTAAATAATTGTTCAGTAATTGAATGAAATTAATGCATTTTACTTTTTCATTAATCTCCAGAACACATCGCAGTCTTATTATATAATGTATCGCTTAGATTGTATTTTTCCTTTCGTGATGTGCTCTTAAAAATAAAAATACCTCATAAACGGATGAACATATTTATTGCTAATCACCATCGATCACGTGAGGTTTTACACAAACGAAAACACATCATAATCGGTCCATACGTTTAGGAGTTACAATGCCACAGACAGACACGTAAACTTATAACACCCCTTTTTTCCGTCGATTAAAAATAAAAATTAATTTTTAAAACATGTTTTACCCAATGCCTGCAAAAGCATTAAATGTCTCGTTGTATGTATGTACATTGCACACCATCATCTATCATGTAAAAACAATGATTTGAGATTTCAAATTGTTTTGTTCACCGTCTTATACTTTGTAGGCAAGATGTCGGGCTGGACGTCTCCGAAGGACGTAATCCTAAAGGTAGCTGGTATCCTCACAGTAAAGGGAGGTACTGGTGCCATCGTGGAGTACCACGGACCTGGTGTCGACCACATTTCTTGTACTGGTATGGCCACCATCTGTAACATGGGTGCTGAGATTGGAGCTACAACTAGTGTAATTAATTTATTCCTTAATATTCGATTTATTAAAATGATAATTCATTTTATTGTTTTCATCTTCAATGTGAAATTGAGTAGACATCTGCCTATAAATCATTCTTCTTCGTCTTCCAAGTAAAATCTTTCCCGAGTTATTCCGGGTATATATATATCAGACATGTCTCTTCAATAAAGGACCAGCTAATTTGAATCATGTTATTCTTTACAGGTATTCCCATATAACTCTCGTATGGAGGCATACCTCAAGTCTACTGGGCGTGAGGGCGTGGCAAGCGCTGCTAACTCTTACAAACACCTCCTCACACCTGATGCTAAGGCACCGTACGATCAGGTAATATTTAAGCTCCTAGTAATTGAAAGGCATTCGGTAATAACAATTCTGGACTTGGGAAGCAAATATACTATAGCAATTTTTTATGAATCTTGAACAATTCTTGCGTATCTAGGCATAATTATTTTTTAACACATAATAACCTATGTATTAGAAAGCATATTAAAAAATAAAATAACACCTGCTAATAATAATGTCTAGAAGTGTTGTTCAAACTCAAAAATGGCACCACGCAAATAGATACCATGGTACATATTTGCGTGGCCTTCGACCAATCACTTGCCTACATCGCCTTGACGCGACCAATCACATGTCCACATCGCCTTGACGCGATCAATCACGTGTGAACGTATTGACCTTGATGTTTGTCAAGGTCAATACGTTGGTGGATTCATATTTGAAGCGCTATCTGTATCAGAGTTACGTTTCTAGACATATTATTATTCGTAGCATAACACCTTTTAGCTGATCGAAATCGACTTATCTACGTTGGAACCGCACGTGAACGGACCTTTCACTCCTGACCTTGCCAACCCGATCTCAAAACTAGGTGAAGCGGCGAAGAAGAACGACTGGCCACTTGACATCCGCGTTGGACTCATTGGCTCTTGCACCAACTCCTCGTACGAAGACATGGGACGCTGTGCCAGTATTGTCAAAGAGGTAGAGACTGGATATTACTAGTATTAACATTAAAGACAGTCAAAACAAAAATACGTAAAAAAATTCAATGAAAAAGAAATTCTCTTTAGTTATAATATTTTTTGTTGTAAATAAAAAACAATATTCTTATCACGAATAACCAACTTCAAATAGGATGTTGCCTTTAGTGAGAAAAATTGGCTTAACTTTATTTTTACAGTTACCGTATGTTTGTCAAGAGTACAAAATAAATATTATTTTAAAATATTTAAATTCAATGTAACTTGTACAATAATAGTAAAATTGGCATTTTACAGGCGTTAGGTCATGGTATCAAGTCCAAAATCCCCTTCAACGTGACACCCGGATCTGAGCAAGTCCGCGCCACCATCGAACGAGATGGCATTGCTAAGACATTGAGGGACTTTGGAGGCACTGTACGTATCGTTTCTTATAGTAAAAACATAAATTCGAATAAAAGTTATTTCAGTGTGTTATGTTTAAAGCTAGGTAACTTATAAAAAAAGTGTTCTTAGGTTCTTCTACTCAAAATACCCGTACCTACTTTTTATATTGTTGCTGGAATCGAAATACGTTGTCCTTTCACTGAAATACGGCCACCAGTGCTTTACTATTTCTTAACTAAGTTTATAACTCAGATTAATCCAAAACGTTCACTGATCAGAAATTCCGTAACCTTTTTTGAATGCAGTCGACCCCTGATAATTGTTTTGAATCTAGGGGAAACAGAAATATGGATTCAAGTCATAGACTATCATGAAAAAAGGACACGAATTTAATAAATTCTCTTTGTAGGTGTTGGCTAACGCGTGTGGTCCTTGCATCGGACAATGGGACCGTAAGGACGTGAAGAAGGGCGAGAAGAATACCATAGTGACGTCATACAACCGCAACTTCACCGGTCGTAACGATGCCAACCCAGCCACACATTGCTTCGTCACCAGTCCTGAATTGGTCACAGCTTTGTCTATTGCCGGTTGGTATTTACACGTTTTTAAGCAGAGCCTTGTTCTTTCATTAATCAATCAAACCAATTTTGTTTTATTCTGTCCAATTGAGTAGTGGTTGTGAACTTTTGAATTAATGTGAGAGTAATTAGACCAAGTGTATTTATGTTTAGTGTGGTTTCTATTATTTATTTAATTTTTTAGTGGTAAATTGATAAATTGCCTAAAATAAAATAAGCAAGAAAGTTAATTCCCAAACCCTAATAATGTATCCAAGGAGTGTATCTCTTCTCATCAAAAAAGTTTGTTTTTAAAACGGAATTCTGAGGTAACTTAAAATATCACCAATTAAAACTTTTTTTTATATCCAGGACGTCTGGACTTTAACCCCGTGACAGATGAATTGACGGGATCTGACGGCAAGAAGTTCCGTTTGTCTGATCCCTTCGGGGACGAGTTGCCCTCAAGGGGATTCGACCCTGGTCAGGACACATATGAGCACCCACCTGCTGACGGTTCCAGTGAGTATCTAAGAGTAAACATACTACTTTTAAAAAACAACAGCTTCATACATCAATAAATCTTATACGTGTATATCTTATGAATCGTACATTTTGAGAAATCCATTTTGAAAATATCAAAGATTCTTCTTAAAGTCGCAAACTGAAAACTTAATTCGAGATTTAAATAAAATAGGCCAACTGTATTGCAGACTGACAAATGGTTCTTTGCTGATTTTGACGCTAATGAGACTTGTAGCGATTAGATCGTTATGATACATTTTGCGTCTTTCATATAATATTTTATAGATATTTTATTGCAGACTAAGGCCTATGGTACAAGTATCATACATATTACATTTTAAAGAATTATATACAGTATATACCTACTATAGGTTAAAAGTTTGAGGTGTTGAAAATTTTTGTTTGTCATGCCATTAGTTTTCATATGGAATCACTCAAACGCAATTACCTGTTTTTCCAACAGAGGTGAAAGTGGACGTGTCGCCAACATCTGACCGTCTGCAGCTACTGGAGCCCTTCGACAAGTGGCATGGCAAAGATCTGACAGACTTGACCATCCTTATAAAGGTCAAGGGTAAATGCACGACAGACCACATCTCAGCCGCTGGACCCTGGCTCAAGTACCGTGGACATCTTGACAACATCTCCAACAACATGTTCATCACGTATGTTTTTTTCTTTATATAACAATATAGTATCTGGGGTAACCTCTGATAAAATATTAATTACTATACATTATTTAGTCGGCTTTTAAACAAAAAAACCGCATCATAAGCAGTCCATTCGTTTGGGTTACAATGCACGTCTGTTGTATTATAAGTTGATATCAAAATAATAATATTTTAAATTTAAAATCACTTTTTGAAAACGTTTTGTTATTTAATGACAATCTAATTTTAAAAATGACATAGACTCATAAACAACAAAGCATAGTGATACTGCAACGTCAAACAGCAGAGTTTAAAAATAGTATTTAGTGTTATAAATTTATCAATTTACCATAAAAAAATTAACATAAATACACGTCGTCGAATGATATTCCCCTGTTTACTCAAAATACACAAGATAGATTATTGAATCAACCAGAGCGTTCACAACATCAGCCGATTCAATTAACTTGTAACATTAGATATTACATTTATTAATATGATATTGACAGGGCGACAAATGCTGAGAATGGTGAATTGAACAAAGTCCGCAACCAGGTAACCGGTGAATGGGGTCCGGTGCCCGCAACAGCTCGTGCCTACAAAGCCGCTAATGTACCCTGGTGTGTAATCGGGGACGAAAACTACGGAGAGGTGAGCTGTTTTTTTTTAACCGCATTCCAATATGAATTGGAAATAAGATAGGAATTCGTCATTAGAGACAACTATGTGAATTCGTTTAGGTTAAACCATTTAAATAATTTTGTTTTTGTTAAGTTAGATACACTATCTACACTAAAGTCCAGTCTGCACTGATCAAGTCAAACGACAGCTAAAGACTTGAGCTATGTCATTTAACAGGAAAAATAATATAGAAGTCGTCCGAGGTCAAAATGATTGCTAATTTTATTATTATTGAAATTCTTACTTTTAGGGTTCGAGTCGAGAGCACGCAGCGTTGGAACCACGTCATCTTGGAGGCCGCGCCATCATTGTCAAATCTTTTGCCAGGTACTGATATCATGAAATTTGTCTGTTTGCTATAGATATTTAAATTATTGAACCAATTTTAATTAACTTTATACTGTTGAGATTATTATGTATATGTAGGTCAGACCTAAGAAAACAACAGTTTTTCTATCCACTATCTATTATTTTTCTTCAATGAACAACTTGTTATTGAGGACGTTTGGAGTGACTCTTTGGCCGGTTTTATTCTTAGGATCAGTAGTAGTCAATATTAAGTCGCTTTTCAAAAAAAATTGATTGGTTTGTTGTTTTGTTTGTAATATTTTCTTTTTCTTTTTTTATAATAATTATTGTTAATCTAAGAAGGCTGATAAGGCCCGTAAATAGTTTCACCTTCCACGCAAACGAGAACGCGGGTAGATAATTTGATCAGATGGTTGAAAAAGAAACGGTCCCAAACTGCACAGAAATAAGAATCAGATCCAGCACCAAAATAATTGCATAGAAAAAATTTTTTGCTAAAACTGAGTTCTAAATGACAGAATCCACGAGACCAACCTGAAGAAGCAAGGTCTATTGCCACTTACCTTTGCCAACGCCAGTGACTATGACAAGATCCAGCCTACAGATAAGATCTCTCTACTAGGACTTAAAGATCTCGCACCTGGCAAGGTATATTTAAACTCTAAAACCTTTGTTAAAGAATGTTTTGTCACAAATTAAGGATTGAGTTTAGAAATTTATAAAATCACACTTAATATCGATTTAATATTACACTAAATAATTTTGGAGGTGTTTGTTTACTTCTAAATCTTTAAGGACAATTTTTTATAATTCCTATTTCCACTTGCGAGTTACAGTACTCGATTTGAATTATATTCTACTGCCTCTGAATTACTGATGACTTTGACAATTTGAACCCAGTAATTCCGTAATATTTTTTTTTAAGATGTTAATGATGGTTATAAAAAGGTTATGTAAAGACTTCGAATATGATCAATAAAATCTATTAAATATATATATATATATATAATTTGATTGCAGCAAGTTGATTGTGAAATCAAGCACAAAGACGGCAAGACGGAACGCATCAAGTTGAACCACTCATTGAACGAACAACAAATCTCCTGGTTCAAGGCTGGTTCAGCCCTTAACCGAATGAAGGAAATTACTGCTGGAAAGTAAGCTCCTGCCACATCAGAACTAAATATAATAAATGGCCTTCAATTCGAATTTTGAAACTTCAGATTAGTCGAGAAATTAATGAAACGTTTTATAATATACATTACCTAGTTAAGTAACTTTTATCTTTATTTAAATTTTTATGAGTTTTTTTTTGAGTGTTACCTAGTTGTTACTGGCAGCACTGATAGCAATTCAGATTTTTAAATTATATTACTAGTATAAAACATTACAATTTACATTGTTAGACATTAGTAAAACGAGACTATCTACTCAAGCTAATTTTAGCACAATTTCCGATGGTATCATTGTAGTGAATTTTTTAATGTTTCGCGGTGTGTATGTTACTTAGGTAATAGATGTAGGAATATTTATATAGATCACATTTAGAATTTTCTTTTCAATGTATTATTAATGAATAATTATGTAAGTGAAGTTGTTTTATGTACATAATTATTATTTTGTGTACATCCTCTAATATTAATGTAATAAAAGTTATTTACATACCTATGTAATTTTATTTATTTAATCCAACCAGAACCCTATTAGAAGTTACAAAATTTGATGCAGGTGTGGGACTGCAACTGCCTCTAATTTAACATTAGATAATTATCTTTATATTATACATTTCAGACAAATGTAATGTCCAACTTAAAATTTACAGAACAGATTCAGATGAAATTATATTGCCTACAATCTACATAATAGAAAATACAAATTTTTTAAATTCTATGTAGCATTCCAAATAACAAACCATCTTGGAAAATTTATTAATCTTAAGACAAACAACCATCTATATTATTGTGCATGTATATTAAATACACAAGACATGAAAATACATTTTCTTAATTTATAACCATGAATTGCCATATCTCATAGAGCTTTTAATTACCACGATTTCAATCACCTTCACTTTGATACTTTTAAAGGTTTTGAATTTTGTGAAAAATGTTAGAAATAAAACATATTTTAGTGTAAAACTATATAATTAAAGAAGGTCTAATCCTCGTTATCTTCATTGTCACTGTCAGCATTGATGTTGAAGTAACGTAATTCATATGAATCATGGGCTGAGGCAACAACTCTCAGCCAGTCACGCAAGTTGTTCTTCTTGAGGTAACGCTTGGTCAGATACTTCAGATACCTCTTGGAGAAAGGAATGTCTGAAAAGTTATAATTATAATTAATAGAAAAGAAACATCATTTCATATAAATAGTTGTATTGTTTTAAAACAAAATGTTACTTCGAAAGCAAACAAAACACTGAATATACAAAATTAAGGACATAAATCTTAAAGCAAATCTTTAGTAATAATCTATAAAAAGTCCACGGTCTGTATCTACCTTTGACTACAAGTTGATAGTATCACATTTATATTTCGGTTGGACTATACCCTTATGTGCGCTATGGCGGCGGGACTTGGAAAAATTTCGGACGAAAATTTTTTTTTTATAATTTGCGGCTTTTTGATCCGCCACGAGGTAGTCCTCACTAAGTACGTCATCTTCGGTCCCATGGCCCATGTCCCTAAACCCCACCGTTTCCGAGATACAGCCGTTTGAAGATCGTACGTAATAGAAGAAGTAAATAGAATAAGTCCCGCCGCCATAGCGCATATAAGGGTGAAATCAAAGTTTACAATAGTAAACACGTGTATATTCCATTGTTAAATATTAAACTTAAAATTCTACAAACCTGCACTGATGGCTACTTTAGTCTTATCGCGGGCGATGACAACGTGATTGCCTAGGTTATTGGTTTTTCCCTCAACTTTTACACGTTCTTTCAAGTATTTTTCGAAGTTTCCAACATCTAGAATACTGTCTTCCGCGGGATGTGTGCAGTCGATGGTAAATTTAAGATTGATTTTTCGTCTTTGACCCTTACCACGGATTTTACCGCCTTTGATACCTTTTTTACCAGTTTTCTGGTGAAGTTGAGCTTTTTTAGCAACTGGTTTCTTAGCTACTGCCATTTTGGCAACCTGAAACACAATATTCTTTTCAAATACTGTTACAAAATAAAATATAACTTCGCTAGTATTACTTTAAAAAATTACAAGTAACCTACGGAACACGTGTTACAGTCACCGAAAAACCTGCAAAATGGCCGACTAAATCACAATATTTTTGACAGCATCATATTTTTCGAAGACCATTCACAGATTACAATAGAATTATAGATTCTATTTTCATAGACTACTAAAACTGTTCTTCAAAAAAATATTTAATGTTTTCTTTAAAAAGATAATGACCGAAGTTGAAAAGTATAATCACTACATAGTATAAAACAAAGTCACTTTTTTCCCCCTATATCCCTTTGTATGCTTAAATCTTTAAAACTACGTAACGGATTTTGATGCTGTTTTTTTTTTAGATAGATTGATTGAAGAGGAAGGTTTTTATATACGTTTTATACCCGTGCAAAGCCGGGGCGGGTAGCTAGTAATTAATAAATTAAAGATTATTTGTAAGTAAGTTGTTTTAATACCAAACATGTTGTGTCGTCATTATTAATTTAAGGTCTAAAATTATTAAGCTTTCGGTTTAAACTATATAGTACAATACAATAATAATACGACGTGACGCTGTATAGGCCGGGAGATAGTAACAGATTTTACTGAATCATTTGTTACAGTATGGCGGTTCTTCAGGGGTATTATTACGCAATAACAAAATGAAAAATGATGGTCATAGCGCTGGTAGCGGCGGCCCAATCGCGTGGGCGTTAGTCAAACTCGTAGGATTAATTACCATTTGTTCCACAAAAATTCTAGTATTTTCCGATAGTCCATAAAAAAAGAAGAGGCGGTAGTGTCATGCCATACTTCTCCGATGCGTTTTACAGCCCGCCATACCGACGCGAATTCGTTAATTTAAAAAAAATTCAACCATTTGTATCCGACTAATTTTTGCCCAAACAATAAACGTTGAATTGATAATATCATTTTTGATTTAAAGGTATATAAGTTAAAAATATAAATGATGCTATGTATTAAGTAGGCAAGTGATTAATTTGATTTTAATTAAATTTTAAGTAGTCGAGTGTTTACGCGTATTTAACTAATTAAAATCTATATAGTTTAGTCCCAATGGTAGGCATCTGTTATTGATTAACGATTTATTTGAGAACTAAAAGCAAATTTACTATAATTTATTTTTTATTTCTTATATTTAAAATTCTCGTGTCACAATGTTAGTTACCTTACTCCTCCGAAACGGCTTTACTGATTTTTACCAAATTTTATATGCATGTTCAGTAGGTCTGATAATCGGCTACTATCTATTTTTCATACCCCTAAGTGATAAGGGTAGTCCACCCCAAAAATTAATATGTCAAAACAACATTTGCTTGGTCAGATAGTATAGTGTATACTATATATTTAGTAAATGCCGCGCCAAACGGGGAATGAGTGCGCGCGGCGGGCGGCGGTTATCACCAAAAAATTGACTAGATTTTATTCTACTTAATCACAGTTAACTTACCACTTGTGACTAAAATGCTGAGTGATTGTTTACACGCGGGAATTACAAGTTGAAATTAACTTAATCACTTACGTGTATACAGGATATAATATTATTATTTTTTGATTGCTTCCTAGTGAGAATTGTTATTCTGTGACTGCAAGAATGACGTAATCATGATTCATAGATGTAAGAATTAGAAGCTATTTTTGTAAACAGTACGTAAAGAAATACTGAATTGAGTAGCTACATAACCTTACAATTTACATTTTCTAAACTACAACGAAAGTATATTGCAGACCCAGTAAAAAAAAACTCGTTATTACATAATGTTTTGTAAAGATAAATGGAACAATTTCCACGGAATTGATCAAGTTAAGGTAAACAACTAATGATGTTAATAAAATGGATAAATGTTTTTCTGTTTGCGGCTGTGATGATCTTGAAGGGATAACAAATTCAGACTTAGATCGCTTTACAGATAAAATAGAAAACGTATTGAACGATGAGAAAGGCAGGCGACTTTTTAGAAACTTTATGTTTTCTAGTAACATGAAGCATGGCAGAAAAACTTTAGACTTTTGGGAACATTGTGACAGGCTACTTAATTATTCAGAGGATGCAGGCAGTACTTCATTTCGCAGTTATATTAGAGATGTAAGTCGTCTGTTAGATGAAGCTGAAAGAATAGAAGAACTAGATTTTGCTGCAGTGGAGAGGTTGGCAGCTGCTCATGATTCAGAAAACAAAGAACAGATAATGGAAGTGCTTAAAATAATTAAACTTGAATCCACCAAAGCTCTCCGAAGAGAATATTTTGCATTTAGACTCAGATTTATACCACCTAAACATAAGTAGATGTTACACTACAATTTGTAGTGTGCCTTTCTTTAATGTTTTGAATTGTGCCAGTCCACTTAGCTATTTTTTATACAAGCACATTATTCAGTTGCAGTTTTGAGTAATTTTATTTTGTTATTATTGAAGCAATGCTTGTTTGTATATATTGATACTACCATTAAATTATTATAATATTATGACTTGTTTATTTTTGCAGCTATTAAGGTTCAAAAATACAATTAATGTTTGTACTAGAAAAATCTGTATTTATTGCAAATACTCATAGATATTTTACATAAAAACTAATAATTGTTTAAAATTTAGTCTTAATTAATAAATATTAAAATAGCTTATACAAGAATCATAAAATTTCAATTGATATTTTATAAATGAAACATAAAATAATCTTCTTACTATTGGACCAATACAATAATTATATTACAATACTTGCTATTACAACATTTTCACTAAAATGGGATATTTTTGTATCACATTGAGTCTGTGTGTCACAAGCTAAAGTTGATTACATTCTCTTAAATTATTATCACTACAGCTGCAAACTAATTGCAGCTTGCTTATTCCTAGGTCTTCTTCCAGGAGTAATACATTTCAAGAGGCTTGTTCACCTGAAAAAATACATTTAGTAAAATACTCTATATATACAAGATCTGTTAAAATCCTTGACTAATGTTAATGTTATAATAATTAACATCTACTACGTACTTGCAAGATACAATCTGCTGGCTGGGAACATTGTTACAAGCATTCAACCATTGTTCAATAGCTTAGGTAATTGAATGTTTGTGAAGGTCAAAATAAAGAAACAATAGACAATCACCGAGCATCTCAAAGTTTTTAGTGTTGATTAAAATTTTAATATGTATAAGAAAAACTAGTCCTACAACCCGTAAACAAAGAAGACACAATTTTCACTGAACATTTTCGTTAACCCAATAAATTGTCAACTTACTGAAATTATATAAAGTATGTAGTACATGGTTGCAGGTAAACAATAAGATTATAATTAGAAATAAAAAAAAATACCTTCCAATATTTGTCATTAATCTGCCTCAGAGTTTGTGCTCCAGCTAGTGGCACAAACTGTCCAGGTGTTGGTGCAACATAAATACAGAAGTTTAAAAGCCGATATGCCTCAGGTAGCTCAGTATCAAGGTCCAGTGTAAGACGCATTGCTAGATATTTGCTTAGGTGTTCAACTGTAAAGCATTCATATAAGAGGTATTTAGATAATTATAAAAGGTAAAAAGTTATAGCTTTTTTAATATAATAATAAAATTAAAAATATCACAGCACTGTAAATTTTTAAGAAATTTAATTTTCTAATTAACTTTAAGTATTAGATTGCTTTATTTTTGTCTAATTTAGTGTACAAATTAAATGAATTTTGTGAAACATTCTACTAATATGTAAAACAGGCCAATGTTTACTCTTAAAATGACAATGATCAGGCATTCACATTTTGTTGCTATTTTCTTGTTGCAGAATATTTAATTAATTGTAAATAATACTTTTAAAAAGGCTCAAGCAACCTATATGTAATTTTTGTATTAAAAATATTTTTAAAAAAATACCAGAAGCATTAGCAGTTGTCTTCAAGAAGCGTACAGAGCTGTCTCTCAGAGCTCTCATAAGTTGATTATCACCCATCATCTCTGTAGGGTGTGGCTTGAATATCAGCTCAATCTCATTAGGATTCAGCACCTCTCCCTCACCCTCAGTGTCCATAGAATTCTCACCTTCTGTTCTGAAATTTATTATTTACAAAAAATAAAATAAATACTTGTGAAACATAAATTTATAAATATTATTAAAATTATTTAAGGGGTTTTAATTTCTTATAACATATTAAATGAAACACCACTTGTTCACATGCTCGAGAACATGACAATTCATTATATGAAAATGTAACTAATTACTATTTTATTATTAATAAATTAGGGTACCTACCTGCATTTAAACAACATTACATATTTCAACATGTAGAGGAGTGTATTATTAATGCAATGTCTATTGCAAATCTAATAATTTTATAATTAAGTGGATTAGGGATTGCAAGTGGATACAGTGGATTTCATTATAAAAAGAACTCAGTTATTCCCATACATTTAAAAATATTGTGTAATTTTGTTGCTTTTAAGTTTGCTATACACAATTGTCTCTCAGAATAAGTTTGTAACTGAACCACAATAAAACATACACACTTATTAACTTAGTTAATATCTTTCAACAAAAAATAAGAAATCTCTTAGTCTTTCACAGATGACATTGATTTCATTTGCAATATCCGCATGAAATTTCTAGGAATTTATTTTTCAACATATATATATCAATGTAAATTTACATCAGAATTCTACATGCACAATAATTTTGTACTTAAATATGCTTGAAATTCAAGGAACTTTGATACAACCAAAACTGTTATAAATGAAATCCAATGTTTTTAAATTAAGATGCTTACAAACCTGCCATCGCTAGATTCACTTTCTTCACTTCGTTCTGAAGTTAAAATAGACTTAGCTCTTTTAGTTGTATTTGTGTTTTTTGATACAGAACTCAAATTGGAAGGTACTGGTGATGGGGTACTTCTTACAGAAGCAGGATTTGATATTGACTGACCAGATGGAGTTGGATTTCCTGTTGAAGAGCTTTCTCTATTGTTTGATGTACTTGTACTACCATTTTGTGGTGGGTCTATAATATTACCATTACTATTAGATGTACTATTAGTACTGCTTTCCTCTTGGTTCTTTCTTGACCGTTGAGGCCTATTTTGAGACTGTAATTTTATTCCCTCTGTAATAGAATTAACCAGAGAGGCTTGAGAATGAGACATGTTAATCTTAGCCAAAACCCTCTCTTGATGAGCTTCATATTCATCTCTGCTTGGATAAATTTTAGATATAAGCAAATCAAAGTTTGGATCAGGTCGCAAAGATCGCTTTGAAACCAACTTTTTCCGACATGTCGGACATTCTTTGTTACCAGATCGCAAGGCTGTTATTATGCAATCAGAACAAAATCTATGAAGGCATTCTTTAGTAGTCATGGTCTTTTTGAGCATATCTAAACATATTGGACACATTAGTTCACTGTGTAAACTACGCGGAGAAACAGCGATCTCGGTCGCATCTGTGATCACTTCCTGAGGCGTTCTATGTAACTCATAAAGGGATAGCTCCCATGTTTTATTTTGAGAAGGTTCTGTTGAAGACATTTTTACGATTGCAAGGCCACCGCAGAATCTTTTTCTTTAAATCAATAATACCTACAAGTTTCTACAGAAAATATTTCTTTGACTTACGCTGCCGCCATTTATGATTTTGTAAATTTTTGTTTTGTCTAAGTTTGACATTTACAATTTTCGCAGATAATTGACAATTGACAACCACATAGTCCTAATCAAATCAATTTGACATATTAATTTTTGGGGTGGGCTACCCTTATCACTTATGGGTATGAAAAATAGACAGTAGCCGATTCTCAGACCTACTGAATATGCATATAAAATTTGGTAAAAATCAGTAAAGCCGTTTCTGAGAAGTAAGGTAACTAACATTGTGACACGAGAATTTTATGTATAAGATTATTGTTAAAGGTATGATAAAATTAATAATTGATACAACAGATTCCACGATTTCAACTTTTTTTTAATTTAAAATATCTGAAGAACCTAACGTTTCTATTTTCCTTGTTGAGCTGGAACTAAAAGCTGACCACTACTTTGATTAGGTACAATCGTGATCACGTTTCCTTGGTTGGCATTAGATGGTATTTGTTGGGAAGGTTGTTGAACCAGTATTGTCTGTTGAGTAGGTTGTAGCTGCTGTCCAGGTTGCTGTAAAAGGATGGTTTGTTGATTTGGTAGCAGCTGCTGGCCTGGTTGTTGGAAAAGGATTGTCTGTGCTCCGGGCTGTTGAGATGGCTGTTGAATGAAGAAAGCCTGATGATTCGGTGGTCCAGGAACAAAAATTGTTTGATGCTGACCAAATTGTCCTTGTGGATTTTGAACAATTAATTGTTGTTGTCCAGAAGGTTGTGGAACTAAAATTGCCTGCTGATTGGGTTGCTGAGCCAATAGGAGCGTCGGCTGCTGGTTAGGTTGTTGAGCGACAAGTACTTGGTTTGGTTGTTGTTGCACTAAGACTTGCTGGCCGTTTGATTGGGTAGTCAAAATCATCGTTGGCTGATTTGAAGGCTGGTTCACGAAACTAGGCTGTTGGTTTGGACGCTGGATTACAATTTGTTGGGTTTGTCCTTGTGGATTCGTCACAAAGAATGTTTGCTGAGGTTGTTTCGCGATAAGTACTGTTTGACCGGGCTGAGTGGGTTGACTGAAAACCATACGTTGGCCTTGTTGGTTTACGTAAATAGGCTGTTGAGCAGGTAGAAACGTTTGTTGGCTTGGCTGGGTAATGAAAGTTTGTTGTGCTTGTGCTGGTTGGCTTATAAACGCTTGTTGGCCAGGTTGAGTAATAAAAGCTTGCGGCTGTTGGGGTTGGTTGACAAAAGACTGTTGGGCAGGCTGGTTAACATAAAGCGGTTGGGATGTTTGTGAGCCTTGTACTTGCTGAGTTGGTTGTTGGTTAACCATTACAGCCTGTTGAGTATTACCCGCATTTGGTTGTTGGTTGACAATTACATTTTGTTGCGATGATTGTTGACCTGAAGGATTATTAGAGTTCAATTGTACATTGGCTTGACTTGATGGCTCTACACTTCTCCCTTCAAGCGATGAACCTTGACCATTTTTTTGGCTTTGCAGATGATTAAAAGTCTCTGCTGGAATGAAAACACCAGAAACTATGTCCTTGCCTTGCCCATCTGCTATGGGTATAGCTGATGATGATGCTAGATACACAGCGGCAAACGTTATCTGCATACAAAAAAATATCTACTTTATAATTATGACAACGAACAATATCAGAAATAAAAATAGGTAGTCTATTTATATCCTAGGCAAGTATGTTTATGGAGAATGCTATTTAAAATTTAGTTTGAATTTTTTTTTAATAATTATGTATGATTAAGTACTTACCAAAAATAATACTTTCATGTTGTCGGCGTAACAAATTCTATGATAATGACGAAAAGTATTAAATAATTTCGTTTTATATTAAGTCCAATTGATTCATCAGATCATAAGTTAATGGTATAGGGATTTTCTAATTAATATTATTTTGTGGTAATAAGAATTAATGCTCGTTTTTAAATTATATATCGATTAAGTAATTGCGTTTACTAATTACCAAAAAAGTAGGAAACTCCAAAGTCGTTATTACACCTATATAATAAAAGTCGGTCTGTCTGAATATTTTTGAACGAATTGAATAACAATTTTATTTTAATCTAAACTATTCACCTATTTTATAATAATCTGTCTGATTTGAGTATGTCTGTTCAGGATTAATTCCGAAGTTGATTGATTGGAGAGTAAAGTATTTGACCTCATACAAGTACCTACTACAGGGATTAACGTCTACAGTACTTCTAACTATACATTCCTCTTTTAACTTGAAAAAAATAAAAGGCGTGGCAATCAAAACTCTGCTTCCCTTCATGTGCTCGACTATGGCTCGACTGTATGTTCAAAGGCGCGCGGGCATTGGACAGACATCCTGTATTCCTTTCTCTGATCAGTTTCAGTAGAGGCAAGTAACAGTACCAGCCTTTTGTACCTACCTAACCGAAATTGTCCTCACGGGATCCGAACTCAGGATCTTCGTCGCAACCTGCACATGTGTAAACCACTAAGTCACGGAGGCAGCTAATTTATTGATGATGAATTTTTAGTTTTTTATTTCTGTTATGTGTTTAAAAGAAAAATATAACAAATATTTAATTTATTAAAACTAACGAAATACGAAAGATAACTATATCAAAAGAAGGCAAAGGTACCTACTATGTACCTACTAACAAAAATCTTAAATAAAATAACAAATTAGGTCCGTATTAAATTTAATATTTAATATCATGTAAATTGTAAATCAATAATACAGAAATTTAATGATTTATATTAACATTTAATAATTTATATTATTTAAAGGCATCGACTACCAAATCTTAAAAGAACAAATTCAACATTGATAAAAGAATAATGAAACAAACAACGCTATCTACTGGTGCAAACTGAAATCACTTTCTTACCAACACAATAGATCAATGGTGCAAAATAGTAACTGCTGGGTAAAATACATATTTGTACAATGTACAGATAATAATAATAATATGGAAAATGCACACTTTAAAAGTATGTAACGTTACATAATTTGTTTTTTTCATTTTAATATATAGTTTTATTTATTAATAACAAAACCACTTCTAATTTTTAAATTATTATTAATTATAACATCTGTCAAACCGTACGAATTCGTACCTTTTATAATATAAGTAGAGAAAGAAATCTTTACTTTTTTATATTTTACTTATTAATTTAATTAATGTTTTTTTAAAATACTTATCATATTAAAGAAAAAAATTTATAAGTTGATTAAAGCACTTTCCTTACATAAAATCAACGGCAAGAGAATTAAATACATATTTCCATGTAAAGTGTAATTAATTTTCTGGCCACGGTTTAATTACGTAGTGTTGGGGACTGCCAATAAATAAATTGTGCCAGAATTCCGTTTTTGTCTGAGTGGATTTTGAAACTTTTTTTAAAGAACGGGTTTTAGGACAGCCGGCAGCAGGTTGGACTTTAGCGGTAGTTAATCTATTGACAGAACGACGGAGTTGCCTATTTCTTATCCGCTCAGATCGGCGGCAGCTAACCTGCGCTACCTTAGACGGCCTCGAACCTGTTGAGTTTTTACGCAGGATTTTCGGGGATTTCTGGGATGACTCTGTATTTTTTTGTTCGGGGATTGTAATGATTTTATGATTATTTTTATTTTCATCATTAGTTGCAGTAGTAGATTTTTTTAAAGAAGAGAGTTGTCTACTTTCTCGCAAGGATACTGCTGAAGATTCCAATGCAGAAGGATGTTGAACCGATGTTTGTCGTAACGAATGAAGCTTTAGCGATGACCTAGTCTGCCTGATTGGAGAGTGTGAGCGTGAGGACGTTTTGGACACTTGTTGTATGAAGCTGTAATAGCATGGCACCTCCTGACGTCTAACTTGTTCAAGAGAGTCGTTGAAGTCGTCGTCATCGCACAAATCTGTTGACGATTGAAACATTGAGTTATTACGTAAGATTCTCGGAGACTTCTGGGATGACTCTATAAATTGTTGTTCAGGGACTGTAATGGTGTTATGATTACTTACTTGAATTTTCATCATTAGTTGCAGTAGTAGATTTTTTTAAAGAAGAGAGTTGTCTACTTTCTCGCAAGGATACTGCTGAAGATTCCAATGCAGAAGGAAGTTGAACCGATGTTTGTGGTAGCTTTGAGGTACTCTGCAGAATCTCTGTATCTCTGTAGCATGGCGACTTGGTGACAAGATCTTCCGCATTTGCATCTATAACAAGGATGATAAGATCTTTAAAAAAATAATAAAAGTAGAAACTTGCTGCGCGTATCGAGGCTTCGATGGAAAGTCTTAGGGGCTGCTTAGCTGGGGCGGCACTTGCAGGGTAACGCGGGCGCCCTTATATTTTTTATCAGCGAAGGTGATTCTACTGATGAAAATATAAGTAGGCTATATTATTACATCCACGCGCCTACAAGAGGGCACCAATCGCAACATAGACAACTAAAAGGAACCGCAACTAAACGGAAAACAAGAACATTAAGAAATTTTAAAATATTTTAAGAAATATTATCCTAATTCTACATTTATAAAGCTGGTTCAAGCAATAAAAAGTTGTTACAAACCTAAAGTTTTAGCAATATTATTTTCCGCGAGATCGCTCTGCATACTTTCCGCTTCTTCTCTCCTTTTTCTTAAAACAAATTTTACGTAATCTTCCAACTCTTCATAATCAGTGTCTGATTCATCATTATATCTTCGTTTGGGAACAACTTCAATCGTTAGTTCTGGCAAGGAATCCATGGCTGTAACATAAAGATTGTTATTACTGACAGCACTCCAAATCAAGTTTTCTAATAATATGAGCAGCAGCTGAGATTATATTAAGTAACTGTATAGTAGGTATATATACTTCAAATAGCCAATTTACTATTCATAATAATTCGATTAAATTGGTTTGGTTAACATTTAACGATAGTTCCTACCTACATTACCTACTATATCTCATAATATGTAAAAAAAATTATAACCACAAAAAGAGATGTTTTGAATTTATAAAAATATGTCACATTGCAAAATCTATATAATTTTATATAAAATTCTCGTGTCACAGTGTTTGTAACCAAACTGCTTGACCGATTTTATGATTATTTTGTGGTTATTCGGTAGGTCAGAGAAAAGGTCGAAAACTATTTTTATACCCTTAAGTGATACGCCCACCCAAAAAATGTATTTTAATTTTATGTACATTTAAAAAAAAATGATTAGGCATTAAAAATACTTATAACCTTTTATTTTCACCCTTCTACCACCAACCTCTATTTTTAACAGCGATATTAGTACCTACTGTAATTATTTTAAAATATTCACTAGAAATAATTTATAAGTGTGGCAAAATAACATTTGCCAAGTCAGCTGGTAACTTATTAAAACCGTCAGCAACAAGCTTGAATATGAGTTGTAATTTTCAGATACGTTTTATCTATGCAGCACTTAATTCTTATTTAGTCTAATTTAAAACAACTTGATTTTAATTATATATTAAAAGCTTTAAAAACTTACGATACTGATTTAGTATACCGAACATGTGTCTTCTTATATTTTCACGGGACATATTAATATTATGCCACCTCGATGCACACACTGAACATACTAACTAATATTTACCTACAACAAGACTTTCCTTCATCGATATAGATTACCCAAGATACACGCTTACAAATTGAAGTTGAAAAAATATCCCATGCGTCCCATTCTTGTAAGTGTATGTGTGCAAATAATACAAAGTATATATGCCACTTTCTAAAATTTTGAAATATAACCTTTAACCTAAGTTTTATTTCTAATGCGAGAGTGAGGCGGTTATGACATTACGTCATGCGCGACTGTGACTGTAGTATCTACCTAGTGTCATATTTTGAGCGTTGATGGCGTATCTTGGGTATTCTATATTGATGCTTAGTGCTTATCTTTTACAAAATATTGAAGGTAGATACAAATTTATAAATTTCTTGCGACGCGACGCGGACAAACGTAGGTACTAAGTACTTATAATGAAGAAGGTTATATGTTGTGTTTTGATCGAATTATTTAAAGAAGAGTCTTAATTTGAAATTATTCTCTAAATACTTCAAAATGTGTCAGTTAATATTAAAATAGCCTGGGGTAATGTGGCCCTCTTTTTATTTTTGCAAAGCACATATGGATAAAATTACAAATGCACCCTATTTTTTTTTTCAATAACTTGTAGGTACCTACTAGAATTCCGTGAGCAATTTAGCTGTCAAGAGAGAAGACACATTCTTTACTTTTAGGTATAGGTCCATGCTTTTATCAGCTATAATGAAGAAATTTCGATATTAGACTTTTTATCAAAATTATGAAAACTGTAAAAACCCATTGTTATCGATATCTACTCACTTCTAAATTGCTTAACTTTAGTTAGTTTGGCTCCATTGCATCCCTTTCTAGCTTGCATGAAATTGTTGTTGCAAAAACAAGATAAAAAAACTTTGAGCACTGATCAAAATGGACTGAGGTTATAAGTAGGTATAACTGTCATAATACTATGTAACTGTTAATAGTGACTTATTAAATTTTTCTATCTTAACTATTAATTTATTGGAATTATTTTGATGGTCGTTGTGCGCTATGGTACTGCTTTTGCCTTCTGCGCCAACAGGTCCTGGGTTTAAATCCCGGTAAGTGCATTTTTATATTTATAATTTTATTTCATTTTTATCTGTCATTTTGCTGATAAAGTAAAAATTAAGACTTACACTTACTAGTTGTGCCCCGTGGATTCACCCGCGTTAATATCGTCGTAACATGATATTACAGCCTAAGTATATTATGTTAATCCAGAGCATATTTCATTTGCGTGCCAAATTTCACTGAAATCCATTCAGCCGTTAAGACGTGTAAGTCACAACATCCTCACAAACTTTCGCATTTATAATATTAGTGGGATGTTATTAACTTTTAGCCGTAGATAATCTCTGAACTTTATCCCCAGAGCCCAAATTACTACTTTGAATTTTAATTTGAAACAGTTCATACGGTGCTCACATACCTCGGCTGATTGACTGCGGTTACATTAGCGAAAGACGGTAACTATGTAATATGTATGATACATTTGATTCAATGCTTTAGGAATTGCGTCAGAATGTACCTTTGGGATATTTAGTGTTCGAATAAATAGTTACAATTTATGAACCATTTTTCGATCGTTCCGGTGTATGTCTCGTTACGTGTGTGTTTTATTTATAATAAATAATTATGAATGCCGAAATAATTTTACTGGAATTTTATCTTAATCTAATCCGTAATTCTTAGAAATAATTAGAAAGTTTAATAAAATCGTCACGAGCAATATAAACTGTCACCGCAAGTCAATGCTTCTGATTGATTCATAAACATGCATTAAGATTTAATTTAATATTTTGATTTTTAAGTAATGAAAAATGTGGGCTATTTTAATCAGTACTAGTCTATTAATAATTACTATTAGTTGACATCCGCGGTCTACGTAAAAGCAACCTATTTTCCAAGGTCCCTGAGGTTTTCTAGACCTTCCATAGTTTTTATCCCATGCATAGTAAGAACAAACAAACAAGTAAATGAAAATCATTACTTTTGCATCTATAATATTATAAAGTAAATATTATAAGATTACTCGAAGGGATCTTTTTGAAAAAATATCTTTTATGGTTTTGGTCATAAACAATATGATTTTTATTAAAGTCTAAATAATATGATGAATAAGATGATATTATGATAAAATGCAAACCAAATAGTTCTAAACCGCATAAAGTGCGAATCACATTCATCAGATAGTAACGTGTCCATACTCCGTGACATGTGTAAATGGTTGGATTATATCAATCTGTCTCACACTTTATATTTTATTTTTTCTCTCTACGGATAGTTATTGTTTTTTCTACGTAGGTACCTACTTAAATATTAATTACGAGTTGTCATTTCATACTGTCATCACCTATCAAATGCAAAAACTAGATTAAGACATTTACGACCTAGAATCAAATAAAATGATTGATTCGTCTCGATTAGGCAGTAATAGCCCAGCTTGCTCAGTGATTTTTAATAGCTAAATCAATTTCTATGTAAATCCGTAACGGTTATATTAATTAGTAGGCATATGTGGGCGGGATTGAAGAAATTTGGATTTAGGTGCATATTATGACTCAAACAACATAATCTAAAATTATAAGCATCGATGTCTGCATATAAGACTCAGTATTATGAACAGAACTCAACAGATGTAGTTTACTAATTATTGGGTCAACGTCATTTATGGAAAAACTAGTGGACTCCAGTAACTATCGCATCAGAGTTCCTACCCACCTTAAAACATCATTCCATAGAAAATATATGAGGAAACAAATTTTCTCTATAAATACTTTTAAATGAATTTCTCTATATTTTTAATAGTTCGGCTAATCTCGCATTACACGAATCAAACAAGAATTTTTCAATTTGCAACTGCAATTAACTATAGAGCTTTAGATATTGAGCATAACTTATTCCACGAAGAAAATGTAAAAAAAGTTAATTCACATACGTTTATTACAGTAAGCATTCAATCAGAAACAACTTGTATTTCCTTTTCCTACTAACACCAACGTTTCCATAATTATTGTGAGAAATAATAAGGTCATTATTTGACTTTGAAAACTATTTAAAATAGGTGTTAGGTATTTCACCCAAATTTCAATTTTGAAAAAAGAATGTAGTTAATATTATTACATATATTATACCTAGTAATTATCACCAACCTAATATTCAAAATTCTGATTTTGAAAAAATAACACAATGTATGACTTAAATAGGCGTTATTAAAGGTAGACTTCCGAGCTGCGCGGCTCCGGCGTCACTAACACAGTAATAAACACAAAACAAAACACACTAACACTGTCGCTGCGACAGTAACGCCGCGATAGAGCGATAGTATTATGCAGTACGGAAACGTATGAACTAACGTTCGAACGCAGCGTCTCTGTCGCGCGCGTCAGTGACGCCGGGCGATAGCGGCCGTACCATGTTTGCGCAAACACTATCGCGGAATCGCTGCGATCACACGTGAATTTGAGGCTATCTTATTTTTTGAAATCTAAATAATGGACCGAAATAAGATATTAACTGGTGAGGAAATCGAAACACTTATAAATTTAGAGTAGCAGAATTAAATTTTGTACGATTTAAGTGAAGCAGGCTACAAAAACGGACCTAAAAAGGACTTTGTCCTTTTTTCTGTAGTGAAATTTTTATATTTAATAATTAAAAAAAAAAAATATTGATCGGTTCATTCTGATAATTATAAGAACACAACTGCACCACCGTTAGGCATGGAATAAAAACTGGAACTAACACCGGAGTGGCAGCGCGGCTGTCGCGCTGCTCGGAAGTCAATCTGCGTCCGTTGCGATAGAGCCGCACAGGTCGCAAGTCTACCTGCGTTACGTAACCATTTTAGATTATATGATTGTTACGATTCATCATTATTTCTAGACAATAATTACCTACAAAGTATTGTTAGGTACTTTCATTTTATTTTAGAGCCTACGACAGAATAATTAACAAACGTCGTCATTGCATATTGTGTCAATATCTAGGCCATGGAAGCTCACTTTTTATGTATTTTCTCTCAAAAATGAGTTATTAAGACTTTACTAACTACATATTATTATTACTCTAACTGCATATTATGTTGGTGATGCTGACATCAAATGCATTCGCTAATAAGCTCCACACAGAAAGAGATCGTCAGGAAATCAGATAATTTATCGGAGAAAATGGCATCTGAAAAATACTTAAAAATGTGTCTGCGGCGCCATGTCAATGCATTACTGTTTCTATTTTTATCTGGTTATTCATCAAACAAAATAATACAAAGCAATTTGTGTAATGCATTGCAGCACACTTTCCCCAAAAGTGCGCATAATCTGTGTTAATGTAAAAATAATAGTATACTATAAACGTCTAAATAAAATGATTACTCATGACGTGTAAGTTTTATTAATTCGCACCGCCACTAAAGAACTGTAGATTAGCTTCCCCTGTAATTATCCGAATTTGTGCTATCATTATTTTAATAAGATCTTAACCATTTACCACTTCCGCAGACACGATGTAAAATCTAAGACATGATTTTAATCCCCGAAAATGAAAGTGGTGTTATTCACAACGAGAGCCTTTTGAGAGCTTCGTGACTAAGCGTTCTTGTAAGCTTCCGTGTCGCCATGGGTATCGAGTACGATTCCCGGTCTGAATACATTTAAATTGATTTAATTGTAGACTGTATTCAATCTTTAGAGGGTTTGAGAGTGGTAGTGTCATGCTTGGACTTCAACCAAAAATGTGCAACCACAACCACAACCGTACCGTAATAAGAACATGTCAGGTGTAAAAAAAATCTTTGTATTAAAAAGTGCTAGACTCTAAGTGACGCGTGCCATGCACGTAGCGTCAATAATTGTCGGCGGGAACAAATGGTAGCTTAATATTTTAAAGCGAATAATTTAATATACTAAAGATAAAAAACAAGGGATTGTCTGCAGAGGGAGTCGCTTGTCTAATTCACTAATTGGACATTCATTTCTTTAATTGCTTGCCAAACAAACGGTGATAGTGCTACTGTACAAGCTATTCGTGACAATGCAAATTCACCGAGCCTGGGTGTGTACATTCAGTTCTAAAACTCTCCTGTTTATTCAAGTCTACTACGTTTTTTTAAAATGAAGATATTTACTACTTTTGACGTGTAATCACACCTGTAAATATAAAAAAGTTTTTTTTATTTCATAAACATTGGCGGCATTGTGGTGGTCACGGTGGCTAAATGAAACGGCTAAGTTGGGCAAATATTTTTCTCCAACTGAAACCATTCTGCTGATAATATCGTAATTAGTTTATATTCCAATCTTATAAGTTTTCGGTTATGTATGGAGTATGTTAAACACTTTAATAATTTACTTGTCTTATTTGTAGCACTTTCTTGTCTTTTGTTGCAGAATGTATCGCCTGTATCGAATTTACTGTGAGGTGTTAGGTTCATAATAACGTTGGCTAAAGAAAACGCAGTGCAACTGGCAATGCAACCTGTCAAGTTTCCAGTCACAAGTTCAAGAGCATTGGCGGCAGAATCGTTGCGGCCATCGCGAGCGACACACGCGAGCGCGGGAATTTCATGTTCAGACTTCAGAATTCGAATTTAACGCGTGGTTCTTTTTAATTTTTTCGCAAGGGTTGACGGACAAGCAGCGATGCAGAACTTTATACGGTGAGTAAATAGACAATATTTTTATATCATTCACAGAAATGATTAATTTTATTGAATTGATTTAATTACTACGATTTTAAGCATTGAATCAAAACTTTAATAAAAACTGTTTATTTAGTGAAATGAGTGAAGTAAGAAACTTAAAAATTTAATATTTAAGTTTCTTAACTTCTTTATAATATAAATTTAACTTATTTAAATTTAAATATATAAAATATAGATAGGAATTCTAAATAAAGTTAATACATTTTGATTATTACTTTTTGATTTAAGATTTAAAAAAGACTTTTTTGAAAATTGAACACATTAATTGTAAATTATTTAATATTATATTTAATTACATATTTGATTATAATTGAAAAGGTTCTTACACTTTTTTTAAATTACGAATAACATAAAAATAAAATACAATATTTAATTGTTATATATATGTTTTTATATAGCAAAATTATATATTATTTTATTTAATGAGCCTTATTATCTATTACGGTATTCTCTATGCGACAAAACAATAGACAAGGATAGTACTTAATTCGCATATTTAATGTGGGAACCATAGCGGTGACCGTTAAATGTAATGTTCCATTCTAAATTTAAATATTCATTATCGTTTAACCGTATTTTTACTAACATAAAAATATCGATGCTTATTAAGCTTATAAAATTTTTTTTATTACGATATCAATTAAAGTAAATAATTTAAAGAATTTCATTATATAACCTTTGAACTTAAACAGCTTTTATATTTAAGAAAGACTTTTACTTACACATCCATTGCTTCAGTTGCGCAGAAGTCCTAGGATCTAATCTCATAAAATAATAATGGAATGCCTTGAAGGGCACAGAGTAGTGAAACAGATATTCTATAATATGATTGAGAAGAATGAGCTTTTTAGATTTATACCTACCATTTGTAATTTATGGTAAAAACTGCAGTAGCTTAATGTTGCAATTTTTGTAATTGTAGGTAAGTAAGTTAGCAAAGGTTAGGCAATATTGTAAAAAATGGGGCTGCCTTGGGTATCCTTCATTGAAAGGTGGCGTAAACAACTAGCGTATTTAATACTAGCTGTGCCCCGCGGTTTCATCCGCGTTAATTCGTCGTTACGAATATATATTATATTATATATTAAATCTTAATAAAAATAAATAAAATTTCTAAAATAAAAGTAGCATAAGTTACTCCTTATTACATCAGCTATCTGCCAGTGAAAGTCCCGCCTTCGGTCCAGCTGTTTCAGAGATTAGCCGGAAGAAACAGACAGACAAGAATTGTATTTTTTTTTGTATATGTAACGTGTATAAATCCATATGCATTTAGTAAAAAGCGGTTATTTTAATGTTACCAACAGACACTTCAATTTTATTTATATGTAGGTAGATGCGCCCAAACAAGCGCAAACACAATACAGGCGACTCTTTAATACAATTACAATTATACTATCAAAAACTTATACTTGCAAATGTATCTAGTTGATAACCTTTACAAGTTACTAAGTTTTATATTTGTATTTAAGTAAATATGTCATCGACTGTTCAAAATATTTGATTCTTTATATTAAAAATGTATACTGTAGTATAATAGAGATATTTTTTAAATACCGATTTGCTATAGTTTTGAAATACCCACACCGATATATTTTGTAGAAAGTCACCTTCACGTTTAGATTGTTATTTTTGACGCGCTATTTAAAATTTCATTTTAATCTAATTTGTTTGTAATTATGAGATGCATTATTTAGCAGATCCCTTGTTGATAATGCAATTAACAAAGTCCCGTAACCCTATCTGGGATGGGGAAGACATTTTTCTGTGAACGTTTCACTTAACATTTTCTTTACTGGTCATAAGGCTCTTTGTATTCACAATCTATCAATTTTTTAAAACACTTTGTTGCAATGGAGGCAAGGGGCGGCCTTATCGCTAATCAGCGATCTCTTCCAGGCAACCAAATTTTTGTTTGTTTGATTGAATTTCTTCAGGCAATCCTGTAGAAATTCAACCACACCTCCGTACTACTTATGACATCCCGTCCGGCAAGTGGCAGATTTACCAGAGACCGAATACAAATACAAATTAAATTCTAAATTGTTTTCGGGACCGGGGATCGAACCCGATACCTCAGGCTTCGCGGTAGGCTTATAAGACCGCTTAGCCATGAAGGGATTTTTTATGTTTCTGGTGCAACACACATTGAATGTTATATATAACCAGTTATGAGGCGTGGACAACAAAATATCGAGAGAGCCCTAGGCAACTCATCGGCGCGGCGGCGCTCTAGAAGAAAACTGAATGTACTGTATGAAAATGTAGTGTACATGCGCGCGCGCCCCTTCACAACCACGCACCCCTAGGCACGTGCCTCCTTTATCTTCGAGATTGATATAAAAGCGAAATAAGCTTGTATACAAGCTAATCATAATATTAATACGTGAAGCAAAAACTTTGTACCCCTTTTTACGAAAATTGCGTGAACGGGTGATTGTGCAACTTGCCACAGTTAAAGTTTATATGGAGAAGTGCATAAAGTAATATTTTTATATAAAATGCACATCATTACACATTACTGCTTGAATTACACACTATATGCACACACACTTACTCTTGAATTGTAGTCGACCACAATTCAAGAATGAATGGGCGAAATTATTTATAATTATTACATAAATTATAGTGTAACACTTTGAAATAACATAATTCGTTCCTAAAATAACGAAACACATAATGTATTAAATATATACGTAGATTTATCTGGCCACAGCTCGCAATTGCATAAAATGAGCTGGATAAGAGCCAAACGTAGGTACACATTTGAGGCAAATGCCTGCAGTTAATTTTACGATGGTGGCTGTAGTGCTGCCTTATTTCCAAACTAACTGTGCCCCGCGGTTTCACCCGCGTTAATTTCGCCGTAACGTGATGTTATGCCCATAAACAGTAAAATAGCGAACAGCAAAATAATAATAGATATGTCCGCGTGGAGTTATTTTTTTATTATTTATTTATATTCATTTCTAAAAGAAAATGTTAGTCCTTATTACATCAGCTATCTGCCAATGAAAGTGCCGTCAAATTCGGTCCAGCCGTTTCAGATTAGCCGGCACGAACAGACAGACAGACAATTTTTTTTTAATGTTATTTTTTACATATAAAATCAATTGCTGTTTGTCTCGTTAAAATTCGAGAACGGCTAGGCCGATTTAGCTGATTTTGGTTTCAAATGTTTATCGTAGTCCAGGGAAGGTTTAAAAGGTGAGTAAATATGGAAAAATTGCGAGTCAGATAGTAAAAACCACAATTTCATTTTCCCATATAAACTGTTCTACCTACTTGCCTGTCAGACATTTGACGTTCGAGTCCCATTCTAACTTTTATTGGCGGTACAAAGTTCGCCGGGTCAGCTAGTAAGAAATAATAAAATATTAAATTCTCTCACGGTACCCATACAAAGTAGAAAATTTTAATAGTTATTGCGAAGTTAACGATTAAATAAACTGAACATTCAACTTCAAATACCGCTGCGAGATAATTGGCATATAAATATAATGATCCGAATTCAGTTGCATGTCAAAGTTTAGGCCAAATTTATAGAGTGCACTTACATTTTGATGGAAAGTCAACTTTCTAACAAAATTTAAATCATAAAACTTTGCTGAAGCAAACAGATGTCCCATACCCCACAAGCTAAGTAGGTAAAGGCAAATAAGCCAAAAATACAGTTTAAAATAATTTTAAGAAAGAAAATTATATTAACCAGTAAATGTAAAGAAAGTAAAGATGGAAAGAGCATTTATGAATCATCTATTTTCTTTTCTTTCGTAATAAGCATAGCAAATATCGACGTATTTAGCATAGACTTTATTAGCATAAAGAGTTCACAAGAGTTCACTTGAGTGAACTCACTGCGAATTTCAATGTGAATTTACCTCACTCAGCGCTTCGATAAGTCGATAACGACTGCTGGGCGGAAAAATTAAAAAAAAAATTAAGCTTCACTTTTTGACAATATGTATCTAAATGATATAGTGTTAAAATTGTAACAAAAACGACCTCTAAAACTACTGTACAGATATTGATGAAATTTAAATGGGACCACACGGGAAGCACCAGCTTTCAAACAAAAAAATAATCGAAATCGGTTCAACCAGTCGAATGTTCTGAGGTAACAAACATTTAAAAAAATACAGCGCATCAATATGTATCTAAATAAAATCATATCATATTTTTCTTTATTTTTATTATTTTCTTAGTAATCAATAAAATTAAGATTATCAGAATAGAGGGCAGGTTAGTTAAGATTAAATAATCAGGACGTAACATTGCCCGACTCTAGCGAAAAAGGCAATTATTTCGATTTGTAGGAGACGTCGGTCGGGCTTCATTAATAAACCTTAAATATCTTTCTTCATATTTATTATTAAAAATCACACGAACACAATTACTAAAATTGACAACACTAAAGACAAGATGCAGTCATATTCGAAATTATTTCATTTTTTTAATGTGACATAGAGAGGCCAGTTACAAAAATTACTCATAAAAATCAAAATCAAATCATTGTCGGTACGGTTGATTTTTTATCATGTTCCGGGAATGAAGATTTGACCCATCTTGGATCAATGTGAACGACATTGAGCTGATTAAGATCAATTAGGTTTTCTTTGAATTTATCTCTTAACAATATGTTACGCATTCCGTCTAGCTTTTTACATGCCTATATTGTTAGGTTAGTTAAAAACAATTTAATTTTAACGAAACAAGATAAAAAAATATGTTTAAAGAATAGTTCTGTAATGATTTCTATAAAGTAGGTTCATTTTTTAAAATCCGAAATTAAAAAGTAAGTTTATTTGTATAGGAATCGCTCTGATAATTATAATAAAAATGCCATTAGCATTTCAATTGACAGGGCAATGATTTTTCGTCAGCTAAAATTTGTAGTAATTAGTATGATATCCGCCGCGATCTTGGATTCAAATCACGGGGAAACAAAAATATAGAAGGCTGAGAAAAATTATGAAGTGAAAAAGACTCAGGAAGGAGTCTGCCCCATACCCCACAAGAAATTACTGGATTTCAATTTTCACGCATTATAATATTTTGTTGTAATTTTTTATAATCTCATTAGGTATATATTTTAAGAAAGTTTATAATATGTATAAAGCTATGATTAATTCCATTACGGCCATTCATAATAATTCATTCTTAACGTTGAAACTCTATCTTAATCCAATAATACATTAACAGCTTACTGGTATACTTAGTATAATTTTTTTCTATATTTGACCTTGTAATAAACTTTTAAATCATCTACCTATATTTTAAGTAACGGTGTAAATTTGATTAATAAATACGAATTAAACTACAACAAGAAAATTATAAATAATATAGTGTTAAAATTTTACCAAAAAAACCGACTTCAAGTTGTAACTCTAAAACTACTGAACATATGTTGATGAAATTTAAACCACACGGGAAGCACTTACAAACAAAAAAAAATAATCAAAATCGGTTCACCCAGTTCTGAACAAACATTTAAAAAATATATAGCGTCGAATTGAGAACCTCCTCCTCCTTTTTTGAAGTCGGTTAAAAAGGTAGCTCGGGAGTAGGAATAAGCCATGCCTGCGTAACATTAGGGAGTGGACGGGGATCGTGACTGCGAAAGACGACCAATCTCCAGCATTGGAGAGGCACTTGAAGAAGTTTCAATGAACTATTCGATGAAATACGATTTACTTTTCTGTTACCGGGAAGCAACATAAGAGAGCTAGTTGTCTTAAAATAAAAAATAAAAAGCCTTTATTTGATCTTGCTACATTATTTATTAATTAACTATTTTTATACTATATCATTATTACTTATTAGCAAGGTCCCCAGTTTGGGTAAAGGCCTCCAATGATGTCCACTTCTCTCTATCCTGTGCTATTTGCCACCACTTTTGCCGCCACTCTTATCTATCTAAAATTGCTTTGAAAATTAAACGTAGTAAATTTATGAACACTCGAATCGCTTAATCGACAAACTAGTCTGGCTACCCGTAGCCTAAATATAATGGTTTTTGCCAAATCTGAAATATAAAGTATAAATTTGCCCACGCTGATATGGAATTTAATTCAAACGGTACTTTTTTTGTCACTGCTTGATGCAAAACAGCTGTTGCTATATCTGTGACATTTTTTAAGCCCCGAAGAACTTTGCACCATCAAAATAAATTGTGGGAATATAGTAAAAAAAACAATATAAATGGAAACTTTAATTTCAAAAGCTAAACCAAATTTCATGAAAAAAAAACCAGTAAGATACTAATTTTTTTAACTATTGAACGTGATGATAACCCTATGTGAATTTTATTCGTATCGAAACTCTTTTGATAAGTGATAACAAAGAGGTTTAACAAAAAGGTTTTACTACATTATCATCAATTATTTTTGTTAAATATTAAAATTGCTTATTTAACGTGTCTTAACAATTTTAAAACCTTTTAATTATTATATTTTTTTAATTTATGTGTGGTTTTAGTTTTGTTATTTTTATTATAATGTTTATATAATATATATTTTGAGCTATCGTGATCACGCTGTATAGTCTATAGATCGGCAGAAAGTAATGAAGCCGACGCGACAATATTCCAAGACATGCGAACTTTTTTTATTTATATTATATATACTAGATATTATGACTTCTGCATAGAATTAGGAAAATTGAATGTATGTTGCATTTATCACTATGACAAAATTAATTCAAATCGGTTTAGCAGTAAATGTGTAACAAATAAACTTATTAGCGTAACGATTACTTACATTTAATTATTACTACATACTTATATAATGCATACGATGCATGTAATATTTTAAGTATTAAAAATAAAAACCGGAATTCAATATTGGCAATTGCAATAAAGCAGAGAACTATATCTAATATGCAGGTAAATAGTAATTGTGAATCGACGATTTATATAGAATATAGATATATAAAAGTAACTTAAACTTAGTAAAAACTGTTTTGTATATATTTTGTGTTCACAGACAAATAATAAGTTTACTTTATCTAATAATTAGTGACGCGAACAGAAATCTCTGGACGCCTTCGCCACTGTAAGAGGTTTAAAAGTCAATGTACAATCTGTTACTATAGACACACAGAATATATAATAGAACTAATAAGGTATGGGCTATTCCAATGGTTCTAAAAATTACTTCTGCCGCCCCTCAGGTTTACTGCCAACAAGTCAGACACTTTATGACTGTTCTGCGAAAAGGTTATATGCTCGTGTTTCTCCCTCACAATCCTTTATAGCTTTATTAAATTTAATATAATAGACACACTAAGTTTCTGAGTAGTGCTTTTACGAGCTCAATTGCAAGTTTGAAAATATCAAATTGGTTATTAAATAGTCGTATTTTATTATCACACAGCGACTTTTAAAACTTTTCTGTTTAAATTTCTCTTCTTCAAGACTAAACGTAAACTTAATTAATTGTTTACAGCTAAAAGGACGAAAATTTTTATGTTAAAAATACGTATAAAAAAATATATTTGCATTTAATGCAATCGATTCTTGTTATAATTAGGTCACAGCTTAACCGCACTTGCTAATTTCCCAATGATTGAAACAAACAGTTCTGTGAAAGGTGATTAGATTTTAATTAATTAGTCACCACCCAACTGCCACCCAATGACATATTTTCCGTGTCTCAACATGGGTGTGTACTATTCTGCGAATTCCAAAGCTATCTGTGACAATAACGGTTTCGGGTTTATGTTGTATCAGTTATGTTATCACGTTTTTACTACTATAATCCTCTATATTCATAGCCTATAACTCCAACCATAAACTAAAGAGCATAATTAACCACATATGACTTGCTCTGATGACCGGATTTCATCACCGGTATCTTTCTATCTTTTTTAACTCAAACGTAGTTATATTCAAACGTTACAAAGGTAGGTCATGTTAGATTAAGCTATAAAATAATAATATTGATAATGAGTTTTTAGGTAAAGGCCTAAGATGCTAGAACTGAACGACGAGAAATTTTAAGAACTACGGTGTTAATGAATAAATTATCGACACTCAGGTATTTTAGAATTGGTTATACTATTACTTTATCTTTCCTTATGATGTGATAGTCAATTCTCGACCCTACGGATTGTTACATAAAGGTGACTATTGAACTTTTCTATGTCTCATTGATTATTAGATATTTCAGTATTGTTCTTGTCCAATTTCTTGTCGGCGGACACTTAAATGTTTTATGAGTATTATCGATTTACAGTTGACTGCGATAGTGATGTTCTCTGATAGAATTGCTCATTCCAGTTTAATTCATTTCCAACATTTAATCATGTACAGCTGCATTCCAAAATAGATGGGCTTTTTCAGACTATGAAATTTAAAAATTTAAAACCTTTCGTTGTGTTTTGTTTTCATAAGAATTTTCCTCTTATTTAATATTCTACTATTCGGGCCTTTCATTTTACAATATAAATTCTCAGTTTCAACAATAATTTCCAAGTACATTAGTTAGTAGCGTGCCGTTGCCAAATACGGCTCTCTAAGTAGATATTTCCTGGAGTCGGCCCCATACTTTGCAACGTTGCTTACGGTTCTACTTTGAGGCTGCGTCTGGGAATAGGTAATGTATGTTTCTCTTCAGCTTTAAATCCGGGTACAACGAAAAAATTTATACATAATAGTAGGTTTAAGGAGGTTTTATAAACTAATAATTGTAAATGCAATGCTAATTACGATTTTTTATATTTAATATATCTTTGGAAGTTTAAAGACTTGGTAAGACGATGGTTTCGCACTAAAAAAGTCACACACGTGAAGGACAGGTAAGATGGAAGTTTAGATAGATAGATTCTATACAATATCGATTATAAAGATGAAATTATAGAGAAGATATGATGATACTCGGACGACTCTCGACTCCTGTCCTTCTGTCATATCTCAATTAACGCTGTTAATTTTATTGTCATCTCGTATCGATGATGCGTGAAGAGTGGAGGTTTTTCTAACGTACTACAGACCGGTCTTAAAAAATGGGAAATACTTGTGCTACATTTCAACTGGTTTTCCATCCTATCTTCTTGAGAAAACTCGTTAAGCCTTTTAGGTGTTGGAAATAGTGGATGTACAAATTATTAATTTTCCGTTCTAAATCGTGGCACGTACGTTTTTATGGAGGCTGTAATATACTATATAAATGAAATAAAGTAAAAATATATATTGGTTTTTCGCATTTTAGCATTTTTCTCTGAGCTAAAAATGTTACATCGTCTAGCCATAGAATACTTACTGACTACATTAAGAAATGACAATTAATAACTTTAAAGATAATTATAATTATTATTTCATTTTAAAATTAATTTATTAACATTAATGAAGTTTTTTTAAAATTATTAGACATTAATTTTAATACTTAATGATAATTATGTTCGTTCATAACGACGTAACGACTAACGCATAACGGGGAATGACGGCGCTGCGCCAGTAGGTAATCAATGTTATGACAACGAAATTGGGCTTTGTGGTTCTTAAGATAAATCACAAAGATTCATCATTGTTAAAAAACAATAAATATTTAGGACTTCAAAGAATAACTAGAAAAAATATTTGCTTTATGTCTTTCTATAATAATTTGTCATCAGTCATAGTGTGTTTGTAGCAAAAATTACTTCCATTTCCGTGAGATATAAAAATTGCGTTTATTATACTAAATGGCTGCAAAAAACCTTTATGAAATTTCAATATATATGTTTTTTTTATAGTTTTCCGAAGAAAAATCAGACGCCAACCAGAAATAACCACATTTTTAATTGAATTATAAAAAGCGTTCTCTTTTAGTTCTTATTATTGTTTCTTATTTAAAATTAATATTATTTATCCTAGTTATACTTATCTGAAACATTGACATTTCATCAATGTTTTTTCAAGGAAAAAAGCAATGAAGCGGAAAGGCGCCAACATACTCCGACTTCCAAGCGAGAGTGCAATCTCAAATTTCATGTCAAGAACCTCTGTCAACGAACTAACATCAATCATTTTATGTCGCGCCAATGAAGCTCCATATTAATTAATTAATTCATCTTATCCAACAGCTCAATTCTAATTTTACTTAAGACCGTTGAAATGTTTGGTTATTTTTCGACAAGTGACAGCGCCCAATTACTCTGGAATTGACTATCGTCGAAGAATAAAAAGTCTATTTTGACATAGAAAATTTTGCTCGTTAACTTATGATTTAGTACTAAAAACTTTTTATGTTGAAGAAAACACTACTTTTTAAAATTTGGTTTAAATAACTCCGCGATAGGAGATACGTTATCTTCTTAATTTTACACAAAGGAACTAATCCTATTGGAATTAGTTCTACAAAGTAATGGAAGCTAGATAGTTAGTTCGTAACTACAGCTCGTAAATTTACTTTATTTATTCTATACAAGCTTGAACGGATGTCAGAAAAACAATATATCTGCATTGTACATTAACCTTAAGGTCAGGCTCAACGAAGCAGTAACTAAGAAAAAGTAAAGTAAAAACATATTACGTGCGTAAAACAGCATGATGTCTAGATTTACAATGACATCGTTTTTGCTACATAACATTCGAGAACTTATTAATTTTACCTACTAAATAAATTTATAGTCAATATAGTTTTCGCTAATGGATTTTTATTTGTTTTTATAGCATAGATAAATTTAATGTATGCACATTTGCCAAAGCTTGCTTCAAGTTTAAGGTCATTAACGAGACCGCGGAAACTAGAAAATTTATTAGAACATACTTCAGTAGCACTTAGTGGTCTTATAATTGCTTCTCTGTGAGCATCATGACATATGGGTGGAGTAGATCGACGTACAGAAATGATTGCGTGCCTATGTTATTGCTAAAGGGCCTGTCAGACGGGCGGAAATGCGCTGAGCCGTGTTGCATGTGTAATGATTCTGTGGAAATTCTTTGCTGGTAGGTACTCTGGCATGGACGGTAAAGCCCTTTTATCTTACAACTTTATATATATGTAGCATAGAAATGTGTTTACCCCATGCATTAGGGGAAGAAAAAAAAAATTACGTTTAAATAAATTTCGTCATTAAAAATGTTTATTTGCTCCTATGTCTCAAATTTAAATGACAGTATATTATTTATGAGAAAATAAATAACGTCTGGCGGTTCTGGCATCTTGGACCACAGTTTATATGTTTTAATTATCAAACTATTTGACTCGAAATATCAGCTTAAGTCATGTCTTTTTCTAAGTCCATATATATATGTCTTTATACATTATGTATATTATTATATACATATGGTATTATGGCCTCATAAAGACCACACATTCTAGCCAAACTTTTCATTATGATGCTAACAATTATGTCTACTTAAAAATCCATGTTTAACGTTTGTGATCCTTTAAATGGTTTTAGATTGTTACCAAATTATCACATTTTTTGTACTAGGTACTAAATTACATTTTTAATTTTTTTTAATGGAAATATCACACATTTAAAGAAAACTGTTTGTACAGATTAAGCGCGTATATTTATCACAAATTTTACAATTATTTTATTATTACTAAATTTTCCCGACGCAACGTTTAGGGTGCTTTATCACAATTTGTAAAATATTTAAAGGTTAAAATGCATTTCTAAATAGGTATTTAATAAATTTACATCATAAATATCTCTCATCAAAATCTGCGGGCCTCTTTCCAAATGTTTAATTTAGAACTTAAACAACATAAATATTATGAATAAAAGAATTTGACGGGTTTTAAAACTATATTTAACTAAGCTTGATTCATGTCCGGAATACGAGCTTCAATCGTGACACCAGAGTACATTGCCCGAAAGTATAGCTTGTTGTTTTCAATGGAACCGTATCGTAGCTGAAAGTGAAAAAGATTCATTTTCATCCGTTTGAAAACGAACAATAAAATTACATTTTATCACGCAAATGGAACCTTGACTCAACTTCAACTATCTTTTTATGAGATAACATTATTGTACACAAGTCCAAAATGTCTTGGCTATTCTTCTCATCTGTTTTTGATTGCTTTGCATTTAAATAACATTCATAAGACTTCATACATGATTGTATAAGACTAAAAAACCTTTATCAAATATGATTGTCGATTTGAAAATGTATTAATTAAATTATACGACGATTTTCCAATTACAAAGTGAATTAACCAAAATGCCAACTTTCGTCAGTGAAAGTAATTTATAATTCATGTACATATTCACTTCATTCGTTAGTACCTCGTTATTTTAAGCGTCTTCACGCTTATACATATAAATTTTTTACTAATATTTCCAAGATCTGACTAATCTTCGAAGATTAGTGCTTTTCTCGATGGGTAAGTATACTTTATAAGACTCAGAGGCCTTGAGAAAAAGCCTAATTCAAGTGTTAATGCCTTAGGTGTTTATTGTCAATTTTTACAACGCAATTTCTTTTTAGTTCTATTCGAGAGGACATAGAGTAAGATAGCGTAAATCTATTTAAAAAAAGCATGTGTGCAATTCGCACGTGGTAGAAGTGAAACCTTTAAAATATATTTATAAATTTTTTAAGAAACACTGTATAATACTTCCTATCTCATTTTCTCCTATGTTAAATCTTATGAATTTATGTGTCCGTCTCTTTTTACTGTCGCTTTTTCGTTTCATCGACTTTCAAATCACAACGACCACCAAATGAAACCGTGAAGGAACCGTGTATAGAAATACTAGTACATGAGGTATTCATGTTCCTACTTGCGTTTTGAGAACGTTGCATGTTACAATGAATTTAATGCAAATTTTGTTTACTTTCAACATAGTAATTTACATTTTTCCTACAAGTTAATTTTTAGCTTTCGAAATGCCAATATGTTGTTTACACGTGTCTTGTATTAGATTGTACTAGCGACCCGCCCCGGCTTTGCACGAGTATAAAACATACATAAAAACCTTACTCTTCAATCACTCTATCTATTAAAAAAAAACCGCATCAAAATCCGTTGCGTAGTTTTAAATATTTAAGCATACAAAGGGATATAGGGAAAGAAAAAGCGACTAAGCGACTTTATTTTAAACTCGTATGTGTGTGATACATCAATTTGTATGTCAAACTTAAGTAATAAGTGTACTTAATATAGCAAGTAAATATGAAACCAGTTTTATCGTTTTAAATTTAGAGAATTAGTGCACATTTTTATTCATATACATGATGATGCCATATCTTAATAATAAATGAAAATCTATAAATCTTTTTACAGCAAAGTTGTAAAAAAGGATGTGTTTGACTAATATTTCTTTATACGAAGTGAAATAAGCATAAAGCGATTGATCTAATAAGTATACCTTTTATTAATTCGCTGTTAAATAAAAATTCGGGGTTTAACCAATCTGACAAAGTAGTAATCACCACTTAACTTACTAGGTACATCTTTCAATTCCAAATTACAGTGTCGGCCCTCTGCTATCGAGCCAGACATCTCGGCTCGACTCGCCAATGCATTATAAAGCTATTCTATCCACCCATCTGTTTAATTTATTTATAGACAAACATAATAGTGGATTAAATTTCATTTAATTTTGTTAATAATTATATACCTACTACATAGTTGCTTATTTCAACAAAACGTTCATTCTATATTATCTGTTCTTTTTGTAACAGCGAAGCAAAAAGGTAAAGTAAATGAAATAGAAGACGATTTTATTAATTTTAGAGGTGTTTCCCTACTAACAAAATGAACTCCGCTGAACTCTACAACACAAATGACTAAGAAATTCCCAGAAATGAAAGTTTAATGTTTATTAATCACTGTTTTGTGGATGAATCATTGAGTTCAGGTTGACTTATAAACAAACCCTCTATAAATAGCGTCTTTCATTCAAATGGATGGATAAATCTATCAAAATTATTGATTGATTTTCTTTCATGTTTTCATTTATAGCGTCAGGTTGATGAATTAAGTTTCAACTGTAATTTGAAATTTCAATTAATCCCATGATTAGAATTGACACGTTTATTCGAATATCTTAATACTGGTTATGTTAACCAGTATAATGCTATATGTAAATAAATGTTATAGAAATGAATTATAGGTACGTACTTCGTAAGTAACTCGGCGATGATTGATTTTGACTATTATATACTATTTATAGATCATCTTTTTCCATAATTCTCGTCTACCATTCTAATTCATTAAAGAACTAACATAATACATAATAACTAAACCGAACTCAGTGTCCTAAAAATAGTAAATAAAGTAGAAATACGAAATAATACAAAATAAATATTTGGAAATCGATACATAAAAAGCATATACATAGTTGAACTGAGAATTTGTTTGAAGTCGATTAAAAGTTTTCGGTTAGTGTGCGTCACGTAACGCAAATATGTGCTTACTCCAAAATATCTAAACGTTAGGTATAATAATATTGCAATGTATTGTTATAAAGTTGTTGTACATGGTTTGAAATTATGAATATCTTACGTTTATTTTCCGATACCACAAAGTACCAAAGTAGGTAAATTGTTTAGGTACAGTTGTTTTCCTATGAAATGTGTCATTTTGACAGGGTCAATGACCATCTTCACCCAGATCTATGACACTGGTCACTACTGTGCAAACCGTGTGTTTCGTGTACCATGTTTTTATGGATGTCAACTCTTACCGTTATTATGTGTAAGAGGAAGGTATTTGGTAAAATATGGATCAACCTTTCATATCGGTACATGAGTTTTTTGAACTTAATTTTTGATGTTTCAGAAAGCGCAAATATGAAAAAATATTTAATAAACGTATGTTTATTTTTTCTATAATATTAAGCTCTAAGCTGTGAGCTGTACACACAGTAAACGAGACGACGTGTGACGATGCTGCTAATTAATTTAAAAATTATAGGATCGTTACTATATCAGTAAAGTTCTATGGAATAATCTAGAATGTGCATTAAAGCAGGCAATAGGAATGATTAGCCGCAGTCAGATATAAAATTTATTAAATCCAGTCTTCAATCACTACAATCCTGTTTAGAACTTGATTCAATATTTTCTTCTACTTCAATATGCTTTGTTGCATCATACATTAATTGCGGGCTTTCGCGGCGGTATCTTAATATAATTTATGCTTTGACTTATGTTTAAAATTGTATATTAGTGTTTTATATTATAGTAATTCTGCATATAGTTTGACAATAGAAGCTCACCCTTACCACATTTCATACACAGTTAACTTAGTAAATATAAAAATAATGATGTTCTTTCCAAAAACATCCGCCTTTGTGCTATGTTCTCGCGTCAGCGTGTTGTGGAAGTCCTAATTTTGATTCTACCGAAAAACAAAATGTTTTGTTCGGGTGAGATTAAGCCAAATAAACGAAGAGTCAAAAAATATTGAAAACCATTTTCACATTATGTAGAGATACTTCACTTAGTTATCAATTTAATATCTTAGATCCATAGGCCGTCATGGATACTCTAAAGTCTAAAGTATCGGCTGTTATTATTCAAAAAGGTGGTAAAATTTAATTAAGCTGCTTCATCACTTGAACTGACACTTACATGAAATAACATAAATGGATAATTGTCATCTCGGCTTCGTTCATGTTTATCGATAAATTGCGTGCACATGCGAATTTTCTTCGTGATATTTAGCACCAAAATGAAACTCAAGAAATATTACCGACTGCTAATGCGTGGATTAGGAAAATTTTTTTTAGTTAAAAGTAAGGTCGTTTATAAGTACAAGTAAGGCTGTAGGATATAACTAGATTCACCAATTCTATCCTAAAAACTATTTTCTTTTATATACGCTCACTGGGAAAATTCCAAAGTAAAAGTTAATTTTTTTAAAAAACACATGAATATTTGGAAAAAAATTGTTTGAGATGAACTCTTCAACTCAGCCTCAGTCCACAATATTATTTTTATTTTATGCAATTTGTTCCAACTTATAGGAAATAATTATAAAATAATTGTAAATTTATACATAACTAATAGTTTTTTCCCAAAAATCATTTCGATTCGTGCAAAGCCGGAGCTTTGTAGTAATATAAATTTCAATGTGACTTTGCTGATGCTGAAATAATATTTTCGTGAAGCACTATACACATAGACAAAGGCAACTAATTATTAAAGTCTTTTGTTTCAGTATATTCATTGAAGCTTTACGAAACCAACCTCATTGTGTGTTCATACAAACTTAAAACATATATTTTGTAGATCGCCATTTTTAAATAAAACCAAGCATTTAATGTTTTTTCTTCTTTTAAAATCGTTGAAAGCTAAGTTTATACAAGAATTTTTATAAGCATGTGAATTCTCATAATTGGTACCTATAATGTCAGAGCTATGCATATTACCGGCTAGTTGACAACATTCAAGATATGAATACACAAAGCAATTAGCAAAGTTGCAGACTTCTTACAATCTTATAAAATATACATACCTACCTACGTATTTGAAAAGTACGTAGGTAAAGTATTTTTCAGACACATGCACGAAAAAAGGCAATTATAAAAATGCTTAAATTACTTCATTTGCGGATAATTTTTCACGTGTCAATCAATATGTAATATAGTTGGACATTTTTTATACTTTACTGTAAAGCAATGAAATTTCGTATAGTTTTGTGTGCGCTCCTTGAATACATTTTATCACAATAAAGGATTTCTCTAGTTTCAGAATACTCTACAGTCTACAATAATATACTTAATCAAAAAAAATTGACGATATCCTTTATCTAGATTCTACTTTCAAGATCTATTTAAAATGAAGTTGGGAATTCAGAAAGAATTCATTGCATGACATTATACGTGACTTCGGACTTTTCTTTTTTAAATTCTTGTCCCGTGACTACACGGAATTCACGTAAAATAGCCAGCATTAAAAATTCCAGACATAGCCTGCGTGTGTTGCCATTTTTACTCGACTCTGTTAAGAAGTGCTATTTTTAGAAGCAAGTGCAAATTTGTTACGGACAATAAAATTCACTTCAGACTTAAACAAAGAACTTTTATACCTTAGTTATAGACTGCATTTTTTATTTCCTATTTTTTTGTTTTGTTAGGTACCTACTAGGTGAGCTGTCTCTTTTATGACATATTATTTTATTTCTACTCTCAGTGTAGCTTTAAAAGAAAAATATACACTTTACCAACTCCAGGCCTCTTACCAAATTCTTTTAACCAATTCTTCTGAGATGAAGATTTCCCAATTCTACTGAGCACTGTGATATCAAGTAATAATTATAATCTAGGATCTTGAAGGAAACTGTCATCGGGGTAAAGGGATCAGTTTATCTCTGAATATTTAACTTCTTCCATATCTGAGGATTTGCCTCTTAACGACATTCTTTGTTACAGGCCCATTTAACACGTTGGACGGCAAATAATGATTTATTCAGACATTTTAATGAATCCTTTTTGCAACAGATATCGATTACTCATGATGCTGTACAGATGATAAAAACTACTAGATATTGGATTTTTATTTGTTAATGCTTATTCTAGCTATAAGCTATTGAATATTAAGTAGTTATAATATCGATGCAATATACCTACAGGCTACAAGTTCACAAATGTTAATACTATATTTACATTCCTATGTTTTAAGTTTTAACCTTGTGTATCCGCTTTCTGGTATATTTAACGCCAAATTATAGAAGTCCAGGGTGTAGAGAAGCGTAGAAAAATCACCAAATTCTTTAAAATGTTCAATGAAACAGACAAAAAAATGTTGTATGACCCAAGTTAAGTTTGAATGCGACCACGGTCTGCAAAGCATTGGTTAGGTGCTTTCGGGGGTAGATATAGAGGGTACCTTTTGGTGCATTTTGGGACTTATCATTATAACTAAGTTATCTACAAAAATAATTACTTTAATGTAAAAATATATTTTGTAAAGAAGCGAAATTAAATAAAAAGGCGTATAATTTTAATAGCTTTTCCATTGCGGTTGCTTGCACAAATTGAATGAATCCCTACACTTTGCTCTCGGTAAAATTAATTTTTCCTCGGGAATAAGGAATGTGGTTGTGCGTTTATACGGCATCCTGACCACGCCAATTTATTAAAATGTCGACAGAATAGATTTTACTCAGGATTTATGGAGCATCTAGTAATAACCGCCACATCGAACACGCAATTTTGTGTTATAATTTTCATAATAGTTTTGTTTTGTTCCTGTTCATGTTTTTCCACATGAGTTAAGTGGAAAATTATATTATACTAGTGGACCCCGCGAACTTCGTATCGCTTCAGAATTCCGAATAATAACGCGTCACCTAAAACGTCATTCCATAGAAAATGTATGTGGAAACGAATTTTCTTCATAAACACTTTTTCGTGTATTTTCTATAAAACAGAGATCATTCAAATCGTTCCCGCCGATCTTGAGTTATAAATAGTGTAAATAAACCGATTTTGTTTTAAATAAATTGATTTAAGTAGCTTCTTATTTTTACTATCATTTTTTTTCAAATATATTTTTTCACGTTATTCTACTTATTAATAAAATACTGAATACTTCTGTTATCTTTATTACAAATTAGATAATATGCGTCGCATCACCGCGTTGTTGCTTAACGATCAGAAATGCAGATAGATCTATTACATACTTATTATGTTTGAACACTTTTAAGCGAGTAGCTTAAAACATATTAGTATACATATATACAATAATTATACATACATATTATAGTATTTTAAGATGCTATCATATTTAATTGTTCTGTTATTCGGGTGAGTCTTAAAATAGTGATGATAAATAATTAAGCTTTTTGCCAATTCAGCGCTTGTTCGTGTAAGCATGCTCTACATAACAAGCAAATTCAGTAATTATTATTATTTTCTGTGACAATGGCATGTTGTATGTTGCGTGACTCGCCTAAAATGTTAACGAATGTGTTATTGAGAGAAAAGTGTTTTGCCTAGTATATTATGATTTAGATTGTGGTGAAGGATTTCCGAAAGACGATTTATTTTGTTTTTATTCTTTGAAATATTAAAATGCTTATAAATACTATCTAAATTCATTCAACATGAATAATAATTTTACTTATTTTTATTTACATTAATGTACTTAAATATATTACAAAAATACAAAAGGCTCATCAAAGTTGGGATGCGTACCCAAAATACTGGCTACATTACTGCATAATCATATAATTCATTAAATCGATTATTAATATCATTTGATTGATTACTATAATTTTCTGTAGCTCTGCCACAAGTTTGGAAAAGTATTTATGGATAACAATAATTATTTGTGTGAAGTTTTACAGCGAACCTAGTGTTAAAAAAACCTATGAAAAACTGGATAAGTCATTTAAATACGAACATTAATCTTTCGTATCAAAAATTCTTACGACCATACCTAACAATGATTTACCAATCATTTAATCTTTGGTCTGTTATCTCTTCTGGACAATAATAGCCCGAATTTGAACTCGTCTTAATAATGGACTAGCGACTGAGCGGTCTTGCGCCGTCACCGAACTCTGTAGAATAACTTTAAAGTTCTACGAGTATTAGAAGCCGATGGTGGGCAGATTTAGGCGCCAAAACATGTACCTACTTCTAAGTAAAATACACCTTCAAAACAAATTTATCTCTTCATTAGATATAATATATATTTTTTTAATTTTTGTTAGCAAACATTTCTGAGATGACAACCAAAATCGAGTTCTGTAACAAACAAAATAGCTGCTTAGCCATATTGGTTTTTCACAAAGCGCGGGAAGCGTGATCTGTCAAAACTCAAAACAGAACTTGTCAGTCAAACTGTGCGGTTACGAAAATGCATTTTGTGCATGGCGCATGCGACAGAGCGTTGGTGCATTGACCCCTCGGTGACCCACTCGAGGTCAAGCGGTCACCGATGTTAGGGCCCACCCACACGTATTTTAAGACTCTACTACACAATATTTATGTGAATGAATCAAAAGGATTTTATATAAGTTATTTGGAAACTGATTCCAATATTAATAAGTGAAATTAAAGATAATTTTATAATAAATATATAAAATACCTCATAAATTGTAACTAAGATCTATCTTGGTCACGTAGCTTTACGACAAAAAATCGCATCAAAATTGTTGTTTACTTTAAAAGCTACTATGTCACAGACAGTCAAACCTTTTTTTCTCATCAGGAGTTAAAATTTAATTTATTTATATTTTTACGGTAGAAGTTTTTTTACCATCAGTAGATAGAGTGTTAATTTTACAGTGTTTAAAATAACATTCGTGTTTTTAGGTTTACGTCCCAGTCATTACAGCTATTAATGCAAGCATTCACCATTTCAAGAATTACGGTATATTGATTAAATAGAATCTAAGCTTTTACTGACAGTTATACAAACTTATTAGTTGGTAGTTACAGACTTTGTATATAATATGTATATACAATAGAATATCGCCTACATCACTAAAGGATAAACTAAACTAAACTTATAAACTACTGGTAGTTTTTGAACTTATTAATTTCAAACAAAAATACTTTTTCCTATATATTTTTTGCAATATATTAATCGGGTATTGTAGGTACAGGAAGAATATCTAGTATTTAATGATGAAACAGAAGCAATAAAGTTAGATATTTTTTTTTACATACTTTGTTGCACTGGAGTGCAACGGGCGGCCTTATCGCTAAACAGCGATCTCTTCCAGGCAACCCACACATATTTTTTAAATTTAAATATTTTTCAATCAGTCGATTTGGAATACTGATCGATTTGTTTCTGGTGTTTCTTTTGTATTTACAGCAGGTCTGAGTTGTTCTATCTCAGTGTTTATCAACCTGTGGGTAAGCTTCTGTGGGGGGGTCACCAGTGGTCGAGAGAACTTTAATTAAAAAATAAGAAAGAAATAAGAAAGATTAAAAATATTGATTTATTAAGTAAGAGAATTTTGACAAAAGGATATATTCATAAACATTTGTATGTTAATACAAACAAATTAACAAAAATTTGATGTATGTAGTTGTAAAATAATGTGTTTTATATACTCATATAATGAATATATTTTGTAACACTGTAACGAAGTAGCAAAGCGAAGGGTTGGGGGGTCGCGAAATATTTTTTCATACCAGGATAATGAACAAGGTTGAAAAACACTGTTCTATCTTGATGCGCCGGTGCGTAGCCAGTATAGAGCCGCTATAAGCTGCAAAAACAGCTGCTAAACGCATTCAAATTCCGATAAAGAAATTGTATAATGACAAATACGAGATACGAGTGTATTTATTGCAACTGGCAACACATCGGTGCATTGTAAATCGAACTGACTTACGAGTCTGATAACTGTAACTTATCATTTTGAAGTGCATTCTTCCTTCGAGTAATTTTCTATTAATCCTTACTTACATCTGCCGCATCTGTAGTTATATTATAGAAATAAATTACGTTCTTTTTTCTTTTCTAACAAATTTACATAAGCCTAAGTTATACTCACTTATAAGTATTTAGTCAAAATAACTTTCTAAACACTACATTAAAGATTTATTTCATTACATAAGTCTGAAATTTATTAAGTCATCAAAAAGTGTAAAAGGGAGATTTAGGTAATAATTTATAAACTATTTGTGCTGATCAATTGTTGTAGTAGACACTCGTTAATAGTTGTTATAGATCGTGACAAATTCAAATCAGTTTTAGGCCAATGTATGTCAACCATGGCGACTACAAAAGGCGATTGTGCCAATTCTTAGAAGGGCCTGGTTTGTATGCATATATGCTAACACTTATTTATGCAGTGTCCCTGTATAATGATTTATCGATACGTCTAAGAAACAGACTTTTTAGCTGACTTTAAAAAAGGAGGAGGTTCTCATTGTTTTAAGTTTGTACGTCAGAACTTTCGACTGGGTGAACCGATTTTGATGATTCTTTTTTTCTTTGAAAGCTGGTGCTTCCCATGTGATCCCAATCAAAATCTGTTCAGTAGTTTTAGAGTTGCAATTTGAAGTTGGTTTTTTTTTTTGTTAAAATTATTCTTTCTTTTTTGATAAGTTTAATAATATAAAAAGTTCAAGAGTTTCAAAACAAGACGAATCAATTACTATAGAGTGGTGTGTGTGTGTGAATGTTCTAATCTTTTAAGTTACTGTTTACACAAGAGATATTCTTATTTGAGAGTTTTTTTAATCGTCTTCAATGTCACTTTCAGGATACATCCCAATATAAGTTACAGATAGGTTGAATCCTTAAAAACAGGCCAACTAAATAGCACTATTTATTTCGACGCAGCCGTCTCGTATCACTAGCGAACCCTAGTCATATTAATTAGCGTTAGGAGACTCGTCGTTTAGGTTTTGAGTCGTAAACATATACATTAAGAGACCATTCAAAATAACTATTACATTTTCTGTCACCCATGTATTCCGCGGAGGCACACAGTAAACGTTTTACGATATTGCTGGTGTGTGCTAATTGCTTGAGGGACATTGAAAGACAAAGCGGCCCTTAAGCAAAACAAACAGCACAAATGTCAATGGACCCCTCACATCTCTGGAAACCTGTTACGGAATAGTGCAAATGTTTACTCTTTAGAAATTTCGATGTCAAACGCAGACAATGCAGTGGAAATGTGGCGTCTTGAACTTAACTAGTTTTTGTATTGCAATTTTAACCAGTTGGAATTAAATATTAACTGCCCCTGTCGCCTGCATCCTTTAAGTTTTTATTGAGTCTGTTTATGGGTGGGACGTATATGGTCTTTTAGTTTTTTATTGCAGAAATACTCTTACTTAACAAGTAGTATTTGTTTTTTGGAATTAGATTTACTTCTTTTATTTTGTAAATTTTTGTATTCTCAGTTTTGGTAACCTTTTCAATAAATAAATAAAGTATAGATATGATACGCCCACACATATAAATTATATTTATTGAAATGAAACGTTTTTGAATTTTATTTATGAATGATGATTGACGGCAAAACAATAAAATATCAAAAATGCCAACCTATAATAAGAATGCAAGGTCATTAAAAATCACTATAACATGTCTTTGTCTTTTTCCAGGTCAGCAATCCTGCTACTTGCAGTAGCAGCCACTTGTGCTGCGCCAGCATCAAACAACAATCTCACAGAAGACAAGAAGGAACCTTCCACTCACGATCTATTAAGCTCACTTGGTTTAAAGAAGCTGCAGGTACCTGCTGCCCACCACAGAAAGCGATTAGCGGAACAGGGCAGAAGACACGGCACTGGCGACTCCAGAATGTATGTGATCAAGCTACCTCCTAATATGAACTACTACAGCAATATAGATCCAGCTCCAGCCGCAGCCAGGACTTTACCACTTCAAATGCACAGCAATGGAAAGCCAGCGCGCGTGTATCATTGGAACCTCCCAGTACTTCATAAATTGGCGAAAAACAGGCCTCAAGCGAGATTTAACGATGATATGGTGGACGTAGAAAGCACACCTACATGGCCCAAGGGTCACCCCAATTCAATAGAGGCGATGGCCTACTATGTTCCGGCAAAGAAACCATCTTTCAGAAAGTACTACTCTGGAAATGGAAAACCCAAGTCATTCTACGTCCTTGAGAAGAATAAGAACGCTGTGGAATATCATCACTTACTGCCATAATTTCATGTGTTGTAGAAACTTCCCAGGCAGTATCATACATTTAATCACCAATAAACAAATGTTTTTTTCACCATAAGTATATTTGATCTGTATGGGTCATTATATAGACCAGACATGCTTGTGAGCTGTAACTTTGTACGATCTATATCTTTGTAATCATATCTAATAAATTCCAGTTATTTAATGTAAACCAGTGATTCAAAGTTGTTAACATTAATCAAAGCTAATATTTAGCACATGTAATGAGCTATCAAGTAATATAATAACAGTTAAATGAGTTACACCGGCTTAACTTAGGCAACAAAAAAGTTTTAGTAATTTAGAACTTCAATATTGTTAATATACTCAACATAATGGTATTAAAATATAGATCATACCTAATCAATCACTGAATTAATTTTTGAAATCTATCAATAAATTACATAGAAATAGATTTTTGAAGTGTACGTACTTCTGATTTTCCTGTGACGTCATTTAACTTATCCGCGGGTAACTAATTATTAAAACTTCAAGGTCTCATAACTTTTTTATTTCTTGAGATATTGTGTTGATTCTTTCATATATTTGTTATATTTTTATAATTTATCCATTAAAAAAAGGTAAACTTCTCCATTATAAACCAATGTGCAGATGAGGTTGCGAATAATAATGAAGTTATACATAACATCAAGCCGTAATTATCTTATATATAAAATTCTTGTGTCACAATGTTAGTTACCTTACTCCTCCGAAACGGCTTTACTGATTTTTACCAAATTTTATATGCATATTCAGTAGGTCTGAGAATCGGCTACTATCTATTTTTCATACCCCTAAGTGGGTAGCCCACCCCAAAAAATAATATGGCAAAACAACGTTTGCCGGGTCAGCTAGTAATATATATAATTACTAGCGACCCGCCCCGGCTTTGCACGGGTATAAAACATATATAAAAACCTTCCTCTTCAACCACTCTATCTATTAAAAAAACCGCATCAAAATCCGTTGCGTAGTTTTAAAGATTTAAGCATACAAAGGGATATATGGCAAGAAAAAGGGACTTTGTTTTATATTATGTAGTGATTGATATATATAGCAGCGATAATTCATTCCTGTGTTCGTTTAATACATCATTTATACGATGCACAATTTTATGAGTAGGTAGATTAGTTATTATGGCACGTCTATTTATCATAATTTATTGAACGTGTATTATTAAGTGTTGGTCATTAATTAATTAATATTTTAATCTTCATAGTTGATTGAAAATTTAATTGCAATTAATTTAATCACAATTGATTTAATTACAATTAATATGTTAGTTGCATATTGCAATTAATTTATTTAAATTTATTCGTGTTAATAATTAATTCGTGTATAATTCGTGCACGATACAATTAAAATAATGCAATTAATATTTTTAATTGTTGTAAAAAATAAATAAAACTAACAATTAATAATCACGTTTCACTGCCTGCACACATATACCTAAATGATCTTTCTTGTTGCTACATGTTTCGCTGCAAAACTTTCCTTTAATTTTTTTTTAGCATCGTTTGATAGAGTAGTTAGCCCTCGCTCAAACTTAAGGCCACGTAGGAACGTAACTGCTCTTTCTGTCTTTCTCGCGTCACGTCGTCGCTTGTGGGGCGCTCCGCCCGTCACTCACCATTTGTAAACATCAGTCGCGAGCAGCGTAAAATGCAGAGGCCGTGTTTATGTTGCTCGCTATTCTAAGTAAAATAAGTTCGCTTCTCTGAACTAAAACGGAAACAAACCATATTATACGAATTGGACGTGTGAGATCTTTTTCAAGTGTAAAGGATAATCATGGACGACAGTAATATATCTATGAGTTTGAGTGTTTTGGACAAAAAGGGGATGCAAGATCCTTTATCACCCTCGCCATCTACCAGCACTGCCGATGACGCCAGCGCCGATGAGTCATCCCGGCAACTGCGGCTTCTTTTACTAGACGGCACATATTTTAAGCACTTGCCTGGCGAATCATCAGGCAACAAAATCACAGCTCTGTGCATGAAATGTCCTGAAGATATGATGACAAAAGTTAAAGGGTATACCAATTGTACATCTAATTTTCTGAGCCATTTGAAAAGAAAACATGGACAACAATGCATTGAGGAGTACAAAACATACGTAAAGAAAAAAAGGATAAATGATAAAGACAAACCCGAAAATATTGCCAATACTAAAGTAAGCAAAAATAAATCTGATAAAAATAAGCCCACCCAAGACCAGTTCGACGATAATATTTTGAAATATTTTATCCATTCTATGATTCCATTATGTGCAATAGAAGACCCATACTTTCTAAAGATTTTTACAGATTTAGAAATATCTGAAATGGACATCACACTTATGAATCGACGTACCCTGGGCCGAAGAATAGCAGATTACTACGAAAAACAAGTGACGACAATCAAATCCGAACTAAGAGAAGTGGAGTACGTATGCACAGCATTGGACATTTGGTCTAGTAAGAAAAGAAGTTTCATTGGCGTCACAGTGCATTGGATCAAAGATGACTTGCGCAGAGCTTCAGTGGCGTTAGCCTGTCAGAGATTCAAAGGCGTCCACTGTTACGATCGTTTATCGGAAATCATACAAGAAATAAATGCAGACTACAATCTAAATTCAAACAAAATTGTTGCATCGGTAACCAACAACGGCAGCAATTTTGTAAAAGCATTTCAAACATTTGGTGTGAAATTGTCCAATATCGACCTTTTAGATACAGGTAAACAATTCCAAGGTTCTCAGTCTCCTGAAGATAGCTCTGAATCAGATGATGAAGAGACTGCGCCAATGAATCCCGAAGGTTTGCCTTTGCTACCTGTGCATTTGAGATGCTGTGCACACACATTGAGCCTTTGTGCAACAACTGACGCGAATAAAGTTTTAAGCGCGCAAAATACTACATTGTCAGATATGCATGCTGCAATCATGAAGAAATGCAATGTTTTATGGAAGGCTGCAGCACGTCCAAAGAGTGCGAAGATCATTCAAGATGTATTGCAACACACACTAAGCCGGCCTTGCGAAACTAGATGGAACAGCTTATTTGACTCTTTGAAGCAAATAAAAAGTATTAAAGAAAATAGCTTACTTCTTCATAGGTCTTTGAACATTAAAAATGTAATCAAAGAGAATGAATTTGAATACATAAAAGAATATCTTATATGTGCTGCACCTGTGGCAGAAGCCCTCGACATCATGCAGAGCGAAACAAACAAATATTATGGTACACTGATGCCGTGTCTCCTGGCTTTACGCAAAAAACTGCAAAAAATTGAAAGAAAGAATAACTTTGCTTATTGCAAGCCTCTGATCGAGGCATACAGACAAGGGGTTGAAAACAGATTTAAAAATTTTTTCGATGTTACCACACCTGAAGCAGAAAATGCTGCAATAGCTGCTCTATCATATCCTCGGTTCAAAAACAAGTGGCTGACCTGCTTGGAGCCCACAGACCGTACAAAGATTCTCAAAATTTTCAAGACTTGCATTTCTAAGCAAATAGACGAAAACGAAATTGCAACAGTTGCTAACCAAGAAAAAATATTCTTCAATTTTGATGCTGACTCATCAGACTCCGACACATCTATGACGGAAACTAACTCTTCTGCTGCGCCTTTGACTAATGGTGAACTACTAATGTTGCATTTTTTTGCCGAAGAAAGCCAAGATCTTCAGCTCTTAAATCGATATCCTGAGATAAAAGCTGTTTTTATTAGATTTAATACACCATTGCCATCGTCAACATCAGTAGAGCGTCTCTTTTCCTTTGCAGCAATGACTAATTTGCCGAAAAGTCACAAATTGTCAGATAGTATGTTTGAAAAAAGAGTTGTGTTAAAATGCAATCTCAATTATTTTAATAAATAATACTTGTAATCTATGATGTAATTAAACTGTGTGTTGATTATTGTGATTGCCTAAATAGAAATAAAAAATATTTTCTAATTACGTATAACTAGACAATTTAAGTACTAGAAACATATCATATATTATTTCTGTTTACACCATTTAAATTTGATAAAAGTTTAATTGCAGGAACAATTGACGATTGATTAATTCAATTGACAATTGATTAATTGTTGATTTAAAAACTAACAATTAACAATTGACGAATTGTTAGTTGGTATTTCACAATTAACATTTGATAAATTGTTAATTGCTATTTCACAATTAACGACTAATCAATTGTTATTTTTTAATCGTACCTCGCAATTAAATTTTGCCCCACACTCGGTGTAAAGCGGTTTAGTTAAAGACAAATACTTACGGCATTTTAGTAATAACTGTATCAAGGATCAATTTAAAATCCAGTACTGTCGTTAACATAAGTACATACTACTTATAATAAAAATTAAACGCTGAAATTAACGTAATGTCTTATTATAATCGTCCAATATGAGTAGAGCTTTTATATTATTTAGTTTTATTTGTAAATAGTGGCTAAGCAACGGATAGGTGCTTCAACTTAAATAATGAAGACTGCGATACGAATTTAAATTATTAACATTTATTTAGCTTAAGAATTATATTAGAACTAATTTAGTTTTTTAGTTTCGTCTACATGAATATTCAATGAAATATTATATATCTACGTAATATAACATAATTTTTGTATTTAAACTTCTGTACAAGCAGTAATTAAGCTCAAACTGTGCATACAAATATGATATTTTATAATCAAATAGTAATATTTGGATTATGGCTACCGCTCATTGACTATATGGTTAAAACGTCTGAATCGTTCAAGGTATGTTGCGCTGGTTCCAATTCCGGAAAAAACAAAAATCTATTGAGTAGTTCGTATTTGTGAAAACAGATCGTTGAAACAGACGCACAGTCGGCACAGTTAGTGTCTGTCTAGGTGACAGACTAGGTCAGACTACATCTTATCTTTGGTTTAATGAAATTTTAACTGTCTATGGTAACATCCTCAAATAAGATATGCTTCAGTTGTCTTTTAATTTTTTTTTTTTTTTAATCTCATATTTATATTATAACCCGGCGCCAATTAAAAGTAGAGAAATTACTAAATTATAAACCCGATGAAATTGTGTTTTTGTGTCGTTACTAATATTTTTAATGAATACCTCAAACTAAAAATTTTTCAGTTTCAAACCTAGGTGTTAAGTGCTAGGTACATATACATAATAATGTAATCGAACAATTTAATACGCTTTAGTTTTATTTTAGCAATAAGTTAGACTAAAATGTAACTACTTCTTATTTTGTACGACATTTAATGTAATAAATAAATCATTTATAAGAAAATATTATCTATCATTTATTTAAAGTCGGAATGTGAATGCTGATATTTATAATGATAAGACGCAATAGTCAGATATGTGAAATTCTCACATAATTTATGAAAATTAAAGGAGTTATTCCAGAAAAAAATGTGCATTGATTTGTATAAATAATAAACCTCCACCAAAATACATAACAAAAAATTTAGAACTAATTCAGCTGATTTAAAACAATACATAGGCATCTCTTTAATTTTAGTATCACTAATATATTCATTATTTAAAAAAAAAACAATTTACTACTGCTACTTATTTATTACGAGAAGGAATAGGTAGGTAAATTTTGCCGAGAATAATTTACATTTTTCTGGTACATATGATTGAATTACAACGTAGTTGTAACAACTACTAAGAGATGTCGCTAATAACAGTAGCAAATTACTTTATTGACGTTCATGTTCAACGTGCGCGCTGTGAGTTGCGCGATTTACAAAAATCGTACCAAATATACTCCAACACGAATCTATAACTGTCGTGTTTAAAAAATGTCAGCGGCATCCAATAACATAGAGAATATGTCCGAAAATGTGGGCATTTCACGGACAACAATAGATTCAGTGAAAATTGTACAAAATAAGTCAATTAATGACAAGAGGAACACCTATGAGACAGAGATTAAAGTTAAAAGTGCAATTCCAAGGAAGCGGTAAGTTCTGTTTTTACTGTGAATATTACAAGGATTATGTCAATTCGCAAAAATTAGGAAGTAGACGTCGGTTAATGAGTGTGCTGTGACCGCTCCAGTTTTCTGGATATAATTAACAGAGCACTGTCGACTACATTCTAAAAATATTTCCGTCCACAAATACAATACAATACAACTTTAATAGTGTTAATAGGTTAAACTCTATCAAATGTTTTTCAAATTCCTGGAATATTTTTAATACCGACACTTGAGGTATTAGCAATTCGCCACGTAAATTCAACTCAGATAAGATTATGATTCACAGAAATGATTTTTAATATCCTCATAGTCATATTTACTAGATATATTTTACAAAATAGGCCAAAGATATTCTTCATTCACTTCATATAATTCTGGATTAATCTAGCGTCTAGACTTCGCATATGCAGGATAGCTGTTAATACAACGTCCTGTTTAAAATACATTGTACTCGCGAATCGAGATCATTTTATATTATATACAAATCCTTAGTAACAATCTAAAAACTATGTATATTTAAAATGTAAATAAAAATATTTATTTGATCTTAAACGCTAACTATATTGTTTAATAGATCGTTACTGTTAAACTGTAGAAGTAAAGATAAATACATGATTGATACCGTATAGAAATCGTATCTATCCAGAAACATTGGATAACACCGATGGAAATAGTAAGTATTCGTATTTTTATTAGGAGCACAAAATTCATGCTAAGTACTAGGTATATGGAAAATCCGCGGTTTCATCCGCTGTAAAAAGAATAATTTCCCGTTTTTGAAAACATTTTTCATTGATGCTTCTATTGATCGTAGTGTGATGTTATATAGCCTTCCTCGATAAATTTACTATCCAATACAAAAATATATTTTTAATTCGAATTAGTAATTAGTAGATACTTAATTACTGAGTTTAGCGAGTTCAAACAAACTAACTTTTTATCTTTATAATATGTACTGGTGGACCCCGCGAACTTCGTATCGCTTCAGAGTTCTGAATAATAACGTGTCACCTAAAACGTCATTCCATAGAAAATGTATAAGGAAACGAACGTGTAAAATATAATATAATATAAACCGACTTTCTTTTATATAGTATTACGATATAAACTATCCTATCTTTTAAGTTGGAACAAACTGCACACGGTGTGCAAATTTGATTAAAATCGGTGAAGTAGTTTAGGAGTCCATCGCGGACAAACAACGTGACACGTAATTTATATATATTAAAATTAAGTTAATATAGATTAAAAAAAAATTTAAATGCTTCAAACATAGCAATTAATTCTAGAGGTGGTGATTAGAACTTTTTTTTGTGTTGATACGGATTCCTTCGTATGCCAAAAAGCAGTTTAAAAATAAACGTGCAATATATTAACTATAATGGCATCTATCACTCATTGTTTATATTCTTTGTTTACCATACAGTAAACATTTGCTATAAAACCAACATGTGTAAACATCAATGAACAATCACGACTTCTTCTGCCTTATAATATAGCATATGATAAACATAGTAAATGTCTGCTATCGCATATCTACTACATATATTGATAATGCTCTGGAATTTATTTCACCTTCATTCAGAACACGAATATCTATAATGGCCGATTGTTATCGACTCATGTTAAATAAATACTCACCCCTGAAAACAAACACAATAGTAAATTATCCCATAAGTGAGAAAAACTGAAAAACTCGATTTTAAGCACAATAACCCGAATAGGCCACTCGATTTTTATTCATTTCAGCGATTGATTGAAAGTTTGACTATCTATTAAAGTAAAAAAAGTGCAGTCTTGGACTAAAAATGTTTCAGTAATGGTTGCTAGGATACAAGTCTAATGTTCATTCAAACATGACTTGTTTTGGTTTAGTATCTTAGCAACTAATACTGAAACATCTTTTGTACATGGTTTGTAATAAGGCCTTTTCAACTGTAAGAACTCTCTACAAACAGAAGAAACCGCGAAGGAATCGGTCCATTGGCTTGGGATCTGTGCTACAGACTGATATACTGACGCACATTTATTTTTCGGATAAAAACATGAATAAATTTGTTTATTTTTGGGATGTATAGAGAAGCACTTCTTTATACCATCGATGGTTATATGATTTTTCTTTGCCTAGAAGAGATAATAAATGTGGATTTAAAAATTGGGTTACGTTTACAGCTGATAATAGCAAGTGAATGATTGATAACATTTTTTTAAAGGTAGCGAACGGCTTGTTTTATGTATAAACATTTATTTCGAGTAAAGCCGCTGACAAAAGATAGTGAAGACTAATCTATATATATTACTCTTCACTAGCTTTTGTTAGCTTTACTTGAAATAAAATATAGTATTTACTCGAAATAAATGTTTATACTTTATAATCCCAACGAACTTTTTGAATAAATTATTCAAATCATTAGTAGATATTCTCTTGTTCATCTAAAATTGCTTTGTTGGTAATTCCATGAAAATTTCGTACTAAATATCTTTAACAGAATAGAAGTTAGCAGTAAGTATCGGTAATTAAGCTGTGAGCTTGTGTGCATGGGCAGCGATGATCTCTTACCATCAGGAGACCCACCTGCCTTGTTGTCTACTATGCTATAAACAAAATAGTGACAGTGACACTGACGTATTTCAGTCAAAAAATCTATTACCTGTATTGATATATGTAGTAGAACTGATAAGCAACTCTACTCTCTTTTACTTCAGTATTTCTATTAGTTACCAAAGATAAAATCCTCAGCTAAAGAACTCCTTACCGCATAGATAATATTTTAAATCTCACACCATAACAGTAAGTAAAGTGTTACGAATTTTGGCAGGCAGGAACTGTTGAAATGGTATGGTTGGGGATACAAAGACTCAATGTTTCGGCTCAAAGATGACAACGCCACGTTTACAGGAGACAGGTGAGGTACTTTTACCACTACATCTTGAAAGGTGTCTGTTAAAAAATAACTGCTAAAAGAATATACTCTATAAAAAGATTATTTTATTTTTGTATTTTCGTATTTTTGTATTTTCATCGACTCAAAAGCGAATGGTCTCATTTAAAAAATTCTTTCGAACTATATATATATTGCATTTGGTAATTTAGGAACTAGGATTATAACCGTCTGCGTCAAGTTATTATTAATTTAGTTTGCTGTTCAAATAACAATGTATACAGCAAAATTATGTATGTACATATTATATCAAAGGGGCATGCTACGCGACCATTGAAAATTGAATACTAATGTTGTTAAGGAAATAATTACTGAGTAGACGCTATTACGGTAAGGATTAAGAAATAATTCATTATATATTATCTTATCATCGACGGGACGCACGTCGGACCTTCAGGTCCTTTTGTACTTACCCCATGCCTTATTCACTCACTCCAGTCTCCAAGATCCCTGAAGAAGGACTGCATGAGCTTCAGGATGTCGTTGGATGCGAAGTGCCGATAGTCCTCTAGGTTCGGGCATGCCGATCCGAAGAGGTCCTGTCGCTTGCTAGCTTTTGAGTCACATTCACAGAGTACATGCCTTATCGACTCTTCTTTTTCCCCACATGCCCTACAGATTGGGCTTTCAGCAAGTCTCATCTTGTAGAGGTGGCTAATTAATTATATAATAACAATGATATACCTAACGTTAATTTTTAAATGAAAAAAAAACACACGTCGAATAATATACCTTCTTTTTGGTTTTTTTTTTTGAAGGTCGGTTAATAAACTAATATTAGTTCAGTTTTTATTACCTATCTCTATCTAAAATTTTTAATTGCGAATGCTTGCAATCTATTGGTGGATCAGAATGTATACTAAAAGAAATATATATTTCTGGAACTATTGTCATACTTATACCTGACTAAATTTATTTTGACATTAATCCGTTGATTTGTACAAAACGAACCATTACAAGTTTGTGAATTTTAAATGATACTTGTGACCTTAATTGAACCATAATTTATGTTTAAATTGTATTGAATATGTAATAAAGGTCAAGGTGATAATAAGTTTTGCTGTAACAAATAAATATTTACTGAATGTTAGACCTACTTGAAATAAACATTTCATCTTCAGCATCTCGTACTTATTAGCACTAGAATTTGCACAGTTAAAAGGTATAAGGTTACAGTGCAAATATATCTAGCCACTTGTAGTACTTAACTATACTTGATGGCTACTTAATATCGTTAGGTTTTTACTTGGGTATGTCTTCGATAATAATAAAGTAATCCTTACGCAAAAGCGTTCATATTTAAATAACGCTTTGGCGTACCTACTAGCTATTTTGTATTAAAATAAATGCTCCTTGTTTCGAAGTTTTTTTTCCCACATTCTTGCAATGAAGTGCAACAGAAATCGCTCTCAGCTAGCAATATCAATGGTGTGTTTGTGGTTTTTAGAGAATACGCCTAATAAACGCACTATGTTTTGGTTTGACCGCTTTTTTGCTACCCAGACAGCTTTCGCTACGAAGAAATGTATGGCAACGGTTTTGTCACTTCATGGTTAAATTCACGACAGCTTTCTCAGATTTGATCACTGGTCAAGCAATATCAGCATGTTTATGTTTTACTAAACTTCAAACAATGAGTGCAAAACTCGCAGCGAGTCAACTCCGACTCGTGAAGCGGTCTTCACCTCACTCGACTCGAGAAACCGTTTTAACGCTACGGGAACTACATTTAGAAGCCATCCTCCGTACTCGTCGGTTCTATCCCCAACCGAAAGAAAATTAAAAATAACGCGTAACGATGTCAACGTCTTACTAGTCACTATTGAGAGCCACCTATCTCAAATTTATATCTCATCATTAATGGGTAGCTTATCATTTGGGCATCTCTTCAGTTAAGATTGGTGTAGTATAAATAACCATTTAATTTTTTCAGGTACCTAATTGGTGGCAAGTCATTACCCCATTTTGTCCAATGGGTTAAAGAAAAATTCGATGTCGATATCACCAAGCCTCCAAAAGTTCCATCTGTCCCTGCGGAGTACCCACAAAGTAGGTTATCAGAGGATGTTCGGCAGGAATTAGAGCAGATCAGCCTGGTCAGCGTCGACGGTATGGACAGGCTCATCCGTGCGCATGGGCAGACTCTAAATGATATGACACAGCTAAGGAACAACAGCTTTCAGAGGATACCCGATGCTGTAATATGGCCAGAGAGCCATGAACAGGTCGGTGTCTATCTCCAACTTATATTTAAGTAATTAATTTCTCATTTATTATTACCGATAGAATATTGCGCATTTGGTATTAGACAAAACAAACATTTTATTTTTATTTTCTAAAAAGAAAAGATTTTTAGCAACTCATTATTTATACCCCAGCGCTGATTCAAGTGCTAAACTAGTTACAATTATTATTGATTTTCTTATTTCAAAATATTCCAGGTAGAACAAATAGTGCAGTGTGCATCAAAGCATAAGTTGGTGCTTATCCCATTTGGTGGTGGCACCTCTGTATCGGGATCTGTAACGTGTCCTGTACTGGAGTCCCGCCCCATAGTGGCCTTAGACACCAGCGACATGAACTCCATATTGTGGCTCGATAAGGAACAGCTACTGGCGAGAGTTCAGGTAAGGACAGGATAGTTTTGTTTTGTCAACCTAAACTTCCCAACTTATTCCTTTCCTGACTAACTAAGTTTCAGACTCAATGCAACAAGCTTACTATATGATTAAATTTTCCAATGATTTTATTTCTTCAATATAGCTAATGTGAATACGGAATACCTATGTTAAGATTTCATGAAACAGTTAAAATCCAGTCGGAAATTAGTCCCTATACGGTATACATTAATTTCAGGCCGGTATAGTGGGTCAGGATCTAGAGCGAGAGATGCGTGCACGAGGCTTTACAGTTGGTCATGAACCTGATTCGTACGAATTCTCGACATTGGGGGGTTGGGTAGCCACCAGAGCATCTGGTATGAAGAAGAACACGTATGGAAATATCGAGGATTTGATTGTTCAGACTAAGGTAACTTTGAAAATTTTGGTTCAATTGTTATTGTACCTGACCTTCAATTTTTTTTGACGCAAATACTTTTAACTAAATAACATTAAAAAGTTACTTGCTTTATTTTTATCTATTCGTAACAAAGTTGTCAAAATCTAAAGGTAAAGTCGAAACATACTTTACAAAGACGACGAAAAAGACGTAAAATCACGACAAAGAATAAGAACAGAATTCTGCTGTATTACAGGTGGTGACACCTCGCGGTGTAATAGAGAAGAGTTGTTGTGTGCCGCGGATCTCTTGCGGTCCCGAATGGGAACATATCGTGATGGGCTCAGAGGGATGTCTTGGAGTAGTCACTGAAGTAAGCATTGATCCAATAATTATTGGAACTTAGTTATATAAGCTAAATAGGCGAGTCGTGATGGCTACGTGTAATCGATTTTTTATGACAAATACCCTAAATGCGATTCTATGTCCAGAACCTTGTTTATCGAGTTAACATTGAGGTATGTTTTATTTCAATTTCATAAATGTGGCACCAGCAATATTAGTTTTTGGTAGAGTTTGTAAATACAGATAGACTTTAACGCCCTGACAACGTCTGCCATGTCTTTACTCAATTAACATAATACTATGAAACGTGTCATAACTATGTGACCTGTCGCCACACAATCAAGTTAGAGTATTAATAAATAATTACGCCATTTTCAGGTGACACTTAAGATCCGTCCACTGCCTCCACTGGTTCGTTATGGATCTCTTGTGTTCCCTGACTGGGAGAGTGGGTTTCAGTTCGAGAGAGAGGTTGCAAGGCAACGCTTGCAACCCTCAAGTATACGACTGATGGATAATGAACAGGTAAAATATTCAAAATTTACCAGGTTATTTAGTTTTGCCTCAAAACAAACCATTCTATCTATAAATTAGTCTATAGATCATTCAACTTAAATAGATCTTTAACTCATCAGTGAGTTTTTGTAGTTTAGATTCGGACACGCCCTAAAAATGGAAACGTCGTGGGGTGGGGTCTTATTGGATGGTCTGAAAAAGCTGTACATTACGAAGATTAAAGGTTTTGACCCGCTCAAGCTCTGTGTTGTTACATTACTGATGGAGGGCAAATTGGATGAAGTAACAGAAAGAGAATCACAATTGAATAGCATTGCGGCGCAGTTTGGAGGTATACCTGGAGGGGCAAAAAATGGCGAAATTGGATATACACTCACTTTTGTTATCGCCTATATTAGAGTGAGTTGCTGAATGTGTAATCTAACTTCAGACTAGCCAGCGTTTTTTACCGCTGTTAACTTATTTTATCTCAATATTTTTTTTTTTAATTTATAGAGATTAGGATGTAAATCCCGATTTTTAGCATTACCTATATTTTGACTCGTAGATTACCTAGTCTTTGATGACTTTAATATTTATTTCATAAAGCTTTTTGTTTATTACCTGTAACTCAATCAAGAGTTCCCAATTAAATTTTTTTACCATTGCCTTTCCTATGGATTAAGTGGTCTGAATCCATAAGAAGCAACATACTTTCGAATTGATTTAATATGTTGGCTGATGGTTGACTAAATAACTACATTAAAAATATATTTGTAAATCTTCAGGACTTGGCCCTAGAGTATGATGTAGTGGCGGAATCATTTGAGACGTCAGTCCCATGGGAGAGGACTCTAATTCTCTGTCGCAACACCAAACGGCGCGTTGTTGCGGAGTGCAAAGCTAGACATATCACGCATTACCTCATCTCTTGTCGACTTACGCAAACGTAAGTTTTTTTTACAAATTAATCACCAATTTTGTAATAATAAAAAAGTTAACGTATAAAAAGATTTCCTCAACGAATGGACCGATTTTAATGCAATTTTTTTTTTTTTTTTTTGTTTAGCTGAGGTGGTCCAGATCCATTTCGGTACATCATCTTAGCTTCAATTAAGATGTGGTCATACATTTTTGAGATATTCGTAATTTATAAGTCGGGGAATTTTAAAATTATCTTCAATTTCACTTTCAACAAAAATTGTTGCTTCTCATTGTAAACATATCAGTTCTCTATTAAACAAATAAATAGTTTCATAAAAATTTAAGTTGGTCACACACTGTTTTTAAGACAATTAATCTTGTGAGCTTTTCTTTTCGTGAATTGCAATAAAACTTTACTTTTATATAATCTTTAGATATGATGCGGGATGCTGCATATACTTCTACTTTGGCTTCAATTGCGCGGGCTGCGTAGACCCACTACGTACCTTTGAAGAAATCGAAGAGGCTGCGAGGGACGAAATTATCTCCTGCGGAGGTACTATATATTTCTATTCTCTATGATAATTAGATATTTTAAATGGAAATACGATTGTACTTCATAATCTGTGTATATGAATACAATGCAATTAAGTAACATAATCCTCTGTTTAATAAGTATTTACATAATCAAGTACTCGTTAGATTAAGGTGAAGTATCTACCTTGGGGTCAGTTTCATGAATTGTTAATTGTTAGAATCAGATTAGGTTAATCTTAACAAATTGACTTAATGCTTATTGCTAAAAACATTTCGTTTATTTCTCCGTAACAGGTTCAATATCACACCATCACGGCGTCGGAAAACTAAGAAAGAAATGGTATACTCAAACTGTTAGTGAAGCTGGCCGTCGCCTCCTCTACGCGGCAAAGACTGCTTTGGATCCCGACAATATCTTCGCACTTAACAATATGGCTCTTGACCAACACCCCACTAGCAAATTGTAACACAAAATACTCAAAACAAAGGCTTACCCTCTCCTGATTAACATTTGTTTTTTTATTAGTTCGACCAAAAACATTATTGAAATTAAAATAATGAATGTATTTTTAAAATGAGGTAATAAATCGGCTGAGGTTTTGTACTGATAATTTGTTTATAAAACTCTTTCAAAAACAGGTACACCTATGGTATTTTCTAACCGCCTCCATGCAGAAGTGGTTTACGCGTCTGCGCATTGCGCTGGAGGTCCTGGGTTAGAATCCCGGGGAAACCAATTAATGTTTCGGTTAGGTAGGCACAGAAGGCTGATGCACCTACTTGACTTTAAAGAAAATGATCAGTGAAACAGTGAAATGTGTCTGCCCCACTAAGTGTTACGGGAATTCAATATGATAGTTTTAGTAAAAGACCTCAAAGCACATTTTTTATATTTCATGTAATTTGTTCCACACTACTAAATTTTAATTTATTTATTCTTCTGACATTCCGAATGCAATCAGCATTCTATTTTGTTTCATTTTAGTAAGCGTGTGAATAAAAATTTGTAATTTAATAATTAAAGCTGTTTTCTTTCCATCATCTTTGCTAATGAGCAACACTTATTTCAAATGCTGCTATTTTATATTAAAACTAAATAATTATGTATAGATATTTCAGAATAATACAGATTTTCCTTTATAATTGAGGGAACTGTAATGGCGCGAAAGTTTGTAAACAAGTTATTGATATTAGTTAATATACTTGATATAGTTCCATCTATTCGTTGAAAAACGAATCATAAACTTTTTATTTGCCTAACCTATAGGCCGCGTAAAATCTTTACCTCCCGTCAATTTATTGTCCACGCCTCGAATAAATGCCTATTCAACTGAGGTTTTGAAATGAATTCCAAAAGGTGACAGTAGTTGTATCGATTTTCTAATTAGTTATTTCTGTTGTTTGAAAAATTCCAAATATAAAATAAAATAATGTAAATAGGTACGTACCTACCTGATTTCTAAAAATATAATATTTTTGAGAAGAATAAGAGTGGACAGATAAATCAATGAATAAAAGTCACCCATGTGACATGGGCTATGTCATATTGCTTAATCTGTGACAGTTTTACAGCACAGTGCAGACTGCAGTCTGCAGCCCTAGTATTTATTTATTATTAGTTTCAGAAGACGCCACAAGAGAGCGCCTTCGTGCATCAACATTTGGACTATGGCGAAAGCGATGTCATTTCGTTTCGAATAATATTTTGTTTTTAATTATTTGCGTTGTTATGTGCTTGTTTTTCTGTGAAAATACCAAGTGTTACCTTTTTTGTACTATAAGTGTACGTTGAAGTGTTAAAGTTATTTCTTCAAAGTTTAAAGTTTCGTGTAAAAAGTTGTAAAAGTCACTTGAGGATTCAGGTGTCAATGAGGTAAGAAAATGATGCTTATTATAATATTCATACTTCTAAAATTAACACCTTATATTCAGAAGCGTTTTAGGGCTTTAATGAATACAATAATTAGCTGTGACCAATGATCAAATCTTAATAGCAAAGTTTTTTGTTACTTTATTAACATTATGATGAAAGGTTATGTCGTTTGTACCTATACCCAAAAATTGGTGCTAGCAGGGCTCTGCGTTAACACTGTCTTTTTGACGAATATTATTAATTAGTGTTCTCTATTTAAAGAGTCAAATGAAATTTAAAATAATATAAAAAGTAGGATTCTTAGTAGACAATGTAAACATACATATCTATATTAACTATTGTAAAGTATAATTAGTCTGTAAAATAATGTAGGCATTTAGGGCGTGTTGAACGGACAAGACTTTGCAAGAATGACTAAATAAAAAAATAAAAAATAAATTTATTGATGATTATTTAGACAATACTGGCCATTACAAGCAACTATAAAACAGTTGCCAGGGCAACTGAGCCTGGATATCTGATACAATGATTTTTATTCATGTATATTTAATAGAAATTAAAAAGATTAGCAAGCTGTAAGTATATATATGTTATTAATGCCAGTTATATTTATTTTTTTACCACATTAATGCCAAGTAGTATACATGTATTATAATAATAAGTACATAATTAAATAGCAGTATGCTGTCTTATATAACACTTGTGTAAAAAAGTTTTTTAAGAAGAAAAGAGTACTTTAAAGGTACTTTTTATTAAAATAAAATGTCATTAAATATTTTTTACATAGATTTTAAAAATTACTTACAGGATATTAACGTTGTCTGCATAAAAAAATTAATTTGTGTCTATCTTCTATTCTAAGGTCTGATTTATACCAATATCTGTTCTAAGTATTTATTACTGTATAACATATAAATTACATTAAATATTGAATTATTTGTGACTTTTTAAGTGATTCTGTAGGTAAATAAATTTTCTTACAGAAGTTATACAGAACAAATAATTATTTTACTTAAAATACTACTTACATATTTAATTAATGTACCTATCTAAATAAATAACTGTTTATGTTTTATTTCCATGATTTTGCAATTTTTCTAGTCTAGACTTCAAAATCAAATATATTTAGAAAACAGTACAGCTATGATACTGATTAGGGTAATTAGTAGTTTGTAGAGACCAACTAACTAATTCATAAATTCTAATACTGCTTGGTGCCCACACCTTTTTTCTTAAATGCGGTCTTTATACTTCTCTATGTCTCTTCAGACATATTTACCAATAATTAACAAATTGGCTCTGCGGTTAAAGAAAAAACATTTTCACATGTTACAATATGTATGATCCATTCAAATTTCAGGCTATACTTGTAAGCATAAAACCTGGTAATAGAATATCAGATTGTTATAAGTTTCAGTTCAACAAAACAGTACAATAATAACGAAAATATAATTACAAGCGTGCCCTCTGAAAACAAAATAACAAATGAATATTTTTAACAAAGAGAGAGGATTTGCGATCAATCCCTCTTTATAGGTATCTTTTTGTAAAAAAGAGGTTTGCAACAATCAATTCCCTTTGTGCGCGACATCAATGGGAGCGGCCTGTGTACCTATCCTTTGATCTCGCCGCCCTCTGAAGATGCGACAGTGCGCTAATACTGCCCGCGCGGGAAGCAACGGCGTAACCGCCCTAGTCTTAATACTTATATTACAAAAGAGCAGAAACATGATTACATAACTACAATGTAGTATCTTTCATTTTAATTATATGTCGTTACTTTTACATATTATAAAGAGAAAATGATATTATTTCATATAATTATAGATATATAGTATTAATGAACAAACGCAAAATTTTAAAAATTATTTTGCTACGCGAATTAAGTAGGAAATAAGGAAATCTAGTGTATTAAATAAAGAGAGAAAGAAAATAATAAATTCGTCTACTTAGTAAAGATAAAAATAACTCGTTAAAAGGACATTTTTTTAAAGGACTTTTTTTCTCATAAGATATCTTCAATTGCCCCCTTTCTCTTTAGCCGAAAAATTCTATATAGAGCCAGATCGATCCTACTTTCTTATTGTATTATATATAATACTAGCGACCCGCCCCGGCTTTGCACGGATAAAAAACATATATAAAAACCTTCCTGTTCAATCACTCTATCTATTAAAAAAACAGCATCAAAATTCGTTGCGTAGTTTTAAAGATTTAAGCATACAAAGGGATATAATAGGGAAAGAAAAAGCGACTGTTTTATACTATGTAGTGATTATGTACTTCGATATTATGTAAACGAATTATTTTTTAAATGTAAGTAGTCAGTCACGTAACAAAAAAAAAGACAAATCAAATCACATGCAGTGAATATGATACTAGGCGGCTAGGACGTTTGTACTGTGCAATCGCAAAGGGGCGGCTGCCGACCAGAAGCAGGCCTTTGTCGCAAGTGCAGCTTACTGCTGGCACAAAGGAAAGTCATAAGAAGTGGAGATTAGGTGCTATGCAATCAAAGGGTACGTGCCACTAATATACATTCAGCTTTTGCCGTCTATTCACTGAACTGACATAATTTAGACCCTTTGTTTTATTTATACGAGTGAGTGATACTGACAGTACCTATCTGTAATTATAATTAGTTATTGATATTTATCTTTTTATTTTTTAACTAGCGACCCGCCCCGGCTTTGCACGGGTATAAAAACCTTCCTCTTTAATCACTCTATCTATTAAAAAAACCGCATCAAAATCCGTTGCGTAGTTTTAAAGATTTAAGCATACAAATACGGATATAGGGGAAGAAAAAGCGACATTGTTTTATACCTACTATGTAGTGATGTCCATTAATACAATTCAAAATTTAAATAATTTTAAATTTTTCTTTAGAAGACTGTTAAATATAATTTTTATAGTTTTTATGAAACCAGAAGTTCATTTAGGCAGGGTAAAATGTTATAAAAGTAATGTTACTAATGACAATATCCAATATTGATAGAACACGCTTCGATGGCAGCTCAATCCGTTAATATAAAAGTTGTGAAAAATGCGGGCTCTTCGTAATTCATCTGAAACTCTTTCTTTCAAGATAAATACGAAGTTTAGCCTATATCTTCGCTATCAGCTACAGAGAAGCCAAAACACACACAATTATTTACCTAAAGACTACTATACCTAAGACTTAAAAAGCTGCCAAAGCACGAGTTAAATCACTTTGAATCCTCACGTTATGGTTACAAGACATATTTTAGAAAATCCGCACCCGCGCCTGTGTATGGTGGAAGTTTCGGATACGGGCCTTTAGGCTTTAGACGGGTAATCAAAAAATATTTTGAAAGTATTTTCTTTTGCCAATATTTTATCCAATTTCTAGATTCCATTTCAAAGATTTGAAACATCGCTTTTACTGTATTTGGCTGCATCATCCACTTTTCAAGTTACGTATAGCAACTAAAATATTTGTCTGATCAACTTTAGTCCTTAATATTTTTGTTTTACGATATAAATATATCTGTTTTCAAACTCACTTTGACCATTTAACATAGATGGGTTGTCGTCCAATCTACCACTATCTGGTAATATCGTTTTATTTTGTGACGTCACCCGGAAATTTCAACGAATATTACCTATATATTACAACGAATTATTTCAACCAATATAATTATTACAATTTCTATCTGTACTGAATTAGCAATTTTTCAATTTCTATAATCTCAAATTTAGCGATTCTTAAAGTGCGCCTACCTACCTAAAATACTAATATGGTTTACATTAGATGGAAGTGAGTAGTTTGCTTGTTGTAATACCAAATTAAAACTTGTAGGTAGGTACAAAATATTTGTCGAAATTAAGTCAGCATTATTTGTTGTAATGGTTGTAATCAATCCTGTGAACACTTCTACGAGTTAGGTTGTAACTGCAGAAGCGCATAACAGATTGAGCTTAAATGAGCAAGCCATAAACAAAAGCATAATAATATAATTTAAATGGAAATAATGAAGTCAATTCATTGATTGCATTCAGTTGCGACGTCTATAGTGGAACGAATTGCTACAACAATTAGCAACCACCTGGGCCAATGCTAATCGACCGATAGAATTAAATGAACGGCCCGTACTAATTGGCCAGTAAGACAAAGGAGCAAACAGTCTCCTTTGACGATGTCTAGTGTCACTCGAGGCGTAGGTCTGAGCATTCCGCCCATATTACTCCTCAATTGAAATATCGAATTGTTAGATGAATGTAGGTACGTCATATTGATGACACGATTCTAAGTTCTAGTTCCGATGAAGAGGTGGATTCTAGACCTTAGTTAATAGTCATAAGGAAAATACTTCTCGTTTCAAGTATAAACTACATAGAAACAGTGATAATTAGTGGTAAAATACAGATTTTTTGTTATGTAACCTATAGTAGTAGGTAGTTCGAATGATTTGTTCAAATGAGTCGTTTCGTTTACAAACTCATATAAGGGACGTCTTGATGTAACTGCGTGATTGCGTCTATGTTTGATAGGAGTATAATAATTTATCACATATTTTCGTATACACTATCACACACTTTATAGACATTCCGGCAGCGGTTGGTTCGAGAACATAAGTGTGTCGTTATTCGTTCCTCGTTACGGGGAGGTGTCGGAGAGCGCGATAACGAGCCTCTTCGACAACTCTACATGCAGACCGCACGGCGCGGTGTCTTGTATCGAATATTCTATATAACAGGCATCTATATATTCTTCAGCTACACTATTAGACTTACTACACTACTGACGATAAAAAGCGCTCTAATTTTACGGACAGTCAATTTGAATCTTATAAATTTTAAAAAGTATGCAACTTGTTTTAAAATATGTTTCAGCCAAACAAGTAACCGATAGCAGTACCTATCTGGGCTTTAAAACATTTGGAGGTTATAAGCAAGCGTATAAATTAATTATAATATAATAATTTTTGAGATAGTGAAATTTTGAAAAATTAATTTTAAACAAAAAAATAAAACCGACCTCAAAACGCACTGAAAAGTAAAAAATTAATTTTGTATTATAAATGGACTTACTATAAATAAAAGACGTAAATAGTGTTGATAAATAAAATTCGTGTAAAATTCAACAAGGGCATAAAACTGTCATGTTGCTCTTTGAAACCATATAGTATTATTTATTTAAAGAAAAGGCTAGATAGTAAAATATAATTAGAGTCATTGCAGTTAGCCATACTTTACCTGCAAAACTTATCGAACAGTAGTCACAAAAACATGAAGCCCGGTGATCGGTAGCGCGGTTGCCCTAATGTAGATCCATTGATTAATTAATTGCCTTTATAGCTGTTAAGGTTCATTTACGATATCGCCGATTATTTGGAAATTAAATTTTTCATAATTACGAAAGAAATTGAAGACAATTTTAAAACCCTCCAACAGGTTTAGTACAAAATATTTACCATAGGTACATGAATACCTCATAAATGGTTGATTCTTCATAAATTGTACCTAAGAACCATCTTAATAAACGTTTCTATTTCGGAGGCAAGGAAGGCTGTACCTTAAGAACTACTTGTCTGTTTTGGAAATTGACAAAAAAAACTGTGTGATTAAAAACTATGTCTGCTCTGCTAAGGGTTATGAAAATCACGTCACGGCAACGGCACGTACAAATCAAAAAAGCAAACTCCTATATTGCAGATGCTTTGGTAGATCAAGACTCGTCCAAGTAGGTTCGCTTAAACTTATTATGTATTAAATACCTTGAAAGTGAGTCAAAGACTCGTACTTAAATCAATTCTCAATACTAAATATAATGAAGTGATAATGAAGTGGCGAAATTGAAATATATCTGTGTTCTGTGAACGCTGGCTTACAGGGGGTGTGGGAGTCGGCACGGTCAAAGAGTCCTTTGATGTTTGCCGCCGGCTTAATGCACCGCCCGCGGCCCCGCTCCACTCATCATTAGCAATTTCCCCATAATTTGTTATCTTTACCGCTATTTATTTGTACAATTTCACGCCAGAAACGTTCACACCTTGCCTTCGTTTTGACGTCCGGTTTTAAGTCTACTACAAGAGAACGAACGAACATATATTCTTTTGTTTAGTTCCTGATGCCCGTTATTTTGATTGCTTAATTAATAAATAAAATTAATGTGAGTACATTTAAAAAAACAATAAAGTTTTGGTCTGTCGTCATTCTGCTTTTGACACCTATGAGCTAATGTCCGAAAGGGCACGGCAGAATTTTTGAGACTATCACTGGTTATAAATTATAATTGAAAGATAGCTAGTAAGATAAGGATTTAAAATGGACGTCTCTTAAAATAAACAAATTGCACTTTAAACGCTGGTTGTTATATCACTAACCATTGTAATGTGTGGAAATTAATTACCCGGATAATTGTAAGTTAACGATGTGAAGTTGTGATGTAGATTTTGGGAATAAATTCAGCAGGTAGATAATAATAGCACGTATCACATTTAATTTGTCACGATACAAACGATGAATGAACAAAGCAAGATCAATGAGGGCTCGCGAAAGGCGTGAAGCGTCTCGTTGGGATCAAAGGCGCTCTGAGACTCGCCGCACCTACTTAGGGCTGTCACTGGGTACGTATAAAATATGAATTGTGTTAAAGAAATAGGTAATATAAAATACTTTCCGATTGTCAAATCCCCATAGTTATCGTGTAATTTTTTCATGTCATACCAGCCAGAACGTCAGCGAAGGTCACCACCTAGGTCTTATATCCAAAGAGGTTGCATATTCTAATTGATTTGTCAAACAATTATTGTTACGTCACTTGTACTTACTTACCTAGTAGCTAGCTAGTACGCTACACATGCTCTGCAATTGTGAATGAACAAAGCAGGATCAATGAGGGCTCGCGAAAGGCGTGAAGCGTCTCGTCGGGATCAAAGGCTCAAAGACTTGCCGCACCTATGCTTAGGGTTGCCAGCCATTATTAAAAATTTACTTGATAAGCTTAAGTTGACAAACAAAAAATATCGAATAGAGTCGTTATGGAGTCCAAATATTATTTAATAGTTAATTTAAAATTTTATTATTATTTTCCTTTATTTAATTAAGTTGTGTAGACGTCGTAATCTCCGTGGATTTATATACTGTCACTTGCATTAACGGTATAAGATAGAAAATTTCCTTACTTAACTTTATTTTATCTAAGAGTACTAATGAAGAAAGGTCAATATTGTTGGTTTTTTATTAGGTTGAAATATGATACCATATTTTCCAATTACTTACTATTTGCGATGGTAACAACTTGAATTGAGAAATAATTAAAATGCCCGAATTGCCAGCCCTATTGCTAGAGTAGACGCTGTCATTGAAATCGCACTTTGGCACGTATGCGAAGTATAATGGCTCTATCACACCCACTGCTGTTTAGACAATAAAAATATAAAGTTCACAGGGCCGTTGAGCAAATGAAGTATGGCGGGCACTTCACTCTGAAGGGGTTACTTTCGGCGCGTTTGACGAACACCTTGCTATAATTAATGTTACAGTAACGTGTAAGGGTGCCAGAAACGCCTAGAAAAATTAATTCTAAGATTTCAAACAAATCAAAATCTATTTAAAATTTCTGGTTTTTTTTTTTCTAGTATGAATGCCAGTTTTCACTTTCAACTTAATTGAAATACATAAATTACGATTAAGATATGTACATACTTATTTCGAAATAATAGCAGTTCCAAATCACCAAAATCATATGCATATAATAAAAAATACGATAGTATGATTGTAAACAGTGAGCTAGCATTCTAGCAACTTGACCTAGAGACTTTTAAATGCAAATTTTGTCTCGTCAAAGACAATCACGAGTTGAATCAGTGCCGAATGACATGCACCAAGAGCCGCTGATCATATATACTTATCATCGACTTCTTCACTTTTTTAATAATAAATTAATCAATGAAGAGATAAAGAGGAAATGTTGAATAGATTCAAATATATTATATACTTCATAGAAGTTTAATTAAAATTTAAACTGTAGCTTACTAGAACTCCTTTTTAACTTTTCTCACTATTAACGTGGACGGTTTAAATAAATATATCTAAAAGGACAGCACAGACTGCTTGTAATTATTTTCAAAGAGACCACTGATAAATCTCTTAATAATTGTTAAAAATCTGTAATCAAACTGAGGATCGGCACTGGGCTGCCATATCTTTCTTGACCTTGGAAACGAGAATTCCTAAAAGCCCCTTACTTATTACTTTTCAGTTGAAAGAATTTATCAAGTATCCATCACTCTCATCTTGGCCTATCTAGCGATAATGTTGAATTACTGCCACATTCTACAAGTTGAAAGCTTAGACCTGACCCACCTACTTTATTTGTCGGTCTTGGGAAACAGAAGGTTTATATGTTTATTTCGTTTGTCTTTGTACTTTGATATGAAAATTAAAAACAAAAGACTACGTTCAGTGACGTAAGCGGCTCTCGTTCTTTGTTGGCGCGTCAAAGGCTGGTTAGATGATAACGATTGTGGGTGTTTGTGGTGCACACTATTCTATACACTCAGCGATCTCCTGTTTGTCGGGTTCCTTTGTGACACTTGCCTTTTCCAACTAAACTTCGTTAATCCGTTCAATGTGATTCGATCAATATTAATTTATATTACGTTTTTGCATATATTTTTTTCCACCAACTTTCTTTATAATTATTGAGTTTACCCTACAATCCCCTTAGTATTTTATAATTTATATATCTGCGCAAAACATTCGTACTGAATTTTGAAATTTTTAGATAGACATCTTTTTTAATTCTTACGCCATCAACTAATATCGTGATTTTTTTTTAAATAATCGAGCATTTATAAAAAAAGCGTTCTGAGGTGTTTCTTAAGCAAAATGATAGGTTCCAAGCTACATTTTATGTCGTATCAGTTGTTTGTACAATAAATAATACATCTCGATTATCGACCCCCCTCTGCTAGATTTACAAGAGCTTACAGAGTAACCTATGATGTCGATCGCTGTCAAAGCTCACCACAATATTTATCGGCGGTGCACGCTACAAAGCGACTCCGGAAGCTCAGCCCGACTGTCTAAATAATAAGCGATCAGCGAATTGAATTAATAAAGGCTTGCACGTATCTAAATCTATACATCAATTGAACAAGTATCTCAAGTACAGTTTAAGTATCTCATATCTAAACAATTGGCCAATGTGTAAATGTTGATGTGTCTATACTACGTCTATACTATGTTATATTATATTAGCTACATTGTTGTTCGCTTGAGTTATGTAACAATTTTTAGGTATATGTTTGAGTGTTTAGTACTTCGTAATTTAATAGTCGTTCATTGATATTTGTTTTCTCTTTAATTTTTATGTTTTTTTTATGTTTAAATATTTCTGCTCCTAATTTGTCGTTGGATTTTGTCGTTTAATTTTGTATTGATAGTTTATGGATAAGATATGTCATAGTCCTTTCCTGTTGTACAGTACTATTGCATGTTGTGATCTCCTCTAATTGAAGAAACACAATGTTTAAACTGTAACAGTACAATAGCATAGCTTGTAAAGTGTATTCTTTGTTGGAGATCCTAATAAAAATAAATAAATAAACAAAACAAACTATTTGTAGTATGCGGTCGTAAAGTTCAAACAAACAGAAGATTATCTATAAATATAGACATAAGTGGGTTTAGAACATAATCGAATCTTACGAATCTGAAGAAAGATTGAGAATAATTTAGAAACAACGATTTTTTAATTAAACCAAGTAAAAGAAAACATAACTTAAGCAGACCCGTGCACAGTCTTAAAATAAATTTAAAAAACTAAGTCATATATATATATAATTTAATACTACTGTCAGTCTATTAACAAAGCACACACGTGATATTAAAAAATGAGATTCAGGAATCAAATGAGATTTATTGAATATATCTTTAAACTTGGACCGGTAAATGTCTACCTACCCATTGTTGACTGCCTCTATCACCAGATTTCTTTTCGTATTCTTTGACGCGATCTGGTTGTCGAGATATGGGATGAGGTAGATCGCAGACCGTGCTGTCATCGATTGGATCACCCTCTTGTATTTGTTTATTTTCTATTCATTGACGGGAATTCTAGTACACTGTGGCTTTAAAACGTACTAGCGAAATTAATATATTATATTTAGTATACTATCCTTCTGACCGCCTCTTTGGTCTAATGGTAAGCGCGTAAGCATTACAACCGAGAGGTCCTGGGTTCGATTCCCGGTGGAGAAAAAAAAAAACTCGGTCTGGTAGGGCATAGAAGACTGATCACCTACTTGCCCATAAAAGAAAAAATCGATCAGTGAAACAGATGTGAAATGCATCTGCCCCATACCCCACTAGGGGACACGGGACTTCACTTTTATACTATCCTTCTATGTAATAATCTAAGTTTCATTAAAAATCCGTTTTATTTAATTTATAATAAAAAACAAAATCACATTGCCTCTTAAAGTCTACCATTTATTACGTATGAAATTGTAATCATAATCATAAAAAACGATTGATCGTAAAAATTCCAACTAGTATTTCATATAGTACTAAATGTTATCTAAATCTAACGCCCTAGATGCTGTGAAAATTTTGCGATAACCATCTTAACGAGATGATCGGTTTCCAAGTAGTTCTTGACTATAATGGAGCCTCTCATTAATGCTTCACCCTCTTGATACTTCTCATTTCTTTATAAATTCATAAGTATGTTTTTTTATATCTATGGTGTTAATGATAAAATAATAAATTGGAGCTTTTATTTGGTAGTTATTCGCACCATATGAATCCAGTCTATCATTCGATTCTAAGACGTAACAGTCCGTTTTGTCTTTAACTTTTTAATCTATAAAGAGAAAGCAGTCCGTTGAAACGTCGGTTAACATTGGTTTTAATACATTAGCGATGGCCCACAAGTTGATCGTTGACAATACAATTAAGGTAATTCAGTTGAGAGGCGAGTTACGGCGATTAAAGCAATTATAAACAAACCGGGAAGTACTAGCGACTCTTCCGCTCCATCGTTACCTGAGTGCAGTTCAAATAGATTTACCTAGGATAGTTGAACTTTTCATTTAGTTTCAATGCTTATTCCGTAGTATGGAGTAAGCTTTTTATCGATGAAAAATACAATTAAGAAGTGTTTGCATCGTTCTATCGCTTCTTATTTTATTTTAAGGTAGGTATACACAATAGGCAACCGCCTCCTTGGTCTAGTGGTAAGCGTATAAGCGTTACAACCGAGAGGTCCTGGGTTCGATTCCCGGTGGAGATAAAAAAAAACTCGGTCTGGCAGGGCATACAAGGCTGATCACCTACTTGCCCCTAAAGAAAAAATCGATCAGTGAAACAGATGTGAAATGCATCTGCCCCATACCCCACTAGGGGACACGGGACTTCACTTAATACACAATAGAACAGGTTACAAATACACAGAATACAAAAAAGGCAACATTTAAAAACTAAACTGAAAAGGTGTACAAACAAAAAACAACAATCAACTTTTTTGAAATTAATATGTATGTACTAATTTTTTTTAAAACATTAAATCTTTAACAACTTTGAGCATAAAGCAGTTCAGATTTAATTTGATATTACATATAATTATAAAGCTAATGAAAATTATTTAATTTTCGTTAGCAGTGTTTTAAATTTTCAGCCGATAGTTTTATTTAATTTCATTTAATTGAGAATAATAGTTGTCAAAGCCTCGATTTCCATGAGTTCCATTTCTAAGATCTGAAACCGTTTGCCCTATATTTCTCGTGCGGTAATTCAAGACGAGTATCGAATAAAAGAAAATTAATAAAAGCGATGAGTCTTTTGTCTATGCTTCACAATCAGGTCTTTGTGTTGAGATTCCGTTAGATCTCCGATATCACCAATTTTCGCGAGTACAGGGCTGTTCACGTGTTTATGATTTTACCCTTTTTCTCGTCATGTTTCATATTTGTTTTATGTGAAAGTGCTTCCAGAACTAATTTTAAAATCGACACAATGTGAAGTCACATTATGTAACTATCGGAATAATATACGCACAAGTTCGGAGAAAAAAGCTAATGCTAAATTGTTTTCGTTTCGATTGAGTTCAACAGCTTATGTATTAATCACATAAATTGTTTATGTACGTGTTACGTTAGAATACTGGAGACTTGTATTATAGCTAGCAGCCCTGTTTTAGCTTTTATTGTGATTATATAGAAATGTTTATTATATTATGGAATATAATAAACATTTCTATATCAGTGTTGGGTGTAGTTGACCGATGTTGGGAACCCTGAAGCTGTTGTTATATTTGCCTCAAAGGAGAATTTATTATTTAAAGTGAAAGTTATTGAGTTTCGCTAAGGTTAAGTGAGCCTTTTGACTTGCTCCTATGAATATGAGGTAAGGAGTGAGGTGTCGGGTTTCTCTTATATGATCACTCCCGGTGTCTGCAAATTACCTGCATATTGTGTTACCTTTGAAGATATGCTTCGATTTCCTTTGTGATGATTCTATTAGCTGGTAGCTGCCAAATCTTACTAGTGTCACTTTCTTTTGTTTCGATACGTACGACCATACGAGTCACGTGAAGAATAACAAAGGTTACAAGCCTTTTTTTAGATAATAACACCATAATCCCCCAATTGCTTGTTTCATTTAATATTTTTATATCAGAGTACTTTTGTTTGAAAAGTATATTTAAAACTGAGATTTCAATATATATTCTCTTAAATGACATTTCACGAGAGCGAAATTGTGAAAGATTCAATTCTTCAAGCAATTTAACTTGAAAGCGTAATGTGAAGAATACGATTCCGGTATATATTATTCCGTGGATGCATTATGTAGATTGCGGAGGTATCGAGGCGAGCCCGCGCCAAACCGAGTTTATCGCATTCCCTATTCGAGTCGTGGTAACATCTGCCTAGCGCCGATTGAGGAATGGAAAAATGTGCCCACACTTCGCGAACATAATAGAAACTGAAGTTTCCCAGCGTCAATGCTAAGAAAATTCACTCATTACATTTTTATCATTTATGTCTGTTACAAAAAATTCCAAGAAAGCATCATGACTAATATCATTAACATTCACGTTACACAGCTAAAGCTCTAAATGCAGATTAAGTTGTAGCCTTGGAGTTCATTTAAAACAGTCTAGTTTTTGCTGTATAAAGTTTTTCAGTATAATCGCGATATCACCGCGACCCTCCCACAGGAATTTTCTAGCGTCGCGGAGTGCACATTTCCAAATTACTATTTCAATCTGACTTTTATTGAGCCGGGATCTGGACGAGCCTTGGACCAATATAATGTTCAAGACCTTTCTTTTGGGTTTGGTCGTTGGTTGCTATGTTCTTATTAAATATAAGAGTTATGTGTTTATAAGTATGTCAAAAACAGGTCTGCTTTAGCTATAGACCTCAGGGCATATGGTGATTAACGCATGAATTACAACTTGTGTAGATTCCATATCGATTCCAATTGCTAGGGCTAAAATTATACGAGTTTTATATCCTACTACTATTTTTATATTGCACTTTTTTTCCAACTAGATGAGAGCTTTTATTGCTTTCGAGCGAATGTAGACAACGAATACATTGCACACGTTTATTTAAGCTCTGTTTCCCCACGCGGTGAGGTTCTAAGCTTTATTTTAAAACGAAGACTGTTCTTATTACACGAAGCCTGTGATAACTCGACTAGAATCGCTATGGCCCCTTTGAGCACAAACACTTTGCTTAGCAACTAATGGCACTTACATTTGTTGCATAACAAACGCTTTGCAACGCTGTCGATAGCTTGCCACGTATACGTGGATTTAGTTACATTAGGATGTGAATATTTCTTTGGTACTTAATGTAGATAATAATAGTGTATAAAACTAGAAAACTAAACGTGTTGTTGTTTTACAGACTAATTTAACTTAAACGATAGTGCCACAATACTATTCCGTTCCACCTTGTTTGATAACTGCATCCAGCCGACAGCTTTATAGCTATCATCATAATATATCCTGCAATTTGAACCAATAAAAGCTCTCTTTGACAAATCGCTGCAAAGTTTTAATTTGACTCGTATGTTCGATAATAATAGTGCGTCAAAGGGATGCAAAGTAATAAAACGGCGTGGAGTGTTTATCTCGCATCGCCCATCACTGTATGCAAACAACGCGCCGGTAAACGAATGGTGCGGCCTGCCGAAATGTTCGAGTCGACAACGCGTCAAATAACATTAATGTTTTAAAATCACAGCCACAGCCATTGTTATAGAACAAACAATTAATATTCTCGATCTGCAGCAGAGCACGCATTAACGTCTCGGTGGTCAGAGGGAGAGGGCAGTGAGCGCGTTCGCTAATCTCAAAGAGGCAGCTTAAAGTGAAGCGTGCAAATTGGAGGTCAAGGGAACAATAAAAGTGCAGGTGGACGGCGCGGAGTCGCGCGTCAAAGGGGAGCTCGCGATACCATACAAAAGCCCTAATGAGACAAACCCGTCGCGTAATCGAGGCGACGGAAAAGATGAGACCCGAAAGGTACGAGGCAAATTTTAATAATTGTCAAAGCGGCGGCTCCGATCAAACGGCGGGTGTGCCGCCCCCGGCCCGACCCCGCACCTGCGACGTGTGCTCGCTGCTCGCCGCGGCTCTCATTAGCGCTGATCTAATGCAACTTCGAACCGCGACGTCTAATTAAACTTAAACAGAATTTCAATTTTACGACTGAAATTTTAATACGCAAAGCCGCGTCGCCGCAAAGGAGGCGCGTTCAAAGGCAACGGCGTACACGTTTTCGCAGATATTAAATGTGTTGACAATTTAATTTTTCATTTCCTCGAGCCGAGGGGGTGGCGGGCGCGGGACGTGGCTCCTTTGACGTCGCGATATTGTCTTTGTGCGGCGCGTGGGGTGAGGCGGCCCGCCGCCGACGGAGACTTTGTCGCAATACAATGTGTATCAATAAAACTTAGGATTGGCTTTTAGTGGTTGCACTTACGCTTTGTGAGGCGGCGCGCTCACCCTTTGACATTATACATGTGTGGGAGCGTGCGGTGGCGGCGTCTGCATGTGTGAGTGGGAGCTCATAATAAAGCAGCACGAGACGAGTCGGCGCGGATTCTAACTCTGACACTTTCTTAACTTTCTACGCAACTTGACACCTTAAATTAATAATCAACATTTCATCGACTATGAATCTGTACTGAGGTTTCGTCTTTATCTTTGTTAGTCAAGTTAGATGCACTAGAGACTAGGGTGAACAGTTTTTTGTATAACAATGCAATTTAAAAATTAACGTCTGTTTCATTCGTATACCTCACACAATACAAATCAAATTTAAACAGATTGTAGCTAGAAACGCTCATGTGTTAATGATCGCATATAACCGTTACGTTTTAAATTCCCCGAAGTGGTATCGCCAGATATTATTTTTTTTATTCCCATTGTAATAAGGGGCTAGCCTATTTCCAAAACACGGTTTCGAACCCGAGACGTCGTGGTTAGCAGGCGCTAGGCCATCTCCGGCCCGCAACCATCAAACAAAAATCAAGAGAATAATATCTCGTATTTTTAGTGATTTCATTCTCATTGACAATGGCCAGCTTGCATAGAACAATCACGCAGTGTTTCGCGAGCGCGGGCGGGATGAGCGAAAATCGAAAATAAAGTTATCGACTGTCTCAACCTTCTATTTCGCAGCTAACTTAAAAGTTTAATATAATTACAATTTGCAATTTCTTTTTTATTCCAATAGTTATTTTGTAATATTGCACAATAAATTAGTGTTTCAGAAAATACATACATATTAATATTTTTATTTCAGTAATTAACATAGCCAAAAATGCAACAACTTGGCCCGCCATATATTTCGTTAGTATTATATTGGCACGCGAAGGAAAAAGTTTCCCCATCCCTGCGCTAGGCCGACGAGGTAGTTCCATGTATACTACATGCAATTACAGAATACAGTTTTTTTTAACACGCCTTTATTGTTCCTAGATAAGACCTAGTGTTTTTTTACCCACTTATCAAGGATTGCAATAATTTAAGTTTGAATATTTATTTATTTTTGCCCACAGGGGCTACATTTTGCATGCATTTAAAAAATGGATAGCGTAGAATAGTCGCTAAGAGGAGTCAGCCTCCTTAAATGAAGAACATTAATGGCATAATAAGGAGAAATCAAGACAGCAATAAAGATTATTTCATACACCGCATGCGACCGATACTTTATTGGAAAACTTGTTTCATTCGCATATTACATTTACTATTTGTGTTTCTGTGTGAGTGCGTTTGATGAAGGTTTCAGCAATTTCATGATATTCACTCCCGACCCGATGTTGCCAGTTATTAGTTTGAAGATGGGAGTTATCTCTACAAAATGTGTTTGGTCGCTTCTAAACACATACTGTAATATATTTGTACTTGATATATAACGGTGTAGCTATGGCCGCATCTTCTGCATGACTTTTTAATAATATATTTGCAGGAAATCTTTTTAATAATAGAACTACCTTAGATAAGTCTTAATTTCTCAGGATCGATCCAGCCATTTTTGATCAGACCGAACATACATATGGAGGGAGAGTCATCAACACAAACTTTTTTTTCGTTGAGTGTGGCATAGCATATTATTTTAATTTAATTTTGATTTAAATTAATATTTTTCTTTTAATTATGACTTTAAAAAGGTTATCTATGTTTTTAATATATTTTTTTTGTTTGTTGTTATATTTTAAAGGTAGTCCCTTTATATAAAAGGAAATTAATTTTAATATAACTTAAAGCAATACACAGATGACATGATAATTTTAATTTCTGTTCATTGTTAATATTGGACTTGGAAAGCTCAGAAGCGTGAAAAAATGTGTTTTTAAATAAATAGCAAATATTAATTGTTGAGTCGGACTGTGACAAAGACATAAGGTGGGCCTACAAAAAAATATTGTACAATATTTTGTTGTACAAAAAAAATTGGAATCCAAACGATCCAATATACGGTCAATATTATACCATTGACCGTATAGGGTTAATTTTGAAGATTGCTTGAATGATTAAACGAAAGTTTGAGCCGTTTAGTGCACCGACTTTAAAACATATTAGCTTTGTATTATTTATCACTTTTTAGTCATTAGTGCACTCTTACCGGTTTATAGTTATTTTTAATTGATATTTAAAAAAGTATTTTCCGATTGCGATGACGCCAATATAATCTGCGCTCATTGCGAAAACGCTCCTACAAAGTGTCTTTGATGTATCAAAGAGTTGTGCAACTGTGTGATACGACTAAAAAATGTTTTAACTCCATCCTTTGACCGTGGCCACAACTGTCAAAGTCAACTCAAATAGATTAAAAACTCACAAATTTTGTGTAGTTATGTAAAATTAACTGAAATGATAAATATTACGATGTGTTAGCATCCACAAGGGAATGTTTGTCATTTTTAACCGACCTTTAAATAAAGAGCAGGTTATTAAATCGACGTTTATTTTTATTTTTTTGGATGTTCCACTCCTACGTCGCCGTCCGTGAACGAATGTGGATGAATGAGGTAATTTTTAGATGCAGTATTAAATTTGCAACAAGAATTAAAATATGTAATAATTTATATAAACGATGCTACTTTAAAACTTTACTTTGGAATTTCATAAGCTAAATATTGGGTAAATGGCCAAATGACTTCTTCGTAAGAATTAAATCAAAGAACTTCTAAAAATCAACAAAGGTTATACCTATTATCTTTGCTGGTACAATTTTATTTATAACTAGCTGACCCGGCGAACTTCGTACCGCCAATAAAAGATGGAATGGGTATCCTTATGGGAATGCCTATGAATTTTTTTTTGTAGATCTATAAAAGAGGAATATCCCACCATGCATTATTTTGTTATATCTCAAAGGGATTAAGGCAGCGATTTGGATGAAAGCTCCCAGGTGGCTTGACTTTTGCGACACTTCTAACAATTATCATGATATTTCAGTCAATTCACACTAAACTTTGACAAATTATATGCCAAAACCTTCCTCATGAAAGACTCCGTAATAATCCGTTCAGTAAATTTTAAGTTTATCACGAACAGACAGACAAATGCGGCGGACGACTTTGTTTTATATAAGCTGTAATCCGTTGTTATGATAGATTAAATCATAGTTTCACCATACTAAGTATGAAGTTGTCACTCCTCTAAAAGATACTATTAGAATATACGGAATCTCTTATATTGATTACATATTATGTAGTAAACCATCACCAAACTAAACTGAAGTTTTCTGTCACGAATACATCAAGTACTTTACCTACTACTGCAAGCAAGCACATGACCCGTCCTTATCATGAAAAAGTCGCGATTTGTAATAAAATTACTTGTTTTAAAGGACGTTACTATTGAGATTAAGGCACAGAGATTCAGTCAATCAAAGGGAATATTTGACCAATCCAGGACGGGGCACGTGTTAGGCTCCGCCTCTTCTTAAGACCACGTGCGTCGCGCGCATGCTTCTAAGTTCAACTTGACAGTTTGCTTTCAGTGTTGCCTAGAGGTGGATGTTGGCTGGATATAAATTTAAAAGGATTCTCCGAAACGCGAACTTCGCGATAAATATTCTGAACTTAAATTAGCTTTTAAATTAATAATTAATCAAATCGAGTGTATTCGTGTTAGTGAGTAAAAGTAAATTTTGGATGTACGCTGACGGAGTGCACGTCGCGGTCGGCAGGTATTGAAATCTGAACTTTTTCGAATCGTTTGAAGAGTTTTTGCTGAGTACTGCGAGGGTACCGACGGTATGAGGCATTGTTTTGGGCCTCTAGGGCCCTCGTGTTAAATGTTTATTAGAAATACCCCTTTTGTTTGCCTGATGCATTGTCGTCTTTTGTTTTATATTAACTGGATGTAATGTTTTAAAAAATTGATAATTATAAACAATGTTTGTTCTATTAAAATTTTGAATGACTATATTGTTTTGACTGTTGTTTGAGTAGCTTTGATATTGGAGTTTGTAGTACAAATATTTAAGGCTTTATTTTGTATTGTCTCTGTTGATTGGCTTTCTTACAAAAGACATCAACGCGTTGTTAGTTGAGCGGCTTATCAAATTTTGAATAGAAGCTTAATTTTTCTAAATTTTTTGAAGATAAATTTGTATTTGCAGTTCCAAAACTTCATCCTTTCTAATTATATTATAACTAAAGCTACCTGGAATATGTATTATATTAGAAACGTTTATAGCGACGAATGAAATTTGTGTTCCAATTATTTTAATGTACGTAATTAAAATGCAGTCCAAATTAGCCGTATTCATAACTGTTCTCTTAAAGGTAGAGCATCAAAGAAAGCTTTAAAATAAACCGTGAAGTATATTTAAACATAAATAAAAGTGAAACGGAGTAAGGAGCTTGCTAAACGTTGCATGAAACGGCTATATTTTTTGTATAAGTATAAAGTTCTTACGGAGTTCGAGCAGTATTTTAAAATTAATTATTTAACTGAACGTTGGAACAATTATATACAAATCTTACAATACGATATAGTTAAGGTAGAGTTTTAAAAGTTTTCAACCGATATTTAAATTTGCTGCACGTATGATTGGCACGGATTTATAAAAAAATCAACGTACTATAAATAGGTACCATTCTGAGGTGTGTCCTTTGCGGAATTTGAATTGGAATTTTTGTGTGACACACAAAAATGGAACAAAATAATGTTATATTAATGACAAAGAAGAATAATGGAATAAAGGGGTAATTAAAGACAAAACTATGTATGTTTTCTCTTAATTTACATTATTAAAAATCTAAACTTGATAATCGTTCTGTTATTGAATTTCATTGACCTAGAAAGAAATATCTTTGACGGGACTCGCAACCAGGATAGGAAACATCTTCTCAAACGTACATTTAATTATAGCGCGAAGTTGAGAAATGATTGAGCACTCGGTCCCGCATAATCCCAACACATTACCTTCCGCTACTCGGCGTTCGCTCTGAAGCACCCGCTTTGGAGCCTGAATAAAATATGTCATTAGCTACATTATCGCGTTACTGTCCGTCGCATTAAAAAACCTCTGAAAGCGTAATGCTAAAAGGGTGCGCAGGCGTCTTTGAGTCGCTCGCTAATTTCCAGATAACGCTAGGCGAGGTGTCTTTGATGTGCCCGCCGCCTCGGCCCTCTGACTCCGGGATGAGAGGTTTCAATGAAAGGATTTTTTTCATCTCCTTTCCCTTTGTACTTAATTTAAATTTCGTTTATATCAATGCCGTTCCCTTTACTGCGTTTTCGCTTTTACTTTGTCGCAATTATCCTCTACAATTTGTTATGTTCGTTTAGTAATTAAATTTTGTTAGTGTTCGTAAAATCTGTTAATTTTTCTGTGAACTATTAAACATAAGTACAAGCAGAGGAACTTAATTAATATTAGAATCATTTACTAATTTTACTGTACGAATTTCTTATTGTTTTTTATTTGAACAAACAGCAAATTATAAAAGAATCATAAGATCTATATTTTATGCAATTACTTAACGATGTGTACGGTATCAACTTCAAAAAAAATCTCATACGAATAATAATAATAATTGGGACTACTCACATACATTGCTCTGATCCCAAAGTAAGTAGCTGAAGCACTTGTGTTATGGTAATCAGAAACAGCGAGGGTACCACAATAAATAAATATATAAGTTTATAAACAACCAAGACTCGGAAAGAAACATTCGTGCTCATCACACAAATAAATGCACCTACCGGGATTCGAACCCGGGACCTATTGATGCAGAAGGCAGGAGCCACTACCAATTGCGCCAAACGGTTGTCGAAATAATAAAAATATCCTAATTTAATTAAATAGAATTTTCATTAATATGTTATATAATATCTCAATTTTACCTAGGTACGTATTTTCTATCACAGGAATATATAAAAATAAAATATGAAGCCAATTGACAATAATTTTAAATATTTATAAAATGGTTGGTACCTATTATGCATTATGTATTTCGATTATTCATTATACAGCAAATATAAGTGTAGTAGATAGCGAACACTAGACAGACAGCGTGTTATCGCATTTATACCATTGTGGATATTATGAATTACACGTAATCCTGATGAAAGCGCGGCAGCTAATGTGTATTTCGCAATGAGCCACTTTATTATTCAAGAGTGCTTGTTACTTTTTCAACAGCCGTCTGCGCCTGCACGAGATCCTTTGTCCCGAATGTTGAGGTTTTTAAACTCCCGCTGAGTTAGGATAGTTCGTGGTACCCATGTTCTGGCCATCCGAACAAGGTCGCTGTATAGTCTCTCAACTAAAACTTAAACTGCCTTATTCCAAAACGCGGTTTAAAGATAGGCCGAGTTTGTTATCAGAAAAAAACCTAATTTTTGTTAACGTTAACGTTGTAAACGTTAGTCGTGTATCTTAGCAACCAATACTGAAATATTTAGTCGATGTTTTGTAATAATAAAGCCCAGTGAGTCTCCTATTTAAAAAAAGTTGTATATGATATTAAGTGCACTTAAATGACATACAATATAAATCTCATTTTTGCTTAATTAACTAAAATCCAAATAAACCTAAGTTAGAGGATAACATTCATATATTTTCACTGACACTAAGTACCTTTTTTGAAATAGGTAAAGGAGACTGGTATTGGTAGGTAGAGTAGACTTGATGGTGGTAAGTCATAATGCCGTCTATGAACTGCTACTATGCCAGTTTGGTCGCTGTAACGTTACATACTGTTGTTAGTTTAATAAGCAACTGCCACCAAATTGTGATGCAGAACTATTTATATCAATAAATAATTAATAACAGATTAAAGATATAATATTTACTGAAGAGTTATATAATCAACGCAAAGTTTTAAATTAAAACTCATATATAAACCATGAATTTTGACGACAAAGACATCAGTCAAAGTCTTTTTAGAATTAAACATCAAAGTATACCTTGGGCCTTTGATCTACATCATCGATATAGCCGACCTCACTAATACGCAATATACTGACATTAATTGTAGATACAACATCAAAGCTTGACGATTATATAAACAGAAAGTCGTTGTACTGTGAATCTAATATATAAGTAATTAATTTACTAAATGGATGCCAAGTCTGAGTACATCTATGCGCGTTCGCAGTGGGAACACGCGTGTGTGTGTGAACATATAAGCCGTTGACGTTTTTCTTACAAATTTAGTGTTTGCAATTAACGTTAATAAAATATTGGTAAAGTTTGTTATAAAGTTTGGCTCAGAGGTCCCCAGTTCCGGCGGCGGCGGCGCTCACAAAGACGACACTTTGCTTCACATCTTTGACTTAAGTCTCGGGAGTGTGTGACCTACCATTAATAACCTACTAATAGCATTTCTTGTTCACATCTTGCGTACATAAAGAGGAAGCCTTTTAAGAAATTAATTTTCAAAGTGACTTATTATTTCATAATTAGTAATTAATTATTTTTGAACGTTTTATTACTGAACATAATAATAAAAGTTCTAAATTATAGTTATTAGTAAAAAATTTGAATTGTGAATTTGTTTTTCTTATAATGATATTAGTGACAGTTTAATTAGCGACGCTTTCATCGGCGCCGCTTTGAGTTTGAACGTTTCAAATAGATTTTACAAGAAGCACTTTCAAAGAGAGCACCCCTAATAAGTACTGAAGAGTCCTCGCACGTGTTTATCAAAGACAGCCTTTCGTTATTCACCGTTTGAATGGCCTCAAAAGAAACTCGTGTAAAACGCTCCACAAAGTGCTGTATCAAAGGGAACGGCGGGCGCAAATATCTGTTTCGTAAACTAGTAAAAACGAAGCTCTCAAAGGTACTGCGTACTCGCGGCAAATTAGGCGGAGTTAAATACGCGCGCCGCTCTTACAAATATTATATAACTTTAAGAGTGACTCCTTGCTCATTATTTATGTAAATCGACGTAATCGCGACGCGGCCCTTTTAGCCCTCATTTTTGACAATATCACGCGTTTGGTCCGAGTGGGGCTCCCAAGTAAGCATGTGTATCCATTTAATGCTCAATTCCCATATAATTTAACTTTGCGATCAAAGGAAAATTTTGCAAAGAGCTCTCCGGCGGCGGGTGCGAGCGAGACAGCGTACATGAGATCAAATGCTGGGCCAAATTAGTCACTCTCCGTCTCTCTATCTCAAAGCCGATCCGTAGCAAAGTTTGCGCGAAGATGACATCAAAAGGAAACCACACACCGGGGAGGCGCGCCCGCCGCCCCCGCCTCATACTTAAATCCGCCGTGTCTTATTGACACGCGAGTGACAAGTTGCAAGACCGACCGACCTCGAGTTTGAGCAGCCTTTGCCAGACTTATTTAGTTAATTAATACGGAATGTCCTATCAAGTTCTGCCTCCCGCGAGGTTGATATACACTTACGGCTTAACTGTGAGGAAACTTTAATCATGCGGCCGCGTCCCACGTTGTCGATGCCTTTAATTAGATCTCAACATTGATGGACTATGCTGTTGTACGTTCTGTTAAACAGAGTTTAGTTTGATCTTCTTATTAAGTTATTAAAGCAATTTACCTTAACTTCTTTTCAAACACGTTTTCAAAGTTATGAAGCCTTAAAAAGTAGTTTAAATTAGCAATTATAACAAACGGCAATTCAGGCTATTGGAGTAAAATTAATTATTTTTCTTATTAAGATGTAAATATGGTTTCATAACTAAATTAAAGGTTTTTGAAAAAAAATCATAAATTTGCTAAAGTTCACGAGCACATTTTGTCAATGTTATACAGATTAGTGGAATACATTCTTTTTTTGGGACCCGTATAATCTTTTACTTCAGACAAGTTGCCTTTTGTCTATTCCGATATAACTATAGAAAAACTAATATTTTTTTTGAAATGCTCGAAAAATATACTTGGCTGAACTTTTTATTCGGCAAGGAGTAAACCAAGATAGCTTACAACTAAGATCTTTCATGTTAGATTTCATTAACTCTTATCATTAAAAATTTTCACATGTCGTTCTTTAATATTATTTTTTATTTTATAATTGCCTTGATTATAAATTTTTATACTTAAAATATGTAGATTAACCATTATCTACACTGTTTACGCTCCGTGGGTTTATTTTAAATAGCTAAAATACAGTGTAGGTTTTTTATTTACTTTTGTATTTGGACGTAACAAAAAATCTCATCGGTTTTGTTTGAGAAGGCATTCTAACCGGCGCAGGCGGCGGACTACGAAACGACTTATTCCTGGAAGCACAAATCTACCTACGGCGTCCTGTATGACGTCAGAGGCGCGGCTCCATGACCAACTATTTGAACACGCTGGCTCAATGTTGGTTGTTACTTGTTATATCTCATTAAAGGAGAGATTATGTCGATGGATGTGATTTTATCTAGATTACATAATATATAGGCTAATAAGAATTGTTCCTTACCTACGATACTAAGTAATTTACAGAGTAACTGAAATGGAATTAAATCTCACGTTCTAAACCGTCGAAAAATAACATTATTCAATATCTATAAATTATTTCGTATGAAAGTATAATTTGATTAAAAATAATAGTTTTTCTTAAAACATTCCGAACAGATAATATGGTAGCCTCGAATATAGACCTCTCACGATGCTAGACCACCCAAAATCGTTAAGTGATTGACGGTAACTGGATAGATCCTTCAGTTTTTGAAAAATTTAAGAATGTATCACGTCAACGCACCTTATCTAAGAAACTAATAATATACAGTAAGGGTATACATTATATACTATTTTTGTTTTATAATAATAGCATATGGTAGACGCAATAAGATATATCTTATTTTATTTTCATATTGATTTAATTCGCCCTTAATCTTAACCTAACGATGATAAAGGTTACCTGTTTACGAGGCTGTTATATTGCTTAAAAGTTTAGACTATTTAATAATAGGATAATAGCTAAAATGTAAGAACTTAATTTATTTTAGATAATATAATACTATACTGTCGTTTGAAACAATTATTATTTATAATGTTATGTAAATATTAATAATGTTATAATAACTTATAAATCTGTAAATCCGTAGAGTTATCTCCGGTTTCGCTTTCGTTATCAGATCATCAATCACATTATCATCGGCTGATACCTGATGCCGTGATATTCTGCATCGCTTCAATCTATCAACTTTTTGTCCTGTTGCTCTCGTAATATGATTATAATTCTCCCGTCGCCGTTGTTTTATTCTTTTGTTGCATTATATGCTTTAAGTTGTATGTGGTTAAGTTGTGTATTGGTTGTATTTGCATTTTTTAAAGCTGGTTCGGTGTCCATTGAGCCGGGACCGGTTTTGTGAAGGAATGCCGAGGAAGGTAGAGCCCACGCGGCCCTTCGTCTCGACGGCGCCAATGGTGTATTTGATTCCTGATAGAGACTCTGCAAATAGTAGAAGTAAAATTTTCAACTAATTTTAGAAATTATTCCTATGAATACAATAAGAATGTAAAATTCCAAACCATCTTACATTAGAGATAATATTATTACATATCTTTTATAAATACTTACACATTCACTAAAAATTAAGTTATTTTTTATCAATATTTAAAAAATGCATTTAATTAACACTTACTTATAAAATATAATATTTATTTATTAACATTGTGATAGTTATTTCATTATATTATGTAGTAATAGAGATATAATTTGAATTTCCAATCATTTGAATGAAAGTTGACTATGAAAACTCGCACCAAGGCGCATTTATTTTAATTTAAAGGTACGCTCAATATACATATTTAGATATTGTATACCTTTTTTGCAAAAGGGTCTACTTTGGTTTTAAGAAGCACATAATAAAAGCCAATGAACAGTTCTAAAACACTATTGAAATGAATACATTGAATGAAAGTCTAGTTCATTACAAGTCGTAAAAAAGTAAAATATAAGAGTAAAAATAGTGAGATACTGCATAGTGCGCTGAAGAAGCTGCCTCGTCTGCGCTGAACAGCAGAGTAAACACCGAGATCATCCCCATTAGCTTATTGTGCTAGCTCTAGACTTGTTTACTCGCAACTTGCTACGCTTTTCATAAAAACAGTGGCGTAACAATGGAGTGGCAAGCAGGGAAACATTCCAGGAGGCCCGGATCCTCCGGCAGAATACATGGTGCTACGGGGCCCGTCATAGAGCATAGGCTTCGAAATAATATATACCTAAGACGTTGCAAAATTGAAAATAACTATCATGTTAAAATAGTGGATATTTTTTATGGCTAAGCCAATTTTTTTAAAGCACATCTAAAGAAGTAGGAATATTCAAAACACTAAAAGAAACTCCTTAAAATTGATGCCTTCTTAAATTGTATCGGGGTTCGGGATACAACGCACATGTTACAACTATAAGTATATCCTCTAAGCACCGTTATAATGGCCCTCTTTTTGGTAGGGCTTTAGGAGTTTTATGTGGCTTTGCTTGGGGCCTCTAAGTAGACTGGCTCCGCCTCTGCATAAATGTCTGACCATATTTAATTTATCAAACGTGACACTACCATATATTTTTATTCTTTAGATTTACAAATTGGAATAAAACTCTACATAACAATCCTGATAGTACCTATATTATATACTTTATAAAAATAAACCAAATCTATCCAAATAACGTCACAATAATATATAAAAAGTAAATACTGTAAAATACTGAATGAGATGATTTAATTATTCTATCTTTGTTTCAGGATGTTATTCTCCTCATACACAGCACCGTTCAGCTGAAGTTTGAAGGTACATTATTTTCAATTTGAAAATACTACAAATTTTACCTTGATACATAAAATTTATCACAATTGTAACAAAACTTACTAGTGGACCCCGCGAACTTCGTATCGCTTCTGAGTTCCGAATATTAAAGTGAATTCCAGTAAACCCTTAGTGAGACATGGGGCAGACACATTTCTGTATCAGTTTCACTGTTTATTTTTCTTTACAGGCAAGTAGTTGATCAGCCTTCTGTGCCTATCCAATCGAAATATTCATGTTTTTCCCCGGGATTCGAACCCAGGACCTCTGGCGCAACATGCTGCCGCGTAAACCAATTATCTACGGAGGCAGTTAATAATGGCGAATAATAACTTGTCACCTAAAAGGTCATTCCATAGAAAATGTATGAGGAAACGAATTTTCTTCATAAAAACTTTTTCGTTAATTTTTCTATATTTTTAATAGCTAGTTATTTTGCTTTTCTCGGATAAGACGAATCCAAGAAATCACAGATCATCAAAATCTGTCCATCCGTTCTTTGGTTATAAATAGTGTAAATAACCCAGGTTGTTTTTATATATTTATATATTATATAAAATTGTCGTATCACAGTGTTTGTAACCAAACTCCTCCGAAACGGTTTTATCGATTTTTATTAATTTTTTTGTAATATATTCTGAGAATAGGTCGTAAACCTTTTTTATACCCCTAAGTGATAATGGTGGCCCATCCCAAATTCAATTATTTATTTATGATTTATCATAAAATACATACTTTCCCTTAATTTTGGCAAGTTGGCCAAAGCAAATTTTTCGTTAATGATAAACTTGAGTAAAACATTGTTTGGCCGACTAAGCTATGGTGGCGGCTTGGGTACAGTACAGCAATTCTTAAATTAAATGCGGTTTAGCTTGAAGCCGCACTTCCAATTTGGCTCCTTCTGCAATAATCCGCTGAGTCAGCGCGTTATGTAGGTGAGTTGGCTCGCATTATATCGTTATTACAGCTCTAATCACTGCCAACCTCCTTTTGTCAACAATTTCCAACTACTCGTGTACACGTCGAAATTGTTTAGGTTTCACGTCTTAGAGGCTGAGTACCTACTTCATTCCGGTGAATTTTTTCCAACAAAATTATAAATTAATAAAAAAAAAGGATTTCTATTTGTTACATTTTACAGAGCTGATTTCAAGAAATCAGCATATTTTACCAAGGTAAAATATGCTGTTTCTGTCATTCTGATTCTATGCAGACAAATCAATTAGCTTGTTATATAGAACTTTTTTGTAGCTAGGTGATCGCCACTGTGAATGGCGATAACTATTGAACTTATTGTTAGTGAGACGGCTAAATATATAATATATAGTGAAAACTTATAAGGCTTATAGTGAATTATCAGATATATAGCATATTTAATTAAACCTAGTAACGGTTCACTTCATATCATGTTATTTATGCTGTTTAATTAAACTATTTATAAGTCGCTTTGCCACCAAGCCTGTGAATTTTGATTGCAATTCAGCTTCATAATATAATAATTTAATTTCCCTTTAAACCCTCCCTAGCGAAAACCAAAACTACCGATCTCATAATCCCATTACTTCTACGCGTTTACTCTCAAAAGAGGCAACAGTATAACGTTAAATCCCACGTCACGAGAGAAAAAACGAGCGAATTTTTATATTAAACCAGCTCTCGTAAGCCGCATTCACCTGAGGAGGCTCTAGACGGCAAATTAAGTGACATTAGAGGAATAATGCCGGTCGAGGGAGAGCTGAAAGCCGAGTGAGTGACAGACCACCGCGGAATTTGCCTCGCCTTCAAGAAATTACCGAGGAAATTCTACCGTTATTGCGATCAGTTAGCGACTAAAATTGTTCGTGTAATTTTCTCTAAATGAAAATTAAGCGCTGGGTGAAACACAACAGAGTCGCAGTAGTGGTGGTCCTGTTCCACCAGCATTCAGAGCCAGCTTTGTTCGCATACAAGTGCGTTTAGCTAATAGAAAGTGTAGTTGTGTGAATAGTTGAAACACTAGACTTTTTGTTCGCGAATAGGCTGAAAGCATTTATGAAAATCACGTTTTTCCCATGCTTACAGATTCTATGAGCCTCATTTTAGACTTTTTATTTCCGTATTCGTCGGTGTTTTTGCTCATTCTCTGCCTTTTAGTTTATTCTCTGCGAAAGAACCTTAAACCATTTATCGGGGAAATAAAAGTTTTAATTCTGAAATTTCCAAAACAGCTGTGCTGTTACCGATTGATTTTTATCTAATTTGTGTCGCTCTTAAGCTTTAGAATTGAAAGAAAATGGATTTTTTCAATTCTGTTGAACGATTTTATGCTTGGAAGATAATCGTTTGAAATATGCAACATTAATCGCAATGAGTATCTACAGCTACACTACTATTTAGTCATTGACGCTAGCGATTTTAAGTGTTAAATGAAGATGTACCATTTGTTCATTCTAATTGCCTATCTATCTCTAAAAACGAAAACGTAAGTTAAGTTTATTGATAGTTGTATATTTGTGTGAACATCTGTTCCACGAAGTCTTCAGTAAAATCAGTTCAATAAAGCTCACAATATACCGAAATGTGAAATTACGTTTTAACAATAGCCAATGCCACGTCTTCTCAAAGGCTAGATTAAATCATTGTGCTGCTGAGTAGGCTGTGGGGACAAGGCTTTATATTGAGATAATAACTTTCCAACATCTTATTGTGGTTTTGTATAATATGTCTCACTTTAAGGCGTGGCTGAAATGAAAACTGCGACTCAAAATGAAAAGGCAATTTTGTTTTAGAATGAAACCAACCACTCGTAATTTCTTACAAATAAACAATTTAATCTTAGAAGTTCTTAACACAAGGACTTAAGATATTTTAGTAATGATAACGCCTCCGTGGCTAAGTGGTCTAAGCTTCTGCGTTGCGCTGAAGGTCCTGGGTTCGAATCCCGGCGAAATCAATCAATGTTTTGGTTGGGTAGGCACAGAAGGCTTATCACCTACTTGCCTGTAAAGAAAATGATCAGTAAAACAGATACGAAATTGTGTATGCCTAATGCCTCACTAAGGGTTTACGAGAATTCACTACTGATACAAATACTTAACAGCTACTAATAAGGTTTTATATATTTAAGCTCATTTATAATATTTTTTCATAATGATACGTTGAACAGACATCTTATTTGACAAGTAATTTAGAAAAACATCAAACGTCTACGAAATGTTAATTTTTATAATTTATCTAAAGATGACTTTTTCTTCATTTGTGATAAAGTTTTCTATCGAAATATGGTTTAGTTCCGTGTGATCTTAAATTCGATGTCATTTACATTATTAATTTAATCTTGTTTTAAGTAGGGTAGTTTAGGTAGGTATCTAAAATTGAAATGTCTCGAATAGGTACGTTGCAATTTTCTGACTAACGTGCAGCTGTTGTTGAAAGTTCTTAGTTGAGTAACGTTTATAAGTAAGGGGGCATAGGATCCATATGTGTAGACAATTTTATTTATATTTAAAAAATGTATTTAAGTGTATCGCGAACTGTGCACTCACATCTCGGCAATACAATTACGAGAGGTATGCTGTTCGACGTCGAATCTACGCTACAAATGAGATCTGCTTATAACCCTTGAACTTTTACTTCGCGATCTGAATCAACTCTATCATATTCCTATAATAGAGTTTTTCTCTCATTTCTGCTTTTAAAATGATAAATCTAGTTTGTACTGCGCTTTTCTTATTACCAATGTTTTTCTGAATATCTATCGTCATTGATCTCCACATCATTCGTCTTGAATATTAAAATACTATTTTGGTAAGTGCCCTAGAATTATGTGGAATTTATACTCGAATAATAAAATTATGAAGATTATGAATATGGCGTTTTAAAACAAAATATTAGGTAGTAGATATGAGCGTTACTCAACTAAGATCCTTGCTCAAAGCGTTTTGTTTATACAGCAAAGCACGCTGGAAGTAGGTAAGTGAGCATTTGAAACAGTTCTAAATTATTTGAAGTTTATAAGAAAGGCAAATTAATAAAATGTTTAAAATACCTAATCCACGTAATAACACCTACTCTTTTTATATCATTTTTCATCTTTAAAGCTTAGATAATCACACTCTATTATGGAATAAAGAGGGTATTATTTTCATTACAGCAAAAAACTCAATTTTTGATAATTTCGTTTAATTTATTATGCAACATAAAGTAACAATTTACAATCGGAAAAATATTAAAAAGTTACATTTATAAAAGTTGTATGTAAATAATAGATATTCCCAAGATAGTCATAATAGATGTCAACGGCAGATTCAGTTATTGTTTTATTCGAACAACCTGCTGGTGGCAGTCGGCAAGGATACCGCAGGGTTGGTTTTTATTGTACCTAGCTATTGTTTTTTGTTTACAATGCTATTCATATTTTAATATATTATATTCTAAGGATGCCGATATTTTATTATAATTTATTTTAACGTAATATTACATAACAAAAACGAAAACCCTTATTACACATTTGTTTTTATAGCTTTTGTGTCGGCGTCTAAACCAAGTGTCTGCATAAAAAACATGTGAACTGGTAACGTAACTTATGATTCAAAACACTGTGCGCGTAAAATTCGATTTTTAAATAGCAAAACGTGACGGAAATAGGCCACCTGTACCCTTCACATCGCATCAGACGCAGTGGGATCGCTTGAATGGCCGCCTGCCGGGTGTAACGTATTGAAATCTGTATAATTACACGCTTGTCGCTCGCATTCGTCATATTGTTTAGTGAATAGACAAACGATTAAATCAACTAGTGGAATCTGTGCCCAATTTGTCGGAAACGATTAATTTCAATAATTACTAAACATATTTAGAAGTATTCTCTTAAACTGCGTGCGATATTTGCATTGCTTATGCACTCGTAAAATTTTAATGTTTTATTTGCAACTCAATGTAGCTTTTTTGGACGATGTTTTATTGAGTCATCGTTATAATTGGGAGGACGAATAATTGTCCGCCCCTCTTACGTAAATTGAGTTATGTTTTATTCATCGAATCCAATCATCCATACCGCCGAGTGTCCAGAGGCGTCGGTAAATATGTAAACAGCCAAATCGACCGTTATTCTATTCTGCCTCGTTAGTCGTTGCCGCAATTATACCCGAGTTATTGCCGCAGTTAGGCCCGTCTCCGAGATCCTACAGAATCATGCAAAGTTATTCCGCATAAAGAAAGCAATATTTGGATACCACAAACAGGTTTTACGACCTTATTAAACGCTATTTAGACAAAAGCTACTCTTTTATGGAATGGTGTAAATATTTACGAAGCACCTAATCGACGAAAACTTTTTTTTGTAGAAATTCAATGTATTATAATCGATGTAAAATCGCATAATTCCTACACATTTTCTAGGTTTGTTTAACTGAGCATTTTCTCTACCCGAGGGTTCGAACACCCTTCTTTGCCTACCTACCCTATCGAAACATTGTTTGAGCCCGGAGATTTGAACCCATGACCCAGGTGCAAAGCGCATTCCGCTGGCGCAACACGCTTTGCATGTCATATGCGTTTATAACTTACCAAAAGAAGTGGTTATTAAATTTTAATAATACAGAATAAAAATACTAAGACAATTGTCACAGATATAAAAAACTAATGTACAAGTAGAGTTAAAAAATCCACAGCCGTCTAAAATCCATTAAGTTTTCAATATCGTTTTTCCCAATTGCGGTAGATAGCTGTCCCAGCTGCCAATAAATTCGAACTATTGAGACTTGACGAGGAATTGAAATGTGTTCCCGCCGCAAAGTTTGACTGTTGGTCGGGCAGGATAAAAATATCCATAAGGGCTTCGTACAATTCATTCACGTCTTTTTGTATAAAAAACTTAATTTTTTCGCCATATTTCCTTTAACTTATTTACTGTAATTTTACTAGCAAAGGCTCAAGAACTTTTTCCAATTTAAATCTCGAGTCGAATTTGGTGGTTATCTACTATTACCTACTACGATAATTCTAATAAAAAGTTTGTGATAGTTTATGAATAGCTCGTGGATTTGATTAAGTTGATAATTTCTTTACATAACTAGACGACCGGAAGGTAGAAATTGAAACATCAAAGTGGAGATTATCTACCTATATTTTTAGGAACTCAAATTATGAATGATCAAAGCCGAATCCAAAATCGTGCGCGGTTTCGTTTAGCAACATCTGTTCTATAAAAAAAAACTTCTTTGTGCGAATCGCAGCAAGTCATTGTATGCTAATGTCAGTTGCAGACGTCATTGTTCCTCAAGATGAAGCCGGGATGGCATTTGCTGAGCCCAAGGGATTCCGTATCTCATTCCACGGGTGATTTGTTTACCTGGCAACGAGACGACAGGTTTAATCAGGCTTGCAATTGAAAAAACAAAGCCCGGATTGAATGATTGCCCGCAGCTTTAGCGAGTCTTTTGGAAGCCTTGATTGCTTGGTTTCATTTTTATTATCCCCTACTTAGAAGAGCTAGTTAATACATTGAAGAAATAAAGATACAATTTAAATTATTAATTATCAACTGATGGCCGCGACTTCATTTGTATAGAGATGAGATATTTCTGAACTATCCAAAATATTCCAAAATGTATCTCACTTTCTACACGTTTTCGAATGTTTTAAGAAATTTGTTAGATATCTAAATTGCCATCTATGTCTATGCATTAAGTTTTATTCAGTAAATTAATAAAACCGTTACAAAGTCACATCGAACAACTCAACACAAGAAAAGCGTCTTTAACAGACTGGACTGTTGCCATAGATTTCAGCCCCATTAGCATTAACAGATTAAATGTAGCCTTTTATTCACGTTCAGTAGCCTATTAGCATCGTGACAAGTCAGCTCGCACGTCCGATCTGGTAGGGTTGCGATGAATGTAGCAGTTTCTAGATCGAAACGTATTTTAATTCCCATTTAATAATTTAACTTTAAAATTTACTTAAATGCATAAATGACATCTTTATCTTAAATAATTTTTTAACAAATCAGCAAGATTAGTGTTAGAATTATATAAATCTAAAACTTCTTACAGAATTTCTCCTAAAATGTTTAAGGTTTATAAAGGAGAGGATATACCACTTGCTTAATATCATCAGACAAGTTCTACTTGTAACTTCACTATATAAAATTTCATCATCACCAAATTTCTTTAGTAGCTTAAGCACAAAGGTGTTATAGATAACTAGCTTCTTCTAACTAGCTCGCAAGTGGGTAGTGCTGCGGAAAATGCACTTTTCCAAGCATTATTTATACAGGTATTGAAATTAAGATAAAAGTCGCAACCCTATAGAGGTCGCTTTCACGCGAGTGGACCGTCCCGCCACGTGACACTCTCCCATTGTATCTACACTCTACAGGCATTTCACAGGCTTCGGTAATCTGTCGCAGACGAGGGCTCTTATTTGAATTTCTTTAATTTGAGTTCCCCTTACTCGGGTCTTGGACACGTGACCTGTTAAAAGGTTTAACTTTGCTAAACTTTTTTACAAAATTGTTTTTATTTTTACTTTTGCGAACTTTTTTATTTTATGAAAGCAAAAGATTTTAACGGGACATTTTAATTAACCATATTACTTAAGTAACTTTTTTATTTGCTTTTCTTTTAAATAAATCGTTAATAATTTTTAATATTTAACCATCGAACATTTACTTTGATATTAAAAGGGATTCGATCTTTAAAAATCTTTTGAAAATATAATTCTATTTAAACTTTTAAATCCACGCAGAAGACCACATGACAACTGTTCAAGTATGTGTAAGATATTTTGAATATTGCATTGGTCATGATATGTCCAGTGAAATATGCGGTGCCCGTATATTGGAAAATATTTTTCCGGACCATGCGTGACTTGACAATATATGGTTTGATTTGAATATATTAATATTTCTAAGAATTTTTAGTACAATACATAACTTGACAATCATGTTATATAAATTTTATAGACATTTATTCCTCAAAGAAACAAAAAAAGTCACTTACATGAAAAAATTTTACAATAATTTTAAAAGAAATTATTATACAAGTAGTTGGTCATTCTTGATTTACGTAAGGTATAATATTAACAGGAAATATCAAAATTTGGTAAAAAAGACGCTAGTAAGTATGTATGTATATTAGATGCGTAGGTACATAATGTTTATAAAATTAAAAATAGATGTTTACAACATATTGTACAAATTTTTATTTAAATATCTGCATTGAGTTACAATTTTTAATTATTGGAGGTAATTTGTTATAAAGTTGCACACCTTCGAAAAAATTAAGTAATTTGTTCGCGTGTTCGGTAGCTACCAACCAACGAGCTCAGCCATATATTATTGAACATGAAATTTTGTAAACTGTAATGGGAAATTTTAACATTTAAGAAAGTAGTACCTTAACTTTGATTGACGATTTTAATGCCTGTCAGTGTAGTCTTACTAATTTAAATAGTTGTGTTGCTGCAGTCTGACTTATAGGACGGTATTAAAACCGTAAAATAACATCAAATAAATATCAGATATTCATGATGATAAATTTATATTTTAAAAGTATAACGTAATTATAAATAAATAAATTCTTATGGTTTCGATTAGTAGACGAAAGTATATTTATGTATATATTAGGTTAATTTATTTCCATTGTTCATTTTCATACAAAAACAATATCGTTTTCATCAAATTTAAACATGAAAGGAACATGTCGTTGATACTGTTAGTGCTAACAAACAAAATTAACGGGTAATTACCCCCTCTAATTAATTCATGCGCGTGCTCCACACAAAATAGTCGTCTAATTACGCCTATCATAACTTCGTTGTCTTCAAACGCGCTTGCTTAGACATGTAGGTACATTGTACAAGTATGGCTTAAATTACTTACCATCGACAATATTGGCCATTTTCAAACGTCTACAAAATGGAGGACGTTACGTTGGAAGAAAATGATCATTGAAACAGATACCGCATTGTGTCTGGCCCATGCCCCACTAGGGTTTAGGGGAATTCACGATATGATTTATTTTATGTGTTATATCTTTTCGCTTATTACCCGTTGTATCAACCTTCAAGCACTTAAATTTTCATTGTTAAACATTTGTTTGCAAAAAATGACGCAAAACAATTGTAAATTAACATTAATGAAAGTACCTAATGTTGGATGTTGTACTGTATGGTTGGTTAGCAAAAGTAATTAGAATATTAAAGAGCGTGGCCGTGTGAGCGGTCGCCGATCTGCGGCAAACAACTCAAATAAATTATCTCCCTTTGAGAGTCGGATTCTTTGATCACGACCAAATCAATTTCGAGCTACTATCAAACGCTTCGTTAAGTGATAGTTGAATTGACAACTTTATTGTTGTTTACCTTAAGGACTAAAAATATAGAATAATTTACGACTTATTATTCAAACCGCCTCCGTAGCAATTTAGTTACGCATAGGACATTCAAAGCATGTAGCGCTGAGATTAGGGAAACAAAAGAAATATTTCGTTCATATACAGGCTGTAACATTTATTGATTTGGTAATTACTTTACAGTAATTATGTAATTAAATGCCTTTCAATGATTTTATCCTTGTATTATAATTTAGTAATCTGAAAGTTCTCTATCGTCCTGATATATTTTTACATTGTGACTACTCAGGAAATAACATACCTACTCTCGGGTTTAAAATAAGTATATATATATATATATATATATATATATATATATATATATATATATCAATTTGTATCCCTATATTCTATAACGAATTCTAGTAAAAATTAGGTCTTAATATACATATTGCATAAAGTAGTTAGCGGCCAGAGACATTGTAGGTGAGTAGAGCTGTTGACCAGCTGTTGACAGGGCGAGTACACATATCATTATGCTGGTTAATATTCTCTTTGAGGCGGAGTGCTTGTCAAACAAACTTGAATATTATCTAAGTCCGCCGCTACACAGGCGCTAATGTCTTCTGTCATTCGGAGAAATTACAATTTGTGCCTTTGACCCGATACACAATAATGTGTATTGGTTCGATAATCAATTTTAGAAAGTGGCTCGTTTTGGCTCAGTTTGATCTTGTTAGGCTTTTGATATTAATTTTATTACTTCAAAACTCTAATGTCAAAGTACGTCTCAGGTAAAGTAAGTAGTAACCCAAATAAGTTTCTGTGTTTTAGCTAAGATTAACAAGTATAGAATAAGGCTGCTACAAAAGGAATATACCTACATAATAACTAGACTTGCTTTTGATTGCGGACGCTACTAGTTTTCGCTAGTTAAAGACATTGTTGAGTCATTATATGGCTAAATTCAATAATGTTGGACTCGTTATTAATGTTTTATCATTTATTTATAATATTAGGTTTATCATAACTTTGTTATAAACTAATCGAAATCTAGGAACAAAAACATAGATTACTTTATAATTTTACGAAAGCGAAATCGCAGGCTTTAGCCAGTTTAGGTATAAACCACAAACTAAATTATAAGTGAATTGTAATCATCTCAGAAGTCCTTAACCTGAGCTTAGCAATTTTATGATCCTATCATCAAATCTGAGCCGGGAATAGTTTTATTTTGGATACTAATTCGTCAAAGGTCCCCGTTCTTTGTGTGGAATTGCTAATCACTGCGGCGTGTCGAGCTTTGTCAATTTATCTCATCTTAATAGAGCTTTCGTCGAATTGTTTAATTTTATTAGGGGCTGACTTTTTTTGATTAATTACTGTAATTTTAATTACATAACTTCGTAATTATAAATATTGAGAAATACAGAGTGGATTTTTTTTATGTCGGTGGCACTTAAGACATTCCTTTTTTTTCTCCCTGGTGAACGTCATTTTTGTGGAGGCTCGTTTTAAAATACGCGCTGGTCTGTAAAAAACAGCTAAAAACTTAGTCAGCTCTGCTTTCTCTAGCCACAAACAAACTATAACTACCATGCAAAAATTATTTGAACTAAATCAGTCGATAGAACGAGTATCATTGAAGTAACCAAAACGTTTTAAATGTTTAGATATCGCACCCTTAGAATGAAAGTGACCGAATCCAAAAAATGCAATTTGTGCTAAATGAGCATTAAAGTCTTCAAAAAATTATTGTATTGAATAATATATAGAGACCGAAGTATGCGCTGTCCCCTGTTATACTAAGATATAGGTCACTTCTACTTTACAAGGTTTTAGAATATGCTTTATAAGGTCAGCTTATGGTAAAATCGAGTGTTACAGGCATTTTGAGTTGAGTCACTTTCATTCTAAGGGTGCGATATCATAGTTTCAGGATATTTTAATCATATTTAAACGTGCGCAGCCGCGGAACACGGATAGTTTTATAATAATTCTCAGTAAAGTCAGTTCTGGCTGAGGTCATGCCTGTGATGCTAATTCGTCAAAGGACGCGCGCCCTTTGTGCCAACTCGCTAATGACCGCGCCGCGTTTAACGGACGAAATTACTTTCTAGCTTATTTCACCTATTGCTGGATGCTGATGTAACTATTATTAACTTGAAAGTATATTGAATAATAGTAAAAGGAATGAAGAATAATCTAAAATTAAAATAATGATTATTTTATTAAATATTAAACGCAACATTATAAATTCAAATTTTTACTATGTTTATTTAATGGATCTTTCGAAAAGAACAGTGCCTTCTTATTTCTAAACAGTGGCGGTACGGAAATCAGCTAGTATTGCAGCATAACACACCGACAGCGAGGAAGATAAACGGCGTTGCGTATGCTCCTGAGAAACATTCAGATCGCGTACTTTCGATACACAATCGTGGTGCGATATCGTGACACGTACGGGCGGTATTGTCCAAGGCTCGGTATCAGCGCTCAAAGGACGCCGACAAAGAGCGACACCGCTGCGGACGGCATTAGCGGCCCGAGCCACCCCCGCGCAGGGTTGACTGCTACAAAGCTTTGTGATCAACGTTTTTACCCGACGGAGCTGAAGGGTTATGATTTGGTACTGAACACAACGCAGTCTCTCATCAGACAACTGGCAAATTGCAATGTCTTGGTCGTCGAGCTACGTTAATGGTTCTACGAATCCGTAGAACTTGCGTGCTACGATCTAAGTAATCTACTACGCTACACTTGTTAAAATTTGTTTACGATTGTGTATTCTCTTATTAATTTCATTTAGTAAAGTAACTTTTTTAACTTAACACAAATTATATACCTACCTATTTATTATGAATATTTAACATTTTTGCTAAGAAAGTGAGAAACCGTATTTCCACGATCAATTCTTTTTATTTCTCGCTATCATAAAATAATTAAATCGTACTAAAATTAATGTATAAGTATTTACTTTCGGCACAAAGACTACTTTTTAGCATTATATTACAGCAAACTCGAAAAGTTCATTGATTGTAATATTGTCATTTAGCGTAATAGCTATTTTATTACCGCAAACATTAAAAAGAGGTTTCCATCGTTTGTTTGTTTTGAAATTATCGAATAAAATTTTCCATCTTGAGTAGTGTCCAAAGCTACGGTGTCAGTGCTCAAAGGGCGCCGACAGAGCGCAGCGCGTCGCTCCACCTCCACCCCTCTTTAGGGGTGACACTTGCGAGAATTTTTTTAATAAATTCAGTCACATCTCTATGTGACAATTTAAGGGTACTAAATATCATGATAATTAATAGGTATTTACTCAAAAGCATCTGGTGGCTTTCCTGCTTATATTAACAAAATCAATAGTTCTTTGAAGTTAATTTGAGATATTTACATAATTTCACATTGATATTATAATTTTGGTAAAAGTAAAAAATAACGTATTTTGTATTGAAACTCTAAGCGGATAAGACACACTTAGGAAGTTTGTGTTAGAAAATGTGTGAGGTGGGCAGCCCTAACGCCACCCCCGGCTCAAAGTGAGTGTGTTACTCTTTAACCTGAGCGATTCGCGACCGGCTAAACTTACCACTCCGCTAAATAAAGTTAAAAGGCTCCTCGAGCTTTGTCTCGGCGCTCCTTTGATGTGCCGCCTCACCCCGTCTCTCCCTCAGCCCTCGCAAACAGTTCACCGCAGAAACTATTGGCTTTAATGCCTTACATACGATTGATTAGCAAGAGGTATTTCGTAAGAGAACCGATCAAAGTGCCCTCTTGTCCGTGAGGGTCTCAACGACCCCTTAACTCTGGATTTACGTTTGATTGTTACGTTAATGTTACACAGTTTAATGAACCAATTAGCAAATAAGGTGTGTGTTCTGCTAATAATGTATGTATGTATAAGTAATATTTATTTGAGAAATTAAGGATTTAATATAAAAACAGAAGACTATAAAGCTTAACAAAAACTGTTCTAACTTTTTATTTGATCTGTAATACGTATTTTTACATGAATTAAACAATAACTACCAACAGAAGTATCTCTTCTCTCCCTATAGGCATATATACACGGTAATTAAATTATTATTCTAATTGCAACACATGACATACGGAACCCTAACAAGAACGAATTATCGATAAAACCGAAAAGCGAATTCAAATAGAAATAGTATTTTGCAAGCCAATGATTGAAAAGCAATCGATATTTTAATCGAGTTATTGAACGTTGGGCGTCGGTGAGGATGGGGCACGGGCGGGTGATGGCGCGACTGGCGGCAGGTATTAAAGGAATGTCCGAATGTCCGGATAATGCGACGGTCGAAATTCAATTAGTGTAATAACTGGAGGTCCATTAACAATCAAAGGAAAGCTGAAGGTTTTGCGCGTCAAAGGGTGGTAATGAAGCGATAGTGTTGTTCTGATGCGACGATTGATCAATAAAAAGATTTGAATTTTTTCAATGAATTTATCTAGCTAATTAATAATTATGTCTCAACTTCTGCCTGCGATTACATCAGACTCGCAGTCAGTCTCGGTGTCTGGCTGTGGCATTGTTACTTCTAAACAAATGGATCGTTTATGATGTGTTTTTACGGATCTAAGTTACAATTTGTCAAGATCATTTTATCCATATTTGAAGTATTCTTCTTTTTAATTAAAAAAAAAATGTCGGGAGGTTTTTAAAATATTCTTCTTTTGCAATTTTACTTTAAATTACAAACTTAATAGGTACGATATAGTGCAGGTTTTAACGACCAAAATATTTATCGACGTATGTATAACACTTGTTAATATCTTCATCACTAATTTTTATTAAATGAAATCGCGAACCGAACGCAATAAACGTATTTTAATTAAGCTTCAATTTGTAACCAAGTCTGTTGCTTAAATCCTGTAGGCCACAGGGACAAACAATCGTTTGATTTATCACTAATCAAATATTCCTTTGATATCGACTCTTGACAAATTATAAATAGACGCCTTTAATTACATAATATTATGTCTTCTTTTAATTTAATAATAATGTTACAGGATATGCATTATGTAATCTAAAATATAATCTTATTAAACTATTTCTTAGAGTTTATAGTTAGTAGATTTGTGGTTAAAACATTGTTTACAGTTTTTTTCGGTAAATTAAGCAATGTTGTTTATACTTGTAATTTTTAAAATGTTTTATTCGGTATCAATATTCTAATATATAGAATTACTAGTGGACCCCGCGAACTTCGTATCGCGTCAAAGTTCCGAATAATAACGTGTCACTTAAAACGTCATTCCTTAGAAAATGTATGCGGAAAATGTTTTTTCTTTTATTTTATTTTTTCGACAAATTTACAAATTTCTTTCTTTTCTCTCCGTAAGAACCATCTTCGTACTTTAAGGAATATTATAAAAAAATAATTAGCGAAATCGGTTCAGCTGCTCTCGAGATTTGCGCTTACCAACACATTCAGCGATTCATTTTTATATATATAAGATTGGGATTAGATTACCACCTAACGTCATCTAGTGACAGAACAATCTTGAATCGTTGTTGAAAAATTAAAATATGCAAAGCTTTTATTTTGCGTCACTATACGTTGGAAGTAGTTCGGTTAAATGTCAATAGAGGGCGGTAATGCTGTTACTGGATCTGTTAAATGTCAAATTTGTCGTCGACTTGGCGGATATCAAACGTCAAACTAGTGTCGCTGCCCGATGCTGTATATAAAACCTTAGCAGACCAAGCTAATTTATTATTTATTTCCTAGAAACTTTTCGATTTAACCTGGCTTCTGTTCCTCCTTTAGTGCCCACCTATCCATAAACGAGTAATTCATATGTAAGTGTATTCATTTTGGTATTATGTTTCACTCAATATATTTGATGTAAACATCCCTTCCGGGTGTGCGAGCGAACATTTGAATATTATTTAAAATTACAAAAGTCGACTCATACACATTCCTTTCAATGAAAGCTCTCTGCGTTGGTGGTACCTGTAGTTTATAGTCAAAATTTCACACCTTAGAGATAGGTGGGAGATGATTTTATGACTTTCTGCCTTTGTTTACAACTTGTTTCCCGTTTTATGCCCGTCATCCCCAATGAAACTGTTACTTGTTCGTCGCAAGTAATGTTTCATTACTCTATCAATGTTATTTTTCGAGGCTATCGTCTTAAATTATGTTTATTTTTTATTTTTAACAACTGCATAACATGAGACAGGTGAACTGTTAAATGATTATATTACTTAAGCTATTTGTAAACTGCACTACATATCTCATTTGTTTAATAGATATTCAAATTCAGTTAAATAACAAATAAAATTTTCCATATTTTGGGATACAGTTTTTGTATTAACACACCAAAGCGTAGTAACACAAATACAAATATTGAAGTATTGATTTCATATTAATGAACCCTATCATAACCATATTCATAAGCATAGTAAGGGTCTGAGGCATGGTAAAACCCTATTGTATAACTCGGAGAGTATCCAACTCGGTATTCTTCACTCGGAGCTTGACACTGCATTGCGCAGTCGTGCCACACCAAATTATATTTGAAAAAATATTAAGAGAACATCTTATATTATTCGGTTATAATTCTATTAACTGGTGTAGTACCTTCAGTGTTTTGTTTGTGCATACAATGAGTATGGTAAGGGCTCATAATTTTTTGTTGCTTTGTTAATTTTTTTTTTCATTGTGTTCATTGAACCATGTAGTTATGATTATAATTTGTTATGACAGGTTCTTATTGTGATATCCATTGTAGGATAAATTGTTGAATTTGATTCTGAATTTATAAAAGAAATGCATAGTGAAGCGGATTGATTTTAGAGCAGTATTGTTAAATTTGATATTTTTTTTAATACAGCATAAAGTATATTGTGTTGTATTTTCTTTCCAACAGTGTGTTTATAAGGTGTAAGCAATATTTATAAAAATTGGTTGCATTATATTTGTAATATAAGTTGGACCGACTCGGATCGATGATGGAGACCCTTGACTCCTAACCGCTGCCGCTGCCTCAATTTTTATTGTCTATCTCTTTCATGCCTACTGAAATCAAATGTAATGCCATGATCTCTATTGTATGCCATATTGATTTTTTTTGGTTTGACGCTTACAATATTTCTGGGCTAGTGTATTATTGTTCGGAGAATAATTTAGTATATGACCGGATGTAATAATGAAATAGAGTTATTAATGAAAAGTTAATACAAATGTTTATGATGGAGAAAACGTTAAGTTTATTTTATGCTATATTATTTTTTTAAACATAGAGCTGTGGTTCTTTTCCTTACATAATATCTTACTTCTATTATTTATCAGTTGTTAAAAATAGTCTATTTAAAATAGCTGATGAAAGGTATTATAGTTTATCAGTGTTTCTTGTAGGTGTGATTTGTATCAAAACAAGTTAGTAATGACCGATTTTATGGAGAATAAAATTTAGCACCTTGGCCGTTTCTAATAATTATTTAATGATTGTACGACCGAAATACTCGAATCATGGTGATGTGAGGGTTGGTCAAGGCCTTACTCAAGGACTAAGGATGTATTTATAAGCCAATTCTACTTAAGATCTATCAAGGAAGCGCGTATCATTTACTTGAAGGCCGCTAACGCACCTGCGTGTATTGTGGGTGTCCCATGGGGGGCGATCATCACCCGTTTGTTACATATTTTATAAAAAAAGAACTAGAGAGACAATTTTTGTGTTTGCAGGTGGTCACTGATCACACTTCTAAGCCACACAAAACATTTATCCATTGTCACGAATAATAAACCTATCGTTGATAGCACACTACGATTGAGATAATAAGCTTTGAATTAATAAATTGTTATTTATTTGGCAGGTGGTATCTCGCCATGCAGCGTGCGGGTGGGAGCAGGGCCTGTGCGCCATGAGCCATACTCCTGGAGGCGGCCACCCGCAAGGTAACTTCACACACTTTTCTAAGACTGAATATTAATCTCATTCTCGATCATTGAAGATCATTTAACGAATGTATCTAATGAAAAGAACGATTGCTGGGGAGTTTAGTGCGCCGCCTCTTCTCCACCACAACGCCACCCCTAGAATCAGTAATACAGTCATTTAGATTTAATCCCAGCATTAATATCGACTTGCATTAAATAACTGTTAACCACTTCTACTATGACTATTTTTGTGAATTTGAATATGTTGTGATGTGAATTCACAATATTTCACGAAATCAAATTTCGAAAGAAATAATGTTTTTATATTCCTAAAATATATGACAGAAAAAAAAGAAATAAGATTCCTCATTTTAAAAGTAACGCTTGTGCTTCGTATCATTGTGAATAAGCCGGATAATTTTCTGAATAAATTAAAACCAACTTTTTAAAAACATCAATCTAATATGATCTTGAAATCCTTTAATCGGGAGCGCATTTGTTTCTTTTAAACACTAGTGAGCATTGCTGAATAGGTTACATTGTAATCTTGACGTGGTATTCGGGAACTATAGTAATAAATTTTATAAATAGATTTGATTATATGTAAAATACACGCACCGTTTTCAACAACAATGAGTTGGAGATATTACTGCTCTAGTCACTTAAATATTTATTATGGAGACAATTAGTGGAACAGAAAAATTTGATTTTCAGGTTGGGAGCACAAGCTTGCAGACCGGTCGTCGCTGCCACCAGCACCAGGGGAGGAAAAGTCAAAATCTCAGTCCAAACATGTGTTCACACAGCCCCATATCTCTAAGTGAGTATGCGTTCAATAATAATTTTTTTCCAGACATCATTTGTCCTCATAAGCTCCAGCTTAGATAAAACAGTTTACGAATGGTGAATTTTGAGTTTCCTAATATCACAGTCATTATTATTGTTTGTATCAATACCTATCATCAATTGATTGTATTAAGTTGTGTCTGGTTTTTATTACTTTCTAAATTGAAATAATCCTGATAGAGCGGGCGCTATGTGGTGGCGCGAAGAGACGGAAGGTTCGTCGGGCAGCAGTGCTCGTTCGCCCGCCTCGCCGCCCTACGTCCGTTGGGCAAGAGCCCTGCATTTCTTGCTCGAGGTATTTGTTGCATTTTTTTGCTTTGAATGTTACTATCTTTCATTCTACTTTGGAAATGACAGATTTCGTCCTAATTATACATTGTTAGGTATGGAATTTCCAATAATTTTTCCTTGATGATGGAAACTTCATAAAATGCGTCAACTGCCAAAATTTCAGTATTTTAATCTAAATTGTGATATGGAATCCGCGTTGATGTATCAGTCGAGACAAGTAATGTTTACTGAAATTTCCACTGCTTGCATTAATAAAAGAAGTAATTATAGGATGCCGAGGGCGTGCGCCTCTTTCGTAAGTTCGTGTGCGGCGCGGGCGGATTGCACGTTGATCGACTCAACTTCTACTTCGCAGTGCACGGTCTGCGACAAGAGACAGAGCTTTCGAAGATACGACAGGTCGTCTCTGCTATATACAAGTGAGTACATACAGTGTAACTATTTTAGAATTATCTTTTAATGCATTTAAAAATTACAATAAAAATCACCTCATCGAAATGCTAAAGGTAAATATATAAAGGCGCGAAACAGAAACGAACAGGCATTTTTGGGGTTCTGTTAAATGTTTGAGTCTAAATACAAAAATGAGCGTAAATACTAGATTTTGACAAATAAGCAAGTTACTTTATGATCAGTTTTATCTCTGAATCTCAGCCTTAGAAAATGACGGGAAGACACCCATAATCTTGTTGGCTGTCGATAGATATGTCTGACAATGGACTTAAAATTTAACGATGAATTTTGACACAGATGGGAGCTTAGAGTACAACACATGCTATTTTTCTCTGTAAGCATCAATACTTGCAATTTTCGAAGACAAAAACATTGACTACGCTTGAAATTGATAAGTAAAATTAAATGTATGTTTAGATTCCTGCGAAAGTCTCAGCTAACGATGCCGGAAGCGCTGAAAACGCAGGTGAAACAGGCGCTCAAAGATGGCGCCACCATTGAGAAGACTATCTTCGATGAAATGGAACAGGAGGTTAGGTTTCGGCAGTCTTTGAAAAGCATATGCAAAAATAAGTTCACTGTTCATAATAAACATTTCTTAAATTTTGCTACCAAAAATTGACTATCAAATCGTATTTTTTCCAATGAATCACAAACCTGACAGTTTGAAACATAAGATTTTGATGTAATTTGTATAAGATAAAGAATGTCTGATTGTGGTAAATTTAACGCCAAGTTCAATTGAATTAAGGTATAAAAAAATTAAAAAAAAAATGTTTACTCTGATATAGTTGTATAATCTCTAAAAAAAAACACTAATATTGAAATCGCTTTCTATTGTACTGTTATTGTAGATCTACCTACTTTATAAAATCTGATTGAAAATAAATTCTCTATTTTCGCATACTATATGGAGTTTTGTTAAATTGCAGGTGACGCGCGCCATAACGGAAACGACCTACCAATCGTTTCTCCGTTCTGAAGCGTACGTATCGTATGTGAGCGCGGCCACGCAGCCGCTGTCTTCGCCCGACGCATCCCCGCCCCATCATAGAGAGGTGCAACACATGTTTTAGCCTTGTTTAATCTAATTTATCTAACTTAATCGCCTCTGAATCTCACGTAGTGAAATAATAACTAGGTAAACTGTTAACACGTAGAATGTTCTTTTGTTAAAATAATTGTAAAATAAAATTCTAATCACGATAATGATAATGATCTGGGTGAGCTTTTTTTACTAAATACCCACAAATCCAAAGATTTGTTGAAATTGGACAAATGTACCAGAACCGTATTGGTGCGTGCGTTTAATTCCGCATCGAACTTAGAGCCTGCCACCAATGGAGGAAATTACGTCTTATTTTAATATGAATTTATACGTAATATTGCCTTTGCAGCTGTCAGTTTGCGGACTGGCAACGTTACACGAAGGACAAGAGTTATCCGGGGCGAGCGCAAACACAAGTTCAAGTACAAGCGCCCGTCTCACTCATGACGCACTGCTCGCAACTCAGTCGCGTCGCCTGCACTCAGACGTCGCACCGTCAGTATATCCTCAAACACTACTGTTTTATTCATAATCTAAAATGCCTCAATAAACTTATTTTAATTAACTTTTGTCTCCTTTCAAAGCGAATTCGTAATTAGAGAGAGACAGCGTAACTAGAGGAAGCTTATTGAGGTTTTTTAAGCTTTATGATTAATCCAGTTAGACTTGCATGATATAAAATTCATATAGCCGCTTTTAATTATATTTGGCCTTTAGACAGCTATAATTTTAAGCAGCTACCTTTAGTATTTAGATTGTAGACAACAATAGTATATTGTGCTTGTTGATTATTAAGGTTCTTTGAAATTGAGAAACTGAATTCTTCTACTAAGAATGATTGGGATGTAATGTTTTGTTTTTTATATGATTATAAATATAAGAAATATGGTAACAACCATCTCTTATACTTTGACAGTAATATTCAAACCAACCCAATTTTCTATTTTAATTAGTTTGATACTTAAATGTCATGTCATAAGACCTAAATATTATTTATTATATTATTGTAAAATGAATGCAGTCGTAAGTTGACTTTAAAGAATATTACTACAGTACTGGGCAAGAAATAATACACATCGACCGCTAGAAAGAGAATCGTCTAATTTCGGATTTGTAGAGCGTTGTCCCTTTCGCACGAAGGGAAAGGAAGTGTGCGAAAGGTTTGCGAAGTGCTCTACAAAGCCGAGTGTCTCTTTCTAGAGGTCGATGTACATTATTTCTTGCCCAGTACTGTACATATTTTTTAAAAACTATTCAGTAAATTTTACAATAAAACAAGCACAATATCACTATAAAATCTGTTACATAGATATAGAATAAAAGTTAACAGATAATATTGTATATGTACTGTTTTGTTTTAGATTTCAATTAATTAGCTTAGCGAAACGTCAATATATATTAGGCCCAGATATATTTTATTATTAAAAATCGAAATTTTGTTCAAATATTGACGTCAGTTTTAATGAAGCTGATCGCATTTGTACAATTTTAATTTAGAGAATACACTATTGCCGCTATTATAACTTAAAAAAGCAAAATTGGTAGAGATTTTTTTGCAAGCGACATGCATACCATTTCCAAACCTCACAAAAAAAACTATTGACTCCGTTTATTAACCTTTCACCTTCAAAACAAAAAAGATGTTATCAATTTGACGTTTTTTTTTAAACTATTGCTCTCGTAAATACGGAGATGTGATTTTAAATGGTGAGGCACGCATGTCCATTTGATAACTGTTTTCTCGTCGCGTAAATAGTGTACTCTCTAATGAAATCCATTCATCCTTAGCTATTTCGATATAATTTCAGCAGCGCATGTAGTTAATGCTAATTATTTGAAATTCCCGGCAGCTTGATTGATTTTGTATGTTTTGCCCCCATGTTTGTACCCGCATGTTTGCCGTTCCGATGACGCTGATACATTCACACGCTACATTACTGTTACCGACCCATACCTTAACATTTCCTATTTTATTATCATAAACAATAACGATTTACTTACCCTACTTTTTTTAACAAATCTTACAATTTCAATAATATACCATATCTATCTTAATATTTCTGAATCATTCACACTTTTTGCACTATTTTTCCAAACATTGCTCCTGTACTTACGATATTGCCTTAAATCTCTTACTTTATTTCCATCCTTGTAATACATCTCTCCTCCCCCATACCTTTGGCATTCGATCGGTAACAGTCACCGTCACAAGCGTTCAGTGTACAGCGCTCATGTGTCGTACGCGGGATATACGCCAACATCGCGACAGGACTCAGAACGGGCCAGTCTTAGCAGCGGACGAACGGATAGTGATGCTGTCTCGCTCTCCGGCAGTAGTGTGTGAGTAGGATAGACATAGTATACATGTGCCAGATGCCGTCTCGATCTCTGCGCGTAGGAGTGAGTAGGACGGATATAGTGTTGATTGTGTTTAAATGAATGTATGTAGTTCAAAGATTAGTACCTATGTAGCATATACGTTATTGTGACGCCTAAATTTTATAACGTGTTTAAAATTTTATAACAAAAAAGAGTTACATTTCAACCTATTTTTACAGATTTGCACTGAGATATTAAGTTATTTTTTTATTAAACTTTTGGTGATTTTTGAATAAGGTAAGTTAGAATAGATTTTTTAATTATTTGCAGTAGGCTGTACCCCCTGCTTATTCACTAATTTTCTCATAAAAGCACTGCATTACACAACACACATAAAATAAATATAAGAAAAGTCTAGCATACAATTTTTTATACTAAATTGTAAAACACTATGTAATAGGCGCATAATAAAGCACATTCCGTTCTGTGTAGCACGTATTAAAAGATTTAAGAAACATGATGTAATTTTGCAGGGATGGTATGGCAATGCGTGGTCCGAGAGACAGCCGAGAGTCGCGGCATCGGCAGCGGCTGTATGGTCTAGACCGGCAGGCCGTTATTAATAAGGAACAGGATACTGCTATGGTGAATGCTTATTTACTGTTATTTACTGCCGACGAAAGAAGAGTGTGTGTCTGTCTGTCTTGCTTGTGGCGTCGCAGTTTTTAAGCTATTGCATAGATTTTATCGCTGCCTTTGAGCGCGGCGACCATATCAAGAAATTTCGTAACGAAAATAAAAACCTAACACCCGGTCCCAGCCGTGCATCGTCTATTTCTCTCACTTACGCCTTCATAAATGCTTTGTGTAAAAAAGAGAGTGTCATTTCTATCTAGTTAAAATGTAAAATGTAAAAAAAAACTACAAAGAGGATTTGTTTATTCACTCCTAGATGGAGCGATTTTCAATTTGATGTTTTTTTAAGGTGGTTCGATCAGGTCCCACCAAACTCAAAGCTCGCTAGATGGCGCTACTTTTTCTAGTTTTTATTTTTTTGTAAAATTATCTTTGTATACATTAAAATATGTTTCGCGCACTCTTTATATAAATATTGTAATATCAAAACAAACTGAACAATTCATTGTACAAAAATCATTTGTGTGCGTGCGACTAAACGTATGCGTGTAGACTACTTGCTACTTACGCGTAAAATTTGTTTATAAAGTGTTTTAAATATGAATAAATACTGCATAAATAAAATAAAGAAATAATTATAATTGCATAAGTTGATAAAAATGCTATGCAATAGCTTTACCGCGGCAGTCCCCGAGTGCCATACTTATTTTTTTTATGTTCGAAGCTTAAAGCTTACGTGAAATGGATGTTAGATATAATTTAGGTATGTGAAATAGATTTTTGATGATTTCTCTTTGGTGACAAAGACGAAAACGGAACGAAAAGTATTACACAGTCCTTAGACGCGTCTGTATTTTTATATTTTCAAACTTGCGGTATTTGCCGCTGTTTTACCTTTATTTTAACTATTTATTCAGGAGTTTATAGTATGTGTGTGTATGTTCAGATGATCCCTCGTACCCAACGGGTTCAATCGGAACAACTACGGGTTCTGCCGCCGGCTGAGTTTGCGCCGCTTCTTATTGAGAAACTAGAAAGAGTGCGTCGAGACCGTGAAAACAAGGAGAGACTGGAACGGAGACTGGCTGAGGTATGCTTTTATGTTTTCATATATCTAAGTGTACATAACGGAGTCTTCGAACATGGATTTCATTTTAATACGTCGGATTAAATTGTAACTGCGCACTTATGAAGAACGGATGACGATTTTTTTTATTAAATAAATAACTTCAAGAACAGTCGTCAGAAAGAGGTCGCTTGTAAGGAAGCGTATCTGCAGGTGCACATATTTCTGTGTTTATGGTACAATTACTTCTGTTAATCACTCGCAGGTCATCGGACATTGAATGTGTGTGTGTGTCCTACAAGTCCTCGGTTCTGAATATCTCATTTTTTAATATTGATACGAATTAGTGACATGTCAACGCTTCACTTTTTGAATAATCCGAACTCTTTTTTACTTGCTTTTTTCAGTAATCTGTGTTTGTCATTCAAGGGATCATTATCAGAGTCATTAAAGGGATTATTTTATTGATTTAATACATTTCAGGGTGAGGGCGACGAGACATCATCTCAAGTTCTTCCACCGCAATTGGTAGCGGCCGCCATACGGGAGAAGCTGCAACCAGACGATGATAACGATCAGGATATATTGGGTAAAGTATTAATTGTTTAAGTCTATGTGATTAAAATAATTAATTTCAGTGTACATTATTCCAAGTAATATTTTATTTGCAGACCTGACTGACGTCTTTAAGACAAAGGAGCACTCTTGAACAGTCTGTACAGTGATGTATCTGAGAGAGCATATTTTAGTTTAAGAATGTCTTCTGTCTTCTTTCAAACTAAATTCGTAATTTAAGAATATTGAAGAAATAAGACATTACTTACGTCGCTTCACTTGAAACAATGTCTCAAATGCTCTTCACTTTAACGTTAACGTGCAACACAACACTTGGAGCAAAGATCTTAGTTTAGTAACTTTATGAGGGGGAATAAAAAAAATAATTAACTATTTCAGATCAGCACGTGTCCCGCGTATGGTCTGAGCGTACGCCGGGCGGTTCGCCTCCGGGCGGTCGGCGCGCGCGTCGGCACACACGTCGCGCCCCCTCTTGTCTCTCGGCTGATTCAGGCCACTATGATGAACCACCGCATATCGCTACGCGCAGGTTAGTGTTCTGATAAAAAATATCGAAATTTATAACTCTTCAACTGCTGAGCTAATAAAAGCCTTCTTCGATCCATTTGATTGCCGGAAACGTTTAATAATCAAATTTTGCATTGTTACCTTTCCTTATGATTTCATATATCTGTGCCAAATATCAAATATTTCAAACGTAAATTGTTACTAGCGTAAACAGTACACCGTTGAATTTTTTTAAATCTCAACAGACCATTTCGAGAAAATTAAGAAAAAACTTGTAAGCATCCTCCATTATATGTTTTAGATCGTTCTCAAAGAAGACTGTAACGGAGCTGACAGACAGTGGGGTGTCTGTGGTGAGTGAAGGCGGCACGAGCGGACTAAGTGGGGCCAGCGAACCGCGCATTTTGCTTTGGATCGCTGAAGGGGAGCGGTTGGAACGGCGGGCTTCTTCCGCTGACAGACATCGTCGGCAGACACGGTATACACAATGCATTACGTTATATAAATTAACAGATCCAAGCTGATCTTGTCTCATCTTATTGTTTCTAACTGCCTAACAAATATATACACCTATAATATATGTATACACATATTATTACGGTGACCCTCCACTATATACAATTGATAATTTCCATTGATAATAATAGTTTAGGAGTATTTTATCTCCGTATCGTAACATCGTAATTTTAGTATGTATTTTTTACAAGGATTTTGGATTTCTTCATCTGTCCTTCTTGTCTTTGTTGCGCAAGCCGCATGTTATCGTAGTACGTACTTAGAAAGTTTAAAATTATACATACAGTGGAGGCGGCAGCAAATCGAGTAGCACGAGCGGCGGTGCTGATCAACAGCAACAGCAGACGGTGGTGGTGGCGCACTTCTTGGACGAGAGCGTGCCCTACCGCTTCAAAGTGCCCGCCTCCCCTCTCACGCTCAAAACCTTCAAGGAGTATCTACCTCGAAAAGGGAATTATAGGCAAGCACATAGTAACAATGTTCTGAAGCTATTTTTTGTTTTGGAGACCTGTCCGAATACTGAACGAAGCAGTCTGGCTGCTATTTAAACATTTAAATTGTAGATTATACTCCCTGAAATAATAATAATTTTAATGTTAACTACCTTATTTTTGTTTTATCTAAACATAGGCAAATGTAACATACTACGTTATATGTTGTATAATTAGTTTCGGTAACACTAAAATTATCTATAATATTTAAAAACTTATTTAGTAAATTATATTTTCAGGTATTTCTTCAAGACTGAATGTGCAGATCTTGACAACACGGTAATACAGGAAGAAGTCAGTTGTGATAGTGACACGCTGCCGATGTTTGAAGGAAAGGTGATGGCGCGGGTTAAAGCCATTGAGTAAAAATATTTTTGGACTCTTCAAGACTGCATACAAATATCGTTTCGCTTTACAACTTGAGGCGTTAACCATAGGCCCGTAACCTAACATTTGACTTTTTAGACATACTTTTCAAAGATACAGAAATATTTCAACGATACCTACTGATTTCAACAGATATTAAAAACATTGGCACTAATCTCAAATTAAATATACATATATACGGGCCTGACTTGTCTCACATTTTACATTGTGTATTTGTAGTATTATTTTTTGTTTGTTCGTACAGAATTGTACATGAAACTACAAAATTATGGCTTAACTTAAAGCTATCTCAGGATAATTCTCTCATGAAATTTGTTTAATAATTTAAATAGAATCATTTACATTTTGGAGTTAAAATTACCGTACGGACTTGACGGTCTCTGAATTCGCTTCAACAGTTCTGACATCTCACGAAGCGTAATGTCCATTGTATTTGTGATACATTCAAACTAAGAAATGCGAGACCGGTAATTGAAATGTTTGATGTTATATTCGATATTGTTTAAGTATATTTTTAATCATTATACTCAGCAGTTACGACAAACTTACACAGCCTCTGGTATTGGAATTTATAACAGTAAACTGAGAATTTCTTCTACTTTAAGAGGTTCACTAGGTTTATTAGTGTTTGACAAATGTTCTTAATGTAAGTTTGAACGTTTCTATGCTTAACGCTTAGTCTTTCATACAAAAACATCGAATCGGCCAAACTTATAATTGAGTTACTGAATCCTTTTGTTGAGTAAGATTGAGAGACTGTTAAGTCTAACGAGGACATGTTTAACACCCAATATTTGACGATCAAGGCATATATATTCACGCGATTGAAAGAACCTTCACGCTGAGTTAACTTGATTAGTAAAATTTGGAAGAAGCGTATATCTCCATGATCCAATCTTGTAATTGATTCTGCAAGTATCCTATAAAATATCTAATTTAACAAAATTTCTATGAGAATTAACCTGCGTACATATATAATGGTTGATTTAACAATAACCTGGCCCTTTTGGTTATTAAGTATTAAAGCTTAGTCCTTAAGCCAACCTTACAACATCAGAATAAATGTGTAAACGCAGTAAACTTAGGGAAAAATTGTTCATTCGGTTTTTTTATATTATTTCATTACTTAAAAATGATTGATAAAATGCTTCAAGCCTTAATTGTTCTCGGCAATGTTAATATCATGTATATAGTTAGACATTTAATTAGAGTATCAAATATTTAGACGAAGTGTAGTTAGAACGGATTAAATTTCGTTTCAAATAGTATTAATTGCCGGAAATTGTAATTGTTAATCGTACATCTTACAAAACCGTTGAAACTATATTTCATTTAAATATTGAGTTGTCCGTCTGTAGCCATGAGTACGGACCAGAATCCCTACTCATTACTATTAGATAATTTCTAATGTCGCATTGATTTACCTTAAATTGACATGACAAAATAATTTTATATTTAATATTTAAAAATTAATAATTTAAGAGTTACTTTTCGTGAGAAAAGGTTATTATTTCTTATGGCAATAAGTTGACGATGTTTTATACTGATCTTTCGAATTAATGCGACGTACTGTAAATAATTGTTAAGCTATATGTTAGTTATATATGAGAAAATCAATTCAATTTTATCTTCGTTTTCTGCTCGCACACTTTTCCCAGTAATTTCTATTTATTTAATAACTTTTTTCATAAATTGAAGAAAAATCTGATGTTATTTATACCAGTAAAATACCAGTGTGACATTTTACACCAATTGAATACTTTTACAGAAATAAAACAGTGTGTTTTTAACATTTTATCATAGACTGTATAATATTTTAACTTGTGCGCGTTCAGTTGACGAAGAATAAACTCGTGTCCTCTAGCTACGCTTACTATGTAATTTATTTTTATATGAAACCGAGCGACTTTAACTCCCTTACTTTTAAACGTCATTTAAATTTAATCAAAAAATACTTTTAAGTTAGGCATGTGTTCAAGGCGGGCTGTTAGGGAATGACTGCTTAGTCGATACGCGCTTTAAGATGTTCGTGTTTGCTCGTTTCTCTAGCGGACATTGGTTTTCTAAATTCTATTTAAATTGTGGGAGATAATTACCCATGTAAGTATTACGTATGCACGAAACTTTTCATTGTTAGACATTGCTTGAATTATTTCCAAAGGCTCTTAGAGATTACAACGACCTCGACAGAGGTATACGAGCAAACGCAAATTTGTATAAAGTCAAAAGACAAGGTGTCGCTTGTAACTTCCTTATATACTTTCCGTCAGGCGACGCCCGTCTTACACAACTGACGTTACTTTCAAGGTCTCCTATATGTTGATTGAAGCAATATATACATATAATTTTTTTCACAGAATTTAAAAGATTATTTGAATGAGAGAAATTAATTTTTCTGTAAGCTATATAGGTTTATGTTGACTTGCTGTTAAGAATTTATTAAATGTTGCCTACGTAATACTTGAAGGGAATGTAAATACTAAATCAAATAAAATTAATAAAATATGATTATGTTAATAATGTAACGAATATTCTAAAATTTAAGTGATTCTCCCACTTCTTTATGTCATCAATTATTTGGATCCGATGTTGTAGAGATAAAATCGCAGGATCTCAAATAATATTAGAGGTTATTAATATATTTTTAAGTGGACAGTTTTCCGTTCTGCAGCTGTGAATAGTAAATACATAATATGTACATAAATTATACATAGTCGTAAGATACATTGTTTGCCAACGAATATTTGCTCGCGTTACGTTCTCGTTTTTCTTAATTGTTTTCAGTTCATTTTCATTTATTTACCCCGAACTTAATTCAAACCATCTTATCTTGCTCAATTAAAAAACTCGAGACTGTAGCGCGAGTGTTGCATTCGCTTATACTTATTTTATCGAATATCAGACTGAATTTTGTATAATTTCAAAGTATCACTTCCTTAAGGAATGATCCAAATCGAAGGATCCTCCTAAACCACTAGTCCTTGGCGTTGTGTCGACTCATGCCCAGAATTTATCGTTCTTGGTTGATCAGTCGCTTCCGGGTTGATAGTCGAGCGACGGCCGCAGTCCAATAATGTTTAGCAGCGATAACAATAAGTTGTATGATAGCTCGAGTCCGGTCCACTGTAAGATAGAGGAGTGCACCACCACTGCACAATATTGAGAATAGGGTGCGTAAAAATGTGCCTTCAATGTTAATAAAAATTTTCATAGTTGATGCTTCTAACTAGCCGTAAGTGTAAATATAGAGTAGCGCTAACTCTTTCTTATTTAATTATATTTTAATTTATTGCCTAAGTCGAGCGCATCGTGCGCGGTTTTTTATATTTCTCCGATTCCGATGTCTTCCTTGCCTCTCTTAGCTTAAATCTTTTCTATCGTAGGGATGTGTAGCTTTTTATAATTTAACAGATTATAGTCCGTTTCTCGCTGCTCGAGCGACGCGGGTCGCGTCCACGAGTCGAGATGTTGTCGAGACAAGCGAATACTTTACTGAAAATATCTGAAATATTTCTAAATTACCTTAAAATTATATAATCGGATTATAACAATAATTACTACTTCTTTGAACCTTAACATTTTGTCAGTTTAAATTGTTGTTTTTAATTTCGTAAATGTTATTCGCTTGTGAATTCGATTCAATGTTTGTTTGAATATACATGCGTACGATATGTATAAATAGATGATCTTTAACATTTTTATAAATACCCGTTTAAGGCACTTATCTGTTTAGCTTGATTTGAAGATACTCAAGCGGAAAAATGTTAAAATTGCTTGTTAAATTTGTAAAATGTTTTTCATTTAACAAATAATGGTTTTTAAAATACGGTATATGGATACATATATTCTTGGGCCATTGCATCGCGAGAATTTCACTAATCGGACTGTATTATTTTTTTAACTAGCACATGTAACTATTAAAAATTAAAACTGGAACTGTGCCATACTGATTGTTTTATTTTCTCCTTTTCTTCTATGAGTTGATTGCATATATATCTACCTGTAAGCAGGAGTCCTTATTCGTAAGTCAACAAAAATGTTTCATTTTAATGGATAAATTATAAGGTACAGCTCACTCAGTAACTCAGAGCCGGTGGTTCAAAACTTATCATTTAAATCAAATCAAAATCAAGCTGCGACGCACCGTTTTCCCAGAAAATGGAAAAACATTTTTATTCTATTTATTTTCTTCAATTCAGATTTGAGAAACTTCACAGTTATTCTTACCGAACCGAATGCCACTCCTCCTCGCGCTGCCGGAAATATTTCCGTAAATACTTCTGCGGTAGTATCAACGCGAGTGAGTGTTTACACTCAGCCCTCGCATTCACTTACCGAACGATACGCAACAATGGCAGACGTCGAGGTTGTTGCTGCGACGGCATTATGTTTGTTGAGTATATACAACTATTTGCGTATTAAAAAAATAAAAAAAACAAAACAAATAAGAAACGAAACAAACACGGAAAAAACAACACGTTGTCACAGATTAAGTACGTCGTTTCGCGCTCAAAGTCCGGCGGCAAGTGAGCGAGAAGGCTGAATGTAAACACCATGCTCGTGCGGCCCGTCCTTTTGACTTCCGCACGAAAAACCGACACTCGCGGGAGCGTCGGGCAGCGGCAGCGGCATGACGAGTGGCAGCGCGAGTGTCCTATTTACATTCTCGCGTTGCCCACTTCCCTGCCCTGTAGAGCTGAGTGTAAACGGCCTATAAGTGGTTTATTAAAATTTAACTAAGTACAACGTGACGAATTTTACTGATAGGGCCCCACCAAAAGAATTTGCCACGGGCCCCAGATGCTATAGTTACGCCACTGATAATAGGTAGGTTAGGTTAGGTTAGGGTTATATGTAATAAATAATAAAAAACATTTAATTTTTCGTTCCTTTATATTTATAATCCATGAAGATACAATAAAAACTAGTTAACGCTGACTGCGCTTACAAAAAACAAAACGAATAACATAGACCTCAAAACAAAACCCAATTATATTTTAGACATAAAACTACACTAAGGGCCTACTTCATAGTGGTGATTTTCGTCATCATTCCAAACAAAATATGATGAAGCACATCAAATTTTAAAACTTTGAAATATATTTATTTATTTTTTTCGAGAATGGTTAATAAACAGTTCCTAATACCAACTTCTACCTATCCAAAAGAAGTTTCAAAAATAGATACAAAATTTAAATAATAAATTCCTTTAGATGAAGATTTAACTTAAGTGAAATCAAAGTGGAATCTATGAATTTAGCCCAGTCTCTAAACAAGTCAAGAGTTAATTTATACTTGCAAAATGTAAATATCCTTCCATCTTAACTTCGGAATTTATCACGTGACTTGATTGAGACAAAGTTTACAAACCTTTTCATACTAACATATTAAAGTAAACCTATTTTGTCGTTTTATTTGAGCAGGTACAAAAAACTAACCGGCGGCGACATACTAAAATGACTAAGCAATATGACTACGGAATTTATAACTAAGGTACAATAAATAGTGTAAGAGCTTGAGGTATTGAGGAACTTAAAATATTAATAATTCTAGCATGAAAGCAATAACAAAAACGCTAAAAAATTAGTTTTTCTCAACAACCTCGGTCCTCAACAATCTGATGTGAATTAACATGTTAACATATGCTCAACTAAAAAAGTAATATGCTACTGACAATTGAGTTCTTAATTTAGTTTTTTAAATATTAATCTTAAACATTAATAATCTACGTGATTTATGTAGGATTATTTTGGTTTAATTAAACCTACACTAAGAGTTAAAAACATTCAATTGAGGTTTAGGCTGGGCTTATTTATAAGTAGTTAACGCAACGATTAGTCAACTATGCTATGATATAGCATATTGATAGTGAAATATTTAAAATGTTACAATTTTAACTATTAATCGCGTTAACTACAAACAAATAAACCCAGGAGATAAAATCGATGATCTCTACCAAATGTCAGGTCAGCTTAAAAGTAGATTCTGAAATATTCTCAAATATTCAGGGTGAATATGTGAAAATGGTTTTTATAAAATCATATATCTATGTCATCGAGTTTTCTTAAGACTACACATTGTATTTCAGGATCAAAGCATGTGAGTTATCCCAATTATTATTATTATACTTTATTCTCAAGAGGATTGTGAAGCTGTTTGTGTGTTGTGATTGTGTGACATTTTCATACAAAAAGCGATAACGTTTTTCCCCCCATGAACATTGTTTTTTGAAAATGTTGTAGATAAAATAAAAAACTAGGTCCGTACGTTTCTATTTAAAAAAAATATTGCGTATGATCTATATTTTTGACGTAAAATCTTCCTCGAGCGTTTTTATTTTTTTTAAATTAAACTAAACTGAATTACTATAAAAGAAAAACGTACAGACTTAAGATTATGGTGTACTGAATCTAAAGAGATCAAAATTATGTCATTTCGTAAATGTTTAACGTAAAAACGTTATCGCCAAAAACTATTTTAAAAAGGAAATGTAGGTAATTGTCTCTACGATTTGCAACTCTCTCTATCGCACGCCTGGAGTGAGGCAAAGCGGTATGAAAGAGATAGCATTTTTTTAAATACCTACTCGCGCCGCGTTTCGTCACTTCACTATCCTCTTAAGATATATTCTCGATTTCTGCCCATTTTCTAAAATGATTTGTGCATACATTTATTAATGTCGTGGGAAACACATGAATGTTTCGGTTGAGTAAGCACAGAATGCTGATCACTACGGGTTACGGGCATTCACTTATATTATTGTCATATAAATATGTTTATACATGGATTGAAGTAAATTTCATCACAGAATCAGCCTCTATAGAATATCGTGAATAGAAATATCGACTTTGACAAGACAAAGTGCACGCGTGCGTAATTGACAAGTTTTAAAGCTTCAGTGAAAGCTGAATGACGTTTCATTAACATACATGTAGCTACAGCAGTATTGGGTTGACTAAATAGAGAACGATAATCTACAAGTTCATTTATTTTTAAATGTATGTTAATTAGGAAGAAATGTCAGAATTTAAAAATGTTCTCTATACTTGCTAAGTTGGCCTAATCCAACACTGATGTACATACATCCAATATTATCTTATCAATATTTTACCTACTTATTATTTTCAATAATACATACAAAACTGGCCAAAATAGAATAAGTTTCAAACATTTTATTTTTAATTTTATAAGGTCTTTTCGAATTTAATTTTTGTTTTTTTTTTTTTTCAATAACATAACATTTGACATAATTACGATAGTTCAATATGATTTTTAACTGAAAATATGGTGCTCTAATTTTGAAGAAAATAATAATTTGTGCCTTCAGTTAGAATGTTAACGTTGATAAATATCGATGTGTCAAATGAGATCTGTTAAATTTGTCCTGTGTTAACTTTTTAGAGCAACATTACTCCTTAAACTGGTTAAGGCTGCGTATAAAATTACTCATGTCATACTCTTCTTCATACTGTTTATCATCCCAGAGCTCGGGCAACATCTCCAGCAAGGATTTGCTGGTGCTTGGATTGCTGGAAGTGCTGGGATTATTGGATAGCTGAAACAGGTCCAGTAACTGATCTGTACCCATTGTCTCCATAGCTGCATTTTCACTGCTGATCACTGTGTTCGCCGTTTTCAGTTTGAATTTCTGTAGGCTGTAACAGAATTTCGATAATAATGGATGTTATAAAACTATTGAATATTAATTCGATTTATTTATTAACCGCTAACTTCATAATAGCAATAAAAAATAAAATAATATGGCATGAAAGCAACTAAATTTTATGTGTGAATTTTTTGAACATGTGGTATTTTTTGAACATGCTATAAGTCAATAATACATCATAAATGTAATATAAAAGAAGTAAATTAATCTCTTCATTGTTATACTAATAACACTAACATTTCCTATACACTAGATTTCATTTCATTACCCATTTTAAGAGTAAATTTTATTCTAGTTAGGGCGTAGATATACTGACTGACAAGAGAGTGCCTGAACGGAACTGGATTAGATAGTCTGGAGTAACATACGTTTTTACCTAGAAATTGCGGATGCGATAGTGGGAACTGTTCCACTGGAGCCTTAACCAAACGAAGCCAAAGGCAAGTATATAAATCTCATACTGACCCCATAATCTTCTCTTCAAGCGTGTCCCTAGTGACGAGGCGATATACGTTGACGACATTCTTCTGCCCGATTCGATGTGCTCGGTCCATAGCTTGAAGGTCCTTCATGGGGTTCCAGTCGTGTTCCACAAATATTACTGTATCTGCACCAGTAAGATTTAGACCGAGACCACCCACCTGAAACATTCGTTAGCCGTGTAATTTATAACATGCCTTGGTATAAAACAGAAAAGCATTTCTAAAATACATTCTTGTAAATAAAAATGTAATACACATCTAGACCTTATTAAAAACTTAAAATTGTATGAGATACACCATATTTCATACAATTTTACTTAATTAAAAGTGAAGTCCAGCGTTCCCTAGTGGGGTTTGGGCAGATGCATTTCACTTCTGTTTCACTGATCGATTTTTTTTTAGGGGCAAATAGGTGATCAGCCTTCTATGCCCTTCCAGACTGTTTTTTTTTTCATCTCCACCGGGAATCGAACCCACGACCTCTCGGTTGTAACGCTTACGCGCTCGCCACTTAATAAATGATGATTTTACTTAATTAATCATAATTTATTCTTTGTTGTACTTGTATTAGAAGAGAATACTCACACTTGTGGTTAGAAGGAGTAGGTCTATGGAGACATCGCTATTGAACCTAGCGACGATATCATGTCGTAAATATGCGGGCACAGAGCCATCGAGCCTTAAATATGAAACCGTGGGGAGATGAGTACGAAGCAGGTCTTTTTCTACAATATCCAGCATTCCCTTCAATTGGCAGAATATCAACGCCCGGTGAGGTGAAACCACTTGACATAACTCGCCCTCTGCCCCTTCAGTACCCTCACTACCTTCTGAAAATGATACGCCGATACCGCAGTCCAGAAGCAGTTGTCTGGAAATATCAGGTATCGGATTAAAGTGTGGTTAAAAACTGGGGGATTATATTAAATTTAATTATTTTTCAGGAGACTGGCCTTGATTGCCTCGATACATTTGATATTTTGTGAATTTTATACTGTACTTTAGAATGCACAAAAATTCAAATATATCTAAGTCAAAATAGATGCTTTGAAAAACCATTCCTTTTAGATCCATCGAATTAAAATAACGAATGAGGGCTTGCAATAAATCTATTAACATTTATAAAAATATTGCCATTCAAATTGTGACTATCTCCGGTATATATGGAGAATACATAGTTACAAACTATAAATTCATCACACATTATATTAATCTAAATCTCTAAATTCTACCGATTCATAATAATAATATGATTGGTTAAGAAAAAAATAATAGTAAACAGTACTTACTTAAGCGCTAGTAATTTTGCACTATGTGAAATGTCATTAAGATTGGAGCGCTGTGTGGCGAGTTGTTTATGAACTCGGGCCCATTCAGGATGTTCTGGAGTCAGTACTAGTTTCGGATGATTGCACACATTTTGAAGATAGTGTAGAGCCTGAAGAAAACGATTAATATATCATCTCACTTCGTTTTATGGAAAAAAACCAATACTCTTTATCTAGCAAAGAATAGACAAAATGAAACGCAAATAATTTAAAAAAAATATTATTTCCACTGTAGCACTCTATTTTGTTAACTTTTACTAATCGAAATTCATATTCTAGAGTTAAAAACCTCTCGTCTAACAAAGATAATTGTGATTGAAAATACATAATTAGCATACTTTTTAATAAGTTTACCTGAAAGACATGCGTCCTTGAATGCGCGACGTCAGGCGTCATGCGACTTTTGGAGAAGTGTTCGTAGAGGGATCGTTGTAACGGACTCAGATCGCAATAATAGTCTTGAGTGATTTTGGGAGGTAACTCGCGTAGTACTTCTTCCTTCACGCGACGGAGTAGGAATGGCAGCACCTGATCGGAAGTTTTGTCAATACTAAATATGGACTCTGATAATGATTTAGTTATTTACTTGCTAACGTTTAACCAACATGGTTTAACCAACCAGTGTCTAGTTTTTGCAATAAAAATTGTAAGTCAGCGTAAAACTGTTAATTTGGCTAAGTTAACTTCCCATAGATGGTAGTCAACATAGCTAAAGACAAGTTTGGGTAGATAAAATACAAGATATACTATTTCTTTTTACTCGCGCCCGTAAATTTATCACATATCCATTCAATGCATTTGATATAGAGATCCAAGGTTGGATTTTTTGGGAAACATTAAATTTACAAACATTTGAGGAATATCAACACCAGGGTGATTCCCTAATTCTTCTAATACTCTACCGGTAACGACAAAAAATAATCTTGACTGAATATCTTGATGGATGAGCTAAGAAGTCGAAATTCAATAAATGCACATTCACCTAGATTAATATATCGAACAATATACCTGCCGATGCAATTGTTCGCAAGCAAGTGCACCAGCTTGCAGGTGATGCGGCGTAGCCCGAGAGTCGCGGGCTTGAAGTATAGGCCGTGAGTATCGTGCCGTGAACTGACGTGAGGTGCCCAGAAGACCTGGCATCAGGAACTCGAATAAGGACCACAGCTCCAGCACGTTGTTCTACAAATCATTCAGGGTATATTAACGCCACGTATAAATCAGCATTTTAAACATTCTCAAACTAAAAGTATATTATTTCCGTCCAAAAATTAACAAGCCATATGAAATTTTAAACGTCTTTTAATTAAAAAAAAAAGTAATTTCTAATTTTTACATTCCAATAATGTGTTTAACTCGATTTAACGATTGATTCAGTTCTTTAGACAATTCGTTTAAGCAGCACAGAGTATTGAGACACCAAAATTCCATACAAAGTAAATGTATTAATACTAATGTTTAGATTAAAAAGTCTTTCGAGCTCTAAGTAATATTACCTGTATAGGTGTACCGGACAGAATAAGCCGATGATTGGCAACAATCTGCTTGATGGCCTTGAACGCTTTGGTCTTGCCGTTCTTAATCACGTGTCCTTCGTCCAACACACAGTAATTCCACTTGATAGAACTGAAGAAATCAATGTCCTTCCGTACGATGTCATACGAGGCGACGATTAAATTGTACCGACGTACGTGCCCGCGAATGCGTTCACGTTCTACGGGCGGTCCAACGTACTGTAACGGCTTCAGGTACTTTGTCGATATGAATTTGTTTACTTCGAATACCCAATGACCTGGAATTAATGAAGTGGCGAGTCAATTGAAAAGCGTAAATTACGGTGAAAAAACAAAATGAAAAATTTTCATGAAATATCTTTTTATTAGATAGTCACTAGAGGTTTACTAGAAATCTTGGATTTGTTGTATCTGTTAACTCACCAGTGAGGGTAGGCGGACAAACCACTAGCGATGGTAAGGCGGGCAAGCCGGCTTGAGCACGCTCATAGTGCGAACTTGCTACGACTATGATGGATTGTAATGTCTTTCCTAAGCCCATATCGTCACATAATACTCCATGGAGTTTGTACTCGTAGAGGAATCGCAACCAGTTTACACCAGCCTAAAATATAAAAAATACCTTAAAGTTTATTATTCTTACAGACTGCAACCCGAGTAGAGGTTTGAATTAGTATTATTTTATTTTCAAAGTATATACTAAACGAACTTTAAATGCGTTCACCTATAAAAAAATTAACAATCGTTTAATATTTGGAAAAATGCAAACAGAGCATGTTAATCCAATAAAATCTTCTGTTTAAACATATGATTCTACTAGTATTTTGAATGCAATAGTTTAGATGAATTTTTATGCAATCACGCAAAAACTGTTAAACATAACTGGATGTAATTTGGCACATAGCTTTAAATCGGGTACAGTACATACATTTTTATCTACATAGCAGAAACTATTCGCCACAGAACACTCCACGAGAAATCGCAATAAACATCTGTAAATAATATACCTGTTGATAAGTCCTGAGTTCGGCGGACACCGGTATCGGGATCTTATAGTCTTTGATGGACTTGGGGTTGAAGAGCTGTTCTATGAAGGTGCGATCGCGTTGCCTCATCGCTTTTAGTTCGGGAGACAAGTTCGGAGGTTCAGGAACTGCACCATCCAACGGCATCAGTTGTATCAGAGTTGCGAAACAACGAGTCGACATCACGCGAACTGACTCGTTGTGGTCACTCATACGGCCTAAGTTTAATGGCAAAAAGAGACTAATTAAGCTGTGTTAATAATATTGACGAATTAAAATGAAATAAATACAATATTTTAATCATTATTAATTAAATTGTGTGTACACGTTTTTGGAATTACTTTTAGTTTTTATTTTATTTTTGTATTCTGTGTTTTTGTAACCTTTTTCTGTTGTGTATGTCCTTCTTAAATAAATAATTACGGTGCTCTCAATACATCAAATTTAAGATTTAAAAAATATAAAGAGTGGAATAGGATGGAAAAATAAATGATATTACCAAGTAGCGGCACCAGCAGTAACACGATGTAAGGTACCAGCTGCAACTGAAGGGTGTCCACAAGTCTGGCGAGCGATTCCGCCGCTCCACAGCGTACGCATTCGCTGCCTTCGCTTAAAGATTCTATCAACTGTAACACATAACAATTTACAATGTTAAGTTTAATATTTAACCCCTAATACGAGATTTAACTTTTACATATGCGTTCAATTACCTCTTGTATAAGCGCATCCATGACAGCATGCGGGTCCCTCCGCGCCATAGAAGCCAGTCCTCGGGCCGCCATATGCCTCAATGCGGTGTATGGAGATCGGGTAAGAGCCGCGCACGCGCGCACGCCACTCGCCACGCGCGACCACGCTGCTACGCCCAAATGACCACAAACGGCCTCTACTACTTGTAGACGAGATATCAACTCGTCACCCGCCTCCACTTTCATACACTCCAGCTCTGTTGATATAATATGATATCTGGCACTTGTATATAATACTAATGAATATATCGCACCCTTAGAATGAAAGTGACCTAATCCAAAAAATGCAATTTGTGGTAAATGAGCATTAGTCTTTAAAAAATTATAGTATTTAATACACCTTAATAATATATAGTGACCGAAGTATGCACTGCCCCCTGTTATACTAAAATATAGGTCACTTTTACTTTACAAGGTTTTAGAATATACTTTATATGGTCAGTTTATGGTAAAATCGAGTGTTCAGGAATTTCGAGTTGAGTCATTTTCATTCTAAGGGTGCGATATCACGGAAGCAATTGTTAATTCTAATAAACATTTGACATACCAGCGTCTGTTAGGACTTTTTCAAAGGGTTCAGTGATAAATTCCCAGAGCTTAGGTAACTTTTCCGGCAATTCATCCCCAAAATACTCGGCTAGACTGGTGAAGGCCATCGTAGCGCCTCGCCTCTGGATGCGCAACATTTTGCGGGCCTATATTAATTAATTGATCTTTTACTAATTACCTTCTTAACACAAAAATAGTTTGCAAATTTTGAAGTTTGACGTATAATTATGAAAAACTGTTTTAAGAAGTTTAATAACATATCTTTCAAATTTTATTCAATAATTTTTTTTGCGTCATTGATTAAAATTAAGCAACATTTGAGGAGTTACTTTTAATCTTAACTAAACTTAACTAGACATTAGTTTAACATGGTGAAGAAATAGAATTCTACAAATGTCTGACCTGATCTTCGTTGGGAAATAGTTTTTCAATGCCCAGCTCAATCGCGGGCGCGTTGGTTGTTGGTGGCCGACCTCGACGTGGTACCACGCGCTCTGCACTAAGTTGCTGCTCACGTAGAGTCAGGATGCCGTTGTGTTTATCCACTATTAAAATTATATTTATTTATTAAGTCACATGAATATTAAAATACAAAAAACTGGTATAAGAGTAAAACATGCAGCATACAGTTCTTCTAAACTACAGTTCTAAGATTTCAAAGTCTAACAGTTTACATTTAGCGTTATATTTAGTGTTGCATGATGCACGTATTTAGGTACTCAGATGAGCATTAAAATGGAAATCTCGCCAACTCTAGTGGGGTATGGAGCAGACATTTCTGTGGATCTTTCAATCTTTAAACTTTTTTAATCTTTACAGGAAATCAAGTGATCAATTTGTCCTTATAGTGGATTATCCACGACTGCGTCATCTGCTTGCTCACGGATATCGTTCAGACTGAAATTGCCCCGATACAATATTATTTTATTCATATATAAAATACTTACAAGGCGGCAGCTGGCATGCGTATTGTTCCTTGTTCTCGGCGCCACTGTCACCGCTGCCTGAATCTCCTTCTGCTTTATCTATACTATCTAGAGATATCCGAGGTGTGTACTCTGGATCGCATCTGTATACAAAATCTTAGTAAATATCGACCGTTTTCTGCTAGGAAGATGATAAAATATGATTATTTTCGACAGGTTTCAAAACTGGATTTCGATGGTTCAAAACTGCACTCACCAATGCACGAATTAATAATATTTATCCATCATTACAATATCATGTGAAACAAAAATCATTGGATCTTAAATAAATTTAGACATAAATAACCAAACAGGCTTAAATAACATATTTTTATGAGGTCGAAAAGTCAACAATTTCCATACGGCACGAACACTAAAGGCTATATACCACTTATGATTTTCGAAAATACTAAATCATACTTAGAGAAACTACCCTTCGTACTTCGGATACCAAGGTGTCTGACAGATTATGTATAAAACCTGATCGTTAGATACATAGCTTAATATTTCACTAACCGTAAAAAGGCTTTCAAGTTAACAAGAACTTTGTTATTGGGACAGGATTCTCTTGGTTGCAGGGTTGCCAATAAATGAGCCAAAGTCTGCGCAGACGCAGCCTGCATTTCTTCAGACGTCTCCCGCTTTATGCTGTCCATCAACGGGCGCACCACAGGGTTTAATTTCTCTGGCAACACCCGCAATGTTGCCACCGCCCCGCTTACTGCTGCTTGGACCCTTAAGAAATAAATATGCAATTCTAAATATGTATAATTTAAAATACATACAGTATAAAACAGTTCTTCAAGAAGATTTCAATTAATTAAATGCAAAAAAAAAAAGAATTTAAAGTCCGTTACCGGATTATATCAATATTGTTATGTCTCATAATAAGCATGTACATTTATCACATTTTATCAACAATTTTTACTGAAATTCGGAACAATCAAGTAAAAATAAAAATAATTATTATAAAACCATGATAAATATACGAATCCGTTCAAACTGTAAATAAGACATTACTATTTCGTATATACATTATCAAAAACAAGATTCGTTTTAGTTTCTACTGAGCGAACTAATGAAAAAATGTTCACCACATCTTATACAATATTTCTTTTGATAGTTGGAGTGTAAAGTGGGGGGTGGCGTGTGCGGCGCTCTGACACTTCCGTTTGGCAGATAAAATTGGTAAACTCTTTCTGACTGGCATGGATATGTTATATACGCCTACGCCGAGTTTCGAATATAAGCTAGCAAGGTAAGAGAGTCACTAACGAAATATTAAGCGCGCTTTGATCTATGGAGCACTGCGTGACGGCGAGGTGCAGGGCGGCGCGGCGTTCCTCGAGGCTGGCCGCCACGCGCTTATTCTTCAATGCGGCTATCAACGGCTCTGTTACACTAGTCATTGCTGCTACCTAAGCAAAACAAATAAATCTATTTGTCTTCCTCTTACAAAGTTTACACTTATACTATAGAAAAAGATTCAAGAGCTGTAAATGTCCTTTAACATTAAACCAACCTGTTCCAAGCGAAGTATGTTATTAAACTCTTCTCCGACCGGTACCTTGTAGTGTTTCATCATAGCGATTAAGTCGCGAGCCTCTTGGAGTATTCTGTTGAAAAAATATTAATTATTATTTACAAATTCCTTGAGTCAGCTATCGCATACATAACCATACCGGGCGGCCTTGTAATACAGGCAACAAAATTCCTACTATTAGTTAAATCGCTTAATTTTACCACAAGGTATCCATTTGCTCCCTATTTTTAAGGTCATTTGCTTCCATTATTTGAACAAAATAAAAATTGCTATACCAAAATACCAATCCGTCACGCATGTATATAAGTACCTACGACGTATAACGGCGGCCATCGACAGTTAAAAAAAAAATAGTAATCAAAAAAATATCTATACTGTACCTGTTACAATTCAGAGCGACTTCGTCGTAGTATAGTGTTTGATTAAGCGCTGTGTGTAATGACGACACCAGTAAGGGTGGCGCTAGTTTCGACACGTCATTCTCATTGGTTGTATCCTATAAAACATACCATATTAATACAATTCCAAGCACTTTGAACAACCAACAAGAAGGAAACGCTCAATTTACTTTAATAAGAATGTTATTAAGCACACAAAATCTTTGCTACAGTAGAGCTTTTATGTATAGAAATACTATTTTTTGTTTTATTTAAAAAGAGCAAGTAGTTTTGATTTTATATGCATTTAACATGACGTCACAGTACAACGCTTCGCTCTCTCTCTCTTCTAGAGCGCGCGACGCGACAGACTGCGTTGTAAAATGACGTCACGCGCAGCGAGTGATACCTGGAGCTACCTACTTTTAAAATTCTGTATCTCGGAAACAAATTCACGTATCAAATAGTAGTTTATACACGATTTTTTCATTTAAAATAGAGAATACGGTGAGCTGAAAATTTATGAACATTCTCCATTATGCATGTTACCTCAAATATTTACTTTTATTATATTAAAAAATTCGTCTAAATACCTGTTCATCCTTTCGTATGTCCGGCGGGAAAAGGTTAAACTTGACGGTATGCGTGGCCCACGAGGAAATCACCAAACTAGCCACTGTGCGCTGTAGGGCACTGCCTCCACGTAGATAGACTATCATCACCTGAATAAAATATACATTATTTATTTCAGTTCTGAAAAAAATTCTTACTCAACTACGATTATCAAAATATGTTTTATTTTATAATTGCAACTCCCAAGGAATTTTGTATCTCAAATTTAATTTTAAAAAGTTAACATTTTTTAGGCCTTCACTTTAGGGGTGTAGTTTATCATATTACAATATATTCATACTCGGAAAAAGATTTTAATAGATCTTCAATAACACCATAAGTTTATTTTAATTATTTTTAATTAACTTACCCTTGTATAACAATCAATGGGACTCTCATCTTCCTTTTTATAATCTATGCCGGGAGCCGGCTGGACTAGATAACACGATAAATAACCTGGAAAATCAAATTGAAGGGATATTAAATTTAATAAATATTCGTTACTTACTAATTTGAAAATTGGAGTTGTTAAATGATGTCTCTAAACATCTTTTAGTTTTGTATAAGAAATGATAAATATTTTTTTTAAATACACATTTAAGACCAAAACTTCTACTCAACATCAGTGACGACTATTGGCTTGGTGTTCATTTAAAAAAATCCAGTACATAAAACATTGCTGAATACGCAGTAAAATTTCTAACCTGACACTTATGAAAAATTCATAATTTCTAAACCAAAATGGATTGGACACAATCTATATTGATAAAAAAAAACTCAGAACGAATGGAACGACCCATTTATATGGTCTCCGACTTGTTGGATCCGTCAAAACAGAAAATTCACTTCCTCATACATTTTCATGAAATGACGTTTAAGGTGACACGTGACTTTAGAAGAAGCTATACAAAGTTCGCGAGGTTAGTTAGTAAAACATAAAAGGAAAACGTGGATTATGTTTGAGTAACAATGAAAAATTTCTCATCCGAGTAGAATTGAGAAAGCCTACCTAAGACTTTGGCCGCGAGTACCCTAGCGCGGGTGACGTTGCGTTCACGCAGCGCTCCCGGCTGAGTTTCACTTCCGCCCAACAACCACTTCTGAGAAGGGCGAAGTTCAGTGCTTTCGTCGCAATCCAAGGACGACTGAGAGCTAGTACGGGGTCGACGCTCCTGGAAAAAATTACAAACATTTTAACAATTGGCTTGTATTGGACTCAATGTGGATACATAACATATTATGCCAATTACACCGCACGAAACATTTATTTATTTATACATTTCAATCTTAAAACTAACTTGACAGGATATGACCTAACGCGTTAGTAAGTATCAATACTATTTGCTATGGAATACATGTATACATTCATTTATTTCGATAATTATTAATATTAACTAATATTAATTTAATATTAAATAATATTCATAGTTTTAGTTGCAAAGATAACTTGGATATTGATGACAGTTAATTTTTTACCTTTGATGGAGTATATAGAAGTAGATCTGGTTCAACAGGCAATTTTGCCGGCTGCATAGCAAGACACATCCACGTAGCCAATATGGGACAAGCAGCCACTAAAATCACGCTTAGGGAGGCGTGCCTTAGCAAGTTTTCCCACACCTACGGAATAAATAATTATTTTAACATAATTGATTTTTAAATGGGCCAATATGTTACCTTACGTATGTACCTTAACTACAGCTCACATGAAAATGATATACTATCAATAATTTTAAGAACATTTTTACGACTTTTTACGTTGTGTCAAAGCAACGTGAAGCGGCTGTATTCACAGCCATAAAAACTATTAACAGCTGTTACTAACCTGTATAGCGATTTCTTGAATTTCATGGACATGCTCAAACAATATCCTCTGATAAATGTGCCTCATTGTGGCTTGTAACAATTCCGGGGTCCAGTCCAGATATTCATTTTCTTCAACGATTTTCATTTCACCATCTCCGTTCACTTCACTTTCACTATGACCGTTAGTGATGACTAGAGGTTTGGTCAGAGTTCTCAGGGTCTGAAGTGTCGCTTTACGGACTGAGCTGGTGGAATGATCGAGGTATGGCCATAGACGTGGCAGAACGTCCAACAGATTAATGGGGCTGCAAGAAAATTTTGCAATTAATAGGACGAAATATTTATTTCGACATATGCTCAGCAAATATTACTCAAACAGGTTAGTGCACCAGGCAAAAGCGGATAGTAACCGAAACATTCTTCTGCTCATGTCTTTAAAAATCTAGAACCACTTGGAAATAGACTTTTCACAGTGATGATCTACATTGCACGCATTTTGAGGCTATAGCCAAAGCGACCTTTACTTACTGTAGAAGCGTGGCAGCGGTGGGCAGCGCCATCAAAGCTGCAAGCAATGCCATATAACAATTGGCAGGCGATGCGAGATCATCTTGCTCGTGTAGTAACTGCCATAGTCGAGCCGCTAGCCTTGGAACTCCATCGGGGCGACTTCTAGCTAACGCGTATGCCGCTGGTGCTAAAGCACCAGCAGCGACGGCAGACACATCTTCAGCAGGATCATCAAGACCCGCTATTAGATGCTCTAGTGCACCGCTTTCAACTGCCACTTCCTGTTCAGAATCATAGTCATGATTGATGGTTTAATAATTAGCTTTTGGGAGACAGAGCTATAGCGTAACTATTTTCCTAAATATTAAACCAACTTTTAACAGTATCTTATCTCAAGTAAAAATTTTAAAAGTATTGCTGTTAAGAGGATTGTGAAGCTGTTAGATTGTGTGACATTTTCATACAAAAAGCGATAACGTTTTCCCCCCCATTAACATAGTCTAATTTTCATAATTTTTGGAAATGTTGTAGATACAATGAAAAACTAGGTCCGTATGTTTTTATTTCAAAGAAATATTGCGTATGATAGAAGTTATTAGCATCCAAACATCTATATTTTTGAGTTAAAATCTTCCTCGAGCGTTTTAATTTTTTTAAATTAAACTAAACTGAATTACTAAAAAATAAAAACGTACAGACCTAGATTAAGGTGTACTGAATTTAAAGAGACCAAAATTGTCTCATTTCGTAAATGTTTAGGGGGGTAAAAACGTTATCGCCAAAACTATTTTAAAAAGGAAATGTAGGTAATTGTCTCTACGATTTGCAACTCTATCGCACGCCCGGAGTGGGGCAAAGCGGTATGAAAGAGATAGCATTTTTTAAAATACCTACTCGCGTCGCGTACCGGCACTTCACAATCCTCTTAAGCTTTTAGGCATCGATTTTAATTTTAATAAAAATTGTAAAAAATTAGCTGCTCACCTGTCTAGCGGCTAGCAAATACTTAAACGCTAGTAACGCCCCGTGCCTCGCCTCCCATTGCTTCTGAGTGGCCAGGGCTGCCACTCTCTCCGCGACCGCCTTCACTCGATTGGCACGCATTTGAGCTAGTGTCACCCCTAATGTTTGCGCACACGTTTCACGTACTGGAGCTACGACCTTATCAAAAAAATTTGAAAATACCAGTCATTTATTTAATAATTTCGGTATTAATTTAAATTATAGTGAATAAAACAATCGTAAATTCCAAAATAAAGAGGAAACGTCATAGATAGACGATAAAAACAAATGAAAACCCACCTGATCAGAGACGAAATCTCCAAATCGGTCCAATGCGAGCACACAAAGCAGGCGCAACGCCATATCCTCAAGCCACTCTTGATGCCAATCTTCCAACTGCAACAAATTATCAATCATAAAGGCGTTGACTTTTTATATTTTTCCATTAGATGTTACCTCGAATTTGTCAACGAGGAATTTTTAGACTTACTGCGCCATCTGAAGTTACGTTAATTTTGATGTTAGTGTCCAACTTTATATGCATGCAATTGAAAAAAAAAGGAAATGGTGGATAATTTAAATGCATCGTCGTCGACTCCCGAGCTTTCGCTTAACGTCTTAATTAACAATTCACTTCTTATTATATAAAGACTAGACTAAGATTGCAACTTCAGATGCCAGAAATAATGGTTTCAAACTAACTATTCAAAAAGTTGTCCCTGTAAACCTATTTCTCAAACTACTTAGAAAGTTTTGTGTATTAGTTTGATTCCACGGTCCGCTTTGTATTAAGAGACTATACAAACTGAACGTATAAACGCCGCATCTAGCGCTCATGACACTATCATTTTTGGGACGGTGTTTAATATAACAGATATTTTTTTTATCCAAAAATAATAAATGATTCTTAGTATACGATAATATCGACATCCAATAGGCTAACGTACCTCTTCGGGTGTCTCGGGCAGTCTCGAGCGGGCAGCGTATGCAGAAGTAGCTAAAGGTGATTTAAGAAGCTCCCGTAGCGCTGAGGCTGCTCCATGGCGGGATTCCCATACTCCACTGAACAGCTGGGTCTGCAATGCTCCGCACCAGCCTTCGAGTGGCCAGCGGGTACAACCACCCCATCCGCCACCACGCTCGGGAACTCCCGCGCCGCTGTCAACTGAAATCATTAGCTGTAATGGTCAAATTTATACACCGCACTTACTAGACTTAACTTAAATTTAAAAAAAAACACAATCCACAAACCTGCCTTTATAAAAACGGCAAATAAATACGTTAATAGTAATTCTCCAACTTAGCTACAGAAGTTGGGAAACCACTGTTCATAAGTAATTTATCAAAACCGAAAAAAAGCCCATTTATTTTCAACTTAGAATAACTCAAACGGTTAAATCATTTGTGATTAAATCTAGCTAAAAACACTACTGGCTTTGAGGATTAAAAAAATGTCAGCAGAAACTCACATATATAGTCCTCAACGGTGTCATTCTTGGTCTTTTTCTTGTCGGGCTCAGATGGCGGCGAAACTTCCCTTTCGCTGCAATCGCGCGACTTCTGCTTACTAAACGCCGCACGCGCTTTCCGCTTAGCTACATTCATTTCACGTGAGCTAAGCGACTTCGTTGGTAACATCAGCTCTTGGACTGGCCTCTGAAATATCATATTTTTAGCAATTTACCATTAAAAAAACAATGGGAACCACTTTAAACATAAATAAACTTCACCCAATGACTTTCATTGTAATGGGGCGAAGTGTATGTATAATTGTTATATATTTCGATTAATCGAATTTTACTAGGTATTTAATTGGACAGAGTTTCCACTTCTAAGAACAACTATAGAACTTTCTTCTAAGAGCGCCTGTTAAATTATGAGTCCATTGGATGATGTATATTTATGTTTAATGAGATTTTTATTACTTTTTAAATGGTAAATTGATGAATTCCTAACAGTATTATTTATAAATTAACATTTACCCGCCTCAGCAACATTAGGAGTTTCCGCGGTGATCAATTTTCATAAGTGAGCCAAGTGAGCCTGTTCTCATCTTTTTTTCATGTTAGGTTAGCTTTCGAAACAGGAATGTTTTTTAGTTTCCCGCCTATCAAACCCAAACATTGCTTGTCATGCGTGAGCAATTTAAATGTATTTAGTTATGTTAGTGGAACTAAAAAAATTGTAAGAAAAATATTTTTGATGTACCCTTATAACTTCAGTTTTGGTTGGCTTCTCACTTTTGACCGGACAGAGGTCTTCGTTTGTGTAAACTGAGCTAAGGTCAACCCCCAAAGTGGCAGCCACGTCGAGACCCAACCGAGCGTTCAACTGTTGCCGCTGCTTTGCTAGCCTCTCTTGCATTTCTGTAAAATTTGATATTTTATTAAAATTGTTTCTATGACGAGACAACATCATAATAGATTGTCATTGCATCTTTTCTCGACGATGGATATAATTGTATTATTTGCACCCAACTTCACAAGTAAGCCGCATAATTAGTTTATGATTTAGAGTTTGTTTGTTTAGAGAGCTGATAACACAAGGCTTGTGTAAAAAAGTCCATTTGATTCTACCCAATATGGAGATTTTCGAGCAGCATTTTCGTCACATTTACTTTTTTACTATAAAAAAGGTAAAAATGCTGTTTAAGCCAGAAATAAATTAACTAATATGTATGGAAAAAGAAAATGTATTGACATTACACCAGTGCCAGGACTAGTTTGCAAAATTGCATCAGTGACTTGGAAATTTCTCGCAAATTTGTGTGTAAAAAACCACTCTATACGATATTCGTCCTTAATCACGAAGGATATATCATTGCAATTTTTTGAAGAACAACAATTTTTTTAAATAAATGTAAATTCCAATTACGGCAAATTTACGACCGAGGTGCCTACGCAACGCTGATAGCAATCTTACGTAAACCACCTCTAACAAGCATGCAATACTTCTTAGAGATTATCATTATTGCGATTATGTAAAATAAAAACTATCTATGTGAGTAAATTTTATTTTCCAAAATCAAATCTAATATGTTTACCGCACTAAAGAAATCACCAGTTCAATTGACTTACGGTGTTTTTCAATAGTAATTTGGATTGATATATTTGTTAACCAAAGTATAATATTTAAATATTCATTATCTTAATTAGTTTTTGCTTCGCTCCTTGTTACGATTGATTAAAATTATCTTTGTAATCACCAAAACACCAAACCTAACGATTAAGTCTCGGAACTGTTGTATGTTTGAAAACTTAGATTATTCGAGAAACATTGCAACGCCGAGCTAATAGATTGTTTATTCTTTTATTTGACCTCAAATACACTATAAAATACATACAACTTTAAGGTCTAGTGCTCGCTAAGGATTATGAGCGAGCAGCAGCTGGCTGTTGTGTAAGAGTGAAGTAAGTCAGTTGGCCAGGTAATGGAGTTCTGAAAACATCAATTACTTTTACTCCTATAGCGATTCTATTGCAAAAAACTTCCACACCATACCTGCAGCTGATTGGGGCTCCTCATCTATCTCGTATTCGTTTCCCTCGGAGCCCATCAGATGAGCTCCATGTTCCAAAACCCGCTCTATGTCGAATGTCTCGCATCGCAATTGATTGACTCCTTCCCCCTCTTTCTGATCTTCCACTGAAAGGAGCATTTATATACCATTATCGAATTATGTCACATTTTCTTTATCTATTGAAAGCTATGCATGACTAGCATTTGGTCTCGACTTCGCCCACGTAGCCATGTAGCTGTGTCTCACTAGAACAAATTTTAAAATTGGTCTAGCTGCTTATAGTTAAAAAACATATATATAAACCTGCCTCTTCAATCACTCTATCTATCAAAAAACCGCATCAAAATCCTTTGCGTAGTTTTAAAGATTTAAGCATACAAAGGGATATAGGGACAGAGAACGCGACTGTTTTATACTATGTAGTGATTATAAATAAAAAGCAATACAATACAATGATAGATTAGTTCGGTCAGCTAACGTGAATTCTCGGGTAGAGTAGAGTTCATGTGAATGTCATTAGACGGAGTGTATTTATGTTTAGCGTGGTTTCTATTATTTTAATAATGGTAAATTGCTTAAAAAACATAAACTAATATATATATCTAAATCATAAATCTCCATAGCGAATTTAGCATCTGACATTACTTTCACGATTCACGGGGAAACAAATTATGTTTCGGTCAAAAAATTTGAAAAACAAATTGTTGCTACCATATGCCCCACGAAAACCAATCATAATATATTATCATAACGTTATAAAAACAGATGTATAACATTAAAACTTAAAAAAGTTAATACGATAATATACCTACACAGATATGGCTAGCGATATGTTGTCTAGAGGATATTCAGGTCATTTAATCAACACGCTTTGATGGATACAATCGCGACTAGCAATCCTTTGCATTACCTACCGGTACTGACAACGAAAAGTCCGAATCTATGATATATGAAGTTTGAACAGAAACTCGAATCTGTTATTTGAATTGTTTCAGGACTGTTCCATAATTGCATCATTTATGGTCTATTTTGGCAGCAATTTACATTATTGACTAATATAAATTGGTGATTCAGACAACGCAGGAGGATCAGTAAAGTTTTAGCATAATTATAATATAGTTATATATATATATTTTTGAATTATCCATATCGGACCATTAGATACTTACGAAAACATTAAATTACACATACCGTTCCTGCCACGATAATGTTTTAAAAATATTATCATTCACTCTGCTGTTTACAAGTACGTCCCTGTGTCAAAACAATTGTGTTTTGACCTTGGAATAAATAGTTTTAATAGAAGTGTTGGTACATTTCGGCGCTATATAATAATTATACATAGTTAAAATGGCGAATTAGACATAAATCGGTCACTTTCATTTGTTTCAGTCACAACTGATGAGGTGCAATAAGCGCTTTATCGCTATATGGCGGCGATCGTCCCAATGACGTCACAGCTAACGCGGCGACCACCCAGTAAACTTCGCTAGTAATTTAGTCATAAATTCGTCAATTATTATCGTAGAACAAAAATTTTTGCACTGTATGTTAAGGATTTCTTAAGCTTTATAAATATGCATTCTCAACTAAAAACGTTACGGATCCTCATTTTGTTAAATGTACATAGATATCGCAATTATCATTATAATGTCAACATTACTTTAAATGTAGCGCGATCATTAGCATATTAAATGCCTAATTAGAATAATCATTTAGTAGGTATTTTTGTATTTAAATTTCTGGAACAAAACAATTTTCTTAAATAAAGCAATTCTCTTAATTATAAATAGAATATTACCTAACGAACCGAAAACTAAATGATTAGACGATTGTTATTAAAGGTTTTTGGCTTGGTTACAAGACCTTTAAGCCATGTCTTTAATAATTGTAGTGAACTCTTTAGTATGAACTTTTTGGTGTTCTTATAAATTTATTATTAAAAAGTTACTTTATTTTAATAATGTATTTATTTCATGGCCCAAGAAAAATGGCGGAAATTTTACTTGTAGCTTATAGGAAATTTTTACTTACACACAGTCACGTTTCAATGAAGTATCCTTTAATTGTGCACATTGCCGAACAGTTTATGCTTAAAACTCGACCAATTTTACACATAAAATCTCAGAAATAAGTACACAACTTTTACTGAAAACTATATAAAACGTGACGCGCTCATTGTTGCGATGGCGCCAAAACTCCAATTAGAGGTACGGCTTTATTTATACCACTTATTATATTGCTTATTGAATTTCAATAAATATGATCAAGATTCAAGCCCCGTAGACAAGAAAAAAGTTAGCGGGTGTCGAGACATAAGCGTGAGTGTCTTGAGCCCAAGGTCTTTTTGAACTGTGGAAAAATACAACATACAACATAGTTATATTTTCCACAGTCCAAAAAGACCTTGGGTTCAAGACACTCAGATACGACGTTATAATATTGGTGTGACCAAAACTTGACATTAAATTAAACAAATCTGTATTTTAAGGCCTAACTCCTTTGATTACATAGCCCTAGAATAAAAATAGAACTATCTGTGCCATCAAGATAATCTCAGTTTATTATTGTCCTTTATCAGTATTAGGTCAACGCTCGCAATAATGGTGATTGAGCTTGCTACAAGGAATATGACCTACATAATGTTTACGTACGGCCAATTCATCTGACCTTGTAACTGTATCATCTTTGTAGCCTGGATAAAATAGGCTCTTGATATTGTATGTTTAATAATAATAAACCTCTAGGGGTTTCTCTTGTAAACATATGTACTTTACCACCATTCAACCTAGGCTTTGAGGATGAAAAACGTTATTACGTTGGCCGTTGATAAAATATGTAGTATAGCCCTTATTCTTTCAGTAAGTCAAAGAAGTTAGGCTACATATGGCTACATGGCATTAAGAAATCATTTATAATACAGGCCCAGTCGTAAAATATGAACGAGGTCTCTATAACTTTTCTTGGCATTTATATTAATTACATTTCACCTTGAACGCTTCGTTCAAACGTCGATTAATCTCTTATTTTTTGCGCTGTAATGACATTTATTTTTAAAAATTACTATTTGTCTGCTAAAATGAAATGTTTTGATAAACATTCTTCATAGCACATCACAATATTCTTCAAGGAGCAGAGTCGAGTAAAAATATTGTTCAATTGTCCCGTTATAATACAATTCAATTTTGAGTTTGTGTCCTATATACAATCAAAATGGGTAAAACACATACCTTTACATCCAGTGAAGTTGGGATGCCATTCGGGTACCTTTGATAGAATTGCTTCAACCGCCTGCAATAGAATTCAAAGGTAAGGTTTTAAAAAACGCGATCAATCAGAACCATAGTTTACCAACCGGAACACGTATATCAAATCGTAACAAAATTAATTAATGGCGTCAACAAATGCAACAAGACGTTGCAAAAAATTCCTTCGACACAGGTTTTTCCAAATCGGTTCTTAAGTGACGAACAAACTTAAAAAAATCATATGTGTAAAACCAAATTGGGAGCCACATCCTTTAAGAACTTTTTTGATTTTAAAAACGTATGAAAAAAATAGTTTGTAGTGTCGGGAGTCTTGGGGGAAAAATATTAGAAAAAAATTGAGGAAATAAATATTGCGGTTAAGTCTGCCCAAAAGACTCATCAGCTGATTAAGCCGATTATGATGCGGCTTCATTTTTGTTTTAAAGATAACGTGATCGAATGGTGCTTAGCTACAATTTATGAAGATCTGTTCATGCATTTATGAGGTATTCTTATTTTTACACGTGTGTAAATTTTCCTGCAAAAAAAAATTGCATAAAATTGTTCACGTACATATTTTCAAAGACAAACAGAAATTACACATTGACCGATATAACAACTTGTTGAGGGCGTGGCAATTAGGTTATTTCCTCGTAGCATTCACTCCAACCGTTTAGGTGCGCCGACACCCTTGGTTAATTGACATTGTATTATACGGAACTATAGCAGTATTAGCTATACATCTTAGTACTTATTATAATTATAACGAGGATTAGTAAAGTTATATCAAATTCAATAGATCGTATACACATTCTTTATGTCAAGAATGATATATCTTTTTGAATTATCCAAATCGGACCATTACTTACGAAAATATTAAGCTATAAACATATATGTAAATGTACGCGGGTGTGTGTGACGTCATTGGGACGGTCGCCATAATTTTTTTGCTTAATTGTGAATTTTCAACACAAATTAAACAAATTAAAGTGACTGATTTGAGTCTAATTCACCTTTTTAACTATGTATAATTATTAAATATATAGTGCCGAAATATACATACACTTCTATTAAAACGTCAGAAAAACTATTTTTCAACGTACCGAAATACCCAAAACTTCGTTGTAATTGGTAGGTATTCCGTTGTACAAAGAGATGATAACTCTACCCTCTACCTAGGCTACAAGACATTACTGTGAAGATCATGTCGATGTACGTACCTACGTAACTACATATTATATCTATTATTTAGTTAATACTAGCGACCCGCCCCAGCTTTGCACGGGTATAAAACATATATAAAAACCTTCCTCTGTAATCACTCTATCTATTTAAAAAAACCGCATCAAAATCCGTTGCGTAGTTTTAAAGATTTAAGCATACAAAGGGATATAGGGGAAGAAAAAGCGACTTTGTTTTATACTATGTAGTGATGAAAATAAGATGGTATGTACCTACTCTTACCTGTAGTGTACCTATGTATTCTCTTATTTTAAGCCTGCTGTATTAATAACAACATACCTCCTTACTTTTTCTGAGTTTGTGGATAAACCTATGTCCCTACCTATTCGCCCGTTACCATTTCTATGTAGGTAATATTTTAAGGTCAAAACAATTAATACGGTAAAAATATTTGACACGAAGAGCTGTTGTGTGACGATGTTGAGTACATAAATGATTAAAAAATATTATCATTCACTCTGCTTCTTAATCGAGTAGGTACGTCCCTGTGTCAATTGTTTAGACCTTGGAATAAATAGTTTTAATGGAAGTGTTTATACAATTCGGCACAATATAATATTTATACATAGTTAAAAAGATTAGAATCGGTCACTTTAATTTGTTTCTGTTAAGTTTTCTATTTTTCATAAAAGTACAGTTCTCATGTCAGATAATAATAAATCATAATGGAGCAGGTAATGTGTAGAAAACGATGATTAATCTTTAAAATATTACACAAAGATATCCAAGCGTGATAATCGACCACATTTAGACAAAAAAAAAATAGAAAAGGAAACTTGTAGGTCGAACAAAATTACTATTTAATTTTGAAACGCTTCCAAATTGGGTTTGAATCAAGAAGTCATGTGTGATAACCCCGTATCCGATATAGTCCTGTATTTACGCTCTTAAATACTTATTAACTCCGAACTCAAAAAATTATAACTTATTTTTATGATTTTTTTAAATTTCCAAAGTTTACAAGTGTTTCTTTCAATTTACCATGTTGTACCAAATCCCATGTTCTTGAGTAATTTATTTCAATGTACACTGTTTCAGTTAATAATTTAAATTTGAAACGTTACAATTAGTATTCGTTATAAATTTTATTGCGTGACTCATTCAAATGTATGTAAAACCGTCAATTTAAAGCAAGTAAAAGAGATAAGGACCTACAATTTTAATTTATTATATAGAATAGGACTTAAGACATTGTTTGTCATTTTCCTTACGGTTTCCAGCCTTTGTTATTTTCCACGATACAGTTTAGCGATAGATTTAGTATCTCTATACTATATGCCATATTTTAAAGGAGAAGAAGAGAGAGAAGATTTTGAAGAGTATAAGATCTTAGGCTATTCCAACCTGTGTAGCAGCGATCCTAGTTTCCCAAGCTAGTGAACGGAAGTGCTTCATGAGTCTCGCCAGTAACCGATGTAGTTCTTCTGGGTGCGCCTTCTGCACCTCACCAAGCTGCCTGGCGGCGGCACGCCGTGTTGCTGGACCAGTGCCCGCTTCCAGCAGCACAAATAGACGATCCAACCTGTTCAGAGTATGGGTCATTATGAACTTTAAAATATCTAACTTCATATATGAATTTGTAGCTTTTTCTTGTCTAATATTATAATGTGAAACTGAATTTTATAGTAACGAATTCACCCTGAAACAACTTTAAATTGACGAACCTTTACCTATTATGTAGGTACCAGTGGAGTTCCACAAGGTTTTATTTTAGGACCTCTTCTTTTTCTTATTTATATTAATAAGATCCAATAATTGGAATTGTACTGCCATCTAACTCTTTATGCCGACGATACCTGTTTGCTCTAGTTTGGTTCAAATATCTAACAAATAATAAAACAAGCTCAAGCTGACTTAAATCTCTATAATATTGGATTCAGAATAATTTACTACCCGTAGGTAAATACTTCAAAACCTCATACACAATTTTTAAACCTAGAAACAAAAAAATCCCCTGGCACAATCATATTGCGCATGTACCTAATAAATTAATTCTAAATATAAAAAATAAAACCGACCTCAAAACGCACTACGAAGTGAAAAATAAATTTTGTATTATACATGAACCTATAAATAAAAAGGCGGAAATAGTATTGATAAATAAAATTCATGTAAAATTCAATACGACGCCTCTTGAAAGGTGGCGAATACTGAATCCAAAAAATAATAATTTATCGATAAGGATTCATGTCATAGAGTTGTAAGCGAATAAGGAGGTACGTCGTGGTCGCGCGAATTTTCCCGATCTCTCCGACTAGTTCGACGAGTCACTATCATTTGAAACCTCAGTCATCCGGAAGGCGACGTAGGAGTGGATCTTCAAGACAAAATACACGTCGAATTGATAACCTACTTTTTAGTTTTTTTGAAGGTCGGTTAAAAAGCAATCTGTCTTCGAATCTCTTCGCAATTTTTACTATAACCTCTTTTATATAAGACCTCAAGACATAAAAAGTATCCACTCGACATGTGCACTGAAACACAAACTAAAACATAATATATATTGAATAATGTTAATGTGGTGATTAGTTATTAGTTTTTTCTGACGATGTTGTTTTATTTTATATGTAGGTACTTACGTACCTATATCTTAAAAATTTGTTCTCATGTAAAAGATATTGGTAACATTGTCAAAACCTAAGTACGTAGGTACCTACTAGGTACCTATCTTAATGAAGTTGATTAATATATTTCCACTTATTCGATTCTTCCATTTAAAAAACTATAAATAGGTACCTTTGTATCAAAATCATATTAATAGTGCTTTCTGAGCACTTACTGATCTCCCTTAAGTATGAAACTAACTATGTATATCAATAGTACCTACCTACCTACCTAAAATGGATAAATAATAATTAGTAATTACATATTATAATCTTAGGTGATCCTTTTAGACAAATATTAAATAAATTTAATCATATCCTTTTAAAATAATAAACCGAAACAAATATCTTAACAATACTAATTTAATTTTAAGTACTTAGGTAGGTACCTATTAGGTACATAGCACATACTTAACTGGTTTTAAATTATCTATTTGCATAATCGAAAATGTTTTGCTTTTGTCTCACACTATTTATAAAAGTGTTATTCATCCCCGTGATAAATGAGATCATACATAAATATTATTTAGTGGTCAAACGCCTTCCGTCTACGATTATCTTAATGTAAAATTCCGTGGAAAGATTTTACGTTTAACATATTTTATTACATATCCGATATGTTCTTTGTATACATACCTAGACGTCATTATGACGTTTTAACGTGATGCTCTATCGGTGTTCCTGTAAAAAAAGAATAATAGATTTTAAAAAACAACAAATTCCCTTAATAGGTTCTTACTAGTATTGAAAAAGACCGCTGACCGAAAAGAATACTTGGAAGAATGGTAATTTATTACTACCAAAATAGCCTCCAAACAACTCCAAACTGACTATTACTAAAACTATATGAACAATAGGATCCGATTTTGTATTGGGGAGACCCCGCAGGGAGGAACTGCAACTTATTATCCTAATGTCACTTGAATGTTCAGTAGCCGTGTAATCCGTTAACACGATTGACACACTTTCTTTTTATTGATGCGATTTTTTTCTCACACATTGTACCAACTCACCTATCTGCGTGTGTTTTTGTATAGCAACTTTCATCTAAATAACTTGTTTCGTAAGTAATACATACGGATTACGTTCTTCGCAATTCAAACGATTGTTTACTTATAATTCGACTTTAATTGCTTTAAGTACAAGTGACAATCCGTCGGTTCTAAATTGCAAAAATATCAAGTAATATCGAGCCTTCTATAACCTTTCTGGGGTGCGTTTAGTTCACAAAACTAAGATCAAATTGCTAAAATATTGATTCAAATTTTTTCAAATTGATTTCAAATTACTAAAATATTGATTCATATTATCTCAGTTTGATTAGATCAAAATTATAGGATACCCAAATATTTGTAGGTCTAAAATTAAGATAGCAAGTAGATATCTAGCCTGTTTGTTCCATGTTATATACCTATATCCATAAAAAATTCCCAAAAACCGAGAGAGAAAGTGAGGATTTAGCTATGAAAAAATAGGAGAATAATTAAAAATATTAGAATATTATTATTATGTAAAAAACTATTTATGACTCCAAATGAGGCGACCCTAACATTTGATCCCATTGACCCTTTTTATTACCTCAATTATACTAATAATCTAGGTTTACTGAGTAGATAGCTCTAATGGAGCATTTATATTATAATAATTTGATGCCGGTGCTCATCTGCATTAAATAAGATAAAAGCCATCAATTAAAATCAATTTGAATGAGTAATTAACATTCATCTAACCCTACGAAAATTTGAGGTATTCACTCAATTCTGATTCAATTGTTTAAAATATCACTTAAAGTACCTACTTACATAATTAATCTTTTATATACCTACTTAATTATAATTTGTAATTAAAATAGCACTTATTTTTTGTTCATTGTTTCATTTTAATTACATAACATGTAGGTAATTAAAATGAAACAGCTACTTTAAGCTGATGAATAGCCTCTATTTTCAAATTTTATTAAAAATAAGTTAAGCAAACAGATGCACAGCTTCTCGAGGATTTTATTATTAGTTTAGATAACATAAATTATATAATAACCGCTTGTAATGCCTTCAATATGAAAAAATACTATTTAAAACTTTATTATTATAACCCTACTTGTAACAAACAAATAAAAACATAGCTTAGTGTAGTGCTTACATTCAAATAACATTATTACTATAATGTGTAGTAAAATGATTATAGAAATAGATTTTTAATTTATTTTAGGTTATAAAAAAAGAAATACTATTCAAGAAATAGAAAGGCACCTTAGTTATCATCCAAAGTTTTCATAATTATTTTAATTATCAGCTGTAGATAATTTCTTGAACAAAATTAATGGATACTTACATATTATTATTTGTGCTTGTGTGTATACGTCTACCTAAGTTTACATTGATAATTATCATTATTTTCGTATTATAACTTTTTTGAGTAGATTTTGGTTCCAGGGATTTAAAATTAGGTTTAATTATTAATAAAACTTTAATTTCCTGTTTGTTTTTACCTATTCAAACATTACTAGTTACTTAAACAGCCAATGAAATGTAAATAATAATCGCTACGTAGTATGTATCTTTTGTTCTATATTCTTAGCTACACTATTGATTTGCACTTGTAAAAATACAGCATCTATTACTTTCCTAACACGTACGTACTACAGTACATGCATTTACCGCTATCATCTAGTTATAATACTTAATAAACTAATTTCACGTGGGTAGACTCGGAAATTTTCAAACAATATTATATTAATGTTCTAGATTTAGAACAGAAAAACCGCAATAAATCCATAACGGTAATGTGATACGAGCCTTCTGCGCAAGTTAACATATGGCTGAGCGATTAGCATTTACACAACATTCACACATCCTATTATTCCGTAAGTTTATCAGCACATTTTTACCCTATCCTACGACCTCGTACTGCTTCAATGAAGTGGATGTTTAGATACGATAAAATTTGTGGAGCAATTCTACATTGTTGATTGTAATGTTGAATCATATTATTTTTTTTTACGATAACAGCACTATACTTATCGTAACCTACCTTTTCCAACAAGTAAAATTTCAAGTCACTGCATCCAATACATTCCATATTTTAAAACATTTAAAAATACGCACGATACCATTTTCGTCAAAATACACAAATAAAAAAAACCAACGTGACGAAAGGAAACGCATCGTTCAAGCTTCAAATATATACTGACAGCCATGCTGCCGATGAGTCCGACTTTATTGTGCACTTATGCGCTGATTGGCGCAGAATCGGCGCTATAAAAATAATTTATGAAAGTTTCCACCAATCACATTACGAATCTTGAATAAACATTGGTATTTGGTCAAGTGCCAAAAATCTTTGCGTCACGCGAAGCTCATGTAATTTTTTTCTTTTATTTTTATTATAATTTTTTTATGGTTTTCTTATTTATTAGTATAAACAAGGAAAGTTATAAAAAAATCCTTTATAATGATATCCTCGATTTCTACCCTACTAAAAAATCAAGACTATTTTTTCCAAGAATAAAGTAATGCTAAGGGCCTTAATACACGCACAAGTAAATTGCACAAGCTTCTCGCACGACAATATGGGAACAGTGAACACGGACGCGGATGCCGGTACACGCAGTTAAGTACGCTCACTACTCAGTACGCACGGTTGACGGTACGCAGTACGCGAGACTCAATCCTCATTTTTGACTCTTATTGAAGTCGTCAAGGAGGAAACAATGTTTTCCAATGAAGAACTATTGCTTCTGCTAATAACTTCAAAGTTTCTAGCTACTGAATGATCATACCAACTACCAAGATTTGAGATTTTCTACAGAATGTTTTAAACCAGCTTTATCTAAAACTATTCCGGACACATGCATAGCCATTTACAAGGTTTTACAAAATGACTACTTCCTCACTGAACGACGACTAGCCTCGACTGCGGCTTGTAAGTTGTAGGTGTACACTAAACGCCCACTTACACGCGCAGACAAATACGCATAGGTTGGGCTTAAACAGGCAAAATTTCAAGCAATTCGAAAAGTACGCAAGCCGCGCTGGAGCTCAGTGTTTTGTGTACAAACCAACTTGCGCAGGCAAAACTGTGGTGATGCTCGTGCGTGTAATAGGCCCATTAGTTTTATCATTTTGCGTATTCATTTAAAGTATATGAAGTCTTATTACATAATATTATTATGTTTCGTTGTTATTACAAGGTTATTACAAGTTTATAATAATAGCATTTAACCTGTTACTTTAATTTTTTTACAAATTACAATGACAATATTAAAAATGCAGGATGTTGGAGTTAGGACTCAGGAATATCTTTTAACTAGCTTCCTTAGCTTAGCTACATTTTAATATTACCACATAGAAGTAATAAGCGTAGTATTAAGTAATAAGACTGAAAATAATAATAAACGAAGTAAGAACTGGTTATACCTAATTAATATAAAAATCAGTGCACAGATTAATAAGGCAACTGTACTGAGTACCAAATAGTAAATAGAGTCTGGCCAACGAAAGCTGTCCACGCATTATTTTCAGAAGTTTTGATATGGCAATAATTTAAGACCGTCCAAATTGACAAATTGACGATTGAATTTTTAATGAAACATTCTATAAAGGTCATACATACATATATTAAATAAGACATATATTAAATAATATATAAATGTGAATGTTTGTCTGTATATCCTTTATAGAATCGTAACTAATATCTTCATAATACACTCGAAAATTACGGATCTTAAAACATTTAAAAAAAATTACTTGCTGAATATAAAAAATAAATAGTTTCAACTCCGTTTAAGCAGGGTATAGCCAGGGTTAACAGCTCTTGAATTTTTAAAATTCCCGCCTTTTTTCTTGGACAGCTTTCGTTGGCCAGACTGTACCAATGTATGGAATGGATTCTACTGATTTTGATAAGATAGAACCACAATATAATAAGCTATTTTGTTGTATAGGAATGAAATTGACACTCACGCTAGGTTTTCGTTATTTCTATTATAAATTAAAAAAGTCTTTCCGGCTTCTGTAAAATAGTTATTAGACAATTGACAGTTAGATACATTCCAATCTCTATACCTGTAGAAGAAGCACGTACGCAGCGTAATCTTTTTTACGATGTCTTAGGTACCAACGTCATTTGATAAATATTCATTTATTGTATTCTGTGTGTAAAATACAGACTATTTTGATTTTTGTGAGCTGTAAGCAGTAAGCTAGCTTTGTTATTAATCTGTATTACCTGACAAGTAGAAGTAATCAAAATTCAATTTTTCAAAGCTGTGTTTTAACTTTTTATTTTATAAGCATTTGAAGAATGAATAGGTTATAATTTTTATTTTTACAACGTTAGATGTATAGTTATGGGAAAAAATCGAAACAAGGGTGTTGAAAAAAAGAAGAAAATTAGTGTCGTCTTTGATGAAGCTAAAAGAAAGTAATATTTTCGTATAAAAGTGCGACCTTTATTTACCTATATTTTCAGTTGTTATGACTAAAATATCTATTTGCAGAGACTTCTTATGCGGTTTTCGTAAAAGAAAATTAGAACGCAAGAAAAAGGCACAAGAGGATCTCCAGCGATTGTTAAAGGAAGAAAAAAAGAGAATTAAGCAAGAAGTAAGTTTTTTGTTTGTCCTTACAACTTCGTTGTATACATCATATTATGTTAATTTATTAAATAGTGAAAAGATTGAACTTTATTTATTGGATCATAATATATTGTTTGGTTTATTTGTTACAAATATTGTTTAGTTAACACTTAACATTCATATTTCAGAATAAAGAATCTTATAAAAAACTTGTAGTATCTTCACGGCCCATTCCTGACTTAGAGCAGATACTTCAAGAGGAATATGAAGATGATGATGTTAATGTTAAAATTGTGGAACTTTCTTCAGAAACCCTACAAAAAAGAGATATTGTTATTGGTGAAAATAGACCAAAAGTAATAAAGGAGAAAGTTGTTAATCTTAGAAAGAATAACAACAACCTTAATAAAGTTCCAGGTATGGGCTCTGAAACTGAGGATGAATCTATAGAAGAGGAAGTTGAGAATGAATTAAAAACAAAGAAAGAAGTAAAAAAAATACTAAAGAAACAAGCAACTAAAAAATTACAAAAGAGTAAAGTATTTCAAATGAAGAACAAACTAGATAGAATCCAAAATAAGAAAACCCAAAAGAAAAAAGTGAAGAATGACCAGAGAAAGGATAAGTCAAAAAAGAAAAATCATAAAAAACATTAAATTTATTTCATAAGGTATGGTGTTCTCATTACAAAAATTATTACACTTAAGAGTTATGAGGTAGAACTATAATAGAAGTCACAGAAATCAGTAAAAAAGTCAAATCATATGAAGATTTTCAAAAAAAATATCAGGTCCTGCCAACCCAACACAAAATTATTGTAAATTTTGTTTTTTTAATCAGCATCATATTTTTTTTACTCGAGATGATTTTCTTGTCTCAATACTATTAGTTATTTTACAATTTCTTACTATTGGTTTAGCTGTAGCTGTAGCTTTCTGGTCATCTTTTATCTTTCTTTGTTTACTTGTTTTGCTTTTATCTGTAGCTTCCTGTAGCAAAGCTGTAAGATTCTTCACAGCCTTTCTTTTTGATGGTGATATTTCATTTGTTTCCACATTTTCAGTAAGATATGAAGTTGACGATTTAATATTTTTGACTCTTAAATTAGTTGGAGACTTTTCTTTTTTAAGTGTTGGTTGTATCTTTGGTAAATTTTTTCCAGTAATTGCAGATGATGTCTTCTCATCTTTTATGTTCATTTTAACTGGAGATTTCTTGGGAGACTTCTTAATATACTTTGATGGACAAATATCTCTATTTAAACATTCATCACAATTGGGACCAACAGGCAAGCACATTGTCTGACCAAAGCCAACCATTAGATGGTTAACTTCACTCCACAGCTCAAACGGTAACCATGATTGAAGAGCTTTCCTTGTATCTTCAGGTGTTGCTGTTGGCTTTTTGACCCATCCTATTCTGTTGCTAATCCTGTGCACATGTGTATCTACACCTAAAAATTACATGAGACTTATGTTATTCAAGTTATATCTGACAAATATTACTATAATATATTATATATCAAGTTTAAATACGAGAAAACAAAAGGATTTTTTTAATTGTTCATACCTATTCCTGTGACCTTATTCCAAGCAACTTTCATGCAAATGTGTGCCATTTTTGGTCCAACCCCATTGAGTTTGCATAATTTTTCAACTGAATCAGGAATATCACTGTTGTATTGCTCTTTCAAGGTTTGTGTAGTCTTCTTTATGTACTTCACTTTAGTCTGTGCCAAAAAAAAACAGTAGCTTTGACCACAAATACTTTGCAACAAAATGAAGAATACTTATTATTAAAAAAATCATTACCTTCCAAAAGCCAACTGGATAAATAAGTCTCCCTAGTTCTTCATCACTCATTGCAAGAACATTGTCTACAGTCAAACCTTTTTCTTTAAGACGCTCCATAGCAGCAAATGTTACTTGATCTTTGGTTTGACTTGACAACATTAAAGAGATAAGGGATTGATACCTTATTTCCTATTAAAATAAAATCGTTTCAAAATTAATAAAATTATGGAAACTGGCAATAAAGTACAGTAATAATATATACCTTGGGTGAAGCATTTTCATCCATGCACATATGGCAACCCATTGTGTCAACTGGAGCATCATTATTGGCTCTCATATTCCTTAAATTAATGAGGAACTCGCGCCAGTTGGGAGGTTCCCATAAGCCATCCGATTGCTAGAGAAAATGTCCAATATATGTACTATCTTAATAATAACTAAATAAAAACCTTAATTTGATTATTTTGCATAATAGCTTAAACTGATTGGAATTTTTGGAAAGAATATACTTAGTTACATAAAATAAGAAAGAATATAGTAAGAATGCTACTTCTTAAATATTCTGTTCTAATACAATAATATTCAGTCCAGGATATAATAAAATCTAAATTGGTAATAACTTTTTTGTACTTATAGAATAATGGAAACCTTTTTTTTTGGTGAATCCTTCTCAAATTCGATTTTAATGCGAGGTTTCTTCTCAAATTTAAATTGGCTTAGACCAGGGCTGGCCTGGTTAACATTTAGTAAATTTAAATCTTCAGACGTTTTTTCATCTATTTCTTCAGTTAATATAGCTCTTTTTAATTCTTTTTTCCGCGGCATTTTAATGAACCTTTTTAGACAAAAGATTATAATTATTATTGTGTCTGTCTCTTTTTATCGAAAGTTATAATACGAGCATTGAATAAAAACTTAAATTGTGAACTAAACGAATTAAAAATTTAAAACTTTATTCACGATTCACGAAGTAGAATTAACAATAGCACAGATTAATCATTAGTCACAAATATGTCGTTCTGGTTATAACCGCAGATTATAACTTGTTTTTCTTAGAAAAACTATAACAGCAATTCCATCCAAGAAAAAACGAGATCTCGTTAAAATTAGTCCTTGCATACCACTATAAACTCTAAAGACTAAACTAATTAGTTTACTAAGCCATCTCTAAATATTTATTTAGTTATGGCGCGTTCACACGGAGTCGTGAACTGGGCGAGAATACGATTAGGAGTTAGAAGAATTAGTCGTGATCACTACCTAGTGTGAACTGGTAGTCGTGGTAGTGGGAGTCGTCAAGCCGGTCGTGGACACGACCAGCTTAGTCGTGAAACATCTGCCGACGCTGAAGGTTCTCGCATATATATTTATCCGTATTTTTTCGATTTTTGTGCGAGTTTATTAATTAAATAAATAATACATTTTATTTTTATATAATTTTTTATAGTCAGACACCTATCGCCTACGACCTACGTTGTCAAAATGTTAGCTCCGTGTGAATGAATATTATCGGTCGTGATTAAGCAGTCGTGTGACATGCGCAGAACGAGTAGTATTCTGGCCCAGTTCACGATTCCGTGCGAACGCGCCATTATGTACCAGTATCGACAGACTAGTTCTGTATTGTTTTCTTGTTAGACAGTAAATTTGATAAAATTAATGTAGTCAATTGTCATACATCATATGACAATTGACCACGACGCAAACATTTACGGTATACCTACTACCTACCTAGTACTTACCGCCCCGGAATTTATTTAATTTCTTGGGTCTTCAGAGAATATAATTTTATCATAGATCATTCAATATAGCCTTAAACTACTAAAGTTCATACATTAAAATTTAACACCAAATACATATTAATAATGGTTGAACTTTTATTAGATCCAAAAATAAGGCTATGGGTGTTTTTACCCATCGTAGTGATTACATTTTTAGTTGGTATAGTTAGGCATTATGTTTCGATAATATTATCCTCTCAGAAAAAAATTGAGTTACTTCAAGTGCAGGACAGGTAAAATTTAAATTGATCTCCAATTACTTAATTTCGTTTTAAAATATGATTACATGAACAAAACTTACTTTTTTATTGACTTTTAGTCAAGTGATGATACGTGCTCGTCTTTTGCGCGAAAATGGGAAGTATTTACCTCGCCAGTCATTTGCCATGAGGCGTCATTGGTTTAATAATGAAGATACTGGCTATTTCAAAGTCCAGAAACGGACATCAAATGCTCAGGTAAAGGGATGAGATTTTAAATCTATATTAGGGTCTATTTAATGAAATTGTTGACTCTGATAAGCATATTAATTTTAGAATCCTATGACTGACCCTGGTATGATGACAGACATGTTAAAAGGCAATGTCACTAATGTTTTGCCAATGATTGTAATTGGAGGTTGGATCAACTGGATGTTCAGTGGTTTTCTTACAAGTAAGTCAAGTTTAAGTTTGCCAAATAAACTGTAAATGTTGTGGGCAACACAAGTTTTCTGTGCGAATGCACCTCTTCTTTATCCTCATCGCTGACTAGACTTTTCTAATATTAAATTCAATTTTCTTTTTGCTCCAATGGTGAGTTTTCACTCTTGGCGTTCGTGTTGACCATAACACGATAATTTACATAATATTTAAATAATTTTTATTGAGCACATTTATTTTATTGTTTCAATTTAGGGTATTTTACTCTATGAAATTAAAAATCTAAAATTATATTGAGATAGCATAGGCTCAAAGTAGTCAATCAAAATAAATTTTAAAATTAAATTACTTAATTTTTTTTAGTTTATTTAAGAACTTGAAAAGTAGCTACCTGTATTATGTTATATGGGTATATAAACAAAAAGTATCAGTCTCAATTATTATTGTTAATGATCAGTGTACATATTTGCTTTGTACTTTTAATTAATAATTTTTGTAACCAACGTAATTTTAATAGATATACTACCATGGAAGCCAGTACCATAAATGGAGATTACACAAATTTACCAAGAATTACAGCCTTTTACTGTTTGGTAAATTCAAAATTTGTCTGGGGTTTTTACACTAATATTCAAGCATTCAAGAACAACACACCAACAATATGTAAAATAGTAACTTTAAAATTACAATTATTAAACATACAAAATATTTACTTAACCAAGTGTTATCACGACCACAGCAATAATGGCGTCCATCGTTTTTATCAAATTAGGGAAATTTTGCTAATGTAAAATATGCATTTTTATGGCACTTATTAATTGAATTTTTTTAGTAGTTTATTAGCACAAAAATGACTAACTCTCTGTTAAAACAAACTATGCCTAAATAATTCAATGAATCATCATAATATTATATGTATAATATTTTTCTGTTTTAGCTAAGGTTCCATTCCCACTGACTTTGAGATTCAAGCCAATGCTGCAGCGTGGTGTTGAGTTAGCATATCTTGATGCATCGTGGGTATCTTCAGCCTCATGGTACTTTCTGAATGTGTTTGGACTTAGAACTATCTATGCTTTGGTTCTTGGAGAAAATAATGGTAAATTTATTATATAAAAGTTAAAAAATAAAACTCTGACATGTTTATTATTACAGTAAAAATAACATCATTACAATTTAATATTTTCACTAATTGTTATTTTAAAGTTTTTATTAAATATATGTCAAGTAATGAATAATATTAAAGCAAGTATATTTTGAGACCTATGGTGATTTCAGCTGCAGATCAATCTAAGGTAATGCAAGAACAGATGTCTGGTGCAGCCATGGCCATGCCCCCAGACCCAAAAGCAGCATTTAAGGCAGAGTGGGAAGCTTTGGAAATTACTGACCACCGCTGGGCTCTTGCCACTGCTGAAACTGATTTGTTAGTAAAGAGCAATATACCATAATTTTAATTTAGGAAAAAGTGCTATTTCAATAAGTGCTTCTGAAAATACATTCTTCAATAAATAAATTAGTCTGCTATTATTAATACTTCATTACAATCATTATTATCATGTATGTACTTTCAATTATTATGATTTTTTCCTCAAAACTTTCAGCTGTTAAAATTACAATCACGATTTTATATTTAGGTCAACATAAGTTCATTATTTTAAGAAATGCATGAATGTGATAAAATATAACAGTTTATATACTTAAATTTTATTTAACATGCTCAATGGAACTTTTATTTCATACATATTAAAACAATTTTCTGTGGAACCATTCATTTTTCTTCTAAAGGTGACGGAAATGAAAGATTTTTTAAAAACATTATATATAAGATGCACATTTCTATAGATACGAAATTACAACACAAGCTATGTCATTGAATTCAACTTTATCCCAAACTCACTTTATGACAAATTATTAATATAGCTTCAGCACAAACAAGCGCACATCTACTAAACTAAAGAGATTATAAACTTTTTTTACACTTGTGTAATGTTTGGGTATACTGGTTACAAAATTTAAACAATACAAATAGTAATATTTTTTTAAATTTCGTAATCAAACTGCTATAAATGGGTATAGACAATTATCAGTGGCACACAGATTGTACTAAAATGTATATTTTTTTACTGTACTGATATTTAAGAAATATTTATACTATACTAAGAAATATTAACACTGTTGCCTTGTCATGTGATGCTGGCCTTTTTTCACTTCAATAATAATGTTTTAGACACATTATCATAGTTTACATACGTTGTTTCCGAGTCGGATGACATAACATAACCTCGTTAAGTTAACACAAGAAAACAACTCTGTCCACTGCACTCGCCCAGTCGAGACTGAATAAAATACTGAATGCAGTTAACCGATGTCCGTGTGCCACCATACTATTATTATGGGATACAAAAAATTGCGCGTTTTTAAACCGCGAACCAAATGTAGCAAGTTACGTTTTTAAAATCGGTCTCTGAAAAAAGTCGTTAATGCGTGCGCTTGTATAAAAAGCTGACATTTTTTTGCGGTTTCAGACCTAATCGCAGTGCGGTCTAGGCCTAAATGATAATATACATGTTTATATTATATGTACTTTAAAAAAATATACCATTGTAATATTAAAACAGAACAAAACACTCTTGTGCCAGCCGATAAACGCGTCCATTAAAAATTATATCATCCTGAGAAGTGCAGCAAAGTTAGTATGGTATGCTTCAATGGGGTTGCCATAAAAAGGTACAATTTCATTTAAATGTTAAGCCTAGAACGTACGTCTCTGATTATAAATAAACCGAAAAAAGAATATTGATGACCTTTTCGTCTACACTTATATAATTATAATCATATTTCAACTCGAAGGATGTACCATGTAATATTAGCAAACTCAAGACTAGTAAAGTCCCATAACTAAAGAATTCAGACATAGAATACAAGCAGTTTCTATAAGGACAAACTTTCTGCGACCCAAATTGCCGCTTGGCGGCGTGGCAGTCGCACTGCAGCAGTTCTCTCTCTTATGTTTCAGCTAACATGCGAGTTGGCGCCGCCAACTACAAACTAAACTGGGGCCAGACCCCACTCGGAATCGGCACACGAAATCCTTGTGGTCTGTGCTTCTATCCTACGTCTGAACTCATAGCCATTCTCTAGTATTGCAGAACACTGTAATATAGTACTTGAATAAAAATTTATAGAGTAGTATTGAATGGTAGCATTTTATTATTAAAACTGTTATTCTATTTATTGGGTTTTGGACTCTGAACATTAAATCAGAATCATGGAAGTATAGTTGGTTTTATCCACCAATCTTTCACTCTTTCACAACAGTTCCTCTATTTTTTCAAAACTTTTAAAATTAACACTTAATGAATTATAATGAATGAAAAACAAATGAAATTTGAGACAATTAAAAAAAACCCGCGACATGTCATTACAAATAAAAATACCTCATGAATGTATGAACAGATCTTCATAAAGTCAAGATTTCAAATAAAAAACCCGCATCAAAATCCTTCTGTTCGTTTAGGTCACACTCATAGAAACACTTTAAACTTAGTTAACAATGCTTTTTGAATCGGATGTTAAAAATAATTACATTAAAAAAGTTATATACAACTTATAAACAGCTTATTATTTTGCCCATTTATCTTATTATAAAAGACTGAAATTGGATTTAAAAAAAAAAAATAAGTATGGCAACCCCAAAATATATCTTACAGAATAACCTGCCAATTTTCTTGATCGCTGTAAATACGTATAGCCGCAAATACAAATTCGCGGTATCTGTAACTTTATCCGCACAATGTTTATCATCGAAACGGACAATTAGTTGAAATATTTACTTTCTCTAAGAAAGTACAGAAAATTATACAAACATCAGATGTAGAATGCCAACCATTTTATAAAGGCTATGATTACAACGATAAAGAAAAGTGACAAGACATACACAGGATGTTACTTCTTAATTAGCTGTACTACATCCTCATCTTGAACTGTGTGATGGATTCCAACGCGTTGAGGAGAATACTTGGTGCTGGTCCCCCATACTAATGCATATTTCAGTTGAGCGGCTAAAGACCGGTGGATTGAGTGGCATACATGCTCTATTGTTACACCCTGTACAATAATAGTGACTTAGGTTTAAAGGCATAATTTTAAAAAATCAAAGTGTAAATTCTTATGAGAACTTAATAAAAGTAAATTTACTGTCTGACATTATCAGACTGTGTTTAAGTCCAATAAAACTGCATCTCAGCATGGAACATACACATATTGCACTGATCATTTTCTTTACAGGCAAGGTGATCAGCCTTCTGTGCCTACCCAATTGAATCATTAATTTGTTTCCCCGAGATTCGAACCTTGGACCTCAGGTGCAACACGCACATGCGTAAAACACTTAGCCACGGAGGTGGTAATATTGTAATACCTTTCTCAAGATAAGGCCATCGTCGAAATCTGGTGGCTGTCCAGGTTTCTTGGTGTACACTCGGATAAGGGAGAGATACTCCCACAATGTCTCCAACAAGAAATCTAAATTTAACTTCATGTTACAACTGAAAAACATACACTCAAGGTGAAAATCAATTTCATTTTAAGATTATATCAATATAGGTATATTATTTAAGATTATAATTATGCACTTCAAAAGGTAAAAACCTATAAACCTCATTAGGGCATGGGTAAATAGACATTTCTAGTAAAAAAAACTGATACAATCTGTATTTTTTTAAAGCATTACTGGGTATGCATTTGGCCACAATCCCAGCTGATGGGATGCAGCCTAATGAGGCATCTAAAGTCAAGTACATTAAAAAAAACTCTTAAAACTATTCCGCAGGAAATATTAAGGAAGGTATGGAGTTCCATTCATTCGCGGTTTTGATTAAGCACCTGTATGATACATACAAGATGTAATGTAATCTTAATGAGGTTTTCATCTCTTATAATGTAGTGTTTATATTTCCTATGAACTAATAATAACCTGACAACAATGGAGTGTGGCTGCCTGGCTATCCTGTCCACTTCCTGTATGGATATCTGGTCAATCTTGTTGTAGACATACAGACAAGGTAAATACACCCTGTTTGCAAGAATCACGTCTATTAGGTCATCTGGTGTGCAGTCTTCTCGGAAGAGCACCTAAAACATGAATAAGGGTTATTTTTTATTAATAATATTATAATATGTTGTATGAAACTCATCAGATTCAAAGAAACTTGTGGAATTTTTCAATAGCCAACTACATATTATAAGTAATTGAATATATTTTTTTTACAAAACAATATATTTACCTCAGCATTAAATATTTTATATTCATGTAAAATCATCTGCACCATCTTCTCATCTACCTTGGTGAGTTGGCATGTTGAGTTGAAAGAGAGCCCACCACCTTTCTTTACCTACAAAATAATATAAAAACGTTATAATGACACAACATAGTATTATAAAAATTACACATTTTCTACAATGCTGTTACCAAAATTTTTTATTAATTAACCTTTTACTTAAAATTTAGGCTATTTGTCTATTTTTATTTTTCCTCTGTTTATAAATATAAATAACTAATAATCAAGCTGTTTATTTTATATCCCTTAAAGTTACATTTCATCGTTAGCTTTATTATAGATGTACTTAATATCTAGTGTTAGTTGAAAGAAATTAAATCTACTTCTTTATGGAATATGGACTCCATTTTGTGTATAGGCCTCCCCAAACCTTTTCCTGGTGTAGGAATAGAGAACCAATATTCAAAGACAAAATTGTTTAGATCATGCATTGATCAGTGAAAGAGATTGTATTTTTCAATAATGTCAAGATGACTTTGTTTCTGTTTTTTTAGTAGAAGTTATACTTTTCCTTTCTTTTTAATTTAAAATTGTAATTGTTGTTCAAATAATATGTTATGTGATTCTTAAGCATTTCATTTATGCTTTTATTATTATTTTTGATTAGAGGGTAGCGGTCTTCTTTAGCTAGCTCTGTAAATATACCTTGAAATAAATATTAGGTTTATTTTTATTCAGTCGAATTCCCACACTTTCCAATTCCTTTTCCAGCAGCTGCCTGTGTACATATGGCTTTGTTGCATCTAACATCATTAGCACCAAGTCAGCAGTTCGTGCCACTGCTATCACCTGTAAATGCAAAATATAGCCTTTGAATATTTGCAAAATATTTTATTTTAGTTTAACATCAACCTATAACAAGTAGTAAAAAATAATTTTGTGTTATTATTAAATTATGATTGAGTTACCAAATTGAGAATTAAATTTAGTATAACAGCAAAACTGCTTGACCACATGCACAAGGGCTTGGATATAAAAACATTGTAAGACATTTAAACTAAAGAAATTATCACTTTTTATATTGTACAATAGATTTCATACCTGTCTTCCTCTACCCTTGCCTTGGGCAGCACCTTCAATGATACCAGGCAGATCCAACAATTGTATGTTGGCGCCTCTATACTCAATAACCCCCGGAATACATGTAAGAGTAGTGAATTCATAGCTCGCTGCTTCCGAATGTGTGTGAGTTAATGTTGACAGCAAAGTTGACTAGAACAAAGGAAATATTAATTATATATAAATATTATATTCTCCAAAAGAAGTAGATACTTTCAAATTTAAACATAATATTAAAAAACAAATATTTTATACATTATTTAAGTACAAATAAAATTTTACTTTTATTACAGAGCCATATGATTATTCTAGAATCTGATATACTGGTGAGTTATTTCTTTAACAGGATATTTAAGTTCAGAAGACTCATATTCCTAAATATAATTATATCATAGTACTATTTTATTACTAAGAGCATTCAAATATGAGAAAAATTAGTTAAGAGAGATTTCAAATCTAGTTTTAAGTTTTATGTTCTAAAATTGGACCCTTAGTAAACCAAGAAGAACTATTTATTGGCCCAAATTTTTCATCTTACCTTACCAACAGATGGAAAACCAATGAGAGCAACTCTAGCATCCCCTGATTTGAGTACATCAAACCCTTCTCCTTTGTCGCCACCTTTTTTGGAAGGCTCAAGCAACTGAGATCTATACTTTGCTAGTTTTGCTTTAAGTAGACCCAAATGGTATTCAGTAGCTAAAATTTTTTATTATCATAATTGTAATGAACAATTCAGAATCTATGTTTATTAGTGTACATGTTTTAATAATGTAATTTAATTGAGTTAAATTTTTATTCTAAACTAGCTTCCACTCGCGACTTCGACTACATAGCCTAACTATATAGCCATTAGCCTATATCACTCAGTAAGAGTCTAGCTTCCCATCAATGCAATAATTTAAAAAATCGGTGCAGTAGTTTTTAAATTTATAAGTAATAAACATACAAATTATTCCTCTTTAAAATATTATTGCAGATAAGAAAAGTGTGTCCTTATATTTTTATCAGAAAAATAAATTAGTTCGTATCCTATCCGTCTATCACTTTCTAACCTAATTAAGCTATCTTCTAAAATCTAGTATAAGGAAACAATAAATGAAATCATAAAACGGTACCTTTATTCTTTTGAGTTCTTGCTATTTCCTTCTCAATTTCAGATATCTTTTCCAAGATACCCATTTTCTTACAAACTTAGCAACAAACTTAGAAAATCGTGAAAACTTTTTAGCACTATTTGATATTTTATCTTATTTATTGTACTGTGGTGCATAAACCATTGCGAATTAAGGCATATAGTTTCAATAAAGGCATGCGTTATTTTTATTATAATTTACTTATCAAGTTAGATAAATATTTTATATTTTACAAATAATACACCGTACAGTTAGGAACCTACACGGTAAGTTAGGTTAATTAATATGACATTGACACTTGACAGCAAAGTTTCAACAGATGATATTGTTGAAGTTGACATATGACTTCCAGAAGACGTGAATTAGTTGTCAAAAGTATTAAAACACAAAATTAATGAGCCATAGATAAACTGTGAAATTAGGGGTACGATCCACTAAACGCCCGCAACGATTGTAACACCCTCCGTATCCATCCACTTAAGGCCCGTGGTCGTCGCGAGCGATCGCTCGACGTCATAGATGACGTCACTGTTCGCAACCACATCGCGCCCACTTCGCCCACAAAATATTGATGGGTCAAAGTGGGCTTTCACCAAAACGTTGCGGGAATTGGAAAAAACAACGACGACGAAATAAATGACTCTCTACAATCCTGAAACTGACATTGCAGTGGATGTAATAATAATGAGTTTAATAGCTAAGATATAACAAACTTATTTCAACATTAACCAAAACTAACTTATTGTTTTAATAAAATACTTCTTCATATTTTAAAATCTTATACTTATATAATCATAACTTAGTTTAGTAAGTACAAATTATTTAAATCAAATTTAACTTAGTACAAAAGTAAGTATGTTTCTGAATAGATAGTGACTTTGTAAATATATCTGAGACATTCTCAACAGTAGGTACATATAAGATAAACACTAATCCCTTATTCACTAAATCCTTTATGTAGTGATATTTTATTTCACCATGCCGCCATATTGCGAGCACACAGCGTTGAAGGTGTGCGTTCCACACGGCCTTTTTACTTTAGTGGAACGGCAGTTTCAGCGGTCGTGGTCGATGGCGTTGCGGGCGTTAAGTGGAACGTAGCTTAGGTATAAAAATGCCGAAAGAAACTAAAAAGGTAAAAAATTTAAAATTAAAACGCGGGTTTTTATGAAAAAGACCTATAAATATAACTCGTTGTTTTTAAATTAAAATAGTTAGTTACACTTTTGATAAATAAGACTACCTACTATAATAAGTTTTTGACCAACTAGATATCTTATTACATGGTGGGATACTTCAAAATACAAATAATGGAACTTATTATACAAATAATAATAATGAACGCATATTTTATCATTACTTCAAAATGTATTGAGTATCATACTAAGTCAATAGAAGAGTTGGAGATTGAATATGAAGACGAAAAAAATTCTATGATAGCTATAACCGAATCAGGTTTGATTTTTTATGTAGATTACATAGATTTTATATTATATAATTATTTTTGGTAATCTTTAAGTTATTAAGATCCGACGCAAAGACGGGTGCAATACGTTCGACGTACTTGTGTGTTAGTCTGTGGCATCATAGATCTAAACGAATTTATCGATATTGATCACAGAAATAGGAATAGAGTCCTTTGTATGATCTGAGATATTGATTAATGCAGTTTTTTTTGTTTAAAAGATGACGTGGTCGAGATGGATCATAGCTTATAAATGCACGCAATTTTTAATTAATGTGTTGGATGACTTTTATAATTATCTTCAATTTCACTTGCTTTTCGCATTAAGTATTATTAGTACCTATTTATTGATAATATTTTTTGATAATAAGAAATCAGAAAATAATTGTTAAATGCTATAGAATGTAGACATAGCTTAATATTATTTAATATTGACATATTTATTTGTTGGTATGCATAGAAATTCCTTTTTTCCAAAACATCGGGTAAAGATGTTTCAGCAAAATAAATATGTCTTTCTTTTTAGCATTAAATAATTAAGTAATGTATGTATAAATATCATTTTAGCTTTATAATATTCTAATTTATTTTAAATCGATATTTACAATAAAATACATAAAAATATTAACAAAAATATAAAAGTCTATAAAAGCCGCGTAGGTACCCAAAATACTGGCTTCATTGCCGCGTTGAATCGCTATAATAATGCGTTGGCCGAAAAAACAGCCAGCTTTTGGGTAACTTGTGGTCTCAACTAATGGGTCCCATAGATCCAGTCTTAACCCCAAAAGAAACGAAAAATATATAAGTAGGTATACCTATTGCGTTTAAAATAAAGTGCACGGACCTGCGCCATATTGTGATGTCATAGCTGTCAAATCAAAAAAATAGGTAAAGTACGATAATACAATATGATAATATCTATGCTGCAGTTTATATTTCAGATGAGTACTTGAGCGAAGATTTCTACGACCAATTAGATAATCGAATGAAAATTGAAAACTCAATGGATATGATTTTCTTTGGTCCAGCAAACTCGTTCTTAAGAATGGACTCCGAAACCATATTACACATTTTCGCTCACACAAAAAAACACTTCATACCTATCTCACGAGTTTTATTGGCTTGGGATATCATTACAGGTATTTTTTTTATATATATTTTGTATTGTAAATTACATAAATTATATGTATACTACAGTATTTACACCTATTATTTATTTACGCCCAACATTAATAATGTATCTCTAATCCAAGATTAAAATCAATCTTGGATTGATGCTTATCTAATGGTCGATGGCAACACTATGTATATTGTATATTGTATGTGTTGTTCGCGATTGATCGGTTCAAAAGAACGAGATCTTCAAATCCTCGCTAACGAATGGGTCACTTCGTTGAAAATGATTCGTTCGCTCAATAAGCCAAATTCCAAATTGAGCCGACGATGTGGTATTTAGAATTTACGACAGAGACAATCGAATATGATTCTTAAAAGTAGGTTATTTGGAGCTAGAATCTATTTTATAGTTTTAGTTTGCTTCTACTTCAGTTTAATAAGCTTTTTTATGACGATACAAATAAGGTTCAAACTTCAATATTAGTCGTAGTTATATTATTGTCAAACTACTTGAACTAGCTGATATATTTTGAAAATTTACTTTTATTCTTTAAAACAATTAATTTTAAACAAAAAAATAAAACCGATCTCAAAACGCACTGAAAAGTAAAAAATAAATTTTGTATTATAAATGAACTTACTATAAATAAAAGACGCAAATAGTGTTGATAAATAAAATTCATGCAAAATTCAACAAGAGCATAAAACTGTCATGTTGATGTTAATTGTTATATAGCCTATAGAAAACTCGTATCTCTAAATTATCCCATAGGAACATATACATAATTAATTCAAATCCGTTCAAATTCAACAGTTTAAGCGTGATTGAGTCACAAACATCCAAATATCCTCACCGCATTTATAATGTTAGAGCGTGTCCACACGGCGCGTTGCGTCAGCGTTGCGTCGACGCAGCGCTACCACTGCGTTGTTTTACATACAAATAACCAAGGTGTTCACACGGCGCGCTGCGTCGTCGCAACGCACACATGACGGACAGCAGCCCCCGAGACGAAGCGGGAGGGGGTGTACTCGTGCGACGTCGGAGCGTCAGCGCTCAGTTGCTTGTGCGTTGACAGAGAGGATACACGGAAGCTCATTTCGTTTTACGTTTACGTTTTTGTATTTAGTTTTATTTGCAGGGTAATTAGTTTTATTTGCAGGGTAAAATGAATACCATTGAAGAAATTGACATAGATTACTTGATTACATTGATACAGGAAAGGGAAATTATATGGGACAAGTCAAACGTAGATTTTAAAAATAAAAATTTAAAAACAAAAGCCTGGGAAGACATATCAAAAGTTTTATTTCCTGATTACGAGAATTTCACAGCTGAACGAAAAAATAAAGTTGGTGAGTTCACAGTACAGATATTTATGTTTTTTTTATTTAAGAGGGCTTTCAAGATTTTCTTGCACCGCCAATTCCGCGATCAGTACAAAATTAATATCTCGACACTCTAAAATTTTAAAACTTAGGGAATTTAGATTAGCGTGAGTACTATTTTATTACTTAGCTCAAAACTAACCTAGACTACGCTGAGTAGGTATAAAATATTATTTTTTTACTGATCGCGGAATTGGCGGTGCAAGAAAATCTTGAAAACCCTCATAATACAATTATACCTTATTTAGCTGCCAAGGCAGAGTTCCTCTAGTCATAAAATAGGTCGCATATTGCTGTCTTATGACATTCGGTGCTGTCTGTTCTTCATGTACGGGTTGTATTGGGAGAAATTCATCAACACTTATAGCAAATTTATCTCTTTGTCTAAAACCATCTCGATCAGCGACAAAATTGTGTAATACACAACATGCTTTTATAATGTCAGTAGCGAAGTCATAGGACACGTCTATCGGTCTGTGAAAAATGCGCCATTTGTTAGCCATAATCCCAAAAGCGCATTCGACATATCTTCTGGCTCTGCTTAGACGGTAATTGAAAACCTTTTGTTGTAAGTCGAGATTTTGACCGCCATATGGACGCATAATATGTTTGCTCAGTCCAAAAGCTTCGTCACCCACAAATACATACGGGGTTGGTATATTGCTACCAGAGAGTGGCTGGGGTTGAGGTAGTGGTAAGTTGTTGTTAATCATTAGCTCGTACAGTTTAGAATTTTGTAATATGGTTGAATCGCATTCTTTTCCGTATGCACCGATGTCGACAAATACGAATTTGTAATTTGAATCCACAATAGCTAGCAACACAATCGAAAAAAAGGCTTTATAATTAAAAAAAAGTGAGCCACTATTTGCAGGATTACACACGCGGATATGTTTGCCGTCGATGGCACCAACACATTGAGGAAAATTTGCCTTTACATCAAAACCCCTCGCTATTGTTTGGAAACTTTCAGTTGTCAGTTCAGGGATGTTGTCTCGAAGAAGATTGGTCCATATAGCACGACAAACTCTTTGTATTATATATGCAATAGTAGATTTTCCCCGTTTGAATTTGAAATGTAAATCAGTTATTGAATTTCCACTTCCTAGGTATCTGAAAAGAAAATAATTATTATAATATGCATTTATGAGATAGATAGATACCCGAAAAAAAATACTGACATATTCAGACATCGATAGCAAATAACTTTCTCATGTAACCAATTAATTCTGGAATCGCGAAAAAAATAGCAGCTGTTGCATACATTTTGATTCAGTAGGTATTGCTTTTTGTATGTAACAGCTGTTATATTTTCACGATTCCAGAGTCGGTCACATAGTGTTTGTTAACGATATCTGAATATGTCATTAAATTTTATCGAGAAATTCACTATGTATAAATTATTAAATCATGTTTACTATTGGTTTTGCAGGTAATGATTTAATAAAAAAATGGAGAAGTGTAAAAGATAATTACTTCAGATATTCAAAAAAATTAAAAGAAGCATCAAAATCGGGCTCGGGCGCTACGAAACTGAAGAAGTATCATTTATACAATCAACTCCTTTTTTTGAGAAAAGTGGAACAAAATGCCACCGAATCTAGCTTAGACTCGCCTAGAGAAATCAACAATGAATCTACGTCTACAAATGATGACATTACCACAGACAACACTCCGCGCTATGTTCCAGTCGCGCGCAAAAGGGCAATGCAAATGGATGAGTTTGAAAGAGAAGGACTAAAACTTCTCAAGGAGCCGGAAAATCGCCATATGTCCTTTTTCAGAGCTATATTGCCATCTATTCAAGAATTTTCCGACCGAGAAACTCTCCGTTTCCAAAGTAAAGTTATACAAATTATAGATGAAATGCGGTATGGACAAACATCATCATATGTGAGTGGCCCATCAACGTCTCACCAACCACCATATGGGTATCAAACAGCAAATTTTCAAAGTACATACATTTCTGATTTTAATAATTCAATTACATCTCCAGAAACATCTCAAGCAAGTGAAGAAACTGAATACGATTTTTCTAATTTGTAATTACTGGATGATATCTCTCTTAAATAATGTCTAAATTTAAAATTATGACAATTGCTGATTATTTGTGAGTTGATTACTAATTAAACAAACCAAAAAAACTGTTATATTTTTATTACTTAAATATATTTATATAGTTACCTTAAAGTGATTCCCAGCATTTCTACTGGTTCCACTGGATTCCTCATATTAGTATAGTTTTTTCGTATGTGTGGTTCTAAGGACTTCAATAAACATTCGAAGCTGGATACACTCATTCTAAAAAAATTATAAAACTTCTTTTCGTCTAATAGCAACTCCCGATATTCTAAAAAAAAAAACTGTCCATCACGATTTCTTAATGAAATGAAAGGACTGATCCAGTACCGTCTTGTGATCTTGCGTCGATTTCGGCGGTGACGTAGTAATAGGAGCAATGCTAGACGTCTTTTCCGATCCATGATTTGCTATAGACTGACTGCGAATTTTTTTCAAAATACTTGCCGCAACTGTGCGTCGCCGCTGCGCCGACGGAACGTTGACTGCGTCATAGTAACGCTGCAGCGCCCGTGTGGCCGGCTATGCGTCAAAATATTTGCGTTGCGACGACGCAACGCAACGCAACGCGCCGTGTGGACACGCTCTTAGTGGGACTAGCGGACCCCGCGAACTTCGTATCGCTTCAAGTTCACCTAAAATATCATTCCATAGAAAATATAAAAAGAAACGAATTTTCGTCATAAACCCTTTTTGTGAATTTTTCTATATTTTTAATAGTTATTCTACCACTCTCGAATTATATAAATCTAACAAAACAGAGATCATCAAAATCGGTTCATCCGTTCTTGAATTATAAATGGTGTATATATAATAACCCGACTTTGTTTTATATGTAATATAATATAAGATTTTTTAGAGTATTTTGTATTCCAAATTTTTATGTAGTTTTTTATTCTTAAGTAGTTATTTTATGTAATAATTGTAAATAAATATTTAATATAGGTACTAATATTACTAAAAAAAATGATTTTAGGTGAAAATTAGACGTAACTTTGTGATTTTTTTCTATCGATAAAATATTAAATTTTCATATAAGATATAGATCAGATGTAATAATATAGGTATTCAGATAAGATATTTTTTACTCATTCTAGATGGTAAAACTGCAGCTTACTTACAAGGCCGTGAATTTTTGGCATTTGGAAGTTTATTAAATTACGTTCCAGAGGAAGATTTATTTTACGTTAACTTCGGCGACCCTTCAGTGTTCAAATACTTTTCAAAAAATTACGTGGACATCAGCAATCGTAAGGTGTTTAACAATCTAGAATACTTGAGTTTCATTGATTAAACCACACATTTATAATACAAAATTTATTTTTTACTTTTCAGTGCATTCTGAGGTCGGTTTTATTTTTTTGTTTAAAATTAATTTATTGAAGTGAATACTTCTTTAGCATCATTGTGATTTAAAAGTCGATGAAACGAAAAAGCGACAGTAAAAAGAAACAGACACATAGTTTTACCTGTGATAAGTTATACCTCAACGAGTGAGATTATTTTATGGCTTCTACTTTTACAATTTAAAATTTCACAAATTTCAAAAATGCAAGGTCCATAATCCGCTTTTTAGCATAGTTGACATTTCTACTATTCTGTTATTTCTCTGTTCAGGACAACTTCATATTAGGTAAAGCCAATTAAGAATTCATTTTTAGATAGGCGTTCTAGTCACTGCATATAGAAGATACTATGGAAACACGTGGTATAGAAATGGATCTCATATAAACGAACTAGGGTATTTATTGTGTGGATTTCCTGACTTCGACTTAGCCAAGATATCACCAACAGTATTTAAAGAATTAACAGTTGAGGTGCTTGGCAAGTTCCATAGATGCAGTGTTCAACAAACTAAGGCAAGATTTAAATAATATCTATATATAAAAAATGAATCGCTGTTGTGTGTTGCGCTTAACAAAGCGCAAACCTCGAGAGCACTAAAGCTGAACCGATTTCGCTAATTCTTTTTTATAATATTCCTTGAAGTACGAGGATGGTTCTTACGGAGAGAAAAGTCTTTAAAGTCGGTTTTTTTGTTAAAATTTTAACATAATATTAATATGTATTCTTGAGGATGCGCGTTAGACATGTTTGTGGAACGAAGGTTCAGAAACATTATTTTCCAATTTCGAAAGAATAAGAACGCAAAGTACAGCTCATCATCATCATCAATGGCTTTACAGCCACTTATGGGTCTCCTCTAGCAGAGTCCTCCATTCCTACCTGCTTTCGGCCTTCTGCTTGAAGCAGAAGCCTCCAGAACACAGATACTATTATCATATTCTACAGACATTATTGGAACAGAGGCATGATAATATTATGTCTACCACATATGTATGGTTGTGCGGTATCTACTAGAAATTCATGTTTTAAAAATTCAATTTAATTCAGTCACCTTCATAACTAATTTTCCCTTTAAGTATTATTTTCTATAATTATAACTAACGATAATGTATTTTTAGACTCTTTATAGAACAGCTACACATCCAGATGCATACGGCGAACCTTATAAATGGTCATCTCATGAACTAGGCAGATTGAACGCACTATTCATATGTATGTTCATTTCTAGATCCCATGCTAATATTTTTAATAAGAAAACCTGTAAAAGTAATTTTTCTAGGTATACCAAGACAGGAAATAAGTGTAATTCAGTTAGAAGCGATGACAGCAATTACTCCTGCAGTGATAAAGTTAATGAATCAGAAGAAATTAGAGTATTTTACAAAACAACAAATACTACGAATGACTCCCAAAACTCGACGCATTTATATATTAAGAATGCAACTTAGAAACAGCCTTGATACAAGTAAAATTACAAAAAAAGGATGTGGAATACTTAGTTTCTCTATTGTCCATTTGAGTATTAATTTTATAGTTTGCCTACTTTTAAATTAAATTTCGAATTAAAATTTAAATAACTTAATTTTAATTAAAAAAATAAAAACTCAAAACACTTACTGCATTTTGTAAGTGATAAATAATTTTTGTATTATAAATAAACTTACTACAAATAAAAAGACGTAAATAGTGTTGATAAATAATATCCATATAAAACTCAACAAGGGCATAAAAATGTTATGTTGCTCTTTCAAACTCTTTGAAATCAAAAGTGGCGCTTCTGTAGATGATATTTAAATTAAAAATTCGTACATCATATTTTTCGTGTCAATCGCATTAAATTAATATACCTATTATGAAAATATTAATAATTAAGTTGGTATGTACATGTAGTTTATCTGCTGATGTTATGAACTTTTTGCGTATCATGTTTTATCTTTTAATCTAATTCCAAATTCTAAATACAAATCAAGGAACATCCGGCTAAAAACGGTGGACTTTTTAATTACCTAATTATAGTTTTATTTCACTTTTTAGAAAATTATTTTTTTTGCACCAAAATATTTTAATAAATATTTTACAATCTTTTCATTTTTTTTATTTAAGAATTATGATTAACTTACTTAAAGTTAATCGTAATTCTTCACTATGTCTATAAAATAAAAAGTTTTCTTTTGATTTAAATATGTCAAGGTCATTCATAATTTATTGACCACCATTTTGTTTACAAATTACAATAGGTTTTCTGGCGCCATTTTTTCTTTTAGTTGTTGACTGAACTTGATTGTTCTTAGTCGATTTAGTAAAATATTTATTATAAGAATAATTTAAAATCTACTTTCAGTATATTATAATGGTTTCTTTCAAGCATCACTCGTCTAGTGAAGTTAATCAGTATGAATTATCAACTAGATTAGTGTCTTTAACTGAAAATACATCTTATACTTTGACGCAAATCAACGGGCAAAGGATTTACAAGAAGGCGTCTTATGCATGGAACGGCCAAGAACCCAGCAGGAATTGCGAGGTAAACTTTTAAAGAAATTTAACATTACATTTGATTTTAACATTTTTTCTAGCAACTTGCCTGGCGCCTAAACGTCGGGAGTCACCGAGCGGTGATCTATAGATTCCGGAGATTGTAACTACAGCTTTTCTTTTATTATTGATGAGACTGGACAAAAACATTTATTATTAAGGGAAAGTGGCGGACGGAAAAGAAGAACAAAGTTCTTAGAACGGCGTTTGTACTTGAGGCTATTGGCGGGAACTACTATCATGGCGTCCCTAACTTTTAGTTTTGTTTTCTATATTTCAATCTTATTTAGTAACTTACTCGCGACTTCAACCTCATAGGCATGAAATATGTATATTACTGGTCTAAAATCGGTCTAGTAATTTCATGTTTATGAGTTAATTCGTCGAAATTATTAGCTAATCGGTCATAATTTATGAGTTAATTTATAATAAACATGAATACCAACCTTCTCTTTTTAATATTATAGGAAAGTTAAGTCACCAATCCTTTGACCGAAAATGCAACTTCCAAAAGAGAACATAATTTGATTAAGACTGTATTGACTAGACATGTGCTTTAATGCCTATGTAGGCTTCTATATATAACTTGGTAATTGTCTTTTTTCTTAGACTTATTAAGAAATTTGACTTCACATTTCAGGTTTTCATTGGTCGCATTCCGCATGACTGCTTTGAAGACACTTTGGTGCCATTATTCCAGCAGGCTGGTGAGCTATTTGAGTTCCGGCTCATGATCAACTTTTCTGGTTTTAATCGAGGGTGAGTGTTATCTTTTATTACTTACAAATCTTTTATTACTGATTAATTTGTTTGGATTTAAATGTGACAAGATTCTTGGTCCATACTAATCTTGCAAAAGTATAAGGAAATAAGATTAACCTATAAATTTAATTTTTGTATTTTTCAGATATGCCTTTGCTATGTACACTACTGAGACGGAGGCCAACAATGCCATTTGCATGTTCAACAACTTCATGATTCGTCCATCTTGGCAACTTGGTAACTGCACTTTTTCATACTAATTATAGATATTAAGTTTAAGTCGAATATAAAATGCTATGCCTATATTTCATTATTTTTTTTATACCTTCAATTTGACGCTTAGGTAAATATTTTTTTTACCTTTTTAACCAAATTTACTGTTGCTTACAGGTGTATGCCCATCAATCAACAATTGTCGCATATTCATATCTCGCATTCCACCGACCACTTCCTCTATAGAGATTGTCCGTCTATTGTATGCCCTCACTGAAGAGGTTCAAGAAGTACGCATTCGTCGCACAGGTGGAGGATGCGCTGCTATAGTGGAGTACAAGTCTCATCGCGGTGCTGCAATGGCGCGAAAGGCATTAGTGGCGGCTGCATCGGCGGCTTGGGGCTCAGGTGCCCGACCTGCCGTAGATTGGTCTCTGCCCCAATCTCCACATCTGTTGAGACAGTACCGTGAGGTATGTTCTTGTTAAGAGTGAGCAAACAGGTATTGTGTTATAAACCTCCACAGCATAACCTGTTTTTTTTTATAAAGTAAAAGGTAAGCGGTCAGGAGGGGAGGCCTAGTAGGCTAGGCCTAATATGCGCTCTATACAATTGCAAGCGATGGCCTGGCGTAAAATACCGCTTGTTGAGCACTCCAAGCTTCTTGGAGGCTAATTTAGCATTTGCCTGCAGATGACCGCGAAACTGAACGTCATCGCTCGATATGTTAATGCCAAGTATTCCAATACTAGCTGAGGCTAGAGCAGGGTGTCATGCTAGACATTCTATATCTTTTTAAATATATGAAATAAACTAATAATACACCTCCTGTGAATTACACGAGAGACAATAATTCAAAATAATCATTGTAGGATACAATTGATGCATAAGTTTCATTGTTTTCTAGGTTGGTCGCTGGACTCCAGATCGCGGCGTGGAGATTTGTCGTTTGGGCGACGAACCGACGCTATCTCCCTCGGCGTCCTATACATTGGAGCGTTGGTCCCAAACTCGGCGTCTGCTCATGATATACGAGGCTCAGCGAGCCCGAACTTCCCAAGTGGTTACTGAGCCCCACCCAGTCCCGCTTTCGAATTTGGCCCCACAGCGACAAGTCCACCTGTCTCCGAGGCGTGAAGCCCGCGGTCTGCAGCTGCAGATTCCACCAAACTATGCGCCAGTTAATGAGTGAGTTTGATTTATTAACCCTTATATATTTTTATAAAAGAATCAATTATTATTATATTTTATATATTATTAGAAAATTATCAATTATTTTTGTTCAAAGGCATTGCGCGCAAGCATTCTTTATTTTTACTTAGTATACCTAAGTAAAAATAGTCTAAATATTATTTCAGAAAAGATATAAATTAAAAATATTATATATTTACAGCTGGTCCCGTCCTTTGGACAACGTAGGCTCAAATATGTCTGTGAATATAAACGGGTCCTGTAACGCGTGGGGCTCTTGGGACAGAGAGGCTGGAGCCCCAGAGACTCCAGAATACAACCCTTGGACCACTCCGCATCCGCTGCGCGACCCTCGCGACAGATCACAGCCAGAGTGAACTTCTACACATGGGTAACTGTGTAATACCTAACAATAACGTGTATAACTAACATAAAATAATGCATGTTTAAAATTAAATACATGAAACATTCATGCTATTGGTATGTTTGCTATGTTAATAACATGAAAGCCAAAATTTATGACATACATTTTGGGTTTTTGTTGACCAAAACTTTAGTCTAGACTCTAGATTACTGATTTACATCATCGGGCTGCTTGGTACAGATATAAGCATTCCTATTTCATAAATGTTGCTATACATATTTATGTTCAAAAAGAAAAAAATCCATATTTAATATCGAATTATTTTTTATATTATCTTTTTGAGTAAATAATCAAATAACTAATCTTTTACAACATCAATATCAATTTTGTCCTTTTATGAAATTTGTTGTATTGGACAGTTACCCATTTTTTTTTAATTCTTATTTTTTGTTGCATGAATTAGCATAATATACCAATTTTATTTTCATTAGTTTTAAGGCCAATTCATACACCTTATTTTTGTAAACATTCAATTAATTTATTATCATATTATTTTAAGCAACATAAAAATGAATTCCATTCATCTCTTTATTTAAACAGTCAATCATTAACACTTAATCATTTTAGTTGAACTAAAATATAAGATTGAATTTTTGGTTTTAATAAGGCACTCTAACTGATTTCTGAAGAAATTTGTATGTCTTATTAATTTTTGAATGACTTATTTAATTTAAATACATTATTTAAACTATTAAATGAATTTAAGTGGAACTTTAAATAAGAGATAAAAATAGTTTCTTTCAGCCTCTAACCCTTAGATATAAGTTGGTGTATGGATTGGATTAGATAAGGCTTTTATGGTGTGAGAGATTACTAACAACTGAATAAAATGACAAATATTGTCGCCTTATGCTTTTTGGAAGCAGATTCTTGCATATGCACACACAATAAAATATTTTCTTAAATCATCACATCGCTTTTCCAACTTATGACGACGAATACGTTAGTATTTTATTTTAATTTTTCATTTACATTCGAATTCATATCAAGACGTGCAAAGTGCATAAAAAATAAAACAATATTTTTGTTCATAATATCATGCACTTCATTCTTCGAGAAAATAATTGAAAAAACGTACAACTTAAATTAAATACTCTCGCACCCACGTATTTTAAGCTATTTAGATTATTAATTAATTCATAATTAATTTAATTGATAGGAATCTCAATTAATTTATGAAATTAAATTGCAAGCTTTTATAATTCATCAATATATATTTTAAGACATGTTTTAGAATATGAATTAAGAACACTGGACGATATGTCTATGTATGTATTTGCAACAATCTGCACAATTTTTGATGTTTTTTTCAATGGTTTAATTCATTATAGTTTACTATAAGTTTTAATCAGGACCGATTTGAATCAATTTGGAACATTTTCTTTGCCAGTTCAGCATTATGAAGTTAAGGTTGAGCTGATTTTTTATGGATGAAATTTGTCTTGCAAATTTAGATTATTGCATGAGTATTGATTGATAAATAAATTTAAGTATAATAATGATTTGTCATTGGTGTTTTATTTTGCTTTCATATTAACTGCATGCGGTTTCAGTTTAGACACGCAATTAAATGTTTGAAATTTGTAATACAAAAACTACCTTTATCTAAACCAGATACTCCAGACTGAAGTAACTGTCGTTATTTAATAATTATACTTACAGGGATTCCGACATATGGTATGGTATGGTCACGAGAAGAACGTGTTCTTCTCGTGACCATATATTTAATAATGAGTTCAAATCGCGAAAGTCTAAAGTTTGATATGGTATGTTTACCACGCACACATTGGTATAATATTGAATTGCGTGTCTAATCTGTATTGGCCATTGGGAATGTCTTTATTTTGTTTGATTGTTTTATTTTTTATTTGAAAACCAGCGCAACTAGAGATAATTGACAATTTGCGCTGAGTACTGCATGTACGAAGAGGGATCAAAAAGTAGTGAGAATGACATACTCCTTGGTAAGAAAATAAATAAATACTGGCAGGCATAGCTCAAATAAATTTTTGTAATATTAATCATCGATTCTCTTGTTTTTTTATAAATGTAGTCTTTTGTTTGCTTCGTGTCGTAACGTGTTCTCGAAAATGGAGAAAAACGAAGTGCGAGCCGTTATTAAATACCTCTGTTTAAAAAAGTTAATGACGCAAGAGATTCATTGCGATTTGGAGGCAACATTAGGAGAGTGCTCCGCCTTATTCCAGTGTCGCAAGGTGGGCTTCTCAATTTTGAGTAGGGAGAACGAGCACGGAAGCCGAACATCGTTGCGGACGTCCAATGACGTCAGTCACCCAAGAAAATGTTGCGAAAGTCAAGAAAATTGTATTGAGCGATCAAAGAGTTGGCATCTGATACTTAATTTAAGAAACGGGAATTTCATATGGAAGTATTCAATCCATATTGAAACAATCTTTGAATATGAGAAAAGTCTCAGTAAGATGGGTGCCAAGATTGTTAACCGACAGTCAGAAACAAAATCGACTTGACATTTCGAAGATATTTTTCGACAAGTTTTAAGAAGATTCTGAAAACTCTTTGTTTCGTTTCGTAACAATGGACAAAACATGGGTCCATCATTTTGATTCCGAGACAAAACAGCAATCTTCGCAATGGAAACAGCCATCATCACCGACCCCGAAGAAGTTTCGTGCCGTGGCATCGGCTGGCAAGGTTAAGGCCTCATTATTTTGGGACTCAGAAGGGATATTGTTGATTGATTACCTACCTGGAGCGTGGAAACACTATTACAGGCCAATATTATGCAGCTTTAATTCCCAAGTTGAGGAATGCCATCAAAGAGAAAAGGAGAGCGAAACTTCGAAGGGGCGTGCTGTTTCGTCACGACAACGCACCCGCGCACAGGTCGGCAGTTGCGATGGCAGCCATTCAGCAAGCTGGCTTCGAATTGGTTGACCATTTCACCAGCTCTGGCGCCTAGCGATTTTTATCTGTTCCCCAAATTGAAAGAATACTTGAGAGGAAACAGGTACGAAGACGATAACGAGGTGATGGATGCCGTGGAGAGCTTTTTGCAGGATCAAGACAAAACTGTTTTTTTTTAAAGGGATTGAAGCCTTGGAAAAGCGCTGGACTCGGTGTGTAGAGAAACTCGGAGACTATGTAGAAAAATAAATTATTAAGTTATCAATAGTCATTATATTCTATCTCATTCTCACTACTTTTTGATCCCTCCTCGTATTTAGACACCTGACCATCAGTACTTATATTATTCGTCTGGGTTTTACTTTAGGTGTGTCTGACCATTTATTACTCGCACCGATTATATAGATTTATATTATGGTATTTTACATATAATATATAGAAATTTGTGTCATTAGATTCTGTAGTGCTAATAATACAAAAAAATAATTTTTATTCAATAAAATAATGCGATAAAAATGCATTTTCAAAATTTCGCGCGTAGTTTGATGAAAACGATGGACGCCATTATTGCTCTGTGGTCGTGATGTCACTTGGCTTAGTAAACAAAAATCGGGTTTTACAGCAAAGAATTTACTGACCATTAAAGCGCTTATTCTTGGTAATTTTGTAAAGCCTCCCTTACGAAACCAGCTTTTGGTCGTCTCTTCTTGTGCGTCGTTTTCGTCTGTATGGTTTAAGAGAAGATTAAACGTCGATTTTATAATGTAGTACATATGCGTAAGTTTACATTTTTTGCATGAAACTCTTTCAGGTTTAAAACGGTTACCTTAAATCTTTTACAAAACGATATGAAAATTTAATATTCTGTATAATATAGCTTTACGCTTAGCAAAGCAGTCCTTGGTTCTATTGGAAAGGTGAAAATTTAATTTTTTGCTGCCGTATATCTGACGCTTTTAATTATATACGTGATATATCACCTTCATTTATATTTAATGCTCTGTCGCATATACAGGCTTTCTATGTGCGTTACAACTTACAATACTTATTCTAAAGTTAAAAACAGTCCAACGATTTGTCCTTAAAAAAAGAGGATATAAGCATACAAGTAAATGCGTAATTTATTGATGAAAACATGGTATTGACGATTGGTTCTACCTTAAGGTCTAACTCAATGCCAGTCGTTATGCGTTGTGTTGCGCGCGCGCTTGTGTGTTGCAGCCGTTTGTGAGTGATTCTGTGAGGTAGAAACCTGCGATGGCGGTCTTTGATAAGTGGGTCGCGCTCAAGATTATCGAGTTTGTAAGTAGTGAACTTACATAATCTGATCAAAGCTTGTTTTTATCTGACATCGATTGGTGGGTCGTGGTTCGAGTTGAATTTAGGTGCCTTAAAATATTAATTTAATTAATTAATTTTTAATGATTTAGTTTCGGATTTAATTTCAATTTCGATTTTTAATTCATTTAATTTACAAAGCATGTTTCAAAGCTACTGAAAACTGACAGTCATATCAACTAACGTAATGCGATTAGGTACATCAGAGTCTTGTTAAACCAGGGTAGATTCGAATCCCAGAAACAAAAATATCTTTCAAATTTATATTATGGAATACATAGGTACCTAAATAAGCAATATTTTGCAAAATGTAAATTATGACAAGTTTTTTATTCTTATGTGCGACTCGAATCGTGATATTAATACTAGCCTAGTGTTACTAAATACTATCTTATCTAAACTTTCTATGTGCCAGTTGGTAATTACAGACTTAAACCATAAACATATTAAGAATATGACTTTGGTAATTTCCTTTAACGGCAACATCGACAAAAATTCAATTCAATTTCAAAAACATCAAATTCAAGCTAATTAATTACACAAGACGCAATTTTTGCGAAATTGCATTTTGAAGTTTGGTTTATTGTAATTTGTCAAATTAACAAATTGACTATAATTACCTTAAATATTATGAGTTACTTAATACGTTTCATCCTAAAATTAACTAATTTTATCCACCTTTAAAAACAATTGTACTATAATAATAACTCTTTAATACTAAGTAACTTATTCCAGTTTATTTATATCAATTCTATCTTGTGGTGTAATCGGTGCCATCGTCCTTGCAAGTGGATTTTTAAACCGACTTTAAAAAATAAACAATTTTCATTCTGATGACTTGAGAAATGAACTTACGTTCTCAAGCTTCCAAAAACATGTGATATTACGTAAAGTCCGAAACTTACAACTATAAAACTCATGTATTATTTCATACAATCAGTTTTTAAAAGTTTTAAGTAGGTAAGTGTCTAAGTTATCTTAAACACCATAGAAGTCCATTTATCTATATAAGTGCCTAAGCTATGAATACAGAAGGTAGGTACCCGCGAAAAATCAGGGCGCATCGTTAGTGCTTTTATAGAACAAGTCAAGTCTAGCCTCCTGCCTCTAGGTGACTTGTGTTTCAATACAATATCCTGTTTGCTTTATGTATCCCGCGGTTTCGCTCGCGTGAATTTCGTCGTACCGTGATGTTATATAGCCTATAAACAGAGTAAAATAGCGCACAGGAAAATAATAATAGATATTTATTATGTATTTCGTCCGCGCGGAGTAGTTATTTATTTATTATATATTTATATTAATTTCTAAAATAAAAGTAGCCTAAGTTATTTATAACATCAACTATAAAAGTCCCGTCAAAATCGGTCCAGTCGTTTCAGAGATTAGCCGGAACGAACAGATAGACAGATAAAAATTGTAAAAAATGTTATTTTTGTATATGTACCCCGTATTAATTCATATGCATTTAGTAAAAGCGGTTATTTTAATATTACAAACAGACACCAATTTTATTTAACTGTACCTATAGATGTATAGATATTTCTAAGTAATTATGAAAATGTTATAATATTTATGCATATAATTTAAGGATCGGATAAACGGCTCAATCCCAAGACTCATTTGTCTAATAATTGCCTTAACGCTTCATTGAACAAATTACCTTTGAACTGTGACACGATTTCACAAATTATCAATTAACAACACATTCAATTAGCCTCAACAAGAAATCGTTTTCAAGTGGCGTTATTCTTCTGTTATGTTACTGACTTATAAATATACCTAGATTAATACGTGAAGCAAAAACTTTATAGGTACTACTTTTTACGAAAATTGCGCGAACGGGTGATCACAGTTAAAGTTGATATGGAGAATAAGTGCATAAAGATATTTTTTTTATACAAAGCATTAGAAATACATTAAATTATTTAAAATAAACATTACGTACACTACTGCTTGGGTGACACACAGCATAAACACACCTACATACCTGAGTTACTCTTGATTGTGGTCGAATTTCGACCAATGGGCGACCACTTGTTTAAAATTTCTGTGGTTTTCCTTTTATTTTTATATACCTACAACAAGGGTGTTTCGGTATGATAAGGATAAAGCAATTGTATCCAACATTCAAGATGTGTTCACTTCTGTATTTACTTAAGAGTCACCTTGTTATCGGAAGATAAAAATTAGGCCGCGTAGCTGGCAATTTTGGAACACGTATCGATTTTTGGAAAAATATCGATTTGGTTCGCACTTACGAATCTGACCTTCTCTTATCAAGCTGCTGACTTCAACCTATTGAAAATGAATACGTTATAAGGGATTTCTGTGAATATTTGACTTTTAAAGTATTTATCTATAGGTACTCAAATTATAGTGGTCTATAGCTAGACGTCCACTTGGGGCGGGTCAGGCCGCAATGGTACGACGCGTATTTTTGCGTATAACAAGTCAGTCGTACGTATAACGAGCGAGCTACGGTCTACTAGAGGCGGGGCCGTCCGGGTCGGGCCGCATCGACGGAAAAATATGCTTGCTGAGCGATCCGCCGACGGATTACGTCGCGGTCCGGCCCGCCCCGTCTCTAGTGGACGCAAATTCATACAAAATGTATAGCAAGCGGATTTTTGCGTTGCGATGCGACCCGATGCGGCCCGCCTGGTGGACGCCAAGCTTAAGACTGCTAAGGTAAATGGTGTTTGGTTGTATTTGGTAAAATATGTCACATTATGTAAGCGCTCGGACACATACGTGTTTGTTCAATGTCACTCTCACTGGCCCTTGCGCAACATGTAGGTTGATGCGCCTGCGCCTATTATTCTAACCATGAACAACCAGCTGAACTAACTTGTACGTTTTATCCAAGTATGGTTTTATGACTATTATACCCACTTAATGTAGTCAGAACTTAGAGCTAAGTACCTACCAATATCTTTAATACTTTCCTTTGATTTCACTTTTAAAATGTTGCTTATCTAAACGATTTTATGTTGATTTCAGTTTTTTTGTTACGTAGGTAATATTTTTGATTTCTTATAAGTACATAACTTTTACGTATAAAACGGATGAATAAAATAAAAATTTGTTGTAGATACATACATATTTTTCCCTTTAAGAAAACGTATTCAGAAGAAATTTCAGTTTTAAGGGACTGGAATTTAAAGTTAGGTACACTGAAAATCCCATAGTTTCGCGTGCCTTACGGCCTGCATGGTCACGGACTGAAGTGATCCTGCGTAAATAAAAGGCATTCTTATTAAGTAGATATTTAGAAATCAGAAGGTACACAATAGACAGGTTAAACACAATAATATAAGTCCACTGCCATAGCTCTTGCCAATTAGTATCCAAAAGCTCAGACGGCCAAGTATATGTACAAGTTGTTTATAATCAAGTGGCGAATTGACCAACCATTGTATGCGCGGCCATTGTCTTCAACAAAATGATAGTGACATTTCCTTTCGGATTATAATTTGCTATTTATCTACTAATATCTTTTCCATTATAATTTTAGGACATATGTAAGTGTCCAAGCCTTTTGTTTGATGTTATCTCTAGAATTGCGTTTCTTTAACGTTGCCCAACAAGTAAAAAACAAAATAGTATCCATAGAATTGGTTAGACATTGGTAAAATGTTTATGGAGCTTCTCATTTCGATTGTACGAGTATTTATAATCTCGGTAATCCGTTGTTTATAAATCGTTTTTTAAATTCTTTATTACCATCATCATTCATTTTTATTTTAAGAAGCACTTTCCGTTTTTATTTAACATTTACGGAATTCTCCACCTGGCACAATTTTACACCAATGCATGCATGAAAATAACACTTTCAGAAGCATTATAGTTTTACTATAAAAATAAGTAGAGATTTTTTTATTTATTAGCTATTCTGCGTGGCGTGCCTGGTTACCAAGCGTGTGTCAACTGACGATGAAGCGCGACTCGCTTTATTACTACAGAAGCTGTCTCGTGAATGGTCTCTGCTAAACTCTATAACATGGGATACCTCCGGAAGTGCTTTTGCTGATGCTACCTATGGTGGTGAGTACTAGACTTAATGAAATCCCTAGATGCATTTCTGATCGTTTCATTAGTTTTTACCTTAAATGCCTATATAAATTTATAATTATCTAAAAATAGATATATACACAGATAGTTATTTTAATACTTAATTTCATTAAGGTTATGTGATCATCACATTTGGACTGATCTTCGCTCGAGCCTACCAAGAGGTACCCAGAGGACGACGGATATTAGAAGGCATCTTACTTGGCTTTGGCCTGCTATTTTTCTTAGTTTTGGGTAAGCTGAACTGAATTGAGTTCTTGTGAGTTTTTCACTAAGTACTTAGTTGATTTTAACTTTTTTAAGGTTCCATAAGTAGGTATATATTATACTTAAATGGAAATTAAATGAGCTCTACAAAAGCGGCAGGTTGAACTTATATTCAGACATTAAAATAGATTTAATGAATTATAATTTTGCGATTGATTTTATGGCATAATAACTCAATTATTCATTAATAAATATCATTACTAACAGGTCGTCAGCCTAAATAACAACGAAAAAAGAAATATTTAGAAAAAATAATAGATTCATTTTTCTCAGGTGGTCTAGAGCTAGCGTCTCTAGATGCTATCCCAGACACGCTAACAGTAAATGCAGCCGTTCTTGGAGCCCTGTCACTTGCAGTTGCAGCCCTTTTCCTTCTCGATCTGATGGGTCCAAGGGTCTACACAGCCACAAGACCCTCGCAAACGGATAAAACAGAACATCTGAAGTCTCCGAAGAGTGAAAAGAAAGTCTCTATCCTATCACAACCCTTAACGAATGGTCATACAAATGGTATACAAAATGATAAACAAAACGGAAAAATTCCAGAAAGACCAAAAGACTTAGACCTAAGCAAGGAAAATAAAAAGATTGAAACGCCAGTGTTAGAGTCCCCAAAAAGCGCTTTATCCCAACTTGATGACTTGGGAATTGACAATTTGGAAACATCTAAATTTGGATCCTTGAGAAATATTGAAGGGGGAAATTATGTTCGACTTGCCGACCCTTTAGTCATTCCGGATAGATTACATTATGAACAAGAGTTAGCTAAGTTTAACGAAAAGTACTTTAGAGATTATTTAGAATACGCGGAGAGCTTAGAAGGAAAGGGACAAGTGGTAAAAGAACAGTATTTGCCTGAACTCCAGACGCCTGTGCTCGCGAAGGTAAAAACGGGGCGGTTGAAAGACTTATACGATGAAATGTCACCAGCTTATGAAAAGAAAAGGCAGTCGAAATCACCCACCAGAGCTAAAACAGTTGCAACGCCCACTTTGCAGCAGCTTGAAGACTACTTAAAAGGTTCTGGAAGGTTAGTTTTATTGTTGTTTTAATTACGTAGTATCAAACAATAGGGTAACATTTGTAGATTTTTTACGATTAATAATTTTCAGGATACTGTTTTAATAGTTTTACAATCGAGCGAGAAATCGCTGAAACTTGCACGACCGCGTCGGACTTACCTTATAATTCTATGAAATATGAATGCTTATTGATGAATTAGATGTTTTTGGATTCAATATTAAATTTTCAACGTAAATACTGTTGATAAATAAAAATGTAATATTACCCTTGTTGAATTTTACATTATTTTTTTTATTAAATACTATTCACGTCTTTTTGTTTATAAGATAAAATTTATTTTTCTCTTTTTAGTGCGTTTTGAGGTCGTTTAAAATTAATTTATTGTACGTGTATTAGACACCCACATAAATATTTTTAACTATGTTATGTTTCACATGTTTAAGCAATAAAAGTCAGTGTTAGGAATAAAGTTCTCTTTGACATTAAACTTTCATTTGATACTAAATTTAAATTTGATACTAAACTTAAATTTGATAGTTAAACTTAAACTTACAAAAATACTATTTTGTACTAGTTATTAAGTAAGTAGTAAATTTATTTCTTATTTAAAGCTTTTAAGAATAGTAAAAATCTGTTGCGTTCTCTTAGGTCACGGCGCGCAGACACACCAGCCATTTACCCCTTAGAGCGAATAGAGGAAAAGGAAGGAATTGAAGAAGGAAGAGCGTCCGGAACTCCAACAGACCCCGGGTATGTCCAATACACCGCGAACAGGTGGCCAGATAAGAGAGAACTAAGAACACCGAGGCATAGTCCTACACAGTGATGATCATGATGAAAAAGATGTTGAACTTTGATACGATGTTACTGCCTTGGTTTTCTTGAGGAGGTGGCTTTTGTACTGTCTCTGTTCATTTGTTATTTTTAACGCAAAATGTTTGTAACTCCGATAATTATTAAAAAAAGTTCCTGCATCGTAATTTGTTGCTTAAAATGCACTGTCAACATCCTGCAGGAAACTGTCTACTACAACTAATCAGAAGTGGAGATTTTACCGTAAACTTAAAACTAAATTGTTAACTTAATTGTTACTCAAACATTTAAGTAATGGAGAATGTTACTAGGTACGCAAAATCGCTTGAAACTTCACAGTAGAGATTTTACGTATAGAAATAAACTAGTTTTGTTTTATTCAAAAAGAGCAAGTAGTTTTGATTTTACATGCATTTAAAGTTCATCAGCTCGAGACGTCACAGTACAACACTCGCTCACTCGCTCTCTGTATCTCTTCCCGAGCAACGACGCGACGGACGGCGCGAGCTGTTGTAAAATGACGTCACGTCTTCCTACTTTGTCTTGTTTACAAACTGTAGTTCTTTGATTCAAGTATCATATACCAACTTTTGAATGTAACATTTGATGGATTGAGGCGCGTTTTGTGTATCTGTCACCTGTGATTAAATGCGTTTCATTCTTTTAATATAAATAAATAAAGCTTATTTTTTGCGCTTTGGTTTGCAAAACCAAAGAATTCGAATTAGTCGACTCGTCTAAAGTAAGCTTCCTACCTTAGAAGTACTTGTTTGTACTACTATTAGTCATTAACTTGATTTATTCTCTCGTGTGATAATTATCCGTCCAATGTCGATTATAGTCCGACACCCATAAAGCAATGAAACGCAAATTAAAATATATAGAATAGATATAGGCAGCTAAAACTGACTAAAAAAAAAACATTTCATAAACAATTCAATTTTAGTATGAATTATTTTAAATGCAACGATTTTGACTATTTTTTTTACCGAATATTATTATTTTATACACACCATTAGGCTTCTACTGTTGCGTGTGCCTAATTATAAATTACAATGTAAGTAGGAATTCCTTTGTACATATTTTTATCTATAACAGCTAATATTAGTAATTCTATTAAAGTAAAAAAAGTCAAACTTAATCCACAAAGGCTTTTATTTTAAGTACTAAACTACTAACGGGCACTATTCGTTATAAATATTATTTATTTTCTAATCGATTTACGTATTTTGTTTTTCTACATGTCGGCGTTATATAACTAGAGGTGTATACAGATAAATAATTAAAAATTAATGATATGCGCATAGCAGAGTACATATACCTACCTCTACATTTACATTTTGTTTACTATATAATATGTATAAGAATATAAATGCGTTTGTTTTGTTTTCAATTAAACCATTGATAATAAAAAGAAGAGTTTGTTTTTTTAAGATTTCATGTAAAATGCATTAAAGGAAAATATATAATATATTGCACTTTGGCAAAAGCCTAAAACATTGTTACCTGTATTAAAAATTATTTTTAATAAAAGTTACCTACCACTTAAAAATGTTACCAAAAGTATGGATAAGTTTTTGTGTTCAACTTCATTATGAAGTGCTCAGTATTTCTTTGTAAATTAAAGGATATGTTGTGATTTCAATGTGAAGTTCACACGAAGTATTATATTTTTGTAAATTAAGAACAATTGATAATTAGGATTTGCGTTTCGAATAAACGAGTTTTTTTTATTGAGTTTTTATTTTGTCAATGGGAAATCCGCAGTTCAATGCTCGACAGATTAAATGTTTGAAGTCAATTTGAAGATAATGAGATAATGACAACTTGAGGACACTGCATGGTCATAATATCTAACTTCATCATGTGAACAGAGGTTAAATAGCGTGAGAATTTGCCACATAAACACTGAATACAATAAAAAAACATATTTATTATTTAATAATTGTATTTGCATTACCAACACCCATTTATCATAATACGATAATGTTATTTGGTTATGTTATTTATTGTTAGATGTAAGAATCAATTCTCAGTTAAATACAACTTTCCAGAGATTTGATACGCTTTGTGAAAATCTTTTTATTTCGGTTAGATGTTAAAACTTCTTCAGGGATCTTGGAGTGAGTGAGTAAGGCATTGGGTAAGTACAAAAGGACCTGAACGTTCGACGTGCGTCCCGTCGGAGAGCCCCTGATGATAAGATAGGTACAGCAGGGTCTTGTGAAATCTTAACTTTTAATTTAAAACTAGCGACCCGCCCCGGCTTTACACGGGTTTAACACATTTTAAAAACCTTCCTCTTCAATCACTCTATCTATTAAAAAACCGCATCAAAATCCGTTGCGTAGTTTTAAAGATTTAAGCATACAAAGGGATATAGGGGAAGAAAAAGCGACTTTGTTTTATACTATGTAGTGATATAGCATAGCCTAGAAATAATGCTTTCAAAGCAAGCAAAACCTTATTTACACAGCAATTTACATTTTAAATAAATATACCAACCCACGTGCATCTTTAAAGGAAAATTCGAAATATTTTTAGAGTAATGCTAATAGTCAGCGGTTTGGTGTACGCTAACCAATTGGTCCCTCAGCTTTATCAATGGTTTTTAGTTTCAAAGGAGGTCTTTGTTAGTTCAAGACCACACTATAGGTACCATACATTGCATGCTTGACTTCAAAAGTCGCAAAAACATGCAATGCTGTAGTGGTCTATACGTTTACAATTAGCTTAGAGGGTTCTGATTGTGATGATAAAGATGTTCTAGGGAAGCCTGCGATTTCTTGATCCCTTCCAAAAAACCGCCTTCAAATAACACTAAATTTACTATACAGATTTTGATAAAATTTAATATAGTGTTAAAATTAACAAAAAAAACCGCCTTCAAATAACACTACAAAGAAAGGGTTTGTTGTTTTAACTTTTACTCTTTTATTTATACTGTACGTATCATTGCAACGCATGACGGATACAGCTGGTACAAAATGAAAATTATATTTATTATGTTCTCTTATAAAAACATCATACATGCATAATGTTTCATGCAAAAGTTTCATTTTATATGTAGACACAGACTAATCAACAAGAATCATTTCTAAGCGTTATTAAAAGTTATTATCTTGCCAAAAATATTTCTGGTAAGTAGTTACCTACATTGTATGAATCAGTGTGCACATTAAAATATGTATTAAAATAATGTGAGACATTTGACGTATGCGTTTCTCACGCTGAGGCCTTGTTCATGGATATGTTGGTAATTACTACAATTTATATAGAATACATGATAATGAAAATATTGTCATTTTAACAGAAACCATTGTTTTCGAGATTTCAATTCTAGTCCAGATAAAATGTTTGCCAATTTTTCGGAAACACGGTGTGTCCTAGCGCAGTTCTGTTCGATCTTTGACATTCCTTGCGAAAATACCTCCCAGGTAAATCCATTTTCTGCTTCTACCCACTCTCAACTCCTAAGGGGGAAATAGGAGACATCAAGATCTGTGGGTGTTTTTACATATTTTGAAATATCACAAAAAATGATCGTCTCTAGGTAAAACGAACGTTTGAATTTTAAAATAACTCAATAGAAAAATTGATGACGGTTTAGTAACCTTTTTATACGTAATAGATAACCTACGCCTTCAAATGCTCGCATCTAATTGTGAGATTCAGCGTTAGAACTCCGGGAAACGAATATATTTCGCCTTATGCCAATAAGCACAGGTAGCTGACCATCTACTTTTCTGTATAAAAACGATAAGCAAAGCAGTCACAAATGGTCTCTGCCCCATGAGGATTTGGTTTAAGGATTTTCACATTTAATGTATAAATCGTTCGCCACATGCGAACAGCCTTGCGAATTTAAAACAAAGGACAGTTTTTACTCACTTCGTGGGAACCACTAAACCTTCGCTCATCGCTACCTTCAGACACTTCCTAATAGGGGTGACGGTAAGTGAAATACTATTGAACGACCTCATTGTGACTGTTCTTATACACAACAAATCGCCTGCTATTAAATTAAATTATTTCGAATACGAAATAATGTTCCTATCCATTATAATTACTTTAGACATACCCATTGTAACAATGTGAATATTGAGTATGTATTTAACTGAACATTTTCAGTGTACCTACGTCTAAATACAAAGTTAAAAATTGACTTTAAAATTTAACTTTCCAGAAAATTCCAAAAACAGATTGATCTGATACGATTTTCACTTCTTTCGTGGTAGCCTTTCTTACTCACCTGTATATCGGAGATATTGGTATAAATCACAGCGAATCGTGGAGAGATTTTCAGATCGGAATCTTTTGTGAATTCGTAATTTTTTTGCTGATCTCAGCATTCGATTTGGCATCAAATTGCTTCTTATGCAAGAAACATTGACTAAAGAATATAGAAAAAATAAAATGAAGTTATAAAACTGAATACCTTTATTGATATCTACAAACTCAAATAATTACAATAAATTTCATATAAAAATAAACATGACTCCGACCTATGCGGTCTTTGGATTTTATTCTTATGTCCAACACGCCAAACATGAACAAATATAGGAGCTGCTGCTTGTATCTCTAGAGTGCCTTTTGTTGCTCCTATTTTTGCATGACGTTTGAGTGGGCATATTATAAATAGATTCAGATATCTAGACATTTTATCGCAAACTTAGTATTCGTTTAGCACCTTATACTATTGTTCTTGGAAAAATCGATATTATACACGAATAATACGAATTCCATTTACAAATTATTGTGACAATGCATATATTTGGTTATATACTCTATAATTATAAAATATAGTACAAATATCTATAAAAATCGAATTAGTCTAAATTATTTAAACATTAATGACTAAAATGAAAATAGAAGTAAACTATTTCTATGGATTCTAAAATCCTATTCTCATTTTACTCTTCTGGAAATCGCACCATATTGTGAAAATTTAAAGGAAATTCTGGACGGTTTTAACTTCGGCGGTTTTAAATTCAAAAACTCAAAAGCGGTTTGGACGGAATATATTAATTTATTATGTACTATAGGTATTTTTTGAATTTCCGAATTTCACCGTCACATTAAATACGCCACAATGAATGAATTTTGAAGGAATGTAATTCTATGATATTTCATAGAATTACATTACATACATACATTACATTACAGTACCTATGCTTTTGTAATAGTAATTTGAAAACTCTTGAAAGTACAATTTAAAAAAGCTTACTCGAAATTAATTTGTTGACACTTACTTGCAAGAAAACACAATAAGGAATGCAAGGGCAATCTTATCTATATAAGCTAGAGGAATTTAAAGAATTTTAGTAACAAACAGGTAATTTTATGTGTGAATCCTGGGCATGACATAAGTATAGAATATTAAAAAAATTAAGGTTAAAAAGGTAAGGAAAAAGGTTTAATGAGGGCGAATTAATTTTATTTAAACTAAATATATCACAATATGGAACAATGCCATGGACGGAGGTATGAATTTTGTAGCTCACGTGATTTTTCTACTGACTGTTCAAATCTGCAAACAATGAAATTCGTTAAAACAAGTATTTAAAATTATATTTTGTTAAAATAAAATAAATATAAAAATCAAGCACATGTTGTGATAAGCAAAACTTGTAAAATTTACAAAATTTAATTTTTACATCAAAAATACTCAAATTTTGGGTTTGAATTTCATCGATCTTTACTTTTTTCCACGGGATTCGAACCTAGAACCTCCAGCGCAAAATGATGCATAAACAACTTTGCAGTTGCGATTAAGTCAACTATGGATAAAGCAATATTTATCTCCTAAAAATACGAGTATAAATTTCGTTTTTGTATGGACAACCATAAATACCATAAATCTATCGAAAATACAAATTTTCGATAGATTTATATCGGTTTCTTACCGGTGTCGTGTCTCTCACGTTGTAGGGCGATGTACTGCCTTATCAGTCGGGCGATCTCATGTGCCTGCTCAGCTTGAAGCCTCGTGACTCTCTGTTGTAGAAGAGACCCACACTTTACGTCCAAGAATAGAGTGCCGTCCTCTGAACGCACCTGATTAATAAGAAAATTGTTAAAATGAGTTCTTGTCTTGATCGTTCCAAATCATTCTTTACCATGTTTGTGAAGAAAGGGAATCATTGTAGTATAATATTATATTATAGTATAATATAATAATAAAAATAATATTTGTGGTCTACGTGAAAAACATTATAGCCACAAACAGATCACTGAGATTGTCAACGGACGATAGTTTAATTATAAATTTAATTACAATGATTGTAGAAACGCAGGTTAACTTTATATTACTTATTCCTTGACCGTGGGACAAAACATTTCTTCGTCTGTTCTATTGAAAATTTTCTTTCTAGTACATGATCTCTGTGCCTACACAACCGAAACATTTGTTTCCTCGCTTTTCGAACCCAGGACCTTCAGTACAATACACTAATGCAAGGAGGTGGTTATAGTTATAATATAGGCTAGGCTAATATAGTTAATAATTAGTGTCACATGTGGACTTCATAGTTAATTTATTGATTAATTATTTATTCTTTTTCTTAAAGAAACAGTTAAACGTACCTTCCTAGTCGATATAAGTTCGGCGTGAGGCCAATGCGAGTCCGTGTCGTGCGTGTGTGGGTGTAATAAGTGCACGCCACGTCTGTTGAGTGCGAGCACGAATTCGCGCCATTCCCCGCCCGTTCCGCCGCCACTCACGCGACGCACCGCGAAGAATGATGACCCGAATAGGGGCCAGCGGGATAGGACCTGAGATATTCATTTGTTCAAAGGTTCGACCAAATCATACATGTTAGATAATCGCAGGGAGAAATAGATAAAACAAACATATAAAGACGTATTACAGGACTTCAATTATAAATCTATTTTATTCATTTAAGAACTTGTAGATGTTGGGGTGTAGTATTGAATTAAAACAATCACACAAAAGTTTATTTTTAATTTACACCATTTATCTAACAATTAAATTAATTTACAATAGTTCAGAAGAAATATCATGGAAGTTATTTATGTAGAGTTTAGATTAAGTCAAGGTAAGAGATTATTATTTTTGTTTTTTATGAAGTGAAGACGGATGCCACCAAATGTATATCGATGTCAATTACAATTGTATATAATTTTGAATTTGAATTGATGTTTTTAAATAAATCTTTTACCAAAGAGTTTCTTTACAAAAGAAATTCGCCACAAACTCTAACAAAAATAAACACAAATAAAATAATATAAATATTCTTAATTTATTTTATTTTGTATATCATACCTGTAGTACTTTAGATTTGGCAGCCTGTGGAGAGAGGGCTCTCGCCTGAGGCCACTCTGTGGTCACCCAAGAGGCCCATTTGTTTGGTCTGGGATCTCGTAAGGCCAAAAGGGGTTTCGGAAGGAGGAATTTCAGATCTCTAGGATGTGGAGGCTCAGCGAGACCGGCTGCTCGGTGGAGTAAGGCAGCTACTGTTGCTGCATCTCGGATTACGTTGGCTGCTGGAGGACCACCTCCAGGGAGGACTAAGAGGAGGCCTTCGAGGTAGTCCGGAGCCACCTGGAATCATTTTAACCTCTTTAATTATTTAATTGAAAGTGCGTTAAGCCGGAGCATCCACACACTCACACAAGGATTACGGGATTTCTTTGAAGTATATTTTTTGTGGATGGAAAGTTTTAAATTACCTGGTTAAATAGAACTTCAGTATATAGCGGTGGGGCGTCTGTCCGCAGCGGGTGGTGCCACACTGACCGGCAGAAGATCAAGTAGAAGGGATGGTGAGCTCGTTGGAGCTCCGTTGTCACGTCGAGTACGTACTCATCACTGGCCAGCGGCATCGTTAACGCGTCACCAGATACGATGCAGTATAGAGAGAATTCAGCGCGCTCAGCTTCGCTACGGACTCCAATCTGAAAACAAAAGACTCATTTATTCCTATTTTTATTCGTCTTCAGGACTAAATGATTTGCTGTCCCGGATATCCTGGGTCTGAATCCCAGTGAAAAGTTTTGTCTGTGAAGCACAAAAGGCTCTTTGAATGTAAAGAGGATTAGCGGAACAGACGCAAAAATATCTGCCCACAGAAAACACTACGGGATTTCACTTTTTTCTTTAATAAATTATGTATGTCACAAATCACAATTTAAAATAAAATGTCTCCTCATAAGACGTTTTATTGCTTATTAAGATTAAAATCATAATTTCATCAAATTCAAAATGCAAACCACTGTAAAGTACATCAGCACCATCTTTTGATATTAAGCCGCAACATTTTAATTTCATACTATTTTCTGATATAATATTTAGCTCTAAGCTGTAATTAGTACGCATAGTAAGCGAGAGGACGTGGCAAGCATACAGCAATTTCTGCAAAGCTGGGGCTAGTATTATTATATATAACAATGAACTATAATCTGTATGTGTATACGTATTTTTTCGGTACATATATAATCTGAATGTGTATGTGTACACGTGTTTAAATGTATATTAAATATATACTGACAAGTTCCGTGAGCTCATCAACGATGTCTTGTACTGTGGTGGCGCAGCGGGTGTTGACTACTCTTTCAGCGCCACCTGGCAATCGATACAGTTGCCGTCTTGCTGAACGACCGGCAGATACAGCTGTCACCTGTTTTATAAAATTAATAGTAATAATTTTAAATAAACCGACTCCAATGACAATCATATAAATAATTTTTTTAACTAATAAAATAAAATGGGATCAAACGAGGAGTATTCTCAAATAAAAGAATAATTATGCAAATGGGTATATATAAATACATATTAAGATTTCCTTGTTTAACGATAGTAAACATCATTATTTGCAACAGATGTACCAAATTCTAAATTTAGGAAATTTAAACCTTAAAAGCTACAATTTCGTTTCAACATACCTCTTCAATACTGGGTACATTTTTTCGTCCACCACATCGGACAGTCTTCCTGAAATTAGCAAGACAAACTGCTGCCGTGCCCTGGCATGGTCTTCGTCTGTCAGCTGCCGCCGCTGACAGGTATTCAACGAGGAATGGCCTGAAATCACGGTCAAAAGAGAACTGAAAATCCCGTTAAAGAAGCACTGAACATATTTTTGCATCTCTCATTGATTTTTTTTCAAGTAAACAAGTGTTCTAAGTGTATCTAACTGAAATATTGGTATACATGAAATTCGATCCCGAAAAACGAACAATCACGTATACACGCCAGACTGCGGGACTGTCAGAAGCGTGATAAATTTTGTCACGCAGACGATTCGAGACATAAAAAAAATTTATTAAAAGGTATCTAGTAATTATTTTTGAGTGATCAACATTAATTATGACATGATTTATTTTGACCCTGAACGAGAATCTCGTGACATCGTAATCGATACTGGGCCAATAAAAAAAGTACCGTTGTAAAGTAAAGTTCATTTTCATTTAAATTTCCCAAAGAAGTAGGCAGTGGTCACCCACCCACCTTCATCATACATGCTTGTCGGATGATTTTGACATGTCCCTTCTCAAGTAAGTCCTGGATTTGATCTCCCAAACTATCTCAACTTGTCGCTACATCATTTTCTATTGCATTGTTCATTAGAATAAAAGTATTTGTCCTTATTCAAATCTGGAAATAATAACTTAATTTTAGAAGATCTATACCTGAGTGTATCCGAGCAGGTGAAGTAGGCAGCAAGGATTGACATGAGTCTCCAAGCACGCTGGCATGAGTCCGGTGTGGTTGAGCGGTTTGAGGTCGTCTGTTTCATCAGCTGACAGTACACTTCATCACGAAGCTCAGGAACTGAGTGACAGTGCTGAAACATAATTACACTATAACAGTATTTATCAAATTAAAATTATTAATTTATATAATATCCATTATATAACTTTGCAATAAAAAAAATCTGTTTGTTGATTTTTAAATTAGGGTATTCGCCTATGTGTTTTCCTCGAAGTTTTTGCCAGAAACACACAGCGTTAGATTATTAATTATTAATCAGATTTAAGAAACATACCATAAGAACCGTGTAAACACATTTCACTTCCGTTAAGTCTTGGTGCATCGCTCGTTCAGGTGGTTGCAGGTCCCCACAGTACGCTCTTATGCAGGTAAAACATTCCAGGGCTGGTGGAGCTAGTGCAGCAGGCAGACGGAGTAAAGGCGCGCGGAGAGGTGTCGCTTGCCACTTCACTACGTCCGTTTGGGCCTTCCACGTCCATTCGTTGCGTTTTGCTTTGCTCTTGAGGGACGAGTCTGCCTTCAGGACTTCCAATCTGTGGAGGAAAACATCGTTTAAAATAAAAGCACAATAATTGGAATATACCTTCCCAAAATAACCACTTGTTGTAGAAAACATTTTGTATATTAAACGTGAAGAAGATATTATAGAATCTAGATGGTGTTGCCATTTTAAAATTAGGTTAAAAAGCAAACTGAATGAAAATGGTTCAGCGGTGTAAGGGACTTTTATGTTATTCTAAAATTTATGATTTCAGTTTAGTTTGGAAGATTGTAGTTCTATAAATATGTTTAAAAAATTACTTTCGAAATAACATTTTCTGCACATCATTGTGGATCATCACTCGACACGTGCCCATTGATTTTTAATAAAAGATTAGTGGATTTTATATACATAGTTTTTGGTACTAATTGCGCTTTCATTAAATTGTTATAACCGAGAAGCTTATAGAAAGTATTGCACTGCGAACAAGGTATTGAAAACGTAAAATATGGCGTTGAAATTTTCACTTATGTATGATCATTGTCTTTTTCATTAGTGTGACCAATGACCATGCCATATTTAAAATTAGCTATGTAACAGAAAATGTTTTAACATAATACATAACATGTTTGATGATCAAATTACCATAATAAGATGAAAACATTAACATGCAATGGGAACATAGTAAATCGTATATCATTAAGTTAAATATATTCCGTTCTCATAAATTTAGCAGTTCATCGTGTTATATAAAAAGTGAAATCCGGTAACCTGTACGTGGAGTATGGGCACAGGTATGGGGTAGACATCTGCGTTTTCACTGATCATTTCCTCTGCAGGAAAGTTGGTAATCGGCGAACCGAAACATTAATTTGTTTCCCCTGAATTCGAACCCAGCCATACTTAAAAAAATTGAAACCGGCTTACAATATTTTTTGTATTTAATTTCACACTTTGAGTGGAAAAATCCTGAGAAAAATATTCACAATGCGCTATCTACAATCTAGGTATGTAAGTTTTTCAACAAATTTGAAAAAAAAAGAGGAATCATTATATTCTTAAACATAGCCTTACCAATCATAAAAAGAATCGAAATACTCGCTAAACACGAAACCAGTGTGTGGCCGTCTAAGGTTAAGGCATATCCCGAGAAATCAGCCTTTCTATGCAAAACCGCGGGAAACACAAACATGCATTCAATAGGTCTCAACGCGTACGTCGTTAAATAGTGAACAATGCGCGAACGCAAGAAAGTGGAATTGATCCGCATTCCCTGCTGCAGGAAGGTAGAAGCGTGCTGTTCAGTTACCGTAACCAATTGTATTTATGTTTCTTACACGAAACTATTATTAAAGCGACTAATCTAATAATAAAAATAACAGGTTTAAGAAATCCACCACATTTTACAAACTAAAATTATTTTTTGTTATTACAATAGTTTTTCGTAAAAGTAAAGGAATTTGTTGTGACAATGGTAGTTTATTTATGATTTGAGTTTATTTTTGATTGAACATGAGTCTTTACTCATGTTCAATCTATCATTATAAAGCGAAGTACCAATTACTGAGATTTAAGTATTACTCACGTTTGTATTTCTCATACAAACTTCATAGCGCAATTTAAACCAAGGATCTTATTACAAAACATGGACTAAAGGAGCCTTATTACAAAACATGGACTAAAGATGTTAGTGTTTAATTGCTATGATACTGAACCAAAACAAGTCATGTTTGTATGAACGTTAGACTTGTATCCTAGCAACCAATACTGGAACATCTTTAGTACATGTTTTGTAAAAAAGGCCGTGTTTTTTTTCTAATATTTAATTGTTATCTATAATCCCTACGAAGCCGCTAGTTAGATAGTTTAAGCGTGAAAGGTAATAAACATAACTCGTAATTTATAGGTACAAAAGGGACTGTATCAGCATAGTTAACAAATATGACTTTTACTACTGTTACAACTGCAAAAAGTTTATTGTTTCAAATGCCCCTTGCATCTCACGAAGGTGTCAGAAATTTTTCATTCATTGTCTTTTAAGAGAGGTAAATAAATATAAAACTCAATAAAAATGTCAGCACAAAATTACATTATTACAGGGCCTACTGCTACTAAACCCTACTGCTTCTGTGTTCTAGTGGTAGTGGCGACTCTATCTTTACAGATCCCAAGACTAAGTCGTACGTCTGAACACAATAACCCGACTCACACGGCTTTACAAGCGTGAGCTCTCGAGCGCTCTGACCGAATTTGATCGGGAATCCCCCAATTTAAGACATCCCAAACCTAAGACATCGAATTCTCTATACCCGAAATTTGGTCCCCGATGGACCATTGTAACACACTTGGAAAACTCGATACATACCACACACACTCTCTCTTTTAAACTTTTGTTATATCTGTAATTTCCTTTTGAGCAACTTTCTATAATTATATAAATAAGCATACCTATAGTGTCATTAATCAAAAATGTCATAACTCATCACATTGATTGTACAACCAACTTAAACTAAGCTTTCTACTGCAACTGTATGTTACTTCTGTACTGTATTTAACTCCTGAGGGGAGGCCTGGTGTCTTATAGGAGTAAGACAGATTCCTTTGCATATGATAGTTTAGGCATCAGCTCTCCATAACACATCAGACCTTTTGTGTACTTTAGCTATGGTTGTTAAGAAATTTAACAAAAATCTATGGTGTATATTTCCAAATAACAGTATTATTTTTTAATAAATTTAAACCCAAACTAAAACACGAACGCTCATGCCTTTACTAGTGCAGAATAAATATGAGATAGATTGTAAATACTAGTTTTTCGCCAATAACACTTCGATGAGAGAGGCATTAAGAGATTACCTTAAAATGACAACAAATTAAAGAACAAAACGATGCACATTCTACCCAAATCGAACAATACGAAACATCCGATTTCATTTTCCCCAACTTTATTCTTTTCAAACAAGATAGATACAAATAAACAAGCCAGAAAAAAAACCATCGTGTTGTCCAATTCGTACGTGCGTTGTAAATCCCTCGAGATCATTGTGTAACATTCCCGTGAAATTTTTTATTCAGTAATATTGTTTAAAGTAAACTAAGATGAAAACCAGAATATATATTTCATTTACTTTATATTCTAAACTCTAAAGTGAATGAAAAACACCATTCAACAAAGTGGACCGTTCTAAACTTTTCCAATTTATAAAAAACATTGTTGGCTCATTTATAAGCATAGGTTGAACTTGTCTAGGTGTTAACTTGGTAGTTTATAATGCCTACTTAATTATTATAATGCCATGGCGCCTACAGCGCACTAATCTACTTTAGGTAACTCGCTCTACGAATAAATAATAGTCTTATTATTTATTCGTAGAGCTCGCTACACAACTTTCCATTCCGATTTTAAATGACATTTAAGCTTCGAAATCTGAAATATGTAGGTATCTATTCCTAGCTTAACAAATATGCAGCCAGCTATTTTTAAGACAAATATGGAAACTAGATGAAAAGCTATTAAAGATACTGTTTTAATACGACTTTCATACATAATTAATAGTGAAGTATTGAGTATCTTTTCTTGGAGTATCGAGAACATTGAAGTGTTTTTTTAATCAAAAGTTAACTTTACTTTTTAATTGTTTTGTTATATGTGGATTGATGGAGTTTATTGGATGTGTGGTAAAGAACTATACTTCCATGACTGTATTTAGTATATCTATAAACTTCTAGACTATAGAGAATATGTATAAATTATGAAAACTAAATAAGATGAAGTTAATAATTCAGTTCTTAAGTCGTAAGTATTAATTAGTAATTATAAGCATCTTTTATGTTAGAACTTCTTGTTACTAATTAGTAACTTGTAAATTTATTTTTAAAATTACAAAATTATATTTAATTCTTACTATATGAATATGTTATAGGATATCTTCCTTATATTTAACATAATTCCATGGTTAACCTTATGTTAGACGTTACATTCGCATCCAGTCTAAGCTAGTAATTAAGATTTGTTTGATTTAAAAGATTCTTACAAGATGTTTTTGTTCTCTTCTTCATCAACATCTCCGGTACACATTAAGCTGTCTCCTGACATATCAGCCACATCCTCTTGGTTTATCGACATTTGTAACACAACACTACAGTATCGATAAGATAACTTAAAGCATCACTAAATCTCTGTGAAAATCTGTATTTAACTTTTATAACATTAATTGCAGTTAGGATAAACTCTAAAAGTTCATTGCTCTTAACATCTTCCAAAATTTTAGACTTAGGTCAAAACTGTTCATCTCTTTTTCACCGCACTTATCCAAATAAATCACATAAATATTTGCATAACTAATACATCTACTGTATAATGAATAGTAATTTATACATCGTATCGACGTACGCCATGAAACCGGCGCGTCCGACCGATGACCGGTAACTGAGGTGCGCGCACGCATTTGGCGGGCGAAAGTGTTTGAACGGACCTAATCAATTACTTTGAATTTCATTCGACCATTTAATGTTTGTTTGTTCACGATATTCTGTAATTATTCGCATTCTTATTTAGTTAAGGGATGCCTCCACGGACAAAAACTGCCACCGCTACTAAGACGGTCATGCGTCTTTTGCGTGGAAGCCTTTTTTTATATCAGAATTTTTACCACAAAATAATAAAATATTAAGAAAGTAACAAAAAAATCCTTTTACAAATAACACCTAAAAGTGCTGTTACAATGCAATTTACAACGATACTTTATGCGGCTTTGGAAACTAAAAAAATACACTGTTATGTTTCTGGAGTGAGCTTTCTTAATCTGGAGCGAGTACCTAGTAACAAAAGGAATATCTAACGAACTAGGTAAAAGTTGTCTGCAATGGTTTATTAACTGAGTTGCTTAGTAGTAAATAATAATGCAATTAATAAGTTTAACATCCCATAAAACGGTCTTCATCAAGACGATACACTGTCTGTCAGTGTACGCGTGTACGGAGAGACATTTTCACGATTTTGATTCATTTTCAAGTCATAAGTGAAGAAAATATTAAGCGACACCCCTATTTGTTACATAGGCGCATGTGAATCGATAAGTTAACATATAATTACAAGGAAGTAATTTCACATGGCAATATTGAAAGTTCTTATAGAATATGCGAGCTCATTTATTGGAAGATACTAATTGCTTTATGAATATGCACATAATATGACGCAGACGTAATATTATATTGAGAATTTATTAAGATTACATAATAATTATTTATATGCAACCGCTTGTATAAGAAGCATTAATAATAGGTATTTTTATAAATAAATATACAGGAAATGTCCGAGAACTTTAATACTGTATTAAAGTTTAATAATAATAATAATTGTGGAAATATGAAAATAAGTACGCTTCGTCGTTAAGGAACGTTTCTTGATCGTTCAGACTTTATGTTATTTTGTAGATTCTATTTTCAGACACTTCCTCAAATTACTATATGTACCTATTTCGTGAAATAGTTTTGGAAGAAAATCCATGAAGGGCTTACTTATTTCGACAAGAACAAAAATCGCATACACATCACATTTAATTTAGGTAAAGTAATATAAATTATTGTATAAATTAACACTAAGTGATTTTTTTTTCTACAAAAACACTACCATGGATTATAAAATGTGCTTAAATTTTGGCGCAATTCACAACAATTACAAATAAAAACAATCTGTCACATTTGACAGCAGATTCGGAATACTTGCATGTGATGCAGCAACCGCGCCATGGCCACGACGCACGGCATTGTAGCCAGAAGCACGATGTCAACTGTCAAATGCGTTACGCGCGAACGATGCTCATCACAAGACTAACTAGGGCTCCGCAGTTTTTCTCAAGAGTTTACGGATCATTGTTTCACGGCCTTGGCCTAAACTATTACCGAATCGAACAGATTATGCAAAAAATAGAGCTTTTCGAATCTGTGGACTTAAATTTTTATAGTCTTCAATGGAGATCGTTGAACGTTGAACAGCCATTCCATAATATAGACGCAGATATAATATAACAGAATAGAACAACAAGTCAGTTACAGCCAGTTCGCTCAAATAAATAAATAATCCAAAATATAATAATTAAGTTTTAACCGTAATACTAACCGTAATAATATTAATACGTGTGCGTCACGTATAAGAGGCCATAATACATATTATATTATAATATAATCAGGAAAAATGCAAAAAATTGCACAGTACCCATTTATTATGGTGATACTTTTGTTACTTAGATATATATACTCATATGCCTGCGTAGTGGTGGATATCAAAGTTTGGATTTTATACTTACTTTAACTAAATGCTCAATCTACATAGGATAGGACCAAAAAGAAAATTTCAAATATTTTGTTTGTCTGTCGGTCGGTACAATTGAAAGCATTTTAACTTAACTTAAAATTAAAAAAAAAACTTGGCTCTTGTTTAAAAAAAAAAATTTGAATATTACATCAACTCATTCTGTCTCTACGTGGTTGAAATCGATTTTTTTTTATAACACCACTAATTAAATTTAACGTGAAATTTTGCAACAAATATTGTATTACGTTTGTGCTATAACAGTTGAAATTATGTAAAGTAAGCAGAAATGTTTGATGCACAAAACAATGAGACAGAAGCCATTATACCGTGGAAATTAGGTCGTAATTTGTTTATTCTTAGCGTTGGCAGTTACAGACCTTGTATAAGATTATTTAAATCTTTTAGTACATCCTATATATATAGTAATTACTGAAGGAATAATCCACTAAAAATTTCAAAGTTAAACATATCTTTAACTAAAAAAAACAGTAAACCACAACTTGAAGTACGTACGGCGGCAGAAAATTACTCACAAGGTTATGGTATTTTTGGTTAAAAGTTTACAACAAATCATAGAATGAGGCTCTTAAAATTTCAGAAGGAAGTAGGTATATATTTCAATCATCGTTGAATATTTTAATTTTTAATAATACTATAACTTAATTATTTTTTTTTTAAATTATGTATCAATGAACACCCCTAGAAATAAAACCAATGGTCGCAGTATTGAATGTAAATGCAAACACCCACGGTTTTCTTTTGGAACAATACATCGACACAGTTTTGATACAATATAATGTCATTGTACAAGTACCAAAGAAAAAAGATTTAAACAAAACGTTACTAAATATTAAGAGTAATAAAGATAGCTTTAACTGAAATGTTTCCTTGCATTTGTTTTTAAGGATTACACAAAATACGATAACTTTTAGTCAAGGCTACATATATGTATACAAAAAAACATAATGTTTTTAAAATTTGGAAAAATTGAGCGCAGGACGCAAGAGTGAAGCATAATTTTTTTTAAATGTCTTTTAAAATCATACATTTGTTTCATATCATACATTAATAATTGCTGTATATAAAAATGTAATATTTATTCACAAATGAAAAATATTTAGAATGCTTTTCACAAAAAAACAATTTTCTACCAAATAATTTGTCTCAATTTGTGTCAAAATCCGTCGCCAGAACTTGTGTTTCTATAATTATAAATTCACATTAAATAATGATCTGAATTTCTAAATTGTAATGTGGAACAGACCCGCGCACTATTACAGCCTTATAATCCATTGTTATACTGTATTACGTCTTTTGATGGTATCTTGCATTAATTGCGAGTCGAATGAACTTTAGTGTAGATAGGAGAAACATTTACGAAAAAGCGTATTGCATTATGCTGGGATTACTAGAGAAGTTGTATATTGTATAATGGGAAAGTAGAAAATTAATGTTCTGATAAACATAATACTTCTTTAAAACCATGTGTACCTTTGTCTGTGGTATCGTTAAAACAAATATAGAGTTGACGTGTACCTTTGTCTGTGGTATTGTTAAAACAAACTGATTTTGGTATATTGAACTGAACATTTAACGATAAAATATTAAGAGTAGTAAGCTCAATGTTTAGGCCTATTTTCATGTTTCAAAGATCTATATTTATGTTATCTCTATTTTTTTGTTTATATAATCTAAACTAAGATTATTTTTAATTTTCTATTACTTTTACCGCTTATGTTCTTGGAGTTTTTGATTCTATTTCACCCTCTCCCTCTAGATTCTATTTAATCTTCCGTTTTATTCTATGTAATTAATAACTAGCCATATATAAAATATACTTACTCAGGGCTCTGTCGAAAATGATCAACAGCAAACTGCAGGAGTGGGTGTCTGCCATCATGTTGCTGCTCTCTTCTTTCCTCTCGTATCTCCCTCTCCCTCTCCCTTTCTCTTTCCCGCGGTGGGCTGATCCTCTTATCCAACTCCTCTTCCCGACTCTCACGAGCAGTTCTGATTTCCCTGGAATCCCGTGTCTCCCGTGATTCCCGAGAAACTCGTGACTCCCGAGATTCTCGTGATTCCCGGGATTCCCTCGTCTCACGTTCACGTGTCTCGCGTTCAGGGATTCTGTCTTTTACATTTGTCGTGCCATTTGTAGTAGGTTTTGGTTGTATCTGAAATTACAGATTCAGTTTTAAAATACTTTTTAATTTATAGAAAATTATGTGTAACATATTACTTTGCTCTAAGAAAGAATATCGTTTTTGTAGATTTATTAGTCTGCCCCTTAACCCATTAGGGATTACAGGACTTTTTTAAAGTAGTTAAGTATTTATTGAAAAGGTTCACATTTGAACCGTTAGATGGCGCTAGACTAGAGTCATGAATACGTCGGCCGAGATTGCAAATTTAATTGTAATCATTAAAAAAGGCTATTACTTATTCTACACAAATGAACTATGATATATACACCTGAATATAAAATAATAGATAAATGAGTTTTCTTATAACCAGTCATGAGAATAGTAAAATTATGCAGACCACTCGAGAAAGCGTGAACGAACGATGAATATGTCAATTTAATGTAGTTGCAAGATAATTATAATACTTTAACGTTAATCATAATGACTCAATGATAATATGAAATAGGAATTTACGTATTTATCTAGGTATGTGTATTTTTTTCATAAAAGTTCATTACATTGAATATGCCATTGGAGATGCGATTCGACTGGTTATTTATCGCATGACTCTCCTATACAACTGGAACACATTTTATGAGCTTTATAACTTGAAATTCTACAAATTATGTAATCCACAAAATTTTCATAAATAAATTTGTGCCAAACGTTGGCCAAACGTGTCCAAAAAGAACGAGTCTCCATAGCAACGTTTAACTCAATAATATTTAAAATACTAGATATAAATAAAAACATCCATTGAAAAAATTCATTATACCTACTGAATAAAATAATGCATTGATATTATATTACGGTGCATTTTAATAATATCAGTTATTTTGTAAAAGGAAATAGTGCGTATAGATCTTAGAGCTAGCCAGTTTCAGTCAGAACTGAGTAATAATTATTATTAACGAGAAATGCACACGCGATGCGATGTGCTGAGGTTAGCGGTAGTAGTTAGAGTGGGGCCCTATAATTGCGGGGCCTCAAGTCAACTTTGTCAAGTCAATTTTTTTTTGTGTCTGTTTTTTAATGACTATTGTCTGAATGTTTAATTGAAAAATAACAAAAAACTCAATTTATAAAAAAAAAAATATTTTGTACTTTATACGATGATAAAAAAAATATACGATTTTTGACAAATGCTTAGAGGTTACCACTCACTAAAAGCAAACTTTATGACATAAAAATATTATTTCTCTTATTAATTAGGTATAAGAAATCAAAATCGGGTACACAGAACTGAGGCACTAAATTCGTGTTGACTTGTGTTATTTATGAAAATAAAATAATATGTTTATAATTATATTTTTATTATTATTATATGTTTATAAATACAGTTTTTGTGTCTATTATAGTGAGTTTTATTAAATTAACCATTTTCTTTCAAATCACGTTACACAGTCACCGAATGGAAGCTCCACAGATAAACCCGCCGTCCCTGTATTCATTAGTGTAAGGTACCGGGTACATTGGTTTACAAATAGCTACATTATGTAAGGGCATCGTAACTCATTGACTATGTAGTTATAACTTGAAGTGATGTTCGATGCAATGTTTAATTATTAGTAACAATCAACCTATAATAGATTTACTTTTGCTCAATTACTGCAATTAGTTATTGTTTATGACAACATTTATAGAAGTTTAAGGAGGCCAGATATCAAAATAAAAAATATTTAAACAAAAATTGTATCTGTAGCATTGACGAGCACGAAAATTATTTTATCATAGACGTTATAAAAAGTATTCGTTGTCTATGGAAACCGCCTCCGAGGATAAGTGGTTTACGCGTCTGCGTATTGCGCCGGAGGTCCTGAGTTCGAATCACGAACTAATGAATGTTCCTGTTGGGTAGGCACAGAAACTTACTTGCTTGTAAAGAAAATGATCAGTGAAACAGACAGCAATGTGTCTCCCCCATGCTGCACTAGGGATTACAAGAATTCACTCACTTATATCTATGGATTTTATTTAAGATATATTTATAGTGAGCAAGCTGTGGTTCCGTTGTATTAAGCGTAGGTACATATTATAAGTTGTATGATTCTTGCAAAGATCGAACGGTCTAGCCGGACAAAAACAAAGAAATTAAAAATATAAAGTTCGTATTTTTAAAACCTATAACTTATTTTAAATATTAGAGACACTCGATTTATATTAAGATATAAAATGTTAAGAGAAAGTTTTTTGATTAGAACACTTATCTATAAGTAATCACGTATCAGTCTTGACTTGGTCTAGACTAAGTTTCTCTATGTCGAAATAAATGCCATAGTTAATTCTTAGTCATTGCTTGATTACTATCGAAAATTACCTGAGGTGGTTTCTTTTTCAGCGCTTTTCTACCCAACGTCCGTATAACACCGTAAAAGTTTTCCATTCTCACAAAAACTCAACACAAAAATCACATTTCGTTAAACACTAATTAATAAAAAATATTTCACAGGTGAAACTATATGAAATTGCGATTTCACGTTGCACGAACGGAGTGCAGTGGCGATATGCACTCGATCGATGCGCTTCGCAAATTTTTCATTTCAATAAATATTAATGCATTCTCATTTTGTCGCTCCGATAACTCGGCGCTTTTATAATTACTACTCCGTAGTTTAAATGCAGTCAACCTATGAAATACGGTTTACAGGATGCCGTTGCAATAACTACCAATAGGATTTATTATTATATCTATTAATAATATAGTGCTAAAATTAAAGAAAAACCGACTTCAAATTGTAACTCTAAAACTACTGAACAGATTTCGATGAAGTTAAATGGGATCACACCGCACACGGGAAGCACCAGCTTTCAAACAAAAAAGAATTATCGAAATCGGTTCACCCAGTCGAAAGTTCTGAGGTAACAAACATAAAAAAACAGCGTCGAATTGAGTACCTCGTCCTTTTTTGAAGTCGGTAAAAAACTTCTAACTTGTCTACGAAACTACTCTTTATCTTTTTTTGGACTTCCGCTTCCGAATTACCTTCATATAAAATGTCGTTTAATTTCATTAAAAATTTAAATATTGATGACTATATAAAAATTAAATCCCGAACCCCTATTACGGCCCACTATACGAGTATGTTAGAGTTTAGACACATCACTAATTATTTTCTCCAAAAGCAAGTAGATGATCAACATTTTTGCCTACCCAACCGAAACATATTTTGTTCCCTGTATTCGAACCCAGAACATGCGTTTTATACAACAGATATTAGACGCATAAACCACAGACGCGGTAATTGATGACTATAAGATATCCGTTTATTCATTTTAGGCAGGAAATATATTGTAAATAATGGTTGTGGTACTACAAATCAGTGACAAATATAGTTCAGTAGCACGGACATGCTGACCGGTTGTTAAGCTCTGAGAAACGCATAGACAACTCCAGGAAATGGCGCGAACTATCGTTTACAGTTGTCTCTAGTTCACTATACACGAACGGAATTTGTTCTTTATACAGATATTGTAACACACGTATTATTGAAAGGCAATGTTGATTTTATCTGTGGGGGCTGGTGTGTGCTACAGGCTACTATGTGCTATTATGAAAATTCGTTAATATCCTACTTACGACTCATCGCTTTTAAGCAATCTTTAATCAATAATGTACATTATTAAAATAGTATATTGGCAACTAATGACCAACATTAACCTATTTCCTATAATAGAATATTACGCGAAGGAAACGCAGGCCGAGAGCAAAAAATTTATTTCTTATTATTTATCATCTACGCTATATTTTGCCGTCTATATGTGTATATTAAAAAAGCTCTAACTCATGTGTTCACAATAAAGGATCTATCTTATTATTTAATAATTGCGGAAATATAAACCAATATGTTATCTTTAGTTATGTGTTTAAGGCTCTTTAAGCCCATTTATATAACTTCCGATCCACGCGGTAGCAATTTTCACATTCGCAGTAGAAAATATGAACCTACAGGCCTAATTTGCATGAAATCGGTCAAGCGTGAGTCGTGGACGTTTCCTATCATTAGCTGCACTCGCTGATACACTTTCACGATCCGTTAGTATGTTTATGTTACAATATACTCAATATAGTAATAAATTTTCATCATTAATACTCAGTAGGTACAATATTTCGGTTATGGTCAAAAACATATTACAGTTTCAAATTCAAAATCAGTAGCCTGCCTTGTTAAAAACATACAAACCCGATAAATCATAGCGGTTTTCCTACAATCGCACTTTGTTTACATTTTGTATTATTAAACAACATGTAGCACAATGCTATTATTCAAAAACTCCAGGTACATATGTTTGTTTAACTGCCGTGACCAGAAGAGGTATCACTCACAGGCCACAGCCAAAGATACTTGGCCTATTGATAACACAGGTAAACACGATTTTTGAGTCTGAGTTCTGTGTACCAGATTTTGATTTCTTATACCTAATTAATAAAATAAATAATATTTTTATCTCATAAAGTTTGCTTTTAAAAGTGGAACTTCTAAGCGTTTGTCAAAAATCATATATTTTTTCTATCATCATATAAAGTACAAAAGCAAACTTTTTTTGTATAAATTGAGTTTTTGGTTATTTTTCAATGTAAACATTCAGATAATAATTATTAAAAAACAGACCCAAAAAAAAAAGATTGTTTTTGTTGACTTGTGTCATTGGTATTTGTCAAGCTTCTATATCCAACGCGAGAGCAGAATTTACATACGGTTTATTTTAAAATTGCAATGGTGCAGTCGTAATTTAGTATACAAGGTTAAAACGCACACTCATTAATTCAATGATCAACGTACGTAAAAACTAGTATTAAAGAATTTGGAACATAATTTCGAGGAGAACCTATTAAAATGGACAATTGAGCAAAAAATGCAACTAAAGTATGATGAAAACAGCAAGTTAACCTTTCGTTTTGGGCAATTGCCTATTCTTAGACAAGAACCCTAATCGAAGAATCAATTTGATGACGAAGAAAAGTAATCATGTTGACAACTTAACTGTAGTTTGAGTATTTATCGATTAGATGTCGCTCAGCACAATAAAACTTAACTGTAAAGAATGTAAGATAAAATTATACGCTGCATTTGAGTCACTATTATTTTTTACATCTGACTACATCTGAAATAAACGCTTGAACTTCAAAATAATAAATAAAATATTTAAATGTCTAAGTAAACGCTTCCTGAAATTTGATAGAATAAACTGTACTGGATTGGCATATTTGATATGAACGGTAATTAGTAAGACATAACTAGAAGGACCCGATGCTTCATGGCTTGATGTTACGGTACTTAACTTTCAGTAAGTATGCAACTATGTACGACTTAAAATAAGGATCGTGCGTAAATAAAAGTAGAAAAAACTATTACGGAAATCGCCGTGTCTAGTTTATTACATTTACTATAACGGTCAGTTATAAATTAACTTGTTCACCTTGTAAACATCTTTCTTGCAAAATGCTTGGTTTACACGGATACAACTTTAAAGCGATACTGTTCTGCTTCTACATAAGACAATTGAAAGCTTGGTACTTAAGTCTTAAGCCGAAGTATTGAGTCTCAAAAAAATCATGCCAAATAATTAATTAAATAAAGGCTTGTGTTGAATGTTGCGCTTGTTGAAACTGAAATTTATTAAATTAATTATAATTGCCCTTTGATTCAAATAATTTAAACCCTCTGTAAAATATTTTAAATAGTAAATCACTATCTTAATAATTGTATCTAAACTTTTTGTGTCTTTGTTGCACATTAGAGTGATAAGTAGATACATAAATAGTAATACATAGACAAAGCTTAAGTGGGCTTATTGAGGTGTTTTTTTTAACTTTAAGGAATAACGCGGTAAGTTAATTGGTTTCACAGACCATTGCATTGGAAAGGGTGCACAATAACGAGTGTGTGATGAAAGTGGTAATAATTGGCCGGTCCACCTGTGGATGGTGTCTGGAAAGTGCGCACGCTCTGATTCAGCCGACATAGAGCGTAGGGGCATCTACTTTCCTTCAATTCTGTTAATGAATAACGAAAAAGAATAGTCATTTACTTCTTGAGAAAGAAAGAATTTCAAAAACGAAAACATGTTTCTTAAATCAAGATACAGATTATATAGGATACACAGATTCTCATGTTGCTTTACTTAATACAAAACTATGTAAGGTGTGATATAAAGAATATTAAGAACTCTAAAAGACTAGCATATTTTGCTTGTAGGTATTACGTATTAAACATGTCCCAGTAGATGTATCTCAAATGATGTTTGAATAGGTAGCATACACAATGAGCTGACAGGATTCATAGTCGGGCGCACACAACATTATTGTTAACATACACATCAAATAATTTGTACCTCACAGTCTATTCAAAAGCCAATACAAAGTAGATCTACAAAACAAAGAAAAATAACAAAATATTATCGTTTGTAAGATATCGCTTTAACTATTTCTTTGTAAATCGCATTGATCGCGGTCGATTGCGGTTGCCCATGGGTGACGGTGATCCTTTATTATCCGGGGATTGCAATGCTCTGTCCGCTCTTAGGTATATAAAAATGTGATATTTACTTTTATTATTTCTTTGTCAGTATTTTAGTATGACAGATATTTTGATTATCTTCAGTTAATTTGTAAAAATATAATTTAATGTTAAAATATTAAAAAGTTAAAATGTTAAGTCAATAGAAGTATACGTATAGAATATTATATAAATAGACATTTAATAGAATTTTGCCCATTAGAACTTGAAGGTACAAAAAAAACTCATAAAAAACTATTTATAGTTTTTCCATAACAAGAAATAATGTACTTAATATATTTGCATATGTATTTAAATTTTCACACGAGATGACGTCAATGATGAGTGGTTACTCGCAAGAGGAAATGGAAGCGCGCTTCGCTAACCACGCAATTGTCACGAAGCTACACATATTATATATAATAGGTTGTATTGCTAATTCTATTAGTTCTGGTTTTCGTTTACTTTTTATTATGTGCAATTTGATTTATATTAAACCTTTAGTATGTATGATAAGGACGGTAACAGAGCAACACACGTTGAGCGGAGTGTCCTTTAAAACGAAATCACCATAATCCGAAGAAAAAAAATGCTAAAAATAATAAAATCTTATAAAATTATTAATACCTATAGATTTATTTACAACGGTGATGTCAAGTACCTGCTAAATATGTCGTGTTTGAAGAGAACTAGTTGAACAATTTGAAATATATACGTCCTTTACTGCCTAGTTTTTACTACTTGGGGCTAAATCTTATATATAAAATTCTCGTGTCACAATGTTCGTTCCCATACTCCTCCGAAACGGCTTAACTGATTTTTACCAAATTTTATATGCATATTCAGTAGGCCTGAGAATCGGCTACTATCTATTTTTCATACCCCTAAGTGATAAGGGGACGACCGCCTCCTTGGTCTAGTGGTAAGCGCGTAAGCGTTACAACCGAGAGGTCCTGGGTTCGATTCCCGGCGGAGATAAAAAAAAACTCGGTCTGGCAGGACATAGAAGGCTGATCACCTACTTGCCCCTAAAGAAAAAATCGATCAGTGAAACAGATGTGAAATGCATCTGCCCCATACCCCACTGGGGGACACGGGACTTCACTTTAAGTGATAAGGGTAGCCCACCCTAAAAATTAATATGGCTAAACAACGTTTGCCGGGTCAGCTAGTTATTTATAAATGCATCTGTTTACACTTTACCTTATACTAAAAATTGTATCTGGATTTTTCTATGATTTTTACTAGGTACAAATCACTTGTGTAGCAGAATTTAATACAACAATGGAAGTCATTTTTCTTCACATAAAAATTTCAGTAATTATCAATCAGAAACCAAAAATGTTTAGCATCTAATTCTTAACCGCTCAACTTCCGAATGTGACGTACTGCACGAAATATTAATTAAATAAATTTAAGAATGATGACATGAATATTTAGATACACTTTCACTACACATTGTTTATGTTAGTTACCTACGTGTTTTTATTAGGAAATTGCTTCCTTTATCCATTGTTATGAAACTCTTGGAAATGGGATGTGAATTGCATACGCCGCTGTTTTATTTGACATTATCATTACGTCAGATATTGATTCCGAGTATGAGTATATATTTTGAATAATTAGTTTTGTAATTTACACAGATCATCGATTCGAATCGTAATTGCTTATTGACTCTCAACTGTATAAAAATGGTCATATAATAAAAATAAATTTAAGAAATAAAAAAGCTGTGGCGAATTACAACTCTGCGCACAATATAAATAAAAAACAAATTCTTTTTATCACTCTATTTCTCTTAATGTCTAAATAGGTGTTGTAGTTCAATTCGTTTCCTCTTGTCATCCTCATAAAAAATTACTTTATAGTTATCACAATACTAACTCATATCATATTCATCATCACTTGATAAATCTGTCTGCAACAGAGATCAAAATACGTGAGTTTATTTTAAAATTGTTGGCTACCACTTTTTTTTGATGTTATTTTTTTTTACCAGACTGTTGTGACGCTCAAAACATTTCTCCTTTTGGGCTGTGTTTAATTTATATGTATGCACGTTCATATGTCCACTCGTAACTAGTTTACGACTCAAATTGTGATGAATGATGCGGATTAAGATTGATTTCTTTGCATCGGTAAAAATATCTCTTGTTTTACTTTGTAGTTAGATCATCATCGTTCTCAATTTCTATAGCAGTTATATAACATCTAATGTAAACTCGCGGCAACAAACATAATGTACCTACCTAAACTTTAAAAATGACATTATTTATAATTAGACGACCGGTTGGCGCAATTGGTGCTTCTGCCTTCTGCTCCAAAAGCATTTGAATCCCGGTAGGTGCATTTATTTGTGCGATGAGCAACGAATATTTGTCTGCAAGTCTTGGTTTTTTATAAACTTATGTATTGTAGTAGGTACCCTCGTTGTTTCTGATTACCATAACACAAGTGCTTCAGCTACTTACTTTGGGATCAGAGCAATGTAATGTGAGTCGTTCCAGTTATTATTATAATTCATAGGCTCAGATTCTCGTCGCTAATTAAGAAAATATTATTTCATGTTTAACTTTCCAAAACCATAATGTTTGAGTTTTATTCATTTTTGTTTCTTCGTTGATTGAGATAAAATTTTTGTAAACTGCTAATATTTGAGTTTATTGAAATAATTCCTACAAATAATTTAGGAGTTTCCTTGGGATATCAATACACTATCATGAAAGAACTTATAAGAATTCTGGAAAATCGTACGGTAACGTGAAAAATATATATTATGTATAAATGTTTTTTTTTTAAATAGAATAGGAGGTAAACAGGCTGGAGGCTCACTTATATAAGCGGTCCGCCACTCATGGACACTCAACAGCAGTTGGAGTATGGGTGCGTCGCCGGTCTGTTGAAGAGAGGTACGCTCTTTTCTCGAAGGTCCCTTGGTCGAGATGGTTCGTAAATAACTCTGAATGTAGTGTGAATTGAATAGGAAAAAAATACTCTCATTTTCTATAATAAACACGTTCAAAGCCCGGGCGAGCAATAAAGCTTCCTAAATCTTCCAGGGAAACAAGTTCTGGCCAATTTAATTTAGCACGGACATGATGAATTATAAACTCATTGTAATACAAACAATGAAAAGTTTATTGACCTTTAAATTGCATTTTTATTTTGCGTATTAATTGAGAAAATACTTAAACGATCAATAGATAAAAAACTTATAACTGTTTTTCCAATACTTTTCTGTTTTTAATTTAAAACTTTGACTAAATTGATTTTATTGTATTTAAAATAATAAGTTTTTGTAACATTTTTTCATATCGTTGTTTGCGTAATACGTAATAGGTATTAATAAATCACGTTTTCGTAATTAGTGTTAACGAAAGACTATATCAAGAAATTTATACTTAATATTACTATAACTTCAAGTGATTGTATAAATTCGTGTTATTAATAAATCGTCACTAAATTTTCATTTTCGGTTATTGGTTAAGAACAGTTTGTAGCGCGCACAAGATAAGAGGCACAGTTATACCAAATAAATTGCAAGAAAAATATTTAAGAAAGGGTGTTTGCTTTTCCCGAAATAGATACCTGAAGGAAATCAGTTTTTTCCGTCAAATTCTCGAATCTCGCCAGAATTTCTTTCACAGACACTTTAGGTTCGGTGGTCTCCTCATGAATTGTCTCCATATGACCACTTGATGAGGATGAATAACTTTGCGGGCACTTTTTTCTTCTGGGTTCAGAGTCTCGTGTATCGGCACCTGAGTCTGAATCGTCAGCGGAAGCATCAAGGCTGGAGGCTTCCGAGGAGTTAATAAGAGAGTCCAAGCTTGGTGCACGTTTGATGACATCGTCGTCGAATGCGCGCTGCAATTGGCGCCAATTGTCGCGCATCGCGGTATTGAGACGGGGTCGGTGCATGGTGCGCGCGCACGCGCGGTCGCTGGGTGACTGCGCGCCGCAGCTAATGGCTATGCTATGGTGTTGGCAAGTTTACGCTTTGGTTTTTGTTTGTTACCTTATGTTCGTGATTTTTGACCGTTTTTGAGATTTGTTAGTGTCAACAATAACTTTACTTCGATATTTATTAAAAAATACATTAAAATAGCGTAACTTTATATAACATTCTCTTACTTTGAAATTATTAGAAGCAAGCATGTAGTTTTATTAAATTAATATACTTAATGCTTTCTGTTTGTTTTTATTTTAAATGCGTCGTGAGAATTCACAGATGTATAAAACAATAATCTATTAATTTAACAACAATTTTTCACAAGCTCAGTGTTAAAGAATAAATTATATAAGTAATTGAAGAACAATAAAAAAAAATCTATTATGTAAGTAATAATTCTTGTTATAAACCAAAGAACCTTTTTAATGGGGGCTAACTGATGCCTGAATGTGTTTTAACTTCTATGTACAACATCTTTCAACTTGAACCTAAGAGGTCATCTAAATTTATATTAAAACAAAGACCAAATAATTACTTTGTGTTAAATAAACTTACCATAATTAACTTTTCACTAACTTGGGTATTTTCATCATTAAGTTAAACATTCTTTAAGCTCCGCTTAATGCACGCATATAATGTAAAAATATGAGTAGGTACTTATGTATGAACAATTTTATCAAAACGATCCAATTTCACGGTGAAAGTATTTTATGACTAAGTCCGGTTTCATTTGTGATATATGCTTTATTTTATATTGTTTTTTTGATAAATAATATACCTAAATAGATCAAAAAGAAAAAAGTTTAGAAGCCCTTTAACAATACAAAAAACTGACAGACTCTGTAGCTAACATCATCAGTAGGTCAATTGTCAAAAAAGAGAAGAATGGGAAGAAAACTTTTTCTTTACACACTTTGTTGCACTGGATTGCAACGGGCGGCCTTATCGCTTAATATGCGATCTCTTGCAGGCAATCCACAATTTTTTTTTTTGTTGGTTTGATTAAATTTCTGCGGGCAAGCCTTCCCTAACCCAAGTTTACCTTGCAGCAAATAATATCAGACTGATCCACCCGAAGTCTTTTTTACTAACATTGGTAAAATAAAAAAAACCATGAAATAAAACTAGGAAAAGAGATTGCGACAGTGCAGTAAATAGTTGTAAGTGGATGAGTCGTAACTCTTAATGTGATGGTCGCATCGGTCACTAACGGATTCTAACGGGAGATATATTGATCTTCTTTGATGGCTTTCCTGCTTATTTACTTCTATACGACAAAGTATTATGTCTGATAATGACAAGGTCCGACAAGTTTCATTGAGAGGTATGCATCACTCGATGAAGATGCTTTGCAATTTTTCTTACTTCTGTAATGAGTATTCTAATGTTTTACACGTGTGTGTTTGTTATATAATGTATATATAATATTTTAAATAAAGCCACAGGACCTTATTACAAATCATGGACTAAAGATGTTTCAGTTTTGGTAGGATACAAGTCTAACGTTCATAACAACGACTTGTTTTGGTTTAGTATTGTACTAATACTGTACATTAGGCCTACAGAGTTTTATTTAAGAGAACTTTTAAGGAAAATCACGATTGTTTTTCTGATATTTATATGTGCAAAACTAGAAAAATAACGCGCTCCATTTTATTAGGTACGCAATCGACTATGAGCTTTTAGTTCATTTGCTATTCATTTCTTATTTGAGAGCAATTTTTGCAATACTTATACAGTTTTTGAAATTTCATATACAGTTAATATATACGAAGAAAACATTGTATGTTAAATCTTAAGCTCTCAACTGACCGCTATTGCAGTTACTGACGCTATTATAACTGTATCAATTACTAGATAGGTAATCGTATTGCTCAGATCGTTGAACCGGCCGTGGTAATTTGGTATTATTATTATTTTTTGTTTTTATTAAACGAAGCTGGAAGTTTACTTTAAAAGGAAAACTTCTTGGTGTGTTAAAATTTTTAATAATCCGATTCATGGGCATCATATTTTATTTCATAAAAGAAAGCTAAGAATACCTGATATTTGAGGAAACTAGTTTAAAGATGAAAAGGGGAGTTTTATACATGTTAAGTTAGTCTAAAAAGTTGTTATGTATTTGACAATTTTATGTTAGGTAATATTTGAATATCATATTCCATTCACAAATTGAGGTCAGACTTCGGTTATTAGTATTTATATATTTCATTACATAATCAATAATATCTAAAGAAGAAGGAAGTTCTTAAAATATTCAATAAGAAAGCGCTTCGGTAATTTATGTTGCAAAGATTTGAACTTTAAGAAATAATTGTGTTCAGTATGTCGGTTACTTTAAATAACATTACGTCTTTGTTAATTTGTAAGACAATTTTTTTATAGCAGCATTAGAGAAATTCGACGAATTTATATGTAGAATGCGACTTTATTTTGATGATAAGTAAACTTTTAACCAAATTTCTGACTTTTAGACACTACTTAAAACAAAATAATATAATTTCATATACAGATACAACGCGATTTTTAATTTAACTTTTTAATCAAAAAAGAGGTTCCCCTTTTGACATGTTTTTTTATAAAGAACCATCTTACCCGGCGAACTTCGTACCGCTAATGAAAGCTAGATTGGGAATCGAACGTTAAATGTTTAACAGTAAAATAGGTAGAACAGTTTATAAAGGCAAATGAAATTGTTGTTTTTACTATCTTTCTCGCAATTTTTCCATATTTTCTCACCGTTTAAACCTTCCCTGGACTACGACAAACATTTCAAAACCATAATCAGCTAAATCGGCCCAGCCGTTCTCGAGTTTTAGCGAGACTAACGAACAGCAATTGATTTTTATATATATATAGAAGAAGAAGATTTGAGTAACTATATACGTAATACAAAACATGACATAATTTTTATGAATATTGCGATTTCAAAGCTCTGAAGGTGGTATACTATATATTTCCTCCAAATTCCAATGTAGGTATTGGAACCTACATTCCAAAAACAAAATTCGCGAATCAAACACAAAAATAAAATAAGAAACTTCGTCGAATTGTTCCTGCTTTTTAGATTCGGTTAATAAATAATAAAAAAACACTAACCTGCGAGTACTGAAGCGCGAATTCAGCAATGAGTGAATGCGCGCTATGTGCGAGCGGGACGTGTAGAGTGAGAGGGGCGTCACGGGCTGGTGATAACTGAAGCGTGCCGGGTGCTGGCGATGATGCGCGTAGACCAGAGAGGGAAAGAGACCGACGGATTATGAGACCGCCGGGACCTGACAAAGAATGCTCATTAGTGGAGTCCTGCAACCCCAGGTGAAGCATGGAGCAAACACATTTCTGCCTGTATGTTACCGATTTTTTCAAGAAGTGCCTTTGCCAATCCAACGATTTTTTCCCACTCGAATGCATGACGTCCAGCATAAGACGGAGTTGTTGATAAGAAATCAAGCCTCATATTTGGAAGAACATCGCTTATTTCGCAAATGCGTTTATTTCAAGTTATCTTACCACTGTATTATAAAATAAATATTTAGATATTGGTCTTTCACATACCTTTAACACCGATAGTAACTCCGCTATGTGACACAGCGAGCACCGCATTCTCTCCTGGCTGTATCCTGGCAGAGTATAATCTAGCGAAGTAGAATGGCCATTCTCGAGCCATTTCAACGGCCTGTCTTTTGGTAGCCGCTCGCACTGGTCCACTTTGGGTTCGCAACCACGCGTTACCAGTCCGCCGCTCTGCAGTACTGATACGTAAGGATGGTAGAGTCGATGTTATATCGCTCACAATCTGCAGTAAATATTTTTTTTGTAAAGTTATACGTAAAATTTCAATACGTAAATCATAAATATAAACCAATAATATTTTACAAGCTTAATTCATTTTTTAATCTGACGGCGTATAGCTCAGAAGAGTGGATTATTCAGAATCATTAGATTGACGTGTGACGTTTGACAGCAGGCATAACGTCAATCTGGCGAAGCGTCATGATGATGGAAGCGAGGCGTCTTTTTCAGAACGACATGCGGTAGAGGCGGGGTGACGCTGACGCACCACATAATATGACAAATCTCTTTTTATTACTTCGGCATTATAATAATAGACTTGCTCTAATAAGTTTTGGTGACGACCGATAAAGTAATTACCCGTGAGAACCACTATTTTATTGTGATTGCAAGATTAGAATGTTAAGAATTGGAGAAGAAGCCATCTTTTATTGTCCTGGTAACACGGACGCCCACTATTGCTATGGTCAAATCTGTAATATCTATTAAAAGGCCTTCCTGTTCTTACACATCTATTTCTGTAAAAAAAACATCCATAATATTATGTAACGATGTTTCTCTTAAACATAAAAACATTTTACTAACCTGAGCATAAAGTAAATCTAATAGAGCAGGATCGCTGTATGTCTCCAGTGGAGAAAATACTTCTTTGCGCACGCGCAGCTTCCATGGGACACGATGGTATGTTAAGAAACTGCGATCCGAAGCTGGTAGGAATGCAGCCGGAGCTGGTATATCTAAACAAGAATTTTAATAATATATTTTAGGTTTTTAGTGTGTATCCTATTTAAGTGATTATATATTTTGCATCACTTATACTTACTCTCTAAATGTTCAGTTTTATCTGTAGCATGTGTTGATACAGACTGTCTTCTTTCAGCTTCTAGTTTCCTGTCTCTTTCCTTCTGGGCCATGTGCGTTTTAAATGTGGGTCGATCTTTCCTTTTCAATGAATCACTATTATCTGGAGGGAACACAATATCTCTCCGAGGACTATCCCTCGTCCTTCCCATTAGCATGTCCCTAGAGCTTTTTCTTCCATCAAATCGTTCGTAGTCATCATACATAGCTCGATCAAATGTATCACCCTTTCTTTCCGTCCTCATCGGTGACATTTCGTATATCTCAGATGCGTCTCGTCCAGAAAAATTATCATGATTCCTGTGTCTATCACCAATTTCTGAGTCCCATTCATCACGACCTTTGTCATCAAAGCTTCTAGTTTCTGATTCATCACCCCAATCATCACGACGCTTTTCTCGACGATCAGCTGTTAAAAAGCGTGATGCCAGGTCATCCGCTTGAGATTCATTATCTTCTTTTCTGCGTGAGCTCCAGTTGGCTAGGAAGTTATGACGATCGTCCACGTCTCTATTTTGATGAACCCCAAATGTGTCTCTGTCTCGACGAAGCTGCGCAAATGTGGATGATGTGTCAGTGATAGATGGTGGCGGTGGAGCTGGCTTATCAGGTGGCGATGGAGGAGATTTAGGTGGAGGAGGAGCAGGACCAGGAGGAGCAGGGGGTAGAGGAGGTGGAGGAGCATCCCACCGCGCTGCACCGCCTAACTGCCTTTCAAGCATTAATTTCCTTGTATCTTCCAACTTGTTAACAGTGCGAGGAGTTTCTGCAGCTGAAGATGTGCTTCGGACGGAATGATTAGCAGTAACTCGTTCCAACCTCTGTCGCATTTCTGAGCTGAGCTTTAATTTGCCAACACTACCTGGAGAAGGTCTCTGTGCACCAATTTCAAAACTACGCCGTGCTGTTCTTTGTGATGGTGGTTCTCTGTTAGGTGGTGGTTGTCCATCAACTTCAAATTCTTCCCAATCTATGCCGGGTGATGCTTCTGATCTTGACCTACCTCTACTAGGTGGCTCAAGGTGATGCTCGCCATTGCTTTGTGCCTGTGGAGTATGTCTTCTTTGAATTTGTCGCATTTTAAACTTTGTGAAGTCTTGTGTGGTATCTTGCGGTACTGCATCTTTGGGTGGTGGCCACCTCCACTTCCCAATGCGAACCGTTTTGGCTCGTCCATAGGGATCTAAGAATGGGCGAGCTTCTGAAGGGTCCATTTCGTGTAGTGGAGGCGGCATAGGCGGTGGTGGAGGGGGAGGGGCTCCTCCAGAACTATTTTCATTGGATTCACGTCTAGTTTTCACTGAGTTTCTAGGAGGTGAGTGTACTTGAGCGTGCACAACCGTTGAAGGTCTAACTGGCGATGTTGGAGCAGATTCAGGATCTACTACTTGTCCAGCGAGCAATGTTTGTAAAGCTTGATTTTGAGCAAGAAGTTGCTGTTGTATCTGTAAATTTTGCGCCATTGCATTTTGAAGGAAAGTTCTTTGTAAATTTTGGTGATAAGCATTGATGTCTACAGTTCCCGGTGGAGGTAAGTGAAGACCAAGTGCTGCGGCTAAAGCTTCAGGAGTAGCCGGCATTGATGGCATCGATGGAGGCATGGAAATCGATCCATAGCTGAGAGCTGATGTATTTGCCGAAGCAGATCTTGGTGTGGCTCCACCACCTTTAATAGCTTCAGATAAACTTTCACCATCATTCAGCCTTTTCAAACTGTCATTAAGAAATATTGGATCAAAAAGGTTGGTGATATAATCGTCAACAGAATCTACATTAGATTCTTTTCTACTCGGTTGGTTTTCTTCTTTTCCACCGCCTTTTATGGCCCGCTCTAACTTTTCTTCTGAATTTAAAATATCTAGCTGCTCATTATATGAGCAAGTAAGAATGTTGTCTATAAAACTATTGTATTCTCTGCCTCCTTTGATGCTTGCAGCAAGTGACCTAAAACAAGATACAATTTATAAATAAAAAATACTTTTTACTTCTCAGATCTTCAATAAACAAATTTATCAACACAGTCTTCTAGCGGATCGCTATATAAATATATTGTGATATTAATTACAAAGTGACACATCCCGCATAACTGACCTAGCGTCTGATAATTCATCGATATTAGGATCAAGTACGGGCGAAAAGAGGTCGTCGAGGAACTGGTCGACATCGGACGCCTGACTGGGCACGCGGACACGACGGACGTGAGATGCCAGGCTCGGCGCTTCTGATGTGTCCGACATTGCTGATGACCTATGTACATTACGTATAATTAAAAATTATATCATCATATATACAGGGCTTATTAACACTGAAAAACAGTTTTTCTTCATATTGCACTTGTAAGAGTAAAATTTATTTTATTTTATTTATAATAATAATAATAATAACTGGGACAACTCACATACATTGCTCTGATCACAAAGTAAGTAGCTGAAGCACTTGTGTTATGGTAATCAGAAACAACGAGGGTACCACAATAAATACATAAGTTTATAAACAACCAAGACTTGGAAACAAACATTCGTACTCATCACACAAATAAATCCACCTGCCGGGATTCGAAACCGGAACCTTTTGATGCAGAAGGCAGGAGCACTATCAATTGCGCCAATTGGTAGTAAAATTTACTTTTAATTATTTTTTTAAATTAGAAAATAAATGTTTATATACTTATGTTCATAGCCTAACATTTTCATATTAGTTTTGAAAAATAATAACATATACGTACCGAACTCCACCAAACTCGGAGCTCTTTTCTATGTACGCACGACTCGACTGCGAGCCAGCAGGCGCCCTTTTTCCCACATATTGAGACTTTATGTACCGAGAGGGCAACACACGTGAGTTTGTCCCATAGTCATCTCCGCCTTTACTACTTGCAACACTCGGAGCTCCCAGCCTCTCTACTGAGTGATATCTATCATTTAATCGGGATTGTGATAATCCTAAATTAGTAAGTTTAGATGGCGGAGGTGCAGGGTTGTCGCCTAGTAAGTTATCCAGAGATCTGCTGCGAACTTTATCGGATTGTTGTTCAAAATATCGTTCATTTAAAGCAGATTCACGGGACAGAATATCATGTGAGACCTTTCTAGAGTAATCGTTATGTTTGCGCGGCTCTTCTCTGTTCCAGTTATATTCAGAGCTGTTTTCTTCAATCGACTCTTGAAGTATTCTTTGGATACTTGGTGATCGAGATTTTGGGGGTTCTGGTGGTGGTACCTGTAATTATAAAAATTATTTACTTTTAAATACTTGGGTATATATGATTATTAAATTGAAATATTGTAATATAAGTATCACACAAAACAAAGAAATTTTTTTTCTTATGATGCTTTAAAAGAAAAAAATATAGAAATATGAGCACTGAAATGGAAATCCTTTAATACAAAGGCATGCTATCTTTGTGCTTAACATGAATTTAATCCATTTAGAATTTCAATAGATATTCAATAACCTATTTATACATAATATGTTTAAATATTATGCAAAATTTTACATGGTTAGCATATAATATAATGAATAAAATAATAAAAAAACTAATTAGTACTGAAATATCTTACTTGTGGTCGGTGTTGTCTATCGGTATCAATAGAGGAGGCTCTAGGTGGCGGCGCAGGCGGCGTTTGACGTGTGAGCGTTCGCTCCCGCGGCGGGTCGGGCGTGTTTGTACGCGTGAGCGTGTGTACGTGTGAGGATGGTGCATTAGACGGTGTACTCGCTCGAAGGGGGGAGGAACGACCGGAACAGAGGGAGGAAAACGTCTCTATCTCACCCACAGCATCCAGTACATATTCGCACCCAGCCCATTCTGAAACAGAACATCTTTTTACAAAACTTTCTTTCCATCAAAATCTGTTAAGAAGATTAAATGTGAAAAGTAACGAATATGATAATACTAATATAAAACCAAGTTACAGTACATATTGATATATTTTGTGTATTGTCATTAGTCCTTGAGAGGTGCGCAGTTTCAAATTACTCCGACGTTTTAAAATGGGTGAAAATTTTGAAATCTTGAACATGGGTTTTTATTTATCTCACCAGTAAGTTGTCCATTGTATTCCATAGTCAGTGACCAGCCGGTGGCGTCGTGAGTAACTCCGGCCGCCGTGAGAGCATTTGCCGCTGCTCGCTCACACGTTGTCCACGCATCTACACATACTTTTTCTACCCGATCTGTAAATAATAAAAAGTCATTAATAAACCACAATGAATAATAAATTTAATGTTTGTTAGTCTCGCTAAAATTCGAGAACGGCTGGGCTGATTTAGCCGATTTTGATTTGAAATGTTTGTCATAGTCCAGGGAAGGTTTAAACGGTAAGAAAATATGGAAATATTGCGATCAATACCAAAATATTAATTAATTCATTCATTCATTCAGCCAAAGCCAAAGAATAATCTGTTATACAAGGTTTTTCGTAAGTAGATAATAAATAAATCAATAAAAAAACATCAAAATCTATTAGAAAAATAAATTTTGTTATAAATAAAGTGTTTCTAAGCTTTTTTATCAATTTTTTAATTAAAATTCGTTTTAAATATCTAAAAAGAAACGGCTTAGACCAGTATTATATTAGATAGATTTTAAGACCTTGAAAAATAATATTCAGTACGGATTATGATTATTATTAAATAATAATCATTATCGAACGTATAACTAACCAGTAGGCAGATGTAAAGCCAACGCTGGTCTAGCCTGCTCACTGGCTGCCTTCCACTCGAGCAGTGTGGGCGGGGCGCGGCGAGCAAGTCCACTTGCGCGAGCAGAGTTTGCCTCATTACCACAAGCCAGACGCAAAACACGGGCCTTATCTGGGCCTTCCCAATGCTCAGATATAAAGCGGATGAGGTATCTGTAAACATAATTTCAACTTTTTTATGAAAAAAAGTAGGCTATGTAGTTTCACATCATTCCTGGTTTCTAGTTATCGTTGTTACAATTATAAATTAAATAAAAACAAAATAATTGAAAAATATTCAAAATACCCAGATATGTGCAGTTTCATACGTTTCTCAAACGAGTAAAACGTTAAAAATAGTAAATAGTAAAAAATTTAATATAAAAAGTCATCGTACTTGTGTAGCGCAGCACCGGGTTGAAAAGCTGCTAAGCAATGCGCTAAAAGTGGCAACAACCGTGCGCTGCCGTTGCGGTCACTGGCCTGATTGCAGAGTTGCACCAGTATCTCATCGCGTAAACCACGAGAGCTGATACCGCGAGATGCTATGTAGTCGGCTATCATCTAAAAGTAATCGAAATATAAATTGAATTCAAGAATTACCAGTCCAAACCTTGATAGCAAATGGCTTATAACTATCACCTGCCTCTATCTACACATTTGATCATCCAATGGCAATTTATTTGCAACAGTCAATATATATCACTGGTGACACCAAATTTATTAAATAACCTATGGAAAATGAGACCATGACGATGTTAAAATAAGAGGTTAAATTAATATTTTTAAGTACCTTCTGCCTTGCTTCCTTTCCAGAATTAGATTCGTCACACCATCTTAAAATCAATTTGAAAACCGCTACTGCGTCGTTAAAATCTTGATCTCTGTAAAATGCATATTATGTATTAAAAAGTATTCTTTTCTATACAGTATTTACGTGACCAATCGATTATATTATGAAATGGTTTGGGATATTTTTAAGTAGTGTAATGGACGTGTTAAACAAACAATACAGACCAGATTACCCTAATTCTATACTTTGCACGCCCACAATGTTCTAGATCATGTATAATTTTGCTTATAATTTATTTTTTTATAATATAGTTCCGCGCGAAGAATGATCGCTCACAACGATAAAGAAGTGTGGCGAGACTTATAATACTTATATGAGTAATAGTTCAAAACTGACTAGACGAGTCAAGTTATGTTACAGTATATTACAATTTTAACTCTTCTTACCTGACTGCAGCTTTCGATAAGAATGGTTTGGTGATTGGGTGCTTTCTAGCGCTGAGCTGTCCGCCATCCGCGAAATAAACAGAACTGAACTTTGAGAAGGCAAACTGCTGGAGATCCTTTGGTAGCTGAACGCGTTCTTCTTCGCAGTATACGTCTGAAATCTAAAAATTTCAAAATTTACATACGCGCTTTCTTATAAAAATATCTTGTTTAGAGCTTAGAGGATTGTTTAATTAGTGTTCAGTAGGCTTAACGGAATTCAAATATGTGGTTTATGATTAGATTTTTTTTTATCTTCTTGTAATATCTAAATAATAAATATATTTGATAGATATATGATATCTGAAACCAAACACTATCTGTATCTGAACTCATAAAAAATAAGGATTGTTTTTTTAGTATACCTTTGTAATATTTCTGTCAGAATGGGGTGGATGCCACTCATCAATTTTGGACAGTATAAATGCCAGTTCCGCTGGCACTTCCAATACTTGAAGACTTTCAGCTTTTGCTTTTTGTTCTGCTGCGCGTCGCCTAAAAAGTGAAAAAACATTGTTTTACAAAAGCACAAACCACACGCAAAAACCTTAAAATAAGTAGAAATATTAATTATTAAAAATAATCCGCGAAGAATTTATCTTATGATGATTGCAATTTTAATCAACGTTTTTATTTCTTTCTGATTTCTAGCCGTAATAAAATATATATCCTTAGTGGCTAAGTGGTTTGATACGTTTGATAAAAATACGTCATGCACCGGAAGTAGATGCAACACGGATCACGCACGTATGTGAAAGGTCGGGCCAGCTGGCCTGAAAAATGAGCAGTGAAGTAGATGTGCCTCCTATATATATATGCCTACTAGGTTACGAGATTTCAGTTCAATGAACTTCGTACTTAGCAGCAGCCTGTTGGGCTTCCAAACGTCTCCTCATTTGCTCTTTCATGGCTGCAACACGTCTTCTTGCTTGCCGACCTCGCACTAGCGCTTGTGCCTTTACAACTCCATGGCGCGCTGTAAGGAATGTTCTCCTATCACGGGAGCCCTTCCACCAGGCCTGGATACGGACTGCCGAGTGTCGCATTTGGTAGTAGTGTTTCCTATAATTTTTTTAAATTTATTTTAGTCAAAAAGTTCATACAAAACAGGTTCACTGGTTAAATACAAAAAAGTTATAAATAAATAAAGTTTAGTTTAAATATCCGTAATTTATGGGCCAAAAAAATAATAATTACACAAAACGGTTGACTTTACCTTGAAGCATTTCAAATTTTAATATGTTAGTATGTTTTGAAATTGATATCTCATGAAATGCTATAAATACCTGGCAAGGAATCCTCTGATATGTGCCTGAAGCTTGGTTGCAGCAACTCGTAGCTTATCTGCTCGTGCTCGCTCCAACGCGCGATGCAGAGCTTCCCGAATAAACACACGTGCCGCTCCAAGCTGGAAATCCGCACCCACTGAAAACAATACATAATTCAAACATACATACAATACAGAAATACAGGAACCCCATGTGTGCCTTCGCATTCCTGTAAATACTTTATGCCTAATAATATAATTACATATAATTATTCTATAGAGAAAGAAATGTTTCTGAGGAAACCTTTTAATTTAATAATTTAATACTAAACTCAATTTAAAAATACGATCTTCCCTATCCGCGTAAATATGGTTTTACACAGCAATTTATTAATCAAAAATAATAATTATGAAATATTTTTTTATGTTTGAGATTAAGCTACTTAAGATCAATTATTGTTACAATTACAATACAATATGCTTACTTAATATCATAGCCTTATAATTATCAGATTTCTTCTTGATATTTTTCCAACTGATTCTTTTTAACACACTTTTCTTTTTATCTGACTCCGTTGATATTTTATCTTCGTCTGAACCAACATGCTGCAACTCTCTTCCACCATTTGCAGTTAAAATTTCCAGTTCTTTATTATCTGCTTTTGATTTCTTTTTTGCCTTTATAATATTTGTCCATTTTAAAACTCTTTGTCGACTCTCTAATAATTTTACACTTTTTATTTTTTGCACAAATTTTAATTGACATGTCCTATCTTCATTCAGTTTTTTCAATTCAATTACTTCAATTTTTTCTCCAATCATCGAAGGCATATCACTTATCGTATCTTCAATTGTGCACTGTATTTCCATATTTTCAGCAGTGTAACCAGCTGAATCAGTATCCCAATCTTCATCTTCAATCTCCAGTACCGATGATCCAGATGATGACTCCAGATGATCTTGTTGATCATCCATTCTTTCGTATATTTCATCTTCACTTTCGTCCATACTGTATAAAAGCTATGTCACACTACTGCTATTCAATTCGATAGCATAACATATTTGATGAAAGTTGGTTTGATAATTGGGAAAGCAATTACATTCTAATTACACTTGGTTAACTAACTCTCGGTTAGATAACATATAACGGCGATCTACAATATTATGCGTCTGATAATTGCTTCGGTATTCAACAAATCTGTGGAACATTCTTTGTGTTATGTTCCACGAAAAAGTAAACAAATGTGTATTTTTTACACTACACCAGTTCAGCAGTTATTCAAAACTATTAAGCAGTTTAATTACATTAATCTTGGGATCATATCCAGCTTATCTCAATCTCAATTGACACTTTTCCGTGGGAAATAACCCTTTTGTGTAACATTTGTTTGTGTACACATTTTTGCTTTATAAAATTCATTAATGAATGAATTCATAACTATTGACGGTACTGACAAGTGTATATTACTTTGAAATGATATTTAAATTACCTGCACCAGTTGGAGGCATCTCGGCTAAAATGGAGTTGCAGATTTCTCGGTAAGGCGTTGATCGAGTTGGCATTGACTTAAGCAGATATCTATTAAGAGGAAAAGCAAGATGTAAATAAAAAAGTAAATTTAAAATATAATAAAAATAAGGAATCTAACACTCAAAAATTTAAAAATTTATAATTAGTTTAATATAAAAATAGTGTTATTTATTTAAATGGCGTATTATAGAATTAAGATCAATTTTTAAAACTTTACACTTCAGAAAGACTTCAATCTATAAAAACACATTCAATTTAATTATATAAATTTTTGAATTGACCCGGCAAACGTTGTTTTGCCATATTAATTTTTGGGGTGGGCTACCCTTATCACTTATGAAAGATAGATAGTAGCCAATTCTCAGACCTACTGAATATGCATATAAAATTTGGTAAAAATCAGTAAAGCCGTTTCGGAGGAGTAAGGTAACTAACATTGTGACACGAAATTTTTATATATAAGACGAGAATTTTATAAATATATAAAATAATAGCTATGAAAGCTATGGAAATGAAAAATATTCACTAACCTGTATCTTTCCACAAATAGTTGGAAGGGTATGCGTATGGGATAGCCCATCTGTCTGATTCGGATGGTATCCAGCATTCCGGTATACCGGAGTTGAGCAAGGACACAAGGCATGTCAAACTTCATTGGAGACTTCTCAGAGTTTGGCTTAATGCATCTTACGAACCAGGGATTGCAACGAGACATGGATTCCAATAGTTGTTGAAGACTGTCTGAAAACCTGAAGAAAAGAGTTGTAGTCTTAAAATAAACATTTTGCATAAGAGATTTATATAATCTTGTTTATCGTTTGGTAATGATATATCGAAAACCTAGTTTATGTTATCAAACGGAATCTAGAATTTAACCAAAAATATTTTTACTTAAGTATATCGTACAGTTATATATCGATTGGCTTCAAAAATAAATGTAAATAAAATAAATAAAAAAGTCTAGAATAGTATCGAGCCACTAGTGGACGAATTCTGTCTGTAACAACTCTATTTTGACGTGTTTCGGTGCACTGCGGCGCCAAAATGGCTTTTACAGTATGGACCAAATACCTTGCAGCTACTGTAGGTGTCCTAGGTTTCATAGTAACAAATCTTCCGTTAGCACCTCTGGGCAGAGTTTTATTAGCGTCGTGGTAGGCTCTAAGTTGAGCAGACATTTCAGCCACAAGTGGGATCTCACTGCTGGATAGAAGTTCTAAAACATCGCCGCGGAGAGCATCCCTATTCTTGTCTAGGAATCCATCTACGTTATACCAAACTTGTCCTGCGTAGTGTTTAACCTGAAGTAAAAGTTTTATTTTCAAAAAGGTACAATATAATTTATAAGCGCACTGGCATTTTTGTAAATATATAGATTTATCTGTCTCATTATTTTTGGATACTTACCCCAAACTCATTAGCTCCTAATCGTGGCCGTGAGTAAAGCTCGTTTAAGGCATGATTGTAATGACACTTCTCAAGGAAAGATACGTCAGACGCCCGAGGAAAATTACTTTCATCATCAAGTAAATGTAATATACCGACTGGTTTCTTGCTAAGTAGTTGAATAACTGTAAATCGAATAGAGAAAAATATACATAAAAGATGAATATTGTGCAAAAATCTAATAAAAAATATCTTTATAGTTACCTGGTGAATTATCATTCCACGTGAGTTGAGACCATTCAAGTCTTTCCTTCTGGTACTCTTGCTGTTCCAATTTAAATATATGTTTATTGAAGTAATGTTGCAGCGTTTCATTCGCATAGTTGATACAAAGCTGCTCAAATGAATTCTCTTCCAAGTCTTCGAACCCGAAGATATCCAGGAGAGATATTCGGTGAGCATCGTGCAGACCTCCTCTGTGGACTATCGAGTTTATTCTTAATACAAGCCAGTTGAATAAGGATGAATATAGAGCTTTGGCGAACGCGTCTCTGGCATCTAATGCTTGGTCTATAGGCAGTGGTGATCTCATCCTCTCCGCACGAGCCGCAGTAACTCTAGTAGTTAAAGCTTTCGCTAATTCTTCCGCTGGTAATTTCAGCAAGTGCGCTGCCCACCGAACTTCAGCACCTCCACCTAATTGCACCCCTTCTTGACCATGCCGAAGCTGTCGTCTATGGAAGTAAACGTTTCCCAAATGTAACACAGCTGCTAAAACTTTTATTATGTCCTCTCGTTCTGCATCTCCGATACCCAGTACTTGCATGGCTCCACATAATGCTGACCAATCAGCACCCGCACCAGCCCCAGCCGAATCTCCACCTTGATTCAAATAGAAATAATGTTCAGCGGTCAGTAGACCTCTTGATCTCCTCTGTTCCTCGTCCAAACCAGCTAGTAGTTCATAGAATACGTGATAATTCCGTTCTCCTGGCGATTGTGTGACTATACGTGACTTTTCTAATAAATAATGAGCAACTCTGGCGCCCGCTAAAGCGCCATCCTTAAAGTATAATTCAAGCAATTTTCCAAAGCGACTAGAGTTATGGTTTTTTGGCGTGCGTGCGTTGCCGAAAGCTTCGAGCAATGGCGCGGCTTCTAATATCTGTTCTGAGACGGGTGCCCTCCCTAGTGGTGCTGGGGCAACTGCTGCAAGGAACTGGACGGCCAGTTTCGTCGACTCAGTTTTTCCTGCTCCTGACTCTCCGGATATTAATATGGCTTGAGGCTGAGGTAGAGATGCACGCGCAGCTGCGGCAATAGCGAAAAGATGCGGTGGTAAATCGCCCAGACCCTCAGCAGCGTGGTATCTGAAACCATAAACATTAATTATGACAAACCTGTCAGAAACGGATTTGTTGATTTGTGTTGCCCGTAAGAATGTTGACAATTTACTAATTATTATCATTTAGGCTTGTGAGTAAGAACCTTTGATCGTATCAAAACTAAACATATATAGTAAAACTTTATTAGCATATAGGTATATTTTGAGAGAGAATATTATAAATGCAGAGAATTTCTCAGCTACGCTTGATCTACTTGGGTCTTGGGGCAAAATAAAAAACTGTTAAATATTACCTACTGTTAAGACGTCATCATCGTAAATAATTGTTACAAAGTTGATACAGACACGCAAAGATTACGATCTCATTAATTCCAGTTATCGAAACATTAACATTATCACAGAAACAAGTAACTTAGGAAAATTTATCTGAAGAGTTATTACGGAATAAATAAGAAAAATTAAAATCTATATGCACAAAACAGTGACAGTTTGGTATCCTACGGATGGAGCTAGAAGTCGAGGTCGCCAAGCAAAAAGATGACAGGATGATCTGAAAATTACCCTAGGACCTCTCTGGTTATCAGTGGCAGCAGTGGAAAGATTTGAGGATGCCTTTGCTACTAGGCACACAAGAGACATTTTGTAACACAAGTGCAAAACTTTTTTTAATTTCATTTTTTTTTCACAAGTGTGTAATTGTTTCAGAAAATAAAGGCTTTTAATATTATAAGCTTACAATCAAAAATTTAAGTATATGATAAGGTTTCATTTGTATAAAAAAGATTACCTTCTAGCTGTCTGCAAGACATATAAAGCATCCACAGGCCGATACGGGTTGACGGCTACCAAAATGGAGCCAGCATATGTGTATATCAGGCCCTGCTCATATCTCAACTTGAGGTTCCACAGAAGGGCAGCTTCGTGCAGGTCGTGAAGGCGTGTCATATCTTCAACTCCAGTGGGACCGAGCTCCTCCCTTGGCCAAACCGGATCACCTTCCTCATCGCCATTGCTCATTTGAAGAGCGAATGTCTGAGGCTGAAAAGTTATTTATAACATAAACAAACTTTAGACGTATGAAATACTACTACAACATTAATTTGAACAAGCAAGGTTGGATTTTTTGGGAATGATTTGCTGAGACCATAGTTAAAAATAGGTGAGGATTTTGTGAGTTGTAGTTTTGCCCCGAAGTATTTTCTACTGATGTATGTGTACTATCAATGGTCTCGCCTGAAAATGACTCTCTCTATGTTAGGGATGAACCATTTCTAGATATGTCCAAGAGAGTTGTGACTGAAGTGTTAATAAGTGAGCCTTGAGTATTTTTATAACAAAATAGTAATTCTCTTAAGATGATTAACTAAACACTACTTGGTTATAATATACTTTCATTTGCTGCGTTTAAGCGAGATGCTCGTGGGCAGTGGGATGGAACTGACGTCACGTAATAAGCTGACTTAACTTGGCATAACAATGATATCTGCCCATCTGTTGCTGTGACCTGAAGATTCGCTATCGAGATCACTACGATTTGCATTTCACTGTTCGCTGGCTACGCTTATTTTTTATTACGAACCGTTTAAATTTTAATTAATCACTTATGAAACAAAGTAAAAATGTGATTATGTGATCTAAATGAATGTTGAAAGGAATGAAAATTGTATTGAAAAATTGAAAATTATAAGATTACTTAGCTGCAAAACATCAAGAGTGCATAGTAGCGTCCTATAATTTAATTATCCAATCTTAAGTTTGTTTGTTACGCTTCGACCATTTGCACAAATATTCAACTGATCATGATAAAATTTTATACAAACATATCAGCAAAGGACAAATATTTAATTTAATATCTTTTTTGTTTTTCTTTCTTTTTCTCAAATTATGTCTATTAAATGTAATGAATATCTAAAAAAAGTTAAATTCATATATATATTATTCTTATGTACCATGTAATGTATATTCCATTTATTCCAATAAATTAAATTAGTTAACTATCTGCTGTAAATCCTGGAAGAGTGCTAGCCCACTTATAGGATGATTTATTATATTTTGTGTTATATTGTTCTACTAGGATACCTCACACTAGTATGCACATATTTTATCTAATAAGTTAATAAAGAAATTTTAAAAATAAAAAATAATAAAAAAGGACAAATATTTTTTTATAGATAAGACAACGTTGACAAGACATCAACACGAAGGAAGTCGCTTGTTGAAGTTAGTTATACATAACGATGACTATATTATATTATTATTATATAATATATATCATATAATATATATACATAGTATAGAGATGTAAACACGATTCTAAGCAGCCGTTCTGCTACATAATTTGCAAACATGCTACGACCGGTCAGCGTAGTACAATTATTTCGATACTGTTATGTGACCCTCATTTATTCAGACATACATGCGTTCATTATAGGCCATAGCATCTTGGAATGCGTTGAATAGCTATTATTTATGCTCGAGCTGTGTCTATAAATCCAGTATCTATTGCGTTATGTAACATTCACTATGTTACGTAATCCAAATAGATACTTTAAGCAATTATTACAAATAAATACATTTTAGTGCCTATAATATCAATATTTTGCTGTAAAAAAATTACTAATTTTGTAATAGTTTATGATTTTGTAATTTTATAACAACTTTAAAATATACTGTCTGCTTGACTATTAATGCCGGCAGAATTGGCTTTGTAAGGAACGCGTGGAAAATCGCGGGGTCACTCATATATTCAACAAATCCGCACGACGAATAACTTTATTAAATGCTCCTTGAACTTTTGATGTCAATGGATTCAGCCTCTAAATGAGGTGACCGTGGTAAGATTACCACAATTTCAATCTGTACAGATTGATAAAATTTTAGTGTTTGTGTGTTTACTAATTGAATATGAATTTATGTACCGTACATATACCAAAATTACATTTTTTACAATTTTTGTCTGTCTGTCTGTCTATCTGTCTGTTCGTTCTGGCTAATCATTGAACCGAAGGCACCGATTTTGATGAGACCTTCACTAGCAGATAGCTGACGTAATAAGGATTACTCCTTAAGTTTAAGCTACTTTTATTTTAGAAATTAATAAAATAATAATAATAATAACTATTCGGCGCGCTATTAAAAATAACAAAGTATAATATAATAGGTACGTATCTATTATTATTTTGCTGTTCACTATTTTACTCTGTTTATAGGCTATGTAACATCATGTTACGACGAAATTAACGCGGGTGAAACCGCAAGGCAAAGCTAGTGTTCAATAAAATAATTCAGCTTAACTCTTGCCTGCTGACTGTACCTGTTACAACACAATCGTTTTTATATTATGCAGCAACTCCTAGTTATCTATAAAATTATGAAACAAAATATAAATTACGTCATTCATAAGAACATTCAGACACAATTCCTTCAGGCTCATCATTATCCTTCGATTCCGGGATTTTCGATTCTTCTTTAATATTGACTTAGATCTTGGCTCATTTGTCTGCCTCTTTCTGTGTATATCATCAAGGCTGGCCAATTCATGTAAGGAGTCCAAGGAGCTGGTCGGGGTGGGTGCAAAGCGAACTCTCATGAATACTAAATTGTTGAAATTTACATATACATATTTATAATTCGATAAATTAATATATAGATTGTGAATATATCACAAATCTTTTATATTAATATTTTGTTTCAATAAAGACAAAACAATATGAAAAAAACAGATTTTTAGAGAACAAAGGGCTGTCTTATCGCAAACAAGCGACCTCTTCTTGCCAACCAGATTAAATCTTCTGTAAAGAATTCGAGAATGATGCTATCATTTAAAATCAAGTCTTCAATTATTTCTCTTCTATTATACAAGTCATCGTAGGCCTATAAATGTCCCAACAAATCGTTTTCTTTTCCATTCATAACTATCACTTCACGTTATATAATTTAAGCAATTGTTAGAAATCACACGCGCTTCGTTCGACTTAATTTTTGCTCACGACACGTTGAAAATTTCTCACAGTCCACAGATGCAACAGGCAACATGTTTAGTTAGATAACTGATTTAAGACACATGAATTACAGTTAGGAATAACGGATTAGAACGGGGATGAACTTGTGTTAACTACCAATTTAAATGAGAGTATACGGTAGATATTCGTGCTTCATTCCTTTCTTTGCTTACAACTAGGGCAAGATGTTGAAGATTTATTTCGAGTATGGTCTTTTACATTCTTAAGTAAAATCATAAGCAACAATCGGGTCTTAAGAGCTGTCTAAACTTCAAAAGTTAAATGGCAAAATGATAAGATTTAGAAAATAGTTTTACTTTTTGAAATTATTGTACATGAGAAGAAATAAGTCATCAATTATTTCTCAAAATTGTTCATTCAAATATATAACTTTATACGATAAAATATACCATAACACAAATCGAAAGTCGTACATATTATGTGAAAGGTCACAAAGCAATAAAAACTTCATAAAATCAGTGTCGGCATACAAATATCTAATTAACAAATGATGAATCAGCATGCAAGTATAAACATCAGCTCTCTATCAGCATTCCGATTCTGGCCTTGGTTTCCGCCCTTTCTTAACATTCATGTAGATATGTACTTTTCTTAAAAATATAGAAAATATTGAAATCAAAGAATCATATCCTCCTGTGTTTCATGTCGAGACTATCTTTTTTTACCTTTATAGTTTTATGGACATATTATAGATGCCAAAATTGACAGTTAAAATAGATTAACAAAATATATTGATACTATTGCTCGCGCTACTCACGGTCTGGAGACTCGCCTGGAATCAAGACTTAACGAGAGAAATGTCAAGGTTTTAAACCCAAAATGAGAAGAGATTTACATTTAATATACCATATAGCTATCTGTATCTCTCGTAGGTCTTGGTGTCATGTCCAAAACAATCGAAAGTTTTTTGTAAATTGCTCATTACGGGATTTTTTAATCAGGGTGCTTTTAACTTTCGACCTTTGTACGAGAAACTGAATCAGAAACTTATAACTGATATATTTTATTAGCAATTAGTAGATAATTTTAAATTCGTTTCCGTGATACTTAAATGTCGTACGTACGTACTAAGAATTTGTGAGCATAAATTTACAAACCGATTTGGATCTTTTTGAACTTAAATTAACTTTGATGACCATTGATGATACTCTGCTAATCAATGGTCTATTCTTTAAAAATAGATAAGATACCTGAAGATGAAGACAGCGTCGGAGATGGGAAGACGACATCATAAGAATAGCAGGCATGGACAAGGAAGGCACGAGACCGTACTCTATGGCAAGCTTTAGGGGTGGCCTATGCTGAGTAGCAAGACAATCTTTGCGAAACCGGTGTCAATGTTAAATATTTTATTGTAGTATATAAGAAATATGTGTTTATAAGATTGTTAAATAAATGCTTTATTATTATTATTATTAAGATACCTGTCCGTTGACGATGGCGCTGACAAGTAGCACGCGAGCAGCCCGGTGTATCTCAATGAGCTCACCAGGCAGCGGTGCGGAGGCTCCGGGTGGCTGGAACCAAACCGCCGCGCCTTCGCTCCACTCTGACCCCCCGGAGCCCGCCATGCTGAAACAACACAACAATCCATTAAGGTTCATAAGGACATCAATAATTCCAATAACGATGGGTAACATCATCTAACGACCTGTTAATTTTACATAGAGATGCTACACAATTGAAACGGTTCAAGAACTATACAGACACTGAAATAATTCTAATGCATTTACAAAACATAGTAACATTTATTGTAAAACTGTCGCCGTACTTAAAAAATGAATAAAATTGTTAAATAGATCTTTTTAAAATAAAAACACATGACTTAAAACAATATTTTTTTTTGTGGAGTGCAGTTCAAATGCAGCAATTAGCATTATTGTTTAATAATACTAATTGATGCATTTGCATACTACATACATTACTTAGTGGAATTAAATATGCAGGATTTTACAATGACTCATGTTTTTAAAAAGCTCTTAAGTAATTTTAATAATATATTAATATGTAATTTAATATTACGCAATTATCTATATTAATTTTTAAAATAACTCAATGAATCCAGAGAAAGTAAAACTTTGGAAGAATAAAAAGTATTTATTAAAAACTTAAATTTATTAACTTATACATGTATATTCTTAACATTTAATCGTTACGTTGTTTATAAGTAAATAGGCGTCGCTTGTGCTGACAAAGGCAGGCCACAGGAGCAAGGTGGACCTGACTGGAAGCAGATTGGCGCTGGAGGAGGCGGTTGCAGGCAGAAGGGTTCCAGTGGTGGAGGTTGGATGCACATGGGTGGAGGCGGTGGAGGTTGCACATAGATCGGAGGTAGTGGGGGTGGCTGTACGCTTAACGGGCAAGGGGATGGTGGCTGGAAGTAAATAGGCTCTGGTGGCGGCGGCTGCACAGTTATTGGACTCGGCGGAGGTGGTTGCACACACAATGGAGGCGGATTCGGCGGTGTGATCATCATTGGAGGAGGTGGCGGTGGTTGCACTTGCATCGGCGATAGCGGAGGCGGTTGAACCATCACAGGAGGCAAAGGAGGTGGTTGCACTACAATTGGTGGAGGAGCGGGCAGCTCAATGACGAACGGAGGGGGAAGTGGTAGTTCCAGATAGATTGGTGGCGGAACCGGTGGACTGACCAGTACTGGTGGTTGTGGAGGTGGTGTAACACACATGGGTGGTAGTGGTGGGGGGTTGATAGTTAAAGGAGGCGATGGAGGTGGGGTTATCGTTATAGGGGCTGGTGCTGGTGGAGTAATACACATTGGTGGCGCCGGTGGCGGCGTTAAGGTTATCGGTGGTGGAAGAGGCAGCTCTATCAACATTGGCGGGAGTGGAGGTGGTGTAACTGTAAAAGGAGAAGGGGCGGGAAGATTGACGTAGATAGGGGGACTAGGAGGAGCCTGCAAAGTGACTGGTGGTGAACAGCAGCTGCATCCATAGGACGGAGATGGCACCGTATATGGAGACGCATAATACTGGCAATTCACATGCGCCTGAAAAAAATCATTTAGAATAAGGTAAAAATCCACATATATTGATATATTTAATACTTACTAATTAACTTTAATATTGTCAGCAACAACTTTCAAATTTGTAACGAATAGATGTGTGAGATTTTAAATTATTACTTTTTGAGGAAATAAATACTAAAGTTTACTTACATATAATATAGTTGTAATAAGTATGAGGATCATGATGGCCACTTCATTAGTGGCCGAGAACTTGTCCAAATAACTTCATACCCTATATTTATACACAGATTATTGCAACAACAGAAGTTGACAAATTTATCGGAAAGATTCGTTGCATTTATCGAAATTGAAATTCTATGAAGTTCGATGATAAAACACGTACGTATTACGAGGCGATTTGAAACTGAATAGAATTATTAGACACAACTTAGTTTATAAAATTCAAGTCAATTGTTATAAGCAACTAAAAAATAGCCTGTACAAAACATATTATTTGACTTGAGAAAAAATCGCTAAAACCAGGAGGAAATTTGGTATGGACATATAGTGTCTTTGTAAAGCTAATGTTGTTACCAGTTTTATTTTTTATCTGTATTTTTTTTAAATTTAATAAAGTATAATTTTACTTACACAGTTTACAATTTAATTACAGATATACAAAGGGTCATTACTCGTATAGGTGGTGAGGTGCGTAAAAATGCTGGTGGCATTCCCGCGTCCTTAATTATTTTAATAGTTAACGTTCTAAGTTACCTACATCAATAAGTTTATTGTGTCAACCCACATAGAGTTCATTGAATCCGGTAAACAATGACACTTCCGTCGAAGATGTGGAAGCAGTCGCTGCGCATACAAATTGATAACCTCGGTAAGTGAAAAGCGATTGTCTTGTTTCAAGTTGTTGGCCGCGACTGGAGTTAGCATTCGGCCGGGTTGTCAAGGTGTTTTTGTATGCGCGACCTTAACTACTTTCTAAGCTTTTAATAAGGACCGTCTGTCTATTGGGATTATACACGGAATTGAATAATTAAAAGTTGAAACTGTTTGATATCTAAGACTGAGTCGTTTAATTATTTTTAATGGAACTCTCACCTTTTCTAAATTAAGGTAGCCTAAATTTGTTCTTATATGATAGTATTGTTAACAAAACTCAGGTAAAATCGTCATGCCAGCTCATTGATTAATCAGAACAAACAAAAAATTAAAATCCTTGTTTTAAATCGTAACCTATATAGTTTCATATGCATTTAATAAAAAGCCATATTAAAAATAGACAAATTAAAATCAGGCGGGTGGAAACGCCGGCACAGCTTGCAACATATAATTTAATGTCACCCGAATCAAAACTAGTTTGAGTTGGGTGTGAATTATATAATACAGTTAAAGGTTAATACTTAAATAAGCAGAAAATAAAGGTAAAAACAGCGTGACAAAAGTGATTACAGTTTCACCAATCACGCGTGACGATAACCACCCCACCTTTACAATGATGCAGGCAATTGACATTTAAAATGTGGTCTATCTAAACAGATAAATAAAATTGGAGTCTTTTTGTACATTAAAGTAACCACTAAATGCATATTGAATTATGGATTTTTGGATATTACAATTTTTGTCTGTCTGTCTGTTTGTTCCGGCTAAACTCTGAAACGGCTGGACCGATTTTGACGGGAATTTCACTGGCAGATAGCTGATGTAATATCTGGGAGCTTTCAAACAAACAAAACAATGCATAACGGGATATTCTTATTTTATAGATGTACAAAAAAGTCCTTGGTGGCATATATGTACATACTATACCCATTCTATCTTTTATTGGAGGTACAAAATTCGTCGGTTCAGCTAGTAATTATATAATTCAAATCGTCAATACGGTGAAGTTATTTTAATCAAAAATTTGACCTAAAAAAGGTTTACTCGGATCAATATACAAATTGTACAAAAAGACGCAAAAATCTTCATTGTAGTTTTTATGAAACTCATTGAAATGAAACGCCCAAGAGATGACCTAGAAATAAAAGTTATATTATAGTTTGCAATCGAACATAATAATTGACCCTTATGAACGAATTTACTTTTTGCCGTCGTAAAAACTTCGGTGTTAATATATTTTTTACGAACCACGTCTTTTATATTCGTTTACGTTTTGCCAATTTCGCTTTAAGTTGCGTGTCATTTGATATCCGTATGAGTTTAAAACTGTTGATCAATGGGAAATGGTTTTGAAAGTAAATTGAGATCGCAGAATACACAATCGTAATTTATATCGTGATATTATATTATGCACAGAATAAAAACAAAAAAAGATCTCCGAAGAAAAGTTCTGTAGATGTTGGGGTGTAGTATTGAATTAAAACACAAGTTTATTTTTAATTTACACCATTTATCTAACAATTAAATTAATTTGCAATAGTTCAGAAGAAATATCATGGAGTTATTTATGTAGAGTTTAGATTAAGTCAAGGTAAGAGATTATTTTTCTTGTTTTCTATGAAGTGAAGACGGATGCCATCAAATGTATATCGATGTCAATTACAATTCTATAATATAATTTTGAATTTGAATTGATGTTTTTAAATAAATCTTTTACCAAAGTTTCTTTACAAAAGAGATTCGCTTTAAATATTATTTTTTATATGATAGCCCTAACGGGCCGGAGGCTCACTTATGAGAAGCAGTCCGCCGCTCATGGATACCCTTAAAGCCTGTTGCGCCAGGGGTGCCTTGCCGGCCTTTTTAAGAGACGTACGCTCTTTTCTTGAAGGCGTAATGGTTCAGCAATATCTCAGAGTGTAGCTGGTTCCAGTGGTGGTGGGTGGTAAAAAATGCTTTTAAAAACGCTCAGTTGTGAAACGACAAACATCGAGTTGATACGGATGAAATTTTGTATTCGAAAATCAGCTGCTGGTATTAATCCAAAAACTCCTCTGAGGGAAAAAAAGGGAACCTACATCTCTACGCAAAGCCAAAGGATCAAGATTTACTCGTTATTATGAACTTTGGAAGAGAAAGTCTTCAGGAATCAAAAAGGCTTCTTTTACTTCTATCGATATATATTTCTGGTCATTAGCTAATCAGTAAAATTAAAAAATAGGCAATAATTGCATATGAAGTATAATGGAGGTAATAAACTCCCACATTAATTAATTTCGATTAAATCAGTCATGCGAATTAATAAAAATCGGTCACAGCGAATAGCGTTACGTAAAGCGACATCTATCAACGTTCGTGTAAATGTCAGGGAAAGTGAAACAATAGAAATACTTCGAATTTCTCATTAATTTCACTTTGGGTGCGGCCGGCGTTGCGACATAGCCTTGACCATGATGATCTTTACTAATATTTCTTCCATACGAAGGCCAAAACGATGGTTATTGACCTGTATGTATGCTATAAGCAAAACGATGTAATTATTTGAAAAATCTATTCCTCCCTTGCGTAATTACTTAACGGTGATTGAAATAAACAATATGTCATTAGAATTGTAAACGGCGCTAATGCTTTTCCCTTTCAGTACCGCAGTTGCTTTTCTCATTCAAAAATAGTATTGTTAGTTATTGACATATGTACTATTTTTTGCAGATTGCTCTGATCCATACATTGCTCTGATCCCAAAGTAAGTAGCACTTGTGTTATGGTAATTAGAAATAACGAGGGTACCACAATAAATACATGTGTTACATAAGTGTATAAATAACCAAGATTCGGAAACAAACATTTGTGCTCATAAGTAAATGCATCTAACGGAGATTCGAACCCAGGATCTTTGGGTGAAGAAGGCAGGCCTAACCTAACCGGCCGTCATTCTGACGTGTAGCTATGATATTAATGTACCTCATAGATTTTCTTTTATAGGGATTAAACCTGGTATAAGAATTAAAACTAATACACTTCTAATTCAATCAGTTAGATGGGCCTTAGAAGCAATCAAATAAATATGCTGTCTCATATAACATACGCCATAATAACATTAATTTTCATTCATGACAGAAATATTAGTAACATTATTAATATCTAAAACCCACGTATTTTAGCATAACAGTAAATCTAAAATAGTAATGGCATTTAGTAAAAGGCAGTAAATATGCCAACATCTGAGGAACCGGTTTCACATTTCAATACATCTTTTTACTTAAAGTTATTATGACACAGCCAAGTGGCAAACGCTGTGAATCAATTCCTTCAGTAATTATAAATGTGCAGTGTTATGTAAACGTCTGAGATCTAGGCCGACGCTTCTGGGCCATTTGAACAATATCTTTCACAAAAGTGCGGTTTTTATTTAGATATCACAAAGTGGCCTAGTTAGAGAGATTTATTGTAATACCTGTGTAAGGAATACAACTCACTCGCGGCTGGCGTCGCATGTTCGTCGTCAGCGCTCCTTGAAATATAGAACGTGATGGACGTCGAAGGTACTGCACTTATTTATATTATCGTGGGAAAACCGTAAGAATTAACATAAATTTTGGATACACCTACTGGAAGCACGACATGATAGCAGAGTTTAATATTTTTATTTTAAAACTAAAGAAATATTTAGATAAGTTCTTAAGACATACTAGTATGTACGAATTATTATTATTTATCTAAACTACATTAAAACATTCGTGCGGCAAACCCCGCGGCCCGCACCTAGTGCGTGGACACAGCTCCACGGCAACCGGAGCGGTTGGCGGCAGTCCGCAAGTCAGTGCGTTAATATCTTGGTAGATGTAAAATCGAAATAGCCTCGAATGTTTCTTAATATCCTAAGTCACATCCTATCATTAACTAAGCGTTCATTTAGAATAATTTTATGAGAATTTCCGTTGCTATGGATTCACTTAGTTTAAACTAACTTCACTTTCGGCTTCACTTGAAAAAAAAAGACAAACCTAATTTTGCTGGGATTTTTAGACGTTGACTTTTATAATGATGGCTTCTTATACGAATTCTACGCAAAGGTTTTTCAAAGCTTTTAAATGAAACAGAACAACAGCTGCTAAATAAAACACAAAACTTCATAGATCCTGCAAAAGAATCAAATTAATGTTAAAAAGAGAAAAACTTTGTGTATTTGTTTGTAATACACAAAAACTACTAGACCAATTTTAAAAATTCCTCCGATGGGAAGCTATACACTTTCTGCGAGATATAGGCTATATTATTATACATGCTCGCCTGGACGAAGTTAATAGTAAAACCCAGTTTGTTGTTTTAAGTATCTCTTTCTTACTTTGTCTTTTAAGTAATCCATGTTCTTTTACAAAGTACATATACAATTAACCAAATAAGAAATAAAGAAACAAAAACTGGTGTTCACATTTAAACTGCTTCTCTTCTTAATAGTAGAAGAGATAGTATATATCATTGCAAATATATTAAATGTTTTATTAATAACATATAAATGATCCAATTAAATATATTATCTCACAATGTGTACAAATATGATTAATAAAGTAATTGTGTCACAATGACGGCGTAAGGAGCGTAAAATTGTATAGCGTGAACAATTTTCAAGTGAAACAGACGAAAGTGGGTTCCGCTCTGCTTCTACTCGTTATAAATTATTGTTTATTACCTAATATTAACATACATTTATTCCTAGCTTAATGTAAGATGATAATTATGACGATGAGGGAGTATTAAGTATGTGATTAATGTGAGTCTGTGAAGTCAATCATCATTATCGGGTAGTGAACTCGTATGTTCCTTATAATAAACAATAATTTAATAGACTATCGCTTGGTATAAAAATCATCGGAGAAGATTTTTTTCCAATGACTTTTTCATGCTGCCTTTCTTAGCTCCACCACTTTCAGATCAGCTGACGTTCGGTGCTGTTATTTGTTAGGGGAAAACTATTATTGATTTGCAGCCGGTATAAAATGACTCGCCAAATATAGCGCTTCCTCTCGTAGTATTAGAAACAAACCATATAGATATGATTTGGCGCACACTCAACCATATAGGATCGGTTCATTGTTGTTTGAGGCCTTAGACTATTGCGTCTAATTCACTAAGAATTTATTACTCCCTATTAACAGGTGATGTCTCTCTTCTGAACTGGAAATATTTAAAACAGAGATATGGAATCTTAATCTTTTAAACGCTTTCTTATAAAATGTGTTACGGTCTTCTAACTGTAGGTACGTTTCAGGTACCTACTAATATAATATACAGACAGGACTTTGATTCAAAAATTTATAGAATAAAAAGTTCGGTCAAAAAAGTTTTGACATACATGTCATGTATACATAATACATGTATTATATAGAATTCTATATCGATGGATATTTCAGTGAAATGTTCTATGTCTCTATGGTGAATTTTTTAACAGTACCTAATTATAGAACTCATTGTTTCATAACGTACAAATGTACTTCTACCAGAAGGTGGTTGACCACATTTAGTCAACATACATACATTGTTCTTTTCCTGCGTAAGACTAATGTTTGTCACCCGTTTAAATAAAAAAGTTTTTATCAATGGGTATTCATAGTTTTATAACTGAACTTATTTAATACTTTTCCGTTTAACTAGTATCAAAATCGACGAAAAAAATTGATATTTATAGTTAAAAGTCATTCATATACATATTCCAAAAAATATTATATTATGAAGCGCTTTTAATTTGCCAGAACCAATTAGGCCAATTAAAATGCGCATAAAGTACGATACGATCAAGTTCTAAAATTAAGATATTCAGTTTTAATCAATTTTGACAAAAATAGGTCATCTTATGCTTTTGTTGTAATCTATGCACCTAGTAATGTCATGTTTCATAATGTAAGGAGTAATGTCAATTTAAACGAACTGGTATTATTGCGACAGATTCATTAAATTGTTGACTAAGTAATTTAGGCTGTGGAACGTGAAGGAATTTGCTTATAAAACTGAACTTAAGCGTTTTTTTTTTCCTTTATTTAATGATTACGATACCACCATTAAAGTTGTATTCTGTATATCTGATATAATTTAGATATAAACATGTATCAAACTGAATGTTTAATTCCTCAAAAATCCTTGTATTTTGCGGCTTAAATTCTTATTACGTTATGAAAGAAATTAACAGTTAACAACTGGAATTGCAAGTATGCAATGCTGACATCACGTGCTTCGTATTGGGGAATGATGAAAAAAGTATTTAAATAAATTTAATATATTCTATATATCTAAAACTTGAAATATTTCCACGAACGCGGTACCTACCAAGGCAAAAATTAAGACAACTGTAATAAAATACAGTATTTTCACTCACCCTGAATTAATTTCGCGTAGGTTCTAAACAATGGACGTGGGAGACGTTTAGTCATACTTTACGTTAGCAATTAAAATAATCCTTATGGCCTAAGGAATAAGGTCCATTCATTAGTTGACTCCTCATGATAATGATTGACAGCTAAGGTCAGGACGATTTGAAGAGGTTTATCATGAGCTAAGCTATCAATAATTATACTTAATGTTAATTTGTCATAATCGATACAAACAATAATATTGTATATCTATTAACCAACTTCAAAAAAGGAGGAGGTTCTCAATTCGGCTGTATTTTTTATACAGTTTAATTGAGATATATTTTTTTGTTACTTTATAGTAGTTATTTTATGTATAACAGCAGTGCTTAAATATAGCCAAGCATTGGAAAACTCATTAAATCACAAGCAGACTCATGTTAGCAAAATTTAAGAAGTAAATATGAAAGTATACTTATAACCAAAAATCTATTTAAATTGTGTGTTTGTCTCCCGGGCTGCTTGTTAATACCCTGGGAATCTTTTTGATCAGACCTTCAACGGCAGATGTCAAGTATAAGGAGTAAACTAAGCTGCAATTATTTATTAAGAAGGTAAATAAATTCCATCCAGAAAAATTCATTCATATATAATGTCACGGAAGTCTCGTTTACAGCTAATAAAGGCATTCATTGTAATAGACTAAGCCAATGGCCGGAAAAGATTTTTAAACAATTGAACAAACTAAGAAACGACAAGAATCAACTGATTACAAAAAGTTTTCAGTGTCTTTCACATACAGGCGTTTCACTAATGATAGCAGACAGCTACATAATTTATTACCGACTTCAAAAAAAGGAGATGGTACTCAATTCGCTATGTTTTTTTTGTTTGTTACCTCAGAACTTTCGACTGGGTGAATCGATTTCGATGATTCTTTTTTGTTTGAAAGCTTCCCGTGTGGTTCCATTTTCAAAATCTATTCAGTAGTTTTAGTTACAATTTGGAGTCGATTTTTTTTTTTTGTTAAAATTTAAACATTATTTTCAGTTTTTTTCTTCTTGTTGATGCCCTAAAGGCCTAAACTAAACCAAGATTGCAATATATCAATTCAAAATAATCAAATTTTGATATATCTATATTATCAAAATTTAAATGATTTTGATTCTAATCAATCCGGATTTCTAGAAAAATGTTTATTGATAGTATATTTTTATAAGTACTAAAACCTGTTGGTGTTCAAAGTTTAAGGCCCGGTATTCACCATTCTATGCAGGGAGGAGATGAGAGGAGATGAGCTGCGAAGCTGGCAGGTTATTTCCACCAAATCGGAGAGGAATCGGAATACGTTTTGTGAAGTTGGTGAAAATCGTTATCGCTTGCCATGGACTAGTATCATTCAATTCCAAAGTAGGTAAACCCAGAGTTAAAATCTACAACGAAATAATCTAATATTATACTTTAATTCTAATTCTAACGAGTTAATTAATATACAAATCTATCGTGTAAAACTGTAAATGAATAGTGTTAAAACGGTCATCAATGCAAGGTCCTAGCGATTCGTAACGGCAACAAGCTTAGTTATTTTCTCGTTAACACATTCTCACAGGAGACCCTGACCTCTATAAATTGTACTGACTCGTACTGAAATTATGCAAGCCGCAAACATACGTTCAATAAATTTACTTATTTTAACAAATAATAAAAGAAAAGACTCGGACATTGTAGAGAGATACCAAATGTCTGTCTAAATATTTAAGATGATCAACGAATTATTTCGCGGTTTGTGCCAATTCGTGACGTGATCTGTTATTTGTTATTAGATAACATGATCATTTACTTCAGTTGTAGGTACTATTTGAAGTAGTTAGTATAATAACTGCGATTTGGACTTAACATACAAATTTTAAATTTAAAACCAAATACATAACTCAATTTAATTTTGGCTGTAAATTGGAATGGTTAGATCACTTTTACTCCATTTGTTCAAAGTCCAAATCGCAGACATCAGCATCATAACAAGTTATACTTGGCGGAAGTTATGCGAACCATCTTCGTACTGTTACATGAAAGTGACAAAAGCATTAGCACATATTTGTCATATTTTCACCGACAATCGTATAAATTTACCTGTTACATCTTATAAATAACTAGCAACCCGCTCCGGCTTTGCACGGGTATAAAACATATATAACTTCCTCTTCAATCACTCTATGTATTAAGAAAAACCGCATCAAAATCCGTTGCGTAGTTTTAAAGATTTAAGCATACAAAGGGATATAGGGGAAGAAAAAGCGACTTTGTTTTATACTATACACATATAGTCATGACGCCGATTCTTATGTACACTAAACTAAACATTCATTTACTTCATTCATTGTTTATTTAATTAAGTAACGTAAAAATTTAGCCCTGTCATACTGATTGCTAAATTTAGGAAGGAAAAGCGGTTTTTAAAATAACAATTAAATTTAGAGAAACCATTTAATTTTATATGGTTACCTACATTAGAATCGTCACCATTATTACAAGTCTAATCTAGGGAATAAACTGAGGCGGCAATTAATTTTGAGCATTTGCATATTGTATAAAGTTTTTCGTAGTTCAAGATAATGATGAACCTAAACCTCACACACATCTTAACTTTTCATTATTCCAAGAAATCCGTATCTTGTTGGAAAGTTGTGTAACTATCGCTTGGAAAGGTATGATCGTATCGAAGATTTAATTACGGTGAAGTCCTATGGCGAGTGGGTCAAATAAATTTCTTATTGTGATAAATAATGTAACTTTTGCACTGTTTGATTGGTTTCGGAAATGCAAGTTTTGATACAATAATTACATTGAAGTTACTATTATTCCAGAGTTGATCATATCATTTTATTACGACTTCAAAAAAATGAGGAGGTACTTAATTCAATGCTGTTTTTTACATTTGTTACAATTTTTTAATCTGTTCAGTAGTTGATACAATTTGAAGTCGGTTTTTTCGTTACAATTTTAACACTATATTACTAGCTTTGTTTATTGGAAGATGAAGAAACTCTTATACAATTTTGGAGAGATATAGGACTTTATGTTCAGATTATGCAATTGCCCATTTATGTATGGCTCTTTATCTAATGTACTTACAACAACATAATTATAGTTTAACAATATAAATTAAAACTTATTCGCAAACGTTTCCCGAACCTCTCAGATTTCCATTTGATCTTTTGTATACTACAAGTCGGTCATATTAGAAAATGGCGTGCTTTCTAACAAGTGTCCGACTGCGTGAATGTTTTTCTTATTCAACTACGCATTACTCTTAACGTATGTGCGTATGTACCTAGCAATTGCTACGCTATTACACATTTCGAAAGAAATTGTTTACTTCACTTATTACAAGTTAATATGCTTACACTTTTTAGTTGAAAAATCGTAAGAATATCTCAAAAGTATATCAATATCGGCCGTTTCGATTATATTTGAGTATTTAGAGTATTTTCATCGTAATGATTGGATTGCTAACTGAAACTGATGCAATACGAAAGTATAGTTTTATTAATTATTGAGATCAAAGTATACATCATGAAAAATATATCATTCATGTTGTTTTCTTTTTTTAATTGCATGACTTAACGTGTTCCCATATGCCCTATAGTTCCCACCGATGAGAAACTGATAGTTGACCGGTCAACGGTCTGAGCAATGACCGCGATCCCATGTTTATAGTATCTGTTACGTTGTCATCGCCACGTCTCAATTAATGCAGAGTCAGGTGTTGCGTTACAGATATATTTCAATCGAGCTATCTTATTAAATTCACAGAACACATTGTAATGAAGAAAAGAAAAATTATCTTCTACTGATAGATCATATCAACGATTAAAAAAAATAGTTATCGAGTTGATGACCGCTTTTCGTAAGCAATAGACAAGAACAACAAAGCTTTTCAAATGATGTTAATGAAGCGGTAAGGTTTCAATTCGACTGAAAATGTGTTAGGCGTCTGTGAGGGCAAATTACCGCTATCCTATTGAGTTTCCGTCCCTAGGAGGTACTTATCAAATTTTATCAAAAAATTTTTTTTTGTAATTTAAGGGTTTAAATTTGAAAAGCGGAATTGGTGTAGATTGGTGTTGTGTTACAGATCATGAGATGTAAATAAATGCATATATTTATAAAGTATCTAACTGAGACAAACTGAGGCCTTGCTTATTTTGAGTTTTATATATATAAAAATTGTGTTTGAACGACCATAACGATCATTAAAAAATTCAATTAATTTGATGCGGTGAGATCACAAAAATAATGAATAAGAAATGCTCTAAATTGATTTAAGCCTATCTTATTATTATATAATACCTTATTCAAGAATCTTTAAAAATTCTGCCATATTAGAAGTATTTTCCCGGGTACCATCTATAATCATTAGCTGTCTTCAAAACGAAACGGTGGTTAAATTACCATCTTTACATTCATACAAGTAAAAAAACATGACAATGTGTTAGTGAACGTAAAGTGGGACATCCCTCAATGGAGATCGCGGTGGCTGAGAAAGTCTCATTGACATTTCGAGTGGGTGCGGCGTTGACATGACTGATTGTGTTGGAATGCCGAGTTATTACGTTACCACATATGGATATTTTTTACCCGTTAATTTACTGCCAATTTGTTAAAGAATCTAGTCACATTTAGTCAAGACATTTAAGTCCTGACAATAGCTTATATGATATGTTATACAAAAAGAATACGGTCTTCAAATTAAATTTATGATTGGATAGTCTACGAGTGGATGTAGGTATAGTTTATTTCAGACCAATTGATACCTGTTTTTAACCGACCTTCAAAAAAACCAAAAAGGAGGTTATCAATTCGACGTGTATTTTTTTTTTTTTTTTTTTTAGAGTAGTATTTTCAAGTTTTTGAAAATATTAAATATCTGACTCGGTGATTAGTGAATAACAAATAATATTTTCAACCTACGAATAAAAGTAAGTACCTATTATACGAATTATTCTTAATTATTTATTCAGTTAACTCATAGAACACAATCTTCCATTTTCATGTCTTCAAAAATTTTAATTGGTAATGCAAGTCGATTATCCTCTCGCTTTCTGCCCTCTATCTCAAAAACGGTTGCGCGTATGAAAATACATATACAAAGTATGTCGCAATTTATATCATACATGTTTTAATTTATATCATACATCATTGGAGCTATAGATAAATAAGAAAAACTGATTTTTGAGACCTTTGACTATCTTACGAATCACCAGATATAATTGAGAACACTGGACTATTAACTATCGTGTTAGTATGCATTATTCGAGAAAGTGTCAGAAACGGGCATCGAATGTAAATACCGACCCGTGATGGGTGCTTCCGATGTCGAGGAACACTTATTGCGTCAGACGTGATGGCATTCAGGCTGATAAGGCTCTATACACACTTAACGTGTAAGAAGCTACCCAACTGGCCAAAGCCTATGATATAGTCAAAACATTTTAAATATAAAACCTGATTCAAAATGAATTTAATATTGTGATTTAAACACTTTTTTTAAATGTTCTTTTCTAGAATCCTTCCCAGCTCAGAAACTATGCGTCTGACTTTAAATGAATGTTTCGCATGTTTTGGGTTAAATTCTATGTGGAAAAAGATTCAGTTTACAAGCCGAAGGAAGATATTTAAAACTGTCTGTAAAAGATATCTGTATAGATTTAAATTATCAGTAAAACAGGCGCTAAAATGTGATAAGTATGTTCCGTGATCTGTGGTAACTTAACTGTTGTTGAATACTCCAATGATCTTATATTTCTGGTAACTTCTATTTTATTATATGTTGTAGAATTGTATACAGGATAGTTTTCGCATAGATTGAAAAAAATCATTAATCTCATTGTACGTAACTTGAAGATGAATATGTATTTAAAAATCCTCTCTGTTTATAGCCTTTTTAATTTTATAAATACTGTTTCTTACTATAGGAGTGCTTAAAGAGCTTAACTAAATCAAACATTAGCCAATAACTTCAAGAAGCGCTATAGAATGCTAAATTACCTATGTCTATGTATAAATATGCATAAAGTACGCACAAAGTGTGCGCAAAATTACAGGTTCTAATGATTTAGGAATGCGGTGACAAGTAGGGTAGCCATTTTAGATCGTTTCTGTTAGTATAAGTAGATTAGCGTAGGTTTTATTTCTAAAATTGAATTTTTATGGGTTCATTACTAAATTGATTTTTAATTCTACCTATAAACGATAAAATTAATTAAAGATTTACATATTTCAATCAAATTTTAATTAATGATCGATTTTAATGCTCTTAATTTAATCTGTATTCTGTAGAAAGCGCAATATGAGAAGTATCTTATGAATTATGATACATAAATTTGCTATACTAATCACATATCGCATTGTTAATTTTTGTTTGAACTCAATTATCTCTTGAAATAGAAATCCACTTGAACGCTTAACACATTAAAATAAAAATCTTTAACCATTTATGGACAAAGTCGCAGGAGCACCTTATTTACAAAAAACTTGATCCAAACGTATTTAGTCGTTTTAAAACTGTATATTATTAAAGTTTTGGCAATTTAACAGTCTTGTACCAATTTCCTAGATTTTCGTTTCTAAATTCCAATGTTGACCATATTCTCTTCGAAAGCTACTTTTTTTCAGATAACTCATTGGCAAGAAAAGCGGCGACGCTAGTAATTAAAATAACTGAGTACCATGTTATCTAAACAAGACAGTAAATCTTGTGTTGATCGGTTAGAAAGCGTTTTCACCGATGCGTAGTGTCATCTTGGTTCGCACTATTCGTGCGTCAATACTCGCTACATGCTCTTATGCTTCTAAAAGAAAATTTCTTTTTAATTGAAATTGACCTAATGTCTATTGTTTCATCTGCTCATAGTTAAAAGGCATTTTTGTATAATAATTATAACATACAAAAAATATACAATGAATAAAAAAAAGTAACATATCAGAGGCATGATTTTTTACACAGTAAAGGTGAAACAAATTCTTACCATGGAGAGAAGTATACTAAATATAAGGATATTATATAATAGACAAAATAAGCAAACAGAAAATACGACAGAGAACAAATGTCGTTGATGAACTAACACAAGCCTTGACTTTAACGTGGCGCTGGGCAGGACATATCTCAAAAGGTTGGCAGATGATGTCACAGAGATTGCCGGGAATGGTCCCATTTGCCGGAGGTTCTGGGTTCGAATCCCGGGGGGACAATGAATGTTTCGATTGCGTAGACACCACAGAAGGCTGACCGCCTACTTGCCTGTAAAGAAAATGATCAGTGAAACAGACAGCAATATGTCTGCCCCATGCCCCACTAGGAATTCCTAGTTTCACACTCACCGATTTAAATTGTGATTCTAAATTTATCTTTCAACGATGCCTTTCGTTTTTTAAGCAAGGTAAATAACTCGACAGTCAATCGTTAGAATTCTTGCAATACTTGTTGATGATATAATAATTTCGTACAGACTGAAGGCTACAACGTCTGCGATTTTTTACACTGCAATCAGCAGATTATGGATATTATTAAGTGTTAACATTACACATACCTATATAATTTAATACTCCTAAGATGAGCATAAATTATTATTTGCGAATTATAATATCTATACGGACGAAATTAAGTATGTTCAGCGTCGACTTAAAGGATGTATAATAACTGGAATGCAACAAAAAACACAACTTTATAGAATCATCTTCATCAGTGGGCCATTTGCATTCTGTTGTGCAAAACACAGTTTATACCAAATACCATATATTTTTTGTTGGTTGAATTCATGGATGATGTAGCGTAGTATAAAGTGATGTTAACTAAGTAATATATTATATAAGACATATACTAGTTATTATTATTTACTCTAAGCTTAGTGAATTTACTGATTTAAACATTTTCTCTAAAAGAACATCAATGAAACACTCTCTCAAAGCGCGTTGATGTCTTTAACAAGAAATTGGCAATGCGCCACCTTTTCTCCGGGTTTTCAAAAACTATATTTTCAAAGGAAAATTTAAATCTATAATATATCAAAACAAGGACAAAAAAATTAGTATTCGTTTGAAATATTAAAACAAAATAATGCATATTAATGAATCTTTTCACAAAATTTACAACTACATAAATTAGATATGCTATTTTAAATCAAAGCTAAGGTCAATCTTACAAAAAGCCTGATCTTATAAACAGTGACATATTCTATGTTTTGAGTAACTTTCTACTTTTCTGCGATCTCATATACGGAGTTTAAATTTATTTGTGTACAAGCAAATCTCTTAAAATTAATTTTTTACATAATATTGATGAGCTCTTGGTGAAAATGTTACTTATCCGAACGATGCGACTTTAAATCTACAAAGAAGTTGCGTTCTAATTCTTGTCAAAGTATGCCAATGAAATGCCAATTCCAATGCCCCTGCCAATGCGCGTAACGAAACAAACCACAAGTGAAATTTAAGACTATCTTAAATATATTTAATGGTTATGTAAAAATATCTTTATTCGTATAGAATCAAATACATTATCGTTTATGAACGTCATTGAAATTTAAGTAGGTAGGTTTACAGGCTATCTAAGAACGTGCCCAAATCTGAAAACAGTCCATAAACTGGGTATTAATATTTTCCGACTATGTTCACAGATTAAAATACCTATATTTTGAACTAAAGCAGATGATTCCCAAGCGCAAGTTCATTAAACGATCATTGGTTTTATAAAAAAACCTTAGCAGTTAGTTTACGCTTAACGTAATATTTAAAATTTAAAGTCAATTCTTGCAGATACATACCTCATTTGGGATTTGTCGAAGTAGTATACAATTATCATGAAATAATTACTTATTTTCTGAAGTGTATTGTTTAGTTACAAATAAGAATAGGTACCTACCTCATAAATGGATCATGAAATCTAAAATTATCTCGATCACAATCCATTCGTTTAGGAGAGCTAAAATGCCACAGACAATACTAATTACTAAACAGCCAGCATGATATGAATAATAAATATAAAATAAATTTAATCTTTAATAATATATTTATTACAAATCTTGAGTTGCAATAATATTAATGTTGCAACTGATATATTAAAATGTATACCTAATTATACTTACGTCAGCTTTATTAATATATTATGCAAAAATCCTCTTGTAAACTAACCAAGCTAATTCTAACCGAAGTTTTTACCTGAGAATGTTAGGTTATAGGCACCTTTTTTGCAAGTTTTTTGATTATTATTCATGAATCTGAAAGGTAGTTACAAAAAGAAGGATCAATTAACGGATTATTATTCGTTTATATTGTAGTTACCTGCGTCTTGGTATTTTTGCAATCGCCGCGGCATGTATTAGGCGTTCGACATTGCGTGATGTGCCAAAGATCCTGGATTCGAATCTCAACATGAATCGCTATTGTCTCTTACCATCCGGGAGGGGAAGACCCGCCTGTCTTGTATGTTTTGGTGGGCAACAAAGGCAGAAATGAGTCAGCCCCAAGCCTTTAGAAACGTATACCTAAGTACCTACGTATGAAACGATTTTGAAAATTGTATTTATTTTAAATACAATTGTATATTCTCTTGTCTCACAAAGTTCGCATCAACCGCAATAAGAGAATATCAACGATGCAGAATTATTATTCTGTAGAGGAAAAAAAAGGAAGTACCTACCATTTGAATTGAAATGACCAACGGCTTATACCTCTAAGTCTATGGAACTATCAAGTAGGTACCTACAGCACTTCCGTATTAAACAATACGTCTTATCATTTACTCATTCTAATTTCGAATGTGTGCATACCCTAGCCATTAACCTTACTACCCCTTTAAAAAATTAATATGATTGAATTTTATGTTTCGGTCTTATGTACCATCCTATAATTTGAGAATAATATAATTAATATACCTACTGAAGCAAATTTTAAAAACAAATGAAAGAAAACTAAATTGCAATATATTATATAAACTATAATTTTATGACACTAGGTAACTATAATGTAATATAATATAAACTGTTTCCCAATGCCTATTTCTTCGCAAGCTAAGGATCGCGATGGAAACACGTCATCATGTAATTATGTACTTACAGGTAAATAAATGTCGTTTATTCTACTCAGTCAACTATATCATAACACTGCACTTCACAATCGTCACAAACAAACACTTATCAACACTTTTTTATCAAAATGTCACACATATTTTCGCAATAATATTATGCTGCGTACGGCGACGCAATGAAACCTCAACTAGTCGAATTGGAGGTTGCGCGAACGACTCGCATTCCACTACCTCACGTAACTATACCTTTCTCCCTTTCGCATACGTAATTTGTATAAGATAGAATGTGATGGATTGCACATAAACCTGTATGGGTTAGCCCGTTATGCACACAGTATTAAGACGGATCGTAGCAAAAAAAAGTATTTTTTATATTAAAAAGTACACATTGGCTCAAGATCATTATTTTTATAATTCTTTTTAACTATTTTTTATAATTCTAAATTCTTTAATATTATGTATTGATTTTATTGGTAATGAACTTTTTTAAAGTCATTCAATAAGTCAAAGCGCTTAATAGGTAATTATTTCAGCCTTAAAGCACATCCATCACACCTATTTAAATAATCTTTGTTAGTTAACAAGTATTTATTAACAAAAGCTTGTAGGTTGTTAAGTGTACCTAGTTACCTACTCTTGAATACACTCAATGGAGGAGCTTCAAAAGTATCACCAAGATTAATGTTCGGGTTCTATAATCTACGAGGCGCCTCGCATCCCCTTGAGGTACGAATGGTAGTTATCTTACGCATGGTTATTATAAAAATCCATGGGTTGCCTGGAAGAGATCGCTGATTAGCGATAAGGTCGCCCGTTGAACTCCAGTGCAACAAAGTGTGTAAAAAAAATCCGTATTGATTGAAACGCTAGGACTTAGGGAACGTGTCGTAGAAAAATCGATGAGTCGTTTAAATTACGACTGGTATAAGTCGCGTCACGTAAAAATAACGCTGATGGTCGAGATGCGCAGTAAGTACACGATTTATATCTTTGGATTTATATAGGCCTGATTTACATAGGGTACGTACTGACTCCAAACTCGAAACAAGTCAGTGCTACCCGGATTTTTACCTAATGTAAATTGATTTGGACCCTTCAATATTCTAGCACGAACATTTTTAAGTCAGTCGCCACCTCGCCACCTGCACCACCGCTACTGAGTTATACGTACCAGCGGCGGACCGCTTTTCATAATTAGTGAGTCTCCTGTCCGTTTGCTCCTTATTTTATTTTTAAAAAAATTAATATTTATTAGTATTAGTACCAATTCTATATTAGTACCAAGAGAGCCGTGGGACAAAATGACACGAAATCATTATTTTCTTGTCACATAACACTTTTGTGCACTAAATTTTCTCAGGATTCAAACACTTGTGCTAGTTTTCAAAAACAAGTAGGTAAGTAGATCTACATGATCTAATATAATTAGTCATTAGAATTTAGGAGTTATCCATAACTGAATGAAATCTTAACTTTTGTTCATGGTGATCAATGAAACAGACGCAGTAATTCGCTCTATTTTTTCTATTCAAAAATATTCTATATTAATTATTGTTTCCTGTTGGTAAATTTTAGATAACTTATTATATTTTACATATTATTACCAAAAATTCGTATCGAAATAAAGTTCAATAATAATAATATGATGAAATATATTTTGGCGCGTTCATAAACAATAATTTACAAATGGTAAAAAAGATGGGTCATGCCGTCATGAAATAATATTGTGATCACAGATTTATGCCGAGTGTACCCACTAGGAACATATTCGTTGTCGTGTATGTCGGGCGACGTCGCCTGATAAATCGTATTCATATAATAATATTATAATAATATGAATGTCGGGCGACTTCGCTGATGCCTCCGGGGACACATGTCTTATAATGATACTTTTTAGTAACTTTGAGTAATAAAGGAATTTCTTTAAACAAGTAGTATTTTATTTATTTATATCCGTCTCAAATATCCATAGGTGCTATAATATAATGGCACATTTTTGGCATTTTCTGGACTTATTAAAGCGCTTATTCCACCTCACTGAATTCAGACGTCCTAAATGATTCTGTAACCATATTCAGTCAAGTGAAATAGAATTATTTGACTTGACTGAATATAGTTACAGAATCATTTAGGACGTATGAATTCAGTGAGGTGGAATAAGCGCTAGCTTTGGCAGATTTTTGCCAATCTCGGGCAGATTCGCCATTTTTGAAATGGTCACACTGCTGTGGATTATAAATATTAAATAACACGGTATTTTCTTGGATCAGTCGTTTATAACTTCTAGGTATTGTGTTTTTTATTTGTTCATAAAACAACTAGAGTGACTTTTCCATAATCTATCCGAGCTATCTAAATAATTACAATAGCCCGTGTAATTCTTTTGGGCATTTATTGAACATGATAATATAAGTTGATAAACTAACCCAATAGTTACGAATGCTTATTATTGTTACAGTATAAAACACAGATCAAGGTATAAAACTAACAATAAACAATTATGCCAAAAGTACGCCGAAGTCGAAAATCTCCACCAGAAGGATGGGAGCTTATTGAACCAACTTTAGAGGAATTGGAACAAAAAATGAGAGAAGGTATGTTATAACTTTTTTTAGAATAATAGATCCTACTTAAATTAAACATTCAACCACTAAAGTTCTTGCTTTGGAAAGAAAAAATCACACACTATTAAACAAGCTTGAATGTTAATAAATATTGTTATTTATTTATAGCGGAGACAGAGCCGCATGAAGGAAAACGAAAACAAGAATCACTTTGGCCTATATTTAAGATACATCATCAAAAATCTCGATACATCTACGATTTGTTCTATCGACGAAAAGCTATTAGCAGAGAACTTTATCAATATTGCTTAAATGAAAAGATAGCTGATGCCAATCTAATAGCAAAATGGAAAAAGATAGGTTATGAAAATCTTTGCTGTTTGCGATGTATACAGACACGAGACACAAACTTTGCTACCAATTGTATTTGTAGAGTACCAAAAAGCAAGTTGGAAGAAGGTCGGATTGTTGAATGTGTTCATTGTGGATGTAGAGGTTGCTCTGGGTAGTATCTAAAGTATTAGAATTTTAAGTTATTAAATTTAGGGCAAATCTTTTGCATGGACTATGTACCTTGGTATCATAGCCAAGTTTTGTATCAGAGTTTAAATTAATGTCTTCAACATACAAATTATTTGTTAATTTTCCAAAATAGACAATGTTGTCAGTCCATACTCACTCCAGTAATGTTCTTTTTGTAAATTGTACAGTTAGAAAAACTCAGTTGAAAGCATGTTAATGCTAAAATCTCAATTTAAAAAACATACTTAAAATGTTGCAAATAAATTATGTTTAAAATAATGTTCTTCTATTCATTTCAAACCCAACAAACACACATCTCAAAAAAAACCATGTTTTTAATTTATTAACAAAATATCATCTTATCTTATATTTAAATGGCACCCTGATTGCTAATATTTTTAAGACAATTTTTTTTGAATCTAACACAAAAAGGGCAAAATATCTGAATCTTGTATTATAGAAATTTTAATCAAGGTTTTAAATATAAACTTACAATAGCAATGAAATCTTAATTACTACTGCCCTGTTCAGGCATTTTAAGTTCTTACAAAGTTATCATGGTTACTATTCTATAATCACAATCACACTTTTATATTATCTTAAAGGAACAAAATTTGAGATCTTGTTTTTTAGAAAATTTCTGAGATCAAGTAAAACCTATGAAAACTGCCAAATATTAAAGAAAACAATAAACTCCATGTAAATCATAAACTTAAAAATATTCTTCTTATTTAAATACTGAGAAATCTTTTGAGATTTAACAGATAAAAGTAACAAAACTATATCAATAAAAACTACATAACTGCTTTCAACTCACAAATTACAAATACTCAAGTATTATTTCCTCAAAATATGATGTATTATTTTAAGGCACAGATACTGTGGCATAATTTTTTTTTATATACATATATGACTAAATCATAAGAGGCCTACTTTCTATATCTTTAGAAAGTTCTATGATCAAGTCCTTATACATAATAGGATTCATATTTTTACCAAGCATATATAGTAAGAACCAGTCACCAAAGCTATAGCGCTTCACAATTTTTGAAATTATCTTAAATTTAACGTAACGAACTTGACCCATTATTAAATATGTTCGAAGAGGTGGCATGGATAAAACAAGGATTCGGAAAATAACAGCAATAATTGATAAAGCAGCTAAGAATATAAGCCAAAACCAGAGTATGACAAAAATTTTCTCATTAACAATATTTAATGGTAAGACACACAGCCTATCCTTAACTTGTAAAGTACCAGATGGGCCATACATTCGTATAAAGCATTTGGTTAGTTTGGGGAAAAATGCATCCATGGGATTGACCGATTCATAGTCTTGAAAGTTGGTTGGTGCCTTAGGTATGTGGGTGAATGCTGCGACACTTGCACCATAATTCCTGAAGACACCATTAAGGAAAAAATCCAGAAGAAAAATCTGTCCAACCTAAAAAAATTTATTTGATAACAACTGGAATCATATAATAACTGAAGTCATTTTAACCTCTATTTGGATTTAAAATTATGTTATATTTTTATATCTTTTCTGGGTATCATTAGTATCAATTTTATTAAATTGGTTACTCATATTGATTTTTATGTTAAAAAATGAAGAACCACACACCACCACCACTTACCACATTGACAAGATTGAGAATCTCACAGAAAGCATATCGTAATGCATACATGTTATGTGTATAAACATGTGTGTAGGTGAGATAGCCAACTAACTCCCCGCGACGGAACTCCGACCAGTCTTTGGTCATCATTGGACTGGCTAAAACATATTTATAAAAATATCTGTGAGTCACTTTCATAATCTTTTATTAATATTAAAAAAGACTTATTTTATGTTTGTATATTAATAATTCAATCACACCTACATTGAAATTACATCTTTATTACAAAGTATTAAAGTGGATTTTTATAATCTAAGTAAGTACCTATAATATTTTTATTTTATTTTAAGTATAATATTCACCATTATGTTTGTTGTTTTGAATGTCTATAGCTATTGTGTGTGCGTTTTAATTTACCTAAATCAGATGCCAGTGCCTTCAAACGACCTCCTTCCCAGATCTTCCAGAGATATCGTGGGGTATAAAACATCATGGCCTGTCCCAGCAGGACAAAACACACCCACTGATAGTATGTATGCTTAATCTGCTCATTTTGCTCACCTTTTTCAGGCCCCACACCAATGTAAGCCATGTTCTTACCTTCCTTACCTAAAAAATTTCAAGTTACAAATCCCAATTAATTCAAGTAAAGCTATGCAGAAATTAAATGTACAAAATACTCATAAGGCCTCATGGCTAAGCGGTCTTAAAAGCCTACCGCGAAGCCTGAGGTATCGGGTTCGATGCCCGCTTCTGAATACAATTTAATTTGTATTTGGTCTCTGGTAAGGCTGCCACTTGCCGATGAGGAGTATTAAGTGTAATTGTGGGTTGCCTGGAAGATTTCGCTGATTAGCGATAAGGCCGCCCGTTGCTCTCCAGTGGAAGTGTGTAAAAAAATATATAGCAGCAAAATAGGCAGAAAATTATTTTATACATTGTGCTAACTTGCAACATTCTTACAAGAATAATTTAAGTGCGCTAATTGTTGCTTTGGCGATTTTATAAACAAAGTTTAATGGGTATTTTACTACACCATCAGAACGAATTACATTGTATTTACAGAAGAAATATAAAATTTTCTTTGATATAATATGTACGGTAAGTATATCTTCGGTAAGGACATGATGTACCCTTACACTTACCTAAAAATCGGCTCTTCAAAGTGTAAGTTCCATAAATCCAACAGTAATTATTGATGGCTTCTTTATTATCATCCGACTTATCCTGCGTCATGCAATGAATAGGCTCACCAAAGAACTGCTTAGATGTCACTAATAAAGTAAATACGAGCAACATAATAACCGTTGCTTTATAATGCAAACGAAAAACATTGTTATCGGTACACACACTGCCGAATTTGAAAAATGATCGAATAGGTAAAAATACGTCTATCATTTTGATTTAATTTCTGTTTATAGTAATCTAGATTAAGATCTGAGAAACCAAGATATAATTCTCAAGTCTAGAACACGTGTCTCGTTTTTCAGAATTCCGAATCAACCATTGATGGATATTTTCAGAATTATATCTAATAACTTTTAAATTTTTTATACTTTAATAAATTACAAGTAATTTGGTTTAAGTAAAACTTTAGTATAACTAAGGCGAAACATGAACTAGGTACAAAATTGGAAAATTTGAAACTACAAAGCGAGTTTTGTAACGGCGCTGTAAATAAGTTTCAAAATTGGATTTTTTTTTTCTCTATGTTTTAACTTGCCATAGAATATTCAAAATAGACGATTAATTGAATATTTCACAGATTAATAGGAATGTAATATTGATTTTTAAAAAATTGTAGATAGCCTTTAGAAAATTAAAGTAGGTGTATTTAAAACTTGTAACATGCACCACTACACTTTTTCAATACCAAATTAAAATGATATCGATAGTAGATATTTATTTATTTTAATAAGGAATACAACATATTTATTCCTAATATAATAATATTATAAATGCGAAACTACATAATATTCTTCATGCCTGAACTACTGAACCGATTTGGATTAAATTAGACACAGTTACAGTATTTTTTTATTCATTATTTTTATTATCCATATTATTCATTAGACTAATGCTTAGACGTTCTCTTCATCATATACAGATCCACCTTCTTAAATATTGTTGTAGGTAGACTAGTAACATAATAATAAAATTCATAGTATTAAAATCAAAGCTTTATTTAATATATTAATTATCAATTGATACAAAATCAGGTTCTATAATATCTTTTGATAGATGATAATTATCTAAAGATTTCCCGCACGTCTCGTATGAGTTGTTTTAATACGGGATGGTCTGTCTGGTAGCCTGCCGAGCGCATGTGGCGTGATACACTCCATATACACTAAAAAATCATACTCAATTTAAAAAAGAAAATCCAAATATTACAAGTTACATGTCTCTATACACACTTTTGCCATTCATTGTTATAATGACACTTACCTTATCTAAATAACCAACGCCGGTGTGAGGGCACACATCTTTTGTTAAATCAATACTATGTTTCGTCTTTTCCACGACTTTTAAAAGGTCTCTTAGATCTCGTACAAAGCCTGGTAAACTTTGAAGTGTGAGATCAGGAACTAATTTCACTTCCAGTTGATATCCTATTGGCATTTCTTTACCTTTTTCTGAATCTTCCACGCGGAAACACCTGAAATCAAAGAGATTTAAATTTTCATATTTCATTTTTTTAAGTTATAATAAGAAATTCTGTAACAATAACAGAAAAAAAAAATTTAATTATGTCAAATAAAATATTAATAATAAAAATAAAATAACTCTAATTTTTTAAAATTTATAAAAAAAATAAAAAATGTTTTATCAACCTGCTGAACAAATTTTGATGAATAATTCTGGAGTTCAGATAAAAAAATTGTGAGCAAGGAATTTATGAAAATCACTAAAAATAGGGCCATAAAAAGTAAAAATCATAGTGGAGCAGGCAACCAACTTTCAATATGTGTTACATGTAAGTTCGAATTCTGAGGAAAAATGATAAATTTCAGTTTGGAAGGTACCATTGATCTGGCTTTAAAACAATGATCAGTAAAAAATATCCACAAATGTATCAGTCCAATGACCATTATGGAATTTCACTTGAGACGTTCTTACCTGAAATGCGGCGTCGGCGCCGGTGACGTCACCAATGCGAGAAAGGGCAAGCGCCATTCAAGAGCGTCTTGTAATGAGCGCTGAGTGCTTATGTCCCTCTTTGAAGGCAGAGCTGGGAATTGTGGATGGGAATGATGCCAGCCACATACAGACAGACCCTTGCCTGTTAAGTACTCTCCAGCTGAAGCTTGCGATACTGAAATATTAAATTTCACATATTTAGAAAATAATCAATGTGTCAGATGTAGAGTTGAATATACTCCTAACAAATGCAGGTTATAGACGTTCACTTTTAAAGTTTTTTGTCCATTTGAAATGCTCCGATTAAATTCATTTTGCCTCCTTATGAAGAATCAATGACAGTAAATGAATTAACAAAGATTAATAGTAAGATATCGCGGTATGTATGTTGGGACGTTAGGTTTAGTTGAGTTTTCACCTATACCCGCGTTTTATAGTTTTTGAAATATATTAATATTACTACACCCACCGGGATCCATATCGCAATGTATACTGTTAGCCGCCGCCCTAGCTACTGCGTATGAGCAGAGTAGAAGTCCTGTTTCCATCTGCTGGCCTCCCACTAGCCCCATTACTTCAGCGCGCGACGTATGAGCATGGATGTCCATACATAATAATACTGATATGTGTAGATGCACTTCACATGGTGCCTGGCGAAATTCAAACGATATATTAGAAAAAATACAAAATCCTAATTTGCAAAATTTACGTTGACATTTTTACCTCAATTTATTATTGTTAAAAAAGTTAGCGTGTTCTTAGCTACAATTAATTTAAAAAAAAAAACGGACCTGGTTCAGCCACTTATAATATAAAATTATCTTTCACTTTTTTTGTTGTCATATTACTCAATTGTTTTAGACAATGAATAACACTTTTCTATTAATTAATTATCCTATTTTTACGTGACTAAAAAGCGAAATAGTTGCGTTTTATGAACTTCTTTTAGAGTATGAAGTTTAAATTTCAAAGTAGCACATTCTAATCTTAATTTTAATACTAAATTCACTGAATTAATTTTTGCCAGTGTCAGTAAAATATTAATTATAATGAACTCACTGGTTTGTCAACTCCATATTTTTTGCATTGAATCAGTTGTATGGTTGGTTTTCGAGGTTGCCTTTCTTTCCGTGGCTCTGAACTCACTTCATACAGATCACCAGCATCTGTGTGCAATATCCGGTAACCTCCACCTCCATTCTGAAATAATATAGGTAATAAGGAATATTTGTAGTACAACACAATATTTTTCTTTTCATAATATTCTTTTAGTCGTTAGAAAAAGCCTAAAATGACGGATAAAATTAATTATTTAAATAAACTATTGTCTTCAGAAAAATAATTTGAAAACTTCTGCTTTAAAGTAATTACAATTTACCAAGTTTATTTTCCTTCTTCGCTTCGACATTTCCAATTTTCTTAAAGGTACAGCTATGGGCTCATTGTCACTCTTTATATCATCAGCACTCTTTGTTTTGCTGTCAATAGCACTTGCTACTTGGACTTGTGGTTTTGCTTCAGTGTCACTGTCTACATCAATTTCTATGTCACTCTCCTGTTCTGAATCTTTTTCCTTTTCTATTTTTATCTGTTATTATATGTAGAAAAATTTACAATACATATAATAATTAGTTTAAATATTTTTGAAATTCATTTTCCAAATACCAAAAGCAAATGTTACTTTGAGCAATAATTAACTTATGAATAATAAATTACATCTGTGGAATTAACATATTTTATTAAATATTTGTCCAAAAGTCCACCATAACAGAGAATTCACAGAAGTGAATTCCTGTAACACCTAATGGTACACTAGGGGTTACGGAAATTAACTTTTATTAATGGGGCATGGGACAGACACATTTCTGTATCTGTTTCACTGATCATTTTTTACAGGAAGGATCAGGTGATCAGCTTTGTTGTAAAAACCTGTTCTTTGCCTACCTAACTGAAAATTTAATTTGTTTTCTGGGATTCGTACCCAAGACCTGTGCAACAAGCAGATGCCTAAACCACAGCCACGGAGGTAATTCACAGTAATGAAAAAAGGATAAGGTTATAAGAGAAAGACTAAAAGAAATCACATACCACTTGCTCTCCTTCTGAAACAGGTAAAGCTTGTCCTGAACCCAATACTATTTGTAATGTTGAGCTCTTCATACTGTCTTCTGACTGACTTGACTCTTTTCGCCGCCGACCAGGCGACTTCATATCCTTACTTTTATTTCTTATTCTATTTTTATCAAAATTCCTTGACACTTTTCTTCTATGATTTCCATTTTTTTTAACAGCTTTTATTTTTTCTTTATGTATAGTTTTCAAATTTTGGTTATTATGATTGAAAATATACTTTTTATTTATTGGATTTTTAGATTTATCTGGGGAATTTGATTCGCCTCTAAATAACTCAGGCAAAGTAACAGTTGGAGTACCAGTAGTAACCATAGTTATAACATCACAGATATTGTCAACTTCATGTGAAACTATTTCTTCTTTTTCAACATAAGGTATGTTGTCTGAATCATCATGTGTGCCTGAAGGAGTGTCTAAACTTATACCATATTCTGCATCTATTAATGTTTGAATTTCTATAGTAGTTTTTGTTGACAGTTTTTGTGATATCAAGTTAATGTTTCGGCCATGTTTTTTCTGAAAAATGAAACATATTTTGGTGATACTAAAAAGACGAGTACAATTTGTAGACATAAAATATAGTAGTAGCAGTTTTTATAACAGTTATGTTAACCTTTTTCAATAACTTTTTACCATTTCATTTTTTAGAATATCCCTTTCTTCTTGACTCCAAGTGGAGTATAAAACTTCACGAACTCTGTTTTCATAAGATTTTGTTCCACAAAGCTTTCTTGGTGGCCCTTCATTTGACCTGTTTTAAAATGAAGCTTGTATTTCTTTCAATTTACACTTAAAATAAAATAAAAATTAAATTTTCTATGCAAACACTATGCTATTTTTAAGAGTTAATTATTTTTTTGGACCCAAGGTTTATGACATTGCAATAGAAATCTCACCTATTTTTACTTGTGATATCATACCAATTTGTAGCTGGAGAGTCTAGCAACCATTGAGGATGAACAGTGTCTTCACGACTCGAACAAGAAGGTCTATTAATTTAAGAAAACCAAGTATTTTAATTAATACCACTTAGCTTAACGCTAAATTTTAAAAGATTAATTTTTACATCATTTTTATTGTTAATAATAAAAAAATTCCAAAACAAACAAGTTTGTTTTGAAAGATTGTCAACAAAGCAAAATTACGTAAACACATCTAAAAACCATTGGACAAACGAAAAATATAGTTCACACTAATAACATTACACTGTATATTGATTAACACCTATTTTTTTTAGATATTTTAATAAAATTAACTTACATCCCTTGATTGTTTTGTGCAAAGCAAGAATTAAAAGAAAAATCTCCAAGAACGTCTATTTCGTCCTCTTCCGCCATTTTATCTTATTGCACAAACTACAAAGTAACAGATAAAATAAATAAAATAGAATTTTTAAATTTATAATTATATTGCACAGATTAATTTTATAAAAGTTATTACATGAGTACATATGGATATTTATATTATTTTAAAATTACCATGGATGACATGGCAATGGATCCATGGATACAGCACAGATCAAGTAGAAGCAGTGCTGCTTACTCTCAAAATCTACACTATTGCGAGCGACAACATCTCAAAACTCCCTATTCCGTTAGATCTGGCGACGAAGCCCGGCCGCACATTATCAGAAATTTCTGTTAGAAAAATTCTAACGCTCGCCGGAAGGCGCTCCGTGCATATATTTTGTATTAGCTCCCGCACACTGTTAGAAAAATTCTAACGGCACGGCCGTTTCTGATTGGTGCGTTAGGATTTTTCTGACAGAAATTTCTGATAATGTGCAGCTGGGCGAAAGCGCCAAATCGGCATCATCATTAATTAATAAATTCATAAGCTCGGGTTTGAAGTATAGAGTTTCACATCTTTATCATATAATATACTTAAATATATTCGATCAATGTCAATTGTCATTCAGATCAAAAGTCAAAACATAGTATGTACTTCAAAATAAAAATAAAAGGCTCATATTAAATCATATTAATTTAGATTTTAACCTTCCAAGAATTCCGATAGCGTATGATATCAGTAATTTGCCACCAAGCGGCAAGCACTAGAGATCGACTTTGCAGTTTGCGATAGTTATCGTTCGAACGCCAAGCCGGCAACTGCAAATTATTCAATTAAATGATTAAACAATCATGAACTCTTTGTGCAGGCTCAGTTTTCATACGAAATCTTTGCCATTAAGATTTTTTTCAGTTTCAGCTTCACAAAACGTAAATCATTCGTAAGTTATTTTTTTTATATCTCTTTACTTACACCTCTATTTACATTAATTTATTATTTATAATTCACTCTTCAGCTTCACCTGAAAAGTACATCGTATTTCCATACATATATTTCTTTGTAAATAATTGGTGAAGAGGAAGGTTATGTAATATAGAAATATAATATAATATAAAATGATAATACAGCTTTGTGAACATTTAAACTTTAGTTTCCAGTTGTTTTTCACAGGCAGGTCATAATAATGTTTTAAATATATCTATATAATATTAATCATTAGCCATTAGGTATTAAATTTTTATATGAATATTACAAAAAATCATCTCTAGCCATATTATATATATATTACATATTATATATTCTTAGTAAAATATGTTTAAAAATTTGATTGGTCCTTAATGATTACGAGAAAGTGTCTTCAATTTTTATGCATGTTTTATGTTAACTACTTTTATTTATTACAGATGTAAAGTATTAGTGATAGGAGGTGGAACAGGTGGTTGCACAATAGCTGCAAAGTTTGCAAGAAGATTTAAAAAAGGGTCTGTTATTGTTCTGGAGCCTAGTTCTGTAAGTTAATTATTATTAGAGATGAATTTATAGTTGTGATCTGTTAAAAGTATGTTAAGATGTGGTTTGAATGCAATAGATTTTCTATAGAAAGTTCTCTTGTCAAATCATGACAGAATTTTTTTTATCAAAAAATAAATTGTTCAGTATTTTTATTTTATTAACTTTCTATCAAAGTAAAATTAAAGTGTGAATTTGGTATTAAGATATGATGATGAGATGTAAAAATTAATAAAATTATCCCTGCACTTAGATAGATTTTTGATGAATGTCTTTATTAAATATTCTATTTCAGTAAATTTTCTATCAGCTTATTAATAAATTAGGGCATTAATTTTTTTCATTTTATTTAAAGATTATTCCAAAAAAATCAAATGATTATGAAATAAGCAATCCTTAATAAATTGTTTATTTTACAAATATTCTAACAATTCTACATTATATTTATAATGATCAAATAAAACACCATACAGTTGCAACTCATACTACATGCAGATACATTATGTAATCACTTAGAGCTATTTATCAAACTCATCTATGTCAATGTAGTACATATTAAACAGTATAAAAAATTGCTGAGCAAGTTTATTTAATGTATTTTAGTTCATAGGTTTTCATCTATCATTAAACTTGATTACATTTTATCAGAAACATGACAAATTTATTTTTGCATAATAATGAAACTTTCTTTCCCTTCCGCAATTTAAATTAATACCTACTAAAGAATTGTTTTATAACAGCATCCTTTTTATTACTAAATTACCTGTTTTAGGACCATTACTACCAACCCCTTTTCACCCTTGTGGGAGGTGGCGTTACCCCGGTCTCGACGACCCTTCGTAGTGCTGAAAGTGTTCTACCCTCAAATGCAACTTGGATCAAAGATAGCGCCCAAAGTATAGAACCCGAAGACAATGTCGTCAAAACTACTGAAGGACACGAAATACGCTACGAGTATGCAGTTATCGCTGTTGGGCTGCAGTATAAATATGATAAGGTAAACCAAGAAATCGTAATAGAAAACACATGTTTTTCTTTAAATTTAAATACCCTTTTGGCTTATTTGTAAGAGAGAGGGTCTTACTTAGGCAACAGCTGAGATTTAAATATTACTAAATTTTACATAAGATATTATAATTACATAAGATAATATAATTTTACATAGGACATAAGATATCGGTGGATAAAGAATATTTCACCAATAATGTATAGATTCTCGTGAAATCTCATTAAAATCGGTCCAGTATTGTTTAAAATTACAAACAAAAATATGATCGTACAAGAATATAACTCTTTATAATATTAGTATAGAATAAAGAAAAACAAAAATCATATATTTCTAGGTACCCGGCCTCCTAGATGCTCTAAACGATAAAGGCAGTTGTGTATCGACGATATATTCGCCGGACTATTGCGAAAAGACATGGAGTGACATTAGAAATTTCAAGGGTGGCGAGGCGATATTCACTTATCCAGATACACCGATAAAATGCCCTGGTGCACCACAGAAGATAGCTTATTTGGCGGATGCTTACTTTCATAAGGTATGACTTTTCAACTTCAAAAGATGTTTTCTCACTCCGATTATAGCAAACAAACAAAGAAACAATTTTCTTTGTTTGTTTGCTTATTTATTTGTTATGGTTGAGCCACGTAATACATGTTAAGACAATGAAAGGAAGAAACACCACAAAAATTCAAACATATTACAACATAACAATCACCAAAAAATAATAAAAAACATAATTTTTTGGGTTTGTTACACGATTTTAAAGTAAGTTATGAATGAACCTATTGTAATTAGAAACCGATTTGAAATTTATTAGTAATTTAAAAAAAAAATATCTACCAAAATATTTACCAGGACCATATTATGTTAATTTTAATAACTTTCAATGTACCTACTGGTTCGGCTCAAAAGCGTGCAGTAAAATTAGTTTTTTCTCAAACAAAAAGTTTGGAGATTTCCAAAAGTAATAATTTTATGAAAGAAAAAATATTGATGCGATGTTAGAAAATGTGCTGTTAATTTATTATCTGTCAAAAGTTTTTTACGTAAAAAAATATGAACTCCATTTAGAAGAGTATAGGCCGCCCTTTCGCTAACATTTATTATGTTAGCAATTACGATTACATACAGTGTCATAAACTGTATCATGACAAACTCGTTTAATTTTTATCAATGCTGTTTTTAAATGACACATAATATGTATAAACTATTACAATTAGTATTGTCTAGTAAAAGTAAACATGTTTATCGGGCCATTAAACATTCACTACAATACAATAGATTAGCAATTTACAATAAAAGGTGATTGGAAATAAGTTTTCTCAAACACGCGCGAAAATAGCCTCAAAGTATATTCGAAAAAAGAACACGCAGTGTTACTTCCGGACTGACAACACAAAAACAGATGAAAATCCATTATTCTCTAGTTTTGAATTACAAAAAAAAAAAAAAATACGAATTGATAACCTCCTTGGTAAAAAGGCGCAAAAAGATAATAAATAAATCCTTTGCTGGACACCTATTTTTTACTCTTGAATTTGTTGATTATGACATTTGAGTCTTATAACAACTCATTTTAAATATAACTGGCGGGAAACAATATAAAATATGTAAATTACAGACTTTTTCTTGTTAAAATCAATTAAATTAACAAAAAGAAATGTGTATGAATCTAAAACTAATATCTGATGTTTGAGTGTCAATTTAGTTTTCAAACATTAATGAATGATTTATTTTCAGACCTTAATAAGACCACGTTGTAACATAACATACAACACTTACCTCCCGGTTATATTCGGAGTTAAGAAATACGCGGACGTTCTTGTGGAACTGGTAAAGAAGAGAAAGATCACCGTCAATTATAAGACGCTGTTAAAAGAAGTGCGTTCTGACAAGAAGGAAGCTGTCTTTGTCATGGCTGAGGATAAGAACAAGGTATAGGCTACTAATTTTTTTTATTGTTATGATTACACAAATACAAGCAGACATATTTCTGTGTCTGTTTCACTGTTCATTTTCTTTGAAAAGAGGTTATCGGCTATCTGCATACCTTACCAAACATTTTTTATAAATTACTAGTGGACTCCGCGAACTTCGTATCGCGTCAAATAATTTACAATAAAATAATATTGCGACTATAAATTAAGATGTAAGCTATACATACTGTCTTTCAAGTTGGATCAAACTGTACACGGTGTGCAATTTTGATTAAAATCGGTTAAGTAGTTTAGGGAGTACATCGCGGACAAACAACGTGACAAGTAATTTATAAATATTAAGATATAATAGCGGACAACAGGTCAGCCCCAATCCGCTTTTTGTTGTGTCGCCGGCTTTTGAGGTATTGTGGTGGGTCTCCGGTACTTGAGCGAAACAGTACTGTTTCATGCTGGTATTCTGTGAGACCGAGGTACCTCCAGCCTCCGGACGGGCCGGCCTAGTTAGTGCATCATCAATGTCTCAGCTTGGTTTTCAGACGAAGATTTCCCCAGGATTCCCCATCTTAAACTAGGTGTTTCTGGATTTCTAAGTGTGTTATTTCATTCATTATTTAAATAGATTCAAGAACAATTTTCTAATTATGTAAAACATAAGTACGTAATAGATATAAAGACAATGTATCATAAATTTGAAGTACTGTAAATCAATGTATAGAAACATATTATTATCACGAGCTGTGTCATCATTGACTAAAAGGCCAACGGTAAATCCCAGCCATACCGAATTTATCAAAATCAACCTTAATGAATGCTATAATATAACAATTTTTGCAAATTATATCCACATATTTAATAATTACACAAAACATTTAATAAGTGTGTGTATTAGAATATCTGCTACGCTGCTATATCTGGGTAGCAATTTTTTTGTAATTGTAAGTAATAATAATATGAACTTGATTTACCAACATAATATATAGTTCCATACATATTAAATATTGCAAAATACATTGCATAAACTACAGATCAATAAAGTGAGTGTTATACTACAAACCACCCACATCGCTAAGTGGGTCACGTGAATCATTATTATGCTGGAGATTCGAATGCCGGAGATCCTAGATTCGAATCGGAGAAACAGAATATCGTTTGTAGGCTGACAAGGCTGGTCACCTTACCTGTAAAAATTATTGTAACTCAGAAATTTGTCTGATCCTATACGGAATACACACTCAAATCAGTTATTACGGAACAATAAATATCTAACGGCTGGTTTATATTTATTTGACAATCAAAAGTACGTTAAATATTGTTGCTAAATATGACAGCCATTCAGTATAAGTTGAGGCATTGCTTCAACACTGGTTCTATGGCGCCATTGAATGTGAATTAAGTCTCGTTTTAAAATCTTTAGGAAATTATTCAACCCTACGACATGCTGCACGTTACGCCGCCCATGTATACGCCAGCGTTTCTTCAATCAGCCTGCCCTGATCTTGTTGACTCGTGTGGCTATCTCGAAGTGGATAAATACACACTCCAACACACTAAGTACCCCAACATATACGGCATTGGGGATTGCATCAATACGCCAAACAGCAAGACTGCGGCTGCAATCGGTCAGTACTTATGTAACATAAGTTATTATAATAATGGACAAAGTTTATTTTGGCATTAGAATCGCGTTAATAATATAATTTATATAATATAATTGGGACAACTCACATACATTGCTCTGATCCCAAAGCACTACCAATTGCGCCAATCGGTCGTCATACAATTAATTAAATAATTAAATTAATACACACCCTGAAAACGGCTGACTTTAAAAGAGGAAGTTAATTAGCCTGTTGTGCCTTCCAAAAGGAATCCTCCGAGAATCGTAGCTCGCTAGCTACGATTCAAAAAAGGCGCTCCTTTTTTGAATATATTTTGACTTTTGTATTAAACGCCTCCGTGGCTAAGTTGTTTTTGCGTCTGCGTGATGCGCCGGAGGCTCTGGGTTTGAAACCCGGGGGACAAATGTTTTGGTTGAGTTGGCGCTTCCGCGCCTTCTGGCTCCTCACCTTTTTGCCAAAGAAAGTGATTAGTGAAACAAATACAGAAATGTGACTGCCCCATGCGCCACTAAAACCCCTAGGGAATTCACTTTTTTATTATGGAATCATATTATTTTCTTCGATTAAGGTGTATTTTACGATACACAAGAATTTAATGTAGTATTGCTATGAAGCTAAAAGTAAGCTAATTTTATTTCTTATCCTCCCACGCGAAAAGAAGGACGGTATAAGTTTGACGTGTGGGCCTGTGTATCTGTGGCTATTGTTAAACGAATTGATCGATTAGACACGGTTCTATTCTTTCATACATCCATTTACGTATCTTACCTATTAGTAATCATGATGACGGGCCTCCCACCTTTTAAATTTGATAATTGGCGCACTTGGTAGTGCTCCTGCCTTCTGCATCAAAAGTTCCCGGGTTCGAATCCCGGTAGGTGCATTTATTTGTGTGATGAGCACGAGTTTTAGTTAATTATTATAGTATACGAAATATATAGAACATGATTATTTACAAAAGAAATCTTCACAGCGAAACAATCGTACGTGCTCGAACATAATCTCCTCAGTACAATGTCCGGTAAGAAGACTCTAGACCAGAAATACAACGGCTACGGTGCATGCCCCATTATCACAGACTACGGGAAGTGCATCCTCGCTGAGTTCGTATACGATGGAGTGCCACGGGAGACATTCCCCATTAACCAGGTGAGAACTGTTAAAGCTCAAAGTAACTTTACTTTCATATTAGCTGAGTTCCGCGGTTTTATTCGCGTTAATGAAATTATAAGGTGATGTTATATAGCATTTAATACAATTCGAAATACGCAATGCAGTTTCTTGCTGTTGCCACTTATCAACGGATGGACGTAACATACTCTAGTCACACGCACATAGGTGACAAAGTTTTATATTTAAATTTTTATTATTTATTTATATTGATTTCTAAAATAAAATTACATCAGCTATCTGAAAGTGAAAGTCCCGTCAAAATCGGTCCAGCTGTTTCAGAGATTAGCCGGCACAGACAGACAGACAAAAATTGTTAAAAATGTTATTGTATATGTACCTTGTATCCATATGCATTTAGTAAAGAGCGGTTATTTTAATATTACAAACAGACACTCCAATTTTATTTTTTTGTTTTGTTTAGTTGAGTTGAGAATAAAGAAACGAATATTTGCGTTCAAATCATACTTTTTATGGAATTCAAAAAAGGAGGAGGTACTCAATTAGGTGAACCGATTTCGACGATTTTTTTTAACGTGGTACTTCCCGTGTTGCATTGAAATTTCATCAAAATCTGTTCAGTAGTTTTAGAGTTACAATTGGAAGTCGGTTTTCTTTATTAAAATTTTAACACTGTATTATTAAAGATTGAAATCACGTATTATAAAAATGTTATCTCTCTATTGACATCATTTTTGTTAGTAACAGTAATCATGTTCTGGTGACCTTTAAAATTATATCTTATCTTTTATATTACTAGACATGCCCAGCGGTTTCAACCGCTCTCGCTGTTTAATAAATTGGGGTGGGGGTAGAAATGTGAAATATATTTTACGATCTATTCTCATATCTACCATACACAACAAAATTCATAAAAATCGGCAGAACCGTTTCGGCGGAGTACGAGCACAAACACTGTGACACAAGATTTTTGTATTAGATTCAGTCGATATTAAGTTATTTATTTAATAGGCACTCCAATGTAAAACTCCAATGTACAATAAATGTAAAACAAAAGCAGCCATAACTAACAAGATGATCCAAGTGGTTACTATGGACCATAAATTACAAACAAAACAAAGATGAATCTTATCTACAATTTGTACTTTATGACCGCCTCCTTGGTCTAGTGGTAAGCGCGTAAGCGTTACAACCGAGAGGTCCTGGGTTCGATTCCCGGTGGAGATAAAAAAAAACTCGGTCTGGCAGGGCATAGAAGGCTGATCAGTGATCACCTACTTGCTCCTAAAGAAAAAATCGATCAGTGAAACAGATGTGAAATGCATCTGCCCCATACCCTACTAGGGGACACGGGACTTAACTTTTCACTTTTTATTTACAATTTATGAAGATTCATTCATTTATGAGGTATTTTTATTAGTAATTATTTATCAAGATGTAGATGTTGAATTGTCTTAGATTGTACCTGTTAATTTGATTTCAGGCACGCGAAAGTACCTCAGCGTACTATATGAAGCGACATCTATTTCCGTTTATCTACTGGCAATTTATGCTGAAGGGTTACTACCATGGACCTGAATTTGTCAGGAGAATCGTTAATCCTTTCGCTAAGTAACCATTCAGATATATAGTCTTTTTATAATATAACAGGGAACTGGTTCTTGTTATAATAACGCACATAACGCTTTTTTAATTAACCTTTTAAAAGCTGTATATGAGCAAATCTTGAAGAGTAACTTTTTAAAATAAAAATTGATTTATGTAAATAAATAATACAAAGTTTTAGATTTTATAAAATTAAATAATTTATAATGAATCCCTTCACTTGTAAGCGTTGTTCAAATTTAATTAATTTTTCAAACGCTTTAAAAATCTTCGAAACGGGACAAAACTTTGAACACTGATCAAAAATATAGATAAAGTTTATAATTGAAGTATAGTTAAAAGGTCCCTACAAAATTATGTCAAGGCCCGCATTCCAGAAATATCAAACTTAACGAAGAATTATTAAGAAAACTAATTGATTTAAGTTTGGTTCTCGAGAATCTGGATATAACACACCTTTTTTTTTGTCATACGATTAAACTTTTATATAATAGTAATAAAAACGAATTAATTGAAAAACTTAGTAATCTAAGTGTTAACAATTATTATAGATTTGCGTCTTTTCTTTCATAAATTGCTGAAAAATATAATTTAAAGTGCCTTTATTAGATGTTCTCATAACGAAATGTTCTACGTATTAATCGCTCAAGATAATGCACTCCAGTCATTACATCGGAAAAAACCCATCCGAACAAGCTAAATTTTAAAGCTTAACTTCGAATTGTCGACCGATTATGGATTTTCCACCATCTATACCACGTAATATTTAAAAATTTAGCTTTTTTGTTTCATATGCTTTTCCAAATGTAAATAATGACTAATAATGGTCTTAGGCCACTTGACTAGTAAACGATCTGTCAAATTGGACCATAACGGAATCATTTTGGTGCGAAGCTCCGGCCCAAAGAGTTTTTTAACGATGGTTTTTATTTAGCTTGCTATTGTAGGAAATCTCAAAGTGGCCATGCCGTAGATATTACTCAGATATAGAGAATACTTTTCTAACCTCCATAAATACAAAACTCAAATATTAATGTTCTAAATTGTACTTGTTAATAGAATACCAAAGTGGTTTTAAAAATAAAAGAGTATATTGAAATTGGCCTTAAAGTTTTTGTAACTTTTTGTAAATACGAATTGGAAATGCAAAAATATAATAGATGTATGTATATTAGAATTTTCTAAAAGAATCTGTTGTATGTGACGTGAATGCATTAATTGTTTAAGTTAAATGACTTTTATGTTTACGATTATTTTTGTTGTTGATGTTATTTCTTTAATGTTTTATGTTATATATATTTTCTATTTATCTGTATGTTAATTTTAAATAAAAGAAATTATCTTACAATTTGTTTAATATAACAAATATCACACTAGAACTGCAGCGGTAAAGCTCTTTGTTTGTTTGTAGATGGAACATTTCCAAATTCTTTTTCTTTTACCTGATAGGAGGCAAACGGGCAGAAGGTTCACTTATGAGAATCAATCCGCCGCCCATGGACACCCTTAACGGCTGTTGGGCCACGGGTACGTTGCCGGCCTTTTAAAGAGACGCACGCTCCTTTATTGAAGGCCCCTAAGTTGTAATGGTTCTAAAATACATCAGAAGGCAGCTGGTTCCACAGTGTGGTGGTGCACGGCCTTAGAAAACGCTCAGTTGTGGAACGACGAACATCGAGTGATATGGATGAAATTCGCATCGTATTCAGTCTCGCATTTATTGCGGATTCTAAAAATTAATTTATTGGAAATATGGAAAGCTTTTAGTTTTAGTGTACTTTAATGAAAGCCTTGTTTCACTTAATAATAACTTAATTATTCAATATTTTACACAGAAACACTACGTAATTCTTAATCCAACATGGCCGCAGGCCGCGGTGTTGCCACACATTTCATAATACACCATCATATACATAGACTACGTTGTGTAAGGTGAAAGCAAAATCGCCAGTGAAGATAATTAATATTGCATATGAAAAGAACAAGTGATATGTCGAAACTCCTAGCGGGGCTTATGTTAGACACATTTCTAAGTTTTTTCTACTGATACAAATTTTCTTTATTGGGTGACTTTTACATAATGTAAAAATGATCTTAAATTATGTGTTAATTGTAGGACATAAGTTTGATTTTTTAATATATATACCAACTTAAAATCTAGTTGGTTACATCAAAACAATCAAAATGTACACAAACATACAATGCTAAATTCCAGTTTGATTATTAAAACAACATCTATTCTACGAAATTACTCATCTTGCAGGAATGAACTCCAGTAAGTATTTAACTATTATTTTTAAAAGTTAACATCTAGTGGAAATATTACATCTTCTTTATACATATACAAATAATATATTTTTACCAAAAAACTCCTTCGAATGCAAAATAATATATACCTTTTTTTCTTAACATTAGTTCCAGACTCGCAAAGCTACGTTATATGACACAATACATTCGCTAAAGATGCAATAATTAAAGTTGCATAACTATACAGCTTCTAAAATCAACTGATGCCGTATCTTAAATAGTAGTCCACTGTGATTGATAGTGCGAGAGTTCCAATAAGAAGTACCTATCATGAACAAGACTCAACAAGTCCAGCTAGGTCTACCTAGTTTAAACTCACCTGTTAAAAAACTTGTTTCGGTTAACTATTTTCACCATACCTTTCGTGTGCTTCTTCACTTTAAAAATGTTTAACAATATTACAGATGTAAAATACTCGTTGTGGGAGGCGGGGCGGGAGGATGTAGCGTGGCATGGCGGTTGCACAAGAATCTCGCTGACAAAGACATGATTCTGATAGAACCATCTGCGGTAGTATTTTATTTATAGAATCAAGTTTGATCCTCGTGTCCCTACGGTAAAAGTGTTTCACTGTCACAACGGGGACATATTTTGTTATAGCTCTAACATGGATCATCTTTCGGACGCTTTACCATGTGTATGAAAGTATATGCTCACGTTTAAGTAGGCGTCTAAGTACTCAATATATTATATATAACGATTGTAGGTCCACTACTATCAACCACTATTTACACTGATTGGGGCTGGAATGAAACAGTTCCCTCGAAGTTGTAAGCCCCTACAGGCGGTTCTACCCCCTAGGGTGATGTGGCTGAAAGATTCTGTAGATGAGTTCGACCCTTGTAACAGTGCGGTGTTCACCAAATGCGGGCTACGTGTCAGCTATGATACCTTGGTCATTGGCATTGGTTTGAAGAATGATTATGACAAGGTTAGCACGATAAAGAATATTCTACTATCGTTTACTTCTACCTTAGAAGAAAAATAATGAGAAGGTATGTAATATAAAGGCGCTAAAGATCAGCCCACGGCAATTGCCAAGGAAGTGATTTTATTAAAATCTCCTGGATTCTTTCGAAACGAATTTCATGCGTGTAATAAAAGAAAAAATTGACATCAAATGTGCCTGTATATATTTTTGTTAGCTTATTCCGGTTTCACCATTAAGATTACAGGTCTTTCCCGCTACTTGAATGATCCACTAGCCCGAGTCTCCACGATCTACTCACCCCAACACTGCACCAAATGCTGGTGCTGTCTCCAGCGTTTTGGAGGTGGACACGCCATCTTCACGTTCCCTAAGGAAGTAGGAAAGTGCTCTGGAGCAGCCCAGAAGATCATGTATCTGGCACATGATTATTGGATACGGGTAATTAAATTAAAGGATACATAAGTATGATTTTGGTCGACTTTTTGTGAACAAATTAATTGGTTATTTACAAATTAGTTGACGCACCAAAATAAAACTTTTATTGTGCGCATGTGCACATCTTCCAGAAAAAAATAATTCAAAACACAAGCATTACCTATGCAACTCCCAAAGAATCTCTGTTTGGTATCCCAAAATACGCGAAATCTTTGGCTCGAATCGCAGAAAGCCGGGGTATCACCGTCAATTACAAGTTGGAGCTGGTGGAAGTGACGTCACGAAATGCGGTATTTACAGGAAGTAGTGGACAGGTTTGTTACAAATGAGTTAAATCTCACGGATTTTAATGATAAATTACTGATTAGACTTAACTTTTTCAAATACATTGATATAATAAAGTTATTCCAATACGTTTACTCAGATAAAAGTGCAAGCGTCAATTTTGCCGATTTATCTGTGCTGAATAAAAGTAGGTAATAGTTTGCTTGGTGATGTCAGCACGGCGACTGTCGGATTAATTTTAATTAAAACATCTAAAATAATAGGTAAACCTAAGATCTATTAGATTTTTTTAAAATTTAACAGTGTCAAAATTAGTTGAACAGCGCGTAAAGAGAGTGAAGCTTAATTCATTCATGCTTTAATTCTAATTAGACATGTAATTTCAGAAAATAATTCTTCCCTATAACATGTTGCACGTGACGCCGCCTATGTCTCCACCTGCATGCCTTACCAAGTCTTCAGAGCTGGTTTCCGGAGGGTATCTGGAGGTGGACAAACATACATTGCAACATAAGCGATATCCTAATGTTTTCGGAATAGGAGACTGTATCAACACTCCTAACAGCAAAACTGCTGCTGCTGTTGGTAAATATTTTTTTTCTTGCTTTGTCTCTAATAGAATGTGACCATGGGCGCCAGCAGAAATAATTTCAGGTGGTGCAGATTTAGTTTTCTTACAGTCTTCGCCGTTTATGATTGTTAATAAAAAAAAAATTGAAATTTTAGTCGGAAACATCTGAAGCCCGGTTTATTTGTGAATAAAAAAATAATTTCAGACTGCTTTTTATTTCAATAATTTCTGTTGATCCCGAGATTCACAAGGGGTGCAAGGGCACCCCCTGGCACCCCCCTGCTGGCGCCCTGAATGTGACTGTTTTTATTCTGTAGTATACACGTAGGTATATTATATTGAAATAAAATACTTTGGTTGGTCCGATAGATATTTTATATGTATAAGAATCGGGATTGATTGTTAATCGTAATTTTTTTTTGGGAATCTATGAATGGGGAATAAAAAATTTACTCTCGTTTCACGCCCACCTTCATAAAATTAGGATAAAACGTGCCGTAAATATCTATACAACATAATAAAATTAGTTCAGTACCAGAGAATATTTTATATTTTTAACCAACTTCAAAACTTCTCTCAATTGAACTTACTTTTATTTTTGTTACCTCAGAACTTTCGACTGGGTGAACCGATTTTCATGATTCTTTTTATTTGATTATGACATCATAATCTGTTCAGTTGTTTTAGAGTTACAATTTGAAGTCAGTTTTTTTTGTGAAAATTATTCTGGTTATTTTTATCTACCAGCTGTTCAAAGTGGTGTTGTTGCACAAAATCTATGGAGTACTATGTATGGGAAGGCTCTTACTGCGAAATATGACGGGTATGGCGCATGTCCGATCCTTACTTCATACAAAAAAGGTATCATTGCAGAATTCAAATACAACGGAAGTATAGCCGAAACTCTGCCATTTGATCAAGTATGTACATACTATTTAATTTTTATTTAATTATATAAGTTATTGACCGATTTTAATAAAATTCTTTCGTCACTTGAATACTTTCAGGCTTTATCTAAATGTTAAGATATATATGTTATATAGTTCGATTCCTAGGGAAACAGAAAATTATTTAAACACAAACTGTTTGCTACATTTTGATGTCTAATAAGCTTATTAGGTAATGTTTGATTTCAGGCCAAGGAACGCCGTATCTGCTTTTATTTACAAAACAATTTATTCCCATATATATACTGGAATAGATTACTTAAAGGAAAATGGAATGGACCAGCCACAATACGGAAAATAATTAACCCATTCGCTAGATAAATTAAATACATTGAAACTAAAAAAATATTTATTAAACATAACTCAACTTCACCAGATTTTAATAACAATTAAAATTATTGTATCACAACAATGAATATTGTTTATTTTTTCTAAATTATATGGAATCATTTCTATTATATATAAGTATATAATTATATAGTCGTTTATAATTAAATGTATTTACAATACATAGCATTACTGTTTTACAAAATAAGTATAAGTATATTTTTTATTATAATATAGTGCTAAAATTTCAACAAAAAACCCGACTTCAAATTGAAATTCTAAAACTACTGAACAGTTTTTAATGAAATTTCAAACAAAAAAGAATCATCGAAATCGGTTCACCTAATCGAAAGTTCTGAGGTAACAAACAAAAAAACATTTGAAATTTTTTTTTCGAGTACCTTCTTTTTTTTGAAGTCGGTAAAAAATGCTCTTAATTCTTTTGTTAAGCGGTCATCAGTACACATAAAACCAATTATTCCTCCATCGCGTCGCGTACGTGTTTATTACATAATCTACTGAACCAAATTTCATGCTAAAAAATGGTTAGTGTTTTTTTTAAATTTGGGTAATTCAAAAGATATTTAAAACGTGATAGTATTTTTATTGAATTTAACAATGTTAGTTAATTTTTAATATTAATTCTAGCGAATGACTTAGTAGTCAAATTTATTGACGGTTATAACGATGCGTTGCGCTTGCGGGCTACGAATAATAATATGTATAGAAACGTAACTCAGATAAGCGCTTCAAAAATGAACCCACCAACGCGTACAACAACGTCAATACGTTTGCACGTAATTGGTCGTTTCAAGGCGATGTGACCAATCACTGGTCGCGTCAAGGCGATGTGACCAATCACGAGAGACCAAATATGTACCTAGGTACATATTTGCGTGGTGCCATTTTTGAGTTCAAGTTACACTTCTATATTATTATTCGTAGGTTGCGGGTAACGTATGAACCCATGTGAAACTGAGACAAGCGCTAATTTGATATAACTTATTAAAAACATCAATTTCTTTTTGCCACTTTAATTTTTTCCATCTTACATCTATTACTTCTATATTTTATTTACAAAAATAAGTTAGGAAATTAGTGCATTATACTGTAATAGTCTAAACGAAGATTAATTAAGATTAATGTTCACCGTTATGAATGAAAATAAGACAGCATGTCCTAGAAATGACCTAAACTAAGATTAGATTAAAGTAAAATTAAATCACATAATTTTAACGAAAAACTGACTTCAAGTTGTAACTAAAACTACTGAACAGAATACAGATTTACAACAAATTTAAATGGGTCCACACGAATGAAGCACCAGCTTTCAAACAAAAAAAGAAACATCAAAATCGGTTCACCCACTCGAAAGTTCTGAGGTAACAAATAAAAAAAACCCACGCGTCGAATTGAGAACCTCCTCCTCTTTTGAAGTCGGTTAAAAATGCAATAATTTATACACTCCCACATTTATGTGAGATTGTAAAATAAACTCTGTCATACTTTGTTTAAAGCTGAGAATTGTTCGTGCCCACTGGCTTCTCTAACGTCTAAAGCGCTCTGTCGCTTTCGTTTTAAAGCTGCTTGCCTCACTTTATGCCTGCGTCTATTCCATACGAGATAAACTGAAAGCGCTGTAGCGACTAGCAGCGCTGCGATGATGCATCCAGCGAGGATTAGTGTCAGGGAACTAATTTGCGATGATTTTATTGTTGACGGAGCAATCTGCGAAATTGTGTATGATGTAAGCATTAATAAAATAGCCGTTAGCTCACATATTATTTTTGTAGATGGAAATAACCCAGCAATAATAAAATAGCCGCCATTTTACTTGATGGCTAAAAATTTAGTTGCAAATATAAACTCGCACTCGCACTGTGACTAAAATTTAGTTCTGTACGAATTGATGAATTTATACCAAATAATAGATACAATAACATAGTGTTAAAATTAAAAACCGACTCCAAATTGTAACTCTAAAACTACAGAACAGATTTTGATGAAATTTAAACGGGAATACCAGCTTTCAAACAAAAAAAAAGAATCATCGAAATCGCTTCATCCTGTCGAAAGTCCTGAAGTAAAAAAAAACGGCGTCGAATTGAGTAGGAAGTATTTTTTTGAAGTCGGTAATAAATAGGTGCTAACTTGTTAATGTTAAAAGTTAAAACATAATTATACGAAAATTATTTCAGATCCAGAATGATTTATATATAACTTCTTGTTTTCTAAAGCCCAATATCATTTAGGCTTTATCATTATAAAATTTAGTATATATACATAGGCCAGCTTAGATGGTTACTAACCAGCATTCGTAAATGTTCAGGTAATCTTGAAGTAAGTAAATAACTAAAAACTTGATGTTGCAAAAGAAATGTCGTATATTACTTACCTGATAATTTCCAGAGTCATACACATCTGTGCACATCGCCTCCTCTGTCCAATTGTACCAGTGAACTAAGCGTAAACCTTCGTAGGCACGGGGAGACCCACATCTGAAACATAAAAGTATTTACCTTATTTATTGGTCGAGCCACATAACACATGTTAAAACAGTCACAGTAAGATACAACAAACATTCAAACACACATTACAAGGGCCAACACTCATGAAAACATGTCAACACGAGGGAAAAGATTCACTTAATTTTAACTATTGAAAGTTTAACCTAAGGATAATTTTATTTTTACAAAAAAGCAACTTCGCAATGACCTTTCGAGTTTGAGTGAAAGATATGACACTTGTAACTAGATTCTAAATAAAATTTCTTATGAACAATATTTTGGGTTGCCTGGAAGAGATCGCTGATTAGCGATAAGGCCGCCCGTTGCACTCCATTTAGATTAAGTTATTATCTGTATCCTATTGTTTAGTGCAATGAAGTGTTAATAAATAAATAAATAAATAAATAAATAAATAAATTTTGTCCTCTTTTTTATGAACAATATTAGTTTAATGTAAATACATTTACTACTTTAATAATAGATACATTTCATTAGAAAAATTAAATATGGTTAATTAATAGATTACCTAAGCTCACTGAGCAGCAAAGAGTTAGTTTTGTACATCTGTGGCAAGAGATCTTTGATGACCCACTGCATGTCACAGTTGCAATTCCACGGGTTGAACTGAAGGTTTGCGCCCTCATTCAGATTCCGCCATTCGAGTAGCGTTCTTGACAGGTGTGTCAGGTTGTTCTTGCTTACATCTAACTGAAATTGATTTATATACATTTTAAGCTGCCTAAAGTCATCACCAACTTGTATCAAATGACTTTCATAGCTAATATAGTGTTAAAATGTTAAGAAAAAAAAAACGATTTCAAATTGTAACTCTAAAACTACTGAACAGATTTTAATCGATTTTATAGATGATTTAATCGATTATATAGAATTTATAGATGACGTTTTGGGTGACAATTTAATTATCATAATTGTATAGACTAACAATGAATAAAATCGCATACCATACACAAATTAGTGCCATCAAAGGCGCCTTGTATTTCACGCAGAGACGCACAGTTCGACAGAAAGAGAGAGAAGCATGTTTTCTCAAACTCTATCTCATCTCCCGCTCGACCAATCACGTTAGAGAAGGCCTTATCTTCAACGACAGTTAGTCTATTCATATCATTCATATACAGATTCTTGAGTGCTATTATATTTTTAAAATAAATACTCTCGATTGGGTTGCCATCTAATCTTAATTCTTCCAAAGTGGGGAAATTCTGGCTGCTAATGCATTTAGGTACTTCGGCAATGATATTGTAAGAAATATCTAGACTGAAGAGCCTTGGTAGTTTGTTTTGTAATTCGAATTCTTTTATCTGGTTTCCTCCAATGTTTAGAACCTGAAAATTAATTAAAACTCAGTGCTATTGTCTGATAAAATTGGAATATGATATTAAACTTTCTATTTCCTCTAGTTAAAATAAAAATATTGATTTTGATAGTATATTTCAATATTATATCGTTATATCAATGAAGTAGTATCTTAGATATAAGAAGCAGCTGCCCTCTGAGGTATTTTCAAACCATGACGACTTAGGGACCTTCAAAAGAGCAAATATCTCCCTTTAGAAGGTCAACAACACACCCGTGGCCCAAAAGGCGTTGCGGGTGTCCATGGGCGGCGAACTGCTTCTCGTAAGTGAGCCTCCAGTTGCACAATCAGTGCCTTTTTTATAAGATAGGAGGGATCTATCTTATAAAAAAGGGACTGGTTGTCTTAACGATTCAGATAGCACATAGCGAATTAATTAAATATTTGGGGTATTTCTATTGATAAATAGGCATTTTTTTTCTTTTAAACCAACTTCAAAATGACGATGTCTCATTCCACTATGTACATGTTATCCTCCCACCCCCTTGTCACACAATGCCACACTCCGTCGACCCCTCCCTCCCCCGTAACGAGTGACGTAATTTATGGATGACCCCTAACTGAATGCTAGAAAGGTGTAACTTAAGTATATATAAGGCTAACAAAGCTACTCACCTCTAAGTTATCGAAGTAAACGTTAGTTTCGTCATAGAGAGCGGATAGTCGGTTGTATGACAGGTCTATATATGTTATTCCTGGTGGAAACTGAGGCCAGTGGTAGAGCGTATTAATCCTGAGTATGGCAATTTGAAGTGTGGAGGGAAGTGCGAAAGTGAACGTTATGTTGTTCTGAGCAAGGTTCAATTCACGTAAACTGGTGCAGGTCAGAAAAGCCTCCTCTTCGATTACTTCTATCACGTTGTTTGAAAGGTCCAGAAGTTCTCTGAAATATATTAAAAAGCCCAACTCTTTAACAAAAGGCTGTTAATGGACGCGTGGTCTAACTGGCGTCGAGAGTGCCATGGGTGGCGACGCGCTTTTCCTTAGTATACCTACTTACCTTTTCTTCATATATACTATTTAAAAAAATAATTTTTTTAAAAAAAGTCTTCAAATTGTAACTCTAAAGCTACTAAACACGAGAAGCAAACGCTTTCAAAGAAAAAAGAATCATCAAAATCGGTTCACCCATTCGAAAGTTCTGAGGTAACAATCATAAAAAAATAGGCAAATTGAGAACCTCCTCCTTTTTTGAAATCGGTTAAAAAGAAAAAATATTGTGTTTTTAAGTATAAAGTTATGTACCTACTAGCTTCTCTCGGTCAAACTGATAAACATTCTTCAGTATCATCGCTGTTTTTAACGTTACGACACTATTATTTAGTTAAATGAATGAATAACCTTACATGTTATTTTCATCCGGAAACGAGTCTTTAACAATCGACCTTATTCTATTCCCACTAAGGTTCAATCTTTTAACTCCTTTTAATCCTTCACTCTTCGCTCTCTTCAATAGCACATCTATTATTCCATTTTTACCCAAATCCAGGTCTTCCAGAACTTTCATAGATTGCAGCGCCTCTACTGGGAATTTCCCAAGGGCATTGTTTTGAAGGTTTAGTTTTTTCACTCGTTGAAGATTCTTGAAGTCTAATGGACTAATATGAGTCAACTTGTTGTAAGACAAATCCAAATCTTCAATATTTTTTGCATTCGTGAAGAGGTCAGGGGTCAACGCCGCGATTTCATTTTGAGAAAATGAAAGTATCTTTAAGTTCGGCAGGTCACTGAAGGGGTTCGGCCAGTACGTCGTTATAGCGTTGCTACTGAAGCGTAGAGTTTCTACTTGAGTATTCGGTGGTAATCTGAAAGAATTAAAGCATATTTTTATTGTATCGTAATAAAAACATGTTTCTCATACAACAATATTAAAAAATGACGAACTTGAAACATGAACAGGTGAGCCAAACGTTGGTTTTGTTGGCTTGGTAAAGTAGGTAGGATCGGGGAAGATTCCATCATAGGTATCTATATACTGCATATAAAATTATACCTTTATATATATTTAATCACAATGAATGTAATATAGGTCGTACATACTTTAAAAGTAGAACACATTTACGGAAATTTGCACAATATCATATTATCTTAAATGCTTTATATAATTTGATAAACGTTGTTTAATCTGCTCATCTCTCAACGTCTATTACAACGCATATTTAGTCACAAAGAGAGAAAATAGAGTAAAACGTACATATATATTTGTATATTTTCAACTGCTCGAGGTTTAAACCAGTGCTAAGAACAATTTTTATAATAAGACCATATGTTTAAATTACGTATTTTGATGACATTTCTTTTGGAGAAACATGAAACACTTTTATTCTCTTATCTTATTCTTTTAATCTATCAAGAAAACAAGACTAATAAACATTTGATAAAAGGGTATACCTACCTACTGTTAAATTGTTATGTGAAAAGGCATGCTGATTGAGAGCGAATAGCGTAATTACATAGTAACTAATCTGTAATAATTATCTACAGATTGTACAATGAAGCGATCAATCACAGCAAGAATGTCGCGTGTGTTTGTTTTGCGAATCTTAAGTCGCTTTATCAGGAAAAAATGATTAACTAAAATATGAAATAATGTTCCTAATTTAGACACATTCTATTTATGTAACAAGTGATCCCTACAATAGTGGACCACAAAATAAAATTATATGACTGTTATAATGTAAGATGTAAATTGTTCATATTTTGAAGATTCGATTTGAGATCCGGGTAAAAAAGCAAGGTTCTGGCACGTTCTGGCTTGGCAGAGTTTAGTTTGCAAAGAAAGGTGTCGGCGTCTATGAGATTCATGACTCCAACTTTAAATGTAGGAATATGGTAGCTTGCGAGTTTTTTATGCAAAAAATATTCAAACAATGTTCGTCTTTAGCTATAACAGTCACGTTTATTCTTGTTACAATACTTGATATCGCCTATCATTTCATAGTACGAAGAAATAATTATAACGTATGAGAATGATAAGAGATATGGGCATGGTATGGAATATGTACCTCGACTGATTTGTGATTGTACACTTTGTATCTTGCTACTACCTACACCTTTGTTTATTGCAATATCAACTGTGAGTCATACACTTATATAGAATTTAGAACTTTATAAATGACCTAATATCCTCATTTAGTCTCGTAGCTGAGCGCTCTTGTAATCTACCGTGACGCCATGGGTATCGGGTTTGATTCCCGGTGTGAATACACTTTATAATTAAATTGTAGGTTGTATTCGGTCTCTGGAAGGTTTTCAAAGTGAGAGTACCGGAAGCCTAATTCTTTAAAAAGGCCGACAACGCACCCGTGACCCAACTGGCGTCGAGGGTGTCCATGGGCGGCGGACCGCTTATCATAAAGTGTGCCGTTTGCCTCCTACACTATAAAAAAACTTGTTATTTATTTGAATGGATTATAAATATACGTAGAATTAAAATTAAAAATAGTCCATTAATATTTAGGGAATGAGATAGTTTGGACACTTGAAGAGAATAGCATAACAAGTATAATATTCAAATGACATAAAAAATTAAAATTATTTAAATCCAAGTAAGGAGGTATGTCATAGGCGTCCTTATCGTTATAGACGCACTTTAATAAGTCCCTAAGCTTAAAGAAGGCTTTTATTTAGTAGCATAAAAGTTACGATTATATTACATCAAGTCAACCTTGGATGATATCAAATTTACCATGGTAAAAGGCTATATGAAGCAAACAAAGTGATCCTCATCTACGACTTATTTACTAAAGATAAAACAATTAAAGCCAATTCCAATTTTACTTTAGAATATTGAGATTTATGGCTTTTAGATCCATTAATTAGTTTAAAACTCATTGCAGTTACATTTTATCTTTAACGAGAAAACGCAGTGTGAATCTAATATTTAAACTTAATCGTTCTGAAACTGTGGTTACTAGACACACAGATAAAAATGATCAAGGTATTATGATTAACATGAGTTACCTTATTATGTAAGCTAAGGAAAAAATTACTCACTTCCCGAGAGTAGTGAGCCCCAATCCTTCAAAGGTAGCCGAGATCTTGAGTCCATTTGGGTTATCCGGCCACTGTATTTTGTCCAAATCGGCAAGGTCATCTACCTTATCCAATTCTGAGCACAGTATATTCAACACCAAATGCGTTCCATCGATATCGGGAATTTCACTGCACGTACAGTGCGTACACAGTTTTAGCAACGACACCTCTTGTCCACTCGCGTGAAAAATTAAAAAAGTAAACGTCAAAATTTTGAGCGCGCGCATTTTTTCAAAGGATACATCTGCACTGGAGTTGTAATCGAAGTGGAGTGATAAGATAATTGACTATCGCCTTGTGTACATTGCTGAAAGTGACGCAGAGATAGTGCGGTCTGAGTGTCCACAGCCGTATAGGTAAAATTCTTATAAACAATTTATGAATTATCTATTCTATAAATAAAGCAATTGGTCACCCACTTACAGCCTTAGATATTGCCTTGAACTTGTGATATTTAGAAATGTCAAAATTTGTTTTATAATTTCTGCATCGAAATATTTTATATAACCAATTAACGAAGTAAAATCTCGGCTCACACAAAACCTATTAATTCAACATTTTATACCACTGCAGACACCTTACTCAAGTAATCCAAAAAAAAACTATAATAAACCTATATATTAACGATAAGTAATTAACACACATAGGAACTTTTATTACTTGGGAATTGAGATAGTAACCACTCATTAAAAACGCGAAATCTCTTCTTTATCGCGATTAACTACTGAATTCTATAAGGTTAAGTGATCTGACCGTTACCAACCACTAACTAACCAATCTTACCGTAGTGTGGGCAGCGGTTTGTATTGGTTAATGACTGTTGAGAATTCGCTTACATATTAGCCATTTGATACTTACATTCACATTACGATATCAGAGCCTTTTGTGTATTGTCTGCTATACACAATCTATTGCGAATAATTGAATATTAAGTATTAAAAAAACGACTCCATACTGAAAATATCTAGCTGATGTAAGATCTAAGAAAATCTGTGTCCATTTGGTTTGGGAACGATGCTACACACGACATTAAACCTCTTTTTTCGGTTTAAAATTAAAAAGCAATCAAACATGTTTTTCAACACATGGTCATAAACAATTTACTATTTGTTAATAGCAAAAAATATGTGTCATTTATTATTAATCATACCTTTAAGAAACTAACTAAGGTACGATATAATTGTCTACATAACATTATTTTTGAAATTTTTATAAAGCATTTGTCATAAAGTTAAATTTTCAATCATCTGTAGAAAGGATAAGTACATATTCCGTGATTTTTTTTAAATAGTCCATTAAATAAATTATTTACGAGTGACGCTTGTGTCTCTTCTGTATGGAATAACGGTGTAATTAAACAATTTAAAAATTAGTAAAATTAAGTAATTTAGCGAGGAAAATTAGTAAAGCTACTTTCTTAATATAGCTTTTAAATCTGATATATTTTCAGTACAGTCCCTACACAGCCAGGATGCGTAATAACGCATCCTAAACGATACCTATTATATTCAGTAAAATGTTAGTGTTAAATAAATCAACTAAAAAATAAACTTTTATAATATCAACAATTAACATACAGTAACAATTTCGAATACATTTGATACGCAAACGATATTTTTTTTTAAACGATAAATTTTAAAATAAGACCCTGCATACTTTTACTTAACATAGGAATAAACTCATAGTTCACAATTCATAAATTATAGAAAGCCATTTAGACCTGCTTTCTAAACTTTAAATGTATAATATAATCTATAAATACCTATGTATAGTAGTGTGGTTCTACACTATTTATAAATCAAGAACAGATGGACCGATTTTCATCATTAATTTATTGGATTAGTCTAATCCGAGAATAGCAGAATAACTATTAAAAATATTGAAAAATTCACGAACCTCATACATTCTCTATGGAATGACGTGACACGTAATTCAGAACTCTGAAGCGATGCGAAGTTCGCGGGGTCCATAATATTAACAGTTAAAGTATCCATCATTGATCTCTATCTATTACATTTGAAAAAAATGTGGCAGGAATTGGTGGAGGCCTTTACAGTGATGGGGCCATAGCAAAGGGAACATTAATGTGTTAAAAAATGTTTTTTGTTTTCTCAATATTGTTAGATGACTTCATCTACTTAAGAGGATTGTGAAGCTGTTAGATTGTGATATTTTCATACAAATAGCGATAACGTTTTCCCCCCATAAACTTAGTCTAATTTTCAAAAATTTTGGGAATGTTGTAGATAAAATGAAAAACTAGGTCCGTACGTTTTTATTTTAAAGAAATGTTGCGTATGATAGATGTTATAAGCATCCAAATATCTATATTTTTGACTTAAAATTTTCCTCGAGCGTTTTTATTTTTTAACATTAAACTAAACTGAATTACTAATAAAGAAAGACCTAGATTAAGGTGTACTGAATCTGAAAGAGACCAAAATTATCTAATTCCGTAAATATTTAGGGGGGTGAAAACGTTATCGCCCAATACTATTTTAAAAAGGAAATGTAGGTAATTGCCTCTAAGATTTGCAACTCTCTCTATCGCACGCCCGGAGTGAGGCAAAGCGGTATGAAAGAGATAGCATTTTTTTAAATACCTACTCGCGCCGCGTTTCGTCACTTCACTATCCTCTTAAGACATGACTTATTTTACGCCAGAGACTTCTGCGAAGCGTTTCGTATCCAAGCAACGAAGCCTACAGATGGACGCCATTTTTAAAAATCTTAATTATACAAAGATTGAAAGTACATGTCGAAGATAAATCTACGTCTCGTAGTAATTACGTTTAGAGTGCAGGTCTAATAGCTTTCTTATCATTTCTATTCTATTAAGAAGTGGTAAGAGGAGCGATGGGAATTACAAAACTAGTAACTAGAAAATTAACATATTTGTGATTGTTATTGTCCATTTCATAGTAACACAATGCTATAAGTATCTTGTTAAAAAAAATACGATAAATTATTCATATGGAAATGTCAAAATTCGATACTAACGTTTTTCCTAAATATTACTAAGGATTCAGTTCAAAAAATACATGGAATGCTATATAAGTTCACTTGCACTTAATATTAAAAATGCTTCTCAGCCTTACTACAATACAAGCGTAATATAAAATGTAATAACAAAATTAATGATATTAATTATTAATATTAACGATTAATTAATTATATTAAATATTAATTAATGATATTAATTAATAATAATAAGCATTAACTAATGTTTTTAATTAATAAAAATTATAGATGAATTAATTATATTAATTAATAATAATGTTAAAGAATAACTCATGCTATTAATTAATAATATTAATTTTGTTATAATATTTTTCAATACTATGGTGTGAATTTAAAGTTCAAAAACATTTCTAAGCCCAAGTTGTCTTGTTTCAAAAAGTAGGTACGTTAAAATAAGATATTTGAGGTCCATTAAATAACCAGCTTTGGCAAGAAGCCCGTTTCTACAATTTCAACATCTTTTTGGGACGTAAAAGAACTTTATTATTTACTATACATGCAGTATCTAAATTACAATTTCGTGCAATTCCCAGTCGCATATCGATTTAAGAGTCGCTGAACCGTTCTTTGTTCTAAAAGTCAATATGATTTGGAAATACATAATAAATTTAATTGCTGCCATTTTGACAATTATTGCGGTCTTATAGGTCTAAAATAGTCTTAATAGTGGCTGAATACCATCTTGTAACAAAACTTTACATCGGACTCAATTCCGCCGTGGCTATAAGTTTTTAGTATTAAAGTTTAATACTGTGTTTTAAGATTTTTAAAAACTCTTGTGATACGTTTGTGCCTGAGACTTGTTTTGTCATTTTAAACAATCAGTACCTTGTATTAAAATATTAATTATAAATAGCTTTGACTCTTAAACATTTGATCTAGTAATTAGATGAGCTGGAATCAATCTTTTTCAAATTAACTATGTTGTTCCTGAAAAAGGCAAGGCAATTCAATCGGTCGGATAACAGTATAATAATAATAATAAATATGTATGTCTGTATCACAAAGCGTCGTTCTCCTTGAGCAAGAAATGTCCAACTAAGCGCTTCTGTATATCTGTAACCCCACCATAGATTTGCGTCCCTCGGGCATCCCTGTGAAAATATAAAATACGTCGTATTAAATCATTTGAATTTTATAGGTTTTATATTATTAATAAATAATTTCTCCAATTAACTATAGCTTTCTTCATTATTTATGAACCGAGTTACAAAAAAAAAGGTGAATTTCGTACCAGCTAAGATGAATATAAACAAATTGTGTAAGATTAGCTGTATAAAGTTCAGTTTAAATACACAATTGAATGTTAAGTTGCATATAATGAAATGTCAAGCAAAAGTGCTTTATTAGGCGAAACAGATTAAAGATTTAGACAGAGCAATCAGATTTAGACTTGGAAAAACACATCATGCAAAATATATGTACTTCTACCCATGGGCGCCGGCAGAAATAATTTCCAGGTGGTGCAGATTTTATTTTTCTTACAATCTTCGCCGTATATGATTGTTAATAAAAAAATGAAATTTTAGTCGAAAACATCTGATCCCTGTTTATGTTTTAAAAATTTACAAATTTCTGACTATTCATTATGAATTTATTTTATAGGTACGGCTTTTTATTTCAATAATTTCTGTTGATCCCGAGATTCCCAAGGGGTGCAAGTGCACCCCTCTGCTGGCGCCCATGATTATACCTTACATACATTATATTCCCGATATTTTTTAACATGCATTAAAAAGAACTATCACCTATAGTGTCTCTCAGCGTTATATTTAGTGGACAGTCCATTTCCTCCGAGTATCTGCACGCAGTGGTCAGAAACAGCAGCGGCATTCCGTCCCGCCACGTACTTCGCCATCGCGCTGTTTTTCGTACGTACTTGGGTCGCAGCGCGATACGTGAGGAGGCGGGAGGTTTCCACCATTACTGACATTTCAGTTAGTCTATCCTGTCATTTTTATGGCTTAAATAATAATAATTGGGACAACTCACATTGCTCTGAGCCCAAAGTAAGTAGCTGAAGCGCTTGTGTTAAGGTAATCAGAAACAACGAGGGTACCACATTGAATACATAAGTTTATAAACAACCAAGACTCGGAAACAAACATTCGTGCTCATCATACAAATAAATACCCGCATTTGAACCCGGGACCTTTTGATGCACTACCAATTGCGCCAATCGTAGAAATAGGGGGTGATTTGTCTTTGTACAACTATTTCGCTAACATATATTTTAAAAGATTTGTAAGCCTATTTTGTTTTCCAGGTCGAAACTTCTGTTACAATTTGAGCACAAAAGCCTAACTTTCATATCATTGCAATAGGACTTGCAAGTTCTAAAATAAAGCTTATCGATCGAAATTTAAATCTAAGCAATCTCTGACCATTTCTAGTTCTTATCAAATATAGACGTTTAATTTTCATTATTTTGAAAAAAATTTTAATTCCCTGGAAACTATAATGGGAAAATTCAATATGTGTCCAAAAGCTATAGAGACATCTGAGTAATAAGAAGCTTACATACTCGTTTAAAAAGATATTATTACTAATCAGTGAACAGAAAAATTTTCTATTATAAGTTATTAAATGCATTCCTTACTAGTCGTTAGTAACTAACGACACTGAATTTTAGTCATTAAATAAACGATCAGTAATTTTTACATAATATCAAAACCTGTTGATCCTACTCATCAAATTATAATTATAATTGCATTAACAATCTTATGGCAAGTTTTATGGTAAAGTTAACAGTTTGGCATTTTTTTAAAAGGATTTACTACTTACTTGAACGGAAGGTAGTCTCGACAAACTTTTCCCAAACGCGACTCTTTGCTTAGCGTAATTTAATGCAGTATCCAGAGCAGCTTGAGAGATACCTGCAAGGAGAATGTACATTTAAAATCTCTTGTGAGAAAATACACTTAATTTAAAAAAAAATTGGCAATAAATCCACCTTTAACTAACCCATTAGTTAAATTAAGTAGTGTCTGAATCGTAAAAACTAGAACTTAATAACACTATTTATGAGAATCATTTAAAAAGAATTTTTATTGAGTACTTTTATTCAAACTAAGAACTAAAATCATACCTTTAGTATTCTTTATTAAACATTCATATCTTAAGGCTGTCATAAAATTATTTAAAAGTGAATTCATGTACCAACGTTTATGAAGTGAAAATTTCTTACCTACAGCATGAGCAGCAATCCCAATCCTTGCCTGATCGAGTTGCGCCATCGCGATCTTGAATCCTTCCCCTGGTTGGCCCACCATATAGCTATTCGGCACTCGGACCTCCTCCAGTGTGAGTGTGCAAGCCGTCGCCGCCCTGTGGGAGACGCTTAACATTTGTGTCATGGCTTAATTATTGGTAAGACTGATTTTTATTTACAATTAGCTGTGCTCCGCGGTTTCACCCGCGTTAATTTCATCTATAAACAGAGTAAAATAGCGAACAGCAAAATAATAATAGATATCTATAATGTACTTTGCCCGCACGGAATAGTTATTTTTTATTATTTATTTATATTCATTTCTAAAATAAAAGTAAACGGTCCAGCCGTTTCAGCGATTATCCGGAACGAACAGATGCGGTCAAGTTAGGAAGTAGAGAAAAAAAATTAATAGAAAGGCATTGACAATGCAATTTATAGAATCATACCTAACTCCTATTATCTCTTCCTTTTTCCCGCGAAAAACTCCTTCAAAATCCAACGGAACAAGGAAGCCTAAAGAAATAAAATTGAATTAATTTCTAATAATAATAATTATACAGTATAAACTAATTTTTGGTGTCTTTATTGTTCGGTTTTTTAATTTTTTGACACTTTTTAGTTTATGTTGTAATTTGGCGAGTTTTTTTTCGGCGAGTTTTCGGAGTAGACTAAAATTTGTATTATAGCAATATTTCTATGAAACAAAGTTATAATGAAATGACGAATGACTATAAAAAACCTAAATTATAAATTACAAAGTAAGGTAACTCTGACAGATCCTTTTTATATATGGATAGCCATTATAAAGAGGTGGTTATTCATTGCAAAAGTCACAGATAATGGAAAAAATGAACTCACAAATAATTCCCTTATGTTTGAGCTCTGGATCAAACGTTGCGAACACCGCTGTGGCCGAACCTTCAATGGCCGACGTAACCCAACTCTTCTTGCCATTTAGGATCCAGTGGTCTCCATCCTTTGTAGCCTTAGTGGAGAGGTTTGCAGCATCGCTACCTGCATCTGCAAATAGCTACAAATTAATAGATCACTAAGGACTTCTTTAGTAAAATTGAAAATACATATATGTATTAACAAGCGGCCCGTCCCGGCTTCGCAAGGATGGACATAAGTTTTTTTTATATTTTTACCATTTATTTATATTTTTTATTTTTACGTTTTTGTGATTTTTAAGAATATTTTTAAGTTACATTTACATTTCTCTATTTTCCGCAGCGCATGCGACGAAAGAAGTTTTAGGTCACTTTTTTACACCTTGGGTTACGTTACTTAAGTTTTAGTAAGGATCCCTAATCTTTTCTAGCAATAAATATAGCTTATGTTATTCAGGGTGAATGTAGCTTTTCAATGGTGAAAGAATTTTTGAAATCGGCACAGTTGTTTTTGAGTTTATTCATTACAAACATACACACAAAAATACAAATCTTTCCTCTTTATAATATTAGTTTAGATAGAATAAATTAACCCAAATATGTTCATTATACACAACTCCAGTGAAATAGTTTGTATAGATTATAGAATTATGATTGATTGATTATTAAATCAGTGATTTATTAATCACTAAAAAGTAACATTTGCTTTTTTTGTTAGCATTTTACGAAAAAAATAATTTAAAAGATATAGGAAAAATTATCTGCACTTATTCAAGAAAGATAACAAAAAAAAACATTTTGTGCACATTCGGTACAAGAAACTCGGTATTTTGCACGTGATAAAAACATGAAAGGTATAGTTCAATTTGCATGATTATTGTTAGATTGTTTTATCTGTATCTTATCTGTATATTTTTTACACTACATCAATAATTAGAAATATTGAACATACCAGGCTCACTCAACGCGAAGCAACCAATGCATCCCTTAGTAAAATTCCTTAAAAACAATTCTTTTTGTTCTGGTGTGCCCTTCTCATTCACAAGATTAGTGTAGAGGAAGTTGTGTATGGAGAGGAGCATGCCTGTGCTTGCACATCCACGAGATAACTCTTCAACGGCGACTGCCAAAGAAAGGTAGTCATATCCCAAACCCCCATATGCTTCGTCGACGCAAGCGCCCATAAAACCGAGGTCGGCCAGTTTCTTTAACTAAAAAGTTTTATTATTGTTTCAAGGATTCACCCGTATTATAAATAAGAATACCTCATCTTGATCATGTCAGCTTCCAAACAAACCTGTATCATAATTGATAGTCAAAGGGACAGGTTTGCTGACCCCTCACAGTGGGTAAAAAACCTCCACTAAAAGTCGATATTGTTTAATACCGACCGTTTATAATAAAGTTTGATATCCTTTCCTTATCAAATATCTAGTATCTCAAAATAAAGAATTTTACAAGTTATTCAGAGGGATAAACTCTTTATCAATAAAAGTAAGATAAAATTTCAGTCACTTTTTAAAAAAAGATCAATTATTATTTCACAAATCATTACATTTATACAATAAGAATATTTGTCTGCTATACCTACATATCTCTAAAACATTGATTTTTGTGTTATAAAAATATAATTTTAAAAAAAAGAACAGACAAAATTTCTGGGCATACAAAAATAGTCAAACTGCAACAATATAGAATATACATTAGAGTAACATAATAAAGGCTACAATAAATATTTTGGTTATTTGATTTGGTTTATCTGCTTGTTGCATTTCATTTTACAACTTCTAACTTAAAACTTCCAAGTATGTAGGTACAAAAACATATAGGTTTTCCTTTTAAAATAGCATTGAAATGTAGCAATGTTTAATCCAACTCAAGGCAAGGCAATTCCTGTTTACCTGTTACCTTGCTGAAGTATTTTGAATAAATATAGATTTTTAAAATATATAAGACTGTAAGTACATGATAATCATTACTTTTGATTAGGTTTTAACTCAGCTTATAAACTTTTGTTAGTTGACATTATCAGTGTGAAATGTCAATAATTAATTTAATGTTAAACATTACACATTAATTATTTGATAAGATCATATCCTTACAAATAACAACATACCTCCTTGAAAGGATACCGCCTTTCCCTATCAAGTTTAGCTGCATAAGGTTTCAGATGTTCAGTAGTAAAGTTTCTGATTGTATTCTGAACTTCTAATTGTTTTTCAGTAAGCTGAGTCGTAAAACATCTGATTGCTATATTATGACTAGAGTTCAGCAATTTTACTGAAACAATAAATTTACATCACACTAAAAAAGATTTTCATTTCTGAATAAGAGGCTTAAAATTAAAAGTATCTGGGTGTATCTGGCTTACATTATAATATAGAATTATTATGAATGAATTATAATGAAACTTAATAATTATTATCTCATAGTTTTATAACAATGTTTTTATTTGATATTCCTCTTCAAAACTAAGAAGATTGTAGTAAAAAAAAGTGCACTATTTTGAAGTTATCATATTATTAATAATATAGTTATGAATGTATGTATCCAATTAAAATTTACAGTAATTAACTTACAGGATTTTGTTGATATTGTCAATACAGTTGTAGCCATTTCTTTAACTTTAAATTATGTAATAAATTTGTATGCCTCACTTCACAGCGACCAAAGAACCGCTAAACAATACGATATGATAATGAATAAAGATATTCAAGGGCAAGCCGAATTTATATACACATCAACTTGTAATCTGTAACTTTTGGCGCATTAAATGATTGAATTTATATTGACATAACTAAAGTAACAAAAAGAATTGGCTTCGGTTTTACTAAAAAATGTATTTTCAATTTTGTAATATAGTTAAAAAATAAATTCAAAAAAGTAACAAAATTTATTCGAATATTATCATAGAGGTTTCGCCTCAGTCAGTGATCACAATGAAATGTGAAATGTGAATTTGTGATTTGTGAATTGACTATTTGACTCACAAATATTTTTATTAGTACTTTACTGTCACTGTCAAGTATCCATATTTTGAAGACATATAATTAAGTAGGTTTATTATGTCATGTCATAGGTGTCTACTATCAAAGTCGAGTAGAAGGCTAATTGCCAAGTTGATATTTGACCAATTGAAATTGATTATTGGTGCAACTAGAAATTGCAATTTGGGTTTTGACTTTTGAACATTAGTTTATAGTTATCCTATAAATTATAATATTTTTTATTACAAATAATCAAATTGACTAAATAGGTACTAATCCAATAATTTTAAAGAGTTATACTATGAACTAATCATAAAATTAATCGAGAGTGGTGTGGTTTCGACTCGGTTAATGTTATTTTCTTTCAGTTATTCGTACCAAAATCATCATCATTTCACCTTTATTTTGCAACTAAACAACAATGACATCAATTTTTGATCAGTACGAACAGGCATCTCAAGTATCGCAAAAGGTAGTGCCAGCTTCTGAGCAAATGACTTCATCAGGTTACATTAACATGCAGTTAGAAGACAATACACCCCTTTTCTCTAAACAAAGAATGAACTTCAATCCATCAGACTTGATTACCCATGTCGCAGTGGCGAGCGACTATTTAGTTTTAGCTATGGCTAATGGCAAATTATTCAGGATGGATTTAAAGGTGCCTGATCAACAAGAAGGTAGTTTATTAACATCATGAATTTGTTACATTTTATATTTTGTCAGCTTTTTATTTAGAGAATTAACTATGGTTTAACATTTAAAATATATAAAACAAAATCTAGTCAATTACAACCATTTCTAATTCAAGAACATTGACAGATGGACATATTTTGATGGTCTCTGATTTGTTGGATTTATCTAATCGTAGAATAGCAGAAAACATAACTTAAAAATATAGAAAAATTCACGAAAGTTACAAAGAAAATTTGATTTCTATACATTTTCTATGGAATGATGTTTAAGATGACACATTCTGAACTCTGAAGCGATACGAATTTTGGAGGGGTCAGCTAGTTTAAAATATTTACTGTATTGAGAGTTTATCTTATTATATAGAAATATAAAATGTAAACATATTAATCCATTCTTCTTTTCAGAAATTCAATATACTAAGAATGTGCAACCAAACTCAAGATTAACTTCAATATTTCTTGATCCATTGGGGTACCATCTGCTTCTAGCATTTGCAGCTAGGAATAAAGATGGAAGTCCTGAATTAGTTTATCTTCATCGTAAAAGCACCAAATTGAAATCTGTCAGTAAGTCAAGGAACTATGAAGTAACGGAAGTTGGGTGGAATTATGAGAATAGATCTACAACAACTACAGGACCAATATTGTTAGGTACTTCACAAGGACACATACTAGAGATGGAGTTAGAGGCTGACAATGATAAAATGTTTACAGCTAGCCAGCAGTATTGGAGACAAGTAAATATTTGAATTTTTATATTTACGTATAATAAGTTTTCCAAAATATTAAAAATCTATCTTTTGGATATTATGCCAAACCATTTTTATTACCCAACCTAAGGCTGGCTTCACACAGCCGGAATGTCTCTCTGAATTCAAATTAATTATTAAAATTCCATACAATTTCATAATCTGAAAAAAGAAAGGGCATTTTTAAGTAGCTGTCTTTATTAATTGACCTAAGACCTGATTTTTATGTTATATAAAATTTATTCTAAATCAGAGTGTTATTTTTAAAAACACAGCATGATTGTTAAAATGTTATTAGATGTTTCTGGTGTGTTTTGGAGTTTTTAATGATTAATTCTTAATGAATTAATTATTAAAAACATTTTGCAAGAAATCCATTTTTATTGAATAATTTTAATAACTTTTCCAAGCTGCCAAATTATTTACCGCTTTATGGAGGAAAGGAGATTGATGGTTTGGTAAAAAACAATTTAATTAATTTATTGTTCTATATATATTAATTGCTAGAACTAAAATATGAAGGCTGTTATTTTTTCCTTATTACTTAATGTTAAAATTAGTAAGTAGTTCAACATTTACATTTTTTACAGATTTTTGACATAGGCAAAGGCTCTGATACACCAATCACGGGGATACAATTCCATAGAGTAAACAATACAAGCAAATACTTCATCTTTGTGACCACACCAACTCGCCTCTATCAATTTATTGGCCATGCCGTGATCTCTGATGATAAACCTTCACTGCAGTCTATTTTTCATTCATATCTAACCACTCCAGAAACTGGATTCCAAGAGATTCCATCCACATTAAAATATTCAAGGTTGCAATTCTTTTTTGATAAAAGCAATAATCCTAAAACTTTTGCTTGGCTTACTGAACCAGGAATTTTTTATGGACAGGTAAGAATTAGAGATAAATTTTATGCAGTATCCAGAAGTTTTATGTGCTTGATATGTTTTTTTTTTTACAGCTGGATCCAACATCTCAACAAAACTCTAATTCTCTGTTTACACAAAGTGAACTCATCAATTATCCTGCTCACAAAAGTGACGGGAAAGAAACAACGCCATTGTCGTTTGTTTTAACTGAATTTCATGCTTTACTCATGTATTCCGACAGAGTAAAAGGAGTATCTCTGCTCAACCAAGAGCTTGTGTATGAAGACCGCTATAATTCGGAAGTCCATGGAAAGCTTAAAAACATCGTCAAAGACCCAGCAAGGCGTACGATTTGGAGCGTTACCGACAAAGCAGTTTTCCGATATAAAGTTAATAGAGAAGAGAGAAACGTCTGGCGAATATATTCTGATAAGGAACAGTTTGATCTTGCTAAACTTTATTGCCAGAATAACCCAGCTTACATAGACCTTATAAACGTGAAACAAGCGGACTTGCTTTTTGAAAAGGGTGACTACGAGAAAAGTGCAGAGATCCTTGCCGAAACACAGAGTAGTTTTGAGACAATATGTCTCAAATTTCTTGAAGTAGATCAAATTAATGCTTTAAAGGTATATCTTAGAAAGCGATTAGATGGCTTAAATGATGGTGACAAGACACTAATCTCCATGATTGTTATTTGGATGACTGAATTGTATCTATCTCAGTTAGGCTCTTTAAGACGCTTGCGAAAGGATGACTCTCAGGAATACCACCAAATACAGAGTGACTTGGAGGTGTTTTTACTTCAGCCCAAAGTCGTGCAATGTATGCAGCATGTAAAATCAGTTGTTTACGACTTAATGTCATCATATGGCGATAAACAGAATCTTATTAAACTAACAGTTATAAATGAGGATTATGAGAATGTTGTTGCGCAACACATTTACAAAAAGTCTTACCAGGAGGCACTGAACATGCTGCAGTCTTTGAAGAAACCGGAGCTTTTTTATCAATTCGCACCAGTGCTGATGGCAGAGACCCCAACAAAGACTGTGGATGCCTTAATTTCCCAAGGAGCAAAACTGAGCCCTTCAAAATTGCTCCCGGCGTTTTTATCATGTGAAAATGATGAAAAGCACGCCTCGGAGATAGTTCGGTATTTGGAGTTTATGTTGCAGAACTTTAATGTGAAGGATAAAGCAATACACAACTATCTCTTGACGTTATACGTCGAAACGGATAAGCCTGCTTTGATGAGATATTTGACACGACAAGGGCAGGATATGACTATGGTGAATTACGACGTGCATTATGCTTTACGGTAAGAATTATTATTGTTTTTATTAAGTAATAATTAACTACTAAATTTTTATTCAAAAAACTTTGTAAAGATACAATTTTCTGGTCCGAGCCGCGAGTTTCATGTAACACTGTCCAAATACAAAAATTTTGTAACTGTTCAAAATTATTGCTTGTTTTCCGTTCATAAAATAATTCGACTCGTTTTAAATTGCTGCATCAAAAAAATCACCTAGATTTTTATATATTGGTATATTATTTGCAAATAAATTCTCTTAAGGACACTGTAGTTAAATTTTGGTTAAATTCCAGTCTATGTCGCGAGAATGGTTTATCAGAGGCTTGTGTGACATTATCAGCTCTTCTCGGTCTTTGGGAATCCGCCTTAGAATTGGCGTTGCGGGTAGATATATATCTTGCCAAGTCAGTGGCTGCGATGCCTGAGGATGTTAGCTTGCAGAAGAGACTATGGCTTGGTGTGGGTGAGTTAACTTGTTATTGTGAAATCTCTGAACTACTATTTGGGCATGAGGCAGACATTTTTCTACAGCTGTTTCAATGATCAATTTCTTCTCAGGCAAGTGGGTGATCAGATTTCTATGTCGACTCTGTTTTTTCCTGGGATTTCATGAAGCCAAAATAACTTGTTGTAAAAAATACAATTTTTTGTCATCGCTGTAAATAAAGACATAATCGCATATGGCCTATAATTTGGTTCTGTAGTGATCGATATATTCACGGTGACAAATAAAAATACGCAAGACTTGTACCGAAAAGATAATAATCATCAGCAATACAATGTTCTATGTTAGTAAGATTTTTATTTTGTTGGGAGTATTAAAATACCATTGAGACTGATTTCTGTGCTTAGGTCCTCTGAGCTTACTAAAACTATAGAATAAGAGTATACAGTAGACACTTATCATAAAATCTAAAACACTGGGTGTTTTTAAATACCTATTTTGATTAAAATATATTTACTCTGTTTGTACTTATCATTACACAATACTGTTTTGGTATAATATATTTTATGGATATATGTTTTAGCGGAACATGTAATAACCAAAAATCAGGATATAAAAGAAGCAATGGGACTGCTAGAAGAGTGTTCCCTTATTAAGATTGAGGATATTCTGCCATTCTTCAGTGACCTCACCACCATCGACCACTTCAGTGAACCAATTTGCCAGTCCTTAGAGGTATTCAAATATTCTTATTCTAAAGATCTTTCTTCATATAGCAAATGGGTGACTGAAGTGACAGTTGCCTTCACCTTATAGATTCAAAAAAAAATTAGCTAAAATTAACTCAAATTCAAAGTCAACACTCATATGGTTTCAATTGAACTTAAGCTAAATCATAATACCTAAAGCGTAGCACTACATAGCATAACAATACACTTCACTGATTTTGAAATCTGATCTGATCACTGAATTTTTTATTGCAATAAAATTAAGTTTTATCTTGTTAAAACACGTCTCCTTCCAAATATTATAGTTATAGCATTTCAAATTCTTTAAAACTGGGTGAAAACCCAACAGACGTGTAATTAACACTGTTTGTATTTATCTTCAGGAATATAATAATCAAATAGAAGAGTTGAAACTTGAAATGGAAGATGCCACAAAGTCAGCTGAATGTGTAAGTTTTATTTACATGGTATTGTTCACTGTGTGAACTGATTATAGATAAATATTATAATAGAAAATAATAAACAATGACATTGGAATGTTGTGAACGTCCAAAAGATGGCGCTGATATTGAATCGTATTAACAAAGTTCTTTCATACATAGCTTTCGGTGATTTGTTCTTTGCTTTAAAATGTGTACTGATACTCGCAAATTAGAAGTATACCATACTCATAACGTTGTTATGAGTTATAAAAAGGAAAAACACATTAATTTAATATTTAAGCATCAAATTAAGACAAATTTAATATTTTTTTCAGGTTCGTAATGAAATCCAGTCTTTCCGAAACCGGAGCGTTCTCGTTTCGGTGACGGATGTGTGTTGCGTCTGTGACATCGCGTTGCTGTTGCGGCCTTTTTACTTGTTCCCATGCGCTCATCGCTTCCATACAGACTGCCTGCTTACGCATGCACAGCCTATTCTCGGTAAATTACAAAAAATATGTTCGTTGAATCTAAACGGTCTTATTACAAAATTTGTAGTCTTGGTTTAAACCTGGACTAAAAAGTCCGAGTTTGTTACTGTGTACTAAAGGTTAGTATTATAACTTAACTTTATTAAAAATCAGACCAACTAAGATTTCCTTCATATTGAAACTATAAATGATCTAAAATTGCTTTACATTAAATGCGCAGGTAAGATATGGAACATTCCTTGGTTCATTCATTCATTTGAAACATTCAATTTACAAATTTATTAATAATGTAGTCATATCAACGACAAAACAAGTCACGCGAAATTCGAGATTTGTTTATATTATTATACTAAAAATAAATTTTCTATACAGCTGGCTGTTTGGCCAAGATGGCTCCAATATATCTAAATCACTTAAAAAGTTAAATATTTTCTAAACTCTTTGATATTAATAAACTTGACAATTGTATTAAAGTAAAATCACTGATGAACAAGCAGGTCTTAACTTTAGTAACATAATCGATTCATGGTTCAAACCCAGACTATCTCTAGGTCGCATTTTATAATAAGACCGAAAGAGCTTTAGTAATGAGGGTTCAGACTAATGTAAAAAATTGGTTTTTTTCTAGAAATGTTAGCATGTTCTAAATTTTGCAGCACCAGCTCGTCGCAACAAGCTAGCCGACCTTCAACGTCAACTAGCAGTTCTCTCAAACATTGATCTATCGGCAGTGACATCCAGTGGTCTGCCTTTACGAGAAGTGCTTCGCAGTGAAATAGACGATATAGTGGCTAGCGAGTGTGTACTTTGTGGGGAACATATGATCGCTAGCATCGATCAACCATTTATTGCTGATGATGATTGGGAACGAGTTACGAAGGAATGGGAGTGATGATTTAAAAAAAAAAATTGCGTTTTGCAGTTTTAAAATGCTTATAAATCCATACTGAGTATAGTTTTTTACAGAACCGTCTTCGTATTTATTTTCTGCTGCAACTAATATGGTAATTATTTTTAATGAAAATTTGTACTAAATATTTTTTAAACACCAACTTTGTAATCTCTCATAAAAAGAACCAATAAGCAATTGTCACCAAAGATTTGAAAATTATGGAGGGAAAGACTGATAAGAGAATTTGAAATTTATTAATTTTTCATATTACATTGTTTCATAATATTGTAGTTGTAAAATATATCGTTTGAATTCGGTTAGTTTCATCATCGTAAAATGTATTCTACAGCTTGGAACAATTATTGTAAGCTTTAGGAATATAATATAACTGTAATCTGTATATAATTATTTAATAAACTGTGATATTATCTATTATGTTTATCATTCCTTTTTTCTCAACCATTCCAACCATCAAAATTCCTAGAATCAAAATCTTGTAAAAGGCTTGAAATTTCGTTCTACAGCAAGAATGAAAATAAAAGTCCTTATGAAAATGTATAGTTTATTGAGAAAATGTTATCACATACGATAAACAATAAATTATTTATTACATTAGAATATAAATAACAGGCGACCGAATCGTAGTAGATAGACAGCATCTGCGTCAAAATATTAGAAATAGAATAAAACATAAATACATGTTGCAACACTGGTGTAGGCATTGGCAAACACAAAAGGTGAATAGGCCCGTGCAGCTATCCCTCCTACGAGAATTCGCTAACGAAATCTAATTTATTGACTAGCAGCAGCATCTACTTCCATACAATCTCCGTTCCCCTTTGATATAACACTTTCAATTTTATCTAAACTCTCTTTTTTATTACTATCTTTATCTACTGTTTCAGTTTCCTTGTTATCTTTAACAGCGTCTTTTTTGGCTGTATCTTCCACATCTTTAGCTGTTTTGTCTTTGCTTTTGTCGCGTTTCTTAACGACTTTGGTGACTTTCTTAGGACTCTTCTTTTCTTTTGTTTCAAGTTTCGTTTCTGGTTCGGGCGTTTTAGTGTCAGTAGGCCGCGTGTCTGTTACTTGTGGATTTTGAGTCTCTGGTTTTACAGGTTCTAGTGGGGCCTTTTCAGTTTCAGGCTGATTATCGGGAACAACCTCTGGTGGGTTGGATTCAATTTTCTGCGTACTTTCATTTTTTACCGGAGCTTGCTCAGCCGTAACTGGTTCAGTTGCCGTGGTTTGCTCTGGTTCTGATTTTTTAATTTCTTTTTCTTGCAGCTGAGGCTGTTGAGATTCTTGCTCAACTTGAGGCTCACTTTTAACTTCTTTTGGAGGTTCTTTCATTTCTACATCACCATTTTGTACAGTCTCTTGTTCTGCTGTCTTTTCATCGACATTCTTCATTTCGACGTCCTGCGGTTGTGGAGTCGCGTTGCCTTTTTCCGCTTTAGCTTCTAATACATTTATACACTTCTGGATACATTTAATTGCCTCCTTTCTAGCTTGTCGAATATTTTCTTTACCTTCTGTTTCTATGTTGTCTAGCTTTAGAAGATTTCTAGTCAACATTTCATCCAGATAAACATATTTTTTGTCTTTTTTATTCCCAGAGAAATTTTCGACTTCTGTCATAAGGTTTAGAACATCGGATTGAATGCTAAGGATCTGTGTGATGGGATCGTTTGCGGAGGGTTGCGGTTTAGGTTGTGGCGGCGCTTGAGGTGCCTGTTGAGGCGAAGGTTGTGAGGCGCGTTGCGGAGATGGCTGTTTGGGTTGAGGCTTGGACGGAGGTGGAGCAGTCTGCTCGTGGTAAACCGGCACTTTGACAAAATGCTCTTCAGGGTGCATTTGAGGCTTGGGCGATTGAGATCGTTGCGGCGATGTTCCCCGCGCGAACGCGTTCTGTGGATACATCTTTTGCTGACTGAAAGGTTGAGGTCCCTGCCTAAAACCTTTGTTAAACGGGGTACCAAATGATCTTGAGAAATTAGGCGGATGATGAAATCCATGTGGAGTGTCATCCGCGAAATATTGATCTCTATCGATGTGAGGTTGCGACGGAGGGACGTAAGCAGGCTTAGTTTCACCGAAGTGAGTTCCGTGGTCGGCTGTTCTATTGATAATTGGTTCATCTCTTCCTTCTACAAAAATAGGTATATGCCGAACATTGGAGGATTGTTCTTGCTGGGGAGAATGATCTTGGGGATGTTGTCCGCTCATTCTGTTCGATTGTTGATTCGCGGATCGGTTGTCGGGCGGCGCTGACATAGATCTATGTGTTCTATCTTCAGCATCAACTAAACTAGGATCAGCTGGGCTCTTTTGGCCGAGGTCGACCGTGTTCCTTAATCCGTATTGTGGTAGTTGCTGCTCTTCGTGATCTGATGGTCCAGGTTTTGATTCTGTTTGTGTGCCTGCAGTCTGTTGCTGTGGTGACTGCGGTTGATGATGGGTCGGTGAAGTTGGCTGTTCCTCGCGAGAGCCAAACCGTCGATTCCAACGTGAAGGGAAGTGCTCTCTGAACTCTGGCGGGATGTCGTCGAAAGGGAATCTATCAAATTCGCCGAAACTGTCGCCAAAATCTGCAATAACGAAACGCTTGTGTGAAAGACCTGTGGAACAGGATCGATTGTTTTATCGACAAAATTCAAATCTTTTTTTAAAAAAAAAACCTTAAAAAATATTGAAACATGATTACCTATACTTTTTTAAAAAAAACGTGAATTATAAGAAATAATTGCATTTATTTTTTTATCAGTTTAATCTATATTTTGATATTATCTAATTTATAAATTAAATTTTTGATTCTAATGAATAAAATCCAAAACCTACTGGACCTATTCAAAATAATTATTTGATCGAAACCTTTATTTTTGGAAGTCGCGAGAAAAAGTTATTTTATAATAATAAATACTTATTACCACACTATAAGACTTAAATCGCTTATCGCATGTTTATAATGGATTAAAACGTTTCAGGCTTAAAAAATCTACAGAAAAACTTATTACTAAGTGTTTCTTTAAATTATTGTTTGAAATATGAAGAAAATTATGTAATTATTAATCATTGTACCGTCAGTAGCGTCCTGACTGGAAGGCCGTCGCTTCCTGGCCCAAGTGGCGGGTCGCTGACGCAGACGCGCCGCTATGTCGGGATGTCGTGAGGCTAGTTCACTCCACGCGCTGCCTTCCTCCTCATCAAACGGGAAACCGCGCTGTAATATTTATTTTTCTTTTATTATTTTGCTAGAATTCAGGGATTTACAAAATTCATCTACGATTATAGCTTTTTTATTGAAAACACATTTTGAACAGTTTTTGTAAATACATCAATATCCCATCCCCGTATAACACAATTACTTGGCTATTGGCAATTAAATATGCCGTGTTCATAATAATAATAGGTGATGTTAATTCATTGAAAGCAATATGCAAATCGAGTGTTGTCCAATGAACTTGTAATCGAGAAGAGTAAACCAAATATGGCACGTGAGGCCAAAAGACGACCTTACCGAGTACTTTCGTAGGCTAAAGAATAAAGTTGTATGAGATTAAAATTTATTGCGACAGACTAAACTTGCTGAGTGACGAGTACTTAATGTGGTTGATAATGCGGCGAATAAGGATTATTAATAAAATTTATTTGGCAAACCTTTGTTCTTAGAATAAATGATGTTTTATTGATGACAATTCATTATTCAAGCTAATCGGTTAAAATAAGGAACACATCTCTTTAGTAGGTATAATACGATGTTGAATTTGCAATATTACAATTTGTAATACAATATACCTACGCCTTTGATAAATAAGTTATTCCGAGAAGAAGTGAACCTATTATTTATTAATAAATCTACAGGTATATTAAATTATAAATATTTATGTACAAATTTATCGTTATTTCACTTGTCACAATCGTTTGTCAAGCTTATTTCATTTTTATTTTGGGAATACTGGTGTATGCCGTATGGTATAATTTTACATAAAATATCGACAAGAAACAATTACAGTTAAGTTCTTACTATCTTTTTGTCTTGATAGAACAACCTATCCTGCAAGTAACAAGTCAGATCAATTGATATTTCTAGAATAATTCATAGATATTTCAGGAAGCCGTTGATGCGCAATGTCCAGTGTAGAATGAGAGTTGCAAGTCGCAACCTTGATGATTGTCAATGTTATTAGTATCATTTACATATTTGCTATATTGAAATAAATTCACAAACTAAGATAAAATAAAGATAGACTCATCCAGTACTAAGTGAAAATCGTCATCCATTACCATTATCCATCTCTCCAGCTACAACAACCAGATTCATATGGGGAAAACTTCTGAGACACGAGGCGTTTTTAATGTTAATAACGCGATTTGTGTCGCCTTTTAAATATAACTAGTTACTCACACATTAAATACCGGTTTACTTCTGGTAACAACTTCTTTTATACTTCGCATAAAAAACGTGACATTTGTCGCAGTTCAATTATTTTAAGTCCATAAATAATTATTTCAACGTGTCGATTTATTTAACTCTGTTATCCATACATTTTTGTATGGAGAATTTACGTCATGTATAGATTTTAGGGCTTTAAAAGAGAAAGACTTTGTTTGTAAAGGTACAAAAAAAGTACATAGTTATATTTATTGGTTTCTTCTGTGTTCAAAAAGTGTTTTTATCAATTTATATTGATTTACTGGGTTAAATCTGAACAAAACGAAGGCATGTTCTTGCATTTTTTCTCAATTTTGTGCGTTTGTTGACGTTTATTATTAAAAAACTATAAGTTTTTAAGAGTTAAAATGAGTAGGAAATCAATTTGTGGTCTTTCATTTTAGTATATACAAATTATCACTGTTATCAATCATATATAAATAGGTTAAATATGAAAAATCGTAACAGTCTTTTCGGTGAATTTCACGACCTGGGCCCTTAATCAGTTTCCGATCGTTAAGATGACATCACACCGTAGTCTCGCAAAAACTAAGGACAGACACGTAATCATGACAGCGCAATCGAAATTCTAAAAGTAATAATAGAAGTGGCACGTGTGTGTTCTCGTGATCCACATGAAGTTACATCAAGACATATAATTGTATTGATTGTGTAGGTAAATATTTATTATAGTAATTCATGAAATCCTTTGACGACTAAATTTATTTATTTATTATACAAGACAGGTGCATCACAAGCAGAAATACAGGACGACACCAAGACACAAGTATAGATGAATCCCAAATATGTTTTCCAGATGGAGTAAAAAAGATTTAAAAGTTAAATCAATTCAAACAATACCCAGAGATTAGCTTGATAACATTTTCCATCAAACAATACTTTTGTCTAACATAAATGTGAAGATGAGTATAGGTACATAAGAAACTTCACAGTAACTTGCTAATTTACTAATCTTGCTTAGTGTGGGCGGAAAAGAATAATATTGTTATTTTATTTTCACATCCGAAAGGCCAGAGGATTATAATTATAATAAAGTATGTAAATACGTGCTATGAATTCGATGAATGCGAAATTGTGAATTGTGAAATTAAAGAGCAATAAGAGTGCGGACCATCGAATAAAATAAACCATTCATTAAATTTTAAATTGCATCTAATTAGTACTCAATTCGAGTATTTCGCCAACCATATGTTATTGTAACGTAATCCGAAGTCAATGACCGGAAACGGACTGGAACTGAACACTGGTTGTATAATTTAGCAAAAATAATCAAATATTGAGATAGAGTTCGCGAATTACTTCAAGAGCTTAACTAAACTTGTGTTGTTTGTATGCAGCACTTTCCTAAATGTGTGATTTATATCGAATCACCCGTAACCATAAAGCACGCAAAACGTCGTAAAAATTTAATAATACATAAGTAAATAATTGTATAATTTTGATAAATATATGCGTCAAATAGTATTGTTACAATGTGTGTGATATAATGTGTGTGTGTGTGTGTGCGCGTGTGTGTGTGATACTCGCGTAAATAGAAGACATTATTATGTGTGATTTACGTTTATCCCTCACCTCATTATTACCTATTGATCTATATGTACCGAAGAATCAACACTATTTATGGAAACAACGGATATGAAGTAACTCAGAAATAAGTACTCAATTTATCTTAATCAGAAACACATCTAATGATCTTAATATAAAGTTGACAGGTATCAAGTATTCACATAATGAACGTATCCGGTGAATTAAACATCGGAATTATGATAAATTTATATTTCTTAGATTGTTATGATTTCAGCAAGGCGTTTTTCTAATTTGACTCCATTCTGAGCATTTTTTGGATTGAAAGAAACAAAACTCAAATGGTTAATTTTCATTTCATCCAGGTTTTGCTAGTATACGAATGTTCTGTATAGAAACGTTTAATATCTTACAAACAATTCAATATTGTTATTGAGACTATCAAAAGATTTCACGTCAACTCCGTATATGAATTGGTCGCGTAGGTGGCCAATGTGACGCATTCGAACGACTAACACCGCTTATGTATAGCCGATATTTTTTCCTTTTATGAAGCATGACATCATCAAGATAACTAAAGTCAGAAGATATTGTTTACAAAAACGACGGTTAACCCGTCTTGTGTGCGATTTACGAATTTATTTTCTTTTGTAACATCCGGTTTTGTTGTTATGGCTACTTACGTTTATCCTTGCGTTTATAAAAAATTAAACATAAATACTTGTATTAGATGGCATTACATTTTTCTAAAATCGAACAACAGTAGGTTAAATTTACATATGCAAATATTTAAATCAAAACTTTCTAAAATCCACCAAATAAAACTATGCAAAAAGAAATCTGCAGACTTCGTAAGACTTGCGAAAGATTGGACATCAATCATAAAGATGTCATGAACTCAATATCAGCACGGAAGTAGTGGGAAACGTTTTGCCATATGTAAATGATGATGTTTCCATAAATCTCCTTGCATTACACCAAAGCCCGTTTATCTAATCGGACTATTAAAATTGATGTAACCAGAAGCCAGTTCCGCAACGGCGCGTGGTTATTGTGCTGTATTTAGATCGTCAATAAATAACGCAGACGTTGAATTATAATCGGAATTATCTTTGAGAGCCTATAAACTATTAACATCATGACGCGTTATCATCTTTAGTGTTTCATGTATGGCGCCTGCTTTGACTTTAGAGCTCTTACAGTAAAATGTTCTGTATAAGAAATTGATGTTAAATTAAATGTACGGAAACAAAACTGATAAGATAATTGTGATAAACATATTTTTGACGAGATGAAGAACCTTTTAAAAAACGCGGATTTTATAGTGTTCAATATGAATATTTAAAAAATTAACATTATCAGAAGAACTAGATATTTTAAAACATTTATAAATGTTATGAAAGAGTGATTGACGATAAATAATTATGGAAAACCATCGAAACCAAATCGAATTCATGTTTTTCCAATTTTACATGAATACGATCGGACTTCCGTATGACCTTAAATACTTTCTATATTTTATCTATGACCTCCTGTAGTAAGGCCACGCCCCTGAAATAATATTAAGAGCGAACATCTATAAATGGCATTTCGATAACAGCTGCGCATGCGACAGTGACTCAGGGACCGAATTGTTAACATGGATTAATTATGTAGTCAGAAATTTACACAAAAAAACTATAAGACTTCATAAATTATTAATTGCATATCCTTAAGTGTTTTTAAAACAAAAGCATCAAAAAACGAGACAGCTAGTTTTAAAATAATTGCATAATTTTAAAATTTGGATAATCATAGCATTGGAACATTTAGTGCAGGGCCGTAAGGTTTATTCCTCGGAATCGAGGGCCAGTCAATGAATCTTTATGAAACCTTCTGGAATGTGTTTTTAACGTATACGTATTTATGTATAGATAAAAGTTTAAAAAATATATTTTGAATGGTCTCAACTTTTCATCATCATTATTTTCATTCATCATATTATGAAAAACTAATTTTTTCGTTTTTAAAAGTTGTATTCTGGAAAGGACCACTGAAAAAACTACTAGGTTAAAAAAACGCTGAGTCTTCTGACTTAAGAATTTCACTAAATTTCGTCAAGAGCTTCTAAAGGTACTAAAGACAAGAGGTGGGGGGAATTATAGAAGGGACAAATCACAAGTCACAACTCACAACAGCAGCTGTTGGCGCCGTCCCTAACAACACACGTTGCAACCAGCAAGGCTAAGCAAGTAGATATTTTACTGCGTTTATAAAAAAATATATATTTCTAATTTTTATTCAATTCTTCAATTTGCAAGTTACATATAATATTGTATTTTAAACCGATCTTCAATTTCGTTGAATGAAGTGTCAAACGATAGGGTAAGGCGACAATGGCTTAGTACCACCTTTATAATACAAAATTTATTTTTCATTTTTCAGATATAATGGCTAATTAAATGAAGGGTCAACCAATAAGTTAGCTCTTATTTTAACGAGTAATATGGACTTAAATTTGACGCGGTATATCGTACATATACGTGTGTATGGGCTTTGTCTGTCAGAAGATTTACCTCCTTCATCTCAACAATTTGGATTCGCCTTATTGTCATTAAATCCGCTCTAATATTATTTTTAGAAATTAAATAATGAATTTGAAAATGTCTCATTTATTGATAGATTCACATTTCATTGGGTGTTATGCAAATAATACAAAGGTCGCGAAAATTTTAGCGATTCAGAAATTAGCCCAAAATACTAAAAACTATTCAACGTAATCATAAATATTGTTTAATCTTTTAATACTAAAAATTAAAGTTGAATCGTTCATATAAATTGTTTTCATCATGCTTTTTAATAAGCAAGTGAACGCACGTTGTAATTTATCGCACGAATTTGGTTACTATATTATCTCTCTACCTGCAAAATTATCTAACCTATCTATCTTACCGATTTTACTATCATAAATGACTCTACTAATTATTTAATAAAATTATGTCAGTCATCGATATAGACTGACATTTCATCGAGATAGAGAGATTATAACTGGACGCGTAAACAATAATGTTAAGACATGTTTTTATCCGTTGACAAGTTTTGCTACTTAACATCAAATTATGGCTTAGATTTTCATGAAATTCTGTCAGAAACTTCAATATAGGTAATAAAATTAAAGTATTACTTACAGTTAGTATAAATTTTAATATAACATGGACTTATTTGTCTTAATTATTATTGTTGAAAATTTAATACCGAATCTAAAGATTTATCGATAAGGATTCATATTTCATAGAGTTAGTACGAAGCGAACGCGCGAATTTCAGCAATTCCTCGCCCGATTTTGAAAATATTCTTTCAATATCCTACTTCATCGTAAAAATTACAAAAAAAACTCATTCATCAAAATCGATTCATGGACGGCGACGTAGAAGTGGAACATCGGTAAAAAAATACACGTCGAATTGATAAACTCGTGTTTTTTTTTGAAGGTCGGTTATGAGAGATATTGGATAAAGGGCAAACATTTTCGAATTCCAGAAATCATTTTATCTTTCACCGTTTCATTTAGAAAACAACAGTGATTTTATTCATTTTTTAGAAATTTGTGAGACTCGAATTATTTATTTTAAAAATTAAATCAAACCATTTCCGATATCAATTAATGAGTAATTAGAAAAATATTAAAAACCTACCTCATTACCATGATACTCCGGCGGTTTATCTAATACAACAGGAGATTCCATACTACAGTACAATGGACACTACACTTATTCACTTCAATAATCACAACACCTTTCTCTCGGTAACGAATAACAACTGAACGTGGTCGAAGCGCGCAAACACTTTTATGAAGTCGGTGCGGGCGTTCGAGAACGGTCTCGATGTTTCTAGAGAGCTCGCCAGACGCGTGGTTGTATAGCCATATGGATTATGAAATCGATTGCTATACATTGCTTGATGGACACGAATAGCGAAATAGGGGAAAGGCTGTACACGCCGCAATGGAAATGAACGGCGCAGCTGTTTTTTGTTTATAGGGGACGCGATATAGTTTAAGAGTTATATCATGCCATGGTGTTTATGAGAATATAGAAAATAGTATTGTACTGGATAGTTTTCGAAACATAACCCTTATTGCGGTTACATAGCATTAAAATTAAAACTGTCATATAGATAAACCAAAAACAATAAGTATTAGTAAAATGGCTTCCAATAGATTCATTTTATTTAGTCAGTCAATATCAGTTTAAAAACTTACATTATTAAAATTTTGTTTTAATTTATTTGCTTCAATTTTAATACTAAAAAAGCGCTACAGACCAATATAATATATTCGTATTAATTTCCTCAATTTGTAATAGTCATCAACAGTAGGTAACCTTGTGTTTAATACTTTAAATACAAGAAATCCCACGCAAAACAATTTCAGGGCCACTTAGGTACCCTTATAAAATATAAAAAGAATCACTTGACATTCTTTGCTAAATATACTTACAGGCAAGTAGGTATATTTAACAACGGCAAAGGCAGTTTATATGCAAGTAAAAACGGATACCTACGTCAAGTAAAATTATAAATAATTTTCTGAAGATAGATAAATCATAGGCTCTTGGGCTAAAAGTATAGATTATAGAATGTTGACATAATCATGATAGAAATTAGTTATTGATTTACATGGTATACTGTTATAATATTTAATTAACATTACAAAATGCCATTATTTAGTTAAAACACACTACACGCTACAGATAGAGCTGTTATTAAGTAAAAAGTTAAACAACCCCCTTACTTCTTAAAAATAAAATCGCTTTCCGTGTAAAAAAAATAGATTCTGCCAAATCATCTAGCATGGCCTTGCGTCAATGTATTCGAGTGACGAACTGTCTTTAGAAAATTTATTGACGGCAGTAAAAAGTGAAAAGCGAAGTCCCGTGTCCCCTAGTGGAGTATGGGACAGATGCATTTCACATCTGTTTCACTGATCGATTTTTCTTTAGGGGCAAGTAGGTGATCAGCTTTCTACGTCCTGCCAGATCTCCACCGGGAATCGAACCCAGGACCTCTTGGTTGTAACACTTACGCGCTTACCACTAGACCAAGGAGGCGGTCAGACAGCAGTAAAGCAATGATTTAAATAAATTAATAATAAGTTGAGAAAAGATTTGTATTTTTGCTGTAATAAATTGATACAAAAACTACTGAACTGCTTTTAAATATATTTCACTGACAGGAAACTTGACTTATTTCTGAGTTACACAGGCTAATTAATAAGTTGTCACAAAAAAGTTGATTATATATTTTCTGGTTAGTTGCAAATCCATTACATGAAATAATATTTTGACGACTTAAGTTTTAATGAAATTATCAGCACGCAATAATTATAAAAATTGACATCGATATTCGATACATTGTTTGTGAATTCATTTTAATTAATATCCGTCAAAAGTCCAAGATTGGCAGTCCGTATTTACATTGTATAAATTTTATTTCTGTGTACTTGCGAGTTTTTTATAAAGGAAATGGAATAATGTTTACCGAGATGTGCCGACGACTGGTTTTTGCTTTAAATTATGCTTGGTTAAAATGTGATGAATGTTACATAGCTAATTTATTGATAAACAACTGACAAGGCCGGCTTTTGTATCTTTCGATTTATTTTATATGGCTACTTCATATACAAAATTATGTTACTAATTATATACTCACTACTAACAACTAACCTAATCTAACCTTGTTTCCGTCTGTCTTTTTAGTACTCTTGACATAAATTTATTTAATTTAAAAAATAAAAATACATATCTAAAGATATCTAAAAATTTAAATTATATTAATCAAAAAGTTTGTAACTTCTACCAACTCACAAATTATACTACAACGTTCAATTTATAACGTAGTTAGCATAGTTAAATATAGTTGTAAAACAATTCGTTTTTAATAATTATTCCAACCATATTCCAATTACTTTGGTTAAGGTACTAGGAAGTGGGTAAGTACTGACAGTTTTGGCATTTGCATCGGGGCGTTGACCGATACCTTTGATTGATCCAGAAATACCGATGAGGCAATTTAATTGTCCTATTCATGGTACAAGGAAGAGGATCGTATCAGATTTATATTATATTTTACTTGCGATCCGCCCCTACTTCGCACTGCTTTAAATGACGTATAAAACATTAGTTTTTATATTTCTAATTTCTTTCTATGTGATTTTTTTGTATGTTGTATTATTATGTGCCAAATATATTGAGAAATGAAGGTAAGAGAAAATCGCTAAACCAGGATATCGTTCTCAGTAACGCTTTTACAAATGAGAAAGCTCCGTCGTCACTCGTACGTTTTATGTTGACTACGACTATTGATACATAATACATAATCAAAGCATGTGCTGAGAAGTTTATAAAAATATCTATTAAATGATAATTCAATTACAATTTAGAATTATTCTCATTATACTCAGTCAAAGTCGGCAGCGCCAACTAAATTGATTATAAAAAAGAAAAATATTTGGCATGGGGTGATCGATTCATTTGCCAGAATCGATGAATAGATACGCTTAAGTATGTTTTGTAAATTTTACCGTAATTACTTTAAAACCTTTAAATAATCATAAAACGTATGTATGAATCACGCTACATTTTCCAGTGCGAAGGCAAATATTCTCTAGGAGTGGTGTAGAGAGAATACTTCAGGGTTAATCGGAGAACTATAAACAATCTAACTGGGGCAAACGGGCACGTAGGAGGACCGTCCGACTGAGACCGTACCTACCTAATATACTTTATTACACAATTCTATGAAAAAGCTTTTTATTGCAATCTGCAGAAGGGAAGATGACTTTTGGTATACATACTTAGATAAATGGACAAATAAAAGTTAAACATAAAATAATAAAATAAACACTTAAAATTATTTAAAATGCTTCTAATTTACGATTCTTCTGTTTTTCAAATGTAATGTGTGCATTCAATTACGCATAGTTCTAAATATATACCGCACTCATGCATGTTTTGGACAGAAATCACAATTTTCTATAAATAATCGTATTCAAAATCATATATTCAAATATAAAACGAACATTTGTAAAGCTACAGAAGCTAACAACATATAAGACATAAAAAAAAACACTGAAAAACAGTAAGAAAACGATATGAAGTCGTCTAAAGTTGACAATAAAAATACAGTACCAACGTAACAATGAAATGATACTCACGTTTCGCTTCATATCAACATGTCATTGTTTCATAAAAATAAAATTGGTATTTCTCCTCCAGCTCCGGTGGCGGACTCCGGTCGAAGCGCGGTGTGGGTGAGGCAGCCAACAGAAATAGAATTTGAAATAACGGATTATGATCGCAGCGTCAGCGATGACGAAGATCAAGACCGTCTAGACGTCATTGCAGTGGGATTGAAGCTTTCATACTGATTACTGGATACAACTTTGTTGATTGAACTCGATGTTTTCAAGTATAAACATTTAAAATACCAACTGGATAACTTTCGTGAAAACGAAGACACCTAGAGGTTATTAAATCAGCATCTACCTTTCCTGATCATTTAATGTGTTGTTAAATTCTTAATGACAACCTGTCTAGCGTTAAAGCGCCACAAACTTAAAAGAAATAGTAAAATTTAACAATTAACCTTGCTACAACGAGGAAGTCAAATTTCAAAGACGATTGTAAATTGTTGTTTAAAGCGATACACATTATCTAAATTGTTCGGTGTACATAAAATACTTCTGCAACTTTACGAAAGCATCGTAGTGCGGTTATTATCATTAAAATTTGTTTTTAGATTTGCCTAACCAGAATTTCACAGATTAATTTTTACAGTTCTCAAATTTATAGAAACAAATTATAAATTTGCAGTGAGTAACAACGGATTTTACTTAATAACTTATATTCATACAATTATTATGTTGAATGCGTGTTAGGTAATTATTCTTCTTTTACAAAAATTTAGGTAAGAATAATGACTGTTGGAACTGTCTATGTGTAACGTTTTCAGATCGCGCCAAAAACGCAATTCTGAAATGTCGAGGTCGCGAAATTTACATTTTCATAGATAATTTACAATAGGGTTGACACTTTTATTAGTTGGAACAAGTAAATCAATCATTTTACGATAATACCACTAATGTGGAGACGTTTATGCTTTATCTATATTTACGTCTGTACTTTTGAGGAAATCGTGTGGACATTTATGATGATGATTTTCTTCCAAATGCAAATTTCTTTAACAATATCACTAATTTCTCAATATCTCTGAGAGATTTGTAAAACCGCATGCTTTAAATATACGCATTAAAATCAAGTTCATTATAATATGCAGTTGATAACAAAACTCATGAATAGTTTTAGCGCTTTCAGCGCTATTCTGCTTTCGATTTTTTAACATTATATATCTATAATAACAGTATAATATATAATCGTAGTATAATAGTAGTATAGATGAAAATATAGAATCATCATCAATAATGCATTATGAAACTATTTGGTGTAATGTGGTCCGCTTTCCTCGTTAATACAGCTTCTCTGCGCTGTTTGAGTCATACCTTTAGTAACCTAGGTGCAGAGTGAATAATCCATTTACTTTGAAGTACCTACCGACTTTGTCATATTGCGAAATTGAAAGGTAATTGATATAGGACGAAACAGTTAACTATCAAAACAAAGATCTTTTGACAACATACTTTTTGCTAATGCCGTAACTTGATACCATAATAATATGGAAAAATTAAACTTCGGAAATATTATTTCGGCTAACGAAAAATTTTCCTATGATAAAAAATTAATGGATAAACCATATTAAACGCCAATTTTTCTGAGACAATTTTCTTATGAAAGTTATGAAAATGATGAAATATTATAGAAAATAATAAAATGGGTTATTAAAAAATTTTCTAAATCCAATGAAAATTGAGTTTAATTAGTACCGGTCACGAAGACCAGAATGAAAAATGTGCCCTAGTCATAAAGCCAAAGAGTATCCTAAGCCTTAAGCGATAATCTAGCAAATTCTAAGCATTGAACAAGTGTTAAAGCTTGAGTCCTTGAGCTGAATCATTAGCACCCACGCGAAACACTACACACCTGAGTAGCCCACGCTAGCCTAGGCCTCTTGGTGCAAATTTTTCTTTCCCTATATCCCTTTGTATGCTTAAATCTTTAAAACTACGCAACGGACTTTAAATAGATAGAGTGATTGAAGAGGAAGGTTTTTATATGTTTTATACCCGTGCAAAGCCGGGGCGGATCGCTAATATTATTATAAAGTAAATTTGTTTATTATAAGCAGGTGAAATATTTGATACAAAGACCAAGAAAGTGCAAAACATTGAAAATTGGTAAAGAAAAGGAAGCTTACGAGATCCCTTTCCATCATTTTTGCGCAGGTGGCGGAAAAACGGGTATAAATAGCCAATATTTCAATTCCTTTGTTTTTGTGATTATTGTGCCATTCAAGGCTTAAAACAACGTTGTTTAGCTGCCTGTGCTAGTGTTACAAACGAGTTTTCTTACACATTGTGATTTACCTATCGAGTTATTACGATCCACGAGCTCATGCGTCGTCACGAGATGATCGCATTATGGCGATGTTGGCATGACCTTGAAATAACGTTCACGTTAATAGCGTATTGACAATAGATCAGTACCTACAGCTTCATTATTAGTAGGTACCATCATCCACACAAACCACTGTATCGGAAGTATAAACAATTTTATGCATAAATATTTCTTAATATGTTCATTGGTGATATTAAAGAACAAATTTTGAGATTAAAAAGAATCAACAGACAAAATGTCTATATTCCTCAGGCAAACAAATAATACCAAAGCAAAAAAAAAAAAACAATTATTTATAAAAAAGAACACGATTAAAGTGTGTAAGCTGTCAATCAATTTGTACAAGTTGCCATAATAATTGAAGAAAAATGTAGTAAGGATAACTTCGTTAGCAGGATTCAACACTATGTTAATAAAGAACTTAGTATTTCTTTGTTGCTAATAATAATTTATAGCATATTAACATTATAACAAATTAATAATTGATGATCATAATGTTAGATATTTAAAATTTTAAAAAGCTTAATGCGTGTGTAAATACACCTTCTTAAACGATGCTTAACTTCTTGGACTTAAAGCAATTACCTACCCAAATGATCTCACTTTCTCGTGCAGTTGTAAATAGGAGACAAAACACTTTGAGCAAAGACGTTAGTTTAATCACGTTATAAGTAAGGGCTATCTATCTTAAAAACGCCAAAACATACCTTCCTTTGTTTTTTACTGCCCCTTTTAGGTTAGAGTAAAAAGGCGCTATATTTAGTATAACAATCTTGTATATGTAACCCAACAGGTGACCTGCGTGAAATCGATCCATGTATAGTAATTAATTCCGCCTCGCGGCTCGCCTTGTGACGTCCTTAACCTTCTAACCTACTGTAACCATAGACAAAATCTAGACATACGTATGCTAATATTACGTCCAGGCTCTTCGTCTGTTAATTAAACTTTTTGGATTTTATCTGTACTTAAACGGCACCTAAAGGTAAAAGTGACGAGGTCATTGGTATGCATTGCTTCAAGCCTCTCTGCTATGACAGATAAATGTTGCTCAACAAAGAGCTTTGGTAAAAGTGTTTTGTCTGGTTTATAATTAATAACCGAAGCACGTCAGAGAAAATGACAGTGCATTTGAGACATTGTTTCAATTAAACAACGTTTATAAGGGTGTTACCTACTCTTAGCTTAGGAGACGTCTAAGTGATTACCTATGTCTTATTATTATAAAGGGAACAAAGAAGACACCACATAACTTAGGATCTCCTAACCTGAGATTAGATTGGTGAAAACAGTCATTAGATAGAAAGAATTAAGGTTTTTAAAGTTGTTTTCTGAAAGTCTCTTTCTATCTTAATCATGATTACAATAAAGCCAATTAATGGTGCATGCATTGTAAATTACATTTATTGCAACAGCACAATATCCTCAGACGACACGCTTCATGCTCTGACGAGTAATTATATGAACATCCGGATAACACAAGACTCACATAATTATATTATGTGAGTCTTGCAGTACGAAATACCGAGTGTATATCGTAATTAAGAGAGATAATATTAAACAATACAACCACATTTTCGTCTTAATGCGTTGCCATAACATATTAATTTTGCATGTAATATTTTCTTATTAAGTAGGTATTACTGGGTGACTTCTTGACTAATGTTGTCAATTTCGCGTTACTCATACAATATTTACTTTTAAAATAGTTAAGATTTCTCGAACACTGTATTTGGGAATTGCGAGAAATATTGTTATATATACAAGGTCGTCTTATTTCTTGTGCTTTAAAAATTTGTTGCTAATGTTTTGAAAAGGGTTTTTCCGCTTAAATGATAAGAGTTTAAATAGCCGAGGGCAATAAAAGGAAATTTTAATCATGGGCGTATGGTACACCAGCGTAATGTCGGAAACGATTGACAGTTAATAAGCTTGGCTTGCTTGCTATCCACTGTCAGAAATAGCGGGTCACACTTCCGTAACGACGACGCATCGCTCGTCTGCTTTAATATTAGATGTGCAAACATTTAAATTTGTTTTCAGATCAGATGTTACTTAAGCTAGGGAGGAGCCATTAGAAGTTACGACGATTAACGTTTTAAGATTATTTCGTGTTCTGTTATTTCATGATCCAGGTATTTAGTATTCACAATAAGACCCTTATTTGATAAAACATTCCTAAACATAAAACTTATTTTAATTGATATCGTTATTAAGTAAAAACATAGTGGAAAGGCTAAGTTTTTTAAAATTCTTGAAAGATCTTTAGCCTGGGCAATTCATGTCGTAAAAGTAATAAATATATTATTACATATCTACAATTTCTACCAATTCCAAAATAATAAAAAACATGAAATAAATTCACAATTCTTGATTCACTATGATTTATGGTTCCATTCTGGGATCAGGGATGTTGTAGCATAATGACATTTGATTGACACCTGTCACCGTGAGTTTATAGGCAAATTGAGATTCAGCATGCATCACACTTTCAATACAACAATGACACATTTAAATATAATCCAGTTTATATGTGACCAGCAAGTAAATAATGTTTGGAATTATACTGATATATGTGCAGTGAACTACTTAAATAAAAAAAAATAAAGTTCTACAACACTGGATTTCTTCTAGGTATATAATACATATTCTATAGGTAGGTATATACTTTATAACTAAGTTCTATATATTCTATAGCTAAATTTTTATTTAAGAGGTAATACACTCAACATTATAAAATCAGGTTTATAAAATTTGATGCTCTATAGTGTACTGATATAATTTTGATTAGTAAAGTGAAGTCCCGTGTCCCCTAGTGGGGTATGGGGCAGATGCATTTCACATCTGTTTCACTGATCGATTTTTTCTTTAGGGGCAAGTAGGTGATCAGCCTTCTATGTCCTGCCAGACCGAGTTTTTTTTTTCTCCGCCGGGAATCGAACCTGTGACCTCTCGGTTGTAATGCTTACGCGCTTACCACTAGACCAAGGAGGCGGTCAACACTAATAGATATTCAGCACTAATCAAAATTATATCCGCTTACTATAGCATCAACTTTTATACATTGTTCTTTATATAATTATTGCAAAATAAAACAATCTATGTATTAACCATCATTTAAATAGAAACAAGTCACTCAATTACCGAGTAGTGATTGAACAATATTTACAAGCATTATAGATGTCTTGATAATTTGATATCTTTTAGAGTTGATTTGTTTTATTATTTATGCTCTACATAAAATAAAATTGAGATATTATTGCGTTTAAGTGTGATGTAGGATTTAAAATTCATAGCTAAAAATAAAAGTAACACCATAGGATAATTTCTGTTTAATTGTTTCTTTCAATCACAAGTCTTTATAATTTTAAGACTTCTTTATTTATTTAACTGAAGTTCTCATAATTTTAGTACATAGTCATATTATTTAGTATTAAATCTCATTCAGTTAGCTAAAAACAGTGAAAACTTATGACATAAAAATTCTATTATTTAATGTTCATGTAAAAATTCTTAGAAAGTAAAACAAGGTCAACAAGATAAAAGATAGATTGATGTGAATTGTGCTATTACAAGTCTTTTAATGTGTGACTAGTCTCAGATTATTAATAACTTGCCATGAACACAATAAATTGCTAGTCTTGGTGTTCTAGCAAAATCTTTAGTAGCATTCATTTGTTTTTTGGTCTTTAGTCATCTGTAGTCAGAATTAATATTGCTTTTAGTACCTAATTAAAATTTACTATTTATATTTTGTGAATATTAAATAATTAATTACTACTTAGTTATTTTTGCTTTCCAATGAAATAAAAATTCAATGACTGGTGTAATATTCAATGATAATGTGAGTGTTTTGGATTTCATATAAACATTTGCAAATATCATGTAGGTAGTTTAACAAACATCATCCTTTTTCACCAGAGGTAAAATTATTCCATTTTGAGTAATATTTTTGCAGTAACAAAGAATAACAACAAAATAAACAATAAGCTAAAACATATTCAAACTGACCTCACAAACAGGCGGTTAGAAGGAACTCGGGATCACTTGTTATAGCCAGGCATCAACCCTCCTGAAAACCACATCAGACTTTTGCAATATCATTTAACTATTCCTGTTAATTCATCAATTCACCCAGTTAATACAATACCAAGGATACTACATTTGGAGGTGAGCCAAGGATGCTGCACTAATGAAAATCATGCATTATATGACTTGAAAAGCGCGGCATTCGTAAACACGGTGTCGACAAAATTTATTGCATAATATCACATGTAAACATTTAGGGTTAGAACGTGCATATTTGGCTTATTAATTTGGTTAGTTTACTGATAAGAGTTAATAACGAAATGATTATACTTACAAAACGGGATCCTCGAAAGGGCATTTCAAATCTATTCAATCCAAGAAATACAACACTATTTTTCACTGACCTATCACTTATTCAACTGCTCAAATATATCAATATTAGCACTTGTTCGTCGTGACTTCTGTTTATTTGCTAATGAGATGTAGAAATATCAAAATTGTTTAAATTCAGAAGAGCTAGGTAACAATTATAGCAACAATTATTAGGAACAGACAATCTCGAACGTTACCTGCGGTTACTCACTGCGATTTTTAATGCGAACTAAACGGTATTGTCATATGTAAAACTAAAATCTTCTGTAAGCGTTTGGAATTGGATGAATATTAGATTCACAGCTCAGCTCTACACAGCTCATGTTTTATTTATTTTTACTGATAATATATACTATTATATAATACTATAAAAATAAAGTTAAGTTTTGATTACTAAGTAGTTTTTTTATAAAAAAATGTAGTCTCATAATTATTACCTACTTGTAGAATTTTTTACTATATGTTGGTGAAATTATTGTTTGCAACATTGAACAAGGTATTTAACTGACAAGAGGGTATTTAAATGACATAGTTGGACAATTAACTTTTAAAAAAAATTGACAGAGAATTCTAGAACAATCATGGAGCACTAGAGACACCATTATTATCTGTTCTCTCTATTTCGGTTCAGTTTACATTGCTCTTGCTCACTGGCGCCGCGAGTGGCGAATGAGCATTCCAGGGGGCCGATCATGACAGTTAAGAAAACTTCTAAGTTGTAAAGCAGTACCTATTAAGGAACGCTAATAATCGGTATCATGACCGTCTTACTTTACTCTTGTTTTACTCTTGCAATACTCCTGCTTAGTGAATGAATGATTTCAAAAATTCGTCGAAAATGACAAATGCCAAGCGTCAATTGTCATATTTTTAACCATATGAAACGTAAATAATTGTCAATTTAAAATTATAATTCTGATTTCTGTGTTAATTTTTGTTTACATTTTTACAGTAGGTACCTTTGCAGGTATAATATATTTACGTAGTACGTGGGTAATTAATATTTAAATTAGAAGAATGGGAAGTTGGCCGTTTTTTAAAATTATATTATTCATCATGTACTTACAGCTGATCGGCTTATTATTTATTAGAGATATCATTTATTAAAATAAAAGAACAACCCCAACAAGTTGCGAAAAGCTACTTGCGGACAAAATAATTTAAAAAAAGTAAATGGGTGAAAGCATCCAATATCTTGAACGCATAAGTTGACGGATAATACAAAAATTGATGAGGCTGGTGCAAAGTACCTATCTAAACAGTACCTATTAACTTAAAACTCAAAGACTCAAATGCGGCCCCCGGGGGCCGATCATGACATCGAAAGAATGCATTAAGACTGCTTTGGCTGTTTCGTACCATGACATTCTAAGTTAAGAGTAACGCAGTTATGTGACGTCACATCGAATTCGTTCATTCATTTAGTATGAAATCGGTATCACGACGTCGCTTCTGACGTTTCGCCGAACTGCTCATCTGTCAAACTAAGAGGTTTTGAAAAAGTTGCTTTTTTAAAACCTCTTAGTTAGAAGTTTTGTATTGATTAAAATTTTAAGTCCGCATTTGAGCTAAAATTCCTTTATATTTTCAAAGTAAGTCTTAATAATTATACTCATATTGTAATAGAAGCTGTATCCATAGTATTTGTGTACTTAAATAGTAAAAATGTGTGAAGATATCTTAATTAAATTAATAATTGATGTTGCAGACGGCGAGTGAAATGGATATTTTTGAATTTCTGGAAGTGGAAATTGACAAACTTAGCTATACAGAAGGAAAAAATAGAGATGTTAAATTTTGAGATCCACGATCCGTTTATTTCTTTGAAAACTGAATTTCGAATAAAAATTCTGGCTAAGAGTGTGGGAGGCAATAAGGCTTCTAATGAAGTATAACCCAAAACGACTGGAATCTTAAAGTAAATATTCTATATATTTTTTTCAAATGTATGATGTTGCTATTCAGATTTTTAGAGGTTATTACTTATAACTCATTAAAATGCTATTTTCTTTTATAGGTTTGCATTGCACTAGCTATGCCAGGGGGTCCTATAAAAAGATTACTGGCGATAGCCTGGAGTATAATGTTGCATAATCCACAGTAAGTATAAGTAAAGACGGGCTTATTTCTGCAACTCTACGATTACAGTGCACCTATTTTGCATATAATCCACAGTAAGTGGCATTATTAAATTGGTCACAAAATGCCTCAAGTATTTGGAACTGAGAAATAAATATAATCGCCTAACTATGGTAATAAAATAAAACATCTTCAAATTATGGTATGTTTTTTATTACATGGTTTTTTTGGTCTGTCTATTACTTAATTTAATTATTAACTATATAGTTTTTATGAAGTTCTATTATATTGTATAAGGCTTCTGAATTTTTATAGTTCTTTTTTCTATTAATATATTTCTTAACTATTATATGTACCATGTATTATTTAAACGATTGCCTAAAATCTGTATAAAAAAATTATTAAAAACCGTCCACTTAACTTTACAAGTATCTACTTGTTGTGATTTCGTTATAATTTTTGAACTAGTTCTTGTCAGTCTTACACATATAAGAGAGAAGAGACTGACAAGAACTAGTTTATATTAACTAGTATGCATTTTCTTATTACAGATTCTACCAAAAATTTAATATACTTGGAGTACCGCAGCATTGACTTCACCTAAGTTGCTATTATTAGACAAAACTAAGAAATGGGATGACAACTTTCCTGTGGGGTGGCATAGAAAAGTAATAATGGAGAGGAGGCCTATATCCAGGATTAACAACCTAGTTTTTAAGTACTTATAACTGAAACTGTAAATATGTTCTAGGAATAAAGGATATTTTTATTTTTTTAATTGTTTCATTTTATTACTGATGAGGAGCATTTCTTCTGTTGAAAACACTATTAATAAATTAACCAGGTTCAATTTGTTCCATTTCAATTCCCTAAGTAGACACAGTTGCTTCTGGGGTAAAGCTTGACAGATGTGTAGGTTGTTGTAAAAAAATGTTGATATTAATACCACAACAAAGTTCAAATAAATTGTTTCTTTTAAAGTATAAAACTTATTATTTCAGTTAAATAGTAATTGGTAAGGCTTTATTCAATTAAGTTATCTAAACTTAAAGTTTCATGAACCAAAAAACTTAGCATAAATATAACATAATTTAACTTAAAATATCTACTAAAGCAAGATAAGTTTTCATATTACATACCTCTAACATTTGCACCAGCCTCATCAATTTTTGTATTATCCGTCAACTTATGCGTTCAAGATATTGGATGCTTTCACCCATTTACTTTTATTAAATTATTTTTTCCGCACGTAGCGGTTCTAGCTTTTTGCAACTTCGGGGTTGTTCTTTTATTTTAATAAATGATAAGCCGATCAGCTGTAAGTACATGATGAATAATATAATTTTATAAAAAGGCCAACTTGCCATTCTTCTAATTTGAATATTAATTACCTACGTACTACGTAAATATATTATACCTGCATAGGTAGGTACCTACTGTAAAAATGTAAAAAAAATTAACACAGAAATCAGAATTATAAAATGACCAATAATTACGTTTCATATGGTTAAAAATATGACAATTGACGCTTGGCATTTGTCATTTTCGACGAATTTTTGAAATCATTCGTTCACTAAGCAGGAGTATTGCAAGAGTAAAACAAGAGTAAAGTAAAACGGTCATGATACCGATTATTAGCGTTCCTTAATAGGTACTGCTTTACAACTTGGAAGTTTTCTTAACTGTCATAAAAACGAAAATGACAGATGCCTAACCTAACCTAATAACTATATAATTAATATTAAAAAAATTAAAAGAATTTTTGTCATGGCAGAGTAAGTATATGTATAATGTGTGTAATGTATGTACGTGTGTATAATGTAAGTGTTGTGTGTAGTATATATATTAATTATTATATACCATAAAAAATTGCGTTTGCCGGGTATAATATGACATAATCCTACAAAATATATTTATTTAAAATTTATAGTAAATCGACATATCGCAGAGTATCTTACCAGCAACTTGAGTGCCTTTATGAATTTTTAAAAAAATATCCCGAAGTGGCAAAATCCTATAGCCGAAACTTGCGGGGTAAAGATTTTAACCGCAGAAAATGGATGGAGGTGTCCACAATACTGAACGCTCAAGGGGATGGGTCACATAAAGATTGGCGAGGCTGGTGCAAAGTAAGTAAATAATAATTATCTAAATAATTATTAAGAAAAACACCAATACCTAATTAGGTATTGGTGTTTTTCTTTTGACACAAACTATAAGTTACTTTTCTTTGATTATCATAATATAATTTTTAATTTAAGCATAATATAGTTTTCAATGAGCTGTTATATAGGAATACATTATTTATGTATATAAGGAATACAAAGAATGTCTTCACATTGTGGCCTTTGATATTTCAGTATTGGACAGATTATAAATCTAAAATAAAAGCTAAGGTTGCCGCTTTGAGGGCAGCCCATGCTAGGACGGGTGGAGGCCCTTCTGTTACTAAGGATTTGTCTGAAACAGAGGCAAAGTTTCTACAAATTCTTGGCAATGATTTTGGCCAAGGACTACCAGGGATACAAGTCCAACTAGATTTAGAGGTATTATGAAAACTTCTCGTCATGGGCGCCGGCAGATAGGTGCCAGGGGGTGCACTTGCACCCCTTGGGAATCTTGGGACCAATAGGAATTATTAAAATAATAAGAAATATTTTTTTTATTAACAATCATATACGGCGAAGATTGTAAGAAAACTAAAATCTGCACCACCTGGAAATTATTTCTGCTGGCGCCAGTGCTTCTCGTGTTTAGTAAAATTATGTTTTTGAACTTTAAGCTTAGATATCTAACTCAATTGAGTAAAGCCTTATCAACTACAATACTATAATAATACTTAAAAAAAACAATTTATTTGAACATTGCTTATTGTGGTATTAATAATTCAATTTGTTCTTTACAGGAACCAACACAACTGTCTAGTATTACTCCAGAGGCAACCGTATACAATTTTGAAATTGAAGTGGAAGGAACAGAATCTTCTTTATTATTAGATACTGAAGTAGGACAAACAGAACCTGCTTTATTATTAAATAATGAAGCAGAACGACCAGAATCCTTTTCAATATCAAATAATGTAGTAGATTCAGTTACCACTCCGCCCAATTCCAATGTAAGTGGTAGGCAACAACAAAGAAGGGTACATCTCAGTCAAGAATCTGCCAGAAGGGCACTTGTATCCTCATCTCAGCAGCGTGCAGATGCAGCAGTAAACTCTGCTGAGGCATTAGAGAAGATTGCAATTACCCTTGTGGAGATGCAATCTTCTCTAAAGAATTGTGAAAGGTACTTACTTTAGGCTGTTAAGATTCTTCATTATTTTCAGCTTTTGTAAATAAATTTGTATTACCAGATTTTTTTTTAAATTATCTATTAAATATATTTATTGTAATTTTTTTAGAATCTTAGCTGCTGCATTTTCTGCTGTTGATCCTAATAATTTTGACTAGTTGATGATGGAACTAGTACATCTAGTATCATCCAGGTAATATATACATATTTTTTTCATTATAAAATGATACATGCAATCAAAATTAAATTTTTTGCTGAACAAATATGAAACTGTAATTATTATTGTTTTGTACAGAGGTGGAAAATAAAATTGCATAATATAGAGGCTCATTTTATATTGGAAAATAATACAAATTTTAATTTTAGTCTCTTACTCGCTCCCATAAACGCTGAACGAGGCGACGCCTAGTAACTAAACCCTCCTGGAGTTCTATATTATTGTTACGAGAATCATCTCTATCAACATCACATGATGTTGATAGAGATGATTCTTCTTCACAATGTAAATCTTCAAGACTTTCTAGTTCAAAAGGAGTATTGGCTCTATTGCAAATATTATGAAGTATAACACAGGCATTGACAATAGACCCAGCTATTTCTGGAGTATAATGCAACACCCGGTGAACTAGCAAGCACCTAAATCGCGCCTTCAGTACACCAATTGTTCTTTCTATAGTGCATCTAGCTTTTATATGTAAATTTGTATAATGTGCTTCAGGTGATCCTGGTAAGGTATTTAAAATTGGTGTCATCATTGTCTTCCTCTGGGAGTAGCCCGAATCACCTGTGGGATGAAGATTTTTATATCAAAACTATAAATTATTAATATTTTTTTCTTTACAAAACAATAATACTATTAATATTTTTAATACCTATGAAGATATTTACCGAGAAACCAAACAGGCTCAGAGATGCTTAATTCTTCTACATGTTTTTTTATTGGGTGAGCATTCCAAATAAATGTGTCATGAGTTGCACCACCATGACTTGCATCTACACTTAAAATGTTCATATCTGCATCACAAATCTGAAAAAAATTATATTGTATTTGTTTTTCAAACAAAAGGACTATAGATTAAGAGACTGTTATTAGGATTAAATACATGATAGTGTGTAAAAAAATGTTACTTATTAAATAATTAAGTTATAAATCTGATTGTGATATTTGTGTTATGATTATTGAAATTTGTAAATGTTGTGATAATGTTGCTTGTTATTTTATTATATAATCTGAAAAAAATGTTTTAATTATATTGTATTTGTTTTTCAAACAAAAGGACTATTTTAGAGATTTAGAGACTTTTATTAAGATTAAAAACATGATTGTGTAAAAAATAAATGTTACTTATTAAATAATTAAGTTATAAATCTGATTGTGATATTTGTGTCATAATTATTTAAATTTATAAATAGTGTGATAATTTTGCTGTTATTTTATAATATAAATTAACAAATAAGTGTGTGATTTAAAGTATTGTGTTCAAAATATTTTTATACCATATTATAGGCTAAATTAAAGAAATTATTTTTAAGATTAAGTGTATTTTTCCAATAATTGTAATAAGAAATTAGTGAATAATTGTATATCTCACTGTGATTTTCAAATATTGTTATTATTTAAAATAAAAGAAATAATTGTGAATTACAAATAAGGTCATCAACTGTGATTTTAAGTATTGTGTTAAAAAAATAACTATATAACAGAGTATGTCTTAATAGCTATAACAGAGACTGAATTTTAGATGAATAACTATTAAATTTTTCATTGTAAGTTCTTTTTTTACTTACTATTTGAACATTCAAAGAGTGATAATGTTTTCTGCAGAAGAAACGCTCCTCATTATTAGTTGGTCTAATAATAGCAACTTGAGTGCAGTCAATGCACCCAAGTACTCCTGGGATATTAAATTTTTGGTTGAATCTATAATAAGAAAATACACATAAGAGAGAAGAGAAGATTCCAAAAACTGAACAAATGATATGATTATTTGATAGGTAATAAATATGATAATAAGCTGCTTAGAAGTTATGAGGAAAAAGATGAACTTAATACCAGACAAAATTATAATCCTCCTTTTTACATAACAATGAGATATTTTGGGTAATCCTTTTATACAGACTTTTGTCTAGAGAGTTTAAACAATAAAAATAATAGAGTTAAGAAAAATATTTATAGAAAAAGGAACTATAAAAATTTAGAATTCATAAAAACTGCAAATTTTTAATAATTTAAATACATAATTAGAAGATAGACCACTGTAATAAAAAACATACCTTGATTTGATGGTGTTGCGTTCTATTGTTGTATTTGGGAAATGTATATACTTGTTCCTAAGTGTCAGATGGTTTAGGCACTTAGTTACCAAATTAATGATTCCACTTACAGTAGATTGTGAGACATTATGCCCTTGGCTATCACCTGTAATTTTTTGGTAAGACCCGTTGGCATAAAATGCAAGTGCAATGCAAACCTATAAAAGCAAATAACATTTTAATTGGTAATATACCTCTGAAATACATGAATTTTGAAGAAAATATATAAAATATTTACTTTAGTCTCTAGTGTCAAGTCTGTCGAACGTCTTGGATAACAATTCATCAGCGGCCTTAAGTCCTCACACAAAATCTTCGCTAGACTTTTTGTTAAGCGATAACGCTTAACAAATTCGGTTTCTGAAGAACTAAACGGATCGTATTGAAATCTCATCCTACGACGCCTCCGTTTTTCCTCTTCTTTCTCGTTAAGACTTTCATTTTCCTCTTCAAGAAATTCTAAAATTTCTATTTCACTAGCCATCTATAACAATAATATAATTAAGTCATCTTCACACATTTTTACTATTTAAGTACACAAATACTATGGATATAGCTTCTATTACAATATGAGTATAATTATTAACACTTACTTTGAAAATATAAAAGAATTTTAGCTCAAATGTCGACTTAAAATTTTAATCAATACAAAACTTCTATTAAAGAAGTTTTGAAAAAGCAACTTTTTCAAAACCTCTTAGTTTGACAGATGAGCAGTTCGGCGAAACGTCAGAAGCGACGTCGTGATACCGATTTCATACTAAATGAATGAACGAATTCGATGTGACGTCACATAACTGCGTTACTCTTAACTTAGAATGTCATGATACGAAACAGCCAAAGCAGTCTTAATGCAGGACCTATTAAGGAATTCTTTCGATGTCATGATCGGCCCCCAGATTCCAATTATCATCCAGAGTCTAGAGTTCAATGCTACCGCTTCCTATTTAGTTTTTTTTAAATATTTAATAAAATATTGTTAATGTCCTTTGTCATTATACAAGAACATGAGACAAGTCATATAATTATTGTCAAATGACAAGTCCATGGTAACTGTCATAAGTCTAATGCCTTGTTTATTTGTATTTTTTATGTACCTACCTATTATGTTTAACTTCAGTTGATTAAAATCAAGTTAAAATTAAATTAACCACTTGCCTAGACCCTAGTGCCTACATTTTACGTGTAAACAAGCTCTAAGGCACTTTGTTAATTATTTTTATTTTGTAATATGTGAATTGATAAATTCCGATTCATAGAATCATTTTAATATATTTTGATAGTTTCTGTAGCTACGTCCTACTATAAAAAGTTAGATTTAAATTTTTCAAAATTAAATCATCGAACAAATTTTTCCCGAAATTCACAAGTAATCAAACCCTTGGCCTCAACTGAAGAGCTTTAAGAAAGTAAGAAGACTCATTTGTAGCTACAACTTTTTTAACCCTTTCAAAAAGGATTTCTTGTAAAATGGTGACAGTTCTAGTAAATCTCATTAAATAAACAAGTAGGTACCTACCTGTTGTTGAGCGAAAAGATACTGCAACTTGATGATAATTATCAAAGATGTTGAATTGGATTATTGCTATTATAATATCTATAGCTCTTCTTGTAACTTTTATAGCTTTGAGAGGGATATATTTAATAAGTTGCATATATGCAAAAAAATGTGGATTTGATAACAAAGTTGGTGGTCAAACTTTACGAACGGTATTTTGTGTTGGATCTGGTGGGCATACGAGTGAGCTCCTAAAACTTCTAACACATATGGATCGAAAGAAATATAATCCTCGTCTCTATATAATGGCAGATTCAGATATAACAAGTGAAGTAAAAATACATAAATGTGAAGATAACAATGATTATCAAATTAGTAAAATACCACGCAGTAGAAATGTTAATCAGTCATTTAAGTCATCAGTATTTAGTACTCTCTTTGCTATTCTTTTAACTATTCCATTGATTTATAGATTTAAGCCAAATATTATATTTTGTAATGGTCCAGGTACATGTATTCCCATATGTATTGTTGCATTTGTTATGAGATGTCTCTTTATAATAGATTGTAGAATTATTTTTGTTGAAAGTTTTTGTCGGGTAAAAACATTGTCACTTACTGGAAATATATTGCAGTATTTTGCCGATGTGTTTGTAGTACAATGGCCACAAGTGCATAAAGCATGTTTTAGAAGTAAATATTATGGTAGATTAACATAATTATAATGATGTTTAAAATAAATATTTTTAAACAAACAAAATGTCTTATATATTTAAATGAATATTCAGCAATTCATTTTTAAAAATTATTGTTAAAAGAATATGTGTAATGACTGCCTTCTTGGTCTAGTGGTAAACGCGAAAGCTTTATAACCGAGAGGTCCTGGGTTCCTGGTGAATAAAAAAAAAAACGGTCTGGCAGGGCATAGAAGGCTGATAACCTACTTGCTTCTAAGAAAAAAATCGATCAGTGAAACAGATGTGAAATGCATCTGCCCCATACCCCACACGGGACTTCGCTTTATTTGATTGTTAAAAGAAAATTCACACAAGCTTTAAAATTTTAAATTATTGGATGGTTTTTGATGAATTTTAGTAGAGTAAAAGTTTTTTAAATTTAAGTCTACGCAAATGTTTATTATTTAAATGCTTGCTGCATTGAAAATTTATTTACTATATTGAACATTTTTGTACAAGTTAAATTGTCGTAAACTAAACACTGGCCGTTGGACTAATTTTGATGGAATTTCCTCGAATTTTTTAAGAACTTATTTTCTCAGCTTGCTTCAAGGTTTAAGTTATGTTTGAATTCACCAACCTTTGCAACTACTAGTCTGATATAAATCATTCTTAAAAAATATTTTTGATCTCAGGTTTTTCGAAAATAGTAGATACTGGCTCTGTATCATTACACTAAAAAACTATGTTTATAAAGCCACGCGGATGAAGTCCCAGAGCATCGGCTACTATAAAGGAAAAATGTAATAAAAATTAAAGATATTATAAATATAGATGTATTCACTTCTTTCATGAAATTACATCATTCAGATCAACAATATTTTATGTACAAATACATTAGTTTTAAAAATGTTTGATATAAATTTTTAACAATGTAAATGGTATATGCTTCAGTCTTCACAACATTTTAAGTTGAAATTGAATTTTATCAACCAGTGTTAAAGTTCTGGTGACCATATTTTCCCTTCTGCAGCCAGAATGTGTGAAACTAAATGAATTGTATTTAGATAAAGTTAATGAAGAAAATAAAAGTACATAAAGCTCGATTTACTTTAAAATCTATAAGACCTAATAATGAATTTTTTTATGACACATGATCAAAATGCTTTTGAAGAATTATAAAAATAAATTACTTAAGGCTTAAAATCTAATTTTTTTTGATATAACAATAAAATGAGATGCAACATAAACATTCGAGTTGACAAATTACATATTCAATTGAAATTTCTGTAATATCTTAGACTATATATATGTATATAGTAGTTAGTAGTAGCAATCATTGAATATTTTAAGAGTGTATATTACTTTTATCACTCATCAATCATTTTATTTGAAGTTTTTGAAAAACTAGACACTAAATTCATTGGGAAATATGACTACAAACCATTAGGTATCTTTCTAATCAAATTGGGCTTGAAATATTAAGGGGTCGTCCATTAATCAGGTGATGTTTTTTAGCAAACTTTTAACACCCTTTCCCCTGATGATATGTGGTGAGGTTTTAGTTTACCCCTTCGTTTCCTACCCAAAATCACAAAATATTTTTTGGGTACAAAGTATATTATCTATAAATTAAGCATTGTGATAAAAATGACCAGACAAACATTAAAGTTGCAGGTTAAACAAAAAGTTGCAACGAAAATACATGTGATATTTCATTACACCCCTCCCCTGCTCGTGATATTACGTGAATTTTGCCGATTTCCCTTCCCCCCTTTTTAGCCTCAAGCGATTAATGGACGAATCCTAATCATAATTTCACACATGCCTTCCATACTGAAAAGATTTGAAGATGATAGATAAAATATTTGAAATTTGATATCAAACCAATGAAAATTTCATATCACATGATATTTGACCCGAGATATTTAATCACAGATATTAAGCCAATTAACAAAGTAGTTGTATAACTTATAGTATTTATAAATACATTTTGTAAAGCTTTGTCAAGAGACTTGATTAGTAAGTACTTAAAATAGCTTATGTTTAATATTAGGCACAACTACTGACAAACCATGATGTAAAATAATGTAAATGTTCAAGAATATTAATATTTCCATAATAATGTATTAATTATAACATAACAATTGTGCTAACAAGATTTTATTTCGTAGGCACATAAAAGGATACTATGAATAACGATAACTATGCTATAGAATATAAGTACAAAAATTAAGTAAATTTATAAATAACTAGTGACCAATCTCTTACAGCTAGTTTTAAGGCTTATTATCCTCAGTTAAATTTGTTTGGTTATTGGTTTCTTCTTTACCATTAACATTGCTTTCAATATGAAACTTTTCATCGCCAATTAGGTACATGGCTTCATCATAGGTTGGTGGCGGTGGCTCAGAGTTTGATGACTGAGGTTTGCTTGTGGTAGCATTAGAAATAAGTGCATCATATGATGGTGGTAATGTTGCACTGGAAGCTGTTCTAGGAACTTGATATTCTGCTTGAATACTTGCCATATCCTAAAACAAAATATAAATTATACTTAATATAAATTAACCAAATGAAATAATCCAATTTCAATGCAAGGACATCGTAAGATATTGAGATAAAAAATACATATTAGTGCACTATGAAATGCTACAAAGAAAACATTTACATATGATAAAATTTCAGGTTAAGGTTAGATTTTATTAAAGAATTGCTTAAAATGTGAAAATAACTATTGGCTATAGTAAAAAATATGCTTCTCACAAAGACTACTTTCTATTGAAGTAAGTAATTAACACAACATTTTAGAAATGGGAGTAAAACTTACTCTAATAATTGCTCGTTGATGAAGAAGCATTTGAATAACACTTTTCCTTCGCAGATATAGCATACTTTTTACAGCAACCATCATACCAGAACATATGAATATGGGTCCGACGAGCCACATATGTCCCAAATTGCTTAAAATATATCCATCGGCTTGACCGAGGGCTAGCACAGTGATAACTGTACCAACTGAAAATAAGACCATGGAAAGAACGAAGTAGGAATAGCTGGTACAATCACATCGTCCAAATCTTTGATCTTCATCTAACTCGAAATCGCGATGCCGTAACCGATGTAAGCGTTGTCGAATGAAAGGACTATCAAATACTGTCGCCATTTTAAAGCTTCTATTTACTTGAGAAATTTATCACGTTTATTATACACTCATTATGTTTTTAAACTTTCGCAATAAATTACAATGGATAGTGTCTAACCACTAGCGAAATTAAAATTCAAATATGAATCTGAATTCTGAACTCAATAATATTTCATGTACAATCACAGTCCACAGATAATAAATAGGTACCTACCTACCACGGTTCACGCTATGTATCGAGTATCTACTATCTACGAGCATTTACCACATGGCAATTCTGGAAGTTCTTCAGTGAAATACAAAAAATACTAGCAGTCAATGAGAAGAATATATAACGCAACCTACAGTGGGGTTCGGGACCGTACGATACTTATCGTACCTACGTATACGTGTGCGATAATTTCCAATGTACATTCAAAGAGAATGTATTGTTTATTTTTGTTTTTCTTTTACTCTTGTATTCTGTTCTTGAAAATATAGATATTATAAAGAATCGACCTTCTGTTAAAATTTAGAAAAAATATTCTTGCTTTTACTACTTTATAGGGATGCATCGATATGCCTTTTTGCCGATACGATACCGATACTCTTATAAAAATATCGTCGATTCTGATACCGATACAAACGCTTAGTGAATTAATATTAAATTAAGGTAAAATTTTATATGAAACAAAAGTTTGGTTAAAGTTTTTAATTTCTATTAAAAAATAAAAACAGTAACAGACTGAATGAGATTCAAGGTTTAGCTATTAAAATTAAGAATTAAGTGTAATAATAAAAATAAAATCAATAACTGTTAATAATTAAAGTTAACATTAACAAGATTTTTGTATAAAAAACAGCATTTTCAAGTTTTTCGGAGAAAGCCGATTTCAGAAATCTGTCTGTATAAGACCTGCGGTGGAAAATAATCTCTCAGATGCGACAGAACTCATTTGGAAACTGAAATACTTCTGCGTCATTTTTTTCAAGTTTGGGTATAGGTATATCATTATGACAGAAAACAAACGGATCTGCGTCTCTCCATATATAAGGAGATCTTAGGTATCTCTCGACTTCCTCTTTGAGAGAATTACAGCTCGGAGTGGTAAAAAATATCGCCGATGCCGAGATATCGGCATACTCAATGTATCGCCGATATATCGGTATCGGTATCGGATGCATCCCTACTACTTTAACATTATTTTCTTCTTTATACATTCAAAATATTGGCACGCTTATTACACTTAAAATGGAAGGAATCCCAGCTCAGCTCTGTCCCATATGTCAAAAATTTATATATTTTTTATTTACGTATTTATTTAAAAAACAGAAGTTTACAAGATTTCAACTATAAAGCATTTGCAACTTATTGTCACGTTTCATAATATGATTTTGACGTCTTATAAATCGATGAACGCAGGTTGCACGCACGAAAAAGCATGACCCATTGTCACGTTCAATCTGAGCCGAACGTGCAAGCAAGAGCGCGGAACAAGCGATTGAGAGGCACGATCGAACTAAGCGTGTGATAATAATTCAATAATTCAATTCATAAAATTGGGAAATTTTTCATCAATGTTTTCTTGTGTCGTTATCACGTAAAATTATCGTCCGGAAACCGACTTTACAGACAACCAATTTTTTAAAAAATGTATCTTAGTCTTCTTATCTTGATGGAGACGATAATTTTGATCAAATTTGAACCTTATACGATAATTTTACGGCCCTGGTACGAGAGCTGCCTGACATCAGGTTGGAACACTGCTACTTGCCAGTCTGCTAGAGTTAGAGAGTTGAGACTAGAGAGTAGTTTATACTTATATGTTATTATATTGAGTAGTTAATGACTAGTGAGTATTAGATGTGATTAGTGAGTATTCTAGTATAGTATTAGTGATTAATTAGTAGTTTCCATATATACATTATACAATAGTACTCTGTGATTAGTAGTTAGTCCTATGTAGCAGTTAATCATAAATCAGTTATATCTGTGACTAGCGAGTATCGCCGCAATATTTATATTATTATAATTTAATTTAAAATTATTAATCTCGATTCTCGATGACGATTACAATCAATTTAAAATTAGATCAGTTTATGGTTTCATAAGCATTGCTTTAAATTTAATTTATTCCCGTAAAATGATTGTTATAAAATGGGTTGGCGCCAGCGTTTTCCAACTTTGTTCTTTTCTTTTTTTATTATTTTATTTAATTGGTATACTTAATGTGAATTTCAGTGATAAAAATAATTATTGTGCTATGACTTATATGTTCGAATATCCTCAATTTGTTGTAAGTAAAAGGACATAACAATTTATTTTTAAATAATAATTTATATTTAAATATTACGTTCATTACTATTTTAATTGTTTAGTGAACAGTGAATCTAGATAAATTTTGATGAAAATATAGTACCTATTAATTGGAAACAAGTTTAATATAAAATTTGTTTTAAAAAACTATAAAGTGACTTCAAAGTGTAGTTTAAAGTAGTAAATAAAACAGATAATAATTCTACAATGTAAAAAACCTCCTTTTTGAAGTCGCCTTAAAATTCATTCTTAAGTTTTAAATGTTAAAATTAAAAATTCCTATTTTCCAGCATATATCTATGATGGATAATAATCTTTTTCCACAATATGGATTATATGCATACAGTGAAGGTCGTTTTACAGAGAGAGCAAGAAAAATGTGGTAAATGGTTGCTTCTTTAATAATTCTTTTAAGTTACAAAGTTACAAAGAAACTTAATTATTTTCCTCCTTAGGTTTGATGGTGTACCTGTCTTGTTTTTGCCTGGAAACTCTGGCAGCCATATGCAAGTGAGATCTCTAGCATCTGTAGCATTAAGAAAAGCTTTGTCTAATGGTTATGAAAGTCATTTTGATTACTTTACAGGTACATAATATGCATAATATTTTTTAATCTATTTAAAAAAAATATCTGAAGTTGCATGCTTAAGTTTGGTATGCTTTTCTGTTACAGTAAGCTTTAATGAGGAGTTGTCTGGTCTTTATGGTGGAGTACTTCATAGTCAAACTCAATTTGCAGCAGCTTGTATATCAAAAATTCTAAGCTTATATAAAAACCATAAATACATTAAATCAGTTCCATCATCTGTAATACTAATTGGTCACTCAATGGTAAAGCTTGTAAAATATAATACACTTGCCCTTTATGAAAATCAACTTTAAATTAATTCACATAGAGTTATGAGACTACTTTTAACATGTGTAATATATTATTTTCTGGATTTTCTATCTTTAAAAGAACATTAAACATTGACAATTTGTTTATTTTTTTGTAAATTAATGATAAGGGTAATATGTTTTTCCCTTAAAACAAAAATGCTGTTACAGGGAGGAGTTATAGCTAAACGGCTTTTAGCATATCCAAGTACAATAAATACAACTAATATAGCACTAACATTAGCAGCACCTTTAGAAGCACCAATTGTTAACTTTGATCCAGCCATTAATGACTTTTATAAATTGATGAACATGGAATGGAATGTTTATGTGACTCCATATAAAGAAGTTATTCATAAAAAGGTGATATTAAGCTTTGGAAGTGGCCCTAGAGATGTTTTGGTACCAGCAGGCTTAACATCATCAAATGATAGTTTTATTAATGGTTTGGTAAGTAGTTAAGATAAAACAACTTTAGATATATTTTGTTATCAAGACTTGATAGTGATCAAAAGGGTATATATAATAATAAGTAAGATCTTTGAAGATTGATAAGATGTCAAATGTCTCTGTTTCTTATATTTTTATTCTTTTACAACACTTTTTTCAATTTAGTGAGTACACCATATTTTTATAGTAGTGGTTTTGAGATAGAAACCATAATCCTTTTTCAAAGTAATTAATCGCAAGCCTTAGTTATCCCTTATTTTTTATAACAACTACTTGTTAGTGAAAGTGCCATCAAAATCCATTCAGCCGTTTTAAAGATTAAATGAAATAAACTGACAGAAAATTTTCTATTTATTAACCAATATTCATTAATAATTAAGTACTCTATATATTTTCATAAAAGCATTGATATTCCAAAATTCAATTTTGATGTTACAAACACACCAGCTTGAAATCAGTCTTTTATTTTCATTTCATTACATCCATTTATATTCCGTAAATCACATACATTTTTATTTTTAAGAACTAAATAAAAACTATTTTTAGGCAACAGCTATTCCAGGCGTTTGGGTATCTCCAGACCACATTTGTATGGTTTGGTGCAAACAATTAGTGATGGCTATAAATCGTTATCTATTTGATATCGTGGATACGAGGACTAATCAAATCACTGATAACTATGAACATGTCAGAATGAAATCTCAACAATATTTTATGGTAGGTGCGTCAATTGATATGATACATAGATAAGAATTTATTCCTAATATATTACATAGGTCAAGGTTTTGACCAATTCTAGCTCATCCTCTTCACGAGTTTGGTAGAGATAGCGAGTTTTAAATCTAAGGAAATACATACGTAAATTCACACTATATAATCTATTGCCAGGAGGGAAAACAGTAGATGTTTTTTTTGCTGGTATTCAAGACTATCGAAGAAGACAGATTATAATCGACTTTCTATACTCTGGTCTTTGTGATTTGCGTCTTTAACGTGGGCCTCATCAGAAGGCCTACTGTCATGTTTACTGTGTTCGATTTTTAGAGTTACATACGGCAACAACATCCTTAGACATCCTTGAAATACCTATACGTTTAGAATTTAGTCACTATGGAGTGCTTAGATCTAATATATGTGTAGATTGAATCCTCTGAGCAAATCCTTGGTGGAATTTGAGATTGCAGTTCTGATAACCTGTTTAATTTATTTAGTTCATTACCTGATAAGAAAGGAAAAATATTTTTGTTTCGACTGAATAAACTTATAAACAAAAATCTTAGACGTATTCTTTATTTGTAGGAATTGTAGAAAAGGTGTAACCATGTTCTTTACATAATGTTGTGTGTTAGTATATAGATATTTACTGATGGCTATTGTTAAGTGAACTTTATAAATTTGATTTTAATTTGTCATACATTACTTTCTCCTAAGGCTAACCGAACAACGACTCCGAGTGCGACGTCGCGTGCAGGCGTAAACATGAATGTTGATGCGTTTTGGTATGAAGATAACAGAAGAATTTATCAAATATCCCGCCCGGAGATTGACAGGTAATATCCATTTCGGTTTTGTATAATATTACACTTGTCACATACCCCACTTCACTCAAACACACACTTACCTATACCCCCTACTTTCACACACTCGTACACTCAACCACACACATACAAATTAATTTGTATGCGCACACGGTTATAATTTATATAACTGTCTGTTTGAACCCTAGTTATATCACATGTAACTTGTTTCTTTATCCCTGCATATTAATTATAATTGATACATATTAAAATGTTCTAGAATTTCGGAAGAGCGGAGTTTTTTCTCACAAGCATAATTTAGCTTAGAAATTCCAAATGAAATAACAATACCAAATCGTAGAAAATTAAATAAACATTTTTATTTATAATAATTTCTTAGGCATATTTGGCCTATATCCAGAGTGGGGTTCCAATAACATAATGAAATTTACTTATATATGTAGTTCTTAAGAGCTTTGTTACATAATTGCGTTAACACGCAATCAGCAACTGCACTGTCAGTGATAGGCTATCACAGAATTGAAATGCACCATTTATATAATAATTTATCACTTGAAATTTCGTTTTTAAATAATTTATAATTTTTATTTTTGTAAAAACAATTTGCAATGTTTAATGAAGTTTTTAGATATGAATTTTACGTAAAAATACCTATGCAATAAAGAGAAAATGTTAGTTAAATCTTTAAAGCGTTTTTTGTAATTTTATGGTTATGATTGAGTTTTGTTTTTAAAAATTTCATAAGTATTTCAAAAGGGCCGCTATGGACATTAGCATTATTTAATGGTCATTATAACATATTACATTTTGTTTACTTCGCTAATTCAGTCCACAATATCAAATAACAGTTGTCGCGCATTTTATGAAAATCATACTACTGAATTTCGAATATGTGTATATATAAAAAATTAAAATATATTGCAAAAAAGTATGGACTGTAATAATAATTGTTTTATACTATTCTATAAGTCAAATTTCTCAGACTTTCAGTTTCAGAGAATAAGAGCGTTAAAATATTTTATTAATAATACTTAAAACTCGCGGTACGACTTTGATAAAAGTCGACCTTCAACTAAAAATAAAATTAAAAAACAATTGCACGAATTTAAATAAGTTTTATTTATTTCTCGTAGCATAGTTAAATGTTTAAGAATATTAAAACTTACTTTAAAAAGATGGGCGAGTCCGATCGGCAAATAAAAGGTTATCGATTTTTTACTGTTTAAGTTTATTGTTTAAATTGTATACTTTATAGTTCTTATCAGGTAGAATTTATTAGTCTGCATTTGATAAGTTTTTTTGAATCTTTATGTCTTTTGCTATCAAAATAGTGCATTTTATTTAGCAATAATACGTATTCATTTAAACATTTCAGCCGTAAGATAATAATATAAAATTATCACCATTAAACAGTTCGTAATATATTCCTGCTGACTGCAACTGATGTGGTGATTTTCAGTTAGTTGGCATATCTCCAAAAAACCCTTCTAATATACAGTAATCGTTATTTTAGCTACCACGTACATGTGTTGCGTAATAACCTTAGAATAAAAATGCAAAAATAGATTTAATAGAACTCAAAAGTTTAAAAAACTCAAATCGCCTCTGTATCTGACTGGGTCTCTCGCTTCTGACAGTGAGAACAACTGAAAGTGAAAATGGTTCAATTCCCGAAGAAGCGAAAATATTTTTGGCTTGGGTGTTAAAGTAGACTGACCTTTTTCTATTAAAAATTATGAAGGAAATAAGAGCATTATATGTGGCACACATTATACGTCCTGTAACGCGCCTGTAACCCATTAGGGTAGGGTAATTTCTTGACAAAATCATTATTCTAAAGGATATATTAATAATCATTTTGGTTTTCTATTTTTATAAAACTTTCTAAGCCGACTTTAAAATGAGAAGATTGGGTTGTATGTTACGTTGCAACTCGTAATTTATGATCTAAATCGATTTTTTAACAAAAAAAGCATAGTTTTTTTAAAATTCCATAGTTTATCTATGATTTTTTTTATCAAATTTTGTCGATTATTATTTTCTTTAAAGTTTAACATCTTTGACAACTCTAGATTATATTGTCACGTAAGTAGATGACGTTTTATTTGCGTTTATTTCCAGAACTACGTATTTGATGATTCGTCTGGTAAAATTCCCACAGAATCGCTTTGTCGCGATCGAAACTGTGAATGTCGATGACAAAAATTGGCTTTTTGGCTGCAACGCCAAGGACATTCATAGCACCTATAGATATTGGTAAGAATACATAACATTTTTTAGACATGCCCGCGCGCAACATAAAAAAATCAATTTAGAAATTCCTGCGGTTAGTGTTCAACCAAGCAATTTCTCCATACTCATATTTTAATTGTTACCGCTGTGCACGTCAAAAAGTTATATGTGCAAATTTATTGTATTTTTCGTAGACAGCTCAAATAATAATAAAAAAAAACTAGTGTGTGTGTCAGCTCCGACGCATGACTGGAGTTTACTCCTTAGTGAGGCATTGATAAACAATAAATGTAATTAGTTTCGACGGAGCGCGTCAGTCCGAAAGATAGGACCGTCGCTGGCAATAGCCTTATCGGAGTGAAGGGGGCAGGACAGTTGCGCCCGTATCGGAGTGAGGGGGGTACACAACGGTCATTCATCATTAGATTTTACTCCTCACATTTTTCTCATACCGGGCGCCTTATAAATGAAAATCGATTCTTAAGGAGTAAACTAAGACTTTTAATTTCTTTTAATGAATGCTTTGAGTACCTCTGGCGTATGTATGGTCAAGGCTGTGAAAAGTCTTAGAGTCTAGACTGTAACATTTATGTATCATTATTATATATTGCACCAAAGTGTAATCTTATTTAAGAGATTTAATCTTATTTCAATCAATCATTGCAAAAATTTACCTCTTTTTATATATATAAATCGCTATGTTTTTTAAAATTAGGCGAATATTTGTATTCGTTTTTCATTTTCAGTAAAACGGCGAGTTCACTGAGCGAATTTAGTAGATGGAGCGGTTCTGCCACAGAGTTCAAAAGAAAATTGGCGACGATAAACTTGCACAGTGTTAAGGAAAAATATCCCGAATGGACTCATGTCATTGTTAAAGTTTCACCTACTAGAAAACCCGTATGTTTTTATTTATAAAATATAACATCCGCCAATTTTCTTGATCGCTGTAAAATAAAATAAAAAAACTTAGCAGCTGCTAATAATAATAAAATATTCTACACTAATATAATAAAGAGACTTTGTATTTTTTATGAATAAACTTAATAAACAAGAGTACTCAATCGATTTAAAAAATCTTTCACTTAGTGACATATAGGTTATTTTTAACCGACTTCAAAAAAGAAGATTTTCATTTCAACACGTATGTTTTTTTTATGTGTACCTCAGAACTCGATTGGGTGAACCGATTTTGATGAATCTTTTTTTGTTTGAAAGCTGGTGCTTCCCGTGTCCCATTTATCCTTATTAAAGATAAGTACTCATATACCAAACAAGCTACTAAAGTGTCTTATTTAACATAATTACAGATAACACTTAACGTGGACATAAACGACCTCGCATCACGACAAACAGTGGTAGGCCTACCGTCCGCATTTTCTTTTATGAAGGAAATAATAAAGGAGACTGAGGCTGATAGCCTGTACTATGAGTTAATTTTACCGGATTTAAACGTGGTGCACGACGCGTTCTTATTGTACGTGGAACCGATCGGAACGTGTAATTCATACCACGTGACCGCTGAGCTGCACGTCCCCTGGGCCAAGAATCATGAATATTATCATTATTTTACGTAAGTTTTCCTGACTAAAATGCCCGGCGATATCAAATAAATACACCGCCAAATCTATATAAAGTAGATCTTTCTATAAAAGATAGAATTTAAAATTATTTGTCTGATTATATTGATTTTAAAAACCAAGATCTAACAAACTTTATTAGTTTGGAAAAATGTATCAACCACTTTAAAAAAAGCGTTTTTTTCTAGGCATTTGAAGCGGTCTCCAATGAAGTTAAGACTCTTCAAAAGTAATCCAAACATTACTTCAAGTGATGGCGTAAAAATAACACTCTTATTGGATCCAAAATGCACTTTCACTGTGAGGTAAATCTTCTTATAATTCTATTAATTTATTATCTATTTTAAAATCAACTCAAATCATAAATTTACTTGGTGTGTGATATAGGGTTATATCTTCACATAATATTTTCGAATCAAATTGTGTTTCCACAAGATACACAATTTTATGTAATCTTATTTTTCATTTTCCACAAGATTTAAATGCATTTTAGTTTTAAATTCAAAGTATTTAATCTTATATATAAAATTCTCGTGTCACAATGTTCGTTCCCATACTCCTCCGAAACGGCTTTACTGATTTTTACCAAATTTTATATGCATATTCAGTAGGTCTCAGAATCGGCTACTATCTATTTTTCATACCCCGAAGTGATAAGGTTAGCCCACCCCAAAAATTAATTTGGCAAAACAACGTTTGCCGGGTCGTCGTATCCTATATAATAAAAAAACATTTAAATACAAAAGAATTTTCAGAGTCAAAGAAATAAAACAACTCTTGAATGTTCATTTTCAGTGTATCAGGTACCAGTTACTACCGCCTTGGCCAACTGGTTCGTCACTACACACCAGTTTTAGTACCTTACGTGGCGGCTATAGTGCTTTTAGCAGCTCGTGCAAACCTCCAGAACTTGAGAGACCATGGCTCATGCATCTCAATACATGCAGCACTCATAAGCGAGGGCGTCAAGCCATATTATGTGCTGGTGTTCAGTAGATTGGCTATTATGGGAATAATGTAAGTATTCTCTTTTCTCTACACATTCAGTGCCACTAACAAACCAAGCGTGTCCACACTAATCCTTATCCCCATGCTGCGAGCACACCGGGCGTGTTCTCCGTTTTTCATCAATATTATATATAAGCAGGGTTGAAGCCGAAATAACGCTTTTTAAATTTTACCTATATACAGTGCCAGTGAACAGGCCTAGCGTGCTACGTAATTTCATTTTGCAATGCCGAGAGCACGCCTAGCGTGTTTGCGTTCTTTATAGGGCGGCATCGCTGGGAACTACTAGAAAATCGTGGTGGCATTGAATGTGTTAATGGATTCTTATGATACCATACATGTAAATAAAACCAACGCTTTTGTAACTGTAAGGTTTATTAAAAACTTTCAGGTCGGTGCCGTTATTGACAATCCTGCTTGAGAATGCCAGCTGGAATAATTCTGAGCTTCAAAACTTTACGAGATCTGTTCTAGTGCTACCAGCATATATGACCGCTCTCGGTATAGTAAACATTGTGGCTGCGGGGACAATTGCTGTGATGGTGTTTTCATCACAATTGGCCCATCGAATGCTTTTTAAGTAAGTCAAGTTTTAATTAGAGGTCCCAAGTTTAAACCCAGAGGAAGCCAATAGGTATTCAAATATTTCGTTATTTTAAAGTCTAACGAAAATCCAAATATTTGAACGTGTAGTATTATTTTCTTAAAGACTAAAATCATTAGAAATATTTGAAAACTTTAATTACATAGTTTCAACAGAAGATGTACTTATAAGCAATTAATAAATTCTAGAGGACCTTCGAGAAATAAATATTTCACAGTTAATACCAAGAGATAAACCCCCGGTCATTAGTTGATTGGTTATTTTTAGGATAGTGTGGCGTGGTGGTAACGGTTTAGCTGAGAAAGTAGCGTCAGGTCTCCAAAAAGTGCCGCTAGTGGTAAGTGCGGCGCTAGTGTGCGCCGTACCATTCTCTTGTGGAGCTGCGGCCTTGACTGCTGGTGCCGCTTTTTACGCTTTCATGGTACGTATCACTTAGAGTAAAACATATTGTTGCGTACTAGGGTTCGAAAGATTTGGAGTCTAGAGAGAAAGACCTGCTGACTCTTTCGAAGTCTTTATTTATTAACATTAGGTCTAAAACAAAGCTCTAACAATGTCCTAGGTCGTAGATTTCTCAGGTATCACTGGTATTGCTAGGTTTCACTCTTAGAAGTCGCCTCGAAGATCGCAAATTAAACTGCACTCGCTCGTCTCCTGCGATTATTTATATCGGCTGAGACGAGTCCTAGATCATTCCAGAGATTTCCTTTCTACTCGCGCGAACGTGATCGATTAGGCTGGATGTTTCTGGAAGTTCGTGCCATATACCCAGTTTTTCGAGATTGGGATCAAGTAGGGGATTTCACTGATTGACGCTAGATGGCGCTGGTTTGTGTATTCGTAACAATATATTATAATATACCTACCTACTACCTAGTCGGAAAAAAAAACTAAAAAAACAGATGTAAGAATTAAAATTAAGCTTTAATTTACTTAAGTTAAGAAAGGGTCAAGGTCTTAAAATGTTTCAATCATTAAATTTCAACCAAGACACTGCCGCAATTAATTCATCACGAGAACACTCCCTTCCAGTAGTTGACTGGAAATTTGTTAATGTTAATTAATTTCCTAAATTTTCTTAAGATTTACTACAACTTTGTTTTCACAGTGCTATTTCTGCAACAATATTTCACCTTCGTGAATTATAATGTTTGAAAGTAATTTCAAGCAAATTAATTTGTTTTGTTAAAATTGGATCGCGCGATTACTTTTCGCCTGTAAAATAAAACTGTTATTGCAGATATCAAAAATGTATGAAGAATATCTTGAAGACTATGTTTATAAATTAATGGCGAAAGTTACTAGTAGAATGTGTAGATTGTTTAAAAAGCGAACTCCAGAAAAATGTAATGTCAAAAATGATGAAATTCAAGAAAGTAACGATGGAACTGAAAATGTTGGTGCCATTGTAAATACTGAATGCAAGGAAACAAATCTTGAGGAAGATAAAATTGATGAAGATCTCAATAATATTAATTTTCATATGATGTTATTCTTCATGTGGATGTGTGTGACTATTGTCAATATACCGGCGCTTTTGACTTGGGCAAGGAACTTCAAGTGAGTCTTCATTTTTAATATAATTAACTTATATTAAAAAAACATTAATCAGAATTATCAGTATGAAATTTATGGATCCGCGATTATTTATTTTTGTCTATGTTTGTCTAAATAGAATATTTAATTACTATTATTGGCTTGGGACATAATTCCTTCTATCAGTTGATTGTTATTGGTTAAATCAATGTTTATTTTATTTTATTAGTAGCAGTTAATATTAATCCAAGGATTCGCATTGTGGACCTTAAAAAACTGTGAAACAATGATTACAGAGATGTGTTAATTTATAGGTATACCATGGTTTTGAAACCTGACACATCTTACCACACAGGTATGCTTATGTCAGCATGCTCAGGTATTATTTGGCAAATGGATGGACCTCGAAAGAAATTGTATGCACTTTTATATTTTATTATATTTTGAATTTTACCAGTATTGAGCACAACAGCTCATTGTTTGAAAGAGCTTTACTCATTTATGAATTATTTTAAATACTAGTTATCAACTATGGTTTCTCTTGCATGGAATATATATACTGTATGTGCACTGAATTTTAACATATTAAGTTTTTAGTCAAAACTTTCCAATGGTTTTTCTTTTCTAAAATATAATATATATTTTAATATTAAACAATCTTTAAATTTTTAGAAAATTCTACGATGCAGTTACATCATTGCTCTTTACAATGGCAGTATTTTTAATAGCCCTCGGACCCTTCTCACTGTCAATTATTAATTATGGAGTTGCAATTATGTTTGCACTTATCACTCTACAACAATTGCTAGATCAGGAGGAAAAAGATAAATCTTCAGATATAGCTTCAAATGTAGAAAACACTTTAATAGGCGAAACATCAGAAGAATCTGTGAAGGAAGAGCAAAATACCAAAGAAAAGCCTGAACCTAATGTAAATAATATAAATGAAGAAGAAAAATCTCAAAATACTAGTGAAAATGAAGATGTAGAAAATGACTGTGATGTGTGTAATGAAAATAGGATTTATACACTATTCAGAAATCTCAGAGATAAATTTAGTTTTAGTAATGATTAAGTTGTGACATCTTAAAATGAATAGAAATTTGGGACCCCTTAGCATATCGCAAATGTAAAGTCTAGTAAAGATACTCAAATTCCAACATTTTTTAAGATAATTTTTTCAAATAGCTGATTAAATGTGATATTTTATAAACTTATTTCAAAATTGTGTTTAGCGATTTAATGTTCCTATCAGTACTTTTACATAATTTATCTTATTTCCTAGTATAAAACTCAGTACATCATAGTCATTTAGCATAATACTAATGTAAATTTGACATTATATATATATTGAGATTATAGTCGAGACTATCTAATAAATTTTATTACACATGTAAGTGATTCATTAAGTGTGATTTTAAATTTATTCAAAAAACTTCACAATGTATAGTTACAAGTTTCAGTGGTTGGTGTTGATGATAGCTGCAAAAATTAAAAACTACACGTAGCACAGATACCATCGCCCAAACAACATGCATGATACAGTGGTTCATTGTACTTTGTTTCAAACTATAGGATCATTATTTTATATGTTTAAAAAATATATAAATAAAGATCTTAGCCAAATCCTATTGAATCAAAATTAAATTACAAAAATAAATTAGAACAAAATATTGAAATAATTAAAAAATTTAAAGTAGTGTGTGTTTAGTATGCAAGTGGTATGCTACTGTTATTTGTGTGTTTATTTCAATCTAACAGCAACAATTTTATGTCATTGGACAAGGACTACAGCCAATGGTCATTGTCACATTAACAATCATGCTTGTGAATGGGAAAATTTAGTTTTTTATTAATGCGGTTGTAGTTCGGCACTATGTTTTTAAAATGGTGGCTCATAACCACTGTTCTGATCAACTCTACAAACCCGATCTGTGTGACACTGATGAGTGGCGGGTCTTGTTTCTTTAAAATTTTTTGCAAGATGAAAAGCTGTCTCACCATATAGACTTTGGGATTACTAATATAGTTCTAATTTTGGAAATCTCATTGGTTTCTTTAGCGTCACTTTTAGTATGCACATTGGAACCTTCTCCAATTGTAGGAAAAAGGACTTATTGAGTTACTACATATATATTTTTATATTATTATTATATACATATGTATTATTGCAATCTGTTCTTTTTCTCCAACATTCAGCAATCAGTTATAGATGTTTATTGTCATGGAGGGCAGTTAGTCCAGTGACTTATCCCCTTTATTATTGGTGGCTTTTATAAAGCCTTGTCCTATTCAAGAGCTACGAAATCCCGTGGCAATTTCCTACATATATAACAGACTTTTTATATCCAAAAATGTTGAAGTAAAAGGTATGAACTATTTAATAAAACACGAATAAGATGGAATATAATATAATTGGAACCTTAATAATTATTCAGATACGCTCAAAACTATTTCTTTCCTTTTTTCCCAGCTGGTTTTTCTTCTGTATTTCTTGGGTTCTGCCAATTAAGTGGGTTACGCCTATACATAGGCCACGGTGGCACAGTCAGAATTGCTGCTAAAATAAATCCAGCGCCTAAAATGTACACTGACTGCGAAAACTGTTGAACTATATAACCCCATATAAATCCAACTATACTGAATAATGTTATGATGGCTCTATAGAGTTTTTCCGCTTTTGCTTGTCCCACGTAATCAATGTGAGTTGGTATTGATTTGAAAAACTCCATGTTTTTAGTGTTCCAGCTAGAATTTTTATTTATTATAATTATCTCTAATAATCCTTTAAATTTGTCTAAATATTGTCAACGAACCTGAAACTATTGTACACGTCACGAAATTTCAAATCAGTAATGACATATTTTGATTAGCGATAGGCGACTCGAGTTATCTAACTCGGGTAACCCGAGTCAGACCGTAAATGGATCGACCCGAGGTTCGATCGAACGACTCCGAGCGAACCCGATTATACGATTCGTTATTTTTGTTCCTAAGTAATATAAGAAATTAAAAACCTAATAGGTAGGTATACGTTGTATTAAGTAGAAAACATTATAGTCATTTTTATTTTAGTTACTTATTAAGTTTTATAAAGTTTATAAAAGTTTGAACTTACAATGTTGATCTTTTGTAGTTGTTGAATTTAAGACTGATTTTTATTTTATTGATATTTTAACTTTAGGTTTCAATCATCTTTGAAATAGACTTAATACCGTATGTACACGCGGTTACACATCAAGCTATACAAAACCAGTATAAACTGGACGTTGAATGTGTGGAAAGATTATACAAAGCGAGACCATGATAAACTGGTTTTGTATAGCTTGATGTGTAGCCGTGTGTACCTACGGTCTATTAAGTCTATTTCAAAGTTGATTAGGTTGTATTACAGTTATTTTTATAAAGTTAGGTAACTAAAAGGTCTTTTTATAACTTTAGACTGGTACTCATTCAAAAATAAGTGCAATTACATAGATTTTGATTAGCTTTTATGTAGATGTTAGTTAATAGATAAATGACCAAATACCAAGCGGTGCGGTGTTTAATTTAATGAATAAAATGCCATTTGATTTATTTTAGTTTCTTATTATTTACTTTTAGGTAAAATTATTGTTACCATTCTTTTGTGTTGCATAAATAGCTCGCTTTGTAATGATTATTTTTGTAACAATAAATGTCTGATTTTTGAACGAGTTCAATATTATTTGACTACCATTGACTCGACGCCGCGCCAAACAGCCCGCCGGGCCCAATCCGGCGAACCGTGAACGTACTAGCAAATCGCGGAACGGTACACCGAGTTTAGCATTTATTAACTCGGACAGACAACGCGAGACTGTATCGAGTCAACTCGAGTTGCCAAAAACTCGACTCGGTCCATCGCTAATTTTGATAAAAGTGTCAAGAATATCAGTAATAGGCACAGATAATTTTTGTAGCAAATTTGTTAAACGTCACGTAATAGTCTGTGACAAATCAAATTATGTCATCGTTTTCGATCGATGAGCTAGCGCAAGCTATTTGTTTGTCAGTCTCAGTCAACCAATCTGACGTCAGTCGATTGTCAACATCCAGTACGATCGGACTCACTAGGTTAATTTTACTAAAATAATTTTATTTTATTTTAAAAAGTACAATAAATCAAATTAAGTTAACAAAATGACAACATTCAAACAAGTTCCTCTAACATGTGGTGGCCACACAAGACCCGTCGTGCATTTGGACTTCAGTGATGTGACAAAAGACGGATATTTTTTGATTTCGGCTTGTAAAGGTGAGTTTTAAATCTTTTCTACACTTGGGGTGCCTTTTGCCTTGGCCTAGATGTAGGTGGAAGACTTGCAAGTGAGTAATTTATAATTATTTGTATTAACAAATCGACAGATGTTAGGTGTCGTTAATTGGAAAGGCGACGAAATGTAACATTATGTATATGTCCGTGTAGAACGATTTATTCTATGTATGGGGCTGACCTTCTCTTTCCGGACTTGTAGGAAGCACCTTGGGGTTCCGTTCAAGTTTCCTGCCGAGTCTTGTTTACCTTGGATAAATCGTGCTTTTTATTTATGCTACTGTACTTGCATTCATTCTTTGTACAAGTTTGTAATTGCTGAATGTATGTAGGGTCAACTAATTGTTGCTTTTTTACATTAGTGTTAACATTTCACTCGTAGAAACACTGGGTCACCTTGTGACTCTTTCAAGGTGTTTTTAAGCACTTGACATTATTGTTTACTACCACTACATAGTAGCTTTAATGTAAACTTGTGTTCAGTATGCCAGGTATACTGAATTTCCCATATGTGGAGATAACATAGATAATTCAATTTCAATTCAATACTGTAGGAAATAGGAATCCTTTCAACAGCAATATGTAAATTTTAAGATAGATGAATAATTATACTTATTCTGTGATTTAATGAGAAAGTTTAATTAATTGAATCTAAATTATATATAAAATGTGTAATTTCTATAATTGATCAAACAAAATTAGTGGATATTAGATGAAATATTATCGATGAAAATTCAGCAATCTGCAATATTTCTCTGTCATGAACTAACAAATATTAGATATAAATTCTATGTAAAATATATGTTGCCAGGTGGGGATCCCTATGGAATTTAGCACTATTTAATCGACATTATAACATATATATATTTCGTTTTGTTTACTTACTCTACTAATTCAATCCGCAATCTCAAAAAACAGTTGTAGGGAATTTTATGAAAATCATACTGCTGAATTTCGGTTATACATTTTTAAATAAATTGAAATATAATGCAAAAAATGAGCTATGGACTATAATATTAACTATTTTATACTATTCTATAAATCAAATCTGTCAAAGGCTATCAAGTTTTAGAGAAAAAGAGCGTCAAAATTGACCATTTTAAAAAAATAACTTTGAAATGTAAAAGGTCTCTTAACCGTTTAATATTATGATTGAAGCATATTTTATTTTTACTTAAGATCGATTTATAATATAAATGATGCATAATGTATGATATGTATTTGTACATAGATGGCAAACCCATGTTGAGGCAAGGCGAGACTGGTGACTGGATTGGTACATTTGAGGGTCATAAAGGTGCTGTGTGGGGTGTTGCCTTAACACAAAATGCAAACTTAGCTGCAAGTGGTGCAGCAGATTTTTCAGGTAAATGTTAAGGTTGCAGTGACCTTATTAAAAATATAACCTTTTCATTGTATTATTCAACATCTATTCAATCAAATATTATTGAAAAACAACACTCAATGTTAATGGTATTTTACTATTGTCAAAGTTCAGTAGTTTCAAGGTGACACATATATATATCACCACTATACATTTAAATGAATTTCTTTTATGGACATAAAAAAATTCATGGAAAAAAAAAATTAACAGATGCATAATCCCCGACTGTATTTTCAGCAAAGCTTTGGGACGCCCGCTTTGGAGAAGTTTTGCAAACATTTGACCATGAACACATTGTTAAGAGTGTTAACTTTAATGCTGATGACACACAACTGCTTACAGCAAGTAATGAAAAGTTAATCAGAGTTTTTGATCTCAATAAGCCTGAAGTTGGCGGTAAGTGAATTTTTTGATGAAAAATATATGTCATAGGTATTGTTTTAAAAATATTCTATAAGTAGTTCTACATTGAGAAATTCCCGATCATGTGCTTTAAAGGTAAGGAAGAGATCAGGCTTCTGTGCTCACACAACCTAAACATTTATTTGTTTTCCCAAGAGTTAAACCCAATGCCTCCAGTGATCACAGCTAAACAACTTAGCCACAGTGACCGTTAGCATAGCAATTAAATTAGTATTCATGTAATAAAAATTCAACAGTTTTTTTATTACACTAATATTAACAAAGTAAAAAACTTAATGAAAATTTCCTTAATTTACATATAGACTATTTTAAGCATAGCAGCTACTTTTTAGTTTACATAATGATAGAAGACAGATTGTTTACTCGGCGCGCTCCATTATATCGTCTTTTTTGAACCAATTGCTAATTTTGTTTAACTTAAAAGACGTTAATAGTTGTAACTGCCAATTTCAGCGATAGAAAAAATCAGCGCGCACTCAAATAGCATCAGGCATGCCGTTTTCCTGCACAATTCACGCATTGTAAGCGTTAGCGATGACCTTACACTGCGTGTCTGGGATCGTAATAGTGGTCAGGTATATTGTTAAATTATTATTATTATTAAATTTAATATCTTTTTAATTGATTAGATACAATATTTTAGACCTATTAAAGACCTGTTTTTTTGGTTTAGATCCTTGAAGGATGACTATGTATATATTATTAACCTATAATATTAAATATGCATTTGGATTGCCTAGAAGAGAGTACTGATTAGCGATTAGGTCGCCCGTTGCACTAAAGCTCCTATTTATATTCTGTTATTTTTGCAAATAAGTGTTCTTTGAATTATCACATTTATCTGTTCTAATCTATATTAATGCAATGTGAATTTATCACTTTGAAATCAATTGACGATTTGCTTTAGAATAGTATTTTATTTGGAATTGTTTTTTTTACAGGAAGTACAAAAGGTGGAGTTCACATCAACACCAAATAGTCTAGAGCTATCCAGAGATGGCGCTGTTTTGACAGTTGCCCACGGTAATATATTTTATTTCTTATATTTCAACTAAAAAAAAAAAGATGATGATCAGTCTTCTATGCCTTCGAACCTAGGATCTTCAGCGCAATACGCAGACGCGTAAATCATTTAGACACGGATGCGGTAAAATGAAAAAGTGTCAAATAAAATACTAAATAAATAATCAAACAAAATGATTTTTGATTTGGAGTATATTTTGCAGGTACAAATGTGTCGTTCTACTCTTCGGACACGATGCGGAGGATGCGCGAGTTCCCCGTCCCCACTAAGTGCTACTCCGCTTCGTTGGCCCCGAGTCGGGCGACTTTCGTCTGCGGGGGAGAGGATCTTAAAGTCTACAAGTTTGATTACAACACCGGAACTGAACTCGGTCAGTAATTCAGTATGTACCGTGCCCCTTGGTTTAATAACTAGGTTTATATACTTAGTTTAAAAATTAACCCGCGTTAATTTCGTCATAACGTGATACAGCCTATAAACAGAGTAAAATTTCTAACAGCAAAATAATAGATATGTATTATGAACTTCGTCCGCGGGGAATCGTTATTTTTTATTTATATTAATTTCTAAATAAAAGTAGCCTGACTTACTCCTTATTACATTAGCTTTCTGCCAGTGAAAGTCCCATCAAAATTGATCCAGCTGTTTCAGAGATTAGTCGGAATAAACAGACAGATAAATAAATATTGAAAATAATGTTATTTTGAAATATGTACCGTGTGTATATCCATATGCATTTAGTAAAAAGCGGTTATTTTAATATTACAAACTTGTTGTTGTAGATGTGCAATATTTTTTTATAATAATAGTTTCTATGTACCCATATAATTGACGAACATAATTCTTTTCTATTTTTTTTTTTTGCTTTGTTCTCTGTCATCGCTTGTATCAATAAATTAAAAATATGTATAATTAAAAATCGAAATGGTTAAATTTTATGGCAAAATTTTATTTCGTTTTTAAAATGTATTTAAATTTACTTTCCAGAATCGAATAAAGGACACTTTGGTCCGGTGCACAGCGTGCGATGGTCCCCGGACGGGGAGTTGTACGCTACTGGCTCAGAGGACGGAACCGTCCGTCTTTGGCAGGCAGTTCCCGGACGCGTGTACGGACTCTGGCGGCGGAGCAACGAAACTGCCCTCGCAAACGGCTACAAAGAAGTCGCTGCCAACTGACATTACCCATCGGTAATCTTAATATAATATAAATATAAATAATAATATAGTCACGTCTTTAATTCCACAAAGGGGTAGACAGAGATACATCTAATATAAATATTTTTATCTCTTGTTTCATTGAAAAATCTTTGTTACAGGGTAACGAGGAACATTGATGTGCAATCGAAACGGACCGTTTGATTTTCGGCATAATGTTGGCAACACCGGCCCAGTGTTAGTTAACATTAGTGCGGGTTGACAATCGAGACTAACAATTTAAAAATCATTATTGTGTTCGTGTTGTTTATTTTTTCAACACCTCTTTTTATACTCAATAAAATATTTATTAAAAATGGAATTTACAGACATGATAATATTATGAAATGAAATAAAATATTTGTAAATATTTATCGTAGTATTATTTTAGATCAATAAAGTCAGGTTAATAGGAGATCCGCCGAGCTTAAACTACCGCGTTTATATTTAATTTAAAACGTATTGAAATTTAAACATTGCTAGGTATATTTAAAATAAGTTTAAAATGCATTGATAAACAATAACCCTAAAGTAGAGCGCTTACGCCCCGCGCTCTGCACCCCCTGATTATTCTTAAGATACGGCCTCATGCAACCGCTCGACGCTCGTTTGCAGCGACAAATCTGGTCACGTGACACTATTTTGAATTTCCGCAACTCAAAAAAGTAGCGCCAATAAGTCGCCGCGGCGTAGTAGCGTACGGCGTAACGCTCCGAAGCGTTTCGTTTTCTACAAACGCTAACGCTTTAGCGATAACGCTAACAGATTGGTAGCCAAGATGACACTCACGCTCATTCTATTCGATCGTACGCTTAAAAGCCAAAAATTGTCTATGGTTTCGTTCGGATAGACGTCAAACGCAAACGTTACGTCACGTGATATGTATACGACATAGTCGTCGTTTATTCAGTGGAAATAGCTTCTTACTCAAGCGGAAAGTAAAAGGAACGTATTGTTTTTTTAAAAAAGAACTGATATTTTAAATTAATATATTTCTAAAATTGTACAAAAACTAGAACTAATTATAACTAACGGTACGCCGATAGCGAAGCCATTTTTTTTACAACATAATGACAATACACAGGCAGTGAAATTCGTAAATAAAAAATGATCTAAAAATGGTAACAAAACTGTGTTTAAAGCATTTTTCGGTTCCTATATTTTACTACCGGTTGTTCGTAATACATTTAAAAACTATGGTAACTTCGGTTTGTTTATCATTGTCAATTAAAGCTTTAGGATGGCTTTTAAAAATTGATAATTTTCACGCCGATAATTAAATTGGTTAAATCTAAAACTACGACTTAGTAGTTTGTACATCGTAACTAATAAAAGATAGATATAAAAATAACTTAAAATTATTAACAAATTTGTGTGTGTGGGAAAATGGTTATAAATAATAACCATTTTCCCACACCTAATCCAATTTTAGATTTCCTCTTAAGTCGCTTAAGAGTGCTAATCTAAAATCGAGTTATTGAAAATGTTCAGAGAGTTATATGGTGTGAGTAATCCCATCTAAATTTGTATATACACTGAGATTTTTATTAATTTTTTTACTATTCGGTAAACTTACGGACGGAGCACCTTTTATTACATTATTTATAAGTAATTGTATGTTATTGGTTTTCACAATTAAGATGTAGTTACAAAATATTTACAAAAAACATACAATTTTTTACTACGTACGTTTTTTACGTTTTTTAATATTATATTTATAAGTATGAAAAAACATCAAGAAAAACTTAATACATTATTGTTTTAATTTAATGAGGTTTTTTTAAAACAAAATGGTGTTATTTGCACTCGTTGCGGTCTTAAAAGTCATAACCTCCCCGAAATCGTGAACATGATATTGATAAACCTATAATAATTTACCTACCAAGAAGTTACGTAAATTATTAACTTTCTACGTAAAACATAACATGATAATTGTATATTCGTCATTGTATCTTGGCATTTTTGACTTCTATGATCCGGTTCAAAGGACCAATATGTATAATACATCTTGGTTCTTTGAGCCGGATCAATGAAGTAAAAATAGCTCTTCAAAGAAATATTATTCTGTTATAAATTCTCATTTGTTTTTGTTCCTATAATCCCTTCAAAATGAATGCTTTGCAGGGTTCATAGTTATTAAGCTAAGGCTTGGCTGCGCTCATTTGGCGATAAAAGGCGTGAGGTCCGGGAAGTTAAAATTGAGATTAGGTCTTCTTGGCGCTCGTCCTTGTGGCGCCGCACCGCACTGCGCTGTGCACACATCATCTCTCAAAATGGCCTCTCTCGGCCATTCGCGGGACAGTTGCGCGCAATCCGTTATACGCAAGGATGCACATTGGGCCTGAAACATAATTATGAATTGTTTAGTTATTTGGAAGACTAAGAATCTCATGACTACTGCAAACATTTTTTAAATGGGATTTTAATTTTGAAGAAGATCAATAAATTCGTCGTAAATGGCAACATTATAATATCTATAGTTTTAATGACAAACACATAAATGTTGTAAGTAAATTTAAACTACCAAATATGAACATTATCCGTTTGAATTTTTAGCTACACTCGTTTTCTTTATAAACATAACAAATGATAGAATAATCAAAACAATCATAATTAGTTTATCTACAGTCTTATTGAGAACTTTTTTAAAGTTCTTGGTCAGGTTATCATATCTTTTGAAAAATCATTACTGGTAAAAGTTAGCTGGTTTTTCTTCGTAAAAAAAGTTATAGGTTATGTTACGTACTCCTTCAGCAGTACATATGCAAGAGGTGCACGGCGAAGGGAAAGCTGAGTCTCCAAGAGGAACAGCTCGTCCCGCGATAAGACACCCTTGCGCGGAGTTCTCGCGCCACGCAGACAGGTCCAGCTTAGGCAGAGATGCGCAAGACACGCGTGGGTTCCTAAAGTTTATAAAGATATTATATAATATATTCTTTATTTTCTCTTCATTTTTCTCAACTGGGGTGATCACCGTTTATTCAGGAAATATAAAGTCATTTCAATAAGTTTTTAGCATTTGCAACACAACAACAATATTTTTTAATACCTAATATATATCTCAATCCTCGAAGATTGTTTTTAAAATCCTGTTTCATAGTAATCAACTATACTAAGTTATATTAGATGAAGTATCTACATATTAGATTTTATTCGTACTAAACGGAAACAGCTTAGGTTGTTATTAAAGCGATTTTTTCCCTTTATTATAAAAATAAAATAAATATCTACATACAAAAAATTGCTGGGCAAGTCGAAAGCAGCCCGTTGTATGTCGGTGGGGACGTCGAAATTATCACAGAGGACCTTTGATAGGGTCGTCTTCCTTATTTCAGCCAGTTGCTGCGGCGTGAATCGGGCTGCGGGATTATCGTTTTCATACCTGAAGAAAAATCGATATTCAGATAAATATAGATACTATAAGCCGTTAAAATGTTTTTTCAAATGTTTTTGAACTTTTGACAGTTCTAAAGCGCTACTTAGGTAATTTGCAAGACGAAACTGTTTGCTTCTACCTACTGCAATTATTCTAAAAAATATAACTTAAATAATATTTACTTAAAGTATTGTCTTTGGATTTTATTTTTATAATATCTGTTGTAAAAAATATGTTTAAAGTTTTTACCAAAATCGATCGCATTTTCTTAGCTGTCTGAATTGAATAGCAATAATGCAGGCGAAAGTAGGGCCAACAAGACCTCCCTGAAGAGGCCTCTCACTCATTCCTCCCGGGAATAGGTCGATGTCATCCACGGTCGGGTAGATTCGCTTGAACCTGTATTTTGAATATTTATATAAGGAGTATTTTGCTCTCTGATCACGGAAACATTCCTCTTCATACTTCTAAGTACAAAGTATTATAAACAAAATCGTTTCCTTAAGTCTGCTACGTTTATTACACTTCAACCGGTTTTTCAAAATGCCAAACTGAAACTTTGGAACTCGTGTTTGTGATTATCGGAAAGGAATGAGCAAATATTTTTTCAAATGTAATTTTGTTATGAAGAATTAAAAAATATACCTTGCGATAACTTCATCTGGAACCTCACGAGATAAATCTTCAAAAGTGGTGGCTCTCTTTAAATTACACAAAGCCCTGTAGTTGTTGTAACTTGGGATTCCATGATCTCTCGCCCTTTGGATGTTCAGAGCAACCAGATCTATTCCTGAGAATGGAATCTTTCGGTCTTCAAAAAGATGATTAGTAACTTCACCAGTGATGAACTGGTCTAGAGTTTCCATTGGAGTTGATGCTATACCACGCATCAGTTCATCAGTAAGAGGTGGATGCTGCAAATTATGAAATTTAAAATAAAGAAATTTAAATCACGAAAAACCTATAAAAATCTAAAAGATACTGACGGTCATAAACATGTCAGGTCTAAAGAAGCCGTCTCGCAGTAGTATTGGTGGGTCTACGGGCTGGTAAGTCGGAGAAAGTCTTGGGAGATGAGGTCTCAGCAATGAGTGACCAAATCTGAATGAAGCTGCTGCGAACTCATTTACCACTGATGGGTTGCAGGTGGGGGAGTATTCTTTGTAGTATCCTGAAATTATCGCCAGTTAATATGATTAAAATTAGTTATGTATACCTAATATGCATTTTTGTTACACATGAAATCCTGTTTAAGTTGCTTGTCTGTCTTTAAGTACACATACTTTTTACAGGCAGATTATAATATGTATAAATACATATTATGTGACATCTCTTTTATACAAATTTATACTTCAAAAAACAAAACTAATCAATCACTAAATTTAAAGAAATACTAACCAGATGGCAAAAGCTTAAGTCCATACAAATTGACCGCGTTCCAGGAGAGAAGTCTTGGCAGGAATTCGTTGTATATGATATGAGTGAATTCAGCAGCCACTATACGGCGCGCGTGTTCGAATAACAAATCAGCATCCCAATGAGGGTTGACGCCTCTTAGACCTTCGACGATGCGGTTGTGTTCTCTCATCCAAATTGTATGTATTGCGGTCAGACCTGGCTGCTCGGAAGCTCTTCCATCACCTAGTAATTAATAAGTGTTGAAAAATATACATGCTTTACTTCTAAGTCTAGACCAATTTCTATTAAATTGATGGGAACTTCACGTTCATGACGTGTCTTGTTTATTATATAAAAATATTTATTGTTTATCTAGAATAATATAATAAGTAGAAATATAATAATTAATTTTAGACGACAGTTCCAAGAGTTTGATCTTTTTTATATGGAATCTTTGAAGTTCACAGAAAAAAACCGGTCCAATTGCGATACAAACATAGAATCGAATTGATAAACCTTCTCCTTCTTAAGTCGGTTGAAAAGTTCAATACATGTACAATAGAAATTGTACAATGTATTGTTTATGTAACTTTGTTTGTTATATTCGCATCCGGATTGTTGATGAGTATTCAGTATTAAAATGGCTAATATTTCAATTGCCAACACCTTGTATTTATGAAGTGTTTTCACCGTAAATTACCTGCAATAAAACAATATCCACTGGGCGCTTTGCACTCCGGATGGCTATCAGTTCGCGGCAACAGCTCTCTGCCGTTGTGAGGGTTAGTGGTAGAATTGAGGCGCCCGTTAAAACCACGCAGTTTGCGAACTATACACGGATTCTCTCCATAAATTACTGATGCATCTATGAATGCTGTGTTTTGGTTCACTTGTTCGCGAGGTCCTGGAAAAATATGGGCAAAATCTCAATTTCTACCTAGGGGTTAGAAGTACATAACCATTTTTTTTCCTAGAAATCGAATCCGCTACACAAAAAAATCATGCCTGTGATTCACGAACACGAAAGCGTGTTTGTTTTAGGAGCAACTCTAAATATTGATAACATATTTATATGTATTATGTTTTATAGATATGATTATTTATTTGGCAAAATACTTATAACATCTTTGTGGGAAAACCAGTGATTACAGCGGGGTTCGAGCCCAAGAAATGCAAATTTAATAATAAAATATAATATGATTTTATTGTATTTAGGTGAGCTTACCAAGTTGTTGTTGTCCAGGCAAACTCCTCATAAACGGGAAACAGAGTCTCTCCCCAGAGGTGATATTCACTTCGGGATAATAATGGTCCCCTCGTGGTACAGGGAAAGGGTTGCATTCTGGATGAACTGTTCTTGGTGCGTCACACGAACGACAATCCGGAATTGACTCGTGGAAACCTGAAGATACATTGTCAATGGGTTAGAAATAACACAGAAATAGCTTTATTTTATGAGAATTATACTAGTTAAAGTTTGTGTATATGAAAGTACACTAGAAACGAAACTCACTATTTTTGTGTGCTACTGGTCTACATTCTAAAGTAAAACGCAATTTATTTAGCGTTGTAGAGAAATAAAAAGGGATCTAAGACCCAAATATGTATAAAGGAACTACTGCTCACCTTTATGAATAGGTGTCATAGTGAGCTCGTGGTCCACAAACTGTGCGAACTGCATTACCATGAGAGTGTAACGAGTGTGTAGGTTGGAGATGTCAGGATGAATAACAGTCGAAACAGTTCGGGGAGACGGCAATGGCGTACCCGTCACTGTGTTTATACGAGGACGACTAACACCTGGAATTAAAATAATATTTATTTAATGATTTTTACACTATACAATTTAAATAAACTACAAATAATGATACAATACAAAACATAGTATAATGGGTTGTTTTATCTCTACCAAACGATCTCTTCCAGACAATCCAGAATATAGCAAATTAGCAATAGACTATGAAATAGCCTATAGAGGGTCATGGAATCGACACAGTTTAGGCGCCTAATTCTTGAGCATTTTCTTAACGTGATTCTGTGCCTTCTAAACCAAAATATTTTTCTATTTTTAGGGAATTGTAGCCAAAACGTCCACGTTCCCCGAATTTAATGCCTGATGCGTGACTAACTCGTTTCAATTTGATTGAATTATTAACTGGTACAAAATGCTTAGCGTTTTTCAAATTTGAAATGCGCAATTTTTATTTCACTACCAATGACACTAAATTCCATGTAACTAATGTTCTTATGCATATTTTATTAAAAGTTATTGTTCACACGACCTAAAATAATTTAAAAATACCTCACCATCTTCATACACCGGTGGAAGCAGTCTCGCGAAGGTAGTCAAACTTTTGCCCAGATTGGGATTTCTTAAATTGTTGCAGTGCCCAGTATAAGTCCTGAAAGGGCTATTCGCATCACATGACCCCGTGTCGTCACATTGTGGCTCAATCACGGGTCCTAATTGATCTGATCCGAGGAAACTGCTGATGTCAACGGACTGTAGGGAGTCGACAAATTCATTTGAAGATCCGAAACCGAGTGAATCACCGAAAATTTGACGCTTGCGACGACGGCTGGAAATTCATGTTACATCATATTTATATTAAAAACCTTGCAACTGTCTCATTTAAATAAAGCATTATGTCTTTACAAAAATAAGACTTCGATAAAAAGAATTTCATTTTTACAAATAATTATTCTAACTCTTGTATGCTTATTTTAAACGAACCTTTTGCTTGAACTTTGAAGACTTTTTGCCGAATTATCAGATAACTTAAACAATACAACTTACTAATGCTTATAAAAAATTTGATTTTGAATTTTTGATTCTGAAAATAATTGAAAACCTACCCGTTAACTGAGTTGAGTAGTTCGTTTGTAGCGAATTCGAAGAATAGTGAAGTGTTGGCGAGTTTCAGCGCGTACTTGTTCGCTTTAGAGAATGATGCAGCCGTTCCAACTGGCGATTTTGGGTCTGCACCACCACCTATAAATATATTTTCAACTTTATTAGTTTTTGTTACGCAAACAATATACTTACTAATAAATGTGTGACTAGAAGTAGCACAAATTATTAACTAATACTAATGACCCAGAAAAAAAAACCTCGTCCAAAAAGAAAATTTTGGTTATTTTTACAGCTACGGTTACACTGAAGTTTGGAATAGGAGTAGGAATAAAAATAGGAGTAAGAGTAGGAATAAGAGTAAGAGTGGATTACTACTCGAAGAAAAGAAGTAAGAATAGCTTAGTGTAGACTCGATTCTAGACCTACACTAAAATATTGACTCACGTGTTTCCCAAAGCATATATTCCAGCTTCTTTCGATCAGTCATTTCCTGTTTGGCCTTTTCTAAAGCAGTGGCCAATGTGTCCTGTGTGAGTCTTTCTGCAGCCCGAGCACCACTTTCGTCCTTCCACACTGACAACTCCAAGCGACCGTGTTGGCCACAGCTTTGAGCTGCGTTCCTTTAATGTGCAGACATAGCATTCAGTTAAAACAAACCACTTTTTTTGATTTCTTAGTTTAAAGAGATCGATAATGATTTTATTAAATATTATCGAAATTGATTATCTGTCAATCATTGAATCCATAAAATATAACAAAATAACATTGTAAGGAACATAATTAATAACACTTACAAGTAAGGGTCCTCCTTAACAAAGACCTTGGGTTGTATATTAGTAAGAGAGTCATCGTTGGCGCACAAAAGACCAGCCAGAGAGACCTTCCTGATAGCTCCGAGTTGTTCCGGCGAAAATGATGATGGAGGAATGTCATTTTCATACCAGAACCTAGGAAATAATAAATTTTACTTACACTTCTACTCATACTTGGCACCTTACCTAATACTATTTATATTTATATCTAGTAATTCATAAAAAAAGCTATCGTATTTTTATTTAATTAAAACAGCATATACATTTTCTGTTTATAAAATAAGTTAAGTTTTATTAACAAGATTTAGAATTTTTTCTTTTTCATGTCACCTGTCACTCTTCTTAAGATTGGCGAACTGCAGGGCAAGTACACAGGCTAGTGTGGACCCGATGACAGCGCCAGTCGCTGGCTTCTCCATAGCTCCGCCCACCAAAAGCTCTATGTCTTCAGCGCTTCTGTAAAATTCACGTTTTTATTAGTTAAGTTCATGTTTGTAATCTGATTCTTTATATGACTTCTTTTATGGAATCCATATACCTGTACATATCAGCCATAATTTCCTGCTGAGTTCTATCGAAACCCAATCTTTCTAAATCTCCGTAAGACTTAACCGATAGCATTGGCTCGCACATTCGCAACACTCGTAAATAAGTGGGTAAGCCATGATCCCGGTTCCTCTTGAGGTCCCATTGAGCGGTCTCTGGTAATTTTGATACACTATGGGCACTTGTTTGAACTAAATCCTTTATCGAAATTGTTGTATTAATCTGAAATAAATGATTCTAAAAAATCAGTTAGCCTTAATATTATTATAGGTAGGTATTCTATTTTTTGCAAGATTTTAATAAGAACCTTATTAATTTTTTAACTTCTTAATTTTAAAATAATGATAACTTATTTCTATATAGTAACATAACACATATTTGAATTGATGTAACAATTTTTATACTGTCTAAAGTAAAAACAATACGCTTTATCCATGCATTATTGCTTGAAATATAGAAGAAAATCATTCTTGTCTTCTTCCATTCCTTGAACGCAAGCCTGTTAACTACAGCATCAAGTAACTACCAGTAATATTAAAATGTATTGCATCACGGAATGATCATTGAAAATCCTTAAAATCCCATTTTCGAGATAGGCGAAACAATTTACCATCAACATAATAATTTGAATTTGCTCGCCACTTTCTTCGACGCGTCACCTGCCTGTGAAACCAATTCCCTCAATCTACATTCCATGGGGGATTGTTTCGTACCAATACCTCAAAGGCCGGCAATGCAACAAAAGAGCGGAATGCGGCATTGTTGTCGATGGGTGGCGGTGATCTCTTACCATCAGGTGGATCCGTGACCCTTGTCGTCCGTTATTAAAAATATTAAAAAAAGTGGCTTATAAAGGAAAAGAATTACCAATTTCTCATTCATCATGGCGTCAAAAATAGGTGCAACGGAAAGGATCTCAGCGTATGTGCCAGCGCGGTTTGCGCTCGAATAGCCACGCCAGAAACCAAGTGACGTCAATTTTAACTCGGCCTTGGCCATACCAACCTGAAATATTAAATAACATTTTTGTATATAGTCTGTATATAAACCATAAATGGTTTTTCATTGACATTGACAGAAAAAAGTTTCATTTTGAGAAACACAGATGGCTTAACCCATTGCGTAATAAGAAAATGACTATTTATTTGTAATAATGAATTAATTTTAGTCTTTTCAACTATGAAAAATAAGTATTTACTATCATGTTAGTTCCGCATTATCATATAACATTTAACATTCAATCTGTTTACACGGTCAATGAATTTAAACCTGTTGCTACTTTATTATCTTACTTTATATCTATACAGATATAAAGATTTGTAATTTTTAGACAAGATTTGTAATTTTTAGACAAGATTTGTAATTTTGTTTGTAACAAATCAACTCAAAACTAATCGGATTTCAAAAATTATTTTACTGATGTAAAGCTGGACTATTAATACAGTATATGTGCGTCAAAGTTCTTACCTAATAGTAGAATTAACTTAAATTTAAATGTAAAACTAAAATCCTTTGAATCTCTATAAATCGGCCAAATTAATAGAAGCTTCCCTTTCAGTGTTCATTTAAAACCGGTCTTACTGTACCTACTTATTTCTGCTGAGTATTACTTTGAATTTTAGTAATATACCCATTTTGAGCAATTTTTACTACTAACAGACTGAATTTTTAAAAATCTTAGTTTTAAAACATCAAAATGTTCGTTTCTAAATGTCTAAACTTAGACTAACCAGTGCTTCTACTAAGTAACTAAAAAGTTGTAATTGCGATATCATTTTACAGTCTTTCAAATATCTTTACCTCTCCTAGCAAAACTGGTAAGAACTCATTATACGTAATATGCTGTATGATAGCTGCCAGTGCTCGTCTGCTTTCCAAAAACAAAGCATTGTCTTCCCAGAACGGGTTCAAAGAGTATAATTCACCCGCGATACGGTTGTGCTCTGAGAGCAACGCAGAATAAAGCGGGGCTGTAGGTCCACCGTCGTTGCATCTGTAAAGAAATATTATAAGAAAAGCCATTCCAAATTTAAGAAAAGGAAAACAATTCAAAATGGGTTATGGTAAAGGCGTTGATATTTTTATTTCTAATAACCGTCTTCGCAAATAGGTTGGAATGATTATTATAATCATGTAAATTAAGTTTCATTTAATTCATAAAATTTTCATTTAAGATATTTTTTTGTGTAAATTTTGGTTTAAACGAAAACTGCCTTATTCCAAAACGCGGTTTAAAGTTGTTACAGTATTGGTTGCTAGGATACACGCCTAACTTTCATACAAAAACGAGGTTTTTCTCTGGTAACAAACCTGGCCTATCTTTAAACCGAGTTTTGGAATAAGGCAGAAAAGTTTTAGATATTTTTTTTAATTAGTTTAGTTAGTGAGGCCACAAATTTTCTTTACCAGAGTATGCTTAATATATGACATAGTAATGGAAAAGTTTACTTTTTTAATGTATAAATTATAAAAATTAAGGTAAAATAAAAATGACGTGAAAGAATCAATAAAATCTCTCTAGAAATGAAAAAGTTATGGGACTTTGAAGGTGCGCTTGCAAGAATAATTTTGTTACACGCGGATAGGTCACATGACGTCTCAGGCGAATCAGAAATACATAAACTGCAATAATCTATTTCTAAGTAATTTATTGAATTTCCAAAATTTTTTCAGTCATGAATTTTGATCTATAATTTAATACTAAGCATTATGTTGAGTATAATACCTATTAACAAAATCTTAAACTTCTCCATTTAGTGGTTATTAAAGGAATTATATGAAATTCGTAATATCTTATCGTAACACTTCACTTTTCCTTATATTTCGAGAAAAATATTAGGAAAAAACCTTTGTTCAAATGTATATAAGAAATTCTACAAATTAAAATCAAAATTAATTAATTTCATGTAATATAATTTCCATTGTCACAATATAAGTTTATAGATATATTCAAGAAGGTTTAATTTTCTCCATGCTTACTAATCATACATTTCAAATATATATTGCAACTAATTTCCAAGCACTGGGATCATTTGATGAGTAGCTTTAGTTTATAAACAATTCAAATAATATTATTCGACATATTGCACATTTTATGATTCGAATTATTCATTTTTAGACTACAAGGTGTTTCAATAATAGTTACATCCGTGAGAATAATGTGAAGGCTTACTTTCGACACGACGCAAGGTCGACTTTGCCCGCATCGTATAATCGCAACGAGCGAAGTTCCTTTTCGGAGCTTCCGTATAAGGCTGAACCGTCGAGCACTGATGTAGCCAAATTCATCTGCTCTCTGTGTTCTGAAACCAAAAGAATCAGGAATGTGGTATCCATATGAACTGATGCCTTACTATAGAAATTCAGACATAATAATATGAGTAGTAGTAAATGCGCTGAATTTATTGTTTAATACAGAGCCGGATCTACCATATGGCTTTTTGGGCTTCAGCCAGACGATAATGCGAAAGAATCCATAATTTTATTCATCCATATTTTTTTATACTTTGAGGAATTAGGTGGGCCCTCTCCATGTTCTTCAATCCATACCGCCACGGAATGTTACCAAAAGAACGAAAAGGTTTTAAAAAAAATCTACTTCAATGAGAATTACATTAAGCTTAAATAAAATAGAAGCGAATTCAGGTTACTTTTTAAAAATCTATTAAAAAAAGTTCCTTTTTCAAATTAAAGTCTCTTACCAAAGTTACACGAATCCAAACTCCTTGTTGGCGCCGATCTAATGTATTCACAAGCTGATCCTTCACATTTCTGAAAAAAAAAACTTGTTTATTTAAATCATTAAATCATTCCTAATAATTAGATAAAAATAATATTAGAGGCTTTAACACGGGAATCATGAACTTGAGTTCTCACTCACGATTTTATTAAATAATCTATAGGAAATATTAAATTGTTGTTGGGAACAAGTATGTGTAATATCTGGATTATCTCTGAAACCACAGACATAGTTTTTGTAAACACTTTGTATTATTTATGTTATTATTATCCTAAAAAAATAAGCTATACATACAATAAAAATTAAGCAATTTTAAGAGAGTACATAATAGAGCATCCATGAACTAAAAAATCAATAAATAGAACGCGATTAACTGTGAGTAGCTTCGACAATGCATATCAGTCTCGATGGTGATATGATACGAGGAAATAAATTGTCTGTTATGTCATAACTTTCACTGAATACCTGTTCGATGTAACCTTTCTATAAGGTGACCCCTCGAATTATCACGAACATAATTCAATATTTTTAACACGTACCTACTTAGGTAGATACTAAATACGTTTGACATTATTTTAAACTATTAATTAAAGACGAATATTGATAAGATAAAAAAATCTACTTTTTCGTCACTTTTGTTTGACAATTGACGACATTAAGTGGCTTATCTTTTTTTGATCGCATATGTAATGAGGTACATTACAATTGAGAGGTTTAGAATTTTTTCTGATAAAATTATGACAGCAACAAATAACATAATGTTCACTGATTATAATAAGCACTTTATAAATAACTTCCTTCTGACTTTTAATTATTGTTTAATTGTAGAAGTCTATATATATAACACATGGAGTACCTATTTAATAATTAATGCAGCTTAGATTAAGCAAAAATGCTATAAATGAATTCTGTTATACACAGAAACTATATAAAATGCGGTAAGTTTAATGAGCATTTTGCACTTATTGTAGTTAATTATGTTTGTATTTTTCGTTATTATAATTTTACGAAGTAATTTATTTACAAATTAAGGGTATAGTTAATAATATCAAATTTTATTTTTTTGTCGAAGTTAAATGTAGTTGTATCTGATTTTTCTGTGAGAAATCTATTCCTCGTTAATTTTTTATTCTAACACCAAAATTTCAGCACCCAGTTTTATTCTAACGAAAAATGAGTGACATATTTTGGGAATATTTTAATAAATAGTACGTTTAAAACAAAATAAACAGATTTATTTATTGAACAGCAAAAAAATCGCGTTTCGCTAAAACTATTGGATTGGAATTCGGATCGGGGTTCGGAACGGTCGCAATTTTCTTCAAAGTCATTAAAACTTGCGTACGTTCTTCTAGATAAATATTCTTAAAAATAATTAAGTATAGAAGATAGAATATATTGAAGGTTTTATAATCATCATTAACATTATATATAGTGACCTTCCATCACTATGATCTATCAAAGTTATTCGAGATTAGCCATGTGATTGCTTACGACAATTTAATGGGAACACAAAATTAATAGGAACCGAGGACTGCTAAGCGTCAGCATGTAATTTGGTTTAACAATGTAGGTAATTGAGGAGATCTTAATTTAGATATTCTTTCAACAATCCATAAACGATATTATTTATGTAATAAATATGTAGCGGTCGCCCATTGGTCTAAATTCGATCACAATTAAAGAAAAATTCAGGTATGTATGTGTATGATAGTGTGCGTATTATTTAAATTAATTTATAAAATAATTAAAATATAAATTAATTAAAATATATAGATAAAATAGCTTTAACTGTGGCAATTTTCACGATCACCCGTTCGCGCAATTTTCGTAAAAAGGTGTACAAAGTTATTATGATTTTCATCTTTTTTTATTTATAAATAAATTGTTAACATACTGAGTATGCACCCAAAAAAATTGCGAGTATAAAATAGTGTAATATAAATTGCCTTATTCCCATTGGCTGTAGCGATAAGATCATCCATAATGAACTGTCCCCATGCAGCTAACATACTGGTGACGTCATCATTGTCTTTGGGCTGAGCTAATTGAGACACTGCCTGTACTGCTAAAATTGGGTCTGGAATGTGTGGAGGTGACATGGGTTCCGAAATACCTGGAATATTAAATCTAAGATTTAGCTTGAGTCTCTGTTATCTTAATATTTTCTTGATTTATTGTTAGTAATTCGTTGATTTTAAAAATCCTTACAATTAAAGACAATTTTTTTCTTTTATAAGGTCCAATCTACACAAAAACGCAAAATAAATGGAAGATATAATAATAAAGATTTAAAATAACATACCATCAGCATACTTTGGCGGCAGCAGCCTTAAGAAAATATCTCCGCGCCTCCCCCATGGCCTATGTCTTACGTTATTGCATTCGCCGCTCGCACTACGATACTTGCTTGGAGGACATGGGGTGTTGCTAGCCTCGTCTTCCTCCGATGTACAGTCTTGTCTAAAAAAATTAAATATAAATTCCGCCAACAGTTAAAATCAAATATTATTATCGAAAAATATTACTTTTATATTCATACGGCAAAAAATAAATATATATATCGTATTGTACGTTACCCTTCAACACACGTTTTAAAATTCCTATATCTATAGAGGAGGTCTTTCCTATATCTACTTAAAAAGTACTTTTAAGGCCATAATAAAGTATGATATAGTCTTAAAAAAGTAAATGTAATAGTGCTTCACCACTCGTCAGCAACTGAAATTTTCTCAGCAAAATAACAAAATTAAATAAAAAACTTAAATGCATACGGTATACTTCCGCCCAGTAAGAATCTCCGCTCCAAAGCCAGCGCTTCGCTGACAGCTCTTCGCAAGTCACTCGGTACTGTCTGAACATTGCTTTCTTCTAGTTTCTGTGCGTGTGTCAATAGAAACAGCGCCAAAAACAAGAAACTTTGGCTTAACCTGAAACAAGAGAAACGTAAATTAAAATCGAACTTTATGATTTTTTACATACATAAAAAAATAATATCCAAAGTAATATAAAAAGTGATATCCCTCAAAGAGCATCAAAATTTTTCTGCGTCTGTTACTATTATCATTTTCTTTACAGACAAGTAGTGCCTTCTGTGACTACCATAAATGTTTATTGTGTCCGCGGTAATTGAACGTAGGGAACATACATTGAATGTCATACGCGTAACCCACTGAGCCATGAGTCATAAACTAAACTTAAAAGATAGGTAGACGACACTGGGAATATGCCGAATCTTGCTACAATATTGTTCTTACTTGAAATAGATTCATTTTCATTCAACGCGGTAATGTAGCCAGTATTTTGAGTACGCACCTTAACGGCTTTGATGAGCCTTTTGTATTTTTGTAAATAATAATATTATTTTAAATAAATGACATTTAAATTTTTAGTATTAGGCTGTAATTAAGTTAGTGTTTGTTAAATAAATTAAATTTTATTTATGGTGAGCTAAAATTGGCTTTCAAGTTTACAAGGTTTGACATTCACGAACATATAAGTCCATCATGAGTAGATACTAAACGGCTATTTAGAGCAACGACCGAAGGAAACACACCGCACGAACCTTGGTGTAATTTACTAGTTCAAAGTCAATGAAGTGGTTTAATGACAGGAAAAACTTCGTGAATGGACAATTATTACTTTTGCGGCTGATATTTTCACTTATTAATATTTTTATATGTTTAGAAAATAAATGTTTATTAATTAATACTTTACTATTATATTATATATAGAAAAAATATATTTAAAACGAAAAAAACGAATATTTAAACTTTTTCTATAAATTTCAGTGTGGACATAGGGTACATATATTTTTCGCTTGTATGACTCATGCCTTTTTTAATAGACAAATAAGTATTTTCTGTGCCTATTAAATCGAAATATTTTAACCGTAATTCAAACTCAAGACTTCCAGCTCAAAACGCGTTTTATATCAGATCCCTGAAACACTAAGCTAAGAAATATTGAACATTCAATAATGAATCAAGTAGGTATGAATATTTTCATTGAAAGTGTCTCAGAGTAACTTTGAGATAATGTCGCAAGAGGCTAATAAACTGTGGCCGCAGCATTGCAAGATTGATCACCTCCCACGTGACCAGTCCAGGAAGTGACAGATCTTTCAGCAGTTGTGATCACGCGCTCAAAGTAAAAGGTTAAAAATTAAAATAGTGCAAAATGCCAAATGAGATCGCATTGTTATTTTAGTACCTCATTCTAAATCGTATTAGTAATATTTAATTGTATATAAAATTTTTTTTTTAAATAACAATAACGTTTTAAAGTTGTGTCTGAGCTTGAGCGATCGTTCTAATGATTTTAATTATCTGCTCAAACACTCATTCAACGCCTTGCACTACTTTTTTCTTATGCCAGCATCATACATATATTTTGGCATGTAGAAATAAACTTTGTCAGGTTTGAATTTTATTTATCAACACTATTTTCATTTATTTTTCACTTTTTAGTACGTTTTGAGGTCGGTTTTATTTTTTTATATAAAATTAATTTATTAACTCTGTGAAGCAATCACTTCGTTGTTGAAATCGAACTAGTGAGCTCTGACGTCACAAAATAAGTGCGCCAAAATAGCCGCGTTTGGCTATTTTCGTCCGAAAATGATAGATATTAATTATTTTTTAGCTTATTAGCTAATTTAGTTATGTCAAAATCAATTTAAGACCTGTCATATTGATTGCTAAATTTAGTTAATCGGAAAACCAATATAGCGTTTTGAAATCACAAACAAAATTAGAGAAGTTTCGAGACTTGTACAACAGAATTGCCATTATTGTATTGTAATATGATTTTGAAATCGAGTAGACCAGTTTCATGGTTTTAACAGAAATAAGATGATCTTGTTATGTCCAAATTGAAGTCAATTGAACAAAAAAACCGATTGCCCAGTCACGTGAAGATGACCTCACTAAGCGGACATCGATGACCTCTAGAAATACATCCTGATCGATTCTCCGTAAGAATGTTAATGGAGTCCAGAAAGAAGCATTAAATGGGGAATGTAATGTAAATTATACATACAACTTTTTATGTAAATTAGAAAATAATTTCTTCTGTTTTTAAATTAGTTCATAAAAGTACTTACTTATGCATATTAATTATTTAAAATTCTATTCGTACTCAATTAATTTCTTTTCACAAAAGTTAATTTTAGAGATGTTCAAAATTGGTATAGCCATAAATCAATTTGATTAAATCAATCAAACAATATTTATGCATGGTTTTACATAAATGAATTGCTACTTGTTTGACATAAATTAAATTAAAATATAAATTAGACTGACAATTCTATAATTTTTTAAATGATTTTTTTGAAGATCTTATCATGAAATCAGACTGATTTGAAGCCAAATAAGTGGTTCAAAAATTTAAAGGAAAAAACGAAGAAGATATATACAATAGGGATTTATTAATTAAAAATATGTTTGTACAACATTAACTTGACAAGAGTTCAATTTGATTTAAATAATAATTTATTTAGTTCCTGTATTTACAACAACATATTTATAGAATTACAGTAACCTTAAGCGCTGTGTAACCAAAATACTGGCTAGCTTGGATGAGTAGTAAACGTAAGTAATAACAAATAAACAAAAGTTAAAATTTAATCATAGAGTGCAATTAACATTTGATTTATAACAAGCTGTATTTTTATATCACGTGAATTTGAGTGTGAATTGGAACTCGCGTAGACAAAGGCTATACGTGGGTAAATCTTAACTAAATTATACAATATTCATTTTTCTTGTATGTAAAATATTATCAGAGGCTTTATTTTGTGCTTATCAATTAATATAAACTTGCACAAATCATTTTTATTAAGGCCAATGTGTTTCAGCAACATTTTTGTCAACTAAATGTCGAAATAATTTATTCAAAATTAACGTTGATTTGTATTGTCAGGCTGTCAAACAGAATTAATTTTTTTGAAGAGTATACCATCCTTATTATATAAGTAACTAGCTGACCCGGCAAACGTTGTTTTACCATATTAATTTTTGGGGTGGGCTACCCTTATTATTTAGGGGTATGAAAAATAGATAGTAGCCGATTCTCAGACCTTCTGAATATGGATATAAAATTTGGTAAAGATCAGTAAAGCCGTTCCGGAGGAGTATGGCAACGAAAACTGTGACACGAGAATTTTATATATTAGATTATAAACTATTCACAGTCTAGAAATGTATGAATGAAGTTTATTGTTTGAGAAGTACCTACCTAATTCTAACTTTACGATAATATGAAATACTATGCGGGTAAGTACCATGTAACCATAAACACATTTCGTAATAGATCATTAGAATTCTTTTTTTAGTCTATATTATGCATGTAAATAGAAAAAAACCACAATATATAACATACAATGTATAAAAACTGACAATTACAAAAGAGTGCCGTGGTATAGAAGATTCTTGTTTAAAAAAGGTTTTATAATAACGAAACTGTCTCTATTTATAATTATATATTAGTTATTCTATGTACGTAGAGTCGTAACTATTCGATAAAGCGCTGTTGCACGTAGCAATTAGTATGGTGCTCTCGTGAAGCAATGTGCTTGCGAAAACAGTGCAAGGAATTACTTCATCTCTTACAATGCCGACCAAGGGCTATATAGATATATTGTACACTACATAACAATAACTATAGTATTACTTTCATTTACCTTGTGTTAATTAAACCCCGCATTAAATAGAAAAATTTTCTTTTGAAAACGGTGTCGCTAACCGAAAAGTTCGTAAGTCTTACGAAACTTATTAATATGTTTAAAAAAACTCACATTAGTTAATGAAATTCACATCACTCACATTAGTGAATGTTAAGATCAATGAAATATTACTCACCTCAAATTTTTTTATTGTTGTTGTGTGAGCATTTCACGAAGCAACAAAATTACATGAACATTTTCAGGCTTTCTTTTTAATAACCAATGTTTAATCGTATTTAACATATAACTATTATAAGAAGCACTAATTTTTTAACAGATAATAATTTATAGTTAGATAAATAAGAGCTTATCACTTCTATTGAAAAAATCAGTTAATTCAGTTCTATGGTTTCAGCATTATAAAATAAACTTGACACTTATCCGAAATATATTATTGTAAAATTAATTTTAAACAAAAAAATAAAACCGACCTCAAAACGCACTGAAAAGTAAAAAATAAATTTTGTATTATAAATGAACTTACTATAAATAAAAGACGTAAATAGTGTTGATAAATAAAATTCATCTAAAATTCTACAAGGGCATAAAACTGTCATGTTGCTCTTTGAAACGTGGTGCCAAGCCATTCAATTATTTTTTTTATTAAAGTCCAGGAATATTCATTCAGTCTTTATTTATATATTTGGCACCGCCTTTCAAAAAACAACATGAAAGTTTTATGCCCTTGTAGAATTTTAGATGAATTTTATTTATCAACACTATTTACGTCTTTTATTTATAGTAAGTTCATTTATAATAAAAAAATTATTTTTTACTTTTCAGTGCGTTTTGAGGTCGGTTTTATTTTTTTGTTTAAAATTAATTTATTTTATACTTTTGAGTGGCTCTTCTAAACCGTATAGTTAGTTGGTTATCATACATTCATATAAAACACAACTGACACGGACGCCCTGACTTTACGCCTACCTTATACACTAAAAACTATTTAACGTATCATATATATTTTTTAATGAAAGTAAGAAGACGCAAAACTGAATCGTTTAATACTAAAAATTTAAGTAATATCGTTCATATAAATTAAGTTTTCATGGTGTTTTATAGTAAGCAAGTGAACGCACATTGTGATTTCCCGTAGGAACTCAGTTACTATATTCTCTCTATCTCTAGAAGTATTTCTTCTACCTTATTGATTTTACTATCATATATGACTCTTTTAATGTTTTATAAAATGATATATAAGTCATCGATATAAACTGATATTACATCGAGCTATAGAGATCTAAACTGGACGCGTAAACAACAACGTATTACATGTTTTTCTCTGTTGACAAATTTTGCTCCATAACATCAAATATATGGCTTAGATTTTCATAAAATTCCGTCAAAAGCTTGAAAATATAAGTTTTAATAAAATGAATTTATTATAATTAGTATATATTTAATATAACATGGACATCTCTATTGCTAAAGCGAACTAATTGAAGATTTTTAAATTTTTTATTTTATAACCTCAATATCTCTAAAACTATCAATCAAATTATTTTGATTCTTATTCTTTCTTATTGCAAATTTAATACTTAATCGAATAACATCTAATTCATCGATAAGGATTCATAAATCATAGAGTTATAAGCAAATAAGCACGACATGGTCGCGCGGAATTCAGCGATTTCTCGTCCGATTGTGAAACTATTCTTTCAATATGCTGAAAACTATTGATCGTAAAAATTCTAAAAAAAAATGGGACCACTTCGACGAGTTACCCTATCGTTTGACACCTCACTCATCCAAATAGGTCTACAAACGGCGACGTACGAGCGGAACATCGGGAAAAAAAAAAAAAAAAAAAAAAAAAAAATACACGTCGAATTGATAACCTCCTTTTTGGTTTTTATGAAGGTCGGTTAAAAATAAGGTAGTGTCATATTTTCCGAGGTCCTTGTGATTTATAATAGGCACTTTGATACCTTATAATTTAATTGTTAGAAAAAGGAGTTTGCATTCGTATCTATCTGACTGGTATAAGAGACGAAATGAATGTTTCAATTTTTATAATTAAAATTAGAAAAATTCACACTAATATCTTTTATATAGTTTTCATTCATTCCTATTGAATAAGTCTTTGTGAATTTTAGAGTAAAAAATATATAATAAAAATCTTTATTATATACTAAAAAATCTTTAAATACAAGTTTACAGCCTGCGTATTATAGAAGAATATGGATTGAATAAATATATAAAGAACCCAAACATTTATTCACGTTTTATTAATATATAGAATGGCCTAATAGAACAATCGGTTGTTGTGGGAGATTATTTCTCAAATATCGGGGCATTCTTGAATAATATTTCAAAATATAGATTAGTTCCGGTTATAGCCAACGGCTAAACTGTCAATAACAACCATTGATAAGTTGATTGGCAAGTAATTGCTGTCTAATTATTAGATTAGCGTGACCTTTGCTAGTCTTACGTTGCATACCGCACGATGACAAAAAACTTGGAACACCTGCACTTGTGACTTTACAGACAAAGTTGTACACCTGGGTCTTTAGATTATCTTAATGTATTATTATAACACCTAAAGCTTATTAAAATATAAAGGTATAATAATGATAATATATTCAGTTTAAGTTTAAATTATGTATGATGAAACAAGCGGTTACCCATACCTGCATCCGCCTGTTAGGTAGAACTATGTTTTTTAAAATGCTAGAGGCTAGGTTACACGAAAATTAAATAAAATTCGCGCATTTATAACGTTAGTTGAGATTATAAATACAATCAAGTATATCCCTTGATTGTTCCATTATTATTTTAAACGGTATATACTTTGTTAGTGTTAACATTGAAGCTTTAATCTTCATTATCTCGCATTGTATAGTCACGATATCAACTGCCATTTATTAAAGTTTTAGGTTAATAACACAAAAAGCCTTCAGGATTGACTGGGGTCAGAGGTAGCATATACTGCAATAACTACAAGGCTCTACGTTCAATCAGTTTATTCATCTGTTATTGTAATATAATATGATGCAGACATTATTTGCCTAAAGCTAAAATATATGGCAGATATCAGAAGATATAATTGATTTTCTAAAAAGGTTCGATTTATCGTTTGAAAAAAAAAAGCTTTAGGCTGATAACGTGAAAAGGTGCAGCCAAAAACCTACTATAAATAGATAAGGCCGCTCGTTGCACTGCTAATTCATTATTTATTTGTTTTGCTGTATTGTTTTCTTTCAAAATTTCGTTGTATGGATGATGAAGCCATGGGGATCATGAATTGGAAGCAAAAGGCACAAAACGAGGTCTTTGCTCGATCATGCCAAAGCTCAATGAGCTGTAGCGATACGATAGTAGAAGTGCTGTTTGTTTCTGATGCAACTATATTATATTATAAATAAATGACACACATGGAAGGAAACTTATAATAAGGCGTAATTTTACAAAGAATAGAAGTCAAATGATAACCTCGATAGATTTCTGTATGTTTGTAGGTAGGTAAGTTGTTAAGTAGGTAGGTTAGGTAAGATCTCTACATACTTAGAGATTGATCATGTGTTTCCTAAAAAATATTATTTCATTTCCTTCAAATTCAATCCATAAATCACAATATATTGATTGAACATTTAAATATAAATTTATAGCTAGTAATACATTTTTATAAAACGATTAATTACGAGTATTAATTAACACGATAATAAATTAATGATATATTATATAAGTGAAGTTGGAGTCATTAAAAGTGGCATGTAAACATAAAACTAAAATCAAGAAGTTTTTTATAATTAGAATAATCACATCAAAAAACTTTTTAAATATCGTTTTAAATCAGGAAAAGATGCGCCTATGTTCTATATCCGCGTAGTGAGTAAATAAATTCCTAGAATGATCCAATGTGTTCTCACAACATTGTTTCATTGAATGTTAGTTCCTTATTATTTTGTAGCGTTGAGAGTTTTTTCAATAAGTAATACTTCGTTGTATATTAAAAATGGCCTGTAATTAGTTTCATATCATTCTTAAAAGTAAGACGATTAATTGATTTTTATATCAATTCCGTAATAAAGTAAATAAATTATAAATTACATATATATATATATATATATATATATATATTACTTTGTCCGAGGAATGTACAGAAATGTGTGGAATTACTCTTTATATCCTTAAATAACTATACCTAGACACGATTAATAACCATATATTATTTTGCATTAAATATAAGTTAAGTTCTTAGGTAAGGCGACGGATAAAAATAGTCTATTTTAAACATTCATTCCTAGGCGCTACGCTCTTGACAGAGCGGTCGTCGCTGACACGTCGGAGTCACTGTTGCTCTGCTGGTGCACTCATGGAGTGGATCGTTTATAGCATGTTTGATGTGTTTGGTCCACCTCATGGGTGATCTACGACGAGCTCTTGTCCTTTCTACCCTTCTTTTTGCCAGAAGTCGCTGTATAGAGCTACCCTCTCGTGACACGTGGCCGAAGAAAGTAAGAATTCGACTTTTAACGTTGAAAGATAGATGCTGCCTAATTTCCAGGTCATCAATAAGGGATAGGTTGCTTCTAAATTTGGTTCATGATACTCCGAGCATTTATCTCCAGCACCACATTTCGAAAACGTCTATCTTTTCTTTGAATTTCTCTGAACGTCCATGTCTAAGCAGCGTAAAGAAAATTTTTAAATATACTTATGAATATTAGTTAAAATATGATGTTTTTTGTAACAATTTTGCAATTCAAATTAATACAAGATTATCATGTATTAATTATAAAATATATTACTTAAGTACCTATGTATATAAATGATTCAACAAGATGAACTACAGTCGTAAATTGTGTGTTCAGACAATATTTCATCGTTCGTTTTATGTCTCTTCTTGTATTAATGAAGTATTAAATATGAAAAATAAGTAGTTATATGCATAAACATTTTTTATGACTATACACGCAGAATGATAATGTATGTATAATTACAAATTAGCGTGCAAGAACATTGTGTAATATTAGAGGAAGGAAGACGACTCGCGGCGCTCTATGTAGTAATGTGGAGCATGTCGTTGTTACTAAACTTAAGTATAACCGTTATACTTATGGTGAATTTGTTACCAATATTCAATTAATTTATGTACATGCATGCCTGTATATATAATAGTTTTATGTCTCTAAAATTTACTATCGAGAAGAAACTTAAAAATAAGAAATTAGGGTTACCATTAAATTAGAATCATCAAAATTATCAATGATGGGATAAACAAGGACAAAGTATAGGACCGGAGTCTATATTAAAAGTATAATATACTATAAATCTAAACATTTATTTAAATTTAAACAATCAACTATTTTACAAGATGTCAAATCCATATTTCACACTAATCTGTACCTCTAATTATGATATATTAAGCAATTCAGCAAAAATAATACCACACGAAACACTTCGCTCAATGATTTTCCTATTTACTCGAAATACATGACCACTACCCAATCAGACAGAGTTTCCCCGTCTAAGATAGATTATTTAAGAAGAATTGATCTGAATGACTGTAGAATAATGCCGGCCGGCAAACAAACCCGCCGTCTTTATTAGCTGTGAGTCAATCCTCGCTCCTAATACAGAGTGGCACGGCTTCGAGCTAAACAGGTTAGCACGCGCACCTGTTAACGACAAGTTTGAAAACGAAACCTGACCCGAGTGTTTACCACATCAGCCGACCGATCCAGCTAATCTATCATTACATATTATGTAGGAACTGCCCGCAGCGGTATCGACAACATATTACATAAACGGAAAGTTAAGGCTGAGGTCTTGGTAGTTGCGTAAAGTACCAGACTAAAGTCACATACGATTAAGAGAAACGTATTAAATTTCTAGAAGATTTTTTTCACAATTTATATTTTTTATAATAATTATCTCTGCAACTTTATAATACATAATCAACGTGTAAAGATCATCCCTTTATATTTGGGAAAATTAAATTTAAAATCATTCAATTTCACTCAATCTTTCATCGTTCTAAAAACCTTCTAATTGTTATTTTATGATTAAAGACTAGGCCTACCAATGCTACAATAATTCGATTATTATTCGATAACGAATTTAAGCTGGCGACGTATCAGCATTAATATAATTAAGTTTATTGAATGCAACGAGAATGTAAGCTATCGGCTCTAAATAAATACCTCTACATAAATATGACTTTATTTTTATTGATTTAATACAGTCAAGTATTACCCATGATAAAATTAAAAAACCTATTGAACTTAAGCCACAGTTTCTGCGCACACCCGTCTGTCAGATCATAGAACCTGAATGTTGTGCAGTTCAACGCGCACTGATTTAGCAAAGATCAATTGTTTTCTTCCTCTGGATCATTCAAAAATATAAACCACATAGGGAAAGTCAAAATAATTGCTTAAAATGACTTTAATATGTGTATAGGAACAGTGTCATTTACGTAAGAATTGACGCACCACGGACGGTACGTGGTAAAGGTTTTAATGACGACCTGCATTCTTACGTATTGTTACATATGTGATCATGCGGATAAGTTGCGTACTCAATATTTATTGGCCTAAATGGCCTTGATCTACTGATATTGCACGGTTAAACGATTTCTCTTATAGTTAGACATGACATTTGATTTTTCGGAAGTTATTGACAATGAATCGAAATCGGTAGAAAGGACAAGGCAACGTGAAATGCAAGGATGCAATTTGTGAATGAGAATTTTAAAAATGACGTACTTTCTATTTTTATAAAATAATCTTGTTGAAGAAACGAATTTAACCCTTATTCACCCGTATTTACTATATTATAAGGAGCATATCCTTCATTCCTATTTCGTGAACTTATTCAAATAGTTTATGCAAGATGCTATAAGGAAGGTTTTGTATTTGCAATAAACTATTCGATAAGACTGAATAATAAGCACATTATTTAAATTAAATGAACATACTTCGTTGAATTAATTGTTAAGGCTTTCAATCAATTACATTATTATATACAACGTTTTAATTATATTTTGATAAATATATATAAGTTGAATGCTATTTATTTCCTTGTGAGACAAAAACATTGATATCCGTAGCATTTATAAGATTGCTATAAAATGTAATAAAAATTAATTTTTATATTAATAACCATTTATGAGTTTCTAAAAAAAAATAACTGGTTTATAATGCTAACTACTGTATTGATTCTAAAAAATCAATATTAAAATCCAATTAGGCAGTAGGTATATCATGTCGGATAGGTAATCTGTTTGCCAAATAACAAAGCTTTTAGAGCCCCGTGACCGAGCGGTCTTGTAAGCTACCGTGACGCCATGGGTACCAGGTTTGATTTCCGATCTGAATGCAATTTATAATTATTAATCTGTAAATTGAATTCGGTCTCTGGAAGAGCTGACAGTGGCCTGGTGAGTGCCTTGACACTATCCGTAATTACTCCATGGGAGAGCCACGCTGAAGCTTATGATGATGCACTAACTGGGCCGGCACGGGCGCACAGAATGCCAGTGTTCAACAGTACCTGTACTGTCAGTTGCGTAGCTAGGCGTGGTCCAAGTGGGCCTCCGCCTACGGCCTCGCACTTAAAGGGGCCTCGCAAGGCCTCTTCATGTACGAAATCAAACTTAAATTCCCCATTTATTTTTTAATTAAATAAAAACCTCAAAAATATAGGCCACACTCGTCACAGTCTGGCAACACAGCTTAGCTTTGCCAAACGTTTCTTTACATGCATAGGTACTTCAAACAAAACAGTGAAGGTGGTAAACATTTTGGTAAAAAGTAAGGATTTCAAAAATTCTAGAAGTAGGTAATTCAGAAATAGTTTATAACCTGTAGGATCTGGATTAAAGTACCATAACATTTTACGCTTCATAAAGACACGGTTAAGCATGTTTGGTGAGGTAGATTTATTGGGTAAATGTTGGAAACGAAAGTAAAGGGGCCTCGCTGATGCGACTTCGCCCACGCCTACAATACTCCACGCTACGCCACTGCAGATACCAGAGACCCATAATATGTACTCAAAAAGAGGCCAGCAATGCAACAAAAAGGAAGGATCGCGGTGCGGTTGTCCGTGGGCGGCGGTGATATCTAACCATCAGGTGACCCGTCTGCCCTGCTGGCCACTATTACATAAAAAAACAAAGCTCACAGGTTCCTAATAATTTAAAGCAGTGAAATCGAAGACAGTTTAAAAACTTCGAGATGTTAATTAGAACTAAGTATAGCTTTCAAAGTAAAAAACCGCATCGTCTTAATCGGTCAATTCATTTATTAGCCACGATGTCACAGACAAACACACCTATGACACCCCATATTGCGTCGACGGTTATAAATAAATTATTTAAAAACCCGATACTCAAAACTTAATCAGAAGGAAACTTCATTGAAAAACATGATCAATGATGGAATAAATATTTGATAACCCGGTGTTGCTATACGGACTTTCCAAGCATGACTAACTTTAATTGTTAAAACAAAGTATTCTAGCATCAAATATAATAGATTCATATAAAAAACAAAAAAGATACATACGTCAATTTTATAACTCACCCTCATTCTGCATGATTTTAAGTTGTAAGTAATGATATTAGATTAATGGGCAAGACAACATGCTTGACAATTTGACAAGTAGAAAACTTCGTTACCCAATCTTAGTTAAAGAGAATCCTAAAATATAATGATTAAGGTAAGTGACCTAATTTCATTAATAAGAACTCTTATTAATGGAAAGACGATGACAGCATATCAATTTAAGTGGGTGCTCTAACCGCTGAGCTAACGAGCCTTTGATGACAGCATATCGAGTTAAGGATTTTCTAAGCTGAGATCGAATAGGCAAAACTGCTATTTTATAATTAAATAAAATAAAACTATTTATTTCACATAATATCATTAACATAATAATATGTAAACGTTAATCTTATATATCCATAAATACTATTATACATATAATATGAATTTATAATTGTAACAACTATAAATCGCTATTCACTTTTGTTTATCCTAAATATAAAATTAAATTTAGGTATACGAGGTTGGCCATGACACAAAATACGAGAAAAAATACGAGGAAGATTTTGGTTGATTTTTGATATTTATTATTTATTAGGTAGTATAAATTATAATACAGTAGTATACTTTAATACGATAAATTAAATCATTTAAACTATTTGTAAATTATAATAACTTTATTTAAACTATGACATAAAATAGTTAACTATGATTTGTCGTCTTACTATAATTTTCTATAATTTCTGCATTCGAAACCCGTAGACGAATGTTTTAAATAATCACCAAAATCATTGGATATTTTAAAGTTGTGTTTAGTTCCTGTTAATTTTTAAGAGAGATATTTATATATTTTACATAAATACATACTTAAATCACAAACATACATGTTATCGTAAAAAGTAAGTAACAATCCCAGTTTCTTGAGAAATTTTTTTTCTTGAACCTCATCTACATGCCAAAAATATATATTGTTTTTATGTGAATCCGATAAAAATATCAAAAGCCTTGGAAAATAGCGATGTTTTAATAATTAATTGACTTGAGCCGGATTATAAACTTTATAATAAACATAAAATAAAGGTTTTTGCGCCGGTTTCAAATATTTTAAAGAAAGATATACAGATACTAAGAAGGATTTCTAGCAGATTATTAAGTCCATTGTTATAATTAATGGACTTTTATTCAAAGTTTAGAATGTTTATGATTAAACCATATTTCAGACTTTTTACAGGTTCTAAAAATTTTGTAGTTAGGATGATTTTTTTTTTATGAAATAAAGAAAACTAGGTCAGACAAATTGGCGAATATGACTCCACTAAAGGAGACCCTAGCAATCTTGTAACTCCTGTTTTATTACTTTAAATAAAATAGCTTTATGTGACGAAGGTCAATGCGAGGTCGATCGCTTTCAACAACATTGTATGTCATTTACAAATAATTTTCGTCTTATGCAAATATAATTATCATAAAGTTAACTCAAAGTAGAACTTGCATTGTCCTAATTAAAATTAGTATTGATAAATGTTGAGGGCACTTACATGGCAAGTGTTCCCATTATGTCACCTAAAATCACTGAAATCACTTAAATTAACATGAATGGATCATATAAACAACGTGTTTGAGAGGATTACGCGCGGAGCGGCCACGAACAACTTGGTTCGCTGGCAATCGCGGAATGAAGCTGGGTAACTCCTTCAAGAGCTCAGCGCAGAGAGAAAGTTAAGTTATCAAACTTGGTTACGTTGAATGATGACGCTTCCCTATTGCGTATTCAACGACAAATTTGAACCAAGGTTTGCTACTGACATGCTGAACGGGCTGTTTAGCGAGACCCACTCTGTTATTGTTTTTATGCAGATGCACTTTCGGGCATTGCACGACATCTCGTCTAACTCTTACATATTTAAGTGCTATATTTACAATCGCACAATGCTTACATACCTACTATATCAAATTAAAAGTTGACTTAAAAAGTGGAATCCCGTAGCCCGCATGAGGCAAACATATGCCTTGAACGTGAGTTGCATTTTTCAGTGAATCCACTTTGTCTCGAATGATGTTCTAAAAAAATTATGAAATATTTTTATCAGCTTTTAGAAATTTTCTGTTGATAAATGAATAGAAAATGATCTGTGGATTTTGATCACGGTTAGTATTTAGAATAAACAATCCTTAGAAGAGTAGATGTATTTTATGATTTGCTGCCAAATAAGTGTAAAAGCACTCCGCCATTGCAAAAACGGCTGATTTGGTTAGAAAAAGGAGTTTGCATTCGTATCTATCTGACTGGCTGGTATAAGAGAAGAGATGGATGTTTAATTTTTTATAATTGGAATTAGAAAAATTCAAACTAATGTCTATAAATTATTTTATTTTATTCCTATTGCACATATCTTCGCATCTCCATGCTACTTCCGTAACTGCTGGTGGCGCGGCATCGATTGCCGAAAGTAACAAAAGGCGAAAATATGAAAGTCTCATAGATTCTTATATTTTCATTCCTTTTGGAGTAGAGGCTTTGGGTCCATGAGGGCCAGAAGCGCGTTGATTGTTTAAAGAGATATCGACGCGCTTAGTCGAGACCACAGGAAACCCGAAAGCTGGCTCATATCGGTCAACGCGTTAGTATAGCAATACAACGCGGTAATGTAGCCAGTATTTTGGGTACGCACCCTAACGGCTTTGATGAGCCTTTTGTATTTTTGTAAATATAGTTAAGTACATTATTGTAAATATTTAATAAATTCAATTATCTATTGAAAAAAAATTGAACATATTGTGAATTGTAGAGAAAAATATCATTATATATATATATATATATATATATATATATATATATATATATATTATATCATATAATAATAAATATCATTATTATATTTCAAAATTCTTTTAGTACAAGTTTACACCCAAAAATTTATTCACGCTTTCACAAATTTATTTATACTTTAATATAATCTTTATTTCAAGCAAGCACTTAAACTTAGACATATTACTTAGTAACGTTCTCTCAAATAAAATTAATTTACATATTTTTAAAAATACGAATGTACTACTTCTCACTAAACTAATAATCAGTCATTGCATATCAAGATATCACTATAAATCGCACTATATATCACTATATCGCGCTTACCAGTTAAATATAGCATTACAATTTATAAGACAGAAGATCAGTCTACTCGAAGTAATGTTTAATTATACAAAAATTAAAAAGACAATTCTATAGAGATGACTATAGAAGACATGAGCAAGAGAAAGTGTACGAACAAAAACCTGTCGGAAATGCGGTGACATCATATTATGTTAAGCATTATGTAATATGGCGATAAAGGTAAATATAGTAACCGACCGTATTATTAACGTGAAAATGTCTTTGTGGCTAAAGTGTGGTCGAATTTGATCACGAAAGAGGCATGGGCGCCGGTAGAAATAATTTCCAGGTGGTGCAGATTTTAGTTTTTTAAAATCTGCGCCGTATATGATTGTTAATAAAAAATTGAAATTTTAGTCGGAAACATCTGAAGCCCGGTTTATTTTATGCTCGAGACATTTACAAATTTCTGACTATTCATTATGAATTTATTTTATAGGTACTGCTTTTTATTTCAATAATTCCTGTTGATCCCGAGATTCCCAAGGGGTGCAAGTGCACCCCCTGGCACCCTCCTGCCGGCGCCTATGGATAGAGGTAGAATCTTTATTTGACAGGTTAACCATTTGGCTTTTACTTATAAACCTTGTTTAAATTTGATTCAATTCAAAATCTCTCGTTTTAACATCTCCGCTTTGGAGTTAAAGTAATAGAGTATTGAGTAGTTTAGAAAAGACAGACAGAAAATATAGAAGAAAAGAAAAGAAGAGAAGAGAAAAAACGGTAAAGAGAATTAAAGGTGACCTTATCGTTTACCTATATTCCAGGTAAACAACTCTTTCTAATCGTTGTAAAAAAATCGGATTAACTTCTAAAACGTAATGAAAATTTTTAGAACGTTATTTTTAATTTTATCACAACAAAAAACGCAAATTCACAAAGTCATAGCCAAGCCAAGCATACGTATTTTTTCATACAATAAGAGACAAGACTCATGTAAGATAAGCAGTCCGCTGCCCTACTGAACGGGTGCGTTGCTGGCTAATATTTACCAATATTTAGCCCACATTATACCATTATATCACCTTACAATATGTTTTATTCTTTTAAGGAAATCTATAGACGATCATGCGAATTTAAGAAATAATTATACAACGTCAGAACGACTACCGTCTTTATGACCATATGGCTTAAGAAAGAAATGAACAACAAATTTTGCATAATATAAAAAATTATGTTACATTACGCAAACTTATACTAAAATTTCACTTTAAATATACAGACATGAGTGTTTATGAGAGAATTCGTCAAGCTTTCTTGAAACCTTACAAAGAATTTGTTACTATATTTGGTCTTTTGTTATTTATGGATATGTCATTTTTGCTAAAATACTGTTTCGCATAGAAAAATAAGTTAATAAACTATGTAAGTTTATTAGTTAGTAAGGTATAAAATATCTATGTTTTATTTAATGAAATATTATCAAAACATATGAAGACAAATTTTCTTATTTCATGAATGATATCTAAAGATTAATTTGATTTTAGAATAATTACGATTACGCACTACGTTTTCATTTTTGTTTCACCTATGAGAAAAAAGCCCGAAATAATGAAATGACTATTCCATGCTGTAATCTCATGAATAAAATGAACATTTCCCATTTGATCACTGCTCCACTTATGAAGGTTATTGATTTGTTAAGCTTGTATTTAAATGACAAACTAATTCACGTTAATCAATATCGTAATAATCAAAACAGGAACGCTTTAGTCACGAGAAATCACGTGGTTGGGTGAAAGGGAGTCGGTATGCCAACGTATTTAGTAATCAAATTGACCCATTTAACATACAATTTGAATATACACACTATTACGAAAGTTCAAGTAGGAATAATAGCTAGTTAAAATTATATCGGCCAAAATTGATAACATAACCCGAAGATATATTCATTTCATTTTTCTATTTTTTATGATAAATGATTATATTATATATATAATATAATCATATATAATATAATATATTATATATCCGATTACATTATATATTATATTATAAGCGGGTATGTTTTGCTTGGGTTGGAGAATGGAGATGGCTTGGTAGATAGGAATTTTATTTTTACCAGCAGGTATGTAATTAATTTTGTCTGTAAGATAGGAACATGTAAAAGATATCAATCTATGTAACATGTTTATAATTTTGATAGAAATTACAAATATTTGAATTGCCTAACTTGAAACAATGTCTCAAGTGATCCGTCATTTTATCGCTGAAATGCAATCGTTGTTGCACGAGACAAGTCTGCCGCCTTGCGATAATTTTTATTTTATTTGAAAATATTTTTTTAGCATCTTTTGCTTATCATCACTTTTTCTTGTATCAGTAAATAAAGACATTATTATTATAAATGTATTCGTTGTTAAAGATTTTTTGAAAATGACAGACTTGGGATTTCCAAGTATCAAAATTACTGTTTTCCTTGTGGACTAGTGAGTTTTTCATTGTTAAAGTATAAACTATTTATATAGAACTATTGTGAATACGTTTGATATCCAATTGGCAAATGAAGGTCTCCAGAGAAGGGACCATTGTTCGGATCAAGGATGCGAAGACAACTCGTGACCACGCACCATCAGTTGCCCTCCTTACTTGGATATTAAACTATATACCTACTTGATTAGCTTTTGCGGTTAACTATCGCATAAATACTGCAATTTCAATATTGAAACCTTGATGCATTCGAATACATTGATGCCTTAAGCTTAATAAGACTACAATAAACTGCAATTTTATCTCCACTTACACGTCTACGTCTATTCCTACAAAATTAAATAGAATAAATTTAAGATTAGTTTTGTTTTTCCCCGACTAATATAAAATATATTTAATATATATAATAATATATACTATTCAAAGAGAAAAGATTTATATTTATGTTTATTTATAATTGATAAACTCAACAACTACTTACTAGTTTTTGAAAATTCTACAATAAGAAGTAAAGTTTTTAGGTATTGATAGGATTACCTATACCAGAAAGGGCGGATCGGACACTTACAAGTTCAGTCAAATGATGGATTAAATATAAAGGTACATACCTCCGCGCTGCTTTTATTAAATTCCTGTTGTGATGCGTCAATCTTATTTACTTTTAAACAAAAGGAAGACAACTTTGGGATGATAATTAAATACCTATTAACAAAAGAGCAGAAGAGTATTCTATAATCTGTCACCACTTTTTGTGATTGCATATTTTACATTACGCACGAAAATACGATTCGCCCAATAATTCTCGGCCTATAGATAAAATAATAATAGTTATCTTTAATTTAGCAAAGAATTATATAAGTCACACGCTTTCACAGATCACCGGAATGAGACTCAAAATCTTATACAAAAATGGTTCGATCCGAATTCAAACATCGACTCAGCTACCTTCAATTTTTGTTGAGGGTAGTTCACTCTTAACAAAACTGTTATTTCACCTCCGGACTAGGAAATATCTATATTTTATATATTAAGCGTATTAAGTAGCGTGTTAAAACTAGTTTTAAACGTTAAGCTGATAATTTTATTAGCTTATTGTACATCGTTGTCTTCTTAAACCAAATAAGCTAAATGAATTATTTGTTAGGATTCTATTATCCAGACCAGCTATTACACTATTGAGGCTCTTGTATCCATGAACGCATAGAAATTCTTATTATTCCATAATTATTCCGGGTTCATCAAACCGGATCTACAGAAATCAGGATTTGTTTCACCGCCAAAAGATATCTCGTATCATATAATCTCAAACATAAAGTGTGAAGTCTTTATAACACCTTTTTCCTCTTCCAGGAATAAGATTAATCATGTGTAGTTAATAGTATTTTTACCTACCTTTGTATTTTTTAAAGAATGTCGACCCTTTATAGTTTTTGTTTCTTGTTATATTTTAATAATCTTACTCGACTCACGCTTTTCTCTTTATTATCAACAGGATATATATTTTTTTGGATATATTCAATGTTATATTGATTAAAAAATGGTTGAAATGATAGAAGTCGTCTATGTTGACGATATAAAGGAAGATGATAGATAGATGACAGATGACTGAGCGGTTTTCGTTCGCGTCCGCCGCGGTTTTGGGCCCGCAGATATATACTTATGTAAATAATTAACGGAAAGAAATTACAACTTTCAGAAAATAAGAGCATCTAAATTGACCACTTTATGCAAAAAATAAGGTTAAAATGTAATAGAGGCCTATTGAGTAAAAAAAAGTTTAATCATTAGAGGGGTCTATCTTACAGATTGCTTTACAATAATATATTTAATTTATTATGACCCCGCGAACTTCGTATCGCGTCAATGTTCCGAATAATAACGTGTCACCTAAAACGTCATTCCATAGAAAATGTATGAGGAAAATGTTTTTTATTTTATTTTTTCGACAATTTTTCAAATTTTTTTCTCCGTAAGAACCATCCTCGTACTTCAAGGAATGTTATAAAAAAATAATTAGCGAAATCGGTTCAGCTGCTCTCGAGATTTGCGCTTAGCAACACATTCAGCGATTCATTTTTATATAATATATAGATTTATTTAACATTACATTGCATACTAATAAATAATGCTACTTTTATAAAATAGGTTATTATTTTTAAGGAAATATAATATATTGAATATACGCCATTTTTCAAGTAAACTTAAAGTATCCGTTTATAGTTTAATCTAGTGATTATAACTTAAATGCATAAACATTTTTAGTGTATTGAATAAAAGCTTTAAATTAAATTTGATTTGTAGAAATAAAATGCATTCTATATGTTTAAGACTTTAATTAATAAATTATGAATGCTATTACACAAATTATGATTAGCCGATTGCAGTTACAAAGCATTTTCTTGTGTACGCGCGAATATGTAAACTGGCGGGAGAAAGTGATGCTTCCGTAATGTAGGAGCATGTGACTCGGAGTCATGTGATCGTCGAGGTCGAACATACTTACGTCAGAATCTCGGTAAATATTCAAAGGGATTATGACTCGTAATACAAGTCACGTATAGACCATTTTCGCTAATTTGATTATCCAATGTACTCGCACACTTGTTGTTCGTTGTATTGCTGTATCAGTGAAAAATCTGTTATTCAATAACAGGCCTTATGCAAAATGATTTAGGGACAATTATGCTATGGACTTGTTAAATATTTAGAGGACGATGAAGAGGATGCAACAGCAAAAGTGGGGTAATGTTACTTGTGTTACGTATTTGTTTAACTAATGCGCTTATTGACAGAATATTGCACAATAGTAATTAAGTTGTGCGTAATCGAGTTCATGTAAACAAAATCAAGCATTAAATTTGAAATAATCCAACAAAATCAAAGACAGACTTATTGAATGATAAAAGAGCGCGTTGAACTCTTTTGTATCGATATTCAGGAAATGAATGAGAACTTAATATCCAATTTCATGTATTATTTCATTTCTCTTCTATACATACACAGTACAGAACAAAAGCATGGTTATTATTAAAATAATCCCATTATAATATGTGATTATTATTACTTAAAATAGTAACCATGAAAAAAGATTTGATCAAATATGGCTTAAACAAAAGACATAAAACAATTATATAATATTTATTTTTATTAGCTAACATAAACTACACAGTACTCCTCACGTATTGATAATAGATACGAATTATTTATTGTATTTAATTGAATGTTAGTTTTTTATTTACGGCTTAAATGTGCTATAAGCGCAAAAGTTCCTATTCGCTATTAATTAATTTCTCAAGTAAGACTGAACAACAGATCCTTGCTCACCTTTAAACCGGGTAATTTGTGTAAACTCCATTCCAATCGTAACGAATAAAATTATCTAGTTTTCTATAGGATTTTCAATAGAACATTTGTCAAATAGTTAGGACAGTCATGTCGTAAGGTGTCGTAACCTATATTACTAGTAGCTACAAATATACTACTGAGGGCTACGTTGTACTAAATACTCATAAGATCTTAACAAATTAATTACACATTTTCATAATGTTAGTGTAAATGATGGCATAAGTCTTATGAGTTATGTACTAAAAGTATTATTGTCTATCGAATAATAGAATAAAAAACAAGTCTGATGAACAGTTGGGAGATAACCAGTTTGGTTTCCGTTTGGTTTCCGCTCTGCTGTCGGAACACGAGAGGCACTTTTTGCTCTAAACGTCCTTTTACATAAATGTCAAAATATGCAGCATGACGTCATTCTATGCTTCACAGATTATGAGAAAGCGTTCGATAAGGTAAAGCACAACGTCCTCAAAAATTGCTTGACTGATATCGGTCTCGATGGGAAGGATCTTAGAGTAAATAGAAACCTTTACCAAAATCAAAAAGCAACTCTGAACGTAGAGCATTATCAGACTGATGAAATGAATGTTCGCAGTGGTGTTAGTCATAGATATATACTGTCACAGTTGCTTTTCAACGTATATTCTGAAACAACAATATTAGAAGCCATTGAGTCAAAGTTGATACTGATCTAATAGTTTCATCGATAGACGACATCAAACGCTTGTCGTTAGAGTCTATGAAACTAGTGAGAGGGACGGTCTCATTATTAATATAGTAAAAACGAAGCTTATGGTCTTCTCCCGTAATAACACTATAAGGCTGGTAGACATAAAGAACAAGAGCGGCAGTTCAGGTACCTAGGAACTTAGGTCAATGAAGAGTGGAATCCTGAATAGGAAATAAAGTCCCGTATTGAAATTTCCCGAGGAACTTTTAACAAAATGAGGTAGGTCTTTTACTGTCGTCACTTGAACTTAAAACTCCGAGTTTATATTCTTCTCTACTACATATGGCCTATTTAGTATAGGTCCCTAGGTGTATTTGAGATGTGGTGTTTCGCATCAGCTGGGTCCATAGGGTCCGAATAAAAACGTTCAGCAACGCATCGGGATACCTAGACTGCTTGATCAAAAGATGAAGCGTCGGAAAGTCGCTTACGTGGACCACGTGTTACACCATGACCGCTACCACCTCCTTCAGCTTATCATGATGAGCAACTAAGGTAAGAGGCAGGAAGGAAGGAGGAAAAAATCATCGCTGCGTAACATCAGGCAGTGGACGGGCATCGCGACTGCTGAATAGTCAAAAGACGGTTCTCGGAACTGACGGCCAACCTCTGAGTAATGTAGAGGCACTTCAAGAAGAAGAAGTGTAGATTAGGTAATTTCAACACCTACGATATCGAAGCAAATAGAAAAATAAATATTGAACAATAAAGCGCGGTATGCGTAAATAAATGAGTTGGGGTCGGCAAGCTCGCGTCCTCTCACAAAATGTCAAGGCTGTCATTGTGCGAGATCACATGACTTCGTCACATCGTTTACTCCTTAATCTTATGTAATCGGTTAATACATTGCCAAACGGATGTAGATATTATTCCACGAGCATTGATTATTTTAACGACAAAAATTGACAACGTGCAGAACGCACGTTGTCGATTTTTGTGTCTTGTTTTAATTTCCAACACTACATACTATGACATTATTTCTTATATTTCTTTTAAATTTAATTTGTTTTCTGATGGAGACAACTTAGGCCTCCCGTTGTACTTCACGATTTCTATTTATAAAATGTATGTTTGTTGAGCTAAATAAAGACTAAATGTAACCTAATTTGAATTACTAAAATACGTGCAATAGAAGACAATGCAAAAGCAATGTAAAAAAATAAACTGTAGTTAAGTAAAAGTTCATAACATTGATTTTATGGTTAAATCAATGTAAATTTTGTAAAATAACAGTTTTGTTAAATTTATTCTGGATATTGCTAAGAAATTGGAGGCAGGAGAACATTGTAATGCTAAATATACCTTATGATTTTAAAACATCACAAAAATGGTCTAACTTAATCTTATACCAAACTAGATGACACTGTTTTAGCATTTTAATGCTAAAATAGTGCCATCTAGTTTGGTTTGAAGATTGAATAACCTATGTTGAAAAATTATTTAGAAAATATTTGTTTAATAGTTTAATCTGTGATAAACAGATGGCGTTAGTACAAGTTTTGTGTTAGCTCAATAATTAAACGCCATCTGTTGAACTATCCATAAAAAGGGAAAACTGGATAAATTTCTAAGTAATAATTAACACTTCAACAATATTTTTGCTGTCATTGCTAGAAACCTCTTACCATATTGAATTTTAACGAAATATCGACTATACAATTTTACCACTTTTAACATAATCCATCTTAGGTATACGTATTTGAATTCATAAGAAAATTAATTTCCTTATGCAAACAGTACATTTTTCGAATATACTAATAGGTACTTATTATAATATACTTCCTAAATTTGAGATAATTAATGTTGTTTCAAATTGTATGCGATATTTATTATTTTTTCAAGATTTGATTAATAATGACTAATAACATTGTTACTAATATGCAAATACTTTTAATTTTAATTAAGGCATACACCTACATTAGTTTGTCCTTAAAGCGTGGAGGCTCGCAAGCGGAAGTGAGAATGGTCGAAGAAAGTCCGACCGGTCGCGTTTGTGGGCCAAAGCCATACCACATTCGACTACAACTTTGATATGTGTGTAATTGCTTCAAGTTCAAACTGTATAAAATATATAATATTAATTGCATCAAAACCTTTTTTACAGTGCATTAATGTGTATAATCTATACCTAGATAGTAACAGCGAGTGTTTGAAGCTAAAGGCAGACATCAAAATAATAGTTTTTAAAATGTATCTCTAGGAATCACACATAGGCTACTGTATGGATTGGAATGAAATTGCTTATTTTTATGTTTTAGCTCTTAGGTACTCTTGAATCGTCCTCGTCGGCATTCGGTCCCAATGGTTTTTATGTTTATTTATTTAAAAAATACAAAGGTACAATATACTGAATATTTCTCTATTATGTAAATATTTAAAATCAATAAACATACATAGAATTAAGAATACATTTTGATCGCAAGAAGGCGCCGTTCAATGAATTATCATAAATATAAATATAATTATAAAATATTATAAGACAATGGTTTTATTTGAAAAAGCTAAGATGTTATTTGAAATAAAGTGAAGATACAATTTCTGTATCTAAGTACACGTTTATAACGGTTAACAGTTAGTTGTTTTTATAATTCAATGTTGTTCGTTGCAATTGTAATGTTTCATGCTTCAGGTGATTTGAAATAATGCATTCGAGCTTGAGAATATCAGTTTATGGGTTGAAATAGATGGCTAAAATGTCTATTATTGTTGATAAGGTTTTGACTGTCTGAATTTAACTTTGACTTTATGTATAGAGCATAGACGTACAATTTTTAAAGGGATTTAGGCCTTAGAATATTTTTATGCATTGGCCAGATTTGTTTTGAACCTCAAAAGACCTTTTCAATGCCCATGACTTCAATACTATCCAATACTATGAAAACCAAAACCTTTTCCGTTAAAATTTCAGCTTTCATTATACTTAAGCCTATTTGAACGGAATAAAAATACTTTCTTTTGAGCAAACTAGGTGGGTCCGTGACCTGGCATGGAAGAGTTAAATTGATTATAAAATAGCAAATTTTTAATAAGACCAGCCCTGGGAATCTTGAAGTTCTACGCTTTCTTTTAATTTATTTGTCTTTTAATGGCTATTAGAAAGCTAGTTTTAAGACGACTACATTCTAAATTCTGTTACGGATTATCTTTTAAAGTTTTATATGTGTAATTATCGTCTATTTGAAAAAAATGTATATATATATATGCTCACAATTTAATTATAAAACCTAAAACCCATACTATATTACAACTTTGATCTCGACAGTCAGATAATATAGGTAGATAAACTCCTGGCGTTTTAGCTGTAAGGTGAGTGTCTTATACTTATTTTATTTAGAAATGGTAATTCTAAGTGACACGCTTTTATATTCTTTATATTGATGACAGTAAGAGATAGATAGTTAAATCAATATAATAGTGTTAAAATTAAAAAAAAAACGAAAACCGAAACAAAAAAATTCAAATTGTAACTCTAAAACTACTGATCAGATTTTGATGAAATTAAAATGGGACCACACGGGCAGCACCAGCTTTCAAACAAAAGAATCATCAAAATCGGTTCACCTAGTCGAAAGTTCTAAGCCCTAAGGTAACAAACATTAAAAAAACATACGCGTCGAATTGAGAATCTCCTCCTTTTTTGAAGTCGGTTAAAAAGACAAGTATTTACTAATACACTAACCTCTTTTTACTCACGTCTGTCTGTGTGTCAGTCTAAACCACCAGAACTTTTTGTAGAAAATTTAATGGACAGAGATCTTTATTTTTATCTGAAAGCTGTTCGAGATGTATTTTATTTCTAACCTTTGAAGATTTGTTCATCCATTTAGGAGATATTCTTATTAGTAACTGGCATGTCAGTTTTTCTAAATTGTCTTTAATTTCACTTATAAGCAATTTTCGTAAAAAATACCGAAACGATAAGAAAGCTTAATAATCATAAACGAATTCGTTTGAAACATTGCATAACACAGCTTCACGGAAGTTTACTTAATCTGAATAACTTTCCATTTCTTAAAATTTTTATGGCAAATCGCTATTCGCAAAACTGAATATTATTAAGTAAGCCGATTTTTAAGTAAAAGCTAAATTTCTCCAAATCTATTTGCCATAGTAAAAAAAATAGCAATGTCGTAGTCAAATACATTGACCGGTTTTATCATTCCATCTATGGTTAGGTATATGACACAGTAGGCTGATCACCATGTTCGTAAATGTATACAGACTTGTGAATAAAACAATTCATTGTTCTATATAGAACCATGAATGAGGCAACTACATACATAAATCAGGATGATATAGTCTTAATAAGGAACCATTTTTAAAGATTTCTTTTTTTAGTAGCATAAACGACTAAAGGAAGGCATATACCATTTCCACTGAAACTCATAAAGTTTTAAAAAGAAAACCTAGGCCTAGACTTGGTTTACTTTTTAAAATAGTGAGACACGATTCATTATCAATACAAAAGCATTAGGCCGTAACTAAAAGAAGTACCTGTTGCAAAGTTAAGTTGTAATGCAGTTAAGACCGCATATATCATATTATTGGTTACGCAAAGTGGCACAAAATATTTACAATTGCATCGGACACAAGTGCCAGTGGAGTGGTGAAAGTCCTCGGAACCCATTCACAAACCGCATACAAATATTTGTAACCACCTCCAATACCAAAAATAGGTTTATACCTTTCTCGCTTTGATATTAACCTGTATAATTACAAACTATGTAGTAAAATATGAAGGAAAACGCCTCTGAAACTCAATGGTTGAGTCTTGTCTTATGTCTCTAGACAGTATCTATTGAAAAAATATCCATTTCACATCCATGAAATGAATTAATTTCTTTCGTGACAAGTGGTTTACGCTTCCGTTCCATCTGTTCTAGCGGCCCTGGGTTCGAATCTCGAGAAACCACAGAAGACAGAAGCAGAAATGTGTCTAGTTCAGGCCCCACTAAGGTTTATTTACTCGTATTATTAATTACTAAACCTATTCTCTAAGGTTTCGATATAATATCTGGCTAAGAATACAATATTATCTTCTTTTATCATCTTTATAATAAACCGCATAATTGTCAAGTACTTTGATTATATAAATAGAAAAAGTTTAAGGTATAAGATACATATTGTATTAATACCCGTTTGATAACTATAAAGGATCTAGTAAAAGTGGTCAATAGCTATAACTTTCCGATTGAACATTATTTTTACGTCACCTTATCAATTACACCAGACGCGTTTGCATACATAACCTTTAGTGAAAGTATGGCTCTGGTCACCACATACTAATGTTTGAAATATTTTAAAATTCAGATTCCACACGCTTGCCCATACTTTTCTCCGATGAAACACCAAGCGTCAGCGAATAAGTTGAATAAATTAGTTAATCGAACTGCACCAACCCCTCTTTACATCGAATAGATAAGTTTGCGACACAGACCCGCCACTCGGTATAAAATATAACGTGATTTATATTTGTACGCAGAACAACACAAACTTTCACCGCTTCAATACATGGAGTTGCAATAATGATGTAGAGTTAAAATATTAAATTATATTGTTTTAATCACATCTTTATCCCTGAAAAGCACAATATTATTCACGATACATCCGAGAATCAGTCAGAGAAAGTCCACAGGTCAGTTTATCTATGTCCGTTGGGCTACCATCACTACTTTCTTCGCAGGCTGTGTGACGTAACTGTATAAAAGAGTGCGCGTGGAAGACGCCGCCGCTATATCGTTTCCGCACGCCAGGCTCGGCCATAGCGTCTCGACCCCCGACACTGAAGGACGCGGGCGGAACCTCTTCCGCAGAGCCCCCAAGGACTCAACAGTGAAAAGTCAAAGGTGAAGTGTTAAGGACATCAAGTGCACGTGGTGTTGTGTTAGTGCTGTGATCTCGTGATACTCTTCGATAGAGGCAACTTTCTTCCACTTGGCGGTGATGATTAAAGGCCTCTGTTTGTTTCAGATACGAGATGAGGTCGTTATTGTTATTAGCGGCGGTTTGCTGCTTAGTGATTTTGGGCAGCTGTAGCCCTATCACCAGGCCTGAAGACGAGGTGAAGGAGGTGGGCAGACAGGCAGCACAACAGCCGGCAGCTGCTCCCGCGGCTTCGGATGATGATGACGATGATGACGATGACGATGACGAAGATGGACTTGATGCTTTAGGAGGTAATTTATTTTTCATGACTTAGAAATAAATCGATATTTTTTAGTTCTTTAAAATAGGATATTATAAGTTTAAATATTTTACACCTAATAGTGTAAATAGATCTATTAGAGCGTATATAATACCGTTCACAAGCATTATAACGGTGGATTCAATACAAAGCTTGATATTTGCCTCACACGTCTTTTATTGCAAATAAAAAGAGTTGTACGCACTCAAATAGAATTTTTGAATAAATAGCGTTTATGGTAAATTAACTATATTATATGTAGGTTTTAAATCAATTTAATTGAGTATTTTGATAACATTGCTTTGTCTACCTCAAATCATTTGAATAATTAGTCGAATTATAATTTTTATCAAGAAGTTTATTACCTATAGTAATTATTTTTCGATATCAATATTCAAAACAAAAAGTGTAGCGGTCTATCGATGTAAATTCCTATTAATTAGGACGCGAACGAACGGAATGATAGTCGTACAGCGTGACAACTGTTCTCGTTAGTTAATTGATTCTAAAAGAAATATCTAATCAGAGAAATTGGCAATTCTTTCAATGATTCATAGTAAGCTTTCTTTTAATGATTCATAGTAAGTACGTCACGCATCATCGATATTATGGAAATTGTATTAAGATATATCTATACATAATAAAAATTTACTAATATTTTGGTTTTTACTGTAATACATTACTAAAATCATTTTTAGGCGATGATGATGATGACGAGGACGAGGATGATGATGATGAAGAAGAAGCAGACGATGACGAAGATGATGATTATTTAGAACGATTCTTCGACGACATATTAGGAGGTACGTAGTGTTAACATATATTTTTTTTATTCGAAATATTAGAGAATATTTTTTTTGTTCCTAACGTGCTTTGTTTATTCCAGGAGGAGAAGATGACGATGATGATGATGAGCCAGCAGCCGCACAGCCTGTCGTAGCCGCCGTCGATACTGTTGCTGCCGCACCTGCCCCAGCCGCTTCAGTTGCCTCTGTAGAAGAAATTGCTGCTGGCGCTTCAGAGGAAGCAGAAGTAGCGGAGGGCGAGGCCTCCACAGATGGTGAAGAACCTGAAGCTGGACAAAAAGAACCCGCTAGCGCTGAAGTGGAAGTACCAGCAGCTAGTTCAGAAGTGGCTGCGGCTGCTGATGATGACGATGATGATGAAGAAGAAATCGGAGACGTACTTGAAGGAGACGATGATGAGGAAGATGATGACGAAGAAGACGATGACGATGATGATGACGACGACGTTTCCGACGCTTTTAGCAGAAATATTTCCACCAAACAAGCACGTGAGTCCAAAAAATTAAAGGCTAATGTTGCGGCACTCAAAAAAAAGAGTGGAAAAAAAACGAGTCACATTAAAGTAAAGAAAACCAAAGCAACGTCTGCTGCGGCGTCAGTCCCAGAACACAAAAAGTTCAGATAGTCGTAAGGCGCCTGTGAACGGGCAAGCCTCGCTCCCGCATCCACCTGAGAGACCTCCAGGGGCTCCTCCTTTAGCTTAGCTATTTACTATTTATTTATTCTATTTAATTTATTTTATTTATTAAGTGCGTGTGCTTGATGTGTGAGTGTTAGTATGGACCCGAAAAAGTAAAAGTTAAATTAATGTCTAGATCATGTCACATCAGATCCGTGGCAAAATATTTTGAAATAAAACTTTTTGTTCTTAATCTGTGTGAAATTTTTTATAAAACCTCTCAAACGATTTGTGCGTGAAACGATAGATTTCGGTAATGTTATTATGTCGGTCAGAATTCTAGTTAATTTTGTCAGAGAAAAGTGACATTATCTAGTTATGTTAATTTAATTTTTATTGTCAGCAAATAAATATACACTAGTCAAAACAATATTTATGTAAAATTCCTTGTTCCTCGATCCATAAGCCTGTATTAATATAATATTATATGCTTCTAACAACTTATATATTTCTGTAATACGAATATTAGAATTTAGTATTTGTACTTATTAATAGTCATATAAATAACTAGCTTTTTGACCGATATATGTATGTATTTTACGCACAAACCAATCCTATTTCCCGAGGCCTATCCTTTTATCATTTAATTGTATCTCATGGATAAGATTTAATTAAGCGATAGAAGATTTTTAATCTGATCGATCGTGTCTGACAGCAGTCGGATGAGCTCGGTAGAATATTAATGAGGCGCTAGTTCGAAATGGATGTGTGTTATGAGGTTAGGAATGAGTAACCAGCCCGCTTACTTTCCCATCCGGAGCTAGTTCATTGAACCCATCTGATTTCTTCTAGCCTTGACACTTTCTTTGACCGTGCCGTGACCGCAACCAGGACCTGACCTTGACAGATCTGAATCTGATGAATAGAAAGTAATTCGATTCAGACTCACTCTCGAAATGACGAAACCACAAAATTTGCGTGTCCACTTTTAGTGAAAACGACAATGAAATGCGAAAAGAGAAATTTTGACAATGTTTGTCGCCGAGAAATTGTTGGAGAGCCGCGAGAAGTCACACTCGACCTAAATTAAACTAGTTTGTTACCGGCAACGCCTAAGACTCGCTCGATCAAGGTCTCTATTTTCTTTCGTCGATAGAAATCCGCCTCTCAATATTGATCACATACTTTTATTATTCTAAACTATTATTAGAGTAATACAACTGAAGGCGAAACTACAATTATGTTAGCTATCGCTAAACGATGGCTCAATTGGCTTAAATAATTTCTATGATTGCAAGTATTTGGCACGCGGTTTCTTTTACGTGCATAGAAAATAGAAAATACATCGTTGACTGGTCCTATTAATTGTCAGTAGCTATTAAAATGCAGGCGAAGCTCACAGACTAAACAGTTACTTGTTCGCGTGCCTCTGATACGTGTTTTGAATTGCACCTGTGATTGTATGGGTATGAATTATTAGCCAACTGAATACCTAATTACACACTGCAAGTGCGTGATGTCATGAATAATGTAATTAATCAAATATTTGTTAAATCGAGAGAGAAATTTGACAGTTCTCACTTTTGTTGACAATAAAACTTTATTAAAATAACTGACTGTTTATTACGTGCGTGACGAGACTTTAAATAAAGAAGAAATCCCAAAATCCTCTTTTTTACTGACTTGAATGACGGGAACTTTACTCGACTTTTTGAAATGACATATAGACATAAAAAAAAGCAAAATCTTAGAAAAACTGTTATATAGTACAAAAAGCTTAAAATTATGTATTTTTTCACACCCACGGCTTTGTAGATAGATGACCAACCATAAATTATAAATGCAAGAATGTAGTTACGCTCTAAATGATGAACTAATTTTTAACTACTTATGAATGAAAATGAATATCGTTGAATGTATGTTTTTGGCACTTCAGCTTCCAAACCACTCGACCGATTTTGGTTTCTATTTGATGCTATATTTTGATAAAAATAAATGAAATAATAGAAAAGCGATCCTTCTGCTACTAACTCTTACTCAGTGCACACAAAAGTCATGTGTACCTAATTTAATAAACGTGAGAATAAAGAGATTCAAGATTTAGTAATCGATGTAACGTCAAGGTAGGCGCATATATTTTAAGAGACTAGCGGCAGAATACATCAAATGCTAAGTATACAATGTAGATTAATCATCAATCACTTAGACATGATTACTGAAATATTATTATTTATATATATGAAATGGTAATCGATTACTTTAATTATCAAGGTGAGCGTATGTTATGTATGAATATATAATATACTCTTAATAAATCAATTGTGTCAAATTTATGTATCGACTAACAGGTGCATTGTCTGAGGAGCCATCGAAGAAACCAGCCCCCGTGCCTGCAGTGTACATTGTCAAATACAATAAATTTGTCGACAATATACTAGAAAAAATGAATGATATATTAAGACGCTCCTATGATCCCGTGAACGTTAAACTGCAGCCCATAGATGCAAGCAAAAACACAAAGGGCAAAAAAGATAAAAACAAAACAAGCAACAAAAAGTAAGATGACATGACATAAATAAGTCTACATATTAATAAATTAAATGTTTTCTAACATTCAAAAAACTTTCAGAAAAAATTCAAGCAAAAAGAAGAACACTGGCCGCGGTGGTGTCAACGAAAACGAAACTATTGAAAAACTAGAGGAAATAGAACAAAACAAAATCGACGAAATCGTACACAATCAAAAATCGAACCGAGAAAAAGCAGAAACGAGAGCTGTGAAGGAGAAATCTGGAAATGAAAGTGGAAAAGCGAAACCGACCACGTCAAAACCAAAACCACCTACTAAGGCAACTAAACCCAAGCCCAAACCGCCGGCGAAAGCTCCAGTGAAAAATACGAAGCCTTCAAAGAATAAGGTCAAGAACGAAAAGAGCAAGCCAAGAGCTAAGGGTACTCTGTACGGCCTATCCTCGCTAAGGAGAAGTGGCGATGTGGCCGTCAGTATTATGACAAACCACACCACCATAAAAAGCAACTTTGCGGTTGGACCGCTGATACTTCGAGTAGAAAAAGAGGTAAGTGTACATAGCTCACCTATCTATTACTCAAAAATGAGAAAGTGTTAATAAGATTTTGCTATTTAACCACTGAGCCCTTAGTCAGCAAATTGGATGTGCAAAGGCGGGTTGTGAAAGAATACAAATTTAAGCATATAATTGTTACCTAAATATAGGTTGCGGTTAATCTAATATTACCTAGTATATATACTCAGAAGTAAACTTAAAGTGAAAAAGTGAAGTCCCGTGTCCCCTAGTGGGGTATGGGGCAGATGCATTTCACATGTTTCACTGATCGATTTTTTCTTTAAGGGCAAGTAGGTGATCAGCCTTTTATGTCCTGCCAGACCGAGTTTTTTTTTATCTCCGCCGGGTATCGAACCTCTCGGTTGTAACGCTTACGCGCTTACCACTAGACCAAGGAGGCGGTCAAAGAAGTAAACTTACGATGTAATATTTCAGCACAATTGAACTGTTTGTCATTTAAAGCGTAAATATTCTTTTGATAGGTTGGCCGAGGTGCTAAAAAAGAGCTTAAATCGGCCACGGCAACTACAGCTGAGATGAACGGTAAATTGACGCTTCGTGTCAACAATCAAGGCGTGGCTACATTGCATTCTATTAAAGTTTTACAGCCAAAGCAGGTACATACACTTTTTTTAAGTTTTAGTCGCAATTCCAGATTTGAAAATACAAATACACTTAATAAAATGCATGTCATATTAACACGGTAGCATAAATATTTAAAAATATATAGATAAGGTATAGACACACATATAATAAATGAGATCTAAACACAAAAAAACGTCGAAACAAGTTTTTAGTTAGTAAACTTCCTTTAATTTGTTTGTTTATACAGCGTGCACACATCACGCAAAAGATTCGTCAATGCGTGCGAACTAGAAATCAAGACTTCGGTTTAGAATTCGGTATATTTAGACTTAATTTTCACAAGATTTAGTTTTTTCCTCAGGTCCGTGTTGACAGCAACCACGAACGGACACGTGAGTTGGTTTGGCAGAGGAGCGCTCGGATAGCACACGTTGTCTCCGAAAAGCTGAGGACTGCCTCAAAACCTATGTTTCTTCATCAGGGCGTCGTCAGACAGTAGTCTGATCAATTTTACATCTCATATTGGCTTTTGAGTATTACTTTATAGTATTGATTCGATGCAGTCTCAGTATTTAGGGTTTTTGGTTCATAATATGTAATATCATTTGTAACTGCCTCGAATCGATTTTGCATTTATTTAATGAGTATACATTCGTATTTTCATCCATCATAACATTCATTAATGATCATCATTTCGTCATGCATTGTATGACATTAATACAATCTTAGTTTTGCACTTAATTCATGCCGGTTTTAAACGTAAGTTCACCCATCATATCACAAATTATCATAGTATTTTCATTCATTTACTCTTCACAATTTAGCTTAAAATTCAAACGATACATCGATTCATACATAGATCATACAGTTCATCATCATAATTCATATCACCAGTCATTATTAGATCATCATTTCTTTGTTCATTTACTCCACCATTCATTAACATATTCTTGTCATCAAATGTCCATTTCCCATTGAAGATCTATCTTATTTCAACATTCACAAAATCCATTAATAATTGACATAAAAAATCAATTTTACAATCGTGTAATACTTGGTTAGATTAAATTTTTTTTAAATTATATTTAGATATTAGGTAAGTATAATTAGTAGTTTTGTAGTACTCATTGTAGATAGTTAAGTCAGAGAATGCATTTATTATAAGCGGGTGCTAAATTATTTTTAAATTATTAAATGAATTTATTTTTAACGGTGTTTTGATTAGAATCTAACCAATCCTGAAGCAATGTCTGTAAAATATCTTAATTATACTACTTTTATATAAAATAGGATGTTAGTGACTCACCGCCCCTTCAATGTCAAACAAGTAATTAAAAGAAATGTTTCAAATTGATTTTATAATTGCACTGGTAAAGTTAAAATTGCACAAAACACGAAATAATTTACATAACGAAAATCCTTATTAAGTAAATAAATAACAAATATTGGTAATCTATGCATATAAAGTAAGTGAAATCCATACATAGAATATTTTTTAAATTGTTATATGAGATAGATACTGAATCAATAATTTTTTGAATTTTACTTTACATTATCATATTATTTATATTATGTACATATTGTAATATATTTCTTTATTTTCACTATTGTATTGTTACAGATAAAGTGTATGGAAGCAACTTGGTTTTTTAATGGAATTTAGTCTGATGGTCCTGTTTCGATTCCAGGGGAAACAAAATGTTTCAATTTGAAGGCCACAACTAAAGGATAAGTTTTTAAAGAGAGCATATGACTGACGTTCTGAACGATTCTTTGGTTCCACAGATAATACATAAATAACTTATAAATAGACAATTTTACACTTTAATAATATGTAGTTCAAAAATAATGCAATCTACATATACGATATTTTTTAAATGATTAGTGATATAAATAAAAGAAGAAAACTTATATATAAAATACTAACAATGCAGATTTTCTATTTTTATTATTAAATTAAGCGAGCGAGATTTCCATTTTTACATAAATAATTAATTATATTATTTTTAGGTACTGTTGACGCTTTCGTAATATAAATGCGAGCTGAAACCTTTTTCATGCCTTAAATGGGCTGTAATGTTTCTAAATGGGCTACAATTCCCATTCTGAAAAAATCAAATCTGGCAAATATAAAAAACTGAACTATGGACAAACTTTCGGCATCATTGTAATGCACATCAGTATGAAAAGCATCAGTTCGCACTAAAGTACCTATGAGGTGATTTTTTTGGAAAGTAACGAATTAGTATCTAAATATGTACTAGACAAGTAACAGGATGCTTTTATCTATGGTAACCTAGTATTTCGATATCATCTAGTATAAAAATACTACCTAGTATTTAGTATCCTTATCTGTTCTGTGGTATTCTATGTGTCATCTACCTCACTGATTCGTTTCCTATGCACCGAAGAGAGTAATGCCGATGTATTCTCAGCGACTATTACTTCCATTGAGTCTTCCTGTGCGAGGGACGTGTAATTGGGAGGCGGAGTTATCCGTTTCGTATCATCCGTGATTAACGGGAGAGCTATTTGACCAGTTAGTTCTAGAAAAGAAAGTATTATAAAAACATTCCTATCTCATAACAATTTAACGGAATAAAATTGTTACTGCCTTAAATTAGATGTTTAAATCAAGGGTAAATCAAGAGTTACATTTGACAAAATCAATTTAAGACATAAGTATGTTAATAATGTATAGACAAAAACATGCACAATGGCCCAATCAAGAGGCTAAGAGCGTACTACGCCCCGGCAAACTAATGTATAGACTTATTAAAAACAATGATATATACTTGTTTTGAACAAATTCGTAAATATAACACGTAGAAAATTATTGTGCAAATTTTTAAGAACTGTTATTAAAATTTATTTAGTTTTCTCCTTTTAATTGGAAAACTTATGACATCAGACCTGGATAAAAGTTGACAACAAGCAAGAGTATTTCTGAATGTTTATTAAAACATTTTAGACCTGAAACTACGCTTTTAATTTTCAACTTAGGTCGTAATAATAATGTAAGTAATATCTCAAACACTATTAAAAAATCAAGTATAATGAAATCATTTAAAACAACCTCATTCAAATTTAAATATCATTATCATTATTTAAAATATCATTTCATTTTTTTATTATTTTTTCTTCATTTAATTTTTTTTTATACCTTGAAGTATGACATCCAGTTCATTGGCGTTAAGCACAAGGAGGACACTGGAGCCCGCACCGCTGAATACTGAAACGACATTCGCCCTCGGAGAGAGAAGTACTAAAGGCTGTCCACGGGCGGACAGAGCGTTCGATAAAGCACACAATCCTTTTGCGGCTGTGAAATCAGCTCCTGAAATTACATTTACAATCAATTTAATTAATTTGAAACTGTATGAAAATCACATCATCATCATCAATCAAACAACGCTAAAATTACGTGATACGACGTTTTAAAAAAATTTCTTTAGTTTTTCATGTTGTATGAGATATATGTATATTTAAAGCTATTTTGTTTGCTCAGTGCAAAAAAAGCTGCCAAGATAGAAGGCCACATAGAGATATTAGTATTTTTAACGATATTTATTCAACATAGAATTAATACAATCAAAACAATCATAAAATTTAAAAATAAAAAAACCGGCCAAGTGCGGATCGGACTCGCGCACGAAGGCTTCCGTACCCCCTTAAATATTTATATTTTTCTGTTTTTTTAGTATGTATTTGTTGTTATAACGGCACAGAAATACATCATCTGTGAAAATTTCAACTAACTATCATGATTCATGAAGATGCGTCTGTCTGCCACCAAACTGTGGTGGCAGACAGACGGACAGTAGTCTTAGTAATAGGGTCCCGTTTTACACTTTGGGTACGGAATCCTAAAAAGCTGTGAGCACTATGTTCGAAATCTCAATGAAAAGTTTGTTTTTTTAACAATGACCAGCAGGGTAAAACACCGATTATTAAGGGAAGACCACCGCACCCTTCCAAATACAAGGCGGTACTGGGTTGGGCTAGTCCTTGAAAGACGGACAAGTCCGGATCTGAGCTCAGCAGCCTTACCGCCACCTGTGCGTAATAAATAGGTCTGTCCCTTTATTAACTTACCTAAAACGTATCGGCAGTCGATAACCACAGGCACATTCCCGGATTGTTTGCTCGCAACTCTCGTCACGTACTGACGAATGTACTCCACGCCGGGGAAATAGAGACTGTTACCCACAGTTATAAGCAGGTAATTTAACCCGGAATTGTTCTGTAAGTATTCAAATAAATGAATTGTGAATAGGGTTCGTTCAGTGTCATAGAGAATAAATCATAGTGTTAAAATTTTAACAACAAAAACCGACTTCAAATTGTAACTCTAAAACTACTAAACAGATTTTGATGAAATAAATGGGACCACACGGGAAAATACAACCAACTAAGTCTTATTTATACTATAGGTGCAATTCCGTTTAAATCTTTTGAGCGGTTTAGGAAACCAGGCTTTCGGGAAAGCCTGATTATTTCTGATTAAATATTTGGAATTTAAAGAAAACCTATCATAATTGTTTGAAATTATTTTTCTATTGTTATTAGGTCTGTCTATTGTATTAGGTGTTATTATCTGTAGTAAATGCTGTGAAGATCTTTAAAAATTGTGAAAATTAAGTGAAGCGAATTGTGTCAGTCACGAAACACACACCTCGAGTTTATCAATATGCTAATTTTGTTAATTACAATCTTGCTGGTGTATGCAATGGTATAATGTAAACTTGATAATGGCTAATATGAATTTATCTTTTTTTGAATTTACATGGTAAAATACACTGGCGGATTTAACGGTGACCAGCGCTTTCTTCCAGGCAAAACTCCATAAAGAGTTTAATATACTATACTTAACGCACAAAATACAAAATCAATCTTTCTTATTTACAATATTAAGGAAGACGTATCGAAAACACTCCGTTCGGAAGGACAAGTTGCTACGTGTCACATATTTTAGGAAATATTATAATGTTTGTAATTTCCGTGAACACATGAAAACCACCAGGCAAGCGCTACAAAGACCGCACGGACTATGAGAGGATGAAATTAAATAAACCTCGGGTCCGCAATGGATTCAAATAGCCCAAGACAGAGAAAAGTGGCAATCCTTGGAGGAGGCCTTTACCCCAGAAGGGTTCCAGATAAATATGTCAATAATTAGAGATATAGCACCCTTAGAATGAAAGTGACCTAATCCAAAAAATGCAATTAGTGGTAAATGAGCATTAAAGTCTTCAAAAAATTATAGTATTGAATAAATTTTAATAATATATAGAGACCGAAGTATGCGCTGTCCCCTGTTATACTAAGATTATAAGTCAATTCTACTTTACAAGGTTTTAGAATATGCTTTAGGTCAGTTTATAGTAAAATCGAGTGTTACAGGAATTTTGAGTTAAGTCACTTTCATTCTAAGGGTGCGATATATTTCATACACCTAATACGTAAATCATGTTATTGTGTCAGGAAATAAAGGAATTAACAATTACCGTAACAATTTCAGCTTCTAACTGGGGTCTCGCACTGGGGTATAACAGTAAAATCACATTAACCAAAACTCCAGCCACGATACCCAGCTCCACCCCCACTGCAAGACACAGGGCAAAGGTCGCAAACGCCGGGACCAGGTCGGCGCGACGTGAACGCCACATTGGCTTCACAACCTGAACATAATAAAAATATTACTTCAATGTTATAATAAAATAAAAAATAGTGAATCATTACTTCGTAAAATAAATATTCTTTACAGGAACATTATATATTAACACCAGTGGACCCCGCGAACTTCGTATCGCTTCAGACTGCCGAATAATGTATCACCTAAAACGTCATTCCATAGAAAATGTATGAGGAAACGAATTTGCAATAAAATAATATTGCGACTATAAATTAAGATGTAAGCTATCCTATCTTTCAAGTTGGATCAAACTGCACACGGTGTGCAAATTTTATTAAAATCGGTTAAGTAGTTTAGGAGTCCATCGCGGACAAACAACGTGACATTACGTGTCACGTTGTTTGTTCGCGATGGACATTTATATATATTAAAATGTAAGTACCAGAGCTGACCTTGAATAACTTTATAACAAACGAAAAACGTAAGCTCATTGCTGAAGTTTTTTTAAAAAAAATTGTTCATCTATTATTATTTACTTAAAAAGATGAACCCTTGGGAATTATTTGGAAATTTATTACTTCGTAAACAAAAGAACCCTACTGAGTAAGAAACTTAGACTTGACGTTCGTAAACGATTAAAACAACTTTGACTTTGACTGTATAATTTCAATGAGAATCGTCAAAAAATGCGAATGAGAAAATCATTGGTATGCCTACTCAGGTATTAACAAGATTCAATTCCATATAAACACGCAATACTTGTTATTTATGGTATGTTATTAAAAGTTGAAAAGATTAACATGCATTCCTAGACCATAGCTCGAAAGCACAAGCTCCTTAATTCATAAGCAAATATTAATTCATAAAATACAACCAGTATTTGGTAAACCGTACAAGCCACACCTATGAGGAACCTTCTGTATAATTGTTAGGAATACATATATTTATTGAATCGTTTGTTGTTGTATTTAAAGACGTTATTAAGAAAATCTGAATTACCTCATATTCAATCATAAATATCACAGCGCAAATTACAACGGCTGCTAAGGATGCCTTTGGAATATAATAGAAGTATGGAGTTAGAAGACTTAAAGCCAACAGCACCAATATACCTGAAAATAAATAAGGGCTGCAGTGAATGATAGGTTCTTATGTAAATGGTTAATGAGTAAAACAAAACAAACACGTGAAAGAATCAATAAAATATCTCTAGGAATGAAAAAGTTATGGGACTTTGAAGTTACGCTTGTAAGAATAATTTTGCGATCTCGGATAAGTCAAATGACGTCACAGGCGAAACTGAAATACGTAAACTTCAATGATCTATATCTAAGTCATTTATTGATAGATTTCAAAATTATTTACAGTGATTGATAAGTTTTGATCCATATTTTAATACCATTACGTTGACTATAATATTTACAAAATCATGAAACTTCTCCATTCAGATAATATGAGAAATATATTAACATCGCATTTAGGTATTCGAGATCAGGAATCTGTGGGCAAGAATCAAACATAACAACTAAAATTGCATAGTTTCACATGATCCAAAACATCCCACGGCCAAAACAGCAACGCACCGACCGGTTTCTATTGAAGGTGAGTCTCCCAAAAATAAATGCTCCGTCATACATAAATATGCCTTTATAGTAAAAAACGCGAAAAACAATTTTAGTGTTTCAAGTAAAATATTTAAAATTATCGTTTAGCCTCGTCTGTATAATAAAATCTATCTATAGATAGTAAACTGTTGAAATTCAGACGAGGTTAAACAAAACGACCAATTTAAGTCTTGTATTTATATTAACGACAATTCAAATTATCCAATTTACAATAACATTCTTAAAATTTATTGCCGTGTAAGATAACTTTGAACATTGATAACTACCTCTCGACTTACTTCAAATTTAGGATAACCGGCAAATGACGTTTTAAGTTAACTAATTAACAAGTATACAATGTTATTTGTTTTCGAATACTTGTCTTAATAAAATAAATTAATTTTAAATAAAAAAACAAAACCGACCTCAAAACGCATTAAAAAATGGAAAATAAATTTTGAACCTACTATAAATAAAGACGTAAATAGTGTTGATAAATAAAATTCATCTAAAATTCAACAGCATAAAAATGTTATGTTGCTCTTTGAAGCCTTTAAATATTTTGAAAACTATTACTGATCGTAAAAAATCCAAAATGGGACCACTTCGACGAGTTGCCTTATCGTAACACCTCATTCATGCAAGTCGGTCCACGGACGGCGACATACTCCTAAGAGTGGAACATCGGAAAAAACATCGAATTGATAACCTCCTTTTTGGTTGCTATGCAAGTCGGTTAAAATGTTTCTCAAGATTTAAAAAAAACACTACAATTTAAAGCGTATATTATTTAATTTTTTACTCATATTATATTTTAATTTTTTTAAATGATATTTTTAAAGCCATTCTGTTTACTATTTTTTTTTGTGTCCATTATGTTTTTATTTTACGATCGGACCCAATAGACGTCCTGTCCGACTGTTGTTTTGAATTAAAATATGACTCTATAAATATCAGTAAAAGGCTCGGATTCCAAGCCATGACCAGTCTTGTATTAAGTCGCAGATAAATACGTTATTTATTAGGCACATTTAATGGCATTAATTGACATCAATAAAAATAATGTTCAGATCATTAACCTTTATGATATTTCGCTGATCCCCGCTGATCTACGTAGAAGTTGGACAAAAAATAGCCATGTTGCTTAAACGACTACCGTTCTATTATTATTATTTTTTGTCGCCGTAATCCAAGATACGGATGGTAGTTGGTATAATAATCCGTAATTATAGACATTGAAAAGAACTCGAAAATCGTCGAAAAATCAACGACTTTTGGCTTTCTGTTTAGATATAGAAATCTGTTGCCTGTCAATTTGATGGATTTCTTTAAAACATTGAAAAATAATATAGCACCTAGATGCTAGATATCCCAATCCTAATAGATAGCGTGGCTAATAGGTTCATGTGTTTGACTTTCAAGAGGGGCTGTGCTGGCAGTCCCGGGATCGGCTCCTATTTGTTAAAACTTATCAATGAACCGGACGCAGAAATATCTGCCGTCGCAATCCTATTTTTACAAACGCAACCGTAACAATTATAAGTTACAAGTATATTCTAATACAACGTGGATACGGCGACACTGGGAAATTTAACATCGAGTTAAGTATATGTAAATAAAATGTTTAATCAATTAATTTCTTTGAATTGTTTAAGTATAGAAAATTTTACCATTTCTTTTATCTTGTAAGTATGTTATAGTTACGTAAATTTACATAAATTATATTGTTACGTAAAACTAACTGATGGTCGCGGCCATCCATGTTGGAGGGAATTTAAATGATTGAAAAAAAGCCATACAGTTTTCGGATATTCATGACAATCAATATGAAAAATTTATTTTTCGAAAGAGATAATCTTGATGATGCTGATTAAACTATATCGCTTCCCGGGTCATTCTACATTTAAAGCGTGTTGAAGGTCTTAGGTTTGAACGCTGTTTAAAAAGGCTGATCATGTTGCCTGTTAAGAAAATTATCAGTGTAACGGACTCATAAATGTGTCCACGACCCGTGTGTGTTTTTATTTATGTCTATTTCCTAAAATAAGCAGCGACCACAGACCCACGATCACTACATATGTACATCTTTCACTCTCATTTCTTTTTTTGATAAATAGACACGAATACCTGTATAAAGACTTCCGAATTGCGTAGCGACCCCACTGGCGTGGTTCACGGCGCTGCGGGAGAACGACCCAGTAATCGGCATCGCACTAAGGAACGAGCCAAAGATATTCGCAAGTGAGAGTGTTATCAACTCCTGTGTCGCGTCCACTGATTCACCGCTGGCTGAAAATACATAAATAACAACCTATAATATAAAAATGAATCGCCGAAACATATACTTAGAACGACTGAAACTGAACAAGGATTGTGTCGAGAAAGTTTTTAAAATCCTAAAAAAAAAGCCTCCAAAAGCCCATACATATATATACGTTTCATAACAAAATGAGAGTATGATTTTGTTAAAAACTGTAGAGGTTTTACATAAACAAATACGGAAACATTTATGGAATGGTTTAGGAAACATAAAGATGAACAGTGATCACATACCAAAAGCCTTGGCAATAGCGACATTTCCCAGGACCCCAATGATGGGAACTAGAACTATAGACGAGCCCAGATCAGCACACATTTCAAGGAAGGTCACATTCTTCCCGTCCACTACTGTGCCAAATGGAGGCGGATTCCATGGCGGTAGACCTTCTCTACAAAATATTTTAACTTCTTTGTAGGGCACAATGCAAACGAATATGACGCAGCAAAAAGGACAACAAAATACAAATTTAAGGGCTTTTCACTAAAGATACGACCCAAAGCAGTTACGAACATGTTTCATGATTTCTTTGTTTTGTCGTATTGGTATTTACACAATTAAAATTGAAAATGTTAATCTTTTGTAATTTTTGAGACTGACGTTAAAATTGCTTTTGTACAAGTCATAGATAACGTTCAAGGACATGTCTTCCCCAGTACTTAGCGGACAAAACTAGGACTTATCATAAACATCAAAACGAAACCAATAAAACACATACTTAACTGTCCCGGTAAGTTTGAATGGCGATTGCGAATTTTGATCCCATACAAATGCCATAACGGAGCATAAAAGTACAACTATCGCATTCCTCGAAGTTGAAAGCAACCACAAGGATTTCTTGAGTCCGTTCTGATGGGGCGACAAATTTAAGTCTTTCATTTTCTGAAAAGTTAGTTATTATTACAAGGGATTGCCATTTTAAGCTAGTATGCTACAATTAAACTGTTATAACATTGCGAGAGTATATTTTTATGAAAATATGTTCGTATACGATTATTGTGGTCATGAAAAGTATATTAATCTGGTAAGTAGGTAGTGCTTAAATAATTTAATATTGAATGAAAAGTAAATTTATAAAATTTGATACGTATTTACATAAATTGTAACAGAATTATATAAAAAAATTATTTGTCAAGCTCCCAGGTTGACTTTAACCTACACTTGCAACAATTACCTTATTTCAACCAATTTACACAAAACCTTGATAAATTATATACCTAAACCTTCCTCATGAACCACTCTATCTATTGGTGAATCGCATGATATTCCGTTCAGTAGTTTTTAAGTTTTATCGCGAACAGAGACAGATGCGGCGGCCGGCGGGCTACTTTGTTTTACAATTAGTGATTATTATCATTATGTCAACGCGGAAACGCAAACTTGTCCCTGAACGATTAAATAACCAGTGCAAATAATGGTAAAACAGTTTCAAGTATCAATTCAATATATTTACATAAATTGTAACAGAATTATATAAAAAAATTATTTGTCAAGCTCCCAGGTTGACTTTAACCTACACTTGCAACAATTACCTTATTTCAACCAATTTACACAAAACCTTGATAAATTATATACCTAAACCTTCCTCATGAACCACTCTATCTATTGGTGAATCGCATGATATTCCGTTCAGTAGTTTTTAAGTTTTATCGCGAACAGAGACAGATGCGGCGGCCGGCGGGCTACTTTGTTTTACAATTAGTGATTATTATCATTATGTCAACGCGGAAACGCAAACTTGTCCCTGAACGATTAAATAACCAGTGCAAATAATGGTAAAACAGTTTCAAGTATCAATTCAATATATTTATTTATTGCAAGTGACTGGGTTCGATTTCTGTGAAAATTTAATTTACTTACTCTCATTAACAGCAGCACGACTATACAAGTTATGCCCAGTAGGGTGTCAGCTAACTTCGCATTTGGTATATTCACTACCACCTAAAAATAATTTATATATGAACATATGTATATCTCTGTGATTCTCTTAAACTGCTGAGACGAATTTAGTGATTTTTTTTTTGTTGATTTTCTAGGTTTGTGTTGTCTTGTCAGCATTTGATACAATAATTCTAATATACAAATTTATCCCATACAACCGCCTTTATAGAGTGAACTGCTAAGCAATATTCAGTGATCAACGTATTGATGCTCAGTAGGTAAGTTTTCCGACACATCCCATCTCGTAAAAGTCATGAACTAACATATTACATAAATCTATGTTCTATTTAAAATCTACCAAGGAGGTAAGATATTAAGGCAAATAGTACCTTTTTCAAAGTATCTATAAATCCTTTAGACTTGAACTGCAAACCTAGCAAGCCTTTGAGTTGTGAAACGGCTATTATTACAGAGGTCGCCGATGTGAAGCCGACCGTTACAGGCACAGAAATGAAGTCGATTAGAACACCTGGGGACAAACGTATTAACTAGCTAACTCCCACATATTAGCACACTTTTAAGAGGTTAATAAACTATTTTTCGTAATTTAAAATACTATTATGAAAATAAAAAGCTATTTGGCGTTCAATGCATTGGTAAGAGACGTAAAGTCGTGATAAGACTGTATCATCTTTTTGGATTTGAGGAAACATAAAAATAGATAAATAATCCAATGCAAAACATGTACCTACACAAGTTAAAAAAATACTAATTTAGGCGCAGTTGGGTTTATGAATTGTATTATTAATTATCATAGAAGCACAGATTTTCAGCTTCGGAACCCACGCCTAGATGAGTCTATGGTGAGATATATTTGTATCACACTGTTATTACATTGCCTATCAATACTCTATTAGTTATGGTAAATAATAATTGATAAGTCTTTAACAGATAATTAAGCCAATTAACCATAACCAACGTAGTATCAGTTATTTTATAATGTAGCACTAACTGTGGTGATATTTACTCCACTTTACACACGATAACAATGATATTTACTATTATTAATGTATTTGATCAGCTGAACTTTTACAGCGATACTGCGTTTTTAAGCGATTCAAATTATCTAGCCGATAGCGCATCATATCAATTGTAACTTTATAACAATTATTATTAGTAATTTTAATAGATTACCTAAGTACTAAATAAGTATCAAATAGTTGGGCGATGGAAATGCTAAAATCGGAATACATTTTGTAAATAAATTATATAAAGTGCACATTCAAAGAATGTTATTAAAACTTTCTTCTGAACTTCAATGCGTATTGCGCCATAGGTTCGTACATTTACCTAAATGTAATAATCCCATGATGAGTTGCACAATGCCGGTAAGGAAGCACAATAGGACGGCATAATCGTAATTGCGACCTTGAATTTGTTCATATGTCATTAATGCAAGCAACGCTGTTGGTCCCAAGGTGATGTCTTTGCAGGAACCAAATACAATGTATATGAAGCAGCCCATGAATGATGAATATAGACCATACTGTAACAAAGATTTCAATATCGTCATGAGGGAAAAGGTCGAAGCCACTCCTTTGGGATAGTATTCTGCATTTGAGGGTTGCCCATTGCACTGTAATCCCTCGTTTCACGTCCGCTTTTTTGAGGCAATTTTTGTCACGCACCACCACAATGCGGAACCGGGGTACCTTTTTAAGTACTTGACTTAGAAATAATTGTATCTGATCCAAAAGGCCAGCAACCGCTAGCCTATCATGACTTAACATCAGTTGAGCCTACTGCCAGTTCTACCCCATTTTGTACCAGATTGCTCCAATCAACACCGCTGGATGAAACAGTGTTGAATCTCAAGATATATTTTTGCATGGGAACGTTTCTTAAAATTAAAAGTAGTGATTTTTAGTGCCTGTTCAGCATTAGTTTAACTAATTAATAACTATTCGCGTGTTCCACAGTGTTCGAGGCCATGGAATTGTAGTACTAATTTCGCATGCATAATTCCAAGCCCTTCTAAACGCACATGGTATTAATATTTTTTAAATATGTTATCAATTTCTTGTGTCAAGTGAAACATATTGTCTATAATTTGCTAAACCAGTCTAACGGGAATCATTTAAGAAAGTTAATACATCAGCATTTCTATATTTTGTATTATAATAAGAAACAAAAATAATATAAAATTTTATATAAAAATCTCTTTTTATACAAAAGAGTTCATCTGTCTATAATATATAATATATACGTAAACAGTTTGTAGGTATTATTAGGCTATTAACTCAATAAAAGTTTTAAAAATTCTTCTATCGAGAGAGCAAACATAATTATACCGATTTTTATGAAAAAAATGCAAATGCAAATAACATCTAATTATATTTTTACGCCGGCAATTCAAACAAAATGTACTCTTATAAAATTCAACGATCCAAATTACCTGTGGTGGTAATCCAGCCAGCGTCGCATAAGCTAGAGCCTGTGGAATGACTGTTAGTCCCACTGTAATGCCGGCTATAACGTCGGCCACGGCTTTCTCGGAATTATATTTGGGCAGCCATTGCGTGATAGGCAATCTTTTGTGCATAAGCCGCCTGTACCAAGGCAGCCTGTTCAATCTTTGCTTGGACGGAGACTCCATTACATATTACCTGCAATGGAGAGAGATCTGAGAACTTCTAAAAAAGTTTCTTAACGATTTGATTATAATCACGCCGTAATTGGAGGATTTTCAAACAAAACTACAGCTGATACAGAATAAAATATAAGAAGACCTTTTAATTTACTTCTGGAATGATTACTTTTTCTAATAATGATGATATATATGTACCAATATAAAAATTAATAACAACTACTTAATTGCTTAATTTTGAAAAATTATTACTCGAGATAGTGCCGGATTAAGCGAGCGCGGGGCCCGTAGCAAATTCTTTCAAAGAGCCCTTGATCTGTCATATCAGATAGAACCCATAGGTTCTTAAGTATAAAGTGGTAAAAATACAATTCAATACTCAATACGTTTATTTGCTATCCATAGGTTACAATTTTTTGGGTAATTAATAATGTAGTAAATTACTATAGACGCTGTTATGCTCACAAGTACAAAAAGCCTGAGATGAGATTTCCTGGAAATTTAGAATAATTTTGACATCAAAAAAATTCAACATTCCACATCTTAATAAACTTCACTCAAAAAATTACGCTCAGGCAGAAATGAGTGGATTTAAATATGCGGGGCCCTCTTTCGCGCGGGGCCCTTAGCAATTGCTACTCTTGCTACGTGGTTAATCCGGCACTGACTAGAGACCCAATCACTCACTATACGAGAAGTCCACTTGGACAGAATCTACAATTAATTATAATATTTTTAAATGTCTCAAAAAGCAAGTCGTCAAAGCTACGCTACTGTAGGTATTGTATTAAAGATCCGACTCAGATTCTAAAGATTCTACACTTGATAGACCGGGAGATAATGACAGATTTTACTGAATCATTTGTATGGCGGTTCTTCAGGGGTCTTTGTACGCAATAACAAAAAGCAAAATTATGGTCATAGCGCTGGTACCGGCGGCCCAATCGCGTGAGCGTTAGTCGAACTCGTCGGATTAATTACGAATGTCAAACGTGGAACAAATACCACAAAAATTCTATTATTTTCCAATAGTCCATAAAAAAGAAGACTCGGTAGTGTCATGCCATATTTCTCCGGTGTGACTTACAGTCCGCCATACCGACGAAGTTTCGGTTTCGGTTTTGGTTTTGGTTTCGGTTTCGGCCGAAACTGAGACCGTCGCCGAAATTCGGTTTCAGTTTCGGTTTCGGTCGGACACTAAAACAAATGAATAATGAATGAAATGAATAATTATGGTTTGCATAATACATTGATTTTATTAATATGAAGAAACTGATCGTAAAGACAACATTCAAACTACGTGATGCGTGGAAAATCTCAATTATAAGACTATGTCACGCATACTTTGTACAAATAAAATAGAAAATTACCATTGAAGGCTTAGTCTGTAGTTTAGTATATTACACATCTAATTTTAATGGTACTTGAGCCACTAAATTCTACATATTAACAGAATTACTAAGTTTTCCTGACATTGCGCTTCTATTACAGCCTGCGTGGTCATTGATGAACAAAATTTAAAAATTAAATTATGATAAATATATGCATCTTAAAATATTCAAACTGTTATTTACATTTATATAGATAATGTCCATTAGAAGCTACTTAAAGAAGTAAAATCTTTTTTACAATTGCTTATCGCAAGCAACATCTCAAAGACAAAATAGAGATGACATTGTGAGATATAAAAGAAGAAATACAGCTCAAGATATCACTTGACCTGAAGGTGTTGAATCATAAAATATTTTATAAGTTTCCTGTTATATGAAATAAGAAGTTAATTCAATTATTATTCACAAAAAAATTCACAAAATTCAAGAAAACATTTTTATCTCTCATAGACTACTCAAACAACACAGTTATTTATTTATTTGCACTACAATTTTTTATTATTCTATTATCGATGCAGTACAAAGGGTTGGCTGGAAGGGATTGCGGATTAGAGATAAGGCCGCCCATTGCACTCCAATTAGTTTAAGTTTTTATTTTTTATTCTATTATTATTAATATATTATAAATATATTACAAAGAAGAATTAATAAATAAATAATATTTTATAATGCCGATTTGTATTATTAATTTAATATACTGTTTGGTATATATATAATAAATCATTGTATGAATAACTTAAGTAGTCAATCACTACTAGTGATATATTTTTTATGTGATAATGATAAGAAGCTATTATACTTAATATATTTTTCCAGTCATGAAAGGATGGAAAAGTAAGATTGTGTTTTCACATTGATTTAGTCAGACAGAATCAGTTAATGTATTCTTCTCAATACAATAAAATTAATATTATAAGAGGCAGAAATGTTTTTTATTTATGTAAACATTTTTTTTTTCTATTTAGGTAGGTACTTTCATACAAGAAATTTTCATTGGAGTTTGATATATTTTTTTAAGACTGTCAATAAAAATTAATTACAATAATAGTATATACTTAAAACATTTTAAATAAAAAGTGAGTTGCATAGAGTTTACATACCTTTTATAATACTGAAATAAGGAAAATTTCATCAATATGCTTGTATAAATGTCGTTAATATTAGAAATATATGTTTTTGGTATTACTAGACATTGTATCTAAAACCGCGTAACAATATATTTGGCAACAAGTAATATTACACTTTATTGAGATTGGAAAAAAAATCATATAAAAAGCGCGATTTTCTATATTTCAAAAAAGGCAACAATATACTAACGCAAAACAACAAATTGAACTGAAAATTAAAAAAAAAAACCTTCAATTTTTGACAGTCTTTCAAATGTCAAACTTTTACCTCATAAGTCAAGTGTCAACGTCAGGCCTGCCAAGATATGATGTCTATATAAAAAGCTTTATAGCCCTAATACACACTCCGTATAACTTATAAGACGGACGGAAGGGGCGTTATTTTATTTTGCGATGATTCGTAATTTCAAATTCCAAGATTACAGTTTCGTTATCCGGCAAACTTCCACCAACAACAACCAATTGTAACGCAGAACGTTATTAATTTATTATCTATCGGACAAAGTTTTGCGTAATGCATTAGTTGATAAATCCTAAGACCCTGTCCAGATGAGGCGTTTTATGCGTATACGGACACGCGCGTTTCAATTTACAGCCTGTCTAGATGAGGCATTTTACGCGCGTTTCTTCACAGAGAGGGATTTGCCAGTTATAATATTATTTATAATAGTTTTTTTTTAAATAATTTATTTACAACTGTATAACTATTACAGATAATATTTACGTAATTTTTTCTATAAAAACAATTAAACAAAATCTTAAATTAAAAATAAATAATATTAATAAAATAAAAATTTGGAATAAAAAAATATAGTATTGTATTAGAGGTACTTAATACTTTTTATTATTTTAATATCAACCCAACTTTTGTACCTATGAACTAAGAAAGAATCAATTTAACAAAAAAATGTGAATCATTACAAAAAAATATTCTAAATACATCCACAATACGTCCACTCGCTCCGCATACGCGCGTAAATCGTAATACTGGACGCAGCATATGGCGCCCTCGAGAGTCGCGCTCATTCCCAGCGTATACGACGATGAAGAGTGACGCTTCATCTGGACGGAATGTATGTAGCTGTAGTATCTCGGCTACGCGCGTATATCTACGCGCGTGTCATTATGCGCGTATAACGCCTCATCTGGACAGGCTATAAGCCATAGAATTAATATAAGTACTAGAACGTTATTACATAGGTACTTTTTATAAAATATTAATAATTATAGGTCAAGGATTTGAACAGTTACCACAGCTTATTAAGAATACCATGTTACCCATTAGTAGTTTACTTATACTTGTATTTCCTTTTTTTATATATTGTGACTGTGACAATTTCCTTTACAGGCAAATTCACTTTTTCCGGGATAATCAGTAGGGGATCAGCCTTCTGTACCTACCTAATCGAAGCATTTATTTCTTTCCCTGGGATTCAAACCTGCGGAGCACCACGCAGATACGTGATCCAATTAGTCAAAAAACTTATTCAACATAATATTATGTATGCTGGAACATAAAAGCCCGTATTGATTTATATTTTTGTGTTTGAGAACTTCTAAATCTTGAGAACTATTTTTAACCGCCCTTCAAAAAAATTCCAAAGGATTAATTCGACGTGTATTTTTTTGTCTGTTCCACTCCTACGTCACCGTCCGTGTACCGATTTATAAGTAGGTACATTTTATATTTTATTGATAAGTTTTATACATTTTATTTATAACTTGTAATACTTAGGTTTAATTTAAGTACCTACTTCATCTATATCATTCTCATATATCTATATTAAAAATTATTGTAGGTATAATATTAATAGTGTATTTTTACTATATAAAGTAAGTACTCTTAAACAAAAAAATATGAACAACATTTATTACTAAACTACTTTAAAGAATATAATAGGTATTATATTGTCTATATAAAAACCTACTTATTTGTTTTAAAACTATTTTATTCTAAATAGAATAAAAAAGAAATAAAAAAAGGAATAAAATAGAATAAAAAGCAAAAGTTACAAATTGATTTCAATAATTTTGTCACCGTTAGTCAAGGCTAAAGGTTAAAGAGCTTTGAAAAAGTTCTCATTATCAATTTTATTCAAATTTCTCTTTTAAAATCTTAGTAATAGGTAATAACTTAGTTAACTGTAGTCCTGCAAACTATAGTTTTAGTTTTTTCCATAGTTATCTGTTATCAACATTGCAAATGTGTGACTTAGCAAAATAATTAATTTTTTGCGCTTGAATTCAATGTCACGCTAAATTATTCGGTAAGTACCTATCTGTGTTTAATTTTAAGATTGTTCATTTTCTTGAGTAAAGGTTTTTTCTAGCCGTGTGTAAAACGCTCTGGTTAATATAAATATACATACGTGTACAATATAAGATCCTAGAGAAGCTTTGCATTAACTTGGGTAAATAATATATTTAAACTAGAGATGCATCCGATACCGATACCGATATATCGGCGATACTTTGGGTTTGCCGATATATCGGCATCGGCGATATTTTTATTGCCGATACAACGATACATCTGAGAGATTATTTTCCACCGCAGGTCTTATACAGACAGACTTTCGAATTCGGCTTTCTCCGCACAACTTGAGAATGCTCTGTTTTTTAAACAAAAATCTTGTTAATGTTAATTTTAATTATTAACAGTTCTTGATTTTATTTTAATTATTACACTAAATTCTTAATTTGAATAGCTTAACCTTGAATCTCATTCAAAGTCTGTAACTGTTTTTATTTTTTCATAGAAATTAAAAACTTTAACCAAACTTGTGTTTCATATAATATTTTACCTTAATTTAATTTTAATGCACTAAGATTATACCGATACCGGTATCGACGATATTTTTGTAAGAGTATCGGTATCGGTATCGTATCGGCAAAAAGGCATATCGATGCATCCCTAATATAAACTTATTCTGCTGTTTTCTGTTACAGGAGTCATTTCCGCAGGTTTTCTCTTAAAATATAACCACGTATCATAAAATTATTTTAATTATAATGATTTCATTTATATTGAAATTGCTAATATCCTTCTTTTCGTATATACCATTTTCTACTTCTGTAACTTACAATGTTGATAATGCAACTGATGTTTTCGAGTATTTCAAAGAGAAATATGACAAGAGTTATAAAAACGCTACTGAGGAACGCATTAGGTTGGAAAACTTTGTTTTCAACTTAAATAAAGTAGAAAATTTAAACGCAATTGCTGAAGATAAGGATACATTTTATATCATTAACCAGTACGGTGATTCAGATACCAAAGAATTAAGTCAACGCTATGCAATAAACATCAAACCGTGTAAGTGATTTTATTTGCAAATAACTATTATGAATAATATGCATTTAACGATTGTAATAAAATTTATTATAATGATGTTACAGTCATCGGGTTTTTTTTACTGTCATGTTTTATTCAATATGCTTCTAGTGAGAGTTCTTTGGATCAGAGCAGAAAATATTACTAAATGTTGCAAAGATAAATAATAGTGAGAAATTTGGCTTATTGTAAGCTGTTTCTATTCTAGCCTACTGTTTCCAATCTAGCTTAATTAGAATAAAAAAGGGAACATTATTGTATTTGTTTCAGATTACAAGGTGTCAAATCAAAATGACGCTGAATATCTTGGCCGAAGTAAAAATAAAGAAATTAAAACATCTCAGCTATACGATTTAGATAACGCAGAAGAACTATATAAAGATTATATGATGAAGTATAAAAAGAGAAACTCTACAAAAAAATTCGATCGTCAAGTACACTTCTACAGATTCATCAAAACGCTGGTTGAGTTAAATAATAAACATATTCAGGGTGACGACGTTGCAGAACTTGATAATAATGCTGACGTTTTAAAAGAACCTAATGAATATTATTGGCCGAATTATTAATCTGATTATAACACCAAATCAGTGGTGAAAAATAGAATGGCAAGACAGTAAAATGCAACTGGTCTCCACCCTGCCTTGCGGTCAGAATAGCCGTAATCACAGGAATATGAGGATTCTAATACTTATTTAGTTTTATTTTCTTGCTGTTTTTGCTGCAGGCGCTAAGGCCTAAACGTTATACTTAGTTATGCCACTGCACCCATTATATACTCGTATATAAAAACGACTTGCCAATTTTCTTTTTTATTATTTTGAAACTTTAATTTGTTTTGGAACTTGATAACATGTACTTCGATCCCTAATGTTTATAATTAAAATTTCCGCCTGTTATAAGCGGGAATTTTATCCATAGATTAATTGACCCGGCACGTTGTTTTGCAACATAAATTATTTCGACCACATAGTTGAAAACTATTACAGTATATACCATCGCTATTAAAAAATGGGGGTTGGTGGTACAAGGGTAAAAAATATACTTAAATAGATTTATTCGTAAACATTCAATGTTCCTTACTTTTAATAAATAGCAAAGCAGACATTTCTTAGGGACATATGTATTAATTTAAGAATGTACAAATAACATATTATGCTATATGCTATTCTGGCTTTCATTTCACTGTGTAAATTTTTCACTGTAAAGTACTGGAAGCAAACTTTCATTTCAAAATAATTGCGTCTATTTGACCTCAGGCGTGTTGAAATACTTGGTATTTTTTATGGTCTCCTGAGGCCTGAGGTTGTCTGAATCCGTTAGTAATACACATTTTTCATAATTAACAATCCAAAAGTTTCATTGGCAGTTTCCATTTGTCTGTTTGTTCCAAATAATCTCTAAAACGGCTGGACCGATTTTGACGGGGCTTTCACTGGCGGATAGCTGATGTAATAAGGAGTAACTAAGACTTATTTGGAAATTAATATAAATAAATAATAAAAAAAATAACTATTCCGCGCGGACGAAGTATATAATCCATATCTATTATTATTTTGCTGTTTGCTATCTTACTCTGTTTATGGACTATTAACATCATGTTACGACCGAAATTAACGTGGTTTAAACAGCTAGTAATAAAATATATAAATTAAATAATTTAATTTAAATAGTCTATGATTTTTTGCAACAAATATTTTCTTCGTAGAATTTATTTTCTGTTTTATTTATGACTTTTGAGTGCACTAGGTTTATAGTTCGTTTATAAAGTTTAGTTATATTCCTGAATACCTTTTTTAAGGAACTCGTCTATGCTGTAATTTTTGTGCTTAATATAAAAAGAGCATGTGTGCAATTCACACGTGGAAGAAGTGAAACCTTCAAAAAATTTAAGAAACACTATATTGCTTCCTATCTCATTTTCTCCCACGTTAAATCTTATGAATTTATGTGTCTGTCTCTTTTTACTGTCACTTTTTCGTTTCATCGATTTTCAAATCACAACGATGCTAACGAAGTTTTCACTTCAAAAATAACAATAAAAACTAAATAAAACGACTTCATCAAGGTGAAATATGCAAAATATTTATTTTGTTATCATAGAATGCAATGACATATTAAATGATATATTCAAACAATTCCCAGGAATATAAACTGGTCGAAGATTTGCCTTTGATGACCCTGAATGATGTTCACCTGTTAAAACAACAATATTTGAATAATAATAATTTGATTATATTTATCTTAACTGTCATAAATCAATCTCTTTTCTTACGATGTATTTTTTGTTTTTGTTTGTGATGATTCTTAGCAATCATTTATGATCATCCATTGATGTTGTGAAGTCCCGTGTCCCCTAGTGGGGTATGGGGCAGATGCATTTCACATCTGTTTCACTGATCGATTTTTTTTTAGGGGCAAGTAGGTGATTAGCCTTCTATGTCCTGCCAGACCGAGTTTTTTTATCTCCATCGGGAATCGAACCCAGGACCTCTCGGTTGTAACGCTTACGCGCTTACCACTAGACCAAAGAGGCGGTCCATCCATTGATGAGATATTCTTATTTGTAATTAAAATGTCGGGTTTATAGCTTTCTTATATATAAAATTCTAGTGTCACAATGTTAGTTACCTTACTCCTCCGAAACGGCTTTACAAATTTTTACCAAATTTTATATGCATATTCAGTAGGTCTGAGAATCGGCTACTATCTATTTTTCATACCCCTAAATGTTAGAGGTAGCCCAACCCAAAAATTAATTTGGCAAAACAACGTTTGCCGGGTCAGCTAGTATAATTATAAAACAGTCGGGCTATTTACAAAATTTATAATATTCAGACTCATTAGGTACTTACTACTGCTTAGCTGAGCTAAGAAGTTTGTTTCAAATGAGGTTTCAATCCGAGCAGGAGTTTCCTTTGCTCAGGTGTATAGTCCGAAAATGCATTCAAATCAAATACGGCGGAGTCCTGTTCACTATTCAATTGATTTATCTCTTTTAATGATTCCACAAAACATTTGTAGTGCACCTCGCGGTCAGCCTCATCCTTGTACACCTTGTTATAATCCTTTATGTACTTCTCGAATAATGCTGGGGCGTCACGTATGTCGTAGTGTATCTTTTTAGGTGCACCACTCACCGTCGCTGCCGCAAACAATGCTAATACACAAAGTATACGAATCATGTTTTAAACTTCGGTTCAAGATGCACTGCTAACATTCAACGCGAAGTCTTATATATGTTTCACAACTCGTAAAATCCCTATGACAGAACAAAGACTCATTATTTTTAATGCGCTATGAACGATATTTTTATCGATCCGCCTATTAAACAATACTGCATTAAGTCATTAAAATTCATAATAGTTAATTGGTTAGTCTAGGAAATCTAATTATTACCATATAATTAGAAACTCGTAAGGTTTTGTGAGATATTGGATACCTAATATTTTCAATTAATAATAGCTAATATATCTAACTACAGTGAAACTTGGTTAAGTGAGACATCAAGGGACCTGCACTGTCGTTTCACTTATAGAGGTATTCCACTTACCCAGTGTCTCAGATATACAGGTATAAATAAATATCTGTCTCATTTACAGAGGGTTCCATTAATAGAGGTGAGAATACAGGTTATTTCAGTTATACAGGTTAAATATGTTATGTGTGTAAAAGAGTTTTAATAAAAAAAAAATAGTACTTAAAGGTAATCATACAAATTTATGTAATCAACAAAAATATTCAAGCACGTTTTTACACGTAATATGTACTCAACGACAAGAGCTGAGCTTCTAAATATATGATGATGATGTACGAATATGGAAACAGAATGTATCAATTATAAAAATCTCAGAATAATTGCGTAATAGAAGTGGTAGGTCTTCAATCCATTGGCTACATTTGTTAACATCAACAGCGTTACTTTCTCCACAAATTGCTTTGAAAACTATACCGTTTCTTTTCTTAAACCCTTCCATCCAAAAATTATGTGTGGAATTTGTGGGTACAATAAGAATGAGTAAACAAACAATGTTATCTCAGTTACAGAGGTTTATGCATATAAAATTTACTCGCTGTCTCATTTATAGAGGTAACTATGATGATAAATCGAAAGAACAAATCCCAGATATAGAGGCTTACCTCGTCCCACTAACAGAGGTAATTCAGTGCCAAAGTGTTTTGACCTCAGCATGAGTTCCAGTTATGGAGGTATCCAGGTCCCACTTAACCGAGTTTCACTGTACTAAATAATAAAAGGCTTTATTTTATATACTTGGAGGCCCCTTGAGCTTCGTATCGCTTCAGTTTCTAAAACGTCATTCCATAGAAAACGTACGAGGAAACGAATTTTCCTCACAAACATTTTTTCGTATATTTTTCTATATTTGAAATAGTTATTCTGCTATTCTCGGATTAGATGAATCCAACAAATCAGATCATCAAAATCGGTCCATCCGTTCTTGAGTTATTAACGGTATAAATAGCCCAACTTTGTTTTATATATATACTAGTTGACCCGGCAAACGTTGTTTTGCTAAATTAATTTTTGGGTAGTCCAACCCTTATCACTTAGGGGTATGAAAAATAGATAGTAGCCGATTCTCAGACCTACTGAATATGCATATAAAATTTGGTAAAAATCAGTAAACCCGTTTCGGAGGAGTAAGGTAACTAACATTGTGACACGAGAATTTTATATATAAGATTTTTTTATTTATACAGATACAAAAAGTATTTGCAAATATACAAACTCAACATAATCGAAGTACATACTCATGGTACCCAAAATACTGGCTGAATTAAAATGAGGCAGCTTTCGGATAGTATGTATTAGATTTTCAATGTTTGACTGTAAACTAAGACTTCTTATAAAAATTGGACTACATATAATCATCTGTGTTCTACATATTTTGTCTCATTTTTGCGAAAAGGTTTAGTTTATTTGAATTATTGATTAAAAAGTTTGCCATATTCAAAAGCTATTGCAAATGTGAAGGTTATTGTTGCTTACGAGACCTTAATATAAAGTAAATTAAGCCCGCTAGACTCTTTTTTTTTTATTTTGTCACATGATGATATAATCTTTTGTCATAAAATTCTGAGTTAAAAGCAAGTACATATTACCAACACGTAAATATTTTACGGATTTTCCACCTTCATTGGTGAAGTCATCTGCACATTCCATAGATACTTAAACGTATTCAAATATTTTAAAATAACTACATGTGAACGATATGTATGGTTCACCTTCCTTCTGCATCAAAAGGTCCCGGGTTTGAATCCCGGTAGGTACATTTATTTGTGTGATGAGCACGAATGTTTGTTTCCGAGTCTTGCTTGTTTATAAACTTATGTATTTATTGTGGTACCCTCGTTGTTTCTGATTACCATAACACAAGTGCTTTAGCTACTTACTTTGGGATCAGAGCAATGTATGTGAGTTGTCCCAATTATTATTAATTATTATTATATGGTTATAATTGTACGTAATAAAACTTGTTCAAGAAAAAATTACACAATATATACTTGGTAGACATCAAAATAAACCATAAACATTGGTGAAGTATTCGTAGGTTAGGAAACTGCAAACCGGGAGCTTGTTTACGGCAACTTTAAATACCTAGATAATGAACTTCTTTGTTGACATGAGTTTTGGGAGGAACATCTACACGGAATAGCGAATTATTTTGAAACATTCAATATATATTTTAAATAATATGAATAATATTTTCAAAAGATTATCTTTTATTGTCCAAGTAAAATAAGTATGTACTTTAACAAAATTATAAAGTGACTGCTTCCAATCGGGCTATTATTAAAATTAATTTTAAACAAAAAAATAAAACCGACCTTAAAACGCACTGAAAAGTAAAAAATAAATTTTGTATTATAAATGAACTTATTATAAATAAAAGACATAAATAGTGTTGATAAATAAAATTCATTTAAAATTCAACAAGGGCATAAAACTGTCATGTTGCTCTTTGAAACGCGGCGCCAAGCCATTCAATTAATTTTTTTATTAAAGTCCAGGAATATTCATTCAGTCTTTTTATTTATATATTTGGCACCACCTTTCAAAAAGCAATATGAAAGTTTTATGCCCTTGTAGAATTTTACATGAATTTTATTTATCAACACTATTTATGTCTTTTATTTATAGTAAGTTCATTTATAATACAAAATTTATTTTTTACTTTTCAGTGCGTTTTAAGGTCGGTTTTATTTTTTTGTTTAAAGTTAATTTATTTTATACTTTTGAGTGGCTCTTCTAAGCCGTATAGTTGGTTATCATACCATCAAAACGAAACTAACATAGACGCTCTGACTTTACGCTTACCTTATACACTAAAAACTAATTTAATTAATTTTATTTAATAATTTAAAATTAATAAAAATAAGAAGACGCAAAACTGAATCGTTTAATACTAAAAATTTAAATAATATCGTTCATATAAATTATTTTTTCATAGTGTTTTACAGTAAGCAAGTGAAGGCACGTTGCGATTTACCGCAGGAACTGAGTTACTATATTCTCTCTATCTCTAGAATTATTTCATCTACCTTATTGATTTTACTATCATATATGACCCTTTTAATGTTTTATAAAATGATATATAAGTCATCGATATAAACTGATATTACATCGAGATATAGAGATCGAAACTGGACGCGTAAACAAAAACGTATAACATGTTTTTCTCTGTTGACAAGTTTTGCTCCATAACATCAAATATATGGCTTAGATTTTCATAAAACTCCGTCAAAAGCTTGACAATATGACTGTTAATAAAATGAATTTATTATAATTAGTAAATATTTAATATAACATGGACATCTCTATTGCTAAAGCGAACTAATTGAAGATTTTTCAATTTTTTATTTTATAACCTCAATATCTCTAAAACTATAAATCAAATTATCTTGGTTGTTATTGTTTCTTGTTGCAAATTTAATACTAAATCGAATAACTAATTCATCGATAAGGATTCATAAATCATAGAGTTATAAGCAAATAAGCATGACATGGTCGCGCGGAATTCAGCGATTTCTCGCCCGATTGTGAAACTATTCTTTCAATATCCTGAAAACTATTGATCGTAAAAATTAATAAAAAAATGGGACCACTTCGACGAGTTACTCTATCGTTTGACACCTCACTTATCCAAATCGGTCTACGGATAGCGACGTACGAGCGGAACATCGGAAAAAAATACACGTCGAATTGATAACCTCCTTTTTGGTTTTTTTGAAGGTCGGTTAAAAATTAGCTGCGAAGAGGTAAGAGATTTAAGCTCTAATAGGTACCTAGTAAATTACTTTTAGTCCCACTGTAATACAAGTTATAAAGTCCAATAGAGCGTTTTCGAATTAGTTTATTCAGGAATAGTAAGTACATATATTCAGGACGCCATTTTATAATAATAAATCAAACCAAAGATGTGAAGCGTGAATAGTATAGAAAAGGTATGTTTGTTTTTGTCAAATAATATTTTAAGGTTTTATTTTTTATCAAATGTATCTACATGAAAATATCATCACAATTCACTTAGAAATAAATCAGCTTAGTTCTATGATAAAAAAATATACTAACTTAATAGTTTAGATTGTAATTGAAATAGAAATTTAAACAGTTATTAGCTTTTACTTATGTCTTTAATATTATTTTTCTTGACCTATCCGTTTATAGGTGAAACAGACAAGCACTCATAATCACATTAGGCCATACTAATGTTAATGTTGCCATAAAATATTTTATCATTTATGTTCATTAGTTATCTATGGTAAGATTAGTTTTCCATGTTGTAGTTGTCTGTGCATACATTTTAGACAACGTAGTCTTATAAATGAATTATTTTTTACTATAATTTTGCAGCCAGCAACTTGAGTACGCACCCCAACGGATTGGATGAGCCTTTCATATATATTTTTAAGTATTTTTTTGTAAATATATAAGGATTATTATATTAATTAGTATTGAATAAAAACTCAATTTAAATTTGATAACAGTGGTAAAAACCGCCCATTTAATTATTAAACAATTGTTTAATGCTGATGTATTTTTACTCTCAAAATAATTAACAACTAGATCGTAATTTTGTGACTTCGTATGCTAATTAATAATTTATGTTCGCGATAAACGATTTTACGACTTTAATCAAATAAAGCGTTAAGCTTCCCCTTGACGATAACACACATGGGAACATTGGGATACTTGATTTAATTTAAGGCCCGTTGTACCGTGGAGTTTCAATTTCCTTAGAAATGACACGATGTTAAACACGACCGATAAAACAAAAGTCCCTTTTATACTTGGATGAAATATTGCAGCTAGTGCAGTGAAATAATTATTATTATTCAACCTTAAATCCCTATAATATGTAGATACATTGTTTATGTAGGTATGTGTTATAGACTATATTAGTAAAAGCATACATTTACTTGATTCTTTAGTTGAACATTGAATAGAAATATTAACACTACAATTAGTGAATGCACGCATTGTCTAGCAAATGCATTCATTTACTAATAAGTCTGAGTAGAACCATTATTTGATACTATAGGAAATTAAAGATATATTATTTTAAAATATGTTGGAGGTTAAGTTCTGTTTTTTATGCTTTAATTTAAGGTAACAATGGTTTAGGTTTGCTGGGCTATATTCACGTGTTTCATATTTTTTCATGTTTTTCGTGCTTACTCCATTCATCCCAGGCTATCAGCCTAAAGAGGATTTTACATCCAAAGAGATTGCTGCAGGCTTTAGGAAGAGACAAATTGCATACACAAACTAGTTACAGTTTGAACTTCGTTTGTAATTCATGCATTTACAGATAAGACTAGTAATTTATGCATTCACTGACCAGTACGTGCATTCAACCACTCTATTATTAATTAGCTATTTTACGAATAATATTATGACTTAACAATAATTACTTCTTAAAGTTTGTAAATTGGTTTATACTACGATCAAAAGTGACAATAAAATAAGAATGTTAAAATAAAATACCTTTTACTATAAAAATGTCATTTACTTATAAACTTTATCAAAAGGCAGTATCACCGTTGTTCTTTTGTAGAGCAATATCTGAAAAATATTATTATTAATAAGAAAAAGTCTTTCATAGTCAATACTTGTTTTTTTAGTTTCATTTAAAATTTATAGAAAACTTAATAATAAAACTTTAATTACACTTCTTTATTGCCGAGTATAGAATATTAGGCAGGGCGTATGCGCTACAAATACCGGAAAATTCTCAGTTATATGCATAATAAATATACAAGAGACTTATTGTAAACTTTTTATTTAATAAATAACCATTTTTTTTATCGCAAGTGTGCTGAAAAGCACAATTGGTCAATATTTACTATTAGGTACTTATATTTATGTTTAGACGTTAACAAAAATACTTAATGTTCTAAAAAGTATTTTTGCAATAAATTTTATCAAAGTTTCATAATGTTACAGCTGTTATACAGTTTTATTAATGTGTCATTGATTATATACTGCATTTATTTATAGTTTATAGTATGAATTTAAATAGAATTTATCCAAAATTGTGTACAAAGCGTTGAATATATGTAGTAAATAGATCACAGTGTCTTTAAATGAAATAAAAGATTTTACCTCAGGGATCTCCAAGTCCTTTAGAATCATCATTTGCATTCAAGTCAGTAAGCGAGTTGATTCCTGCTATGGAAGATCCACCTGACGAGTTCACTTCATTTATATACTTTAGATTGTCGACAAAGTTCTTGAAGTGCTTTTCATATTCCATCTTATTTTCATATGATTTATTAAAATCTTTAATGTATTTCTCAAACAAATTTTCCGCGTCATTCAAGTCATAAATAATTACCTTATGATTTTCTTGTTCGTATTTTTCTAATTCGTCGTAAAATTGTTCAATTTCCTTTTCATTCTCTTGCAATGCGTAACATGCAGCAGTAGCTATATAGAACATCACAAAAAAGCAAATAAAATACTTCATTTTGGATAAGCAACTGATCGTGTGTAAGACTTTTGTCTAATTATTAAAATAAATGATCCGTCGACGTGGCTTGGCCTCGAAGAACAAGTTTTGTGTCCATGAGAAATCTTTTTATAGTCATACAATACACGCACATATTTCTATTTTGATTATTAAAGATTAAGGAGGCATAGATAGAGGCAATTCAGAACTATAAGTCTAATAAAGCGACTTAAAATATAGACTTCATGCACAATGTCCTTAAAGAGATTAATATTATGAATGTACGTTAAGAAGTTTTTTTGTAAAACAACAATGAACGGTAATCTTTTATACGATAAATCCCTCTCTTTTTACTTATGTCCAGCATCTTTATCGACGGACATCACGTGATGTAATTTGGAACTGTAATTTCGAATCTAAATTTATAGAGCAAAAAATTAATATGATAATATTATACCTAGTGCATTATCCTTATTATTATACAAGTACAAAAGGACCTGGGTCCGACGTGCGTCCCGTGGGGGAGCCTGATGATAAGATCCTTATTATTGCTTTTCTTCTCTTCAGAATATAATAATCTATAATGTACTGTCAATTTCATGAATTAGGAAAACGTATCTTTCAGTCGATAAGCCCATGCCCTGAAGGAAGCCCCAGCAAGCGAACCTTCGGTATTGTTACATTCCTCTTTTTGTGAACCATAATGGAATATTATCACATTTCATGATACATCTGGATGAGTTGCACTTGACATAATTGCTTACTTTAACAACTGCTCGGTTTTTAATTTTGTAATTAATATGATATTTTAAAATATCTCATTGGTTCATAAAAAATTGATAATCATATGTTGGCAACATTCATAGGATATTATATTAGGATATTATACGAATTGTTAGAAGTCGGATATATTATTTATGTGTCAAGTCACCTTTCGTTAAACTGATGTTTAAAGGTCTGTTGAAGGTTAGGGGAAGACCGGGTAATGGTGGTCACCACCATATCTCCAAAAGTATAACTAATAGAAACGCGGCAACGGTCCTCCCAGCCCCGCTCTGGCCCCTCGCTGCCGCCGCGAGCGCGTGGCGCCAGTATAGCAGCGGCCAAGATAGTGAGAGGTGTTTTTTGTTTTTGCGGCTCACTGATGTAAATTTTGACGGACGCAAAATAAACAGTAAGTATTGTAGTTATTGATCTGCTTGTCTGTTACTTATTTATGCCTTTGCTTGTATATTCAGTGTAACGATTTCGTACTTAAATTGATCAGTGTTCCTAATATATATTTTGTGTTAATTTTTTTTTTTGCTTCATTAATTTTTTGCCCGCCATGTAAAACGTATAATATTACATTTGTTATTTTTGTTTTAGATGCCGAAAATACGGGTTAGAACTACCACAAAGGCCTCCTGGTCTTCTGATACCTTAGAAAAAGCGGTGAAACTTAATGAAGAAGATGGATTTTCAATACGAAAAGCTGCCAAAGTTTCGAATATTCCATTCGAGTCTACAGAAAATATACAATAAAAAAAATAACTTGGCACCACGTCTGGGACGGCTGACTGTGTTCAGCGCTGAAAATAATATTATATTTAATATAATTCTGCCTCTGTATCACACGTGGGAACTGATAATTTGTGTCAAGATGATGAACTAGATGATGCTGATGATGCAAGAAATTTGTGCTTAGTGTGTAACGAATTCGGCAGAAATAATGAGGTTTGGTACAGGTGTACCTCATGTGGTTTATGGGCTCACGAATTACTAGATTTTTATATGACCCTCATTGCCCACAAGGGTGATCTCAATCCGCACCTCAGTGCAATGGGAGTCAAAGCAGTTTTTTTTGTACTTCTCTATTCCAAAGATGATTATTACTGATATCAAATGATAGATAATTAACTAAATTTTGTTATGAGGCGGTTGCAATAAAGTTTTTGTTGATTATAACTTTTTTATTTTAATTCTTGGTTAAGTGACTCCCATTACCCGGTCTTCCCCTAATAGTGTATGTTATAAAACGAACACAACATACAACAAAGACTATCTATAGCCCGCCAAATTGTAAGATATGATAAAATAGATTTTAGTCTTATTTTTTTTTTACATTCGTATTATTTATCTTTCTTTATTATGTTATGTTGAAATTGAATAACATCTATATGGAACGTAAATGTAATCTATTTTTTGATAACATAAGTCAACATGAATGTAGTGTCTCAGTTCTGTGTACCCGATTTTGATTTCTTATACCTAATTAATAAAAGAAATAATATTTTTATCTCATATAATTTGCGTTTAAGAGTGTTAACCTCTGAGCATTTGTCAAAAATCGTATATATTTTTTTATCATCGTATAAAGTACAAAAGCAATTTTTCTTTTCTATAAATTGAGTTTTTGGTTATTATTCGATGTAAACATTCATTTTATTTTTTTATTTACTTGTGTAATTGTTGTGTTGTGCAACCTGTTGACTTGTGTGTCGAACAGTTTATGCTTAAAACCACCAATTTTTACACAAACCTTGGAAATACACAACCTTTAGAAAATAATATGAAACATGATGCGCTCGTTGCGATGATGCCAAAACTCCTTCAAATATTGATTTAGAGGGTTATTATTCGCAGAATGAGATTTAAATAATTATGTTTGTTTATTTCTTCTTTTCACCTTTATTTACAAGTAAAGTTACAGTCCACACTTAATTTAAAAAAGTACATTCTACATAAAATAATTTCAATAAAACCCTTATTCATAGGAGATAAATGCAAAATAAAAAAAGGTTTTATAACATTAATACAATCCAGAACAATCATTTGTCAAATTATCGTCGGTATGTCAGTCGGCATGTTTATATTTGTACGTATGACATAAAAGTCACAAGGTAGTTGTGACTAACGTGACATTTATTGCATGGTAAGGTACTTGGTTCGATTCCGATGTTAATAGAAAACGGATCCATTTGGAAGGTACAGAACACATTTTCATTTTACAGAAAAATGCTCAATTAAACTGTTAGAAAAATGTCTGTCCTATGCCTCACTAGAGGTATCGGTGCGTCTCGTTCAGATAAATTAGGAGAGTTATAGTATCCGCAATACAAACTGGCGACTTGGCCCATAAATGTCACTTTTCGTAGAGATGGGCCGTGTCGATATAACTTTTAAGTAAGTAGTATGTTAATGTCGATATAATTATTATAAGTTTAAGTCATCTATATCAATTAGATTATTTTTTTTTAGTGGTAAAATAATAATTTAGTCTACTGACTTTCTTTGTTTACTTTTATTATAGTAAGAAATATATTATGTGACCTATTTTAAATTTTAAACTTTTTAATAATGTACTAACTTAACTATATAATATTTATCTTAATGAATCGTACTGAATTAAAAATAAACAATCATATTTATATTCCTTATTTTATTATTTTTATCGACACTAGGTGTCAAACTTGCACAGCACTACGGGTGCAAGTCCCACTCAGTAAGACCGTGCAGGTGCGAAAGAGATAGCAATATTCCGATGATTTATGGCCCGAGTCGCCAGTTCGTAATGCGGATACTATAAGCTGCTGGGTGAGAGAGATATTGAAATGTTATGTATTACTAAACAGCGAAAGTAATATAGAAACAATAATGTTTAATTGGCTTCGATCCCTATAAATTAAACATTGCAATATAAAAGTACATTATAAGTTAAACATATACGCATTAATGTATTCGCCTTGTGTATCAGGCCTCGGCTGTGCGACAGAGGCGAGAGATGTCTCCATCTCTTTCCTTCTCTTTCTGTTCTTCTTGTCCCACGGCGCGTACGGAATCTTCAAATGGACGGTTTGTATGTGCAGTTTGACAGCGCTGCTTTGAGTGAAACGTCGCCCACAGTGCTGACATTCGTAACGTTTCTCACCTGTGTGTACCTGTTAAAATAAAACGCACACCTATAATGTCAATTGGGCGGCGGGTACGTTGCCGGCCTTTTAACAGTGCTACGCACTCTTCTCGTAACGGATCGAAAATATCTCTGGCGGTTGGTTCCATAAGGTAGACAACGGTCAGTTGTCGACGAATAACATCGAACAACATGAAATTTCGTGTTCTGCCTCGAATATGAAATGCAACTGCTTAGGTATGGTGTGATAGCTTTAAATACTTGTATGTAAAATTTAGCGGTATCCGTTACGGGCACTTACATGGCCCCTATGGGATTAGAAGATTGCCTAATATAAAAAGCTTATTAAATATATTGATAGTAAAATTATGGTTCACATACTCAATGTTACTTAAGTGAATTGGTACGTCAATTTCATAAAAAAATACTTTCCAAGTAGTTTAGTAGTTCCATTTTAAATTATTATAAATAAGGTATTTCTTACCCCCCTCCCCCCATCTATAACAAAATCTATGACATAATCTATGTTGCACAGAATATATCACAGTAAAGAGAAACTCGCAGTGTTTGCCTCCATGAGTAACGATGGGGTAACGGGACTTCACAGTACTCACCACAATGTGACGATCCCGGTTGCTAACCATACTGAATCGACGATCGCAGTACGGACACGCGTACGGCTTTTCACGGGTGTGCGTGCGCATGTGGACCATCAGGTTTGCGTATTGCTGGAACACATTTTTTTTAAATTGCCTTCAATTCACTTGTTAAATATTATAAAGGTGATGGGCCAAACATTATAGTTGTCACATAAACAGCAAAAACATTAAGTTTCTTTTGAAGAAAATAAATAAGATTTACCTTAGTGGTGTGTCCACATATATCGCACATATACCGTTTCAGATATTCGGCGCCGGGATGTTCCGTTTCGTAGTGCTTCCGAGCTTGGACGTCGTTTGATAGATATTTCTTGCACTGAAACAAAATATATTCAAACAGGAATGTCAATGATGGTATCTGGTGTCCTTGGGACCTCTTACACAGCCTCTCACAAAGTCAGTTATTACATGTTTATTTGCGTGAACTTTGTGAAGAGGCGAAACACTTCAACTTTGATTGAATTGAATAATCTTGAACTCATTTTACTTGAAATTTTAACAAATACAATCTTAACAAATCTCTTATTTTATACACTATTATTTATGTTGAGATGATTATGTTGTCGCTACCTACCTTTTTGGGAAATGTGATAATATAAATAAAATGAATTTATTAAGAACATCAGAATAAAGTTATATTAAAAGACTTAAAAATAGTATGAGTTTTGTTATTCTAAAGTCTAAACATTGTCATTATAATCTTCATTAAGGGGTAGACCCATTTTTTGTTTATCTCACTGGTCCTATTTTAAAAGGCTATCAGCCTGCTTTGCCTACCCTACTGTAAAATATTTTGTTCCTCCGGGATTTGAAACTAAGACCTCATCGAATATCAGACGCGTGAACCACTATTTTAAAGCCAATGAACATAACACTCACGATATCACAATTGCCCGAAGTAGTAGTGCCATTGTTGTGAACGTCCGAGGCGTCTCTTCGCGGTCTTCCGCGCGGACGAGAACTCGATTTGCCATTAATTGATATTTCTTCGCCACGGTTAGGTTTTATTGACCTTAAATTTAAACATCGCCAATTTATACAACAAATACCCTTGAAAACAGTTCTCTAATCGGAGGATAAGGCTGACTTTGTGTCGCTGCAGCAAAGCAGTTAATAATAAAAGCAGTGTATATTCGTACGACCTCCTTCCTGGTCTAGTAGTAAGCGCGTAAGCGTTACAACCGAGAGGTCCTGGGTTCGATTCCCGGTGGAGATAAAAAAAACTTGGTCTGGCAGGGCATAGGAGGCTGATCACCTACTTGCCTCTAAAGAAAAAAATCGATCAGTGAAAGAGATGTGAAATGCATCTGCCCCATACCCCCACTGGGGGACACGGGTCTTCACTTTTTTTTAATATTTGTGCTTATCTCGGAAACGGATATTGTAAGTGTTAAGTCCCGTGTCCCCTAGTGGGGGTTTAGGGCAGATGCATTTCACGTCTGTTTCACTGATCGATTTTTTTCTTTAGGGGCAAGTAGGTGATCAGCCTCCTATGCCCTGCCAAAACGAGTTTTTTTTTTTACCGCCTTTTTGGTCTAGTGGTAAACGCGTTACAACCGGTTCTGGGTTCGATTCCCGGTGGTCTTTGATCAATTTTTAATCAAAGTTTACCATTTCCATAGTTACGACTTACGACATCTTTGCAAAGTACACTTTGAACGCCAAAAATTAGTTTATTTTCTTAGATTCATATTTCTTTAATTTTGATAAAAATAATGGACTATAAAGATCAAAATAACGTATGTTCAAAAGTATACAATACTAATGTAGGCACAAAATTAGATTTTGGAATTGTTTTTAGTTCCGTTGAATTAATAAAATTGAGGTCTTAATTTTAATTTAGCTTTAATAATCTAACAATTTCAAATTAATACGATTCACAAAGAAATAATACACTTGGTTTTCACAATAACTTCAATTATTTCACTTACAGATTGGTCGATGCGTGTTTATTGGAGCTGCCGAAGTGAGTGGCAAATGCTGCTTGGCTTTGAAATTGTAAACAACACTCAGCACAATATAGAGGACTTGATGTTTCTATCTCAGTTTCTAGTTTGGAACTTGCATCAATTTCCTAAAAGAATATTTGAAATCAAATTTTAAAAAAATGATGTTGTTCAACAATTAGGTATCATATCAAATACATACCTCCTTAGTGTGAGCAATTTTCTTATGGCAATAAAGACCGGATTCGCTTACAAAACTGTGTCCGCATATCGTACATATGAACGTAGACGGGTGTTTTATACGTATATGTGTGAGACGAGTTGATGATTTTCTGAAATACATATTAAGACCCCTATTACATATAAAATTGCGTTGACACAACTGCTCTATCTTAGAACTGACACGCACCATTTATTTAATAATTTACCACTTGAAGTTATAATTAAACAATTTATAATTAACATTTTTTAAAGCAATTTGAAATATTTATCTGTCATGAACTAACAAATATTTAGATATACACTTTCAGATATATGTATTTAAATAAATTGAAATATATTGCAAAAAGCGAGGCTTCAATATAATTGTTGCAAAATATACGTAGTTTATATTATATAGTATGAAAACTCACACGAATTCCTTATCACAATGCGGGCATGAATACGTAACATTTTTATGCCAACGATAATGCATTTTCGCTTGACCTCTGAAAAAAAATTATACTATTCTTTAAGTATATATAAAACAAAGTCGGGTTATTTATATCATTTGTAACAAGAGAACGGGGGGACCGATTTTAATGATCTCAATAGCAGAATAACTATTAAAATTCAGAAAAAATACGAGTGTTTATGAAAAAAGTTCGTTTCCTCATACATCGTGTATGGAATGACGTTTTAGATGACACGTTATAATATGAAACTCTGAGCGATACGAAGTTCGCGGGGTCCACTAGTTAAATATAAAGAATCAATTAAGTAGATATATTTATTTGTTATTTATAACTCAGTCAGGTAACTATAAAACAAAATATTAAAAATTCAAAAATATCTTTCGAAGACTCACCTACAAAAGCAAGTGAAGGCACATTCCTGACAAGAATACTTATTAATATGACTCATTGCCATGTGTTTGTACATTTGTCTCGTACTTTTCACAAACACCTTGCACACATCACATTGATATTGACCAGATATTGCCTGGAACAGAATGTTAAACATTTAAATCAACATTAAAATATCATGGAAACTAAGAATTACTTGAATTTATACATCTTTAGTACATACTGGATCATGTTTCTTCATATGTTTGTCATAAGTAACCCTTTCACGGAATCCCTTGTAACATAGTTCACATTTGAACGGTGACTCTATATAATTTTTGGATTGCTGTCGCTCTCTTAAAAGCCTATATTGGTCTTCTTGGCTGACAGGCAAACATACAGGAAAATCTGATGGTAGTTTCATTCTTTTTTGAGCAGTCTGTGGTTCACTTCTAGCCTTCCTCTTGCCAACCACTTGGGATTTTGAATTATCCTTATGGTGTCTCCAAATATAATGTGACTTTGCCGATGTCCTGTATTTTGAACATTAGATAATTGAAATATTATTTATTTTCCTTAGAGGCAGAGAATATGTAATAATTCTAAGTGATTTAATCTATACTTTTGTGTACATAAATTAGTGGGATATATCATATATCATAAATGCAAAACTATCTTAAAGTTTATTAGCTAATTTTTTTAAATTTTAATTAATTTCAGCATTACTTACAAGGATCTTAAAAATGAAGTTTTATAAAATGAGCATGTTTTAGTTTATTTTTAATACTGTATAAAAGAAATTAAGAATTACTAAAACAATCCACTTAAAGAACCATTTATGTGATATGTTGCTATATTCCCTCGTAAAAAAAATAGGATTATAAGTTAAAGATCTATGAAGTCTAGAAGTACTTTGTCATAAATAATAATAATAAATAATAATATCGTCACGCCTTTAATTCCCCGCAGGAGTAGGCAGAATTTAGTACACACATAATGTATATTATCAGTGAAATAAACACCATTTCCAAACTAGGGTTTGAAAAATTACACTTTTTTAAAGAGCTTTTTTCAAACTTACCTATCAAAACTAACCTCAGGACATTTCTTACATAGGTATTTGTATGAATGTTTTCCAGAAATATGTGTTTTTAATTGAAACGGTGTCTTGTAATAAAAACTACATAAATCACAAAAGTATGTACCACTTGAATTCTGAAAAATGAAAATTTAATTCAAGGGTAGGTAGTATTAAAATATAATTAAACTAGCGACCCGCCCCGGCTTCGCACGGGTATAAAACGTATATATAAACCTTCCTTTTCAATCACTATCTATTAAAGAAACCGCATCAAAATCAGTTGTGTAGTTTTAAAGATTGAAGCATACAAAGGGATATAGGGACAGAGAAAGCGACTTTGTTTTATACTATGTAGTGATTATTTATAATTATTACAATAAGATTATTTCATTTATGTAACACTACTAAATTCTTTCATTTTAGATCATAAAAGTAAATTCATGATATTCACCACTTACAGTATCATGCATTCTCATATGAACTTTTAAACGAGTCTCTGTGTAATATGCTTCCCCACATACATCACACCGAAACTTCCCTTGGGACATCATCTTATATATATCTACTACTGCAGCTGCTTCTTTCCTTGATATTGGCATGACAGCTGCAAAATCTTCCTCTAAGTTGGTGCCGTCAACATCATCATCATTTCCATTGTTTTGAGAATTGTCATTAAAGTAATCATCATCAGAGACAGCTTCCTCAATATAATCATTAAATACATTTGTTTCATTTATTTCGGTAACTTTACTTTCAACTTGTTCTTGAGGTACTTCATCACAAAGTGTACTATAGTGCAAAGTTTGTATTTTGTTACATTCAAGAGGTACACGACTTTCCTTCAACCATTTAAATTTAACAACTTCATACCTTACTTGTGGGTTATTTAAAGCTAAGTAGGATAAAGTGGGATTAATTTTTAGTCTTTGTCTATTCAATTCTTTTATAACTGCCTCAGTAATCTGAAAAAAGTAAAAACATCAATATTTTATTTCTAAATTATTACAGTTTATACAGAAAAATGGATAACTCACTTACTTCACTATTTGTATTTAATATTTCTAGCAGTGTGTAGTAAGCTCGTTGACACTTATTTCTAAACTTCATAAATTTTTTTATATATGCTGCACACTCCATGCAAAGATGTCCTGGCAAGCCACTTTCTTTATTTGTCTGTAAAATAAAAATAATAATAAAATACCACCTATATGTTGATAAGTTATTTATATTTCTATTAAATAAATCCCAAAAAAAAAAACCAAAAATGAAACAAAACAAACCTTGAGCCCGGAAATGAGATTGTATTCGTGCCTTAAATGACCACTATCCATTTTCACAAATTTCACTCCAGTACTTAGGCACACAGTACATGCTTGTAATATAAACATATTGCCGACTTTTATGGAATGATTTTATTTTATCATTCATGATAATTTCAAGAAAAAATAAATTTCACATTGATTTTAAAATATGTATCTATAGTCTAATCATAATTCATTAATCATTTTTAATTAAACAAACTAAAGTAGGTAGGTACCTACGTACCTATCTAGTACCTACAAAACAGATAATAAATGAGTTCGGACTTTGGCGTTATCACAGATCAAGTAGAACTTGTAGAATTAGATAGGTACAAAATTATACCTATCACAAATTTGGCCGTCCAAAAATGCTATCACTGTCAAATCCCTTTGACCTCTAAAGTCAATATGGAAATAATGAAATTCCTTAAATTAGCCTTTTTTTCTTCGAAACCTTCTTTTCATGGCTTCACAGAATTCAAATATCAGATTCCAAATTATTCCGTTGCCATTAGATAAAAATACTTTATTTAGTTTGAAACTATACTTTGTCTGTTGTAAGGTTTGGAATTAGTGCCTTCTTCTAAAGTCTAAATCATTCCGTAAGTAGCGTAAATTAAACTAGCACTACTAAGTACTAAGTATTTACTTAATGCTTAGGTACTAGTACTGGCCGCTACTTACTGTACTATTCTCAATCGATTCTTATAAACACTTCTTTTTATTACTAATGCCAGTTTGAAGAAATTTTCTTCAAATTTGGAGGTTTTTATAGTTTTGGAGGGACAATTTTTTTTTAAATTGATATTTATTAGGTGCCAATAATGTTGCGATCTGGGAGAAGTCGTTATAATTGAAAATATATTAATGAACGCGATTAAAACATCTACGTTTTTCTTACCTCTGAATCTGATCGCGACCTAAAATAAAGAAGCGGGAAGTATTATAACTAGCGCCGCGCGCCCCTGGCACATGTGGGACATAAGCCATAAGCACGTTACTCGTAAAGAACGAGGACGCAGAATGTTGTCGTTATCATTTTTTAATGTTGTAGTGGAAAGAGCCTTCTCCCATGTTGCAATAATAATTATTATAAAAGACATAACTTCAAAACTGACTGGCTATCCACACTGCCGAATCCATATTTTAGGCAACAGTACAGAACATACATACAAACAGACTAACTGGAATTGACCAACGCGACAGCTCTCATTGTTTACAAACTTGTTGAACCGCTTCTTTACCGAGGACATTTCTTTTATAAAAATTGTCCATTATTAGCGAAATATCAGAAACGACAAGAATGACTGTTGCGGCACGTTGAGACTCAACAGACAATTTTTACTCGTCTCAAACTTGAACTGCTGGCAATCTACCTCAATAATCAATATTGTCAGACTACGAACGGTCGACTGAGGGGCTGCAAGTACCCGGGACCGCCTTTTGCCTCTAGCAAACTCTAGGGGTTATTACGATAAAAGAAAGTGATGAGGAGATTATTCTGGTCTAATTGTTAATTGAATATATTTATTATATTGTTTATTCATTACATTTGTTTTTGTTTTAGTTACCTATCTACTAAAACCTATCGTAATTTTTTTTCTCGAGATCGATTTAAAAAAGCACTAATGAATTTCATTCGAATCATGATCGAACGTTTGAGTACTTTAGGTCTGGGGACCTAAAGTATACACAATTTCATTCATGAAAGATGCTGTGATTGCCCATTCTTAGAATGTTGAACAATTTCTTTCTTATCATATAAAATCATAAATATCATGTCTATAAAAACCTAATCTAAACAAAATTATTAAACATCAGAATAAGCCATTACCTGTTAAAGTTCAGGTAAAGTATAGAAATTATGGATATCTAGGTATATTATAGGTATGTACTAGCTGACCCGGCAAACAATGTTTTGCCATATTAATTTTTAGGGTGGGCTACCCTTGTCACTAAGGGGTATGAAAAATAGATAGTAGCCGATTTTCAGACTTACTGAATATGCATATAAAATTTGGTAAAAATCAGTAAAGCCGTTTCGAAGGAGTAAGGTAACTAACATTGTGACACGAGAATTTTATATATATGTATTTAAAAAACACAACATCTTATTATAGCATAATAATCTTAATGAATATCTTCATTATTAATTAAATAGTTAAATATGATTAAAGCGAGGGATTTTATTCAGTTCATCACGATTTTGCAAGTTCTTTTCGAAGCACAAGTGAATCCTCTTGTTTTAATTCGGTGGGTGGGAAAGATTCTTGTGGTTTCTCAGGTTGCTTTGACAATAGTGTTGTAGGTGGCTTATGAGAAGACAATAGCATTGGCCATATGAATAATATATAGAATCTTTTTATTAGCAGATGCATTGAATCTTTAAATATACTGTTTTGTTTCATATATTTCTTTATAGATTTTACTTCATTTATTTGCTGAGTTTCCCTAATAGAATTCATTAGGGTCTTACAACCTGTTATTGTTTCATAATTAGGTGGAAGCAAAAAGTAATTGCCATCTAAAGGATTCTTACCCCAAATATCAGGATTTTTAATTATTATACAGGAAGAGGTACTAGCTTTTTTAGAATATGATTTTTTATTTGTAGCATAAAATATATTACTGTAATCCATTAGTAGATCAGGATATTTTACACTCATTGAGCTATGAAGAAATTTTTTTTGGTTTAATTTAGCCCGAAGGAGCACAAGTATTTGCTTTACATTTTTGATGTTGATGCCATCTTTATTATCCTGTGAGAATTCACTAGATGATTCATGATCACAGTTTTCTTTTGCATCTGAATCATTGGTTCTTCTGAATACCTTCAACTTATTATCTTCCTCAATTTTGATTTGCTCTTTAACCAGAATACTAATAATAGCATCCTCGATCTTCTCCTCTGGGGAGTCAATGCTAAGACCTTTATCTCTTCTCTCATATAATTCTAGTTCCAGTCTTTTTTTTAAATTATCAATAGCATTATTAAAACTATTTGAACTGTTCCCACGTTTGATTTCCCTAGATGGTTTCCTGGGAGCATTTACAATATCTATGTTTGGATAACGCGCTATCCACTTTTCTAGTACTGAATACCTAGACCTTAACATGCTTCTATCCTTACCTGGAAAATAATCAGCAATTATGGCAAAATTTCGTGGTGGATCTTGGTTTGCTACTAATTGCAACAGCTTCTTATCTTCTTCCACAGTCCATACTGTAGAGATTCTCCTCTGTAATAAGACTTTGTAACGTACACGGCATTGTGCTACAGAGCGACCTGGTAAGTACCATGACATTTTTTTGAAATCAACTCCATATTTTTCAACAAAAGTTAGTATTATTGCATCTTCTTCAGGAATAAATCTACCTTTTCTTTCTTCAGTGAGCCTTAAATATTTATTATAAACTTGAACTTTTGTTCTATTTTCCATTGATGCGGCTACTTTTGACCATGGTATCCGATTTCCAATTTTATAATAGTCTACTAACCTTTTTAAATATTCCTCTTCTTCTCCACTCCACTTCCTTGTCACTTGTGACTTGAGAGTATTACTACGAAAGAAAATAAAACATTGAAATTGTGTACGACCAGTATTTAATTCCTTTGAAATTGATTCCCATCCTTGATAGTTTGATATATGTGCTAGCTGTAATAATTTCTTATGCTCTGTTTCAGACCACACATTTGTATTTATCGATGGGTGTAAAAAAAGCTTCCAAAGTGCTCTATACTCATGAGGTTTGTGTTTAAAGGTCATTTTATTTGCAATGTAATTCCAGTCATACTCTTGATCAATTGGCAGAGCTAATTCTTTTAGAGATTTATCTTTTATTTCTAATAGTTCAGTTTTCAGTTTTCTTATTTGGGTTTTGAATTTTGCATTTGTTTTAGCCTTGAAACTCAATTGATTTATCTTAGCCATCAATTCTTGTTTTTTCAATTGTTTTGATACTGCAAGCATTAAACTCAAGAATGTGTTTTTATTGCCAACTGTCCACCCAGGACTAGGCTGCATAGCTGAATAATCAAACATCTCAGTCTGTTTTTTAAGAAAAGTATCTTTGTTTTCTGGTGGTGGAAAGCCATTCTTATCTTTAAAGTAAGGGTTACCACATATGAGGGGGTGAAATAAAGGGACAGTCAGTTTTTCTACAGTAACAGTGTTTTGTAATGCTTTTAAACGTTGGCGGCATTCGATAAGGCGGTTGTGAAGTTTTGTTTCCAATATTTGAAGTTTTTGATCGTATAACTTGTTCAGAGCAAAAGCTGTATCGATTTCAGAGATATCATCATATAAACTGTCAGATATAGACAGCTTAGTGTTAAAAAAACACTGGGAAGTACCAGGGTCATTATTCTCATCCGCTAACGCTGCTTTTAACTTCCGTAAGTCTTCAAGATCAGCTTCGTCATCAGAAACAAAGTCTAAGTCCGTATCGCTCATTCTATTTGTTACAAAATCCAGCAAAAGGCGAAATAACTGAAAAAAATTACTGAGCATAAAATAAATAACAAGACAATACAAACGACAAGGTTTTAAAAATATATGTTTAATAAAAGTTACTATTTAAAAATTTAAATTTCTAAAGCAGCATTTTTGTAAGAAGTATTTACATTTTATACATGATTATTACTAATTTATTACTGATTTAATATGAACTAGCTTCGGTACCTACCTTTATAATATTATTTTTTCCGTGTATTATACGATTTCACAATAATGATATTTTATTATTTATACGTAAATACTAACATATAAATATATAGTTAAGTAGATACGTACCCTACATGATTTATTAATTATATTATAATTATACAGAGATCTACAGGAACAGAAGTCTGAACTGTTGTCTATAGTCTATTACTAGAAAATCATAGAACACATAGAAGACGAAGGCAATCCAAATATGAAATAAGTAATGAATAAAGTATGAAGTAAGTACCTAGGTTTTGATTATGTATATTGTAAGAAATTTCTGTCAGAAAAATTCTTACGTCCGGCAAAGGAGCCATCAGGCTGGCATCAGCACCGGACGGGCGGTTAGAATTTTTCTAACAGTGTGCGGGAGCTAATACAAAATATATGCACGGAGCGCCTTCTGGCGAGCGTTAAAATTTTTCTAACAGAAATTTCTTACAATATGCGGCCGGCCTATTACGTAATACGTAGTACTTTTTTTTATTGTCTGTATGATTATGTGAATACTGAATAGTGAATACATATTACACAAGTGGACGCGGGCTTTTAAAATGTAATGCTACTTATTTACTTATTATTTGTATTTGTTTATTTTGCTAATGCCAAATAAAAGTGATGAAATTGAATATTAATTTCAATAGGTTCCTAATTATTAAATTAGTTATTAAGTTAATTAAATTAGTATTTAGATTTTAGCCTACTCCACAAGTTGTACGTGGTTGTACATCTATCAATAATAATTTGGTAGGTATAATAAACGTATGAATAAAAGGTACCTACATTGCTAGCCACGGCCCACGGGGCACCTTAAGTGTGATTTATAAAATAATTTGTATAATGGGAGAACCTGGTATAATAAGAAAATTGGACGAGGAAGTGGTAAATCGCATAGCAGCTGGAGAAATAGTTCAAAGGCCGGCAAATGCTATAAAAGAATTGATCGAAAATAGGTAGGTCTATACTCAGTTTTTCATTAAAGAATTGTTTCTGCAGTTTACTCCTTTTTACTTTTATAAGTTAGAGAAACTTGAATTAAAATGAGGTAGTACGTATTTTTTCAGCTTAGATGCAAGTGCGACCAATATCATTATAACAGTTAAAGCAGGAGGCCTAAAATTTTTACAGGTAATATTATATTGTTACAAAGATTTTTGAAAACCTGGGACTAGAATACAATAAGTAAGTCTCTGGAGCTTTATCCAACTTCCAAGTTGAATTAATTAAATATACGTAATATTTGTGGTTACAGAAAATTTATGAACCTAAGTACTGTTATAGCATTACTATGAGTGTAGTATTCTTTTCTATCTATTTATCACTTTGTAACACCTAATTTGTTTATTCACATCAGCTAAGTTATCTCATTATGTATTAAAAACATTTCAGCCATAACATAATATCATGTTTGCTCTATTTAGATAAAGCATACATAATATTAGCAATGATTACAGATACAAGACAATGGTACTGGTATTAGATTTGAGGATCTAAATATTGTATGTGAAAGATTTACAACATCAAAACTTCGGAAATATGAAGATCTTCAAGCCATTGAGACATATGGGTTTCGAGGAGAAGCATTGGCTAGTATAAGTCACATAGCTCACCTCACTATTCTTACTAAAACTGCAGGCAATAAATGTGCTTATAAGTAAGTTCATAATTTTTGTGAGACAAATTTCAGTTGATGAATTAAATTTATTGTTTCTTAGAGACACTCACTCACTTCACAGTGATTGCTATACATTACTTACGTTGTCTTATTTTCTGTATGAATTGATTTTACATAAGAGTTAAAAAAATTATATAAAAAATAAACAGTAATAACTTGAAATGTGGTGGCTAATTTCAAGAGATGGTGTTGTATTTTAAATTGCACTATCAAACTTCTTTCAAACATGCAAATAAATAATAATTCATAGATTTCAGTGATTTGTACTCTGCTTTAAAATGTGTACTGATACTAATTCTGGTCTTATTTTTAAAAATAACCAATAATAAAAAATAAAGAATATTATGCGAATACATTTTGCATAAAGAAACATGGATTTATGATTAAGATGCTGTTTTTTATTCTATGTAAAAGAAGTTGAGGATACTAGGTTATAGATCCTGTTATAATTTTCAGGGCATCATATGAAAATGGTAAGCTCAAAGGACCTCCGAAACCTTGTGCAGGCAATAATGGCACTCAAATTTCAGTTGAAGATTTGTTCTTTAATATATTAGCAAGAAAGCGTGCATTGAGAAGCCCTAATGAAGAATACACACATATCATGGAAGTGGTGGGAGGCTATGCCATACATAACAGTCATGTTGGCTTCACCTTGAAAAAATTTGGAGAAAATACTGATATTAGAACACAAATTAACTCATCAGCTGTAGAAAATGTTAGAATTGTAAGAATCTACCTCACCTTTATCATGGGATTAGCGGACATAGGGCAGACACATATTATCTGGATCAGTGTCACTTGTCATTAACTGGCAAGCAGGGAATCAGCTTTCTATGCCTATTCATCCGAAAAAATTTAAATACTTTCTTCGGGATTCGAATCCAGCACCTCTAATGTCGATATAGAGACATTTCCCAATTACAATTTAATTGAATGTAAATAATTTTTTTTTTGCAGATACACGGCAACTCTATTGCTCGCGAGCTTTTAGAAATAGATTTGAAAGATGAATCCCTAAAGATGTCTGTCCATGGATTTATCACAAATGTCAACTATTCAAATAAGAAAGGAGCATTGCTTCTTTTTATTAATCACCGGCTAGTGGACTGTGTATGTATGTATTTTTTGCCTGAATGCATAACTTTATTTGTTAATATTGAAGCATTGTTAAACATGCGAGACAAACTATATTCCTTAGTATATGTTTCTTTTTCTCATCTTTATTAGAAAACTTATGTAATTTAAGTATAATTCAAATATAAATAATAATATAAATTGTTTATAAAAATAAACACACCTGTATCTCCTTCTCTTCTCGTTCATTTCTCTATAGCCTTCCTCGACAAAGTATCCATTAAAAAACGAATTTTTTTATTCGAACATGTAGTTCATAAGATTAGAGCGTTCAATCAAAGTAACAAATTCTTCAGGTTTATAATATAAGTATCAAAGGTGAAGGTGTCTGTTTCACTGATCATTTTCTTTACAGGCAAGTAGGTGATCAGCCACCGAAACATTCATTAATTTAGTCCCCCCGTGACTCAAACCCAGGACCTCCGGCACAACACGCAGATTCGTAAAACATAACATACATAACCATCAACTCATTGTTTCTGTATAATTATACAGAAGCAATTGCTTCCAACAGAAAAAAATGTAAATCTTAACTTTTTAACTCAGTTTTTTAAATTATTATATGTTAAATTTTTAAAACCAAAAATTAACTGTATATTACAGCCATACGAAAAGCAATAGATGCCGTATATTCAACATATTTACCGAAAAATGCACATTCCTTCGTTTACCTCAGCATTGAATTAGGTAAGTTAATAATGCTTTATTTAATACAAAATTCAAAATTGTATTCAATTGAGAGACGAAATGTACGACGACGACGTAATAACGAGACAGAAGTAAAATTTTCTACGCATCAAGATTTTCTACGCAAGTCTGACTTGATAAAAAGCGTGATTGTTTAAATAAATATTTACAGACCCTCGTAATATAGACGTGAACGTACACCCGACAAAACACGAGGTACAATTCTTGTATGAGGAGCAAGTGGTGGACAGAATCAAGAGTTGCATCGAAACTAAATTACTCAGCTGTAACTCTTCCCGGCTCATGTATACGCAGGTAGATACATATTTTATTCTATTCAGATTTACTTTAGACAATCGTAACATTCGTCTAATTTCACTATGTTATATGTCAACTTCAATGGAAGCAACATAGGATAATTATTAAGCAAGAAAATGTTAGTTTTCATAATAAGAAATTATTTTAGGCTCGACTTCCCGGAGCAACTGCAGTTGAAGAAATCGTCAAGAAGACAACAGATGGCGCTAAAGTATATGCGAAGGATTTGGTTCGTGTTGATTCGGATTCACAAAAAATAGATAAATTCTTCCCAGTATCTATCAAGATTCCAAACGATTCATGTCAAAATGAAAATAAAATTGACACGAAAATAGAAATTGATGAAAGACAAGAAGACAAAAGGGAAGAAAGAACAGACATAGATGAGAATAAATTAAAAATGGAAAACACAGAAGAGAAAATATCAGATATAAATAATTCACCAAATAAGACTGAACAAAATAGATGGAAAGATATAAACATAGATCAAGGGAACCTAAGTTATATAGACCCAAAAGAATCTTTCAAAACTAGACAATTCAAATGCGAGAGGGTAGAAACAAAATTGACAAGTGTGAAACAATTGAGGGTAGCCATAGAAGATAGAGTTAGCAATAATTTGAGGGAAATTTTAGCGAATTTAATTTTTATAGCCTGTATTGATTGTCACAAATCATTGATTCAACATTCCACGAAACTGTATTTATGTGATACGACTAAGATGGCGTAAGTTTTTACTTCTTTATTATATATTTAAAGCATGATTTTATTTTATTTTATTTAGTTTGCTATAACAATAAAATTGACTCTATTAGTATGTGTAATATTAAACAGTTTAATCGGATTAAGGTGCGTAAAATTATCACAATTCTACAATTATGTCACATGTTACATACAGTTTTGCGTTCTTTACAGCCTGCATGGCAGATATTGAAATTTTGTAATGAAGTGTTAAGAGATGGCGCTGATATACTTAAAAGTTCTTTCGCACAAAAATGAAAGTAATTCATATATATTTGAACATTGTTTTATAATGTAGTATACATTATTGCATATCTATGCACAGTTACTGATACAGGTTCGATTCCCGAAAATTATTTTGATTTTTTTTTTCAGAGAGGAGCTATTTTACGAAACGATTTTGTATGACTTTCAAAACTTGGGTCTAATTAAAATGTCGAACTCACTACCCTTAGAAGAACTATTTGTGTTGGGGCTAAACACCAGTAGTGAAGATGTTGGTAAATATTTACTTCATATCTTTGATGCGCGGTCATAAGGGCTTAAGTCACTATTTGAGCATTTAGAGATTATGTCGTAATATTATAGCAAGAAATCATAAAAAGAATCAGGAATGATCAGACAAGAAATAAATGTTTGCTTCAGATAGAATTACTACTATATTGTTTTATAAAAATAACAGTTACAAATAATATCAATAATTAGATTTTACATGTTTTGAACTTTGCTGTAGCTCTCCTGAAAAATTCAAAATTTTGACTTAAGCCCGTATGAACGCGCATCAAAGAATTATATACGCATTGTTTTTAAATATCAATCAAATTAAGTTCCAAGCCGATGTTTATACAAACACAGGTGGATTATTAGGCAAAAATAAACTCAAATTAATATTTAAATTCATTTTAAAATAATGTTATCAATAACTCCCAACTTATCTCCTCTATAACCTCCCATCTAGTGGTTTTTGATTTCAATTAAAATTTAAAGGTGATGTCCGTGGGATGGCGAAAGAAATGACAAAATTCCTACTGAGTAAAAAAGCGATGTTGTTCGAATATTTCTCATTCGAAATTAACGATGACGGTGAATTATTAGCGCTACCGTTGTTGCTAGGTAAGTTAAAAAACCGATCTCTATCTGCGAAGGTCAAGATAGGTAGTGATCATTTTTTTCCAGGCAATTAATGTACCTATTTAATTAAGGTTTTTGGCTTGGTTTGGAGCCATGTCTTTATTTTAATTAATGTCCTTATTTTGTGCCCCAAGTAAAATGGCGGCAATTTTATTTTAGGCATATAAGGAATTTTGACCACATCACAGTCTCACTACATTTTACTAAATTTTAATTACAATCAGTCTCACTACATTTTACTAAATTTTAATTACACGTTTCACTAAATTTTATCACTCCTTTAATCGTGCATATTGACGAACAGTACACTTAAAACTCATAAAATCTCAAAATACACAACTTTTAGAAAATAATAAAACAGGACTCGCCCGTTGTTGCGATGGCGCCAAAACTCCGCAATTAAAGTGATCAGCATTCTGTGTTTTCCTAACCGAAACATTTTCCCTAGAGCCTAGTTATTATAAGTAACCGTTAGTGAAGTATTTAAAATAAAATTGGTCCAGTAGTTTTCAAGTTAATTTGTATAGTACAATAGTATAGATAAAAATAACTGAAATATGTAGTTATTATTTTGAAATTTTCAGATGGTCACACGCCATTCATGGGCGCCCTTCCAATGTATCTGGTTCGACTTGTCACAGAAGTCAATTGGGACTCGGAGAAGGAATGTTTCGATACGTTTAGTAGACAAACAGCCATATTTTATTCCCAACCGAATCCTGACGATAACGAAAACGTAATAAAAGCGGAACAATGGAAACAGGAACATATAATATTCCCAGCAATCAGACGGTATTTTCTTCCGCCTACAAGCTTTGTTGAATCCGGGGCGATTTTGCAGATTGCCAGTTTGAATGATTTGTATAAAGTTTTTGAAAGATGTTGAATAGTTTGAAATAAATGTTTTTTAATCTTCAAATTTATTTACGGCCACCTTTTTAAATCCAGATCGCACACACTCATGTCTTAAAATTCATGTGACAAGAAATATGAATATAATTAAAGTAGGCAACAGGTTCTATGAAAATAAAACAGATTACGTTCAGATAAACAATATTTTGATAGTCTTAGGTCAGTATTTAAAAAATATATATAAAAAACGCATTTATTAAATCAAGAATCAACAACATAGTTAGGATGTACAACTAATAGTGGATCATCTTCAACTTCTTGTTCAGATCTTTGAGTCGTCTTTAGTCCAGACGTCGATAGAGGTATGATCACTTGGTCCTGAAAAAATATATTTAAAAAAATTAAGACTATCATTCAATATGCCATATTCCAAAATATAACTTTACATTGAAATAATTGCTTAGTTATAAATTTAAACTTTGAATGACTATCGTAACTATACGACTTATGTCATTTCCAAGCAAATACCAAGTTAGTTTGTGTCGAGATATTACAAAAAAATTAATTTAAAAAATCATATTTCTCTACTTAAAATATTTCCAAAAATGTTATTAGAAATCTTATTGAATTTTAACATATTAAGCTATATCCTTATTCCACGTAGATTAAGTGGCAGTTAATTACAAATTAATTCTCACATGGTACATAAGCCGGTCGATGACCTTCTCCACGAGCGTCTTCCGTTCGACCAGTTCATCTTCAGTCTCGATCTGTCCTCTCCCAACCAATTGCTCCAAGTACCAGCTAACCACCGCACTCTTGCGCATACCAGCACTTTCCTCGCCTAAATATTAAACATTTAATTTTGTAAATATACAAATTGGGCAAGTTTCACTAATAACTTTCCTTACAAGTCTTTTTGATCAGCCTTTTGTGCCTTTCAAGTCAATTTAGTTCACGTTACAAATTCTAAACATTGAATGAAACAGTATATGACTGTACTTCAACTACGAGTTTATTTTAAATTTCGAGTAGTCCTTACTGCGATGTTCTGTTAAGTCAGCCATTTTACAATAACGTAATACTTTACCCAGTCATGGTTGAATTACTAGAGATATTTGAAGTAGAAGGACACATGTAACTGCTTCTGATTGAGGTTATAACATATAGAAACCACGAATAGGTATGTATTGCTTATGTAATATATCAAGCCCTTGACTCGCTTTCCATTAATGAAGAAATTTCCAAAAACAATCTATGTGCTCATGGGCGCCGGCAGAGGGGTGCCAGGGGATGCACTTGCACCCCTTGGGAATCTCGGGATCAACAGAAATTATTGAAAATAAATTCATAATAAATAGTCAGAAATTTCTAAGTCTCGAACATAAAATAAACCGAGCTTAAGATGTTTTCGACTAAAATTTCAATTTTTTATTAACAATCACATACGGCGAAGATTGTAAGAAAACTAAAATCTGCACCAACTGGAAATTATTTTTGCCGGCGCCCATGTATGTTCTTGTTTATAACAAACAACTATTTTCTCTTATAATCTATACAGTCTGTTTGTAATATTAAAATAACCGCTTTATACTAAATGCATATGGATGTATACACAGTACACATACCAAAATATTTTTTTTACAATTTTTATCTGTCTGTCTGTTAGTTCCGTATAATCTCTGAAACGGCTAGACCGATATTGACGGCACTTTCACTGGCAGATAGCTGATGTAATAGAGAATAACTTAGGAGTAATTATATTTTAGAAACAGATTGTACAGAGCCATCTATCGGCCAGAGTATGTTGCGTCTATCCGGTGATAAGTGGCAACAACAGCAAGAAGCTGCATTGAGTGTTTGGGATTATATTATATTACCTATATAGGCTATATAGCTTCCAACGTTAACGAATCGCATTGGGTCGCAAAAAAATTTATAAATCTTGATTGTATTGTGCCATCATAAATAGATTTCGATAAAAGCTTTAGCGTTTCTTTAAAAATTGACCTTATTGCTGTTAAACAAGGTTAAAGAATAAATAGTTGCATAATATTACATATTGTTTTGAATTATGATTTTTAGTTGAACTTTGATCGAGGTACCTACGTTATCACCTTATAATTACTCAAACAGAGAATACGTTACGACGAAATTAACGCGGGTGAAACCGCGGGGCACAGTTAATATTAGAATACATATTTCAGCTTCATTACCTCTATTTTCGGCATCAGCTTCTTCCTTTCGCATGAAAACAATAAGCATGTTACTCAAGCTCTTGTATTCCTCAAACGATAACGTCAATTTCTTTTTGGCCGCCGAATCGCCGTTCACTTCACTCGCTGCAATTAGTTCATTTTACTGATCAATTTAATTTTTATTTTTATATTTTACACAAATTATTATTAATAAAAATTTGTGTAATGATTAGTAATCATAGTTATGGGTTGCCTTATGAGCTACCAAGTCATCTCTTGTAGGCAAAATAAGCAAGGAGACTAGACAGTGAAATAATGTAATAAGAGGAAATGCTAAGGTAACAAGTTATGTAGGAGTCTTATGTACCTTATGTAGGAGGAGGAAACAAGTAAAATTAAGCAATTTTTCATCAATGTTTTCTTATGACGTTATCACGTAAAATTATCGTCCGTAAACCGACTTTACAGATGACCAATTTTTTGTTGACGAAGTTCAGCTTTATGAGGTTGAAGTCGATATAGGTACCTGTTGTGGCTGGCGTGTCGTTATCAACGTCCATACTGGGCTCATATTGTGGGTCCTCCTCATCCAAGTGAATGTCTGGCTGCTCCACTCGGATTATAGACTTGTTTAGTAATCTGAAATTTTAAAAAAAATTATGCTGTTCGCATATCAATTAAAAAAGTTCCAAATTTTATACTAAAAATAGTTTAGCTTTAACAAATACTTTTGAATTATTTTAATTTCGGTTCATCCTAAATATTATTCATCATATAGCCTCTGATTGTCAAATATTTGTATATGATTGTCACGCGGACAGTCTCGAATAAAATCTAACAATATGTACTTAAAGATGATAGACTGATAGAGCTGTACAATCAAGCAGTAGCTTTTATTTATGTGATGAGCACATATTTTTGTTTCCGAATCTTGATTGTTTATAAACTTATATGTATTTATTGTGGTACACTCGTTTCAGATTACCATAACACAAGTGCGTCAGCTACTTACTTTGGGATCCGAGCAATGTACGTGAGTTGTCCCAATTAATGTTATTAATTATAGTCTAATACATAACTCCTCGACTAGTAACTGTTAACTTAACTAAATTTAGAGAACTATTATAAGGAAATCTACCAATTTTTTTTTCAAAATTTCTTTATTAATTAACTTATAATTTAAATTTTATAACAATGCCAGTGTTAGTAATAGGTATCCTAGCAGTTATAACTATATTAGTACAAGGTTTTAGGAAACACTTGGTTTATAAAAAACTATTTACTGAATTTTAAGACATTTTATATGTGAGTTGCGTTTATGGTTTAAGATAATATTAAGGTCACAAATATGTTTCCTTAGGAGAGGAAACATTTATAAGTTTTTGTTAATCTACAAATTAAAAAAAGTTACGCACCTATACGCCTCATGTACATGATTTGTCCCGACCTGCGAGCTGCAATGCATCTTGGCGAGGGCCTCTGCGAGACGCACCATCGACTCCAGCTGACGCACCGTGATTCGCCAAGAGCCAACGCCACCCGCACCGTCGCGTGAGCGCAGCACCGTGTAGTACTCGACTAGAACCTTGCCTGCTTCCTGACAAATTTTCATACAATTCAAACGTTAAAAATGTACTTAGGTACTATAGTAATTAAGAAACCTCATTGTATATTCTCATTTCTCAAGTAGTCAGTCAGTTATTAAACTCCAAACAAGTAACACGCTTTTAATTTGCCAACCTTCTGACTCAACATACCACTATACTAATAAATATTTAAACTATATATATAAATACATACAAAGTGGTTTAGTGATTTATAGTAAATCCATTTGGGTGCACCAACATTACATATACGGCAAAAAAAGACCATTCAAATATCAATTATGATTTTTAAAATACTAGCAGACCCCGTGAAACTCGTATCGATTCAGAGTGCTGAATAAAAACGTGTCACCTAAAACGTCATTCTATAGAAAATATATGAGGAATTTTCCTTAGAAACACTTTTTCGTTCATTTTTCTATATTTTTAATAGTTATTCTGCTATTCTCGGATTAGAAGAATCCAACAAATCAGCGATAATCAAATTCTAGAGTCATAAATGATGTAAATAATCCGACTTTGTTTTGTAAATATTTTATATATAGATAAGGTCTCTCATAATTAACCCATCAAAAGAGCTTAGTTAGCTTTAGAAAACAAAACTATATAACAAATTTATCACAAAATACTTATATTAACACCCAAAAACGAGCTAAGATTTAACTAAATCGCTGATTTTATCTAATTTTAACTTACCTCTGTAATAATAGGTTTGAAAGATCTCGCAAACGCGATGTATCTCAGCAAGTCCTCTCTCGAGTAGACACAGTCATACGTTTCTTCTTTATTACAATGCAAATCAACAATTCGCCTTGCTATCGCGTAGTCCACCTGGAATGTTTCATTCGAGTTTCATTTTTGGCCAAATTATATTAAAATAAATCTTTATATGGCCAATACATTACTCATTTTCGTATATAAATAAACGTTAAAAATTATTGTCAAGTACATGCAATCAGAATAAAGTAAATACAATATTTTCCTTTTATATTTTTAGTGAAGCATTTATTAGGTGCGTCGGTAATTCTAACAGCCCTTGCGCACATTGTTGGCGGATTAAGAAAATAAAACCAAACTCACCATTTCGCTAGCCTCATCAATGAGTATGAAGAAAAGATCGAATCGTGACATAATAGGTGCGCCGAGGGCAACATTTTGCTGCAGACTCTTAGCTCGGTCGTATCGACCGCCGGTTGGATTTGCTGCCGCAAGAATTGACGTGCGCGCGTTTAGTGTTGCCCGTACACCGGCCTGTTAAATAACTCTTTCATTTAAGTATGTATGTATTAAGGTTTCTATGTAACATCGAATTAAAATTTCTAGTGATGTCGAACAAAAAAAAGACATTAGGTACATCAATTTTTTAAAATAGAAATTAACAATATTTACCATTTTTCTAGTCTTACATTTTAATAACATTTCCAATATTTTCGAGAGATTTAAAAATTCAGTCATGACTTTGAAGAAAGACAGTTTAAAATAAACCCTTTATATCTTTATCTAGTTAGGACTTTCCCCCAAAAACTTTCCTTATAAGTATAATCGAAAGTTCGATTGGTATAGAATTTATCTAATAATCAAACTGGTGAAATGTTATTTTTTTTTTATTATTAATTAATCATATCATGGAATGAAATTTGTTAGACAACCTATATGAAATATATTTATTGACATATTATATAAATATAAAATATGTTTTATCAAATAAACATCTCGTTGAAGGTTGTTGTAGATCGGGATCTTAGACCATTAATAGCTCTGTAGGCACTCTAACACTATGATTTATACATTATTATATACTGTTTACCTTAGCAATAGAGATAGTCTGCTGTTCCATGGCTTCGTGTATGGCGACCTGGTCTCCGGGGTCCATCTTGTCAAACTCGTCAATGCAGCACACGCCATTGTCAGCTAACATCAGCGCCCCGGCTTCGATCACAAAGTCGAAGGATTCCTCGTCCTTTACAACATTATTTTAATTTAATCTTCACATAAATACATGCTAACATAAACAGTTTACATATAAATTCATTACTTAATTGCTGTTACAAATTATCAGTTAGAGACACAGAGATGTCTTTGGGGTTGAAGCCACTGACCCTTATGTGGCTTTATATTTATATTAGAACACATTTTTTATTTACGTAAACAAATACGAACTTCGCACTGTCAAGCGATTTTGTTCACAGTGATCAAGAAAATTGGCGAGACTTAAAGTTGAAAATACCTTAACAACAGCAGCGGTGAGACCTGCCGCGGACGACGCTTTGCCACTTGTATATACCGCTCTAGGCGCAATCTCGCTCACTTGCTTTAATAACTGAGATTTCGCTGTACTTGGATCACCCACTATGCAGACGTTTATATCGCCTCTGAGGGTAGTTCCTGAAATTTATATTAATAAAATTATAATAAACATAAAAGTATAATATAATGATGGGTATATAATAAACAAATAAGTTATAATTACATATTAATATGTAGCAATTTAAAGCAGTGATTTTTTGTTACCATAATTATTTGATTGGATTGTATAATATACAAAATATATAAATAATATATCATGGTTAACTAAATTGTATGAAATATAAATAAAATATACCTTCCATTGTAGTCTTAGCGACACCTCCGAACAGCATCAGTAAAACACCTCGTTTTACTTCACTGTTTCCATGTATACTCGGGAACAGACTTGCAATCAGATTGTTGTACAGATTGCGATCTCTGGACATTTCATACACCTGTCAATTGAAAAATTAAATATTGTCATCTTAAAATATTCATAGTTTGATTGTTTGATTGATATGTATTTATTGTAAAAACTAGAGAAATAACAGCAATACCAATTAACCAATTTAATTTTAAAAGTTTCCTTTATCTGTCTATATAACTATTGCATGAATTACTCCAATATGTATTTATTATGGTTAAAATAACTATATAATCCAGGAATTTTATATATGGATTAACAACATTATATACCTTGTCCCATTCCTTATCTGTCATTTGTTTCCTCATATCTTCAGTAGTTAGATCATCTGTAGCTAAGTCAGCTGTACCGAACCTACGTGAGGTTGCTTGGACACTACATGCTAGGAAAGCAGTTCTGAAACCATGTGAAAGAAATACAATTACAATATATATCAAAGACCTCAGAAACTAGTGTAAATAAAAATCAATAGCTGATGCATTTTATAAAAACAGCCAGTAATAAAAGTTTTTGGAATACACTTATCTATTGTTAGACCAAAACATAAAATAATTGTTATTTAATTCTTCTTGGAGAAATAACTTACTTGTAGTGCAACTCTCGAACCCCTAAAGCTTTTAATCCTTTAATACCTTCCATTTGCCCGTCATTAGCCACCTTAGTACGTGTAGTCAGTTCCGCTTTTGCACCAGGCATAGATAATGAACCTACATCAGGAACAACTATAAGTGTTCCTGTAAAGTCATACCTATCCCCAGCCTAAAGCAAAATATGAATATTTTTTATCATTATTTATTCCAAAAACACAATCATAACTATGTTGTTATTTGACGAATCATTTGTGAAATCAAATTCATATTTTAAAGCCAGAACTATCAATAATTAACGACCGCCTCCTTGGTCTAGTGGTAAGCGCGTAAGCGTTACAACCGAGAGGTCCTGGGTTCGATTCCCGGCGGAGATAAAAAAAAACTCGGTCTGGCAGGACATAGAAGGCTGATCACCTACTTGACCCTAAAAGAAAAAATCGATCAGTGAAACAGATGTGAAATGCATCTGCCCCATACCCCACTAGGGGACATGGGACTTCACTTATCAATAATTAAAAGGTAGAGGGATCAATATAAATTTAAAAACCAACAATTTTGAACCAACTTGATATCACACTAAGAAAGACATGAACAGGATATAGATTATATTATATAGATCGATAGAAAGCATAACATTTATAGACATATATTAATATTTTGTTACCTGGACAGATTCAACAGCTTCAGCTCTCAAAATAACTTCAAGTGAACGAGGGATACATCCTCGGGGTAACTCAGCTTGTGTTTCTTGTATTCGAATCTTTTGGAAATCCACAAACACTGATTTGTCTGCATCCAACATAAACCGTCGACGATTTGCACACACTGGGTTCCGACATATAGTAGGAATAGTATACTACAAAAATCAATATATTTAAAATAATTTATTCCTTAATCTAAAATTTATTAAATTTAATGTTTACACACAAATATTTATTTATTGTCCAATAAGGATACTGTTACCTTAAATTGTTGTTCAACATTTTTAATAACAGTCTGGCAATCCAAGCACACAAACGTACCCAAAACCAACTCAGGGTGAACAGGATGAGTCCTCACAATTTGACCTGATATTCTTATGAGTGTGCCTATTTTAGTTGTAGTCAGCTCTCGGACTCTATGCCTTGTTGGAACATCAACAAATGATACATAGCATTCTTTATTTTGCAGCTCCTTTTTAATGCCACTTTCTGCTAAACTTAATACATAATTTAAAATTGCCTGATTTAAGAACGGATATATTCTATAATACTCCTCAATTATTGTTGTTGCTAGGTTCTGATTATATTTTTCAACATCATCAAAGCTCACTTCTAAGGTACTTAACTCAGGTTTTAGAAGTTCTTTAGCTTGCTTTTCATATTTTAATTCATTGTCTTCTTTAAAACTGAAATACAATTTAAATAAGGAAACATAACCAACTTTTTTAAATCTTTTAATTATTAGTTTATGGAACTATTCTGAATAGAATAGTTCAGTTAGGAAAACATTACTCACTCTTCTAAAAAATCCTGAAAAAGCTTTTGGCAACGCACTCCAACCTCATCTTTTACTTGACTTTGAGTTGCATATGTATCAGCGACATCCATGCTTATTCTTGTTTACTATATTTTAAAAATCACAATTTCGGTGGCTTTTTAATTATATAACTTGTAATAAGAACAATGGTCAGAATCTCAATTGTGAAATCCTAAATGTTTGAAATGAAATAGGTACTTGCTAGTTGCTAGTCGCTGGCGGCGACGCAGTTGGTTATCGCTTATGTATTGTTTATTCATTTGACACAACATTTTGGCGGGAAATCTTCGCTGCAAGCAGAATTTCAAAAGTTAATAGTTAATCTATTAACATCCGTCCAGAGTCCGAGTCATTGACAAATGACAAGTAGGTACACTGATGATTGAATATTATATAGAGTGACAGTTCACACTTCACAGTTTACCTATGTACTTAGGATATGTTCCGTTATGCACTGCGAGTACTGCACAGTGCTATCACTGTAGAAAAATTCCTTCCGTTATGGACTGCCAGTATATTGCCGCAGTACCCTAGGGAAATATATGACGCCATAAATCATCGCTATATTCTACTGTGAGCACTGGCGTTTTTGAGGTAAGGTATTCGCAGTACTTTGATCACGTGATCAGTCAAAACCACTCGAGTGCCTAACATTTTATAAACAATACCTACAGTTTAATCCCAAAGTTGTAAAGTTCTGTAATTAATTTGGATTAATGGAAGAATTGCAAAAATTAACCTTATTAGAAGTTAATGTGAGTTAAGCAATGAAAAATATATTCTTTTTAATAAAAAAAACTACTTACTTATATTATATTATAAATTCAATTTACAATTAATATTAATAAAAATATTTTTAATTTGACAGTACTCCAACAGCAGTTTTTTTTAATGAACTAGAAAACTAATACACTTATTTTAATGCTGCCACAAAAAATGCGGCTGACAGTATACGGGATTGCGTTTAACCAGTATAACTATAAAGGAACGGCTTCACAGTATACTAAATTGACGTCACACTGTACAGTGGTCGCAGTGCATATCGGAATATACCCTTAATGACGATAATGTACTCTAGTCTCTATGTGTATTGTGAAATTATCTACAATATTCCACATGTTTAATGTTTACTAGTTACTTTTATTAATGTAGAAATTAATAAAAAAACATTTAAAATAATTTGAAAGTAATTTAAAAATATCTACCGTGTGCATTCATGGCGGAAAATAGACTCGGTTTACTTTATAGTGCTGCTTCAATACTAGCCCAAACTCCAAATAAAACTTATGAAATCCTTAGAAGTTATTATTTGTAAGTACAAAAATAAATACATTATAGTACAAAAGTAATATATTCATTTAGAGTTATGTATATATCAGATAGATTTCTGAGTGTATTGTGTATAAGTTTAATTCTAATTTCATAAATAATTCAACTTTTTAGAATGCGGTGTCCTGAATTGAAGTCTTCAAATATAACATCTAACATCAGTATTAATAAAGAAAGATGCTCTTCTTGTTGTCTAGAATGGCACAGGAATGCAAAATGCCAGGTATGATTCATGTAGAAGTAGTAATACCTACATATGTTTCTTTTTAATAATGAGAAATATGTTATTTGTTTAATTTTTAGGTAAAAACAGTTAAATTGAGTAGAAGACAAAAAAAGCGAATGAAGTCTAAAAAGAATAGTACCAGTCTGAAATCTAAGCAAGTGGTATGTTTTTATTTTAGAACTTTGTTTAATACTTGTATTGCATTATCTGAACTGAGAACCTTTACTAGTTAATATAATCTGGGTACATACTTTTAAATTAACCGGGCGCAAAATTCGACATTTGCTTTCAGTTGAGTTCATGTTATGTTCGCTCATAAAATTTGCACTTCCATTGCACACAACAAGTTTGTAATTATGAAATGCTTTACATAGAAAAGTTAGAAAAAGTAACCATATTACTATTCAACTATAGGTTTGGTTGGTGGATTGTATAGTGTCCACCACACAATCGCCAGAACCGAGGTAGACTTGAGCCCGGTTAATGGAAAATTACTATAATCTGTAAACAGTTCATTGTCTTTGCAGGAAAAAATATGCTCCCTCTGTGGACATGCATCTGCAGTACATGTAGTAAAATTAGATAAAAAAATAAATAGAGAAAATACAATAGTCAATGAAAATATAATTGAGAAAAAGCCTGCCATTACAAGGAAACAGGAGACAAAAATAAAGCCATTAAATGTTTATGCTAACATTAAAGAAGTATTTTCCATAAGAAATGAAAATAATAAAATAAAGTCTGATCCTGCCCCTGTCAAAATAAAAAACAATAAAAAGAAGAAGGACAGGTTTGCTGGTTTGTGCCAAAAAGCTGTTTTAGATGCTGTTAAACGAAAAAAGGAGGTTGAAAAAAAGGATAAACTTAATTTATTCTTAAAACCATCATTATAAAATATAGTTTTATATTTAAATTTGTCTTATTATAATTAAATGAATATCCATGACATTAGTATTTGTATGGCCAGTAATAACATGTAAATCACCATTCTTGAACTTTTTATAAAAACTATATGAATCATTATTATTAATGTACATTCTAACATCAAGGTTTTCTTTTGTTGCATCTGTTACTAAATTAATATAACCCATTGCCCCAGCTGCATCTGTAGGCCCATCTATACCGTCAGTCCCAGCACTTAAAAAATATATATCATGGTTTGACAAATACTTCTTATTGTCATGTAACAGTTTTGAAAATTCTAATGCTAATTGTTGATTTCTTCCACCTTTTCCAGAACCAGTGACTTCCACGGTAGTCTCTCCACCAAGAATAAGACAAAGGTCTCCAATATTGTCTGTTGATTTTAATATATTTATGCTATCCATCATGATTGGCAGATTTAGTTTTCTAAGCTTAAACTTTAGAGTTTCACAATCAGTTATTCCTAAACTAAAATCACACATTAGTTTAACAAGATTAAAATATTCTTTAGCAATAACCTTAACATTTCCTATAATTGCATGAGACAATGCAAAAGGAAAATAATTTAAATCTTCAGCTTGAGTAACTGCAGCATTTATACTTAATTTATTAGAACCTATGACATAATTATTTACATTTTCATGTGGAAATGGTCTGGTATTTTCATGATGATTTAGAACAGTTAAAATAGATGAAGGAAGGTCCTCTAATAAGTTATATTTCTTTATAATATCAATTGCAGCAGTTGCCGAGTCTTTATTTTCAACAGTTGGACCACTTGCTATCAGATCTAAAGGATCTCCAACAATATCTGATAAAATTAATGAGACAATCTTAGCTGGTTGTGCATGGAGAGCCAGCTGTCCTCCTTTTAAATCTGATATAGCCTTCCTCACTACATTTAATTCTTTAATGTCTGCACCAGAATTTGCTAGCTTCTTAATTAATGTGATTTTCTGTTCAAGAGTAATTGGTAATTTTGGTAGAGGCAATAAAGCAGATCCACCACCTGATATCAGAACTATTAGGAAGTCATTCAAGTCAAGTTTTGAAAGCAATAATTTGACTTGACTACTTGTATTTTCAGAATCTGCATCAGGCAAATTGTTTTTAGCTCCTTCCATGTACTTCAGATTGCTTTTGTGGTTCACTTCAAATAAGCTACCTTTAGGTACACTAATATAGCCATCTTTGATTTTAGAACCCAGTAAGCTTTCTACTACTATTGCCATATCTTTCACAGCTTTTCCAGTTCCAATAACATAAACCTCTTTATCTTTTAAATTATAGTTATTACCAAGAATATTCAATTCCTCTAGGACTGGATTGTATTTTATATTTTTTTTAATAAGATTTTGGGGTAAAACAGCTGTGCAGCTGCTTCTAAATATCCTTATTAAATTTTCAAATGAATTTTTGGCCATTATTTATTTCACTTCTTGTGTAATAACAAATGGTTTAAATAATTCTATTAGTAGATAGGACCTACCCTACGAATAATAATATGTGTAAAAACGTAACTCTCATACAGATAGCGCTTCAAAAATGAACCTATCAACCTAGTACCTACCAACGCGTACAACAACATCAATACGTTTGCACGTGATTGGTCGTTTCAAGGCAATGTGACCAATCACGACAGACCAAATATGTACCTAGGTACATATTTGTAGGACCTACCTAAATATTTAAACGTATACAGATAATATGTTATGTAATAATATGTATAATAATATATTGATATCATGGTACATATTTGCGTGGCCTTCGACCAATCACTTGCTCACATCGCCTTGACGCGACCAATCACTTGCCTTACGTATTGACCTTGATGTTTGTCAAGGTCAAACGGTGGGTTCATTTTTGAAGCGCTATCTTTATGAGAGTTACGTTTTTAGACATATTATTTATTCGTAGCCTACAATAAACAATTACAATTTTAATAACTTGTGCCTACGTAAATGAATTTTTAAATTTTAGGTAATTAACATACTAAGTAAAATGGTAGTTTTTAATATTGAGTGATTATCTCCTTATTAGTTTTATCGTTCTGTGCTGCGTGCTGACTGCTGAGTAATGTGTCATGTGCATATTAGTGGACTTTCAGCTGCATAAACCACGGGACTCCGGTTATCTGCTATATTAAAAATCTCATTTCTTAGGTAGATAGGTAAGTATTAAATAATTTACAAATATTACTATCACCCAAAGCTTTTACCTGTTTAATTATTAATATTATTTTATACTAGAAATGATTTACGATACAAAATAATATGAATCGAAATGTATCTACTAATTACTATCTAACTAAATACAGTTTAACGTCTATTACTATTAGCAGTAATTTGACAACTGACCATGCTGGACGGCGAGCCGCTATTGGCTCACGCCTCACACCAAATTCAACCGTTATCCAAATTACGAGCATGTTCATACAAGTCGCCGCAAAATTTAAATTTCGAATAGGTACTTATGAAGGATCCATGTCCAATAATGTGCACTGTGCGGTTAGAAACTCGTATACTTTTCGTTGTTGAACTGGAACATGGAGACACCAATTTGTTTCTCACAGTATTTTGTCAACAAACAAAATGTTAGATCTTTTCGAAATATATTTAATGTCAATCTCTTGAAAGTGGATAACGTTGAAGAATTCTGTCGCACCGTTCTTCAAGATTGGGTAAGTGAATTATCTCCAGAATTACGGGAAGTATTGAAGGAATTGAGAAATAATATTTCGAAGCATTGTCAAGACGATTTTAAAGGAATTTTCGAATCACGAGCACAATGCAAGAATTTGAGTTGCGTTGATAAAGTGTATATTTTAAATGGATCTTCGACATTGTTGTTTAAAATCTTACCGAAAACGCTATTTGGTAACAACCACAATTCAAAAATATTTTATAAATGTCTGAAAACTATTGTCTATAGTATGAAAAAACAGCATTTTATTTTCAATAAGTTCATAAATACTTGGAACTATGATGTTGGACTATGGACTTCGTTTGAATTTAATAATGCACATAATATTTTGTCAACCGTAATAGTTTGGGTATTAAAAAATATATTATCTGCAATTATTTGCTTGAATTTTTATGTAACCACGTGTAAAATAGATGCAGACGAGAATAAATTATATTATTTTTGGAAACATCAGTGGCATAGTTTTTACGATAAAGAAATACATAAATTGCTAGTGGGACGTGCTTTAAGCAAATTTGAGCCTTATAGTTTAGGTAAAAGGGCAAAGAAAAGGTTTTTACCCCAACAACGTTTATCAATTAGACGCATTAGAAAAAACATACCAAAGCTGCACCTAATTTTAAAACCGAAAAATGAAGTTAGACCAATAGTGCGATACAAAAATGGGTTATTAAGTATTTCAGAAAAATTTAAAATCAAAGAGAGACTGACGTTTCTTAAATTATTGGAAGGACAGCGAGGACGAAAATTAGAGACACAATTTTCAATATTACATTCAAATTGGCTCAAACGAAATAAACCAAAACTATATTTCGTTAAAGCTGATTTACGTAATGCCTTTGGCTCTGTCGACATGTCTCTGCTCAAAAAAATAATAGCCGAGAAAATTGAGGAATTTCTAAAGTCAAGCAACCCTTTTTATCTAAAGAAGTACAGCGTTCATTGTAAAGAGTTATTGGTAGAACTAAAGAAACCGCTACTTGTTCGCGTAGGATCTACAATTTACACTTGGAAATCTGGTTTAGTACAAGGCTACGTATATTCGCCTGCGCTATCCGAGTTATATTACTCATACTTAGATAAGCTCTATTTTTCTCAACATTTATACCCAAATGAAGACCAGCTAAAATTTTTCACCAGAGTTGTCGACGATTATCTATATATTACTGATTCTTTAGATGACGCTTGTATGTTTCTGAAGGCGTTATCGAAATACAAAAATGTTAATTACAGTAAAACTGCTGTGAATTTTGAATATGTTGGGATAAAGTATTGTGAAGTAATACAATTCCTGGGATACACCTATAATACGGATAGTTTAATTGTTAACAGAGCGTCTAATATTTATACTGGCCAAATGTGCTATAAAATAACATTTTCGTCATCTATAGCAAGTATCAATACCTTTTTAGAGAGTAGAATAGGACAAACCGGTATTCCAATAAACTCTCTTTTATTCAACTTTAATAACATGGATGAGGAAATAATATGGCAACACATTTTCGTTACTTTTTGTATTTCCGCGAATAAATTTTGCACAATACTATCCATACTTTGTGAAGAAGGGGAAATGTTGAAATATTTATACATTTATAAACAACAAATTAGCGTGAAATTAACTAATTCTATTATAAAAGTGATGTTACAAAATAAACCTAAGGATTTTATGTTTATGTATTGCATAAATCATTTTCGTTATTTATCGTTCAAGGCTCTATTGATCTGTGCTAAAAAAACACCTAAATGCAATAATCTTGTCGCCCATATTAAAGTAGAAATGTCAAAATGTAATTGTATCTTTGGTAATTGGCGGGAACATGGTTCTAGAATAAACAAAAATGGCGATTCTCAACAATCAGCATTAAAAATTATATGCAGAAGAATAGATTTAAGAAAAATTGTGAAAAACTTTGAAAATTTGCCTGAAGGATTTCAGTGCTTTAAAAATATGTATACAGCTGTAAAATAAACGATGAATCATTATAAAAATTCAAGTTTTATTAAATCATAAAAATGGACGGATTACACTTAAAAATAAAGTAAATAATAATAAATCAGGCACGAGATTGGATGGAATATTTTTACTTAAATCTAAGCAGGCTTATAACTAAGTGAAATGATGTTATCTTCCTAATACTAATGTATACAAATAAGTAATTTTTTGTATTGTACCATCCAGGCATATTTATATTATTAATACATTACTTAAACACAAAAGTCCGCGTTCATGAAAAAAAGGTGTACCTAATTTTTTTTAATTGCTTAAAATATTTAAAAATACATAATTACATTTGTGTCCTTTTTAAAGATTTTCATATTAAAATGATATGTTATTAATGTGAAAGCCTGAAATATACTTATCTTAACTATTCCAAGTGAAAGCGGACTATTTTTGATGTATGTTGAATACTTGAAAGTAGAATTATTGTCCGTTTTAATTAATCAAACATACGATCATACTGATTTGTCATATTATCATTAATTAATATATAAGAATTAAACATACACAATAATAAAATATAGGGTTTATACAAATTTATGCTTAATTTTGTATTAAAATTTTGTGAGATTCACACTGATTCCTTTTTTGTTTACGAATATGTAAATTCTTATAAGATTGCCGAATCATTGAATTTATCATTTTTATTTCAAAACAGCTAACAAATTAGGGAACGTCCCTATTATTTGTAAATAGTAAATAAAAAAAAAAGTGTTTGACGAATCACGAAGCTACATTTGAAGCGTTACGTCTCAAAAACTTTGGCGTACGAGTTGCGACCTAAAGTCAAAATTATTTTATTTTTACATAGCAGTCAGTCTGTCGTTTTAAACAAACTGAAAGACTACAGAGACTTAACATAATATTGCTTTACATTTAGAATGGATTACACGTATGTCTTTTGTAAACTACTTAATTGTATAAAATAATAAAATCTTGACAGAGCGACAAACTGCAATTAAATAATGTCATTATTAATGTCAATGCCATTGCTATAGGTCTGTGAGAGGAAGTAGGTTCAACGGAATGAGTACGAATTCCGTTGGCTTAGGGCATCGTTTCTCAACCGGGGGGATCGCGACCCTTGGGTGGGTCGAGATTGTTTTTAAAGAGGTTCGCAGTCTCATCAAAAATAATAAATACAAATTAAATATAGGTACAAAAGATTCGTTTATTAAAGGTATGAAATTTTAGTGTAGTGTTATAAAACTAACTATAGTGACTCGGTCGTAAGACTTTTTACTTAACTTTTTCGACATAAAAATGGTTGAGAAACGATGGTTTAAGGTATAAGAAATTTATCTCAATAAAGCGATAAAAACCAGCATAATTGCAAGTAAATGTCCCAAAACGCTATTTCTATAGGTGTTTGAGAGGAAATCGGGATCCGACGCTATATAGTACGAGGCTTGTGGTGCGTCACATGAAACTATGCGAGCGGCGCGCGAAAGCGACGTACCAGCGACCACCTCCGCAGAACGTTTGTTGTGTGGTATTAGCTTAAGGCGCACCGCCGCATCGCTAAAGATTAGGTCGGCGTACGGCGGCTTTGAGTAGAACATGCTGAAGCTGAAAAGGTAATCGGTTAGACTTTAACAAAAAAAATTGATCGATTTAATGTACATCAGCGTCATATCTTGGCACTGATTCATACTGCTTACGTTTTCTACAATCATTACATTAAATAAATAAGACAACCTGGTTATACATGGGCAGGTATAATTATTATTTTAGTTATGAATATGAAACAAAGGGTTCTCAACAAAGATGTTGAAACAGAAGAATGTCTGCTCTGACCCAGAATTAAATTAAAAAGGTTAACTAAAGTTAACTTTTACTTAACAAACCAATCTTAAACAAAAATCAACTTCATTGACAACTATAATATATTATCAAATATTTTGCCAACGAAAAGATATAAGTATATTGGAACAACACGCACAAGCACAAGCTTTCTGTTTTAATGCTACTGTATTATTGGCGTATGGCTGAAGAACAATTTTTTTACCTAAAATCATCATTGACGGTGGCGCCATACAATTGTAAAGCGTAGAGCATGAGATTGGAGAAAGTGTCCAATTCTGTGTGATTCGCTCGTCCCATTAATACCGAACCAGGAACCTTTCCCAAATTGCACTGCTTATATTCATGGACTTTTGCTCGGGTACCTGTTAATAATATTATTGGTGAAAAAAATAGTTCCTTCAAATTAAGTTTTTTTTTATTTATTATTAAATTTTTTTAACACAATCTTCTATGTTTCACTTTTTACAAATCAAAAATAATTTGGTAAAGTCGTTTTAAAGTATTTACATTATTAATTATATATCTGACTGTACATAATTAAACATCTTAAAAATACTGCTCAGTTTTAGTATGTTATATAATATGATTATAGAACTAGCAAGATGTCAGTTTAGTAATTGGATAGCAATTATATAATATAGTGTTCTCCCAAAAAGTAAATTATTCAAACAAAAATTTCGAGAAACCTTTTAAAGTCTTACCATCGGGACACATGAGTTGTAGATCGTCCCCTAACAAATCCCTTGCCCACCACTCGCGGCGTCGGCCACCCGTGACCTCTGCGGGGGCTGTATGCCTGACAAACGCCACGTCCCCACCCCCCTCTACCATACAACGTATCGCTCCCACATGTCCAAAGTACTCTTCGCTCGCATCCCGACGGCAGCGACTGCGAATTTTTTGTATACGGGGTAAATACAATAGATTTATTATTTACCATTAAAAAAAACAACAAACTGAACAAACAAACTGTATCTGTATCGATACGAATTGAGAAGAAATTATATTCTTTGAATAACTCATAAAATTAAGTGGTAGTGGTTCATGGATAGAGAGCAATTCTGCTTTCAGCGATTTCCTCTCCCAGAAATCGAACCCAGTACCTGCTCCTTTATCCAGTCCAAGAGACATTTAATGTCACTCGCGCTTCCATGTATGGGTAAGTATCGACTAAACTCAATCGTGGAAGCATGCTTCACTACCAGTTAACTTTACAACTTTTTACTTATTGAGTTATTAAATAGCTAACAGAGTTGTTTCCACTGGGATTTCTCTTTTAGTGTTATAGAATACATTTTTACTTACCGAAAAGATGACCCATGGCATAGATGACATAAATTATCATGCGGTACTGTCCCTGAATCTACATATTCGCTGCTTAGTGAGCCCGGAGCACAAGATTTGCTGAAGTACTGGGCCGCTGCGTGCGCGCCGTCACATGCATAAGGCCTAACATTTAATAATACATAATATGTAGCTTTGTTTTTCCAAATATTTATAAAACACAAATTAAAAATAGTGAAATGTCAAAAAATACAGACATATCCATTCCCGGGTTAACAAAAATCTTTCAGCAGAAGGATGATCTCCAAGTACCAGAGATTTGCGTGTTTAAACTGGTCTAAGTAACAGGCAAATAGATTGACAACAATTTTTTAAGTTGCAGTTTTGTGTTTTCTTTTAGTAAAGAGCTCCCATTTTAATATCAACAGATTAAAATTTTCTAAAACAGCTTATTTAGATATAAAGTAGCTAGTAAGAATTTCCATGCTTACCTAATCCACCCATTGGATAAAAGATAGGCCAAAGGATAAACCCAGCCGGCTGCCATGCCGATACCAGTGTGACAAGTGTTCTTTCCCTTCAAGTAAGTTAAGTCGGTGTCAGGATCTTGTTCTTTGCCTACAGCCACCGCATAATACCAGCTATCTCCACTTGAGTAGACCTGTAGATAGTGATTCCATTGGATTTTAAAAATAAAAATAATATATAGAGAAAAAAAGTTAAAAGGCATAGAGAATAGAACATACGCCATTTTATATCAATAGCAATATTTTATATTGATAACTTTGTTTAGAAAATGTTGCAGCATTTTAAATCTCAGTTGCAAATAGAGATTTAAGTGTGTGTGTATTTGAGTCTATGTGGCGTCGTCACTTGTTCCCAGCTATATTTCATTAATTTACTCATTTTTCACTGTTTATATTCTATTTAAAAATAAAGTGTTTTTATTTTTACTCTCCGACGCAGAGGAAGTTTTACGTGTCCGTGTGTCAGACTGTGGCATCATAGCTCTTAAACCAATGGACCAATTATGACTTATTTTTTTTTGTTTGAAAACTGACTCGAGATAGATCTTAGCTATAATGTATGAAGATTCATCCATTTATGAGAAATTTTTATTTATAATCAGTGAACCCCCTGACGAGGGTGTTTTTAAAGTTGTAGTGTTTTATATAATCACTTACTTCCTGCATGAACGGCACAAGGTGGTATTTATAAGCAGCGTGTAACATGTCGGCCGCATCAAAGACAGACATGTCAGCGGTACCGTCAGCAATCGCGCGCTCGCAGTGGCGGGAACTGTGCGCGCGCCAACAAACAAGTGTCGGCGATAAGAAGGCCGCTTTTAACGCAATCTAGAATAGGACGTTTTCTAATTTAATTTCTTAATTTATAATTTAGATTGCCCACACGGGTTACATTAAACACGCAAAGATACCCAGAAAAATAAATGCGTTTCCGGAAATAGAGGCGCTCAAAAAAAAGTTTATTTTTTATTTTTTATTATTGAAAACTGAATATCAACTTTAGCCTGCATAGTTATATACCAATACGGCTAGTTTAAAGTATTATTATTTTGTATATTGCCCCATATGCTTACACCCCTCTCTAAGCCTCGTATACCTTTGGATAAGGACAGAAGTGCAAAAGCCTTGTTTAGAAGGTATTAAAAAGAAATTGTTATAAATTTTTATTTATATATGAAATTTCACATTAAAATGAAAACCCCCCTTATTCTTCAACATCATTGTTATTAAGATGTAATGTCTGTATTTCCGCTAACTCATAAGATTAATAAAAATTCAGTTTTTTTTTCAAAAAGGTAGGAATGTCTTACCCTCATTTTAATGCACTTGTCGTATTCGGCGTCACTGGTGACACAGAGCGTGGCGCGTTTGACGGGACAATCTCGGATACCAATGACGGCCTTCTCTGCCTGATCACCTACATACTTGTTGTTCAGGATGTGGTGGGCTGCCTGTTCCTCTTCTTCGAGTACTCGGAAACTTATTGTGGCGTCCTATAACATAAAAGTATTAATTTGCTTAAAAGGTACTAAAAGATAACTTCAGTGAATTTAAATGTTTCTTTTCGATAAATAACAAAAACGGTTACTAAAGTGAATTCCCGTAACCCTTAGTAGGGTATGGGGCAGACACATTTCTGTATCTGTTTTACTGATCATTTTCTTTAACATTTCTGCGCCTACCCAACCGAAACATAATTTTTTCCCCGAGATTCGAAACCAGGACCTCCGGTGCAACACACGCGTCAACCACTTAGACACGGAGGCCGTTACAACATAAAAACTTTTTTTAAGCGGAATATTTACTAATCTGCTCGTATTTTTAATTCTAATTTAAATAAACTTTATTAAGGATTCCAAAAAGTTTTCAGTTAGTTAACATTAAGACACAGAACCAGATCATATGAAACGATTCCCCATATGAATAAATGAATTTTAAATTATTTGGATCAAAATTACTAATTCAATTCAGTAAAATCGATTTTTTTTATTAAAAGCGAGGTCTATCTATTAAAAAATAATTTAAAAACACATAATTATTAATTATCTCTAAGATCAAACTTTACCTGCAACAAGAGGTCAGTTGTCCCTTCAGACTGGAACAGTTTGAACGGTAATTCAATTGGTTGACCGTATGTGTCAACTCTTGGTTTGTAGGGTGATATTGTAGAGCTGAAAATATTTTTATTACTGAGTTACTAGACATAAAATGTTAGTGAAAATCCGTTTAAAAATCGTTAAAATTATTTAATGTTTGGGACAAATTAAATAATTGCTTGTCAAGAAATGCGTCAGCAGGGCCGCACTTTGTGTTGTTGGCAACACTGTCAAGTAAGCTATTTTAGTGAATTATATTTATTATTATTATATTTAGTTAATTTGCAGCCAATTTGAATCTGGTGGCAAATTTCTATGCCTTCATTGACGTGAAAAAATATATATTTGTATATTTTCACTTCAATAAAAGAAAATATTGTTAACACATACTGAATTTATGTAGAATAAAACTAACCTGGCTGCCTCATTCCGGTCATTACGATCAAATTGGTTCCGCTTGAAGTTATCATAGAACCGGTTTTGTTCTGTTGTGGATGAGAGCCAGTTTCCATAGGCATCCTGTTTCATAAAATATTATTATTAGGTTGATAAATTTGAAACAAAAACAAAACTTGAAATAAAAATAATATATAAAAACAAAGTCGGGTTATTTACAGCATTTATAAATCAAGAACAGATGAACCGATTTTGATGATCTTTGATTTTTTGGATTCGTCTTCGTCTCAAACAGCATGAAAAAAAATCTATTTGGTTTAAACACTTTCAAAATACCTGTTGGTACGCGTCCGTGCGATTCGACATCTTGTTCATAGGATTCGGCTCTCCATATAGTTCCACTATCTTCATTATCAAATTCTGGTATCTGTAAGAAATAACTGATTTATAATCTACCTTCTATACCTATATAATGGACCGCTTCCTTGGCCCAGGCTCTAGAGGTAAGCGCGTAAGCGTTACAACCGGGAGGTCCTGGGTTCGATTCCCGGTGGAGATAAAAAAGAACTCGGTCTGGCAGGGCATAGAAGGCTGATCACCTACTTGCCTCTAAATAAAAAATCGATCAGTGAAACAGATGTGAAACAACAAACAAAATACCATCACTGGGGACACGGGACTTCACTTCTATACCTATTTAACCGAATAGCTCATGGTCATGGATAAGCTGTAACGAACTCTTGCATTCGATTTATTTTTAGGCTAAGTATATTCATGTTTCTTCAGGGTTGGTTTTGTAACTGCGTAGAAACGCACACATACTTCGCCTCCTCTACTCGATTCTTTCCTTTCTCTTCACTGGAGGGTTCGAATGGTTTCGAGTTACGAAGAGGTCATCAAATTTTGGGTTCAAAAAATTAACTGTTTGTCTACCGAAAAAATGTGGGTTACAATATTTTATGAAAGTATACAACTGGCTAAATAACATGCATATAACGTAAGAAAACATACTTAATCCTCTGACTAGGGCTGGCAACACTGGAGGTTAGCAAGGCATCTGCGGGTACGCGGCCCCAATTACATCTCTCCCACTCTGTCACACGCGCACGGGATCCGTCGCGGCATATCAACTCAAAATCAGCTTCTGTCACCCCACCTGTCAAAATATATAAATAATTAGTTTTTTTAAATATTAACTTCAAAATAATTTAGTAAATATCATAGTATATAACGCAAAAACTTTGTCATTCTATTGTCTAATCTATGTTCACATCACTTAATATAATATAGTTACCTAATATCTTATGTGAGAGTAAGGCATGTTGTATAGTACTGTCTCTCACAAAGGCAATCTCCCCTGTTCCATTGTTGACAAGGCATTTAAGTGCCCCCTCATAACCTGCATAAGGGTCTGCTAAGGTACAGCGAAATCCGGCACCTCCTGAGCATAACTTGCATAGCCTAAAAGTGTTAATATAACAGTGTGAATAAATAAAAATAATGAGTGTTTGTGTGAAGTCCCTAATCTCTAGCAGAGACATCTCTACATCTAAGACAATGATTATTTTCTTCATAAGCGAATCCAGTAACCAACTTAGCTATTTTAATGTGTTACTTTACCACAAGCAAATACTAAAAAGTTTGTACTAACTGGTCAGGATTATCTCCAATTGGATTATATAAATCTTTTAAAGAGTTTGGGGCACACGAGTCTCCAAAGTATTCCACAGCAGATTTGACATGATTGTTACAGTCTGTTATCTTAAGACCACCTTCTTTGATCAACTGAAAATATTTAATGAATTTGATGTAATCGTTTTAATAATTTTTGAAAAATAATATTTTAACATTGTTTTAACATAATATATAAAAGTCAAAAGAAATGGGCTACCTACATTCTTCAAGAGTAACTAATAATTTAGCAGTTTGAGGATTGACTTTTACATTTACAATACTAGTTTAAATAAATTTAAACCTTAAGATTTACAAACATTCATGATATTAATTATTTATAATTTGTCATACCACATGTATTGGCATGACCCAGCCAGCCAGAGATCCAACACCCGGGAAACAGGCCTTAACCCCACGTAGGCCATACAATCCTGCACCAGGTTGCACTTGGGGTAAATTTCCTTTCTTAACAACTGCCACTGCATATTGGTAAGGTTCTCCAGCCCCATAAACCTGTAATCAATATGGGTTGTTAGCCTTTGTTAATATTTTTGCAAGTTCCTAAATATAGTTACTAATAATACTTGTAAGTATTACTTTTTTAAATTTCTTCTAATGTAAGTAAAATTAACAAGTTGAGAAGCTTTTGCACAACCAATGTGTTACCAATTTTGTTCATCATATTGACAGCCAAAGAAGAGAATTGACTTAAAAAAATTCGGGAAAAACATACAAACCTCTTGCAGTAATGGTACAAGTGAGTGATATCTTCCAGCAACATATACTTCACCGGCATCAAGAGCTAATAATGATGCATCACCTTGATCAACCCATGTCATGCATTCCTCTGCATCAAAAGCCTAGAAACAGTAAATATATTTATGAAACTTTAAAAAAAAATATGAGTCAAGATTACAAAAATAATCAGGGAGTATATTGTTTCATGAGAAACTTGCTCCATGTTTTCCCTTGTAATGAAAAACATGAACTTGCTTCTTTTCAGTTAAGATTAAATAAACAGCTAATTCAGTTTACGACCAAATTAAAATTATTAAAAAACATTAATAATATAATAATATATAATGTTTAAATACCCGTGCGAACTACGGCACTAGTAATAAATATAATTAAAACAATATTATTGAAAAATGTGAATTAATAGCTCTGGTTTTAATGAACAATGGATATTAATGGTACTTTGGTATGAACCTTACCCGTTTACAACCTATCTCCATAAAATCTTTACCAAAAAGGCCTTTATCTTGAAGCACGGTTTTAGCTAGCTTTTCACATTTTGTCTGTTCCGGTAGAGATGTAGTACACCAAGTTACTTTGTCTTTACCTTCAACTTTGGGTAGTTCATTAAAACCATTAGAAAGGCTCTCGCTACCATAATAACTTCCTCTTACGGAGACTGCAACAACATAAGTAGCTAGATATGAACTTAATGGAAACCTGATACCCTTATGTGCGCTATGGCGGCGGGAATTTCGGACGAAAAATTTTTTTTTATAATTTGCGGTTTTTTGACCCGCCACGAGGTAGTCCTCACTAAGTACGTCATCTTCGGTCCCATGGCCCATGTCCCTAAACCCCACCGTTTACGAGATACAGCCGTTTGAAGATCGTACGTAATAGAAGAACGGCTATATCTCGGAAACGGTGGGGTTTAGGGACATGGGCCATGGGACCGAAGATGACGTACTTAGTGAGAAATACCTCGTGGCGGGTCAAAAAACTGCAAATTATAAAAAAAAATTTTTCGTCCGAAATTTTTCTAAGTCCCGCCGCCATAGCGCACATAAGGGTATCTTCTGACCGTATAGTCCAACCGAAACCTGCACAAAATTAGTGATAAAACTAATTTAATAAAATTTAAAATTGTACAAAATCGTTTGTAAGTTTAAATATACTTTTATAAAATAAAATATACTAATTTAAGTTTAAGAAACTTAAATACCTAGCGAGTAAATCAATAAAAGTAACACCAGCATATTTTTATATTCTAATTAGCATCTTCTTTCAACTGATTCAATTTTTTGGAGTTTGGACACACCCGAGAAAACGTTAAAAATCAACAAACCCAATTCCGAAAACAATGATGAATGAACTAAAGATTTGTATTGGACAGAATCAGGCATCGGCTGTTGACAGATGTCATCATAGATAATAATATAATTATAACAGAATATAATGAATTGTTTTCAGACGCTAAATTATTGTATTGAAACTAGATCTATATGCTAAGAAACGTTTATACTTTTCGAGTATTTAGATTAATAGCCTGATTACACGTTTTAAGCAGACAATTGATTAAGTTAATTTCAACTTAATTTTAACTAAATTTTAAGTAGGCGAGTGTTTACACGTATTTAATTTAATACCTATTTAGTTTGGTCACAATGGTAGGAAGCTGTTACCGATTTCGCTAAATTGTTGCGTAAAAACTAAAAGAAAATTTAGTAAAGGCCATATATATCATGCCGGGGAATGCGCGCGTGGTGCGGGCGGCGGTCACTTAATCAAAAATTAAAGTACAAAGGGACCTAAAGATTCGACGTGCGTCCCGTCGAGGAGCCCCGGATGATAAGATAATCAAAAATTAGACTCGACTCTTTTTTACTTAATCACTAATTCACTCGTTAACTTACCACTTGTGACTAAAATGGTGTTAAGTGATTGTTTACACTACACGCGGGAATTTAGTTAAAAAAAAGTTGAAACTTACTTAATCATTTGCTTACTTAATACGTGTAAATAGGCTAAAATACTACTCAATTTAAAACAACATTCATGAAGTCGAAAAAGAAGCGTTACAGGCTTTTTATTTTTTTTGTTTTCCAACGTTCAAGATCTCAGTTCCGTTTTTCTTCAAATTATTCTCCAATCATAACTAAAAATGGCAACTCCATCCGTGGACAATGTTTTGTAATGCTTGTCAAGACTCAAGAGACAGAACAGAGTACTTACTACCTTATAAGCATAATTACTGTAGGTATCGATTATCGACTATTGACAGTTAACCTTCTAAGTGTCAAATTTATATCTTGCATGCGATCTACCTGCTTACTCTTCTTTGTTTTAGATTTCGAGAAAAACACTAGGTAATTTTTACTTTTCTAATCATCCGATTTAACAATATTTTCTCAATCAGTTCTGAATAATGTTTAAGCCCACAAATTTATAATTTATGTCTTGTAAATTTCAGAAAAATCAACAAAATTTAATAAAAACATGGTTGTGTTTACATGTGGTCACTGTGGAGAATCAGTCCAGAAACCTAAAGTTGAAAAGCATTATCTTACAAAATGTAGAAACAGAAACCCAAATTTATCATGTATGGATTGTTTTAAAGATTTTTTGTAAGTATTTCTTTGCAGTTTTCATATAAAGAAACAGTTGCTATATCTATTTATTTAATTTAAATGTATTTATTATTTCTCTTTGTAGGGGTAATGATTATGAGTTACACATAAAATGTATCACCGAAGAGCAGCGCTACTCAGCTAAAGGATTTCAAGCTAAAGAAAAAAAAGGCGAGAAAAAGCAAAATGCCTGGGTAGAAATGTTGCAGTCTGTGCTGGATGAACAGAAAAATGCGTCTAAAAATGTCTTAAGGATCATTGAAACAATTAGTAAGCATAATAACACCCCAAGGAAAAAACCAAAATTCATTAACTTTGTAAAAAATGTTTGTGGTGCCAAAACCAATCCAAAAGATATTGATGCAACTTGGGATTTAATATCCGTAAAACTCTCTGCCTTATCTAATACTATACAACAGAATAATAATCAAAATAGTGAAGAAAAAGAAAAATCTGAATCTAAAGAAATCAATTCTGAAAAAAATGGTACTAAAGATGATATTGTTGCTAATCCTTCCCAGGAAACTACTGATAGTCATGAAGAAACTACTGTAAATGGTGAGATTAAAGAGGAAATTAAACTATCTAAAAAACAGAAAAAAGAAGAAAAAAAACGTAAGAAGTATGAAGCAGAACTACTTAGTGCTGAAACACCATCTACAGAAGTTATTGAAAAAGATGAACCCAAAAAAAAAGGAAAGAAGGGCAAAAATAAAGAAAATATAAATATTAATGATGACGATGCGAATGAGGCTAAGAACAAAAAGCGTAAACGCCAAGACACCATACCAACAATTGAAGTTGTTGAAAATGGTGTTGTTAGCAAGGAAAGTAAGAAAAAATTAAAGACAGATGAAGAAGAAGAAGAGAGCATTTGTCTACATGACCAGAATGTTGCCAAAAGCGAGGAAGTTGAAGATAAAAAATCAAAATTCAACTGGCATGAAGTAATTATATCAGTCCTAAAAAAGAAAGATAATGAAATGCAATTTAAACGTCTTCAAAAGAAGGTGCTTGGCGAGTATTCTGAATTTTTTGAATGTGAGGTAGACGATAGAATTGCTGATAAATTTATCAAGAAATTAAAAAGTGCACCAAATGTTAGAGTTGATAAAAATAGGGTTATGTTGATTGAAGAGTAAATGTTTCTATAAATTTTCACTTTCCAACACTGCCATCATGTTCATCTTATTTGGTTTAAAAAGGTACTTTGCCCCAGTAATGCACCTAGAACTTGAAATTGTTTATAAATGGATTCTTATGGAAATTATAAATTTACATAATCTTTACACTAGGTAAATAGAGTATATGATTTATACTATAAACACTTCCTTTACATATAATATGTCTTAAAACTTATTAAATTGAGAAAATACAATTCATTTCTATTTTTTTTTATACAGCATTATTAAAATATTAAGTTATGCCTTCCTTCAAGTACAAAATGGCCTGAAGGCTCGACGTGCGTCCCGTCGGGGAGCCCCTGATGATAAGATGCCTTCCTTGATAAAGGGTGAAATGGAACTGAAGACATCCATGCTTAAAGCATCAAACCAGTGACAACTGAAATTGATTTTAATATACTCATAACCATTTCAATATTTTAAAGATGAAGTGTAGGTTGACCTCTGAATCAAGTCCATTTCTTGAATAACGTTAAAATCTGTTATCCGTTTAGCATATAGATCGCAGCTTGACATAGTGACATAGTAATGAAAAAAAATGTCTAATTTCACACGCAGTTGTCGATTAGAGGCTGCGTTCACAATATATTTCCTCTTATTCTGTTAGTACGAGTATATTTCAAACAAATCTATACAAATAAATAAAATTGGAGTGTCTATTTGTAATATTAAAATAACCGCTATTTACTAAATGCATATGGATGTATACACGGTACATGTACCAAAATAACATATATATTTTTTTTTACAATTTTTTTTTGTCTGTCTGTTCGTTCTGGCTAATCTCTGAAACGGCTAGACCGATTTTGACAGGACTTTCACTGTCAGATAGCTGATGTAATAAGCAGTAACTAAGGCTAATTTTATTTTAGAAATTAATATAAGTAAATAAAAAAAAATATACAAAACTTTGTACAGAGCCACCTATCAGCCAGAGTATGTTGCGTCTATTCGTTGATAGGTGGCAACAGCAAGAATATTGCATCGCGTGTTTGGGATTATATTACCTACACCTAACCTATAACCTAACCTACCCTACATAACCTAACCTATATAACCTAACCTACTAGCGACCCGCCCCGGCTTTGCACGGGTATAAAACATATATAAAAACCTTTATATATATATAACCTTTAATCACTCTATCTATTTAAAAAACCGCATCAAAATCCGTTGCGTAGTTTTAAAGATTTAAGCATACAAAGGGATATAGGGACAGAGAAAGCGACTGTTTTATACTATGTAGTGATATAGGCTCTATAAAATCACGTTACGACGAAATTAACGCGGGTGAAACCGCGGGGCACAGCTAGTAATATATTGATAATCACATCTGTCTGCAATCAAGCCTGCTGTATGTATGCTGCCTGTATGCTGTAATTTGTTACACTAATAGAAATTTCTATTTTAATACTACGCCGCTATAATAATAATATGTAATGTGTAATAATATGTATGATTTATTAATATTTATGACTAAATATTAATAAATCATACATATACGTACTTACATCGTGTTATATATCTACGCTTCGTAGTTTTCAAGAACAGCAATCTTTGGCATTTGGGCGATAGGTCACCGACAAAGAATAGCATTATGGCGTATCATTTATCATCTCTGTCCAAAGTAAGATTAATGTTGTTGCTTTCAGAAATCGTAATAATACAGCGAATTTATAAAACTTGTTTCTTCTGTTCATTGAGGTACGAAGAAAAAAATTACTTATAGAATTTAATTATTATTTGAAATTATACAATAAAATATTACCTACACATTAAAATTTAAAAAATTATGTTTTTTGTTATATATTATATTCATCTGTGTAGGTATGCTCTATATTTTTCGTAATAAAAGATTTCCTTTCAGAAGTTCTAGTGTATCTCTGTACCAAATTTCATCAAAATCGGTTCAGTGGTTTACGGGTTCACCATACTGACAGAGTTACTTTCGAATTAATAATATTAAGTAGGGATATGGATAATAGGGGTAATTAGACATAGGTAAGTAGGAAGTTCTACTCGCGACTGTTCGCGTGGCAAAATAATGTAGATAGATAATATTGTCTATGTTACAGGTTACTACTACAGGACACAGTAATAAAATAAAAATTATAAAACGGTACCAAAACTAGTTTTGGGATTAAATGTATTGTTTAAATATAGATAAACCAACTTATTATGTGTTAAGGGAAAATTGTTTAGATTACCTCACCGAGCATATCTCTATCTTTTAGGTATATGTCTGTTTATAATTTTTTGGTTTTAAGACAGCAGACTTAAATTTAATATGGTTTATTATCAATCGTAAATCACCATACTATTTCTATTCTTTGCCTCTATAACATGTTTATACATACATATTATAATACACATATTATAATATGTATAAACATAATATATTTTGCTATAAAAATGTTTATGAGTCAACTAATGACGTCATACACGTCACTTTACCGTAATAACAGCAAACATTGTATGTTATAGCCGCGTTATCGTAATAAAAATAACTTGATATTAGCGTATGTAAGAGATAAACTACAAAGTAATATTTTCCCCCTTTTATTAGGACTGGTAAAAATTGAATTAAATTCGCTATATTATGTCTGAGACCGTATCGAACATAAAAAAAGTATTAATATTGAAACTATGGCGCATGCTACGATGTCTCTATCAATGTCTCTACAACGTAGCATTGGTTTCTACCAATGCTACGTTGTAGAGACATTCGTAGAAACCAATGCTACGACGGAGACATTGTACGCAATGCCTCCGTCGTGTAGAGGCGTATTACAAATGCAGACTTAAGAACTTCAATATAATATACAGAAAACGAGCAAATAGCATAATATAGGAACGAAATACATATGTTTATATTTAGCTGACTCTATGAAAAAGTACAACAATCTCTCTGTAGCTAGACTATTCACATGTTTGCAATACTCAATCAAAATAGCGGATTAACCATGATCGTATTAAAGGTAAGGTAAAGCTACGTATAAGGTAAAAAGGTAAGGCACTTATATCTCAGGAGCTTAAGCTCTCACACGCTGATTCCCTGTCTATCAACGTCAACATCTCGCATGCTTAATCCGATTACACGTTTAAGTGTAGGTACGTATTAAAGGCCTACATGTTATATCAATGGACATGTATTAAAGTAGTAATCAATTAAACTCGAGTGTAATCAGCGACATTTTATTTTATATTATAATTTATACAAAAGTACAAGCTTGTTCTTACTCGTATCTTCCAAGACAAAGAGGCGGGGATAGATTAATAATCTGTGTCTGTTACCATACAGAATATAAATCAACCACAGAGTGAATACTTATACTATTCCAATACATGTACATTTCGCTAGTCATTGATCAAATCTCGATTTGTATCGTTTGTTTGTATAATGTAAAAACACATTAAAATTGAATTCAGTCCCTATGTTAATATAAAAAGACTATATGATATGCTAAATTGTCCATAGCATTTCTAATATCATTTAATATACTTACTGTCATTTTAAAGCTATTTATCGTTATCTTCATTTCTAAAAGAATGTTCGAAAGAAACTCGGTACAAATATCGAAATATTTGAAAAATTGGGTTAATTGCTTGAAGGTCACATATTAGGTACCTACTAATTTTATAAATGCGAGGAAACTGTTTGTCTATCTATTTGTCTAAACCGATTTTGATGACTTTTAGTAAAGAGATTAGATCTTAAAAAAGAACTGGTTAAATTTTAATGCGTAGATTGTATGATGAGGCTGAATTAGGGCAAAACGTGAACGATGTCGCGGCTAAAAGCTACTTTCAAAATAAGTTATGTATATCGAAACTGAGTTACTAAGTTGGGTAATATCTGCTGATATTAGAGAAAAAATATAAATGGTTTATCAAAATAGCTTAGGGTCGCAGTAATAAAATCCAACCCTGAGTTACACTTACTCCGTTATAGTAATAGGTAATATTCCTGGCACATAATTTGCCGTCTGAGCTTGATGTAAATCGACTTTATGACAGACTAGAGCTTTCGTAATAAAAATACATAATTTGGGTTCATTTGTAAAGTTGGAATTTGTAAATTTAGGCAAACAAAACATTTAATAAAGTATACTCGTATTAAGGAATAAAGGATCTATGCTATTTCAAAAGTTGTTTTTTAAGATATTTTTTTTTAAATTGCATTTGAACTACGATATTTTAGCGGATAGAATATAAAGCATCTTAGCTAAGACTAAGATATTCAATTACAGCTCTTACGCTAAATAAAATAAAATATAAATAAACCTAACTAATTACCTACTATAAATAAAATCACGAATAACTAGGGCTAAACATACCAGTGTATATACTCTACCTACCAGGTAACTTTTTCTTTAAAACAAAATTTAATGATAATTACTGAGTATCTATAGTTTTATTACATTACTTATACATTTTTAAGCACTAAATAAGGTTCAGAACTAGTGTAGTTTTATTAATGAATCTTTTTTTGATACACTTACCAAGGGATGAAGATACAATATCTTCACTAAAAGAATAACACCGTAAAATAGCAATATTTTTGGATGAATTTAAGATGAAGCACTATGAATAAGTGGCATCGTGCCGAGCAGATGTGGCACTTGTGTTATTATAAAGACATGCTTACGTTCGACGTGTAGAATTTATGATTAGGTAAGTTACATGAGATTCTATTCATATCCTTGAGTTGAAAGATATAAGCAAAAGTGATTTCGTTATAGAATTTCAAATCTGTTTTATAGGACATTATCACAAAATGTCAATTTCATCCTACCTACTTGGCAACAAATTACAACTTTGCTAATGCTTAAAACTGGAATAAAATTTAAAACTTTCGGATAAATATTCAATTTATTTTTGGCTAAAGAGACCGCGAAATATTCATCACGAATATTCAAACTCAAACACGGAGTTTTCGCACCCTTCAAAGTACTTAAATAAAAAAGTTTTGTAAATAGCTCTTTTAACGCCATTTCGAATAGGCGATGGCTTAACAGCTTCACACCGTACTTAATGCCTGGACTTTGCCAATTTAATTCTGTAGGAGCTAAAAAGTGTAATAAACTCACTAGTAATACGCCTTTGATGGTAAAACTGTATGACGAATACTTAAGTTTTCAAAGATTAAGTAAAATGCAAATCGTTTCGGTCTGACATAGGAATTATTGCCAAGGCTTTCTGATCTTTATTTTTGTCCTAATTAATCCAGCATTAGCTAGTATGTACTTAAAGATATAACAGTATTTTAATTCTTACTAGGTTACCAAGCAAAATTATACCTTCATTATTATGAAGATATACTTTTGCATTTTTCAAAACTTTTCGGAACCAATGCCAATTAAGATAATTAAAAGACCCTTCAAACATAAATGAACCCGCTCTGTATCTGGCAATGAATTTAAAATGGTCTTTCATTATGCTAAGTTTTTCAGAAATGAATACCGATGGAGACCCAAAGGCAATATATGCAGATTGAGTTAATATTGACCAAAATGAAGCGTTATTTCACACTAGCGGCGAAGGTGGGCAATTTATAGGTGGATATAAATTGTGAAGAATAGAGTATCTTTTATCTTGTAACTGATTTATTGCTAGGTATATGAAAATTAGTGCTCATTCTGAAAAGTAACTTATAAGTGCTGTAAGTAAATAAAGATATTTTTTAAACGCACATAAATAATGTATAACAGTATTTTGATAATATTCTTCATTATACTAGCTTTTATTGCGACTTCAACCGCGTTAAGTAATTACGCTTATTATTACAAGCATCGGACTGCGCCTTTACTTATACATCTGAGTAAATTCTCTTTAGAGTATTATCTGAAAAGAAATACACTTAGAAATACACATCTGAAAAGAAGCAGTTTTAAGAGAAACAATTGCGTTTTAAATTATATACCTAGGTATATAAAAATTAATCTATTTTTCCGTCAAAACTTGATAATTAATTTACCGATTTCATTCGTCTTCTGTTTAAAGTTATTGAATACTTTGTAAAAGGTTTTTACGGAAAGAATTCAGAAACTTGGAAAATTTCAGATTCAGATTTTTAGTGTCGTATAACAACCTATGCTAGGGCAAAGTAAATTTTTATAATAAGTGTGCCCGCATCTTTGTACTTTGGTCATACAAACAGTCTGTTATTTTGATATCTGTTACAAAGCACTTCAATTTTATTTATTTTTATACATTTCCGATAATTTTAACTACAAAATACTTTTCAATAATGACTTAGGTAAATAGTGAAATAATAATTTAACAAATTTAATAATTTGCCTAAGAAGAATAATTTTTAAGGTTTAGAAAGTTTCTCTAAAGAAATTTTTGAATCTAAACTCACCACAGAGTGCATTTTACGAGCAACATTCCTCGAATTAACTTTTAGTATTAACGAGAAAAACTAGAAAATGCTATAAACAGGTAGCGGTACATTGTAATCTTTCAAGCCGCTACTTAATATGTCCGCTGTCGGATTTTGGTCGACATTTTCACCAAGTTTCGTGGTACAGCTGTCATAACTTCATTTCCACAGTATCTAGAAACTTTTGGATTGTATCAATATTTGTATTGAAGGGTTTTTATTACTACGTTTATATATTGCTATCCAACATGCGCCTTAGCACTTATTACGTGTTAATCCAACTTGTATCGTATTAATAGAATAAAAAAATCTATAAACCGGCTTCAAATTGTAGTAACAAGTAGTAAATAAAATAAAAACAATGATATAATAATTGTTTTTAATGGAATAAGGATAATGAAAAAGGATAATATTTAGATGTGCATTGTGGTTAAAAGTTTTTCAAATTTGCCTTAAAAAGAAACCTGAAATCGGTACAGAAATGGTATTATAATTGCGTATTTAACATATAAATAAATAAACAATAGAATTGAGTTGATTTTATATGTCGATTGTAAATATGGGAAGGTTCATCGTCGGGCAAATTGTAAGATATAGATGTTACAAGTAATAACAAATCAATATGCAAAAATCATATGATCGTTTTTGACATATAACATATTGTATGTCAAATAACAACTGATTGTTTTATGAAAGGCGCGCTAATATATTTTTTCTCAGAAAGTGCATTTTAAATCTAGACGCCGAAATCACAGGCAGATATTATTATTTAGACAGCTTTGTGTTTTTATGAAAACAGGCATTTATTTCTTTATTAAACAAATTATTTTTCTTCAAAGCTTTTGAATACACCGAAATTACTATAATTCTACTATTAATTCTAAAAACGAAAAGAAAGTACTAAAGCATTTCTCATTTCCACCAGAGATGCAATTTAAGACTTGCAATTATTCATTGAAATGCACAATTTTCTCCTCCTTATCTAAGTAATTAAAATTAAAACTTAACTATTAAAATATAATGTTAAGTGTGTGTGTGTATGTTAATGTTGTGTAAATAAATTCAAAAGAAAATGTACCTAATTTCAGTTCTATATTATATTGACACTCTATTAAAATTTTCCATCGTGAAAACGTATTTTACGAGAGCCTAAAATTTTTCCGAGCCGAAACATAAAACTTAAAGAAACTTGACTTTCATTAAGAACTTCTTAATTAAAAGGTTACATTAAGGACCACTCACCTTACCCAATTACATGCCGAAAAAAATATTCTAGGGTCTCTTTTATCGAAAGAGACTTATCAAATAATTTTTTTATCTAAATCAATACAAAATTATTGACGATGTAGCGGGGGCACCACGCACCTCCGTGTGAGACGTTATGTATGTATATATATAGATATATGTTAGGATTATGTCGAAATTGGTAGCTCAACGGCCTTGGTTGCCAAGCCACAGGAGGGTTGAGCACGGCTACGGTAGTTCGAATATTTCTAAAAAAAATTATACAAATAATAAAATAAGCTGATATACCCTTTGGGATATCTTTAGGTATAGCTTTAATATGTTTAGATTAGAGAAACTGAACTAAAATTGTTACGTGACACGAACGCTAGTCAGAAAAATAATGCTTTAATTATTTTAAATACAACAAGAATTCATTTATATATCGAATACACGTCAAACATTTAACACCCCCATAATAATTATATAATATTAACCTCTGAATATGCATAAAACAATACCGGTGTCATTGTCAACCCTCGTTGAATTTATTCATTTAAAAATAAACCATATATTTTAATAATCCACCGCCAACAGCAGTGCTCCATTTCAATTTGGAAGAATTAAATTGAATTAAAATATTTTGTCATCTGAAGCCACAAACTCAGTTCATATACCTAGACTAGCTTTGGGAATACCCACTTAATCTTTTTGAAACCTTTGTGGAGTAACAAGCTGTTTGCGGTTCGTTAGTTTTGATTTTTATTGTTTTTAAAATTATAGATTTAGAACGCAGAAAAGGATATTGTGTAAAAAAGGTACCCGTGTAACTTAGATTATAGGGATGTAATATACTGTTAATATTTTAACGTCTTATCAATTGAAACGACTATTTTCTTCTTATGATTTAATACAAATTTTACAATATTCAATTTTAGGCTTTTAAGGCAAAATTTTAAGCTTATAAAGGTACGAAGTAAGGTAGGTAAAAGCGAATGAATTAAGGGTTCGTTAAATCAAATTCAAATAATTTTCCTATGACATTCCGTTGACCATATATAACATATTCATTATTACTTATTAGTGATAAAGATATTATACTTTGAGATTATTTATATACAACTGGATATCATCCACGAATATTAAGATATGATAAATAGTTTGTAATAATTTTCTCAGCGAAGTGAGCAACCAAATGTATGGAGAATTTTTAGAAGTCGCGGGTGTAATTAGTGTAAAATTTAACAATTAAAGATTGATGAAAATCAATCTATTTTCGATGTCGACCGAACAAACGAACGGGAACAAAAAAATTAAAATTGTGTCTGATTGTAGGCAGTGTCTATTAATTACTCTGAACTCTTGTGTTGTTCTCCTATTTTCTTGGCATTTTTGAGCCCTGGAACGCGTGAGCCCTTGTGTTTAATTAAATGTATGCAGACTAATAGATGTTAAGTTAATGGAGTCTTAATTATGAATTGTTTCCTAAATTTTACTCAACTAACTTGTTAGCGAAATTCTATTCGTTGTTCCTTCCGGCAAAATGGAACAAGGAACAAGCTGAAAGCCACATGTTACGTATTTTCATCCTTTAATTTTGGACTATATAAATCCAAACTGAAATGTTGTTAAGCTTGCTTAATCAGCTTAAATAATTTGATGTATTTTGGAATGTAAGGAACACATGGAAATTATGGTTATTTGCAGAGGTAATTTTATTAAATTGGTATACACAAAACTGACTTTCATAAAATGACAAATGATAAGTCTACAGAATGGGAACTTTCGATTATTATTTATGGTACATGCTTAATCTATCTGAATTAAGCATAATAAAATTAAGAAAGGGTTTTTTGTAAAAACACATACGTGCCACGACATCAACTTTCAAAAATTAATCTTAAAGTTTGTATGTCCTTGTATACATGGCACTCGTTTCATGAAATATTATTAATTAATACTATTAATGCTTTTTATTTTAGTATGCTCATTCAGTAGGTGGAAGCTACGAAATATAATTTCCCCGTCAACGGTAAGATTAATTAGCAATTTTGTTGTAATGGAAAAACAGAAAGTACCTAATTCGCTAAAAAATTACCGTTTAATAAAAAAAACACAACGGCCCTTCTATTGTGTTTTTTTCCTCCTAACTGAACAGCAAATGGAGTGAGATGCGGAATTTTAAAGTTAAAGGAAAAAGTTGGGAACGTTCCGGGAAATTGTAGTAGCCTCGGGGAACGGAAAATGTGAGTTCTTGTGTACGTCGCTATGTTTGTGATTTATATGGGATTTGGTTGCTGAGATTTTATTAAAAATGTGATATTTTGAAATTCATACATTAAAGAAATTCATACTATGCAATTTAAGTTTCAGATAAAATAACAAATTCAAATGTCAAAATGTAACATGTCGATTGTAATATTTTAACATCATGAAGTGTAAATGTTTATTTAATGGATTTCTTAATTCTTATTTACGCGACATTAAAGAATGATGAATCAAAAAAAAATTATTATGGAACCAATATCACCCGTATTACTAATTTTATAAAATCGATTTTTTTATTATCTGTATTTATCTAATATAATATAAGTAACTACGTTAAATTAGGATCCTGCTTAAATGATGACTTAGTTTCTGCGTAGTTTGCTTTAATTTAATTTTGACTTCAGTTTCATCTCGTTTAGTGTGAAATGTTTTTGGTTGAATAATGAATAGTGTTCTGCCACCGCAAATTTTCGTTTACTTGCGGTGCTACATCCACATTGTATTGCTATACTAACGCGTTTGTCAAAATATGAGCCAGCTTTCGGTTTTCCTGTGGTATATAATACTATACTATAATTTAAAATTATTTTACTAATTGCCACGCTCTTTCTGAGTCTCATAGGTAATATGTATTTATACGAATTCTTACGTAAAAGCAAGTAAGGTACGTTAGTCATATTATTTAATAAATTGTAATTCTCATGTAACACGAGCCAATAATAGTCGCTAAAAAGAGCGAAGCACTTATTGAGATTCGATTTTCAAAGGAGTAATAATAGGGAAATTAGAAAATTGAAGGCAATTTCCATGACGGAGACATAATCTATTGAATCTCTTCGCATTTTCAAACGTGTTTGCCATTCAATTTACGTGAATATTTAAATAGCGACTCCAATTCTATCACTCACTCTGCCAATTATTTGCTTTTATTCGTTTCTTGAGTTTTATTTATGTTTACGAGCCAAGGCTGCACTTGCCTTCTTAGCCTTTTCTCATACAGTCACAGCGGTTGCGGACTCATTGTAGTTTAACAACACATCTAGAAGACCGTGGAGGACCGTCGCCTATAGAATATTTAAGAAACTCTCGCAAACATGTTAGAGATTAAGTTACATTTTGACTGATAATTGCATGTTTTGAGATGGCTTTTAAATAAGTTTACTGTAGAGAGGTACACCGTGTTGATATTACTAAAGTAAATCATTTATTCGTAGAACGTCAATATTTGTGTAACGTTCTTACTTCTACCGCCTCGGGTTTAGGCGTCAAGGTATTTCTCCGGAGGTCCTGGATACGAATTCCTATGAAAAATTTTTTTCGGTAAGGTTAGGCACAGAAGGCTTAATAGATACTTGACTATATCAAAAGAAAATTTCAGGGAAACAGACGCAGAAATGTGTCTGCCCCTTGCTCTACTAACAGCAGATTATTAGATACAATACAAAAATAAATTTATTTAATAAATTCGGGTTCTAATATTATATAAATACATGTTTATATACGAAGCTCTTCGGACATAAAGTATCTGCGGCAGTCGGCAGATTATCGGCAGGAATTTAGAAAAATACGTACAATTACCTGACCGTTAGATGGATGGTAAATTAACGTAATATAAAGAAAGTTGGAGTTAATTCCCGACCTTTAAACAACCACAAAAACCTGAAATTCAATGTTAGTTTTTATTTTATTTTATGTTTACCAAAAATTCGTAATATAACTAACTTTTAAATTTATCTGTCTGTATCTCATACAATATTTCGCGTAAGCAATAAGACTCATTCGAAAAAATTGAATAACGAACATGAAAAAGACCATAATCTCATTTCAGTTTCCCTTACATTTGAGATAAGAACCGCGCACAATTTAGCGAATTTTCATAGAGTTCAATTTCGAGTGGTTTTTATAACAAATTGCTCAACAAACCGAAATCATTTGAAATGTAACAAAATATCTTCGGCTCGTTCAATCACACATAATCCAGAGCTTTTCAATTCCGAATTCAAGTTTTCGTTGAAATTTCATTTCTTTCTAAATATTGAAAAACGATCCCCTTCTTAAGCTTGAATTCTGTTTATTTGAAGAAAAATAATTCAGATGAAAATTTCTTGTGTCAATACAGTGAAGCATTTATTATATTAATATCAATATTATGGAAATATCCCACTGCATGTTTCGGAGTCAATCACGCTTACACACCTGAACGGTTTTTAATGAAATTTAGTATGTAAATAGAATATGCCATGGATTAACATATAGGATACTTTATATACCAGTAGTGTATTCCTGTGGGATAATATAGTGATACGAGTATTGTATATTTCAACTTCAGTATAAAATAGTTTCGATATTATACATTGCACATAAAATAAAGTATATTGTAATTTGTATGTTTTATTATATAAATTTAGAGTCAGGAGTATTCTATAGGCTTATATAACATCACGTTACGACCAGCACGGGTGAAACCGCGGGGCACAAGTAGTTTATCATAAACCACACATAAATAGTTCTACATAAGCCACAGACTATTAAGTGCAGCCTTTATCTGCGGCTCGCGTCCTTTAACGTAGTAAAATTCTCGAAAAGGTCACCTATCTATTTTTAATATAAAACTTCCAAAGGACCGGACACTCAGGTATTTACCCGTAAAATTAGTTTCATTTCTTAATATTAATTAACAGTAATTACTCGCTCTACTATAAGAAATATAAAAGATGATGTGAAAAAATAAACACAAAGTCTGAAAGACAATTTCTACCTGGATATACATAGGTATAAACAGTATGAACTTTTATACCTACCTACTTATGGTTTGGTGACCCGGTTCTGGGATTGATTGTTGAATTCAATGTCTGAACTGCAAAGACAGCAGGCTTTTAAATTATTCACAGATCTTCCGAATTCTTATTACGAATCTTTGATACTTGTATTGATTATGTTTAATATAATTTACATACAATATTTTAAAATAGTTAAGTTACTTAGAATATACCTAGATACAATAAAAAATAACTATAATTCTATCAATTGGCATTATATATATACTAGCGACCCGTCCCGGCTTTGCACGGGTATAAAACATATATAAACCTTCATCTTCAATCACTCTATCTATTAAAAAAAACCGGAACAAAATCCGTTGCGTAGTTTTAAAGATTTAAGCATACAAAGGGATATAGGCGAAGAAAAAGCGACTTTGTTTTATACTATGTAGTGATAGCAATACAACGCGGTAATGTAGCCAGTATTTTGGGTACGCACCCTAACGGCTTTGATGAGCCTTTTGTATTTTTGTAAATATATTTAAGTATATTATTGTAAATTGACATTTAACTAGAATTAATATTTATTTTATCAACACTCAAAATTATTCCACTGGTTTATTATTCTGATATATTTTTGATCTAAAAAACTACAGATTGTACTAAAGAACATCTTGATATTCTAAATAGGTGATTGTTACATACTGAACTATCTGTGTTTGAAAATAAATTATTACTTAATACGAATATAGTTAACATTAGGTATAATAATAATAAATTAATTATATATATAGAATGGTTATTACTTATTTCTATAAAATAATTATTCTTTATTTTACAAGATTTGTGTTTATGTTGCTTCTCAACTTTATTACAAGGCATGGTGCTGACTTTTAAGCAGGTGTTAGCAAGCCAAGTTAATGTATGCCATATAAAATCTGGTCAGCGTGGCGCAAAGGCGAAGATGTTATAAAATATAATGCAATATTCATCTCATGAGAGTCAAAGTTGCTGTTTTAGAGGGTTCGTGCTTATGGACGGCTCTATAAACAATTCATGAGTAGTTGTTAGCACTTATATAGGATAGCTTATTCATAGTTCTGAAGCATCGGAAGTTACACCTAGCTATTGATTATTTTTAGGTAAGTATTTCAATATTTGCTAATGTTGTTCAACGTACATAGTTATTAAATTGTAGAACTATATAAGTATTTATAAAAAGAATAATATAAAGAGAGATCTCCTGAAACCCCTCAGTGGAGCACAGGGTAGACACATTTCTGTATCTGCTTCATTGATCATTTTCTATACCTACCCAACCGAAACATTCATTTGTCCACCCGGGATTCGAACCCCGGACGTCACTACGTTGACGCGTAAATCATGTCACGCAGGATATAAATACATTACAAAAACGGCACCAAATTTATCTTATTTTAAAGGAAATAATAATTTGTTTGGATAAGATTAAATAACTTTTATTTCATTAACCTTATAACAATAATTCCGGTGTAATACTAATCAAATATCTAATTATTCCCTTCTGGAGATTTAAAGTGAACCCAGTATAACCTTAATAGGGTTTTAACGTAGTTTCTAACATTTTTTACTTGGCAGGAAGAAATATTTCATGTCTGCTGCAGTTATAAAGAATTACAGGGATGGAGTTTAAGAGAGAATACTATTTTATAACTAGCTAAACTAACGAATTTCATACTGCCTAAAGAACCAATCAATTTTTAAAGTCTCATTAGATGTTGTTAATTCAAATATATTTAACCAAGTATAAAGTTTTTATACTTGGTTAAATGGAATGCCATACCAATTCACTTTACATGCCAGCAAGGATCGTGCCCAGGAAAGCATAGTTTTTGAGAAAATATACAATCATATAAAATGTAAGAGTAAATTCATTCACACAATAGTTTTTTTTAAAGTTCCATCAAACTAACTTTTATTTTTTTCATATTTTAAATCTATTATATCAAGAAAATGCAAACAAAAAAATCATTTAAATGTAATATTAGTTAACTAACTTATAATAATTATAATAATTGCGACAACTCACATACATTGCTCTGATCCCAAAGTAAGTAGCTGAAGCACTTGTGTTATGGAAATCAGAAACAACGATGGTACCACAATAAATACATATATAAGTTTATAAACAACCAAGACTCGGAAACAAACATTCGTGCTCATCACACAAATTAATGCACCTACCGGGATTCGAACCCGGGACCTTTCGATGCAGGCAGGAGCACTACCAATTGCGCCAATCGGTCGTCTTCTTATAACCGTTATAACAAATATTATTTATTTCACAGATTATATTTGAGTAGGTACCTACATAAGTAATTATATAAGCTGAATTGTAAGTGCATCCCTGCAAAGTTTGAGAAAGGCATTTGCATAAACTATTGTTACACCAGCATTGGCTGAGAATTAAGTCATTAAGACCTTCATCACTGACAGATGTGGGATAATTAGTTCTATTAACGCGGTACATAATTACTGCATAATAATAAGTGGACTTCAAAACTAAAAAAAATCAAAAATCTTAGTTGTACTCTTATGTTATAAAGGAACACTACGGAATCCACCTCTTAACAGGATCGAAAAATATAAATAGCAGTACAGGGATTTTCGGACAATTACTAAAGCGAACACACCAGGGGTGCCAACGTGAAGATACTTCATACAGAGTGCGATTAGCGAAAGGGAATTTGAGCAATCGCTGCGCAATACCACCTGCGTCGCCAAGTGGTTCACGCACGTGTTGCGGCGGAAATTTTAAGTGCGAAACCTGGGGAACCGATAAATATTTATTTAAGGTAGACAGGTGGATCACTTTCATGCCTGTTAAAAAAATGATATGTGAAATAGATGAATATGTCTGCCCTATGCCTCATAAATGATTACAGGATTCCACACAATGTAAGTTTATAAGTGAATTAGATTATGGAGATTTATATAATACGAGAGTAGCTTTTGACAATGTTTATTTCCTCTGTGTATGTAGCGGTAAGTAGGAAATGAAGAATGTTACTAAGTACCCAAAAACGCTTGAAACTTTGTCACAGTACAGCTTTTATTTAAACAAATACAAAGTAAGTGGTTTTGATTTTACATGCATTTAAAGTTCGTCAGCTCGTGTCAGCAGCGTGACGTCAAAGTACAACACTCCACTCTCTTTCTCTCTGTCTCTTTTCTCAAGTAGCGAGGCGATGGACTGCGCGTGCTGTTGTAAAATGACGTCACATCGTCCTACTTTTAAAATTCTGTATCTCGGGAACAAATTGACGTATCAAATAGTTTTTTTCACACGTATTTTCTAGTTTCAATAGAGAATACAGGAGGGATAAAAATCAAAATGTGTGAACATTCTCCATTGTGTGGGATCTCTTTACGATATAATTTTTAATTGCATCACATATCGGCTATGTTCATAGCGTCTATGAGATTGGTCATGGGAGGATACTTCGTAAATCATAATAAGAATAAAAACCTTGAAAAAGACCGCTTCGTCATAAACAGACAGATGATAGATATATCATTACGTTTGACTTAAGGATTGTTTAAATGAAGGAGAACCCTCAATCAAAGATAATTGTTACCAAAAAAATTCTTATTGCGCTCGGATAATTTAAGGAATGATTTTAATAAAAATCTTAGCTGTCATCTTATTGTCAGATGAAAATTGTTTATATCATTCTGTATTTTCCCTTTATTATGATTACCCGTGTTTTATTTTTATACCTACATTATTTTGTTTCGTTGTTGAGTTTATTAAATTTGTTTTATATTATATAAAATGTTTTTAACATAACATTTTAATGTTTAAACAAATTTAACTTGAAGTTTAAAGCTTGAAGCCTTAGGTTAATGAGGTTAAAACTGCAATGTTATTGTAACTGTGAGTAATATCCATACAAAATTAATCCTGATACTGTTTGTTTGAGCAAAGTTTACTACACAACAATGTATGTTTCAGTTCAACAAGTTAATAGGAAATGCTCAAGCCTTGCGAACTTACAACATTGCAAAGCTCGATGACTTTAGTATAGCGCTTGAACTTTAAGTCGTATCACTTAGTAATAAATAGCATATGTTTTATTTTAATACTTGGCGTTCGCAGTTTTTTTATTAAAAATAGTAATGTAAATTCTAATTATTGCAATTAATTTGATTATTGAATTGTACCTACATCTCAAATTTATTGATAACTTAGTAATGCCAATATGTGTGGTTTAGAATTTTAATAAAGGCAATTTAAATTGCAACGTTAATTAATTAATTACTTTAAATTAAATAAAGTTAAAAGTTATTTTATTGGTTCTTTAACAAATAAATACATAAATTACCTACTGATATTCAGTTACACAAACTCGCATAAATTAATATCAACAAAACATTACTGTATAAAATTATTGCCAATCCATTGAATTGATTGTATATTGGAAGATCAATTCTGACGCCTATATTATCCACAAATTTTCATAACAAAGGATGTATCTGTACACAGATCGTAATTGATTTTCTAAATCGATTACGCCACTTTCGCCCTTTAGTACATATATTTACAGTATATATGTGAATAAAGCTTTTGTAAAATGGAAAATGAAGGTTGTACCATATCTCGACCTAATCTTTCGTGGCATATTTATTCAGCCGATCAAAATGGAGTGACAATGTGTCGCTTTACGTGACAGGGTTTTTTACATTCGTTCTTCGTATTCAAAGGGATGTAATATGAATGTGATTGCTAAAGGCGGCCCATGTCAAAATATGATTTGACAGATCATATTTTGATGTCACAATATGATCTGTCAAAACCTATGTAGACATTTGCTTAGGGACTAGGGTATACGAAAAATTAAATATTATTGACAAATACTTTAGTAAAGTGGGACGTATATGATTATGATGATTCAGTATCTGTGGTCATTGCATTTTCGTTTTGTGTCCATAGTCAGAACAGCTTGGAAATTTTGTTCAGATTACGTAACTATTTAATACTATTTATCATACTTATTTAATAAATGTACAAAAAAATAAACAAAATGGCCATATAAACAAGCCAGTTGGGCAGTAAGCAAGTAGATTTGTCATTCATCGCTATCAGACGCAAGATCGCTTTGTGGCCGGGAAATATTCGTATTTCTTTGAAAAGATTGATGGGTGATTGTAAGATAAATTGGAGGAAATTTTACGTGAATATATTACGTGGGCAGTCGAGTTTATTTTTTATATTTTTATAATATAATAGATTAAAGCCTCTAGAGTCGGCCATTTTAGGAATTGATTTTTTTTTATTTTTAACATTCACTTCTTACAATTTCTATTTATATAGTTTGTTACGCCTAAAGAGCTGGATACGTTTTCTATGATTTGAGTATTATCCATATAAGTAGATGTGTTTCATGTGTTTTTAATTCGAATTCTTTCACAACAAGGCTTGATTATTGATAGATAGTTATTCATTGATAGTTTTCATTCAATTGTCCTAAAATAAATTAATCTTCAAGAAACAATAAAGTTAAACGGAAAAAGTATTCTTTTCCATACATCGCTTAATGTGGCAGAAAATTGCTTTCAATTATTGCTAGCTTCATTGAATGTCGCTCGATTGTAGATTAAAGATTAGAAAAGTCCTTTTTTATTCTCAATCTATGATACTATCTATGAGCGGATATTTATTAATATATACCGAACACAGCTGTTGAACACACTTTTAAAACTATTTATAATTTACGTAAGAGAAAGTGGCTCAATTTATTTGTTGCGGTGCGTAACCAAAATAACCCCCCGTTGTGTACTAATGCGTTCGTTGAAAAACGGGCCATTTCAGTCTTCAGTAAAGCGTATCTCTTTAAAATGATACCGAGATAGTTAAAGAAATACGTAGAAACAATCTAATGGTGAAATATGCGTCATCTCTTAGTCTTTTCACTGATTTTTCTTTACAATCATACTTGATTGTGATCAGTGTCGTGCGTCGAATTTTTTGTTTACTAAAGATTTAATCTCAGGACCATTTAATGTCAGTCACGTGTTTAATTTACTTGCGGAGTAGATTGATGCATTATAATTAAAGTGTGTGTGAGTGTGAAACCCTGAAATCTCAATGGGGCTTAAATATGTGTGCCCCGTGGGGAATGGGGTAGATATATTTCTGCGTCTGTTGCACTGATCATTTTCTATACGGGTATAAGAAGGTATAATAATTATATAATTATATTTTTAATTATATATATAATATATATATATATATATAATATATAATTATTTTACTCCACATTTATTTATTCCTTTAGATTAATTAATGTATAGTAAAGGTAATACCATATACCACTAGGTATCAAAGATACCAGCAGGTCTTCCCCAGGTATGTAATAATATTACGTATTAATCTAAATTAAAGCGAGTCAAGACAAAATTCCCGCACTCAGGGATCAGGGATAGAAGGTGATCAGTCTTCTATGCCTACCCAACCGAAACATTAATTGTTCCCCTGGTATTCGTCCTGGTAGGACGCACAACCCAGATACGTATACCACTCAGCCACGCGGCGTCATAATTCTACTAATTAATAATCGATTAATAATGTTTACACTGCCAGCGTGAAGTACTTGTAGTTGTGCTCTTAGTTATTCTACCATTACGACGAGTAATAACATTCATATTTATCTTTCATCTTACCTTAACGGAAATTTGAAATAGTTTGTATATTTGTACAGGTTAAGTGTATAGTAAAATAAGCTGAGTAATTTGCTTTCTACTCCTTGTCTGTGACTATATCCAAGAGTAATTAGTATATAAGATCCTTTAATATAAATAATGATATTAATTTTAAAAGCCAATATGAATGTACGCTCATAAAATTTTATTATTATTCTACAAAATTAAATTAAGTATGATGTATGGTATTCATCATCTCCGTGTAGTCATAATTATTATTTAACAATTAGCTGTTAGAACTATTTCAAAGTAAGGTCTAAGATGTGACCTTCTAGAAGTTGTTGTCCTCTACTTTGGACCGCGGGCACCAAAGCTCCAATTAAGTTAAAACACTCAAGTATCAGTGAATTATTCAACATTAAAACCACTGAAGATCGCTCTTATACCATAATCCTTATAAATAGAACTTCACGAATTAAAGCCCAGATTCTTTCAACATAATCTCGTATTAAGATTTATTCTAATGGAAATTTACTTAAGTAAAATTAGTGAGGAATTCAAACGTGAAGTTTTTTTATATAATACACTAGAAGTTATATAAAAAACTTTAACAAACAAGATAAAATTAAACCACAAACTTAAGCCATCTTTGATTATAAGTACACCTGAACAACTTTAAGAGAAAATTAATGATTTATATATCCAAAATAGTTTAAATTAATAATTAAAATTTGGAGAAAGTTATAGTATATGTTTTATTTTTATACAAGCGACCTGCCCCGGCTTTGCACTTGTATAAAAAAAATATAAAAACCTTCCTCTTTAATCACTCTATCTATTAAAAAACCGCATCAAAGTCCGTTGCGTAGTTTTAAAGAATTAAGCATACAAAGGCATATAGGGAAAGAAAAAGCGACTTTGTTTTATACTATGTAGTGACTAGTGATGAAACGAAATCATTTTCTCACCCACGGGAGAGAAGTTTGCTCTTTTCTTGCGTTGTCGTGTTGAATCCTGAATTGTTGTATATAAATAGTTTGGATTTATAAAAATACATTGACACTCTTGTATTTTAATATTTAATACCACGGACACGATACAGAAAAGTAGAACAGCAGTAAAATATATATTTGATTTCAAAAGCTTAAAAGTAAAAGCTATAATTTTTTAGTATGTAATTCCTATCGGATTTTTTCCACGAAACGATCTTTTCGAGGACGATTTTCCCGATTACGTCACTCAAACCGAATAACCCACGATAAATGTGCGTCATTTGTATCCATCCACCACACTAATCGTTGCCTCTTTCATACGTTCCCGTGAGGATGGATGGCTAAATAAGTTACCCGTCTCTTAACGCGCAACTTACACGCGATTTAACGACGTTGAAATAATACGTTTGTTTTATAGCTTCATTAGTATCGCCTCCGTGGCTATTTCGTTTACCTATTTATATGTTGCGCTGGAAGTACTGGGTTCGAAACCATATCGGTTGGATAGGCTAAACATAAGACTAATGCTTACTTTACTTATTTGTAAAGGATCAGTGAAACAGAAAAATGTATGGCCCATACCCCACACAAGGGTCACGGGATTTCAAATGTTAGCGGACCACACGGTTTCATAGTTGCACATAATTTAGAATAATTGAAATTTAAGATAAATTAAAAATCCCTCAACTTGATTACAAATGAAAATAACCGTTTACATAAATTGTAACTAAGATACATCTCCATCACATCAGTTTTCAAAGAAAAGTCCGCATCAAAATCGGTACATTTGCTTATGAGCCATGCCGTAAACTTATTACCCGTAGACACATACTTATATACTCTTTTTGAGGCTGCGTCTCTGGTGCGACGGCCCCACTGTCCTATGTGTAATTCTCACATAAGCTTTCGTTATTAGTTTAGGAATTGTTATCATTTAGACTGCTATGTTTTTAAATTTACTGTTTTAACTAACAGTTGGTCTTTTTTTTACATTATTACCTACATCTGATCTTAATAAAGTTTATTCAAAATCAATTATTTGAAAATTATTATTTATAATATAATCTTGTGTTATATGCCACTCGTCAGTACCCATAATAACACAAATAATTATAAATATAGGTAATTACAATACATTTTTATTTATAAATAACTAAGTAATTAAATCTTTTTTATTACTAAATAAATAACCAATATAAGTAATATATAAATAAATAACTAGAATAAGCTTCAAATACATGAAAATTGGAAGCATGTAACCAGGATCTCAATACAAAGCCAATAAGAACAATAGCCGATCAAGTTTCTCCTGCCCCAGGAAGCTTAATAGCTGGGAATTCAAGCTATTCCAAAATTCAAGTTAGCCAGTTATCAGAAACAATTAACAGTGGCGTAACTATACTGTCTAGTTATTTTATGCTACGTCTATAATTTAGAATAAAAAAATTTGAATTATAAAAAATAATTTTTCACTTTTCAGTGCGTTCATGTTAAGCATGTTTTCTTTAGTATTAACCTATTTGCCTAAGTTGTTCACGTGTCTACAGTGATGTCGGATATCCTTGTTTAGAATATCGAGCAATGATATCGGTAGGCCTTCTGTGTCTACCCAGAAGAAAAAATATTGGAAATAGATAATATTGTGTCTGCCCCAAGATACATTACTGGGGGTTACGAGATTTCACGTTATAACGGTTTATCTAATTCAAATCTTGTAATTTTGAGACAAAACTGGTTCTGTTGTTCATGTCTGATGCTGTATATGTTGACCATATTAATAATTGGAACATAGAAATAATGTGGTGTGAAGGCTTGATTCTGAGACATAAATTAATGTCGACCCAACGTATCTTCTAAATAATATTTATCTCACGTAGTCGCGCGGTATTTCTTAATGGACTTTGCAATGGATCTTAATTTGCTGCATATCTGCAAATAATTATTAATGATATTGTAAATAAGTTTTATTAATAAAATAAAATAATATAATATTAAAATTACCAGACCATATTAAACAATTACTTTGGAACATAATTTAATCGATCTTCAGGTTTTTTGGTACTTAAAGACAGCAAAAACTGGCAAGATTATCTCTAATTACCCCTACGTTATGTTGAAATTGTAACGAAAAAATTTCTCATCAGTACATATTAAAAAATAAAATTCACTTAGTTCGTGAAAACTCAAAATCTAACAGAATTTTCATGTGGATTCCATTTATTTACAGAGCGAATGTGCATAAACTGCTTAAAGGTAACAAATTTATTTATTTTGACGAAGATTAACACTTTCCATTTAAATTGATTATATTCACGTATAACGGGTATTTGGAAAGATGTAAGCCGTGAGGAACTTTTTTAATATGAACAGGCAGGTCAAAGATATAAAGGCGATGAATTGTAGCAAGTAGAGATCTGTGGTCGCTGGTCCTTTGGGAAATAGGCGTGACATCACTACATAGTATAAAACAAAGTCGCTTTCTCTGTCCCTACAACCCTTTGTATGCTTAAATCTTTAAAACTACGCAACGGATTTTGATACGGTTTTTTTTTTAATAGATAGAGTGATTGAAGAGAAAGGTTTATATATATGTTTTATATCCGTGCAAAGCCGGGGCGGGTCGCTAATAAATATATAAAGAAATAAAATAAGTAGTAGTAACTCTAAAATTAGGTACTAAATTATAGGCTGAAGGGAAATGAAATTTAGATGGGACAGCAAAGTGTCGAAGGAGATTAAAAGATAATAATAATTCATTAAGATTAACTCAATCGTTGAAGTTGAAATGGGTTTGATTTTGAATTAAAGATTGGATAATTTTTAACGCCATTTGCGAATGAAGGTTTTTGATATACTAACGCATCTTAAATTAATAAAACGCTTTCAAAGATGCAAGGCTAAATTGAATTTAAAAAAAAAAAATCTACTGATCAATTCATCGTAAAACTTTAAAAAGACAATATGTGTATACAATATGTGTATTAATTGACATAAAATATTTTTTGAGTAAGTATAAGTAAGTGCTTCTGCTAAGTTATAAAAAAAGGATTTAATTTTCTTTCTACACTTAGTAGTATTTCCTTATCGTAACGCTGACGAGGCGAGCTGAAACTTTGTTGTTAAAGATTTTTGCTAAGAGATAATGTCAGTTCATTTAAGTTTGATGATTTCCTGTTAGACTTATCAAGAATAAATTTTTTACTAACAAGAAAAAATAAAATGGAGAAAATGCAAGTACAAAACGTAAAATACACTGCTATCAAAACGAATACTTGCAATGTTCTTTGATCAAAATGACACTATGTATTTATAATAACTAAAACCATCTTTAGGTTAGAAATTATAAATGAGGCATTTATTTTTTGTTTACAACTCTACTCCTGCCGGCCTAGGATTCGCGCTTCAAGATCGTCAATTTTTTCACTCCTCTATGAACTTTAACATGGATGCTAATTACACACTGCTCTCCAATAAAAATATATAATAGAAAATCATTAAATGATTTCAGATAACCGAAATAGTTTTGCCTATGTATCTATATATGGATGTAGATGGAGGAGACCTTTACCCAAAAAGGTGTCCACTTCTCGCACTCAGAAGATACTAACAATACAAACTAATATAATATAACATTATCCAAATACAAACAAACATTTGCAATGTAATTTGAGAAGGGAATAATAAAAGGTTTAATAATAATAATCTGCATATCGACGAAAAAGTTTAATAAAATTTTGACGAAATTATATCGAAAACGTGAAATAAATACTTATTGAAATTTGTCCTTTCTTGCGCGAGAAACACCTTGTGGGAAATGCTTTTCATTTGTCAGGAACATTGGAGATATTCAAGCTTTATTCTGCAATAACGAGTGAAAATAAGCTTTCTTTAAAGTATTTTTTTTAATAACAATCTTTATTTGTGACTCAAATTGACTGCCAAACTGTCTGTGATCCTGATAAAATTTTATTATTATCAATTAAATACGTTTTAAGACTTAGAAGATACTGGATATAAAAACGGGGACTTTATGGTTGTTCCAAACAGTCCGATTCTTTACGATAAAAATAACGTCTCTTACGCAGGACTTTCCAACTTCGTTTTAGGAATATATTGACATAATTATTACGTCGCAATTACAGTCTATATTATTTCTTATCAGTATGTGAATTTACTAATATAGACTCATTTTTGCCCTTGATATATTTCTTTTATACGTGCTGAAAAAATGATTGAATATGGATTCGTTTCGTTATCATTTGTAGATGTAATATAATATGTCAAGCGTATTTTAGTAGTAATTGCAAGATTTGTTAAATGAAAATTTTATGATGGTGAATAAAATTCTTTAAAGGTGGACCTTTTACATTTTATTTATAGTGTTCCGAAGTGTTGTATCAATTTACAGCATAAATACAAGTTTCGCGTATTTTAGTAGTAATTGCAAGATTTGTTAAACGAAAATTTTATAATGGTGAATAAAATTCTTTAAAGGTGGACCTTTTACATTTCATTTATAGTGTTCCGAATAAGTGTTGTATCAATTTGTAGCATACACACGAGTTTTTGTAATTTGCATGTCCAATTTGACTGGAGTACCACGTTTATGTTTTTCAAAGCCTGATTTATGAATAAAATAAATCATACTTTTATCCATCGATTTAAGCTCTTCACGCATCTAAAACTTGAGGAATGTGTAAAAATAATGTGTTTAACAAAGTTATCAGACTGAACGTTATTTATGTTATTATAAGTGCATTTCATATGAGCTGCGACTGGTATTATTATTTTTAGCTTAAATTGGTGAACTTCAAAGACCTTGAACACTGGAAAATTATTTACATGGAAAGCACAGCATTTTTAAGAACTTAAAGTTTGTCTTAATCGAAAAACGTAATAAGTATTTTGTAATAAATAACCCAAATTTGTATTAAGATCAAATGTGTCGTACTTTAAAGGAAGTGCAAACTTTAAACTAATAATTGAATAAAGCAACATCTTTGAACATATAAAAAATACAGTCCAAAAATCTTTCTGCTTTTGAAGTCAGACTCAAATCCTGACCTTACCAAGGCCTTCTATTTTTAAAACGGTAAACACTTCATATTAAGGATTACACTGAAAGAATCCAGGATAAATCGACGGCCATTTAACAAAAAGACAGTCACAAGCGTCTTTGCAGTCGTTGTGAAAACTCAGCGTTCGTGTGATAAATGATGTCTCTCTCACGCAAGTTATATTGGGAAACTTGCTACAAAGCGTTGTAACAAAACTTTCGCTAATTGAGCTTTTGCACATGAGGCTAAATTTACAAATTAATACTGGGTTAAATTTATTACTTAAACCTCTGAGTGAAGGTTATTTCTAGTTTGACCTAAAAGTCCTCAAACGTTTAGTGATAATAGTTCAATTAATTTTAAAAAAGTGATTGCAAAAATTAATCGAATGGCGAGTTTTTACGCATTAGCAGTCACGACACCTTCATATTTCGAAAGTATGCTTTAAATGCCAGATATTAGTTTCTTTTTTAGAATATCATTCAAAATCATTCATCATTTCTATGATTATAATAATTCTTTAAGATTTTTAAATAAAAAATAACGAATCATAACAGAAAAAAAAGTAAATCTGCATCTGAAACGGTAATAATATAATTTCCGGCGTTCGCCATAATAATTCTAAAATTGTCCAGAACTAAAATGAGTTGTTATTTTTTTTAATATACGCCACAATCTGCTTTGGCTATGTATACTATACTCGAAATACAGAAAACCAACTGAAATGCATAACCGCATGGTAGTCTTATTCATATAAACATAATATTTTTAAAGCTCTTTAAAAAAAAAATTAATAAACAGTAATCTGTGTTTAAAACAATAAAATATATATCTTTGGTTATTTATCTGTGCCTTAATTCTTTGTCAATCCTTGGAAGTTTTGGCGCCATCATAACAACGAACGCGTCATGTTTTATATTATTTTCTAAAAGTTGTGTATTTTCGAGATTTTATGGGTAAAATTGGTGGAATTTTAAGTATAAACTATTCGTCAATGTTCATGATTGAAGGAAAGTGATATAATTCAGCAAAACGTGACTTTGTGATGTAGTCAAAATTCCCTATAAGCTACGAGTAAAATTTCCACCATTTTATTTGGGGCGCGAAATAAAGACATTAATTAAAATATACTCAAAATAAGAGTTGATATAAAGGTTGTCAATACCAGGTCATAAAATCCCAATAATAATTGTCAATCCTTCAAATTACGAAGTATGTTTGAAAAAAGGAAGTAAAAAGTTATACATAATATAACTAAAAAAAGGTTTTACCACAGAACAGACGAGAATATACTCTACCTAATTTATTTTAAAACGCAGCTGATTATAATACAATCGTAACGAGTATTTTACAACGTAATGTGAATAATGCTACTGATAAAATCCTAAAGCGCTTTTAAAGCTCCGAATTAAGTGTGAAGCGACAGAACAAAATGAAAATGACCATTTCTGAACAGTCTCTACTTTATTTAGTGAATATTTTTATTTATGTTATCTGTCTTAACAACAGAGACATTAAAATATTTAATAATAACGTTATTATATAAAAATTATTTATTTAAAAATAAGATGGAAGAGTGAATAAAGAATAATTTTAATAATAATATCGACACGCCTTTATTCCCCGAAGGAGTAGGCAGAGGTACATTCAGTACACCCACATTTCGCTAGATATTATTATGTTTTAGTCTCATTGTAATGGGGGCGAGCCTTTTGGCAAATACTGGCCACGATATCAGACTCCGCTAATATTGGGAAAATTCAAAAACCCGAAGATATATTATATAAGATAGAAAATATATCTTAAGTATTTTAAGCAGGGAAAACTAGAAATTTAACCAGAAGTATTAATAAGATGATACTTGGAATTCGTTATTGAAAAATAGATTTCACTTTATTAGTAAGTTATATATAAATAAACTAATTTAAATGACAAATATGAACATAATTATTATACAGATGTTTTGACTAAAAATAACTAATAAAATTCAAAAGTATTTATTAAAGAAATAGTTTAACAAAAAACATGTGCTCATGGCATTGTACCACTAATGCCAGCAGCATTTCTTCGCTGGATCGCAACACAAGTATCAATCTCTTTTTTAGAAGTTATTCCACTGTTTAATTTAAATAAAATAATTTTAATACAGCAATTAAAACGATTACATACGAATCGACTAATCTCATCTATCGAATTATGTAGATATATTCGATAGTCGATTAACGCAATCATTTATGGGAACTATGCTGTAGGTTTTTTATATATTTACAATAGGTTGTGTACTACTGTATTATTTACGAATCTGAAATAAGATTAAGTGATAATAAGGTTGCAGGGCAATAAAGAATTCTAACTAGACAATGTAGCAATTACTGAGACGGTTATAGAGGCGGGCATTTTGCAATAAGGCTAAAACACCGCGGTTAAGTGGTCGAAGACCGGAGATTGGCGATCCTCGCCACAGAACATATACACGTAATTTGAGTTAAAATAAAAAATAAAAAATATTTTTAAGGAAATAAATGGTGCTAACAACAATCACTTCAGCACTTAACATCTTTGTCAAATATACGTTTTTATAATTTTTTTTATTTATAAATGTTTCGTGTGACGGGTCTATTGGTGCCTAAAATAAGACTATTATAATATTTCAATTGAATGAGACTTCGTTTCTTAGTTTAAATATAACTAAGATAGTTTTCATTAATTATTAAAACTATCATAGGTGTACAGTTTCATGATTCAGATGTCAGTGATGCGTGCCTAAACCAACCACTATGGATTTCGTGTGCCGATTTTAAGTGAAATCTGATCCTAGTTTAGTTCGTAGTTGGCGGCGCTGACGCCGTTTTCTAACTCTCGTAGTTATGATACAACAAGGGAACGCACGTTCTTTGTTCTTCGTGTTGTGCAGCACGACCGCCACGCCGCGCCGCCGAACGGAAATTTGTGTCGCCGAAAGTTTGTCTTCAGAGCGAAGTTTAATAAGGAAGATAAGAACTCTGCTTCTATCCTACGTCTGAATTCATTGATAAAGGATAGGATTAGGATTATATATTCTTTATATATGATATCACCTCTATTTTAAGTTTGTGTAACTGTCTATAACCTATAATCTGTGGCTTTTAGTTTCACGCAAAAAGCTGTCAGATATCATTGTAAATATTGAACATACGTAAATTAATAAATATTTAGTGAAATTTATTTAGAAAGCACAGAATCTCAAACAAGGTTTTAATTATTAATATTGCTTTTAATTTTCTTTTTAGGTATAAAAATATTATATTATAAAAAGACCGGGCGACCTATACAAACTTAAAACTAATAAAAACTAAAATAAAAAAATAGAAAATCATAGTTTAGAAATAATTTATACAAATTTTAAAAGCTGTGGAGTTTTAACTAGAATTTGTATTTCGACAAAAGTGGAAAATCGTGTATAATAGTGAAATATATTCTCATATATTTTATTCTCCGGGTTATCTCAAAATTCAACAGCGCATTTTAATATCTTTACCTTTAGGAGGACTTTTATTATACTTTATAATAACTCACGACAAAGAAAATTTCAAAGCAGGTGTGCATTTATTAATCTGAGTGGTTTAAGTAAATATAGACAAATATATTATACTTAAATATAATACAATTTTTAATTATATTAAGAAGGTAGGTACTTTCGAACAGACTTCAAAATGAACTTATATTTTTTACTAGCTGAAGAGCATTTATTTAAAAATCGCTTAGTCATTAGAACATTTTCACTCTAAATCTATCCGTTCAATGGGCATGAAAATAATTGTAGTGAAGATAAAATCCAGCGGCGACGATACGTTTCACATTAATTTTTAGAACATTTTCCGATACTCTTTAATCAGCGCTGTCATACCCAAATCCTATGGAACTCATCACGGTCAATGACTTTACCTAATTTTCTACTAACAGTCTCATTTCAAAAGTCCATCAGATTTATTGATGGTCCCAATAATCGAGAATTGAATTAAAGTGTCACAGAGTGATGTAGTAACTTCATTTCCAATAGGAGTGGTCTTTATTTATATACTCAGTAATTCAGTTTTTAAGTTAGACTCGTTAAGTATTTCTTTCTAGAAAAATGTGGTGTGAATGTTTGGAAGTATTATTCTCTTTTTACAACAACCATGCATGTGACGTCTATGTTTGCTCTAAGAAGATATTCTCGTTACAATTGTCCCAATTACAGTCAGATCCATTAAGCGGCTGGTGTGGTTGAGGAACAAACATCCATGCAAACTTTTGCATGCATAACACTTATTAGTAGTTTTCAATACCAACTTATTGTTTCATAGAATTGTGAATAGGATCTAGTATTGAATTTACAAGATCTATCGGTTTTATTGTCTGGTGTACTTGCAAACAAAAGCGCTCGACCGATTCAAATTTTGAATGACGGAAAATTGCTTTGAAATTGCTACTACAAAATAGAGATCGCTTTCAAATAACCATCGCTTATCGAATTAAATATGAATTCAAAATATCTTAAATATAATACATTTTTATAAAGACATTAAAAACCTATGATTAAATACACAAACGATTGGATCACCTAATTACCGCATAGTATCTGTATATAACATTTTTACTAAATAAACCAACCTTCACCAATCACGGTTGATATTACTATCATTACTAAGTAAACCGATTTTGATGAATTTTTTATTTATGTAAAGTAAAAAAGCATAAACACTTACAGAGTGTAAGTAATTTGTGAATTGTTTATAGATAGAGACATCTTTTTGGGAAAACATCATTGGTAATTACGAAGTAGGTGTAATGAAATTTACCTGAACACTGGTATTCACCACCATACTATTTCATAATTGAAGCACGGGAAATCGCACCAACATTTATTGACAAATTTCAACACTAGTAACACATTCATGCTGAAATCCTAGAATATAAGTCAGTGATGACTTGAATATACTTAAATATACTTGATTTATTTAAGAATTTGTTATGTTAAATTATTAGGAATATCTCGTAATAGGAAAAGTTAACGTCTGGTTGCCAAGCTAAACTTTAAAGTAGCTCCTGTATAAGACGGCTTGAAATTTCTCCAGTAGTTTCTAGTATTTGGATAGCACAAACTATAGTCACTGAAATTGCTCTGGTGACTAGCGTATGTTCCATATTCCTACTTGGTTCTTTAGGGCTGCCACAGTTTTAATTGGCAGTGTTTTAGAAATTACAAATTGTATGTATAAAAAAACCTCAAATTTTTTAGGAGCTTCAATCCCACAGAAGACACATATTAAAACATTTTCCTCTTTGCGCCGGAGATTAAAAACAAAGCCAAATCACATATTTTAAGTGTTTTGTTGGTAACACAACCTCAATTATATTACTACCAATAAGAGTAATAGATGCCGCATTATGTCTGTTGGAATGCTTTGTAGCTTTGGTAGAATACTCGAGAACATGAAAAAGTACTGGTTCTTGTGCTGCAGAGTATCTACTTGTCTGTCAAGAGGACATAGAAGAAAGGATGATTACGGATGATTTAATCAAATCAATTACTTTTTATTTATTATAGCGTTCTCGTCATTTGTAAACCGATGTAGATTTTTGGTCCGAAAGGCTATTTTTCCCGTTTGGTTCGAGCGTAACTGACTTTTAATAAAATTTTAAATTTACATTAGTAGTTCTACCTTGTTTAAAATTTAATATGAAAAAAAGCCAGTAATGTACGAATTTTCTGTAGATAGGTGATAACCCTAGCGTAATGGCCATTCGCTTAAACGTGACACTACATGTTAGCGTAGTTTCACCATTTCGTAGATAAAATTTATACTTAGTGCTTAAATTATTACTAGAGAGTTTAGCTCATACAATTTGAAAACACGAGTTCTTTTATGTTCATAACTATTTGTACCATAAGTTTGTTTTTTTAACAATAAAAAAATTATATATTTTAAGTAGTTCGTGATATTCTTCGCGTGGATTCATTATGAAAAGCTCATGAGACACAATTTCTGCTTAAATCAAACTCATCGGAGCCGTATAAATATGAAACTGAATTGGTAAGTGTTGGAAACAAAAACTTTGCGTCCTGGATTTGCCTACTTTGCCTTAAACAGTTGCCTTTTATCGTAAGATATTTGAGAAATTAGATAGATAAAAAACCACTGTAAAAATTACAGCGTCATGTTAATTAACATTGTAAATTAATGTTACAATAATTATTATTCACAAGATATGAAACGGAGTGAAGCATTCCTCTTATCCGTTTATTAAAGATTCCCTGTTTGTTATTTGAATGATGGTACATTTTTTAGTGATTTTAATATTATTTAGTGTAAAAAATATTTCGTGTCACCATGATGATTATTCTGACGATGAATCGAAGGAAACGCTCATTGTCGGTAAGGTTTTACAGTAATATTTTGGAATAATGATAACGAATATTTAAGCCAAAGATTTCAAAATAGGTCAAAAAATCGACGGATACGCGGAGGATGGTATTGAAATTGAGGATCCCCTATAATGAAAGCCCTTTTTTGTACCTCTGACAATGTGTGGAAAATAACATACAATATTATAGCGTAATTTAGGCATGAAAGTATAAGATACATACTCATTTACAATTTTAACTAATAATAATAAATAATTTATAATTATAATAATTTCACTAGTATTAAGTTCCATTAGAATGGGCGTTTGTCCATGAGATGCCTTTTGATCCTCTTTTAAATACCTACACGCAATAGATGACACAGCAGTTATATTGGCAATGCATCATATTAGTGATCATCTTCACATTGACTTCATACTTATTGCATGAGGAAGGTACTCTCTAACTTACCTTGGTAATATATTTTTTTACTTACAGAGACGACCACTCGGGAAGTGTACATACATACAGACATACCCGAAAGCGAAATAAGGGAAACTTTTAATCTAGATTTTGGAAACTATACTACAATGCGTTTTAACTACATCAACGACCAATTTAAAAATCTGACGAAGGCCGACCGTTGTTATGATGATTTGATTAAGTGCTTGATTACCCAGTAAGCTGATTCCTAAGGTCTTTCTGGATTTGAAGTTCCTAAACTGATAAGGAAGTTTGAGGCAGATAGATTATAATGATCATTGCAAGACTATGTTTCTGTCTGTTCCAATTCAAAATAAATTCAAATTGAAGTTAAATTTTCGGGGTTTGAACACGTGGTAGTAAAAAAACAAGCCGGCTGAGTTTTTTGGCAAGTTTTTTCAGACCTGCTCGCTTTCTTGAAAATTTTGTTTACTAAGAGATTGCGGTTTACGAAGAATTTTTGAATTTTATTCTATCAAGACGGTAAAACTTTAATATGGTTTTGAAAATTTAGAAAAACTATGTTTTAGGGTAGCCCCAGCTCCTGTATGCGCGTATAACTCCTTTTCGGAGTATGAAGGATTTTATACTGCAAAATCATACTGCGATGTACATTTTGATAGCTGTAAAAGACAAGTGCGTAAGTAATCTTTGAAATAATATCAGTCGTAGGTATTTAAATTCCTAACGCTAACTCCGAAAAAAAAGGGTTGTTCTGATGTATGTGTGTGTGTCTATAGTTTCACCGACAATGCGACATCGGTTATTGGACTGATTATGACCATCTCTTGAACCGACTTCAAAAAAGGAGGAGGTTCTCAATTCGACTGAATTTTTTAAAATGTTTGTTACCTAAGAACTTTCGAATCGGTGAACCAATTTTGATACTTTTTTCTTTGAAAGCTGGTGCTTTCCGTATGGTCTCATTTAAATTTCATTAAAATCTGTTGAGTAGTTTTAGAGTTACAATTTGAAGTCCCTTTTTTTGTTAAAATTATTTATCTGAAAACTGATGTGATCGAGATAGTTCTTAGATTAAAATATGTTATACTAGCGACCCACCCCGGCTTCGCACGGGTATAAAACATATATATAAAGCTTGCTATTCAATCACTCTCTCTATTAAAAAACCGCATCAAAATCCGTTGCGTAGTTTTAAAGATATAAGCATACAAAGGGATATAGGGACAGAGAAAGCGACTTTGTTTTATACTATGTAGTGATTCATATTTCATTTCATCATATTGCTATGAGGCATAATTGTTTGTAATTATCGTGGGTTTTAATTTCACTTCTCATAATTTGAGCATTATATTTATAATATCATAATTAATAATAATAGTCTTTACAAATAATATCTTAGATTTGAGATCAAAGCTATCATCACTCGCTCAACTACCAAGTCCTTAGCAGTTATTGATTTCCAACACAAATTTATCTCGAAATAATTCTGTCTAAAACTTTTTTAAATCTTAGACATTGCAGATTGAGAAGTTTACTTTTACTGAGTACTAAATCTACAACATATTAAATGGGTTAGATTGACCAGGAAGAATGCATTACTAAACATAATAGTATAAAATATTTAAAGAACAAAACAAAAGAACTAAAAACAGTTGTGGAGAACAAGGTAACACAAAAATATTATTTTTAATGCAACTATTTTATTCTTTCAAGGTTTTTGGCGTGTCTTAGACTATGGAACTTGCAGTCAGTTGCAAGAACGCGCAAAGGACAGCAGATGGACAGGATTAGGCATCCCAGAGACACTAAGAAAAGCGTTGTTAAAACGTAAAGATTTCTCGACCCTGCCGATTTCAGAATAATTGCCCAATATATATTCACGCAGGGCTCAAATGAGATTGGCGAGGCGTTCATTACAAGCCAAAAGTACTAATTACTCTTCCACAAATTCTGAAAATATTGGCCAGTTGTCATTAGTATATTAGTACAAAATGTATATAACTTGCCACTTCATTACTAATTACAATAATTTGATAAATACAATCTATTATATGGAATACAATTTTGAATTAAAGAAATGAAAATTGTGTATTAAAAAATGAATTTCATTAATTTTTTTAATACATTTTGTTGCACTGGAGTGCATCGGGTGGGCTTTTTTGTGGACTTGAATGTTCATGAAAATCAGTGAAAAGCGATTGGTTTATCTGCTAATTGATTAAAACCAATTCATTATATCTAATCAATTAAGTATATTATGAAAGAAAGATGAAAAGCTAACCTCTTTCTGAATATAATCTTTAACTGTATCTGTGAATATTTTTTTTCTAGTCGATTGCATGTTAATCGCTGCGTAGTTTGAGATCCGCAAACCCTACTTTAACATACCTATACTTATATATATATATATATATGGTCTATATTTATTAGAAATCATTAGAAGTTGTCATTACATAATGACCATCGATATATAATGATACCTAAATCAAGCATGGGCCAACTTTGAGCCCGCTTCGAAGAATACTAATTAAGTTATAAAATTCATAATTCAAATATTTTCGGTCACCACTGAGCGTAAAAAGACAATTTTTCTCAATATAATAGCTTGATGAAAAATGATTAGATATGCTAGCTTCACATTTCCGCTAACAAATGGCCTAAATCAAGCTTCCGCGTGAAAAATGAATATTTTTTGTAAACACGTTCTATCGAATGAATTTTATTCTGTTTCGTTTACTAAGTTTGTTGTAATAAATATTATAAATTTATACGATTTACGTAATATAAAAGTAAAATTGACGAACAGATAGAAACGATTTTAAAAAGTATTTATCTGAAGCAAGAATCTTCCTGAGTTACATTGTGAATGCTTCCGTATGAGATTGGCAAGACCGACTTCTATAATTTATGAATTGACATAGATTGCTGCATATTTTATTTTATGCCCTTTGTATATTCTGTTAAATGAGATCAAGAATTAAATTATGACACAATATAATTTATATATTTTTGGCATTTCTTGTGCATGGTTTAAGTAAACTGTAGTTAATAATTAAAAAATATATATGAAAAATAGTCTTCTCCATTTGATGCCAGGAACTGAACCCATGACACCAGTGGTAGCGGTCACAAAGACGGGAACCTCCTAACAATGCCTGCCTTGTTTAAGAGTACCGCCTTCTGCATCTGGCCTTTGACTCAACCACTCAGCGCCAAGCTTTTTAGCTGTCGGTCTAAACTTTTGGCAATTAAAACATTGACTGACACTTTCGGAACTATGATCGCCGAATTAACATCCCACACGTCCTACAACCTAACAACCTTGTGAGCCAAGTTAAGATATTTAATTTGCTTGTTTTATTATTATTAATTCATAAAACGTGATTTTTTGTGGCAATGTACTATAAGCCACAAGTAAAACCGCCATTTTACGACACGAAATAATGACATTAATTAAAATAAAGATATGGTTTAAAGGTCCTGTAACCAAGTCAAAAACCCCTTATAATAATTGATTAATTCAAGAACTGCACATAAAAAAAAATTCAAAATAAATATAATATATTTAACTATAAACTATAACTTTAAATATAATATATTTTTATATTTTTTCATTATAATAGAAAAAAAAATGTAAAAATAATAAGCACTCCACAAAATATATAATTATAGATTAGTTTCTTAAGATTTGTAGTTGATACTCGCTCACCATGATTAGTTATGTAATAAACAAAATGGTAATTTTCATTACATAACTTTTATATTAACAAACAAAATTAATATTAAATTTAAATAAAAAATATGTACAATCTGCGTTATCCAATTACTTAAGTTTCTAACCCAAATGTGTCTAATTTAAAACACTTCATTCATATTCAGTTAAAGTGAAACATATTTTAAATAATTAGTATTTGAAGGAAAGAATATTAAATTTTCATAATCTAATTCTTATTTAAAGTTAGCCGTATTGTAAACCATAATTTGGAACAACATCATTAAAATTAATTGAAGTTCTTATTTCCATCGCGTTCTTCGTTACATTTATCAGAGAATCTTATTAATTCAAGAATTAATGAGTAGATTGTGACGTAATTTGTGAAGTAATAAAAAATGTATAGGGTGTTTCAGTTACTCAATACCTACTCATTGATTATCATAGCTTGAATGGATTGAGACAATTGATACGTCTTACAGGGAGAGTTCCGCGTTCGATTTACAGATCACTAGTTCGCTTTGAAAGATATAATGATCTGAAGTGACATCAGACTTATTTACACTTAGGTTTTACGCTTAAGATATTTCGACCAAAATGTTCTATTTGTATCAAATTTTTCAAATTGTATCTAAGTATACTAATAATGTTATAAAAAAATGATTTGTAGTTGTAACTGTTAAAATTCTTACTAATAGGAAGCTAAACATTGGTTATATATAATAATATATAATATATGGGTTTATGTGTATAAGTCGCGAGTAAAAGCCAGTTTCACATAAATATTCAAAGTTCACGTAAATAAAATTAAGTGATAGTTCTTTTAAATCACATTTACATAATAGTAGGAAATCAAACAACAAACAGATTTTATATTGTTTTTAAAGTACCAATAGTTTGAAACGCTCTTTATTCTCTGTATTTTTAAGAATTTTCTTACTTTTCATTCCAGGTGTAATGAAATTTCCGCGCTGTTAAATAAACAAGTGCACTAGTGCTGATAATGCAATTTTCTTTGTTTCCTTTCGCAATTTTTTTACAATTATTTAATCGTCTGTTCGCAATTAAGGAAGAACGTGCAACTGAGTTTGTTTTTAGGATTAACAGATACGGAAAACTTGCACATTTCTTTCATTTCACAATCCAATATTGTTAACAATATAGAGGACAGAGTTTTCTTTCTCTTCTATTTTACGTGTGACAATAATATATTTTATTGCATTGTCGATACCGCGCGATTGTCTTTATATATAGTTATTTATAGTTGGTTACTTATTTATATATATCAAATAAAATTACAACTATGCAACAAACACTACCTATTTGAAGTAGCTTATACAAACATTGAACAAAACAAAATATTGTATTGATAACACCTAGCGCCATCTTACTTAACGTTATTATCATAAAAAAATTGCCATCGCGGAGAACAGTGTTTAACCAGGGAAGTTTTACGAAAACACAAGCAATATAATAAAAACATATATTGGAAAAGTTTTTAAGAAATATGAGAGCTAAGTCTAAACAAACAACGCAGTGAAGTTGTAACTGCTGAGAACTCTGTGTTGGTAACTACTAGATACAATATATCAAACACAAGTCATATACTCTTCTGTAATTTTATTATTTACTGATATGGGTGACTTATATGTTCTGAAAAAAATCTCTTCATTAGATTCTTAGGATCAAAATTAAAAAAAAACAGACCAAATATTCTATAAACTTTTCGTTCTCTACATGAAAGCGTATATATTCAGTTATTTTTTTAACTTTATTAACATATCAGCGGCTTAAGAGAGAGAGAGAGCACAAAAACCATTCAAAGTAATCCAGATTGTATGAATTAACAAATCGTGAAAGACTTAGTTCCTCGCGTCATGAATATTGTAATGTTCTCTCGGTTGAATAACGATCTAACTACGTACGTGAATTATTGCTTAGAGTACTCATAATTTAGCACTTCTACTTCATGTTGTATAACAGTCCATAGCATCAAAGTTGATTTTATATAGCGAAAATTACTTTGCCAATATTGTACATTATTGCTTGTTTTTTATAATATTGCATGATGAAGAGGTAATATTGAAACTTTGCACAGTAATTGAACAAAAGTTTTAGCGAACTTATTTTATGGCTCATTATTTTCATACGGTGTAGAATATTTCATTGTTTAGAGCGGTCGCTCGATCAGGATACAGCGTGATTGACCGATCGCTTTTAGTGTAGACTGGCGTTTTTTCAATTTTTTTTAACTTTGTCAGACATGATGCTCGCATAAAAATATTGATGTGAATTGCTTGTCAATTTTAATGAAAGTGTATTCAATATCTCAATATTATTTCACAATAAAAATATATTAATTTTTTTTGTAGGTGTACACGACTGTAACTCGTCTCAAGAAATAAAAACTTAAGGTTTGGAGGCATATACTTTTTTGTTTAATATGTTTATTTGTAATTTTTAAGAGTGTAACTGGCCGATCAAGGTTCAAAGAAACACAAAACAACATGTTTTCGTCATTGTGTGAAGTGGAATCGTGTCGGGAACTTAGTTTTTATATGATATTTTTTTATTGATATCCTAAGAGTGTAACAGTCTATTTCTCTACTGTAGCTTTAATGTAAGCTGTGGAAATAATATTACGTCTATAGAATATGAAATGATATTACTCAAAATTACCTTTATAAAATGTTTAGTATAGATTTTGTTCCTCTTCTACATATTTTGTTTTTTGTCTTTTATAATGTGTTATAAATATATTATAATATGAAGTTATTAAGCCCTTTATGTGTAAAGTTTGATCGCTGCATGTATTTTATTTATTTGTTCTAGATAGTTCGATGTTAAGTTACATGAATGGATTGTGTGTTTTATCATATGAAAACGAATTTTGATGTAGTTTAAATGAACTGACTTGATCAAAAAATTACTTGATTTTTTTATAAAATTACTTTTTTTTGTAGACATAATTTATGTTTAATTAATATAATATATTATATTACATATTTTATATATTTATTTATCATTTTCTTTCATTCAAATAAATGTCTATGAAGAAACATTATATGTGAATCATCTTATCCTCGGTAAGGTACTGTGATGAATTAGAATAAAGGACTCCATTTGGCTATTGAAATCAAACTCAAGTCATTTAAGTCCTTGACCAAGGGTCAAATGAAAAATGATTTATCTAAATTTTCCTAATGAAAGGCCGAGGCTGTGGGAAGAGGGTCCAGATAAATTAAAGCCTGGATATCTAAAACAGTATAATTATAGTAGTATAGATTTTTCTTCTTAGTTTTTCTTTTAATTAATAACCAATTATTTGGAAATAATCTTTTTCATTATATTAATTATTCTTATTAGCCTGACTCAGCTTCGATACTGTTTCTCTTTACTGTAAATTTAAAGAAATTCTAACATATTTATAAGAAAAATCCACACTATATTTTGAGTTTATTGCAAACAGACAGATTTACAAACACAAGGACTTTATTTTATAGTGTGTACTGACATTTATCTATTTAGTTGGTTGTTCTATTAATAACTACGAGTATATCCATGTTACCTATTAATATGTACAAAAAAAACTCTATCAAATTTAATTTAATGAAATAGAGCAAAACTTAAAATAACTCGTCGAAAAACTGATCATGCAATCTCACGGACGTGACTCACATATAATTGTGCAAATGTGATATCAATGATTGTAAGCCAGTATTAACAACCTGCGAAGCGGAGCCAGGCAGTTAGTAGCCTTATATTAATGTAAACTATAAAGTTTTACCAAACGAGCTACTGATTACACTATACTGTATAAAATGTAATCGTTTTGAAATACGGCTTAAAACTAACAACATATTCTGAAATGTAATTGGAAAACCTAAGTGGAAATTGTGCGCTTTCAGAGTAAACTTTATGCCTTTAACAAAAATTGTACCAAAATTAATAGGTTGTTCGGTAAGTCATTCCGTTTTTTCCCGACAGAGGTTTTGATTGTATTTTGTTGCACTCAAGTTCACACTTATGTCGCATATCAGCATATATTTTGAGAGCTAGCAAGGCTTGTGTATAAAAAATAAATTTATTCTACGCAGTAGTTTTTGGCTAGAGCCCTTTAAAATGTGGAATAGAAAAGTTAAAAATGCTGTTCAAGTCAGAAATAATTTAACCGATGTGTATTGAGAAGATGTACTGACACGCCAGTGCCAGAAATGGTTTGTAATACTTCCGTCCAGCAATTCTGATGTTGAAGATGCACAACATTCTGGCCGCCGGTAGAATATGATGAAGGCATTGCAAACACGCAAATAAGAACTCGTGAGATCGGTGAAAGGTTAAATTTATCAAATTCAGCCGTATAATAAATAATTTAATAAAAATTTTCTTCAATTTACGAAAATTGTCTTTCATTTTCAGAGAAAAAAACGAAATTACTTTTCAAACAGCTAATATTTCTTTATGAAATACATTTTTATATGAAAAACTTATTTGTAAATTACTCAGGACACCTGAAGCTGAAGGCAGTAAGTAAATATTTAATATAATATCCCGAAATTGTTCTTGAACTATTTAGACATGATACCTCATTAAATTAACTTCTCGATTAGATAGGCAAATGTTCAACGAGGTGTATTTGGCTTTTCATTATTTTAAAATTAGGCAAAATTATTTAATTTACAAGATTCTTTATTAAATATGTGCTCTCTCTCAATTTTATCAAATATCTTTGTCTAATTATTGAGTTAGGAGTATAATTAAATTATTTACATGACTTCCTCTCAGTAAAATTAGATGAAAAAGCAGACGATGTGTTATCATTTATACTATCAAAAAATATTTTTGGTCTAAAACAATGCATAATCACTACATAGTATAAAACAAAGCCGCTTTTTCTTTCTCTATATCCCTTTGTATGCTTAAATCTTTAAAACTACGCAACGTATTTTGATGCGTTTTTAGATAGAGTGATTAAAGAGGAAGGTTGATATATATGTTTTATACACGTGCAAAGCTGGGGCGGGTCGCTAGTATAACACAAAGTATTATACAACGTTTGTGTATGCACTTAAGTATTTCATACAAAACCGTTCAGCTGTTAGCTAGAAACAATGTAAAAGACAACAATGGTTGTCACGGGTGTTATGTGTTAAAACACATAAATTCGTCCTTAACATGTCAAACATTGTATGATATTGTTATTTTAAAGCGATATAAAAATTCGTTGCTTTTTAAATTTCTTTAGTGGTTCTGTCATCTTTCTCTTTCAACTGTCTATCATAAATTTGGTAAAGTATTTTTTGATTGCGTTAATTATTTGTATGGAAAATGTTACAGCGCCCAGTGTTTACGCGTAAACTTTCAATCCCATAGTAGGATTGACAACTTTCAAATAGTAGAAAATTCGATAGTATTTAGTTTATTGTTTATTCACAATTACTATTCACTACTAAGTTAAAATATTGTTATCAAAATAAATGATTGATTTTGTTTAACATATAAATGTTAAAATTTCTTGCTATTATATAATTAATATTTATTTAAGTTTACGTTATTTTGTAAGTTCTGTGTAAGTAGGTTTGTTACGAAAATCGATATTTCGAAATCAGAAACTTAGTTAGAATACTATTGGAGTCAAAAGAAAGTAAGAATTTTTCTAGTAAATTGAAAATTATTCAGTTTATAAACCATCCTCTATTTAAAAAGATGCAACCTCTCTAGTCCTTAAGTAGCTTATTAATTTTTATATAAAGGCTTCAGAAAAAATGATTTTCAATAAATTTAAATAATTTGGAAATGTATAATACAGTATAAACGAATCGCCAGTGGCGATTTTAATTTCGAATTCCAAATGTATTTCCAATCGCTATCGAGCTTAATCAAAGTTCTTAAATTTTATAGAATTGAAGATAAACTAAAGATAAAGCCTTAATAACTAAAATGGCTTCTGGGATTCGACAGATCAAAACTTTTAATTCCCTCAGGCGAAAACCACAAAAACAAAAGCAATTAAAAGAGATTCTTATCAGATTTCTAATACTGAATTGTACTTTGTATTTGGTTTCTTCGTTGGATTGGTTCTAATTGACGACTAACTAACTTTATTAAGCGATACTTAAGATAACTATGAATATCCTTTATTAGATAGTTCACTGTCCCTTTTAAGTGTTAATTCAATTCCAATTGTTTTGATAGAATAACCAATAAATTTTGTATTTAAGCTTGGTGCGTATTTAAAAACAATTTTACGAAAGCTACAGGTTATGTAGAATGCTATTTTCTTGTAATTAAGGTGCACAGCTTGTGTTAATTTCATTATCCTTTATTACCACTAAAATTATCATTAGTAGTAAGCTTTTAAATAAAAATTATCAAAATCAGTCTATTAGTTTAGAAGATAAGATGCTATAGACACAGAGATACATAGATTAGCAGACACACAGAAACGTTAACACATCAAACTTGTAACACCCCACTTATTTTATCCGAGGTTAATAATGTACATAAATCTATATTTATATAGGTATCGATCGATACTACAATTCAATCCAAAGCCCCTAGGATTTACAAAAACGCATTTATAATATGCATATTTAAACACTATGATGTAGAACTTAAATCAAGATAAATTTATTTTTTTCATTATTAAAAGTACATATTCCAAGCTTTGTTACTTGAAATTGACATACAAATCAATATTAATTATCTCATATTTTACCTTTGAAGATTTGGACTATGCTGATGACCTATGCCTTTTGAGTCACACACGCGCCGACATGCAATATAAACTGGATGACCTACAACGGGAGGCTTTGGAAAGGGGACTCAGAATCAACACCCAGAAGACCCGGGAGATGAGGTGTGGAGCGACAAGCTCTTTGCCGCTGTCCATCGGCACGGAGGGGGTGGACAGGGTCCACAAATTTGCCTACCTCGGTAGTGTGGTATCGGAAACGGGGGAGATCGAAGAGGACGTCACTTCGAGAATCGCCAAAGGGAGAGCAGCCTTCGCTGAACTCCGTCCTGTATGGCAATCGCGGAAAATGACTAGGAGAATTAAGCTCAAGATATTCCGGTCTAATGTGAAAGCTGTGTTGCTGTACGGATTTGAGACGGGGAAGATCACTAAGGACATCACGCAGCGGCTTCAGGTCTTTATAAATTGCTGCCTTCGCCGTATTCTCGGTATATTCTGGCCAGAGAGGATCTCAAACGTGGATCTATGGGAACGCTGCGGTGAGACTCCAATCGACCACCAGATCAACCGTCGCAAGTGGACCTGGATAGGTCACACGCTACGAAAGGATTCCCAACATATACCGAGGCAAGCCTTAGATTGGAACCCTCAAGGAAAGCGAAAACGTGGCCGCCCTAAATAATCCTGGCGGCGGAGGATCACAGCAGAGACGAGAGCAGTTGGCATGACATGGAGCGAAGTGAAGCGCGTAGATCAACACCGAGCGGAATGGCGACGTACTGTGGACGCCTTCTGCCCCATCCAGGGGACTTAGGACTAAAGAAGATATTTTACCTATGTTATTACGACATACAAGAGAAAGTAAAATGTGATATAGAGACATATTACTTATTAATAAAATAATTTTAATATATACATATATTACCATTAATCTATTAATAATTGCAAATAATAATGCAGTGCAATAATGTTTGTCTGCATCACAACCATACGGATCCATTAATTCAAAAGTTCTTTAATCTCGAATTATACGGAACATTTACTTGATCGTCTGTTGCCTGTGGGCCTACATAGTACATAATACATTGTTATATCTAGACCTAATCAAATTCGGTTCAAATTCAATAATGTTGCTTATAATATGTAGTTAAAATATAATTATATCAATTTTATATAATAAGAACTTGATTGTAGAAAGGAATAAAGACGAATATATGAAAGTCTTTGTGATTATTTTCGTTCCTTTTGGAGTAGAGACTTTGGGTCCATGGGGGCCAGAAGCGCGTCGATTGTTTAGAGATATCGACGCAATTAGTTGAGACCACAGGAAACCCGAAAGCTGGCTTATATTTCGGTCAATGCGTTAGTATAGCGATACAACGTATGCCGTATGTAGCCAGTATTTGGGGTATACACCACAAACAACTTTGATGAGTGAGCCTTTTGTATTTTTATAATATATACTTAAGTACATTATTGTAAATAAATTTTGTTTTTATTCCATAAATAAGTTATTATTAATAAAATGTCTAATACATTACTAATATCTATGAGCAATGGATAATTATTCCTAAATATGCACCTTTATTACTAAAATAGCTTTTTCTTTCTTCGTTTACTTGTAAAAGAATCAGTCATTTCCATTCACATTTTAAATGCTTTATCACATTCTAACGTGATAAATAAAATTTTAAATTAAGTAGTTCATAGTAAAATTACATACTTAGCTAGTTTAATTTTGTACCGTCTAATACATTTTGCGGACTAAATGTAGCCAAGGGAAATGGACATGATTTACCGAAGGTAGCTATGAAGGAGGTATGTTTTCATTTTATGAAAAGGTAACAAATACCTTATTTTCAAAGATTGTACTGTCTGATTGTTACAGGTCCAAATCAGATACAAAAATATATGATATTTTATTGTCTTAAAAATATATATCTTAGGACTTTAGTATTTACAAGTTTTGGTACTTGTAATGAGGGCTCTAATAATTGTCAATTATTTACAAGGACAAGTAGATTCTACATGATTCTACAGATGAATGTTATATTTAATGTTATTTTATAAAAATGCTCAATATTTAATATCCAAAATAATCCATATTGGAAGATTTTCAATTGCAAACATGTAATTGAGGTGTGTAAGGTAACTGTGCTTTTCAAGCCGCAACATTTTTCGATAGAACGAAATACCTTCCGCGCACCCGCCTTTAAATTAACGTGCTTCAGTAACCAAGTTGGCTATACTTCACTTAAAAAAGGGTTTTGCAACAGAGATTTTAAGTGTTTCATGTTTTGCCAAGACAGTTTTGCAAATAGATATTAATGAAAAATAAAAGGAATATATTACATAAATTGTCAATAGCAATGACGCAATTAACAGACGATTAAATAAAAATAGTTTGTTTTTATGTTAGTTTTGTTTTTGCGTTAGTTTCACAAACATTGCGAGAATGGCTAGAACGATGGTTTGATTGAACAAAAAGTTTTTCTTTTATTACAGCGTTTGGTACATAAGTGGACGCTAACTACCAATGGAGTATGTGAACCGGAACTTGTTCGACGCGACCTGATTTCTAACTTCCAACCCTCGTTTACACCCGCCCGATCGGCGAGGCGACGAGGCTCGAACGGTAATTTTATTATCTTGGGAAAAATCACAAGAGATATACCTAGACAGATTTTTAAAATTTGAACATTGTTTTAGTTTAAATTCGTTTTAAATCTAACGTACCTAATTTTTATTTGATAATGGAATCGCTTCGAAAGTAATTTTAATTAATTAATTTTAAAATTTCTTTATTTACTTAAAAGATATATTCTGTACATACTAGTGTAAGGTATCCTAGTAGAACAATATAAAACTTAAATATATAATAAAGTTATCCTATAACTGGGCTAGCACTCTTGCAGGATTTATAGCATATAATTAAGTAATTTATTTGGTTAGAATAATAGATATATATAGTAATTTTTGAAAGTGTTATTATCAAAAACTATTAAAAAAAATATTATTATTTCTAAAAGTTTAGTAGTAATAATAATAAAGATTTTTTGGTATTGAAACTTACTATCTCTAGAAGTATCGGTCGAATTTAAAAATTATTTTTCCATTTAATCAACTAGGCTCTTAGGTTTTTTTATTGATAGCATTGTTTGTAAAAATTGTCTCGATTATATATATTATTGGTAGCGAAAAAAAGCCGAAAGTTGAGACCCAAAAGTTACATAAAGTCGGGGTAAATGTAAACATTTGAGAGAGTTTGCTGTATTCAAAACACAGTTAATGTGGGCATTTAAATGCATTGGGTTGCGTGTGACACACGTTCATTTTGGTTAAATATAATGCAAAATTACATTAGGTACTGTAATTCATGACTGGATATAGTATTAGGTGTTATCTCAGAGAGAAATAACCACGTATTTTTTATGTATTCATCATTTTTAATAATAAGAATGCGAAATAACTAAGATGTTTAGTTTTATATTGAAACTAAATCAATTTACAACGTGTGTTATAGGTAATTCTTTAAGACCCAGTAGTGTGGGTAAATATTCAACTCGCCATAAAAAATCTAAATAACTAAGAAATCGTTTTTTTTTTCAAACAAAATAAAGTAAAAACAGTCGCAGCGTTTTACACCATTGCGAAATCATTCACAACTAATGAGCGATAAACGTTAACGCGAATTAAGTCAACACCTTTCAGGATACGCGCAATGAATGAAATAAGCTACGGATAAATTCTGACTATCCTAAGCTATGTAATTTTTAAAAAATTTTTTGATTCGTGGAAAATCAATAGAATGTACTGAAATTCAAATATATTTCGGAATAACATTACATTTAATATATTATATGTTGTATGTTGAGCAGCCTAACCGGAGATTTATTTTCATATAGAGAGTACAAAGCAGCGCCGCGCCGACATGATGACTTTACTAGTAAATAAAACGAGTTCGCACATTCCATTCAATAACGATAATCCAAGCAAAATATTCGAAGAGATCTCGAAATATCGCATGAATATTAAACTTACTCCATCGAGAAGTATTACGTCGTGTGATTTTATATGATTGGGATGGAATTGAAGTTGAAGTATTAGGTACTACATGGGTGATCTTTTAACAGCTGTTTGATGTTAAGCGATGAATCAGTCGTCAAACATTATTATTATTTATTTATATATCACATAAAACAATACAAAACAATACAAATTAATGCAATAGTGTCAGGGTATAATAGGTATATGGCGCTATCAAGCTATTAAAGGCTTTTAATATTAAACTCAATGATTGACTTTTACACGGCCGGTTGGCACAATAGATAGTGCTGCTGCCTTCTGTGCCAAAGGGTCCTGGGTTCGAATCCCGTTGGGTGCATTTATTTGTGTGATGAGCACAAATGTTTGTTGCCAAGTCTTGGTTGTTAATAAACTTATGTATTTATTGTGGTACCCTCGTTGTTTCTGATTGTCATTACACAAGTGCCTCAGCTACTTAATTTGGGATCAGACCAACGTATGTGAGTTGTCCCAATTATTATTATTATATCACTCGCTAGTCTTAAATAATTTTTTAATTACTTAACAAACGTAGAAGCATACCGAAGATTATCATAAAAAATACTAAAGATACACAGTTATACAGAATACTAAAGGAGAATTGTACCTTTTGTATTGTAATGTAATTATTTACTTTAAGAGTAGAAATACAGTCTATTTCGACCTTTTTTCGCTGAAGCCTTTAAAGCTTTTGTTAGTGCAAAGTTGTTTGTTTCACTTCAAACTAAAAATTTCTTCCAGAAACTCACCTATTGTACCTAATTTATGAAGCCTATAATGCAACCTATTCCAATCATTATCAATGTTACAAATTATATAGCAAATAATCGTAAGTTTTTACTCTTGACTTAATAATTGCAATAAAATAGTGCACAATGTCTTTAAATTGAGTTACAAATTCGATATTGGAATTATATTTGTAAGTAAGCAAGAATTTTGACAAGATGTAGGTGGGATTATGTTATGGAATACTTGTTATCGAATTATACGCCTTCGTAGCTAGTACCCGCACGAATGCGTGATGCGTGGAAGCTCGTAGCTTTACCGGGGTAACAAAGGTAAAGTTTCGATTCGGCTTATCAATTATTATCTAATCTACATTTCGTTGTTGTGAGTTAATAAAATAGACACCGTTTGTTTATATATACCTACTCTTTCTAAGTGATGTCACTTCTGTCAAAAGAAACGCAAATTTCTTGGATGGAACGTGACAAGACTTTAATCTCATAATATAAAATATTATATATAATATTATGTAGTAGAAGGAAACCACCGGAAGCTACATTTTACCTGGAAAATCGAACAATACAATCAAAACAAAGAGTACATGATATGAAAATCCTACTATACATTTTATATAGTATACACACATACCTTGTACATACACAAACTGCAATTAATATTTCACACCATATGCCGATTTTCGTGTTCGGATAATGGTGGAAGCTTAATTTCGATTTTGAATTCAGTAATACCTCTTTAAAAGTATATTTTTATACTCTGTTTCAAAATTTGTAACAAAGTATTAATAAATAAAAAATAGCGCGTACTTGAAATATGTTCGTTCCTAGCTATTAAGCGCATACTTACGTATTGACAGTTCTAATTTCAAAATTTCGAAGTTATAGAAACTTTTTAAACGTTTTTTATCGTTCAACAACTTTATATTAACTACAACAACTATTTCTTGCTATAAAACATTCATGTAAATATTTAAAGATATGCAATAACTGTTGATTGAAAAACGGGCCAAATAATACTGTAGGTACGCACTATTATTAACAGTTTATTCCTGTTTTTATTTTTAAAACACGCTTTTCATATCCTGTTAATTAGGTAAAATCATAATACCGTACATTATTTCAATTTGTGGAGAGATTAAGTTTCATATTAATCATGTTTTCAGGTTTATTATTGATTGTATTTTATTAATTTGGTATTAAACTAATTGCAATAGTATCAACCTACTTAAACAATGGCATAATCCACACTTTAATATAGACATCATTATAAATACAATACATTGATTGTACAGTGTAAAAGACACTGTCCAAAAGGCAAAAACTAAATTTTTTTCGCTAATTATAAATAAAAGCGCATTTATTTTAAAAGGTTTTTTTTTAAATATTTCTTTTGGGAGTTTGAGGTACAAAAATGTATTTAAAAATAGAAAATAACTTTCATAACGATCTTACCGTTTATAGATATAATCTATACCGCTAATCAATTAATGCTACATTCGGGCTGGATGTTTAAGCCGTTACTTTAAATAAAAAAAGCCAAAAATTCAGCGGAGTGTCATTATATCAGAAAAAATACCTAACAAAGATTTATGTACAAAAATAAATGACACATCGAAAAAGAAAAGAAGCACTTTTAAGTAACATCACATATAGGTAGCTACATGGGCACATAGAGAAAATAATTTCCGGCTACATTGAGCATAGGAAATAGAATATGAGATAATGTCTTTCGTTGAATTGTTTGCCTTATCTATTTGATAAAAGTACATTTTACCACCACCGTATTTGAACTTCCTTCTGTATGACATTGATGGGGTAGTTTTGGGAATATAATCGCGGTGGGTTCTTTTGTAGTTCGTTTTTCTGCGTCTGTATTTGGTTTTAGGCCTCTCGGTCACAGGTTGCCGTTACTGGAGGGTTTTTTCAGACAAGCCTGTAGAGTTTTCAACCACACCTCCGCGCCACTTATGACACCCGTCCGGCAAGTGGCACCACCAGAGATCGAATACAAGTTAAATTATAATTTACATTACATAGCGGATTATAAAACCGCTAAGCCTTATAAAAAATTAAGTAGACATTAAAAGGTAATAGATAAAACAAAAATAATAATTGTATTTAATTCATTAACTTCATCATAATCGATCGTTTCGATTTTAGAGTGACTTATAACACCCCTCTTTTTGCATCAGGGGCTAAAACACAATTTCTGAAACAAAAATATAATCAGAACAAAGTAATAAAAGAGGTTTTATTAACCTCTGGACCTCAAAATTGACTTTAAGAAAAATATAAAAGCAAGTCACGAACAACTTTATTCCCTTGGTTGGCTGAAATTAAAAGAATATAAAATGGTATTATTACTGAGACCACGTTGGGGCATGGGGTGTAATTAAAATATTTTGTTTGTCACGTCCGGGCAAAATGTGTACCAGGATTTTTAAAGGAAATTCTGAATTTCTCTCGTATTTTACTTGAATAAGAATTCGTCGCTGAGACAACGTTACCAAACGTCATTTCCATACGAATTTCCAGCGTTAGTGGGTGTCGAGAAATAAGCGTGATATTCATCTTAACAGGGCCAGGACCCTCATGGAAATTCCTTGATCCTTAGAACAAAGTACAATCGAGATTACTTTGCCCTATTTATAAAATTCTTCAATATTTTCTATATCTAACTCAAATCTACCTGCTTTGAGTTCAACGATAGAAAGTACACAAAGCTATGCATTCCTAAACACGAGAAGGAAAATTGCTTTTCGTTGAAAATTCACTGCACAAAGTCCTTTTAAGGCTGTACACAGACGAACATATTACAAAGATATCTTTGGGTACCTTTATGATAATAATATCGTGTCAAAACGTACCCGTATCGCATTTTACTAAAAAATAATATTTAGAAAAAAATAACCAAACCAAGAGTTCATTTCTAATAACAGAGTACCAACATTATTAAGAGTTAACTCTGTTTCCCACCTACCGAAAAGAGAAGCGAAGAGAGAGAAGAGAAGGTTTTGAAACCATTGTGAACTGATTTAATCAATTTTTTTTGTTTGATAACCGTCTCTGTGGCTCAGTGGTTTCCTTGTCTGCGTGTTACGCCGGAGGTCCCGGGAAAACCAATAAATGTTTCGGTTGGGTAGGCACAGAAGCCTTATAACCTATTTGCCTAAAGAATCAGTGCAACAGTTACCGAAATGTGTCTGACCCACTAGGGGTTACGGGAAAATACATTTTTTGGGCTGTTAGGTCATTTATTAAAAGTGCTCGCATATAAATTAATCAAACTTGATTAGGCACTATTTGACGCGTTGAAAATTTATCAAAATCCACCATTACCGATTGAGTTTCTATTTATTTAAGATTTGATAACGGTCATTACAATCCCGTACGAAATAAGTCACCAGAATTAAAAATCTCAAGAAAATTTAGTGATCTTAATAATAATTATTCAAAGGCTACATTAGATTTATGTAGAAAAATATTTTTAGAGTACCTACTGTGGCTCTACCACGAATTTGATCAATTATATTTTTCTACAAGTATAATATTTGTAATTGGCAGTGCATATTATATTAACAGCAAATGATTACATAACTATTATGAGATAGGGAGGTTGTGCTATCGAGAATTCAGATGTTAATCTCACGGTAAATGTATTTCATGCTCGAGGAGCCTATACGTAGTCGGCACAAACATAAACAGTTTATATGGAACGCTCCACAGATTTTCTACCCAATTTATCTACCCCAATTGCAACGTTATGTGGTCTATTTGATACACACGCCTCAATAAATTGACTTCGTATTTTATTTGAGTCAAAAAAAATGAAAATGCTCTTGTGACTCGCTTTGCGTCGCTCAATTGACTACGATTTACGAGCTTACAAATTTTAATCAAAAATGTCTATTAGCACAGTAAAGCAGGGTGTTTATTTATATCGTAATAGTGGACCCCGCGAACTTCGTATCAATTCAGAGTTCCGAATAATAACGTGTCACCTAAAACATCTTTCCATAGAAAATGTATGAGGAAACGGATTTTCTTCATATGCAATTTTTTGTGAATTTTTCAATATTTTTACGAATCTAACAAATCGGTTTTTGAGTTATAAATGCTTAGATATAGTTATATATTCAATATAAATTTTTAAATAAATATTTTATTAAACTTATATTTACCACAAAACAGATATTAGATTATCTAAGGTCTTATCATTTATGGTTTCAAACATAACTACTCATAATTAAGACACATAATAAATACATTTCAAAATAGGTCTGTTGGTCTAGATTCTAGAATGAGCTTAATTTACTTGAAACATTTTTCGTTAGACGCCTGAAATTCGCCATTACAACTAAATAAATTCCTGAATATTAAAATAACGAATTTACCATTTTTATTCAATCTACATCTGAAAAGGCTCAAAAATATGATAATCTATGCTAAAAGCAAAGGTTTTTATTTCAATGTTATTTAGATGAGTCACGGATCCATTAAGAAAATGGCAAATGTGGTTTAGTTAAATATTGGGTAAAGCAAAAATCGTTAGTGCATTTGAATAGTAAAGCTGAATCATTCAGGGGGTTTGGTCTGAAGTAGTAAAAATGGTAGTATATTTTTACTAGACAGAGGAAAGAGTTCTTAAAACTGATTTGGAAAATATACATTTGTTGTACATTTACCGTATACCTAGATAATATGGTAATCATTGAAATCAAAAACCAAGTCTTAGCCAAAACCTTATTTACCTATATGTTTGAATATCATCATAATTTTGCCATATAGTAAATCGTAATAAATTTTCATTCACATTTACAAATTAGTATCTAAATTTGACGCTAGTAAAATTCTAGAATGGAAACTTAGTATTTTTAAAAAATATTCCTTGAAATCCTAATATATAATTGAAAATTACATAATTGTGTCTGTAGAATCGGCTAGTTTATAATATATGTATATAGACTTATATAATATTCTATTTACTGTTTTATATTTTACAATTTATTTTCTGAACAAAGGCAATTGTGTCGAGGGCTGGTGGTGACAGCAATAGACGTTTACATGAAATAGGTGTGTCCTTCCTTATCAATATTACACGTTTGCACCGGATTAGATATCTTTTCTACGGAAAATCTGAGGAAGGTGTATTTTGACAAATAACATTCTCGTAAGAGTAAACATTGTCTTACTACAACTAAAGCTTTAAATAAATAACCAGGAAAAATCATAATTTTTTATCTTTAAAAATATACCTTCTTTATGCGCCTAGTAAAAAATAATGACGTGAAATGAATTAGTGCAAGGGACGGTGTTATTGATACCTGTTTTTGGCAACTCTGCGTTACGGAAATTTAAGAAAAAAAATTGGAACTTTGACTAGAAAAGGTTAAATTAAAATAACCAAGGCAAGAAGTGATCTTATCAGACAATACGTTGTTTACACAATACAGTTGTTAGAACAAAAATATAACATCAAAAAGATTTTTCCAAAAGGAGAAAGCGACTCAAGAAATACAGAAATGGAATTTCGGAGGTTCAGTTAATTCGTTGAACGTGGCCCTTTCAACATTTCCATCACCACATTAAAAAGCTATCTCTAGAGACATGAGAACGAATTGATACAGTACCTTTTTTATCTACTTTAATGTATTTTTGATACATCAGAATGTAAGATCATACATTTTAAGTTAAGGTTCTAAAAATAATGGCAATCTATTTAATCAGATATTTTATAAAAAAGTTTTCGGTTTCTTTAAGATGTAATTTATTTTTTCCTTATAGAAATGTAGATTCCACATAATATGTAAAAAATAATTGTGTAAATTCGAAAGACTATCTCTTTCAATTTTCTATTATTTCATGTGTTTACTATTTATTAGGTCATTTTATAAAATTGTTAACACTAAGCAAATTATTTGACATACCTTACGGTTGATAATTATTACAAAAGTTCCTTTTTAAATCTTAAATTTAATACATACTTCTTAACTTATTGACCTATAGGTACATGTCTATAAACAATTTTATGTCATTCGCTCAGCTGCCCGCCTACGTCATCGCTGTCATTTCATGAATTCCTACAAAGGCTTTCACTCCCGCCTTTTGATCCGCACGGTCAAGGTTTTCTTTTTTCCGGAGAGGCCTTCCTTTTGTAGTTTCAATCCAGGTTCTTTAAGATCATAAATTATAATGAATTTCTGCTTCAACTTATCCTTAATATATTTGTTGCATGAAATGAATTTTATTTTTGAGCGGTACTGGTATATACGAGTATGAATAATTCGTGCCGTCTGCTTTTTGAAATTGGCGATCAAAATGATGATTTTCTAAGATTTCAGGACATGTCACCTGTATGCAGCCCTGCATCTTCCTACCTGCACGCTTTGCCTGGTATGATAGTGAATTAAGAGAAAACTCATGTTAAATTCTTAATAAGTTCAGTTGCGTGTTACTTATAATATAATAATAAGTCAACAAACATATGTACAGAAAGATAATGAAAGATTTGTTTATATTTAAAAAGATTTGAATTGGGACTGTTAGTTTGATATTCTAAAAACATTAGATCGTCTTGTGTGGATTTTTTATAACACCATTATATTTTTTTTAAATCGAATGATTTTATCTATAAAAGATACCAAAAATGAAGCTTTTTAAAAGGATCATTTGAATAAGTTACATAGTATTGAAAATATATAAGAATGAACTATGCGGAAAATGCTTGCATCTTTATCGCCGAATACATTTTGTATGTTGATTTGGAAGGGAACCCCGAAATCTACTGTAACATAACAATAAAAATCTTATTCTCCTACTGAATTATTCATCTACAATAGACAATATTAATAAGATGGCCTTGAACTCTGTCTATTGAAGCCCTTGTCATTGATAAATGATGTGGTGAAACCAGACCAGGCGAAATGTTTTACTGAAGGAAGAATTATTTATGTTACCCTCTAACAGTAATTTTCTTACGTAATATGTTTGGATGACTCGCTGGGAATAAAATAGATTTAATAAACTTGTTACAACTGAAGTGCCATTGCTTCCAATGGCCCGTGTAGCTTATTCCAGTGGCTAACTCTATATTATAAAAATTGTAATTTACTTGTTATTAAGAAAAGCAAAAAAAAAAATCCTAAAAATGACATAATGGCTATGATTTTGAAAGGAAAACTATTCGGGTTTTTGCATAGAGTATAAAAAGTAGCCCGTGTTTTCCGAGATACTAAATACAGAAACTTTTTAAGCAATCTTATATAAAATTAGAAAAAGAATTGATCACTTTCACAATTATTTTAAATATAATTTCTTTATAAGTGTCTAAAAAAGTGTAAAGATGGCATTTTAAAACAGAGTAAGTTGTGGCATAGATTACCTATTCTAGAGACGAATTTCGTGATATTAAAACTATGCTTCAGTATTTAATAGATTTTAGCAGCGCCTACGCATACTCTTAGCAAAGATTTATTGCAAGTGAACTTTTATTTCACTTTATTGTAAACAATCTTGTAAGAATAAAATACACGTTGAGTTATTTCTTTGATATCGTAAAATGCTCGAAATACGAAAACGTTCAATAATGATTTATTAATTTTCAACCGAATTCAAAAAGAATGGTTGTTAATTAGAATGCATTATTCACCCCCGCCCACTCAAAAAAGGGTTTAAAGTTTGATGTGTATGTGAGTGGCATCTTAGCGTCTAAACGAATTGACCGATTTCGATGCGACTTTTAATGCTGATGTGATTGATACTTTAAGATCCATCCGTTCATAAACAAGAGATATTATTATTTGAAATGTTTTTAATTGTTCGTAAGTGGTGGTAAGGTTTCGTCGCATATTATTGAAACTTTTCAAAATCGATAAAAACTAATGATAATTTGGTATACTTTATGTTGCCTTAGTAATTGATCTCACTTTTTCATGAACCTACTTTGCAATTGAAAAAAAATCTGTCTTCGTAACACAAAACTAATTTTAATATCCATATAATATGTTTAACCAACCGTCACTCTGTTGAATTAAAATTGATTAATGTTAAAATTTAAGCTCCATTAAACGTCATCAATCATTGTTCTACGCACGTCGTCTTTACTAAGTTACCTTCAGCTTGAATATGGAGCTTTAATACTCATATTTAATAATTAGGTAACTATCTTGTTAATGTAACCAGAAACGTGGAAGTAAATTTCACTGTTCATTTATAGATCGTTATCTGTAAGCGACATGTTCCGTTGAAGAATAAAAATCGAGTGAGTTACGTAGGTAAGGCATAATCCATTTTCTGTCCCATTTTTTAGATTACATTATAATTTCTGTAAAATTACAGTAAGTACATACAATTATTTCTGTAAGAAACATGTTTTATTTTCTTTAAGTGCCTTAGATTGTAGCGAAGCGTCCTCATCACGTAATAAATAAATAAATACTGCGAGAAATCGTAAACATATCAATGTTAATTGCGTATGATGAGTTATACTGACTAATATCTGTTTTGTTTATTATTTAATGATTTTCTGTTAAAGTTTGGAGTTTTCTACAATCATTTATTAATTAAGTACATTTACGAACAAAAAAAAGTAAAACAAAAAAAACATCAACGAAATATTTATGAACCGTTGACCAAACGCAATGGTTCGACTCTAACATTCTCTTGTAGGTAGTAACTAGTTTCCCCGCCCCTGTGATGAATAGGTCGCTTTCCGGTGAAGAGACAAGGAAATCGTTAAGTTTCGCGAGCAAACTAGGCGCCGGAGCCTGCTGACGATGCACAGTGCGAGAAAAGTATTCAGCAAAAAGTTGGTGCTTCCTGCAACGGTAGTAATTGTTTGGTACATACAGCCTTATCACCATACCGACCAAGTCAGCGCGGTCCACCCCGCTCCGCAACACTTTCAACCCGTAACTAAATAGCGCCAATTCCCTACGTAGTTCATAACTTGTCATTTTCAAGAACACGCTCAAAACAAGTTGTCAACTTAGCCAGGTTAAAAATGTACCTATTTACTGAAATATATGTATACCTACGTATATATTTCTAACTCTTATCAGTAATAAGGGGTAGAATAATTTGGACAAATTTCGGTCGTGTTTCATGAAAAAAGCACACATCGCGTGTAACAAAGCACTAAATAAAGTAATAATAGCACGGAAATAACTAATGTGTAACAATGTTTCGCGTTTCAAACGCTATCCGGAATAGCGGTTCAAAAGGATTTTCGTTGAAGCACCGGATTCTTTGTGGCGAGGAAATTTGTTTGATGTATGCAGGACATATTTAATAAGTCCTATTGTCTATGCGTTCTGTTAAATAAGTGAATAGAGCGTGTTTTTGTATTTATGGGCCAGTAGATATTCTCTCGCGTTCGGGTGAAAATTATCCTATGTTGTCTGTATTTTACAAAATAAATTAGTTTTTTAGGGTACGTATAGCGGTGAGTCCCTCATAACCCTTCCGCACAAGCAGTCGTGCCGCGGGAGCGTATGCGTAATGAATTGTCCAACGAAAAAAAGATATAGAGTAGTCTACATGCTATTCGGTATCCCAGACTGTAATGTATCTGTGCTAAATTTTTAACCAGATTAATTCTTCTAGTTCTGGCATGGAAGAGTACCAAATGCCCATCAAAACTTTCCATTAAATCCGCACAAACTTTAGCACTAAGTTCTAACTTTACATTTTAGTTTGCCATTAAGATTCTTTTCACGTTTTTATTTTATTAAAAAGACTGCCAATCAAGTCAGCACCCTACGGTATAAAGATAAAGATAAGGAATACACAAATTATATGTGATATGTTCACGCTTAAAATATTGAAGCATTTTTGACAAATTTTATGTGGCTTTGGTATCTATACAATATTGGCTCATTTACTTAAAGAGGAAATCAAGGATATAAATTACTTAAATGGGAAAGTTTCGTTGTGCCCGTTTAAGTTTTTAAAATTCATTGTTTCAATTAAAATACTAATATAATAAAAGTAACATAGGCCGCTGTCATTTGATGTTTCATTTTTCGTGTGTCAGGACATAACGAGGGTCCGCGATATAATTCATTTCGCGCCATCCGCGTCACGTTGGACGAGATAATGTGCTCTGTGACACTTTCGCATGAGCTTGTAATGTACTTACTCATCTCAGCCGTTTACGGACAAGGTTTACCTTAGAAATGCGCGTTCACGCCTGCGACAATATAGTTAGACAGACACTCATAAACCGGTAATTGCTCCGGATTGTGTAGTTATAACGACCATAGTTTAATAAAGTTATTACATGAGATTACTAAAATGATAACTATAAACTACCTCAATAAATAACTGCCTTATTAATAACAACATTGCGTTGATACATACAACTTTCATAAAACTGACACACACAGAACTGACACGCACCATTTATTTAATAATTTACCATTTGTAATTTCGTTTATTAAATATTTTATAATTAAAACTAATACAATTTTGGTGTACATTTTACGTAAAAATACCTGTGCAATAAAGAGAAATTGTCAGTTAAATCTGAGCGTTTTTTGTTATTTTATGGTTAGGCATATTTATTTGTAAAAGTTTCAAAGTATTTCAAAATTTAGGGGGCACTATGGATTTTAGCACTATTTGATGAATATTGTAACATAATTATATTTCATTTAGTTTACTTACTCAACTAATTCAGTCCACAATCTTAAAAAACAGTTGTGCGCATTTTATGAAAATCATACTGCTGAATTTCCGGTATATCCTATTTACGAAATAAACTGTTATATATTGCAAAAAGTGAGGCCGCTATGGGCTATAATACTTAATAATTATTTGATACTATTTTATAAGTAAAATTTGTCAAAGGCAGTTTCAGAGAATAAAATGGTCAAAATTTACCATTTTATGCAAAAAAGGTTAAAATATATCTAATAGGTTTCGAAATATTTTTTTTAATTTTAGTGAGAATTCTTCAAGATAGGAATAGGATAGGATATAAAATAGTAGTAGAGGAAAAAAGAAGATAAAATAATATGAGTTAAATGTATTTAAACTACTTACTATAAAACAATAGGTACTATTTTCACTTACTCCAATGTCGCGGCTGTAATGTCATATGCAGATGCAAGTCTCAACTAACTTATATAACATACATAATATAGGACATTGCCATTGTTTAGATCTGATGTTCAACCTCCACCTTATTCTATTGAATCAATTGTTTTTGGATTTGAATGAAGATACCTTCATGACTATACCAGAGAATGCGTTGTTGCTGTATTGTATCAATTTGTTGTGTACTATACAATAATGCAGTGCAACGTTGGTGAACATTAATACTAAATTACTAAACTTTTTGAGCAACTCGTTCGGCTACGGGAAGAATTTTGCGAGCAGACATGATAATTGTTTACAATTTATTTGTTATAAATATCTGGTTATAAACTTTATTCTCAGAGCTTTCTTCTTCTTCCTATTAATACTCTTCTCAATTGTCTATACTCTAAGCTAAAAATCTACATTCTGTTCTCTTCAACCCATATTTCTCACCAATGCACTCATTTTATTTATTAACACTTCGTTGCAATAACAATAGAATACAAATAATAAGTTAAGGAATATGAGGCCTTATCGCTGATCAACGATCTCTTACTTCTCTATTTTAATTTATTTATTTCCCCGGGATTTGAACCTAGGACCTCTAGCGCAACACGGAGAGGCGTGAATCATAGAAAGTGCCGTTTATTATATAAGCGTCTCGTCACTTGTATGAATGTTAGAGCAGTTACGTACAAATTTATATACCTACTCGATATGGGACCAAAAGCTTTTAAATTGTATTTCGATAACAAAGACTTAGTTAAGGTAAAGGTGCCGAATCTAGAATTCAAAGTTCATTTTAAACCAGTGAACGGCTAGGAGGGCTTCTTTACAAAGACTCATTTACTTTAATTTTCATTGTCGCTCCTTTAAGTTGAAGTATGGAAATGAAGCTCTTTGGTTCATATACTTAAGTATTCATTTGAATAGACTGACCTACTTATGTAGGAAATATAGCCGTTCTTTCACTATCATTCGTCATTTAATAAAATAGTATTACCATGTGACTTCTCTAGCGTAATTCTGACTAAAATAACTATTTTTTTTAAAATATTTTAATGTTAAATACTTGTAGTAAAAATGTCGTAACACAATCAACTGATCACAAGTCTGATAGTTCGTGCGTCTTTCGCAACACGTCTTGGAGCATTACTAGGGAAACAAAAAAATAATTTACGAAAATAAAATCAGTGAAAATTATCCAACAATGTGGACTTTTATTTGGGCTTATCTCATAAAGGGTCACAATACTACTAAATGTAAAGTTTTTTACATCTATCACAAAAACTGCTAAATTGTTTAACTTCAGGCATGAATGGGGAACGTTATACTTTAACTTCAAGAAATAAAACTAGATTACCTACTTAAAAGTAATAAAACTATTGGAACATATTATTACTAGTTTTTTAATAAAACAATGACATCACTATGATAGATAGATTTATTTTTATTTACAACACTTTTTAGAATTGTTTCACATACAAAATAAAAACACTTAAAACCATTAATTTATTGCCTTAAAAGTCGTAAAAATACACTTCTTTTAAATAAGTTAATACTGAATCACAGTTCTCCGGATTTTTAATATTTTTGAAGATGTATATGTATGAATTATATATATATCTAGCGGGGTTATGATAAGTTCCATCCAATAAACGAAAACTATTGCCACATCTTAGCACTTTTAAAAAAGTGTAGTTTTTATGGTTACGCGTCAATTAATGCTGCTTATAATAGATGTCAATTAAACAAGATTTACATTTCTCTTGTACGCTCATACTCTTTAATGTAAATGTCATAGTATTCGTTAACTATCAAAACTTATAAGGGTACAGTAAAAAATATTGACCGCCCGCGTTGTAACCTCGCGCTAGGCGCTCGTCTAGTTTCTCTTAGAGCTTACTACTGGATCTAGTACTTTTAACAATAAAGATATTATTAATTTCATTCTTTTATTGTGCAAATTTATTTTATACAAACGTACCCAAGAAAAAGTAGAAAGAATGAAAATTACGAACGAAATAGAGAAATATTAAATATTTTGAAGTGAAATATATTTCAATAAGCCAAAAGTACATTATATTTTGGTTGTCCTCACATAGGCGTAAATATGAAATGATTTTTAAATACAGGCCACCTCTATAGGCCTGAACATAGAACCAACTAAATTTCATTGAACTTGTTAATTTGAAGATTTCGGCTTAGCAATGTTTGTCATCCGGAATCTGATAAGTATATTATAATATAATACACGGCCCGTGGCCCATCTTAAGAGATACCTAAGTGACATGCTGTCTTATTCTTTACATTCACGATAGTAAGAGAGAGATAGTTTTAGAATTCTCAAAAGTTAGAACAAGCGACCAGAAGTTACGTCATTTATTTTAAAATATGAAACTGTTGTTCGAAAATTTTATACAAATATCCACAAAATTTTGCGCCTGACGTTATTATCTTTTAAACACATCTAAACTACAGAAATACTGACTTGACAAAAAGATATACATATACATAATTCTATTGAAAGAAACTACACCAATTTAGTTATATTTTTTTTATAATTAATACATCAAATTGAAATGTCAAATTATTTTTTCAAGCGTAGTTTCCCCTCGGTTCCTGATATATGTTTATTATTTATAATCTATAATACCTATATATTTTATATTAAATTATAAGTTTATCTACTTATATTGTTAACACTATTTACATTTTAAGTTAATATATTATATAAAATGAAACGTTATGACTTGTTTAATCTGTACATCGTATAGGTGGAAATGTTCTACATGAAATATGGATATAAGTCAATTTTAAAAATTTAATAAAGTCTATAAACTAATTTTAAGCAGTTATCTTCTTAACAAGGTATACATTAATATAACACAATATTAATAAAATAAATTATAATAAAAACAATATAAAATAAAGACAACTCTGATTGGTGTACTAGATACATATTCAGTTAATCCTTCGTTATTTGTCAGTTGTAGCATTTTTTTTGTATGTAATTATTACCCGACTTTTAAAGAGCTGTTTAGTGAAAACTTTAGACATAAGGCTCTACAATAACAGAAGAAAATAAATGTATGAAACTGCTATTTATTTATAGAAAAAAAACACTGGTTTTTAGAAGCATTCACAAGAGTTACTAATCTTTCAATTTACCGTAACCACAATACTGTGTGGGTGACAACACTTTTCAGTGAAACAAAAAAAAAATTAAAGTTATTTTCAACATATATATTTTATAAATAATACATAATAGAAATATATTAGAGATTTTATATGTTGATCCAACTAAATAAATGTATACGACAAACAAAACTACTATTTCTACTATCACATTTATCTATTATTTTATACTACACAGTCACGTCACTTAATATTAATTCATAAATGTGCCAAGCATGAGTTTTATCTTAATTGTATCGTTAACGGATAGCAAAAAGACCTTATCTATAATATTTAAAACTCTTAATTATCATAGTCTTTATAAAATATGTATATACAAAAATGATCCATCATATGTACAATGAATTTATAGACTGAAGAACTCGAGTAATACACAATTTCCATAGGTCAGAAATTTCAACTGCCTCGTTGACGGCTGCGCCTCAACAGTCTCAGCGCCTGCTAATCACGATTTTGAATCCAGGGTCGGGTATATCTTTGGGTTTTCGAATTTTCCCAATACCTCGCAGTCAAAATTATAATGGGACTAAAATATAATAATATCTGGCGAAATGTGGATGTACTAAGTGGACCTCTGCCTACCCCTTCAGGGATTTAAAAGTGTGACGATATTATTGTTATTACTTATAAGGAGTTTCTTTCAGAGTATCTTTTAAATGTAATTTTCCATGACAGTGATAAACTCCACAGATAACGGATACGTTAAGATATCGATAAAACTGATGCTTGGTACATTAAATTCACTTTACAATTTTACAGCTAGGACTCTTTGGTTAAGCTAGTACCCTAATCAATTGTTTTACAAAATTTACTAGTTTTAACCTAATTCTGCCACAAAATTGTATCAAAATGGACCCTCCAATAATTGCATTTATATTTCTTAGTAATAAAATCGTTTGTTTGGTCTTCAACTAAAAAAAATAACTAGCTAGGTAACAAAGTAATACCTACTTAATTTTTAGTTAAAGCGTTAAAATTAAAGTGAAGATTAAAATTATTTAATTATTTTGTGTCCGATTGAGAAAATAATCAATGTTTCAATACGAGTGTAGATTATTCTGATACAATTTCGTAGCAAAATATACTTCTAGATGAGATAAAAAATACAAACATTTATTATAGAAACGAAAATGTATGCGAAAAAGTACATTTCTTTGAGCTTTCTCTGAAATTGAATTTACTATTTTATGTTCTCATGATTTGGTCTTCCTTTCGACTATTAAAATAAATAAATAATCATAAATAAAAAAATGTATATTTGTAAAATATAATAGACATTTTTATGGTTTACATCCGGACGTAATTTTTCAATGAACCGGACAAAGTATAATGTTTTTAATTAACACGTTTTATACATTAAAATGCCTCAATAAGTTGTCCTTGTTTCAAACCTGATTTGTCGTTTGAACTGCAAACGAATCTGTATAAATCTCTCTTTAAAAAATTTCTGATTTTATATAAATAGACATAAATATATCTCATACGAGCTTGTGTTACGTAGGATAGGTGTAGACTTGAAATAGTTAAGATTTCAAAGGCTTGAAGCACTATACAGTATTTGTTTCAAAAGCCCTCAGACTTGTGCATACATAATCGCTGTAGATTTTCCTTTGAAGACGTGAATATCGTATATTTATGATATACGAGAGCATTTTAGAGTAACCATCTACGAATAATAATATGTATTATTATTCGTAGGTAACCATAGAATAATATTAATAAGCAATTTACGTTATTTAGTGCTATCGCTGTAATTAATAATATTATTAAGTTAATTGTTGTAAATGTTTGTTGTGATTAATGTCCTATTAAAGAGAATATATTTGATTAGCAAAGTATAAGGTCTTAGGGAAAACCAAAAAAATGTGTGAAAAGCAAAAAATAAAAAGTGTGAGCCAAAAACAATATGTACGCAAAAAATGTATATATCCTGTATTGTAATCGCCTGAAAGATTTGTTTAAAATATTTGCTTCATATCTTTTAATATCAATCCCTTCTAAACTTTTATTTGAAAAGAACAAAGCTTTTCTCTGTCGCTTCTTGTTAATTTTTTATCTCATCCTTGGCCTGAATGGCCAAAAACTCAAATACAGTTTTTTCAAATAGTCAACCGAAGCTTTTTTACATAATTTAAAATGTTTGAAAGGGAAAGGATTAATTGTCCTCAAATAATTGAATCCATTCCAAAGTTTTAAAGAATTGCGAACTTTTTAATTACTTTCGAATAAACTTTTTGACTATTAAGTAAACAATAAATATTTTACAGAATAAACACTAAGCCGACTAAGACGACTAGTTCGATTGGTACATGTTTAATACTTAAATAACAGCACGAAACCTTGCAAAGTCTTAATTAGATCACAGAATCTAGGTCCTTGACCTGGGGTATCGACAATCATAGAAAGCTCTCCGTGGCCCTAGTTTCTTCCAGGTCCACCGCCGACACAATCTCGACACCCTCATCAAAGTTCTGATTTTTAGAATTATTCACGCAATAATGCGGCTCCGGTCCCCCGTATTGGCTGTGGTAGAATTCTTCACGCATCATATGATTCAAATTGGAACACCGAAAGAAGAGAATTTCTTGGAAAGGTTTCCTAAAGTCTCTGTTCAAAGTTGCGTAAATGATCGGATTGAGGAGGCTGTTGATGTATCCCAGCCAGAGGAACAGAGCACTGACAACATCAGGAATAGTATCTTCGCTAACGAACGGCCTAATTATGGCCAGCACAAAGAATGGAAGCCAGCATACAATGAAAGCTGACATTATTATGCCTAGGGTTGTAGATGCTTTCCGCTCCTTAGCTAGATGAAATCTGAGCTTTTTCTGGTGTGGAGAATTCACTGGTTGTAGTAGGTCTTTGGCGATGTGACTTTTTTGAGCGAATGTTGATAATGATGAGCGGATTTTACTTGTTGTAAGCTTTTGATTATCTGTGGCCGACGTCCGCCTCTCTTTTTGGTTACTATCTGGGTTAAGATTTTGTGTTGCTGGCCGATTTATAGTATGTATGGGTTTGGTTGGAGACTTTGGTGGTTGTAACATAGGACACTGGGATTCGTTCGATTTCCGGACGGAGAAACACCTTCCTATTGAATTTTCCGCCTTATCAACGCTGCACTGGAATAAAATATTTTCATAAATAGTAATCCTTTGAAAAATATAAAAAAATGACATGTGAACCTCAAATAGCTAACCAGTGAGCAAAAATAAACAATTTGACTGATCAGTAATGACTTTCCAATTGTTGAATACAGGGATAGAATGTCTATCAAATAAATGAATGTCACATTTTATTATCATATAAATTTTTAGATAGTTTTCCAATAGTTGTAAGTTCTGATGGTATATGGAAACAGTTCTTATATTTTAGTAAATACATTACATTTCATGGTTGATTTATCAAATTAACTGCACAGACATTAAGACCACAACGAAATCGAAATAATTTGAAAATTACATAAAACTTTTCGAATACGACCCGAGTTACGCTTTACTGGTTCAACTTTACGATCTCATAAAGGATATTTAATAACCATACTTAACGGAATATTTAATCAAGCCAAGGTTTCTCGGGTGTCCTGAAGTAATTATTATTTTCAAGAAATCATTTAAAATGTTTCTTATGAGAATAAGAAGACATACTAGTAGCCAAATTATTATCATAATATTAAGCTGGTTTTTAAATGATACCTTAATGTGGTTCTTTATAGAGTATACGAAAGATATATTACAAGGCCTGCTTGTCTTTGTATGTATGTATGTATGTTCCACGAAACTGATATTACTTATATGGTATGAGTAAATAATATTTTGTCATCTTCGGTAACGGCAAGAATTTATTCTTTTTTCTAGAACCAAAATATTTTCGCCGCGTTCAAATCTGGGTATGCCTTTTTTGTTCTACCAAGGTACGCAGGTAAATATTAAGATAACAAGTGAGTTACTTACAGTAGTGTTGGTACTCGCAGTGGAACCCCGTGTAGGGTTCTGTGACTGATTGGCCAAGAGCTTCGCTTCAGCTGCACCACCATTTCTTACACTTATCTCTAAATAGCAGTGCGATTCTAAGTGCGACTGTGCCTTCCTCTCGTCTTTCACAATTTTCCTTGCGGCACTAAATATTTTATAATACACCACCACCATGACCGTTAAAGGCAAATAAAATGAGGCAAACGTTGCATAAATCTGATAACCCTTATTCTGTGATACCGAACAAGATGTCTCTGTTTTCTCGTTACCTAATATTAATACTGGCGGCAGCGAAATAAACGCAGCACTCATCCACACAATAAAAACACAGAAAAGCATTCTCCTTGGCGTTCGTTTAACTCCATATTCCAAAGGCTTCGTAATAGCGTAATATCGATCAACGGATATCATACATAAGTTCAATATACTTGCTGCACACGACAGAACGTCACTCGATACCCAGAAGTCGCATATGACAGGTCCAAAAGGCCACGACCCCATTAAGTCATACACCATCGCTACTGGCATTACCATAATCGCAACACACAAATCGCTCACTGCCAACGAAACGATCAAATAGTTACTGGGCCTTCTTAGTTTTCTCACTAAACAAACGGCGACGCAAACCAAAATATTACCAACTATAGTACTAAATATAACTATCATAAAAATTGCTGCCAAAAGCACGGTCACTAGGGTGGAATATTTCATATGTTTTATATGGTGATGCTTCACAACAGTCGCGTTGTTATCGTAAAAAGTCCAATTGAGCGTCGAGTTCGGATTGCTAACATTGACTCCCGAGAAAGTTGAATTGAAATCGAATGAGGCGAACACCGAATCTGCTTGTAATGCTAAAGATGCGAGTATGAGAAGACACGAAGGTAAAGTAACAAAGCTAGGTCGTGAATAGTGTGAGTTATTTTGAGACGCCATACGAGTCCCTGACTGGGTCGATTACTGCTTTTCTTTTGGTACCATACATCAGGTAACTCTCCTATTGGTTATCTCTACTCTTTCAAAATAAATCAGGTCTGATGTTTAACTTCGCGAAGAAGGCGCGTCTTGGCCTCATTAAATTGATTATAGTCCCGATTGTGTTTTAATTGACATATCGCTCGGATTGTCTTTCCAATTCCGCGCAGAGCCATTGGATTGTGTATTCGTTTGAGAGAATGGTATTCCTTTTGTGTTCGGTATAGAGGTTAGTTTTGTTTGGTTTTGTCGCTTGGAAGTGTTATTTTATTGCACTTAAACGTCGGCTCGAGTGGCTGCTAGTTCAATATTCCGCTTGCAGATTGCTTCATTAGTGCCGGTGATCGGGAAGAAAATTTCCGACCTGAAAGAAAGGAAAGTGTGGTTACTAAATGTATTTATACAAAAGTAAAGTCTATAAAGAAAGATTATGTTAGCGAAAAATATTTTTTATAATACTGCTTTGCTTTGAATGAATTTATATTCGCAAATACTAAATACTGAACTGAAATCCCTTAAAATGGTGTTTTTTTAATTAATTAATTTAAGTAAAATTTTTTCAATACATTTTCTGCTTTCAAAATGGAAGAACAATACTTAGTTTATAATCCCCGTTTGTAACCCTCGTTCTCATTCATCATAGTGAAAGCGAAAAAACAAACAACCAATGGCAGTGAAGTTGTTGCGTTTTGATTATATCAATTTATTGTGTATAGCAATTCATTTTATAATTCTAACATTACGCCAGAGATAAAAATAACAATTCAAAACAAGGAGTCATGACGTATTAAAGAATAATAAATTTTTATGCGATCATATCTCTAGGTACAGCCGTTTCCACGATGTTATGCTGTCTTAAAATACTAACTACCCATTACTTCACTTATATGGAGAGTCATATTAACCTGGATGATACAATATACAACAATGTCCGCCTGACTTGAATAGTTATGTTTCCTTTTAATTTTTTTACAATCTCTGTTTTATTTAATGGTTACTTTAATATTCTCCAAGGGAATAATTGCATATGTACGGTTGTCATGAAAAAAGTGACGTTTTTACAGGTAAGTAAATGTTTTGTTAACGGCAAGAAGTTTCAAACCAAAACATTTTGGCTATATTTAAAACCTGCATATACTCCGCTTAAACCAATAAAGAGTGAGCTGCGAAGGCAGTTATCTAAGTAACAAGTTATTTGTATTCGTACTAAGTGGTTCTCTGGGAACAATATATTTAATTATTGTTTAAATAACCCCATAGCTCAATTGATCACGCAGCAGATAGACGAAGCACGGAGTTTTGGGTTTATATCATGGAAATACGTTGCGGTTTAAAAGGCATTTAAACTATAAATTTTTTCTCAAATAGGACTAATTACTTGTTTAAAAAACGATTTAGAACAGACTCGGAAATGTATCCACCATCTATTAAAGCAGATCATATCTCGCGTGATAATATATTATAGAGATATTAAGTCAATATATTTTAGCTATGTTATGTTTACAGTAATATTGTTTACATAAAAAATTATATCAAATTTTGACACTGGTATTATTTCAGGACCCAGAATAACAAGAATAAAGTAATACTTCACATCATAATAAATAATATTAGTAATAAAAGTTTTGAGTACATCTCGTGTGAAACACGTATTTGCATACCTATGTTTAGGGAGCCACGATTATTTCAAAATGTGTACAATATTAGCATATTGTAATAAACATATCCTAGAACAGTCTCATGTGGTTAATTTGCATAAGCCAAATAAAGCTTCGCACTGACACATTAAATTTTCTCATTTCCTGTCAGAAATGATTTCCCAAAAGTTAACTTCCTAACGAGCTACTAAAACATTAATCTGATCTCAAGGCTGGCAGTTTAAAAACCTTATTTGGTTAATCGTCAGCTGGTTACGTGACGCATAAGAGATACGAAAGGAAAATGCTTCGTTAAACGATCCCAAGTTTAAATTGAAAATTTGCAAAGTCAGCAATATTTACACACAATTTCAGCTTCCTTGGGAAGTTTATTTTCTGGTTAAAATAAGATTTAAAATTAGAATATAAATATCCTCCAGCTATTTTCATAAAATTTATGCTAAATATTTAAAATTTAAATGTAAGTATAATAACTTTTTTCGTGTTTATAATTTTTATTTAGGTCATTGACTTTTTCTCAGTCTCATCGCATAGTATGTTTTCGAATAGTTGTTTGCGATCTTAAAAATAATAAACGAGTGATAAATTAGATCCTCCTCGAGAGGCTATACATAGATGTTTAGGTATAATCTTATAAGGGGATGAAAATACCCATTCACAATTTTATTTTTGCTATACGAAAATAAGTAACAATTCAGTAATAATTGTTCACGTTTTATTCAAATATTTTTTATTAACTTTTATTCAATTTACAGACTATAATTTTCTATAATACTTGATTAACTTTAATCTTGAATAGGCAAAGAAAGGTAAAATTAATAATAATAAATTCATTACTAGCTTCCTTTGTGTGCCGTCTAGATATAATAGCTTTCTAGAAGTGAAATAAAAATTGAAACTTATCGCGCCACTTATACTAATAAAAATAAGATTGAAGTGTTTGATTGTTTGAACGTGGTTCGAATTAAAAATTAATTTTGTGTTGGACTGTCCATTTATTAAGGAGTTTTTATTACGCTATGACGAAATTATCATTAGGAGATGAGTTTGTATCTTTTCTGAACTCGGTCCAATCTCCAATGTGATGAGAATGTCTGGTCAAAACTACCCATACTTGACGAACATGTATGTTGTAGACCTTAGCAGGAAGATTGTAGTTTTTCCTAAATGACTATCTAAGACCTATGCTAAATTCAATTATTAGTCGATGTAGCTAAACAAATTTCAGAAAGTCAATGCTTTTTGAAATTTGTGGCAATCCACAACGAAAATAGTATCATGAAAATGGCAATAGCCAGCCGTGATATTGCATTCCAATGAGTAACTGACCGTAAAAAGTAGCAAAAACTTCGTGCAAAATTGAATTTTGCTGATAGGGTTACCAGGAGTTTATTCAGACATCAGAATTTTTAGCACCACTATAACTAAGTTATAAGTTTGTGTAAGGAATAGTATTCATCGTGAGTCAGGGCGGATTTTACTCCAAATAGAAAAAATTATATGTCAAATAAATAGAAATTATTGAATCGATTTTTAAAAAAAATTTGCTGATGGGAAGCTGCTTTCTGCATTTGTTCACTTAGCTAGCTTAAGGTATGCTATCAACGCTAACGGCGGATTTGGAGTTTTATCATAATTTCTACTAGATAATGGAGGCTTAAGCTCTCTTTAGCATTTATTACAAGCTAATTTTAACATTTTAATTAGAATCATTAATATATTTTTTATGTCGTGAGTGAGTAACACACTCATAGTGAATCATCTGAGGTTCATTGTGTTTCACGCCGGAGATCTTGGATTCAAACTCTAGGAGAAGAGAAAAATCGGTTGAGTAGGCAGAAAGCCTCTTTCTTTACAGGCAAGAATATGATCAGCCTTGAAATGATAAGTAAATCAGATACAAATATATGTCTATCCCATACCCGTTTGAGACGGCGAGCTCGTGGGAATGAACTCGTATAACACTCTGCATATGTTTTGGGTTCCCTTAAAGTTTGGATCATATAATGCAATAATCCTAGATTATAGAAAACCCGAGGGACCGAACTAAATGAAGGGATTACAAGTTGAAATCTAACTAAGACGTAAGCCCACCACATTTCGATGTAAATAATAAACGAAGGTACGGTACAGAATATTGACTTATTTAATGACCTGTTTTGGCTGTATTCCAAGGTTTCGAGAATACTAAATATAATTGGAAAAATACAAGTGAAATTGAAGTCAGTTTAAAAAATATACCACAAGTAATACCAATGAGCTTGCAGATTCGTTATCGAGTTTTATTATACTTAATAGCCGTAAGCATAATTAGAAAATATTTATTTTTAAACACCGATGCTCAAAAATGTGGCGAGTTTCATTAAAACTCATCTTCCGGTTTGCTGTAAACGACAGGAAAATAGCCTATATTTATGTTAAATGGCCGAATTATTATTTAGAATTTTCTTTAATAACGCTGTTGGTCGGAAGGCCGCTTACGGAGGCCAATTTAAAATATGTTGACTTCAAACCTTTAATTACTTATACACAGTCCACTTACTTATTTATTTTATATTTACTTGAACTAGCTAAGTGTTGTTATAGCCTAGCTATAATTGCACAGGGTGCATGCCCAAAATACTGGCTGCATTACTGTTTTATCGTTATACCGTATTGGCCGAAAAATGGCCAGCTTTCGGGTTGCTTGTAGTCTCAACTAAGCGCGTCAATTTCTCTTTAAAAAATTGAAACAAACTTCAAAAGGAAAGAAAATATAAGAATAATAATTGGTTTTGATAAATTATTTATAGCGAATTATAAGCCAAAACATTTTGATAAATAATTTGATTACATATTTTACAACTTATTAATTAAAAGTTATAATGATACAAGCGTTAATAATCAAAAGTTTTTAAGATACCTTATATTTTCTTGTTGCCCACATACAACTTTCCACGTAATATATTTAGTTTCATATATTGATTAAAATATTGTTAACATATTCCAAAATAGCTTACACTCGCACTCAAATTCACACAATCATTTAAGCATACTTGCTTCATATTGCATAAATAAACAGAAACAATCTGTTTTGAATTAAAAAAAATACGAAATACTGATACTGAACTTTACACAATCTTTTAAATTAATATCATAAAAATAGTATATTTTTTAATTGTTAATTGATAAAAAATTTGTTAATTGATAATATTTGTAAATCTAATTAGGACTTTATATATTAAAGTACTAATTAGGTTTATCATTCCCGCCATATTCAACTGATTACGCGTATGACATTCAACCTGATTTATCATCATCACGTTTTCTCATTACTATCAAATTAAAATTGAAAAATTCATATAGGTACATAATTCAAAGCTACGTGTATTGCAGAAAAATATATGTTTTTCTTTTACATTAAAAGAGGTTACAAAGACAAGTTACAATGCCAGCGGGATACTAGTTTAACATTGCCAAGCATTTATTTGTATTATTAAAAAAAACAACCCTTTTGATGTTCTCTTTATACGTATTAACTTTAAATTAATTATTAAATATTATAGTTAAGTGAAATATAGTAAATTGGCTCTTAAATAAACGTTCACTTTAAACTTTGACATTCTGAACTTACTTCGTCAATGACTCATTTCCAAGTTACACTATATTGGCTAGTTCAAAACTTAGGCTTGTATTCCATAAAGAGAATCAAAGTAAAATCTAGTTTCAGCAGGTGTTAAATTGTTATTTTTTCTTGATGACATTTTGAAATAGAGGCCTAATGCCTAAGCGGTCTTATAAGCGTGACGCGAAGCCTGAGATACCGGGTTCGATCCCCGGTCCCGAATACAATTTATAATTTGATTTGTAGGTATTTGTATTCGGTCTCTGGTAAGGCTGCCACTTGCCGGACGGGGTGTCATTAGTGTTACGGAGGAGGAGGAACAACAAAAATTGTGGGTTGCCTGGAAGACATCGCTGATTAGCACTAAGGCCGCCCGTTACACTACAGTGCAGTGTGTAAAAAAAAATTGCTCAAGCTTATATTACAACTTAAGTAACGTTCCGGTTAGGTGAAGCACCACCCACTAGGCGTTTGGAGAAAAAAAGAGGTTATTGAAATAGAACAATTATCTTTCAATTTTAAAATACCTATGTTAAACGTAATCTAAGCATTGCTAAACCTTGTTATAAAGCTGTAGATTGTGACGATAGTAAAATATTATTTCATATTGCTAATTATATTATGTAATAGGTACATACATTATAAATACAGACATGTATAAAATAATATATTTATAATGTTCTTCTACATAAAATTTGTATCTGTCTTCGTTAATTCGTCATGACATGTGTATTAGTCATAACACATCATCAGTTAATTACTGCGCAGCTTTAAATAAGGTGACTAGTGAATTTAGTATCAAAATAATCAGTACTGATACAAAATAATCAGAACGATTACCTACCTGGTTATAAAACTCGTAATTAACTGAAACCCCGTAACTCCCTAGTGGGGAATAGGGCATAGATATATCTGCTTTGGCCGATATACATTTTTGCACTTGTTTCTTTAACTATTTTATATTATTTACCAATAAATAATAAAAATATTTTTGTTGGTAATCAAAATATATATATTATCTGGGATTTTAGTTTAGACGCGTGAACCACATAGCCACAGATATAACATACAACCTACGCTGGCAGTGGAATAAAAGCTATTAACTCTTTGGTTAGCGCTAAACCAGTCATTGTAAATGCAGGTGCGTAATAAGCTTAGATCCCTTTGAAAAGTTGAAAGGTAGCGTGTCCCGACCAGCTTTTATGGAAATAAGGCCCTTTGTAATAGGAGACCCCAATTAACCTCTATGGTAACAAGATTAGTAAGAAATGGCGGGAGATTCTTATCAACTTAATATTATTGTAGAGTTGCAAGTTAATTGCGTTGACTGATGTCGTGAACGCACGGGTGGGATTTCGTCTTAAAACTTTTCGTCAACAGATGCGCGTGCAAGCCGGTTTAGCTCGAAGCTGTGCCATTCTGTACCAGGAGCGAAGATTGACTCACAGCTAATTTAAATAGCAGGCTTGATCGCTGGCTGCCATTATTCCATAGTCGGTCTTAGAAGGAGCAGTTACTAGTTGCTCTTACAACGGTACCATTCAATAATGTGTCTTATTATGTTTAGTGTTTACTGTGGTTTCTATTATTTTTTAAATGGTAAATTGATAGATTTCTAATAGTAGTTTATTTGCTTAGCCTCCGTGGTTAAAGGGTTCGAATCTCAGGGAAATCGATTAATGTGTCGTTGTGATAGGCACAGGAGGCCGATCAACAACATGCCTCGGAAGAAAATGTCGTTTTTGTGGAGCATGATGTAGTTATGTACAGCAGAGTTTCCTATGAAAACTCAATGTATTTATATTCATATTATTACGTATTTTTTCTCCATCTACATATAATATAAAAATGAATCGCAAAATGTGTTGGTAAGCGCATAACTCAACAACGTCTGGACCAATTTGGCCAATTCCTTTTTTATAATATTCCTTGAAGTACAAGGATGGTTCTTACGGAGAGATAAATTTGGAAAATTTTCAAAAGAATAAAATAAAAGGAAAACATTTTCCTCATACATTTTCTATGGAATGACGTTATAGGTGACACTTTATTATTCGGAACTTTGACGCGATACGAAGTTCGCGGGGTCCACTAGTCACTAGTATAAAAATTTGACACTACTGGAGATTGAAAGAATCCATTTTTATGAAGAAGAGGAAAGTGAAGTGTAACAGAGACAGATATGTAAGCAGACCCGATTATATTTATTTTACATTACATACAATTGCGCTCTATTTCACTCTATCATCTCTAGTTTTCAGTCACTGAATCCAACAAAGTTTTTAAAAAGAGAAATCTTTCATACAACTATTGAGATTCTGCCTCTTACATCGAAGCGAGTTTATTGTTAAATTTTTTATTGTTCGCAAAACGTTCAGTCGAATTGCTACAAATATTTCAATTGAAAATGAATGTATGAGAACGATATGTAGATTATTTAAAAGGAAATACTTTCACTTTATTTTAAGAAAACGTAAGAAACTTTTCCCATAATAATATTAAAATATCAACTATCGTTAATAATTAGGTAAGGTATTCACAGATTTAACGCTCTAAAATTGAAATCAGTGCTAAGTACTATGTTTTATTATAGACAGTTGACTAGCTAATATGCTATCTACTTTATAAACTTGGAATTTAGATGTTTAGGATTATCATTGAAGTAGTTTTTTCAATTTTTCTAATAATAAGATCTTAATAATAAGATCTATGAGAAATTTTGTCGAAATCCATGTCTTAGTTCACCTTGTATAAAAATATTGTATACAGAATAATATGCTTGTTAATTGTTTCATTTTGTTTAGGATAAAATTCAATATAATTATTTTATTTTTAGAATTAGTTTACTAGAAAAGACCTAAGATTTGCTGAAACAAAATATCTTTCAAGCAATCGCTACACGTCGCCAATAAGAATCTTCAATACGCTGAGTCACTAATTTCAATTGCAAAAATATTGAAACGATAGTTTGAAATACTTTTGTACGAGAAAATTGTCAATGTTGTTGATTGATATAAACTATGTCAATCATTTTTATTCGTTTTGATAAACCTGAATAAATTTCAATTTTATTGTAATTTTATAATTTTTGAAAAATATTGCGGTAAAAATAACAATTCTAATCTAGAGTTGTTGTGCGACTTCGCCTGGATAGTTTTAGTGACATTGTAACAATCATAAATGAGTTGTATTTTTTTTAATGGATCCCAACAATTTTTCATAGTATTATATTAATAGTTGATTTTATTATTCCTTATGTTATCTATCAGCCAGTGAACTACCCTTAAAATTCGGTCTGACCGTTTTGAAGATTACTTTCAACACACAAACGCCATACAAAATCGCTAAATGCTATATAAAAAAGTAATATAGCATTCGAAGTTTCGCAGCCATTAACTGAAGAAAGAAATCATTTATTTTTGTAACATAAACTTAATTTTTATTTAGTTATAAAAACTTATTAAAAAATGTACGTAATTGTGTTTTTAAAAGTGGTAATTTGAAAAAGTTGACTTCATTACTTTTTTATGGACAAATACTCGCTTTTACATTTTATTTACATACAAGTTTAATTCTGCGGGACTTCAGAGGATTTCAAAGGCTTTGTTCACTGAAGTCACTTACATCTTTGTAAATCTGATAATAACGTTGGCTTCAGTTACTATCTGATTGTTTTTGTATCCATTAATAACAATATATTGGCTTCAAGTTGTACCTATTTTATTGTCATTTTATGTAAGAACATAACGGTAGTTGATTGGTTAAAAAAGTGCTTCCTACTGACAGTTTATTTTAGAGTAATTCTAGAGATATAATTATATTAAATAGTCAAACAAATGTCGAAATAAATAAGTGTTAATGGGTACATTTTTTGCATTTTTTCATTGATCATTTTCTTTACAATGCGATACCGGAATCTTGAAATCAAAGACCGTGTAGTATTAATTGCACTGTAACACTGACTGATTATATATCTAGCTACAATCAATTACAAACTATCAATTAGAACAAGCTTGATGTGAATTTAAATCCAAGTTTTGTTTTCTAATATAAATTTAATTATTCGACAAAATTAATTTAAATTTCAATAATGTACTTAAATATATTTACAAAAATACAAATTTGTTTTCTTGGAGTAAATTTCGCGCAACACACATTGAATGGCACGCGATTGACAAACCCAGCTATATGGGTGATTACGAAAACAATGGAACACAACGCATAGTACCTACTTGTAATTTCTAAAATAATCCCTTTTCCCCGAACAATGGTTTGATAGTGGAAAATTTAAGACAAATGGGCTTTTCCGTGGATTCTTGGCAAGCTTTTCGTTTAGCGTGGTTATTAAAAGCTTGTCATTACATTTTCGTAACATTAATTAATTATATTATTATAATAGACAAAGCGCATAGTTAAGTCTTATTAAGTTGTTAATATAAAATTAAATTTATATATATATATTTAAATGTCATAAAATTTTCGAGTATGAACTTCATCCCAAAATCTCTGAGGAAATTCGCACAATAATATCATACATTAATATCATACATACATTACGTATTACGTAATGTATGATATTTGTTATGCATTTATTTCTAGAATTAGAGTTGAAAGCTAGCGATAAATTACGCCGTGTGGCTAGCCCACAAGAACAGGTGAACTGAACATGAATTTGTTAACTACAACCAGATCCGTATGTAGGTCACATTTATATTTCTCATCATTAGCTTCAGTAGCTAGTCATTCATGTGTCTGACATCTAACATAGTATGCGGTAGTGATTGCTAGTGAATAAAAAGATTCATTTGAAAAGAGACCCGATTATTTAAAATAATCGTTTCAATATTTTCTACATTATTCTTACTGTCATTCACCCATTAAAACATTCTGCTATTATTTTTATTAAGATAGAAAAGTTTCATATCCGAGTTATGAATGGCTGTCATTCTATGGACGGTTGTTGAAATCATAGAAGTGAATTTAAAATACGCTTATTTATTACAATATTATATAGAATTTGGTCGTTTTATGAAACCTTTCACGTATTATAACCACGTGTTATATTTATTGGTTTTATTGTCTTTGTTATTGGTCACAAATGAATTCATTGGAATTCTCAACAAAAGAATACACATCACAATAGGAGACCCTCTAATGAGAATCTTGTTTGATCGAAATTATATCTTATTGTTCGTCCGAAACTTTGAAACAAATACCTTTGAAGATACGATTAACACGGACTTTTAAATAATAAGGTACATTTGGTTTTAATTAAATATTATTTCTGTTACAATGGTTTTGTATGTGTAATTATTTCTTTAGACAAAAAAGGTTTTTTTTCTTTTTTAAAGTATTTTAAAACGTTGTGTTCTGTGATGTATGTTGGTTTCTCATCGTTTGAACAAACTTATTATAGAGGAAAAAGCTGACTTATCCCTCACTTGTTTTAAAATACATCAATTCGTTATTTTCTTATTAATTGTGAAATGCTGTAATTCTTGTGTGGCCACGGGGCAAATAATTTCTGCGCATGTTTAATTTATCACTTGCTTTACAGACAGATATTTTCTTTGCAGACACAGCACCTTCAGCGCAACACGCCAGAACCACTTTGCCGCGTAGGCGTTGTACAGTATTCACTTAGTACAAAGTAAATGTCATTTAATATTTTGAATTATTGTTTTGAAAGTTAATATTTTTTGAACCCAAAAGGAAAAGTTGTAACTAATGCTAGTGCACCTGCGTCCTAACCCATTAATTAATGCCTTAATTAAGCCTTTACATATAGATGTGGTTTAACGGTATTACGAATTGCATCCTTAATATGTAATTAGTAATAAATAATTATCCCTTAAAGCCTTAATTAAGCGATAGCTTTTTAGACACACCTAAGGGTTTCAACGCGTACTTTAACGCGCTACGCAATGTTGGCTATATTAACGAAGTCTTATTTCTCACCGAGTTAAAGATGCATTTGAATCATTCAACATCTTTGTTTTGTTTCTTTCTTTTTAAATTGCATGAATGCATATAATAATTTAAAGCGTTCATTGTTGCAATCACTTTGTGTGTTAATGCGTTAATTCTTGAAGAATAGCTCTAAAACCTTAATGTAACAAACGGGTATTTTTAATGCCCTAATTAACGCACATTTGAATACTAACATCAACGCTAACGCAGTTGAAGCAGTAGTAAAAACATTATTGAAACATCAAATTTCATTTATGTTGAGAAGAAAATAGGGGAACCTTTTCTGATCCATACATTCAGTTTTCAAAGGCCCTTTTAGGAGATTCATGTTTAATAGGTACAATAAAAGTCATACAGTCTTATCTATAAACGAGTCAGGACAATAAACAATCTGTATAGAAATGTTGATAAAACAAATTTTTCACATATACGGTGGCCGCATTTACAGACAAAAGCGAAAAGCGAACTGGACATTTGTAGGAAGCCTTTACCTATAACCTTTCTTCTAATACTCACACGTTAAATACTAGTAATAAACTAAAGAAATCATTAGGCACAAAATTTTACTCAAACACTGTGAAGTTTATTGAATCTGTGTGATTTTTATTTACTTAGTTATTTTTCGGTCGGTAATAGAGGTTCGTTACTGGATCAGATACAAGACTTGAAAGACATTTTTATAGCACCCATAATCAGCAAGCATGTATAATGAATGTCATGGTAAAAAGATATATTAATCTCGTATCAGTAAAGATATGTGGTGATTATCTATTTCTTTTCAAACAGGGCATGATTATACTTTAAATATGAGAAGTCGAATATTTAGATAAAGATTTTTAGGTTTTTGGAATGTTATGTTAACTGCTAGTTCTTAAAAATATTTAACAAGTGTTTTTGAACAACGTACTGGTAAGAATTATTTTTAAAAACAAATAGGTAACGTATAGGAACTGTATAATTAAGGTTTAGTACCTGATCCTACGATCTTTGTGTTGCCCATTAGAAATATAAATGAAAATATTATCTAATCATTTTGGCTTTACAAAGTACGTTGAAAGGGGAAATCCCTAGAACAATATTTTCATACAAAATACAGACGCAACCGTTTTCAACCCGTGAATAATTAAAGCTTGTAGTGTAAGCGCCAGTCCAGGAAGCAAGTGCAAAATATTCAAATAATTTTCTAACAGCTAACAAGAAACTTTTAAAATAATTAATTAATTTAATAAATGTGAAATATTAAATAATTTTGTTTGATAAAAAAACCTGTTGATGTTGAATACTATCGAAGTATATTTTTATATAAGAAGTTTTTTGTAAGAAATTTATATCTATTTTAGTTTTTAGATGTTCTTCTCAAAAGGCCTGTAGTAGCTTAGTTGTAAATGACAAACACAATCACGTAGATGTTTTTATATAATTTAGTTTTTTTTAAATATTCAAAAATTACACAAAGCGAAAGATTCGATTAAAAACCGTTATTTAAGAGTTTAAAGATTGTGTTAAATATGTTTGAGTGAAACAATATAATGGTGCTAAAATTACATAATACAGTTATTATAAAATGATAGCTGTGCCCCGTGGTTTCACCCGCGTTGATTTCCTCGAAATGTGATGTTATAGCCTATAATCTGAGTAAAATAGCGAACAGCAAAACAATAATAGATATGTATTATGTACTTCGTCCGCGCGAAATAGTTATTTTTTTGTTATTTATATATTAATTTCTAAAATAAAAGTAGCTTAAGTTACTCCTTATTACATCAGTTATCTGCCAGTGAAAGTCCCGTCAAAATCGGTCCAGCCGTTTCTGAGTCTCCAATTTTATTCTGTATATTGGCATTATTCAGTAAACGCAGAAAAATAACGTTTTATTGCTTCTGTATAGAGCGACACAGCTCTTCATTCTAAGGAATAATGGTGAGAATATGTCCAAGTTGATAATTTAATTAATAAGCCGGTTGATAAGGTTACACTTGAATATGAGACTTGCTGGTCACGTATGTTTTACGTGATCTACAGTCCGTGTGTATACACACGATTTATGCTATAGCACAAATTTGCCGAAAAAACTTCTTTTTATTTGGATCAGAGTTTACCTTCAAAGTTTTTTGTAAACAAAATCATTAGGTTAGACTAATTATTAAATTCAATAGGTACTCGAAACATGAACATGTTTTCGTCGGAGGATTAAGTGGTTTCTTAATCATATTAGATTATGGTTTCACAATACCTTTACACTTTACTGTGAACAAAAATAAGTTTAGTATAGATGTATAATTGTAATTTGTTATGTATATTTTACAATATTTATAATTTATATTAATACATTTTAAACAATTTTCACGTTATTCAGTATAAATTAAAAATATTTTACTTTGCCTTTTGCCAAAGTTTTGAAATGTAATTGTAAAAAGTGTACAAATAAAACAATTGAAATAAAAGTGTTTTATAAGGCAAACAGTGAACATGAATTTTCACTTTTTTGTTCATTTTAGAATAATTCATTTATATATTGTTGCAGTTACAAATACGTCATAGGCAGAGAATTTACGACCGAACAATTGTGTTTCAAACGGAGTTCCACGTATGACGTTGTTGAGTAAAATTTGACATGATTTTCAACAAAAAATTTATGTTAAAAATCTATTGGTAGATTATTGTAACCGAGCGTAGGAGAGCAGAGGTATGCGGGATTTAATCTGGTCCAGACTTCTGCTCAACTAACTCTTTGACAAGCTCTAGAGTCTAGAGTTAGGTGATCTAGCCCGTGGTAGCAACACAATAGTAGTTTTTGCTTCACTTACTAATATTATAAATATACTAAACTTAATTTTCAAATTAAAACGATTAATGGAAAAATGTATTAGATTCTCTCGCAAGCTTCAGACAAATTTTCTAACTTGTTTGATCCGAGGTTCTTTCAAATATCCACCCTTATTATTTCTACCCAAATACTTCTGTCTAGGCTACAACAACGTACATAATATTATCCTACTGGTGTATATTTTTGTTCGTCTATCGTCGTAAACACTTCACCGCACGTCCTTCCATTAATAACATAAGGAAACAATGATAAACAGACCAAAAATAGTAAATTAACCGATCACATTCGACAGTTTGCCAATAAGTAATAGCTATCTTGTCCAATAAGACGGTGAGTGACAGCCGGGCGGGTCTCAATTACACCCTGATGGATGGAGCCGCTAATGAAACTGGAAAAACGTTTATTCCATTACTGAAGCGAATTTGATGGTAATGTTAATGACGTTTACAAGATGTGATTGCAATATATAATACGGAAAAGCCTGCGAACGGTACGACTCCTTCAATCCTTGAATAAGATCAGTGGAGAGATAAACTTTGAAAGTTGCATCTGTTGTAACAATTTGCGTATTTATTAATAGCCAGTATTTTGAGAACGCACCACAACGGCTTTGATGAGCCTTTTGTATTTTTGTTAAGATTTAAATAAAATTGTAAATAAATATGCGTAATTAATTAGACAATGATTTGACTTTTATATAGAAGGACTAAATGACGTAATGAAAGCGATTACCCATTCATTACCTTTAAAACGTCGGTAGTTGCACTTGGCAGTCTTGTTGTGGTTTTTAATGATTGGTTATGAAATAATATATGACTAGCTGCACCTCCCGGTTTCTCCTCGTTAATTTCAACGAAGCGTGATGTTATATAGCCTATAGTCTTCCTCGATACATGAACTGTTCAGCACAAAAATATTTTTTCAATTCGTTCCTGAGATTAACTTCAACCAAAAAACAGCCTCTTCAAATTATAAGTATGATATAGATGAGTTTTTATACCCTGTGTTTCCGTTTTGTTTCTTTAGTATTCGTGCCATTAAATTGACACTGATTTTAATGAAATAATTCACTTTCTTTTTAAAACTTAATAAAATTTGTTATTGCCTTTATTTAATTGTATGGATAGTATATTGATTGAAACTATATTGTAGTTTGGATACGGTAGAATGATACCACATTGTACGAAGGTCGACAATAAAACAGCCTGTCATGATTTATAGAAAACGGAATAGCTACTTCTATTTCTGCGAATCATACAATTTCTGAAAGAATTTCTATGTAAATAGTATATTAACAACTTATAAATTAACGGCCCGCTTTTGCTTCGCACGGGTTTGCTATAGGTTAGTTACATGAGTAAAAAATGTTTACTGTCTGTCCTGATTTTTTTATAGATTAGGCAAACGAGATTAAAAGCGGTCTGCTGTATATAATCTTCAACACTTTAAACAAAGAACTTTCATACTTGCAATAACCTTACACCCACTTAATAGAAAATTCCTAACATAAACTAAATGTACCAAACTTCGGTTTTTCTACTTTAGTCAGGTATTTGATTTTTACTTTTATTTAAAATATAGAAAATAAGAATAATTTAAACAAAAAAATGTGGCAATGTTTTTTTACTTTTAAAAGCGTCCTGAAAACATTCAGACTGGCATCATTTAACATCAATCGTAATTGCTACGATTTTATTATAACAATGGGTTTTAAATTACTAGCATCCATAGATAAACTCTTTGGAGATGCCTCGTAGTTTTTTAATTCGACCATAAACTAATTTTCTTGAAATAATAGATTTGAATATTAATTCTAAACAATTGCAAATATTCTTCCATTTGAAATAACACGAAAAAAGTTATAATTCCACAAAAATATACACACGCTTAAAATTAGAAGAAAGAGACTAGAAATAACAATTTTTATTCAATAATTTGCACTTAATTTCATCCAAACAATAAATTTAATAGTCATTGTGCGCCTTTTAAACTCTGATTCGAACTAAGTAGTAAAGAAAACGTAGTGCTCATAATTCGTTATGGATAATTTGTTTTTTACTTCTATATAATGCCAGGAAACAGAAAAAAGTTGTTTTAAGGGTGCAGTCAAAAAACGCCTAAAACGGCCTTTTTTTCAAATAAATTTTTCATTTAATTTCTTCAGTACCTAATTCAAATTTAAGTTCCTAGTAGGAAATAAAATTTATGAATGTCTAATTAAGCGTGACTTTTGACGTCATCCATTGACGAAATTACATAAGACTTGAATTACATATTCAAATATAAAGGTCACGGGTTAAGTCTCAGGTTTGGCTTTGTATGTATATTATATAATAAATATTTAAATAATTTTTTCGTATAAATTTTCGATGCTACGATGCCAAAGACAGTCAAAATTATAAAGTGTAAACTCTATATAACGACACTCAAGGGACTGTGCATATTTTGATTTTATAGAGAGTTGTCGTTAAATAGAGAGAATAAATATGTATTAAAAAAACCAGTTTATTTCAGACTAGTTTTTATTCATATCTTGCGATATTGAGTCATCTTGGTGATAGAGAAAGTACTTTTGAAACAATTTTGTGAAAGTTTGTGAGAAACTAAGAATATGATAACGTAAAGATAATCCATGACTCCTACTACAGTTTATACGTGCAAGCAATCCCAATTTGTAAACAAAAGAACGGATTTCTTAGAAAGTTCGGTGTGTATGATGCCGACAGTTGAGTTTATTACGGGCTAGGATAATAAAGTTACAACAGATCTTACGCAAGAGCTTTGACAACTTAAAAATTACTTTTTATTATTTAACTGTTGTCAGTATTGAGAGTGGATTTAATGCTATATACTAGACTGTATCATTGTAGGGATGACACGCTAAAACAACCACAGCCGAGTGATTTCGACGCTTTAGTTAGATTGAGTTTGCCGTTAAATCGAGGGACGTTACATGGAGTTAACATTGTATTTTCTAAAGATTTTATTTATATAGATAATAGAATGAAATGAATTATTTATTTAATTTAGAGAAAATCATTAAAATCTATATTTGTATCAACCTTGACGCTGTCAGTGAGAAGTGCCGTTTCGTCGTGACGAGGGCGAGCAAATTTCATCATTATTCATCGTTAACTTTGGCAATGAACCTGAGAACACCGGAAAATTTTCCGTGAGATAGATGCCGGAATAGATTTTGATCCGACTGCGGTGAAGACCAAAAGGGAAATTTTGTGTTTGATCTATTTGTAACTATCCAACGGATTAAATGATATAACTTATAATATATTATAATATATATTATATCATATCATTATAAATATCATATATAATATTATATATAATATTATATTTACTTTTATATATATATATATATATATATATATATATATATATATATATATATATAATACTTGTCGATAATCTTGATTATCAACAAATAATTTTTAAATTTCTACTTTTGATTTCGTATTTTGTGTGGGTAGTAGTAAATTGTATCGTGTTAACCATATGTTATTATATGTTTGAAAAATTGCCATTCTCTAAAATACACATAATACAATAATACCGATAATTGTTGGAAATAATTGTAAACTGGCACTGCTGGCACTGCCATTTGTGGCAATGGCACTTTCTTTGTGAACTAGTGACCACATCGCGTTTGTGTTTGGGACTTTTGACAAAAAATTAGCAACGGGCAACGTTCGTGTAAAGCCATAACTACGTCTGTTCCTATTTCAATATATTTCGAACGCAACAGTCTAATTACACAAACATGAGTATTAACTGACAAAAGACAATTAAATCCAATACTGTTTACGTAAATAGCTAAATTTCACAGTTCCATACAATAAATTTGAATTCAGTGTGGTTATTGTCTTCATTATTTATATTAGATTCGAATTGTGTGGTTAGTAATAGTTTAATGTAAACACAAGTTTCCATTCAGTGCGAGAACACAATATTATGTAAAGGATTATATTAATTATTAAATTTATGCCTCATACAATGTAGAAGCAACTTATTATTAAATAATAATGTGTAATATTTGCTTACATTACTTGTTATTAACCATACATAATATTAATATACAAATTATTCGCTCGCGTAGAAATTATGCTGGGAGATTTATTAATATCAATGACTTACAACCAATTATGTGCCAAGATAATAATGTAATCTCTGGATCTTCTTAAGATTCAGTGGGATTGGGGAGCATAATGCAGATATATTCTACAAAATGGGGCTAAGGGTATCGAATCTGTAGGTACATACATGGATCAGAGAAGCAATCATTTACTGAGTGTACCGCGTGCGATCTTCTTGGTGAAATCCCAATTACCTTAACTAGGTAGAACATGGCTTGACTTATTCTATTTGTCCTTGTTTCAACACAGTACAGTAACTAAATACTAATACAATAGAAAAATAAAAAGTCCTATCCTAATCCTAATTAAAACAAAATAAATATCCTAAAAATAAACTATTTCGTACGAAAATTGTATGTATACTATTGAAACCTGGCTGATTTATCAATTTTTATAGAAGGCAACACTTTAAATGATAGTGTGGTTATGATACAGACACAAGAAACAGATACAGGAAAGTATGGTCTAAATAATATTATATTAGTAAAAATGTGTTTTTAGTTTCTGATTAACGCATTAGGCATATGGTAATATAGATTTAAAATTAATAATATTGTTATAAAACAGTCGCAAAATAAAATTATAAGTCGATATTAAGATAACTTGGCTACTTAGTACCATAATATTATGTGCATAAATTTGGGGCAATATAATAGTTTATATCCCATGTACGTCTGTATTGTATCAATAAAAAGATAAATACCAAGCATTACCTACAAGTAACTTGAACTTCCAAGCAAAAGAAATGACTCCTGTCAAGAAAACTATGAATAAGCTGAGGTTTATGTTAAAACATAACTAAGATCACTTTTAATTACCTAAGCTTCCAAACAAATAATAACAACATTGCCCTTTTTGTGTCGGAGTTAAAGTATTGTTGTATAAATCACGAGTAAGCTCTTTCTTGAATTTTTCCACGAAAATAATATCTAGCGACCCCTGGTTATTCCGGTAAGTATTTTGTTTGTCAACTTTAAAGAAAGTTAAGTAAGAGTTTTTTTGATAGATCATAAATCACGCTGTTGTTTATTTTGTTTTCTCTTCAAGTCTTTTTGGCTTCGTGGGTTCGAATAGTATTTATAATGTATTTTAAATATAATAATATACAACTGAATTTAGGAACAGCAACGCAACACACGTGATAATTATTAATTAACCCTATAACAGAAAAAGGTTATTGAAGAATTCTAAATTAAAAGGAAAACATTAATTTAAAATTAAAACGCAATTTTTAAAGTGTTATAACCATTATTCCGTAATAATTAACAAAAGACTGTCACTAGACAGTCCTAGGTTAATTATTTAACATCCACAGACAAGAATAAATATTTTTAAAAGGGTCAATATTACCGACCTTTCTAAATTACGTTTGTTACTTAAGTGAAACTTCAGTTTCAGAAATATTACAAAGAAATTAGATTAGTATTGTATAGATAATTATGTAGGTACTCGAGTTTCTTTTATTCGCTTTATCAACAGAAATGGGAAATAAGAAACGAAAATATTTTTAAAGTAAATAACATGTGTATGAAGGATGTAAATTAAAAAAGAAACATTTATTTTTCTTTTTTCGAAATTAAATAACCATTGAATTAATTAAATGGATACCAATTAGTTTTATTGCATTATTTAAAGCTTTACGCATATGACGACATTCGGACTGAATGTTCTTCTTGAAGGACATTTCTTCGCTTGTAGCGATACGTCACGTCTTATATCCTATTAAGGGCGGATACAGATTTCCCTTCAAAAGATAATAAATATTAATTAAATTCGTAAAATAGTAAAATTCTCGCCAGATGCCTCCATGATCTCTATGACCCACACGCCATAAATAGGGTTGCCAACTATACTGTTTTAAACAGTATTATACTGTTTTTCACTAAATTATACTTTTTACTGTTGAACAAAAATAAAGTATACAAAATACTGTTTTCAGCATCAAAATGCAACACATTATTATGTGTTATACTTAGATGCTCACACAAATTTGTTTTTATTTAGTCAGAGGGCGCTTACTGAAATAGAGCATCTATTAATTTAATAAAAAATGAGCTAGTCATTATTTAAATTTCAGTTATAACTGTGATGAGGCGTATGAAGTTCTTAAAAAAGATTGTAAATTAGTAAGTTGTGCGAGAAGCTCAGAATATATGTATTTGAAACAATAAATAAATAAAATTTAGAATAATAATAAAGTTTATTATTCTTCATAGACCTGAATATACTTTATTTCTTGTAAAAAAAGTTGGCAACCCTAGCCATAAAGATCTGACTCATTATTTTCGTACGACTGAAGAAGAGAAATTCTACCATCTATAGTCTATTTATTCTAAATACCAAATCTCATTGACGTATAAACGCTGATGTTCCTTATAAGAAAATGTAAGGTACCGATATAAAAATGTGCACGTGCCTTATGGAATTCCGAATCGGAAGATCCGCATTGCTTCGGGAAATAATAGGTCATAAAACCGGATATAAATAAGTTTTCACGGCAATATCTAGAGTATAAAACGGAGATTATATTCTAATCTAATATTTATATATGTAGATGTATATAATTGTCTTAAATGGCTGAAATTTCAACCATTATTACATGGGTAATTAAAGTAGGTATTATGAGATAAATAAATTTAAGCGGACCCTTTGGGATTGAGAGTAATGGAAGAATAATCGTTATATAAATAAAATCGTTAACTCCATTTGTAAGCTCATGGTTATGGTGCTTTTCTATGCCTATGCGGTGATCCACATAGCCATCACCTAGTTGTAATAGTTCTTTATGCGAGACTCAAGCTTTTGATAAAAACATTCGTTATTAAAGCTATTTTTGTTAAGCACAAAATCCCTCAATACGACGGGATCCCTCACAACCACAAAGGAATATTCAAGAAAACATCCATGCATATTTCCCTACCCTCATTAATAATTTATTTTCGTCAAGTTTCAAGTGAAATGAAAAGTTTTTAGATCTTCGATAAAAGCAATTTTTTATTGAGTCGTAATGGATCGAGTAGTCTTTTGGACATGCATATTAATTACATACATGAATGTACTCGTATAAGTTTTTGATATATTTGCATTAAGGAGAAGTGTTATTAACTGACTTCAAAAAAGGAGAAGGTTCTCAATTTGACTATAAAAGCAGAAAAGAAATGTTATTTAAACTTACAGAAAATCGGTGTATTAGACGCAGAAATTAATCTGCCTCTCTACAGATTTCATTAAAAAAAAAGAGAAATCTACAAAAATAGAACACTTAGCCGAGCAAAAACAGGGTTGCCCGAAGAAACCCGCCTGTAGCGGTAACCTGTGACAGAGAGGTATAAACCACAATTTTATTCCGGAGAGAACCATCTCATCAATAAGACATACAGGAGGAGGAGGAAAAGCCGAGCATAAAAAAACATTCCTTTATTTTAATGATAAAAACAATAAATGGAATTTTTATAATCATATGATAAATAAAATGGATATCAACTCAAGAGCTATCTGATTAATACGAATTTATTAAATAGATAAGTAGGAATTGATTAGGCACGTAAAATATATGCGTACCTAATACTTATAGAATTTATTATTAATGAAATTTTGAGGTCAGCTGGTCAATGAATTAATTGGAGTTTAGATGACTTTTTTATTTAAAAATTAACGTCATCCGACTTGATATTAAGCGATGACGCGGCCTTAGAAGGCATAAACTTGGATAACTACTGCTTTACCTGCTACGAAAAGTCTGGTAAAGTAAGTATTTTTATACAGCGGCTGCGTTAATTATTTGTATGGAAAATCTTACAGCACCTCTACTAGTTAACCTTATGGCTTACCCTATTTTACCATGGAATTGATAGTAAACAATAGTAAACTTGTAACTTGTAATAGTTCGATTGTAATCTCATGATACAGAAGAAAGTCGAGTTGTCGGCTGCGAGTTTGGTACATGTAATGAATGTGGGTAAATTATCTCTCTCTATGTCCCTGGTCCCGGATCCCAACCTCAGGGACCCCTCAGAATAAGGCGTGATTTTCTAGGTAAAATAGTAATAACTAAAAACCATTTAATTTTTCATTATAGTAACTCAAATTATAGGACTTCTAAAAATATATTTTCACTTCGGAAGATTGTTCTTACCGACCCGATTATTCTTTCAAATTATTAATAATTATCCATATATAGTCAGTTACTAATTTAGGTTAATTTTGATAGTTATCTTTAGAATATTTTATTTACTGAGGCATTAATAAACTCTGCTTAAAAACAATAGAAAATACACATTCCAAAGTATAAAACGCGTTTAATACTTACAATTGTAAAGTTTAGTTAAAATTTAAAATGCCAATATTTTACGTACTATATTATATATTATATCTTCTGCAATTTATGTTATACATATATGGTATTATGACACTATTATTATTATATTATATGTATATTATAACTTTTTTTAGAAGCCATTAGTTATTACGCTATATAAGTTTCTTTAAGAGTTCAAAATACGAAAGATTTAAAATTTTAAATATGTACTTGATGCTTATATTCGTATTATCTTATGCATAAATTTATTGGATCATATTTTCAATAAATACTAATTATACTTCAGACGCTACCACTTAAGATAACTCTTATACCTATCTGTTGTTTAAAAAAACATTTTATACTAGCTCCAGATTTTAAACAAGTAAAATATTGGGGTTAAAACGCAATACAAATTTTATCATTTGAACTATTGCGTAGGCGGAGATAACTCGCAACGGGTAGGTCATGCCCACTGAGTTTGTAAGTGTCATTAATTTGACATTAACTAACATGTGATGTCATCTCTGACGTGACAGATTACATCACAGATGACTAATTCGTAGAAGTTATCAAAGTTGTGATGTATTCATTTTGCGCAGAGATTGCAGATCTTTGTAACAATTTTGCAACTAATAACCACAGAAATATAAAATCCCACTAATATTATAAAAGTGAAAGTTTGTCAGGATATTTGGGTGTTTATGACTTAATCAAGCTTAAACGGCTGAACGCATTTGAATTAAATTTAGCACGCAAATATAATATGCTCAGCATTAACATATATTCTTCATATGCCGAAAGTGTGTTTCTGTGGGATAATTTAGAGATGCGAGTATTATATTTTTCAACTTCAGTATAAAATTGTGTGGTTGTTATACATTGCACATAAAATAAAGGACATGTTTGAAGTTATCCTTAGGGAACTATACATAAGGATCCCAAAGGGAAAAACCCCTTTATTGTAATTTATATATTTAATTTTATACATTTAGAGATACGAGTGTTTTATAGGCTATATAACATCACGTTACGACGAAATTAACGCGGGTGAAACACACTAGTAATTAATATATCTTAGAATATTTAATAAGAAAAACATATATTTTAGTTTAATCGAATATTAAACTCTATCTTTCTGCAAACAATATTTAAAAAGCCGAGAGGGGACAATTGACAAAAAGTAATTAAAGGATTGACACCTCATTGAACTCGGTCCACGGTAAAACTAATCTTTAAAAGCAAAACATCGAATTGGTAATCTATTATTAAACCGATTTTTAAACCATGCCATAATATTATAAAGGTACATCTCATTTAATAATTAAACACATAAATTAGTTCAATTGAAAACGTAAATCAACTGAGTTTAAATTTAGATGGCTTTGATGTACAAAGCTATCATACGTTAGTAAAGTTGCCAAGGTTACGGAAGCTGTGTAATCAATATAATATAAAAGAAAAATATAATAATCATGAGGACGGCATATCTATGCCATTTCAAAATGTTATAAACACTAATTAAATATTATTTAGAGAATTTATTATGTTGTAAGTAGATTAATTATGATTTGAAAATTTTACAAAATTGCAATAAGTTGTATGTAAAGTATATAAAGTTTATTACTTACTTGGTAATAACTTACCAATGCTCAAGTAGGTTAAATCCTCGTTCGTCACCTGTGAAAAGAAAAATATAGGTGTAGTTTACTTTCGCTACGTAACAATATAGGTACAAACAAATCCGATTCTAGTCAATGTATTAAATATTGACTCATTCTGAGCCAAAATCTATTACAAGACAACATATATACACCTACACCGGAAGCTTCAATAGGGAAAATTTAATTATAGTGGCCCATGGAATTTATTTCATCTTTGTAACGTGCTAGAAGTACCTATAGCAGAAGCAAACACAAATCTGTATATTTAAAACTGTTAGAGTGTGTAAGTGTGTGAAGTCCCTTGTCTCCTAGTGGGGTATGGGGCAGATGCATTTCACATCTGTTTCAATGATCGATTTTTTTTAGGCGCAAGTAGGTGATCAGCCTTCTATGCCCTGCCAGACAGATTTTTTTTTATCTCCACCGGGATTAAACCCGTTAGAACCCAAGAGCGTCATTGACACTTACGCGCGCTAGACCAAGGAGGCGGTAAAAACAGTTAATGTTTCGTAAATACGATATTATATAATATAGCAATTCAATTAGCAATTAATTTATTTGTTTGTCACATATGAATAGAAGAACAATGTCAATGTTTCGTTATCACGAAACACTATTGAAGAAAAGCGTTTAGATTTCTATAACTCTTTCAGATTGCTATAATTTTGGGTGATATGCGAGCGATGTGGGATATAGGAGGATATAGTGACAAGGATATGAAAGGGAATGCCAAGATGATTTACACTTAGAGGGAATGAATGGAATCATGCTTCCGAGAATAATATGTAAGACGAGTATGAATGGTGAGGTGATTGCTGGTAGACATACGTTTTGGTTCGGGATGCACTTGTGAACAAGTACTGAGAGTGGATGAAGCGAAAGAGACAGGGATCGTATCTCTTCGGGATATTGGCGTGATATTGTAAATAAATAAAAACTAAAACACAGCTTCCTGTTTCGGTTAGGACGTGGGCCATTTATTCAGAAAAATCCTCCATAAATCCTCCATTTCCATCGAAAGTTGGAAAAATTATTGTCGAAATTGTATTGCTGCAATTCGCTGGTGCGCAGAATAAATTTGTGCGAAGTGTGGTGCCTTTTTAACGCCTATATGTTATAATTTTTACTGTATTAAGTTTAAATAATACTTAAATAAAGTTTTTCTTTAAGTTTAATTCATTTATTAGATGTTGTGATATTCTCAGCTCGTATAAAGTTCGTTCGTCGTTCGCTCGTTCTTTGTAAATACTTATTTCTATTAAGACAAGTAAAATTGAAGACAATTAAAAATTCCAATACAAATGAATGAATGCGATCACATTAGCAAACATAAAATTCATTGAAATCAGTCCATTTATTTAGGAGATACACCACAGACAGACACACTGTCACAAAGTCATAAACACGTTAAACTTGTAACATCCATCTTTTTTCATCTGAAGTTAAAAACCTTCTTAAGTTGGAAAATAAATAAATTTCAGTAACCTGATAGTGGGAATAAAAGGGATTTACGTAGACAATTTTGCATCAAGTCCATTACCGAAGTATCAACACGCCATCTCAATTGAGCTCTTAACAATTGTGTGCTGACCTTTATTGAGGAGTTTGTCCTACTTTTGTGCCGGCAACAGTTTCTGTTACGTATTGACGGTCTGCAGGGACAAAAGACTGATCATCTACTTGCCTTCAAAGAAAGTCAGTGAAAAGACTAAAAATGTCTGCTCATGGCCTAAATGGGGCGATAAGAGATTGGGCGGATTCGATTTCCCTTGTTTGTGCAGATCTTCTCTTATTTGCTGGATTCTATTACTAAAATATCATAAATGGCCTCTGTTTGTTTGTACTCGTTCAACAGAGTCGAAAATAATTTTGCGAAGCCACAAATTTCGTATATAAATGTTTGAAATGACTTATTAAATGTTTCCAGTTTTAACGTACCGCTTTAATAAAGTTATTATCTGAAAATGAAATGTATTCTTAGCTAGCGTCTATGTTCGTTAACAAGTTTATTTAGCAAATGATTTTTTTTTGAATTACGTGAAAACGAACATTTTTTTGAAAATTAAAAGAATTACCAAATATTTGTGTTAAATAACAATTTATATTTTATTTACAAGTTTTGAGTGCTCTTTGATGTCGCTTTGTAGTTAAAAAAAGAAGTCTCACCTTCACAAAACCAATATAAACAACGAAAAGAAATTGAAATTATATCATCATCAACATAGATATACAAATTTTCAGTTTTTGTTGAATTCAAAAGTAAAAAGTGAAACATCATCTCAGGCATAACTTATCAAAGAAAAAATAATCTTTAAAATTAGTTCATATTTAGCTTGGCAACCCCGTGACAAACATACAAAAAATAATAATAACAGAAAATACACATAAATTGAGAACGATCTCTTTTAAAATCGATTGAAAGTAATAAATAAGGCAATTGTTGGTGGAGTGATGGACAAACAAACGGATTGAATAATTTCACGACCGCAATGATTGTTTAAAACTTCAACATTTAAATCACCAGTACTCAGTACTAGAAACCACTTTGAATATAAATTAATTTTGCTCAAACGATCATTGTGCAAATAAAACAATGGCTCGGTCTATTAGACCTACGGAATGTAGATATAATAATTTTAATACTTAAAACGTTCTCGCGGCTTTTATGCACGGCTATTGAGCTTTTTCTACTTTCTTATTGCAGCAAACGTAGGGTTACCATGTTTGTGTTGGCTATACGCCGTTATTTTTAAGTCACTTCGGACGGTTAACCTTAAAAAATAAATAAAAAATGTCAATGTTTAAATGAAGTTCCCAGTCCAGTGAACCTATCTTTGCTTTTTAAAACATAGTTACAATAATAATTACTTTGCACAGATATGATATCCAGAAATGCGTCTGGCCCATTCGCCACTAAAAATTTAAAAAGTGTAATTTCATACTTCACCATGAAATTACACTTTTTAAATTTTTAATTTTCGTGAACCTAAAAGTTATACCAACCGTATTTTTCTTCATCTATTTTGCATGCAAGACACAATTTTAGAGCTCAATATATTTTTCCACTTTATTTAAACGGGAAATTCTTAAGAACATTCGCAACACGTACTATCACATTTAACCAGGCACCCGAGTAACCGCCACACGGATATCCGGTCCATTTCATTGTAAGAATGTTTTTATCCGGTTCGATCAACCATAATATTTCTGTTAAGTTTAACAATTAAAAGTTGTCCAATATCATAAAAGTGTTTTGGGGTTATGGATAAATGTTATAAATTGTCTAAACTCCTATGAAATTTGAAAGTAACTGCTACAACTTTACGTGTTAACAGCTGAAATGGTATAAAATAAATTTTGGCATAGAGATGTTATATTTTATGTCACTACTTAAGTCTGTACCTACTCATTGGAAGCAATATAAATGTTCAAAGCATTTGTAATTTTTATTCTGTAAATTATTTCAAATTTTTGAAAATTTATTGCTAATCCATCGTACTCTTGGAAAAGGTAGTTATAATCGGAAAATATTGACTTTTTCTTTCCCTGAAATGCCATATTTATATTTTTTATAAATCCCCTAAAAACTGTTTTCCAGTTTTCCAACAAGATACTAAAATATAAGCGCTTGTAAAAACTTAACGTCGTGTTTCGTTTAAGAGCCACAATAAAGTTTATGCATTGGGGTGAATTAAGATATACAGTATGTTATGGCTGCTATAAACCGTTCTGAGTAAGTATACCTTGCGAGTTCACATTAAATCGTATTTCGTAAATCTTAGTCACGCGTAAAATAAATGCTGTACAGTGATTTGTCAATTATTCGTGAATACTATGTGAATGATAATGCACTTCAGGAATACACTACCTTTCTAAGAACCCAGTTACTATAAAACTCTAGAGCAGTCTTTCCCAAAGTGGACGATAATGCCCCCTTGTGGGTGCTGGAGGCCTAGAGGGGGGCGGTAAGAAGTATTTTAAAGTTGCACTATTATTGCTTTCTCTAATAAAAACCTCCTTTAAAATAAAGGTTTAATTAAACTCCAGGCGAGATTAATATATTTTATCGAGATTTTTCAGGTAAAAAAATGGGGGTGCTACAAAATAACTGAATTTCAAAGTGGGCGTTAGACGAAATAAGTTTGGGAATCTCTGATCTAGAGAGATATTCAGTCAATAGAAAAGCAATCATCATGAATTTTCATAATATAAAAATATAATCTAACTTAAATAAATAAAAACAACAAAGACTCAACAGAGACAGAAACAACAGACAATTTAAGAACAATTAAATAAATAACAATGGCGCCATAATGAAACAATTTTAGAACTCAAATTGCAGACACGTAGTCCGATTGTACGTCTAGTAGGTACTTAAGATAATGATAATTGTATATCACTTATCATTAAGTACCTACGGCTCCTGCCTATTTGCCCTCTTTTTATATAATCATTTTATTAACTTTAATTAAAAATGAAATATTATTTAGTAACGCTTTATTTCAGATCATTATTAAGGCCAATTATAATGTTACACGCTTAATTAGGTTGTATCTAAGTAAGATGTTTTGTTACAATAGCGCAGTCCGTAGCTACAGTCAGTTAAGTCAGTCAGCTTAACTGTAGAGGCCCCGGTAGAAATGTAAAAGCGAACCCGTGTGCTTCAAGAACAGGAAAGCGGGATGTAACCAAGGTGGTTTTAGTTGTTATTTCGCACCCGACATTCTGAATAATAGAGCTAGCCTGGAGTGAGTCGAGCCCTATATATCCACCCGCATCCAAAATGGTGCGGGGAATGTATAAACAGCATTTCCACCCCGGAGACCAAAAAAAAAGAAGAAAAATAGAGGTGTCGTGGAAAGTAAAGGTGAAATGCTGAGTTAGTTATTTTTAAATATAAACAGTTCTCTATTCTCAAAATGACCGATTCCCGGATGACATTTAAAAAAATCTCGGCAGGACATAGCTGATCACCTACATGCCCCTAAATAAAAATCGATCAGTGAAACAGATGTGAAATGTATCTGCCCCATACCCCACTAGGAGACACTGGACTATTAGGTATTCTATGCACACACTATTTTCAAAATACTTTGTTGATTTTATTAAAATTATTTTTTCACTAAATTTCACGCTAAATTTCAAGAAACGCTTATTAATGATAATTAATTAAATTCCTTGAAAGCCCTACAGAACATATTTTATATTAATAATATCTTATCAGAACCATAACGAATGCTTTATCTTGACACTTAATTTGATTAAAATGAAAGGTTCCTAGGACCCTTCTCTCAAAAAGCTATGTATTTTTGTTTAATATTAATTAAATACGACTTTCTCATTAATAATAAAAGAGACGGCAAATAAAAACCTTTGCACCCATATATATTTATAAACTTAAAAAACAAAGAATCATATAAACTCTTAGAACCACCTTCAATCTGGCTCTGTCGTAAAATCTATCTTAGCTCTATATATATATGTCACAGTTAAGACCCGTTTTTAGATATAACGCGTTTTCCCTAGTTAGAACTAGTTTTCATTAAATGCCTTTGTTGAAACTAGAATTAACTAATGTTCAAAATTGAATATCAGTTACTAATAAAACTAGTTCTTACTAGACAACAAACGACCGTCTTTCCCTAGGTTTTAGGTTAGGTTAGGTTAAGTTAGCAAGATTATTATTTTTACCAGGTACACATGACTGTGCTCTAGAACTTTTTAATAAATATTTTAAAACTATATCTTGTTTTCAAACCCAATTTAGTTTCTCTAGTGTAAGTTTTAATAAAGCTCAGAGTGACAACTAGTTTTATCTGAAAATCAAAAATATTAGTGGTAAATTCTAGTTTTCACTAGTTATTTCTAGATTTAACAAAGGAATTTAGTACAAACAAGCCCTAACTAGGGAAAACCCGTTCTATCTAACAACGGGTTTTAACTGTAACATATACACACACCAATATATACTATACAACGCTCCCACCCATCTACATAGGTCAAATTATTTTCGATTTTGTGTGGAAGGCCTGACATAAAGTGTATATGCGTTGGGTGTAAAGTACCTCGGATCCATCTTGTATGTCACAGCTTGATGGATTGCGTAGAATGACGCTGCGGTTTGTTTAGTCTCATAGACTTGGATCAATTAACGTCGTCCCCCTTTTGATGGTACAGACTATTGTTTCAGCGACTAATTGATCGTATGATATTCAGGATTAATGATTGTGATTATTTATGGCAAATCTTTTGACTATATTAAATGTAGCGGCGCGCGTAGAGTAGCGGCGTTATGGTAGAGAATTAATTGTATAAAAAAATTATGGTATGTTTAATTTGATTTTATTTCTTTTCATAAATGATTATTTCTTTATACCTTTGCCTTTATTTTCGTATGGGGCTGAATTGCAGTAGGGCACTCTAGAAATCTTGCCAGCTAGTAGTAGTAAAATCAGCATTGAATTTAATTTTTACTTTTTACTCTCATCACCATTCATCCACGTAGGAATACAAACTATAGCCTATATTCTCAGAAAGAGTAGCTACCCATCAGTGAATGAATATTCAAAATCGGTCCTGTATATTTTGAAAAATTCACTACAAACAAAATTAAAGATATTTTCTCGTTTTATATAAATAAATCTTGATGCACCTGCTGATATATAGGTATATATAGGTAGAGCGTATCGCCAGTTTAAATATAGGATGCGATTCTAGTTTATAATATCATCATACGCTTGGAAAACTTCTTAGGAAATAAGGAAGACATTAATTAATTAATATGATTATTACTAGATTCTGATATTAGTAAGAGATTTCATTCATTTTCCCACGAGAATGAGAAGTAGGTCGAGAGTGATTTCCGTAATGGACGGCACATGTCCACATACTTTGTAATTGGCTAAGCTTTGGCTTTTCCTCGTAAAAATATCTGAGTAAGTTATTACTTTATTTATAACATCAAAGTAGGTAATATTTTTGCATATAATTAAAAGCAGAAATTACTTAACTTAATAGGCTCCTAAACTTAAAAGCGGTGCTCGACTAAGATTTTGCTCAAAATAGTTTGTGAATTTCGATAAAATTTGGGTTCATCACAAAAAGAATCATTTTAATTGGCTACAAAAAAAAAACTTACAGTTAAATTGAAATAGGTTGATAAAATGATCTGTCAGTTAGGAATCTTTAGCCTAATATTGGGTAAATACAAATGGCCATAATGGAAATTTCAACGAGCTGAATCATAGCTTAAAAGATTTACTGTCAACCTAAATCTTACTGTCATTAATGAAAAGAAGATGACAGCAAATCGATAGATCTTATACGAATATTTTGGCTAGCCTCATAAAGCCCCCCAGAATCTAAATTCAGATTTTTAATTAAAATTCCATACAATGTCAAGAAATTAGTAAAAAGTATGTGGACCATTATTGTATGGAATTCCGGGCTTTCTGAATTAATAATCTCTGCGAGGCCAGCCTAAAGGAAAAATATTCCAACGATGTACAGACAAATAGTCTTCCATTTATACAATTTGTACATATGTGTATATGAAATTTGTATGAATGTCAATTGAAGTTTTCAGGCTATTCAAGAACGCGCCCAAATCTGAGAAGAACTATGAAATCCAGTCGAGTTTTTTGTTCAATCATGTTCACAAAAGATACATTTTGTATTGGAGCAAATCATTCTCAAGCGCAAGCATCCTGGTAATCGGTGGCTTTTAAAAAAGGCTTTATAAATTAGTTTACGCTTAACGTAAGATTTAAATTTATTAAAAGAAAATTCTTGTACCTCGCTTAGGATTTGGGAAATGATTCACTTGTTTTGTGTGCGTACGATGCACTGTTATGTTATGTTATTTTTACCGACCTTCAAAAACACCCAAAAGGAGGTTATCAATTCGACGTGTATTTTATTTGTGTTCCACTCTTACGTCGCCGTCTAGTAGTCGCATTATTTCTGACATTTTTACGACCAATAGTTTTCAGGATATTGAAAGAATAGTTTTTATTAAGTATGTTATATTCGTGGGAGTCATTTACAAATAAGTTATTTGTTTTTTATAGGAACTCCGCAGTACACCTAAATAATTAATTTATGCAAGCTCAGCATATCGTTAGCGAGCGCTCGTGAATGTACAAAATTAATACCACATCTGTTTATGAAGGATTTTTAAGCCATGCGGTTCTTAATTAGGTATCTAATTATTTTATTTATATCGTGTAGAAATAATTTATTTTCACTGTAAAAAATCTATTATTTTCTGGTTATAATCATTTTTGAGAATTCAAAAAGAGGGTTTTCAATTTGACCGTATGTCATTATTTTGAGGCTAATTTAGAACTAATTTATATGATACTTTTTTTAAAATAAAATAATTAACTAAATAAAAAAAATACAAATACTTACCTAAATAAATTTAAAAAAATCAGTTAAAAATGGCCCACAATCGCGAAACACACAAAAAGAGTATACAGTAGAATTCACAGGCTTCTCAATTTCTGAAGTCGGTTGTTAACACCGAGTTACAGACAGGAATAATAAAACGAAACAATTAGGTCGCTGCTACAGATTAACTCATAAAATATAGGAGCATAAAGGCAGTATTAATAGTGGAATATTTCGCAGTGTGACTATCAAATTTACAAATAATTATTATTCGAGGCTAATATAAGATACGTCATGCAATGATTGGTCTAATGAACGGAATCATTCATCATAATGAAAAAATGCGCTAGCGTTGTTGTTTTCTTGAATTGAAATTACTATTTAGTTTCGAATAATTTAAGTTCAAGCGTTGCGTGAAAAGAAAGTGGATGAAGCAAAAAGCTTTACTTTAGAGGTGTATATTTTGTTTTATGAAAGTGGTTGTTAAATTAATAGTAAACTTCTATTATGTTTTATTTATATTTAATAGGTAATCTGTTTTATAATATTGATTTATAATTAAGGTAGAACTTCACAAACCAGCTTCGTCAGTTCTACCGGCCAAAAAGTTAATATATACAATAAAGCAATTTCAATAGTAGTTTTCGATGAAACATTTTGAAGCCAGGTTTTTGGTACAAAAGATGATAATTTATGAAAATAGTGTTAGGTACATGAAATTTTATCTGCAGTTTACTAATCTAATTGTGGGTTTTTACGTTTAATTCACTTGCATTTAAATGCATGCGTTTATCGTAGAAATAACTTATAATATCTGGTGAAATTTTATCTCGCAGCTTTGAAGTGTTTTCTAATTTTATGTCTGCTTGTTGTATAAAACATCAGACTAAACAAAAACTCGTTAGACAATCGAGTGAAAAGCACTTTGCCCTGTAATCTTTCGCATTCACCACCACTTTACCTGATCGATATTAAATTGTTGTGCATAAATTACACCGACATAATGGATGGCCGCAGACTTAGTTTACGCCCGAAAAACTGGCGTCTTGCCAACACAATCTTTGTTGTAAAAATGTTTTAAAGCTTGTCTGGATGTGCGTACAAAAGACATTAATTCTCAACAAATCAAAATACTCAGCGAAAGTAATTAGGAATGTAAACAAAAACTCCTAATCGTTAACAATGATAGAAGTACATTGTGTTTGAAAAGCTTCTAAAATAAATCCTAAGAATATGTTATAAAAGGCCAAAGAATATTCTTATCGTGCGTCGGTTAAATACAATATTCATTTACACTTCATAAGTCAATATTTTGTATCTTAAAATAACAACGGAAAGTATGTTCTTTTAAAACAAATGTTAATAATACTAAAACATACTGATTGTACTGTTGTTGAGATGATTTTTTTAAAGTACATAACTTATTTAAACAATTTGATATTAAATATACGAACATATTCAACAGTATGATATACAATGTATCATACAACTTTACTAGATTTTTTCGGTTAAAAAGTGCGATCTAGCTAAAGAGAGCGAAGCCAGGAGACCTATCAAGTTTTGTACATTTTTATTAAATATACGCGAGTTATTTATGGATAACAAAAACTGAGCTTCGACAAGGTTAGTTATTACTATAGAGTATACAATATATAACGAATGTGTAAGAATCAATTAATAAATTAATTTGCATTTAAAATTTGAATAATGTGGTGAATAATAAAATTGTCGAATAAAATTGCCAATACCGTTCGTTCAGAAATTAGACATATTGTATTTGTATGTACTATTTCCATGACTTTTGTGTTTGCAATTTAAAAACAGGCCATGTATATAATATGGTAAATACTATACAGTTCTGACACTATACTAATTATATATATAGACTAAAAGACCCTACGCCACACTTATTACACAATTGAATATAATCGAAGGATGGAAATGCGACATGACTAACGATACTTGAAATAATACGTATACACGTCAAAAAAGTTTGTGTTCATTGGAAAAGTTGAGATATTTTTTAATTGCTTGAAATATTTAAAATATCGCTTATGTTCTTTATATTTTAAGCTTTTCATATTAAAATGATGCATTTTAAATGTTAAAGCAATAAATAATGCATACATTAATTATATTTTGACGCGAGAACAAAATCTCTTATATAATACTAGCTGACCCGGCTTACGCTGTTTTGCCATATTAATTTTTGGGGTGGGCTACCCTTATCACTTCGGGATATGCAAAATAGATAGTAGCCGATTCTCAGACCTACTGAATATGCATATAAAATTTGGTAAAAATCAGTAAAGCCATTTCGGAGGAGTAAGGTAACTAACATTGTAACAATTTTATATATAAGATAAATTCTACGGTTGGTGAGAAAATTCATTCCGCGTTTGTTTTGAGGTACTTTAGTATCATTTGATTTTATTTACCAAATTTGGAAACCCAAATGAATGTTAGAATAATTTCTTAGACATAAATATACTTTGTGCAATGATTTACCTATTTACTTAAAATACGCAACCCCTACCCAACCAGACAGAGTTTTCTCTTCTAAGAACGACAATTGAATAATGCCGATTGCTTGTTTAAGTCCACGCATTTAGTTTTCGAAGCGATAGCGATAGCGATATAATTTCCATAGGTAGGTACGGCTAAAATACGTTGGTCACGTGTGATCAAATCATATGACTAATGACAACACTATAAAAAACAATCAAACAAAATGAAACTTAAATCATCAAAATAAGTCTCCTGAATACCTATGTACATGTTCGGATTCCATATTCAAAAAAATAGGTCGCAGTTTTTGGACTTTTTACTGCAATTCGTAGCAAAGTCTTTGAATATTACTAACCATAAATTATAGAACCCTAGAGTTAGTGTAAAAATATATATATATAAATTGTGAATCTCCTAAAATGGTTTAGTTTAGGATAGAAAATATAGTTATATTTATACTGATGATTGTAATATGTATTTTTTTTGGTCCATGACTCGCAAAAATTCACACATTATCATCGGAAGCGAGAAATTGTTTGTGAAAAGAATGAATTCATAGTTGAGCGCGCTTACAAACTGTGTGACGTTATTTCAGGTCACTTGTCAACAGAATGGACTGAGTTGTTACTTCATATGGTAATAGAAATGTTATAACATCCCATGGGGACCGTACATTTTCGGGATAAAAGTAGCCCATGTTACTTTTTCTCTCGTCACTAATAATAATGTAACTTAGGAAGAAATTTTAAAGCAGTTAAGAAGTTGTTGGGTTTATCTATTACAAACTCGAAAAATTTCCGCTCGGCTTTCACTCAGACTCTTTTTAATAAGATTATATTCTCTTGTCAATCTTACGCTTGTAAATTAATTATAAATATACTAAACTCCTTTGCCGTTATGATACTTTTCCAAAACTTTGGCTGAATATCACAAATTTGGTTTAATTAATATGATTAATATACGATTTATTTATGATGTATAGAAATTATATAAGATTCAGATTCGATCAAAGAAGCTAGACTTAAGCATAGCTAAATTGGTCCCATAAAAACAAAAACAATCTAATTCGAAAGTACATCGTATGCATATAATGAAAATTGATTTCAATTTGCCAATACAGAGCGCAGAAAATTGTCTGTTGCTATGCCACACTACGCTTACGCAGTCACTTTTAAATCCCCCAAGAAAAAAGATGGGTGTTATAAAGTGTCTGTGTGTTTGTCTCTTGCACGTAGCTGCTAAATGAATGGGCCGATTTTGATGCGGCTTTTCTGTTTGAAAGCTGACGCGATCGGAGTTTTAAAACAATTATAAAAAATAAATATTCTTATTTGTAATAATCATATCGAGGGTTTATCTAATTGCCTTTAATTTCACTTGTTATAGAGTAAACCTATAAAGGATAGGTAAAGAATTTTGTTTTAGTCAGGATTAGAATAGAATCCATTTCGTTTTCTATTGTCTTAATATTAAGTTAATGTGAGTGTAGCAAACAAGGACAAAATAAATAATTACTTACTCAAGGTGGCAACAAAGGTCATCACCCTGAAAATTTTAGACTTAGTATTGGCATCGTTGTGGCTTCGATAATAAATCATATTATTTTGGGCGATCGCCAATAGATGTATAGAACAAGGATATTCGGTCGCCTTGAACTTGAAAATCCATCTTATTAACAAGGTTTTGTGGTTGAAATATCGTATAAATTTTTATTTGTCATATTTGATACATCATATACTAGATATTAAATAAAAATTATTAATTAAAAATAAAAATAATATTTATATACATAATATATGTATTTTTATATATATATATATATAAGCCTTAATCGTTGCTGCTGGGCAGGGTGCCAGGGAGACTGGCCGCATTTCCGCGTTGAATAGCAATGCTGATTCTCTGCGCGAAAGCCAGCCCACTTGTCACCAGAGGACGAGTCCTATGGTGACAAGACCAGCCGCTTTGAATTTTCCCCAAAAAGGGAGAAAGCACCAGGTATATTGATTGACTTATCCACTTAGACCTTGACACGTACATTCGTGCTTAATAAAACAGCGTAAATTTTAATGTATGCAATGATATGTCTTCTTTATCCGACTGTTTATTTACTTTCAGCTTTATTTCAACAATTTATAATAATAATATATTAACATATTAATAATATATTATTATTAATTTATTATAATAGTCAATAGATAATTGTACTATAACACTGTAGTATAATGAATATTTGTTATTTAAAACTTGATCAAACTATTTTGTTGCTTAAACTGAGAACGGACGCATATAAGTTCCATTGTTGAAGACCATAAACCATGAATATGGATAAAAAATATTCGACTTAATGTAAACACAAGGTTAACTTTACGTACTTAACTGTAATAAAACACTAACAAATTATATTTTTAAACGAAATCTCAATCAAACCTATAAGCATGAAGACCAGAGATAATATTAAATATTGAAATAAACAACAATAATTCATATTGTAAAATTAATGTAAATACGAGAATATTAATTTTAGACAAAGTTAATTTTTAATAAATTCTTCTATTTTTATTTCATTTAACTTTGTAAAATTAATATTTAAATATTAGATACGGGCAGTAGACTGTAAAACACTGCAAAACACAGACAAAAATGGTAAAATGTAAAGTTAATCCTAATTTTCCGTTTCCTTTCCATCAAAGTTAGAATATGAAATATAAACGGTTCTTAATCTGCATAGAATTATTTATTCAATTCAGGTCGGCATACATTGAACTTAATTTAATATTAAGTGTACCAAGGATGGGTTACCCTAACTGGGGTATATGAATATTTTTATTATTAAAACAGAGGCTTTATTCACAAAATCCCATTTATCTCTTAGACAGGATTTTGCTTTGCTTATTTTTTATGACGAGACGAGAATAAGGAAATCCCTTTAAGGGTAACGTGTGGGGCATGGGGCAGATTAAGTGAATTCCCGTAACCCCTTGAAAATTGGAACCTTCAGAATTAAAATTCTGTGGGTACCAATTCCTGACAGCCTAACAACGCAAATTTACTGCGTATAGCGCCGCGGTTAGCCATGGGCGGCGGTGATCTCTTACCATCAGGGGACCCGCCTGACCTGTAGTCCGCTATTAAAAAAATCCCTAGTGGAACATGCCCCACGGGCCTGACACATTTCTGTATCAGTTTCACTGACAATTTTCTTTACAGGCAAGTAAGTGATCATTTTTCTGTGCCCACCTAACCGAAACAATTTGTTTCCCCGGGCTTTAAACCCAGGACCTCTGGCGCAACGCGCAGACGCGTAAACCTCTTAGCCACGGAGGTGCTTTCTTTCCCATATTGCCCATATTTCCCAGTTTGCATCTGTTTAACTGAGCCGGAATCTGCTGTTTTAGAAGTAGACTTCCAAATCTGACAAAGCCAATCATGACGTGATAATGGAACAATTTAAATAAAAATAAACGGGGCTCTAATTGTTTTCTTTCATGTCTATTGTGTGTGAGCCTTCACAATCGATTTATATTTTTTTCCTCGGAATTTGAACCCAAAAACCACGTATCGGAGACGTGTGTTGATTACATCAGTAATATATCTAATATTTTATTTATCTATAAAATTTTACAGATTCTAAAATTTATTGTTATTGTTCAAAAACATATCGATGCTTACGCAAATACGTACGCAGTAAATACGTGTTTAATTTTGCTGACAACGACTATGTAGGTTCAAAATAATAAGTTCTAAATGTAGGTATGTATATACTACTATGGAAATAAAACTGAAAATAAGAATTAACGTTTTTTACGTAAATACGGTTTTAAATCCCTTTTCATTTCCATCCGAAATTTTCAATCAAAGGCTTCATTACTTGAAATGAAAGCTAAAGTACAAAACCCGAGACTCATAAATATGGACCTTTCGAAATACCTTATATTTTGCCGATTGCTTGAAGCTTGAAACAGAATCTGCAAAGTATTATCGTGAATTCGTAAAAATCACGCGGCCACCGCGTATTTATTTTGATATCCGCCAGAGGCTACATTGCACAGTGACGTAAAAATATGTGCATAAAAATAATAGTGCAGACGTATTATACCGAAACCGAAAGTTTTATTTTCAGCTTATAATATTTTAACGTTTATACTAACAAAAGGGAGAAAGGTAAAGCTTATTTTTTAAAATTTTATGAACAAAAATGACGTATTTACTTCTGGTTTGATTAAAAGGTTCAGCTTTTTCTGTTTGTTTGTGATTGATAATAATAAAAAATGTTTATTATCTTTCACATATAGAACGCTATATCATCAGCGTGTTCTGCAATATAGCAAAACATAGTACCCAACTTTATTTATTCCCCAGGAACCAAGTCGTGGACAAATGCTAGTATGTACATATATAGTAGTATATAGTGGTCACTGTAGTCATCCGTTATACAATTTGTAAATAGTGTCTACCAAAGACATTACGCATAGGATGACGTCAAAGTACATATAATTTCCTTAACAATCAATACCTATTTGTTTTGTATATTAACACAACTATACATACAAAATATAAAAATGCAATAATAACACAATTCAATTATAACTCAAACGATTTTACTATTTCAGTTTTTGGACACTTTTTCGCCACTTTTTCTTTATTTTTAATAGTTGTTCTGCTATTCTCGGATTAGACGAATCCAACAAAACAGAGATCATTCAAATCGGTCCAGCCGTTCTTGACTTATAAATGGTTTAAATAACCCGACTTTGTTTTATTCACTTTGAAGTCAGTTTCAACATTGCTGAGACCAATGTTAAAAATAAATATAAATTAAATATGTGGCTACTTCTGAAGTATGGGCTATCAAAATCGGATCATAATTGGCCTCAAAACCACATAAAAACATACAGAAAATTGAGAATCTGCTATTTTAAAATAAGCTAAAAATCGAGCGTATAGATTTTGCTTGAAAGAGTTACATGGTCGCAAATGTTTTATTCAAATTTATAATATTTCGATTCAGGTATGGACTACTTCACGCTACAACCTAATATAAACTCAATATTGTATATTAAAGCTAGACGTTCACTTGGGGCGAGTCGGGCCGCAACGGTACGACGCGAATTTTTTCGTACTGCGTCCACTATACAGTCAGTCCGCGCCGCATCGATGGATTTTTAATAGTCAGTATGTATAACAAGCAAGCTACGGTCTACTAGAGAGGCAGGGCGGGCCGAGCGAGGCCGCATCGATGAAAAAATACGCTCGCTGAGCGATCCGCCGAAGGATTCCGGTCGCGGTCCGGCTTGCCCCGTCTCTAGTGGACGCAAATTCACACAAAATGTATATCAAGCGGATTTTTGCGTTGCGACGCTGCCCGTCTGGTGGACGCCAAGCTTAAGGGTGTATTTTTGTATATTGAAAGTTTGAAATCATCAAACAGCCTAAGCCTAGGGCTTAACAAAGTATAGCTAGAATTATTTCTGTATGAAAAACCACTAATGCAGAATACATTATCTACTTTTAATATCTAAGCCTACGTACATAATAAAATTGTAAATACCCCATATCTGTACACAGATCTAGATTGTATTATCAGTACCCATATCTGTATGTACCAGTACCATAATAAATAATAATATATTTTGATCATTTTGATTTCAATGGATAACACTAAATCTATATATATATATATATAAAGGAAAGTCGTGTTAGTTACACTATTTATAACTCAAGAACGGCTGAACCGATTTGGCTGAAAATAGGTAGGGGGGTAGCTAAGAACTGGGAGAAGGACATAGGATACTTTTTATGCCTTTCCCGTTGTTCCCGTGTGACGTGACATAAAACGTGGTATAACAAAACGCAACTGACATGGAATAACAAAACAACTCAGCTAAAATATAAGTCAGCGGTTCATTTGTTAAAAATGGTATAACAAAACGCATATGAAAAATGTGATCATGTGATATTGCCTTTAAGGCGGAACAAAGTTCGCCGGGTCAGCTAGAAGGTATAAATAAAAAACATTGGATTTATTAAAGAAAACATTTTTTTGAAATTTAAACTATGTTACTATCTCGGTTTATTTTAATCACCATCATGTCCTACTAAACTAAAATAAATTATTAAAATCGGTTTATAGGAGTCTCAACTCACAGCAAAAAATATAAACAACCCGAATTTCGCACTGGGCAAATAATTTGAATTTGGAATGTAAAGCTATGAATGGAAAACCATCGAAAAGTTATAGCACGTATTATATTCGTAAAATTTATCCATAGTGTTAGGTGTATGATCATCATAAATTATCAAGTAATGCGTAAACACATGGAATAGGAAATGTATTTGCGAGGTCATAGTTTTTCTTGTATGTAATATTATGTACTATGACCATGATTTGTTTTTCCGCTTATATTTTTATAAATTCTTTGACTTTGTTCGAGATAAAGGATAGAAGAGCCTTTATTTTGTTATACGGTAGTTTATCTTCATTATTCAAACTTTTATAATATAAAGGTTCATATGCAAGCCGCAATTGTATGTCTTTCATTGCAGTTCCATGAGCGATAAGTTCCTTTTTTTATATTCATTTTCTATAACTGCAACGAGGATATATAAATTTTTTATTCATATTTATAGTTATTTTTATGTATAGAAGTATATACCTACAAACACATCATGGATTTGTTTATTGTGGGCGTTGTCTAGCATTTATGTTGGGTAAAAAAACGGCATAGCGATAATTTTGGGCTAAGGAAATCACCAAATAGTTTAATAAGTATAAAAGTTAAACATCTAATAATATACTGTATTGAAAAATTATTAATCAAGAAAAATCTTTACATACACATATCATCCAAAAACAAAAGATTTATTTTTCTAATTGCTTTCAGTTATTGATAGCTAAAAGTTTTTGTGTTCGTCTCTTTAATACAGTAGTAATTTGAAAGAAAAATTAGAAACTGATAAGTTTGTATAGGAACTGTCATATTTCACGACCACAAAAAAGGTTACATTGATATGTCTACAGGCCCAACCAGTGAGGCAAAAATAAATTAAACCAACCATTATGTACAAAGGGGCTAGTTAAGTATTCTCGGCTTAAATATTCACTGATAAGAAACACTTGTTGAATAATATAGAATATGTGCAGAACGAGGGTTAGATGTCTAGCTTTGGGTCTTAACATTGAAAACTTGGATGTCTTTTTGTGTGAGTGTCATAATGACTATGTTGTTATAACATTTAAGAAATAATACCAATATACGATCAATGTCGGCTTAATACTATTCGCACCTTGGATATTTTGATAGAGTTATTAATGCTCCAAATAATGTTCTGTAAGCTTCTGAATCACATTCTATGCTACATAATATGGAATAAAGGAATTATTAAATAAACGAATAAAGAAAAAAATTGTTTTTACATATTGGGTTTCTATAAATTTAGGTGGATAGCGTATTGGTTTTAACATAAACTATTTCTTAACATTACAGCCCTCACCTATAAATTCTGTTGGATACAGCTACCTTAAGCTGTATCCAACCTTAAAATATGTTAGAAATTAAGAATATTTAATTGATATTTTCTTTATGAATAAAACTTCTTAAAGATAAAACCAAATTACTTCATTATGTTAATAATAATAATATTTAACTTAACTTTGTAAATTAAATGTAACGGGAGCAAAGCGTCAGCCGTATTACTTGATGTAATTAGAATAAATTGTATTATTTCTCGTTGGATTTGAATAGGGAAATCGAATTCTTTTTGGTTTACCTTAGTTTAATGATTGTTTAAGAAAAGTTGGCTGTAAAAAAGATTATCTCTAGCCTAGATATATAGAATAAAACTAAAATGAATTAGTACTACCTAGAGACTCAAGGTAGTATTAATTCATTTTAGTTTTATTTCTAGGTTTCTAATCGTTAACTAATCTATTAACCTGTGACTGTTCAATGTAGATTTTACAAGCAATAAGTTTGTCTTTCGATAATATTATAGAGAATTATTATATCGTTTTTGATTTAATCCTTACTTTTATATCCAGTTACCAGCAAAAAATCAAAAGTTTAAAAATCCAATAAAACAACTCAATCATGAAATGAGTGCTCTTGTATCGACAGTTCGCGATCGAATTAATCGAATGAGGGACCGACAGAATGACATTGTTCGAATGGATTGGAGTTCAATCATCAAAGTATACGCGCAAATTCGTTTTGTTTGCTGCAATTTAAGACATTAATCTTCATGGGCGCCGGCAGGAGGGTGCCAGGGCGTGCACTTGCACCCCTTGGGAATCTCGGGATCAACAGGAATTATTGAAATAAAAAAGCCGTACTTATAAAATAAATTCATAGTGAATAGTCAGAAATTTGTAAATGTCTCGAACATAAAATAAACCAGGCTTCAGATGTTTCCGACTAAAATTTCAATTTTTTATTAACACTCATATACGGCGATGATTGTAAGAAAACTAAAATCTGCACCACCTGGAAATTATTTCTGCCGGCTCCCATGTTAATCTTATACAAGTTATTCGTCAGCAATAAATATAAATTGTTACCTCAGAGGGCAGCTGATTTCACAGAGGTGGGCCGTAAAAAATGCCTTAGAAAACGCTCAGTTGTGGAACGACGAACATCGAGATAATACGGATGAAATTTCATCTGCCTCGACGTTCGAAGATGAAACTCATCTGCTGGTATCTAAACAACTCCTCTGACATTTCCTAAGATAAAAGCGATAGAAGATTTCGAGGGAACCTACATCTCTACGCAATGTCAAAGGATCAAGCCGATCAGTAAGGATCTGGTCGTCAATGATTCGAGCCGCTCTTCGCTAGATGCGGTCAAAAGAAAGAAGCTGATATTTGGGAGCTCCCGCCCAAAGGTGAGAGCAGTGGAGCCATTTGGGGCCGAATTTTACATTCGATATATTAACGCAAAGTACTCCGAGGCCGTAAGCGGAGTGTCTTGGAACAGAGGAGATACGACATAGGGCATCTTTTTTGCGGTGAAAGTAGATAAGTATCTAAAAAGTTAATTGTTAGTTAGAAAGATTGAGTCCTTATTAAGATGAAATAAATAATAAAGGTTTTTTTAATTAAAGGTTTAATTAATTAATAATCCCTGCTTAATAATATAAATGCGACAGTAAGTCTGACTGTCTATCTGTGTCTATATGTCTGTATAATATAGATAGATAGAAAGACTACTGATTTATTAATAAATTAGTTATTTAATTTGAGAAAAATATTTGTCACGTGAATTGGTAACTTTGCAAAATTTAAACACAACATTCTAACAAAAATAAAATTAAAGTTTGAACAAAACAGTCAAAAATATCTATTTTTTAATTAAAAGCAAAATATGTGTAAATACGTTATATTTAGTAGATTTTTAGTTCAAAATTAATATTTAAAAACTTCAATACTTTACCTGAATGTTTCTATAAAATATCTATACAGATTAAAAAGAGAAAGAGAGTTTTTAAAGGAAAAAGAAGGCTTTAAATCAAACTCAGATAAAAACAACAGAAATACAATATTACATCAAAAGCCATCGTAGAAAAAAACATATTTTTCCCACAAATACTTTTCTTTACTCTTCCGGATTTCTTGATTAATATTCCACTAAAATAACAACCATTATTTATGTTAAGAACTAATAAATTTTGTAGACTTTGTCTTTAATGATGTTATAAATATTGTTAAAGTGCTTTTTTGTCATCGGGAGAGTTATAATTTGTATTAATCGCAATTGTTTCTTTCTCACTAATTCGATGTTATTTTATATAGATTTCTGAAATTTATATGGTGTTAATTTTATGATTTCTACAATTTATCCGTAACTATTTTAACCATTCTTCAGAGTTAAAACAAAAAGTGCTATTGTGCGGAAACATAAACTTAGAAATATAATTTATTTGATACACTTTAGATTTAAATATTAGATACTATTTTTTTGTATTATTTACCAACCTATAAAACAATAATAATAAATAATCATATCGTCACGCCTTTAATTCCTCGAAGGGGTAGGCAGATGTGCACTCAGTACACCAAAATTTCGCCAGATATTATGTTTTAGTCCCATTTTGTATAGCCTATTGCTAAACACCGGGATTCCAGACTCCGAGCTACTACTGGCAAAATTCGAAAACCAAAAGATATGCCCGACCCGGGATTCGAACCCGAGACCTAGTGACTAGCGTAAAATATTTATAATTGTTAGTTAGGTATTTTATTTCTTCTAATTTTTTTAAATTATTACATATACCTAGTTCTAGTCCAGTTAGAACTACTAGATATCTTTATTATACCGCGGAAAATTAGTCAATGGTTTCCTATTTATTTTCTTATCGTATTTCGTAGTGTTTTCTAAAACTGTATACCCACGAATTAAGACATTCGTGTTTTGTATTGTCATTGTATTATCATTTGATATAGATTTATATAAAATATAAGATTTCATTTCGTCTTTGACCTTTATAAGCTGTTTCACGTACAATGAGGTATTTTAAATGATCGTTTAAACGGCTTTAACTTTTAAATGATGAAATGATATATTTTGTGTATTAAAAATTCTCGGTTACTCACTTTAAATGAACGTACATTAAAATATAGTTCAATGAAAATCAAAAGCTCAATTAAAAACTGATGTGGCTAAAATTTGACGTTTAAAAGGGCCATGATTCAACTAGATTAAAAATATAACTTTACCACTAATAAGGCCTTCATAACTGACTCATTAACACACTTTGATAGGCAATAAAATTGACATTATTCATTGATATTGATCCGAATTCGTGAAGGAGAGAATTATATGCAATAATACTATCTTCAACCCGTGGCTTTACATGCCTTAGTTTAAACAAACTATATGAATATAATTTATAATCTGACCTAGCATTTTTTCTCAGGCTCTGTTATGCTTAATCTTATGTTCAATAAGCGGTGCATGGAAGGCTTAGATCAGGTTCCTGAGGTTTTTGGTTTGACTTGACTTTGGCACTGAAGCCTTATCACCTATTTATTGGTATACTAAGTGAAACATACGCAAATGTATTTTTTTAATTCTCCATATGGGATATATATTCTATATTAGCTGTGCCCCGCGGTTTCACCCGCGTTAATTTCCTCGTAACGTGATGTTATAGCCTATAATCAGAGTAAAATAGCGAACAGCAAAATAATAATAGATATGTATTATGTAATTCGTCCGCGCGGAATAGTTATTTTTTATTATTTATTTTATTTATAATAAAACTAGCGACCCGCCCCGGCTTCGCACGGGCGAGCCCCGGCCGGCCGGTACTGCTGCTAACGCTACGATCCGCAATTTTTAAAACTGTAATATCTTCGAAAATATTCATTTAAATCATATGCTGTAAAAGGCCATATAGATCTATATTAAATCAACAATGTACTTAAGGTATTTAATTGGATAAGGATTAATGCTGTATTGGTTAAAATCGCTTCGAAAATTGACAAAAAAATCTTATTGTGGGATATCCATAAGAGATAGACATATACCTACCATCGCGGAGTTTTCTGTAGACCTTTTCAATATGTACAATACTTAGTACATTTGATAAATCTCGTAGGGTTCAGCCTGCGTTTGCAATGTAAGAAATGTAATTATTTACGACATCACATTAGAAACCTCAAAAATAACAGTATTTCTCCACTATTTAATGGATGTTATTATACATATAAACCTTCCTCTTCAATCATTCTACTTATTAAAAAAACCGCATCAAAATCCGTTGCGTTGTTTTAAAGATTAAGGCATACATAAGGATATAGGGACAGAGAAAGCGACTTTCTTTTATACTATGTAGTGATAAAAGTAATCTAAGTTACTCCTTATTACATCAGCTATCTGCCAGTGAAAGTCCCGTCAGAATCGTTTTAGCCATTTCAGAGATTATCCGGAACAAAAAGATATATAGACGAAGATTGTAAAAAATGTTATTTTGATATATATACATATATATGTACCCTGTATGCATTGTGAATGTAAAAGCGGTTATTTTAAAATTACAAACAGACACTTCAATATTATTTATCTGTATGTATTCTATATTCTATAGTACATAATATATATTCTATAATACTGTCATAGGTAGTTTTCGTGTAAGTTAAAAATAAAGATTTTAAACAAACAAAGTAAAATGAACACACGATAAAGAATTCTACACTTTCCTATATTTAAAAAGTATAATCTAATATAATTTTTCTCGTATTGAGGCGACAAGGGAAAGAAATGTGATCTAATCTTTACCGTCAACGAATGTCCCAATAGAATATCGTGATCTGCTTCTAATAAATAATTTTCTTCAGGAATACTCTTCAATGTTTCTTATATACTTCAATTTTAACAATTTTTATTTAGTAAAATCTCTAAATCTCTAACTCAGGTATGGAATCTTAAGAAAAAAAAAAAGTGAAGTCCCGTGTCCCCTAGTGGGGTATGGGGCAGATGCATTTCACATCTGTTTCACTGATTGATTTTTTCTTCAGGGGCAAGTAGGTGATCAGCCTTCTATGCCCTGCCAGACCGAGTTTTTTTTATATCTCCACCGGGAATCGAACCCAGGACCTCTCAGTTGTAACGCTTACGCGCTTACCACTAGACCAAGGAGGGCGGAATCTTAAGAGGTAAGTAGATATTATGTGCGGCTTGAATCAGAGTGAACACAAAGCCACGGTCGTATAAAGATATGACAAGCTGAAACTTTTTGGGCCTTACTTCTATTATTTCTGGGGTTGAATCGAAAACCTTCTGTGTAACTAACTGCCTAGTGAAAAAGTGTTTTCCTTTAACAATATAAAGGGTACATATACGAATTTTAAAAATACAAACATTCGAAAAAGAATAAATACAAGAATCCAGATTATTTAAAAGAACGTACGTAATTTCAATGACAAGTTTATAATCTTGACAATGACTTATGAACGTGCGATTATATTACAGGAGATGATAAGAAATTATCTTAAAAACATCGTGCGCAGATGAATTCTGACAATTGAATTTTTCGTATAAAAGCTGTTTTTAAAACGAAGACACAGATTTGTTTTTCTATTGAGATTATATATTTTTTTGTATATTATGTAAGAAACTATTTAAATTACGAACAAAATAAATTATTTGACAGTTCAGAAACCATAAAGCTGGTTATTTTTCAGCCACGTTGGTATATTTAAAGTTATACAAATGTTTAATCCGTTTTTCTTATTATTAAAAAAATGTTACAATATCATATGATAAGTATACACTTATAACACAGTAATAACGCTTTTATTATAATACTATAATAAAAGCGTTATTACTGTTTTTGACAGCCGTCAATGTCGCGGGATTGAGCGCTTTTATAATTGCTCAAATAAACCAGTAAACTTATATTTCTTAGTTAAAAATAAAATATATGTTTCCGATTGGAATTTATAGACTGAAAAACTACTCCACTTAAGCTAGCCTCATCGATATATTGTAATTACTCACACGAACAAAGACGCCAGTAGAGGCTAAATCTTTTCTGTTTGTAACATAAAGGATTATTCTTAACATCGATAAAGATTTTTTCCTGACTTCCTTGCTCTAACAAACAATTCCTATTCAGGCGTGTTAGATCAAAACATCCTGTACATAGAATTTATGTAACGATAAATCCCCGGCGACAATATCTATTGTGATATCTATGGGTAATTTCGATTTATTTTTATGTATTTTCCCAAAGCGTTGGATAACATAATTATACTGTTACGCACAAAGTCATAGAAGTTTTACCAAAACAATAAACTTGGGTTATGCGGCACATAAACATGCGATCAATTAAACACAAAAATGTGAAAACTATCGAAAATTAAACAAACATAAAAAAAAGTTTAATTTATTATATTTTAGACTATATACTATGAGAATCGGCTACTATATACTTTTCATACCCCTAAGTGATAAGGGTAGCCCACTCCAAAAATTAATATGGCAAAACAACGTTTGCCGGGTCAGCAAGTATTTAATAAAGATATATAGAAACAAATATCATATTATAAACATGACCATTGTATAATTATTAGTAAACTAAGAACCGTATTCCAGAATATAGATCCAGTTTTTATTTAGTTGTACAAAAATTTCAACTTATTTTTCCATTATAAGTAAATAATATTTTAGTATTAACACTTAAAATATTTCTTATTTCTTTACAGGGTAAAAGCAATCTGGTAACAAAAACCAATCGCCAATTTTCTCTTTGATTTTTCAATCCTTTTCTATCTACCGGCCTTTAGATTGTTTGAAACGGGATCGGCTTTTAGCCTTTTCGATTAAAATTTATTAAAATATTTTAAACCCTCTGTAGTTAATCCTATTGTATACATAGTTTTTTGTTTAAACTTTAAAATTTTCATTTTTTTTAACATGATTTAGAGATTTACTTATATTCTTTCATATAAAAACTTAAAAAGTAAGAAAGATTTTCATTATCTTCAAGAGGATCTTCTACAAAACATTAGTATGCGTCTAATTTGCTTCCAAATACAATATTTCTGCTGTCTCCGGCAATAAATCAAAGAACCTTGGAATTAAAAGCTAAGCACACTCATTGAAACACTCTTGAAAACCTACCTCGCATTATAAGTTAGATGCTGCTAGACATAAAAAATAATAATGTAAAAAATATTCACATTAAAAATTGTCTATAATCACAAAAACACATTAGTTAAAAAATAAAATGTCAGAATTATAATAACCGGACGAAGAAATATACCTAACGATTCATTCAACCCATAAAATTATTTCAACTTTATCAATAAAATCGTGGTACTACACACACGGAACGATTCTGGTCTTTATAAACATCGTCTAGGTCTTAGACTATGTTTAAAAATACCAGTTGTGAACGCAATATCTACGTACGTATTTAAATCTTGTGTTTTTAAGTCTATATTGTTTAAGTCGGGTAATCTAGTTCATGGGCCGAAGCCAAAATATGGTTAATAATTTAAAAAAGGTGACTTTAAGGCAAATTATATTTTAATATTTTCATCAAAATTCTCTTTTACAAAACTTATGTTAGATACGAATTATATTTGGTAAAAAGGCTTTGAAATGGTTGCGAGGTCAAGACTACAAATTGTACCTTTCTTAGGAATACATGTTTATTATTATGTCTCATACATCTTATTTAAATAATATAGTCTTATTGGAATAAAAATCTCGTTTCCTCTTACGAGTATGATTATAGGAATAATTCATTTAAACGCGACGAATAAATCCTTGATTTATCATAAGCTATGGCGCATTGCGTTGACATGTAATTTCTAAAAATCACATGTCTGGAAAAATATTTAAAGCCATTTTTAAAATAAGAGACTTTATAAATCATTAGACTAAAGAAAACAAGAAAAACAAACTGGAAAAACATCACAATCGTTGCGTCATAGGTCGTGACAACATGTAATATTGTGAAAAATATTATTTTCAACACACTTGCTAATAGAGTGACTCTTATCGTATCGCACTTGGGTATAAATCTTGCTTGTATGCTTGTAATCAAACTGTGACAATTTGTTTATTAGTCCGCACTAGTGCGATAATGTAGTAAAACCTTTTTGTTAAACGTCTTTCTTCTCAAAAAAGTTTCGATACGAAATAAAAACACATTGGGTTATAGCGTTCAATAATATAAATGTTTTTTTTTTTACTTCAAAAGTATAATTACTTGCTTATTTCATACAATTTCGTGTTAATTAAACAATTTTAACTTGTACAGTCGGGGTACGACAATCTTCGTCAGTTATTAAATTTATTTCTTTATAAAGTCATCACTCTAGTACCACTTAAGTGGTAAGTCGATAAGTGTATATAAAATTCTTTTAATTGATAAGATACCAAGAGTCACAAGAGTATAACATCTCTGATATTTGTTTAGTTTCATAACAACATGAAACCTTTTTAATGACCTAGTAAAAGACTTCATAACCTGTCAGTGTCAATATTTTTTTATAATTATTCTAATTAAAAGAAATAAATTATACCATAACAACTAAAATTTATTTTAATTCTGTAAAAGAATAAATTTAAACTATGGACCTAAACAAGCCAATAATTTAATACGATAATTGATTGACATATTTGGGATCAGTCTTTCCGTTTCCGGGGTTTCCCTTTGACAGATTTCTCTGTATCTTTATTGATTGACTGGTCACTCCATTAGCCAGCCATTGCAAACGTCAATGTGATATTTCTATTTCGTTTGAAATTAAATGTTGGCAGGACTGATAATTGCCTTTGTGCAAGCAAATGTCGACTTAAAAATAACTTTTATTATAATACCAAACTAAAAAGTAGAAAATAATTTTCGGTAACAAAATATTTTCAGTTTTCTGTAAAGTTTTTTTAAATTTATTTTTGTTAATCGTATGTGTGAAGTTCCGTGTCCTCTAGTGGGGTATGGGGCAGATGCATTTAACATCAATTTCACTGATCGATTTTTCTTTAGGGGCAAGTAAGTGATCGGTCTTCTATGTCCTAAGACCGAGTCCTTTTTTTATCTCCGCCGGGAATCGAAACCAGAACCTCTCGGTTGTAACGCTTACGCGATTACCACTAGACCAAGGAGGCGGTTAATCGTATAAGCCTTCGTTTATTATAATATATATATATATCTACGTCATGTTTACTAAGACTAAACTAGAATAAGCGTTAGATAATGTAAAGCCTGTCTGTGTAGAATAAAACAATATTTGCACGGAAAATATTATGCAACTTAAATAATTGTTTTCTATGTAAGGTCGTAATTCATTTAGGTACGTATTATTTATGTTACTACTAGCTGAAACCCGTGGCACATATCCTAGTTTGAATGTTTTCGTTTGATTTGTGTATTCAGATGAAAGTTGGCAAAATATAATTGTACTTGTTCAGCCAATTTCCTAAAAACAAAGTCGGTTTATTTACGGCCGGGCGATTTTGATGATCTCTGATTTTTTGGATTTGTCTAATCCGACAATAGCAGAATAACTATTAAAATATAGAAAAATATCACGAAAAAGTGTTTATGACGAGAATTAGGAATTACAATTTGGTTAACACGTTATTCGGCACTCAGAAACGAAGCTCAGAAGTTCGCGGGATCAGCTAGTAACAAGACAATCTTATAAAAGTAAGAGGATATATTGAAAAACCATCTTGATCGTGTCAAGTATGTAAATTGTTAAATGTATTATTGTAAATTTATTGTAGTGTGCAACTAAGTATAAATAAGTAGGATATAATGGAATAATTTCGTTAATGCTTTCCGATGTAATAGAAATATGTATGTAAGCCTTAGGCGTGTCGCATGAAAATGGTCTTATTTGTATGCACCGTTAACTTAACAGCCTGATTATAACATGAATTATGTATTTAAGGAAGTGTTAGGTGTAAAGGAATTGAAATGCAAAGTTATGTCGTGTTTTCGAACAATGTTTCTCTACACTTCGCTAACTCTAGTAATAACTATTATAATGTAGCAAATTACTTTGTATTCTCTTAGTAATCTTTTTAAATCACTCTTAACGTGTAATAGCTACAGTAAAATGAATATTTTGTTCTTATCAATTGTTCAATCACTTAGAGATGTCAAAACTTGCGTTTTTCTGTGCCTGTGTTTGACTGTGCCTTCTTTAGCATTTGTTTCCTCAGGAATTGTATTCAGGTATTTTCGCGAAGGAGCAGTATTTTAAGGTAGTGCTTTTAATCATCCTACAGAAACAAAGGCACTATCCGGTACTTAAATGATGTTTTGGTTTTTCCCTACCGCGTCGGTGATAAATAAACATAAATATAGTGGCCGTGTCGATAATTTAGTGGCACAGTATAAATAAATTAAGCAGTATGGAAGCTCGGCCTGTTTACTAATTTTACACAATGTTGCAACATCTCGACCACCCACGAGGGTAGTTCGAGATTGTTAGGATATTCAAACGTTTTAGTCGTTTCCACGACGAATAATCCACAACCGAGTATTCTTATCTATTACACGCAACAGGCGTAAAGCACGACCACTTGTCTCGACGCGACAATCGCGAGTCGCGACTGACGGAACCGCTGACCGCAAGAGTGCCTCAGAGTCAGGGGGCTTACACAGACGCGCGTTTGTCTGATCGCGTCGTTTCGATCGTTTTTTATGAAGCTTCCCTACTGTTTTAACGTATATATTTTCTGTGGTAGTGGTTACAACAAATAAAAATGTGTCGATAATGTGATGATTTCAGTGCGAATGTGTTATTTCGAACTTTGCCGTGGGTGGGCCTCTATTGTTGTCGTAAAAGTCTATTTTTATTAGAAGTGGATTTGTATCATTATGAGCACATAATAGATTATTGTGGCATTTAAATGAATGGCCTGTGAGTGACTATTTATAAACGGAGTTTCATAAGCACCATATCATTTTTAGATAAAATCTATTTTACTTATATAAGTTTGGTCAAGTATTTCTTTCCATACATTGTCAACCTAAAATCTCCTTCTAACCCTATTATTAGCATGTGCATCTTCTTCAACCCTAAATCCAAATCTACCATTTTAAAACTTTCAAGTCACAACAATACTCGTTCAAACGCATCTTACGTATATATACTACTAGCGACCCGCCCCGGCTTTGCACGGGTATAAAACATATATAAAAACCTTCCTCTTCAATCACTCTATCTATTAAAAAAACCTCATCAAAATCCGTTGCGTAGTTTTAAAGATTTAAGCATACAAAGGGATATAGGGACAGAGAAAGCGACTTTGTTTTATACTATGTAGTGATGATAATAACGTGCAGTTGTATGAGAGTTATGTGTTAATGCAATTTTGTAATAGAGCTCTAAGTTATATTGACAGTTATAACTGGAAAAATAACATTACTGAAATAAATTCTAACAAATATTAATTGCTACTTCCCTAACATAGTATAAAACAAAGTCGCTTTTTCTTTCCCTATATCCCTTTGTATGCTTAAATCTTTAAAACTATGCAACGGATTTTGATGCGGTTTTTTTAAATAGATAGAGTGATTGAAAAGGAAGGTTTATAAATATTTATATATATGTTTAATACCCGTGCAAAGCCGGGGCGAGTCGCTTCTAATATTATAAATGTGAAAGTAAGTTTGTCTGTTACGTTATAAATTAGCTTTGGAAGGGTTATATTTTATCGCCAGAAAAAAATTTTGAAAAAAAATATATAAGGCAAAGTCACACACAGTACACGCGAAGTCACTGGCATAATGTATTTTTAATTTTTACAATTCCACAAAAATTTCCACCTCTCAGTTCTCTCTGAGAACCTCTCATTTTCCACGATGATGAATATTGAGGGAACATTTCCCTTTTTTTCCTCATTATTTCTCAAGATACTTGACGTCTTTAATCAATTCAAGTAGTTTGAATATTCAACACGAGCCAACTTAACATATTAAAAATAGGCTAATAATATTTTTATATACTTTCCCGTGTTCCATTATTACATATAATAAAAACTAATCAAAAAGAGGGGTGTTATATACATTCAACGTGTCTGCGTTTCTGGTCGTAGCATCGTAGTTTTTAACCGACCTTCAAAAAAAACCAAAAAGGAGGTTATCAATTCGACGTGTATTTTTTTTTTTTTAATTACTAGGTACAATTGCTAAAACTAATCTACAATTTATGAAGTTCGAACATTTATGTATGCATTCTTATTCGAAAAACAGCTCTTTGTCTTCTATGGAACATATGGCAGATACATATTTGCATCTGTTTCAATAATTTTTTTTAAAACTCGTAGTTTTCTATGCCCTAACGTAAACTAGTTACAATATAAACCTAAGACGAGAAGAAAAAAGCCGAAAAAGAAAAGTAAATTTACTTGAGGTCGAAATTAATATTTGAAATTGGTTGAGTAATTTCGTTCTTGGTACACATATTCCCAAGGTACATTGAATATTTCATTTATGCGGCAAAATGAAAGAAGTTTCGCGTAACGAGCACACATACTTTCGAAAAATATTTGCTCCGAATGAGTTAGACAATCTCATGTTTACAAAATGAGAATTATAAATGCTCAATTTGTTTTAATTACTTGTTAGACATATTTAAATCTAAACTTAAGCTCTCTTTAAAGGCCCTAGCAACCTGAGATGCTACAGACAGAGAAATGCAAAGCGTCAACGTGACCTTTGTTAGCCGTTAGCCAACAATTTAAATGTCTGTTTGAAATATAAATATTAGTAAGAATACGCTAAAATCAGTACACTGGCTCTAGACAATGTCAACGCTTCTTCCTCGATACCCGCTAACGTTGGAAATTCGTTTCGAAATCACATTTCGTGCTGTAACAATAGCCATTACGAAACGTCATTTTCATGACATCATGAGCTGAAGTTAATGGGGTGAGAAATTAGAATTAATGATAACTTAATTAAAAGAATAAGTTAATTTATTTTTGTAATTATAAAACTCTTAATTTCTTTTAGATTATTATATATGAATCAAATATGCAAGTTTAATAAAAAACAGAAACGTACAATGATATATGCCGATACTTCACGGTGCACTTTTTCTTGGAAGCCTCTAAAATATAGGCTATATTTAGCTCTACATTATAAAACCTATATTTTGGTTTAGACTGATACAGTAATATTTTATTGAAGACTACGATTCTGATCGACATTGGAATTATTTAAAGCACTCTAACATCCGATAAACATGAATATTTAACGACACAGAAAAGTAGTTCAATTTGTTTTACAACTGCTATTGTCATTTTTGGCTGTTACTATTTAGATGTTTCTATAACTATATCTTTCTATAATAATATTATAAAGATTTAATACTTTTTTATATTGAATAATTTCAAAAGACCGATTTTATACATTGTTGCGGAGTTGTCCAGTTTCGTGCTTTTCGCCTTTCAATGTAAGAGGTAGAAACAAAATTGCATAGTGGGGCACGGGCGATATTATTTAATAAGAAATAAAATAAATATCAAAAAACAAGAATATAAACAGACTTTATTTCTTACTAAAGCTGCATATTTAATAAAATTAGAGACAAATAAAACGAATTCATTATTAAATGTGAAAATTATTGTATTCTTTGTAAGCTTTTGGATGATCTCATACTGTACAATCAAGATAAATGATACATTAGAATGCGCAGAACGACTTATTTGATAGCAATTGGTATTTCCTCATTTATGAATGTTAGGTAATGTTTCATAGCAAACATTGCAAGTACTCATGTATTATGTGGCAAACATAAGTTTTATAATGATGTAGGTAAATAAAATCCGATGAATATAATTATAATTAGCTTCTTATCATATATTTATAATTCGTTTCGCATAACACTAAAAATATATATGAATTGTGTCTTTTTTCATTCGATTAAAATGGTTCGTAATTAAAAATAATTGCGACCTTGGATCGTAACAAGAAACTAGTCAAATTACTAAAATAATGAACACACACACACATATTTTTATTATCATTAGTTCATGAAACATGTAAAATATTAATTGAGTATTATCAGTTTAAGTATGAGATAAGTTGATTTAAACAAGTGACAATGTAGGTATACGCTTTCAGAAGCTTATCAGATTATTTGACAATGTATGCGCCATTAATCTCAGAATTTAATGCGCTGTCTACAGTTAAAAGAATTATTGTAAGATAATTCTTTGAGTTAAATAGTATATAAATACTATGTATTGAACAATTACATGAAGTAAAAACTATATTAACTTCAGCTGTATTCACAGAAGTGTGTTTGACTTAAATACATTCTTTTATTCACCCAAACATTGCACATGACAGAGATAAGAAATATAATTACAGAAATAATAAATAAAGAAGAATAAATGAAATGGAAACTTAAGCGAATGCATAAAAAGGAAATTACCTTTTAATATAACATGAACAACTTAAAGAAAATACGAACTCGAATATAAACTGACACGTGAAAACCAATGAAATGAAATTCACTATATCAATAAAATTAACTATATACTTAGGACTTTCAGGTTCTTAGTAAGTCTCACCTCTACCCCACCTCAAAAGGATCCCAAAGTGGTAAACGTGAATCGAAGAAAGGTTGACACGCATTTTGGAAATACATCGACTGTCGTCCAAACTCATCACCTCATACACCAACACCCTGTTCCATAGCCAATTTGAATACCGAATTATATTTATAACGCTATAGAGTAAACATTTCGAAATTCAAATTATGTACTTGTGTCTGACAATATTACCAAGTAAACATCTTATTTAATTCCGAAATTTTATTCCATTCATAATCATTAATTGCTGGCTGAAGCAAATAAAAAAATGTTTATCATACATTGGCGATCTTCCATTGTTTTACACAATGTACGTCATTCCGATAATGTCAAACAAAGTTAATGAATTCTCACTAAAAATAAATCTTATTTGAATATTTTACTAAAATTATTTATTTATTGTGTATATAGTTAAAAAGTTGTATAGCCGTCATATACTAGATTGAAAATCAAAATGTTAATTTGAAATATTATTGCCTTAATAAGTAGTTACGCATCTGACATTCAATATTTATTACGGGAAAGGTTCTAGATTCAACATTCGGGAAAAACGGTTTCAGTATCATAATTGAGAAGTCTGTTTACCTAATTGCCTGAAAAGAATATGATGAAAAAGGCACCGAAATGCCTAAGTAGATAGGTATGCTAATGATTACGGTCATAAACCACCTCCATAGCTCACTCATCGGACATACCGATGCGGCTGAAATAACAAAGAACGAAATAAATCTTTACGCTATCATAAAGTATATGTGCAAAGTAAAGGCTAAATAAAATTATATCACAATAAAATCTTTACCTAGACAATCGTATATCTAGTTATAAACGTAACTTAATAGAGCCAATATTATAACAACGCACAGTTTTATTAAAGCAATATTTGTTATTTTTAATTGAGCTAAAACACAGTAGCATTCCATTTTTGAATATGGAGTAGAATTTTTCGTCTCGAGGGGCCTCAAAACAATCAACATTTTCGGATATATGATAGGATGCGGACATGTTTAGATTTTGTATTTTTAGGAACTTACTTTCCATGTTGTTTCCACAATGCAAGCATTATTTGCCTAAAGCGTAATATTTTGATTTTGTTTGATTGAATCTCCGTAACTCCGAAGTTTTTGTTGTTTACTATAGACGGCTAAAATTAATTTGTTTTTGTTTTAGTTATTTTATTTAGAAAACACAGGAAAAATCATGTTAGATATGTTGACATGGACTCAATTTATTTTATTTCGGCTTGTTATTTTAAATTATTGGATGTATGCGCATCATGCTAAATCAACTGAACAGAAATGGATTCGGTACGTATCGTTTGTTTGTAATGTCCTGTGTCCCCTAGTGGGGTATGGGGCAGATACATTTTACATCTGTTTCACTGATCGATTTTTTTGGGAGCAAGTAGGTTTTTTTGGCAGCCTTCTAAGCCCTGTCAGACCGAGTTTTTTTTTGTATCTACCGGGAATTGAACCTAGAAACACCCGCTTGTTACGTTTACCACTAGAGTTTTAATAAAAAACAATTATTTTTATGCTTATCTATCCATAGAGCTATGGCAGAACTTAGTAAAGTATTTTCCCTCTAATTTCATTTTCAACATTAATCCGATTCCCAAAAGTATGCTAAGCTAACAAATTTCGTCACGTCCTACTATTTTTTGCTCTATTTTTTAACATGTCACTACGGCTGACAAGCTTTCCGCTTGCCAACTTCTTAACACATAATGAATCATGTCTCGTGTCTTTTAGCAAATTTAAATACGTCTTCTTAGCAATGAGGTTATTAATTTGACAAAATAGTGCTGAAAAATGCCTGTGAAAAGTTCTTTGATACTAAAAAGCAGAAACAGCTGAAATAGAAACGCGATAATATCAAACTAGCAGCATAGCAACAAGTTAAAATAAACACGATTTTGCCATTTTTCAAACAAAACTGAAAAAAACATGAATCTCGGACAGTATATAAACGCCTTAATAACAGTAGCATACATGCTATATATTTAGAAAAAGTTTCCAGTATTATTTTAAACATTGCTTACTTAAACTATAAGAAACGTATTTGAAAATTGGTAGCAATAAATCTTTATATATAATAAGTATTAATTGTAATTCAATTTCGTAATAGAACTTTTGATACAAAATTGACGTATTTAAGGTACCAACATAGTAAAACCGTTTCTGTCGGAACTCGTATTTAAATATAACTAATGCGAATTATCCATCTTTCACGTCTAAGCTAAATAAAAAAACAATTGAAAGTCGAAAATCGAATGTTGCACAATTGTTAAAAGAACCTCATAGGTATCAAGTGAAAAAAGTTTCACACGAAAATCTCACACCATGAAGGTTTTATGTCAATTCAGAGTGTCTATTATACGACGGCAATTTAACCACTATTACTGTTTATCATAGACTCGAATTATCGTCTTGAATATTTGTCCTTTTGTGTATTATATATATTTTGTACATAAGAAAACTTCTTTTAAGTATTTTTCACTATCACTAGTTAGTTCAAAACTTTATATCTAGTTAGTTTAAAATTTAAAATTTGATACTCCCACAAGATACCCACATTGGCAGAATCCAGTTTTACATGGAAAGTCATTATTTAAGAAAAATATATCTATGTGAGTCTTCATTAGTAGAATTGGACCTTTTGTATATAAAAAAATATATCTGTGTTTAAAGAAGTATTATTTAGGGAACTTTACTATAAACATTGCTTAACTGCAATCTTTGCTCAAGGTATTTAGTCTCATTTCAACTCTGACACAAAAAAGGATATTATAAATGTGACATATATATTTGTTTGCGTGTCTAGCTATGGCATTGTAGCTCATAAGAGAATGGATAGTTTATGATGCAGTTTTTTCGTTTCATTGCTGACTTGATCTGGATGGTTCCTGCTGCAATTTATACAGATTCATCAATGTATGATGTATTCTTACTTGTTATAAATCCACCTACAGGGATTCAAACCCAGGAGCTTTTGACGCAGTAGGAAAGAGCACTACAATTGCGCCAACCGGCTGTCAAATTGGCCGTAAGTTGCTTTCAATTTCATCAACTTTCAAACAAAAAGAGGGCATTATAATCTGTAATTTTTGTGTCGGAGGTAAAGTCTAATGACGTTTTTGAATCATTTAACCTTTCATCGAGTGTTAAGTGAATATAATAAATTCAAATTTTAAATATTATACAATTCAACAAATTTATAAATTCGATATAATTCTACATTTAGTAACAGTTAATCAATTATTTGTAATCTATATTTTTATTTTGTTGCTATCTGACTTAATTACATACAGATCGTTGATAAATTTGTTACAGGTTTGTAAAATAATCAAGCTACTGTTTAATATTTTATTAATATGATAAAAACCTAAATACATAATAATTCAAGGATACCATAATGTTACGATTTAAAAGCTAGTTGTGGCCATGGCTTCGTCTAGTAAACGATTTAAATAAACATATTTGATACGGGCAACTTGCTTGCACAGAAAACAGCATTTTAATTGGTAGAGTCGTTTCTATGTTTAGCCCGAATAAACGTAGGTACCTACTCAGTATAGGTGTCTATACTGAGAATTTATTATTAATGTAGAATTTTATCTATTTTTTCATGTAGGTATATTACTTAAAAACGATGAAATTTTACAAATATTGTATTAAATACAAATAAGAAAAATTTATTAATAACTAGTTATGCCTCGCGATTGCACCTGCGATAATTTCGTTGTAACGTGACGTTATATAGCCTAATAGAATAATCGTATCTCTAAATCATCTCACAGAGACACACTTTCGGTACATAAAGTATCCTATATTAATTTATTTATTAATTTATTAATTTTTACAAAGTTTTCGTTTACAATAACAGTTCGCTGGAGTCTCCTTTTAAGCATTAGTGCCTGTGTTAGGAGACATCGCTCTTCCATAATTAAAATTAGATAATATACATGTATTTAAACGTTCTTTGAATTGATACAAAAATATATTAAATCTTAAACATTACTTTTATATATTTTAATCCAGTGCAATACGTGCCAAATTTCATTCAAATCCATGCAGTTGTATTTGCATGAATGAGTAACAAATCCATACATACATCGCATTTATATTAAAGGACTAGTGGATTCGCTTCAGAGTTCCGAATAATAACGTGTCACTTTAAACGTCATTCCGTAAAAAATGTATGAGGAAACGAATTATCTTCATAAACACTTTTACGTGAATTTTTCTTTATTTTTACTAGTTATTCTGCTATTCTCGGATTAGACTAATCCAACAAATCTGAGGTCATTAAAATCGGTTTTTGAGTTATAAATTGTGTAAATAACCCGAATTTATTTTATTATATATAAAGTGAAGTCCCGTGTCCCCTAGTGGAGTATGGGGCAGATGCATTTCACATCTGTTTCACTGATCGATTTTTTTTTAGGGGCAAGTAGGTGATCAGCCTTCTATGCCCTGCCAGACCGAGTTTTTTTTTTATTATCTCCACCGGGAATCGAACCCAGGACCTCTCGGTTGTAACGCTTACGCGCTTACCACGATAGATTACCAATAATTATTCAATATCATAATTTAAATAAATATTTTATTAAACTTACATTTACCACAAAACAATTAGATTTTCTAAGGTCTCATTAGTATTTAAGGTTGCAAACATACTGATGGTTCAAATTTAAATACATATGTTTCTAAGAGATATAAATTTTATTACTAAAAATTTTCACAGCAATAATTATTCTACGGAATAATTAATAAAATAATTAATGTAATATAAATCTTCATAATTGTATATTCCGAATTTATAATTCGGAAGCTATAAAGTCCAAAGTTCTGTATTATGATAATAACCTTATCATTAAATATGTAGGCCATGGTATAATTTAAAATTGATGTAATAATATTATTATATTGTATATACTTAAATAAATTAAAAAGTCAGACCACGTGTTTTTTAAATAAAAAGAATTATTACTTACATTTTGTTAAAACGCTAAAATCAATTAATTAAATCACTGAAAAATTCCAGTTAATTCACAAATTTCACAGTCAATTTTTATAAGAATACGTCACAGCGTCACTGTCACTTCACTATGAAAACAAGAAAAAAAGCCATAATTCAAATTTCGACGCGATGTTAATTTAAAGAGTATCGCCTACATAACGTGCTGTTCATACGAAATTTGCGCGTCGACTGCTCCACGCTGGTTGGTCGAGGGTCGGTGTGACCGATGGCGGCAAACGGCTAGGTCATCGCGTACCTGTAGATTTGTATCACATCCGCTATTTTGAAAAAACAATTTAATTTCGAAATTTAGTTTTACGTGGTAATGTATTATAGGTACGCACCCCAACGGCTTTGATGAGCCTTTTGTGTTTTTGAAATTAATATACTCGTATTTAAGTACATTTCAAATTATTGATTTAAAAAAGCTAATATTTTTTATATTTCATTTTTAATTATATATTTTTTAAATCAGAATTCCAAATTCAGTACTTCAATGAAACTCGTAACCCGGGAAGATACATTCGGTTCAGATATATCTTCAGATATATTTGAAGATACATCTTCAGAACCCTAACAGGATCTACAAAATTTCCGTTAATGTTAAATATAATAATTCAAATTCAAATTATTATCTCGCTAAAATATTTAACTATTTTATTGTGATTGGCTGCATACGTGTATAAGTGGTTACGCATGTGTGTGTTAAGTCGGAGGGCGCAGGTTTGAATCCCGGGTAACATATTATGTAGTATAAACGTACCATCGCTTACATAAAGTACATAATAAGTTTGTGGGACTCGGTGTACGATTTTATAATGAACTACCCATGGACATTATAAATTTTACACAAATTTAAAATTACTATTAAATGCCTTATGCAAAAGGGTTATTATACTGTTAACGAATACCTTAATGATGAAGGTGAAAATAAAATAAATTTGTTTTCTTTGGCTAGGCATAGAAGGCTATTCACCTACTGTCCCCCAATGATGACATACAACAGCGGCATTTAATTCCGTTTCATTTATTTTAGAATTTTAGTTTCTGGACTTAGCGCTTTATACAACTTGGCTAAGTTTTACTACTGCTATACCCTTATGTTACAAGCATTAAAAACCATTAAAAACTTGGTTTCATTAGAACAAAAATTTCATTTGGGACAATTAATCCTTTGGATTTTGGAAGATTATGTTATCATTGTTATTAACTATTGCTTCCACTCAAAACTCAAAAAGCTATTCACGAAAAATTTGCTTGATAGTAATCGAATTCAAAAATGCTCCAGGGATCCCGGACTATATAGTTTGTGAGTTATATATTTTTTCCTAGTTAATTTAATTAAGTTTAGTTCAGTCATAGCTTTCTTTTTGTTGGGTTTTCAGTCTGTCTTTTTCGCCTTTAACCGTTTAGAATACTTTTAATGTGTCATTTTTTTGTCTCTTATATACCAGTGTAGCAAAAAAGGTTAATCTTTTAATAAATAATTTAACTGTCTCTACGTATTTTTTTCTATTCACACTTGTTACAGGCTCGGAGTGTTATATGATTTTCTCGATGCAAGATTGTCAGGATTTAACCTAGATTAGATCAGATTAATCTAATCGTTAGTTAACACATGTATGCGATGTGACCTTCTATAAAGGAGCTATATAGATAATCTTATCGGCCATAAAGTGGTGAATTACTTCAAATGTCGTTTATTCCTCATACAATAAAAGTTAAGTAGTTCCATTAAGCATGCGAACTGAATATTAAGAAACTCCCCTATAGTCTATACCAATTACTAAAGGTAATATTCCACTTATTGTCCCACTGTGAGGAGTTTTTTAAACTTTTTGAAGTAAAACTTCTTTACGCACGCTTGACTTGGGGAGTAAGCTGGTGAATGCGTGACGAAAGCGTTACGTAGAGTGTGATCGGGCTTGGCGAACGGAAGTTGAGAGGGAGATATAAGTTAGTGAAGACAGAAAGAGAGAGACACATTTTCTTTCTCTCTTAAGTTTTACTTCGTGGTGTCTAAACCACACTCGTTTTTATTATAATTTAAAAATTCGTTACGAGCAACGTCTATAGCTTAAAAAACACACGTGTGTAGAATTTTATCGTAAAAATAATAAGTTCATTTAGTTTGGTTTAGATGTGTGATTAACCGTTAAACGATTGATCTTCTCTGCTCAGAGGACTTTGCCGCTTCAGAGATTTTTTAAACAAATATTTTCACACAAAAGTGTCAAGACGACAGATTTCGCTTTATAGCTTTTCTATAGTGATAATTTGTGATATGATTAATGCTTATAAAAATTCGTTATAGAAATACGTGTCCGATGTAAACTGGCTCTTAAATTTAAAGATATACCTTTAATATTAATCTGACATAATATGAAATATGTCATTAAGTAGGTGTTTATAAAAATAATGTAATGCTTTTTCAAATAAACAAATTGGAAGCTTATCTTTAATGACGTGTAGTTATCGTTGAATCACAATAATATAAAGGTATTTTGTCCAAAAATAATCTATTCTAGGAGAAAGCCAACGAAACAAAAAACAAGAAAATTTTATCAATTTGTAAGGGAAAATAAATAATCGGATTAGAAGGTACAGAATGAGTTACTTACTTCAAAAAAATAATGAAACCAAAGTTAAGCTGTTCCTTAGATATCCCCTGTCGAAACTTTAATGAGTTAATTTTTAGATACTTATGCTTATTAGGACAGACATGCAATTATTTTATTATCTCTCAATCTTTACTACTTTACTTTGCACCTATATTAGTTTTTTTTACTTACTTTAGTTTGAATTTGATATTCTTTTTTTTCATAGCAAAGTTGAACAAATGTATATGAAAATCTATTATTAGAATAGAACTGCTTCACATTGCTCTGGTATTACACCCACGCCAGGATATCAAAAATATCTGTCTTAATGCAATGCATAATGCTTATCATAGTATAGAACATATATTAATTTTTAATTCTATTCATTTAACGGTCGCAATTGATAATGCTCGTCCCTTCTGCGCCAAAAGATCCTGGGTTCGAATCTTGGTATGTGCATTTATTTGTTCAGCACGAATGTTTGTTTCCGTGTCTTGGTTGTTTATAAACTTATATATGTATCTATTGTAGTACTCTCGCTGTTTCTGATTACCATAATACAAGTGCTTAGCTACTTACTTTGGGAGCAGAGAGATGGTTGATGAGTTGTCCCAATTATTAATGGTATTCATTGCACTTCTATGTAGTGGGTTTCTATTCAGCGGCTTTGAAATATTGAAAGCTTATAATATTGAAGCAAGTAAGGAGTTCAATTCCATCATCGTTTTAATTTATTAAAAAAATCCAAATAGTTAAACGTTTGGAATTTACAAACAGTGAATGAACAAAGGAATATAAATATTGTGGCGAATTGCGTATAGCCTCTTTAGTAAAGAAACTCTTTGCTATGCGCTTTAATTAAGAATATCGTCAAAGAATTCGTCAATTACAATTCTATATGATTTGATGTTTTACGTTGGATTCTCTCATATCTTCTTGCATTAACATACTTAACCTTCTGATGTCCGGACCAATAGTAAAATAATCTTAGCCTTTTATATAAACTTTACAATGTAATTTCTTATAATATACTCATTATTAAACTAATAACAAAGCCTTGGAGTATTATTGAAGTATACTACTAAATATCAAGAAAGGAGTCGCAGCAACTATAATACAAATCACCTCATCAAAAGGACCCACATCTGGTGACCCCGACTGCCACACAACTAAGGTGGAATAGAAGGAATAGAAGCCGCAGTCAATCAACTAAATTATCACGTATACAGCAACAGCCTCCATAATATAAAACCCAGGTTTTATTTTTACGTATGAACTACTGTCATCGTATACAATTCAATAAAATTGTATTGTAACATATACGTATTTTCTGTAAGAAAAATATTCCTACAATATCATCTACTGCACCCGAAGGATTTTACGATTTCCCGAAGAGAGTACTGTTCGTATTGGGAATCCACTTTGATGTACGGTTATTCCAAACGACAGTTACTATATTGCTAGGGCTGGCACGCTTTAAATATTAGAAATAACTTTTTGAACCCTTGTGTATTAAAAGAAAAGCTGTGAATATATTTTCTTTGTCGTTAAGTTAATTTGTTTTTTTTAATTTAATTTCGCGGCATTTAAGTGTTTCTTCGTAAAAGAGGGGAGTTATATATATAAGCATTTCACTTCAGAGGTACATAATATTTATATTTATGTAGTATATAATGATAGTATATAGTATATAACGCATAAGGCGTTCATCATTGTTTGAAAAGTGACTTGTTCGTGAATGTAGCTTGATATAATTATTAAATCGAGTTAGGGGTTTTTTAAATTTCAGTTTTAACTATGTGGAATAAAGAAAGTACTAAAAGTTTTATAGAGTCAGCCCTAACAAAAAACCTGGGTTGAAATTTATGTCCGAAACTAGATAAACGACGCCATTGTACGTTTATTTTGTTTGAGAATATCGCTGCAAATGTTTTTAGTGAAGTGGTTTTTGGCGGGAAATACTTCTCATTACAAATAATGGCTGCAATATCACGAGAAATTAAGATATTTTTAACCTTAGACGTAAAGAGAGGGATTTATAAGTTTGACATGACTGTTTGTCTATGCGTCTGTCTGTTACATGGCTCTAACATGAAAAGACTGATTATGTTACAATTTTTTTACTTGAAAGCTAATCGAGTTGTTTTATAGCTACGAAAAAGATAATCCGAGGTAATCTTACTTGTAATTAATATCACTCAACTTCAGTCACAGACACAAAGGCAAATAAAACTTATAACACCCTTACTTTTTGTCCTAACCGCCTCCTTGGTCTAGTGGTAAGCGCGTAAGGGTTTCAACCGGCAGGTCCTGGGTTCGATTTCCGCTGGAGATAAAAAACACTCTGTCTGGCAGGGCATAGAAGGCATAAAATCGATCAGTGAAACAGATGTGAAATGCATCTGTCCCTTACAGGGACACTGACACGAGACTTCACACACTCACACTTTTTGTCATAAGTTAAAAATTAATAATAATATCGTCACGCCTTTAATTACCCGTAACCAGAGGTGCACTTAGTAACAGAATTTCACTAGATATTATTAAGTTTTAGTCTCATTCGAAAAGGGGCTAGCCTATTGCCAAACACCTGTCACAATTCTAGACTCTGAGTTACTATTGGGAATAGCTAGTCGGAGAATCTCGGGATTGAACCCGAAACCTCATAACTAGCAGGCTCTGGCAATACCGCAACGCCAACGAGGCAGATAGTTAAAAAAAGTTGAAAATTACATTAGTATAATATAAACGTTTGGTGGAAACGTAACGATCAATAATCTCACATCGATCATTTACTTATATAAAGGCTCGTAAAACACTGCAATTCTGTCAGAAAATAAATGATATTTATGTAACCTTCTGCAGAGGAATTACAGTTTGGCTTCAGCTCTATTTACTGTGAAAACACTGAATTTTGGCAGCGTATGATATCTATGAACTTGAATAAATTGAATTATTATATAACTGGTCGATTAATAATAAGTGCTTACTTTAATAGTACTATTGGTAATGGTGAAACCCTAAACGTGTAAGAAAATTTACATGCTGCGTCTACAATTGGAAAAAATTTTAGTAATATTATTAGATACGATCATTCTTTCCTTTGTTATTGAAATACAATGTTTTAACTGTTTGGTTAAATTGATATATCTATCGCTTAAAAATTTCGTGTAACAAAAGTAATTTAATATTCATATACAAAGTTTATGAAAACATGGAAATATTAAATAAAGTGATAAAAATTCAAATCTGTTGCTTATCTCGGCTCCCAATCATTCATAAAAATGTTAATATTTTCACCCTTTTGCGAGAAAGATGAAACTTTTTGTTCACCGCCCTTTTGTTAGAAAAATCGATACTTTTACGTGGGATTTAGATTTAGCAGGATTAATTACTTCCTGTAAAGTGTAAATGGAATGAGAACAATGGAACCAAGTGTAGCGCCCTGGTGTACATAGATGTAATACAGATAATGGTAATTAAAATTAGTTACATGTAACTTAAAACGTGTTAAACGTTAGTAAAATCATTAAAACGCTTTTAAAATCAAAATTAAGCAGTTAGTAAATAGCAGAGGCAAAATGTCAAAAAATATTGTTTTTACAGATGTGAATCGAAATTATAAGAAATACATTGTTAAAAGTGTTTTATATTGTTTCTAGTTTTAAATAAGTATGTAGTTTTAAAATATTAAAATAACAGAATTCAAACTTACAATAATATAAAAAATAAAAGAACGATCAGCAATTCCAAGGATTTTCAATAATATTTTGTATTCAGTTATTTAATTGAAATTTCATGCAACATAGACTATATCCCTTTCAGCGGGCGATCCAAACTAATTGAAAAATATTATTTCTGTTGATACAAGACACATACAAGATACATCTTCTGTTGATGAACTTTGACAGGTAAAATAAACGGTTACTGAATTGAAAATGTAACAGGTTTAATTATTATTTTTTTGATTCTATAACTTTTTTATATTCTATGCAAATACTAATTATTGTGCAGTCATAAAAGCCCATATAAATTTCGCAGACATTCCCCTCACCCTATCTTTAATGCGTTTACTCAATAAAAGATAAATTTTATATCAGAAAAAATTAATAGCGATAAATGTCCTTGAAAGAAAAATGATATCAAAGTATAAATTGCGGAATTAAAATTATTTAGCACAACCACAGAAGTAATTCATGATTTCAGATGTACTTCAATTTGTTTCTCAAAATTGATAATAATTAATAAACGCTCCCATTTATTATAATGTATAACAGCTTAAAGCAATTACACGGCATAAAATACATAACATTATCCGCAGAATAATCTGCACGATATAAAATCCTCTATTGTCATTGTGGTATTAAAATCATGACTTACAATATCAATACTTTTATATATTATATTAAGAGTTTATACCTAATTTTCAAAAGCTTTTGCCAATATTAGTCTATAAGTAGCTTTTTTTAGAATCAGTACATCAATCAGTAACATTGTAATGTTAGATTAGTTTCTGCCAAACCGGAATTCTTCGTTTTGAAAGAGGTGGCAATTCAACTGTTTGCCAGTTATATGCTTATAGAAAATTTTAGTATAGTATTAAATTCAAACTTGACAAAAGTAGCTGAAGACAGAGTGAAATGGGTAACACTGGAAAAGGCCAATTATAGATAAAGGGCAAAAGGAAAATTATATAAGTAACTATATATACTATGATTGAATACATAGGATACATACAGTTTAAATTATATTAAGTTACAAATAAATATATGTTATTTATTTGTAACTTAATATAATTTAAACTAGGTATGTGTTAGTTTTGTTTAGTTTATTCTATGAATAAACTAAACAAAACTAACACATACATAGATTTTAAGAAAAGTAAATTTACTGGAAATATAAAGTTTTTCTTTATTTTATTTATTATTAAATTTAAAACAAGAAAAGATTTTTAAAAACTTGGCCTGAGCAAAATACCTGCACTAATTATATTAATAATATAATTACAACAAAGACAATATAATATAGAGAGGCGAGAATCTATTTATGAAACGAAATAAACAGAGTGAGCGATTGACTGACTGCACAAGGATAGACTACTGACGTTTAATAGTCACAGCTCCATTATATATTTACACGTTCCATTTAAAACATGTAAACGATTTATCTGTTATATAATATTTTATCGAATATTAGCTTTTACTAGTGTCTTGATGTTGGCGCAATTGTTATTGCTTCAGCACTAAAAGCGCCTGGGTACGAATCCCGGTAGGTGCATTTAATTGTGTGATGAGCACGAATACTTGTTTCAGAGTCTTGGTTGTTTATAAACTTATATATGTATTTATTGTGGTACCCGCGTTGTTTCTGATTAAAACAAGTGTGCTTCAGCTACTTACTTCAAATAAATAAAAAATATAAAGAAAGTTTTTTTCTCCACCAAAGTTGTTGATTAAGTTTTGCGCTTACAGTTAAATGATAAACTAGGCTAAGGTGGAGACTGGTGCCTGCACTAGGAAACCCTGTACTACAGGACACTAGGCCCCATTGACTTATGTAACAAAAAATTATTTTTAGATAAACATTATGAAAAGGTAAGTAGTGTCTGCGTATGGAGTGAGTATACTTTGGGATCAGAGCAATATATTATGCGAGTTATCCCAGTTATTTATTTATTATTTACTTTGTCGCGTGGGCATATATAATATAGCCTCTGTCAGAAAGAGTCTAGCAGTGAAATAATTTTCAAATTCGCTTCAGTGGTTTTTGAGTTAAGTACAAACAAAAGTACAAGTCTTTATAATTTTAGTATAGAATACAAATTACCCATTAAATTTTTTCAACAATACGTGGTACTTAAATTCTTTTGGGGATTCGTAGAGGGGGCTCTACGCTGCTACGTGGGTCGTAGCAGTAATTGCGGATTTTAAGCTCCGTTAAATTGTAAGCACCTACATTTTTCAACAGCAAAATCTGTTTTCAATGCCTTTTAACACCTTTATTGTTCAATTCTGGCTCCATTGCGGTAAGAAACAAAAGGTAGGTATATTTTCATGCTTGTTTTATTAAATTAGATGTTAATTAGTTTACCACACCTTTACAAAACATTTTTTATTTCGTTGGAACTCAAATTCTATACTATAATATCTACATCGATTACGCATTATGATAAACTGATTAATAGTACTGAACGTCAAAGGAAAGTAGGCCAATATATTAATCATATTTTTGTTCATGTATTCTAAAAAGCTTTTTTAGGTATAAAGACACTTCATAATCAGAATGGAATAGTTTTAAAACCTTTGCAATATCAAAGTGCATCCGCTCAATCTAAATTCTATTTTTCACTTCCCTTTGTAAAAATTCCGTTTGAATTGCTCCTGATTAATCCTTCAGAGGAAAGGGCTAAGTGAATTTCAATCACAGCAAAAAGAGAGAGTTTATAAGTTTGATGTACTTGTGTGTCTATATGTGGTACGCGTAAAGCTGACGTGGTTAAGATCCTTGTCAGCTATAAAGGCTTAATTGCCCCTGATTTTACAATAAACAGCTCTACGGAATTTAATTACTAATTCTTAAAAGAATATTTTTCAAAATACAAGATTTAACGTTAAAAATTAAAGAAGTTAAATGAAGCTAAGGGTATTTCAAAGGATAAAGTGAGCTCCAAAGTGATGTCACCTGACGCTGTCGATGGCGCCTAATGGACCAATCACGTCATAGCGTGACATTCATTCCACTATCCAGATTTACAGCTAAAAGGAGTGTAATCAAATAGTTTACTTTTATATGTATAGCTGGCTAATCTAATATCGACTTTTCTATTGATTTTTAAGCGATCTTCAAAAAAACCAACAAGGATCAATTCGACGAGTATTTTATTTTGCATTATTTTTAAAATATTATACAAAAACTTTCATTAAAAGTCCCATCTGTCTGTATTTTATAAAAATGACTTCATCATTTTAAGGGTAAAATTAATAAAGACACTTTTGTATTAAAAATACTTACAGTAACTTTGTCAGTTAAAGTTTATTCCTGAGTGGTTTGGTTAATCAGAAGTGAACATTAAAGTTCTTTATGAATCAGTAATGTGACATGAAAAGGATTTATTTAATGAAAGATGAAGGCTCGATTTAAAGGTTTATTACCAAAGTTAGATTCACTAACAGCCTTCCATTAGTGCGTAATATGTCACACCACGACCTTTATTGGAAGAGTTTTCAGCTTACAATTCAATTATTATATTATGACCGATTGCGTCTCTTGTTTATCAAAATCATTGTTGCAGAAATTTATTATCAAAGTTGACTTCCATATTTTCGACTTTTAGACTTCCTGTTTTATTTATTACATTTTATTACGTTGAAATCAGATTAAATCAACTAATTAAAACCTCTAAATCGATTTAAACAACTAGTTGAATCTCAATTTAAAAGTTAATTTTTCACGCTTTTGAATGAGAACTCAATTGAACAATAGTAATAAATTTACATAGATTTTAAGTAATATACCTACTGTCGAGGCGTGTATTTTTTTAACACTTCGTTGTGTTAAAAAAATGGGTTATGGGGCAGATGATTTAACATCTGTTTCATCGATCGATACTTCTTTAGGGGCAAGTAGGTGATCAGCCTTATATGCCCTGCCAGACCGATTTCTTTTTTTTTATCTCCACCGGTGTCGAACCCAGGACCTTCCGGTTATACCGCTTACGCGCTTATCACTAGCCCAAGGAAGCGGTCATGACAAAAAGTAAACTAACTACCGAAGTATTATTTATTCTAATAACACGTTATGGGCATAAGTTTAATATAAGAAAGTATATGTAGCTTATTTCAATATAATTATACTATACGTAGAGTCCTTTGAAGCCTTTAACCCTTCGGATATTACTATTCCGAATCAGTTGTGTTAGCAAAGTTTGTGTGAACGGATTATGCCTTCGGGTTGGAACTTGTGAACACATATGAAACGTAGTTAGCAACCTCCCGAGACACGCAACATTGTTACCCGTTTCTGAGGTTTCACTTTGACTTGATTAGGACTTTAGTAGAAAGCATGCATAAGTAATAAAAACAATTATACCATCTATATAGTAATAAGACTGTAAAACAGACGCATTCATTCTAAGCCCTATGACCTAAAACTTGGCAAAGGGCAGAAACATTTCCCCGTTCTTGTTGAAACGTTTTTTAATTTTATAAATAGCACGAATTATCTACATCCCAGAATATCAGAAAGATTAACGCACTCGATCGAAATATTGTAAACATTAATTTCAAACATCTACGATAAACTAGCTCGTTTGTAAATGTCAAAACAAATTCTTGCTTTAAAATAGCGATCTAACAAATAAAGTTGCATAATGTTTGGGGTATTCATTCGGAAATTACGCTTACGGAGAAGGAGAGCTTTTATTTAAATAAGACTATTCATTGTAGTCCTACAATGCTTTATTCAAAGCGTTCACAGAGGGTCTTGGTTCGAACTCACCAACTTACCAAAGTTGGCTAAGTCTACATGGAAAATACTCATTACTAAGACTGCACTATGTGGAAACTGTCTTCATTGAACTTAGAAATAAAAAATATATAATTTCTTCCTTCAGTTTTTCAAATTAGCATTTGACATTTTAAGTATATTACCCTTCCATAATTGAATACTGGAATTAGTGGAATGGAAATTTTAAAAAAGAAATTCTTTTAAATAGAACATACATCAAAACGTCTTCATTCATTTAGTAAGTAAACTCCTCAAATATGTATGCAAACAAAATATACATCTGATACAAATATATCTATTATTATTATTAATATTTATTAAAAAATACGTATTAGTCTTCGCGTTAAATGAACGCTCTAACCCTTTCTTCCGTGACATTACATGTTCAATTTTATTTTATAATAGAACAAAACACCTCAAAGCAGTTTAATACTTTTGTTTCCATATACATAATACCGGTGTAAACACTTTGTCATCTATGCGCCAACAATAAACCATAATGCTAATAGATAGCTAAGATATAGCTTTACTATCTCCTTTTTAAATAAATTCACTTGATTCTCAGAAAGATTAACACTCCTACAGCTAGATACAAAGCTTTCCAATCTCTCTGATACAGACTTATGCACCAACTGAAAGAGCAGACGAGGAAGAGAGGAAATGGTAAGAAGAGGCCAGTACTCAAAATCAGGCCCATATCCCTTAAAGAAATATTAATTTAATTACTTATAAGCACTAGATTTTAAGTATATCTATAAAAATACCAATATTAATCATATAATATTATGTATAATGAAAAGATATTGAAAGCAACACATCATCAAAGTATGTGAAGTTTTAGTTTTTGCAATATTTTTTAACTTTTTTTTTTAGGTCATTACATCTTTATTAGTTAATACATTTACAATAATGTACTTAAATATATTTACAAAAATACAAAAGGCTCATTAAAGCCGTTAGGGTGCGTACCCAAAATACTGGCAATATTTATAATGTAAATTAAAGAATATGGAATAAACGGCTATATTTTTTTAAATAATCCTTTTAAAATAAAGTATGTAAACATATGTATTTACATAACATTATGTTTTGATTTACGTGTCCAATTAAATAATTTTTATTTAAAAGTGTAGTCACATTTAAATAAAAATTACTTGAAAAAAAGGGCTTATTTATTTATTAGTAGTTTTTAAAAATAAATAAAAAAGTAGGTCATAATTGAATTAAAAGATGGATTTCTTGATACAGTTTATTCAATGTTATTTAATTTGGTGTTCGAATACCTTTCAATAGTTATACTCTCCTAGTTGTGAAAAATCTTCATGCCCTGCCCACATCTATGCAGAAGTTAGTAAATCTTTGTAACCGAAGTTTAAAGTTCATAATTCAAGACGAGTTATGTTATACGCTTACACAAAGCCCTCTCCAAAATATTTTAAGTACGAGAAACAGCTTTGCTTATTTCTACAAAATTGAACGTACTTTGTCTTGAAACAAAATATGTTTGGCCTAATATTTTACAAGTATAAATATCATCAAAGTTATTGCTAATTTGTTCAAATCGAAAACAATAAATTTTTTTATACCATATGCTCGGGTATATATCAATATATCTTGGAAAGGAATCGTAATTCAAAGTTCAAGTCAAGCCGCCGGAACATGGTCTAGACTTATTTCTGCGTGAGTTTCACTGTACTACCTACAAGTAGGTGACAAGCCGTCTACACTTATAAAACCGTTTTTTTCCCGGGATTCGAACCCAAGACCAGTGGCGCAGCACGTTAGTGAGAGAATCATTAAACCATTAAGCTTAGAAAGAGTCTAGCTTCCCATGAGTTTATATTTAGTGTGGAAAATTTAACAAAAAAAACCGACTTCAAATTGTAACTCTAAACATATTTTGATGAAAAATTCCACTGGACTACACGGAAAGTACCAGCTTTAAAACAAAAAACATTTATTGAAATCGGTTCACCCAGTTGAATGTTCTGAGGTAACAAACATAAAAAATAGCGTTAAATTGAGTACCACCTCCCTTTTTTGAAGTCAGTAAAAATCAGTTCAATTTGATTTCTATTTAATTCAAAAGTGTAGTATTAAATAATAAAAGTAAAGTGAAGTCCCGTGTGGTATGGGGTGGGGTGGGGTATGGGGCAGATGCATTTCACATCTATTTCACTGATCGACTTTTTCTTTTAGGGGCAAGTAGGTGATCAGCCTTCTATGTCCTGCCAGACCGAGTTTTTTTTATTATCTCCGCCGGGAATCGAACCCAGGACCTCTCGGTTGTAACGCTTACGCGCTTACCACTAGACCAAGGAGGCGGTCATATCAAATAATAAAAGTAGGTATACAAAATAATTATGACAAAATTAGTGTGAAAATGTATTAAGCGTAGAGCCTACATAAATATTCGTTACAAGTTAAGTATATTTGTAGTTCATTAGCATGTTTGTTTGGGACGCGACAGTGGCTCAATGGACAAAATTTAACACCTAATTGAATTACGGCTCTTCCTGGTTTAGTTGATGGCCCAATAAATGTGAAAGTTAAATAACAAACGTACCTTTATTTCACGTTTAAAATAATATTCACTAATTATACCACATATAAACATAAACTTTGCCTGCTCGTTATGCGGCCTAACTTAAATATAAATTATAAACTTAAATATGGTAGGATGATTTGCATGATCCAATCGATTTGAATAGTAATTTTCATCAAAATTTGTTCATCATTTAGTCATATGTAGTAGACTGTAAGGACTGCAGAAACATAATAAATGCATTCATGCTCCATATTAAATTGCAACTCATTACGCTAAATCTACAGGTACTTATTAATAATACATTAATCTCATCAACTTCCAATTAAAAAATCTTTTTGTATCGGATATTCCATTATTCGTCTTAATATCACCATGTTATACGTTGAAATAACCCAGGTTGGAACTAGTGTTAGAAATAAAATTAGCGATATTTATGGCTGACTGCCAATCAATCGGGTGTTATAAAATATGAATGAAATAATTTTCAAAATTGTGATAAACCATTATTTTTTACCACGAAACGAAAGTACTAATTAAGGTTCAATAAAATTATACATATCAAAAAAAAATCTCACTTACCCAATTTGAAATAGATTTTTTAATTTGATCAATAAAGGCTTCTTTTATCTGAATAAACGAAGAGTTATACCTTCTTGCCTGTTTAACGCTAATTTAATCATAATCTTCTTAATTTCAAGATAAATATTACCTATTAAAAAAACTATTAACCGTTTGCAAAATATATTGAAAAGTAATAAATAAAACCGAGGAAATAATATTTTTTGATTGGAGTGTTCCCGAGACCAATATTAACAATGAAAAGAGATTGAAACTCACTTTGTCAAGGTATACGATGTTTTTGTACTTACTAGTAAACACACAGATACTCCCATTTTGCATTTTACCCTGATCAAAAAGTAAGTAGCTGAAACAATGAAGGTACCACAATAAATGCATATATACATAGTTTATAAATAACTAAGGCTCGGAAACAAACATTCGTGCTCATTCCACAAATAAATTCACCTACCGGGATTCGACACCAGGACCTTTTGGCGCAGATGCAGGACCACTACCATTGCGCCAACCGGTTTTCAATTATTCAGATATCTGTATGTGACAAAATACAACATACTTGGAAATAACTTTGAAAGGTGCAGAATCAGTTCCATTTCCTCTACGAAATAGATTGAATGGCGCAGAGAAATAGGGTGATTTCTCACTGGAATGCTCCGCTGGAGGCCAGATTTTAAATATTTAAGTGCACTGGACTCGAAATAGCAACTTAAAATGGCACTTCTTGTATTAAACTTCTTTAAAACGCAATTGTGTGCGTTTATATTACACGATTCGTACGTAAACAACGTGTGTCATTGTATCTATATTAACGGAATATTTACACGTGATTTTCACTCTTCAAAACCCCGGATATAAAACTCCGTTCACAGACGACACAACAAATTCATTTTAGTCAAAATCTTAATTAATGATATAATTTAATATACCTATATTCTGTATTAAAACTATTATAATTATTGATTTTATTGAATATTTATATAAGTGAATTCCCGTAACCCCTAGTAGGGCATGGAGCAGACATATTTCTGTATCTGTTTCACTGGTAATTTTTTTTACAGGCAAGTAGGTGATAAGCCTTGTGTGCTTACCCAAGCAAAACATTTATTTGTCTCGAACTCTGGACCTCCGGTGCATCACGCAGTCGCGTTAACCACTTAGCCAGGGAGGCGGTTATATACTACATATAGTTGAAAGAATATTTATATACATATAGTTAAAAGTAAAAATAATCTTAATGCACTTTGAAGGGCAAACACATTGCAATAAAAAGCAGAGCAAACACAAAAAAAAAGAGACACGGACAATTTAAAAAGGTGTCGGCGTAACCTTACCAAAGAGCACACGTAATTGTGAAGAGGACCATAATAAAAAAGCAGCAAAAAATAAACAAATTTCCAAAAAAGGCTATAAATAAATAAATAAATAACATCAGCCACCATCCGTGAGACAATAACCATTCGTATCTTGGTACATGTTTGCACCTGAAAAACACAGGTCGTTGACATCTGCGTCAATAATTTCAAGTCATAATTGTCGCCATAAATTAAGTAAAGCAATAAAAATCGAGTTTTCGCATAAATCTCTTTAATTAAACAAGTGTTGAACGCGACGTTATAACTTTTTGAAGAAAGGTTGATCTAAAAATAAAACCGTTTTCGGTTTTAGACTAAATTGCTTAGAATCACGCTACTGAGGTTACATCTATATAATCAAATTTTAAAACAAGGTTAGTAATCATGAATGTTATTATTATAAATTTGAGTACAAAACATTAAAATCTAAATAACTTTGAATTTTGATTGAGCCATTTAAAGTACATCTCTTGATATTAAGTTCATTTCAAATTAAGACTGGATTCAGAGCTGTCCGGGCCCGCACGTAAGCTCTAATAGATCAGCTCGGATTGGTCCATATGCGAACTGCTTCTCATCACTGTGAAACAATGTTCTAAGCGCCTTACATATGACATTTGTCACCGCTAAGGATCCCGGATGGTACAAGAGGTCCGGACAGCTCTGAACCAGCATTATCCTTTTTCTAATTATAATTGATATAATTAATAAATACCGGAATAATAAATAACGGAATAATCAGTAGGCATAATAAACGAGACCGCGAGTAATTTAATACGAGAAAATGCCTATTTAAGACGCATGTCATTATTTCACAAGGCCTTATATTTTTAAGTCCCTAGCACATAAAATAAAGTCTTGTGCGTGCTTAATAAAAAATAACAACACGTTTCAAGCTAGCTATAAAAGGGTGCCGCGATTGTAAAACATTCTAAGGAAAATGAAAATTTTACAGCCTATAATAACACCACTGCTCATTTTTTAGCCCTACCGCAAAAACCTTGATTTTAATCTTTTTATATAAAACAGTCGGGTTAGTTACAGAGAAGCGTATTTGTAGCTTCAATTTACTGACTTCTACTTTTGATTTATTTCGTAATGTAATATAGTAGCCTGATGATAATAATAATACGGACCGATGTGGGTCGCTGTAATAACCACCTGCAGAGATGGGGCATCAAGGACTCCCCGGGCTGCCACTGCGGAGCCCCGCTGCAGAAGATCACACACATAGTGGAAAAATGCCCTGCTAGTAAATTTGCAGGAGGTATCAAGGGATTGAACGAGATGACCCCAGAAGCTCTGCACTGGCTCTTAATAGTAGCGTAAAGATGTAAATTTCACAGCAGGATAAATGGCCGATCGATTATGATAATAGTAGCCCGCCGCTTCAGTCGCTTTCATGATATGTCGCTAATAATATCTTTGCAATATGTATCTTCTCAATATACCGGTACTAGAAATAAATAAGTATAGAATTGATATAAATAATTTGAACACCATTTATAACTCAAGAACGGATGGATCGATTTTGATGATCTCTGACTTGTTGGATTCGTATAATCCGAGAATAGCAAAATAACTATTAAAAATAAAAAAACACGGCAAAGTATTAATGAAGAATATACATACGTTTCCTCAGACATTTTTTTATGAAATTACATTTTAGGTGACACGTGACCTGTGTATATTCTTGGCACCGCATCCTATAAACATAATGAATGGAACAACTATGACGTTTTTTTAAAATCTAAACTTGATTGACATGATTCTTATGTAAAATTTATGTAGATCTGTTCATAAATTTATGAGGTATTCTTATTTGAAACTGTGCCCCGCGGTTTCATTCACGTTCATTTCATCATAACGTGATTTTATATAGCCTATAAACAGAGTTAAAAATAGCGAACAGCAAAATATATATATCGCTACTTCGTCCGCGCGTAATAGTTATTTTTTTATTATTTATTTATATTAATTTCTAAAATAAAAGTAGCCTAAGTTACTCCTTATTACATCAGCTATCTGTCAGTGAAAGTCCGGAATTAACAGACAGACAGTCAGACAAAAATTGTAAAAAATGTTATTTTGGTATATGTACCATGTATACATCCATATGCATTTAGTAAAAAGCGGTTATTTTAATATTAAAAACAGATACTCCAATTTAATTGTATTTATCCTGTATATGTAGATTAACTTGTCGAAAGGTTTTTAAATGGTCTACAATTTCACTTTTTATTTGTTTTGAGGTTATTCGGTTTTTACTGCTTGTGGCTCGGAAGTCTTGAGGAAAAAACAAGAATATATTTCGTTTTTGTAGAACTTTTGTTTTAACTTGTGTTTTAAAAAAAATATGCCTCGTGTTTTTAAAGAAACTTATTTTCAAAGTGTAATAATACATTTTCACACTAATTTTGTCATAATTATTTTGTATACCTACTTTTATTATTTGATATGACCGCCTCCTTGGTCTAGTGGTAAGCACGTAAGCGTTACAACCGAGAGGTCCTGAGTTCGATTCCCGGCGGAGATAAAAAAAAACTCGGTCTGGCAGGACATAGAAGGCTGATCACCTACTTGCCCCTAAAGAAAAAAACGATCAGTGAAACAGATGTGAAATGCATCTGCCCCATACCCCACTAGGTGACACGGGACTTCACTTTTTATTTTCAAAGTCAAATCAGTTGATAGATGTATCAGAAACAATATCACTTTCGCATTTATATTTAATTGAGGTCAATAAAAATGTATTTAATAAAATAAAATAAAATATAAATATATATTTACGCAGAGCATGTGACTTTGTAGACGAAGCGTTATTTTTTTCTTAAAACCTTTTTTTGATAAAACTACACTATTTGCTAGTTGAAATCTCATCAATTCAGTTGATTTAAAGTTTAGTCAGATAAGGTAAAAACTAAATTTTAACTTATTGTTAAAAATAGTCAACTCTTTCGAATGCAAGAAAAAGCTGTCTTTTTTATTACAGTAATTGCTTAAAAATATATTATATTTCTCGTAGTTTGTACGTAGATAAAGTAATAAATGGGTTTTAAAATACAGCGAGAACTTTAATGTTTGAAAGTTACATTCCCGTGCTAAAACGCTGAATCTTTGCCAAATTTGTTTCAAAGCTTAAGATAGGATTCAGTGAAAAAAGTTTCAAATTAATGTATTTTTTACTAGTTTTATGAAGTTTTAGTTTGGTTCAAACTTTTGTCTAGGTTGTACACAAAAACTCATACACCGTTAATCGTTATTTTGCCACCGAAAATACTTATGACATTAAGTCGAGACTAAAGGTTCAAAGACAGATAAATGCTAACTTTAAAATAATATATTTGGTGGGACTCTTATTTATTAAACTACAAATAAAATAATATGGTTCTATCTATCTAGTAAGTTTATTTATACCTAAATAGTCAAATCTCAATTTCTCTATTAAAGCTGACTTAGTAGACCGGCGAACTTCGTACCACCAATATTAGATTGAATAGGAATAGTAAGCTATTCTTAAAAGGTATACGACTGCGGATTTTTTGTAGATCTACATAAGAGGAATATGCTACCATGCAATTTTTTTATCATATCTTAAACGAAATTAGGTAGCGTTTTCGATGAAAGATCCCAAATTACTTTTTTCGAAACTTCAAACAATTATTAATACATTTCAACCAATTTACACAAAACTTATTATCTATTGGTGATAATCCGTTCAGTAGATTTCACGATGTTGTATACAACGTCGTCCGCTATCTGCCATGTTATAAAATGAAGTGATTTAAAACGCAAAATTACGCTTTACGGCTGAATTGTTGAAATGATTGAAGTAAATGATTAAATTCGTGTAACGCTATGTATTAGTTAATTATATATTATTGTACCAATAACGTTCTTTAAACAAATCATCAATTTTAATGTGAACTTTACTACTGAGACAGATCCGACTTTATATTTATACAATGATTTTTAATTGGACAGTTGTTTTGAAAACATTTGGTATCCGAGCGCTTCAAAAAGTCTCTTTAATTTTATCCTAAAAGATAGAGGTACTTAGTATACGTTGGATGCTGGCCAAGTGAATGTTACCGGGGAAATACCTGTGTTTTTTTAAACGACGAACCTTTTTCGTGAAATGTTGCCATTTGCCAAATGTAAAATACATTTGGAAAATGGCTACATAATACAGTTAACAATACAGTTAGACAGTATTCTGGGAAAATGAAGACAGAAGATATCTTGTTCCTAAGCATCTTCCATAATAAATGTTTTTGTATAATATTTACTAGTGTATTTATAAACAAGTAAAAACAATGTGATGATCAATTTATTATTAATAATTATTAATATTTGTATACTAAGTTTTCATTTTTTTTTAAAACACGTAGATCTCAGAAGAACGGCCAATGAACTCAACTAAATTATTTTTTATCGATCATAAGATTTGATATTATTTTAATATTATATGTAAGCATTTGCGGTCCATGTCCAAGCGCCTAGTGTCATTCGGGTAATCAGTATATAACAAGCCAAAACGCTGGTTTTCGCTTTACTTAGACTTAAAATTTATTGATTACGTTTTTCACCCACCTGTGTATAAGTAACCAATAACGCTCCCTAAATTAAATTTCTGGAATTGACTTGCATAAATTACTGTGTATTTAACAAATCTGTATTACTCTATATTATGAAGTATGGTATAAAGGTATATAAAAGTACACGAAAGCCTTCCAAAGCCATCACGTTCTTACCTAAGTGATAAACGAGCTCTCGGTTCGCTCGCCGCGTCAGCATAAATTCAACTGATATTGACGTCTTCGCGATAACAATGGAAACGAATTTAAAAGCCATTTACATATGCATTTTTATTTCCTTGACATGACATCTGTATTAACTTCAGCCAGAATCAGAACATTTATTTAAAAGTTTATGTAAATTTAGATGATCCTTTAAAAAAAAAAACCACGCGGGAATGGCACTTTATATTCGCAGAATATACGGAAATATCCTGTTATGTCATTATGTACATATTTAAGTATCCGTCAATGAAATTTCATTCATATTTATGTTGCGGCCGCTCATTTATATTCAAGTGCCCGAGAAAAGTACAATATCCAAAGGATTTCAGTATTGGGGTATTATGTGAAACACCTGTAACGTATTTCCGTCTGTTTCAATTTTCATTTTCGTTACAGTCAAGCGCAGAAAGTCCGGAAACCCAAAATTTTTATGCCGTTTAAAAGGTTAACTTCTCTATAAGAAATTATCTAAGCAGAGGCAAAAATTGGTCAGGTCCATCCTGCATTCACTATTTAACCAACATTTTTGCGACAAACTGGTTTATGTCTGCATATTGCGCCGGAGGTGCTTGGTTCGATTCTGGGGAAAAATTGTTTCACTTGGCACAGAAGGCTGATATGATTATTTAAAATATATTATCAGCTCTTTAAAAATCATTATAGTCGAAATAAAACATGCAATCAAATTTATAATAAATTTATCTGCTTGTTCATTACATTATTTTTACTAGAAATACAATTATTGGTTGAAGTTTTATTTTAAAATGTTCGCGAAAATATTCAACTCAATTTACCTACCCTTTGAAATTCAATACTTAATTGTTCGAACACATTCGTTGTAATCCAAACATTTTTATGTTTAAAACTTTTCTTGTTTTATTTTATTTAATATTAGTTAGAAGTGTTCATACATATGTATAATTAAACGAATTATAAATAGCTGAACCTATATTGTATTGACAATTAAACAAAGCTAATTTAAAATATTATATGTACATTCGCCTTAGGGTTAAGGACTTACAAATATTTTCCTCAGTGCATTTTTTTTTAATAAATTTTATTTCAATTTTTGAGTTCAAATATTCGCGAGACCAATATAAGAAATGAATATAATGATAACATGTCGTCTTGGTATATGAATTTTTGGTTTTTGATGATTTTTCAAAAATCCTACTCAATTTTGACTTAATTTGAGGCAACCTCTGAAGTATTACCTATTTAAAACATAAAATAATTATTAACACGCTTCCTAATTCACTCCACAATTTAATTAAAATTATTGTTTCACGTACTTTTTTGATATGACCCTAATGGTCATTCAATTTTATAAACCGGAATTTTTTTACTAAAATTTATTGATGATAAAAAAAAATTACAAAAATTATGTCATTTTCTACATAATTTCCTTCAAGAGAAATACACTTTCTCCATCGGATAGGAAGCTTTCTGATTCTATCGTAGAAAAAAGAAGATGACTGCCTCAGCAACCAATTGCTCACGTACATTTCGACTGCATCGTCAAATCTTTCCTCTCCTAATGCTTATTTCAGTGGACCAAACACATGGTAGTCACTTGGATTTTACTCAGTGTATCATGACCGAACTGTGCTTGAAGTCTCTTCAAAATTTCACTCGGTTTTACAGCTTCGTTGACAAGAAAACGAATAATAATGCGTTGCGCAATAGACCCTGGTACTTCTTGTTCAGTCATGGCGATACTGAAGTGGTGGACGTGAGTCGTGAGTCGTGACTGAGAGCGCATTGTGCAAGGCTATCCCCTCTAGATACTCCCACCAGGCACCAACGATTCCCCGCCGCACCGCGCTGCTCGCAAAAATAGTAAATACGAAAATCAAATGAACAAAATTCCGGTTTATATTTGAATAACCCTCGTACATACTACTATTTGATGCAATTTTATACAACTAACAACTATTATATATTTAACCTTCAGTTTCTAATAAGTGCTAGCGAAATGGTGAATGAAAAAATACGCTGGTATTTTAAAGCCAGCTTAAATTAATTCTAATACAAATCAAATTGAAGTAAATTGAGCGCACATTGCTCATAAATAATACTTTATTGTTTTAATATTCTGGAAAATAAACCGTTCATTATTGTATTGAAAACTTCATACATTTTCGAATAAATTTGCTGAAATATCATGACATGTTTAATACCTACTTACAATTTACTACGCCGCGCGCCGTTGCTCAACAATAACAGAGAATCGAATCTCTCTTTCTGAAAGTCTTTGCGAGTAGTAGGATATTAATTGAAAAATAGAAAAAATACTCAGTTTTGTACACAATAAACTAAATTTCAATTAGGTACAGATATTTTGTACAATTAATTGAAAATTCAAGAATCAATTAAATGTTAGAACTTCCTAAAATTGAAATTGTTGGTCCAAATTGGATAATTCGATGTTCATCCAATTAATGCAATACAAACTAACTTTTTCGTATTCCATTAAAGTTTAAAACTGACTCTATTATGAGAAATTTTACGCAGACAACGAGAGTTTTTTTGTAACATAATATACATACATTGACTAAAAATATACTAATATTTACAATTAACATATTAGCTAACATAATCATGGTACCCAAAATACTACATAATATAAAATAAGTAAATATATGATTTTAGTTCCAGTTTTTCAACTTGACTAATAATAGGTATTTTCAAAATAAGATTTATTTTTAAATTAATGGTTTCAGATAGCGTAACATTTTATCTCATTATTATGTATGTATAAGAAAATCTGTGAATCTATTTTAAAATCGAGTTTAGTTATTTTAATCAGGCGCCAATCTTCTTATTTCTCATTGTTTATAAAATTATGGTTTACAAAATTCCATAGTAAATTGCTAAACCAGTGTTTTGACATCATCTAGTAAATATCTCGGATAGTTTTTCGAATTTCTCTTTGATAATATTTCTATTATTAGAACGGAATCGAATTTTTCGAACTGCCTCCGAAACTTATTTGCTAGAGCTCTATTATGTACCTATTCATTAGAAATGTTGTATGTATACCTTTACTATGTTTTGTATGTTTGTCATATTTTACAACATCGGAGTACGCTTTAACACTGATAAGTTTTATAATATATGATAAGTTTAATTCAAAAGTGATGTTATTTTTCTTTTTATATTTTTTAAGCTAAAACCTTATCTTTATACTGCCAAAATATAGGAAATAGGCTATGTTTTAGGCCAATTTCCTTTTTTTAATATTAAGGTTTCTGATCAAACAGCTTTTAACAATAACTGACAACCGCAGGTTGTGGCAAAAGTAATGTCACAAAATTCACGAGTTGAATTGGGAAATATGTCACATCTGTGGTTATTAATTACTCTAATATGGATTCCATTTAATCTCGTTCATTGGAAATATGGCTTTAGTATTTAAATAGAAATACATCAATTGAAATGGAGATTGATAATAATATGTAAACTACATAAATACCAAATTAACACGATTTTGTTTAATGCATTAACGTTGCAAACATAAAAAGGTTTATTATCTTGTATCATTGAATTAAAAGATTAAAGAAAATAATTTATTAAAGAGTATTTTAGTGTATGACTGCTAACCTTCAGAGAGATTTTTATATTGCAACCAAATTTATGGTAAACTGCGAGTAAAATAAAAAAAATTGTACATACTTTGCTATTAAAAAGCAAAGCAGTACTTAAACAAATACTTATAAATATAATGGTTCAAGGGCAGTCTCAGGCTTTCTTGGTCTCGTAATGTGTAAATATAATCGGTTTTCTTGTTAATATTATAAATGTGTCAGATATATGAATGATTGTTACTCTTTCACGAAAAATCTATTGAATGAATTTTTATTACTTTTACTATTGAAAAAAAAATTAACAGCACAGAATAACACATAAGGAAATTGATAAAGATTGTATAAATTGAGCAATATATACGGTAAGTGTCAATTTAGTAAGGTTTTGAAGAATTATATGAATATAAATATATAAATTATATAAAAAGTATAAAAATGTACTACCTTTTTTGAATTTCATGGCAATCAGTGTTCAAAATGCAAACGGTTATTTAAAATTGGTACCTAAGCGTATTTCTCAGTTCAAACCTTGCCAACTTGGATTGAGTCCATGTTTAATAAAAGTTAACATCTGCTTCAATTATGTCATATTTAAAGAGATTTAGAATAGGTTTTCTGTGTTCCATTAAAACATTAATAGTTACGACGTCAGCATAAACTTACTAATAAAATTTTAATTATTTGTTACTTATATAAAATCTTCCCTAAAAATACTTTTTCTCTAAGGGAAAGGCACAAGCAACACTTCCATCTAGTACTGTCCTGACATGAATTTTTTTTTAAAAAGAAGTCAACTAGCCTGTATTAAGTGTATGAACCACAGCCCATGGAGATCTATAAGTAGGGTTGCCAACTTTTTTTACAAGAAATAAAGTATATTCAGGTCTATGAAGAATAATAAACAGTATTTTCGAAAAATGAACAGTATTTTATTTATTTATTGTTTCAAATACATATATTCTGAGCTTCTCGCACAACTTACTAATTTACAATCTTTTTTAAGAACTTCATACGCCTCATCACAGTTATAACTGAAATTTAAATAATGACTAGCTCATTTTTTATTAAATTAATAGATGCTCTATTTCAGTGAGCGCCCTCTGACTAAATAAAAACAAATTTGTGTGAGCATCTAAGTATAACACATAATAATGTGTTGCATTTTGATGCTGAAAACAGTATTTTGTATACTTTATTTTTGTTCAACAGTAAAAAGTATAATTTAGTGAAAAACAGTATAATACTGTTTAAAACAGTATAGTTGGCAACCCTATCTATAAGGTTGTTTGTCCATACATATGTGCCAGCCTTTTAAAGAGTAGTTTGCTCTTTTCTTAAAGATCCCTAAGTCAGGGTACCAATTATATCAGCTAGTACATGGAAAATATATCTTACCTCTTCCCCATCATCTACTCGCATTGTATTCACCATAAATGTTCGCGAGTTAAGAGTTTTTTTGACTGGACCTTCTAAAATAGTCGTACGTTTTTTAACCAGTCTAAAAACCACTGTCTAGTTCCATTGAGATTAGCGAGTTAAATGTTAAGAAATGAGATATTGTAGAATGAAGAAAACGTGTAAGCTCAGTATTCCCTTTCGCATCCTAGTTATTTATTTCTCCCTCGTCTATTCTTATAATGGAAAAGTAACGCGGCGTCATAGTTTACGTTAAAGCTAAAGCTGAGCCGTCTGTGCGTATAATGTGATAAACATATATGTTACTATATTTTCATTGTAATGTATAAGAATAACGTTTATTTTCTTTCAAAAGTGAAGTCCCGTGTCCCCTAGTGGGGTATGGGGCAGATGCATTTTACATCTGTTTCACTGATCGATTTGTTTTAGGTTCAAGTAGGTGATCAGTATTCTGTGTCCTGCCAGACCGAGTTTTTTTATCTCCACCGGGAATCGAACCGAGGACCTCTCGGTTGTAACGCTTACGCGTTTACCGCTAGACCAAGAAGGTGGTCAAAGCGATCAAGCAATTTTCTTTTAAGCATTTACATAATTATATAACAAGGTTGAGACCTCCAAGTAAGTATAATATAATGCTTGTAACAAGAGATCTCGCTCTTCCATAAATTGTTGTATATGTTACATAATTTCCTATTACGTTATATGAACTTTGTAATTCGATTCAATCATTTCATGCGTATTTAATTGAAATATAAAAACATAACGAAATCACCGAAATAATTTATGAAAATCATTAAAGCTCCATAAATAAAATACACGAGATCCACAAAATAAAACCAGACATGCGTAAATCTGTACTCGAGTCAAATGGAAATTGAGTCAATAATTAATGTTAATTGCTACCCGAATACATTATTAATGGAATTATTTTCGTACGTACTGATTTATCTCTTATAGTATCGACATCTTAATTTTATTATCCGAAGAGTATTCACTAAACTGAGCCTATTCTCTTTGTTGATGGCGATGATCTTATGTTCCAAGATCACAGTTCCATTTTTCGTCAAATGAACATCCAAAAACGACACTTCTGTCCTAAGATATGCGCAATACTTCCTACTATCATTTCTATAGATATATAATGTATTAAACAAAATACTACGAATTACGAATCAATTTATTAAAATATCAAAAAGTATTGTAATAATAAAGATACCATCATGAACTACTTACATACATACCTACAGTATACAAGTTCTCTAGGCATTTCTTTTATATATTGTACTGAGAATCTCGTCATCTTGGACACTTAATTTTTTTTATCGGATAGGAATCAATTGGGCAGGATGCTCACTTACGAGAATCAATCCGCCGTCCATGGACACCCTCAACGCCTGTTGGACCACGGATCTGTTGCCGACCTTTTCATGAGGTACGCTCTTTACTTGAAGGTTCCTAAGTCGTAATGGTTTGGAAATACATCAGAAGGCAGCTGGTTCCACAGAGTGGTGGAATTCTAGAATGAAAATTATGAATTACTTTTAAAAAAAAATTAATACAAATTTCAATAGATTTAAATAATTACTTACCGTCGTGGAGCATCTTATATACAAGTGAAATTAATATTTTGCTCCAAAACCTCTTTATTTCGCTGTCATTTTTCGAAATTCAAAATGTCGTTCCGTACGCATGTAAGCCCCAATTAGCCCAATCGAACGACTCAAGATGGCGGATCTTGAGTTTAATATAAAATGGAAAATTCCATTATGCTTAAGGATTAAAACAAAAGAAGAAAGAATGGCCTTTTCCTTCCAGTTATTTCTTTAAGTTTAAATTTTGTAGTGAAGTTACAACAAGAATCATTTTTTTTATAAAAATATTTTTTCTTGCAAATAATTTAGAAGAGAATTGGTTGTGTTATCGTAAAATAATGAACAGCAAAAAATGAGACTTTAGGTGAAGAAATATCATATAAAAAGAATGTCTACATTCTTTCAAACTTCGTAAAAAAAATATTTGTATTAATGTTTTTTAATTACAATATTTAGTTCAAAACTTGAAAGACAATAAAATAAAACAAAAATGAAGATTACTTTCGCAAACATATACTTAATTTGAATTTAGTTACTAAAATTAACGCTGCTTTGCATTTAATGAAACCGTTAATATTTAACGTTATTACGCGTTATTAATTGATTGATTTTTAACAAAATAACTAGTTAAAATCGGTGTACCTAAATCCACGCAGATTTCCTGTCATAAAACAAGCTATGGTTAGAATGATAAATAGAACAATTCATGTATTATTAGGCTGGTCAGCTGGCGGTGATGGAAAGGGGTTAGGATATCATATCCCCTCTCACGAGGTACATTCGCTCACAAACGTGCATTGCGAATTATTTATAAACTTAGAAGCAAATGATTCTGACAAGTGTCTGTGATTATATCATTAAAAATTACGAAACGAAGTATTTTTTTAGTTTTGTATGCATTAAATGGATAAAAAATATACTCGCTTAATCCAATTGTTTACGGAATATTATTTTATAATTACGCCTTAGGATAATAAGCACTCTGTCTTGTATTTCAATGTTTGTTTTAGTATTCCTTGTTAAGAATATGTTGGATAATGTACCTAATTAAAATATGTACCTGTACTCTATAAAGTAACGAGAGGCGAGACGAAAATCTTTAACAGTGATTAATTTACTTACAAGAAACTCGGTAACTTGCAATACAAACTGAAACATTTTTGTTAGAATACACCGACCAGGCTTCGACGCAAAACGAAAACGATTGTTGTATATTATTACTAATACTCATTGATGTATTAAAAACCAATGCTAATACTAAACTAAACTAATAAACTAGACAGAAACTACATATTTACAAATCTGCACAAATTGGAACATGAGCCAAGAAATACCAAAAATTGCTTCCATTTTTAAAACTGAAAATGCATTTTCAAATATATCGTTTTAAAAATACATCAAGTACGTCAGAATCGGCACATTTGTAAAGTGTCGGTGAAATATTTCAAAAAGCTTTTAAGATGTATGAAGACAGATATGTTGTGAGCATTAACTGTTTCTGTAGCTGTAATTTTATTGATTACATGAATGTTTGAATAATTTTGTACATTTAAATATGAAATTGAGTAAACACGCTCGAATTATTCAACAGATGAGTTTTGGTGGATTTTGAAAATCGTTATTCTAAATTAAATTTGCTAGTACCAACTTCTTGTGATAACAATTTTTAAAAATTAGTCCTTAAGAAATTTCAGATAATATTTTTTTTGCTATTTTTATTACGACTGTACTCATATTGGATAATTCGTCAGTGTCCATTTTGATATTACGTTCAACCTTGGCGTATCAAATAAAAGATGTTCCTCATATACAAATCTTATACAGGGTAATTGGTAATTCGACGTATGCCCTTTAAGAGGTGATAGGAGTGGACTATATTTTGCGATAATTGTAACAATAACAAAAGTAAACAATTTTTGAGTTATCATGTTTTTTAGCTTTCTTCAAAATAATTTAAAAATGCAACATCAAAAATTTATTGAAAAAAATATCAATTTAAATCTCATTTTTTCTTCTGATTTATAAAAATGATTAAACACTGGTTAGTTATCAATATTAACAACAATTATCAAAAAAAGGACATTATTACCTACGAATAAATAATATTTATTCGTAGATTATTACAATATCTTGTTGAGCTTTTTTCCACTAAAATGCCTTAAAAACTAATAAACATTAGAAAACTTGGCTTGCAAATTATTTTAAAAACATAACCGTTTTCTTATCTCTCCCACAATGCATAACAACTAGGAACTTATTTCAAAGAAACTTATGAAAAAAAAAAGGATTAATTTGACTATTTCAATAGTTAAATCCGCATCTTTAAGAGCATTAAAAGATTAAAAGAAAGAGATTATGGTAGCTACTTCAAGTGAAAGTTGAGATTTGAAAAGGGCCCTCATCAATGTGGCCAGTTATGTAGGTACATATGTGGCAGAATAATTGTAGCTTTTCACTTAAATTCATATAAAAGTAATAAGCGTTTGGAATTCTCCAATACACAGAAGGTAAAACGGTTAAAGTCGTGTCGTAATCATTTGAATAGCGGGTTTCGTATCTAAAACAGTTGTCCCAATTTATATTTTGATTAAACTTTTGATCTGACTTTAAAAATTCTTAATTCGGCTGTAAGTACTTGTATATTTTAACCCTCCGCATAATCACATTGGAGTGGTATGCTTAAATACATAAACCATGTTAAATAAGGTATTCTTGTACGCAATACTTTCGTACACTGCGTCCAATCGGTCTAGAAAGGAAAGATCTAGAAAAGATATTCAAAGAACCCTAAATTCACTTTTTGGCTGCTTTTGCAATACTGAGCAAGATTGGCTTAACCAATTTGTCGTAGGTTTGATTGATCAGGATCGGCGTGCTCAAAGTAAAAGCGTTTACATGTATCGAGAGAATAAACAAAATGATGAAATACCATGTGCAAGTATTTATAGCGATAACGTATCGGAGATTTGATTAAATGTTATTGTCTTTTTTTAGTTTAATACCTAAATGGACATTGCTATCTTTTATCGGATTATTTAAATATACAAGACTTATTACTTAACTTGAAGCATTGTCTAAATATTCTATCACATTCTCGCTGATGTGAAATTGTTGTTGCATAAACAAGACGAAAACTTAGAGCAAAGATCTTAAATAATCGACGTTTAAAACTTACTTTTTATCAAAAACGTTTTAACTTAGCTAATCTTGATCAGAATCATTTGAAAGTCGTGAATTTGCCTAAGGAAGGAAACGTATGATCGCTAGTGTTAAATAAACGTCAAATATTGTTTATAATGTGAAGCCAACATAAACTAACTCGATAGCTAGTCGGCATACAAACATTTGTCGATGAACTGTCAACTGAATTAACATTCACAAATTTACATTCCGTAGTGAAAACTTTATGAAAATCACTATATAGCTTTGTATTGCATTTAACGATTTATTTAATCACTAGGTAGTTTAACTTGTGGTTAGTTTTCTAAAGCGTTTGCTATATTAATGTTTTGTGTTTGCTCTAATTAAAAATTACATACCGTAATCAAATCAAAAACTGAATTTTTTGCACACAACAGTGAAATCCACAGTTCCGCAGTTCTACGTCAATTTCACTGTTAATATCCTTTAGAGGAAATAACGTAATCAGCTTCTAGAAAACAACAACGAAACATTTATTGGTTGTCCTGGAAGTCGAACTTAAAAACTTCGGTGTAATACATATATGTGTAAACCACTTAAATATTATTTTTCGCCTTACTAATATTATTCACATTATTGATAAAATGTTTCAATGCAAAAATTTGCAAATGAAAAAAAATTCACACATTCTACTTTGCATATTTTAGTTGTGGGTCCAGATTCTATGGTATCTATAGGAAAATAAATTTGGTTGAACCTTCGTTGAATTACAGATATGCTACATGAAATTAAAAAAATAAATAAATTGGAATTTTTTTATGTAAGCGAATAAAGACGCCTTTTACTTTATTTTAGCAATAACAACACAATTGCCGCAATATTATGTGTTTCGCAAACATAAAAAAGGATATTGCTTTTCAAGCATCTTTGAACATAGTAATTTTACGGGTTAAGATTATGATAGTAATTTATATAGTCTATTTTTTCGTGTATGATTTATTATTGTTTTCTTAATGCCTTTGACTTTCAAAGCCTAAAGTTGAGGATACGGCATAGTTCTACGTTTTAATCAAATTAAGTGACAGTATAAACTAAGAATAGATAAAAAATTACACAAAGCGACTTTCTTTCTTTAACATGAAAAAGATGTTACATACAGGAATATTTTAAGAAAACATAAACTTGTAGAAATGGCTGTATAACAACTGTTTATATTGTGTGTGTATTTTCAACTTAAGGTTTATATTATATTAATAGATTACACAAGTAACATTTCGATAATTTGGTAAAAGCCTTCAATATATACATCATTATTCAGTTATCAATCATCGCAGAAGGCACCATTTGTTACTTCATTTAATATTAAAAGGCGCGATAAAGGGGAGTTTATGGCTGTTTTAGATATTTCTATAGACACGGATAATTTATCATGATAATATTAAAACAATGTTTAAACTTTTGTATAAATGTAATTGTCTGTCTGTGTATTTCATTGTAGCTTTTAGGCGAACGTAAGGTACTGACATGAATTAAAATTAATATAATTAAAATAATTGTTTAGTTAACTAAATAAATTTTTTTCGTTTTTCGAAGTTATAAGCTTATTTAAATTTGGTGATAATTGGCTAACATTATCGTATTTTAATGTAAAAAAATAATTTAAAAACAAAATGTTTTTACATTACATTTTCTTGCATTACATAGATAACATTTTCGCTAATTTCCATGTCAAAAAAAGAGTCGCGTGGAATAGTGCAAACACACTTCTACGTTAGTTTCACTTTCACACATTTTTTGATATTTCCTCTTAATTACGCATCGAATTTCAGACACGTGTCCAACTTAGTTGTTAGATTAACGATATTGGCTAGTATAAAATATCCAGAAATCACAAAAAATATTCTCGAAAACTAAATGCAGTTAAATGTAAACCGAATCTATAATTGCTTTTATTTCGTTTGACTATTGAAAGCTAACAAATGGATTCTTCGTTACATTTCATGAATTTCGACTGTTTAAATTGCTTAAACATCATTGTTACAAAATTTAATATGCTCGTTAAGTAACAGCCATATTTTTTAATTCAATACATGTTCAAGTTGTTAGATAGTTTTATCTTAGATTTTTTTTTCTATTTTCAGCCAAATCTTTGAAAATGAATAGTGTATATAATAGTGAACCTGACTTATATGAAATATACCTACAGCTTAAACTTACGTCAACCATGAGATTGCCATCGAGTTTCGATGCGTCTTTTACTTCTGTAAAGCTGTTAATTAACCGCCACCATGGCTAAGTGGTTTACGCGTCTGCGTGTATGCCGCAGGTCCTGGGTTCGATTCCCGAGTAAACACATGAATGTTATGGCTGATCACCTACTTGCCTGTAAAGAAAATTATCACTGAAACAGATACAGCAATGTTTCTGCTGCATAAAGCTGTTAATTCCATAGTGGAAAAGTGTGCGCGTAAGAACTAAGGGCGCTGTAAGATTTTCCATACAAATATAAGTATTTGTATAGACGCTATCAAAAAATCCTTTACCATACTTGTTACAGAGCTATGTTCCTTATATTTGATAGAAATTAAATGTGAAATGATATTATGTAGCGGTTAAATTTTCTCATACAACATATCGTCTGAAGACAGCGCCTTAACATTGATAAGAAAATTGCTTCGGTAGAGAATTTAAATGATAAATGATGTTGTAGGTGCATTTGGTCTCGATTAAATGATTGAAGATCTCTTTTTTAGACACACGGGCGAGGGTTTACATTTAATAATTTACACCTCATTTTCGACTGACTTCAAAAAAGGGAGATTCTAAATTAGACTTGATTTATTCTAGAACTCGATCATACAACAAATGTAAAGTTTTTGTGAATTCTTATACTTAATTTTTATTTGTAATACGTACTATATATTATATTCTACGAAGTCGAAATATAACAAAGAAAATTTGGTAAATAAAATTCGTTTTTAGGGGTTACGAAATTTTGCTACTTCTACTAGTGGGGCAAGGTGGCAGGCTCTGCAACTGATTAACACTTCATTTTCTTAACAAGCAAGTAGGTAATCAGCCTTCTATGCCTACGCAGTCGAAGCATTCGTATTTCCCGGGATTCGAAACCAGTATCTTCGGTGCAACATAAACCGTAAACTTCTCAGCTATAGAGGTCGTTAAAATATCAAAATAAGAAGTACAGTAAAAATAACTTGTTTCTTTGATGATATATTTCACTATAGGTTACGCGGCTTTACTAATGGATAACTAACATTTAAAGCGTTATATAATCCTCAACCAATTAATGAACATTTGAACAATTTTAGTGCACAATTATGATATTCAGAGACAGGTCAACGCGCCGAGACCAGCAGGTAATCGAATTAGGTGACCCCAATCTAACCTCTTATATTGAACAAATACTGAAATGTATTATAAAAGTTAAATTTGTCGAGTTCTTGAAATGAATGAATGTTACAGACTCTAAGATGAGTTACGGAGTAAAATTTAAAAAAAAATCATATAAAAGTATTATATTTAAAGAAATTTGATAATTTACCAATAATAAAATAATAAAAACCATACTAATTATGAATACACTTCGTTCAATGACTTTCCTATGTTCTCAAAAAACACAACCACTATATAGACAATTTCCCCTCTTCTACGAACTATTGCATATGCCGGTCGGCAGCCAGCCAGCAAAATATATTAGTTGTGACTGTGAGTCAATCCTCGCTCCTTAAACAGAGGAACGGTATGGAGATAAACAGGCCAGCACGCGAACCTGTTACCGACAAGTTTGAACACGAAACCCCACCCGAGCGTTCATGACATCAGCCGATCGAATAATATACAATTACATTCATTGTCACAATGTCTAAGGTATGCATCGCAATCTCTCATCCGACTTAGTGAAAGTTGCTAAACTAATAGAAACATGCCGCTAACTTTGTCAGCTTTGGAAGCTTTTGTTTGACGTCGTCTTATGTTTTACTTTGTAATGTAGCCGGAAATGAATTAATTTATGAGTGAATCCGCTGACTTCACAGTGACGATGTTCTACATAATGGAACTTCATAATTTTACATAGCTTAATCATAATACACTTTACAAATATAAAAACTCTGTATTTAATCAACCAATAAACGATATACAAAATAAATAAATAATACTTTTAAAATATTGAAGGTTTCATAACCAAAAAATTAAAGTTACTAACATATTAGTTGAAATTATACCATTATACTTGTTTGTGTTACTGTTTGCATCTTCAATGCAGTTATTATACGAACTTCAAAAACCAAAAGAATGTTATAAATACGAGGTTTATTTTTAAGTATGTTTCACTCCTTGACCGCCTCCTTGGTCTAGTGGTGAGTGCGTAAGCGTTACAACCGAGAGGTCCTGAGTTCGATTCCCGGTGGAGATAAAAAAAAAATTAAAAAAAACTCGGTCTAGCAGGGCATAGAAGGCTGATGACCTACCCTAAAGAAAAACTCGATCAGTGAAACATATGTGAAATGCATCTGCTCCATACCCCACTACAGTGTCAGTCACTACACTTTTTTCAGTTCTCTGATATTTCGCTCCTATGTTGTCCGTGGACCGATATCGATGAATAAGATGTCAAACGATCCGGTTTGGATTCCCATTGATCAAATTAATTAGATTAATGTTGAATAATAGATGCAGGATGGTAATAAATTAGTTGGTAATAAGTTCAATTACCTTTCATTAAATTCAAAGCCGTGACAACTTCAATCTCCTGAAATTTCAAGATTTAATCATTCTTTCTATCATTTTATATTATGTAAAGTCAAATTACAATCTAAACATTTATCCCTAGAAATAAGCCAGCTATAAACTGATGTATAATATATTTATTCCAGAAAGCTAAATAGTTATTAGTTGCAATGAAATCTCAATATCAAATTGCAGTCAATACAAAATATATATCGGAGTGTAACTCTTAGGTGTAAAATGCAATATAAATGCATAGTTACTGGAGTGTTCCGCTGAGCCGTGCAATCAGACTTCTCTCATACAAAAATACCTACCTACTTTAAAATTTAAAATACTTCGGCGGCTACCTGCTACGAAATGTTTAAAGAAGTGGATTTTCTCTCTACGGCCAAGTTGATACAAATGGCGTGGTTACGTGAACTAGTTACGTTATCAATTAATAATAATATAATAATTAATTATTTATACATAGAAATGAACGACCCTTATATTTTGTTATAAAATTGTTTTTTCACAATACAATATGGCAAATTAAAAACTAGCATTATTTAAGTCACTACCTTCCTCGGGATTTATCAAATACTAAAAAAGGGGTTCAGTTATTATTCGATGTTAACAATATTAATTAACAGAAATAAAATAAGCCTAAGGAAACCTAAGGAAATTTATTATTAACTGATTATAAGTGTCGTATTAAAAAGAGATAAAACTTCCTTATTATTTAATTTGAAGGCAAGATATCTTTAGATGATTTAGATTAATTATGTCGTTAGCTTTAACTGGCTTAAAAGGTGGCAGTAAAACTATTTTTTTAAGAACCTGTTTTTATTTATTTAGCACAAAAGAAAAATATATTTAAAAAGTGTTAAATTTTAACCCAATTGGTTTAAAGTCGTTAACTAATTTTAATTATTTATGGTGAAATGTTTCTGTCTGTTTAATCTTAATGAACCTGTTTTGATGCTGTTTTTTAAAGCAGCCTTGATCGAGATACAATTTAAAAAATTCATCCGAAGGAAGTATAAGGTACTTTATACCACAGATTTATAGCCTATAAACAAAGCCTTAATAATATATAACTACATATTTTTAAATAGTTGATAGGCGAAGCCTCATTTAACGCAAATAAAATATGTCGACCCGATGTTATGTGAAGATAAAACTCCACTTACACACATTATGCTAAATTAATGATTCGTTGCAACTGAATAAAAGCTTGTGAAAACGATATTAGTCTTACTCAGCGGGTGTCTGCTGCCTCTTGAATAATGTAACAGCGTAATGAATCCTGGAGTGCGGAAAAATGAATTCTACACAGATTTTATCTTTATTGCACTTTTAAAAGAAAATTATGTTTTTTTGTTCAACGTCTGTAATATTACTGAAATTATGCCTTTTAAAAATAATTTTCAATGGTAATAAAATACAAAAATATAAGCCAATCAAGAATAATTCTTTTGATCACTTGAAATTTTCGTAAAATACAAATGAACAATTTATCATTGTTTAAAAAGGATAGAATTTTATATAACACTAGGTGACCCGGCAAACGTTGTTTTGCCATATTAATTTTTGGGGTGGGCTACCCTTATTACTTAGGTGTATGAAAAATATATAGTAGCCGATTGGCAGACCTACTGAATATGCATACAAAATTTGGTAAAAATCAGTAAAGCCGTTACGGAGGAGTAAGGTAAATAACATTGTGACACGAGAATTTTATATATAAGATAATGCTAATTATAAGAAATTCTTTGTTCTACACACGTAGACAAATACAATGATAATTAAAGTGCATAATTTCTAAGAATTTTTCGACAATTTTAATTGTCTAACACAAATTGGAGGCGATTTTACCTCTTGCTACGAAGTGGTATTACTTTGGCCTACAGTACATACGACCCATTCGCTATTAAAAGCTCAAAATTAATCTAGATATTTAAAAATATTATAAAGTAACAAACCGCCACTTTCTACTTTCTAAATCCACCTGGATAAAGTAGTATATCATTTTTCAACAATCTTTTAGGACCACATTAAGTTTTAAGACGCTTATCTCAAACTTTGAGATGGAGACTCATTCTTTTCTTTATGAAACATGGAAGCAATTTATTTAAGAAAAATGTGAGGCATTTGCAATATGCGGTCTTTTCAAATCTTATTGATTTGACTCTGATTCATGAATTCTAATATTCTTTGCTTAAAGTCTAAGTATGTTTATTACAGTCTATTATCTATGAATTACTATAGTTAGTAAAGTGTTGGCGTAGGTTGTAAAACGTTTTCTATAGAAATATAATTCTATATCAATACATGTATTTAAAAATAAAATTTCATTCACATTTAGCAAGTTTAAAAATATATTAGGAGATATAAAGTAAACTGTAGCGAAAAACTTCATAAAACAAAGAAAAACTTTGAATTTATGATTGTTCTAAAACTATTGTTAACTTTATGAAGTTAGCTGTAAGTTTGAGAAATTCACCGATACCGTTTTGGAGGTAGAAATAATAGCGATGAATAATTCAGGATAGGTTTGCCGTTTATGAACCATCTGATTCTTGTTACCTATATATACATAGAGCAAAATTTACATTATTATTCTTAGCTCACGTTTTGGTCACATGTCTGATCTTCAATAGATTTTACACTGAAGCTCCAAGGTTCGATGTCCAAAACCACATTTCTACTAAATAAAACGAATTTTCATTATAAATAGGTGTTTATTTCGTGAATTTCTCAATATTTTGATATCTATGGTATTCGGAATGAAAATAGACCCAGAAATCATCGAAGTTTCCGCAGCTTTGTTTTATATACTTTTAGAAAAACAATTTATAGGTACGATTGTGATGTTATGTTTCGAAGTTTACTTTGCCAAAACCTTTGTATGTTATTATAATATTCTATTTCATTTGAACAATTCGCAAGTCAATTGAGTAACTAATTATTTATTTATTGGTTTTGTGTTTGGAATTCAACACTCAAATCACACGAGTTAGGGAAACAAGTGTGTCTGTAAAGTTTACAACTGTTCGCCTAATGTTTGTTAACGGATTTCAATGGAGTTTAGTTTTGAATTATGATTGTTGTTGCTTTCATTGTTCAAGGTGTATTTTGGCAACAGTTTTAATTAGGTGTTTTGTTTATGTAACTGCAATAATTTAAATTGTTTTTGTACAAATGTTTTGGTATTAAAATATTGACATAGCGATATTTAATAACCTTTATTCCTATTACTTTTATTTGATTGCTGTGTTGTGTCTCTAGTATACAAGTTAAGCTTTCATGTACTTATAATTCATATTTATTGATATATAATAACCAATTTATCCCATTGTATAGTCAGTTATGATATACAACAAGATTGATTGTATTTGTTTATATAATGTTTGTATATTTTTAAATTATAGAATTAGAAAAAGTAGTACAGCAAACGTTTCCGTCTTGATGTACTTAAGTCACCTTTGAGATGTTTTGTGTAAGTTACCAGTTACCTTGTATATAAACATTTTATATACATATATATTTTTGAATTAAGCAATACACTGGTATTGCTTAGTAGTAGGTATTCATATTCTACTCTCCTATACTTACATAACATTTAAAAGAATTTATTCATTCAAAAGGCCCATTGAAATGCTTAAAAAGTCTTTTCACGTCAACTTCCTAAAGTAAAAGTCATTCGTAGGGATAAAAACTTGACCCGTCAGAGGTCAAGTCCCTTGATACCTAAGATATTTATTTTACGAACATTTATAAATTACTGACTTTACGGATTTAAATATGACTTTTTATTTGAAACTCACTCTGGCTTCTTTTTTATTCGTTTCCTCAGAATTCGAACGTCCGACCTTTGGCGCAACACGTAGACACGTTAAGCGTGGCGGCAGTAAAAAGATAATAAGTACCTACACAATTTTCGATGGGAAAGGTATAAAACCATTTTGTTTAACATTACTGATTTTAGGCTTCAAAACAAGATAATTGCAAATCTTAATAGTTTTACTCAGTTCCCAAAGCAAAAGTAGCAAACAAAATTAATTTATTAAATTATTTACTATATATAACTATGATGAGCTTTTTGTATTTTTATATTTAAGTACAATATTGTAAATATTTAATAAGTCAAAAAAAACCTATAAGTAACTTGACAATATCTATATAAATGATTGATTTGATTTTACATTTGTATTTAGTTGATTACATGATTACTTTAAATTATTTTAGTTAACATTTTGAACTAGGTACATCAAAAAAACGTTAGTAAGTATGAATATATGGCTTCGCTGGAAATGTCACGCGAAGCAAGTGTCACATAAATTCATAATTCAATAAGCCAGACAAATTATTCAGTCCACAAGTTTCAGGAGCACTATCTTCATTCAACTTCCTTAACTCACTTAGGTCGCCTTACTTCCAAACAGTAAACCTATATAAATTAATTCAAAGCTATATATGGGGATATGCTTTTAACGAAAACTTAATTAAAATATTAATACTGAACGAATGAAACAATTTAGGCTGTAAAAACAAATTTAATATAACTCCATCTATCTTAAAAACGGTGGTCTAAATAGGTATAAAGTTAATATTCACTATGAATTACTAGTTGGACATATTATACCTACAATTTGTTTTAAAATAACTAGAAATCAGATTAATCAGAGTAAGCAGATTAAAAAGTAGGTAAATAAAACAGAAATAATTATTCTACAACGCAAATATACCTAAAGACGGTGTGCATTTAAAAAAAAAACAAGTTTTGGTCCACGCCTTTGAGTGGATAATTATGTCGTGTTGTCTATGAATGTGAATTTTTAGTTTTTGTTGAATTCAAAACATGACTAATAAATGTCCATAAAATTGTATTGGATCACATACAATTGAATTATTTAGAATCATGTTGTAAATGATAAATCGATTCGTTATTCAGGAGGTAACTCGGTTTACCTATATACTTACGCTGTGTAAATAAGACAACGTAAAGATAATTCATTTTTTTATATATCGTTAGTTTAAAAGTAAGTTATTTTAATTAGGCTACTTTATACTGAGGTACAGTATAGCGAGTGACCTCTTGCAATAAACCGTACACTGTAATTCCCATCTCACAAATCAAATTCTCAAAGCAATCCAGCACTTGCTCTGCCTTGATATGCAGATTAAATAGAGCTTGCGGCCTGCTGACATTAATCCGAATCTCCTGTAATCTCGGCGCGAGTCGCCTTAAGGGTAAGTTTACTTCTCGGATACGATTACAAAGGACGGAGGTAGATATACTCCGTAATTATTATTTTAAAGATTTTAAACCTTCTTTATGGTTTTTGAAATTATACTACCGTTTATATATAGTTACTATATTTTAAGGAGAGATATGGGCGATTTAGATATTTTTAAGGAGAATTTGCGTTTTCTAGGCTGAGTATAATATGTGTTCCATTGTTATTGGCCTTACCACAACTTTTGCTACGCGATTTTTAGAACTTACCTAATTTAAGTAAGAAAAGTGTGCGTTTCTAACTAAAATTAATCACAGTCCGGCCTAGGTTTAATGCGGTTTTTGTCTGAAAGTTCACTTATGGAAATTGGTTCATCCATGCATAAGGTGAACTAAATGATTTCCTTGTCTCTTCACCGGAAAGCGACCTATTCGTCACAGGGGCAGGGAAACTAATAACTACATACAGGAGAATAGTGGAGTCGAACCATTGAGTTTGGTCGACGGTTCATGGGTGTTTTTGTTGCTATTTTTTATGTTTTTTGTTATTTTTTAATTCTTGTTCTTGGCTTAGGCCGTAAATGTGTATAAATAATAAATATGGTATTCTTATTTGTTATTAACATCGTGGGTTTTTCAATGCTGTTAATTTAATTTGTTATACCTACATTGCAGCATAACGTCTAGATTTTTACATTAAAAAGTAATAAATCTGACAGTACGTCCTCTTAATATTTGAACGTCCTGACCATCGCCACTCAGAGGCATTTACTTAGAAGCTCCTTGAACTAATATATTATATTATTTCTTAATACTATCATGAAAATATAGAATTAATAATAGATAGGAGAGGCATAGTATTATTTAGAATCAAAATCATACACAGCAGAACCAATTTATTTTGATGAGTCAATTTTAAACACAAATAAGAAATTCTAACTTTGTACCTAAAATATTTTCTTTATATACTTATACTTTGTTTTAAACTTGATAGCAAAGTTCTTTGATATTCAAAATATACTTTGTAAATGTGTACTTTCCTGACTATGTTCTTATCTCAATCTTATATAATTTTATAATATATTTTTATTTTTGTTAATTGTTACGTAAAATTACATATAAATTAACCAACTGTATTTAAATAATAGAAGATAAATCCATTTTAAACATTAGTTATCCTCTTCCGCTTCTTCGTCCTCATGGGTATAATAACGTAAGCGTACATTGTATTATGTGACCGAAATGTTTAAATTAAAGCTAGGTTTCTAAACAAACTGTGTTTAGAAAATACCTTTAACAATTTGTATAGTACACTTTTTTGGTGTTTTTCATAAAAACCATAAAAATATGTAAATTTGCCAATCTCGAGTTAAGCACTTAATAACACATTTAGTTATCCATATGTTGCTAACGTAAATGTTCAAAATCATTAATTTAAATTCTTATAAGATTCGTAAAGATATCATTAGCAGAGTAAGTTACTTAAATACACAATGACTTGAAACTCTCAAGTTCCTAACGAAGTTAAAATGTTTTAAGTAAACTGAAACAAATTCTATCTGCATAATATTCTGAATTTGTACAACTTGTAATGCTAATAAACGAAAGAAAGTTGCAAGACTTTTATTATGTCTTTTCAATCTTTATACTAACACTACGAAAGCAATATGAGAGAGTAAGACAAGGTATGTTAAAGCCTAAAAGAAATTTCTGTAAAAACACAGTGAATTTTCAAAATAGTGGATGTGCCCTTAGACCGAGTAAGTCTTGGATTTTAAGCCCAGGAAAATAAAAATGTTTCTATTGACAAGGCACCGAAGGCTGATCACTTGACTTTTTGAACGGATTTTCAGAAAAATTACCGTCAAATTAATCTCTCTCAAACAAACTTCATTATAAAGAAATTTCGCAATTTTTGAAGAAAATTCTAACATTGTTTTGTGTTCATGAATAAGAGTCTCGGATGTAAACACCACTTTGAAACATGCTGAGTGCTGATATCTTGCCTTTGTTGAAATAAAAAATATTTTCTATTTAAACAACCATAAACAAGGCCACAGAGCGTTGTACCTATAAATAATAAAGTCGTTCACGGTTCATCCAATCAACGTTTAGAACGAGCTCAAATAACACTTAAGTCTTATTATATGCGAATCCCTACACATGCAATCCCGACCCTCAGGCCTCAGTATTGTCAATTGTGTATCGTTCGATTACAACAACGACAAAATAATTCTCTGTCCGCCGCTCTATTTAAAAAAAGAACTCCGCGTTTTCTTCATATTATCTGTGGTATTTGAAAAGCAAATGTGTTAATATCTGTTTTATATGTAGCAAAATGCATAATTTAAAAAATCAAAATGACAAATTTTTCAAGATAAAAATGCGGCCCATTTTTGCGAGGACTTTTAAACACAAAGTCGTTATTTTGACTACATTTACGCTGATTTATTTTATCATAATTTTGATTTTAATAAACACGTGGTTTTTGAAGAGTATGGACTCGAAGTCTCAATTGAAGTTGGATAATGTTGTAGTGCATTTTGATTTCAAGGGATCTCCGCCAAAAATGTCATATTTGAAGACGTTACTGCCTAAATTTAAAGATCTTGGAGTTACAGGATTACTTATGGAGTATGAGGATATGTTTCCTTACGAAGATAAATTAGTTAATTTAAGTGCAAGGAACTGTTATGAGAAATCTGAGGTAACATTTTTCTTTTCTTTTGATTTCATAAACTAGGAACGAAAGTGTTGGGTAGTTGATTATTTATTTGTTAACATTGCAATGCACGATCTGAAAATTAATATTAAATAGTTTGCATAAAGTTCCATTTTATTATTTTCTGCTGAAACAATTTTGAAGAACTGTAGTCTAGAGAAAGAATCTACTGACTGACGATTATCTATAGTCTATACAGATAAATAAAATTGGAGTGTCTGTTTTTAATATTAAAATAACCGCTTTTTACTAAATGCATATGGATGTATACACGGTACATATCTCAAAATAACATTTTTTACAATCTTTGTCTATATGTCTGTTTGTTCCGGCTAATCTATGAAACGGCTAGACCAATTTTGATGGGACTTAGCTAATATTATAAGGAGTTAACTAGTAACTTTTATTTTAGTAATAAATATAAATAAATAATAAAAAGATAACTTCCTCGCGGACGAAGTACATACATACAATATCTATTATTATTTTGCTGTCCGCTATTTTACTCTGTTTATAGGCTATAACATGTTACGACGAAATTTACGTGGGTGAAACCGCAGGGCGCAGTTAGTGATAATATATAAGCGTAACGTGTCAATTCAACGTTGCGAAATAGCGGGCACTAACTCATAAGTCGTAAATAGACCTAAAGAAGAGTCTTACGTGTATGTAGGTAGATGCGTTATACGGTGACACATTATATTATAACAATACGGCCACAGCGATCAGCTTCCTTGTGTTATTTTGAGATAATGATAGTCAATCGTACCTTATGCAATATGAAATATTATGATAATATATTCATACAATTGCATATAATCGGCAAAAGTTTGTTTTTAACGCTGTTACACTTAAATTACATACAATTGATGAATTTTAAATAGGTGTGAAAACCCGTAACAAGTGTGGACAAGCATGCACCCTATTAGGGCACATCAACCATTGATATAATAAAAGTTATTTTGCCACAAATTTATTGCATTATTAGATTGTTTAAGAATACTTACCGAAAATACGTTTTTTAACGAATTTGTGGTACTGTTTTTAGGTATGTTTTTGTTAGGCATGTTAATGCGACGAGTGTGCGAGTGTGACCACAACTGTGCTAAATCAAATTTCTAGCTCAGTTTTGTCATGCCATATTGCGTTGATGGTACATCTTGGATTTTCTATAACGATGATCATTATCGCTTAAAATCAAGTGGGATTGCAGGCAAATTGTAGTTTTTAATAAAAAATATTGATATTTAATTAATTTTATTTCAGTTATTTGAGTTCATCTCTCTAGCAACTCAATCGGGGTTTGAGATCATACCATTAATACAGACCTTTGGTCACATGGAGCATGTGCTGAAACTGAAAGAGTTCCAGCATTTACGAGAAGAACCTATTTACCCTGACTCTATCTGCCCTAGCAGAATCGAGAGCCAGGATCTCGTTAAAAACATGATTCAACAGGTATACATTTTTAACTAAATCCTGATCGTAATTACGTTTGTTACGCTTACACGCCTAAACTACGCCACCGACCATCATCATACATGTCAGGAGTATAAAAGTCAATGTTATTAGGAAAATCAAGTAAAATCTAGTCTATAATATTTACTAATGTATAGAGAACATTTTGCATATAACGAATTAAGTTAAAAAGTATTGGAATAATTTTAAAATATTTTTCACTGGTGGAAAGCTATCTATATAATGTATATATATTCTAAATATGTATATTCCCATAGGCATTCCATAGAGGTTCATTGTGCGATTGTGAGAGTCATTATCGTATCTTATTAGCCATATTTAATTTTATTAAAAATTGAACTCAGCACCTCCGGCGCAAAACACAGCCATGTCAATAACAGCCTCGGAGGCAGTCGTATATTGAACAATTAAAATACAAATACAATTGAAATAAGCAAAATACACAGTTGTTTACACGTGAGCTTCTACCAACTCCCTTTACTTATTGATATCCCGGCGAGGCTAGGCTTCAGTCTCTAAAGTGCTTTCCAGGTTACCTCTTCTTCTGCTGAATGGATTTTCTCTTTCCAAATCATTGTCACTCTGTAATAAATTTAATCCAATCTTATCTGCTCACTCTTTTCATGTGTCATGTCATGCTTAATAACTGAAAAAAAAAATTTTCAGGTAGCCACATTTCATAGCGATATAGCACCGCTTAAACACTTCCACATTGGATGTGATGAGGTGTACCATATAAATAAATGTCATTTGTGTACAAGAAGCGGACTGAAGAATGTGTAAGAATTCTGTTATTTTTAAGCTGAATAAACTTACTAATATAGTTAGTACAGAGCATCTAAATTAGTTCATTAGTTTTTGTATGTCCATATAACCGAACAAACAAACAGCGACAAATATCGTAGACAGATCTAAAACCTAAAAAAAAGTTTATCTTAACGTTTAAGTATGTATTACTGTTTTATATTAATAAACGTATGCAAACATCTACTTATTATATTTTCATTATGTGGATTGCTCAGGTACAGGATACGAGTTCGATGCCCAAATAACTCGCAAGCTTTTATTAGATAATATACGTGAAAAACGTCCATACAGAGGTGCTAACATATTTTTCAGGGAAATTTTCGTGAAACACGTGAAAACAGTAACGAGTTTTGTAAAGAAAATCAGCCCCAATACAACCGTACTAATTTGGGATGATGGACTGCGGGACATACCTATATACAAATGGGACAATTTCATAAAGGAGCTCAACATAGAGCCAGTGTACTGGGACTACAGAACAAGTTTATCGGTCTCCCACGTGAGTCTAATGAAGTATTATTATTCTTTTCAAAATATTTGGATCGCTTCCGCTTACAGAGGCGCTGATGGACGAATTGCGACTTTCCCCGACCTTAAAAAACGATTTCTCAACAACCTTAGCTGGTTAAGTTTAATCAATAATTATAAATTCGGAGGTATGACAGACCTATACTCTTTTAAGGGTATTATTCTAACTGGCTGGTCTCGGTATAGTCATATGGACGCACCATGCGAACTTCTCCACAATGCTATTCCCAGTCTATTCCTTAATTTACTGTTAGTTAAAAACTTTAAAGAAATCGGTTATTCTGACGCTGATGATAAACTAAATTTAAATGATTATTTTGATAAATATCTTAAACAAAATTTTAATCGTGTATTAGATTGTCATAAAGTAACTATGAATTATATAGATACGGCAAAATGCAAATTCGATGGTAAAGAAATCTATAGACTACACATGCATTTGGATAGAATATTTTCAGATGTAGCATTTAATGTAAATGACCAAATTAGTGGTTTATCAGCAATTGATTTTTATTCTAAGACACATAATATTAATATTAATAATGCTAATAAAGATTTAAAATGGACAAATACAACAATAAAAGATTTATTACAAATTGAACACAGACTTAGACAAACTCTGTTGCAGTATTACGATGCGCCCTTTATCAATGAATATTTGAATTATAAATTGTATAGTTGTAAGAAAATTTTATTCAATTTGTCAAAGCAATTAAGAGATGTGTTAAAACCGAGATCTTGGGATAGAAGACCGTATCACTAATTTATAAAGAGTTTTATAAGTAAAAATAAATAGATTTTGTCCTTATTTTACAGTTTTATTAATATAAAACCTCCTAATATACCTTTAAAAGAATCAATAGCTTTCCATAAGTTATGAATTAAAATGGCGCATTGGTTTGAATTTATATAATCATTAAACGAAAAAATTAGAAATTAAAACTAACTTATTTGTTAGTTTGATAAAATAGAATGCTCATCCTTTTATACATTCTAAACCACACTCTAACACTATCTTCAGCACCATCTCTTGACATTTAGTCACAACATTAAAGTTCATACTGTTTATTTTTCTAATAAGCTCTAATCTTTAATGAGTATACACATAACGCAGTGACGCAAAGCAGTTTTGCAAAGGCCACTAACACTGGATAAACCAAGGTTCACATTTTTGGTCTGATAATATTATTCTAGCGACGGTCGTGGTGTTCTATTCAGTGACCGATGCTTGCTATGCACTTAACACGTCCATTAAAGTTACATTATCAAGGCACACTATAATATTATATCATGTCAGTAAAATGAAAGCCACATGATTAAATCCAATTTGTAGTTTTATGTATCGTGAATAATTTACAGCGGTTACATTTACATGGATAATATCATTAAGAATTGTAGTCAAGATCCATCTCGATCGCGTAGTCGCGTATTTGTTTAGGAGCAACGTTGCTACTGACATACAAACAACCAGAAACTTAAACACTCCTATTTTCGTCAGGAGTCAAAAATAGCCCTTCGATTCCATGTAAATCCATACCACAATCAAACAAAATCAGATCAATTTTAATCAAACCTGAATAAATATTTATAATAATAAACTACCACATCATACGCGTCTCGAATTATAAGTTACTTATCATTTATAATATTTTCCGCTCTTCATTTTCCACTCAGTTGATTGTTTCTCTCCGAAGATCAAGTCGAGACGCCCTTGGCCATGTCGTAGCAAACCCTAGAGCTATAGTCAAACACCACCGCCTTGAACTGTAAATGTGCTAGGGTGGTCAGCGAGATTCCAGACCAACAAATGCAAGCTTTACGAAATATACGCCGAAGTTTCAAATGTGGGTATAAATACTTACCTCATAAAATAACACTACTCAATACAATGAACATTTTAAAGTATATGTTTTAAATCAATATATTCTTTTTATTATAATTTTTGTAATAATACAATGGTTTAATATGTATTAATATTTATTTTGAAATTCAAATTTATTCATTTATAAGGGAAATAAACAGCAGAAAACACCACAAAGGCTGTACAATAACAGTTATAGAAATTCAGTTAGTGAATTCGTTCATTGAACTGTACGTCAGGTTACTGACCTAGTCCACTTGGAAGCGTAATTGAATGTTCACAAAGCCTTTGCCACACGTCAATTCCATTATGGGCTTTGTGAAAATGTCACGCCTTCTCATATAATGCTTTTTGAGGTTGGAATTAACTTCCTATTGTTCCTATTAACAAAGTAATTATGTGAAGAATAATGTGTCTATTTAATATTTCTCTATAGTCTATGGCATCACAACTTACAATCTATATCTATGTATATATATAACGAAGCTGGGTTATTTACACCGTTTATAACTCAAGATCAGATTTATCTCTGATTTGTTGAATTCATCTAATCTGAGTAATAAAAAGTAATTATAAAGAGAATTCCTTTCCTCATATATTTTATGTGACATTTTAGTTGACATGTTATGCAATTCTTGAATATTTGCAATTCTGAAGTGATATGAAGTTCACTGGGTCCACTTATTAAATATAAATTCTAAATAAAGCTTCCATTAACAAGTAAAAACTTTTATTAAATCTCTGAACAATCATGAAATCATCTGCAACTTCATAAAATATATATCTTACACTCTTATACTAACATACAAACTAATAAAATTTCTTACATTACTAATGTTAATGATTTATCTATTTTTCGCGTAATCGGTTATTTTTAATTTCATCAATTTCTTTCGTACTCTTGTGTACGGGAGCAATTTCAACTGGCGGAGGCGTAATTGGTACCAAACTACCATCTTCTTCAGCTACCTTTAGCCCTATTGTAGCCCCTAATTTAGCACTCGCTTGCCTAAACGTATCAGACAACTTAACTTGAACAACATTAATACACATGGACGTCAAAGCCAGACCAAAAACTAAATATAAAATGGAAGCCATCATGAACATTGGATGATCTGGTACTAAATCACCTAAACCAATGGTAGACATTGATACGAATACAAAGTAAAAGGATTCAAAAAAGTTCCAAGTTTCCCAAATACTATAGCCGACTGCGCCAATTATAATGTAGATAATTAATATGATAATGGCAACAGATATGGGTAGGTTAAACTCATCATCGATTTCAAATACGGATGGCGCTGGCGTATCCGGTTCTCCATCATCACCGAGTTTCTGACCAGGCTTCGGTGGTAACGGAGGTGGAACATCGCTTGGTTTCCGCTCAATAGTTGGTGGTACATTAGAAGAAGTTTCAATGTCATCTTCAGAGAATATCTGCGAAGGCCGACGCACCACATCGTAGACGATATTCAGCCCTTTCATTACTTCCTGCAATTTAAAATAACTGTAGTACATAAAAGAATTTCAGCGAAACGAGTGAATTAACAACCCAGCATGTTGTTCAATGCACAATCATTATTCATTTCTGTAGAGAAAACGCTCGCGTTACTTCGTATTCAGTGATAATTTGAATCTGGTTTTAAAATAATTTGAACGAAATTAACAAAAAGCTTGAATTTATCTGATATCTCATTGTATTTATAGAATACCTTCACGTGGTTTATATATAAAATTAAATCTCTTACGTCATACTAAGTATCACGTGAGAGTTGTAAGTATAAAACTTTCTCCATGGCTGAGTGGTTTACGCGTTAAACAGACTATTCCTTTGTTCAAAAACGAAATATTTCGATTAGGTTGGAAAACTGAATAATTACTTGCTTGTAAAGAAAATGATCAGTGACACCAACGTATATATTATGTGCATGCATGCATGTTAAAATTGTTTAAAATAATTCTTTAGGCGAAAAATCTTTTGTTTATTGAATGAAAACACTGAATAAACTACTACAACAACAACAACTTTTGAATTTATAATTGACTAACCTGCATAGGCGCTGTCCGTCTTACCCTCCTACAACTTCTAGTGTAATAAAATCGCCTTATAAAAGCCCAGAAGAATTTTATAATTCTCGTGAATAACTTTCCGAAATCGGCCAAAACAATCAGAAATAGCGGTATACCAATTATAGCATAGACGATGGTTGCTACACGTCCATACGTGGTTTTTGGAGCTATATGACCGTAACCTGAAACCAATAATAGTATAATTTAATTAAAAGTATTTATTTTACACCACACAATGGGAAAGTAAAAAAAATTATCATATGGCAGTCTTTTTTACAACACTTTTATTGTATTATATTATTTTAGGTTACAATGATTGTTGGTCATGGAATGTTTTGCAAATAAAGTAATCCCTCGTAAGCTGGCAAGAAGTTGATCAACCATCAGTGCCTTACAAAGCGAAATATTTTTAGTTTTCATGGGTATCTACCCCGACTTGGATTCCGCGAAACACGTAGTAAACTATCAGCAGGACCAACTGAGCTAGGAAAGCGGTCTTACCAATGGTTGTGATTAAAGTCAAGCAATAGACGAAAGAATTCATAAAATTCCAAGATCTTTGACCGCTGTATGAAGTGATTCCCGCTTCGTGCGCGGTATGCAGTTGATCCTCAAATTCATATAACTTCTTCCTAGCCATGGACTTCCAATCTTCTTCTCTTAAATAATGACTTCCACGCCATAAATTTTCAATAAAATCACGTTTAACATTCCTAGCATTACATTTGAAAGCATTTTCAAACGAGCCTTCAAGTGTTTTGAACATCATTCCCCCTAAACCACATATTATTATTAATATTAATAAATCACAAATACATTTATTTCTTAATATTATCACTCTTTCCCAGACACTATGATACTCCGATTTGAACAGACGCCAATTATTAATAAATTTAAATCTTGAAGCTATTGATTTTGCACTTTTTTTTTCAGTTCTTGACTGAACAATTGCTTCCGATTGCGTGTTAGGCTTAATTTCTTTTTGAGTTGTCACTATAGAACGTTTTCTTAAAACTGACTTTGGTTCACTATACTTTTGTTCTAAATCAATTTTGTCTTTATTTGTTTGCTCCGTTATGTCTCGTTGACTAAGTTGATTGAGTTTTCTAGTCAACTCCGCCGTTCTCTCGAGAAGATCAAACTCATATTCATTTTCGCTCGGTGAGGTGGAATAACAACTTGATGTATATTCAGACTGACTAGCGTCCACATATCCTGAACTTTGCCTGCTGTGTTTACGAGGAACTTCAACCTTTTCAGAACTAACTGTTGTAAGACCTGACAAAATCTCTCGGTCACTTATAATTTGAATAGTCTTTGGACAGGATATTCCTCTGATCCTTCTCAAATTAACTGGAGTTTTATTAGGGGTTTGTAAATTTCTGCTATATGTGTTATAATCTGGTGGTACTCTAGCATCATCTTTAGGAATTGATAGGCTTCTTGCTCTAGCTTTTTGCATTAATTCTATTATTTCTAGACTAGTCTGACTCATCCTTGTACCAGTTTTGTCAATGACTGCAATATCTTCCACTCTATTAACTGATTGTGATCTGTTTTCTCTAGTAGCTTTATTTTTCAAAAAACGTCTTGGTGTTGGAACTACTTTGCGTCTAGTTCCACTTGGGTATACATGTTCTTGATATAATTGATCCTCACTCATCTCACTCTCACTGGTTTTATTCTGTAAATTTTATTATATTTTTATTATTATTTTAGCCCATTTTTAGTCATATGATTATTTTAGAAGGAAAAAGTAATATATTATTGTTAATATTACTAGAATCACAAGTAATAAAAATTTAATGTAAAGACTGACCGCTAATTGTGATGCTGATTTGCTTCGAGCTGGTTTAACAGGTGGCACTTTGCTTTGAGTCTCCTGTGGTTTACTTTTTTGAATCACTGTAGGTTTAGCGTCAGTTATCAACTTTTTACTTGGGGTTCTCACAACCCTCTCACGAACTTCTACAACGGGTTTCTGATCTTGACTGAGTTTTTTACTTGGGGTTCTCTCAACTTGAACGACTCGCGTTACAAGTTCACCAGTTGTAGGAGCTTGAGAATCAGGTACCTTCACTGGGGACGATTTTTTAACGGAATATTCCTCTTTTACTTTTGGTTGGTCATCTTTTTTAGGTTCCACCCTCGGTGGTTTAGGTCTAATTGGTTTTTTGTCAATCACTTCATCTGGATAAACGATTTCCTCAAGTTTCTTAGGTTGTGCAGGCAAAGGATATGGAAATTTTTTTTCTTTTGGAGAAGTGCTAGCAGTATCAGGTGGAGACAAAGAACTTCTTGAGCTCTGATCTTTTACCTCTAAAGTACCTGTTAATGAATTTCGACGTTTTAAGTCATCATCTTTTGGGCTTACAATGTAATTTGTAGTGAGTAATTTATTTGTCGGATCTATAAAACTCCCTTTACGCTCCAACATAGTGCCTTCTTCAGGAACTGCAAATGGAGATATACTTCTTCTTCTCCTTTCATTTGCTTCCATTGCTCGGGCTTCAAGAATCTCATCAGTATCTATGTCATATACTGGATCTTTTTCGTTGGCTTTTTCTTGCACCAATCGTTTCATTTCTTCATAAGTGTTGTCAGCTTCGATTTCCCTGGAACTCCGCTCTGGCCTTGCATCTTCATCGTCTGAAGTCGGAGTATCCTCATGTAGACCAAGTGTTCTTCCTGGCTCAGGAGTTTTTTCTCGTTGTCTGGCATTTTGTGCTCTATTTTTAGATATATTCCTTCGTTTTCGTAGTGACATTGGTTTTTCAGTTGGACTTTCCATATCGCTGTCTTTTTGTTTTTTGAATGACTTTGCAACTATAACAGTAGGCGTTTGAGTTCCTGATTCGTTTTTACGAACTGGAACTTTTAAGGAGACGTGTATGGGTAATTCGCCTTCCTCACTCATAACTAGCTAAACGTAACTGCTCCTGAAACGAAATACACAACACTCTTTTAAACTGTATTGATTTTAATTGTACTATTGACAAAAGACTAATGTTAACACTTTTGGCAAAAGGTTGAATGAATCGTGCCAATTCTAGGCCGATGACAACTAGATGTCTAGAAGCATGCAAGAAAGAATAGGTGCAAGTTTAATATAAGCAAATAAAAAGACTTACCATCCTGAAATAGCATCCAAAAACTGCTTTATCACAATCGGTCAAAACAGTCTAATAAAAGAATCTATTTATATTTCACTGTAACGACAAATCTAAGAATTCAATTGCAAACAACGTAGGCCTTACTTATTATCAACTGATAAAAACCATGATAAAAGTTAATAATAGCTTAACTACTTTTTACTTGTAAAATATATGAGTGATGAAAAGTAATTTTTAAATTGACAACGTTCGGTGCGCCGGAGCAGAGCGTTAGAGTGCGCCAAACTTTCCGGGCAAAGTTCCAAAATTAAAACAGCTATTTTGACGTTCCATGTGTGCGTAAATCAACTAGTTACTGTTTTGAGCGTAGTAAAACGTTTGTTCTTCTTCGATTGAAAGATCTGTGCCTTTTGCTACTAATTAATTAATTCCAAAAGTAACCTTTATGCCTAAGCTGCTGTAATATTTATCATAATATAAGAAAAGTCATGTCATAGTTCTGCGTAGACGAAGTCGGTTAACCATAAAATGTTTATCAATAATTTTTTTACGCCACAATAATTAATATAAAACATTTCATGTAATAATAAAAATATATTAAATGTATATTGATATCTTATATAAATTTAATTGTTAACACCTTAATTAAAGTCTAAAATTAAAAATATTTTAGAATTTTTCTTGCACAATAATATAATAATTTTGTATTGAAAATGTATGTACACTTTCAATACAAAATTCATTTCTTAAAAAATTAGATTAGGGTAGGACGAAACCTTAGCGATGAATAAGCTTTATTGTAGAAAATGCAACGTATATTTTTATAAATTGTTCCTGAAAAGCGTTGTCTTTTTGCATCAAACCTCGGTGGATTGCAACGAGAGTTTCGGATAAAAGAATAAAGCAAAGTTTCTGTAACTTTGAAACGATGTAGTTGCAATCGAAAAATGGTCGCAATTTTGTTAGAAAATGTTTTCATACGCCTGCGAAATACAATACGCGCAGATGTGGAATTGCTCTCAAAAATATTAAGGAATTTACATTATATATTTTTCGACAGTTTTAGGATGTAGCGTGAATGTGTATTTATTACAAAAAATAATACTTTTTTAATAAAAATTACCCTAAAGCTTCATTTATTGTTTTGAAACATAGACGGATTAAACACATGAATAAATACTAAAAAAAAACTGTTGGCAGGTACTTACTTGCATTTTCGTTATAAATATTCGAGTAGGTATTAAATACTATATTATTATTATTTGGTATACTGCGTCGAATTTGCTTTAATCGTTAATATATGATATATGACAATTAATCTATTAGATAGTAAATAAAGGAATAAGTTCTATTTTATCTTAACCAGAAGAAATCGCGGAATCTATGTAAAATCATTCATTTCGAATCATCAATCGATCATTAAAGGAAAAGTACACAAATGTTCAAGTCCGTTACCTACAAGTTTTTAATAAGATCGTAATTCTTCAGGGAACTCGTTACGTCAAAAATTCTAACCCATAAATGTGTAACAAAGGCACGAACAAAGGGATGTTTTTGTTTATTTTTAATTACTTCTCTATAACAAAGATTGAGTAACAAACACGGTTGTCAACCGCAGAGAAATGTATATTTTCTGAAAATTGAATTTCAACTGTATACTCCTATAAATAAGGGGCAATTTTAGTAATTGTTAAAAAATCGTATCTGTTTCGCAAAAATCTGGTAAAAGGAATACGATTGTGGTGTGTCCGGGTTTAATTTGAGGAAATAAAATGTTAAAGTAACATTGAGTATGTGATGAGATGTAGTAATTTATAACAGCGAATTATTTTTATGTTGTATAGATGATTACATTTTGCATCCTTTGCAGTCTTTTCATTGAGCGAATGATCACTTAGTAGGATATGAAGCTAACGTGCTGCTATGACTGTTTCCAAACATTTTCTACAGACAATAAATTTTACATGTTTGTATTTAAATAACCAGCCTTCTGTGGCATACAAACCGAAATATAACATTTATTAAACACAGCATTATACGCAATGAATGTCTGATATGAGACAAAATAAGCTACGGAGATAGTTTTAATTCTTAATAGTACTACGCTTCAAAACCTCCTTGGACTGCGATTGCACAATAATTACGAAATTGAATTAGTCATGAGTTTTTCTAATTTTAATATAAAATAGAAGAGAAAATAGAATTAAGGTTTCTGAATCGCATTATTTGTGCTTTCTTAAACATATTGACAGGGGAGTTTCATCTTCTGATGTGGGCTAGAGTGTACACTGGACACTGGACATTTCTAAGTGCCGCACTGCCCGATATGGATCGTCTTTTTAATCAAAACCGCAAAGGAATGGCGGTGGCCTTACGTGCGTAATTGACGTCGTGTGTTGACCATTTGACATAAATACGAATTTTTTAAACTAGCGACCCGCCCCGGCTTTGCACGGTTATAAAACATATATATAAACCTTCTTTAATTCTTAATATAAAATTCTTTAATCACTCTATCTATTAAAAAAACCGCATCAATATCCGTTGCGTACTTTTAAAGATTTAAGCATACAAAAGGATATAGGGACAGAGAAAGCGACTTTGTTTTATACTATGTAGTGATATACTAGCTGACCCGGCAAAGGTTGTTTTGCCATATTAATTTTTGGGGTGGGCTACCCTTATCACTTAGGGGTATGAAAAATAGATAGTAGCCGATTCTCAGACCTACTGAATATGCATATAAAATTTGGTAAAAATCAGTAAACCCGTTTCGGAGGAGCAACTAACATTGTGACACGAGAATTTTATATATAAGATTATTTTCAACAAAACTGCGTACTTTCTAAAAGATCGTAGCCCAACCTTGTGTGGTATCCATAGACAGCGGTCACAGTTATTTCTATGTGAGCTTTCAGTTCGTTCGCCTCCTACTTTATAAAAACATAATGCATTACCTATAGTAGTGTAAATTGTGCCAGCGTAGAACATAGAGTTCCAGAATGTCCAGGTCTTGTTATTTCCATTCACGTGCTTTAAGTACTCCTTGAAGTTCTCTTCATAAGCTGCTAAGTTCAGCTCTACAAGTGAGAGTAGATCATTGCTGTCCTGAAAACATTATTATTCAATCTATAACAATTTAAAATTTATTAACCATATGGTAAGTTTTAAGTGTGTTCAAGAACGCACTCTGGCTTGAGAAGACTATCCAAGGAACTCAGTCAGATATATGTTTGTAATGAGATTTATCGAGCATTAATTGACAGCATTTTTATGGAACTAGCAACCCGCTCCGGCTTCGCACGGGTAAATCTCGTAGGGTTCAGCCTGCGTTTACAATGTAAGCGGAAAAAATGCAATTATTTACGACATCACATTAGAAACCCCAAAAATAACAGTATTTCTCCACTATTTAATGGATGTTATTATATTTATAAACCTTCCTCTTAAATCACTCTATCTATTAAAAAAACCGCATCAAAATCCGTTGCGTAGTTTTAAAGATTTAAGCATACAAAGGGATATAGGGACAGAGAAAGCGACTTTGTTTTATACTATGTAGTGATTAAGAATACCTTTATATTCTCTTGTCTAATTCAAACACTTACAAAGGTTTCTAAGTATTGATGTTTGTCATTTATCAGTGATTTTTCACACCCTCCGGTATTAAAAAAACACTATGTTAGAAACTTTATAATTAAATTTACCTGTATTAAAGTTTTATTCTCCAGTAACGTTTTTTGTATGCTGAGAGCTAAATCTTTTCTGACATCTGAGATATTTTTGTTGTACTTTTCTTCGTATGGGCCTGAAAAGAAAAAAATTTTTGTAATAAAATAATAATTTTATTAGTAATCGGTTTTTATTATATCTAAAATATTATTAAAATGAGAAGACATTTGTATTTTATTAATGATTAAACTGAAAAATTTGTCATATTTTATTTGGTCTGGTGATTTGATCTTTTACATAATATGAGAACCTTCTAGAATGATATGAGCTAAATTTTATATATTTTGGAGTAGAATATTTGGGAGAACGATAAGGTTAAGTCATGCAACTAACATCCAACACGCGCCTGTGGTCTGGGGCGTGTAGAATGTTAGTTGGAGGGTAAGCAAATAATTGGACAGCTGGTGTAAAAGGCTGTGTAAAGCCATATTTGTGTTACAGAATTTTAACTTTATCACAATAAATTGTTAAGGTAGTGGTTCGCGCCGCGACAGAGACGCGAGACCGCGACCGCGCAAATGTATGGCGAGACCCAGCGGTCTTGGCCTCGCTTGCGAACTGCTACCTTTAGGATAGACATTCTGAAAACTGAGATAGATGAAGTTACATCGAGTTATTTAATAGGCAAACTTTCGACTTTCTGTACCTCTTTATCCATTTTTTATTCGAAATTCAAATTCCAGTAAAACAATTCAAACGCTTCACATTGTAAAAGTACGTGATATGAATGTTTTATAAAACGAGAGTAATATACACCACGTTTTTGATACATTAATAATGCGTAAAAAATGAGCTATAAAACTCAAGAATGATTTAGATAACTCTAAGCGGGATTGAACGAACATGACTTCTCCATTTGGCACACTCTCGTTACCTACTTAATATCGATATTTTTACCTTCCTATAGAGTAAGTTCCTTCGGAGCTGAGTGGTTCACACATCTTACATTTAATGTGTATTGTGCCAATGGTGCTGGGTTTTAATCTTCACAAAAAAGTTTTTGGCACAGAGGGTTGGTCACCTACTTGTTTATAATAATTATTGAAACAAATATGTCGGCCCAACTAGATTTACATTTTAGACCGCCTCCTTGGTCTAGTGGTAAGCGCGTAAGCGTTACTACCGAAAGGTCCTGGGTTCGATTCCCGGTGCAGATAAAACAAAACTCGGTATGGCAGGACTTAGAAAGCTGATCACCTACATGCCCCAAAAAAAAATCGATTAGTGAAACAGATATGAAATGCATCTGCCCCATACCCCACTAGGGGACAAGGGACTTCACTTCTCTTACTAGATTTATATATATGTACATACAGTAAATATATTTATTTGATATCAAAAATATTAAACTTTTACCTTGAAAATTCTTACGTTATTTTTCAAAAGTTGTAATAATTATAACTTTCAAGTAAGTACGTAATAGCGAAAATAAAAGTAAAGTAATATTTCTTGTTAAGTCTATATTAAACATAATTATCTTATAAACAGTTGTAAAGGTTTCAACCAAATTAAAAGTTTGCTTAATTAGATCCTTCTGTAGCTGAAGCTACGCCGTAGCTACTTCGTAGCTCTCCTAACTGTATTAATTTTAGACTATTCGAATTATTCTTAATTCTACTTGAATACTCTATCTCAATTAAAAAAATATTTTATCTAGTTCCTTCAATTTATTTAAAAAAGTACTAAAATAAACTTGTTTTACAAAAATTAAAAATTCACATACTCGTATTGGTTTTGGATTTTTTTTATTTATTCATTTATTAACACTCCGTTGCAATAAAAAATAGGATACAGATAATAACTTAACCTAAATGGAGTGCAACGGGCGGCCTTATCGCTACTCAGCGATCTCTTCCAGGCAACCGCTTTACTCAAAAGCGTAAAATAAAAATCTATAAACTAACATATCATTTTACCATATTAAACTGTACTTAAATGTATAGAAACGGGATCCATACAAAAACAAGGTTTCCTTTCAAATGATCCCCAGCGAAGCATGTCTCAAAGATGAATTACTTTAAAGGCAGTAACTTTTCACTGTGTCAGCTTACACGATTCGCATTTTGCCTATATTTTATCCTTTATAAACCTTTCGGAGTTGAGTATGCTATCAATTCAACATACTTGTTTAACACAAGATACGCTACATAGCTTAGATATATAAATTCAATGAAATACTACTAATAAGACTACTAGAAATCTTGCCATAATTATAGAATAACGAAAAACACATTTATGTCGGTCTATCCGTGTTCAGATAGCTTCTCTAAGATTTTATTATTAGTAAAGGAGAATATATAGATATTATCATTCATATAGGTATTTTTCCTTTTGCGCCAAAAGGTCCCGGGTTTGGATCCCGGTAGGTGCATTTATTTGTGTGATGAGCACGAATGTTTTTTTCTTGGTTGTTTAAACGTATGTATTTATTGTGATATCCTCGTTGTTTCTGATTACCATATCACAAATGATTCAGCTATTTATTTACTTTGGGAGCCTGAGCAATGTATGTGAGTTGTACCAATTATTATTATAATATATAGTTTTATATTTTTTTTATCACCATACTTAATATGAGGTTACAATATTATTTGCTGCGTTCACAGTAAAACGATTGCTATCGTTTCGTTAAGGAAAACTTCTTGTTTTCAGGTAACTTTGAATTAATAATTTTATATTAATTTAATTTCAATAACCTTAAAAGTTAAGGTCAAAGGATAAGTTTGATTTATACTCTCAAACGAATCTGAAAACCATGATAACTCACAAGTATTACGTTATATATAAAATTAAGTGTATATAAACAATCATCCTTATTTAAACAATCTATTGTTATATACATCAAAGATAATCGTGTGTTAGATATTAAACCCAAGTTTAAGTTATAATATTATTGGTAATTCGTAGCATTAAACGTTGTTACGAAATAATAAGGCAACCTTTTTGAAAAAAAAAACATTACTGGCAGTTTACAAATTATATTTTTAAAAAACTATCTATTTGCCAATTAGTCATTCCTCTGTCAGAAACCAAACCAAAACTATGTTAGAATGACCTGAGAAACTTTTATCACCAATCTGGCTAAAACCTGGTACGGACCCCGCTCACAAATGATGGTAATTCGGCAGAGGTCTCATAATCCATTTTTAAGACTATAATAATTTGACCAAAATGCCAAGTAAGTGAAATTATATTTGAAATGGGAGGCTTTGAGAACTCGCAAAGGTTGTTTAAGTTAGGGAATTAGGGCTTATCTCCTAATTTTACTGATTTGGGTAAAAACTTTTTAATTAATCTAAGGACTTTCAGTTGAAATGGAACTATCTCAGTTTCAAATTAAAACATTTTCATCAAATTTGACACTGGTAAAGTAAAGGTATTTTGAGGTTTTGAAAGGAGAATTCTACTCAAATTATTTGTAGTTTAAATTAAACTATAATATTTTTTTTCTGAAAAGTTGAGTAAAAATACTTTATAAAAGCAAATACGATAACTGTGAATAAAATACTCTACAGCCATTTGTTGTAAATTTTATAACTAAATGAATTGTTTGTACAAAAATGCGGTTACGTTTTCGTTAGCCGGGTGCAAGAGAAAAATCGCTAAATAATGTGTTATTTTATGTTACACCCACAGGTATTACATACAAAAAAAACTTCCCGGCTAACGGAAAAGTACGAAAATGTATTTTACCTGACTGCGGCGAAGCTGAAAAGGAGATTTTATTTTGTGACATATTAATTGATCTTATCCACTCTTAATTACTTTTTTTTGACGTTGAGCGAAACATTCATAATACTAAATACTAAAAATTGTACTCGTACAGTATGAAAACGGCACACATTATGTAATTTTGATAAAGCTTAATTCCTGTACTACTCAACTGATTTAACGTGGTAGGTAGGTACATAAAACTCTTTTTGTGCGCCGAAGTCTGGTGTTTTATTACAAAATATAAATAGATAAGATAAAAAATATTATTAATTTTATAAAATAATTTATAATTGGTAAATTCTTTCAGCCTACAAAGAATACGATATTTGTTCAGGACGTCGAGCTCAAAAAACCTACTCGATAAAAGAAATACTTGGGATTATATTCACCTACATGATATTCATAGTGACTAGAACAATACCACTCCTTTGTTATCTATGCCTAGGCTTGTCATATGTCATCTGTCAGAGCCTCTGCTGTTTTGTGTTCTGCTCCTGACTAATTTGGTATTTTTCCTATTTGAAAATTGTTTGATAAATAATTATGTTTAAGTCACAATAATATAATTTAATGCGTATGATTTTTTTTAATTTATCGTCTTTTGACTATCACACTGTCTTAAGCAATGTAGCTGTTTAAGTATATCTAAGCATTATAAAAAGTTGTCTATGTTGTTCCAAGACTTCAATAATCTTTACGCCAATTCAGACGAGAATTGTTTCTACTCATCCTTTCTTTCAGTGAGTTAACTAACAAACGCCTGTCTATACATCCTCACAAACTTTCACATTTATAATCTATGTAGGATTTAGTATAGTTGATTATTTTTAATGAAAAAAGGAAGAATATATATATAGCGTTCGAAGAATACTTTGAAAAGATGGACATAATACTTTAATAGATAGTAATCACAACTATGAATATTGGACTCGTTAGGCAATATTTTAACCTAAAAATCGTCGCGCGCGAGCCAACGTACCATGACTGTTTATTTTATTTAACATAAATATCGAGTTTATTTAGGCAACTGAAAATATTTATCCAGACCGCGTGTACGCTTTTGAATTAATTCATATGTAAAGCTGATTAATGAATATTATTGACTTGATTGAATGAAAAAATGCGTAATAAACAGAATTAAGATCTGAATTCATTCGTATGTTTCATGTAGGTTTGTAATGAAAGATTTTATTATAAACTATGAATTCATTTGTATCTATTTTCATCTGCATCTGCATATACGTGCCTACATATTACTCGAGTAATGTAGTTCTTATAAATCGTTAATGAAAATAGATTTTTTTTGTTGCTTTCCTGTTAAAGGTGTGCATGTATATATATTTTTTCGTGTAAATATAAAAAAAAACGTAATACGTATGGTTAACTAATTTAATAATATAAAGATATTTAAGTTTGCAATAAGTAACTCAAAAATTACATGACCGATTTTAAAAATTGTTTCACTAATACGACCCTGCCGACTGACAGTCTATTTCAGTGTATAATGCTACGAATGTATAATGTTAATAAAAATCTTATCCTATGTATCGTTGAAAGCAGGTATTCGGTAAAGCATAAAGTTTTAATAACTAGTTGAATTTTTTGTCGCAGTATACTTATGTCGAGAGCGCTTAACGACGAAATATTAATTTTTACTTTATTTAAGATCGATTTTCTAAAAAAATATAAAGACTTCAGCCACTTAGATGAACATTAACATTTAATGTAGTTTTTCAATAAAATTAGAAGTGCATATATGAGCTGGTTATTAATTTTTGTGTTATATATTATAAGAATTAAAATATATATGAATTTTTTATTACGAAGAAGATAAAAATAATTCAAGTAATCTGTAATTAAATTACAGATTTCTTGAATCAAAATATTTGGTTTCTTTAAAATGTCTTAAAAACGATGTTTGTTATTTTAACACACATCACACAAATTTTAAAACCTTTTTTATGCATGTAAATATAAAATTTAATTTTAATACGTGCACAAGAATTAACATTTTTTAATCTTTAAGTATTCCCAAATACCTGTGTCCTTATTTATAATTTTCATTTCAAACTGACAGAATTTATTAAAGGAAAAGTTATTTTGTTATAATTACCCGCGACTTTGACGAGGGTAATTATAATAAAATAACTTAACAGTTTGATACAAACACTTGATGTTTATTTATTTTATAAATTAATAGGCCATTAGATATGCGATTTTTATCATTATGATTTCCGTCGTAAGCTAATAAATATTGTTAGGGCGTGTACAAGATATTCGGGCTTGAATTATTACAACATAATGCGTTATTAACTGCTATTTTATGGGCCGCTTGTCACTTTATAGCTCATTACGTAAACCAACAGTAAGCCCTATTAGTCCAGCAAACAGCGTATTTTATTAAAATATTAGGCCTATGATTTCATTTGTGTGGGATTAACAATACGGATAAAATCTGCCTTTATTCCTATACACAAATTCTTCTAAATTGTTTGGAGTTTCTCGTGCGAATGCTCAACGTATCTAATGACGTGTTGTACAAACATTCGTGCATTTTAAAACTGTTCACTTTTTTTTTGAAGTCCCGTGTCCCCTACTATGGTATGGGGCAGATACGTTTAACATCTGTTTCACTGATTGATTTTTTTCTTTAGGAGCATGTAGGTGATCAGCCTTCTATGCCCTGCCAGACCGAGTTCTTTTTTATCTCCACCGCGAATCGAACACAGGACCTCCCGGTTGTAACGCTTACGCGCTTTCCACTAGATCAAGGAAGCGGTCTAACGCTAAAAGCTGTTCACTTTACTATCTTTTAAAACATTGTTCATTGTTTATACAGAAGAAAGCATTTTTCAAGAAATATTACTGACATGAAGTTAAGTATCATGAAAAAGTAACTATTGTTACTCAGGGAGCCAACCAAAGTGAACAGTAATATCGAAATTGTGAAAAGGGAATTGAAGCACAAATATTGTATATATTCTAACACTTTTCATACGGCATATTTGTCATTCCAATGGCGCGACAAAGTTTTAAAACAAACAAGTTACGGTCGCTGTCGAAAATAGCAGAGAAATGTAAACTATTAGTCAAAAGATTATTTTTATTTATTACTTCATAACAGTTACTAAACTCTGAGTATTTTTTCAATCAAATTATGTATTTATTTTTTAGATCATATTATATATAAGTATGTAGTTGTTAGTTCTATAGGATATCTTGTTGGAATATCTGGTCAGTCGACTGCCGACCCTCAAATATTTAAAAAAATATTAAGTTTCTTCTGTTTTGTTCTGTTTGTGTTGTATTGTACTACGTCATGTTGTGTAATTAATGCTTACTATAAATTCAATACATAAACATATTTAATTACAGAATGTTATGTCTATGTCCTTAAACAAATATATAACGAACAATAAAAATGCATTTAATATTTTTTAAATAAACATGATTATTCAATTTCATCTGCGTAAATTACATACTCGATTGTTAAATGAACCTACCTTGGCACATCTTTTAAGAACTTGTCGTGTTCCTGACTAGAGTCTGGATAGTTATTAGCACAAGCACAAATCTCTATGATTTTTATGTTTATGTTAATTTTGAGAATTGTATTTCATATTATAACAAATAAAGTGAAATATAAGAAATACTACGACGCATTAGGTAATCGCTCAATCTTAAATGGGTATTATGGGATTGAATTTACAATAAAAATGGAATTTTTCAATTTTGAACCCTGAATTCACGGGTTATAAGATTTCGAACAGATTGTTACATTTATATCACAAAGAGAATGAGTAATGGATTTAATTCGATACTCTCGCTGGAAAGAAAGCTCTCGTAAGTCTAAGAAGCACTTAGCTGCATATGTCTGATCCATTGTCTGTCTTAATTAATTTCTATTGATCTATCTCCTGAACTCATTGCATCGGATTTTCTTTAAGTGGCTCGTTGAAATAAAATTTTATTCCTTCATAAAATTTATATGAATCTACAGTCAAAGGAATCTCAGTTTCGTGTCTGATATTTAATACGTGTTGCACGGTTGGGTTCGATTCCAAGTGAAAAAAATGTTTCACCATATTTTCATACTTGCTTGTATATAAAGAAAATTATCAATGAAATAAACACAGAATTGAGTCTGATACCATTTAAGTACAAATATTCATGGGTTAAATTTATTATGATTTATGATTTTATTAATTAATTTTTGATCAGTTTAAGAAAGAGTATCGATTGGCATAACAAAATATAAATTGCCAAACTTCTTGCTATTTTTTTTTTATTTAATGAAAAATATGATAGTTTTTTTAAGCCAAAAAAAAATAAAAAATAAAAAATGTTTATTTTACAAAATAATAAAGCTTATAACTATAGTGGCTAGAGCCACCTTTTAAGCATAACCTGTGTCAGGTGGCTGAAAATTCTTTCCTATACGATTTGAATTCTCTGATTTGAATAACTCGATTTTCAAGTTTACGAAGGTAATAAAATAACGCAAGCATAGTATAAAAATATTTACCTAATACACTCTGCAAGCACAGTGCGCGTTCAGTTTGTTCTTGAATCGTAAAAATACGATATATCATTGTGTTTTTATTTGAAAAACATTTTTTATATAATAAAAGTAGATACACTTTAAATACTTTTCTTCTCTTTTCAAGGAGAGAAACGATTTTAGTGTCTCTGACAGCTGTCAACGAATCACTCATCTACTGTTTCAACTCTGTAATCTTTGTTAAATTATAACAAAGTTATTATAACTTTTGGAAACTTTTGACTTTGGCGCGAATATTGTATTTAGCTTTTGACAAATGATAGATATTGTTTTCGAGTTCAATTTTTATTTAAAAACTTATACTTAAAGCAAATCAAAACATCATGTTATTGTCACTTCCTTTGATATTGTTACATAAGAATCACGTTAATTAATTAAATAAATAAAATTTAGAATTCTTTGAATGTTTTAATAACCTTCATAAATACGAGACTGTATGTAATTTCTTCACGTAAGTTCTATCCTTGGTTCGACGTTTTTGGATAAAATCTAACACGTACTTGAAAAAGGACAAATCAAAACCATTACGGTAAGTATAAAAGTGAACAAAAGGGGTAACTGCACATACCCATATATCCTTTTTGAAAACAATATCATAGCGTTATTTAATAAATACTTAAATAATTGTCGTACATCATTTCTATATATAACAAAGGTATCGTTATAGACAAGTAAAATGAGATGTAAATTCGAGAATTAAGATAATTTTAATTAAGAAATATTTAAAAATATTTGTGATGCTACTTTGTAAAGTAACGGATGTTAGCATCTTATGCGTAATATTCAGTTTATCTAAAAATAGAGACAGACAGACGTGACATATTTATAAATAAGTTTTCGTTCACATTTCTGGAACAAGTGGAATTTGTAGATTTGGCAGAAAAGTTGGCTTAAACTTTAACTAAATAGCTTCATCAAAAGAGCTGTAAAATCATTTGTGGGCTGTAATCATATCATAATCGAAATATTTTAATTTGTAATAATGTAATTATATATGCATATATTGCAGAAAGGAATAGTTTTAGATCCATTATCAGTATAATCAGTATTAGGAAATTATGACTTATAGTTAATTAAAGATAATTTAAAAAGTTATGTAAGTAATATACAAGATTGACCGCAAGCATCCATTTCCGGTAACTCGAGCCTTAATTTGAACTATTTCCGGTCGTAATAGATAGTCTTTTTTTTCTAGACTGAGAATGAGTATAGATAATAGGATAGATTATAATTATATTTTATAGAATATAATTAAGGTATTTTAGAACTTTAAGTAAATAAAAAAATCACTTTAGAGTGCATATGACTTCTCTGGTATGCGACTTGTGATTTACGAGTAAAATAATTTCTCGCACTGAATTTAGGCGCCTGATAAATTTAGAAGTTGACCGAATATCAGCTAAAGGTTACTTGTTGGCCTATTTAATTGTTTAATTAGGATGTTATATTATGCTGTTTCTATACAGTAGTACAAATAACAATGCATTAAGTAGAGTGTGCCTGCGTGTTGGATTATTATTGTATTAACAAGTTAATATACGAAGTTGAGAAACGGGCAGCAGTAATAAAACGATGAAGAAAAGTTTTGTGTTTTACAGAATCACCTATGTTGATCAATTGAACACGCGTCTACTTTGATGCATGTTGAGAGTCAGTTCTTGGGTTCTATTCCCGCGGCAACAAACTAAACATTTGGGTTTGGTTGGTGCGGAGGTCTACTTTGTTCACCTACTTGGCCATAAACATGTTGAAACTGACGCAGAACTGTATCACTAGTGGTTACGTTGGTTACTTCTTTTTAAGGGTTTTTAGTAAACACTTGTTGTCGGAAGACGACGTTAAATACAATAATTAAATTTTAATACCGTTGGATTTAAATCATTGTCGTCAGTTATGTAAGCCCAGTTTAAATGGAAAAAATGTAGAACTTAATAAATAAATACTAAATTTTTATTGGTTCAACTTTCTATGATACCAATAATTGAGTAAAGCAAGTTTAAAACCTTGTGGTCTATTTGAAGAATATTTTAATTCACATCTTATGACATTTTCCATGTCCAACTAGAAATTTGTATGTTTATAAACTTCAGGGACACATGACTCATGGACATTTTAATCTTATGATTCACTATTGAAAATTGAATCTTTTGATACGTTTTACCTAAACGTTTAACTAAAGATAATATTATGGTGCAAGATGTCAATAGCATTCAAATTCCTATGCTAACGTGACCAAAGTTATGAAATAAAACCGTAAGTAGAATTGTATTAACAAGTCTATCTACAGATATAAATACTCTTTTTATTGCTTGAAAAAATTAAATGGCAAGAACGCTTTGATTTTTTATATTTATGTTCCCTTTAGTCCAGAGGAGGTTAGGTTGATTAGTAAAAGAAAAAAAACAGCCTAAAACCCTAAGGCTTGGGACAAACGGGTCACAGCCACATTCACCGACAGCAAAAGATAGTCACATCACAGGATTTTCATACATTTTGTATGAACTAACAGTTCACGACCGATGGCCGAGCCTAAAGATCAGATGAAAAATTGATATTGAACCTAAAAAAATATGTTTCTTTAATAAAAAACATGATCCATAAAAATTTTAAAAATATTTTTCATATTTTTATATACACCCACGATATTTTCCGAGTACCGTTACGCGTGTAGTTTCAAGGAAATTTATTTGTAGAAGATAAGGTCAACGTCACAACAATCGTAATATTTATTATAGTTTCAATGAATATACATAATTTCCATTTTAATTTATTTACTATTTGATGGCTTAAAAGCTTGTTTAAAACGTGTTATAAATTTTCAATAGTCTTACGAAGTGTGAAGTGAAGTTAAAAGTGGCGTCTGTGATATATTTTTCCTGGCTCTTGCTTAGTCACTATATTAATTTAATATATGTATTCATATATATGTATTCTAGTACATGACTAACGCCCGGCTATAAACTACAAGTCACCGTTATCGCACGGATACGTACGGGCCTATGGATTATAGAAAAGCAGTTAACAAACTATAGACTACGATGTTTACGAATCGTTATTACTACGAGACTCGTAATGATTCACTTTTAAATATAGAACATGGTGTAAGTGAGTCCCCCATCTGACCTTTCATTCGTGTTGTGCCAGAAGTGGGGATCCCGGAATTCGATTCGAATACAAAAAATTGTTTCGTTTTTTTTTTCACGCTTTGTTGCACTGGAGTGCAACGGGCGACCTTACCGCTAATCAGTGATCTCTTCCAGGCAACCCGCAATTTTTGTTGGTTTGGTTAAATTTCTGCAGGCAAGCCTGTAGAAATTCAACCACTCCTCCATACCACTTATGACACCCCGCCCGGCAAGTGGCAGCCTTACCAGAGACCGAATACAAATACAAATTAAATTAAAAAAAGTATTCGGGACCGGGGATCGAACCCGGTACCTCAGGCTTCGCAGTATGCTTATAAGACCGCTTAGCCATGAGGCCTCGTGCCGGTTTTGTAGGCACAGACCGCTCATCACCTGTAATACCTTGTAAAATGAATGAGCTTCGGGATTTAAATTTTCAGTATTACAACTACAACGCAAAATACGAACCTGTCACTAAAAATAAAAGGTTGAAAGAGAGTCTAGCCTACTTTTATTCTAATTCTAGGCAGATTATATAAAGTAGTTCATACTAGTTTAATACGTTTGATGAAAATCATAAAAATATACTAATTATCAATGTCTCAACAAATTAGGACAAGCACTTCAATATCTTTAGATCCCATTTGTGTGATAACTGATAATAAATTAATAAATATATAACTGAGTAAAAAATATTAATAAAATATATTATCTTATAATCTATTTTGCTTTTACGACCATCATATCAAAACCTCAACAAAAAACAATTTCCTGTCAAAATAAACCCACAGAGCACATAAAAAGCAATATCCACAGTTAATTCTGAAATGTGTGGCTCTGCGGTGACATTCAATATACTCATAAGAATAAGAATCAAATTTGTATATCACACGTTGTATTACAGTATCGTAATAAAGTGTTTTGTTATTTTCTGAAGGACCATTTGAAAGTATCTCGAATAAAAATGTCATAAACGGAACCGTTTTTCAGACAGTTGATGTCTTGCTTATTTTTCAAACAAGTTTCAAATTACTTTTCGGTCTTCCTTATACGAAATTGACTTTTCTTGATGACCCTTATAAAACAGTATATCTCAGTGGCTTTTTATACAATTAGTAAAATTGAAGACAATTTAAAAATATAATTTAATTTGTTTTTGTATTCGGTGTCTGGTAAGGTTGCCACTTGCCGACGGGTCCTCACAAGTGGTAAGGAGGAGTGGTTGAATTTCTACAGGCTTGCCTGCAGAAATTCAACCTAACCAACAAAAATTGTGGGTTGCCTGGAAGAGATCGATGATTAGCGGTGCCGCCCGTTGTACTCCAGTGCAACAAAGTATGTACCAAAAAAAAGGTCCGAGAACGTGATAATAAAAATAAATAAATAATGGGTGAATTAATCTTCATAAATTATCCATCCATCTCGATCACTTTAGCGTTCAAATAAAACCACTATGAAAACGGTTCGTTCGTTTAGGAGCTATGATGCAACAGACAGACACACTGGCTCACAGACCCAGAATTTTCCTCTTGATTCAAACAATCCCAAGTCCTTCCTAGGATTTCTTTATTTTGATGGAAAGTTAAAATTAAAATATCGGGCGGTTCATGAAAATAATTGTATGATGTAATTATTTTATGAAAATCTGACTAGTTCGCCTAATAAACCAAAATGATTAATAAAGCCAAACCATGCGAATTTCATTTAATTGAGTATAAAAAGCTCAATATACTACAAAAAGACCGGCCGCAAAAATAGTCAGTGGATCAGATAGCTCGCTGGAGAGTAATACAAGATTAGCATTAGAGAAAACTACTGTGGAAAGATTTTTTTTTAATGTCAGCTATTGTCTTGTCATTGCATTATTTTCGTGAGTTTCAGTCCTATGCAAAAATCGTATTTAAAATCGCGCTCATCTATTAACATAACCTCCCTGATATAATATTTATGCAAAGGTAAATAACAAGTTATGATGAATTTAATGAAAGTTAATGAAGCGAAGGAGGCATCGTGACAGGTGGAGATCTTTGGTCGCTGCCTACCCCCTTAGGAAATTACAAGCGTAAATAAATAAATTAAATAAATAAAACTCTTCCGTGAAAGTTGTTAAATCAACAACCGTATAAATACTGAAATTTTCTTTGTGTAAATTCATTAATATTCAGTACAGATATTAATCAATGTTATCAGATAAAACATTTATTACTTCCAATTTCCTACGTTCATAACTGTATATAACTGTATTTTACGACTTTGCTGGTTTGTTTGTCTGTGAATTATGCATTAATAATATTTGAGTTACATTATACTAACCGTTAAATTGTTAATAAAGAGTTGGTATGCGTTGCGAAATGTATTAAAAGAATTATTATAAATTGAAAGTGAATTCCCGTAACCCCTAATGGGGCATGGGGCAGACACATTGCTGTGTCTGTTTTACTGATCATTTTCATTAAAGGCAAGTAGGTGATCAGCCTTCTGTGCCTACCCAACCGGAATACTCATTCATAAACTTGAGACTTTCGCAATTTGAACTCATTATTATTAAATATAGCGGGACTTATCGCGCAAAGAAACATTATTTATTTTCCTCGACGTTTCAACCGTGTTGCAACGGCCGTAGTCACGAGAAGAACTCAACAACACATACACTTATCAGTCCCCCCAGGATTCGAACCCAGGACCTCCGACGCAACACGCAGACGCGGTAACCACTTAGCCACGGAGGCGGTTATTATATTATTATATATTAATATCTGTGAATTTTAGACTTTTTTAACTCGCCGATAAACTAATTGACATACGTAGTAGGTATACCTAGTTATAATTTTACATGAATTACCAAGTAAGCAATTAAGTACTCAGGCAACTAAACTACTTAGATACGGTCGACCAAAAATGTAGGAATTTTTTGTCTCCATTCTAAACACATTTACATATCGGCGTCGTGGATTCAAATCCCAGAGAAACAAAAATTACTTATCTGCAAAGAAAATAATCAATGAAATAAGTAGTAAACATGTTTCTGTCCCATGCCCTAAACTGCTGCAGGATTTCATATAAGTATAGATTCTGATATTAATTCTATTTAGATCAGGGTCATGAAAACTTCACATGAAAATCCATTATACTGTCACGAGTGCAGTTTGTCACTGTCCACTTATCCTAGGATTAACCTAATTTCCATAATTAATCCAAAAGATTAAACAGAACGTAATTTACGGCAATTACTTGCGCTAATTATTATTGATTTCAATTATTAGTTTATAATAAATTATTATTTAATAATTAATTATTCGTTTTGCAAATAAAATACTTAGTTAATAATTAGTTTTGATAATCTACACGAAAGCTATTATAATTTATAGAAAATTATGAATTTCTGATAATCATATTAGAACTTTTTAGGTAAACGTACTTTTTAATTTATTTTTTATCAATATTACGGGGGTGAATCAAAAAGTTCTTAGAATCTGTACAAAAATAAATTTGAAAATCCAAATTAAAATATTTTATTTATCTACGTTTCCAAGACATGCTTTGTCTCTGTTTCGGGATGGAAATCCTACTCACGTTTCATCCATGATTACAACACGGTGACAAATATTAAAATAATCATTAAAATTTCGAGATCGCGTTTAGAAATTTCCAAACGTCGCTTATTATTTTCGTCAGTTAACATTCGTGGTACCCACGCAAATACGTTTTTGGTAACCCAGTGAATTATTTAAAATGGATTGAATGCTCTCGAATGAAACCTTTAGAATCTCAGCTAAATATTTTATGGCTATTTTCCTTTCAGAAATAACTTCTCGACTTTTTTACTTTATCTCCTATTACGGCGGTTCAAGGCTTTCCTGTGTGCTGATCATCTTCACAAGTTGATCTACCTCATTTAAATTCAGTCACCCAATTAGCAACTGTGGAATATATTAAAGTATGACCCCTAATGTCTACTGAATGTCCAAAAACTTCATTCGTGGACCTTTCTTTTCAAACAGAGATACTTCATCACTGCATGTAAGTCGTTTTTCTCTATATTTTAGCCTTGTTAACTATTATTAGAAGAAAATAATTTATATTTTACGAACGTTATAACAATATACTTTATTAGTCAGGTTATTTACACCATTTATAACTCAAGAACAGCTGAAGAGATTTTAATGATTGTTTTGTTGGATTCGTCTAATCCGAGAATAGCAGAATTACTATGACAATATAAAAAAAAATTAGATGACTATTTATACAGAACTCTGATACCAAGTTCACAGAGTCCACTAGTTACTAATAAAATACTTTGAATTCGGAGTTTAATTTATTTTTTATCTTGTGACAGTGTCTGACATCCATAGAGACCATAGACATATTTAAATAAGTTAGCATCATTGTAATATTCAGAAAACTATTTACTCTAAAACGCGGTACCACCCTAGTGGGCCTCTTAAAACCAAGATTGGCACAGATTTCATACAACCCCAAGATAATTTACGGAGTTATTTTACATAGTTATTTATTTTAATTTTAAATAATTATGTTTACTAAGGAAACCTCCAAAACTTATGTTTACTGATATAATAATGTTGGCAAGCAAAAACATAATTAAAAGATCTTTAAAAAATTATAATTCTATTATTATTATTTTTTGATTGCACCATTAAGTAACCATCATGGTTTTCATTTTATTTTGCCAAAATCTTATTTTATCATTTTTAAATGTGTGTGTAACAAATTATCCTTTTAAAGACACTCAGTGTAACAGCTTTAAGTAAGTATCAAAGTTTTATCTCAAGTTTGCTAAGCGACAAAGTGTACAGGAATAAACCATAATAAAATATTACTTTAATAAAACGGGGACTACAGACTTCCAAAGTTTCATCATTTTTAGAATTAATAGCAATTTTTAAATTATGTTATGTTTGTGTTTCAGAACGAAGTGTCACATTATACAAACTTAAAGAGACGCGAAAAAATGTAAGGTGGTTAATAAAAACTTAAGGTACAAAATTGAAACTTGTTCATAGAATACCTAACTTAAAATTTAGTCTGTAAAGTAAAATATTGTTTTTCATAAAACATTTACTTTCAATACAGATTCATTCGAACTTTTTGATTGAGAATTGTAACAGAAGACTATTAAATTATTAAATAAAGGCAGTAAATACTTTTTAAGTTAATTAATAATATACTCACTCTCTAAAGCCTGAAACATCATAGCACCAAGAATACTGTAGACAAACAGACACAATGTTAAAAAAAAATGTGTGAACCACTTTTTCGACCACAACTTTAACTTATTGTAAAACCAGAATGCTGTCTTTTCACCGGCACTTAAACCACTTTTGGCTGTATTCATCGTAAAGTCTTTGAAGCCTTCGAACTGCTTGAACATGAAGTCCGATGCTTTATTATGGTACATATGCACAAAGGGGTTGAAGTAAGGGTTGGCTTCAGACATGTGGGAGATTGGGGTTTGAGGCATTTTCCCGTAGTACTTCGTTTGGCCCCAGTGGATGGAAGATGGAGTATTCGGAACTTTAGTCGTTGGTGTCGGCATGGTGATGGTAATCTTCGGCCGCAAAGGCTTCGGCGGCGGCGGCGGCGGTGGTTCATTAGGAGGAACATCGAGTGAATCCATTTGATTTTTAACGCACGCGTGTCCGACTTGGATGGACACTGTTGTATAAATAAACGGGAGCGATTCCCGTGTCGATAAGGTTGAAAATTTTGGGAATGCCTACGCGCGGAAATCATTGGCACGCTAACATTGACAATTTAAAGCGAACATAGTAATATGTAGACGATAAGGGTGTGGTGATTAGCGTGCAGCCTATTTATAAGATAAAAATATCTTAGCCACGCGTTCAATTAATAATTTTAACAAAAAAAAAAACTTCAAACTTCAAATTGTAACACAAACTACTGAACAGATTTTGATAAAATTTAAATTGAACCACAAGGGAACTAGCACCAAATCAAAGAAAAAAGAATCATCAAAATCGGTTCACCCAATCGAAAGTTCTGAGGCAACAAATATAAAAAACATTTGAAAAAACATCCTCATTATATAAGTCAGTTAAAAAGGAGCTTTGACTCCGTCAATTACTGTCACTCTTGTTATTTTCTTGTTACGGACAAGTTGTAATTTATTATATTACTATGATTATTGATTTTGTATCCATCCAAGAGGAAGCTTGTTAGTTTTAGCTACTCATTTTCTACTCGCAAGTAAAATCCACACGCGGATATGTGCAAGCAATAGTGATATTTGATTCAGCAATTTTTACCATAAAAGCCATTAAAGATACTTGGATGATTAATTGAAGCTGCATCAATTTCAACTTTCAGCTATAAGGGTTTCGAAGAACTTCTGAGTCAAGTGAGCAAAATTTCTTTTGAAAGGATTTAGCAATTTTTTTGCAATTTAGAAATATAAATACAATAATTTTTTATGCATTGTTTGCAGATTCATAATGATCTCGTAGAACTTGCAATTTTCTGTGAAAATATAACAAAAAAAATTTTTCTTTTACAAATGCTTAAACTAGATTTAAGTTTTAGTCATTTTGAAACGCTGGTCTCAGTCGTGACAGAGTTACTTCCCACTCCATTGATTTATCTTCCAAAACGATGTCGCTTCCAAAGAAAATCACTGTGATGTGGCATTTTAGTGAAAATAACGCGTCATGCGGCGCCTGAGCTGATTCAATACTTTATTTTAAATATACTTAATATTAAACTTACATTACGAAGTCAGCTATATATTACTGACAAATTTTTACTTGTGATTTTGTTGCGTAGGCATATAGGTACGTTTACATCTAAATATATGAAACACAACACGGATAAGTGAAGGGTGCATTATATATTGACAAAATAATTACAACTAAAAACAAATATGGAATAAGAAAGAAAAAATGCTGCAGAAATATTTTGTTTCTTGTTCAAGTTTAAACAGTGTTCCACTTTCATAGATTACGTTTTTCTAAAGTTTACCTATCAACGAGATCACAGATGTAAAACTTTGTAATGTAAACTTTTCAGTCTACTTCAGTTATACAATTAGAAAATTTATATTAAGAACAAATAGTTCTGCATTTTATTAAGTTTCTATTGCTGTAACGGACACTTCAATTTTATTTATTTGTAAGAACATATAGATTGAAAAACGGAATTATGAATATCTACCGGGTTTTAAAGGGAAATATAATCTTAATGATCAAATCTGCGTAGCTTGTTCGATGCTTCTTGTGAGAAGTTCAAATTCCTTATTATCGAATTATCGAGAGAGAAAAAATGGTTTCGAAGGCACTGCAGTCTATATAAAATGATCCATGAAAGATGCAGAAATGTGTTTTTTACAAGCCCCAGAGGTTAAGAAACTACTTCTTTATAATCATTATGAAGGTTAATGTTCTGCTTTAGTAGGTATCTATAATATCTTCAATATCCAGTGTGCACTGTCAAATACACTTCTAGGAATCGTGAAATAATGTCAGGCACGTACATAGTTTACGAGGAGATCACAGGGTTCTTTTATGATGGCCATCTGTGACTGATGCGATCAATTTATCGATGCAATTTATACTTTACTTTAATAGGATTTGAGAAAATTAAATAAGGTTTTTGTAGAGAATAAGAAAAAAAAATATTTTTTCCAAATCTATATACGAATGAATTTACGTTTGTTAATCTTACAAAAACTCGAGAACGGCTGGACCGATTTGGCTAATTTTGGTTCTGAAATATTTGTAGAAGTCCAAGGAAGATTTAAAAGTGAGAAAACCTCACCAGTATAGGAATAAGTATCTACCCGTACCTTTTAAGTGTACCTAATGTAGAATGAAAGTGAAGGTATCTTTAAGAAAAAGTAATCATAAATAAAAATTACTTCAAGGAGCCTAGCTAACCATTTTAATATTAATTAGTTATATTTCTTGCTATCATAATACGTTGGTATGTTCTTAAAAATAATTTAAGCGGACTCGGCTATTTTCAATTTTTATGGAAATTATAATATTAAATTGCCACAGGTTGACGGGCTTTAATGACATCACGTAGATGCCTACCTACTATAATAAACGAAGAAAATATATTTAAAATTCCGCAGATAAACTACAGGTGGAGCTCTTTATACAGAAGACTTTTTCGAGATATAAACAAAAATAGTTTTAATGACATCTACCTATGTGAAAATGTTTTTTTAAATTATTTATTTAAATGCCATCTTGTATAAGTATTTTAAACTAAGATGACGACATTAATTGATACATTATTTTTCGTATTACACACCATTTTATATTACAATTGAATAATTTATATAATTGTCATAAAAAAATGATTTAAACAAATTACTACTACATTTAATCAAAACTTTACTAAAAATATCTACCTATTATAATAGCTGTGTATCCGTTACTTAAATTTTCTCAGTTGACACGATTGTGACAAAATTCATTGTGTGTGATATGACAGAATATTATGTTAAATGTAAATTGACAATGTGTGTCAAAACTTAGTACGTTCTTGACGTACCTAAGTCCTAAACAGAAAAACTAATAAATAATTAAATAATAATTTTAATAGTGTACTTACTAAGGTGTTTAATTTAATTGCAGAGTAATTTAAAAATGTAAATACCAAATAGGTAGCTCACTTACACAATAATCAATATATTGAAAGTCATAAAATATTTATACAGCCCTTTTTAAAAAATGCCCGGTCGCATTTTTGTGTTTAAAAATGTATTAGATAGTGGATTAGTTATGGCATTGGAAGATTCAATAGAAGCTTTCAAAAAGAAGATATCGTGCCAATTTCAGATTCCGAAGGAAAGCCTTAAATTATACTTAGCTAATGGCTGTGAAATTCGTGACATAAGTGTTCTAAGGGACGAAGATAAGATTTACTTGGATCATGAAGGCACTCAAAAACAGCTTAATACTTCCTTATCTAAGCAAGAAAATCGAACTGCATCCGACTGGATTCGATTAAATGTTGGTGGAAAACACTTTATGACGTCAAGGTCTACGCTCTTAGCGAAAGAACCTTTATCCATGTTAGCAAGAATGTTTGCTGATGATAATAATGTTTATCTAATGAACCCCAGTACCAAAGATGAAACTGGGGCATATCTTATTGACAGAAGCCCAGAGTACTTTGAACCTATTCTAAATTATTTGCGTCATGGTCAAGTTATACTTGATAAGAATGTTAATCCCAAAGGTGTCCTTGAAGAAGCAATATTCTATGGTGAATATATTTGTTAAGGTATTATTTTTGCTTTTAAAGCTTTTATTGGCATTTTTGTTTTATTTTGTGGGTTATACACAATTGTACACAATTAAAGAATTAAGGTCATTGCTACACAATTAAGGAAAATGAAAATAAATTCATAGACATTTTGGTAGCATTACAAAACAAAGTAATCAAAAACATATTGTCCCATCGTAGTTTTAATAAATTGTACTAAAAATCACACTAAATGATCTTGAATTTAGTATTATTTTTATTTTCATATTGGCCACTATGGGATTGACAGTAAAGAACCTAGTGAAAACTTTGATGGTAAATGTCATGGTTTATGTAAAGAGATAGAGTTGAAAATAAAAGTCTGTATATTTTCAGGCCTGGATTCTATGATACCACAATTAAATCAATTAAGAGAAGAAATTAAAAATCGCCATGACAACCACTCTCTTACGAGAATGGATGTAGTAAAACTGATCATCACAACACCAACCACTTCTGAGCTACGATTTCAAGGTGTAAATCTAGCAGGAGCGGATCTGAGTAGACTGGACCTACGATATATTAATTTTAAGGTAATTTCTATTTATTTTTTTCCTTACAAAAAACATGTTGTTGAAATAATTTATATTCTCTCAATCACTCACATTCTTATGTAAGTAAAATTGTTGGTTGGTAATGGCCTCCACAGTATGTATATCAAAACTTTATTTAAATAAAAAATATATCTATTGGTGCCAGCCAGTCTTATTTAGAGAAAATATGGACATTATGTTTTGTGGTGGTGTTCAAGTAACTTAAGCTAAGTTGTTATCAAGACAGTTGTTATTATAGGATTATTGTTGAGGGTAAAAGTATGCAGTAGTGTGTCACAGTGCTAATCAAAGTTGGCTCATATATTTAGACTTGCGAAATACATATTATGTTCTCCAAATTGCATAAACACACCTCCAACGGTTATTTAACTATTAAGGTCCAAAAATCTACATTTTTATCAATGACTGATCATAAACTCTAACTCAGTTCTAGATGACCTAGGAGTTCAAATTTGGCATCCAGATAGGTAGTTCTCACCCAATTAGATCTCACTTTTGTTATTTTTGAAGTCACTAACTGAGGCATATATTAACATTGAACTTAGTTCTCAATTCACATATATGTTTTTGAGGGGATAAAGTTACAACATTTATCTTTCTTTTAGTATGCCTGCTTATCAAGATGTAATTTGACTGGTGCCAACTTGTCATATTGCTGTTTAGAAAGAGCTGACTTATCACATGCTAATTTGGAAGGTGCCCATTTGCTGGGTGTTAAAGCTCTATGTGCTAATATGGAAGGTATTATTAATTGATTAACTATCTGTATAACTGTATGTCTAAATATTATTTTGTTTAAGCTGCATAAATTCAAATCCATTTTAATTAATTAAATTATAAACCTAAAGTTTACAAATGATAGTAACTTCAAAAAAGTCCATCTATCTTTAGAAAAAACATGTTTCTCGATATTCTGTCTCTAAAAAATAAAATATTCAAGTAGGTAATATACAAATAAGATATTTTTCATTTCTTAAGCTTAACAAATAAATTTATAATTGAATGATATTAAATTATTGTTTTACAGAATGAAGAATTATTTTCAGTAAACATTCTATTGTTATTGTGTTTTCAGGAGCAATATTAAAAGGTTGCAACATGGAAGACCCTGCCGGCTCGAGAGCTGTCATGGAAGGTGTCAATTTGAAAGGTAATTGTGTCATATTGTTATAAGATCAAAGTTCTCTACGCTTCTTTATGTCTATGATAAATTCAATAAACATGAAATCAAATTTCATATGATCTACCAGTAAATAAAATGATATGGTAAAATTTTGAAAGAAACAAAAATGTTTTTGTTCTTGTTTTGTTTAGAATTCATACAAGATGTTTGATTTTGATTTGTTGTTGTTCAACAGGTGCGAATCTAGAAGGCAGTAATATGGCGGGCGTTAATTTACGTGTAGCAACACTAAAGAATGCCAACCTCCAGAATTGTGATTTGAGAACCGCAGTTTTGGCAGGAGCTGATTTAGAGGTATCAATCTGTTTCTTGATAAAGAAATTGCACTACAACTGAAATTAGAATGTTTTTGAATTGTTAACGTTAGATTATTCGTACACACTTTAAGTGTACTTTTTATTTCAGTGTATTTTATACTAGTCAAAAAAATCTAATTCATTTTAATAAAAGCGTTGCTGCATTGTATAGAACATTAAAATGAGGTTATATAATGTAAATATATTTTAATTTTCAGTCATGCGATCTCTCTGGCAGTGACCTACACGAAGCTAACCTGCGTGGTGCAAACTTGAAAGATGCGGCCTTCGAACTAATGTTAACACCGTTACATATGTCACAGACTATACGATAATAAATTATAAGGTCCGTGTAGTAGAAGACCTATCTTAGTTTAGTGTTGCTTGCAAGAAAAAGATACTTGTTTAGAGAATACTTCTTTCTAAGCACTGATGTAGTTGTACATTTGAGGTTTCTTTTTACCTCACTCAGTTATTTTAGCTTGGCACAATAAGAAATTAATAAATTTATAATATTTTATTTATAGATATTATTTATATATATTTTAATTTTTAAATTTCTAGGACATACAAGCTTAGGAACTTATTTATCTGCTTAAAACAAGTGGAACATAAAATAAATATTGTTTAAATCATAGCACTAATATAAACATAACTTGTTTATATTAGTGCTATGATTTAACCATAATATGTGTTTTTTATTTGTATGTAACCATAATATTTGACTATGAAATAAGAAATATTGTGATTGATGAAAGTATTAATACTTTAGTAAATATTATTAACTTAAAACTTGTGATATTTTAAGTACATATAAATTAAATTATGTAATATTATTATAAATGAAAATATAATAAAATTTGTATTTTGATATTGATTATCCATATATTTGACTAGAAATACAATTATTTGAAAAAAATATAAAATGGCAGGGTCCGATCTGCATAAAGAAAAACGACTATCCTGCTGATTACGCCAACAGATGGGGTAGTTACCCGAAAACCATATATGAAATTATTTTTCTTGCGATCTTCATTTACAGAATTCGTTGTCTAACTAGTCTGTGATTTTATAATAGCTATATACCAGTGTGCAGTGTGTGAATTTTCGCAACCGCTAGTGGGGCATGGGGTAGATACATTTCCGTATATGTTTCGCTGATCATTTTCATTAATAGGCAAGTAGGTGATCAGCCTTCTATGCCTATTCCACCGAAACTTAACCGCGGAGGCTGTTTGACCAGTGTGACCTATCTTTATTAGAGATCCTGTCCCGCTAATGGACTAAGATTTATATTACCAGATGTGTTGCTAAAAATATTTATTGAATTGAACAATACTCGTAGACGCTATGGGAATTTTCCAAAGCCAAAAAGACAAGATTCTGTACCAACGGGCATTTGTGGCGGGGGTGGCCGCCCGAAAAAGTTAAAATTTTAATAAAAAAGGGCTTAATTAACGTATTCTTAACTTATTCATCCTCTCAAAAATTTAATTTGTAAAATTTGCTTCGTTAATTAACAAAATATAAGTAGCTAAAGACTTGTCAATGATCTGAAATAACGATACCTCAAAAACTATCAGATTTTTTAAGTATGATTATCATTAAAAAAAATTGCTCACTACACGTATAAATTTCCAAAATAATTTTAAAAAATTTAACTATTTCGGCTTGAGGTGGAGTTAGTGCCTGGTGGAATCTGCCACATGGTATATAATAATATTCGTTATGCTGCGGCTCCATTAGTGGGCGAATATTTGTATCGCGTTGCGGCGAAGTATAGCTACTCAAGCGAAAATTGTCGCGACAAAACCCTTTGATTCGCGCCAGTTTACCGATAGCGCCGCGATAAGCATTTTTGTTGGACGAATAGGAATTCAGGCATTGACGAACTTAGTGGTCACATCTATCGCGATAACACGAATATTCGTTAATTCCTGCTAATGGAGCCGCAGCATTATAATAATTTCGATGGATAAACTCATGCTGCAGAGTTCACAGAATACCATATTGTAGATCGGTAACTGTAAATATATATTATCTAGGGATACTAATCTATCCATAATACCTAGTCTATTGCTAGTTTCAGTAATGCCAGCTTATATAAGTTTATGCAAATTTAAGCCGAATTTTGATTATTAAAAAAATATATTACTTGTAATATATGAATTAAGGTACTCGTTGGGTTTTTTAAAAAAATCAAATTGATTTGAAATAATAGAAGCATCAATTCTAAAATTCCAAAAAATGAAAAATCTATTTAATAAAAAATTAAAAAAATAAATTACACAAAGTACTATATTACATGCTTTGTATGGTCATCATCACAACCAACTATGTGCAATTTTTATAATATAATGTCAGCAACACCGACTATTTTTGTCCATTTCTCTATGATATTTTATCTTTATGTTTTTGACAGTTGTCAAGCGATTGCATTTGTTTTTTAATTCGCATTTCGCATTCTATTTTTGTGTGTGACGGGTCCACGATCAGTACAGCGAATAAATATTAATTTCATTGAAACTTCATTTTTAACAAATTATTTGATTTCATTTCTTCGTAATTGGTCAATTATTTATTTAAACTATGCTGAACGGCGGAGAAACAGCGACGACTACGGAAACAGGTAATTTTTTTGAATATCCTTTTTATCCGTAGACAAAATAATGCGTTTTAGACTTTTTTATTACCATTTTCGTAAAATTAACAATTCCACAGTTTAATTTATGGCCTTCACGTTGTTATGGTGAAATGTGCATTCGAGCATGTTTTTTCAGTTACCCCCTTCTATTTCTAATTGTTAATTGTAGCGCAATCACGCCTAAGTTTTTATTAATTGTATTTTATTGCGGTAGTAACTGGTAATTTCACTTGCGTTTATTTCGTTTCGTGCATTGATTTAATATGATTTGGGTGGTTTCCTCGCAATTACAGTAGCTTAATTAGAGTGTGAACATGACTCAGATATTTCTGCCCACATTTTCTAGAAGTATTTTAATGCAAACTACTAAAAAGCAGCTTCTGTTCATAGCCTTGCTGATTTAAATATAGGAAACACTTACATTTATTTATCCATAATCATGCATTTTATGAAAAGCACATGTTTTTTAAACTACCCTACCAGTTTACATATGACTGATAAATTAAATTTTGAAAGTTTTGTGTAATTTACTTATTATAAATTAATATGTATTTAAAGGATTTTGCTACTTGAAATAGATATATTGTTATTTTTCTGCAATGTACATTCAAATTGTAGATATAACTGTTGATAAATTCTTACAACTTAACCAATTCATTTTAGATTTATCTTAATTGAATGTGGGTAGATTAAATATAAATGTAGTGTATTAAAATATTAAATAAATGTTTTAGTAAGGCTTTAGTCAATCTGATTTTTATTAAGTAAATAAGACAGCAATAGCATAAATGCTATCTAACAATAGCATAAACATTAAATTTTGTATTTATGTAGGAAGGTTATGCTTAATAACAGGAGATCTTCCTTATTTTTGTCTTGAATCTTAAAAACCTTAACATAAATTTTAAGAGAAATTTGAAATGGAAGGCAGTGACATCGTTAAACTTTACTGGTTAAGGTTAAATGCAATCAATGACATCACTGATTCTTAAATAGTTAGATTATGTCATACCTAAACTTGAGCAGACTTAGATTTAATTAAAAATTATAAATTCTACAATGTTAAAATATGACAATAAATCTTCACAATAAATTACATTTGAAAGTTGTGAAGGTATATTTTATTGTAGGAACTTCTAATTTTAAACAGTTTGAAGGTAGGTTCCATCTTAATCTTGGATTATTGTGATTTATCAAATATCTCTTCAAAAACTCGTGATTTTTTAATTAATAATATGTTTGATGTTTTTTTGCATAAAGTTTACTATTATTTTGTACTGATTATAATTCTTAAATATTCTAATGTAATTTGCACATCCACGTGTTCTATATTTTAACACTAACTGTGCCCTGTGATTTTACCCGCGTTAATTTCGCCGTAACGTGATGTTATATAACCTATAAACAGAGTAAATTAGTGAGCAGCAAAATAATAATAGATTATGTACTTCGTCTGCGCGGAATAGTTAGTATTATTAATTTATATTAATAATACTAAAATAACTTAGTAACTTAGTAATTTTTTATTACATCACATATCTTCCAGTGAAAGTCCCGTCAAAATCGGCCCAGCCGTTTTTGAGATTAGTTGGATATCTGTATGATTTCTAGTTTGCTGAAAAATATTTTATTGGTTAAGTTAAATAAAGGTTGTTTTCTGACAATTTTGTAGTAACAGGTGTTAATATTGCTTGCATTCTTGCTTGTTTGAGCTGGGTTCAATGTGATTATGACTGGTCTTGAAATTTTGTAATTTTTCTAAGTTTCATTTTTCAGTGTTTGAGAATTTAGTATAAAAAGTTTTCTTTCCAATGAGTAAGATTAGATTTCTTTGCTGAATAGTAGGTAGTTTGATTTTCAATAAGACATTTTTGTATTTAGATTCAACCAGAATCTAGAAAAGAAGTAAAATGGTAAATGCTACTAATTATAGTTTTCAAATTATGCAGCTGATATGTTAGATGCAATCAACATATTATCAAAGCATAAAGTTTTCAAAACTATTAAAAGATAACTTGGTTTTTTAAGATTTTGAATAGATTTTTTAAAATATTTTTAACAATTAAATACTCAGTGTTGAAATGATTTTGAAAATCAGTTAGAAATAGACTAGAAAATAGTTTATGTCAAAATAGTACAATTAAATAAAAAGTAGGTACCTACTTACATAAAATTAAAATCTGTGTTAAAAAATTAACAAAATATAATGTACCAATAGAAATCAGGTATAAGTATGTTATATCAACAAACACATAACTGCGTTAAATAACAATATTTATTGCACGCGATTATAGATCTTCTATCTATGAGCGTTATACCTAGATTATTATGTATGTTTAAGTTACGCTCGACTTAGTTTCAGAAGGTCGAATATTTCATACTGAAAATAATTGAGTATTTTCACCGTTTCAAATTGGTGCGATATTATCAAGGATCTAAAACTTTCATAATTGCCTTCTATTTAGAAAGTGTCTTATGTCCGTAATGTTGTCTGTAAAAGTAGGAAACAGTGGCCTAGGTTATATTTCAAAGCACCATCGAAAGGACTATCATAAGAATCGGTTCAGTTGAAAATGAATACGTTACAATAAGTTTACTTTCCTATTGGTATGATATAAAATATTTTGTGGTCACACACATGGACTACGATGGTCTATAATTATTGCATTGTGATAATGACAGAAATTTTCTATTGGGTATTTTTGACGGTACTAAGGATTCTTTACGTTGGGTGACGGTGTAATTAAAAGTGAAAGTGGCTTATTATAATATTACTCTTATAAAAATATCCGTATTTTTCTTATTTTTTTATTCAGTCAAACCCGACGAAGTGACGAAACAGTCGTACCGTCTCAAGGTATGGCGTCATTTGGAGAACAACGGTCTGGCGATGTTCCCCCGGCCGGTATACAACCGCATACCAAACTTCAAGGGTGCTCAGGAGGCAGCTGTCAAGCTGTCCGAACTGGACGTGTTCAAGAATGCTACAAGTGTCAAAGTCAACCCCGATAAGCCACAGGAGCCTGTAAGGTTAGTTTGTTGTTAAATATTCTGTTTTTCTGGGGTGGGTAGGTAGGACGACTTATTACGACAGACGACTTATTGGGGCAATTAGTAGTGCTCCTGCCTTCTGCGTCAAAAGTCCCGGGTTCGAATTCCGCTAGGTGCATTAGTTTGTGTGTCTTGTTTGTTTATATATTATCCATAATATGTATTTATTGTGGTGCCCTCGTTGTTTATGATTACCATAACACAAGTGCTTTAGCTACTTTGGGATCAGAGCAATGTATGTGTGCACACAATTATTATTATTAATTGTTATATTGCTGTTAATTAAGTCTTCTGAAAAGTTTTCTAAAAATGTTTTTCCAGTTGATCGCAATTAACCGCGTCCAGCGTCTGTTTAGTGTTCCAATTTTCGTCTATTTTCTAACTACAATTCGGTCAAGCATTTTGTTGCCATGTGTTTGGATATTTCTAGTTTAGACTTTTATCAAATTGATGACGAAATTTAAAATATAACTATTGCATAGTGTTTATCTCTATGCTGAATGAAATAAATACTTTAAATGTATAAGGTATACATATTTGAGCATTTAAATTCAAAAGCGTACTTTTTCCAACTACCGCCAGAAACCCGGTTGGTTACTTTGTATTTTTTTGTCTACGTATTTGTAGCTCGTTTCCGCCTTGCACCGATAATGCAATAGTATTTTTTGTCTGATAAATAAATTATACCACAGTGAATGGGGATAATTTTGCTTTGACTTGTACGGATTTTTTTTTAAATATCCTCCAATAGAATGCTTTAATTCCTTATTTATAACTAAAATTGTCTTTTAGTCGTTTAACTGGTAGCCGTAGACCCATCCACTACTTCACAACAGCTAGAGTTATTTAGGACGATCGTTCTAAAAATAATTTAATACGTATATTTTTCAAACGCGGGGTATTTTCAATGCAAGGCAATTGGAATACTAACATGAAAATAATATCTTAAATCCTGTGTTGTATCACATTAGCTAACAAAGCCCCATCACGTTCATGCACTAACTTGGGATTGACAAAAATTAAAAAAAAAAAAAAACTTGAAAGTTTCGTTAATTGATCTCCAGGAAGTGTTTCAATTTTTTTGTAGTACACGTCATGTACCTTATAAAAATTGTTCATTTCTTCTCTTATCAGTTTTTTCTCATTTTTATAGGGTAATAAATATTCGAGTTTGAGGCAAGTTATTTTTTAACCGACTTCAAAAAAGGAGGAGGTTATCAATTCGATTGTATTTTTTTTAATGTTGGTTACCTCAGAACTTTCGACTGGAATGCTTCCCGTGTGGTTGTTTAAATTTCACCAAAATCAGCTCAGTAGTTTAGAGTTACAATTTGAAGTTGTTTTTTTTTTGTCAACATTATAACTATGAGGGTATGTAATTGCAACCTAATGCGTAGGCGAAGTCTCCGCCATCTGGTAATATGTTATTATAACAGTAAAATGAAATTGTCTCATTCTCATCTTTTATTATTAGATTGTACTGTATATTTACAGAAATATTATTTAGCTCCCTGTTTATGATAACAAATTAACATTGCTTATTTTGATGCTATTAAATAAAACAACGTTGTTGTTATTGTATCTGATAATGACATTATAAATTATATTTGTATACATAATATACCTACACGATAGATACTTACATTTACTTTATAACTTTGTGGAATATTTTTAAAAATATTACGTTATTAATTTTGTAAAACTCAAATTGTGTAAACAAGATGTTTCCGAAACTTCGTCATATTATATTGACGATAACCTTATAAGAGGTAGGTTTTTTAATTGTACACGAATGAAGTCTACTTGTCCGAGTACCTTCAGCTCAACACGCCTGAACAATATTTCATTCAGAGATTTTAAAAATTTGCAACAATAGTAAAATGGGAATATATGAAAAACAAAACTTCTTTTTTGAGTGAAAATTACAAATATTTATCTAGAAATCAACACATTTTACATACACTAACGGTAATTTGTTAATAATATTTGTTGTACGCATATTTAATGATAACCCGGTTGGCAATTAAATACAAACGCAAGATAACTTTGTTTTCAAACTAAATGCATTTGATGATATAATATGTTTGATGTACTTGATATTTATCATTATCTATCGTAATTTAGGGACACAATTTTGAAGTATTATTCGACTGTTTAAATTCTTCCATGAAAATTGTCTGAATATGCGCTAATTTAGGCTGGGTTAGTGTAGTGACATGTCAAATACATTGAACCCACTTATTGCGCGAATATTCGCTTTGTTACGTGTTATATTCGCTCCATTACACCAGTCATTATGCACCCTTACAAGATCACTCTTGAAGGTTTTCAAGGAGTGTGGAAACTTCGATAATGATCTTCTAAAAAAAGATAGAAATTTGCACTTTTGTATACGTTTTGAAAATAAGAATTTTTCAAGAATTCAAGACGTATCTAAAACGTTCGAGCTGTTGTTTAGTTACGAGAGGTAAAAAAAAAGAATTGACGTAAGTACCTACAGGTCAGACGCCATCGTCTGTTACTTTGATAAAACAGAGCGGTATGTACGTGTTTTCATCACGGCGTAAATGGATCACAAACAAAACGTTGCCTTAAATGATATAGTGTTAAAATTTAACAAACTTCAAATTGTAACTAAAACTACAGTACAGATTTTGATGAAATTAAATGGGACCACACGAGAAGCACCAGCTTTCAAACAAAAAAATAATCATCGAAATCAGTTCACCCAGTCGAAAGTTCTGAGGTAACAAATATAAAAAAAATAGTGTCGAATTAAGTACCTCCTCCTTTTATTGAAGTCGAAAAAAAAAACACTCGACATTCGACCTTTAACTAAGATTGCATTTATAAGCAATCACATTTGCATATCGTTCTATCAATATGATTGCTTAATCAATATTGCATTTACGTGGGTGCACTGATCAATTGCTTGTAACCGGCTTCAACAGATTTGACTAAGAGTGTGAAGGTTGTGACGTCATTTTTTTAGTTTAATGACACCTACATACGGTTTAAAACGATTTAGTAAACGTAGAAGGCTGATCGGATTTAAAGAATGATCAGTAAAACAAAAGCAGAAATATATCCGTCCCTGCCCGCCATGAGATTTCAATGAGCAATATACAATTTTCTCGTAACATTTTAAAATTTACTATTAAATTGTATACCGATGTTTAATAATAAATTACATTATTTGCGCGAATCTAAAACTTAGTAAGGTTTTGGGAATGCTTTTTAATTTATTCAGACTTTTTTAATAAAATACGGGGTAAACGGGCAGAAGGCTCAACACGCTGCTAAGGGAAGACCACTGTCCATGGACAATCACATCGCCAGTAACTGTTGTGGGACCTCTAAATCGTATTACTTGGGACATATCTCTGAAGGATATTATGAAACGATGTAAGGAAACTAAATAGAATGAATTCTTTTCAGAGTGCTATGCCTCGAGCAACAGAAGGTCCTATATGTGCCAGTGCCACGTCTGCAAAATGGCTTCATGAACCGACTAGTGGTTTCAGAAGGAGATACTGGACCCGGGGCGATCAAAAAGGCGGTGTCGCGAAATGGCATGGAGACGTATGGAAAACCGTTGTGTGAGTATTTTACTAGAAAAATGACATCAGAATAGCCGGTAGAATAAAACACTTTGTTTTTGTATTATTTGTATGTGTATCACAACCGATAATGTGATTTAGAAATCTAATTTTGCATTTAGTATACTTATTTTCTGTATTTGCATAATGTATGTTGAATTTAATATTACTTTCATAAGAAAATTAAAGAAATATTTATTTAGAGTAATTTTTGGCTTATTGACATTGAATTTGAGGGTCACACGTATTGTGTTTTAGAAAACATATAACAATGCCATCTGGTGTTGAGATACATTGAACAGTCAAGTTGCTAAGAATCCTAGACTTTAGTTAAATATCGTCTGCATAGAATTTAAATAAAAACTAACTTTAATTTATGATGATTTATAAGAAATGAAATGTAGATTATTATTATTTCAGCCATTGAAGAGTCCGTTTCGCTGGACCTCGTCGTGATGGGTTCTGTTGCTGTCTCCAAAGAAGGATATCGCATCGGTAAAGGACGAGGTATGTGAACAAAATAGTATTGTAGGAAAATTGCATATTTATTCAATGTTTTAAAGTTAGGATTATAACTAATTGAGGGCTATTGTATTGAAATTAAAAAGCCGGCCTCCTAGCAAAGCGTAGGGAACACCTGGACGTTGATTGATACCGTACTGTAAAAATCAAGAAAATTAATTTTCCAAATCTATTTAAAACTCTCTGGCACAGTACCTATTAGGTACACTTATAGAATAAGTAATTTTTAAATATTTTTATTTTAAAAAAGTTAAAGATGTTTTGATGGGTAGTTTTTTCATATAAATGTAGGTAGTTTTATGTTTAAATTTTAATTTTTTGTTTGATTAGGTATTTTGTTTCTGAATAACTTCACGTTTTCTTTTGTTTTAATAATATGTTATCTCATAAGTGACAATTTGTAAATTGTCTTTGATGATAATAAATTCTTTAAACATCTTCTTTATATTTTTAAATATTTTCAGGCTATGGAGACCTAGAATTTGGTCTAATAATGCACATGAAGGCGATAAAACCTAACACTCTCGTGGTCACTACTGTGCACGACTGTCAAGTAAGTACACATAAATATAAAAAAATCAGTAATTTAGTCTGATACATTTAAAAAGTATATTGATAATGTTTTCAAATTATTTTCACGTAGTGTGTAAAAAGATATCAAATTAATTAACTATTTTTTTAGTAGAAATTGGCTGGAATATACATGAAAAAATACAATTTTCAAAACAGATAACGTAGTATTATGTAAGATAAAAGCAATTACAAATGAAGCAAAAAATAGAATTGAGGCACGCTATATTACATTCGGTTTACTTAAGATATGCCATAACAAAAACATACTAGAATCTGTTTTTCTATTCATTCTTTGGTATTTTCTTTGCAGGTGTTTGAAACCCTTCCGGCGGAACTGTTCGGGCCACACGACGTGCCGATAGACATCATCGTCACACCTACACAGGTGAACTAAACATAACGAGAGAACTAATAAGATTTTTATTTCTTGTCGTAGTCCAGGGAAGGTTTAAACGGTTGAGAAAATATGGAAAAATTGCGAGGAAGATAGTAAAACCAATTTCATTTTTCCATATAAACTGTTCTACCTACTTTCCTCTCAAAAATTTGACGTTCGATTCCCATTCTACCTTTTATTAGTGGTACAAAGTTCGCCGGGTCAGCTAGTTATTAATATTAATGTTATTTCGATATTTCTTTGAAAACTATTTATTGTATATGTCACGTCGAGTTCTCTGCTTTCCATAATGAAATAGTTAATTATTATGTGTATCACCTGTTAAATAATATTTTTCCTCAGGATTTGCTGTTCCTTTTTTTTCGTAAAAAAATGGCGGTCCAAAAGTAGGTGAAATTTAGTTATAATAGGTTTACGTAGAAGCTTTGGTTTTATGTGAAACACCTAAGTTATCGCGTCAGTTTGAATACTTGATTTGTATGTTTGTCTTTAACAGGTGATAGAGACCCAGCGAATCAGCCAGCGGCCAGTTGGCATTCTTTGGCACTTGCTTTCAAACAGACGGATCCAACAGATGCCGGTACTTGGGCAGTTACGCGAGATTGAGATGCTGTAAGTACCAATAAAGTATGAATAATAATAGTTTTATTAATTATTTTTATATTTTTAACTAATCTCTATAATCATAGTTATCGTTGAATGGTTTTTTTTTGTGTAAAATGCTTATTTTGATTTATCTTTTCAGAGCGGGTCGTGATTGTACCCTCAAAGAAGTGGATACAGACACTGAAGACCGCGGCGGGTCTCGCGCGCGTAGACAGAGACGTCGTACTCGCTCGCACAAGAGTCAGAGTGAGGGAGAGGTGAGATACAGATTTCACACTGACACCTGATTAAAAGGCCGCTTCTAAACTCAAAATGGTTTCTTTGGCCAGCTCTTGGGTTCGTGTGGCGCAGCAATGTTGGGTCAAGACTCATCAACAGCTAACAAAGACCGTGTCTCTGTCGTTAAAAATGGGCTGTCAGTTAATGTGTTTTCAAAACGTAATTCACTATTTAACTATTTCTTTCCAGGGCAACACTACCGAGGGTGAAGAAAAGCCAAAGGCCCGTCGCACACCGCGTAGGAAAATCAATTACAAGTCTGCGAAAGAGAACAAAGAAAATAAGGAGGGAGAAGACACCAAGGAAAAGTCCCGTCGTCCAAGGAGACCGAGACCTGTCATTGACTTCTCCGTCAAAGTGAGTTAACTGCGGTATTTTTTGACACACTGTGTTATTTTTAAATTGTCAATTGCCAGCTTGTTGCCATTGAAAATTCAGCTTAGAAATTGTATGTAGGTACACGAAAAGGCATAATTGTGTATAATTCAGACATTTTTTAATGCATTAGTTGGAATCCTTGTATGTCAACCATGAGTGGGTACTTTAGAAAAATTTGCTAGATTCTCAACTATTCAATTTGTCAATTTCATAATAGTTAGTGAAAAAAATACTTTGCCAAAGTCATGGTTGACTTTTCATTTTTCATCTAAATAAAAAAAATCTAAGTACAAGAATCCTATTACAGATTTCTAACATCAGCCCATCAACGAGAGTGCGTGACTTGAAGCAAGCACTTACTGAGCGCGGAGTGAAACCACAAATGATGACTTGGAAGGTAATTATTTCACTTGTGTTTTTCGGTGTTTTGTTTCTGGAAATTGTCTTTTTTTATTTATTCATTTATATTTAACTGTCCGGCAATGAAATATTTAGTAGAACGGTCTTCTTGTCTCACTGATAATATTTCTGTTTAAGTTCGCTAAGTCGTTTGAGAGCGAATTTACCCTTGTTAGGGCATCGAATTTACATATTTTAGGGTCTGTTTCACTTAATCCCTCTATTTTTTTCTATATAGTCATCGGGTTACTCTCGCTTCAGAAATTATGTACTAATCCTAAAAATTATCCTTCGAACCATATTGGAGAATTCTCCGAAGCGAGCCTAATTTTTTTTAATGTTTATATTGGGTCTGTAATTTTTCAGTTTTTTTTGTTGAAAATTAACAAATCTCAATGTTTTCAGGGATTCCGCGGTTTTTGTTATCTGCACTTCTACAAATCGCCCCAAAAGGTAATTATGGTAAGACTTATTCTCATAGGAAAACTGTTTTAGGCAGTCAATGTATTAGTGGCATATCGATCTTTGTTAACAAATCTAAGTCGGATTAGTTATATGATTGTAAATTTTTTGATAAAATCTTAAGAACAAATCAAAATATATTCCCTTATGTCCATAAGTATATTTTTCCTGCAAAAGCATTAATAAAAATTAGTTATTTTTCAATTTTCTTATTTTCCAGGGTGAAGGCGACAACGGCCAGTCGCCAAACATGGAGAGCATAATAAATGCATTGTCTCAAATTAGCGTAGCGGGAACCGGGGATGAGACTAGCGAGAAACCTCGTTTACTGAGCGTCGAACCCGCACCACCCAGGAATACTCCGAGACCGGTCACGCCTGCCATAGAACAACCGCCCTTAGAGGTATTTAATACTTAATTGAAGCTTGTTCTAAAACAATATTTCCGAGGTTAAGTTTGTATTAGACTTAAAAATATAATTATTTATTACAGGTACATTAATCTCCTACCATGTGTCGCACGAACGTTGCTCGCTTCAGCACGGAGCATTCCGATATTAATATTAGTGTTAAGGTTTATTTATCTTTGCCGGTTGCTTTGCGATTTTAAGCTAATTATGGAATTATATTAATTGACTCGAAAATTTCGATAAAGACCCGGTGGATTCATGTATGATGGGTGGTTACATTTCAATTTCACTCGCCCGAAAACAAACTTACTTAATCTTTCTCCGCACATATCTATAATTTTATTACCTTTTCTTATCCATCTATACCACTTGTCATTTATTTTATTATTTTTCACACCCATCATCGAAATTTCCTTGTAAGACTATAATTCATATGGGAAGTAATTTTGTACGAAGAGGTATTATATTAATATTTTTCTATAATCAGTTGTATGGAAGCGAAAGTTCGGCTTTTAAGTTATTTCGAACAGGCTCGAAGTATTTTTTGTTGTTGTCGCAAGCGGCCGGCTGTTTGTTAGAGAGAGAATATATTTACAAATTTAATATACGTTTTTGATTCTCTAGTCTTAGAATTAAATCTATTCTTGTTTTCAATTTTAAGGATTATTCCGCGTTTAGAAGCTGTTCTAGCGTAGGAGCCAAGGATGACGTACAAGTGTACATATCCTTAAGCGGGGTTATTATTAATCGTTTATGATTATAATACATATATACGTATATTTTCTTTAGCGAAATTCGATTTTTTAAATTATTTTCAAAAATCCAAAATTAGCGCAGTTAAGTTGATATTTATACCCTATGAAATTATCATAAACGATTTTGTGATAACACCCGCTTGTTTGGTGCTTAAACGGGAGTTCAAATTTTTAATTTAAAAGGATTTGATTAGATTTAAGTATATTTCTGCATGATTTGGACTCCCGTTTCGGTTTTGTGCCAACTCGTTTAAGGTATATTAGTGCTGAATAGTCCTATGTCTTGTGATTTTTCAACGATTAGGCATATCTTAAGTCGATACTTTTCAGTATTAGATTTTATGGACTCATGCAAATGACAATGTCAGTTTTTTGACTCGTACTTAACGTACATAGGAAGTCCATGATGTCCATTGGCTGTCATATGATGAATATCTGCGTTACTACGGATCAAAAAACCAAGCCTTAGGGTACCAAAGATACGGAGAGATTGCGTTTTGTTGTTGTGAGCCAAATGTGGACAAAAGTAACTCGAATATTTTTATTTACGTTAATCTATTTAAATTGTTATTATTTTATAGTTTAAATTAGTGTTGATTAACGGAATCTCTTTGTATAGGAATCTCTGTTTTTGTGAACGCGTTTCACATATCCTATTGGTCTCTTAGTAAAAAATTAATGAATTTTAAGTCTGTTTTATATCGATGTATTTTTCGAAATTATACGTTTTTTGCAGCATAATAGTAGTAGCGTGATTGAAGACGGAGTGAATAGACCATTTTATAAAAGGGTTAGTTATTTTCTGATGCTTCGTCTTCTTTCACCCCTTTAAGCATCCTAACAAGGTTTATCAAGCAAATAACTGCCTCGACGTTCAATTGCGCACATAAGTTTGTATAACATGGGTAGCGAGCATGGTTCTTGTTTTATATTTTTTTAATAAATTTTATTTAACATCTTTTCGTTTTTTATTAAGCTCTATGGAAATAAATGTTGTGATGTAGTGGTTAAAGTACGAATTAAAGTCTATTTTTCTAGTTGAATGATGTTTGTTTTATTTACAAAGTAGCGACACGTTCCATCTTCGCAGGGATTTACGTTACCTACTCGTTTGGTGTTGGTATGAACTGATAGGATTATGATTAAATATTTTATCAGACAAAATAAATATTATTATTCTGATGTAGATTAAACCGCGTTATTTCAATACAAAAACGAAAGTCGTATTTCAGTGGTTAGTATTGTGTTTGTTCAGTATGGTGCTTGCCGGAAAATTACGCCGCTACGTGTGAAAGCTAATGTACATGACCATACACTGGCGCCGGCTACCTAACCGGAACATGTGAAAAGGCTCTAAAGGTATTTCCTGTTCCTAACCTGACTTGTTTTGGTTCATTATCACAGCTAGTGTACTGTCTACTGAAATATCTTTAGTCCATGTTTTGTAATAAGGCCCTAATTATAAATATATTGCTTAAAATTTGCTGTTTTTCGATAAAAGTTTCAAAAAAGTGGCTCACCGCATCTGTCTGTGCTCGGAATCTCGAAATTTAGCGAGCGGATTTTCATTTAACTACCTACCAATTGATACAGTGATTCCTAAGGAGGGTTTATATGTATAATTTGTCTAAGGAATAATTTGAAATATGGCGATGATTGTTGAAGATGTTATAAACAAATGAACCGACTGGAAAACACTGCCCTCTGAAATTATAGCATAACTATGTATGGTAAAATACTTGAATAAAACAATAGACCAAGGGAAATAACTTTATTCGTCAGGTTCATTTACATTATCATCATGACTGGACTCATAAGACGCTCTTATTTCGCCTTCGTTCCTCTTGCTCTTACCTGACTTCTTGCCTCTTTTATTTTTTGCCTTCTTACTTTTCTTCACTTTTATTTCCGCTTTTTTGTTAGGTTTTTGTGTAGTCGCTGGTTTTTCTTCCTCGGACTCGCTTGAATCATCGGCTTTTATATTTTCTGGTTTCTTTGAAGCGCTGTAAATGTACAAATAAAAAACAGAAATCCGTAATGGGCAAACACATTTGTGCATCTCTCACTGATCATTCTCTTTACAAGCAATAGCGGCCGTCTGTGGCTACCCTACCGAAACATTATTTTTCTGGGTTTCGAATGTATGAGTAAGGTAGCTTTCTTAAGAGAAATAATCTGTGAACGAATCGCTGAAACGTATTTTTAAGATTACTCACTTCTTATTATTTTTAATTTTATTACTCATTTTAATGTCTTTATTTTTGCCGAAAATATTCAGAAAAGACTAATTCTGTGCATATATTGGTCTTACCTTTCTTCTCTCAAAGCTAGTTTATCTTCATCGTCACTAAAATATAAAAACACTTTATTTAAGAAAATCACTATTAATATCTGAAAATTGACATGCATCAACTTTAAGAGTGGATATGTACTCCCATGTGTGTGTCCTGGTTTCGAATCCCGGGGAAACAAATGAATGCTTCGGTTGGGTAGGTACCTACTGAAGACTAAAACTACTGGCCTATGTATAAAATGATCAGAGTAACAAATCCAGAATTGTTCCACTAACGATTATGTGACTATACTATTGAGGTAGGTCAAGAATAACGGATCCAGTATTTTTGATACATCAAGGGCTTCTATGAGTGAATGAAAATACTTAATAAGAACCAATTTATTTTTGGGCAGATGAGTTTTTATAAAATAAAGACTAACCTGTCATCATCATCTCTATCATTATTCCCTGCACTGTAAATTAAATTTTATGATAAATTTAATATTTCTATTCATGTTATAAATGCAAAAGTTTGGATGGATGTTCACCTGTTCGAATTAGATCTCAACGGATCTAGATGAAATTTCGGACATAGATTATTCTCTGGCATATATTTTATCTCTCAAATACCTAATGAATAGATTTTGTACTATAGTTTCCAGATGGATGAAGTCTGCGAAAAATCGGTTAGAAACGCATCTAACAAAAAATATTTCTAATAAGATCCACAGAAATGTTTTGTAAGTGAATTAAATGGTATTAAAATACAAGTGAAGCATAACGATATTGAATATACAGAACAGAGCCGTAATGCAAGCATAAAAGCATCGTTTAAAGTGAGAAGACGGTCAAATACCTCTTCGATACTTAGACTAACCTCAACTTAGACACGCACAATGTCTCAATAAAGAGGCTAAGTGCGTACAACGCCCGGAAAAACTAAACTACCCTCATCTTAAAGAATATTATTTTCTTAGTAAGTAGGTACTTCTCGCGCTTTTAAATTTGTTAGAAGGTACATGAACAAACCAGCGTGGTTTCTTTATGAAGTACTTAATAACGAATTTATTACTTATATAAAGATAAAATAATACTTTGCAATGCTTAATTTAAGCAAGTTAATAAAACCAAAAAAAATACAAACCTGTCCCTATCATCATCTCTGAAATTTTAATTGGATTTATAATTTTTTAATTATACTATCAATATGTATTTATTTTAAATGCTAAGTATTTTATGCAGAAATAAAAATTTACTTCACGTACTCGTCAACACCATCCCAATCGACCGAAAATTCTTCATGCGTGATACCCGTTCGGAAAACGCGTCTACAATTTTCCCTGAAAAATTAAATACATGTTAATCAGGTGGGACGTATACCAGTGATTGGTACATGAAAGTGACCAATTTTCACTATTTTTATTCAAAAGCAAGTGGTTACAAGCCAACGAATACCTGCCTATTTCCACAAATGTATGCAGATTTGCAATAGATTTTGCATATTTTTACGCCTCATTTTTAAAAGTAAGTTACTAGTATTATATAATTGGATAACAGTGACGTTGTTTTCCTAAATTTATCTTAAGTTGAATTTTAACTATAAAAAGTAGAATTAAATAGAAAATATTTAAACAAGTTTATGACTTACTCGATGTCCTTATTAATAGAACAGGAGATGAACTGTCGATTCTTAAATATGCTGGTGTAGAGGAAGGGCCCGTGGCAGTTGTGACTCTTGGGGTCAATCTTGCAGGCCGATATCACGCCCACAACTCGTTCCTTGCCTTGGTACTTAACTATTAGGGGTCCACCGTGGTCGTTCTGAAAGCAGGTTCCCGTAAAAATAAATAAAATGCATATATGTCTCACTCACACTATATTTAAATACATTATTTATCTATACTACAATTTGAGCTAACTTAGCTTATTACTGGCAAAACAGGTTTGCACAGCGCTTTTCAGTTAGTTCATATAGCTCTCAGACATATCTAAGTAAGTAATCGCCTTTCAGTCTAAAAAGAAAAAAACTAAGAGAACAATAAAAATAATGTGTAAAAAATGTTCTAATTTTGAAAATTATGATCGCTTATGATGGGTGGGTGGGACTTCGGTGGGTTTTAATATTAAATTAATTAATGAAAAGAAGTTTGACAGCATCTGTCAATATAATATGACGGCGCAATATAATGTTTCGAATTCGAACAGTCATAAAACGAATCTATTAGCTAGTTATAATATAATTATTAAGTCGGCAAACTAAGCGATCATGTGGAATTTAAATTTATCATTAAAAAGAAATGCCTTTTTATATTAATATCTACCAGGTGTTGAAGGTGCGCTGGGCCGCTGAATATTGATTTGCTTTTGCTTTATGTATAGGCAAAAGGTCTTCAATTCAGATTTAAGAAACTTTGCAGATATGCTTATCGAACCTATGTAGGTACTAACAGTGTGAATAACTACTGTAGATGATTTTAGCGTGAAAAACAATTTGCTGAGTTTAAGAGTTAAATTAAAAATTAAAAAACTTAATTCAATATCACCTCACAAAATCCACCCTGCTTATACGCCCGTCTAGCTGTATAATCATCTGGGTCTCGCAAATGTCTCCCCAGGTCTACATGGACAGATTGATGATCCTCTTGGTCGTCTCCTTGTCGTCTTAGTTCCACGTCTGTGCAATTTGCGTATTTTTTCTGGCAAATAATGAATGGATAAATTTAAATAATAATACTTCACTACCATAGCATCATTTTAATATCGGATATAAAATTAAATACCAAATGAAAAAACAAATACCAATATTAATTTTATATGTGCCATAGGTTAGAAAATATTTATTAAGTTAATAATTGCCACCTCTTTATTTTATTTCGGTTAATATATTACGCTTAGTCTATTTTTAATCTGGATTCTATTCATTAAAACAGACTAAAATAATATGTCTACCCTATGCAAGTTACATCACAATTTTTTTACTTACATTACAAATGTTTTACTTAGATCACAAATTTTTTACTTACATCACAAATTTCGCTCAGCCGCTTCATGACGTCCTTGGTGCAGACCATATATTGCGTGATAATACTTCTGAACCGCTGTGCCCATTTCTTGGCACACTGCTCATTGTCCATCAAGCACACTTTGGCTTCTTGAAGATATTTCGAGTTTTCAGGTATGTGGCCAATGTCGCTTCGGTATACACCCTGAACATCAGTAGAAAAATTATACTTTAAGTGAAAAGAGTACGTTTAACAGTGAAAGTAAATTAGAAGAATCAACTTTCGGTAAAAATGTTATATAATAGGCTAGTTTAGCAGTTTTAACGTAATAGAATGGGATCTACAGCGCAAATTAATTCAGTTCTAAAACGTTTGCCGTTTTGATAGGTAACTTAGGTTAGAATAAATTTGTAATTCTCTAATATATTTCCAATCGATTCTTGATAAGCAAATCGGATATTCTGTAAGTCATAAGAGTGTAAGAGATTTTTTTTAGAATGTGAACTTTATTTCAGATAAAACAGCTCACCTCTCTGAACTGGTTCCCGCTTCCCCAACCAGCGATGAATCCCTTGGTACCAGCCCTTTCCAACTCTCTGCTGACATTATTGTAACACACCAAGTCGGTTGCAAACTCACACCCATTCTCCAAAACACCAAGTTTGAATGGCTTGTCCACTTTCACTATGGCTATGTCGTTTGCTGACCATTTTATACTATCTTGAAAGTCGAATTTATAATCTGAAAAAAAAAAAACATTTTCGAGAAACACATATTATCTATAAATAATTAGTCTTTACCTGATTTCTATCTCGCTTGGAAAAAGTACAACTTTAGAATCAGATCTAATTTATTGTAAAGAAAGAGAGCAATTTCTTGAGGGTATATTTTTTATTTTAAAGTTATCGAGATTTATGGTACTTACTCTTAGGTATACACTTCCAAATAACCCTCCTGCGATGGTGGCAAACACAGTCATCCGATTTGTAGTCGAAACTGTCCACGAACTTAGTAGTGCCAGAGACAATGTAGAAGTGGTCAGCATCTTCTACACAAGCAGCAGAAGTAAGAACGTAGAAAGGGTGGACTATGACTCCGCCGCAAAGCCAGCCGCGGTACTTGTGTGCTTTTGCGGACTCTTTTGTTAATTGAAGATATACCTATATGGAAAGAGGTATAAACACGTATATGGACTATGGTTGAAACATAGTTATGTTCCCTACTGGGGGAATAGGTTTAAAATACTGGGTTAATTAAGTAATTCTGGGTGACTTCTTTTTTTAAATCAGAAACGGCAGTTCGCCATCAGAGATGTTTTAAAGCGGCCATGTTTATATGGTCGTGATTTGCCAGGTACATAAGTGGAGGCAGCGGTCAATAAAATACGACCTTAATGAATGCGACAGAAGAAGGAAACCTGAACCAATCGTTAGCATATTTTGGCAAAGCATCGAGATCTCTGAACACAATTATGTTTGGTGTGGAAAGTACCATTTGGAGATTTTTGCCTGATACACCCAAGTAGACACATCATAAATGTTTTGTACATTCGTCGAGCTGTATTTTCGATGTACCGAGTACTCAATGTCTATGACTGATGATGCGAGATCGTCCTCCATCTCACTCATGCACGCATGTTTGTGCTATTTTTTTTTAATATACTTATTTCTTTTTTAATGTAACTATCGTTGGCTGTAAATTGTGATGTTTCCAATTTTTTCATTTAATTGCGCGTATAAAAACTTATGAAGTTTAAAATATTTACCATATACGGCCGCTTTCCTACGGAAACTCGTTTGCTATACAAAATCCTTCTAGTATCAACAATAGTCGTATTTTCATATTCCCACCCTTCATCTGCTATTTCGTCAGTATTCGTGACATTTTGGGGATCTTTCATATTTATATGTGTATCATTTTGTTGTATTGCCAATTTATTTGGATTTGATGACGCAATTTCTGAAGAAAAAGAAAATCTTTGTTTAGTGTTCTCAGTGGCTTTCCCTTATTTTTGAAGATATTGGGTTGAATAATAACTAACGATCTGTCAATAAGACAACGGACTAAACAGTTTAATATCGACAAAACCTTAATAGGTAAATTAAGCTTTTTGTAAAAATTACATTAAAATTAAATTATATTTTACAATTAAAATAATTAATAATTACAATTACAGTTTGTAAAAAATGGTATAAATAATGGGTATTTGAATAATAACTCACCTATATAGAACAGCAAACATAAGATCAGTAGAAAAGTCGTCATCTCAAACCTGCAATGAACATCAAAAGGCATCATTTATTTCGAGTTTTTAATTATACGCACAATTAATTATTTATAACCATAAAATAATTATTTATAAGTTGATTAAATTTCAATTGAAAATACATTTCAAATAAAAATGTGCCAATTTTATTTTATTTCTTATTTTTATCCCACATTTATAATTTTATCAGTTTGTTACGATTTCACTTAACTGATTAACATGGAAGTTTGCACAAATATTGAATAGTGTACCTACCTATAGAAAATACGCAAACGATAGACACATTTCTGTATCTGTTTCATTTTCTCAATAGGCACGTGAAACTTCTATATGTTATGTGCCCACCAAAACCGAAAAAATATATTTTCCCGGGAATTGAATCCAGGATTTTTATTCAACGATTGTTGAAACCCAGATCAACTGAACTATAGAGGCTAAAATAAATTATTGTGACTTTTTAATTAAGTAATAACAGCAAAATTTAATTCAAAATTTAAATTTATTTAAAATCATGATATTGTTTCGTTTGCGGCTCTGACATCATCAGCCCTCATGATGAAGCCACTTCCAGCAAAGACCTTGTCATCTACTGCAGATATTCCTCTCCCAGGAGTCGATGGTGCAAGCTCATTTTTAGCCGGTCTGTAAAATTATTTTGAGTACTATATTTTGTTCGCTTAAGCGTAGAATAAATTAATTATTGAAAAATGTTCACGTGCCTTTTAACTACATATTATTTTCGTGTAAAAATGTTATGGCCGGATTATATAATTGACTATTTCATTCTGCTTGACCATGTTTGATATGTCTATACAAGTTTGGTTTAATTATTGATTTGGCTTCAACCAATGACGTTATTTAAATTATTTATAGTTTGATTTTTACTAAGAATACCTTAAAATATAGTTTGTGGTCGAGAATCACAAATGATCACAATAAATGTGAAATTACCCGTCAGGATGATTCTTCCAAGACAACACCTTTTCTACGTGTGTTACACCGGAGCGAAATTGGCGACGACATTTTGGCCTGAAAACAATACGCAAATTAATATTAGGTACAATATCTCTATCATTTAAATTTCAAACTGCCGTATATATTTGGGTTGCCTGGATCTCTGATTAACGATTAGGCTGCCCGATGCACTCGAATTCGCGTAAGTTTTCTTACTTTTCATCTATTATTTTTTCAACGAAGTGGTAATAAATAAATATTTATTTTCTGTAAAAGTATTTTTACAGTAAGTGTGGGTAAAAAATTTTATTATTAAAAGAAGATACTGTCACGCATACACATCAATATTGACAATAAGAAATATTAATGACAATAGTAAAATAGTAGGACCCTGGTATTAGGTATATTTAGTTGGTGTGTTATAGGGTCTAAACCTTATAATACACCAACTAAATATACCTATTTAAAACCGAGACCGTCTCCTTGGTCTAGTGGAAAGCGCGTAAGCGTTACAATCAAGAGGTCCTGGGTTCGATCCCGGTGGAGATAAAAAAATCTTGAACCTAAAGAAAAAATCGATCAGTGAAACAGATGTGAAATGCATCTGCCCCATACCCTACTAGGGAACACGGGACTTCACTTTTAATGTATACAACCAGTATCGCTTCATTATGTAAATAAAAAGTCAACAATTTATTACAAACTGCGTAGAACAGGCAACTTAAATATGGCAATCTGACTTACTCCACATCCTTATAAATAGCGCAAGATATGAACTGACGATTCTTATAAACGCTGGTGTAGAGAAACGGACCGTAGCATTTATTCGTTCTTTCTTTCACGAGACACGCTGAAATAACTCCTACCACAACTGAATTCACACCTTCCCCATACACGAGTGGACCACCGTGATCATTCTGAAATGTAGAATTAACAGATACTTCTTAGTAAATCGCTCATCAGTGGCGTAACTACAGAGTGGCAAGTCAGCAAAATGCCACGGGCCCTCAGCCGGAAGGGGCCTCCGGTCAGAGGAGACTCCCAACATTTATTATTTATCACACATGTTTAATGAAAAAGTTTTGTCTTTGATTTATTTTTGTTACCCACTCAGTTGCATACGTAAAAAAATGTATTAAAAATTCAATTATAAATTCAAAATAAATTATATTTAAATTTATTATTGTACTCTTATAGGTAAGTATTATAAAATAAAAAAATATTATTATTGTTGGTTCAGCTTCTTTATATTGGGGGGAGGTGGCCATTCCGATGAATTTGCCACGGGCCTCGAAGGGTATAGATACGCCACTGTCACTCATTATGTATTGACTTAATAAGTATGTATTATTCTATAAAAGTTTAGTAGTAAGTGTATATAGATTTACCTCACAAAATCCGCCATCAGCCTGCGACGCGTATCTCCTCGTGTCATTAGTTTCGTTGTGGTAGGCGGAATGCATCACCAGGTTCGTCGGTATTTTCTCTGACCTCATCACTTTTATCTCCCGCCTCATATCTTCTTCGTCTGAGTAGTGAATGTCTTGACAGTCTACGTATTTCTCCTATTAACATAAATTAATATTATTTTGGTGGAAGTAAGTTATTAACTAAGATAATTTTGGTTGGATTAAAAAGTCTAATTAAATTTTCGTCAGATTTATTCTCTCAAATAGAAATAATATATATTATTAAGAAAGTATAAAATGAAAGAGAATCCTGTCAACCATACATTACAAATCTCGGACATTGTTTGCCCGATGTCCTTGGTGCATATCATGTAGTTGTCAATAATATTGTGATAGCGCGCGCCCCAGCGCCGCTTGCATCTGTTCTTCGGAATTATCTCCACGTGAGATTCTAGAAGGTTCTGTTGGTTCTCCTTCCTTCGGTTAACCCACTAGAACAAATACTTTTTACTATATTTATTTCTTTACTCTATATACTTTTTTTACAAATATAAATACAAATTTGAATAAAACCCAAATGTTAAATCATGCTTGAAAAATATTACTTTTTTTAAAGTTAATAACATTTGGTTTAAGATACAAGTTGGGGTGCGTACCCAAAAGGTTAAAACTCTGAGATACATTGCAAAGAAACTAACACTTGTACGTACGTTAATTGTAAATTAATTGTTTACGTATTTCAAAAAAGTAGGATATTATATCATTTAGGACCACTAATACATTTTTTGTTTTGAAAGCCATCCCTTTTTACAAGACTTTTAAACAAGATTCAAGAATAAGTCGTTATAAATGAAATTGGTTCTTTGTTAAAAATATAACTTTATTGCTATAGATTATCCTTTTTTGGGGGAATAACTCTGTCTAAACTTGAAATATTGTAACTAAAGTGTCCTGAGATGGCGGTAATATATTATAAATTGCGCTATCACTTAGTTCAAACAATTAAAAAAATCCATAAATTCAACGGTTTGTAATTTCCTTTATAATGTGTATATCTGTGTAAATTTCTTATTACCTCGTTATATCTAGATGTTGTACCCCAACCTGCAATGGTAACAACAGTTCCAGGATTTTCGAGCGTCTGACTTTGGTTATTATAGCAAATGGGTTTAGGCACAAAATCGCATCCCCTGATTCGTCTGTTGAAATCAAACCCATCTTCGATTTTGACCACAGCGATGTCATTGTTCATCCAGCGGATGTTATCATTTTCGTGACCATCAAAAATATAATCTAAAAAAGATTTTTAATGTTTAATGTTTGCTAATGTGTTTTAATGAATCACATTCACATTTTGAAGTCATTTTTATGGCACAGTTTTATGGCAAAGTAGACAAACTTTTTTAAATCATTTAAAAATAACATATCAAGAAGGTATAAAAGTGAATTCCCGTACCCCTCAGTGGGGCATGGGGCAGACACATTTCTTTATCTGTTTCACTGATCATTTTATTTACTGGCTAGTAGGTGATTAGCCTTCTGTGCCAACCCAACCGAAACATTAATTTGTCCTCCCGGGATTCGAACCCAGGAACTCCGGTGTATCAACAATCGCGTAAACAACTTAGCCACGGAGGCAGTTAAGGAGGTATAAGTGAATTTTTAATAATATGTTTTAATAATTATAAAATAAGACAGATGAATTATTGTATTAATTATTTAATTAAAAAATTAAATAATATAATAGACCACCTCCGTAAGTAACGTGGGAGACGTTGGACATGTAATGCTTCCACACATAAGTTAGATTCCCAGAAAAATTAAAATGATTTTAAATTTGGACTGAATAATCCTATTTAAGAAAATAATCAGCGGAATATAAATAAAAACAGATTCAGAGACTAAAATTAATAAACACTTACTTTTTGGAACACACTTCCAAATTGCCTTTTTCGCGCCATTTTTGATACATGGATTGTTGTAACGGTCATCTTCATCAGAATATCTAAAGATACGTATACAATATGTCAGAATTTTTCTTTTTGATTATATAAAATATTTAAATACCTAGGGGATTTTTTAAAAAGTAATTATGTAAATTTTATTTACAATTAATATTTAATTAAATGAACATAATTTAAAAAGAGAACCATTAGCAGTGAATTTATTTTCGGAAGTCTCCAAGGAAAAGCAGCAGACTCTGATTTCATTTCTCAGAATATAAAAATATATTTAAGATGGAAGAAAAATGTTTATGATTTTTTTAATATTATAAAATGAAGGTGTTGTGGGCATTGTTGTAAAGGAATGATGATTTAGATTAACCAAACATAATTCATATAGTATAATATATTTACAATTTAGTTAATTACAAAAAATATACAATTACTTTAAGATGAACAAGAAAATAAATATTGAGTTTTGTTTTGCTTAAAAAAAGAATAAGAAGGGAATGAAAACGTTATTTTTTTGTTGTCAAGCAACCACTCGCCGCTAAATGCAGGCGCGGGATCTCAGTAGAAATGGAGGTCGAGGAGGTCTGCTCGCCACGGCAATTGAGGCTAGAAGACTCAATTGTAAAGTCATGGTTGATTATAAGAGAAACTCAAATTAACATAATAATTACTTGTATGTCCCGGAAACAACATAAAAATGTTCAGCATCTTCAATGCACGCGGCGGAAGTTAAAATATATTCTTCATGTATTATGACACCACCGCACAACCAAGACCTGTAGTTCGGCTTTTTCTGGTTACTTCTCGGTAGTTTCAAATACACCTGTCATATAAATCTGTTTTAAGAAGACTAGTTAAATGGATTCTTAAAAATATTTAAAATATTAACGTGACTCATATAATTGTTATTTTGTTGCTTAAATGATTTTACGATTTCATACTGAAACTCGCTTTCGTTAAGATTCTCTTACATCAACAACATACGGACTATATATTAGAAATTATATTTATTATATTTATATAATATATATATTATATTTATTATGAAAACCGAATATTTAAAAACAAATTTATGAGCATGTAATCTCTTTCTCGCACTACTGTGATAAAACTTGAAAACAGTATTGCATATAAATCAGAACAAATTATAAACGCATTATCAGATTAACATCGCGTACGCCATTCAATGATATTTAAATATCAAAATGAAGTACCCACCATATACGGCCTCCCATCAGTAACCTCTTCACCATTTATGATTCTTCGAGTTTCCGTCAAGTTAAGTAACTTATTAACTTCCGGTGGGATGTGCGTGGCGACATCTATGGAGTTTACATCTGAAAGTTATTAAAGAAAATGTAAAGATTCGCAATCTATTAAAAGTTAGCCAATCAACTGATTAAAAAAACACTTTATTAGTATTATTATTCTATATGATAATAGATTAATGTGATCAACACCAATTTTCACCAATAAATGTTGGTGAAAAAGATACCTAGGTTCCCTATCAAGAATAATTTTAGTGCTACTTTTTGCGAAAAAAAATCTAAAATTGTAATGAATTAGTTTCATTCATAAATTTAAAAACTTACGAAATATTATCAAAGAAATACTACAAATAAATATATAAAACTTCATAATCGTAGAACCAAATTATCAAAGAAAATGCAGTGAGTATAATGAAATTTATTATTTCAACTTTGCCAATTAAACGCCTTAACTACAAAAACCATGTGACTAATAATATTTTAATTAAAATTTTATCATGAATATTTTGTTATTGGACTCCATCATATTCTTATGATCTCAGTAGTTGAATTCAATCTACGCAGCAATTGGTAGATTGAAACGCCAGCGAGGTCTTAGTATCTTATAGAATATGCCAGAATACCTACAGCCGCGTAGCAAGAATACATTCATTCTTTGCATAATAAAGCATATATTTGAATACTCAAATGAATGAAATGTATAACCAATCTTATATACCTACTTTACAGTAACTATCTCGAAAGTTATTTTTTATAATTCACATCCATACTTTAATCTTATATATAAAATTCTCGTGTCACAATGTTAGTTACCTTACTCATCCGAAACAGCATTACTGATTTTTACCAAATTTTATATGCATATTCAGTAGGTCTGAGAATCGGCTACTATCTATTTTTCATACCCCTAAGTGATAAGGGTAGCCCACCCCAAAAATTAATATGGCAAAACAACGTTTGCCGGGTCAGCTAGTTAATTAATAATGATAATCAACTCATAAGTATCAATCGTAAGTACCTACAGTTGACCGAAAATGTAATTTACTACCCTACGATTGACTTTAATGAACATTATGAAACAAAATGGTCGATTTCCTCTTGCAATGTTATGACAGTGACCTCAGTAATAATTAGATCACACTTTGTGTTTTTTATTGCTAATTATTTTATTATTGTAGTAACAATAAATAATTATAATGTCTCTGTTCCTGACATTGTGGAGACACAGATTAAGAACATTAGGCACCTAATTGGAAAAAATATAATTTATTGCTTAATAATTCATTATTTAGACAACCATGGAAACCATCCATCGTTATAAGTTTTTTTAGTAAGTATCGTAATAAAATAAAATATTAAATTTAAGTTTTTTATTATTTATGCTGTGCTATTAATTTTTGTCGTTTTCTTTATCTTCCGACGTTCTGAGTACGACGCCGCCATGTTGTATTATTTTATCAAACGGCGTTGCTTTTGTTTTATCATTTGTACTGTTTATTTCATCATTGCGTCTCATTTTTGTAATTTCATTCTTGGCGGGACTGAAACAAAATTTATTTACAGATATAAGCTAAACATAATTAAAACTAAATTACTTTTGTAATCTTCACCTAACATTCCCAATCTTGTTTCTTTCCGTATTCTGGTGCAGTTGAGAAAATCATTTCAAAGGTTTTAAATAAAGAGAATGGGTTTGTACATTTCTTTGCCAAAATAATTAAAACCTTACCCATCAGGATGGTCTGCCCAACTGATCTCTTCCTCGATATGACTTTCACTTGCTCGAAACAGCTTGGAGCAATCGCCTCTGTAAAGTACAAAGTTCTAAATAATCCTTTCTCGTTTTATTGATTTCAATACAACGTCAAAAGATGTACATCCACTATGATGTATGTCCATCGGTCATCACTTAATATCAGGTAAACGTCGAGCCAGTTTTAATAAAACAGTTCAGTAAAGAAGTGTCAAGTAGTTCTTCTCAAATCAGAAAGTGATCTCGAGTAATAATAATAATAATTGGGACAACTCACATATATTGCTCTGATCCCAAAGTAAGTAGCTGAAGCACCTGTGTTAAGATTATCAGAAACAACGAGGGTGCCACAATAAATACATATATGCCAAATATACAAAACAACCAAGACTCGGAAACAAACATTCGTGCTTATCACACAAAAACATGCACCTACCGGCATTCGAACCCAGGACCCTTTGGCGCAGAAGGCAGCAGCACTGCCTATTGCGCCAACTGGCCGTCTGTCTTCATGGTGTAACTTTGAGTAATACAGAATACCCCTTACTTGACATCCTTATAGATAGCACAGTTGATAAGGATTCGGTTCTTGAAGACGCTGGTATAGAGGAATGGTCCATGGCATGTATTCGTCCTCTCTTTGACCAAACAGGCTGAAATGACCCCAATTACTACGGCATTCCCACCGGAACCATGGACTAAGGGCCCGCCGTGGTCATTCTGTAATTTTTAATCCCTTACTTAAAAAAAACTTCTGGATTTTAGATATTGTTTAAAGATAAGACGCGTATTATCGGAATCTGCATTATTTCAGTATAATAAACGCTCATTATCTGAAATCTTTGTAAAACCCAAAATACCAATCTGCCGGTGAAGGTTTTCATTTTCCGATAGACAGTCACACAAAATATGTCAATACACTTGTTTTATAAGTATTTAAAAAACAGATAGATACTACTTAATTATATACTAAACGGTATTTATTATGGTTTAAAAAGAACATAAAAAGAATTAAGCTTACTTCACAAAAACCACCACTGCCTGCATTTTGACGTCTCCCAGACTCATGTTTAGCACTATGAACAAGTGTCTCATTTCGGTTCGCTCGCCTCCGTTCTCCGGAATCAAATTCACCGGAAGACATTATGTCAGTACAGTCTGTATATTTTTCCTGTATTCAGTGTTGCTCTCATTAATCCTTTTAAATTGGTAATTAACATATTAACGTAAAATAATATTTTTCCATAAAATGAACCAGAGTAAGGATTTGAATGAATTTCGATTTGGATATATTGAACCTAGAATATGGTTAATTCTTCAAATCTTAATATTAGGTACATAAATTATTCTATTACCTGACAGGCTTCGCTTAGCTCTGGTATTGTATCCTTAGTGCAAATCATGTAGTTGTCTATGATATTGTGATAGCGTGTCCCCCAGCGACGCTTACATCCCGATTTGGGGACTATTATGACGTCAGTCTCCAATAAATCTTGGGTTGCCTCACTTCTTTTATTTACCCACTGAAATATTTTGAGTCAAACTTTTCCCATAATGGAGAATGTTCACACATTTTGATTTTTAGCCCACCGTATTCTCTATTGAAGATGGAAAAATCGTGTGAAAAAAAACTATTTGATACATCAATTTATTCCCAAGATACAGAATTTTAAAAGCAGAACGACGTGACGTCATTTTAAAACAGCTTGCGCAGTCCGTCGAGTCGCTGCTCGAACTGCTCGCTGAAGGGAGAGTGCGGAGTGTTGTACTGTGACATCACAGTGTGCTTATACGGGCTGACGAGCAAGTAGTATTGCATAAAACAAAAACTAATGAGTTTGTATACACAAAAGCTCTACTGTTACAAAGTTCCAAGAGATATTGCCTACTCAGTAACATTATCCATTATGTTACTAAAATTATTATGGGAATATGTCTCTCTATGGCATATAGGTAAACTGACTTAAGTCTAGACAGTTAGTTACATTTTATTAAAATTTGTTTAGACTTCTATGTGATATTCAAATTTGACATAGCAATATCGGGAGCTTTCAGCTTCCTAAGAATGATCTTCGCAGATCACGTAGGTAAATAATTTAAGATTGATGTTCACTATGGATTATGTAAAAGTTATTACGTGAAATAAATTTGAATCTCACGTCATTATATTTTTTTGTACTGCCCCAACCAGCGATGGACGCAAACGAGCCAGGCTCCTCTAACCGACTTGTAATGTTGTTATAGCAAATTGGTTTCGGTACGAAATCGCAGCCTCGTACTCGACGTTTGAAGTCAAAGTCATCCTCAACTTTGACGATTGCAATGTCGTTGTTCATCCAACGAATGTTATCGTTTTCGTGGCCATCGAAAATGTAGTCTAGAAATGGTAAGATATGTTTTTAAGTACGATCTCTGTTCGTGCCTTCTGTTTCATAGAACAAAGACAACATATAAAAATGTATTTTTAATATTAGTATATACACAAACACGACCGCCTCCTTGGTCTTGTGGTCAGCGCGTAAGCGTTACAACCGAGAGGTCATGGGGTCGATTCCCGGTGGAGATAAAAAAAAAACTCGGTCTGGCAGGGTATAGAAGGCTGATCACCTACTTGCCCCTAAAGAAAAAATCGATCAGTGAAACAGATGTGAAATGCATCTGCCCCATACCCCACTAGGGGACATGGGACTTCACTTTATATACACAAACATAATATGGTATCTAGTAAAAATGAGAAGTTTAATCCCATTGATCAAGTTGTAAAAAGTAAAATGAATGTAACAAGAACATTCTTAAGCACCCAAATTGAGGATCGTATTCCGGAAACCAAACTTAAAAGTTCAAGTTGTCAAAATATTTGATTCATTAAGAACTTTGAAATTTTTGAGTGTGGTCAAAAAAATATAATATTAATCTTTATGTTTAAAACAAAGTTTGGTTATTTACATCATTTATAAGTCAAGAATGCATGGAGCTATTTGAATGATTTCAGATTTGTTGGATTCGTCTAATCCGAGAATAGCAGAATAACTATTCAAAATATAGAAAAATTCATGAAAGTGTTATTAATTATTATTATATATAATTTATATAAAGAGTGCGCGAAACGTATTTTAATGTATACAAATACATAATTTCACAAAAAAATAAAAACTAGAAATTGGCAAAAGTAGCGTCATCTATCGAGCGTTGAGTTTTGTGGGACCGAATCGAACCTTAAAAGGTTTCTTTAATATAGGTTTTCTCATCGAGATGAAAAGTTTAAAAGAAATACATACTTCGAGGTACACATTTCCACACAGCTTTTTTAGCACCATTCTTGATACAGGGGTTACTGAATCGATCGTCTTCTGCACTGTACCTGAAGTAAGTAAATATAAAATAAAATTATCTACTTAATAATAACAAAATTAAGTTTATGTAAAGAACTAGTTGTGCCCTATAGCTTTTCTCGATAAACTAGTAGTAAATCGTACTTATAAGTCCCAGATACAACATAGAAGTGTTTGGCGTCTTCAATACAAGCCGCGGACGTCAGGATGTACTCGTTGTGTATGATCACGCCTCCGCACACCCAAAGGCGGTAATCTTTGTACCTTGGATTGTTCGACGGAAGTTTTAAGTATACCTAAAACGTGAATCTTATATATAAAATTCTCGTGTCACAATGTTAGTTACCTTACTCCCCCGAAACGGCTTTACTGATTTTTACCAAATTTTATATGCATATTCAGTAGGTCTGAGAATCGGCTACTATCTATTTTTCATACTCCTAAGTGATAAGGGTAGCCCACCCCAAAAATTTATATGGCAAAATAACGTTTGCCGGGTCAGTTAGTATTAATATGATGTAGGTACTTAAACATGAGGAATAACCTAATATATTAATTACTAGCAACTTTGATTGATAGGAATTCTGTTATATTCTTTACTTTCTGGGAAGCCCCGGCAACAAAACGAAGTTTTGTAAAAATTTAGAGAAAAATAAAACGCATTTATTATTATTATTAAGATTTTCTTTTCAATAGTAAAGTTTGCTAAAAAAGTGATAATGAAAAATATAGACAGAGAAAAATCATCAATTATTGTTATGACAAGCACTTAAATACGAAGATAATATAAAGCACGTTAGGTAACTATTTTGTCTTTTTTCAATTAAAAGTTTGTAATTTCTTTTAGATTAACATTTTGGAGACAATACTCACCATGTATGGTCTGTTATTTCTGGCGTCATTCCCATTGATAATCCTTCTGGTGCCATTTATAAGCTGTCGCAGATCGCTGATGTTAGATTTATTTAAGATATTTTTAACATTTTCTGGTATTTTTGTTGTTAGTTCTATTGACTCAGAATCTGAAAAAAATTCTATGTCAAACATTTATTTGTTATATTTTACCTGGATTATTTATTTTTTAAGCAGACGTGTATCTTGTGTTCGAATCTCATATAACAAGTGCCTATATTATGCTGAGGTCACAATAATATAGAAAGTATATTTAATGTTATTCAATATGAGTAGTAATATTAACCTAAAATAATCGTTAGGAACAAGTTAAAGAAAATATACATTTTTATTAAATCATATTTGTAAATTTAGTTGCGTCATGTAATTAAAAATAATAATTTCATGCTTATTGAAAACGTTAAATAAAAATATGTAATAAAACATTGTTTTTCATACAAATAAGTAAAAAATTGTATGAAGAAATTTTGTTCTCTCTTGCATTTTATATGGAATTGCGTTTTAGATAGACATTGACTGTTTCTGAAGCGACACACTGCTAAATGCTAGCATTCTTAACGCCTTTACGCACAACTACGCTTAGCGTAGAATCATACAATATGATGTATGTAAATCAGTAGTAAAAAAAGCTATATAATGTTTGAGTCGTCTGGTTCCTGTACCTTCAAATATAAACAGCTGTTTATTTATTTAAGATAAATAATTATTTTATTATATAATAATTAATAAAGGAATATTTTATTGAGGTTACGGGTAATTAATTAAACAATATTACGACATTTAACCACTTTTTAATTATATATTTTTTTTATGAATCCTTGGTTTCACATATCTGTGTTTTTTGGACTGAGAATTCTCGTTCGGCTTCTCTGGTTGCGGCAAACTGGATGCATCTGAGTTGAATATCTCGCTTTTTGCTTGGCTGTAATATACAATTAAATGTCAAAGTAATAATTTCACTATTTTCAATTGATAGGGTGAGCTTTTAACGCAATTACGCATAAACTTATGAACTGGATTCGACGATTGATATTCACAGTATAAGAGTGTTATATTGTTTTATATTAAAAGATAGGTATGTAAATACTTACTACTTTGCTATGTACGTGACTACGTATTCAAAGTATTATTTTTTCATAATATAGAAAATAAGTAATTGTATTTTTTTTACGTTTTTGTGTTCTATGTTTAAGATAAATTCGCTTTAGGTTTACGTTATAATAATTAACGTAGCGATGTGTAGTTGCTTTTAAGCTAATGGTAGAGTTAAATATATTTACCCATCTGGATGTCTGCTCCAATTAAATACAGTTTCATTAATCCGTGTCCTTGACGATCTCAGTAGGAGTTTGCATGATGCCCTGAAATATATGCCATTTTTAACGAAAAAAATAATAGAATAAGTTATAAATTTCTTAAAATATAAGTTGGTTTGTTACGTGTTTAATAATTGAAATACATCAATTTAATGAATACAAATAAAAATATTAAAAAAAGACGCAAAATCTGTTCATTTGATTAAAACGTTTAATATGTTATAAGTTTGATGTGTCCATGCGTCAGAGATAATGCCTTCTTCGTAAGATTTGGTTTCTCTATGTTGTTGTCTTTGGTTGGCTTTCTGTTTTGGAAGCCCTGTGCTTAACTGGATTAAGGAATAGATCCTTAAAATCAAATTATATTTCGTTGAAGGTTAAGAATACATACGCGGTATTCTTATTAATTGCACAGTCGATAAGGTGACGGTTCTTCCATACGCTTGTATACAAATAGGGGCCATAGCACTTCTGTGTGATGTTGGCGGTTTGGCAAGCAGATATCACCCCTACCACTACGGCCCCAGTTCCGTAGCCCACCACCAGAGGACCGCCGTGGTCATTCTACAATCAAAACATTATCAGAATTTATTTATAAGTCATCTTTTTTAACTACGTATGTGGCTTTACTTACAATCTAGCCTATAATTATGACTACGAAATAACATAAAATTAAGCCAAATATCTATAAAACTTATTAAATATTAATCCAAACATATTAGCCGCCTTCGTGGCTGACGGTTCACGCGTCTGCTTGTTGTGCTTGTTGGAGGTCCTGGGTTTAATTCCCGGGGAAACAATTGCGCCCCAATTCAGTGGGGTGGTTGGGTGGGCACTGAAGGCTGATCACCTACTTGTCTGTAAAGAAAATAATCAGTGAAAATTATAAGTGATCAGATACAGAAATATTTCTGCCCCATGCCCCATTAAGGGTTACGGGAATTCACTTTTTTATTAAATGCATGCTCGAAGACGTGGGACCGATTCCCAAGGAAAAAATATGTTTCGGTTGGGTAGCCTTGGAGGGCTGAGAGACGTGTATAAAAACAGTAGAACTAAAACAAACCTCACAAAACCCTCCAGAGATAACCTTTGACCGTCGCGTCTCATTGTGCCTCGCTGTGTGCACTCGAAGAGACTCTGGTTCTATGATGAAACGTCGCGTTTCCTTCCCTTCATCAGAGTACACCAGTTCTTTACAACTTATTTCTTGTTCCTAGAAAGGATTTCTCTTAATAAGTAATAACACGAGACATGAATTTTAAAGTATTTGCATACTTAATAAATTTACCTACAACTTATGCTTTATTTAGTGTAAAATATTACCTAAGCCTACTCTCACTAAGGTTGAGTAATAAAAATGGCGACCCTTATGTATTTTGACATAGACTTACCATTTGAAATAGAACTAACCTCACACAGATCATTCATGTTATCATCTGAGCTGTCCTTAGCACAGATCATGTTTCCGTCAATGATATGATGGTACCTCTCCGGCCATCTGCTTTTGCAGCTTTTCTTTGAAATGAGGACCACGTCCGTCTCCAACAGATTTGGAGAATTGTGTGACGTTCTACCGTACACCTACAAAAACAAAATTAATTAATTACATTCTTTTTCTGTATCATTTTATACAAATAGCTGATCCAACAAACCTACATTGCGTTCAAATCCAAACTATCTCAAGTTCCATATACATAAAATTTCAATAAAATGCGTCCAACAATGTACAAAATAGTACATTTTATCACTGAAGTACTTCAATGATACAAAGTACACAAGAATTATATGTAAAATAGGGATTATGTAATTAGGGTATTTCTAAAGGCAAATCTAGTATGTATCTAAGTACTTACATTAGCTACAGAATAAGTTTTTTTAAATGTGAGTGTGTGAAATCCTTTAAACCACTACTGACATGTTTAGTTAAGGAAAGTTTGTGATCAACCTTTTGGACCTTACAAAATAAACTAGTTTTTCTCGGCATCGAACCTTGACTTTTTAAAACATGTTTTTCACATACATCACCAAAATAATCGACGGATCCCCAACCAGCAATGGAAGCGACAGTTCCAGAGTTCTCCAGTTCCTCGTTTTTGTTGTTATACGCTATCACCTTGGGCACGAAGTCACACCCTCGGATCCTCCTCTCAAAGTTGAAGTCATCCTCCACTCTCACTACCGCTATGTCGTTTATCATCCAACGGATGTTGTCAAAGTCGTTGCCGTCGAAGACATAACCTGTATCAACCAATAGCTTTCGTCTTGCGTCTTCATCCACGCAGTAGGGTCGATCAATAAAGTGGTCTACCAATTTTGACAAGTCTCTGTGACATCTAATTATCACTAAGATTACAATCAAAATTATTGCAAGGGAAAATCTTGTTTCATGATTGAAACTTAAACGTATGGTAGTGGATCACATTTTTGATCGCCGGTTCAATAAAATGCTACGTCGATCGGAAATATTTTAGATATATTCCTGTTACTGAAAACTTATTAGAATTGAATGGATACAATTAATACAAACAAACGCGAAAAATCTATGGGATGCGACTTCTTCTACGTCTGATAAGACAACTGTATCTGCTTGCTGGCTAAGTAGGTACTCAAGTTAAAAATAAAAAAATAGCCCAATGCCATAACCTTATAACGCCAATACCTTACATATTAACCAGGTAATAGATACATATTTAAGTTTATCTGTGGCTACGTAGCACCTTACATACTGATTCATTAAACTCAATTATAATACATACTCAAAGGGACACATTTCCAAACTGCTTTTTTGGCACCATTTCGAACACATTCATCATTGACGTCTTTTGGTACCCATCTAAAAGTATTTCATTCAAAATTATTGTTGATATAAAAATATAAAAGAATTTTTAAATCGCATGATCGTGGTTTTAATTATATTTATATAATTTTGAAAAAAGTTATTTTGTAACTTGTAACACCGGTCAGCACTAACTCTTACTAGTCGTGGCGTACTGAGGCGTGTAACAGTTGTAACACTCAAAGAATTCGGTAAAAAATTACAATAATACCTGTGTGTCCCAGAGACAACGTAAAAGTGTCGAATATCTTCAATGCACGCCGCAGAGGTCAGGATATGCTGGGCGTCTACTATGACGCCTCCGCACAGCCAATTAGCATCGATGTTTGATTCTGTTGATGCTGGTCGTAGGTAGACCTATGGATAAAATCACATAATAGGAAATTTCTAAGTCAACTTGATATTTTTTGGGGTTATTTTCAGTATAATCAAGGAATCTCGAATCTTAAAAAAGGGTTTTCTTTAGTCGAAAATCTCTTCAGACTATGAGTTCGGAAAATTGATAAGATTTTAAGAATTAGTTTCACCATATAGGGTCTTGTGTCTCCAACTTCACTGCCTCTTAGTATTCGTCTTGTCAGGGACAAATTTCTCTTCGTATCCAAGTGTGACGTTTTCTGAGATGACTCTGGAACTAAATTTTTTATGGTAAAACACTTCCCATGCGAAAATCTTAAGATAATTCGAAAATAGAAATTTCATTAGCTTAAAAAATAAAACGTTTGCTCTGCGAAAGTACATTGTTTTAAGAATGTATTCAATAATTGGAAAATTTTAGATAGATAGGTAGAATTGTAGATACCTACATACTTATTATTAAGCAGTCTTTCTAAAAACATAAGTCACTTATGTCTTCAAGACCTGTTTTTTATTTAATTATTTCTTCTAGTTGAGAGTTTTGTTTACAAAATAATGTTTCTATAGGATATTATTTACATACCAAATGTTGCTTTTAAACAAATTACATAAAGTAGCAAATATTTCATTGCTGAAGCTGTTAGTTTCACGCTTGAACAATGCGCGATTAAATTTTAAATGGCAAAAAATCACTTATCGCAAGGAACGTAAAGTATTTTCTACAAGAATGTCAAATTTAGAAATCATATTTGCGCGGTAGGTAAATTTTTAGCTCGAATCCGTTTTGACTTTTGGCGCCATCATTATAAAATGTTTTTTAAAATCAACTCGACGCTAGATGGCGCACAATCAAAAGAATCATATTGCTACTCATTGGTAGATGTTGTTAAACACTATAAAAAAAGAAGTTATTGATAAAATATATATGAAGAAAACAGTTGACCACGATTTAAGGATATGTAGTTACAGAAAACTTAAGTTTTATATTCATCAATTTCTCAAGATACCATCAAAAACGCCGTTCCATGTAATTTTTTTGTTTTACATTTTTTTCCACACATTTTATAGAAAAAGCAGTCATTTTCGTCTAGTGTAGCTAGCTAACACAATTTTAGATATTTAAAACATGTTTAAATGAGTTCAAAACCTTTTAAACAATATTCAAGTCTTGAATGCTCTCTCATTAAATCGATCTACATTAAAAACTAACAATTTTTCAACACTTGGAAGGAAATCGAATCTTACTACAGATACTAATTAGGAATCAAATATTTCTCCATGAGGTTGTATATTATAAGGTAGACCCCACTACAGGGTAACAAGAAAGTCTCATTGAAATACCTTATATTATTTTTTATTTATAAAATAGGGTATGAACGGATAGACTCTTAGGTACCTTATGGAAACTACGGTAGAACAAGAGATCGCAATGAATGCAGAGATACCAACGTCGGGAGTAGGTAGGTTCTGGAGGACATGAGGCTAACGTCCAGAAATAAACCTGAAACAAAGAAAAAAGATGATGATTATAAACAAACCAATAAAAGTGATATGTTATCAAAAGTATAATTATATATGCTGACCATTTGTTGATAGGACTGATTTAGATGGACGTTTCAGTGGCAAATTGCTGATGTTACCAATATTAAACTATACGGCGCTGTTTGAATGCGCCAATCTATAGAAATATTAAATATTTCCATCGGGATTCTGATCGGAATGAATCTAAGTATACACAGATTAAAAACCTAAGCTAAATCAAACCTATAAACTAACGCTGTTAACCTCCGAAATATTATAATAAATATAAAATACACCTTTAATAATAATTGGGACAACTCACATACATGGTAATCAGAAACGAGGGTACCACAATAACTCGGAAACAAACAATCGTGCTCATCACACAAATAAATACACCTACCGGGATTCAAACCTTTTGGCGCACTACCTATTGTTAAACCGGCCATTACATAAGTATAATAAATGCACGTGAAAATGAGTTTTGTACAGATAAACTTGTACATTAGTATTAACTGATAAATCGTATTCACATCTTACTAATATAGGAAAAGTGTAACTTAATGATAGGTATAACATAATTCATACCTAAAATTGAAGATTACGCAGCTTTATAGAACTAAAGGTAGCGGTTGGCGTCCGAGACCGCGACGCGAGACTGAGACGCGAGACGGAGACGCGAGACCGCGACATTGCTTGACCCTATGAATGTAGGTATGAGCGCCAGTTTGCGAGCGAGACCGCGACCGGAGACCGAGACGCGAGACGCGCGACAGCGAGACGGTCGCTGCCCCGGTCAAGTAGTGTCTCCGGTCACGCTCGAAAAGCACATGTATTTAGTGTTTATAGAACAAGAAATGCAAATATTTAAATCTCTCATTTGGCATTATAAGATTATTAAGGGTATATTAATAAGGTATATAAAATATATTATAATTATAATTATTATATTATTATAATTAGCTCTAAAAATTACGATACTTTCATATAACGTTTCAAGCCGCTTGTCGCGGTCTCCGGTCGCAGTCTCGGCCTACAGTACATGGCAAAGAGACCGAGACACTTGTCGCGGTCTCGCGTCTCGTTCTCGGGTCGCGGTCTCGCATCTCTGTCGCAGCGCCAACCGCTACCTTAAGTTTTTGTTTCCTGTATCTACCTATAATCGGATGGTCATAATCATTCTATCTATAACATATAGATATATCTTCTATATTCTTAGAATTTTCTATCTAAAGTCACCACTGTAGATTACATTATCACGCGGCTGACATACAATACATGTTTGTCGTAACGTACTAGATTCGATTTTCGGGGAAACACTAGAAAGTTCCGACTTGGAAGGTACAGCAAAAAAAGATCAGTGGAACTCACACTGTAGGCACGCGTAAAAAATATTGAAACTATTGGATGCTTGTATTAGAATCTAATTTATTAAAGTTTCGAAATTTTTTACCATAACACAAGTGCTTTACTTACTTACTTTGGGATCATAGCAATATACTTATGTGAGTTGTCTCAATTATTATTATTATTATTATACTATATTGATCATTGTAAAACCGGGACGTGTGGCTAGTTTAAAATAATCAGTGACAAAATCCACGCCTAACTATACATATCCGTTGTCTAAACAAATGAATTCCATCTAAGTTAACAACAAGTCAAATAATTCATCAATAAAATCCAATATTATGGCTGTTCAATATCAAAACCAAATTGAACAATAAGCATTAATGTTAAGTGTCTATTCTAGTCACTATCCTTTACCACTCCAACTGTCAAAACCAATAGAATAAAACAGTTATCTTCACAATACATTATTACTTATCTCAATAACATGAAACCTGGGCCCTATTTTATTATAAAGTGCATTGTCTATAACCCACTCGACCGCCGAACGTAAATAATTTAACTGTCTTAAAAGATTCAAAAATAGTTCCTAACATTGCCCCCCTAATATGTACACCATTTGTCAGAGCATAAGTCCATAACTGAATTTAAACTGCGCTTTTGACGCCACGCCTATTTTTATATACAGCCATCTCTTTCTGGTTTACTAGTATGGAAATAGTTAACGTATAGACGTCTCGCTCTATCAGATAATCGACAATGTGTTTAGTTTCAGCTACTCCAAATAAGAACAGCGTAAGTCTTACACTGTGCAGATCTAAATTAAACTGTAAGTCATTGGATTACAGTTAAATTTTATTATTCAAATGAGTTAAGGGGTGATGTGGAAACGGAACGGATAAGGACAGAGCGACTCTGTTGAAGTTACTGGGTCCAAACGAGTTTTTATGTTTGGAAATCGTATTAAGCTTTTGTCGGAAACTGTTCTACTCAACGGGCATAGTTGAGTTGCGGACAAACTATCGTTAGAAGAGGTGGGGCTGATTGGCTCATTGACATTGCGCGCGAATCGTGTGTTTGAAATTCAAACATCTCATTGTTTGTGGTGTTTGCAATTTGAAATGTTTTTGTGAACATTAGTGCAAGTGTTTAAAAATGTCGTCGTTACATTCTGATGACGATCAAGAGGAGATAAACGTAGATTCTGACAGTAGACTCTCCGGTCAGTGCGACAGGAGTGGCTCCGATGACCATGACTCAGATTATCATGATAGATACCGCGATTCGCCGCATATTACCGAAACTCAGCAAAGAGTTAACCTACCGTTTAGCATATCTAGATTATTAGGGAAACAATTTGACATAGACAAACGTAATTCTGGTGAGAGTGATGAAAGAAGTGACCAGGACACAGAGTCCGAGAGTGCTAGGGATGAGGGGAAGGACAATTTAGGGTTAAATTTTAGCCATAATCCTATGTATACAAACTCTGGGTTGTTATTACGGCCTGGGTTAGGTATAGGTGGTGGGTATGGCTTCTCCAGTAACCCTGGGGTGGTGAGGGTACCAGCGCATAGAGCTCTGGGGGCATTAGGAGCTTGGGGAGTAGCCTTGGATCCCATGAGGCAAGCGGCCGCCGCTGCTTTCGCGCACCAAGTCGTTAAGGATAGACTAAATGGTGAGTCCGGTAGATATGAAATAATACCTACTTACTTACCTATATGAATTTAAAAAAAAATGTAATTTGCCTCTTTTTTTATTGTCCTACGCTTTATTTTAATTAAAAAACTGAGTGGCCAGCCAGATTTTTGGGATTTATCTACTTTATTTTCCTTAGAAAAGGTTTAACGTTTAACTTAGATAAGTATTATTTGCAACAGTTTATCCATATAATTTAACATAAAAAATATATGTAAGTTTTTATGTAGATTTGAATAGAAATTGTTTAATTAATATAAAATAATTCATTCCCATGGATTTCTATAAAAACAATTTGAGAAAAGTGTTTTTTTTTCTTCAATTTTTTCTAGCTTCTTTAATAGATCACTTAGGCTTATAGGAATTCTAATCATTTTTCTCCTAAACTTCTCTGTGATAATAATTTGTATATAAGTAGCTAAGTCATTTATTGCTATTTACCTAAGTATTTTATTATAAGTACAATCAATTAATCAAGCCTTATGGCATACCAATTCACAGGCTTATATTTTTATTTGGACTTTTCTACGCGTAGCTGACACTCGTAAGAAATCTATGGCTATTGTTAGCGAAAATATACCTGTAATATCTCTCAATAATATTAATTTTTATTACGGACGACTTAGATCCATATTAGTTAGTAATACAATTTACTTAAAAAAGCACAATGGAAGAAACTAAGTTTCATTATACTCCTGTAAAAATAATACTATGCAGCACTTAGATACTATAAACAAGGACTAAAAAAAAATTCCTCGCAATTTATAAAAATAAATTTTATTTTAGCTTGACAAGTGACTAAATTGTCGCAAACAATAAAAATTGCGCTAAGAAATTCTGTTTCATGAAATGTCAAATGCTTTTAAATTTCGAGTTGTAATCTCAAAACGATAAATCACTTTAAGTATGCACCTATGTAAATCTGTGACCGAATACAGATTAAAAATAAACAACCTTTTTTTAATCCCTTAAAAAGTGGCAATGTCCGAAATTATCTGTTGCGTGTGTCACTATTAAAGGACTGTTTTTAAGTATGATAGTTTACTCAAGAAATGGTTCTTTTTGCCTTTTTTGTAGGTATCCTTTTGAGACGCCTACGTTATAATTTGTCGCGCCGAGCGTCGCACAAGCGTAATTTGAACCTTTTTGAGAAAGAAAAAATATTATTATTTTTTTGCGTGTAAGTAGCTAATCGGCGTTGGAAGGATAAATACACTGACAGACAAATATTTTTTTATTTGTGTTTATTGGAAAAAATATTAAATATAAACCTTATTTTTGTAATTAATAACTAATTAATACATATTTTGTATAATATAAATTATATAATTAGAAAAGCAAATGGACATACCACGTATACCACGCATTATGAAAGTAAGTAATACCTACTTTTATAACAAGCTCAGATACTTTACTCTTAGAATAAGCACAGATTATCAAATTCTAATGCCTCAATAATAATTATAAAGTCGATAATAATAATTATATTTTTATTTTGAACACAAAGAGAACATTTATTTAGTTCTTACTTTATCATGGTCAAAATATTTTTTTTTTTGAAATGCCGACGCATGTAGACCTCCCGTGTTGTTTTTTCGACCGCAACGGAAGTGCGGACGCCTATAATTGAGATAGTTGCGTGAATTGGCAACACGACACGAAACCCCTTTGTCATCTTAGCGCCAATAATTTGACAGTTGAAATAAGAACATCCGTTTCGATGATTCACTTTTTTATAGGTTGTCAATGACACCTCATTTCAGTTTATTTTTTGTGGTTTACCTTCATGGAGATTAGTGTTCTAAATTTAGAATATGAATTAAAATTCAAGTTTTATTATTGCAAAAAATTACAAATTACACCATTTAATTGCATGAAATAGAAGAAGACCTTCATCTTAACGTAATCTTCAGGGTCGTGAACCTTTACATAGTTTATCAGAAGCTAATCTGTGGTAAATCAAGAAAATTGTGTTATCTGGAGCGTATCTTAACAGCCTGCTTAGGTTCCGTTTGCGGTCACTTAGCTGTCCAACACGAAAGTGCTAATTGACTTGGTTAGACGCTTTTTATCTTGCAAAAATGATATTGCGTGACTTCACATTTCATTCAATATAAGAATAATAATTTATATAATTATTTATAATTTATTCTGTAGTCAAATATTAAAGTAAATATAATATAAGATATACTAAAACATGTCAAATATCAAATATGGATTCAATAGCCATAGGCGTTGCGGTGCTTAGGTACCTAAGTGTGGATGCTAGATTAGGATACTGGCTGATTACGTTTCATAATACATACCTAATAACTTTTTAAAATAGTGGAGTTTATAATCCATAGATAATCCTGGCTAATTTCAGGAATCCATGTATGCAACCTTCTTATATATATTATGTAACTTTTTCTATTATTTATGATTTATAGTAAGTAAGTAATTGAACTCAGCGCTTTAAGTTACGTCAAATGCGTTACCAACTAAGCTACGGAAGTAACTGAATCTTATAACACTCCCTTTTATCGAATAGGCTTAAAACTTAAGAGGTTCAATCAAGTCAAAGACGTAAAATAAAAAATGCAATAGTTTTGAAATCAATAGACAGTGTCATTACACTGTCTATTGACTCCAAAGCTCTTGTAATGGTTATCGTTTCCTGTTGTTACAGACCGCTTTACTTAATATGCTTTATCTTACGATTTATAGTTGAATACTAGCTGTTGGCCGCGAAGTACCCAATTTTTTCCGCTTGCATAGCTTAGAATAGGTATTGTCGCATCAAGCTGACAGGCAAACCACATGACATAATATACCTAAACTTATGACCAATAACACAATGTGGAATATATTGTATATAGCCACTTACCTACTTCTAAAAGCGTTGAGATTTCTACAAGTGAAGTTTTTTTCAGTTTCATCTTTAGCATATTGCCTAAGTATTATAAATTATGTCAATAGGTGATTTTTTTGATAAACTCATCTGCTACCAACTTATTTTGTCTTCAACTTATTTATCCTCAAATAAGTTTATTTAATTTACTTAATAGAATTATTACCACCTCCGTGGCTAAGTGATTTACGCGTGTTGTGCCAGCGGTCCTGTGTTCAAATCCCAGGGCCTACTTGCCTGTAAAAAAAATGATCAGTGAAAAAAATACACAAATATGTTTGCCCCATGTCCCACTACGGGTTACTGAATTAACTTCACAATATTAATAATGCTAAAATTATTCAGTCTTTGGGTCAAAAAACTCAAAGCATTTAATTCTTTGTTCATTTAGCATGACCTAAGCGATTACAATACAATCATAATGCTATGACAGCTTGAAAAATCCTTGAATTGTGGCTTTTCAATTTTAAATGAAAATGAACTTTATAATATCTTAAATTTAAGTATATTTTCGACTGTATTTGAATAGCATTAGGTAATACACTTCATAATATAATAAAATTCGCTTCAATTCGCCGCCGCCACAATTTGCGGCATAATCATGAGAATAAATGTAGGTCAAAATATATTAAATTAGCTATCTTTTGAGTTTTGTACAACATAAAGTATAATATTTGGTTAATATATCTGTAAGCACTTGGGTGGCCGAGCGTCTTTGAGTAGGATATAATATATTATGCTAAAACATGCTAATTATATTTATCATAAAATGGCCTTTTGTTGTAATTAAAAAGCGTAATTACAGATTTTTGTAACAATTCCTTGTAAGCTTTGTTTAACAAGTGGATTAGGAATATGGTCGGCAATAACGAGAATGAGAATCCAACTTGGTTCAAGAACCTCAGATTATCTACCTTTTATTGCGATAAAAACATATTCTTTCTTTTTTAAAGTCCTAAGCACAGTACGTCGCCATTTCGCTGTCTTGAGCTACGCACTTCATTTGCTCCATGTCATACCATCTGCCCTCGCCATAAATAAAAACATATTACCTATAGTAAAAAATAATAATTTTTTACTATGTAATTATTGACATTGAAACAAACAGTCTATGAGTGAATACTTATTTAGGTTGTCAAATTTGGTTTATAATCTATGCTGTACGTAGATACTAACTAGTCCTCGTCTGTAACCGATGTATTTAATTACAATATACCCTGTGAAAATACTGAACAAAACGAATTAACACAGACAAAGCCTTGTTTTAAAGCAATACGCATAAATTTGTGTATTTCGCATATTTAAAACCTTGACAATTACCTACCACACCAGCCACTACAATTCTGAGATTGTGTGTTTTAATTAATATCAATATAAGTTTTTAAATATTTAAATGATCGTCTGAACTCCGCCGACGATTTAATATCGTAATTAATAGCTGTTTCTACATAATTGCTTTACAATGCTGACGTCATTTGTGTCAATAAAACCTTGATTGTGTTATTGAGGTGAAAGAGAGGTTAAAGAGGTGTTTTGAGAAAAGTCAATTGGACAATCATTTGGAGCTAAATTAAAAACCTGACTTCGTATAGACAACGGAACTGCATTACTTTAAAGGGGGCCAATAATATTAAATTTACTATTATTAAAATTTAGTTTAAGGCTGTCGTGATCGAAATGGTTCTAAGCTAAATTATTTATTATTATTATTTTAAATCTTTATTATCTTTATTTTATTATATTAGAGATTCATTATTCTTTGTTCTTATTTGTAATTAACATGTCGGAAGGTTTTCAATTGTTTTCAATTTCACTTATTAGGTACTTGAATATCGCTAAAACTGTAATGTCTAAATAAATATAAATAATTGTATTATTTACTTAAAAACAAGCCACAACATATGCTCCTTAAACACAGGCGGTATCTTTGATTTGGCACAATTATAAGAAATATAAGACGACATCACCTTCAGACCTCCGGAGCTCCAGACGGTCCTGTTTTGTGCCTTTTGTTTCCAGTTTGTGATTCCCAAAGTCTCCCTGGATAACATGACCCATCCATGGTAACCTTTCTATTAGTAAGGTATTCATGAGATCAGGCTCAACATATCGGTGTTACAGCTCGTATTTCTAGAAGATTATATTAAAATGATTTTCATCTGTGTTTTTGATTACTTGAATGATGAATTTAAAAATATTTAAGTTTAAATAGTGTTTAGTAGAAATCCATAAAGATTATTTTGCACTATGCTTCTAGTTGCAGTTTCTAAATGCGTTCTAATAAGTTGATTTTACATTTCTGTGTCATTTTTTTCATATTAAGAACTTTCCTCGAAACTTACCTACCTACTTGTGCAAAAATATATCAAGCTTATTTTTAAAGAAAGGTACCCTTTCAACCCTAAAGGTGTTTACAGAATATCACCGCATATCATCGTACTGAGAAGATCAACTCAAATTTTCATAACATCCGGCCCTTGGGGAAATGACGAGGAAAGCTTTCGAGAAAACGATCGTATATCGATGATTTTGTTTATCCAATCGTAAATATATGATATGGAACTCGCGTATGGTTCAAGCAAGTGAATTACAACAGTATTGACTAGAATTATACCAAAAGACAAATCATATTACATTCAATTTTATACTACTAGACACTAAGAAACATATTCTATCATTATTACCTTCAGAATTTAGATATTCACATATTTTTAAATATCTATATCAGAATTAATTGTTCTCAATTGAGCGTCTAAGTATAACAAAAGAACTCACCTTTGGATGAATAAATAACCAATTAGGCCCAACAGACGGCTATAACTATTAAAATTCATCAAAATCGGTTTTACATGTTGCAAGTTTAATATATATATAACAAAGTGTATACAAATAGTCCTTATAAAAAAGTCCATAAAATAAGCCGAAAACTGTTACATTTTATCGGCAATCCATAACGTGCTCGGTTATAAAAGAAGCAATATTTCAAACGTGAATATATACGGCTTGGGCGGGCGGCGCCTAAAATATTATATTGCGGGCTTAAGACATATCTTTTACATAGTATAATCCTACTCATGTAAATAAGTTCTGGACTTATATACGTGACTTTACAGAGTATGTTTAGAACGCGAAAGATAAATTTCCTTTCTTTACATTCATAAATATTTCTTCAACAAAATAAATTTGAGCTTTATTAAAGAATTCCGCCCAAAGACTTAACTTTGATGAAAATCCATATGTAATCAAAAATATGATTCAAAAATCTAATGTATCTAAATTAGTATTGTTTATGTTTTGTTCATACTTTATTTTGACCTTGTTGAATCTTCAGAAACAAACTTGTGATAAAGCTATTATATGCTAATAATGGATTAGGTATAGAATAAAAAATTTATGTTAACTAATTCTTTTACAATAATATAATGTAGCCAATATTTTGGGTATGCACCCTAACGGCTTTGATGAGCTTTTTCTATTTTTGTAAATATAATTAAGTACATTATTGTAAATATTTAATAAAACAGAAAAAAATTTCTTTAGTTATTTAAAAATTTTATTGAGAAAAGATAAGGCAAAAAACAGATTGTCTGTCCATTGAAAGCCAATAAAATATTGTTTTAAAACGTAAACAGCATATATAAGATTTATCTACTCGTATAAGTTCATTTTGCCAGAAGTGATTTACGAAATTTAAGTTAATTTTTAACGATAGTACTCTTCCTAGAAGGGTGCTTGCTGGTATGGCCGCTCTAATAGTCTTTAATAAGGCAATTGTAAAGTGTCCCAACACAAAGATGTTCCCACACGAAGAGATCACATCTTACGGCGCGGTGGTTATTTAAAACACGCACTTAAATTGAACAATTTCAAAGAAAATACTTAAATTTAATTTTCATTTCGAAGCTTCCACAATTAAGCCGTAGCGATGACAGTGGGACAAAATATTTAATGAGGTAGCGTGTTGTTTGTAATGAGGCTTTCATGTCGGTTGATTGTTTTGGTGGAATTCATCATACAGCAGCTTAAATGACAATTGAAACAAAATATACATACAGTGCTTTCTACTTAATTTATCTTTTCATTGAAACTTCAGCAGTTTAAAGTCCTTCTAGTGTTTTAACTATTGTAGATAGTATTCTACCAATGGCAGAAGACTTATAATTTCAGTGGAATCTGTTCGAATTAATGATAATCAAATTAAGTACTTTATTTTTAAAATCGGTTAAAAAAATCAAAGTACATATAATCTGTTATTAGTAATTATGAATTGAGTTTTAAAGAAGATAAAATAATCTTTCATAATAATAAATTTAATCTACTTTTACTTGATAACTAGGGGTTTAGTTTTTAATTAAACTATATTTTTTTCTACTTATATACTTTGTTTAATTAAGATCTTTACTTAAAGAGTTTTGTCTCTTTTTTGCATCAAAAATACACGTAAGTGGGAATGAGACAGAACATTTAAGATATTATTTCAAGTTATGCAGCATTTATGTGTTAGGAGGTAGGTAAGTGAAAATATATGAAAATAAATGATTTGTATTTAAAGGAGCCGGGGCAATTTTATACATTTTAATCCGATTCCGCCATAACAGTGAGGGGGAAGATGAATGCTCAGCCATCTAATTGGAGTCTGTCACCTGGGATTACCAACGCTCGCTCCATCACTCAGATGGTCACATTTGTCTGCACTTCACGCTAAACTTCTGCCCTTGAATTATTAAACGGTCTCGCTGTATTGTAATATCGGATTTGAACGCATAAAATACCAGCTTCTGTTAAAATTGATGTACATACGCTCATAAGTAGTAAAAAAATTATAAATTTATAAAAATATATAAATTTTGATAAATTATAACCGGAATTTGAATTAGTTTGTTAGTCACGCATTCTCGCCTAAACTATTCTATCGATTATATTTTGTAAATAGGTACATGGTGAACGATACAAACAAGGGCATAATATAATATTAAAACATAGACTTTATTAAGAAAAAACAAAATTGTTTCAAAATATCTTAATTTATATCAAAAAGAAGTCTAGGTATAGTTTTTATTTTAACTAAGTATTTTGGGTTCAAATAATAACACTTACATTATATTCGGTTAAAATGTATGTATATTCTATAAACATTCTTTTCATATTCAAATTTTCACTTTATTAAATTCACTTTTTCTAATCTGTATTTTGAGCAACCCTTCAATATAAACACTCTATAAATCCCAATCCAGCATTGCAATCACATACATCTCAATTATGCTACCCAACGGTCAAAAGGCAAAAACTCCGGCCAAATGGACTGGCAAAAAATGACCGGCCAAAAATCTCATACATATTTGAGTCAACAAGCGAAACACATTCGTAGTAGTTACAGGCTCCAATTGTGTCTGCTCATGGAGTATTCATGCAATTGGCAGTGCATTCGTTGCAATAAAATAACGCCCGATGGGGCTAGAAATGGCCTTTTACTGATCTCTCTTTACGGAATTAGTATTGTGTTCTCTTCTCATGAAACCTCCATGGCTTAGTGTAAGTATCTGCGTATTGCGTCGGCCAAACAAATATATGTTTCAGTTAGATACATACGGAAAGCTGATCATCACTTACTTGCATGTAAAGTCAATGAAATTCATTTTTTATTTATTGAAAAATCTAAAATAGCTACTAGAGTAACTGAAAAACTATTGGACCAGTAGTATTAGATAATAATTTACGGCTTCTCAGAGACAAACGTTATATTGCATAGATGCTTAAATAGCTTAGGCATCCAAGCTATCGAAATCGCGTCTAAAAGTAAATAATAACATTGAATAGGTTTATTAAAATATATAAATAGTGGTAAGCCACTTGTAAAATAAAGATTGTTAGCATAGGACCCAAAGATATTGAATTGTGTAATACAATTCAAAAACGATTGAATATCATTTGAATCATAGACAATACGAAGCGAAGGACGAAGGTTATCCCGGGGGATATCATAAAGGGATTAGGGAAAGAATAAAAGGTTAAACCCTTTCAAAGTTAATTTGTTTGTTAATTTTTCTCGCCCCTTTATTAGTTAAGATTAGAGCGTCATAATTGTGAAGCAATTTCCTTCTTTTGAGTTTTTCGTTTAGCGCAAATGTTTTAAATTTTATTAGAATTATACATTGAAATTTCAACATGAATTTCCTTGGCATTGACTATGAAATTTTGTCTTATAGAATGATGTTTTTATATTTTTAGTGCATATTAAATAATGTCAGTTTATAGAAAATTATCTTGTAGTCTAGCTGTCTGAATTTTTGTTTTTGTTTATTTTTCTTAAAGATTCTTAATTAATTTCGATAATTCGAATAAAAATAAATAAAAATCATTAGCATCGGTTCTTACACGTAATTGGCTTTACAATATAGCAACAAACCTACAAACAAGTGAAATTTATAAAAATTGAAACTAGGTACATTATGTATGAATGAACTGATTTTCATAATTTGTCACTAACACATCATAATCGGTTCATTCCTTTACTAACTACTAAGCCACAGACAGACATACAGACACGTGAAACTTTAGAATTCGTTAAAACGTCTATTTATTTATTAACACTTAGTCGCACAAGAAAAAAAGCAATACAGCAAAAACAAAAATAATAAAATAGGCTTGCAGCAGACAGCCTTATCGCAAACAAGCGATTTGTTCCAGGCAAAGTTTAGAAAAATCAGTAAGAGATCGTGAAGAAGTGAAAGAAGTGCGAATCTAACTACTAAAAACTGAAATATTAAAATTTTAAAATAATATTACAAAAAAAAAATCAAATATACAATCACTTAAATATATACAGTTTTGTTGTAACTTAAGTAAATATTAACTATTTTTTAGATTATATAAAACAAAGTTATAGTTAGTCATGATAATATATTAAAAGAAGTCAACGAAAACGGCCGATTTTAATGATGAAGTGTTTATGAAGAAAATTCGTTTCCTCATACACTTTCTATGGAATGACGTTTTAAGTGATACATTATTAGATGTTACACCCCAATGGGGGACCGGCAATTCACTGTCATACACTACAATAATTAAAAAAGGAACCATTAAGTATCTCTGAAACAAACCATATTTATCGCGGCGCATGAATCATGTTCTAACCAGATTACGGCCTTCCAAATCGCATTAACCCACCCTTTTCCACCCTGACACACTCTAACGCAACTTTGTGTGTTTATTGAACAATTTTGTTTTACGCAGATATGGGTTGTAAATTCGTTGGAATTGGATTGAGCGTGTGGTAACTTGAAAGCTCAAGGAAAATATTGTTTACTTGCGACCGCTTTCGAGTCTACGTGGAAGAAAATTACTGTTGCACCATTTTCTCTGATTATTCTATAAATAATACAGAAACGAGTGGATTAATAATTAACCGCGATACCTAAAAGTACAAATCAAAGAAAGTTGGTACTACTTTATAATAAAGTACAAAAATTATATATGTAAGTAAGTAAATAGTTGTTGATATGAGTAACCTAGTTGTCAAATACTCTTTTAATATAGTTATTGTTGTTAGATTTATGTGAACGTATAGTAGAATAAGATAACAGACAGTTTTAAACTCAGTATTGGTATTGTAACTGGTATTGTAACAAAAATATTTATAGAAACAAAAAGAGCATATTTCAATAATATTCTTAATTAAATATATGCAACCGATTTGTAGGAACTAAATTTCAAAAAGTTTCTGTTGTAGGTTTTTTATATAAAACAGAATATTTTAAAGTTTTATTTAATTCGAAACCTCTCCCATAAAAAATAAGTCTGTATTAGAATAATCATACAAAGTTCAATTAAATTTACCCCTCTTTCGCCAATCCAATTAGTTAAAATATCTTTCATAAATTAGCAAACAGAGTCATTAAGTTTAATCTACCATTGTCTTCAAACAGCCATGTATCATGCGCCCTTAGAAATTACATTATTTGTGGTCACGTGAAGCCGCCATTACACCTCCCGACCAATGGGAGTACGCTGTTTAATAGGATTCTATTTTTGAAAATATGAAACGCGAACACGATTTTCATTGGTTGCCTTTAACGTTTAAAGTAATTAGGGATTTTAATTTTAAAATTACGTGATGCGGTTACAGTTTTACCCATTAAATACAATGGGTCTTTTTTGTCAGCATTAATCTAAATCACGATAATTGTTATTAAGAAATAGGTAGGTAGGTACACTCGAGTGTTTTCAATTGAGTCCTGTAACCTGTAGTGAGGCCGCGGCAAACATTAATTTTGTATCATTTCAGTATAGAAAATATGTACCGACCTACTAGAATTAATGTGAAATAAATATAGCTTATTCATAATACAAACTTATTCACACAGATTAAATATTTAGTTAACTGCCTGTCTTAATTATCTGCTAATATGTACTATATAGGTACCTAATGTAACAATTCTTCGATTTCAATCCTAACTGACGTAGACTATATTTTACTGTGTATATGGTAATATTTCAATTTCAGTAAATTGACAGTATTTCTAACCGGAGTGGACCAATTTGATTAAAAAATATTCTATATTAATACATCTATTAAGAAAAAAGATATTTGTTAGGAATAAACTCAAAGACTAGGTACTGGAGCTTTCTTCTAGAGCATCGTTTCACAACCATTTTTATGTCGCGAAACGAAAAAGCCAAAAAGTTAAATAAAAAGTTTTGCGACCCCATCACTACAAAATTATAATAATAATAATAAAAATAAGTATATATAGTTTGTATTTATTATTTTTCAACAGACTGCGGCCCCCTTTAAAATCAAACTCGACTCCCCTAAGAGTCGCGACACCTTGCTTGAGAAACCATACTCTATTGTAGTATTGAGTAATTCTGAGTAATATAGGCTATGCTGTTTATGTCCACAAGAACAACTTCATGCGCCAAACCCAGTTAATCTATTCCCATTTATTTTATTATGTTTTTTTACCGCAAAACTTTTTTACTCATCTTAATAAAATACATATTCCGAGAAATGAATGTAAAATCGTAAACTATTACAGTTGTGGTTTAGAATGCCGTTTAAGCATTTTCAAGCAATTTAATATGAGCCATTTTGATTGCTCTCCGTATATTGCCAGCTCAAAATTACAAATGCTGTATTTGTATCAAAGCAATTTGTATTTAATGGAATTTTTATTTATTCATGGGCAAATTATTACTGTGATTTAAAGGTAATCTCTGTTCTTATTAACTGATGTAATTACAGATAGCTGATGTTATTCTTATGTTAATATAGGAAAATTATACATGTGTAATATGGTGTTACGTAGATTGAAGATTATTTGATAAAGTTACAGGATATGGAGCCAATATGTAAGCAGTGGAGTATTGAAGTGTTTTTGAAATGTAAAGATACGATCATTTTAATCGCGAAACTCTCTTAAGTACCTTGTCAAACCAAACCTTGTAAGTTAAACCCACATTCCGCTTTTCCAACTGGGCTTCCTGAAGCAGAACTTTTACGTATTTAGTTTTTAATTATGATTTTTTTTTACATAGTTAGCATTTTAGCTTTGTACAAAATATTTGCCCTAACAAAGTCATCGATTAATCTTAAAATGTATTTAAATTATTCCGCCGCGCGAATGTGTCTTGACGTCTGTCAATTTGACATGTATAGTGGTTAACATTTAATTCCTAACTGTTAATAGATATCTTATGTAGTATTTGTAAATTGTCAAGTCTACTTGCAAATTGTTTTTACTCAAATAAGGATACCGTTTGAATTTAAAAATTATTATTATTTATTCACAAAGGACTGATCACAGAAACTAAATAATTTTTTTAAATTCTTTCAGCATCATTTCCAATCACACGACGGATCGGTCATCCATACCAGAACAGGACGCCGCCGAAACGCAAAAAACCAAGAACTTCCTTCACTAGAATGCAGATCGCTGAATTAGAAAAGAGGTTTCATAAGCAGAAGTATCTTGCTTCAGCGGAAAGAGCCTCTCTCGCTAAGACCTTGAAGATGACGGATGCTCAGGTCAAGACTTGGTTCCAGAATCGACGGACTAAGTGGAGGTAGGTTTAATTTTGTTTCCTGTTACTTTTTAGTTAGTAGGTAGAAGTCATTGTACGGTTAATGAGTTTTGCCTGCAATCCTTTAAAATTCAGTTCAGTTTCATAGAGACGAGTTGTCGAGTCACTCACGTACGTACCTACAACATATCTAAGAATTAATATTATTATCAAATGATTCTAGCTATTTTTTTTAAAATAATTAGTTATATTAAATGCTACCATAAATGATATTATGCTAAAGAACCTATACACACTTGACATTATACCGCTACGCCTATGTAAGTATATTATTTTACACTCTGTGATAGAAACAATGCAAAACCTCAACGAATCCGCCGTTCACGGCGATTATAAAACTGAAAAGCTAATATACAGTCTTGGTTCGTACAGGTGTACCTAGACAATAAATTATTTAAAGAGGATTTCGTGTTTTTTATTATTGTAGCAATAGATATAAAGATGTAGAACTACATAATTCATCGTGCTCGTACATAACTAAGTTTACGCGTAGGTACTTAATATAGCGCGAATATTTCTTTACCTAAGAAGTAATTACCTGGAATATATACATAATAATACAGTTATATTTGTGGTATAGTGGTAATAGGTTTCATTTTTCAAGCAGAGGTCCAACTGAAAACAATATATCTTAGCAGCCTATTTGTTTTCCTGTAAATTTAGTTCAAAGTGAAAAATTACCTATCAAGAAAAGCATATAATATATAATATATACAAATATATTATGACATCTTGAACAAAACATGCAACTGACAGTAATAAACACTATGTTTACTTAATTACATATCGAATACGAAGTCGCCCTCATCAAATAATTAAAACTTTAAAAATAGACAAATCGGTAATGTTAACATCAAGTGGAATTTGAAAATGGAACACTACAAAATTCCGTGAGCATGTGAGACAATGCTAGTGATCGTGTTGGTGGCACAGATTACTAATGGACAAGTGCTGTTTGTGTTGGGCACAGATAACAAACGCTCGATACGAACGGCGCCAAGCCACTGCTTTTGTGAAAAAAAAAGGAAAAAGCGCGGGAGATATTCGTGATTTAAATGCCGATAGGCTTTTGTTTAATTTAAATTTAGAAGAAACATGTGATTTAACAATATAACTATCTACTGGAAATATATTTTAATATTGGCATCGTACGTATTATTGACATTGGTAAGGTACGCGTAATATCTGAAAAAATTATTAATAAGTTAAATACCTAAACATACGCGCTTTAATCTGGTTAAATTGTTTTTTCTTATAGGATAATGTATGAACAACTAAGCTACGGAGGCAGTCACAAGTCACTCAATTAATCATGTCACCTCGTGTTAGCCATTTTAATGGATGTTATCTATACTTGTTTTGTTTAGGATTGAATTATTGTTTAACGGGAATAAACAATGATAGTGATTTATTTTGCTAACAGGTTCATGCAGTGTCTTTGAAAGGTATTTGATAAGCCAAAAAAGTATGAACCTTCTTTAGAAATATATATTTATTTTTGTAACTAATCTGACATTTCAAATAATCCATTTACCCGTTTCTTTGCCAGTTTTAACTTCAAAAAATGTACATATTTCAAGGAATGGCGTAATTGGATTCAATATCCATAACTATTCCAACGGAGATAGTATTGATATTTATCGACGTAGGTAAATAAATTATCTTAAATATTTCTATTTCTGCATAAATTTAGGCGAAATACGTCAGAAATTTAAAAAATAATTTTCTCTTATTCATTTCGGATACTTGAGTCTGAAAAACCTATTTAATCCTTTTAACCTTTGACACCAAAAAATGAGATCTTAACGTATGTGTTGTATAGGTGTAAATGTATAGTGCTTCTAAGTAATACAAAAAAGGTAGGTAGGTATATTTTTACCATATATTATTTTTAATAAATATTTTATAATACCTAAATGGAATATATGCGTGTTATCTTAAATACAGAACCATTAATAAAACATTGATCTCTTAAAGAATAAAATTTAAATCGAGTAGATAAGAAACCAGAATTAAACCTCTTTAATTTGATTATACTATATCCTTTTAGTGACTATTTATTATTTTAAATGTCATCGAATATAGATTAGAAATTCAGAAATCAACAATAATAATTAATTGACAGTTATCTATGACAAATGAAGTCGGTTTATCTGTGATTGTTGCGTCCCAGTTATAAAACTCTGCCAGTTTGTATTTGTAATGAAATCTTATTTATTTTAGTTCGACTAATTAAGGAGATGGTTAAAGAGAGGTAATATTTGAAGCATGTATTTATGGCTATTTGAAGCATTGTAGCTTTCTCCATAGCTCAGTTAAGATTTTTTTATTTTAAATGTGACTTACTTGATTAATAGTGTTTAGCTATAGCTATTAAATTATGTGTCACAGACGAGATATTCTAATTTGAAAGTCAAATGTAGGGGATTTTAAAAAACTCAGTCGTAGTTATCTGTGCATAGTACCTAAAGCTATAGAAAAAGAAATATAAAGTTTTCTAAAGCTTTACAGCTTATGATTATAATCTATAACATGAGATAAGGATGTGACAAGACGTATGATCTATCGATTATTTCGATAAAATATATTCTGTGCGTAACTCGCTATCAATTTATTATGATAGATGAACATTTCTTACATTACAGTACAATGACAAAATATGGCAAATTATTGTTTTAAGACCGAGAATTACCTCATCTCTTTAGTAAGTAAGAATTCTTTTTTGTCTTTTTAGACACTGAGATACGGGGTCAAAATTAGTTTTTGAAAAATTGCGAAACATTGAATTTTATTTGCTATCAACTTTAAAAGATAAGGTTCTTAGTGTAAGTGTATTTTTGTTTGTTACGCATTGTGTAGCCAGTTATGAACCGAATTTAAAGAACATTGTTTGATAGAGGCGGTTCTTTATAAATTTATCAAAACAGATTGGGCACTTTAAAAATTCAACAAAATATATAATTCGTACACCTACACATTTAGATCTACATATATCAAAAAAAAAAAAATCCGCGTTCAGTTGAAAAAGTTTATATTCTCGTATCAGATATGAATGCATTATTTATTGCTTTGAAATTTAAAAGCACATCATTTTAATATGTAAATCTTAAATAAAGAAAACAGAACGTAATAATTAATTTTTAAATGTTTGAAATATTTAAAAATAAATAATTAAAAAATATTAAGCAATTAAAACCGACCGCCTCCTTGGTCTAGTGGTAAGCGCGTAAGCGTTACAACTGAGAGGTCCTGGGTTCGATTCCCGGTGGAGATATAAAAAAAAAACTCGGTCTGGCAGGGCATAGAAGGCTGATCACCTACTTGCCCCTGAAGAAAAAATCAATCAGTGAAACAGATGTGAAATGCATCTGCCCCATACCCTACTAGGGGACACGGGACTTCACAAAGCAATTAAAAAATATTATTTTCTGTAAACGTGAACTTTTTTTGATGCGTACCTGAAGACAATAATTAATTTATATTCATTGTACACTCACTCAAAGGCGTGTAACAAAATTAAAAAAAAAAACTATAAACCGACCTCAAGCTAACATAAAAGTTTTAACCAAATTTAGGTTTATAGAATGACTAGCTGTGCTCAGTGGCTTCACCCGGTCTCGCGATAAAAAAAATTGAGTGGGGGAGGATGAAATATACTTAACGACCTATTCTCATACCTACCAACATAAAAAATTCATAAAAATCGGTCGAACCGTTTCGGACAAGTAGGTACTAACACAAACGTGACATGAGATTTTTATATATTAGTTAAAGTCGGTTATTTACTACTTTAGTGCACATTGAAGTCGGTATATTTTGTTTTTTTTTAAAAGAAAATTAATTTTTGTAAACTGTCATAGACAAAACAAGCTTTTGTGCATAATGCATAATCTAGATACAAATTTTAGCGCTAGAGGACATCAAACTGGATTAGTCCTCATCAATATTCTATTACATTAATATATAATTTACATCATTCATGGGAATCAATTAAATTGTGCTATTAAATTTTATTAGCTGAATATTATTTTAAAGAGAGATTTAACTATTTTTAAAAAATGACAAAATTGATAGGTAATGATAATGTTATGCAATCATACCTACATCCTAATAATATACTTAGATATATTTTTGATGTTTGTAGCGAGAAAATGAATATTAAGTGAATTTGGTACAATCTAGTTTAACTTCCGTCGGACACTTTAAATTTCAAAAAAATATTCCTAAATGCACAATTTTTTAAATTTAACTGATTATATAATAAAATAAAGAAATATATTATAACTTGAGTTCTTTTTCTCATTTACTAGCTTATACTCGCGATTTTGTCAACGTGGCCAATATAGCCTGTCGGAATATGTTATTATTTTAAATTAATAAAGTTTATTAATTATCCACCCTAGTATTCCATTTTTAACCCAATAGGAAATTAGTTTTACTGTATGTTTAAGATGGTAAGAGAGTGTAACTTAAATAAATATTTGAGGTTTTTGCGTGAGCCTGGCCGACGTCTCTTGCAAATCATGCCTATGTCACTCAGTAAGCTTCACATAAATGCAAGAGCTTTCGGTGCAAGAATCGGTCCAGCAGTTTTTGAGTTTATTCGTAACAAATTAATGTAGTTAAACGTATTTGATACATGCATATAATATAAAAAATGAGATAAGATATAGAATATGTATATAAACGATGGAAGTGGAAGAGAGAAATGTATCTTTCAATTAACAACCAATTCTGCCTTATTAATCATTTTTAAATCATACAGAATAATATGAAAAAGAAACATTTAAGGTTGTAGCGTGATACATATTACCGAGCTATTTGCGTTCCTGTAAAGTCATATCTGTGTTACAATAGCTAGCCAATTAAGTCTTTATACGTATAGATGCATGAAGCAGGCGGTAACACGGTAGCTGGGGAGATAAATATTGTATGAGGAACACAACTCGGCAGTTTAGCTCATCAATTATTAACCGCAGTGGAAAAGACGAACGTTCGCCTTTTTACATGTATTGTACGTTGCAAGTTTATTGCCTATTTTTGTGACTTTTACTATACCTCTTAAGGTTTATTTTACGCTCGTTTACGTGGGTCTCGGTAAGAGTGGCTTCATTTATTTCAGTTTATGCCTTCTTTTTTGCGCTTTACTAAAGAACCACAATTGAGATAGTATATATGAAACATGTAGTGTGTGTAAGTGAAGTCCCGTGTCCCCTAGTGGGGTATGGGGCAAAGCATTTCACATCTGTTTCACTGATTGATTTTTTCTTTAGGGGCAAGTAGGTGATCAGCCTTCTATGCCAGACCGAATTTTTTTTTATCTCAACCGGGAATCGAACCCAGGACCTCCAGGTTGTAACGCTTACGTGCTTACTACTAGACAGAGGAGGCGGTCAATGTAGTGTGTGTAGTAAATAGTAATAGTAACGAATACTTTAGTTGCTTATAAAGTTATAAAACAGTTTTAATTGCTTATTGTTTGTATAGAAAATGCAGTTATTGTGGATGATTAAATAAGGAAAATAAAATATTAAAAATAACTATCTCGCAAAATTAATATGACCATAGTTCAAGAGTAAGGTTATGTATGTTGTGTATCATTGAAGCAATAGTTGTTTAATTTAATAATTTAATGCATTTATAATGCATTTTATATAAAAAATAGCTTTATGCACGTCTTCTCCATACAGACTTCAAGTGTCTCAAATTTCACTTTCATCCGTTCGCGCAATTTTCTTAAAAAGGTATATGTACAAAGTTTTCGCTTCACCTATATATAGATAAATATTGCTCTCGTCTGTTTAAGTAAAAAAGTTGAGTTATATCTTATTCATCAGTATTATTCTTTTTAGGTGTAATTGCCAAAGTACCGGAAACTATTCTCACATTCTCAAAGGTAATTCGAGGCATCGAAGCGTAATTCTAACAAATCGAATTGCTATCGAACCACATCTAACACTCTGTAACCCAAGGGGTGGAGACTCTTTATTTATTTACTTGCCCTGTTTCATTTCCTTCGTTATTCCGTTCCTTTGTATAAGTGAATATTAAAACTCCCCGAATTAGGGGGACACGACTGTTCTATAAAAACAGTGCTTACACTGCTTACTAAAAGAAACATTTTCGCTCTCGATTCTGAACCTGTTAATTTCTTACTCGCTACTTTATTCACGGGATTAGAGCTCTTAACGTAAAGGTATTAGTATGAGAATGGCTTGGATATTATTTGGCGCTTAATGTTATTTTTTCAAGAAAGATTGAGTGTCTTTAGTATAATTGTTGCTTGTAGGTTGTCTCCTTCGGAATTACGAAACAAATCCGTATCACGATTGATACAAGACGTAAGGGAACAACGTCTTAACAAGTTAATGTTGCGTGCTCGTTAATTTACGTTGCACAATTCTTTTTCAAACAAGCAGTAATCAATTCTTTAGATTTAAAGACCGTGATTTTTCTATATTAAAAATTTATTTATTTCAATTTTTCAATTTCAAAACATCTTTATTAAATCATAATATTTACAGTACAATTCCCAGTGTTAGTTTAATCCTACGTGTTACGTAACTTATATACTTAAAACTAAGTAACTAGATACATAATTATGACAATAGACAAAAATTTCAACTTTATGCAAGCTTAAGTGTAGCATTTGCATTTAATTTCTTAAGTTTATTTTATATTACAAAATAATACCTACAATTAGGCAACATACATTATTGAGTTTATATTTGAGGGTACATACAAAAGCTATCCGCTAAAAGGAAACTCATAAGAATATATATTTTTTTATTAATTAATAATTTATTTATTACGTTTACATTTGTTACACTTATGAAGGAATTTAGCCTACTTTTCACTTAATTCTACAGAAACAAAATTTCGGGTCAAAGCTTTTCTAATCCCTTTCCTTTGCATAAGAATTAAAACTCCCTGAATTAAGATGACACAATTTTTCTATATGCTTACACTCTTTGCTATATATCTTACTGGCTTTAGCGGCTGGTAGATTCCTCTGGTGAAAAGAGGACTGGATCATATTTCGCGCAGCATTGTTATTCAACGCAGAAATGCAGCCAGTCTCCCTGGCAACCTGCCCAGCAGCAGCGATTTGGAGCAACTTTTTTATTTGCATATTTTATAATATAATATAATAATAAAGAGGAAAAAATATATATAATATTTAATGAATATTTTTTTTCTTTTTTGAGCATTAATTAAATACTATATTTTTTATATCATAATTATACTAACTACGGGCGTCTACTAAGTCACTATTTAGTATAAAAAACTCCGAAAAAATCTTGATTATTTAAGTATTTCGCAAATCATCTAAATAAAGGAGATATTATGAAAAAATTTGGATTGCGAGCGCTTGAACAGAAAAGTTCATTATACATTCACTCTCATTATATATTTATAAGGTTTTTAAGATTCATCTTCGAAGTTTTAAAATGTTTCTGGGATTTATTGTATTGTTTTGATGGCTGCAAATTAGTCTTTATATTCATAAAGGAAAAATATTATTGCTATTAAAATATTTATTGTACCTAATATATTTTTAATGAATATATCAAGGGTTTCTTTTAAAAAGATTTCGGAATTTTTTGATTCGTTGTTTACTATCTTATAACCTTAATTTCGTTAATTTGCCTAAATTTCAGATTGGCTTTCTAATTTGGATAATGTTTTATAATAAGTACAAGTTTACCTATGTATGTATAGTTATTATAACTAATAGTCGCCCATTGGTTGAAATTCGACCATAATTCAAGAGTGCGTCAGGTATAAGTGTGTTTGTTATATGTCATTCAAGCAGAACGGTTTGTAATGTTTATTTAAAGAATTTAATGTATTTCTTATGCATTTATATAAAAAAATAGTTTTATGCACTTCTTCTCCACATAAACTTTAACTGTGGCAAATTTCATGGTCACCCGTTTGCGCAATTTTCGTATAAAGGGGTACAAAGTTTTTGCTTCACGTATAATATATTTTTTTCTTGTGGCAACTTACTACGTAAATCCTTCGGCCTGACGACTCCAAAGCGGTATTGGTGTTCGTAGATGAGAATCCATTTCTTCGGTTTTCCGCTCTCTTGCCAGATATCTTCGGCTCAGCGGGCCGGAATTTCGTTCCAGGTGTCTCTTTACTCGCAAATGGGAGTGCCATTCCGTTCTCCTCCAAAAGTCTTCCTCAGTTTGTCGGACCTTGACCTCACTCTATAGCAGCAACTACAATAATTTTTTTATTACATCATAAAGCGCCATTTACACTGTAAAACTCGGCCGCCCAGGAGTATCTAATATTGTCAAAAATTAGTGTTATTATATACACTTATTATAACGGCCGACAATATTACATTGGCTTAATCTTTCTCAATAAGAATATTCATAACACCCCTTGAAGGTCCGCGTAATATTAATTTTAAACTGCTTGTAAAATAATCAGGCTGAAACTCGTAATTGCCAGCCGCAGCGTTTGGCTTATTTAAGGAAAGTTTCATTGTACTTTATCTAATTATAAAGGCGGCGGCATAAAGTGGTTTACCCCTACTGATTAGTGATGGGCGGTTTTATCGATGAATTTTAGAGATATAATTATACAATTACATTGTATAATTATATCTCTAAAATTACCTTTGCCTTTACATATTAGATTTTCATTGTTGTCACCGATTATGCCTGTTTAATGCATTAATTGTTTTATTAATGTATTGAATAGGCATTTTTTACGCTTATATAACGAAAAATCTACTTATTCGCGACTTCATCTACGAGGAGATAATCAATATAATCTATGGGCTATTGGCTCACTTAGAAAGACTTTAGCTACCAAGTGATTTTTAAAAATTCGTTTCAATATTTGTAATAGTTAGTTAAACAAACATAACAACATTATTTTATGTTTCAGGAGAAACAATAGTTAACTAACCATTTTTATTTTAAATTTATAAATTGATAAATATCTATTTATAAATGTCCTTGTTACCTTCTTCCTTCCTTCCTTTCTTGACTTGCTCTTCTTTTTTGAAAAATTATAACAAGGTTTAAATAATCGCTTATAATAATATTATTAAATTGCATAACTTTATTGCCTATGATGTAACTAGTGAATATCGATATTAAAGTATATCAAATCATCGATAAACGCTGCCACAGCACTAGTTTGTTCATTCACCGTTATAATAAAGTTCTCCCCGATAATAGACTTAGGGCTTTGTTCAATCATTCATTAACAATGAAGCGGTCTCCTCTCTATAATTTTACGAAGCCTTCAATATTAAATGGATATATATATTATTTCTAATTTTTTTTAAAAAAATCATTATTTTGTAGCCACAAAAACAATAAAATACATAAAACTTTAAAAAAACAAGAAACGGTGAACAAATGGTGAACCATCGCTAAACTACCTTTCACATGCGCCTTTCTCCGTGTGCAGGGCTTAGGTATACAATATAGCTTGTCTCTAAGAATGACTCTTATATATCTTCTACGGAAAATATTTATATTTTTGGTTACCATAATTCCAAAAACTATTATAATATATATATATATATATATATATATATAAAATATAATATATATAATTATATATATATATATAATAATTATTTCACTGATAAACTGGACTTTTCCCAAGTGATCTAGGCTATATTTTCATGCCCACACGGACGAGGTGTAGGTAATAGTGCATAATGATTTTTTATAGTTTAGCATTTATCCCAATTAATTACCTACAGTAAATACAATTTATACTAATATAATAAACCCTAAGAGTATTTTGTTTGTTTGAACGCATTAATCTCTGGAACTACTAATGCTAATAGTCCGGACTGTAGGACATTGTTTCATTTGGGTACAGAACACACTAACCTATTATGTATTTTTGTCCTAAAGTTAGTACTGAGAAAAATGATCTTGTGGTATTAACAATTTCTGAGCGTAGGACCGCAATAACGTACCACGCAATTTTTAGGACAATGGGACTGTTTAATAATATGAATATTACCTAAGTAATATATAAAAAAATAGCTGGTTAGTAATCATTTTTGATCATTGAATCAAACATTTTGTAGGACAAATATTTTTTCGAATAATTTAGATAATTATCTTGAGATTTAACAAAAATAAAACCAGTTATTAATAAATTTTTGAGAATCATCAAGTCAACATATTTTATCCCTGCTACCGCTATTACCTCCCACAGTCGGGAGTTTTCGTAAGGAAATCGTTGGGCGCCTCAACGAAATGAAGCTACTCACAAAAAATTAGCTTCATAGTAATCATATTAAAAATGATCCAGGGATCCCGGACTATAATTGATATTCTTTATGTTTTGGCTAGACATTTATCACGTTACAACTAAAAGAAGCGGAGCGTCAATGAAAAACAAAAATAATTGTGACAGCGCGCGACACCGCGCGGCACAGCTAGTTATGTTATAATGTAGGCAGTTAGTAATTAAGTACATTCTAGGTGTGAGAAATAATGAGAAGATCGGTACAATTTAGTTAATTGAAACTGACAGGGGAATGAATTTGGAGTTAATACCCTCGCTTTCAAAGTTGGCGAACTATATCCACCCTTAATTAGCAATGCCGGATTTAGAGGTCTGAAGCCTCGGGGCAACAAAGGAGTGAAAGTGGCCCTTGTCTCCAAATTATTTTCTAAATAAAATGGACAATATTTTCAGCCAAGTTTTCCAATTAATATTTTATTGTGAAACTAACAAATATAGATCGATATTTTCTGTTAATATTTAATACAATCATGTTTATACAAAGTAGGTAAAGGCGAAAAAAATATTAAGGGAAAACTTTTTTACTAGTGTTTACTAGTCTGAATTTGAAATTATTTTTCTGAAGTTTAATTGTGGAGGCCCCTCTTTTGGGAAGGCCCCGAAGCTGCAGCCCCGGTTGTCCCCCTCCCCTAAATCCGTGTCTGATAATTGAAAATAATTTGCATGTTATAAATGCAAGTGTCTTGGTTTCACTTTCATACTTGTCCGGCTATATTAATTTTGATGAAATTGGCTATTAAAAGTGGTAAGCCATGAAATAGACAATTACCTCCATGTATTCCGTTTTATTTTTTAAAATCACAATATAGGCTTTTTTAAAAAGGGAAACCAAAGTTAAAACCAAACAAAAATTAATTAATTAATTAATATTCAAATGCTATTTATTATTCCAATTGCGATTTCCACGATTACGATAATCCTAATTGAGTCACTTAGGTCATTCGACAACGTGCGATATCATACTAAAAGCCTTATTTATAACTAACATTACCAACAATTAATACTAAACCTAAATAGAATACAATAAAGGTTATAATTGCGCATATAGGTATATTTCGCTATGCAAATGAATGTGAACCACTCTTTAAGAAGCTATCTTAATTAGTGCGATACAGGAGTTTATGTATATTCCTTGATCGTTACTAATGTAGGCGCTTGCGTAGGATAAAGGCAACCTATCTATAACTATGATTTTCAATATTTTATCTAAGGGCTATTTAAAATATTATGCATTGGAAGGAAATTTCGAGCCATTGTGGTCCAAGGTCATGTAATCAAAAGACTTTAAACGACTTTAGAGTTCTTATTAAAAACTTTCTCCGCAAATTTAAAAAAATCATGATTTCACTCTTAGAAGTAACATGTATGTACATTACAACCAGCGTTACTAGTAAAAAAGTTACCCAAGGCACCGAGAAAAACAATACGTCATCTGTTGCTGGGCCATGCATTATGGATTTACATCGAACTCCAGAAATATTAATTAAATGTTTAAATTTTAAACCTGCTATGACATTTGTAAATTTTAAATAATAAAATAAACATGAACGGGTGTGAAATATCCACTGTAATTGCATAAATACATAATTAATTATGAATGCACTAAATAGTCGATGTCCATTAGCGAAAGACATGATTTTACCGGTTTTAACCCTTAATTTGTTCGATTGCCTCGTTTTAATGCACTCACCCGGCATTACACGGGTCTACAGAGGAACAAAATAAATGATTTATTTTCTTGCTTTCTACAGTAGAAACTTTATTAATAAATTATAAAATAAAAATATAAATCAATTGTCTTAAAACTACATAACTTTATAACGGCTTCATATTTTTTGTGAATTTCCTTCAAAAATTGTTCTTATGAAGAAATTATTTCTTCATGATATGCGATTAAACTTTAGAATATACGATAATTTTATATTATTTTTCACTTCTAATTCCAGATGAAATCGTGGTAATTAGATATGAAAGAAGTATTGAATACCTGATAAATCTTGTCTTATTTATTTATTGTTCAAGAAACAAAATCAAGACAACACGTAGAATATTTATAAGACGAAATACAAGATAAAAGTATAGATAAATCTATAAAATATTTTTTTAAACGCAAGTAATTTTTCAAAAGATTTCATTAATTTGTGAGTTACGTAGGAAGGATGTGACTGTTTGGACTATATCTTTGAACTGTGGTTAATTGCTTACAGTGATGATTAAACTTAACTATCATTAATTATTAAACTAGTTTAAGATGGAACTAATAATTCACAAGGGTTTTGAATGATGTCAATTAGTATCAACGGATAATTTGTGGTTGTACGGAGCTGCTAATGTCATGGAATATTCCCGGAGGAAATTTATGTATTTACCTAACAAGGTAAATTTTATTTGATTTTATTTACTGGTTACGCCACACATGCTAAACATTTACGAGAAAGGCTACTATTTGAATTATCCTAAAAAGTTATTATGGTCGACTTTGACAAATTTAATCATATTCTGCCCGTAAAATTTGCATTCCTATACTATTCCAATACCAATTCAATGCGAAACTCATTATTAAGACTTTAATTGGCGCTCTCCGATTAGTTTCGGAAATGCAATTTTAAATCAATATTTATTGAATTGAAATTAATGCTTTTTCATTAACAGATCAAACCCTAGAGTAAACATAAGCTTTTAACAAAATCAAAAAGGAAGACGAGGAAAGTATGACCGATGTGAGGAGTCTCTAACCTTTATGTTTGTTAGTCAGACATCATTATTCCAATTAACTTAATTTCATGAAATTTAAGCTATCTACTATATCAGCTATGTACCTAAGCTACAAAGTCGATATTTTAGCTGTCATCTGTCAGTTTATTTGTGAAAATAGAAATCGTTTTAAAATTTCTCTTAAATGTTGACTATCCCGCCGCTAATCGAGCGACAAATCCAACGTGCTTATAAATAATTCAGGCTTCTGTATTATGTTAAGTGGGGTCTCCAAGTTTACAGATGCACTTGACTCCACTTTCAGTTAATGATCGTTACTCCACTTAATGCTAAAAGCCGTCATGATCTTTAAGATTTTCGTCTCTTCAGGCCTTTGCAAATTTAAGAGCCTATCTATCTTTTTAACATCTACCATATTATGGTTAATTTTACTCCAAGGTTTATTAGATTATTATAAAGACTGCTATCTTCTTCATGGCAAAGGTGCCAGACTTGCGCCCCATGGTTATTGTTACCACTTTTATTCCTGAAGCTTCAGTCACATTCAGATCACTGCAATGCTTTTGAAGCATAATTAGTACTTACCTAGAATTAAAAGTCGTCTGACATTGAACAATTCCTATATCGCGTTAGTTATAAAATAATAACTATCTTTCGATACAAAATAATACTAAACTTTTTTATAATGCAGACGTAAAATATTACGACAACTTTCAAAGATCATAAAAAAATAAATGTAATCTCGTTGTTACAGGCGTCAAACAGCTGAAGAACGTGAAGCAGAGCGTCAAGCAGCTAACCGCTTAATGCTTTCCCTTCAAGCTGAAGCGCTAAGCAAGGGCTACATTCCTGAACCACCACCCGGTGCATCGTTGTCAGCGCTTCATTATCAACAGAATGCTGCGCCTCAACCTGCGTCCAATACAGCGTTAAGTGCTTTACAGAATTTGCAGCCGTGGGCAGGAAACCATGGTTCATTTATAAGCCCTCCCAATACAGCGCCTTCAGCGCATCCACCGCCTGTGGCGTCACCTATTTGCTGAATTTGTTCCTAATTCAAGAATTTTATTTTGCGCTGAGGTTTTCTTTCATTGTACTTAATTATGATATTTAATAGTTTTAACTATATTAAAAACAGCATTTCCTAAATTTGTCGGTCTATTTCATGATTGGTTGAAAATGTTATATATTTTAGCACCATATACTAACTGTGAAAGTGCATACAATAAAATGTACCTAAATATTGACGAAAATTATTACGTATTTTGTATTTCTATAATTTTAAAGAAGCAAATTAAGCGCTTATAGCTTATCTAAAAATATCTAACTTGACACGAATATTTTATAAGGATATCAAGACAAGTCATGTTATGAATATTCATTGTTAACGAGAAGTTTTAATAATGAATAATAATTCTTCCTCTTTCTTCCTTTGGTGATTTTAAATGTTAATTTACTGTTGAGTTAAAACAGTTAATGAAAAGGAAATGACTATAAACTTATATATGATTGCAAAAAATTTTCAAAATTATGTAAAAATGTAAATAAATTAAAAATAGTTAATTACCTATAGTTCTTAGATGGCTTTATTGTATTTAGTGAAATTTTATACTTGTCTTTTAATGTATATAATATTTGAATTACGAAAACAGTATTATTAAAGCTATATTATTAGATAAATTCTACATAATCATTAATAATAAAAATGAAATTATTAAGGAATGTAAATAATAACATTAATAGCAATAGTATTATAAGAAGTCTTTTATTGAAACAAATATCACAGATTTGAAATACACACTTGAATAGAACTCTATTTCACATTTTTCCTTTCTTCTAATTCCCTCTGTGCATGAGATTACCAGGAATTACAGGAATTACAATTGATGTCATAACGAAAATGTTGCTGAAAGAAATTAGGACTTCGACAATCGTAGGCACAGTAGTTATTACAATCAACAAACATCTAAGTCTTAAAAAAACGACGAGCTAAAAATGTACTATCCATATATTGAATTTTAAATTATTAAAATTGAATCCTACACTACCATCACGATATGTAGGGTCCTTTCCGTTTTTGACGTAATAAACTTTTAAGTGATTGATCTTGAACCACACTTAAAAACTACAAAATGTTGAATGAGCGCAACTCATTCTAAAAATCGAGTTTTTAATTTTAATTTTTTTTTTTTCATATATACAATAAAAATATGTACTTAAATATATTTATATATATATATATATATACAAAAGGCTCATCAAAGCCGTTGAGGTGCGTACCCAAAATACTAATAATTTCTTTGTTTTAAGAGGGATCTTAAAATCATTACACACATCAAAAGAGTCTAGGGATAAAGTACAAGTCCTGATTGCGAGTGATGATGCGGGGTGGTCCTCCATATCACTCAGCCTCGCTGCCCGTGATTCGGTAGCGTGTCCAGAAACGGCTGATGACGCTCTGTATCCAAAAGCGACAGTCACAGTACATTGCCTGAAACCAGCTCCCAACATTCCGACGCCTCTCATCATCTCTTCTCATGTCAAATGATGTCGTCGCTTCATATCGATGCAAATTTTGTTAAATCCTCTACAGAAATCGTAATGATTTTGTAAAAACGTTATTAATTATTACACACTTTAGGAATCCTCATTGGTAGTTGATTTTCTATTTTTAATCAAAAGAAAATTCATTATTCAAATTGTGAAAAGTACTACAAAAATTAATAACGATCCAATTTGCGATGATACTCGAAAACGTACTCGATCCCCAGACACTTTTGACGTGTATATTTCCTTGTATACATCTACGAATAAATAATAAGTCATGGATTTTTTTTATTCACTTCTTTGTAATTGATAAAATAATATTGTAATATTACATAGTTTTAAGTAAAGTGTAGAAATGCCTGTGTATATTTTGAGCACTAACTAATGTTCGACATTAAATGACTAAAGAATATATTTATTTTTTTATTTTTCCAATATTATAACAAAGAATATACTGACAGTACTTGACTCACAAAAAGCTAAATCAAATCAAGATTTAAAAATAAATACCGCTACCCCTGATGGACCATTTTTGTTTTTCTGATATTTTTGTCATAGGCCAGTAATTGATCATTCTTCCGTGCTAAGCCAATTGAAACATTTTTATTGAATCTATAATCTACTTGGTCTGAACCTATGACCGCCTCCTTGGTCTAGTGGTAAGCATGTAAGCGTTACAACCGAGAGGTTGGGTTCGATTCCTGGTAATTTCGGTCTGGCAGGGCATAGAAGGCTTATCAACTACTTGCCCCTAAAGAAAAAATCGATCAGTGAAACAGATGTAAAATGAATCTGCCCTTGAATGTAAAATACGTCAATTATTTAGTCACAGAGACAGTCAATGATAGAGGCTTATTTAAAAAATTCTAGATCAAAGTAGGTCTATATTATATTTACTAGTAGAATAGTCTTATAGTGTATATAAAACATTAAGTTAGTCGTAGCATTTAAATTTAAAGAACGGCTGTATTGATTAAAAATATTTTAGATTTATATCTCGAATTGCAGAAAAGTTCTTAAAAAATTCAAACGATTGAGATAGAAACAAAACAAAAAATAATGGAAAATAAAATACAGTGAAAGGTTCGAGTAAGACATATTTCTTTGTGTCTTCCATGAAATAGAAACATTATTAATGACAGCACAAAAAAACCAATGATCCATAGGATTCTATTTTGCTTTGCCTACCTATTTCTACTATCGCCATTAGCGTTATCAATTTACAGGAAAGATTTACAGTGGCTCTACTGTCTGCGTAGCTTCGGTCTACGGTGCGCTACGAAATACGACAATATTTTATAAATTGCCTACCGCTTGAACGCTTTGAAAATCTTCTTCAGATTAATTTGTAGGTATTTTTATCACCTTGGAGGCGTTCAGAAATATTTCTTAAGACTCCTGGTTATGGTGGTGCGTGGCTGGTAATAGTAAATAAAAGTTTCGTATTGACCCAATAAATTCCCCGGACGCAGTCACGGGCAGAAACTATTTTAAATCGAAATTGTCTCCATTAAAGTTATTTTCATAAACTTCAAACCGCAATTGAAATAGTCCCGAAGGTTAAATATAAGGCATTTATTTTTACAAAAAGCCCCTAATAACAGCACAGAAGTCACGTATAACTATTATCCTTGTACCGCAGATCATTAATGTTGGATTACTGACGACTATACAGGGGTTCACTTTAATTTTACTCATTTTTGTGTTTATACATACTACGAAAAATGCAATAATAGTAGGAGGAATAATAATATAACATAATGATTTAAGGGCCTAAAAATTTTAAAAATGAAATTTCGTAGAAAATATTTTTATTTAAATATTGTTTAGGTATATTATTTTTTTATTAATTCGTAATTGTTTGTATAACTTTTAAATTTAAATAAATTTATTGTTTTGAAATAGATTGTATAATACAATAAATGTAAAAGTGGAATAAATTTAAAAGATTAAAAAGATAATAATTCTACAGGGCAAATATTTGTTTATTTTTATAAATTAAGCCGATGTCTTAATTCTAAATATTTTCATTTTAGGGTTTTCTGTTATAGTTTGGCATCTACTTTCGTCTTTCTAGTGCAATATTGGGCTAAGCCATTCGTGTTCGCCATTCCAAAAATAGCTTACTGCTCGCTTTTTAAGACACTTTCGTCTTATAATACCCCTTTTTATAAAACAGTTAACTTAACTACACTGCAATTATTACATTTTTAATATTATTCAATACTTTAAAACAACCTGTATAAACCACCGAATTGTCGTTAAATCGAGCGTTTGGACGGAAATCATTTAAATCGATTTCGTTTATTCGAATACGATAGTCGTTTTATTTTTTTAAAACTAATTTGAGGTTTCGGAGTAATTTTGAACGTTTAGGGGTATTTTTGATGATCATTTCGCTTAATATCAAAATCTTAACGCTTATAACTTGAAAATTAACTAACCTATGCTCGCCTCAGAAGTTATTTTCAAAGAATAAGAAACGCAGAGATAATTGTGCCTGCAAAATTACTCCATTTCCTATTCCTCATAAATTAGATACTTTTCACTGTCTACTGCATTCTTTTGTCTGAGTTGCCTGTTACATACCCCTTGTATATAATGTATAATACATAATGTATTATCATAAATGTTTTTATGTGTAAATGAATAAAATAAATAAGATCTTATTAATATAATTAATTTGATTGTGTAGTTGCTTTTATTAATGTTTTAAATGAAAGATTACTGGAGAAGCTACAATTAATAAACATAATATAAAAAAGTTTATAAAAATTTATTTTCTTTAATCAATATCTCTAATGATCTGGCACTTCCTCGCTACTATAAAAACGAGGCAAACTAAAAATACTTTGAATAATCGAATTTGAACAACTTTATAAGTGAGTAAAGCGTGTTCAATGTGTCTTGATAAAATAATAAAATGTTCTTCTCTAAGATCCCATTTCAAAATATATGGTTTGTCCGCTTAAATAAATAGTAAAATCTATTTTATCTAAACACTATTACCGGTGAATTATATAAAGCCTTTAATTTTGTAACATTAAAAACATACCTACATTATTTACAACATAAGTGATCATTATATTTAAGCATGCTACAAAATAAAATTGGAGTCGTGAATTCGATTGATTTACATTTTTTTTTCTTTAAAGCTACAAAATAAAATTCGATTGATTTACATTTTTGTTATCTTTAAAAATAACCAGTTGATTAATAAAGAGTTTAAATTGACATGTGTTACCAGAATTTTATCTTTTTTCGTTCATTTAATGATCGCGTGACAAACGTCGAATTAGCCTAAAACGAACTGCGGGGAATCGAACTTGAGACTTGTCGCTTGATAATTATTGTAGCGTGTTAGAAGTATACAACGGTGGGCTTAACTTGGCACGAAGGCATAACGCGGCTTGCTTTTAACAAACGACGGTAGTTGGTCATTGTGAGTAAATGTGCGGTGCATGTGTATGGTGAACTAAACCTGTTCATGTCAAAACAAAATGTAACATGACTGCCAGTTAGTTTTTTATTGTATCCATAGAAGATAAAATAGATATTAAAATAACGCACAATTTTAATAAAAATGCCTTTCCATCTTGGTCATGCTTCCTTCATATCATGTAACTAACTGTGACATCCGAAGAAATATTTGGGCGTTTTCGTCATGCACGGCATGCCAATCACAACACTAATTAATGTGCAATCAGTCACGCTATGTCTATTCTGAATTGCTTGTTTTTATGATAACATTATAAACCCCAGTTGATGTAAGTAAGCTTTAATGACTAGTCCCCATATTCGAATTCACTATTACAAATTAACTAACCCATAATTCACCTGAAAACCTCATTTTCAGAGTAGCATAATGCTAGGAGATGGCCATTGTGTAACATTGTTTTATGTAATTATCCTTTAAATGATGCACTCTCCTTCTTCCTAAATATTTGTTACCTCAATGTCCAGGAATCCTTCACATAACTAACTTAGTTGCAGATAGACTAACTCTAGGTGTGATCAATTCTCAGCTCTAAAATTTTACCAAATCGGTAAGTATGGCAAATATAAAACTCCAAATGTGGAGTTAACTAATGCCAACGGGTATTAGTTATATATAAACCTTGGTAAGGTAGCGCCATCTATTCAAGGTACCTGTGATGTGGAAAGCAATTAGCGAGTAAGTGAGACAGATTAGCACAGCATCAAATATAATCCAGGACGCGGGCGTAATTTGTGTTAAACATGCAGCTTATGATATGGATGTGACATAATATTACATATATCTAAAACGACTATCCTTTTAGGGATACTGTAATAAAGACGAAGATAATCGAGCTTGGCTCGTAAGTTTATCAACTACAAAAGAAATAAAATAAAATTCGTTTTGTATACTCATTTATAAAGTCCCTCGCCACTTCGGTCTGTACGCGCTAACTGTACACTACTGAACAGATTTTCAAGCAGTTTTCACCAAGAGATAGACTAATTTATGTATTAAAGTTAAAATATATACATTTCACTTCACTTAGCTTCACTTTCATCCATTTGAAATACAACAAAATATGTACATAATGGCATTACTCCGCTCCTATAGGTGGACAAAAAAGTTAAGGCGAAATTTTAATCATTATCAAATTAAATAAGATAATTCTAATTATTTTGTTATGGGTAGCACTTTAAATCGTATATTTTTGTTTTATTTATAGTTTTTTTTATGCAATAGCGAAGGGTAAGCGGATTCTCTGATGATAAGAGATCAGCTCTTGGACAACCGCACCGCGATCCACGCTTTTTGTTGCGTTGCCATCCTTTGAGGTATTTTGGTGGCCTCACTCATTGAAACATAGTATGTGTGGCGAATTGCGTATGGCCTCTTTAGTAAAGAAACTCTTTGCTATACGCTTAATTTAAGAACATCAATTCAAAATTCAAATTATAATAAAATAAAATAAATATATGATTTGATATTTTACGTTGGATTCTCTCTTATCTTCTTGCATTAACATACTTAACCTTCTGATATCCGGACCAATAGTAAAATAATCTTAGCCTTTTATATATAAACTTTACATTGAAATTTCTTATAATACACTCATAATTAAACTAATAACAAAGTCTTGGAGTATTATTGAAGTATACTATTAAATATCAAGAATGGAGTCGTAGCAACAATAATACAAATCACCTCACCAAAAGGACCTACATATGTACAAATACTATTTCACGCTAGTATTCTGTGCGCCCGTGATATTACTCCGGATGAGCTGGTCCAGTTACTGCATCATCATAAGCTTCAGCGTGGCTCTCCCACGGAGGAATTAAGTACAAAGTTAAGGCACTCGCCCAGCCACTGTCAGCCCTTCCAGAGACCGAATACAATTTACAAATTAATTATAAATTGCATTCAGACCAGGAGTCGAACCCGATATCCATGGCATAACAGTCGCTTACAAGACTCTTAAAATAAGTTACTTTTTAGTGCTTCTTGAAGATGGCTATTGTTTTTTTTAATAAATTCTATTTAAATGTTCTTATAGTTCCACTCCGTTTAACGACAGCAGACTTTTATAAAGATATACACTGACTTTAGTTTTATATATTTTTATCTCCTCCATATATCACGGATCGGTGTTCAACAAACGAGGATCGTATCCCGACTCATTAGGTAACCGCAGTCGTATCAAACTACCTCAAACACCCTCAAATTATATCATATAACCGGGTGGTGAAAACATTAAATCTAATTGTAATACTAAATAATAATAATTGGGACAACACACATACATTGGTCTGATCTCAAGGTAAGTGGCTGAAGCACTTGTGTTATGGTCATCAGAAACAACGAGGGTAGCACAATAATTACATATACAGCATAAGTTTATAAACAACCAAGACTCAGATCAAACATTCGTGCTCCAGAAGGCAGGAGAACCAATCGTCATAAGCGTCACTTATAAGTGACATATATTATGCTAATTGATTCGATAGCCATTGACTGACAAGTTGAACGTCAAAAACTTTTAAATTTTTCCATTTCTTTACTTGAAGTTCTGGCCTTTTTCTTTATTTTAAACCATCCTTATATTATGCCGAACAAAATAAGAATCGGCAAGAGAATTTTAGTTTCAGTTAGATGATCAATATCTGCTGATATCTACAGAGAATAGATTTATATTTTTGTTTATGATAGGCTCACAAAATTCTAGACAGATATTAAAAATTATTTCAAAGATTGTGAACTAGACAAAGAGTCTAGTCAAAGAGACATAGACTTTACAACAATCGTATAATAATAATACTAAAATAATACGTGATAATCTCGTATCACGGTATTTATGTTCGTAATCCTCCGAAACTTCCTCTGTTATTTCTTAATAGCGAGAGCAGAGCAGAGCTATTATTGTATAAAAGTAAGTAAGCATACCTATTATGATTAGGTAAATCTTTTACCATAATTCAGGTAACTGGTTTTATTAGTTGGTACCATTAGATACTATCGCCTGGAAAAGAATGTGCTATTTTACACCTTAGAACCTTCGTCCATTCGTTAAATTATTAAAGTACAATTTAAAAATTCTCTCTTCCCCATTATTATCGCCCCAACTCGATAACGCTTTTATGCCCCCTACGAAAGAGTGAATTTAAAGTTAAATGACATTGACAGATGACAGTTGACCCACGTCTTGTTCTCAAATATTCAGAAGATGTCAACACTTGGATCCATAACAAGCACTGGATACTGGCTGTTTCCTATTACTGACTGTCAAAGGAGAGTAATGATTTTAAGCTACATAAACTCTAGCCGTGTCAATATTAAATAAAGTGCCCTAATTAAAATAATTCCTAAATTATATTTATGAATCAGTAATGGTTTATTAAACCCCGACACAAAAAGAAGAGTGTTATAATTAGACATGACTGTGTTTCTGTCTGTAGCATTGTAACTCATAAACGAATGAATCGATTATGATGCGGTTGTTTTGTACGAAAGCCGACGTGGCTCTTAGCTACAATCACGTTTCAATTTATGAAGATCTGTATATTTGAAATTACCATGTCGTGGGTATTTTTAAATTGTCTTCAACTCCACTTGTTTACTTTCTAAATTACTTTATGGCTATTATAGTTTCTATGGTAACAACTTTTATCATTAAAACGTCTGTGCATATGCACTCGCGGGCATCAGCTCTATTAAAAATGTCTAGAAGACATTAAGTACTTTTTTTCTTACATACATATTATAAATCTTTTGAAACTGACGGGCCCTTATGGAAAATAATATAAAGGTATCTTTATATCTCTAACAGCTATCTCTACTATCTGTTAATCCTACAATAATAGCATCTCATCTCCCTTCAAATCATAATTATAGCACAATTAACCCTGGATCAAAATTCATATCAAGAATATCAAATATCCGTGCGAATAACAACGACCAGCATAACCTGATACATTACTAGCTCATAACGCATAGAGATTACATAAGATAATTTTAATAAGAGGGATCAACTTACATGGTCGTTATTCCCTTGTCTCTGGAGAGAAATTATGTATGTTTGTAAATCGTCACGCGAAACTATCTAAACTCCCACGCTCATGGCTATTATGTTTCTTAATAATTTCGCAACGATATGCTCAACCAGTTTTAAGCTGCAGTTGCCACGGTCAAAACCATGATGGGTCTCCCTCTTTAACTGACTTAATGACAAAGGTTTTAAAAACAAAACAAATTTAAATAAAAAAGAAAACATATTTTTATATTTCTTGCAGTAGGTATTCTATTAATAATTTCTTTGTGTGTTTATTTAATAATTAATACCAATACAGAATCCTATGTTATAATAACGCAGGATTTATGAAACAATTTGTAATAAAAATAAAGTCGGTGAAACTACATAATATAGAACTATCCATTACTTTCATGTTCCTGTAAAAGAACTTTGATAGGACGATTTTTAGTATGTATATCCAACTTTTGACATTGCCATATTTAAGTTCATAGAGTTTAAAGTTTATTTTTTTATTTAATTTAAATAATAAAATCATCAAAGCGAATCTCACGCAGCATCGCCAATTTCCACTCTTTATTAACTCATAAAACCTCCCCAATACTTTGTAATTCCCGAAACTAACAAGTGCGCTCCACTTTGGGGTTTGGGCTGTAACTCCCTGGGGATCACCGGTGTTAACTGTTGTTGGATATTGATTCTGTAATACAAAGAAAAACCGACTCTAACTGTATACGATAAAGTTGAAAATAGCAAAAGAATGCATATGTTTTATGACCTTATAATATACATGGGTGTAATTGCTGAAATGGTAATTTGATATAAGAAAAAATGGACTTTATTGCATGTCAATAGAGTTGGCTTGTCTATGAAGACTTCTCTGTTTTTGCGCTGTTATGAGACTGCTGTCGAGGCGTGATTCCCATAATCTGCAGTCGCACTTGACATCACTGAATGGGTAACATCTTGTTCAAAAGAGATATATGGTATGGGGTACAGGCCCACAGCGAATTGGTCTATTGATTTCTCACGCATAGTTTGATTCGCTGAGAATTGATGGGTCGGAAAATTTTAACGATTCATACATCGGTTCAAAAAATTTAGCTTTGATTAAAATGTAATCCAATAAAAGATTGCAATCCGATTAGTTATTTCGGAGAAAACCGTGGACAAACATACATACACCAATGAAATTTTGTATAGGTGACCTACATGTTGACCTGCGTGTTTAGAGAATTAGGCGATTCCAACAATACTACATAATTTATTATATATATCGATAAATAGGTATATAATAAGTATCAAATTTAGAGTTTTCATTTTATTATAAGTCGATTAAGATAATAATGCTCGAGCTTGACCTCTCCAAGCGCTTAACACGAAACTTCAAGACCCAAATAATAGAAATCTGCTCAATAGATTTACTACACTATCCATTTTTATAGGCAAGAAGGTTTTGTAACAGTTCTTTCGGTCTTCCAAACCATAAACCTTTAATTATTTCAGGAACTTTCAGTGACAAAAGCTTTCAATATCAGACGCCTGACCGTCTTCTAGTTCTACTGAAAATGTACAATAAACATTATTTTCTGAGTGATGGTCATTCAAAAAACAGTATCTACTTAATTAAAATGTAGGATATTCGCGTTAATAAATGATTTTTGTCAAGATTTTTATCTAATGACAAATCGCAATATAAATAGATTAATATTTAATTCAGTCCTATTATATTAATGCATCAAACGATCAGATGGTTTATTCAGGGGTAGAGAGACATTGTAATATAATTTTATCACACCCCTTACAAAAGACACGCGCTATAATGCGATATGTAGGGCTGATACAATCTTACTATATGAAAGTGATTAGACCGTTAACTTTTCTGCACAAAAGAAAAACTTTAAACAAATTAAAAATCTAATTTTACGCGGATAAAAGAGTTTTAAATAATAAAAACATGAGATAACAACAGTACTTCACGACCAACCGATAAAGAGTATACTGTTGTTTATTTCTTGAAAGGAATATTGCTGTTGGTCTGAAAAGCCTTAACATCTCAGCGCGGGCGCTTTTGCGAGCTAAAGCTCGGCCGAGATAAAAGCTCGATTATGACGCTGTCTAGTCATTTTTCGTACTTATCCCTATATTTAAAATTTAATTATTTTTAAAGCAAAATACTAAATCTATTCTATACGAAATCCTATGTACAATATCAATTGACTTGGACAATAAATTCACTAACTGTTTATATGAATAATAAAAGTATTATAATAATAAATAATGACATTAAAAAAACATTAACATTTATAATTTAAGATACCGAGTTTCAAATTGAAAGAAAGCCAAGGATTACAAAACGTGTTTTACTATTAAGTTAAAAATAACAAAATATAAAATTGACTACAAAATGAATAAATGACAACCCTAACTCAAAATACAATAAGAATTAATGACACATGATTAAAGTGTAGTCACAAGTGGTTTCGCCATTGTTTTGTTTGTTTGCATAACAGATTGTTTTATTGTTTGTTTTTTTTCTGTCAAATAGTTTAAACAAAAAGCTTTTATACCGACTAAAAAAATATTAATAAGTAGGTAGATACCCTTATTCTCAATTCGGTGGCATGTCTTTTTGATTGTTACCCCGGAACACCATTATATAAACGTGAAAGGTTTTTGTTAATCGGCCATTTTTCTATGCAATAAAAGTTTAAGTCTTGTGTTGATTGCGCTTAATCTCCAGATAACTATTTTTGTGTCACTGAGTTTTCAAACGTATATTAATCTCAATGTCCGTCGTACCTTAATATCAAAATACAAAATTTGAGAAATTTTATATTTAAAAACAATAAAACTCATGCTAGATAGAGTATACTAAGCCGCAAAATGTTTTCATATTCGCATTGGTACAATGAGGGGACGATATTGTGTTATAATTGAGTTAGGGAGACGCTATCTGGGCTTGTTTGACGAATTAAAAAGGGGCGCTAGGTCGTAGACTATAGAACTATTATCCGTAATCCCTCTGTCGTGTCGGTCTGTTTAATCGCGAAAAAAACTAAAACTATCGGTTGTCATACCGAGAACGGGTATAACTAATGAAAAAACAGGTGAAGTAGCTCGTATTTCCTGTTATTATTTTTACGCTCTTGCACAAACACTGACCAACCAAATTTATTATTAACCTTTATTATTTATAATTTCAGTTTATTGATAAAATCTTGGAAATAAGATAGAAGAAAAATATCCTTGTAGACCGAGGAGTAGAAACCTTACAGCTTCATCCACTGACCCATAGATACTACGAAAACAAATTGATTATACAAGTTAATCGAGTTGCAGAGATAGTAAATTTAATGGCACGCGCCGAATTAAACTATAATTACATTTGGCTCATCTGACGACGATCAATTTAATGTACAATCAGCAAAATCAGCGGTTACTCAGCTATTATTTCTTATCTCTTCATGAAAAATATGATTAGTCTACATACAGAAAATTGAAACTTGATAGGAAATTAAAACTTAATGTAATTAATTATTTGTATTATTTTAAACTACCTTTTAGATGAATGTGCAGGCTATCATATAACCAATACTTCACGACCACTGTTGATATCTAAGTTAAAAGACTCACCCGGTGACCGAAGCTCACAATGGCTTGTCATTATTAAAAGTAACTTCTTCAACATCAAATAATTTTTAACGTTTTCAAGTAATAAAAAAAACAAATACAGCAATACAAAAGATCCACAAAAATATCTTGAAGGTCGTGACAAGTGTAAAGGTACTTATTGACAATATTTCCATTTGGTAGATTTCCAAATGGATGCAATCCAAATTGAAATTAATTCAGATACGGTACCATTGAAGATACTTCCGTTTGGACGCATGACATCACTTTGAACTTGCAGTCGTACGAAACGGAACAAAATAATACAATGGATATAAAAACTTTTTAATTTTGGCAACAACAGTGTACATTGATTTCAAACCGTTTGGAAATATAGAGTTGGACGACCATTTGAATGGAATATATTTTTACCATTCACGGAACGATTTTGGAAGATGTTGATTATGGCGAAAGACCGGGACTCGAGTTTACTGTTCTTTGTAAACAGTAGTCACAGTCATGTCATTACATGACAATTGTTGATCTTATCGAACCGATTTTAGTAATAATAGACAGAATTTAAGCTAAGAACAAATGGTTGTAGCCTCATATTATATTTTTATATAAGTTTACAAATAAATTACTTGCGCAAAACGCAATTCGCCTGCAAAATTGATTGTTTGAATTTTAATATCCACTTTATTTAATTACTTGGGTCTGTTGGGTCTGTTTTCTCATCGCTATTATTGGTTGCGTAGTAAATTGACCCTATTTTGATATCGCCAATAAAATGGTTCATTACATTGAATGGCTTTTATTTGTGATGGAGAAAATGACGTAAATATAATTGATTTACTTAGAGAAGGATTGTTGCGAACAAATAAATATATAATATAACATTAGTTCATAATAATTTGAAATCCTGTCTAATATTAGAATAAAGTAGGTTGTATCTTTTGTTTCATTATATTATTAAAGAAAGAAATTGTTTAAAATATTTTGTAATTTTGATTCCTGCAAACCCTTTTGGGAATAATGGGACAGTCAAAATAGGCGAATAGCCTATTTTACTAATAATTTTCTTTGTAGATTTCATTTTCTTTGTTGAAGGATGGTAATCCTTTTGTTCTTTGCAAGCGACTTACTAGGTTTTTCCGGGAAAATCACGGATCTTCCAGGAATGCATAGGTTTAATGCAATGAAAATCAGATTACTACTACTTAATAAATACTACTTACGGAATCGAATGCGAATCAAACCAGAGACCGCAAATTCTAGCTAAAAATAATACAGTGTAGTATAACTTATACATACATATATTTATTCTTAGCTGGCTGATTCATATCACAAGGCCTATAATATTATGTGGGTCGACGCAAATCGAGTTGTAACCAAACCGCATCGCATAATACATTTTCATCTGTAATCGTGTATTGTGGGGTGCCTTCGTGTTTCAATATGGTAGGATCACGGAATAGAAAAGTTACAATGATTCTTTTGAGATACATAAATTGTAATGTTGCTGTTGGCAAAGTAAATTGTATTTTTAATAAATAACATAACTGTCAAGCAAAGAATATTTAACTTTGAAAATTATTTGATATTATGTGATGCGATATGCAATAACAAATTGCCACGTGGAATAGTAAAGTGACGAAGTTTCTGGTAGGAAAGGTTAATATCTGTGTCTTTTTCACTGGACATACTCTTAACAGACAATAAGGTGTTTCCATAAACTTTAGACTTTCGCGATTTGAACTCATTATTATTAAATATAGCGGGACTTATATATATAATATAGTAATAAGGGGTTTGATAAAAGTATTTACATGAAAACTGAGCACGTGGCCTTTTTTGTAAAATACGATTCAAACGGCTAGAAGGCTCATTTGATGATTGATTTGTATCAATCAAGAGCATGTTACTCTTTGAGACTCACTTGATATAAAGTGTTTACAGCGACATACCCCATTGAAATATCTACAAATTACGTAACGTATGGTAACCCTAGAATACGCTCGAAGGGTAAGGAATGACTGCCGCAGGCTCGTAAATGTCCCCGACAAATAAGATAACAATACACTTTACTAGGGGTGCGCTATGATGTCTTTTGTAAGCGGCGCACGTCGCTGCGAACACTTTTGGATGAATCTTTGTACCGGGATTTGGTAATTATGATACTTGATACTAATATAATGCTTAAGATCTTGTAACTCTTACCAGACCCGGCAGAGACATATTTCTGAATTTGTTTCAGTAAGTTATATATATATATATATATATATATATATATATAATTTCAATATCCTGTAAATTATGAATCGTAAAAATTCTAAAAAAGAAAATGGAACGAAAATTGTGTTATCCTATCGTTTGGAATCTCACTCATCCAAATCGGTCTACGGAAAAATAAAAGAAACACACGTCGAATTGATAACCTACTGTTTTGTTTTTTTTTTTAAGATCGGTTAAAAACCAATATGAACGTTATTTGCAATATAAATTCCGATTCAAGTATCAAAGTTGTTATATCCATTTATAATGCTTACTCTCATAAAAATTATATCATAGAAAGGTGTATTTAGGTGTGGGTGCTATTGAGCAGTTATACGAAAGTATTATAAGAAACAATATATAAAGTGGGTATCGTAATTTTTGTATTGCTAATAATTTGGTTTAGGAGGTTTGCTAGATCCGATGGGAGAAGGATTTTATTAAGTATTCTTTTTGCAGAGTATGTATTACACCTTACTAAACTACATTACTATACCAGGGACTGCAAATTTGGGTGGAAATGACGTTTGGAGTCGTTTTCGTAACGACACGACTTATGTAATTTTCATACAAATTTTCTAACGTTAAATATAAATAAATAAAAATAAATAAGCGAACGATCTTGTCTACACGGCCAGATATGAGTGACATATATAATAATTATCTCTGGTTTATGATATTATAAGTTCTAGAGATGTTGATTCATATATGAGTCTGATATCACAGAAAGAACTTAATTTTTATTAAACCCACAGGATTATTTAAATATTGTGAACTAGCAACATAATTTTTTCCCCTCTTTTTTAATAATAGTAATATTGTCACGCCTTTAATTCTCCGAAGGTAGGCAGAGGTATACTTAATACACCCACATTTCACCAGATATTATTGTTTTAGTCCCATTGTAATAGGAGGCCTATTGCCAAACACTGGCAACAATTCCAGAATCCGAGTTAGGTACTATTGTGGGTAAATTCGAAAACCCAAATGTATTGCCGATTCGGGATTCAAACCCGAGACCTTATAAGTAACGTTTTTCTTAAACATGGACTCGTAGCGACATTTACATAAATACCAATATTTAATAATTACTTAACATCTTTCGTATCAAAAATAACATTTTCAAAATGATCGAAACACATTAATGCATTAATAAGTTAAATGAATTGAATTTTAAGTGAAACATGTTTTATAACAATTAATTATTCGTTTATAACCCGTTATCTGGGTACGGTCGAAACTTAAAAGGTTTTAAAGCATTCAATAGGAGATGAAAATGGCCACAAATCACCTGGCCCCATTAGGCGAGAATCTTTTGAGCGAATGCCCCGGGTTCTTGACAAATGTTTTGGCTTTTTTATTCTATTAACTTTACTTCTTGTCTGTGCCTTGAATGTTTGTTTGGTAGCATAGTTCCTTAGATTAACAATTAAAAAAATACTATATAATTATATTTCCTTGGGTATCTGAATAGTGAATACCTAGATAAAATTGTTAAGATGAAATGATTGTGGTACTATTCTGTTGTTATAAAATTTAATGAAAATACGGAATTCCTTACAATATCATCCTAGTTTTGTTCAAATCAACAATTTATTAAGGAAAATCTTTTCAAACCAAAAAAGATTGCAAATTTTTTAAGGTCAGTTTAATAATGAATTAAGAAGCATTTTAAAAATCAAGCATTATTATTTTTAAAATTACTCATCAATCACTAAGGATTAGCGGTCCGCCATTCATGGACACCCTCAACGCCAGTTCGGCCACGGGTGGCTTGCCGGTCTTTTAAAAAAAGGTGCGCTCTTTTCTGAAGAGAACACAATGTAGTCCCGCCAGAAGAGCAGCCTGGGCATCCATTACCGGGTAATGAACATCCCGATCGTAGACGCGTAGAGAGGGATTCTCCACTGCTGACTCAAGTGGTACAATTGAGATGATTATGTTCTCCTGTGCGCTTTCATAATATGCGGAATGAGGGGATTGGCTTCCGGCACTGCCTCTAACGGAATGTAAGGGTTTGACGTATTAATTTTTCTTTTAATATCATCTATATATATCGATCTGCTTAGACAAATGCTACCTTTATCGCTAAACAATTACCAATCGACGTACATAACTCTTATATTTTGTATGCCCATGTTAACAAAGTCTTGATAAGGTTTTTAACAATTAAACTTCACTTTTTAATTTTTTTCTTACACGGAGTTACGGACCTCAAAAAATCGAAAGCATAAAAGGAAAAATAGTGATAATAAGGCAAAAAGGTAAACACTGGACACGTATCGAACTAAATATAAATGTCTCGGAGACACATTAAGATAACAGCTGGAATGTTAAAAGCTATTTAATATTATGTTCTTTTCAAACTTTATTATGAGACAGGGTATGGCGGAACAAAAGTGCACATGAACTGAAGATTTTTATACGTATATGTAATGATATTTCTAAAAACTACTAAACTGATTTGTAATAAGCAGACGCTGTAATTTATTTATAATAAGAGATGCTTACAAAAATTACTATAATGAAACGTGTAGGCATGTACCTACGGTACCATAATTACTAATATGAAATTTTTTATTTGAGGAGCGCCACTGAAATTTTATGTCATAAGTGAGTGAGATAATAAGTGGCTAGGCAGACAAACTAGTGGAAAAAAACTTTCTTGTAGCCATACCGAGGTATAGGTCTTACAAGGCAGAGGTATTTAAATGAAAGCGTGATAAACGTATTAATGTTCTGAGATCCCTTTTATTAGGTACATACAAATACATATTTAACAAATTGTTTTATTCATTATATTTTTACTTAAATTATTTTAATCATAATATTAATACGTGAAGCAAAAACTTTTTTACAAAAATTTCCCTAACGGGTGATCGTGTTTATATGGAGAAGAAGTGCATGAAGCTATTTTTTATATAAAATGAATTAGAAATAGGTACATTAAATTAATAAAAGTAATCATTGCACACACTACTGCTTGAATGACACACAACATAAATACACAGTACACACACATACCTTACTCTTAAGTTGTGACAAGTAGATAATACAATTAGGTACTTATGGTCTAAGAGCCGTCAACCTTCACCGATCTGATAACTCGATAAGACATTTTTTATCAAATATAATTTATAAAAAATATGCCTATGATTACTTACTTGCCTATCGAAAAGTGTTCACGGTCTCCTCTACTATTATTTACGTTTTGGGTTCATTCTTGCAACCACCAAATTTGCGATTGTTATAATAGGTACAGGGATCGAATCCCGTCGACGCATTATTAAAAAATATTTATGACAATCACAAGTAAATACATATTCAAGTACGGCAACACACTCGCGGCCCTTATGGGTTTCAATGGGCCGTTTCAATGTCCGGTGAATCCCTATTTCCTATCACGCGTGAACGGTTGGAATAATTTTGTCAATTATTTTTAAGGTTGTGTTTGATATTGTCAGGAGGTTTTTATGAAAGAAAAATCTATGAAATTTGTGTGCCGCGCGCATATAAGGAAACTTAACGAAAATATAAACTTTTCTACCTTCTGAGTGCTTTTGACAATATTATTATATTTTCTTATGTAACCCATATAGCGTTTGACATAACTGTAACTTGTTTAAATGTTTAACTATCATAATTTATCTTTTCTTAGCACACATTTCACAGTCAAGAGTCAGATTCAATTGTACCAGTGTTTTTGATTAATGTTTGTTAATCACGTTTTGTTCAGAGTAATCCCGCCTAATATTAAAAGTTCAATTTGAATTCAATACTCATTCAACAACGTCTGTCGAGTCAGTTAGTGATAACATAAATACAAAGCATGTGTGTAATTCACACGTGGTATAAGTTGAAACCTTCAAAAAGTTTTATAATGCTTTCCATCTCATTTTCTCTTACGTAAATCTTATGAATTTATGTGTCTGTCTCTTTTTACTGTCGCTTTTTCGTTTCATAGACTTCTAAATGACAACGATGATAAAGAAGTTTTCATTTCTAAAACAAAAGAATACTCATTGCGGGTGAATCTCCACATAGATAACTTACGAAAACGTAAGTTATCTATGTGGAGATTCACCCGTGCGACAATGTGGAGCAGTCTTATCATGGTTGCTCTAATAAATCGCGTGGTCGTCGCGAAATAAAGTCATCATGATATCGTATCGTTATCAGCACCCACGGACACCAGAGATGTAAAATAAGGCTTTCGGGTTAGGGCGTCATCACAATATTATATCGCCAGTCGGGCAGAATTGCTTTTACTTAAAAAATATTTAAATATATGTAAGATATTAAATCACATATAAGTAGGTTTTTTGAACCACTATTTATTTATGCAATACAAATTATCACTTGTTTAAAAGTATGGATAAAAAGCGCCATTAATATTTACCTAAAACAAATAGTATATATGATGAAATATAGGATATTTTCAAATTTAAAATCTGTGTGTTTAAACCCAATAGCGTTGTGTGAGTGTAGGTATTTAATTTTTTTTTACGGTCTCATATATCAAAGCATAGGTACATTACATATAAAATGTTTTAAAGACACCTCGAGAAGGGAGAAGCCAATATTCTGAAGCGAATCAAAAAAACGTAACACATCCGTGCTAAATTATAACAGAAAACTAAATGTTTGATCTTAACGTTTAAACTTCACATAATTCCAATATTTAATGTAATGCGTGGTTAACTACTCATATTAATAAGTTTATTGTCTACAGACAGCGCCTTAAACGCGTCCTAGGATAAAATCAAGTCATCCCAACCGTGACATAGGCTCAGCTGGCGACTTATCTTGTTCAAATAAAATGTGAATAACTTGTACTCGCATTGTTTACAAGTATATTTTGTTTATGCGTCTCATAATTTACTGGGAAATAACTACCTCTGTGAGATAAAGAGGCGCATCGGGATGGCTAAAGATGCTATGATCCGTTTGAACGTCATTTGGAAGAGGAGAGGAATAGGTATTATAACCAAGATCAGGCTGATCCGAGCCCTGGTATTCCCTATTTTCTTGTATGGCGTGGAAACGTGGATGATTTAGCCCGAGAACGGCAAAGGATCGATTCATTCGAGATTTGGTGCTGGAGGCGATTACTCCGAGTACCTTGGACCGCCAAACGCACCAATGTGTCTATCTTGAGTCAGCTCAAAATAAAAACCCGGTTGTCGACCATATGCCAACAACGCATCCTGTCCTATTTCGGCCACACAGTGCGCAGAGGTGATGAGAACCTGGAAAAACTGATTGTCGTTGGGAACACCGAAGACAAACGATCGCGTGGGCGTTCACCAACCAGATGGACCGATCAAGTGAAGGACTCATCGTCCTCCAAATTCTACGTGCTCGTGAGAGACGCACAGAATCGAGACCGACGGAGGCAGATCATGCCCAGATGCTGCCCCGATGCTGACCACGATCCTCAGACATGAGGGACCGATGATAGAGGAGGAACCACTTCTGTAATTATTTATACAACTACAATTTGCTAATGCTCGTCTGTAGGATTAGGGTTGAAATCTGATCTGCCTCGTTGGCGCAACGGTAGTGGCAGCGCCTGCTAATCGCGAGGTCTCGGGTTTGAAGCCCAGGTCGAGCATATCTATGGGCTTTCGAATTTTTCCAATAGTAGCTCGGAGACTGGAATTGTGGGACCAAAGAAAACATAATATCTGGCGAAATGTAGGTGTACTGAGTGCACCTCTGCCTACTCCTTCGAGGAATTAAAAGCGAGTCAATATTACTATTTATTATTATAAATATCTGATTAGCATATAATTTGAAACTGGAAAGTCATGCGATTTGAAATATACATAGCTGGAGATTATGTAAAAAATTTTAAGTAGGTACATAGTATTTTTATTGTACATGTGTGAAAACTTTTGTAAATATGTAATAATAATCAGCTAGTTTCTAATAAAAATATTTGCATTAGCTCGAGGTTGATTGGGATAATACAAGTTAAATTTTTTGTTTGCCCGAACATGCAAACAAGCCAATTGAATTTTAGAAATATAAGTAGAACAAAGAAGAATAGTACGTAGAATGAAACGAAAAATAAAAAAATAACAAAAGTACAGGCTATAAGATTTAACAGCATTAACAAATAAATTTCTTGTTCTTGCTTGCAGGTGTTAAGCTTTTTAGGTCAACTAAAAACAAGTTATGCATAGATATACATAATAATTAATACGTTTACTTAAATGGATTCTGAAATCTGATTGCAATGCTAGAAATATTCAAACATGAAATTGAAGCACAGGTATGCAGTGGAAGATTGAATTCAGTGATTGAAAATTAAAGGGAGGTCTATACCCCAGACGCGACATCTATGTACAAAAAACAATGCATAGAAATAGTAGATGGTAATATAAATAATAATTTATTAACCTGCCTAATTATAAAAAAAATCCATAAGTAGGAGATAAAAACTATTTTTTTATTATCACGCCTTTTTAACAAAGACCACATGCCACCTGCCACGATTCTTACGCCACCATTCCTACGTCACTATCCCTAGATCTCTTTCGCTTCACCCACTTTCAATAAATTCATCATACATGCTCGCCGAGTTTGAGTGCTTTTGACCAGCCCCTTCTCAAGTATGTCCTGGATATATATTATTAGATAAATATGGTCCAGAATGGTACAATTAGGTCTACCACTCACACTCGTCCTATGTCTTGTTAGGTACTCTGTTGTGAAGCCGGGACCAATCACGGGCTTCATTAACAATTCCAATTTAAAACGTCAAATCTGTGAGCATTTATAAAAATAAAAGCCAAATATAACGGAGGCGCAAAAATCAAAAGTCATTAACGTCCAATAAGTTAAAAAGTTATCCAACGTACAATAAATCATTTTTATTCATCATCTCTCGTCTTTTTTCATTTAACGAGAGTTGAAAAAAGCACTCAATTGTTTTTTAAATTGTAACCTCGTGAATAATTTCAGCCAATCAGAATGTTTCTTTCTTCGTTGTTGCCACCCTCCCGCGTTATGATTGGTCAGTTTGAGATCTGATTGCTCCATGCTTCAACGGATTTCTAGCGATCTCATTCTTGCGATCGAGTGATGAGATAGTGCTGATGTCGTGTCGATAAAAACTTAACCGGAACAAACATACAATAAAGAAATATGGAAACACATTAAACATAATAGTGAAACTATACGTATTATAAGTGTAATCTGTGTTGATTCTTTTGTGGGGTAAGGCATGGGCAGACACTTATATTTTGCGTTTCTCTCATAATTCCCTTTACTGGCAAGAAGGTGATCAGTCTTCTATGCCTACCCAAAGCATTAATTTATTTGCTCGGGATCCAAACACAAGGCCTATTGCGCATCTCTTCGTCCGTTATGTTGTTATATTAGCTGCTTGGTTTCATTTTTGACATAAATAATTAGAAAGCATCATTTTAAAAAAAATGTGGTTTCTTTTTACTACCTATCTGTTTTATCTATTTTAGAAGAGATTTTAATTTTTAGATACCTAAGTACCTAATAGGATATTGTTGATCAATTTTGTATCGACAAGCAATTCTTGGTAATTTTTTATATAACTGCTTATATTTACTTAAAAATATAATATTTAAGAAAAGTATCCTTTAGTATTAGACTAAATGTAACTTAAACAATTGTTTTATGTCCTGTCTCTCTGTCTGTCTCTTTCTCACTAATATGCAATTGTGGTTGCAAAAACGAGACATATAACTTAGATGTTAGTTGAGTAGGCAAGGGCCAAATATTTAACTTTATAATGAAAAAACATCGTTCCATGCAAATCACTATGATCCCATCACTAGCAATTTAATTGACTCAAGCCGCATAAAGTTGAGAGTTGACTATCGGCTATTCAACTTGCAGACGCTCAATATTAATTTTCAATAACATTGCGGAATGAAAAATAGTTTTCTTTATAATAAAAACACTATATGGTTCTTTACCTCCTCCGTGGCTGCATGTTGCGCTTGAGGTCCTATGTTCGTATCCCGGGAATTTTTTAAACGTTAGCTTTTTGCTCTTTCTAATGATAAAAAAATAGTGTTTTTGTTTGTAATGACACAATCTCACAAGGTCAGGGCAGAAACATTCCTACTAAATGTTATAGGACTTCACAAAAATTGAGACTGTACTCCTATTTAAAGCGGTTTTTTTACACTTGTTTGTATTGAATAAACTCAAAACCTGTACCGATTTTGAGAAACGGTGACCAATAGGACAATAATTGAGCATGAGCTGGTTTTAAGGTGAGGCATTGATAAACAATAACTCTTGAAACAGAGCGCTTGCGTCCCGCGCTCTGCACCCCCTGATTATTCTTACGCAGAGACGTTTGAGAGATGGATTCATAGATATCGCTATAGATTTTCGTTTTTTCAAACTAATAATTATATCTAACAGTCCAACCAATCGCAGAAAGATGTTTTATGCGACAGAGTATTGCCCAATGAATCTAATTAGTTTAGACGGAGCGCGCCAGTCCGAAAGACACAGAACCATCGCTGGCAATAGCCGTATCAGAGTGAAGGGGGTATCGAATGTATGGGAAAACGGGCACCGGCGCGTCTAAATTAGAAGGTCGTATGTGACAATACAGTTTTTTACGTTTAAATCAAAAACTGTTACTAGTACAAAAAAATTGAACTGTACAATGGAAGTGTGTATATAGGCTAATCTACTTAAAAATTATTGAGGAATTTCTTGGACCCGTATACCTGTAAAATGTGAATCTATGTTTAACTTTGGTAATTTTTCCTCTGTTACAAAATTTAACCAATTGTGTAACGGCAACCGATGAAATGAAACCCATATCATGAAGTGTCATATAGTCAAAAACTACTTTCCTCAGTCCTTTAATTTCTGAAGAAAATTGAATCTCTTATGCTGTTTTTCTCAATGCTTTACCTTAATACCTACCTTACCTATGCATTAAATTCCTTCATAATTATAAATCCATGTCTCGTAAAAAGGCTAATAATTGAGACAGGTACATTTTACTACCCGTTTTACTACGATAAAACACAACTTCATTACTCACTATCTCTATTAGTTGTCGCATAGCTTATCGATATCGATAAATTGTTTATCATAGCACTAATTCCTGCTTGTAAAGTTATCGAACTATCGATAATTTAACCACAACACTGATTCGAACATTCGAAAGTTAATTTTGTATCAACTCAAAGTTTAATATACTAGTAATGATGCTTGTTACAAATGATAGATGATGCACAAATTACCACAAATAAATGATATCGGGTTATTAATCACGTTAATCGAATTTAAACCTTTTTGACCGTTGATAAGGCTTAATTTTGAACGATTATTTTGATGCATGATTAACCGATCCATATGGTATGATTTATTGTAAATGTGCATGCTTATTATATGAAATGGAATACCTAAGACACGCTTTAAATGTGTACCCATGTCGAATTGTCTATATATGTAGTAAATTTTAAATTGTCGCTCTCTTTATGTAATTTAATATTATTAAGTCTATGAAGTCTAAACGAGAAATCCATTAATTCCGACTTTTCCATAATTCCAAACTATGTTTTGAAAGTCTGAGGCTGAAATTCACTAGAGCATTCCGTCTTTACTTTCATCGTCGATTTTCAAGCAAAAATATGATTGAAAAATTTGTTTTTGTACCAATCTTTGTTTTGCGTTTGCCATTAATATTTTTATGTTTATAATGCTTTATAAAATAAAAATATGTAAGTGAATTTAACAAGGAATAAAAAATTAAGATTTCAAAGAAATAATTGGAAAGTCGCGACATTTTTATTAGCAGCTATTACCTATTTTTCTATGTTAAAATTTAAATTTTTTTTATCAAACTGAAGAAAGTTTATGAATCGTATTTTAGGCAAAGTTGACTTTTCTTCGAAGTAATCGAAACATGTGGAGTGGTAATTCTGATCATATTTTAATCATTCTTAATATTAAGTAGGTACTTAATAATATTATGAAAAATCAAACCTGTCCGTGTGGCCTTTTCACATCTGCCGCTTCTCTTGTAGATTATAAAGCACGCTAAAGATACCCAAGGCCATGCTACACTCTTACGCCACTGTTTATGACGAAGACTTTACCACTTTAGTTCTTGATTGTTTCTGTTTGTAGACAGACACACAGTACTAAATAAATTTGATATTATTGATTTAGGTTAATTACCTTCACTATAGAAATTTATACGGATGTTCTGTGGTTAAAAAAGAAAGATATGACAAAGGCAATAAATCTATCTGTATAGATTAAAAATAAAATAACAAAACGTATTTAAAATTCACAAGAACATATAAAATTTATAAACATGCGACATCTATTGTCGAGTAGTATTAAATATTAGTAAGGATGTTTAAACGTAGATGACGTCATATTAATAAATGAGAATGGTCTAACACTTTTATAGTGTTTTTATAGATGGCGCTGAAATAAAAATAATTTTGAAAAAAATTAAATTTGAAAACAAACTTTTATGTCTAATATTGTTGATTGAATTTTTATCAGATTTTATTACCTACTTCCAAAATTTGAATTCATAGACTTGCTAACTTGCCCACAGTCTATCGCAAATTAAAAAGTAACCGTTTATCATTTCTATGCCTTCTGGTCGTGTCACGTGAAAATATCGTAGACACTAGCTAGTAATCTGTCGAAGTGACAAATACTGCGTAAGATTATTTAGGTGAATATATAATGATATTTTGATGTCCGGCTATTTTGTTATAAATTAAGATTTTATTGTAGTATTTAGTTATTTGGTAGTTAGTATCAGGTCGACATGGCCTAAGTTATAAACCTTATTACTCTAACTCATCTTTCATTACGACACTGCAACATGTGACCTCTTTCTCAGGTGTACAGGGAATAGAAATACCGGGTGATAAAGTTATCACATAGAAAAGGTACTTCTGTTATCCTTATAGGTATATAACAGTAATATAGCTATATTTAGTGATAAATAATAGAAATATTTGAGATTGAAGATAATGTTTTGTAGAGTTAAGATATATATAGAAGGTTAGGTTACAAGAGAAGAGAAGGAAAGAGATGAGTGATTTTGTGGACAGTGGGAGTTGGAATTAAGAGATCAGTAGTTTCTTGTCACCTTGTTGATACTGTGATTTTATTACATCTGCCAAGCGTTAAGAAATTAAACTACATTATGATCAAAATAAAAATAGGACCTTAATGCCCTTACAATTAGGTGATGCGCCTTTTGATTAAATTTTTATTAAAATATTCAAACTTAATTTAATTAAAGCATAAGAAATTAAAGTGAATTATATACATAGTTACAGGTAATTAACGTTTCTGTTTTATGTTGGATCACAATAATATTTCTCTTCCTTCTATTTATGTTTAATTGGATAATAGTTAAAGAAAGACATATTTTGATAAATGTTATATTATGTACACTAATACCATGATAGCACAAATATAAGTACAATAAATTTGAACCTTAGTTAAATGAATTCATAGCGCATAAAGGTCTTTAGTTAAAGTCGGTGAGCGAATTCTGGAGATAGGTTTCGAAACTGTATCTTCGCTGATCCGGATCTTCATCATAATCACATGGTATTAATAACTGCAAAGGAATAACAATGTTATTTATAAAAATCTTAAACAGGGACAAAATAAAATCGATTTACGGTTGTCCTAGAACAGAGGTTCCCAAACTTATTTCGTCTAACGCACTTTGAAAATCAGTTATTTTATAGCGCTCCCTCTCCCTACCCATTTTTTTACCTTAAAAACATAAATAACAGACTTTTCTTACTAAAGAGAGCAATAATAATACAACTATACAATATTAACAGTATATTTTATTCAACAATAAACATTTATTTTAAAACTAATCTAATGTGAGATGAATTTGATGATTTTTAAGAAATGTTAATATCAGGTTCCAATTGACTCAAGAACCAATTTGACCAAGCTCCCCAATTTTCCTTTCCTTTAGACCTCCAGCGCCCACAAGGGGGCGTTATTGCCCACTTTGGGAAAGACTGTCCTAGAATCTCTACTGTTCTAAACGGATACAACCCACAAAGGCAATATTTAACCCTAAAGGCTGACATAGACTAGGAAGAAGTTATACCTTTTCCGAAAATCTCTTCCCCTGAAGTAAAAACTTCAATTTCTGCATCTGGCATAGAGTCAGACTCTGCAGATCAACGGTTTGCTCTGTCTTATGGTCCCTCTTGCCGTTGGTCCACCCTCGGGAGTACTGGAACGTCTGGGATGCTACTGTAGTCAGAATCAGCGCTACGAGTACTAGTGTGATGTTGGTCATTTTTAACCTGTAACGAGGTGCAAAAATGTCCTGCAATTCCTTTAACGTAAAGAAATTTTTTTATTTGTAAGAACGTTGATCAGCATTCGGTGCCTTTCAACCATGATCGCTTAGTAGGGTTAAGGCATTACCTTATTACATACTAAGTTTTCTCTGTATTTTTATAAAGATACTTTTTGATATCATTAAATTATAATGGATTCGGAAATAAGATCTGGGTGAGCCTCACACCAAATGTGCAGTTAGATTTCTTTCTCCAGGATTAGAACCCAGGACTTGAGTCGCAACATACAGAGCTTTTTCCCACGGAGACTAAAATAAAGTCTTATAATTATTCAGATATAACTGCGTAGTCAGAGATAGATGATCATCTAATAATTGTATATTGCAGTATTGTTCATAAAGGTGCAATTAGGTTTATAAATTTTAGATTCACTTGCAAATCGAAAACTCAATTAACGGCGACGCATAGACGGAGTTCAGTAATTAAATGGCTTATATTGCTATAAGAATTTAACTTTACTTAATACGTATAAACTGGCAAATAAATTTGTTTCGTACGCTTCCGTACAATTTAATTAAAAAAAAAATTAAATTAAAGATTTTAAAAATACACATAAGAATATCACATAAATGGATGAACAAATCTTTATAAATTGTAACTTGACCCCGTCAGCTTTCAAACAGAAAACCGCATCATAATCGGTCCATCCATTTAGGTGCTATGATACCACAAACACTTCAATAACAATCCTCTTTTTGCATTGGAGATAAAAAATGCAAGTCATAGCCGAAAATGTATCAATTAATAAGCTCTTTTGAGCTACAGGGCCCCCGTGACACCCAGGGCAGATTATTTTCTGTGTCTGTTCCACTGTTTACATTTTATAGCAGGTACAGTGATCAACAGTTTATAATTTTTTTTAATTCACGGAATTCAATTCAGTACCATGCTATATACAATTGAAAATAAGGTTGCGTTCACTTGGAAAAGTTGAGATATTTTTTAATTGCTTAATTTCTTTTTTTGTATTTCGTGTTCTTTCTTTAAGTCAAGTGGAACCCGTGAACTTCCTATCGCGTCAGAGTGCCGAATAATGTGTCACCTAAAACGTCAAGATATGAATTTTCTTTATAAACCCTTTTTTCGTAAAATTTTCTATATTTTTAAATTAATTATTCTGCTATTCGGGACGAGAAAAATACAACAAATCAAAAACCATGAAAATCGGTCCAGCCGTTCTCGAGTTAAGTGTTGAAATTGACTTTGTTTTTTAAATAGATTGTTTAACATTTTAAAACATATCTTATTAAAATGTTTTTTAATGTTTAAAGCAATAAATAATTCATTCATTATATTTTATCATGAGAACAGATTCTCACAACTAATCCAAGTGAATGGAAACCTTCTTTGATGTGTGTAGGTAAATCGAATACCAGATACGAGCAATGAGGAGATTTAAAAGCAAAGAAAATACTTAACGATCGTATATGAGGTTCTAATGAGTTGTGGAGGTTTCTTAAAACCTACCTTTTTCGAAAAATAGATCCTATACAATAGAACCTATACATTTTCACGTAGATTGCTAAATATTATCACCATTTCATGTTATATTATTCTTCTATTAAGTTAGTGTTACAAAGAGATAAATGATTATTATTATCATAGAATATGAAAATAAAAACCTCTATTTTTAGAACACATGTTACTAGCTGTTCCTCACAATTTGGTCGTAATCATTAAACCTACAGTATATCCATGTTTATCTTGCTTCCGGTGCTATTAATTGTGTAACTTCACTACAATAGAAAGAAATAAGAATGTATCAAAATGAAGCCTCGTGGCTAAACGGTCTTATAAGCCTACCGCGAAGCCTGAGGTATCGGGTTCGATCCCCGGTCCGAACGCAATTTATAATTTAAAATTTGTATTTAAAATTATAAAGTTAAGGTAAGGCTCTGGTAAGGCTGCGATTTGCCGGACGGGTGTCATAAGTGGCACGGAGGTGTGGTTGAATTTCTTCAAGCAAAGCTTGTACTACTACAGGCATTTCCTGTAGTAGTAACCTGTGACCGAGAGGCCTAAATCACCGCGATTATATTCCCAAGAAAACCACCCAATCAGTAAGAATTAGTCACAACCCTCATAAGTGATGAAGACGACGCTAGAGAAACTTATATGAATCTAAATTCTAAAGTACAACATAAGAACCTAACATTTATCTTCATTCTTATTCTAAAATATTTAATAAGACGTTCTATTTTCAAATTCCCATAGCATTCTAAATATAGCCCGCCATTTTCCGTTCAGGTGTTAAAACGCAAATAATGAAACGCCCCTGAAGCCTCATTTTCTTCTCAATCGTCTCTCTGCTCTATAATTACGAAGCATTTTTAATTTTGCAAAACGCTAGAAATCTTCAATGCATATGAAAACTATCGGTTAATTAACGTTAGCTTTACCGCCTTAATGCACAAACCTATTGATTGTGGCAAAATATAATAATAACGAGTGAAATTGACACAAAAATTAAATGGTCTAAACTAAGAAACTTTACTTGTTTACTGTATTTTTTTACCATTTGCATATTTCAATATCATAATTTCCTTTGGTTACCAATATAGTCTTGGCTGAAATCAGCGTATAACTATGGTTAGTCGCTCTGCCGTAACTTACATAATAATTGGAGATACTTTTGAAAAATATAAAAATATCAGGTGACAGCAAAAAACCCACATACATTCCTTATAATATTTTAAGTAGGTAGGAAAAATTTCGAGAAACGTGTTTGACACAGATTACGAATGTAACGTACCTATCACATTACAATGAAAATAATGATATTGTTATTTTCCCGTTTTCTTTGAACTAAATATTTTTTATCATTATGAGAACATTGCCACATATTAGATATAATAAGCATTTAATATTATTGGAATAGATTTACCTCTATCAATATTAATATTATACATAAACGTTAAAATAATAAATAAAATATATTTTCGGTCCTTTTGGAGTAGAGGCTAGGTCCATGGGGGCCAGGAGCACGTAGATTGTTTAAAGAGATATCGACGCGCTTAGTTGAGACCACAGAAAACCCAAAAGCTGGCTCATATTTCGGCCATCGCGTTGGTATAGCAAAACAACGCGGTAATTTAGTATTTTGGGTACGCACCCCACCGGATTCGATGAGCCTTTTGTATTTTTGTTAATTCAATTAAGTACATTATTGTAATATTTAATAATTTTTGAAATAAAGTGCTTTATATTTAAATTCAAAAAACCAGCTTTCAAAGAAAAAAGGAACCATCAAAATCGGTTCACCCAGTCGAAAGTTCTGTGGTAACAAGCTGTCGAATTGAGAGCCTCTTTTTGAAGACGGTTAAAAATAAGAAGTCTTAAGCTAGTTGGAATGCAACGGGTGGCCTTATCGCTGATCAGCGATCTCTTCGAGGCAATCTCTCTTCCTTGTTTATTTTAAAATATTTAATTTTATCATGATTCCTGATAGAAATTCTAGGTAAAACGCCTCCATTAGAAACGAATAGAACATTAGTGAACAAAAAAGCAAACTGTAAGTACTTATATGAAATTTCATTTTTAATTTGCTTATAATAATAATAATTGGGACAATACACATATATTGCTCTGATCCCAAAGTAAGTAGCTGAAGCACTTGTGTTATGGTAATCAGAAACAACGAAGGTACCACAATAAATTTACATATATAAGTTTGTAAACAACCAAGACTTGGAAACAAACATTCGTGCTAATCACACAAATAAATGAACCGGGATTCGAATCCGGGACCGTTAGATGCAGAAAGCACAACCACTAGATACCAATTGCGCCAAGTCGATGAATTCTTATAATATTTCTTATTATCTTGATAAGATCTTCTATCCTTATCCGGGTACATTAGATTTTAAGCCTCTTATATTTTCAAAATACGTCAACAATTAATAACAATCTATCAGCTACCTGCATACATACAGACTTTGCGAAATGAATATTTTACAGATGATCCTAAAAAATATTTATTAGATTTTTAAATAGGTACTTGCTTAAAAATTATTAGTAAAATATTTTTATAACATAATGAATAATAATATTCTAAGTATTTTGATTATTTAGCTAATATTAAATTATTTTTTTAAATCCCAATCTTTTTATAACATACTCTGTCATGACAAACTTTTAACTGATTTAAAGATTCCAACAATGTCAATACAATCTATGCCAAATTAAAAGAAATTAATAAGAAAATATTTTTTATTTAATCATTTAATGATTCGTAATTATAGAGAACGAAATGCTTTTTTTTATTTAGAAATGTTAAGAATAGAAGAACCTAAAGTATAAACTATTGCTTACCTTAATCATAAATGTCAACTTTATCCCAGCTACTTCCTCGAGCGACTACGCTGGGTGACACCAAACCTTTGCTTTTATAGGAATCGGGACGCTACGACGCAGATTTAACCCACGCAAAATATAAATTATCTGCGAATATGCATTACTTTTCTAATTATTTACTATACTAGTGGTCGGCCATTGGTCGAAATTCGACCACAATTCAAGAGTGAGTCAGGTATGTATGTGTGTGTTTACTATGTGTCATCCAAACAGTGCAATTGCAACATCCGTACAATTTCATTAAAAGGGGTAGGTTTTTGCTTCACGTATTAATATTATGATTTATATAGATTTTAAATATATAATACTGGTTATTGATTGCGTTTAATGGAACGCAACAAAGGCATTTTGATTTTATTTTTAAATATTGCATTAATACTTTTTTTTAAAGTAAGAAATACCAGCAGAATTAGATACTCTAATGTTAAAGATATGCTCACTTTGGAAAGACAATATAAAATGACTATGTTTTTTTGACTCAAAGTCTTCAAGTAATCTTTAACCACGGAAAATCCATATGATTTAGGTAACCTATTTAAAAATAGTAATGCGAAAAACGCTTTTATTATTTCTAAATTTCTCTTACTTTCTTGGAATCAAAGAATATCGTACGAGTCATGTAGGGCTAAATAAAAGTTCTTATGTTTTTATTAGGTATTATATACATGTAGTTTTCTATATATTTCTACATTTTAAAACATGTCCAATTTAATTCATAGACTGCAATACGACAACTTTTTCTGACTTCTTGAAAAAAATATATGTATATAATGATAATACTAGTTTATACGAGCGAGACAGTAGCTGAGAGAAATTTATTAAAATAATCAAACTTGGTATTCAAATAATCTAATAAGAAAGCCACCATTACGAAATTTTTCTACATTGAGAGAAAAATTAATAATAGGCGCTTTATTGATATAAATCTGATGATCCACAATTACCTACTTCGTCTAGACTCTATATTTATCCATAATAATAATCTTTAATATATTTAATATTACTCTTAACAAATATCCAAAAACATTCAATAGTATGTGAGTTAATCAGTGCGATACGCCCAATAATTTCTCTTATAATTATTAGATTCTTGACTATAAGGCTAATTAACGAAATAATTATGTCCTCAATAGACTTTGATGTAGATTAATGGCTCCTCTAACTATCTATTGGATATGAAAACTCCATACAAAAGGCGTAATTATTTTGTCAACAATCAATTATTGCCAAGAATCAAACAAATATTTAAAACTTTAGTCTATGGATTTTAGATTTGACAATTGTTTTCTCAAAAGAAGAGTATATTTCAAAGTTCCTTGATAGTTAAAACGTGATGAGATTAGCAACTTCCCTTAAGGAAGACGTGCAGTTTCTTCTTGAACGTTAGGACCAGCTTTAATGATTTCATTTTAATGTGTCTGCAGTCTGCAATATCATTTACATAATAATTATCTTTGATAGATACATTTTTTTTTATAAGCTAAACATTTATTTACAATAATGTACTTAAATATATTTAAATTTATACAAAAGGCACATTAAAGCCGTTGGGCCTTGGGCATACTCAAGATACTGCCTGCATAACCACGTTGTATCGCTATACTAACGCGTTGGCCGAATTATGAGCTTCTGTGGTCTCAACTAAGCCGTCGATATCTCTTTAAATGATCAACGTGCGTCTGGCTCGCATGGACCCAAAGTCTCGACTCCAAGGGGAAAGAAAATATAAAAATCACATAGACTTTCATATTTTCGTCTTTTGTTGCTTTCTGCAATCGATGCCTCGCTACCAGAAGCTACAGAAGTAGAAAGTACATGGAGATGCGGACGCCAATGAGTCGACGCAATATAATTATTGATATAATTTATTGAGAAAATATCTATTAATTATTAATTAGTTTTTGTAATCGTAAGTGGATAATAAATTCACCTGCTCCAGTAAGTGATTTATAATTTGTGCGATTGTAAAAAACTGTTTAAACCAGTACTGGCAACACCCAGAAATCCTTTCCCACCAAAATTGAAATGAGATACCGAATCTCGTTAGTGTACCTAACCGTTTTCCTTTTGTAACGTAACACGAGTGATAACAAATATCAAAATGTTTTCTGTGTCCTTTTATCTGTCATAAATAGAAGAGATATTATATTATACATTATTTTCGGATTGAACGTAGTTTAGGGTCTTGATAAAACTATCCACGGAGGTAACAAGGTAGGTACTATATTATTTCAATACTTATAAAAAAGTTTGCTTCAAATAAAGTAGGTAGTATTGCCGTGTTATGTTAGGTACATAATAATATCGGGTACATAATTAACGGGAGGTACCGAGGAGGACGTCGCTTCGAGGATCGCCAAAGGGAGAGCAGCCTTCGCCCAGCTCCGTCCTGTATGGCAATCGCGGAAACTGACCAGAAGAGTTAAGCTCAAGATATTTCGGTCAAATGTGAAAACCGTGTTGCTGTACGGATGTGAGACGTGGAAGGTCTCTAAGGACATCACGCAGCGGCTCCAGGTCTTCATCAACCGCTGCCTTCGCCGTATTCTCGGTGTATTCTGGCCAGAGAGGATCGCAAACGTGGATCTATGGGAACGATGCGGCGAGACTCCAATCGACCACCAGATCAAGCGTCGCAAGTGGAACTGGATAGGCCACACGCTACGAAGGGATTCCCAACATATACCGAGGCAAGCCTTAGACTGGAACCCTCAAGGAAAGCGAAAACGTGGCCGCCCTAAGCAATCCTGGCGGCGGACGATCACCGCGGAGGCGAAGGCAGTTGGCATGACATGGAGCGAAGTGAAGCGCGTAGCTCATGACAGAGAGGAATGGCGACGTACTGTGGACGCCCTCTGCCCCATCCAGGGGCCTTAGGACTTCAAAAAAAAAAAAAAAATAATAATATCTACCTAATCCAGAGGTTTTTTACTTTCTTTTTAAAAAAAGTAAAAATAAGCGTGCTACCTGCTATAATATAATAGTGTAAATTAAAGTTGAATTTATAATTATCAAGCCAAGACAGAATAATTTCAGGTACATCTTAATATATATAAATTACACGTTGTTTTTTCGCGATGGACTCCTAAACTACTTAACCGATTTTAATCAAATTTGCACTCCGTGTGCTGTTTGATCCAACTTGAAAGACATAGCTTACATCTTAATTTATAGTCGCAATATTATTTTATTGCAAATTCGTTTCCTCATACATTTTCTGTGGAATGACGTTTTAGGTGACACGTTATTATTAGGCACTCTGAAGCGATACGAAGTTCGCGGGATCCACTAGTATAGTTATAAATCTTAATTTAATTAGATATTAACTAGCAGATTATCATTAAAAATAGAACATTATTATAGATCAGAGCCCTCTAGAAGAATCTAATTTAACTTTTACAAGTTACAGAGTACCGCTCGAGAAAACAACATAAAAATAGTCCACGCTCGTATATTTTGCCTCATTTTGGTTTTAATAATATGTAATTATTTTATCAATACTTTTAACATCCAACTATTTAACTACTATTGTGAATATAGTACTAATTTAACCTACAATAATAATATAAATATGAAATTTCGCATTTTATGTAAGGCGTTATATGAAAGAATAATTGTTTTTGATCAGTGTAATGGTTTCGGAACTGAGGTTGACATTTGACATAATATGTAATCGGTCATCGTACAGACTTACGTCAATCAATTTTCTTCGTGAATATTGAGTGACATGAGGCCGTTACACTCCCAACACAATTGTTAATAATTATTGCCAGAAATTACCAACCACTATTCAAACGGCGAAAAAAAGTTTTAAATTTAACATGACTAATTATTAATACATTGTACTATAGTCTAACTCTTTATAATAGTAATAATTTTTATCTATCTATGTACTTAAACTTGAATAACAACCAGTAATATTACTATTACGAATAAAATATAAGAAATGGTATTTTATTTCGTATGCACATTAGATGAAATCTTTGAATACAAATTATTCATTTACATAACAACGGTAATATTTTAAAGCAAACAATAAATTTTTAATGATAAGGCAAAACAAGCAAATAATTAGTAGCAACACCGGCTACAAATTTCATTCATCATTCTAACTTCGTACGAGAATAGTAATCGCGTTCCGCTTAACATGTTCGCTTTCTGTTTTTTGACGTAAATAATAAAGAAATTGTTTTGTGCGTTTCATCTGCGTGTTGAATTTTGGTGTTTTACCAGTTTTATAATGTGTGTGATTGTGTTGTGATCTGTTCATATGAGGCTGTTGTACAAAACTGGTCCGATGGAGTCTCTCAGAAAATGGTTCTACAAACCTAAGGTACCTATGTCAAAACATTGTAGTTTCTCTTTTATTATATACTTCTTCAGATTGTAAGGAACCATATTTTTCGTGTAAACTCGACCCAATTACAAGTCTGCTTTGGAATTGTTTATAAACTAAGTTTAAATAGCGTATTTCTTTGTTACTATGCATCAAGTATGATTGCTAAATACTTCCAATAGTTTTACCTATCCATTGCACATCGGGGTTAAAGTTATTTCCTCTTAGCCACAGTAGTTGTTTTATTTCGCGATAGCTATTGTTTCACATTACGTCATGGTTTATGATTTAATAACTATTTAATAGAGAATCTAATTGCTCTCTAAAAGTGTTTTTTCTGCCCCATTTCCCATGTTCAAAACCTTTATGTTAAACTTAATCTTTGCAGTTTAAATTAATTTTTTTTTTATTTCTAACTCAAATAATGAGTATTAGTTTTAGATAACCCAATTTTTTGTGTTTTTATTATATCAAGTAGTAGACTGGTGATCATTGAAATTTAAATAACTTACATTATGTTAATTAAGGTCACAGAAGATTACATTCTAAATGTAATGTTTACTGTTTCTTATTGGATTATTTTATTTATAAACAAACCATTACAAGTGAAATGTAGGTAATTATTTTATTTATGTTCATATTCATTGATTTTTGATAATGACTGATTTTTACTATAATTGTTATTTTATTTACATTCTTAGTCATCATTTTTATAAATTTACATATTTTGTATACCTGCTACATTACTTAGCATTTATGTTATTCTTATTTTTATATTATAGGTAAGTTGTTGAAATTGGCTTTTTATAAATAAATAAACACCACAGTCAACATTTAAAAAGATATATCTACAAGAAAAATATTGTGTTGATAACAAAGCCACTCTTAGTGATAGTGATACAGTTATCAACACATCAACATCGTAATATTTGTGGTGCACATCTCTCTACAGATAAATTATAAGTACAATTATAATCAGTACTATAATATTTATATCACACAGTAAACAGTGAGTGGACAATGTATGGCTCCCTGCAAAGCTGGGATGCATGCAACTAGTAACTAATGTAATAAATTTAATCAATTATCTTATTCACAATGGTAAGGGCTAAAAGCCTCGGTCAAAGCCAATAACGAAAAGAAAACTTTTGGTTCAATATTTTTGCATCTAGATAAAGTTGTGATAAAGTTTATAAAAGTGAGAATCTGATATTTTTACCTTCAAACTCTGATTAATTTGACTAAATACACACAAATCAGCTTATAATGGAATCATCACTTAAATCAATTCAACTAATTCTTATACATATTAATATATTAATATATATTTCTATGTGTCCTAGAATATATTTACTGTAAACAATTTATTATTTTATATGTTGGATATTGGTATGTATAATAATTGTAGGATATAGGCTTTTAATATAATATGTAATACAAACTTAAAAGTAATTTCACTTTCACTTTTGTGCCTTTCGCATATTGATAGAATTACAAATAGATACTTGAGGTATGTTAACTACTGTGGTGTTTCATTTAAATTATTTGTCTGCCCTGAATTTTCTTGCTCTTTCTGCTTTTGAATATTATTCAGAAGTTTTTAAAATACCATTAACAGCAATAGTATCAATTAATTTATTTGACATTGTTATCGACATCACTACATAGTCGCTTTTTCTTCCCCTATATCCCTTTGTATGCTTAAATCTTTAAAACTACACAACGGATTTTGATGCGGTTTTTTAAATAGATAGAGTGATTGAAGAGAAAGGTTTTTATATTATATGTTTTATACCCGTGCAAAACCGGGGCGGGTCGTTAGTCTTGAATAATTCCATAGATGAGCCAGCTTGTTGTACCATGTTATAGATGGTAAAGAATCAACTGAAAATTAAGATTTATCATGACTAGATGCAACTTTATCAATCTATACATTGGGCAAATTTTTAATTAAGAATTTTTTAAATCAACTTTTCACAATGTAAAGAGTTTGTTTTTGTTTGTACTAATTATTATTTAAGAGGATTTTTAAATTAGGGAAAGCTCATTATGCACCCTAACTGTATTATCTGGCTTAGTTTTAAAATACTTGTAAAATATGCATAATTGTAAACCATTTGTTCATAAATATTCATGGTTTGGCTTAAATGCAAATCCGAGGTTAGTTTGCGACACACTAAACAAAATCAAAGAATAAATTATATTATCCGTTATTGATACAAGATGCAAATTGTTCTTTAAATTTAGTTTAGAAGTGATATTTATTTTCAATATTCAAAACAACAATAAATATTTCCTGTAGCATTTAACATTACTCATGCTAAATGTTATAGCTCCTCCTCCGGAAGTATACTTCCTAAAAAGACTCCTATGCACACTTAAGCAGACCTTACACATCTGGAATTGTCTATCTGAATTCAGATTCCTAATTCAGAAAGCTCAGAACTCCATACAATGTCACTGTTGCACACACATTTTGATTTGTTCAGATTATGAATTTCTTGTACTTTGGAATTTTAATTAAGAATCTGAAATAGACAATTCCACATTTGTGGGGACAGCATCAGGATGAGCGGTCCGCCGCCCAAAGACACCCTCGACGCTAGTTGGGCTTTCAGCACTCCCGCTAACGTAATGTGGGAAAGCAAGTGCCAAGTGCAAAGCACCACTTTTTAACTTCAGGTGGCATTGGTCAATCACCTGTAATGTATTTCTAAGTAATTGTTATCGGTTAGTAAAAAGTAGACGTGGTCTATCTAAAAAGATACAACATGTTGTCTGTGTAATCAGTTCCATGTTTATTCACACGCAATGCTAAGTTATCAGCATTATCCACGAGAAGTAGCCTTACACAGTACAAATATTTAAAAATTCTAGAGCACTGCTAACTCTCATAGCATTTCATCTATCAAGCGCTTACGAGGTTATTAATGACATATTATTTACATATGCAATATAAACTTTTCTTAAGTATTTTTTTAGTGTACGTGGTAACAATCTTAATCTAGACTAGAAAACGCGCGCTCTATAATCAAAACCACAGAGTACCGTCGTCCAATTAAATGTGTGATTTGGCTTTATTTCTGTGCTGTAAGGTTCAAATTGACAGCACTACCGTACAATAGTACAGCGCAAAATTTTAATGAATGCATTAAAATAATTTTGTACTGTATACATTAGAAGATAGCCCTTTTACTTTACTGTCGCACGTTTCATTGTATTTATTTAATAGTTGCTTAAAATTACCATTTCAAATTAGTGGTTTATGGTTCATGTTAGCTAACACGCACTCTATAGTCACAATCTTCAACCGCGAAGGCTAATGTATCCGCAGTTAAGACATTTGGTACTTATGCGAAATGTTTGCTTTTATACATTTTATTGTGTTATTATTCTACTTGAACGATTCCTTTTGTATAAAATGTTAGCTACATCATTTTTTTTAATGTGATGTTATATATTTCTATAGATTTATGGGGAAAATTTTTTAACATGACAAACATAATAACGAAATGGGGATACTAGTATGTGACAAAATTTACCTTTTTTTAGTTTTTTCTCACTGATTTGAAACGAAAAGGAGGGCCAAAAAATGCAAAATTTCATCCGTTTTCGTCGTGTTATTATTGACCTTTTACATATTTTTAACGTGATTATTTAAAATATTTTATGCTTCATATATTACATTAAGTTTATCGCAACCCTTGACATTATTGTTTTCCAATGGAGACTGTGCCAAAAAGGAAAGCTTTGCATGTACCTATACCTGATTATTTTTATTACCTTCATACTTTTTGTTCATACAATACATGTATTTTGTAATATATATTCCATTTAAAGTTTTAAGAAAATACTCAGAAACATGAAGTTAACGCGAAATCCTTTCAAGTCACCAGATTCCTACTAAACCGCGCACAAATTGCTAGGCTTGCAACGAATATTCGGTTACTATTCGGTATTCTGCCTATTCGGCTGCTTTTATTATATTCGGCCGAATACCGAATACTTAAGTAATATTTTATTATAGGGAAATAATTGGTAAAATGAAAAAAAAAAATCGATTCATTACGTAGGTATTTATTCATCTTTTCATTTCACTTATAATCATTTAAGTAGTCATTGGTACATTACACAGGTACATAATCATATTCTGTATTAGAAAAGTTAAGGATTCTATGCATTTGAATTAGTTTCATAATCAAAATTTAGAAGGGGAAGGTTATGGTGCAGAAAGACTAATTTTTCTGCATTTTTAGGAAGTAGTTTACTTCTTTTTTTTTCTCGTCGACCATCCCAGCTTCAGAGAAAAGTCGGTCTGAATAAACACTACTTCCTGGCGCCGACAAATATTTTGCTGCAATCTTCATCAAACACGGAAATTTAAATTTCCTTGCTTGCCACCAAGTATGCGGATTGTCATGATGTGATATATTACTAATACTTAAGAAATGATCCATTTCTGTTAAAACTGAATTTTTTCTGCTGATGTGTTTCTATGAGCTGTGCTTTTTTCTGCTATCACCTCTTCGAAGCAATCCATAAAAGTTAAATAGTCTGATTTAGACGTCTTCAGTTCTCATTCACTTGGTCAAAGTAGGGGACGAACTTGCGCTGTCGTCGCTTGTTTCTTCACAGCTCATTTTTGATATCGATTAATACATACTGCTTGGCTTTTTCTTTTTGCAGTTGATTTGTGAAAACATTCATTTTAAATCGTAGATCACGCGGGCGGTAAGTACATTAGAACAAGCGAGCGCGAAACAATCACCTCTGTACAAGTTTTGGCGCTAAAATCCGGCCAAATATTCGGCTATTCGGTCAGGGGGCTCGCCGAATATTCGGTATTCGGTATACTGCCGAATATTCTATTCGTTGCAAGCCTACAAATTACTATTGAACATATTCAAATTATATTAAGCATACAAATGGCTTCTTATCTCGTATACCAAAATTTTAATTTAATAAATTAAACATAAAATAAAATTACGCTAAATTTGCTAAATAGTGCAGACTTCATAAAATAGTTCATCTTTCTAGTTAAGGGAGATTTTAGCGACGAACGTTTTTTAAAATGAGTCCCTTTTTTAGGTTACTTAAAACTTTATTATGTATGTTCTTTATATTAGCCGATTTGGATCATTTTTTCTTTGATTTCTTCTTCCATGAGAAAAGATTAAGTAACCCTAAACCCGGCATGAAGCATGTACGCAAAATGAATTTTCTGTTTCTTTTTTTAACAGTTAACTATGAAGATGGTATGAAATATATTTATATAAGGCATTTGAGATCTTAGTGTCGAGGACGATCATGCATCCAATTGATATTAATAAAGTGACGATTAGGTGCTGTAATGTTGCAAAGGGGACTCGTGTGCACTTTGCAATTTCTTGAAACAAAGAGTTGTTGTAATTTTTTATATTTGTTTTTACTAATATTAAATTATAACAAAGTAATCAAGCAACAGCTAGTGGTTTAGCAGTTAGAATTTAATGTTTTCCCGAGTTATCATCGAGAACGTGTTCTTTTGTCCTTTTGTTTATTTGTTGAGAATTTTTTAGCAATATCAAAAAGAGATCGACTAGCTCTAATATCACTTCTTATAGTCCTCCTTAGGACTGTAATATATAGATATACTTAATATTATAAAGCTGAAGAGTTTGTTGGTTTGAACGAGCTAATCTCAGGAACTACTTTAAGTTGAATAATTATTTTTGTGTTTGATAGTGCATCTATCGAGGAAGACTGCCTGCAACCAATAGAAGCGATGTATCAGTGAAAAATGTTGCAAAAACGGGAAAATATTAGAGGGCTTCCGTTGCGTGCGCTGCGTAAACGGTTCAAGTTACCCAAAAAATATGTATGAAAGAATTATTATATATCTACCTTTTAAGGTTAACCAACTATTCTAGCTAACCCATTCTCTCTTTTATTGGCGGTACGATGTTCGCCAGATCAGCTAGTCTAAGATATGTGCTTTTAAATAGAAAATAAATAAATAAAAATATTTTATTTCGTTAACTAATCCTAGCGTTACAATATTACAGCTGGGCTGGCTTTTAAGTAATTAAGTTTACTTGTGGTAGGAGACCCCGCTCTTCCCGAAGAACAAGATTTATAAATAGGTATATATAATACCAATATGTGCTTAATTTAATAGCTAATTCAAAGCTTTTAAAAGCTTCGTTGTTTTATCGTGCAACTAGCTGATGGCCATAACGTTGAACGCGTGGATTTAGGAAAAAAATAATCAATTTGTTTTCCACGATCTCATTATCATCGATTCGTGGTTTGCCTATTATTTATTTTCGAATTTGTAGTTACATTTGAAAAAAAATAATTTGACCAGTCTGTTAGCGTTTGCCGTTTAATAACATATTAATTGTTTAATCTGTTTTTTAAATAGAGTAGTAATTGAATAATTGTAATATTAAAATAACAATTGGATTAATTTTTATAAATGTACCGATTAATCGTAGGTTTGGCTCCAATGTTGACGAAAAGGAAATCGCAATCATTTTTCCTCATAGCGCTACAATATTCTTGGGAAACTGGTTATAATTACGAATTCTGTTGACCAGCTACAAACAAATATCCCTTGTTTCCTGTCGTTGAGTTTTTCGGACCGTTTAAGTTGTTTTATTTTAGTCATCGCAGGCAAGAATACAAATTTTTCTCTTTTTATAGGTATAAGTATATATGTAGATAGTAACGGTATTTAGGATGAACAATACAAAGGATTGTATAAAGTTAAACGCTATAACATCGATAAACTTTCTACTGAGAATTGGATAACGTCATTGGCGACAGAGACTTTCGTTTTCGTTCTTTTTTGCTCGAACTGGTTTTAATTTAGTACGCCATTTGTAAACGGCTTTGTTGATGTCTGTAAGTATTTGCAGTTTTGAAGGCAACTGACTTTAATTCAAAATAATGCAGGTACTTAATCGGAACTCACAGGATTTACTAACAGGAACCCCATTAGAATGAAAAATTGAGTAGTTTATTAGTTTGTCTTTCTTTGATATGATTATTATTATTGACGATGTCAATTACGCCCGTCAGTTTCATTAGGTTAAAATCTACGCGTTTATGTAAAAAATCATAATAATGTTATGACAATTAATAGTAGAAAAAATGTATCAACTTAATGGGAATAATAATTGCTATTATTATTGCTTTCTTAGCAATTAATTATGCATTAAGGATCGTTTAAGAAAACGTGACGAAGCTACGAAAATATAGAATGCCTAACGATGTTTATCTCATCGAATTAGTTTTTAAGAATTATTTAAATTGAAGGTAAAGTTACACAAAGCATTAGGGAAGTCTCGTAACGTTTGGGGCTTTAAGCAGACTCACTTCTGCGTCTGATCAGCTTTCTGTGCCTTGCTATCGAAGCCTGGGCGCCGAGTCCTAAATGTCCATTGTGACGTCATTATGATTGATTTTGACACATTCAGACAAACACGATAGGATCTGTCCTCTGTCATTGAATACTTAAATAGCAAATTCGGAGGCTAAAAATGGATGCGCATAGAGAGCATTGATTGTTCAAAACGTGACCAACTGATAATACTAGTTAAATATAATACTTAATACTCGACTACAAGACTTGGTTATCAGGATATTATGCACCTAGTGTTATCCAACTGGTGACGTCATCGCCACTCGTGCACATCGAGTATCGAGATGTGTTGAAACAACGAACGAGATTGCTTTCAAGTGGGTTTCAATGATTATCGCCACCCAAAATACGAGTAAATACTATTATGTAACAAGAATTGAGAAAACAAAGTATTTACAAGTTTTAATTTAAATAATCATTGCTTTCGTATATTACATGATCTACCTGTATTATAATGACAGCCATTGACACTTAGACAAGTCAGTTTCCTTCCATTTTATATCGAGGTGGAAATGCGTTTGGGCATTCCTACATCACAAAGAATGCAGGTGGTTGGCCAGGTGACAATACCCACTAATATCACTTCAGAAGTTGCCTACACTATAGCCTTTAGAGTGCATACTTACGGAATTTTCTGCTTTCTCTATCTCTTCTTACTCTCTTTCGGTTAGTGCTAGAGACTAAGATTTTTCTCATTGTTCTTAGAAGTTAGATAGCACTATAATTAAGGTGGATGATTTTCAAAGAAATTCTAAACTTTAAACAAATTTATTGTAGATATCTACATAATTTCTTTCTATCTTAAGTTTTATAATAATAAGTTGATGGAAGTGAATTTCATTCGTCGTCACTGATAAGGTAATGCGGACATTGTAAACTATTTGATTTGATGTGAATAAATATTATCATTGTTATCTTGTAACTACACGTGCACTATGTACAATGTTATAGTCTAATTGTGGAAGTGTGATGTAATTTTCATTTATATTTTTCCATTGCTTTGTAGATACAATGTTTATTATATTAGTAAGAGTGTGGTCCCGTGTTTTTAGTCACTTCAAGTGATTGCAGGCGGGCCGCGGATGTGGTAATAAGTGGGCGTAAGAATTTGCCTTCATTTCACTGATAATTTTCTGCACGTCATTTTAATTTAAAGTTTGCAGGGTGTTCATGAACGCGTCTTGCTGTAAGAAGAGCCAAAAAACTCAGTCGAATTCTCACTATTTTTCCGACTGTTTCTTCGTTCAACAATACTGGTGCTTTATGTACAAAAATACATTTTTGAAATGAGAACATTAGATACACATATATACTTAACGATTATATTAAGACTTAACGCATGCTAGCTAAGTGTGCATTATGCTTTCTAGAAAAAGCTTTTCATAAAGCCTTCAACAAAAACCTCGCTCGTCTGAATAACCTTGAACTTAACGGCGCCAGTTGGGCCATTCAGCACAAACTAAGGTCGGACGGAGTTCGTTTGAAGTTTTTCTATACTTAAACCATATTGGCTTGCCCTTTCGAATATTAAGGTCAGACAAGTTAAAATCATATACCATTTTAGACTGACTTCAAAAGATGTCGTTCTCGATTTGACTGAATGATTGTACTTCAGAGACTAAAATTGACTAAAGGACATGTTAGTTTCAATCTCAGTAATTAGGTTATATTTAAATAGGTTATATTTAATTAGGGTATGTTTAAATAGCTGACACGGCAGTCTTTGTCATGTCTTAACTATGAATATTGAATTCGAATTGGTATAATTAAAAATACTTATAGTTATGTCAAACGACTACATTTGAAAAGTTTATATTGTCGTTAAGTTCTCTTAAGTTTCTAATGTTCCGCTCAACTTTGTTAATTCTTTCATAAAAGCCTTCTCCAGACAATAACAAACACGACAAATAAAATAATTATCCTATTCGGAGCAGTCGTTCGGAAGTTATACATTCGGTGATTCATTTAAATATAGATTAGGTTAGGGTTGCCAACCCCAAATTTAAAAAACTAGGATTTGAAGTCGGAAAAACCAGGACAATTCAGTTTAAAAACAGGACGCAGTAATAGAGTTGCTCTATACAGAGTGAAAATAGATGAAATGACATTCGAGTAATGTTTAAAATCATTTTTTTATAACAAAAGTATTCGAATAACACAGGACACTACAAAAAATAGGACATGTCCTGGGAAAACAGGACGGTTGGCAACTCTAGATTAGGTGTGTCTACAAAATATTTCTGTAGCTACACAAGCAAACGTAATAAACATATTTATTAACCGACCTTCTTTTAATACTCATATGAGTATTGTAATGGGCTGCAGGTGTGGTGTGGGTTGGTTTTTGCGTGACATTCCGCTCCCCGCGGGTGCGAATGACCGAAACCTTATTTCAGGCCCACGCTACTGGTTATTTTTGTTTTTAATTAAACACATCGTATAATACATACATAACATAGAATAAAAATGTATACATATTCCAAGTTGTTATTCACGTATAAAACTTTTATCAAACCCTGACAAACTTTTGCAATTATATTTTTAAGATTAAATTAATGATTGGTTAAAAATATTTATCCAAATTATTTGTTGAGACATTCGATACTTAAAATCTATCTTGAACATTAAATCGTTGTTGTATGGAAAGTTTTGTGTTCGATTTTCATGGAAATAAAAAACAGGCATAAATATTTCTGCCCCGTGCTCCACTGTAGTTTATTGCATACATACATGCTTATTTGTTTATAAAGCATTCAAGACTTAAGCGATTGAATCCTTTGCGTGTGTAGAATTTTATATCGAGTGCACTTTGATATTAGGGGTTAGGAACCTTATAAAGTGGCACTTTTCACTATATAGGTCGTCGAACCGAATCGATGTTGACGGCTTTGAAATAATAAATTCTATGGCCTCAGCTGTCTTCCTTTAACGGCAGGTTTAGATAAGCCCAACGAATAAATTCGATATTGTTTAGATTTAACTATTATTACTATTAATTCTATACCAGCTGTGTTCGTGGGATTGTACTTATGGCTTTATTTTTTTTTCTGTATTCCTCGCCTTTGTCCTTTAGTGGCCATCTTTGTGGCCATTTTCCTCAATACAATGGTACACATCTCAACCATGCATTTTTTTTAATTTTCACTATCTAAGTGAAAATACATTTAAATTCGGTCCAGCAGTTTTAAAGTTTAGTTAGACGGAACCAACACACGGACAGATAGATAAAGACAAAAAAGCTCGCAAGTCGAGATGGATTGCTTTGATTTTTTAAAAATGTTCGTTGATGTTCGAGGAACCATAAGAACCATCCTCTCGGCCGAGCTTTCTAGTCTCGCCAACAAGTCCGCGTTTGTGCTATAAAAGCCATCAGGCTAGCAGCGTAAAACCTTTCAAAAATAAAATAAATAAAGTGTCTCCTTGTACTATCAAAAAGTTAAAGCACAATTTACAAAACAGCCTTTTTATCTGTCTTACGTCTAATTTCTGAAATATTCACGAATTAGTATTAAGTTAGTAGTGTAAAAGTAGCTTAAGTTTCGAGTAACTTAGGCTACTTTCATCAAAAATAAATAAACTTCGAATTGATAACCTCCTTTTAGGTTTTTGTAAAAGTCAGTTAAAAACGATAAGAGTTTCGCCATGAAATTCACACAGTCGAAATATATTAGTAGCAGACGGTGCGTAGGTAATTAATTTGTTCTTTTTTTTAAGGGTCTCTATTTCATGTGTTAAGCTTTTAAGATGACGGACGAGAATTAGGCCTTTGACAGAAACAAACAAAGTACATACAAGAATATTGCGCTCCGAAGCGTTTTATGATTTTCGAAAATCTATACACGGTAACAAAGATATGCTTTACCGGTCTAATGAATATCAGTTACAGTCTAGCGAATGAGATGTAATGTGAGATTATATGGTAGCTAACCCGCAGAGTATACCACAATTTAAACTGTATTTTTCCCTGCGATCAAAAGAGGTTTACATACGAACTCTTTTATTTATAAATCTTGAACAACTTTCAATGTTTAGCAATAGTTATTTCATTAGGCATAAGTCCCTTATAAAAGGGGAAGTGAGATTATAGACTAAGTCTGGTCAGCTATATCTTTTGTTACTCGATGACTATCGATTTAAAAGTAGCCAAAGTAAAGATAATATTTATGAAGAAAATTTGTTTCATAATACATTTTGTTGTTTTATTTCAATCGATCCTATTTCATGTAGGGTTCAAAAGACTGGACTCTCGTTACTTGAAACCTTTTTCCTGTAACCCGTAGATACCTACTGTCCAGTCTCAAAAATCCATTGTGTATTACATATAATAACCAAGAGCTTTTTTCCAAAATCTGTTAATGCAGTTCAAAATATAGGAACTCTTAGGAACGTTTTCCTTTAACAAGTTATAATACTGTCCCGTCTTAAAAATACACTCTGTATATATAATAACCACGTGTTTATTATTCTTAAACCTTTACGTGTTTGGTAATTATTGAATTCTATTTTTAGCTGCAGGGTGAACTGCTTACCAGTTTTAAAATATTCAGTTAATTTTTTGTGATATCACAGGAAACTCCCAAGGCGTGACCAGACTGACCGTATCTCCTTTTGCGAAAACATTAAGTTTTTCAGTCGAGCAGTGTCGGGTTATAATGTATTAAATAAAATCGATGATGATAAAAGGCTTTTTTTGTCTGTTGCGGCTTATCTTCGAAAAAACATTAATGCTACGTCACTGCCATGCGGCAAAGATGGCACAACTAATTAATTGTATTTGGAGTGCAGTTTTAAAGAACTGAAGATTTTGTGTTGCAACAAATTACTATAACAACAGAAACTTTCTCATTTTGTCATGAATACCACTGTTTTTATTCACCCTACAAAAATTTTAAATGCTAATAATGCTAATGCATCGACGTAAATAATCTAGTCGCCGAAAGTAATTTTCATTTATAGAGTATCTTATGTATTATAACGAACAATAAATTACAGCAATTATTATTAATTATAAATTATAAATACTTACCTAGACATATACTGTTTGTTTTGGTAAAGTAAGTTTTTTTTAAATATACCGGGTGTCCCAAAGTTATGGGACATGAAGGGAAAGTACCTTAAATATCGTAGATAGGGTATTTTACTGAAAGAAGACTTTATGTTATTTTTAAAAGTTAGTAATTCTGCATTCAAAGATTTTCTAAAAATTACTTGCCTCGTCTGGGAATCGAACCGACTTAAATGTAAAAAAAACACCCCTACTTTTATGATGCCAATCGAAAGAATGGCCAAAACATAATAACTCTTCTTAAGTAACATAGTATTTTAAAAGAAAGGAACAGCATGAAATTAATCATTTTAATGCTAAAAATAACAGTCTTTTTTCAGCAAAATACCCTATCTACGATATTTAAGGTACTTTACCTTTATGTCTCATAACTTTGGGACACCCGGTATAATACACTTTTTGCTATTAAGTGCCGCCATTGGACGCAGCTGTCCAGTGACATTTGGCCTTTTTAACTATACAATATGCAATGATCTTAAGTTACTGTACGTGCACCTTTTTCGGTTTCCTGAATTTTGAGCATTGGCCTCAGCTGATAGGTGAACCGGTTCAGCCAGTTTTACATACATCGCCGAAGGAAATGGACGTGAAGGAAGCGTTGTTTAAATTCCTCCTGTGCAAGAGCATACGTAAAGTATGTACTTATTGTTGTTTGCAATTGTGCGCGCGCGTGATTTTGTGCAGGGCGTATGTTCGCGTTGGATGAAGTTTTGAATGCGGGTTGGATTTTGTATACATGCAATCAGCTTACGAGTCAGCGTGTGATATCATACCGAAGTATTTAAGTTCTATAATTAAGTTAAGAAGCGATCTAACGCATAGAGTTTTTTTTACAGAAATAGATGTAATTCATATAAGTTGTAGATAAATAGGTTTCTTTATGAGCCGGTTTACTCTGCATTTGAATACCCGTCTATAGGAAGGCCGTCATAATGAAGTCGGATTATTGGCTGTTAATAAAATTTAATTCCTATTCTGTTACCAGTTTTATTATCTAAGTAGATTTTGCTCGCTTCACTTTATCTATGTGATATTTAGTTTTTTTTTTTAAAGTTTTTTCGATTTATCATAGAGCCGGTTTTGTAAAAATTTCGTCAAAATCCGTCGGGTATATAATGAGTGTAGCCCATAAATATGTAATGACAGATTAGTAGAATATACGTACACACAAAAATCACACAAAAAAAAATATATTTGGAAACTATATCATACAAGCTGACCCGGCAAACGTTGTTTTGCCATATTAATTTTTGGGGTGGGTTAACCTTATCACTTAGGGGTATGAAAAATAGATAGTAGCCGATTCTCAGACCTACTGAATATGCATATAAAATTTAGTAAAAATCAGTAAAGCCGTTTCGGAGGAGTAAGGTAACTAACATTGTGACACGAGAATTTTATATATATAAGATTTAGAATACAAACTGCACACCTACTACGGTACTATTATATACTTAAGTATATAATGAATAGTTCCATAGGTACTTAAGTATAAAACTATTTATTCAATATGGAAGCTGAAAGATACAAGACAGAAATGGTTAAGTCTGATGGCTGATTGATAAGAGTATTTAAAATATCACTTGTTATGTTAGACATTTAATAATATAAAAGAATAATTATACATTAATCATTTTTATCAGACTTATTGAATAACTTAACCTTTACTTAACACTGATAGTCGTTATTATATATATGGTGACTAATGACTATCACTTATTTGATTTTTATGTGTATGTTAGCGCAACTTAGAGATAAAAATTACCGAGTAAATAGGTCAGAGGACTCTTTCCGTTAGGTACATCTCGCCTTCCTGTGTTTGGGGTTAACTATATTCTCTATAGTATGGCAGTGCTCAAAAGATATTTTAAATCTCACTCAGGTTCAACTTCTAACTGCCGGTTACTTAACAAATTTATTAACTGCTGAAATCACTAATAAAGCAGCAGACTTATAATAAAACAGTTATTTAAATCTGAAATTAAACACTAAACGCTAATTTTTAACCGACCTTCAATTAAACCAAAAAGGAGATTATCAATTTGACGTGCATTTTTTTTTCACTATTTTGTTCCACTGTTTCCACTTCTATGTCATCATACGTAGACCAATTTGGATGAGTGAGGTGTAAGGTAAACTTGTCGAGTGAGAGTGGTCCCATTTTTTTAAGATTCTTTACGATTTTTTTTTACGGTTTTCAGGATATTGATAGAAAAATTTCACAATCGGGCAAGAAATCGCTGAAATTCGCGCGACAGCGTCGAACTTATTTGCTTAGTCTCTTTTCCGACTGTGTCCATAGGGGCCAGAAGCGCGTAGATTTTTTAAAGAGTTTAGTTTAATAGCTCTTAGTTGAGAGTTGAGACTACAGGAAACCCGTAAGCTGGCTCATCAGATTTTAACCAACGCGTTAGTATAGCGATAGAACGTGGTAATGTAGGCAGTATTTTGGGTACGCAACTCAACGGGTTTAATGGGCCTTTTGTATTTTTGTAAAATAAAAATATATTAATGTAAACAATTGTTGTTGTTGTAATTTCTTCGCTATTGCAAAATAAAACTTATGCGAAATAAAGAGAAATTATATATATATACAAGTCTATAATAAATATAGTGGATAAATCTTTAAATAAATATTTCAGAGGGACGACCGATCGCTGCTGGCACAGTTTTTCTTCGCGGACGATGCGTTAAATATGATCGCTGCTGAGCTGGACTCGTTTGATGGACGAAAGGACCCAGAGAGGTGCTCCACACTCGTCAACCAACTCCGTCATGCGCAGGTTTGTGGGAAATTTTTACTTAGACTAGTGGTCGCCCATTACTCGAAATTCGACCACAATTCAAGAGTAAGTCAGGTATGTATGCTGTGTGTAATCCAAGCAGTAGTGTGCGTAATGTTTATTTTTTTGATTTAATGTATTTTTTATGCGTAGTTTAAAAAAAATATAATTCTCCACGCCTTTTTTATATAAACTATAAGTGTGGGCAATTTCATACTCCTCCGTCCGCGCAATTTTCGTAAAAAAAAGGGGGGGGGGAGTACAAAGTTTTTGCTTCATTAATATTATGATAAGAATAGATAAGAAATTAGGTAATTTCATCGTAATTTGTTTAGCTTTTTAGGAGCAATAGCAGCGAAGTTATGTAAATCAAAACGCATATATAGACAATATCGAAACAGACAAAAAACTAGCTTGTCTAAAAGCTTTTACAAACGAATATGTCAACTAGAAATTGACAATTTTTAAGTTAAATACCGCAAACCTTTACTATATTATATACAAAATATGGATTTTGAAATAAATATACAGGCTAGAAGTTTTAAGATTTGCGAAAAGCTGATAATTTATTTTTATTATATACCTATCTACTAGCTGAACCGGCAAACGTTGTTTTGCCATATTAATTTTTGGGGTGGGCTATCCTTATCACTTAGGGGTATGAAAAATAGATAGTAGCCGATTCTCAGACCTACTGATTATGCTTATAAAATTTGGTAAAAATCAGTAAAGCCGTTTCGGAGGAGTAATGTAACATTGTGACACGAGAATTTTATATATAAGATAATGAGGGAAAATGAGAGATTGCTTGACACAATAAGCATATATTGTACATGTGTAGGTAAGTTTCCAAGTCATCGTTAAACCTTAACAATCAGCAGATTGCTAAGATTTGGCAATGACACTTAAACTTTAAATTTTAAATAATTTTTTTTTTTTAATTATTGAACATAATTTGTGGCATTCGAAGCATATTTTGGAAAAAAATTAAACAGTTTGTACACATACATACAAGTAGTCTTGTATTTTTCATGTAAATAATACGAAATATCTTTTAATAGCATTGTCTCGAAAATAGCCGACTTATATTGAACAGCTGTTTCAAAGAAACGTTCGCGTTACGAGCCCGTATTACTAATTGTAGAATAGATTAGAAAACGCTGCACATAAATATTATGATTAATTACTGATAACCGCTTAGCAGGAAATACCATACTTTCCTTTGTTCTTTTGTACGGTACGAATTGTTGTTTATGATAATAGTGAAACTATTGTTCGACTTATGTACGGATTACGTTAGACCTTTTTCCTATTGGAAATAGCTATTGGCAATAACGGATATTGGCAATACTGTCAGCAATGAAACGAATATGACAGCATGTAAGTAAGAAATCGCCTAGAATTTAGTTAGTACACATCTCAAAGCACAAGGCTGCATAGATCGTGTGTTTGCGCGTCAATACATTTATTATATACATTTCTCTGTTACATTTTTCATACCAATACATAGGCGCTCTTGTCAAAATATTATTTACCTCATGTTATAAAATCTCTTGCGAACATAATATTTTTTGAGTCACTTAAAACTTTTGATTGTTTAAGCGAAATGCAGAATCGGGTCATGTTTGTATACCTTGAGTACATATTCGGTTTGTATGAATCATCCACTGGAGGTCGAGATAATATAGCATGACAATGCTTTGTGATTTTTTTAAATCCTTTTGTTAAAATAAATCAAATTTGGCAAGGACCTTGAGTACAGGGAGATTGCTTGACTAAACCTTCACTTCTCCAGCCACCAACGTGATTTAAATTTGAAACAGCTGATCTCTGATATAATAAGTTCGCTATTCAGTGATCAATTGTAGGTACCCCATATGTTTGTCTAACAGCTCCTTACTCGAATGATTAAACAATTTTCATACAATTGTATGTAGATGTTATCGATCATAGTTTACCAAATCTCAACCGTCGTGGCTAATACGCATCTGCATGTTGCGCCGGAGATTTTCGGTTCGAATCCCGGCATAACAAATAAATGTTTGAGTTGGGTAGAGGCAGAATACCAAGCATCTACTTGCCCCATAATCTAGACAGGATTTAAGAGAATTCACATTTTTTTGTACTTATTGAGTTAAATTTTTTTATTTTTTGATAAGCTTTTTTATTCTTCAACAACTATTCAATAGTGGCTATGGAAGCATGACCGTAACCGTTAGGAGCACTGTTACATTTTTCATAGAAATATTTTACGTAGACTATCGAATAATCCATCGAATCTGTGGATACATAGATTAACTCTTTGGTAGTAATTAATTAAATTATTTACTTTATTGTACCAATAATGTGTGATACACGTATAAATGTGCAGGTCTTTAGTTCAATTAGTCATGCGCTTTTGGTAGTTTCTAGATCATTCATTTGAACCGTGAATCATTCTTTTTGCCAGGTCAATGGTTTCGAATTGGAATCAATGTTTGGGAATTGGTTAATACTGAAATTTAATAGTTCATTAAATTTTTAATTTAATTTTTTTAACTAAATATAGCAAATTTCTTTTGAAGTTCATATTAATTTTTGATGTGTTTTTTGATTGTTGTATATTTTTATTTGTAGCGAACCTGCTTTATAATATTCATTATGACGTAGGTACGCAAACTTATCGTAGGTATACGTAACGTATTGGAAAAGAATTTTTCGTAATAAAAGAATAATTTTTCAAAATTGATTTTTTAAATCCACTTTTGTCAGTGCTTTTAGTATGACATAACACCTACTTCATAAACTTATTTAAATTCTTGTCTCAATACATTCAATATTTTTATTAGCATTTGTCCTCGTTATCCGTACACTTAATAAAAAGTAATGTAGAACTGGTTTTACAATTTAGTTGTGTACCCAAAGCCATAAACAATTTGCTCTCGTTAAGTGCATTTGCACATATAGTTTACATATTAGGTCTTCCTCGGTAGAGATTATGAAGACTTATTTGCATGTTGTTTCGTCCGCATGGCCTATGTCAATCCGAAAGAGTCTAAAGGGGATGCCTCAGTGAAAGTATTTTCGGTAGATGTCCGTTTTTGATTTCATTCAATACAAACAACAAATATTAAAATACAAATTAAATACGTTATGAATTATTTTTTTAAATAATAGTATGTTATATATAGATATCAGAATGTTATTTTTCAATTGGAAATCTCTTCAAAATAGTTAAAATCGTTTTGTTAAGGAACAAACGTGGACATTTCCCTTGTATTGATCGTTCTTTTGACCCTAAGCTTTCTAACAACTATATATACATTACATACATAATATGTTATTTACATACATTATTTATACTAAGTACTATGTATATTATATTATACATTGTAATTGATTACAATGTATAATATTATAATAATTATAGATTGTAAAAGTGATTTTACAAACAGATAACACTGTTTATATTTTGTGTGAATCTGAGATTTTTCAACTAATTCATTTTGATAAAAGAAAGCCGATTATCTGATTAATAATTGGATTATCTGAAAATTATCTGAGAAAATTCTTATATCCCGTTGATGTTAAATCTGTTTTCAAAATATGATTATTTTTAAAAATTAAATTATTAATAGTTAACTAGGTACTGTTATTTTACGTCATGAATAAAAATCGATATGTCTTTTTCCATTATCAGAAAATAAGATTAAACGGAGATAGATTTTTAAAATGTTATTACGCCTGTCTATCGGTCTCTCTATTTATATATTTATATATCGGCTGATTTACAAAACAATTCCAAAATATTTTCCGCCTCTTAACAAAAAAAAAACCGTTTTATAAATTACAGTATTAAGCAAAGAGAGCGTTAAAAACGTTAACTACAACCGCATTACAAAGTCACACTTCAAGTAATTGCTTTAATCAAACGTGATTCAATATGATGCACATTATATGGGATATAATTTACATATATCTAATATTTAATATAAAGTATTTATATAATCTTTTGGTTTCACTTAAGTGAATGAATTAAAATTAATTAAAAACCATTAATCGACTTAATACTTTGTTCCTACTTAATAAATAAAACAGCAACTTAAATAAAGTGAAGTGAATTCTGTAACCCCTAGTGGGGCATGGGGCAGACACATTGCTGTATCTGTTTCACTGATAATTTTATTTACAGGCAAGTAGGTGATCAGCCCTCTGTGCCTACCCAACCGAAACATTCAACATTCGAATCCCGGAGAAGATTCGAACCCCGGACCTCCGGTGCACCACGCAGATTCGTAAACCAACTAGCCACGGAGGTGGTTGAATTTAAATAAAAAACAATCTAATAAATTGCTTCAGAACAATTTCTGAAGCGATTTATTAGGCCAGAATTTATGAGCGATTATAAGGCCATCCTTATAATCGCGTATTAAACATGTTACAAAGAATACGTTCAAAATAAGAACCTCATTTTTAGGAAGAGAATAAAATAGAGAGAAATTGAAAAATCTATCGTCATCTGCGCATTGAAAACTTAGCAGAGCAGTTGAGCCGAGCTCAACTGATCGTTGAGCGAAAAGAGACTTACTTCCAAATATTCTCTTTGTACACTTATTATTTCCCTTTTTAAAGTGCACTTCAAAGTCGGTTTAAAGTTTTTTAATAAATAAATTTTATTATACGTTTCAATCAAGCCAGTTTCAGTCTATTTATATATTATAATGATACCTATAATCTAGATTGTGATACAATGTGCAGTGAACGTTCAGTCACGTGTCTCCGGTAACTGGTTCTGCGCACGCGACTCGTGAATGTTACTATGACGACAACGGTGATCTACACATCTTGTTATGTTGGCTTTTACTTCGCTTGATGTCCTTATATCTTTTTCGTAATCAAAAATTGCTGTTCTGTTCTCATGACAGTGTTTTGTGACGAGCGTTTGAGTTACTATGTAGTTGGACTTGAAAATACATCTCTCTCTATCGTCGGTCCCTCATGTCTGAGGATCGTGGTCAGCATCGGGGCAGCGATCCTCCATGCTGACTTTCTTGGGAAAATAGAAGCAGTGGTTTCCCGTTGCCTTCTGCCCCAATCCTTTTTGGAGCTAGTTAGACCCCAAGGCCGCTGTGGCCTCGTCCAACTGCAGTCGGGTGTGTGGTTATCCCGCCACTGCTCGGTCGTCATTGTCTCGTCTGTTATCTAGCAGGGAGCACCGCGACGCCAGAGGGCGCCACCGCCAGCTATTCATACGAACCACCGGACGTGGGCAGGTGAGGTTGGCATTTGGGCCGGTGTCAGATCTTAGTAACCGTTCTCCCCTTACTCCCCAAAAAAATACATAGGCATTCATAAATTGTGATTCTTACAATCAAATATTATACAATATTAGTTAGCCCCTAGATTCAACAGGTTTAAAATGTGTTTATTGTATCATCGTAATGTTTAAATTGAGAAATCATGGTTCAAACGAGTCGTTATTAATTATTACAAAATATACATAAACAGTTATATTTTAATTTCACAGTAATGTGTGACGTAAAATGTAATGTAATATAATCTGTTGGTATTGGCGAATCTCAAAAACCTAGTTCATTTTCACGACGTAATAGGTATTCGCGAAATATCCTAAACCAAAAACGTTCTCACGGACGCGACTAGTGGTCGCAATTTCAATGTCGCATGTAAGAAAAAGAAAGTTATGATATGACCATTTATTTAAAGTAATAAACAGCTATTATGTTGAATCTCCGGAACCTTGGCCGTAGATTCAATATAAATTGTAGATATGTTCTGTTTCATCTTATCATAATCATGCATAATTAGAAGATTCTGTTGATTCTCTCCGTAGAGGAAATTTTCATTGAAGGAATATTACCCTCCACAGATGTAGAACAGAATAGAAAATTTAGTTTATCTCCTAACATCAGCTTTAGCTATTTATTTTTATTAATATAGATTCATTCAATTCCAGGACCGAGTGTTAAACATCACCAGTCAGATAATGGACCAGGTGCTTGGTGATGAGCGGGTCGCGAGAGGGTTTCGTGTCAAGTTTCCAGAGGACGTGCTGCAAGATAATTTAGCCGGACAGCTCTGGTTCGGTGCTGAGGTAAACCTCTCCATTCAAAAAACCTTATAGGTTTTGATGTATAAGATATTTTAATTGATCACATAGGGGGTCACTTGGAGTAAATGGGTGCAAAAAGACTCAAGAGTATACCAAGGTTTAATAGCAGCCGTAACCGCCGAAAAATTATGATGATTGTAAAGGAGATGCTTTGTCCACTGCCTAGATGTATAAAGCTGTATAAATATAAAAAGTGAAGACACTTGATTCTAACCGAATATTTCCAATAGTTTTTTTTTATAAGATCTTACAATTGTTAATTGTTCCTGTAGAAATGTTTTTATGTATTCCAGTGCCTCGCGGCCGGTTCCTCGATAATGAACCGCGAAGAGGAATCAGCGGCGATGCGCCCGTTGGCGAAAGCACTCACGCGCAGTCTAGAGACTGTCCGGTCTCTGTTGCGTGAGCAGTGTCTGAGACCACGCGGTCTCGCCCTTCAGGACCATGACGATATGTTGCACGAGAGTCTACGTATATTTGACAGGTCTGTTTTTACTCGAATGTCCTCATTTCGAAGGTTCTTTGTCTGTTATTGATACAAATGTAAAACTTTAATAGCAACAATTTAGCAAGTAAATACTTCAAATTTATGTTGAAATTACACGTTTAAATTGTAAATATCAATGTTTTTAATGATAATTTAAGCATTTAAAATCACAAATTGCAGACCAGAAAATAAAAAATGAATTTCGTTTCTTTATTATTAAATATAGCGAGACTTATCGCGCTGTATTTAATAATAATGAGTTCAAATCGCGAAAGCCTATAATTTTGTCTTTCTTAAAACAGCTGTAGTGAAGTTTCATCGGTTTTTTGGGTGAAATCCGGTTATCATCCAAAGTTTATTTTCAATTATTTTTCCAGATTATTTGCCGAGTTTGAGCTATGCTACGTGAGTGCAATGGTTACAGTCAAGACACCGCATGAGTTCGAAGCTCAGCAGCTGATCTGCGTGCTTTTCTCTGAAAGCCTACGACGGACGCTCAAACATAATCTTCTCACGCAAGAACAGGTGAATATAACCTAACAAAAATGATTTCTTAAGTATCCCTTGCACCTGCACAGGCATCGGACGTTGATATTATTATCATATTTATTGAGTTTAATGTATTTTTAAGAGGTTTTCCTAATTATAATATTTTGCAGGTTGATTCCTATGACCCGGCGTTGATGTTTGCCGTGCCTCGATTAGCTATAGTTAGCGGCTTACTTATATACTCAAGTGGACCTCTGTCTATTGATAAATCACCAGGTATTTTCTTTCTATTTTTTAACATTACAGATACAGATTTCACTGTTATCATTCCGCATCAATACATATTATAAAACAAAGCTAAATTTGTATGAAAAAATTTAATAACGTAATTTAAAGTATATCAGCGCCATCTCTTGACAATTTTCCACAATTTATTATTTTTTTAAAATGTTTTATCTACAATCGGCTGTAACGCCTGCGAAACTAAAGGGCTATAAAGGCTTTTCAAATTGCAGAAGAGATGTCTGACATGTTCCGTCCATTCCGAACTCTGCTGCACAAGATCCGTTCGCTGCTGTGGACTCTCGACCGTCGCGAGCTGATGGCCTTGGAGAGGCTTCTTTGCACCAATGAGGATGTCTCCACTCTTGCGACACTCGAATTGCCGACAGGTCATTAATTTATTTAAAATAACATATTCCATCAACACTAATCAAAAATATACCATATCACATATTATAATTAATATGTTTTTTAAAATAAAAACGTATTTCTTTCAAAATTTTGGAGTTATGAAAAATTATGATAATATTTTCAGCAGAAGATTCGTCCGGTGACTCATGCTATCCTGATATTGGCGAATTCGTCTCAAAGTTCTACACTGATCATGCGCATTGCCGAGATCTATACACGCAACAAAGGTAATTTAAAATTAAGTACATACATTCCTTACAATAGATAACATCTTAAATAGTAAATAGATTGTATATTTAAAAATAGTTGCCTATTAAAAAAATGCTTTTTGGTTAGCGTCTGACATTTCTTATAGGAAAGCTTCTAGAATTGTTTTAATAGTTATTAAAATTTATGTCTAAATATGAACTTATTGCTAGTACAGACACGTATATTTTTTATCAACCTCTTACAAAAAATTCAGTTGTAAACTTACCTCTTTTTGTAGTTCCAGCGAACCAACAATAACCGACGCAGACTACCTCCCTGACAATATAGAAGTGATGACGCCAATCATAGATGGGCTCAGGCGTTTAGACGAAGTCACTGAAACTGAAGAGTCAGACAAACACACAGACACCGCAAGTACAGACACATTCCAAACAGATACGGACAGATCGAGAAAAATAAGCAGAGATACAGATCTATCCTCAATAAGAAATCTCTCGACGAACGGGCTCATGTCTTTTGATCCACTGCTAATAAACGCACACACATCTACAGACAACAGACAAATACCAGACCAAGAGTTAGTCACATCACTAAATGAACAAGTGACCGAAATAGCAGATCGATTATCATCAATTGTTAGTGATGTGGACATCCTAGATCAAAAGCATTCATTCTCAACTAATGACGTCACCCTAACAGAAGACTCAGAAGCGTTTGGATTCTCTGGACCAAGGAACGAACAATTGAGCTGTATGCCCAGCACTAGTCATGGATACTTGATACCGAACGCCATAAGTCAAGAACCCGTTGTCCTAGCATCACTCTCCCATAATAATTCAGCGGTTTTCAACCAAGATGACGAAATGCCAAACGACCTATTGATGATGCCAGATTTAGATGCAGAAATAGTTAATACCAACATAAGCATAGCTAATGTAAACTTAAGCTCTTTATTACTAACCAATGAAGAATTTAGGAATAGAATTGAGGACGATAAAAGTGAAGATAACGCTAGTTTCCATTCAGCTAAAGAAGACGATAGAGTAAAATTTATTCTAGGCTATGAGAGCGATCATGAAAATGTAGATTCTGGGGTGAGCACGGAAAATACAAGTCTGGACCGATCGCCAGATTCTGATCAGAATAAAAAGAATTTTACGGAGAATAGGGTTAATGAGGACTTCAATGTTGATATTAATTATAAGGAAGCAGAGGACCAAAAGAATGAAGCGGGATCTTCTGATGTTGTGATAGATAGACTGAACGGGGAAAGTTCGCATGTAAATAACTGGAATTCTAATAATGAACACGAGGAACTTAGGACGATAGAAGAGGTTATAACAGGTATTATTTTAAATGCTATATCTTTATAATATACATGAAAACTGTTGCATTTTTTTTAAATTACAGTAATTCAAAATAAGGCATAGTTTTCATACACAGTTAAATAATTTATAAACATAGTCTTTTGAATCAGAGTCGACATCAGTGTTATATTTATATGAAGTAACTCATTAATGCATTTATTGATGGCATAAAAAAAGAGATTATAGGTTATGCGCTAGTCTATTCACATTATTTAAAGTATCTAATGGATGATAAATAATAATGAAATTCATAAGAGAACTTGAAAACACTTGTAAAATCTTTCTTAACGAGTATTTTTTCAGAAAGATAGTCGTGAATATTAGGCATATCGTGACTTGGAATGATATTATTTTAAAAAAAAAATAGGTATATTAAACTTGAAAATTTTATTTAATCTTTTTTTCTACCAAAAATTTAAACTATATAAATGGTAATTTTTTTACTAACCCAGATATTAAAATTAAGATATTTACTTACATAAAGAAATCTCTATACATTTAAAATGTATTATTTTATTCCACCGTTTTGTTCGTTTTCAGAATTACGAAGGCAAAGACTATCCGACAAGAACCTGAGTGCCGCTGTTGAAGAAAGCACTGAAACCGGCAACTCTTCGAAGACAAGCAGAAAGAAGAGAAAGAGTGGTGGCAAAAGTAAAAAGAAGAAATGGTCATGGGTGGTTGAGACGGTCACGTTGGACACTCGTAACGCGCAAAATACACCGCTCAAGTTAAACTTGGACCACTTTGTTGAAGAAAGGTAAGTAACATAAAAGGTGATTATTAGAGATGACACTCCGTCATTGTGTTATGAGTTGGGTTTTACTTGATTTGGCATTTATCAGACAACAAACAACACCAGGTCAAATTCGTTTCATACATACTAGCGACCCGCCCCGGCTTTGCACGGGTATAAAACATATATAAAAACCTTCCTCTTCAAATACAAAGGGATATAGGGAAAGAAAAAGCGACTTTGTTTTATGCTATGTAGTGATTTTCAAAATGTGTGCAGTTGTTTTTATATTTAACAATAAAAAAAAGCCTATTCAGGCTGCTTTTTTATTATTTATTAATTATTCAATATTAGGCCTTATTAACTTATATTTTATTTTATTTACAGTGGCACGTCGTGTGAAACTTCGGAATGCGCAGACGATGAACAAATAGCACTCGCGTTGCAGGCGCAAGAGTTGGCAGCGAGACATCAGGCCAGAGCTAAATTCAAGTTAGCATTGATAAAACAACATTAATTTGAAAATGATTAAACCATATTATATTATTATATATATTACTTAATATCCATAATTCTTGCCTCTTCTGTTTGGAGGGAGTAATTTCTGGATACGCTTTTCTGATTCTAAAAATTGATATATCATATCACGATGATCATTTATAGAAAGTTTTAGTCTTTAGGAGTCAGTAGGAAGCTAAATAGTGTGTGGAAGTTAGTTATAAGTTATTAATTATTTGTTTAAAAAAATAAATAAGCTTCAGTTTAGCATTATTGTGGTTAGTGGTTAAATGACAACGCCATCTATTGCTGAACTGCACTAAACACTTTATACATAAATTTAGGTTAACAAATTTGTACAACTAGTTTATTTATTTTCACATACAGAAGGCTTACAGCACATCTAGTAACATAGCTTGTGTTTTTTTTTTCGAAAAATAAATATTTTCGCGAAAATTGCATTAATTTATAAGGTATAAAAAAATTATTCTGTATAAATAAATTTTCTTATAAATGCAACATTTTAAAACTACTAGTTCCTCCTCACCATGCCAGAACGGCTAAACGGTTCTGGATTAAATGTGGCACAGAGGTAGAAAATAGTCCTCACAAAGAAAGTGACTGGCTAGTTAATAATAACTTATTAAATTTTTCAGATCGAGTGAAGACCTAATACACCGACTGTTTGTCTGCATCGCGGGAGTGGCTGATCAGTTGCAAACAAATTTCGCTGCAGACTTACGGAACATTCTAAAAGCAGTTTTCCTCATGAATCAAACCAGTGATTCGCCACCGGAGAAAGAACCACCTGCCATTGAGTACCAGCCCACCGAAGACCAAGTTATACAAAATGGTATGTTTTTCAGCTAAATCCATTCATATTTATGCTCGAGTTTATAATTTATGTGGTCCTTCGAATGGTGGTTGTCGATATTACTACTAATATTTATTTCGGTTTTAATGTTAATTTCTGAACCACTGACAATTAACTTGACGATTATTAATATATGACGATAATTGGGACAACTCACATTGCTCTGATCCCAAAGTAAGTAGCTGAACCACTTGTGTTATGGTAATCAGAAACAACGAGAGTACCACAATAAATACATATATATAAATTTATAAACAACCAAGACTCGGAAACAAACATTTGTGCTCATCACACAAATTAATGCACCTACCGGGAATCGAACCCGGGACCTTTCGATGCAGAAGGCAGGCGCACTACCAATTGCGCCAATCGGTCGTCAAACAATGAATAGATAGTGAAACCAACACATCGTCTAGGTAATTGAATTAATAGTATATAAAATTTATATTATTTGAAGTATATATCCTATTAAACAAAATACAATATCTTCATAACATTGTAAATATCGATTCATAATTGCATTTATGCAATTAGCCTAAAACATACAGTCGAATGTAGTTATCTTTTTACTAAACACACTTTGATGAGCCACATAATATTCCAGGTAGCTCCTTTGACAGCGTATATTCAGCAGAAGAGGTATACGCAGACAGCAATTCGGATACGCCGTCAGAGGGTCATATCGAGAGAAGAAATACGGTCAATTCGACGACTATGACCGAAGTAGCGAATGAGGCGAGACGGAAATCGGACGCTGGGAATCTACAGGGATCCGTCTCTACCGGAGATCTCACTTTAAGGTATTTTGAACTAAATATTTTTTATTCATTTGTGCGGCTAATTAAATGTAAAAAGATTCTGTCGTCGTATATAGAACTCATTTTTTGCGATGTCGATTTTTAAAGTATCTAAGGTTTTTTTAAGCCGTAGCTTTGTTTTTTTTTTGTTTGTTTTTACACGTCTGCGCCAGATGTTGTCCTCCCCCCCCCCCCCTCCCTCCCCTTTACTGAATGTAAATGTTTGTTGTGAATTTTTCGGTTGGGTAGTTACAGAAGCCTGATCTTGCCTGTAAAGAAAATGATCAGTGAAATAGAAACGGAAATGTGTATGCCCCATGCCCCACTAGGGGTTCAATGGGAAGACTGAGTGACTTCAAGATATACGGCATTTTATAGCATTTTATTCCTTTTTCCAGCGGTAGAGAGGAGCAGCGCGCAGTAGAACGAGCCCCGGAGTGGGTCCCGGACATTGCGGCGGCCGCTTGTATGAGATGCACAGCCCACTTCACAGCCTTCAGGCGCCGCCACCACTGCCGGAACTGTGGTAAGATTGTCATGGATCAACAGTTTTAATTCAATGTTTAAATATTGTACAAACAGAATCTTGTAACAAACACAAAAATTAAATCAATACGGGCTTCTATGGGCACAGAAATGTTGAACAGGATTTTGGCTAATTGGATCACGCATCTGCATGGTGCAAGTAGGTACAGAAGACTGACCCTCTACTGATTATTCCGGAAAAAGGGTTGCCGAGAAGTTGCCATGGAACTGATGGATAAATGTGTCTGTCACACCCGATCGTTCGCTCTGGAGAAGCTGGGATGGCAGGACTAGCCGCCCAGCTCAATACGCAAAATAGGAGCATCGTAGTCGTCGAGTTGCGGAAACAATAGTCTCTTATACCCGATCGTTCGGCTCTATGCCACTGTTAAAATGCCAAAAGAACCTTCTATCGCTGTATTTTTTATACACTGTTGCAATAGTGTGCAACGGGCGGCCGGCTTACTCGCTACTCAGTGATCTCTTCAAGGCAACCCCAATTTTTTGTTGGTTTGGTTGAATTTCACACACCTTGCCACGTATGACACCCCGTCCGGCAAGTTCGGCAACAAATATAAATTAAATTATAAATTGTGTTAGGGACCTGGGATCGAACCCGATACCTCGGCTTCGCGATAGGCTTATAAGAACGCTTAGCGTCCAAACTTTTCTTCATTAGGTAAATGAAAAAAGTGATATTATTAACGCGCACGTTTGGACGCTTGGCTATGGCGCTATGGCCTCACAAATATATTGTTTTTTCAGGTAAAGTATTCTGTGCGTCGTGCAGTTCAAACTCAATACCATTACCGCGCTATGGGCAAATGAAGCCGGTCCGAGTCTGCGAAGAATGTTTCCAAGACATCGCTAGGAATCGCAGGCGGACGTCGTATCGGTGAAAGTGAAGTTGTTATCCTGTGATCACTCAGAGACCATTGAGGAAGGAATCAAAAATCGTGTCATTCATAAACATTTACAACGCCCCAATAAGACTGCTTTAGTTATAGACTTCGGTGACTGTTGTTGCAAATAAGAGAGCCCCGTTTATGGGGAAGAACATAGGTGCCTCCAAATTATGAAATGAGTTTGAAAAGTTCTATTACTAAAATAGATCATTAAAGCGTTATGAACTTTATGAATGAGACGGAGACAAAAAAGCAAACAAAAATTAAAAGTATTAAAATAAAAAAATCTATCCTAAATTCTAAGTGAATATCAAAAATTTTAACTCAAAAAAAAAAAATTGGTTAAAGTGTACCGATATATAAAATTTATCCGGTTATTTCTAGATGGTTATTTCTCTAAATTTCTCTTGCTATATTTCGAATTTATTTTATTAAACGGTTTTTAATTTAGATTTAAAAAAATATATTAGATTGAGATGGCAACACAAACAAGATTTCTGTTACTAATTAAGCGAGTGTCGTTCGGTTTTTAATGCAAGATTTTTTCATGTTTAAAAAGAGCTAAAAATAAATAGTTTTTGTTTCTTTCTCCAATTTATATTAATTATTGACATCACATTTTGAAATTATTTTTTTTGTTAGTTGCAATTATAGCGCCAAAATCTGTCTTCGAATTACGTCCTTAATCCACAAATATGTTTGTAATTTTATCGTTAAAGTAAATTTATTACAATTAAAAATGTATATATTTGTGGCTTTTCGTCTATTATATTTGAGGGAAATTTTTTCAATATAAAAAAAAAACATAAAATATATATAAGTTGAGTCATCATATCATAAAAAAACATACTTGAATATAAAGCTCATGCAAGTGATATTAAAATTCCAAACCCATAGAGTAGGTTTCTTGTTGTCTTAAATCTTCGTCAATTTAATTGGTGCTCGTTACGTACGGAAAGATTTGGCAAAATACATCGAATACATTTAAACAATGTGGATTATAAAAGTGTGATTAATTTTTGAACTGAACTGTGTTGAACAAAAAGCAAAACGGTTTATTTTCATTTATTAAATAAAATTTCGTTTTGTGAATTTTATATATTTAGATAAAATAAAAAAATCACCGAAAAGGTAAAGTCAAGTAATCTGATAATTTTGACGAAGATTTAATTGTTAAATAACTTACCATAAATTGTCGATTGTAGGTGTTTTAAGTTAAGCCAGCTCTCTAATGTTCAATAATAATAAGTTTCGCTAGTTGTGCTTTTTATTCGCCATTAATATATTTTCATGTAAGTTGACAATTCTTATAAATATATCACTGAACTGTTCAAAGAGTGTTGGTTTTTTAAAAATAACATAGTTTTATCTTAAAAAGACAAAGTTGCGGGCATCAGCTATATTAAAATATCCACTTGTTATAATTGCTAAAAATTAACAATTTGTGTATGTAACGGTATTGCTATCTCGCTCACGGCCCAAGGATGTGAGCGGGACAACAATAGTTGTAACCAAATTTTTATCAAATATAACGTACAGAAGCTAAAGTAAAATGTTACGAATCACAATGCAAGACTGTTGTGAAGACAGCGCGTTAATTTTCTTAGTTTATTGCATTAAGAGTTGTATAAGTCCCCTAACGTTATCAGAATATAGAACTTGACAACGCCCAGAATAATTAATTTCTAATAAATACATATTAAGATCGGGATTCTTCAACTTCTTGATTAATTAATTATTATTATTTCAAATTTACGCGTTTATGTATGAAATTGTAATACAAATTCGCATATTTATATCTATACAAATATTTAAAAAAAAGATTTATATCGTATTTTTCTTGGTAATTTAAAAAGACTGGATTGATTTTAAAAATTTCTATAATTGGGAAGATATTATGGAAGACATTGCATATGCTCATATAAAGTGAAAAATATTTGAGACACTTTCATCTCGGTCATCAATTTGATTTTAGTTTTTGTACATTATAATTATTGTTAAAAGTGACGTTGAATAGATATATTTTAAGTACGGATGATGTTTTATCAATAATCGTTAAAAATTATATTCCATACATTTTTATAACCAATTTTAATATTTAAGGTTAAGTGTAAATTTTGTATAAATTGTAATTTGTACCCCTCGATTCGCTTTTGTATAAGAGGCGCAAAAGTGATATCAAGATGTTAAAATGTAAAATAAATGTCATAATATAGGTTATTGGCAGTTTTCTTTACATACCTTAGCTATAGAGTGACGTCCCGTATTCCTTGTGTGAGCATGGGACAGACACACTTCTGTATCTGTTTCAATTATCGTTAAATTTATAGGCAAAAGTATATATAAAAATCTCGTGTCACAGTGTTAATGTTCGCACTCCTCCGAAACCGATTTTTAGGAAAAAAATTATGTGTAATGAGAATAGGTTATAAAGTATATTTTATCCTGCTATGCCTTATCGCTAATCAGCGATCTCTTCCAGGCAAGTAGCAGTCCTACCAGAGACCGTATACAAATACAAATGAAATTATAAATTGTGTTCGGGACCGAGGATCCAACCCGATACCTCAGGCTTCGAGGTAGGCTTATAGACCGCTTAGCCACGAGGCCTCTTTTTATTCGAGAGCGGCTGAATCCGGTTTTTACAGCTAGTTTTATTATAGTTTTGATTTGGTCATTAGGTACATATCTTAACTACAAGGTGATTTAATGCTATCCATTATTTACGAGTCACTGTCTAGCCGAGGTGGCTTAATGGTTCAGGTATCTGAAGTTGCGCTGTAGGGCTGAGTCCAGAATAGATGTTTAATATTGTAAAAAGTAATTCAAAAATCACGAATAGGCAAGACATATTCCTTTATAAGCCTTCTGTTCTTATTCAACCGAAACATTGTCATCCCGGATACAAATTCAGAACCAGGGTTAGCTACGGAGATAAATATAAACTACTTTGCTAAGGAGGCGGTTATTAGGTGGGTCTGTTAGAATTCATAGAAATTACTACGTCAAACTTTAAAGGACTATGTCAACAGACTTGAGTTCAATCAAATTCAAGTAATAAGCTCAAGTGGCCAATTCGTATCGAATCCAATCTGTGAGGTATTGAATAAATAGGATAAGAGCCAATTTGCATTAGGAAATTGGGATTTAGTTCAATCTATGCCTTTGGTAGAAATCGTAATGGGTTGTTAAAGATTCGGATCCGATATATGGACCAAGTTCAAATAAGATTATACTAAAAATAATGTTATTTTACTTTTAAACATTAACTTGAAACAATGGCTCAAATGCTGTCCCTTTCACTTCGATGTGTTGCTGTTGGAAACATGAGACAAAAGAGAGCAATCTTTGTTCATAAGTTTTCGGGTTATACCCGAAAAACGAAAACCCGGCTGTTCTATTTTCGGTGAAACAGTTGTTGTCGCTTTCGATACCAATATAAATGAACAACCAAGCGTGGATCCATCACGTCTACTCTCTGTGACAACTGTGTGAAAAAACGAATACAAAAAAAAAGTGCAGAACAATGCCGTTTGTAGCCTAAGTGGGTAGGTACTTCTTTTATATATAACGTTTGTTCCAGTAAAAGTAACTTCAAAACAGTTTAAAAGTTCTTAATATTATAAAATGTTGATTTAATTTGAATTGTCTTCTTGTCCGTTTTCTTCATTGCTGAAGGGCGTGTCCGTCCTAAAATGCATTGATGGCATCGCTAACAAGTTACCTACCACTTTGTCCTGGGCCTTTCTCAAGCCACTGGTAGGTAAGTACAGTTAAGCTCTGGTCGGATTGTAATATGGTGGAGAAAGTGAAGTCCCGTGTCCCCTAGTGGGGTATGGGGCAGATGCATTTCACATCTGTTTCACTGATCGATTTTTTCTTTAAGGGCAAGTAGGTGATTAGCCTTCTATGCCCTGCCAGACCGAGTTTTTTTTATCTCCACCGAGAATCGAACCCAAGACCTCTCGGTTGTAACACTTACGCGCTTACCACTAGACGAAGGTATGGTGGAGAGTCTGATCTTAATTTATAGTTGTTCAGTTGTCTAACGGTTCATAAATGTAGAAAGTGGATATAATTTATGGATTTCGTAAAGAGCTATTTTCTTTTTTCAATTTTAAACACGTTCAATTGTTATTTTCTCTAAATGACTCTTTGAAAATAAGTTTCTGCGAAACACCTGATGCTATAAATGACTGAAGTGAAATTCCATAAAATGAATTAATTTAGTATTTCAATCAAGCATGATATTGCATCGAAGTCTAAAATGGCAAAAATATTACTAAGTTGTTTGATCGGTGCATTGATTCTTGGATGTAAGTAAATGATTATTTATAATATTCAGTATTTGTTTATTAAACAGCGTGTAGCGTTATTTCTCCGTAATTAAAAAGTTTTTAAGAGCTTATATTTATAAATTAGATTTATATCAGCATAAAAATAATTATGGATATATGTTTTCTGCCCACATTTTGTTAAAATTTATAAAAACTTTGAATCCAAGCTTTTCGTAGCGATCATCGAAAGTTCAAAGTTTCAAAAAGTTTTTTAATAAAGCCAAAGCTTACAACCAAATGCAAAAATTAATATCTACTAACAAATGTAATGCTCCAAGTTTCAGAAGAAAGTCAATTATGTTCGTCGCTTTATTTACTTATCGTAAAACAAATTCGTAACAAATTAGGCTGCGTCCACTGGAACCGTTCAAAACATAATACTGATGTTCCGTGCCTTCAAACACAAGTTTCTGCGTCTTTTACATTGATTATTATTATTATTGTTAAGATTGGGCTATTGATTTGCCACTTTGACCAAATTTGATCTATTGTGGCAGCCCTTTTTAGTTCATTACTGATTCCCGTTGAATCCAGAAACTTCAAGATTCTTTGGGCCGTAATGTGTCGTCCTAGATGGGCTTCTTCTTACTTCTTTTATGCATTAATGGTCCGCAGGAGCAGAGGATGTGCATGGCAGTTTCCTCCTCTTCCTAGCAGAACCTGCATGTTGCGTCTTGTTTCTTACCCAGTAGAAACGTATTTGTTCAGCTTGCAGTTACGCAGGTTTTGTGTCTTTTGAGCCCTAGCAGCTCTTTATCTTCCTACTTTGTTGTTGAACCCTTTCATTAGAGCTTTCGAGTGTTCTTGTCCTTTAACGACCTTCCACCAAGCATTTGCACTCGTTTCTTCTAAGTTGTTTAGCAGAGAACTTTTACATTGATACTCTAGTTTTTAGACATTCTATAAATTGCCATTATCGTTGTAGGTATTCCATTATTATTAAAGATAAATATCATATTATCACCGCTACGAAATACTTGAAACTTCTAGGTACAAAGTTTTAATTAAGTAGCATAATATTTTTATTTTATTTTAATAGTATAATAAAAGTATTACAAATCTAGTAGGGGTATATTTTTGCGTCTATTTCACTGATTGTCTTTCCTTCTGTGCCTTCTACACAGTTTTTTGTTTTGTTTCGGGCATCAAATGCAGGTTGTTCTGAACAATGTGCAATATTAACACGTGACCAACAGAGGTTAACAGACGGTGATACTATACAACTAACGACGATATTATTTTTCAGTGGCCCAATTAGAACGACGAATCAAAGATGGCGAAAGACTAAGCGTTCACAAAAGATATGCCGTAAGTAATTTCAGATATGGAAATAGAGTTTCTATGCTTTATTACGTTTTAAATATCAATTTTTTATTTATTCAATTTACGGACAATGCAGTGTCACAGATATTAGATAATTTTAAAACTACGTTAGAATCTAAATAACAGTGATAAGGTCCCCAGAACTTAACACTTAATTCCTTAACAGTGTTTAGTTTAAACGAATAATCTACCATCGCTGCCGCCGACTCGCGTAGCGATATATTTAGCCTCATGTCTAATATTCTTCAACATTACCAGGTATATTTAACAAAAGCTCCCATATCTCCCCAAAAGTATGACTACTGGCTTTGTGGTGGGGCTTTAGTGACCCCATGGTTTGTGGTCACATCAGCCGCATGTGTGGAAGACGTACGTCACATGTATGTCGTCGCTGGCTATAATAAATACGTGAAACCACAAGATCTGAAAAATGACAAGTGTACGAAAACTAAAAAGAAGAAGGTCATTTTTACTTGTGTTCCTAGGAGTAAGTATGCCTTGAAGTCTTAGGCTCATATTTATAATTGCGAAACATAATATTAAGTCAATGTGAGTAAAGAAAACTTTAAATAAATGCCATAGAAACATAACATAGAAAGATAAAATAAATAATATTATTGAATTCATAAACATTTCTTGGACTGATACGAAAAACAGACTATAAAGTCAAAATAAAAGTTTGTAAAAGGCATTTTTTTTTCTTGAAAGTTTACTTTCAGCTCGGACTACACACATGCCCAGGAATGAAATAATCCTATAAATCTAAGCCACATATTCTCGGGCTAAATAAATGCCCCGTAGACAAATCCCTCACATATTTTTTGGTTGAATAAACGGGAATATTTTGGGTTTTCGAATTATTCAAATAGTAGATCGGAGTCATGTGATCTGTGAATTGTGTCCGGTATTTGGCAATAAGCCTATTACAAAGGCCAAAGAGACTAAAACAATAATATCTGGTGAAATGTGAGTGTACTGAGTGCACTTCTGTGTACCCCTTTGGGGAATTAAAGGCGTGACAATTTTATAATTATAAAATGCTAATTAGCATCCGAAACCGAAACTTATACCAAAGCAATCGAGTCATTTTATTGGTCTGTGGCGCTAATAATTCTTTGACGAACTGCCAATACCATTAATTTAAAGAAGATTGACGATATCACATGACATTGATGGAGCGATACTTGTTTGTTTTCGATCATCTAGAAATTCTGACGCCCACACGTTATATAAAAGACTATAAAAATTACTAAAAGTATTTTTTATCCTCAAACACAAAAAGAGGTGTTAAAAGACGTGTCTGTGTCATCTGTGGCAACGTAGCTCCTATACGGATGGACTGATTATGATGCGGTTTGTTTTGTTTTGGAAGCTCACGTGGTTGAGACATCAATTTCGTTCTTAGCTACTTGTATAAAAATTTGTTCATCCTATTATGAGATATTCTTATTTGTAATTAAAAATACCCTCTTAATTCAGCCATGTTACATAATCCGTTCTTAGCTGACGTCTGCTATCTATAAACTAACTTACCTATAAAATTTCAGCTTCATTTGCAAGTAGTTTTCGAGATTTCGTGCTTAGTCAGAGAACGAGTGACATTTCGCTTTAATTTACACAGATATCAAGGCTTGCAGTAAAAGACAATCCAAAATAAGGCTTTTCTAATTTACTGGATTTAACATTTTTGTTGACAATTTACTAATTTTGTTTCATAACTTTTCTATTTCATCCTCTTCGGATTCCAGCGTACGATCTTGACTATTCTAGAATAGAGAAATGGTCCTTCATAGACATAGCAGTTGTGAAAGTGGATTCGCCATTCAGCCTTACTGACAAAAGTTATAATACAGATTGCACCTACATACCAACCGTCATACCTATTAATTATGAGCCAAAGTACCAAGAACCTGGCACGGATGCTTTAGTCATGGGATGGGGGCATTTGAACAAGTGGAGAGAGGTGAGATTGCATTTGAAAAAGTCCCGTAACTCCGGTGAGGTTGCGAAGTTTTACTGATATTTCTTCACTGGCACAAAAGTGAGCAGCAAATTCAAGACAATTTATTGTTGGGTTGGGAATTTAAAACTGGCAAACCTTGGTACAAACTTTGAATGAACTTCTTCAAATGATGTATATGTGAAGTGAGTAAAGGAATTGTATATTACTAGGCCCGTGAAAGATTTACAACGAAAAATAACTGAATGTATACGACCGATACAATAGACCTCAACTGGAACTAAGGTTTTGGCGCTTTTACTATAATTTTAAGTAACTTTGAGCACCACCTTGATGCTAAAAGTCTCTTAATTATTTGATCAGGGGAGAGGGTAGGACGACTTAAGTCGCTAAAGATTCAATTGTTTTAAGAAAATGTCTGATCTTTTGCCCTTATCAAATATTTCTTCAGGCGAAGGACCATACCGACTACAACCAAGACACAATACGTTATGCTCCTGCGCGGCTCTACGACAAGAACAAGTGCAAAGAACATTATTCGGAAGAAATGGGAAGAGTTATAGACAAATACATGGTCTGTACATATGCAGGTGGTAACTTGAATGATAAAGGAGAGATTATAAAGAAATCAGAGCCATTAGCAGATGGTTGTGTTTATGAAAAGGTGCTGGTAGATGGAAAGGTATGTTTAACTCTTAAAATTAGAATATTAATAGAAGCCGTACAGTAGAAATACAGAATATATTCAAGGAATTAAATTACGAAATTCAAGGTTCTTTCAATAAAATTTAATAGCAGCATATTTTCCATTATAACGGTAACAGCAACTGAATGCATGGGATAGACGCACTACACTGACATTTAATTTACCCAACCAAAATATTTATTCGTTTCCCTGGGATTTGAATCTAGAACTTCCGCGCAACACGCAGATGTGATTACGCACAGGGGCTTACATCTAAAAGCATAGATAAGTCCTCTTTTGTCTCATTTTGTTTTATTGAATATACAGGAATATCTTGAATGTGTGAAAGGTGAAGAAGATGAAGTAATCCAAAGTAGCGACGAAACGAGACGACGATTAAGTAATTTAACAGTAAGCAACCAAACTCTTGGTACGAGAAGACAAGGAATTTGTCAGGTATAAATTATATCCATGGTACTTAATATTTGACCGCCTCCTTGGTCTAGTGGTAAGCGCGTAAGCGGTACAACAGAGAGGTCCTGGGTCCGATTCCCGGCGGAGATAAAACAAAAACTCAGTCTGGTAGGTCATAGAAGGCTGATCACCTACTTGCCCCTAAAGAAAAAATCGATCAGTGAAACAGATGTGAAATGCATCTGCCCCATACCCCACTAGGGGACACGGGACTTCACTTTTCACTTTTACTTAATAATTTAAATCATTTAGGTATTTTTCCGAGACATTAATTAATTAACTAACATTTGAAATACCTTAATTATTTGGTTTTGGATGTGTCAATTTGACGCAATTATTGAAATCAAAAGTTAAGACCCGGCTTTTAATAAAATTACGCCATCTAATATTTCATTTCGCTTTGCATTGGTATTGGATTCAATTCGCTGGTTTAATTTTAGAATGACCACGGTGGCCCCTTAGTTACTTGGGTTGGGTCTCGCGAAGTCCTCATTGGTGTTGCCTCAGTATTCAGAGTGACAGAGAGCCTTGAATGCGAGGGACCCTACTTATTCACGAGTACACAATGCAATGGAGTATTTCTCGACTGCGTTATAACCGAGGGCTCGTAAGATAGTCATTCACTTATTATACGAACACTAAATTAATTTAATTTTCATTTCTGAAAATTTTAAAATATATACATTACTAACCCGCAACGAAAAAAGATTTAGTTGTCATAAATGAAATTATTTCTTCTGCATACTAATAATACATTGAGTAATAGGAACAATTCATAAAAGTTCTAGGAAAGGAGGTAGAAGGCAATGTAGTCTACCCCCAAAAGAGCGAGGCTTCGACATTGTTGAAAGAAAAATATCATGGATTAGCCATCCTGATGGGTAAGTAACTTTAAATGAACACAAACACAAAGAATTGTGTTTTGTATTTTTTTCATTTACACTCTTAATACTAAGAAATGACATGTTAATTCGATAAATATTTGTTATTTTAGACCAGCGGAGAACGAAAGGATAGACAAAATAAGACTTCGTCCCCAAATCCCTATGGATAGGTTTGGTTAAACATAATATAAGAATTAAAATATAAATGATTGTTCCAGATGCCTTTTATTAGCAAAACATATTTTTGTAGCTTTTAACATTTTTGTAGTAATTTAGTTCACTATAGATTATAATTCAAATTACAAGTGTCAACCAAAAGTAAGAAGACTTGAGAGTGCCTAGGTGCTCGAACAATTATCTTTTTTATTTAAATCCAATTATTAGATTTAAACATCCGTGAATTTCATAAGCGCATTCTACTTGAACTTCTTCGTGCATAACGACCGCTAAGAGTTTGGACTTAGTTCGTCTTGTTTAACATACAGTTTACGTGGCTTCATCGCAGATTTTAAATAAATAGAATTCTCTTATTTTAAAAAATGAATAAGAAATTAATTATATGTTAATCCTGGTTTTGACAAATATTTTCGAGAGATTATTTTATTTATTCAGAATGTTGGTTTTAGTTAATATCTCTCCGTAAATGTACTAAGTTTACATTTATTTTTACTGAAATTTCAGAATCCTTCAGACAAATGTAGTAGTCAAAGTTCAAGAAAGGAGCTTAAAAAATAATTTAAATCTTTCTTCGCTTTATGCGTGCATTATTTCCAAAATATAGTTGATTTTACTTAACTCTTTAACAACTTTGCCTTCTAACTTTTATTTACATAATCATTTTCAAATAACTTTTCTATAGATTCATAGCTCTGCAAACTCGAAAATAATAGAAGCGTTGCATGAAAGTTTCTCTGAAAGATTTAGTTTCTATATACAGCGCGTCTTAAAACCTTTGAAACACAGTCAAAGGTTTAAACTTGAATCACTATTTAAAAAATCAGGAAAGTTGCTTTTAAAACCTCTTTCGAAATTTAAGAAGGATTTTCTTTATCTGTAAGTAAATGTGGCGGTTGGTCAAATTATATATCGTCAGGTCAACTATTAAATTATCAAAGTTTTCAATAGTTTTTTACTATCAATCCCATAGTGGTCATTTAAGTTTGCACGAAAGCACTAAGGGCGCTGTTAGATTTTCCATAGGAATATTTAACGCAGACGCTTCCGAAAAATACTTTACCAAGCTTGTGATAGAGCAACTGGCATTCGTTTGTTATATATTCTAGCTTATTTAAAAATAAACTTACACAAAACAAATTATATACAGTAAAAAATAAAATCGAAAAATTACTTGACATCAAATCTATACCATACTTTACCATAACTTATTAATAAAAATTAATTTAATAAACGAGGTCATACACCATATAAGCACTTAGTTTATTTTACCACAGATAAAATATTAAGCATTTATAACATTTTATGTTAAATTTAGTAGATAGTTAAAAAGCAATGTATTATTAGAGTAAAATAATTCTTTAACCACGCCTAACTTGTGTCGCACATAAATTCCAAAATTCACGATGGTATTAAAACATTGGAACAACCTGTATTTTTATTTTGCATTGCTCTGCGTTTACATTCAAATTTAAAATTCATAAGTTTAGCATGAAGTATTAATTTATTCAGTTGTTTGTAATGTAAATTAAATATATCATAAGAATTCTTCACAGTTCATCACTACATAGTATAAAACAAAGTCGCTTTCTCTGTACCTATATCCCTATGTATGCTTAAGTCTTTCAAAATACGTAACGGATTTTGATTCGGTTTTTTTAATAGATAGAGTGATTGAAGGGGAAGGTTTATATATACGTTTATATGTTTTATACCTGTGCGAAGCCGGGGCGGGTCGCTAGCATATTAATAAAAAGGAAAGATTTCGTTTGTAATTAATAAAAATCAAAAAGATTGATCATAAAAATTCTTTCGGGAACCCAGTTTCTACTTTAGTGACATAGGCATATTGTATATATCCACGCAGGCGAATTCGCGAGTAATAACAATTAACAAGTCTTGTTTATTGAAAAATATATTTTCTTTTTAAATATATTTTTGTGAAATAGAAATCTAAATACCATTAAAATTAATTCAAATACTTAACAAGTTAAAACAAAAAAGTGAATTCGCGCAACCCCTAGTGGGGCAAGGGTTAGACATTTCTGTTTCACTGATTATTTTTCTTTACAAGCAAGCACGTGATCAGTCTTCTGTACTTACCCAACCGAAACATTTATTCGTTTCCCCGGGATTTGAACTCAGGATCTCCGGCGTAATATGCTGATGCATTTAAAATAAATAAAATACAAGTTAAAATAAAACTATTTACTATTAAAAATTTTTTAAACCTTTTCAAATATTCAAGTGAATGACAATCCAACAAAAGTTTTTCTATATTATAATTAATAATAATAAAGTTTGGGTCAATTGTAAGAAGCAGAAGAAGGTACTCCTAAACACGTCACGCATTGTGAGGAGGTTCCTGTGACCGCTACCACTGGTGACATGGGCTCTGTTCCTGGCACCAGACGGAGAAGACTATTTTTTATATATAATGTATTTAAAAATAACATAAAAGAGTACATAAAGAGGAAAAATAAAGCAATCTTTCCCTTAAACCTAGTATTACAATATTGTGAAACTTAATTCTAAAAATATATTCTCATCTACATATATTTATTTTTTTAATGAAAACTAATATATTTATAAAATATTTACCATACTGAACTTAATTATATGTACAAAAATACAAGAGGCTCATCAAAGCCGTTGGGGTGCGTACCCAAAATACTGGCTTGTATTGCTATACTAACACGTTGGTCGAAATATGAGCCAACTTTTGGGTACATGTTAATTATTTATGTCTATATTATAATTGACGACTGGCACACAGATCTACAAAAGATTTTCTTTATCTAAGATCTTTAATTTTTACTTTTCTTTGTTTCTGGCATTTCTTTATTTCTCAGTAGCATGAATATAATGAGATTTTCTTTGCAATTTTATAAATTAAATTCATTGCTGTTAAAAAGTCCAAAGTTTGTTAGCTCTTGCTTTATTTGAATTTTTTTATTCGTAAAGAAACAGAATACCGAATTTCACTGTAAATGGGAGTGCTTTGTTATAGCTGATTATTTTTAAAATGAACCAATAATATATATTTTAGTCAAATTCTTGTAAATTAGTTTTTTGAACATTTGAAAAATTATTTTAATTTATCTAGTCCATAGTAATATACAAAAGTAATAAAAAAAGTAAAAAAATGTACGTAGCTAAATTTTGTTCTTTATGTTATTTATAGATATTTTAAAATATATAAAAACTCCTTTGAAAGCTCAATGTCAGAAACATGAATACTGTGACAGAAAAAATTATCACATTCAATGAAAGAAACTTGAGACTAATTATCAAAACCCTTGGTAGAACATATTTTGATGAAAATAAATGAGTCAAAAAAAGGCAACTTCATTAATCTAACTTAGGGTAAAACTCATTTGAACAAGAGCTTTTTTACCAACCTGACGCTGAATATTTCTGCCGCCAAATACTGTTTCAATTTAAAGATGTTATCACACTGGGCTAACAAGACTAAAGAATTTAAAGAAAGCATTTTCAACGGATTAAGTGCATTTATTTATCACTAGCTGTACCACGCTGTTTCACCCGCATTAATTTAGTCGTAACGTATATATATATATATATATATATATAGCCTATAAACAGAGTAAAATAGTGAACAGCAAAATAATAATAGATATGTATCATGTACTTCGTCCACGTGGAATAGTAATTTTTGTATTATTTGTTTTATATTAATTTCTAAAATAAAAGAAGCCTAAGTTACTCCTTATTACATCAGCTATCTGACAGTTGAAGTTCCGTCAAAATCGGTCCAGCCGTTTCAGAGATTAGCCGGAACGAACCGACAGATAAAAATATTTAAAAAAAATATTTGGTGCATGTACCGTGTCCATATGCCTTTAGTAAAAAGCGGTTATTTTAATATTACAAACAGACACTCTAATTTTATTGATCTCCATAGATAATTTTACAACCAATTAAATCTACAATTTAAGATTTGATAAACATTATTATATTACTTATGAGCTAATAATTGAATCACGCGTCAATAGGAGTTAGGGAGTTTTTCTCTAATACATTGAGTAGAACTAACTTTGAATTGTAAAATAGATACCAAAATTCAACTAAGCTTTTTAATCTTCTTAAACGGTGCAAAAGAACCCATCCTGAACAAGGCTTTAGAATCCGATTACAGCGTAATTGATGACTCATCAGTTTCAGAAGTACCAGTTATTGGGATCCCTTGAAAGTGGGGTTTTCAATGAATTAAACGCGGTTTAGGTACACTTAAAGAGATATAATAATCAATCACCATTGTATCTTGATAGTTCACATTTTTTGATAAGGTGGCATTATTTAGTTTTGAAAATTTTATACAGGCTTAAATTTGATATAACAACCACTTAAGTCTGTTTACTGGAGACTGAATCACGAGAGAGCAATTTAATAGCGTCGTTTGACATTTATATCCATACTAATATTATAAATTTGAAAGTAACTCTGTCTGTCTGTCTGTCTGTCTGCTACGCTTTCACGCCTAAACATAGATAATAAGTTGAGAAAGAACATAGGGTACTAGGGGATATGGGGTAATATCTAATTTCACTTAGTGGGTACATAATATATTTATTGTGACCATTTCAATGTGCTCAAATACAGTACCTTTGCTGCTGGCTTACCTATTGTAATATTATGTTTATTGATCAGTCATGTCAGGTCACCGGATACCAAATTATGAATTGATACGACCAATAAAAATGGCTCTTAATGCCTTTACCGTCAGAAGCGAGTAGGTCGTCTTCAAACAAAAGAGATAAGAACCATTCTAATATCCAGTCACTTTTACTATAAGTGCCTATATAGGTACTTGACGTAAAAAATAAAACTCCTGTCCAAAAAACTGTCTAATGCGGACGAGGTCGCGGGTACAGCTAGTAATAAATAAATTACAGTATCTACATATTAATGAACGAATTCATTTTAATTACTGGATGACGACACAAAATTGCAAATGCAGTCATAACTTCCACGTACTGCTAATAATATGTAGAAAAACTTTTTTAGGCAACCAACATTGACATTTATGGAAACCACAGTATTATAGAAATAATACTGTGCTTTCCATAAATGTACCTATTATTCATTAAAAGAAATTTACGGATAAAAAATACTAATTATATATTATAATAAATAAACGTTATAGAAACTACGATACAATGATTTGACAGTAGTAGGTTATATTTATATTATATACTACCTACTATTATATTATATATAATAGTAGGCTATACTTCTGTAACTCTTATATAGCTGGCTAAACATCCATGTGATACAGATGAAATTGGTATCTTATCTCGATGTTCAAAGATTAAACTGGTTTATAAAACGTATATAATTTTCCCCATAATAAATGCGGTACGAGATGCAGATAAATTATGTTTACTATGAATTTTAATAAGAAAATCATAATAATGAGTATTTTTTCACTCATACTTCAAAATGTTAAATATTAAACGTGCTCTTAAAATTTAAGCGCCGTATTCTATTTACGATAAAGGCGAATTTCAGCTGACAATTTTACTTAATTTCGGGACTGCTGAGCTTGATAAACAAACCCGAAACTTGTTAACGAAGTCTTTGTATGAAAGCTTTCGAAATATACAAGATATAAAGAAAATCTTATCATTTGAAAACCGATACGACACGATGCGATGTTTCTGCTCAACAGTTATAGGTTACCTATCAAAGCTTCTAATCACAGACAGTAAATATCATATAAAAATATAACAATCTATAAATAAAGACCTATGAACATACGAAATTAGATTGTTTAACGTTTGTTTAAAGGTTTGTTTGACCTCTTATTATTAAAATTAAACATTTAACTAATGCAACCAATCATTAATAAATACAGATTAATTTGATTAGAAGATATCATCTATCAACATATAAGTCTTACACTACCTTTGTTTTAAGTTTTTTCGGTATTTCTTGGTTTAGTAGACTTGTCAGCACCCATGTACCGTCTTAATAAAAATCTTTTAAATATATATCATTTCAATGTACCGCTAAGTATTTTACGCATCTGCGGGTTGCGCCGGAGGTCCTGGGTTCGAATCCCGGGGGGACTAATGAAAGTTTCGGTTGGGTAGGTAAAAAAGACTGATCACTTACTTGCCTGTAAAAGATCAGTGAAACAGACACAGCAATGTGTCTGCCCCATGCCCCACTAGGGGTTACGGAAATTCACTTATTTCAGTGTGCAATAAAATATACCATAACATGCTATAGATATAGTTATACAATAGAAATAATATTGTTCAATAACAAGCTTTATACAGTCTTGGTGTCGAATTGTCATTTTGACGTTTAATTAAATGAAATATAATTATAAGATAAATCGGTAAAGAAATTGCGTTCTATTGAATTCTAAAATATACCTAATATTCAATGAAAAGCATTGTTACATAAAGGACAAATTTAATTTCATCTAAATCTGGTACACGCCACAACGAAACATTTTGAAGAAATAAATTATGAGCGATCGTTGTGTTTTAGTGAAATATAAATTAAAATATGTTAAAATCTTTTATTATCATATCATGAGCATCATAATTATTCGAGTTAAATCCTTTTTTTCTGATTATTTAATTTAATTTTAAATATTAAGTATTTTTTAAGATCACTTTGACGGTCGGCAAAGGTCTCCTTAAACTAATATTTTTTTTTATTTGAAGATAATACTGACTTAATTACTTATTTACTAGTCAAATAGAGGCCTTTAATTAATAAAAGGGTTAGAGTAAACTAAAATTTTCATGCAAAATATTTTGCTGAGTTGTAAGCCGTGGCTGAGCCAATGCAATTACGTTTCTATTTCCCTTTTCGAATGGCCTGACCATTCCGTTTCACCTGCCTAATTGTTCACTTTTCCTAGTGTTTCGCTATTACTTTTTAAATTTAGATGAGTTTTGGTATTGTGCAAATATTTATAAATAGCCGCTTTACATTTAAATATGCATTTTAAGCTACTTTTAAGATTTTAACTCATTGTATTCTCTCTTAAAAGAGTGTCTCTTTTAAAATCCTTTGCGCGTTTCTTTAGGTATTCCTGATAATCTATGGAAAAAATGTTATAATGATCGGTCGAGTGAATTAGATGTTTGTAATATTATTAATATAACGTTGGTATAAAACAAAACTATACTTCTGTGTTTTTTTCATTGAAAACGTTACAAACTTACACTTGAATGCTAAAAATATATCAGATAAATATACACAGTTTTTTTAGCAATATTATCTTATATTTAAAATTATAGATGAGTTAGTTCAGTGGCGTTAAACTTTTCAATAAGCGTAGAGCTTTTTCAAGTAATACTTGCTTCTAATATACAACCACAGTTGTCACCGTCCAAATAAATGGCTGTCAAAATGTGAAAATAATGGACCAAACTGAACTGTGTGACCGACAATCCATACTTTGATAAGGGTTGGCTACACCACTGACGCAAACGAGGACGAAACCTTTTTGAATAGAGTTTTACCATGGGCTTAGCAAAGGCTGTATTAGCTAGCGTGTATTTACAGATTTATAGCCAAATGAAAAGGTCACTTCAAGTTTACTTTGATCTAATTTAACTTTCAAAAATAAGTTTCATAAACTTAACTTTGCCTTTGTGTTTTTTATAATTCGTACTTTAGTTTGACCTGAATAGTATTTTCGTAGCAAACTGGAATTGTTATGTATGAGCCTAAAAATACTGAAAGAAATGTCACTAATATAATGCCAAACCGAATCGTTGGACATCTCATTCATCAAAATCGACCCACGGACACGTCTATCTTCATAGTTTTTGAAGGTCGGTTAAAAATGAGAGAAATCTTTGGCGTACACTTTAAAAGTTGAACTTACAGGTATATAACAGTTTTATATGCTATTCAAAAATTAAATAAACTTAAAACTCACGTTCATCACTGTTCGAAATTTAAAAGTTATGAATTTGTTTTGAATGTACGCAAGATAGCCTGAATTTAAATTGAATTTTATCCTAATCCTGAACATTCATATAAATATTTATAAAATAATTAATATGTATGTATATTGTTTCACCAACCTACGTGTTAAAAGTTTCATTAATTAAATCAACCTGAATTTAAATATTTCGGTAATTATAATTATCCTTATATTTCGAAATCTCTTTAAACAACACGCAAGTAGTAACAAGTGAATGGTATTAGGATGATCGAGTTATATCCAGTTTGGTTCCAGGGAAACAATTTAAAATATTCGGTTTGGATGGTTGAGAGAGGGTTAGTTTCAACTTGCCTGTATTTGATCAATGAAACGGATTTTAAAAAATCTGTCTGTTTCAACCCCACTAAGGTTTATGGAACTTCGCTATGTTCGTTCTCAAAACTCTAAAAGAACATGGTTTGAACACTGTGAAGGAAATTGTTTGTAAGGTAAAAGAATTTTGTTTCATAATTCAGATGTTATGTGTTTATAAACTGTTTTCTTCGAGTAAAACCATGAACAGAAACTAGTTCAAAGTACTAGTTAAAACAAACAGCTCGTGGAAACTATTAAGGATTCCAATTTGAGATAAACAAGAGGTAGCGAGCTGTAGGTATTGCTTTCACATTCAAATCACTTTGGTTAGACTGCTACTAGAATTAATCTGAATTATACTTCTTGAAACTTCTAAAGAATAGAATCCCTGGAAAAAAGGAACGTTCTCCTGGGAAGACACAGAAGCCTGATCACTAATTACTTGTCTGTAAAGAAAATGTTCAGTAAAAAGACGGAGAAATATATCTGCCTCATGCATCAGTACGGGTTTTAACGTCGTACTAAAATAATCATCATAAGACATACGGTAGTATTTAATATTTTTTAATCTGGTGAACAGAAAAACATGAAAAAAAACGTTTAAGAAAATCAAGCTAAATTTCGATTTCATTAGCGAGCAGAGGTGGCGAGACGTCGTAAAGCGAATTATGTTGGCTACCCCCATAATGACAACCACTCTGAAAAAAGTATAGGCAACAAGGTAAATATACTTTAACCGACTTTAAAAAGGAGGAGGTTCTCAATGCAACTGTATTTTTTATATTTGTTACCTCAGAACTTTCGACTGGTGAACCGATTTTAATGATTCTTTTTTTTATTTGAAAGCTTCCCGTGTGGTCCCATTTAATTTCATCGTTTTTTTTTTTTTTTGTTACAATTATGTTTAAATTATCTTAACAAATCCATTAAAATTGTATCAAAGAGCTCAGCTCAAGGAATGTTACGAGTAGGTATAATAAAACTGTTCGTTTTCTTAAACAGATACTGTTAACAAATCAGCCATAAAACGATTCTTGATTACCAATAGCAAACCCAAGCCTCTGATTTACAGTTTATGATGAATGTCTAATGGCTTCTAGAACTTAAATATATGGAATCGACTCACATTAAGCGTTTTAATATGGCTATTGAATAGCTCGCCATTTTTTCTTATATTACTTAATAAGATAGTTTTTTGTTTAATGCAAAAATGGTAAAATTTGTAATTTTACATGTGGTTCGCTCACCCATTTTTTATTTTATTTTTTGGATGGTGTCTCATTCAATTGTATGACGCCATCTTGTTGAAATAAATAAAAGATGCAATGATTTATAAAAGGAAGTTTTTATTGAAAGCAGATAAGGTTTTTGTCTATACAATTATTAGTAAAGGAAACTTTACAATAACAAAGTTTTTTAAGTTTCTGTGATTATATTGTTTTAACAATTGGTTTATTAAATGTTGGGATGATAAAACTATTGCTTTGTCATTGGTTGACTATTATTGAAAAATCTATGTATTATTTTATACATAGGGTATATCCAGGTCTTATATAAGAAGGTAAGATTGAAGTCTAGATTGAGACGGGGATTGAGATAATAGATTCAAAGGCGCTGCAGGTAATTGGCTTCTGGGACCATCTACTTGATTTAAATGAAACATTTTACTGGATTTAAACAAGTTTATTATATTTTTATCACCAAGCTCTTTTATTTTATTGGTGTTTCGTTTATAAATAAATGTGAGGTACTGTCGAAAATAAATTTAACATCTTCGTATCTTAACTTTAAGAAAAGCATGTTAAAAGCGCGAAGGTTATTACTATACGTGTTTAAGTATATATTAGCGTTAGTAATACTATTATTAACGCGAGAATGACTAGACCATTTTTAATTATTATTTCTTCTTTGTCTGAGCCTAGCTGATTATTATAATGAAGAAAATTTCGTATTCTCATACATTTTATATAATGAATACATAATTATGTTTTATAACACACATTATTGATTTTTCTAAAGCGATACAAAGTCAGCTAATTAAGCAAAAACATAAAAATATCCGGTAGGTAGATTGTTTTTCACGTTCACAAAACAAGACTTACTTATGCCGCTGGCGCATCCAAACTTGGCCTTGGCCTCTGAATAAAACAGGAAAGCTATTAATAAACTAGATACAAAGTTATGAGATATTGTTTTACTTAAGACTTGCTTCATTATGCCATCTTCAAGTTCTCAATTTGAATTCAAAGTTTAAGCTTAGCTCACGTAGTTCCGGTACAAAACTTTAAATGGGGTCAGCCACTTAAATGTTATGAGCTACATTCGGAGATTAGGTGCCAAGTTAGATTTATTAGTAAAGTTTAACGTATTTTACAAATTATGTTTCATTTTTAAAACGTAAATAAAACATTTTCTCATATGTAAGTGTATAACGTAGTTATAATTTCGTAAACACATCTGCGTTTGTTTTCGTCTGTGATTTGTGTTTTCGAAACTTGCGTAACGAATTAGTATAGTTCATGTCTGTACTTATGTATTTACTAACTCGGTTTGCTCCCGATTAGTCCGGGGCATAACAATAACTCATTTCACTCAAAAGGTGTCTAGCTTTCCATCATTAAAAACAATAATACAAATGTATAAATATTTTATCTTTTAATGTTTATTTTATTTTTTTAATTTATTAAGATTATTACATAAAATAACTGAGAATATATATATATATATATATATATAAATGAATCGCTGAATGTGTTGGTAAGCGCAAATCTCAAGAGCAGCTGAACCGATTTCGCTAATTCTTTTTTTATAATATTCCTTGAAATGCGAAAATTTGTAAATTTGTCGAAAAAATAAAATAAAAGAAAAACATTTTCCTCATACATTTTCTGTGGAATGACGTTTTAGGTGACACTTTATTATTCGGAACTTTGACGCGATATGAAGTTCGCGGGGTCTACTAGTTATAACATAAAGATTTGGAATACAAAATATTAGAGTATTTTATATAATATAATATATAATAAATTTAATAATATATATAATAAAATTAGCTTTTCAATAACAATTTAAAAATTAAATATAAAAAGAAAATATTCCCTGTGGCATGGTACCCTTAATGCTGGCAGCATTTCCTCGCTGGATTGCAATACTAATGCGCTGAGCGAGGAAAGCGCCAGCCCTGGTGTTTTATTTTTCATTGACATTGCAGGTCTACAGATATAGTAGATTGATTATGTACTATATCTTAAAAGAAATAATGTCTTCATGTTCACTTACGGGAATGTTAATGAACGTATATATGTTATAAATATCAAAATTCGATGTTATACTATATATATTATGTGTATTGAAAGGTATACCTCCAATTTGAATACGAAAATGTAGAATTGGATCGGTCCAAAACTGGTACGTACAAGTCCGTAATTAAAGCAATATCATGATCGTAACGCTTCATTGTTCAATTATATCTTGGCAACTCTAACAATCTCTGAGTGAGACTAGTGTTGCCAGTTAGACACTTTGAATTGGATATTATTCTGAAGACCGTGGTCTGTTATTTTATGTCAGATGTATAAATAATGAAATATTCAATAGATAATAAAATTATCTTTTTTATCAAAATGTTATTTTAATTATTCATCAGTTTTTTTGCGCAAGATAGACGGTTCTCAGAGTTAACAACCAAAGTTCAGTGACGAAGAATAATTCTAGATTGTAAAAATATACTATATATTTAAACTATAAAATATTATTAGTTTTCCACCGAATAAATTGTAGGTAATTCAAAAAATAGACTCCATCCAGAATTTTATTATAGCTTAGCATATCTTGTTCTTATTGTTTTTGTATCATTTTTAAAATAATTTAACTGAAAAGTCAAATGTCAAAATTTTCAAACAAAATCTATTTTCAAAAAAATATATACATACAGCAACAATGATTACCATATATCTCTTGTTTGGATTAGACAAATACCACTATTTGGGAGGAGAGAAATTCATGAAATATAATAACATCCACATATTATGTTATTATATTCAATTTCCCTCGGGACTATGAAAATTGGCTTTCAAAATCAACAATGTGTTGATACATAACTAAAGGGCTGGTTTGCTAAAGACAAAATTAAATCTCATATTAATATTAATACACAAGGTGCTGTCCGTAAGTTTGTCGCGTTGGTCTAAGCAGAAAGTAGTTTGGACAAAACAGGAGCTTGCGGAGTTCAAAAAAATAAATAATGATCTGAATCTGTTCATATCATTAAAATCAGGTTTAACATGGTTATCAAGTTTTTTTTTAATTAGAACTTATCCTGATTATCTTTATCACGTTTACGTATTTGAAGATAATTTTGAAACTACCATGTCTACAATCAATATTTCGATTGCATCAATTCAATTTTATGCTGTGAAATGTGAATAAAAATTTTGACATTAAGCAAGACTCCATAGTATAAAACTGTTTTGTATGTATGCATTTTTCGGTCGTCACTGTATAAACTATTTTAAGCAATTTACCAAAAAAAAAATAGAATAGAAACACACCAAACACGAATACACATCGCCTAATGACTCTCAGATTAACTCAAAATTCACAACACAAAGTGTTCAATGAGCCATTTTGATACAATAATTATTGAAGTGAAATTAATATCAAATTCATGAGTTAAGTAAGATCCTTTATAAATTGAAACAAGCCCATTTGTTCCCCGACAATTGGCCATCCCGTCACAAATTGGGTACGACTTTGGTAAATTACAACGAGATTCGTGTGAGAAGTTGCCTCAGTCATTATTTGTCTTCTTTATATTTCCTTTAACGCGGTAATTTAAACAGAGAGGTAATTTATTAGTGCTGGGAAGGTTTCTTTTATAGGATCGCTGAATTGAAGTTTTTATTTCAAAATTTTAGTTCATAACTAGCTGACCCGGCAAACGTTGTTTTGCCATATTAATTTTTGGTGTGGGGTACCCTTATCACTAAGGGGTATGAAAAATAGATAGTAGCCGATTCTCAGACCTACTAAATATGCATATAAAATTTGGTAAATATCAGTAAAGCCGTTTCGGAGGAGTAAGGTAACTAACATTGTGACACGAGAATTTTATATATAAGATTTAAGTATAAGTACTTAAACAGCTCTCGGCAACATCTATTAACAGACATTTTATCCCACCAAGGTCACCACGCTCTTTTGAGTTTTCTTCCGTTATTACCTACTATTAGTATGTATGGTTCAAATTGTGCCTAGTTGTGGATATAATAAAGAGATAAGTAAACTGAAGCAACGACTTTTATTGAATACTATAATAATAATAACGTTTATTTCTCTTAAAATTTTAAAAAACTATACACACTAACTTAAATATATAAAGATCTGAAATCGATTTATTTAAAAATAAATAATTAGAAATAAAACAGTAATTGAAACATTTTATATAACATTTTTTCTAAAAGCCTAAATTATGAAAGTGTTTTTAAAACAATCGTTACGGTAATATAATTTAAAAATACTATAAAATCACTAAATATAAAAAAATACTATTACCGGCTCTCGACTTCGTCGACTTCAAAATATCAATAAGGCTCACTCATTTTTGGTAGTTGCATCAACAGAGTAAGTGGGTTAATGGAATTGGTTCATATTTTGTTATACAATTATTCTCATCCTTCGCAAATATTTGCGAAGTAATTATTTCACAGTATTTGCAGAACATTGTTGGAGCTATTTCGTTGAGTGCGGGAAGTGAAAATAATCTTCAGCAAGTAGATAAGCTGGATTACCATAATACGAAGGTTTACACGATCGCCATCTTTATACGAAAAATATTATCTTTGGGAAAAAATATAGTTTCACCTATTTTTGTGTAATTTATAGACCTTGGATTATCATGAAAAAGACATAAGACAGGTCGGAAATATGTGGCACTTAAGAAAACTAAAATTGAATCAGAAATAAAGTTGAAATCGAAGTCTTTTTAAGTTTAGGTGGGCACATTTCTGCTTTAATGCTCATTTTCTTTAAGTAGGTGGTTTGGTTTCTCGATAATAAGTATTCCAGTATAATAATAAGGAGGTGCAGCTAAGTTGTTCTCGCGGAAGTTCCAAATTCAGTAGCTGAGAAAACTAATCAGTGAACAATTTTTTAGTTTTGAAGGCACAGAGGGTTGTTTACCTATATATCTGTAGAGAAAATATAACCTATTAAGATTTATAGGATTTACTTGAATTTTTTTCTAAACCTTTATCATATATAAAGTATATAAGTTCGTTTTATGTTAGCCAAAGATTCACATATAAGTTTTATATGATAGTGTTAAGGTAATTGCATAATTTGTTTTCAAAATCTGACGTGAAATACCGAAATGTATTGTACCATTGAAGTTAGTAAACTTTTCCAAAGATTTCCCTGTGTCAAAGCATTTATTGTTAGTGAAAATAATGGTTCCGGCTACAAAGCGTTTGTCATGAAATGTACAGGTAGGTATGTTATGTTATTTTGCTCTTTTGAAGGGCATACGTAATATTTATTATTACATACATGTATATAATAATTTAAAGGAAAATATATTTAATATTTTTAAGATAAATACAAGACTTGTTGACAACAGTAAAACATTTTTAAAATTTAATGTATTGATATGCATTACATATAAATTATTATGCATACAAATTAAATGCGGAATGTTGAAAAAAATTGTAGAAATAGCATAAGAGTCAATTGGGTTTGGAAAGTTGTATTTAGGTGCAGATACAAACACTTATTTTAAATAGACATAACCTCTACGTATGCTTAGATCTCATCGGTAGAGTGCCTACGCCGTGGCTACGGATAGCTACGGCGTAGGCATACACAACACAACGCTTACGAATACAACAAGTATATAGAATTTTAAATCCCAAAACTTTGTACAGACAAAGAGAAGCAAATCATACGTGAACATTACTCACTATACATTATTTATATCAACACTAATAATTAAAACAGTAATAGTTTATACTAAACATTAACAATTTTATAAATTGTTATAAACCAGGATAAAAGTTCTCTTTTTTGAAAAGCCAAGCTATAAATATTTTAATTTATTGAGTCCAGGAAATTGATAAGTGAATCGAATAGGCTTTTGAACGTTAAAATATAAATTGTACCTGTAACCTGCCACTCCAATTTGGGGTGCTCACTCAGGTGTTAACTATAAAGCAGCGTTTTCATGGTTGCTTTTTTAACGCTCTCAAAATATGAAGTAAAAAAATATTTATTCATAAAGAAGTAATCGTTTATAAGCAATTTTTAAAATCTTATAATGCTTAGAAGGCGTGGGCTTATTTTTGCATATGTCTCGCTAATTACAGTTAAGTGGTGGAAATATGAGGAACTTATTTTTCCATTGAGAATGGAATCCAAGGCTTCCCATGCAGCACTCGTTATTTGTCAAACGCTTATCTAACAACGACTAAAAAAAAGTACGCTTAGAAGACAGCACAAACTAGCTACGTGAAATATTGAAGGAAAAGCCTTCTTAAAAAAAGAATTAAAAGATTTCTTATCTTTAACACAAAAATCAAAATAAAGTTTCTTGAGTAAAGTGTTGACTTTTTCAATTAGGTTCAGTGTATATGCTCCTTTCTATTTTCTGTTTGAAGTGCTTCGTACCCTTAGATGTGACAGCCGAGTGAAAAACTGAAAGGTACATTATTGCCCGTTATACAATTACGGTTAACTGGAAGTTCAATATTTAAACCAGCCTTTGACTAAATTAGTACAACGTTTTTTATGGTGTAATATACATTGAATGTCGAATTCGTGTCCTAAGAATTTGCTGACCTATGGAGCCTTATTTAATTATTTAATCTTATTAAAATCGTAATATAAGAGGAAAGTAAGACATAGACATTACTGGAGATATGATGCACCTACTGTTGTAATTATATCAACAAAAAAGTACCGGTATTACCACTTGCGTGTGTTAATGAAGTATTCAGATACACATTCTATATTTAAAATTTTAAATGTAGAGTAAGGTTTGCAAAAATATTCATTCAAAGTAGGTTATATGCTTTTTTATACAATTTATGAATGCTGTCCACTTATAATTTTACTGTCATGAATATCTTATCAAGATATAAATAATTGTTAATGTTAAGTCAGTGTCTTCGCTCTTTTAAATATAAAATGCGATATAGTCCTTGTTTATTAAATAAATAAAATAACATTTACTTTTATTCAGTTAGGAAAATTAATATGATACCATTGTTACAAAACATACACAACCACATGCAAGAAGAGCATTACTTAAGTTTTTTACCTACACATAAGATATTAAGTTGGATTCTAGGAGACAAATTCATTATGAATTTGAATAAACATAAAATTACTATAGATTTAGTTACATGTAGAAGCAATATCAGCTTCAAAGATATCAAGTATTAGACATACAAATCGCATTTCGATAAGACTTGCTAGACGTTGTTAAAATTCCCCTTTACAATTAGATTAAGATTATTTTACTCGAGTTCAGATAGTTTTGTGATTCGAGAAATCCTTTGGGAAAGAAAGATATATTGGAATTTCTTTAAGAAAATAAATAAAACCATCGATCAAACGATCGCCATTTTAGCACATCTTAATATGAAAATATAGTTTTTTCCTATTTTTGGCCTTGGATTATCATGACAAAGCGAGCAGACAGGTCTGGCATGTGTAATGTGTGTGTGTGTGTTTGGTTCGGTAAGTCTTTTTAATGCAGATTTTCATAATTATTAATACTTTTAAATACTTTTTAAGCCTCATTTTCATTTAAATGACACCTTAATAGTAACTGCAGCATTGTCTCAATTTTTCAGTGAGAAGCATAGTTAAGTTTTTTAAAAAAAATCTAAGTTTTGTTTACGTACATATGTTTAAAAGTCTATATAGAATTCTACATAGACTTTCGGACATTAGACTATTCCAAAAATGTTACATCCATTTGACTTGAAAACCTCTTCTTAATGAAATTAAAACTAACTAAGAAAAAAAAATTACAAATAAAAATTTAACCGACGTCGTGGCTAAGTGGTTTATGCGTCTGCGTGTTACGCCTGAGGTCCTGAGTTCGAATCCCGAGAGGACAAATTGATGTTTCGGTTGGGTAGGCACAGAAGGCTGATCACCTACTTACCTGTTAAGAAAATGATCAGTGAAACAGGTTCTGTATTTTTTTCACTGATTTGATGTGAATGCACCATTCCCCACTATGCGTTATGGAAATTTTCTTCACAAAGCAAATTATATTATGTAGACACAGTTGAAAGTACTGACGGTGAAAAGAACATTCGTGTGTCGCTCTTAAGCGGCAAAAATCACAGTACATATTTATATGTTAATAAATGACCTCAATTTTGCCCATCGTTACTCAAGGGAGTGTACCCTTAAATTTATTCGAAATCATTTTTGAATAAATTGGAACCTGATGTCCTTTAGGATTAACCTTATTCGAATGATTAAAGATTACACATTCATTCAAATTTCATTTTCAATTTATCGCTGCTCATTTAAATTTTGGAACCTCTCTCTTTCAAATCTCAGTTTTTATTTAACTGATAATTTATTCTTTTTAATTTTCTATTAAGGTTATTATTCCAATAAACATTTTTAACAAGGATTCAAACCACATAGTTATTGAGGCGGTATTTTATAACATATTAAATTTAGGTTAATACCAATAAACGTTCCTACAGAAAATTACTAGTTTTTAAATTTTCCATTTTCCCCAAGGCGAGCCAGATATATCTCTGGATCACTGGTCATTTTCTTTGCAAGCGACATTTACTTGTTGCTGGGATCCAGGACATAAAACGCTAATGAACATAAATAAAGACGGGTAAATAATATTATGTATCTTTTTTCGATCTCTTGTAATGATAAAAAATGAAAATAGGATTAATTAATGGTTGCTTAAGAATTCAATATTTGGTAGACAGAATAATCAACATTTAAAAAAATTGTTTATAATTTCAATTATATATAAAAATAAAGAATTAATTTCCATTTAATAATACAAAAATGTATGAACCTGTATGCACTTTGAAAATATTCAAAGATTTATAATTACTTAATAAATTCTCTGTGTTTATCCGTACTTCAGCGTTAATTGCTGCTTAATATTCAAGAAGTTGGCAAGTCCCAAGTTGGAAGTTTTAAGTAAATTGCGCACTCCAGGTTAAATTTAAAGAATAAATAATAAAGAATATAGCGCTTGCAAACGAGTTTGCCTTTCACGAAAACTGCTTAATTTCTTATGTATATACTTTTTAATTTAAATTTAAGGCTAAACTTAAATTTAATGCTAAATCCTGCACCCTAGGATCTTGCTTAACGGAGAAACGAAAAAAAGTGTTTTACTTATGTAGGCGCAGAAAGCTAATCACGTGCTTGCTTGACAAAAAAATAAACGGAAGCAGTGTCTACTTCATCCAACTCCACGGATTGCAGTCGCAGTAAATAATACAGATATAAGCTTATAAACCGTAGAATATCATCGCATACATTGCACCGAAATCTATTCGACCAGAACCGAGTCTCAATTTCGTCAAGCGCATGTTTACACGCACTTCTGAACATCAATTCTGCACCCATTGAACAAAGGAAAATCGATTCCAGTCGAGCTATTTATATGATAGATATTTTCGAACAGAAAATAAATATAAATGCAATAAAGAGTTTATTAATCGCCATTTGTAGAAATTTACCAAAACTTATTTAAAAAGTCGCATTTAAATACCGAATTTATCATACCGTGTATAATTTTTAATTGTTTCTAAATTTCGAACAAAAATTGTTTGAATTTATTTTATAAGCATTAAACAATACCTGTTTGGCGAAGACGTGTAAAAGCACTCAATGATTCATGCTTTATTTATTTCATTGTGTTGATAAACGAAGATTTCACCTTTGAGTGGATTGAAACGAGGCTCAAACAAAGGACAAGCTATCGGCTGTCAACGAACAATAGCTAAGAACTTGAAATCGCTTTTCAGATGCCTCACACAGATTTGACATTATAGGTACTGACATTATGTTTATTTTAACCATAGATATAAAATATTAGTATTAAATACCATACTAATAGTCAAATACCATAAGCAAGTCTTGTAATTAATATGTTTTAATGCGTTATAATCTATTTTTGTTTGAGCTATTTTAAACCATAGACTTTATTCTTCCCCATGCAGATACATTAACGTGTCTCTATTTTGTAATCATTTTATTTACAGGCAAGTAATATTAAAGCCTCCTAGTCCTAAAAGGTTTAGTAATTTTTTTTATATCGCTTATTGTTCTACCGCGACACGAACCTAGGACTTTTCAGATTAAACTATGGTGGTTAAGTAGAGGTGGTTCATTACAATTTCCTATACATCTCGTGGTTTATCTATTAAAAAGAGAGATTTTGATATCGTAATGAAGAATGAATGAAAAGCTCATAGGTGTGATACTTTGTAAATAAGAATTGAAGGTTTTAATGGCTTTTAATTACAATGCAATTAATGCATTTGAAATTATGGATTTGATATAATTATGTATGCTAAAAGATTTTTTTTTTTTTAGATTTATGAACCTTTTTTAATTTTGCTACGAAAAGGACTCTGTCTACAACAACGTACATACTATGATCGTAATAGGAACGTGTCAGGCAAATAAATAGTCTGTGTATTGAAAAGTATGCCCACTAGACCGTTCTGTCACCGACCGACCGGCATAGTCGATCGTATCATGTGGCTTTCCGATCCTAATACATTCACAGCACGGTCATAGTCTGGTACGATATAGTGGGCAGACTTAAAATAATGTATGTAGGAAATTCCTATTAAGTATAAATGCAAACTAATCTTATTTTACAGATGAAATATTGTCTATGACTTTAAGCCTAATAGATTATGTTCTCTCTATACTGACCATTAAAATAGGCTGGTGTTTCCAATATGCTGTCGTAAAATATTAATAGAAATCCATTAGAAACCCCGACCATAGACTATTCAATAAAACTCGGTAATAATGTAATCTGTGACGCGAACCACAAAGTTCAGCAGTCATTCTACTTTTTAAACTAACTTATTCCATTAGAACTTTTACACTCCTGTTTGTTAAACTAGCTGTGGTCTCTTACGTAAATAAAAGTAAAATAGTTGACTTTTTTTTTCAATTACCTTTTTGCGACAAAAGAATTGTATGTGTACACAGTTCAAAAAGTGTATAGATACAGCATTGTCAGGCAAATGATGTCAATATCTAAATTCATTAAAAAAAACTGTATACTACATATAAACCAATAATAATAGCCTTATTTTCCATTCCAAACATTGTAAAATATTTACCTTTTATAAATGAGTATATCGTCCTTATTAAAATCAGTTGTAAATATAGAAATAATATACGAGTATGTGCCTACACTCAGTAATATATCTGCGGTAAAGCGGCCGCATAATAAAAGTGCAAATTAGAAATTGCAATCCGTGCAATTGTAAAATGTCAGCTAACTTCGTACTTCCTAAATGAAAACTACAGGCAAGTCTTTTATGAAATTGATACTGTAAGTAAGTAAAAGCATTTATGAAGTGAAATCCCGTGAAGTGGGGTATGGGGCAGATGCATTTCACATCTGTTTCACTGATTGATTTTTTCTTTAGGGGCAAGTAGGTGATCGGCCTTCTATGCCCTGCCAGACCGAGTTTTTTCAATCTCCACCGGGAATCGAACCCAGGACCTCTCGATTGTAACTCTTGCGCGCTTACCACTAGACCAAGGAGGCCTTTTGCATTTATGTAGGCAAGGAGAAATATTATGTCGATGATTTTGATATTTATATCTCGCTTCGTCATATATTTTATACAATGATATACCTACCTACGAGTATATGTAATCAATGTATCAAATACCTTTTATAGATTTTGTTTTTTACCACAGAATACTTCGTTTTAACAATTATAATAATTAGTAGTTAGATGAGATAGTAGATATTTAAACATATCGAATTACAAACTAACAATTATTTAAGTTTTGAAATTGAATTTACATCTTAATTCTATTTTAATTAATAAAGCTACATTTTCCGTTGGGAGTTGTGGTCAGACCCTATCTTTACAAAATTTTCAATACATTAGTCGAAACACATTCAACTTGAGAATTTAACTCTGGGGATTTGTGTATTCCTAGTACCTGCACCAAGATTTTAGAAATATATGCTTATCTTATAACCATAGATTGAATATACGATATTAATTTATCAAACGTTTGATGGGAAAGCTTTGGTATTTCGTTCGTTTGCATCTTGAAAACGGTCGATCAGCTTAAAGCTGACGCAAATCTACAGTCTATATAAAAGTATAGTTTATCAACACAAAGTATAGTTTATTAATTGGCAGAATTATTTATTCATAAATCAATCAATTTAGGGCTCTGATTTGAAACCAGGAGCTCTGAAATTACACGCCCATCTTGAGTTAACTCATTGTAATAATTAATAGGATGACTCAAAAATGATTTCGAATATTTAACCGAAAAATACTTAATGTCCATTTAAAAAAACAGGATTTTTGTATTGTTAACTCTTTTGTTACTAAATCAAATTACTTTTCAAAATATTCTTTAATATATTTGTGATATCAAGAAGACAAAATTTAAAGCATTTCATAATCAGCAGTGGTTTGGATTTAATATCTATAAAATACACTAAACATGTATTTTAATATTGTGAACCACTATCGAAAGACACAAAACTCTGGTGTTTTGACTTATATGATGATGTAGGAATATGTATATTGTTGCGGTGTGGAATGTTTGTATAATTGATGAGTGGTTGTCAGATGACACAGTATGAATAATTGGTTTGACGAGAACGATTGTTCTGCAACCGCCTTGTATTAGGAATTAATAACTAAATAAATAAAGCAAATCGGGCATAATTTACGGGGCATAATTTTTATCATTAGGAGGCAAGTAGGAGGTAGATACATAATATAAATACTTTTTCCTCAGAAGTTAATTTACTTTTAGTATCTATTTTTCTAAATTTTCCTTTTAATTGCTATTATTTTTTTTACATTATAAATATCTATAATTTACTAGGTATTTTCTTAAGGATATAAAATATATTTTTAACACTACGGATGTCTTTTGTTCGTAAACCGCTGTACGATATTGATTATTATTATAAAGTAGATGGGACATGACATCAACTTGTCATCTATAAGGCAGTGAACAATATATACAGTGTTGTTCAATCAGGCCACCTTGTTTGCGTTTCGATCACAATATCCTCCCACACTTGATTGCACATTGTCTACAAGACACACTACGGGACATCATAACAGAAAAGTAATTATGGGAAAAGACAGATATTTTCATGGCAATACATGTTATTACATGTACTACAATAATAAAATTATTTATTTCATAAGACTGATATACCGTAATTTCAATTGGTGCATGGGGTAGACATATTATTTCACTTTTAATACATTAGAAATAGGCAAATAGTGTTGTGTACCTATTAAACTAAAGTTATAGGTATTTGTTCTTCCGATTTAAAACCAGACGTCTAATACAACACACAGACGCAAGAACACAAGTAATGGCGCACACATGCATGAACTTAGCTAAACATTAATTACAATCAGGAAATCAATTAAAATTATGACTTCTTAAGTACTGTAATTATTCAAACACTTTGTTTTAATACCAGATTTTTACTGTATACGAACATTGATCTTATTGACGTAACAATGTTAAAATAGCCTCCGTGGGCATCTAATTATGTCGAAGGGATGACGAGCCGAGTGAATATCCAGGTCAGCTGGACACGCAGTGAGATTTATTGTGCTAATACAATATATTGGCAGGATTTGTGGGTTTGCATTAAGGTATTTTCCATCGACATTCTCAATTTGGTTGTATTTTTTTATATTTTCTCACCTAAAAACTTCATAAAACAATTGAGTAAGTCAACGCACTACTTTATTTAGTACTTACTATAACCTATTATAACTTAGTATAAATATAAGTATGTTTCTACCAGAATTAATATTCTGGTAGAAACATTTTGTATTTTTTTTTTTCAACTTTATCACAGTTAGCCTTATTCCAAGATAACCAATGCTACAGAACGCAAGCTACTATTTAATTTATTAATAACTAACAATAGTCTTTTTCTAGCCCAGGTAAAGTGTTATTGTTCACCTAATTGAAAATTTTAATTTTTCCCTGTGCTCACCTATTTTAATTCCCATAACAAGCATTGTTTATTCTTTTTAAGTTTGAAAAAGTACAAATTCATTGACATGTTGTGCAATATTAATTTAAAATTGTTTTCTAAAATGGCAGTTAACTATATTATTCTATATTTGTGAACAAATAATACGGGTCAGTACGAAACTCGATCACTCGGTCTGCCGGTTCCTGATCTAAAGTTCTGCCCAGTTTCTCGGAAACGTTGGACGACTCTGCACTGTAGAAAGTGATTGTTACTCTCACTGTACTTCTTTGGCTTATGCCTTCTTCTAGCATAGCAACGATAAGTGTACATTCTTCTGGTATTAGCGACGTAATATTAATTCAATAATGACCGTGAAACACGATTATGACTGCCTTTTAATCTATATCATACGATATTAAAATCTTTAATATAAAGTTAGTTTCATGCATGTAACATTATTAATTTGGAAGATAGAGGTATTTGTCGCTGACCCGTATTATTTTTCCACTAGTATTATAAGAAACCACAGATAAAATTAAACGAAGAAAAATACGTATTAATCCAGACAAGTACATATGACATCTTTATAATATATCTTTAGAATCAAATCGCAACATATTACTAATCAATTTATATTAATAATTTTAAAGCAACAGATACCTCATTTGTAACTCCTTAAACTTAGAAAAAATAATGTAGAAATAACTAAGAAAATAAACTAGTCCCTTTAGACGTTTTAATATATACATTTTAAGCAAGCCTTAACGAGCGAGGGCTTTAATCAAGTAATTAGTGATACATGAGTAATATAAAATTAGAATATTTAATATTCACAGGGTTAATTTTTTTGACTAAACTATATAACGTTCGTATACTATTTTTGTATAGGCGTATATATTTTGCATGTATATTTTTACATCTGTTTTATGGATTTTTTTCTTTACATACTAGTAGATAAGAATCGTTACCATACTTACCTTATTATAGTATTATGCACAGAGCAAGGAATCGCGCGAGCGACTGAAATTCGTTGCTCTGTGGTATTATGGATCACTTTATTATGGATTTAAATCTAGCACCTCTGACACAACACATTGAATTACAGATTATATACTATATTGTCATTATATCGTGCAATCTATTAGAATGTATATAAAATATATAAATAAATGACATGTAGTTATTTTGTTACAATTAACTATATTTTAAAAATAAAAAAATACCTTCATAGTTTCTCCTTATAATTTTTAAATTTAAATATTTACCGTTTTTCAATTAAAATTAAGTTCAATTATAAAATTTTGTAAAATTATGCTTGCATATTTCTCTTAAAATTAAAAATGTTTTTGTGGACTTCAAAAAACTCAATTTGGCAGCACGTGACGGCAATGTTGAACAAATGACAAAGCTGGATTTTAAGCTCCTACACCGACCTAAAGTTAACTTGTATTGTGGTTTTGTTGAAAACTTATTCGTAAAACATTTGCAGACAATGGCTTTAAATTATTTTCAGTATATTGAGACTTATAGTACGGGCTTTCGTTTCGTTATAATTAAAATAATATATTTTACTTCGAGAGCATTTACAATACAGGCTGTATGTCACCGTACTATTTTTTTTAATTTTTTCATAAATAAAATTACAGATTCTTTCTCTCTCGTACAGAGCATGAATTTGCAAAGTGGTGGTCCCGGTGTTATTAAAATCAATACTTGTGTCAAACACTTGTAAAGGGAGACTAATTAAGGGGCTCTTAATTAATTACCGCCAACCTAATGTTTTGTCAGACGGATAATTGTTCAGTTTTATGTTATGTACTTATATATCGGCGCAACCAGGTTGCAGGTTATCAGTTGGAATCAGAATGGCGTCTGATTTCCAATTGTTTTCGATTTAAAAGATTAAAGTTTGACATTTAAAAACATTCAATTCATTTCAACCTAGAACTTGGGCGAATTATTGAAATATTTGCGGGTAGTTTGATCGTTTTCATTATGAAACTTGTATACGAGTCTTGGTTGGGTGGGGCTACGAGCAACAGATGGCTGGTTGCACAATCTTGATCGAGCCTTCGGACTATGCAAACTCTTGTAAAATCGCTCTTCATTAGCAAATGAATCAAGAACTACTAAGAAGTATTGTGTTTACTACATCCATGGATGATTGATGACGAAAAAAGAAGAAAAGTTGTTTTTAATTCCATCATTTATAATAAAAACAAAGATAAAAAAATAACTGTTAACTATAGCTAAGCAGATAAGGTATAACAAGTAAAACAGTTAAGTGATGTTTACAACGAGAAACGAAGAAAATGATAAATTGAATTCATAAATTAACTTACATGAGAATATGACTTTAAATTGACGCTAATATATATGTAAATTCTTTAATGTGAGACATTTTAGATATGACACGTATCAAAGTCATGGTTCATACACAGAAGCAATTTAAAATAATTTCAACTCGGCTAAGGATCTGTAGTGTGGCTCAAATTATGCTTATTGAGTTAATGATTTTAAGGTTCATGCATTTTTGTATATACATTTTTTTTACAATTGAAAAGAGTATCTTACCGAGTATCTTGTGTTTTCTTCGCAGTAAAGCCTACTTTTTGAAAAGGTGGTGGCTTTGAAAGTACACACTTCATTTAACCAAAAGTATTGGAAACGTCAATATGACCAATATATTCTGTGAAGTTCGGTGAAGCAAACAGAAGGGTGGGGGAAACAAAATGAGTTTGTTTGGGAGAAAGGAGTTTGGGGCATTTTAGTTTTAGCATCGAGACAATACTGTAAAAAGTACTGTATAACTGTTACAATATCTGTGAATAGGCCATGCTGTTTGAGAAATAAATTTGTTTTTCTTACAGTCGGATCCTCATCCGACTGTAAGAAAAACAAATTTATAATGTATTGTGTATTTATAATGTCAAAAAAACAAAAGTTTTTATCATCACTAACACTTCGGTCGTGTGAAATGTCATATCAGATTGGTTTCTCATTCGTACAAACAAAAACAAGATTAATCCGATGAAGAATTCATCAGATAACATTTAAGAAAGGACTCTTTATCATTGTAAATTAGTTTTTTAATTGGTGTCTTATCTGATCATATTTTTTAGAAATGAAACTTCTTTATTGATGATTTATTGATGTTGTCCAGGTTTATTGTTTTACCTATTAATTTTAATTTTCATACTAATACAATGAAACACTCGAACGAGTAATTCATAGTGATTAATTTATATTACTATGGTATTTGTCGCGTTTATTTCGCATCACTTATTTACTAAATAAGATATTTATCTCAGTCAGATAGGGTATAAAATGTCTTTTTAACCGACCTTCAAAAAAACCAAAGGACAATAATCAATCAACGCGTTTTTTTTTCTTTATGAAGTGTATGACACTGTATATACTTATAGATAAGTTTTTTCTTCTACATTTATTTTCTGTCCACTTTTGTTCTTTAACGCAGGATGTAAACGTGTATTCGAAATATCTTTTAAAATATAAAGACATACGTCATATTTTGATTTGCAATTTATAAAGAAAGTATAAAAACAGAACAACAAAAAGAATTGTATTATTGAATTTGAAAATTTAGTTATTTCTATATTCATATTGACACGAATTCAAACTTTTTTTAACAAAGTTACGTTCAACAAAGTTTAAACATATTTTAATAACTACTATATTAAATAACATATTAAAGTCCTTAGTCCCTACTTCCAATAGCAGTTACTGTGGATCTGCCTAGAACAATAAATAACAAACAACTGCAATTCAACAAAATTCTCGTAAGCTCGTCAGCGCATTAGATCTGAATCCCTACGAGAGCCTTCCCAAGGAACAGGCACTCCTTAAGAGCTTCGTGATTTGCAAAGAGGCTCTCTTTGTAAATCAAGAGCCCCTTAGGGCTATTCATTCATAAATACATTAATAATTAATTATTCGTTTATTGTAAGTCCACCCTAGCTTCGAAGGGATTGCGCGTCAACCGCCTCGTCTCATTTACGGCTAGATTTGATCTAAATGAAAAAATTTGAAATATTATGGCTAAGTGCCAATAGAGAGCGCTGAGTGTGGTTTTGAAACCAGGACCTTTGATACAATACGTGGACCGAGACTTGAGACTTATACCGAGAGTAAGTACAAATATTACGAAATGATGAATGTTTTCCTAAGTAAATATGTGAAATGTGTTGGAAACTTGAGTAAAACATTTTCACTACTCACACTGAATTTAAAACAGAAGTTGACTGACGAGGTTTTTAATTGGAGAGTATGTTTGCTAGGCCGACGCTATAATTAATGTTGAAATGAAACACTAGCTTTGGATTATTTGTTGAATAACTGTCATGAATTCATTTTCAATTCAAACTATGAGCTCCAAGGTATTAATATATACTTTAACCTGTTTACTTTAGGTTTTAAACATTAATATTTTATGTTTCAATATTCATAGAATAAACATAATTTAAAATATTCACATAGGTCACACATTATGAATGCGAGAGTAAATCCGTCCGACTGTTACCCTTTTACTCAGAAAAATGGAAGAAAATATTTTTAGTAATAATGTTGAAAAGGTATTTATGAATCTAACCTTTGTAATTCTAATTAGGTGAAACAGGTTTTTTTCTTTGGAAAATGTTTTGAAAAGCAGTAATGATATCAAATCCACATTTAAACTTATATAATTTCAGTAAGATTTTGTATAATTTGGAAATTAATTCCCGCCTTCCACTGCGTAAGTGAAATGAGCGAGAAATAGTTGACCGGCAGAACGAAGTTTGAAATGAAATAGTTTTTGCCTTCCAATAAGAAAGAGTTTTTTAAAATAATTTCTTCCACTGACATAACCTCGTATGTGACTCTTTCAACTCGCTCACTCCGCTCCGCTCGTCTCCACTTTGTTGGAAGCACATGTATGAAAATCATCGTTATGAGTGTAGCGGAGTCCGTAATGGGTCCGTTCAGCAAATTAATTAAAACAGAGTGACATTTCACTTTGGTTATATTCAATTTTGAAATTAGTAATTTAACTATAATCTTAAACTCGAACTCTCTTTTTTTTTATAAGCGTAAAATATAAACCTTGTGAGAAATAAACTGATTATTAACTAGAGAATTTTCTAAATTTGAAGTTGTTACGCTTCTTAAGTAGTATAAAATATATAAATAAAAAGACGTAAATAGTGTTGATTATTTATAACTTAATAAAATTAACTTAAAAAATAGAATTATAATTCTGGGATTTTAATAAATAAATAAATTGAATTGCTTGTCTCCGCTTTTCAAAGAGTAACAAGACAGATTTATGCCCTTGTTGAATTTTAAATGAATTTTATTTATCAAAAATATTTACTTCTTTATATTTATAGTAGGTTTTTTTATAATTTTTCACTTTTAAGTACGTTTTGAGGACGGCTTTATTTTTAAAATTTAAAATTAATAAAGAATCTTTTTTACTGAGTTTACTTTACACAACCTTTCACTTTATAATATTATTGTAGAGAAGAGATGTGAATATAGATAAAAAATCAAAAATACTCGTTTATTACAATATTATAATCTTCTAACATCAAAGAGGTGTGCGGTACTTCGCAAATATTTCTGGCGGCGTAAATAAGCGCCTGAGGCCCTTAGATAGACGAACAAAAGAGTATTGTATCCATTCAAACACAAAATTCTATTTAGAAAAATGGACTTATAACCTTGTATATAAGAACGATTTTCCTCTAACAAAATGTATAGCTACGGCTAAAGAAAATCTGAGGTTAATGATGTTATTCAAGTCATGTGGCGAATTTCGAATTAAGATTACGATTATGAATTTAACAAGTTATTACGGACCCTATTGTTATACACAGGGGAAGATATTTAATTGGAGATCGTATACAACTTTATCAAATTATCTTTATAAAAGTTAATTATCTTCATTATTTATTGCTATTATATCTTTACTAATGAATATCTAAAAGTTAATTAAAAATCAAAAATAACGCTCGAAAAATACCAAGCGGTCTTATAACGATGCGTTTCAAGTAACAGTTAGCAAACTCAGTAAAGCTGAGATTGTGGCCCACAAGTTCTACCAAGATATTACTTTATAATGTGTAATGAAAAAAAAAAAAGTATTTCTTTCATTTAAATTTTGTGAAAACGCGTAACAAACTTACAAAAAACCATAAAACCTTGTTCTTTTTCAAATCGGTTTAAAACTTTTATGAATTACCGTATCATGTTAATTTAAAAAAAATTTAGTAATTCTAAAGTGTTTTTTTATTTTGACGAACGCGCTCATCTCTATATAATATATAAAAATCAATTGCTGTTCGTTTGTCTCGCTAAAACTAGAACGGCTGGGCTGATTTAGCTGATTTTGGTTTTAAAATGTTTGTTGTAGTAGTAGGTAAGGTTTAAACGATGAGAAAATATGGAAAAACTGCGAGGTATATAGTAAAAATAACAATTTCATTTTCCTATATAAACTGTTCTACCTACTTTCAAAGATTTGACGTTCGATTCCCATTATACCTTTTATTGAGGGTACGAAGTTCTCAGGGTCAACTAGTCTAACATAAATAAATAAGTTAGAAAGTAAATATTTTATTTACTAATGCTGAATGTTGTATTAAATATTATTATTTTTATTTAATTTATTATTTTAAATCTAGGTTCTAAGTAAAATATTATTTTTTTTTTTGTTAGATAGTTCATTTAACGAGTAAGGCTCTATACATCAAGCTATGACGAAATAAACGTGGATGGTGAGTCTTTAAAAAATCGTATATTTTTCTTCATTGTTATCCATTTCATAAAAACTATTACTAATTTCCTTAAAATTCATTAAAAATCCGTCAAATTTATGAATAAAAACGCCACTTCAATAAGTTGAATGAGATCCCATTATCGCTTTACCAACTTTTCAATCTAACTTTCCACGCCCGACTCGTTTTCTTTGCGGATATCAACAAATTGGATAAATATTTTTCCCAATTTTAATTTTCCAATAATCCATATTTAGAAAATTTCTGATAATGTAATGTAACTTCAGACTTTTTGTGTGTGTTGTTCTTGTTCAAACCACTTAGCAATTTCGTGTGAGCCTCTGGTGGGTTTAGGATATCCGATTTTAAGGAAAGTGAACGGCACCGAATAAGGAGATCCATTATTTGTCGTTGAGAATTGTAGGTAAGCATAAGAGGTGTTTTAACTAAATATATATTATTGTAGTTGCGACAAGGTCGAAACACCGAGGTAAATAAATAATGTTTCTTTGCGCGATAAGTCCCGATATATTTAATAATGAGTTCAAATCGCGAAAGTCTAAAGTTTATGAATTATGTAGCTAGATTAGTTTATGAATAATGTAGCTTCATTCATTTCAGACAAATTCACACAAACTCAGTGTATTATTCCTCCGATAATATAGCTGAATTTTCTACGTACCCTTCTTAAAATTAATTTGAGACAAGCTTTGAAGTCCAAGTTAAGTACACTATTATGAAAGATGTCAATTTTGACGTAAAGCAATTACAAACTCGACGAAGGTAGTCGGGTAGTATATTTAGATCGATATCAATCCAGCTCTAATATACATTGAAAACTTTTGACACTTTAAACAGTACTAAACAAATTCTCTTGACAGAGACTAACTTGTGAAACTCGAGCCATAAGTATAATGTTTAACTAGAGGCTCGCCCTAAATTAAGACTTAGGATGTCATAACTTTATCCATCGTTATTTCTTATGTATACTAATTATATATTAAAGCTAGGTAATAATGCCTTTGATTCCCCGAAGGGGTAAGCAGATGTGCACATAATATCCCCACATTTCGCCAGTTATTTTTATGTTTGAGTCCCATTTAAATAGAGGGTGAGTCTATTGCCAAACACCGGGCACAATTCCAGACTTTAAGTTACGGTTGAAAATTTGAAAATCCAAAAATATGCCGACTCGGGAATGAAACCCGACCTCGTGATTAGCAGGCGCTGTCGTTACCACCACACCAACGAAGCAGTTACAGCTAGGTACTTATAAATTATATGATTTTTATTTGCAAATCTAAATAACAAATTTCATTCAACATCAAACAAAGAACTTTGAAACTTTCAATCACCATTCAACACCCCAGTTAATCCGTTCCTGTCGCAATATCTGCTTCATGCGACAAAGTTTTCGAGATTTTGTGTGCAGTAATACTTTTGCGTAATATCTATTGCACCTACCTACCTATGTAATACCTTGAGTGGTGCCCGAACGTAAATACGTTGACAAAAATTCTAAAAATTGTTAATTTGATACTTATTATCAATATATATAAGATACCTACAATCCATAACACATACAAACAACTGTTGTTATGTTATTTAACGGTGTTGCTTGGGCTTTCCGCCCGTTTGCATTCTATATATTTTTATTATTATCACTACATAATATAAAACAAAGCCGCTTTTTCTTCCCCTATATCCCTTTGTATGCTTAAATCTTTAGAACTACGCAACGGATTTTGATGCGGATTTTTTTTATAGATAGAGTGATTGAAGAACAAGGTTTTTATTAATGTTTTATACCCGTGCAAAGCCAGAGCGGGTCGCTAGTTTTATAATAAAAATGAAATATACCTCTTTGGGTTTCTTATATGATATCTCATATCATATTCATGTCTCGTGTCTGCCAGCCGTCGATACACAACACAGGCTCAATTAATGGTACGTATTCGTCAAAGACGTGGCTTGCATTACTGCAAGTACCAATTTAAAATAGTATTAGGTATTAACAATAACTAGTTTTGTTACCTCAGTGAGTGATTTATACAATATAGAAAAATTTACTATACAAAGTATTCATAGCTTTTTTAAGCTTTTTATGCTTCGACGCAAAAAAGGAATTTTATGTATTTGACGTGTCTGTGTATCTGACCGTCTCACATCATCGCAGCTCCTGAGTGAATTGACCGATTACGATGCGGGGTTTTCTTAGGAAATTTTTCATTTGCAAAAGTAATTATTAATGATAAATAAGTAAGTATAAGTATTGACGGGCTTGTTTTCCGCAACTCGACGTCTACTATGCACCTATTTTGCGTATTGAGCCGGGCGGCTAGTCCTTCCATCCCAGCTCATCCAAAAAGTTTATCAAACCTCTGGTGTCACCAATAACCTCGGGGAGGATCCGTGGTGACCCCAAGTGTTTGGCCCGGTAGTTGGTCACGCCCGTGCACTCCAGAACAATGTGGGCTGCCGTCTCTTCTCCATCCAAGCACGCTCTGCAGATGGGGCTGTCTGTAACACCTATATTAAACAGATGTTTGTTAAAAGGGCCATGGCCCGTAATTACATGTGTTAGTTTACGTATTTCTGGTCGTGTGAGTTCCATCAACAATTAAAATAAATAGAAAATTTTATCATTTTAAAATGTCGGTGCAATTTTTACAACAATTTTGGAAAATACCTACTCATAAAATATCTCACTGTTATAGTTTGAAGATCAAATTCAAAATCAAAATATCTTTATTCGTTGAAATCATACTTGATCATTTTGAATCGTCAATTTTTTGAATATTATGTAGTTTACAAAAATAATTGTTCTAAAAAATTATAATATTTGGTTTTATTAAGACAGAGTTAGAACAGGTTCATTCCCAAGCTTTTTTATCATCTAAGTCGGATTAATTTATAATATGCCGTTTTATAAAGTTTTGTTTTAATTATGTTTTTAAATTTATTCAATGACAGTTTAAGCATATCACTTATAGTAGTGAGTTTTGAAACAGATACTGCAGATCCTGACGCTTCGAAGTATAAAGGCGAATGGCATCATAAATTCCAATTAAATTAATTTTAAAGGTCTTAAAATAGAAATGACAATGTCATGTTAGCTTGATCGATATTAATATAATTTTGCCTAAAACGTCCGTCGCTAAACGAGTTTATGACAGGATGTGACACGCTGCTCAAATAAAATTAAAATTGGTGTGACGTCATTGACATATTGACAACATTAAGTAAAAGGATTTTGTTACTCGCGAATTTGAAGAAAACAAAACAGATAATAATATTTACATAGAAATTACGTTAGGGCCATCAGCGAACTCGAAAAAACAATTGACTTTAATAATTATTAGCGACCCGCTCCGGCTTTGCACAGGTATAAAACATATATAAAAACCTTTCTCTTTAATCACCCTATCTACTAAAAAAAACCGCATCAAAATCCGTTGCGTAGTTTTAAAGATTTAAGCATACAAATGGATATAGGGACAGAAAAAGCGACTTTGTTTTATGCCATGTAGTGATTTATTTCATTATTATAAAAGTACTCTACTGGCTAATTAGAAAAAAGCGAAAATCTTCAAGAAAAGAGCGTACCTTTTAAAATGCCCACATGAGCTACATGAAACACGCAAAAAATAAAAATAGAAAAAATACTGCTTTTCCACTCTTGTTTAGTGGGTTGACCGCGTCTTTTTTTTTTGACGTGTAGTTTTTCTTCTGTCATCTCGCTGTAAACATCATAACATTGTAGGCATGTTTATAAGAAGAATATACTGACTACTAAATAATCTACCAGTGTGAAAACATGACGATAATCTTAACAAATGTTATGTGCTAAGGGTTTGTTCTTAGAACCCAAAAGATAACTATTTACTAAATTACCTAGTTTGCGTGCGTTGTTTTCGTATTTTATCGTTGGTTATTTTCAAAAGCTTTCTTCGGTTGGAACCTTACCAAATATTACCGAATACCAGGGAACATATAACATATTAACCCTTTAAATTAAATTCCTTCAAGTGCTGATTGTTTTACTGAATACATAAATAAAAAATAATGACAATATATCGAAAAGTAATATAATAAAAAGCAGAATAAATAATATTATATACAAATTCGTTGAATGTTGTGCAGCGGAGTGCGAAGTGCTACGGACTCCGATTCCGCCTTTTACACATGAAGGGTTTAGTTTATTTTGTTATATTTTAGTCTGAATAAAAACTTTGTTACATTGGAATGTCCAGCCATGATGATTTATAATAATTGGGACAACTTACATACATTGCTCTGATGCCAAATTAACTGAAGCACTTATGTTATGGTAATCAGAAACAACGAGGGTATCACTATAAATTCATATATAAGTTTATAAACAACCAAAAAGATTATTCTTTCTGAACAAACATTCGTTCATCACAAATAAATTTACCTACCGGGATTCAAACCAAGGAACCTTTTGGCGCAAAGGCAATAGCAATACCTATTGCACCAACCCGCCTTCTAAAGAAATGTAGAGAAAATACCTTTATGTAGTAGTGAAATGTTTTCTATTCTTTTCTTTATTATTCCAGCAATGGTTACTAGTAGACTTATATATTTAATGTACATGTATATTATAATTTATATATCAATATCGCTCTCACAATTTCGCTCTACGGACACATCGTATTAGATTATACCTAACGTTCTATATTGACCAACATCCAGATTAATTTGGATCAGAATTAATGGATACTTAATCTAATAGATTAATCGTCATTCCCTTGATAGAACAGCACGTGCATTGATGTCTATTGAAAAATTGCTTGCTTTTGTAACACAAATACGCTTTGTCTAGGACTGTATTGTTTTCTAGGTACATTGCTTTTCTTCTTTTTGGATTTAAAATCTTAGTATTTTTTTTTTTCACGAAAGGTTCGCTTATATTATACCTGAGTGGTTTATAGATCTGCGTGTTGTGCCAGCGATCCTGTATTTGAATCCCGGGAAAACAAACAAATATTTTGGATGAGTAGGCAGAGAATGTTGATCACCTTCTTGTCCGTAAAAGAAACAGACCCAAAAATGTGTCTACTTACCCAGGGGAGGAGACCCAACATTATAAACGAGCTTAAGTCATTTTAAAAATTGCTGATTTAATTTAAGCAAAACGTTCATAATCACTAATGAGTCAACCCGTGTCTTATTTAGAATACTAATTCAAGGACTTGTTACTTCGTTAACTTCGGCAACAATACAGACAGACTACCTACCTTACCAGTGAAATATTTTTTTTACATATTAATAAAGAAAACCTCTGAATTACAACGCTATAATAAAAAAAAATTAAATAAATAAATCCTCCGAAATAGCGACCCAGTTTAACAAGACAATCATCTTCATTATTTCCACGCCAAGTAATCGTATTTTAATATTTTTTCCTTAACTTCATAATGACATAATTTAACTTATTGCTACGTATTTATCATTACTTTTTACCTTTAACGATTCACGTAATTTAAAATATGTCACTAACTAAAACAGGGATACTTTTTCTAATTTTACTCATATTTGAGAGCGTATAAAAACGTGACATTTATAAATGTCATGTATGTTGTAAAGACACTCCTATATCAAATTATGATTCAGGTATTTAATATATTTTATTTTTGGAGTGACTTTTATTACATATCATACATATTTTTATTACATAGTACATATCACGCAATATGTACCGAGTTATAAGAGATATTATAGTTCGTACAATGTGTAAAATATTTCTTATCTCTTTCAAATTCATTACTGTACCTGTTAAATTAATCAACACTTTATGGAGGTGTTTAAAACTACGCTTATAAACTTTAAAATTTTCTAAAGCACAAAGTTGAAATATATTAAAAATCCATTGTTCTACAATGTAGAGCGAAGCCAAGGATTTACGAACTTCCGCCGGAACAAAGCTTTCACCAGAGCTGTATTAATTTCTCGTGGGATCCTGGATTTGTATTTGAGGCCCTGTGAAAGAGGTAAAGTTATTCTTTTAAAGCTTAAAAAGAATTTATTTCAAGTAATATTAGTAAGCACGACAAGAACTGAATCTGAAATGAGATATTTGAAATCAAATTAATATTCTCATTCGTTTGTTAATTTCAAAATAAATGCAAATTGATTGTAATGCAGTTAATGAAATCTGAAACCTAGGAAATACTTTTTATTTAAAATCTAGTTTTTTTGACACTTAAAAACTTATAAAAATTCAATTGATTACTGAATCGCTTTGCAACAAAAGTCAAACGAATTTCCATAAATACGTTTCCCAATAAGTTATTAAATCTTTAATAATATAAACATAACTAAAATTTCATTCGATTGTATAGCTTCAATATTTCTATGACCAGTGTATTTTTGGAGTCTTCTGATCCAATTCGAGCCCTGTGCATTCCTATATGCAACTAGTTAGTACCTAGAACAGAGAAAGCCTTTTGATGCAACTTACCACTCACAGAGAGTTAAATTCTGGTTATACCAATATTTGATGCAATTCTACATCTACGTTAAAACTAATCCGTTTAAACAAAGGCTCAATTTTTAACTTAATATATAGTTTATTTAATGATAGAGATATAAAATAGTAGATGATAAACTATCAAATCAAAGTTCATTTATTTACAGGCTTTTCAAGAACGCGCTCAAGTCTGAACAGCCAAGAAACCCAGTTAGGTTCTTAATTTTATTCCGAGCATATTTACAATAAGAGAACTTTTTTTGTTACTGTTGTCGGATGGTTAAATTTCATAAAAATAGGTTTAGTTGTTTAACCATACGAGCATAAAAAACATGGCTTTCCGTATTTTGAATATTTTCTATTCTATTATTAGCTGATGCTCGCATTGTTTACGTAAAAATATAAAAGCAAATAATCCAAAACAAATGACTTACAAAAATTCATCAGAATCGGTTCGCCTGTTTAAATATAAAATATTAGAAAACATTAATTTTTACTAGTTTCCATAAACTGAAATAAAACAGCAAAATATTTTAATATCATTTATATTGACTAGAACTTTCAAGTACAAGAATTGCCACAACGTAGAAAGCTCGCAATCTAAAGGTGATAGAAAATTATTTACAATTATCAATCTATTTTAAAATAAGTTTTATTAAAAGGAGATAACTTATATTACATACTTTTCATCGTCTTAACGTTACATCTTATTATTTCACTCGCTTAAATACAAATTATTTTCCATATGTTTTGTCATTTTATAATATTATTATAAGATAATACATATGCATATGTATAAACAATATATAAGTCGTTTGGATACTATTTAGTTCAATTGGGTGTCGCCTTTTAAGGTTGATGGATCATATTAGCCGTGAAATTGTTTTATTTGAAAATATTCAAATACCTATGCGGCCTAAATCCTTCATAGAAAGCCATTATTAATGATAATTATAAGTAATTAATAAACCTTAGTTATACCCGTATTATTTTTGTCACAAAATAAACATGGAAATCTCTGGAAATTACTATTAAATAAATTATTCTAACAGCCGTTCATCTAATACACATAATTGGAACTATTTACAGAATCATATCAAACCTTAACATAGTTTTACTTAATTATATTAATTACAAACGATACTTATGACGATGAATCTGCTTATAGTAAAGGATCTATCTGAAGTGTTTTAAATCTTAAGAAATCTTTAATGTAAGGCCCATAACTCTACCAAAGCGCGATACGGTTGTCCATAAGTGGCGAAAATCCCTTCTCAAATAGAACCCACTCTAGACAGCGGACAATAGTGTGTGATGGGTATCGCTTGTCGAAGAGCAAATTTGTATGGAAATTATAAGTCGTGTCCTTACGGCATACCAAGCGTAAAAAGAAATAAGTATGACGTGCTTGCCTAAAAGCCTAGGAAGAAGTTTATATTATTATTATATTAGCTTTGCCTTTTATTTCTGTAATTTTGTTGTACCGTGATGTTATGTGCTTCGTCCGCGCGGATTGTTTTAAAATTATTTATTATATTAATTTCTAAAATAGATAGCCAAAGTTACTCCTTATTATATCAGCTATCTGCCAGTGAAAGTCCCGTCAAAATCAGTCCAGCCGTTTCAGATATTATCCGGAACAAACAGACAGACAAAAATTGTAAAATATGTTATTTTGATATGTAGCGTGTATACATCCATACGCATTTAGTAAAAAGCGGTTATTTTAATATTACAAACAGACACTCCAATTTTACTTATCTGTATAGATTATATTTAATATTTGTAAAATTGTGATGAATTTGCGCCTTAACCTAGTTAAACTAATTTCATATATATGTCTGAACTACCGTAAAAAAAACTTTACATTACTGAAACCTTTTACCTACAGTTGATATGAAGAGTATTCTTAAGATTCTAAAAATATATGTTTATCCATTCAAAGATTTTCCATCTCCTGTCAATAGAAAATGATTAAATTTAAAATAAAATCGGAGTTAATAAATCGGAAGTAATTTAAGGCAGGTTACTTTGATTACAGGCCGGCTGATATTAATCTTGTGGTTAAATTTAGCAACGTTGACAAGAAAGTCGTTAAAATTAGATTAAGAAGCGGGAGTCATTAATCAAAAAAAGTACATTTTTTTAAATTTTATGTTACCAAGCGGTTTTTGACAAATACTAAACTACTAAGAGATGTAAGTAACGTAAGAAAAATAATGCTACAGAAAGAACATTTTGTACGAAAATGATAATAATTGACAATGTGGTGTGGTGATGTAAAGCTATGTAAATGTTAATGTCATTCAGAGAAACAAAAATTGCGTATTCTCGCTAACAGTTCAAAAAAGATTCCCTGACAATAGACGATGTTTAATGCTTGTTTATCTATTTCCATTTGAAATCGTCGAATTGATAAGTCGGTTAAAACAACCCGGAATTATTGAAAAAAAATTACTTTCTGAAACGGAATGTTCAATGATTATTGATATTTTATTTATGACTGATAAAAGCTAAACAAAAGAAGTCTGGCTTACTGCTCCACGAGGTTTTAAGGGACTTACATTTTGTACTACTTTGGTATTCATTAAGTATGAAAATATATGAAGTTACTCAGCTTAAGATTAATTACCGGTAATGTTATGAGGTTTTGTATGTGGTTCCATCGCATTAAATTGATATTTACTTTAATAAAACCGTTCTACACATATCATAAATTTTTTATTTGCCAATATGCGCAGAAAGTCCCTTTTAAAATAAGTAATATTAGACATACGCCATTAATAAAAAGGACACAGTTTTTGTTACGTAATTTTCTTTCAAAATAAAGACAAGTTTTTTTTATACAGAGCCGAAACGTGTTTTCTTACTGTTTTTAAATTGATTATTTTGCCTTCCAAGGAATTTTCTTACTTTACCCGGAACGCGAATCTATAACCGTCACGCAAAGCTCATTAGACTTCTTTTTTTAATTAAAATTACAAAAACCATGTGGTTTTAGTTAATGATACATAACCTGATATATTTATTGAAAAGTACAATGTGTCAGTCTTCTAATTTAAAAACCTTATTATGAGGTAATGCAAAATAGCATTTCAGTTAAACCAAGGCCGATTTGACTTAAGGTTTCCGATACGATTGTTCGTTCAGACTGAATTCTTAAAAACCTGCTGCCGTATTAAAAAACGCGGTTTAAAGATAGTTTGTTACCAGAGAAAAACCTCATTTTTGTATGAACGTTAGACGTGTAACCTAGCAAACAATACTGAATCATTTTTAATCCATGTTTTGTAATAAGGCCCCTGATGTCAAATCAAAATAAAATTGCTTTGCTATCGAATTTCGCATACGGTTGATTTAAATTGAGACAAATTGTAATGAGGTCTGGCGCTGATTCGTCTGCTCCTAATTGCGAAGCCATTTACCGTAGTTACCAAAATCACAGCTAACAGATTTTCTGATTTCAGAAATTTTACAGAAACAATTTTACAAAGAACATTCATAGAATTACAATTGGATTGAAAAGTTTTTAAATTCGTAACAAAGTGCACAACTTTATCGTAACTCGGGCTAACTTTTTAAATCAGGTTAACTTCACATCAAAAAAAGGCACTTTTTTACTTTCAAAAACAAATTGTATATTTCATTGCTTTAGCCATATTTTTTAAATATTTCTGTCCCACCAATGTTGAAAATATGGCTTGTAAGCTAGATGCATTATAATTAGGGCTGCCATCTCTAAAACCTGCCTCCCAGGACTAGAAGCGTAAGTTCCCCGGATTTTGGAGTTTTCACCGCGGACATTTCAATACTTTTTTCATTCACTTACATATTGATTAAAATATATTTTACTCCGTACTTGATGGAAGAAAACTTTAGTTTTAAGCCTCTTTTGTTGCATGAAATAGTGGTCTTGTGACGACAAGTGAGTAATTTTAAAATATTAATTGCTTTATTTTTTAATCTTCTTAGGTATTAAATTATGGAAACGGGATCTGATCGAAAACCCAGACTTTTATTGTAGTCCAAAGACTACAATTTAAACCCCGCCCGGACGCTCCCTGGACGTCTTCCAAACTAGGACAAATCCGGGAAAACCCGGACGGATGGCAGCCCTAATTATAATCATAAGTACATTCATGTGTTTTCCGGGATTTGAACTAACGACCACTTAGACAGGGAGGCGGCTTAATCATATATATTGTAAAATCATAAGAACCTTACATTAATGATGTGAGTTGTAATAGTGTAACATCGGCCGCGAACTATCTAGCCTTGTTTCTATGCAGTGCAATCGTAAGTTTACATTTAACCTAATGAAGAAGATTAATGATGTTGTTAGTAATATTATATTCAACATAATGGTATTAAAATATAGATCAAAACTAATCAATTACTGAAAAAAGTTTTGAAATCGATGAATAAATTACTTAGAAATAGATTACTGAAATACTTCTGATTCGCCTATGACGTCATTTGACCTATCCGCGTGTAACAAAATTATTCTTACAAGCGCAACTTTAAAGTCCCATATCCTTTTCATTTCTAGATATATTTTATTGATTCTTTCACATTTTTGTTTTATACCTTACCTTAAAAAACTTCATTCTCAAAAGAATTGTTTGTATGATTTGAATCTCCATAGAAATCACATAAAGGAAAGGTGTTCCGGGTGTCGTGTGACGTTCCTAATGTAATTTTGTATGGAAGTAGTATAAAATGTCGTAGCAACATAACGATGCCTTTCTGTGACACCCGTAGACGAATGTCGCTTGTAAACCCAGGCAAATCGTTTCAAAATGACATGTACAAAGAGGAGCTACATAAAAATCCATCGAACGAGAGAAAAATGACTTAATAAATAAATTAGTTCCATTGTAGAGTTAACCGCTGTCTATTTTCTAATATAGAATGACAATGAACGAATTGCAACTTCAATATAGATGGTACATGTCCCTTACGTAGCGTGCCACTCATAGTTTCCATTTAAATTGGTCTGAGCTTAGAGTGCAATTCTGAATTATTTCAAAAGTTCAAAAATACAGTTAATATTGAAAAAATTAACACAGGTAAATTGATATTGAAGATTGTTAAAACTCTTCTATAATACTATAAAACTACGTCAAAATGTTCTAAAAATCCAGTTAAAAATCTTACTGTTAAAATTTTCATTTACCTATTTTTAATACTTGACTCAAGTACCTAGCTTCTAAGAAGTTATTTTGAATAAATATATTTTGACTTTGACTTACTTCTGGTAGAAATCAGAGGCAGTTATAAAAGAGGTAGCCTATTTAATGAAGGTTTATTTAAAATAATAACAGTGAAATCCGTAGTAGGGCCTATCCAACAGAAATGTTTCTTTCCCCGGGGTTCAAATCCAGAATTTCTGGCTTATACGGTTAGCTAAAAGAGAAATTATATGTATGTAAATTCAAATTCTTTGTAAGGCGAATTCATCGTCATGTTTACACATCCTTAAAATATAACTATATTATTATAGCAATTGTACCAAAATAAGCAATAAATAATAAAAATATTACACACATTGATATGTTAAACACAAGTATTCATTTTTACACCTACAACTAATAATATTCTTAGCGCTTTTCCCCTTTATCAAAATACCTATTATTTAAAAATATGGCGCTTATAATTTTAAAATACATCTATAATATAATTTTAGTACTGAGTTCCAAGCACGAGTTACAAAGTTACTTAACATCGATCGATTTATACTGCATTAATCGAAAATTCTCTCGGTTCGTCGCGTTTCGCGCTTACCTTCATAAATTTACCGATACACATGTCCCAACTAAACTTTTTCATTTCTTCAATCACAACCCGTGCTTTTCATCTATATAAAACCTAATATTGCTTTATAATTTTAATTATAACTTACAAATCGAAGCAGATTTTAACAACTTGATTTGATTATCTCTCGTTGAAATAATTTATTAAGATATCAGCAATATCATCTGCACATATCAAGGGTTAAAGAATTTGGATAATATTTTTTTATATTTTAAGTTTAATCAATTCCAATGAATTTAAATTAATGAAATATTTTAACTCCATTCATTTAAACAGTAAAAAATTTAACTTTCTAATAATATTCGCTGACGATATCGATTCTAAATCCCTTGACAGATATTGGTAAATAAATAACCATCAGTAATGCGTACCAAAGTTAGATTAGTTAATTTGGGTCAATTAGTACTTTTTGGGTCAATTAGTTCGATATCGTTTATTTAAACTGTAAAACAGGTAATACCTCATTTAAGATGAAATTCTGTTAGAAGTTTCATTTATTCTATAGGTACAATATTATGAACCTTCTTACTGTAATCTTAGACGACGTGATATTTCATAGAAAAATAAAAAAAATGAAATGATTGTTGTCAATATTCCTTGTGTAAAATAAAACTCTGTTTTATATTTTTTTGTATTTTTAAAATAACCTTTACAACAGGTTATGGGCCCAGCACGCTTCCACTTTTAAAAATACAAAAAAATATAAAACAGAGTTTTATTTTACACAAGGAATATTGACAACAAATTCACATAAAAACTTTTTTCCACTATAAATTGTCTGTAGTATTAGTATCTAGATTCTCAAATTTATATCATCTGTCGTCCTAAAGTAAGGTAAGAAATGTAGAAATAGAACTGTAGTAACAGTTTTATAACATTGCGGCAACAGCAGAAAAAGAAAATTGACTTACAAAACTCAACAGAATTGGATTAATGTTTTTAGCGAGAAAAACTTACAGATTTAAAGTTATAGTTTAATTCAAATTTAAATGTTATAATTTAATATTTTTTTCGTTTAAATTTTTAACAAGATTCCAGCCTAGCAAGACACTGATAAAATAGTTCTAATTTTAAATTAAAAAATATGGACAGGATATGCATTCTTCTAGGAAACTCATACATTGATTTTAACTCCTTTAAAATCAATTATGTACAAAACTAAAATTTATTTACAAAAGTATCACAGGAAATTTTAAATACTAATAATTAATACTTTAAATAGAAATTTTTAAATTATAGTCTTTGGTATTATATAGTATATAAATAGAGAATTCAGTATAGCTCTAGTATCGACATATAATTTGTAATTTAATCAGTATATAATATAATAATTTATTATATATAGAATTTAATATGTAGAATTTTTACATAAAGTACAACTACATAGGTCTCAGCCAATTTTTATAGTCGCTATGAACATAATTACGTTGACCAAAAGACAAAGACGTTATCGCAACGTAATACGACTTGTTGATTGTACCTTACTAGCGGCTTTCACAGTGGCCATAAAAATTAGCGTTATTGTAATACTGAATTTACTTCGATTAAAGTTGTATTACTAACAATAACGTATTGGTGACGTTAGATAACTGTTCGTTATCGATTTTAATTATACTACATCACTTTTATCGAGCAGCCCGTTATTACTACTCCCGTCTTCTTGTCAAATGCGATAGTCACGTAGCGGCTTAACCGACTCCGCTGAAGAGCGAGGTGTCGGATCGACCCCAGAAAGACCCAAAGAGCCACTCCGCCTAACGACTAAGGTCTTCGTTCCATAATCTGTGACAAAATTGTCATTTCTCGTTGGTGTGTTTGCGCGAACAGTTTGATAGCCACAACATGGCGGATATTTTGAGGTTAGGATCTTTTTGAAGGCCTCACGAAACTCTGTGTTGAATATTGAGTAGATGATTGGATTGAATGCTGAGTTGGAGTAGCCGAGCCATGTCAGAATCTTGAATGCAAGGTCTGTAACAAATTTAATTAAGAAAAATTTAAACAGAGTGAGAATACGTGAGAATTATTATTACCTGCTATTTCAAAAATCAAACTGGTAAGCGTTTTATCGTAAAACATAGCAGACAGAGATGCATACGGTGAATTCCCATGAAATAACCATTGAGTTACTATTACATTATATATATATATGTAGTTAATAGAATTAAATAATAATATTAGGATAACGTAAACTATTTCGTCAGTAATTTAGCTTAATGAAAATAACTAATTGAATGTGTTCAAATGTTAAGTTACCCATTTTAAATTACAATTCTCATAGGTGCTAACAATTTATTTGTTTTGATTCTATCATGGTTTAGTGCGCTATAATACCCTTAAGCCCGGCCGCACATTATCAAAAATTTCTGTCAGAAAAATCCTAACGCACCAATCAGAAACAGCCGTGCCGATAGAATTTTTCTAACAGTGTGCGGGAGCTAATACAAAATATATGCACGGAGCGCCTTCCGGCGAGCGTTAAAATTTTTCTGACAGAAATTTCTGATAATGTGCGGCCGGGATAAACTATCGAAACGAATTTGAAATAAATTTTTAAATATTAATATACAAAATATGCATGTGTTATATTGATTTAACGTGCAGTGAGTTGATATAAAATTTCTACTTTCACTAAACAACAGTCAATTACGACTACATACTACATTTCTTACACAACTTATCAATTTATGAATAAGAAATTATCAAACAAACCAACACAAAGGTTTTGGGCCTTACGTAACCTCAAAAGGTTTATCAAAAACTTTGGACAATTTCGTAATAAATCAAATATTGGCTGAATTCATGACATTCAGATATAATGGAGCTTTTTGAGCACTATTCAACTCAACTACCAACCTTTATATGGTACGTCTATTGTGTTAGTATGGTATCTTAATATAGTATAGTTTATATATAATCTTAATGTATCTTAAACTTAATATTACCCGTCAGCGTCATTCAAATTGTAGGAACGATTCTTTGGAGAGTTACCAAAGGAATGAGTACAGACAAGTAGCATCTCGGCTATCCAGAAGTAGGAAACTTAAACATAGTGTTAAAAATACACGTCGAATTGATAACCTCTTGATTTTTCGAAAGTCGGTTAAAAAGGGCGCGCCATACCTCACCTTGATACTTTGCCATTCAGTTATAATTTACCTCCGTGAGTCGCCCTTCATTACGGGGAGTCACGGAAAAAATATTTACAGGTACCACGACTTTGTCAGCGTCACAAAAAGATTCAAATGAAACGTTTTCTTTATTGTATCGTATATCTACTTACCACAATACATATATTAGTGAAATCGCATTTTAATCGGTTAAGCCGTTTATAAGGCGTGATTTTATAAAAAAATTCAGTCGTAAAGTTTTATTTATAAAACTACCACTGAAACTAACAACTAACTAACTCTAATTTAGTGTTATTTATAAAGAGTTCCACGAAATTCTCCGATAAATGTAACTGTCAAAAGATAGATAAGTGAAGTCCCGTGTCCCCTAGTGGGGTATGGGGCAGATGCATTTCATCTGTTTCACTGATCGATTTTTTCTTTAGGGGCAAGTAGGTGATCAGCCTTCTATGCCCTGCCAGACCGAGTTTTTTTTTATCTCCGCCGGGAATCGAACCCAGGACCTCTCGGTTGTAACGCTTACGCGCTTACCACTAGACCAAGGAGGCGGTCAAAAGATAGATATATACCTACAATTTCAAACGTAATACATACCTAACAAAGTAGTTATAAATAGATCTATACTTCTACGATACTTCTACTATTTTTTTTTGTTTGTGAGCAGAAGAATCTGAATCCACTGCTCCCATTGTAACTATTTTTTCACTAATTCTTTTTAGAGAAATTACTAATATTCGTCCCAAGTGATAAGGCTGAACTTTACCTATTATTGTGATAAATATTATATGGCCACTGTTAAATTCTCAAGTAAAAGTAATACAAAAAGTTATAAAAATAAACAGAAAACGTGTTAAACTAAAAATGAGAAATATTTTTGTATCATTAACGATAAAACTTCCGCCCGTCAGCTCCGCTCATTAATCATGGCGTGCGGAAAATATAGTCTTGCTAACCGATTTACAGAAAATGTTAAACATTTCTCAAAAAAATTATGGTGATAATTCCTTCTATGTGACACTTGATTTAAGACACTTTAATGCTTTTTGTCTTTCAAAGATCAGTGGAAATACATCTTCTCAACTTAACGGTGATTTAATGGTTTTATTATAATTATTAATTAGTTTAATAATACAATACTAATATAATTATATGAGTCCGAGAGTCATTTGCGTTGTATTTTGTATTGTGTTTGTTTGATTGTGTGAATAAATCTCGTTTCAAAAACATGTATTAAGTAAATTTTGTATGAAATACAAACAACCACCATCAAAAAAAAAATTTACCTAAAAATTAGCACCTTAGCAATTAGGAATTAGGAAAAAATCAGCAATTAGGAAGTTACCTGGTATACAAGTTTTGCAAAATGCAGCAACGATGTTAACACAGAAGAATGGGACCCAGCATAGAAGAAACACACCCATGATGATACCAACAGTGATGGCCGCTTTATGATCGGAGACGTGGTATGGGGACGAGTGCACATGTGTATGTACCCGGGTACGGACGGATTTCGTCCGGTTATCCGGTAGTTGCACCGTCCGGGTAACCGCACGAATGGATTTCACATGCTTTTGCGCATAGCAGTATAATCTGAAACGGGAATCTTATTGAGAAACCTTATTTCACTCTTCGTAAGCCGGCAAAATGGAAAAATGAAACAAAAATTCGAACCTAAACGTTTTTTTCGTTTTGGCTAATTATACGAAGCATTTAACAATTATATAAAAAATTAAACCTCGCATTGAAAACAATTTTTATTTGCTTATGTTCTTAACCATTTTCTATCGTCAAATATTATTTAAGAAATATTATTAATAGGGTTTCCGTAAGGGAAAACAAAAAATTAATTAATTTTAATATCATAATTTCATCTACCAAGGAGCTCTGTGAGACTACAGTGATATGTAGCAGATATTTAACGAGATTAAACTAGAAACCTTAAATGATATCTTGTCAAATTAAACAAATTACCTGCAATATATACTGATCATGACTATGCACGGCAGTATGAAAGATATACAGCTTGAGACCACAGCGTATGTGGGTGTCAGAACCAGCGCACACGTGGGGTACCGTGGGGGTCGCTCAGTGGTTGTTACGGTTTCGTCGGGGGGTCGATGTAACCCCAATGAGATGGGGAGAAAACTGACCATTACTGCCAGCAGCCATATTAGAATGATGGTGATGATTGCCACTCTACGAGTCACCCAGCGACCGTATCTAAAGTTATAATGAAAATATCATTTGCTAAGATTAATTTTCAACACACTTTCAACAATATCTGGAATACGAACAGGAAACTTATCGAAAAATATTAACACCTAAGAAACTTCATTTAATAACTTTTTTAAAATTGTGTTATAATATTTGCTTACGTACTTGCGTAACACAAAGCTATCGTTAAAATAAATCTATTTCTAACGATAAAGTTTAAAAAATACATATTACAGTTTTGTTGACTAGTAAAGTAAAAGTATAATCTGTTAAGAAAAGTTTCTGTATAAATTGAATTGATGTCGGTATAATAAAACTTTTCAACTATCGTTCATAAGAACTATAAATCGCACACCTGTGAAGGTAAGTTTAATTAAACATCTGTTTCAGATTCGGAATTGCCTATTAGAATAGAAAATCAATTAGGCTGGGCTTATAGGGTCGTATTTAATGCAATCATAAGACACAAAATGCAATCAATTTTCAATTGTGTTGGCTTTTATTTCTATAAGACATTTGGCCACGGAATTGGACACTGCGTCCTCACAAATTGGTGTCAAGCTACCTTACGCAAACACTAGAACTATCTAGTTTTGTTAATTTTTAGTAAACCTACTAGTCAAAGTAAAGCTCTCACCTCAAAGGATCCTTAATATGAATATATCTATCAAGTGATATGGCGCAAAGGTTGAGTATAGATGCCGTGGAGCACATGACGTCACACGCCACCCATGTATCACAGAACTGCTCACCGAAGACCCAGTACCTAGAACGATCAATACACATTATAGAGTCCACTGAAGTATATGAACAGATTCCGTGTTTCCGGACAAACATTAAACGTGAGGACGCTAGCGAGCGCTAGGAGAACTATTTAGTAAAAAAATATATACAAATTGTCAATTTTCTGTATTCTTTTCCAACCAGATATTTTGTATAGATTTAGATACCAACTAAATAAACAATATTTTATTGAAAATGTTGAATTTAAACGCTTTCCGGTGTAAGTTAAATATGAAAATCAGAAATATGCGAAATAATAAACCTATTTTTGTATTAATAATTATTTAAAAATTGAATTGGGATTTGAATTTTTGTCAAAAACTACGGGATCCATTTTAAAAATTATTTTCACTCATGAAAAGTTATATCCTTTGTGAGTCATAAAAATGCTAGTAACTATAACTTAATAGTAGGATATATATTATTTAAACACAAGTTTATTAGTACTCATTTTTTTGCCTAGTGTTTATATGAATATTAATTTCAACCGCTATAATATAACAAACACAATGAAAAGGAGTAAATATTACAGTATTTTCATAATTAATAACGCAGACCGGAATGGAATAGGTCTTGCGAATAAATTCTCAAGACCGCGGAATTCGTAATGATATTTCGGGAACGGCAGGGCGGATATAATTGAATATATTGACGCTTGGGTTTACCTATATTTTATACCATTGCATGTAGAAATTTGCTTCCTAATTCTTTTTCATAATGAATCGTTGTAGTATACCTAAATTGACATGATGTTAATTAAAGTTATTTTTATATTTTAAAGTGTTATTCATAAAAATAAACTTGTACACTCAAGCTCATTCAAGCATTTCATGGCCTTATAATCGCTGCAAATTGCGGATTTGTTGTAATAGAGAGTGGAAGACTCGAAAAAAAGTAGTCGCAACTCTCTTTTTAAGTATTTAATTGGCATAGCATTAATTTTTATAAAGTGACTAGTGGATCCCGCGAACTTCGTATCGCTTCAGAGTGCCGAATAATAACGTGTCACCTAAAACGTCATTCCATAGAAAATGTATGAGGAAACGAATTTGCAATAAAATAATATTGCGACTATAAATTAAGATGTAAGCTTTCCTATCTTTCAAGTTGGATCAAACTGCACACGGTTTGCAAATTTTATTAAAATCGGTTAAGTAGTTTAGGAGTCCATCGCAGACAAACAACGTGACACGTAATTTATATATATTAATATTAGTGAATATTATATTATTTAAAAGTATCCCACGACCTAAAACCCATGCAGTTCAAAGACAAAGTATACTATAGCTGGGGTTTTGATGTATTAACCATTTTTGTACATACCCAAGCAAGTCATTAACACCAGCAAATGTCATGACTGCAGCGGCCACCAGCATATCAGCGATTGCCAGGGAGGCCAGGAAGAGGTTGCCAATTCTCCTCAACCCTCGGTCGGTGTATATTGCGATGCAGACGAGGATATTGCCCGCCGCACTCACGAATATCAGGAGGGAGAGGAATGTACCTGCGACAGAAGAAAGAAAATATTGTATATTAATATAAAATATAAAAATAAATATTGTAATATAATAAACCGAAAATAAAATGCTTCAAGAAAGTAAATATTGCATGAGTCTCTAAACTTAAGTTGTTTAGTAAAAAATAAAAGGCAGTTTTAAAGCTTCATCAAACAAGAGTTCCTTAGATCACCATCTTGTGTTTATCAGTTTAACAACGATTACGTATACATGTATATACTATATAAGAGGCATTTAGTATTCATAACTTAAAGTCTAAAAATAATATTTAAAAAATATATCTTTGAAAAATCATTTAAAATACGAAATTGTTTTACAGCCAAACATCTTAACAAGAGATCAAAATAATTGTTATATTATCTTTCTAAAATCATTTTCGAAAACCTATTATATATTTATTACTTATTGTAGCTTATATACCATAAACCTAAAATAAGAATAGTATTATATTATAACCGCCTCCGTGGTTAAGTGGTATGCGTCTGCGTGATTTGCTGGTCCTGGGCTCCAATCCCAGGGGGACAAATGAATTCTTTGGTTGGGTAGTCGCAGAAGGCTGATCTATGTCCCACTAAGAGGTTATGTGAATTCACTTTTATTATATTCAAATTCAAAGTCAAAATATCTTTATTCATTGAACTCATATTTCATCATTTTGAATCGTCAATTTTTTAATATTATGTAGTTTATAAAAATAATTATTCTAAAAATTATAATATTTGGTTTTACTAGAGTTAGAACGAGTTCATTCCCAATCTTTTTAATCATCTACGTAATCCGTTATTTTATAGTAAGCTTTTTTATAAAGTTTTATTTTAATTGTGTTTTTTTAATTTATTTATTGGCAATTGGCAGATTATTAAATAGATGATGACGGAAAAGTGAGATATTTTTTCAGTAGTTCTGTGATCATACCGCGAAAGCTTATTCCTCACTAATCGATCGCATTACTGTGTGTTTCACTGGTCATCAAAGCTAGTCTCATCTTTAGTCACGTGCTAAACAGGCCATGTGTAATTAATTAATAAAATTAATATTAGACCTATATTTTCTTGGCATACTATTAATCTTCTGTAATAATAATTTGCTTTATATAATATGTATTTAAGTCTTCGTTTGCCGGCGTTAATGCCCCTATTACATGGTTCTTTGTAAAATTAACTTAATTTAAAACAAAAATTATTTTTTGTATTTGCCATAATAATGGTTGTAGAATGTTTGTGGTGTCGCTTATTTTGTAATTTTTTATTGAAAATTTATTATTTTACTATTTATGCCGAGCGGTTTCAACCGCTCGTGCGATTATACAATTTTGGGTAGGGGAGGAGGGTGAAAAATACTTTTCAAACTATTCTCCCACCTACCAAATAAACATAAAGTCTTCATAAAAAACCCGTTTCTTTTCGTTCCGTAAAATCATTTTCTGATTAGTAGAAACACAAGCACCGTAACATGACATTCAAATATATAGATAATAAATTTATTGAATATAAGTAAAATTGGTTTTTAATAATCGCATGTTACAAGAGGAATATATATTGCTTGTCTTAGGAATAAATTAATATGTAAGACAGAGTATTTTAATCGAACGAAGTATTATGAGTAAATATATGACTTACCGACTACTAGAATAGAAAGAAGGGTGACTGCATCCGGATCATCGGCATCTTCATATTCTACTATTGTATCATTCGTTCCGATCACCGCCTGTAACAGAAAAATGGTCAGATTCTACGTCATCGTGCCTACGACGTAGCACGTGCTACGAATAAATTTAGCCGGTGGCTATGCGTAAACGATAAATAATTTAAATTAATTAAATTGAATTTTTTTTCGTTTTACATAATATATATGTTTAAAATGATATATACGTCTCCTATGACGATGAAGTAAAATGTTGTAATCTCTAACGAGCGTTAACAGCATTTCTGAGTCTTTTTCACTATTTCACATTTTCATCATTTTCTTTCCAGTGAATTAAGTGAGCTATATTTTTCTACATACCCTTATGTTTTTTGTTGTTTTCAGTCCAGGATAAATAATATTCGGGCCACCTTTGGCGTAATACGTTGACGCGTAACTAAGTAGTTACGGAGGCTTATTATATATTAAGAAAAGTTCATAATAAAAGACTTAATGAATTACTAAAAAAAAAAATTTGTACTACACATATTTCATAATATTTAAACACCTTCGTGACTTGGTGGTTGATGCGTCTGCGATGGAGGTCCTGGGTTCGAATTTTGGAGAAACACATCAATGTTTAAGTTGGGTAGGCACAGAAGGCTAAACACCTACTTACCAGTAAAGAAAATAATCAGTCAAATAGCAATGTGTCTGCCCCATGCCCCACTAGGGATTATGGGAATTAACTTTTTTAATGAATTACACAAACAAGGTAACAAGAAGATGTAACATTATGGAAATATATTTAGCTGAAAATCTTACTTAAGAACTTTATTAAAAGTTTGTCATTGTGCAAATTGAGTAAATTAAGAAATGTCTATACTCAGAGTCAAGATAAACTCAAAACATTATACAAGTCACGAATACGTCAGATGTTTCATACTTGAACTCAAAACTTTGTCCAATAAATAACTTTTCAAGTTAATATTTTATTTACTTGAAAATTAATTTAAGCTTTAGAACAATATTAAGAATTGATTTGATATGACGATTGAGAATTATAACATATCTTTATTATATCTATATTTGCATAACCTATAGGCGCATGGTCCTTTGTTTTATTGATCATTTTCTTAGAAGTACTCAGTCTATGGCTTTTAAACCGAAACATTTTGTTTCTCAAAACCAAACCCAGAATTATCAATATCAGGTGCTGGATTAACTAGCGAGGCTAACTTGTAGGTATTATTATATATATACTTATATATGTTATATATTTAAGACTTACATAGTAATATTTTATATCGAAACACATTGTTTCAAAACGAGGTCTGATCAATGCTCTGTTTAAGACTACTCAATGAATATGTATGCCATCTGATTAACAAGTTAACATACTAGTTCCATTAATACTGTACGCAAATTCCATCCCTATAAAAGTGTAATAGGTGCCAATTTACTAAAACGGAGGGGTTAATTAAGCAATGCTGATTGTTGTTAAGGTATTCGGGCGTGCAGCTTTTGTAAATGAACGGTAAAGCTTTGTTTACTTGCCCCTTGAATTATTTTGTTGCAGATTTTCTGAGTGGATTTTTCATGAAAATTCCCTTTCACACTTCTCTTTAAGAGAAATTAAGCTCTATTTGCGATGATAAATTATAGTACAATGGAGCATTAGTATGTATTCATCATTAAGGCTAACGATGAATACTAACGGTTAACGGTAAACGCTAGTTAAAGGTAACGCTATTAATATTATGCTTCACGTGAAGGGTTTGGCTCCTGGTTTATGGAATCCGAATCACCTCCTAAGTTTAAATCCTGGACGAAAAAAATGTTTCGCTTTGGAAAGCGCAGAACCTACTTACCCATAAATAATACTTGATGCGCAAATGTTTGACCCACGACTCACTAAATCACTCTACGCTCGACTAGATCTTGATTTATATAATGTAAGCTTTGTCAGCGTCTATCTTTAAGACAGTTAGATAGAGATATCTTTCCATTTATTATTATTTCCAGAAGTGCAGATAGTAGGGAAAACAGTAATAGTGAATACTTTAACTCTAACGGATAATTTTCCTACAAATGTTAATCTTATCTGTGAGAGTTTGGCGTATATTTTCTATGCAAAATAAAGAGAAAAATGGTAACTCCTATTTCAAAACCGATGTTAATATCCAAAATTGTAATTGCGATGTAACCTAAGTCCTTTGAAACGCCGACATGTCAAAATAAACGTTTGATGTTCTGATTGATGTGGTGACAGCAACTCTGTTTTAACCACGATTTAAAGCTATAGAGCGTTAGGTATCTGTTTAAGGCTTAGAGATCATTTCACATTTATTTCAAACACATAATCTTTATTTTAAATAAAAAAGAATATGAAAATTAATACTAAATTTTGGATACAAAAATGTGTAAGTAGGGACAAAGAGATCCAAAAGAGTGATTATAAAAATATTACTGGTTGACAGCTTTCCAAAGAAAGCTTATTGAACATTTTGATGATCAGCTGGTTCTGGACTGTCTGATAATGTGAAATAGATATTGTTACTTACATTAGTCGGAGTAACATAATTGAACTCCATCTTAGGATATTCTACATTTAGATATTCAAATCTTTGTATCTTCTTTTAGTAGAAAACCTTCGACTCGCTTCGTCTGCCACGGTAACTCCATCTTGGTTTACATTTCTGAAACAAAAAAGTTATATTACTTTAACTTATACATTATCAAAACTCACGTAGGCCGTTTGCGGTCCAGCGCATCTTCAACACCTGGTTATCTTTATGTATATAAAAATAGAGGTGTGTGTAGAAATTCCTTTAATTATCTAGAAGGCTCTAAAATGTATCTCAATTTTCTGATCTATTAAAAATATGCTGAATCGTTCTAGAAACTTTTAAAATTTCTTGACATCGAAATTTTTAGAACAATCTAGCAAATTTAGTAGTTAGTAGGGATAATTAACAAATAACTATACAATTAAAAATGACCCAGCGAAGCAGGTCGGTAGTCACAGTTAGTATTCATTTAAATAGAGGTGCCTTACCTACAACCGTTTTTCACATGTATGACATTCGTTTCAATGAACACATTTAATTTAGTCTTTGTCTCTCAAGTCTCGCTTTGGCTTTTAAGTTGATTTAAGGTAGACTTCCGAGCTGCGCGGCTCCGGCGTCACTAACGCAGCGACAGAAACGCCGCGATAGAGCGATAGTATTATGCAGTACGGAAACATATGAACTAACGTTCGAACGCAGCGTCTCTGTCGCCGCGACAGTGACGCTGCGTCAGTGACGCCGGGCGATAGCGGCCGTGCCATGTTTGCGCAAGCACTGTCGCGGAATCGCTTCGATCACACGTAAATTTGAGGCTATCTTATTTTTTGAAATCTAAAAAATGGACCGAAATAAGATATTCACTGGTGAGGAAGACAAAACACTTATAAATTTAGAGTCGCAGAATTAAATTTTATACGATTTAAGTGAAGCAGGCTAGAAAAATGGACCTAAAAAGGACTTTGTCCTTTTTTCTGTAGTGATTTTTTTATATTTAATAATATTTAATTAAAAAATATTTTTTATTGATCGGTTCATTCTGATAATTATAAGAACACAACTACACCACCGTTAGGCATGGAATAAAAACTGGAACTAACACCGGAGTAGCAGCGCGGCTGTCGCGCTGCTCGGAAGTCAATCTGCGTCAGAGCCGCTGCGTCCGTTGCGATAGAGCCGCGCAGGTCGGAAGTCTAGACACCTTTATTAAATTAAAAAATGCAAGTCTTTTCTTTTTCTAATATTAGCTTAAATTAATTGGTAATGTATACGAACACTTATCGATACTGATATAATAAAATGCTAATATTTAAAAAAATATGAAAGAACGTTGTGAAATTATACATTGCACATAAAATACAGGACATCATATTTTAATTATCCTTAGGGATAGTTCCTAAAGATAATTTAAAAAATCATTTTATTGTAAGTTGTATATTTGATTTTATAAATTTAGAGAAATTAACGCGGGTGAAACTGCAGGACACAACTAATTACAAATAAATATAATAACAGATCTTCATAAATGGTAGCTTAGATCCATCTTGATCACATCTGCTGTCAAACAAACAAAATCACATCATAATCAGTCCATTCATTCAAGAGCTACGCCACAGACAGGTACACGGCATTTCAAACTTATAACATCACTTTTTTACGTTAGGGATTAAAAACATCTGAGTGACGCTCTCCATTTAAATTCAAATCTTGAACATTTTGAGTATGATTTTTGATGATTTTGGTAAAACGTTACCATATTAAAGCGCTTTCAAGGTATCATAAATCATTTTATATGAACAATAATATTCGTGAATTTAACTAGGAAACTCTAAAAGCCGTATTTATCCTTCCTACTCAACATAATTTTGGATTATTTCTCGATATCGTTAAATCATAGCTTATTTAGCTTTCATGAATAATTTATCAGGCATTCAAACCTCTCAAGCGGCAATTTCCTCACAAATTCTATTTTCACAAAAAATAGTGATACTTTTAAAAACTCGTTTTATATTTTTCCCGAATCGGTATTCGATTTATGGTACCTAATATTTAAAATGGTTCATGTTAATTAGTTCATTAAAACATGCTCAAATTGTTGTTGCTTGGTTTGTAGAATTTTCGTTTACTTTTTTATACCTTATTTGTTATGGATTTTTTTAAAAAGGTTTAATTTCCTTAAGTTAAAAACCTACAGTTTTCCTTAAATCCACATGCTAAAGTGAGTGTATTTTAGTGCCTCTGTAAAGTGTTTTATAGAATTTTTTTAGTTTAAAGTTTTTATTTAGTTTAAATAGCAACTTAAAATCGAAATAAATTCTACAATACGAAACCCCAATAAAATATAAAATTCAAACCGATTTGCAACAAGATTGGAGTAGTAAATAAAATAAGTCTTCGTACATTTGCTTCGTGAGCGTTGTTGAAACGGATTGAACATTTTACATGAAGACAAATCGGTATTACAAATGGACTGGATTTAAGACTTGCTGAAAACAAAGTTTCGATATTGGATTTAAACATGCACTTTATTTATTTTATTAGTTGTGGCAACAAGGCAATTATGAGCCGGAAAATAGACAATAAAATATATATTAGAGCGGGCAACATTATTGATTATAAGGTATGCCTTTTATTAGCTTTTATACATAATAGATGAAAGCTTAGCAAATAAACATAAAGCAAAAAAATCTTACAAATCATTATTTTATTAATCATCTCCATTACTTTAGTCTGGACTCGGATGCGACGTAAGTTAGCTGATCTAGTATATTTATACAAGGTTCTGAATGGCCTGAATCATACGAGTTTACTCACCTTATTTTCATTACACTGTAGCACGCGGTTGGCCAGAAAAAAGAACCTGTTTTATGCTCCTGTGTCCCGTCTGTCCGTCACTTTCAATGCTGACACTTTCAAAACAAACCGTGTCGATTATATAACTTGATTGTCAATTCGAATGATAACGTGGATATATTTCATGACTCCATAAGTGTCTATCGTCGCCAGGCGATGGATGCGTTGCGCGGTCTAAAAGATTAGTACCTACTTGGTTTTTGTTTCTTGAATGTTCTTCTTTTTATTTTACAATTTAAGGTGATTTTATGTTCTGTTAGACTTTTAAGTACCCATGTCATTATATGTTTAAACAATAGTATGCCCATTGTTCATGTTTTTTGTTTAGCTTAAGGTTAGCATTTAGGATGTTTGGGTGCTACATATAAAATAAATAAATATACAAATACTAAAATAATAAAAATTAACACCCACAGCAAAACATTATTTGTGGCAACGTAATTCAGTATTTATCTAATCACTGAACTATGGAGTACAATACAGGCAACAGAAACTATAATATCGGCTATCAAACAGCTCTTACCAATGACAAAGGGTAGCTGAAACTGAGAATATGAATGGATCTTGAGAATGTTCAAGTATCGAAGCAATCATACTCAACCCGACGAAATAATATGCCATTTTATAATATAGCAAAAGCAAAAATATGCCAATGTCTATTCTATACTGTCTCGCAATTATATAACTACCTATGATAACTCACTGTGAAATCTAAATATTACAATCTTGAATACTTGAATTATATTATTTACTAGCGACCTGTCCGGCTTTGCACGGGTATAAAACATATATAAAAACCTTCCTCTTCAATCACTCTATCTATTAAAAAACCCGTATCAAAATCCGTTGCGTAGTTTTAAAGATTTAAGCATACAAAGGGATACAAGGACAGAGAAAGCGACTTTGTTTTATACTATGTAGTGAAAAAAAATTAATTTATGATACGAATCGAGTATTTAATATTTTTTTCAAAATTTGTAAATGACTAATAGATGGGATAGATTAAATTATTCACTAGGTATATCTTAGTACACTCACGTGGAAATTGAGATATAAATGAATAAAATGGATGTGAAAATTGTGCTTAAAATATGTATTCGCAGCAAGAAAGCAATAAGAAAAATGATGGCTTCTACTTGCAGTCTATCTGTCATTTTTGATACCTGAACACACGCAGTAATGTTGCACTGACAAAAAAAGTGGTGCTTTGAATGATGAAAAATTTGGTAGATGATGTAAAAGGAAAAATAATATATATAAAAAACACATAACCCTATATTTATTTAAATTATACTCTTTCTAAAACTATTAATTATTTTAATTTCAAAATGTCTTTATTGATTAACTTATGATTAAACTTAAATAACATTGCCAGTGTTAGTATTTATCTAGCATTTATATAGATGAGTTGAACGTTTTAGCAAACACGCGGTTTATATCAAAATGATTACTGGATTTTAGATCATATTTAACATGGAAGTTGCGTTTGTAGGTATAGGATAATTATGTAGTCACAAACATGTTTACTTTGGAGAGAAAACATTTATGATAAGTTTTTGTTCGAAAACCATTGAACCCTGAATAATTAGTATAGGTGCCTTATTTACATTATAAGCCACTGTATATACCAATTCTACGGAGACGATGGCGCTGATCTTCTACAATATACAAAAGAGGCTTTAATTATCTAACAAATTAAAACATCCTTTTTGAGACCTATTTAAATTACCTTTCCTTTCAAAATTAATTAAAACATTAAGCAGTAAATAAGAGCCTGTGTTGATATTTCCAATTAAAACAATTAATTAAAACGCGTAGTAAAATTATTTTAATTGAAGAGATAATGTTTCTACTGCGCGTTTTATTGGTTGTTAATATTTATGACTGGAATTAGTTGAACACTAAAACGAGAAATTAGTGCCAATACTTTATTTCGAAAATCGTTGGTACTGTGTGCGGGATCATTTTACAAAACATTTCATTTCTCGTCTCAACTGATCCCGATAGCTATAAGACAATTTTGGATTATTACGTAACATTCATTGCTTTATCTTACATTTGGCATTTAAGGACCTAAGTAGTGATTACAGAGGTAGAAGAAAATCTCACTGTAAAACGTTACCTGACAATGTAAGGAATAGGAATAATGCCACAGAGTACATATTTCTAAATCATTGTAAGTAATTATAAATATTCTCGTTTTAAAATATATTTTTTCTTTAAAAAATCTTCTTTTATTATCAACAAGATTGTATATTTTGTAGATAAGAAAAGTTATCCAATAAATCTAAATTTACTTAGTTCTCAACGATTTATTTTCCAAACACAAACCAATTATCCCTTTCTTTGCATAAGGTTTATCCCTATATTTCAATAAATAATGTAGCCTCTTGGGACCATAAGCCTTTGGTACGAGTTAACAAGCCATGCAAATCACTGCTGAGTGTAGGTTAAGCCATGATACATTTGATTTGTATGAAAGCTCCATGAGATTTAAGAGAGCTTTTACCATACATTAATCTCCTTTAAGTATTGGTATTATTTCCTAACAGGAGATTATATTTGACCCTTGTATGTATTTATGGTTGCTACATAATATAAGAAAATTGGTTTAAATACATTTTGTGTGAGGAATGTACTGCATCCGTGCCTAAGCGGTTCACGCGTCTACGTGTTGCGCCGTAGGTCCTGGATTCGAATCCAAGAGCTTTATTGAAACAGTGAAGTGTCCAATGAAACAGTGAACTTTGGAACCCACTAAAGAGATAGGTTCATAACTGATTTCTAAGTAAGTAACAACACTACAACGTAATTGGTAATCTCTTTTTTGTAGTAGGTCTAACACAATATAAAAATTTTGTCCATTTCGCCCCAAGGGATGTTGCGGGAACAAAGTGATTCGTTTTCGTTAGCTGATCGAGTGCTCCATCTTTGGTACATTTTTCTAACAAAGTTAACGTTGCAAGAATAAAGTTTTTGAAGTATTGTTTATGATTTTATATTCTCCGTGTCCATATATGATATTGTGTGTGTGAATTTCCGTAACCCTTAGTAGGGCATGAGGTAGACACATTTCTGTATCTGTTTCACTGATCATTTTCTTTACAGGTAAGGCAATTCGAATCCAGGACCTCCGGCGCAACACTCATACACGTAAACCACTTAGCCATATGCCAAGGAGGCGGATATTATGTCAATTTAAATAATTATTTATTAATTTAGTTCAACGGCTGTTTGTTAGTAAAATAGAAGAATCGGCTGAACGGATGGATTACAGTGTTTATTCTGACAATCTAATAGTCTTTCTCAAGTACCACCACCACCGCACCATGACTTTAATGAAACGATATTCAAACAGACACTTTAAAATCTAAATGTGTATGTATAGTTTTTGAATATAAGCTGTGTTTATGTTACAATGATCTTCATAGGTGCTCTGCAGCTTGAGTTACCAAATCCAAAACTATTTTATTTCAACGCGAATCTGATAAAAGGTGATTAGGTTTTCCACCAAATTCCGGTAAAATAAAGTTGTATAAACGATGCGATAAAAATAAGCTTAACTTCCCGATAGAGATTTGTCAGTCACGTTTTATAGGCCTTTGGCGTTGGAATAAAATACGATTTGCCTTTCTGAAACGCAAAAATATCCTAAATTTTCTTCTATTGTTTACATAGCTGAATTTTCAATTCTTCATAAGTATGTATTCTTGTATTACCATTTATGAACTAGGTTTTATCTACGACTTTGGTCCCGTTGATATCCTTAAAATACTGTAATAAAAATACAATATTTGTAGAATGGGTATTTTATTAGTGTAACGTGTGCAGTCCTTTTTCTATATCCCAGATCATTTCAGACCAACATTATAGGTCAATATAAAGATCGGTTGGGTAGAGTAAGCATTTGCAATAATTTTGAAATCGTATATTTAGTTTCGATGCCCATCGAGAGGATTATTTTGATTTTAGGATTTAGAAATTCTTTTTACCTAAATGCGTTGAAACCCTAAAGAAAGGTTATATGTTAAACATATATGTATGTATTTCTCTGTTCATTAGTATTTAAATAACAAATCGATTATGACATATAATACTGTTTTTGATTTGTCTTTAAGCAAGTATCTCTGGATAATTAACCCTTGTTTAAAATTTTTTTTTTTAATATTTATGGCCAATAACTAATTTCTATTATGTTTACAAAATGCTTTAAAAATATTATTTGTTTTAAAAATACGGTTATATAAAAGGATCACAACTTACATTTTAGCTACGAAATCATATATCAATATTCGATTTACGCTATAATAGCTACTCGAAATCGCGTTAAAAAGAACTGAAAAACATCGCCGGAGATGTCATAAAGGCTTTTGTACAAGTCTTAGATGTAATGGACTTAATTTTTAAGAGTACAAAATAATAGAAACGAAAACAAAACAAAATTCTATCAAACACAAATTCTTCTATCAATCACTCAAACATGATCTCTCTCAAAGAATATATCTTTATTATAATTTATAAAGATAAGAATTTCTTTGTTCTTTCTTGAAGATAAAGTTTGAGAATTGTAGCGAAATGTTAGGATAAGTTAATTAAGTGGACATCTTTCTCATATGACGTAAAAGTATGGGTTACATTAGTTTCTTAATCTAAACTAATAAATCAATTACGGGTATATTTTGCTATTTGATGGCAATATTACGAATTGTGCAATATTATCTTCCGTATAGGGTTAATATTGAAGATTGCGAAATGATTGAATGAAATTCGAACGAAGCGGTTGAAATTAAGAAACATAAAAATTTCAATTTTTTATCGTAATCGATTTTTATAGAAAATATTTGACTAAATCTATTATCTTTTTTATTAAATTCACACTCGAGAATGACAGGATCAATTTAAAAAATTGTATGCTATATCCCTGTCCTGAAATATGTTATAGTAAAGATCATTAAGTAAGATAGATATTCAATATTCAATGGCTTTAAGATAAATAAAAAGTATTAAAAAACATTTAAACGAAATTGCATTAAGAAATTATAAATAAAAGCTATATTTTAATAAACTTTACGATTTTAACCTATTGCTAGTAGGTAATTAATTATGAAATTTCTGTCGCGGCCGCGGCCTTGTTTTAGTTCAACCTAAATAGGCGAAAAACGCTGACGAAAGGAATATATTAGATATTATATTATTGAACACGCACCCTCTTACTTTTTTTATTCCAAATGGCCTATTCCCCAACAGTTTACGCTCTGAAAATAATACTATGGAAAGTATAGCAAAAATGGAACAGTTCAACTTTATTCAATTTTACAAATGCTCAAAAAAGGGACAACATTTTTTTTAATACTAACGTTTATTAATGAAGGCATATGTGTACAAGTTTATAATCATTTTTACTCAATAACAACCTTGATTGACCCTTGAACGACACAATGTCAATAACTTGGACCGTATCCAATACTTTGCTATCAAAAATCACATGTTTGCATCTTTAACTAGTCAAATGTATTCACATAATGAATAAAATAATAAAAATAGACAAAATTGGGATAGGTTGAAGTCATAACCCCAAATGGGGTAGAGATCGCTACGTCTCGCGAAATATTTTTCTCGATTCGAGATCCAAATAGAAGTCAAGAAGCAATAATCTTAACATCGACTTATACATAAAAATTATTAAAAATTTATTTTATACACATTGCCAGAAGTGCTTATAGGAAAATAATACTTAAGGACATCAAAAAGAGCAAAATCGTAAGTATCAAAATGTTTATTTTATCTAAAAGCCCAAAGGTCCTATTGGAGCCCTCATTTTCGACATAATTGGTGACCCAAGACCCTTACTATTATCACTTCTGAATCAGGAACGAACTTTGAAAAAGTTTAGCGATAAAACATCACCCGATGGAAATAGCGAAGGGCTCTTCTAGTAAAATGGTTACAGTTCACCAAAGTTAGTTAATAAAAAACGTGTAATATTCAATTTTGTTTTAAGACCTTTCAAAATGGAAAGGATATATTTATCACAATTTTAGAATTATTTAATCCGTTCAAATTGTTTTCTTCAACTATGTGATACTCGCCTAAATAAAACATTTAATTTTGATTAAAAAATTCCACACCCTTAACATTTACCAACCCAGAAAGTGGTAAGTAGTTCACGCATCTGCGTGTTGCGTCAGTGAAGACGATTTTTAAAGAAAGTGATCAGTAAAACAGATGCAGAAATGTGTCTGCTTCTTGCGCAACTAGAGCTTACGGGATTTCACAAATATCCATATTAATGCAGCTTTGTAAATTTGCTCTTTGAATTTACAAACAACACTTCCACAACAGAATAGTACAAGTGAATTTGGACGACAGAGTTTTATCAAAATCCGTATCAACCTTTTGTCAATTCACGCTTACTACTTTGAGGTCCTCGAGTACTTAATTTTGAAGTTGTATTTTCACGTGACGGTTGATTTAATTGTTGTATTTTGGTCTTGTTGAATTCTGAAATGTGTTTTTTCTTTTGAAATATCGCTTTCACTTTAGTGTCCATGTATAATGCATTTACTCTTCTTTGTTTATTCGTTGTGATGTTGCATTTGTTATTATTACCTCATGTTTGGAAACATAACTAATGTAAAAATAAAATAAAACCATCGAATAGAAATCATCAATCATAACGTAAAATAAGAAAACTTGAAAAACCCTTAATATTCATTATATTTAGATTCAAAAATGCTGATTTTATACCCTAACCATTAGCGAAACGTAATATTAGGTAATTGCTTAATTAAAAGGGGGATGCAAACAAGATTTACATCAGGTTCACCACTTACCGTGTCAGCGGGAATGTTTTACCTTAATTACGTTTAAAACAGCTTTTTGCTGAATTTTATTTCTCGCTATGAATAATAATTTCAAAATCAAACGTAATTATTAATGATAAATTAGCTTTAGATTTATCAAAGATATTCAAGCAAGCCATCTCATGATAGCCTGGTCATTAAATGGCCAATTTTAAGACAACATAGCCATTATTTATTAAGAAATACAATATTTGTTTCTAAGACCGCAACCACCTCCGAGCTTAAGTAGTTCGTGCGTCTAAGTGTCGTAAGTTCGAATGTCGGAGAAACTATTAAATATTTGGGTTGGATAGTATATATAGGCAGCCGATCACCTACTTCTCTGTAAAGAAAATGATCAGACGCAGAAATATGTCTACTACGGGATTTTCTTTCAACGCACGTGTAAAATCATTAGCCAATAGCGGGCGTGGTGTGAGGGCGTCCCGCAACGAGTATGTAAAATATATAATAAAATAAACTTTTTATAATATCGATTAATTCATGATATTTATGTGGTAGGCAGTATATAGGTAGGCAGTCTCTAATAGGGTTTTATTAATGATTTGTGTAATTTAGCTTCAAACGGTTTTTACGACTCATTTGTAGTTCTTTATGTTTATGACTGTTTCAGATTGTATGATGCAGCAGGGGCTAAATAATGGCGTTAAAGGACTCTTTATATAACTAAAGAGTAATTAGTAAGTGGCCCGTGAACGGTAACGTTAATACAATAGGCGGGTAAAAGATGTCCTTTAACAAAGAATATTGTATGTAGCCTCCATTTATGTGTAACGTGTTATGTACCATTAGCTAGAGAATAAAAAGATCTACCTGAATGTGTAAAAACTATATTTGTGTGCATTATTTGAAAGGAAAATAAATGGTCTAAGGGGTGCCTTTGTTAGAGAAAGAAAGTAATAAAAAACGTTTAAAAACAAATGAACGGTCGCAGGTCTCGCGGCATACTAGCGGCCTAGGTAAGCTGCGCCCGTTTTCTATAATAAGTGTCTCGATTCCCCCACCTCCATCGCATCGCGCCGTGGCACTCCAGGCCACCTGACCAACGACGACCGTACCCACGCGAGCCTTTGAGTGTGGGTACCTTGGACCTGACACTGGGGCCGAGCAATCGCCGTCCCCCTCCCGGACTTGACATCCCGGATCTGACATCTGGGCTTAGTTCGATTACTCCTCGGCCCCTCCCCATCATGACGGGAAGGGCGGATAGCTCAGCTACGTCCGCTGGTCGCCTCACTTGGCCTCTCCCGGATCATCCGGGAGTCTCACCTGGCAGGCTTTGATCGCGAGCTGCGCGTCCGCCCTTCACTCTCGGACTTACATCACGGGCTGAGTGAGTGATCTCCTCGGCCCTCTACTCGGCTATCTAAGACCCGCCCTTACAACCACCCTGTATTAACAGAGTGCGAACCTTGTCTACTTGAAGGGCCTTAGGGCCGATCAAGTTTGAGCACGGGCCCCTCGGGGTTGTGACTTATGGCTATAATTAGTGTGCTAAAGTGTGCTAATCATCGTGAGCAAAGTCGTGTAAATAGTAAAGTACCTACCTAAGGCTACCTACCTCGAAGAAGTTATATTTTTATTTTTTATTATTATTCTAAATTCCAAGTTTCCAAAATTCCCAGTTACCCTTTCCTACCACTCACCTCCTCACTATACCCCTCTACCTCTCTACACCCCTCACTGGCTACGTCAATTTATTGCACATAGCAGGGTGTGCGGGCCAGACAGCACCAGCGAAGAAAGAAAACTGTTCGGCAATTACGTCGAGGCCACTACCCACCGGAACGCCGCAGTATTAATTGGCCTAGCTCTTTTCAGAGCTACTAGAGAACGTCAAGCCTTTTAATTACTGTCGGTCGAGGCACCGAAATAAAAGCTGGTCAGCTCTTATCACAGCTGTCATCATAGACCAGTGGCGGAGTGATACGCGGGCTTCGCCCTATCACACTCTGAACGTCATCCGCCTATTTCGCGTGTTTCGAGGGAGGTCTGTGACAGTAAAGTATCGGTTACCTAAAAGCTTGGGTAATACTAAAGCATTAAGAGCGTCAAATTGAGGCTTAAGAAGGGATTTTAGATTAAAATTACGTCTCGAATAACCACGATCGATAAGGTTTTTGCTTAATTAGCACAATTTGTACTGTTAAGATTACGTTGTCCCTTTAATATATTAGTTTGTCGGGTTTTGATAGGATAACAAATATTGTAATAAAAATAAATAAAATTAATAATTTCTTGATATACATTTCACGTCAGTCTATTTTTTTTTTTACATGGCAATAATCTACCCACAGATAGCATTTGCTTTTTGAAAGACGTCAAATAGTCTGGCTTAAATTCATGGAGTAACAAAAAGTAAACGGTTCTTTAAAAGAAAACTAACTACTTATGAATATGCCGCATGCTTCAGTTGGCAGTAGGTATTTATAAATACAATGTCACGACTATTTTTATGACAATTTTGTAAATTTTCAACTGACTTTTAAAACAAAAAATAAAACGGTGTCGGTTCTTTCAAAGAACTACCTGTGAATATGCCGCATGCTTCACAGAAACTTAGGTATCTATAAATATAGGTATTTGTTTTAACTGACTTTTAAAAAATACTAAATGTTCTTATTCGACTATATGGTAATTTTGAATGTAATGTTCCGTGCTGTTTTTTTTTTTGGTTTTATTCGTTGTTATTAAAAATCTGAAAATTAGGATACTTAAAATTGTACTATTGGTAAGGATATATTAATAGATGTTTATTCACGTGAAGGATCACGAAAAACATCCCTGTGTTAACGCTCCGTTGCATTTTCTCACCTAAATCTTTGAACTTATTTTGCACTGTCAGTCGAATTACCTATAAGTGAGGGAGTTTGAGAATGAGAAGTACCTACTTTTAAGTATTGCATATTAACCACCTTTGTGTCGTAGTTTGTAACGTTCTATAACTCTTAAGGTATGCCTGGGCGGATTCAATTTTCGAAAAAGTACTACAGTTTCTTAAGGTCTTTTATCAATTTTAATTATCTTCAATTCTACTTATTTTAATATAAAAATTTCGTTCAATATGACCACACTATACTTTACTCATCTTATTTATTATTATCTAATACCCTAAACCATAACCTAATCACTCCAATTATGATAAGACTTGTTTGCAACAAGCACTCGAGTCATATCAATGTGACAATAAAGACATTCGCAGATAGACGTGACTCAAGAATATGTTCTTCGGTATAATTGGTTCGACGAGAACAGAAAGTTCCCGGAAACAGTAGCTGGGCGAAAACATGGGCATTAAAAAAGGTTATATGAGTATGTTGTAGTCAAATCTCAACAATTACGACTGACTGAATAAATCACGGGCTGTAATGCGACCACTTCTAATAATTACTGTTTAAATTAAAGTGTAACAACGGCCCTGGTGTGAGACTGAACTTATATCCGCGACACTTATACGTGACCCAGTTATTGGTTGAAAGTATGCCAAGAGTGTTTAGAAGATACGTACAAAATTTAATATTTTATCAATACTATTTAGAGGCTTACAAATTAAAGGAACTAATTATTTCGTACACCTACAATTTAGCACAAATGCCTTATATTTTTAAAATTTATTATGTAAATGTATTAACCATGTCAGAAATCACACACATAATGTACCTATCTTCTGCATCCTAGTTAATTCATTAAATTAAGTTCATTTGTAGTTTAAACATATGTTATCAAATTATTTAAAAAAAATATTTATTAGTATATTTTTTAGGATGATAATATTAAATAAGCAGTTCATAAGCCGAAAAAGAAAAACCTACTTAATAGAAGTTCGCGTTGAACTGTAATATTTTATAACTAGTGCTCACCACTCTTGTAATAAAAAAACCTATTTCTATATTTGCATACAAATTCGATATAGGGCTTTATTTTAGAAAAACGGGAAAAGGCTTGCAAATTGCTGTAAATAGTGAATAGAGTTTCAACGTAAAGAATTCGAAGCACCAATTTCACTGAATTTTTCCGATTTTTTCTCGTGGAACTAGTCAAATGCAAAATATTTATAGCAGCAATATTAAACGTTGTTTTTCTACTGTATATACAAGAGAATTTTATATCGGAAAATAATCAAATATTATAATTTTAAGTAATTGCTTCTATTGTTCTTAATATTTTTATGGAGGGTAGCAACTGGTTTTTTTGTGAGCCCACCTTCTTATTATTTGCATTTAATCTTCTCTGACGATTTGTGTATATATTCATGACTATCGCATTTAAATATAATTATATTTGGAATGGATTTATCTTTGTCTATGCAATTTAAAAATAAGTGAATAATTGTGAAAATCGCGATTTGGTAATCCTAACCTAATTGTGAAAGTGTTAATAAACTGTAAAAAACTCTTCTGGCCCTTTATCCTTTTGATTGAGTAAACATACTCTATTTCTAAGAGCGCTCTCCCTTTGTTTAACTTGCTGAAGCTAATATGACAATTTTAATGAAGAATAATATCGGTGGTATATACCTGCAATAAGCGCTATGGCGGCTCATCTTTGACTGAACAAAGTGCGTATCGACGGCCACCCAGCCCTTTGTAATACGTTTATAATAAACATAATTATTACAACAAAACATTGTATGGTGGTATTGTTTCTTTTCTAGAGCGCGTGCGATTCTTTCACAGATACGCATATCCGATTGCTCTTATTCTAGCAACCATAGTGTTTTAACATTGAACATAATTCACAGGTTCAGAACTCATGTACCGTAGTGGTAAACTTGAAGTAAATGTAACAATACAACATATTAATAATTAGTGTATACAAAATACACTCATTGAACAATAGGTACTTGAGGTTTAGGCACAATAACACACGCCCTTTCATATCTTAAACAATCACACAGTGTCATATTAATATGAAACTTAGGACCACGAAAACCACTACGTAAACCATTGAACTAAGAAGTTATTAATGTTAGCTAGTAATAGACCTATTCTAAACTACCGATCTTCCAAGGCATTTAATTAAAATATGATTCATCTGAGCTTCCAGGTTTAATCGTTTTAAGCGAAGATTAATAGATGTAATGAATTTTACTATCAATTTTATTCCAATCTTAAGAAACTAATACGACAAACCTTCCCTGGTTGAATAAGGCCGACGGTTTCTAAATATTTTATGTGCTTTAAAAAACGATTCTATGTACGCACTCCTACGTCTCTCATACTTGTATATTTGTAAATATATCCTTTTAATATCTGTGTAAATCATAAGTTTATTTGCTACAAAAACAACTAATAAGTGGAGCTGCGTTTCTAAGTAACACTTTTACTCATAAAAGTAAGGACTATAGTTGAGCCATTACAAACGTGCGCACTGAGTTATAAATCATTATGTCAAAGGGATGTGACAATGCCGCACAACTCGTTGTCGAAAAAGCAGACGTCGGTATCCTTTAACATGAAGCTATCGAGAATGTATCCAAAGAGGACTGGGTAAAATGTGTGAGGCATGCAGAGGAGTTACAGGATCGCGATTTAGCCAAGGCCATTTTAAGAGGTCAGAGAATACAGCCTCTGATAATAAATTTACATGAAGATGACAGCCATAGCTGCTCAGACGATGACGTTGACATCGACGTAGTTACACACAACACTAGCAGTGCGAGCGAGAGTTCCGATATGCCTATAAGTGCGAGCGAGAGACCTGATCAAAATGTTTTATGACTCAGTGCGCACGTTTGTAATGGCTCAACTTTACAAACTAATAACACATTATGGCTTATGCATATATTCAAACCCCTTTAGCCCTGATCTCATACTTTGTTTTTGATCAGTGAATGGAATGCATCGCCGCTCCTGGGAGTATCTACGTGTATTCATTTTTATTGACACTTACCTATACTCGTTTGCACATAAATATTTATATTGCCTTAGAAATGTTACATTGTGAATACACTTCCGTATTGATATTATGTTTATTCAATTCAGCCTCGAATTTATACCCATTTTTCCGAGGTAAAATTTGAACGCCAAAAATTACGTAGTAGAAGAATTAGCTGTTAGATAATCAATGTCAAAATGAAGAAAAGAAAAGGTGCAAAATCAACTTTCAACAATGTGATAGACATAATAGTATGAATTTTTAACATTCCGTCGAAAATGACAGTTTAATATGTCATTATGTATGTGGCAATGTAAGAGTAGCTCCTACACGATTGGATCAATTTTGATGCGGCTTTTTTTGTTTGAAAAGTGATGTGATCGAGGTGCAATTTAGCTACAAATCATAAAGATCCCTTCATTAGTTTATGTATTTTATTTGTATATTTATATATTTTATCAAATCAAATATGAATAAAGGTAAAAGGAAAAAAGTTCATTTTCGCTATAGATCCGTAAAATAACTCATATTATTTCGGTTTCATTGTTATGAGTACAATATGAGAGGAAAACCAATATTTGAACGAGTTGTTCAAATATTGGTTATTGTTGGTGTATTGGTAAATATATTTTATAAGTGAATTCCCGTAACCCCTAGTGGGGCATGGGGCAGACACATTTCTGTATCTGTTTCAATGATCATTTTCTTTACAGGTGATCAGTCTTCTGTGCCGTCCCTACCGAAACATTCGTTTGCCCCCGGGTTCGAACCCAGGACCTCCGGCGCTTCACATAGATGCGTAAACTTAGTAACTTCCAAATCCTATTTAAATAAGTCTACTCTAAATAATCAGTTAATAATTTATAATTATATTTTTGTACATATTTTATGTAGATATTTTATAGATTATAAATATGGTAAAACATAGATTTTTTATTTTTTTATTTATAACTTTATGTTTAATTTTTATTAACTTTAGTTATTTAAATAGGATAAATATTTTCATAATATATGTAATATGAGAATACAAATTATAGCTTAAGTTTTGAGTCTGAAAGGTTTTAATTTTAAAAATTTGATTGGATAACTTCCTTTTGGTTTTTTGTCGGATAAAAATGCAATTGCGATGAAATTAAAAAAAACCGACCTCAAAAACGAACTAAAAAGTGAAAAATAATTGTTTAATTTAAACAAGCCTACTATTAAAAACACGTAGATAGGGTTGATTAATAATATTCATAAATATCTACAATACCATAAAAAATTATAAATTTATTTTTGAATGTCGGTTCCAAGTAATCCTATGTTTTAAATTCAATTATTATGAATATAAATAAATTATCAATCTAATCAAATCAAATCAATAATGGCAGAAAAAATTGAATAAGGAATTCAAATTTAAAATGTAAAACTAAGTAGGTATTCTGTAATAATATAAATGAAAATGTCTTAAAACAAAAACTACCGAAAACAAAGGACAACTCAGACTAAAAGAAAGGTAGCGAATAGATATTTAAATGCGCTTGTAATGATATGGAATGCCTTTGATAGACTGCCAGAGTTAATAGCCTGAGAGACTGATCAAGACTAACTACACTTGGGAACATCAGAGCGTGAGAATATTTGAAGAAACAAAAATAATATTTTCATCCTTCAGTGTTTCAGACCCGCACGTCATAAAAATTAATGGTATGCCAAAAACAAAGTCATTTCGATGGCAATCTTATTTATTTGTTCATTGTGCTTCACTAATAACGTTACATTTGTTCACAAATATTGATGGATATAAAATTTTATTGCAGTTAACAAAAGCATAGAGAAAGGTATATAGAGAGGCAAATTTTAAACATTTATGGTCTTGTCAGACAGCAGGCGTATCGGGACCGCAAAGGGGCTCTAACAGTTTACAAAAGTGTAAAGCTATTACTAGACAATAGACGGCAAATTCAAAGCATTATATTTATGGCGACCGGCCTCACAGGCCTACAATTACATAAAATTTGATGTACGAGTATATGTTGAATTAAATAACTTGATGAAATTGCGCAAATTTTGAGCATTCAAGGACTTAAACTAAAAATACCTACATAATAATTAATATTATATTGAACTTGGCACCGACGTTCAAAAATAAATTTATAATTTTTTTATGGTATTGTAGATATATATGAATATTATTAATCAACCCTATCTACATGTTTTTAATAGTAGGCTTATTTAAATTAAAATATTATTTTTCACTTTTTAGTTCGTTTTTGAGGTCGGTTTAAAAAAAAATAATTTATTTTGTTTAAAATTAATTGAAATAGTAAGCAAATGAATGAACATTGTGATTTACCGTAGGAACTCAGTTACTATATTCTCTCTATCTCTAGAAGTATTTCTTCTACCTTATTTATTTGACTATCATATATGACCCTTTTAATGTTTTATAAAATGATATATAAGTCATCGATATAAACTGATATTACATCGAGATATAGAGATCTAAACTAGACGCGTAAACAATAACGTATGACATGTTTTTCTCTGTTGACAAGGTTTGCTCCATAACATCAAATATATGGCTTAGATTTTCATAAAATTCCGTCAAAAGCTTGACAATGTGACTCTTTATAAAATGAATTTATTATAATTAGTATATATTTAATATAACATGGACATCGCTATTGCTAAAGCGAACTAATTGAAGATTTTTCAATTTTTTATTTTATAACCTCAATATCTCTAAAACTATAAATCAAATTATCTTGATTCTTATCCTCTTTTGTTGCAAATTTAATACTAAATCGAATAACATCTGATTCATCGATAAGGATTCATAAATAGGGGGTTAATGGGTTATAAGCAAATAAGCACGACATGGTCACGCGGAATTCAGCGATTTCTTCCCCGATTGTGAAACTATTCTTTCAATATCCTATCCATGACAGTTTTATGCTCTTGTTGAATTTTGCATGAGTTTTATTTAACAACACTATTTACGTCTTTTATTTATAGTAAGTTCATTTGTAATACAAAATTTATTTTTTACTTTTCAGTGCGTTTTGAGGGTCGGTTTTATTTTTTTGTTTAAAATTAATTTTTCTGAATGATACTGACCTCTCGAAGAAAGAAAGGAATTTATATGAAACAAAAACACATCTATTACATCAAACATGTAGCACTCGTTATCACATGAAAAAGTTTTTCCGGAAGCCGGACAAAAATAAATGTATTCTCATTTAGAAAACATTCAGCAAATAAATAGTTTTCTATTTACTACGCCGCAAACATTAATAAAACGTCGCTATAAAGTGGTTCAAGCAATAAAAAATGTTAACCGTTAGGTGATAGTCTTTATACGTGGCAAAATGGTTTATACACTCGGTTGCGCTGTAGGTGTACGATGTTTACTTACTTGCTAATAAAAAAATGATAATGGAAATAAATTAAAGACAGGTTGCATGATTTTACTATTAGATAATTTGTCGTTAAGCTTGTATATCCCATTCTGAAAAACGTTGTTTAACTTAACCAAAATGCAAACTAAGAAATCATTTCTGTATGTACGGATGGGAAGATTGATTCGTTTTGATTGACATACGCCCACGTATATGCCCACGCAGACGGATTCGCGAGCAAAACTATTGCTATGTAAAGATCAAAACTAGGGCAGGTCACAAGCTTTGTATGTGATGAGATGATACTTTGTATGGAAATAGCGCTAAAGTGTACATGAAATGGACTTTAAAGCGACTTGATTTTAATGCTTTTAGCTTTTCGTTACATCATTATTTTTTACAGTTGCAAAAAGTTTGGGTTTTACGAAGAGTAATTAAAACGCGTAAAATTAAAAGACTTAAAAGAGAAAAGTTTTGTTTTTTTCTCAAAATGCTGACCCAATTTTTTAAAATTATTTCAATGATAGATAGCTTAATTCTTTAGACGGCTGTTTGGCGCAAGAGGTAGTGCTCCTGCCTTCTGCGCCAAAAAAGTCCTGGGTTCGAATCCCGGTAGGTGAATTAATTTGTGTTATCAGCACGAATTTTTGTTTCTTAGTCTTGGTTGTTTGTAAACTAATTACCTAGGCTACAGCCGAAGGTTCCATAAAATTGGATTTTATAATTATATTTAAAATAAACTTAATTACATTACAGTAGTAAGTAATGACTCAGTAGTGCATTCCTTGATAGTGAATTGAAGTGAAAAATGAGGTCATAAACTGAGCCATGGACCATAAAAATCCATAAATACAGCGTTAAAATAAAATGTCTTTCCGGTCTCTACACTAATGGCTTCACGACAAATAAATTTTTACTACCGGTGATAATTGTATACAACCCTTAAATCACCGTTTACACGTAATGCTGTTGCATTTTAGATAATTGGTTCGTGCGTTTATGTAACACAAAAGAAAACCTTGTTTCTTTTATTACATGATTGGAGGAGTATAAAGATCTATTTTTAATGTGTTCCTGCTCTTTTTTTCTAAATATAGTGATTTGAAAAACTGGTGATAATTATTGTTTGAAATAAACGTATAAATAAAAATTGTAATTCGATATTTATCTTCGTTAGTAATAGATTATGTAAAATGTATGTTTTTCAAGGTTTCTAAAGTGTATGGGAAGCATATACAAAGCCCTTACAAACTCTACTTTTTTCCTTTCCCCAAAAAACAAAAGATGTCACCTCTTTCAACGTAATAAGAAATACTTAATTGGTTTTGAAACAAGTCTAGTAAAAAAATAACGTTACAATTCAAGTTATATATAAATTTTCTTCTGTGTAGGAGTTAAATAAAACCATAATAAAATAAAAATAAGAGTAAATAATATGTTAATTGTATTCAAAGATTAGACAGGTGTGAAAAGAGAAATTTCTAAAGCTGAGCGCTAACACGGAGCGGTGTTAAATCAACAACCCCTCAAGGATATAAAGGCAACTACACATTTTACTTAATAAATAATATTGTCATATCTATGGTGTATAGTTTCAACATATATTTAGAGCGAAATTAATTACTTCCGTGTGGGATATTGTGCAAATACATTTCTGTGTCTATTTTTTGTTCTTCAAAGACAAGTCCATGATCATGATAAAGATGAGACAGCTCTCTATTGTCAAATTAATTCAAATTGCAGACCTCTAGCTCAACACGCAGATCCTTAAACCTCTTGAACGCAATTTTCAGTCTTATTATGAGCGAAGGCAATATAGCCATTAAAAAAAATAATCAACCTATGTTATTTTATTGTAACTCTTAATTTTTTATACTGTACTGTTATAAAAGTAAAAAATGTATTTAATTTTGTCTTTTATCTTTTATTGTTTAATAATTAAACTCTTTTTGAATTAGGCTATATTGTATATAACCAGATAATCGAAGTCATAAATAAAAACTCTCGTGTCGTCTTCCTCACTTATGAGGATCGCCACCACCTCCATGTATGTCTTATTGATGGGGTGGTTTTCTTGGGAAAATAATCGTGTTGGGTTTCCTCATCTTTCCGCGTCTGTAGTTTAAAGGTTTAGGTTTCTTGATCACAGGTTAAAGGTAACCTGCCTATAGTGTAGTTGAATTTCTTTAGGTAAGCCTGTAGAAATTCAACCACACCTGCGTGCCACTTATGTCACCCGTCCGGCAAGTGGCAGCCCTACCAGAGCTCGAATATAAATGAAATTATAAATTGCATTCGGGACTAGGGATCGAACCCGATACCCCAGGCTTCACGGTAGGCTTATAAGACCACTTAAGTTATATATAAAAACAAGTTGTATATTAATATGTCAGGGTGACTCTACAGAGAAATTCTTAGCTATTGTTCTAAGGCCGCTATCTATTAAGTGATCTTTCATTGTTCCCGCCCACGCCCACGCTGAAAAGAACTTCTGATATAGAACTATCGTTCTGAGTTTTTAAAATAAATAACATCGTATTGATTCATCAAAAAGTATGCCTTGAACGTAGACAGTTTGTTTTTAATTCATAAACATTTATTTAACTTTAAAAATAGTCTAATAAATTAAAATAAAATTAATAATCGATTTAAAAGGTAAATAAAAATAATGTACATATTTCAGTTTTACAGTAAATGAAAATAAATAATACTTTTAAAATTTTCTATATTTTTATCATTTCTATAAGAAACAGTGTATTAACACCTTATCTTTAAAACCGTACTAAAATTAAAGCGATACTGAAACAAGCGGTGAATGAAAGTAACTGGTCCGTGTAATGAGACCGATTAAGTTGAGATGAACCGCCTTTGATTTAAATGTGTGATTATATTTATAGGAAATTTGCTTAGGTAATAATGCACAATGTGAAAATAATTTATTTAACAAATAAATAACTATTTATAACTGTTAAAAGGAGCAACCGAGTTTGAGTTTGTTTTTTTTTTGAACCTATTTTTCGGTGGTAACTAAATCTGCCATTGGGGGTTCAGTTAACGAATGCAGCAGGATGAACTCTAGCAGGCAGCGGTGGTGAGATGTCGTGAAGTGCATCACACGTGCTTCTAACAAAATTTCTACGAGTACATAATGATCACGACTGCTCTGTCAAGAGCCTACTGGATTAGAAGAAGAAGAACTAAAGCTACTAATGTTTTTTAAATCGACGAATAGAAAGCACTTTCTAAAAGCATATTTGTATGAGGTTTATTTTAACTAAAATAACTCCAGTAGGTACGAAACCATACATAAGATAAATCTATTGAATCTATTGGAGTATATAGCCACATTTCTTCACAGCCTTATAGTTAGCCCACAGAAATATTTTTTGTTGTTCCAAAATACGAAGCCAGGACATTGACGCCACACCCATTGAATATCACTATGAAATGTATTCTATTACCGCACGTTCTTTTTATATAACATGGCGTCTCGGAGTCCGATACGAATGATAGTTGCCTACATATTTTAGAAACGGTTTATAGAAATGTCGTAACGTGCTATGGCTCGAATTACGACTGGAAGTTTAGATATACCCCGGGTTAGCCACGATAAAAGGCTCTAAGTATAATCTAGTATTGCGTAAGCGATTTGCTACAATTTGAAATATGGGCTATTTACATTGCCACTTCTGAGGAAAATGGATAAGGGAAGGGTTAAGAAAGATTTCCTTTCATTTCTGTTTATTTAACGATCCCTTTTGTCTGAGGATGTTTAGACAGTCTTGTAAACTAAGCGTCAAATTAATTCTTTAACTTAAAGGACGATTTCAAAAGATTTTCAGCGAAGTACTTTTAAGTTTCGACACATAAAAACACCGTCTATTTTGTATATAAAATATGTATAAATTTTGTAACAAAAAAATCTTTAACCCTACTAAATATTTTCTTTGTAGAATTATTTCTATTTTATTTCTTTTTATCGCTTTTGAACTCTGTTCATAATTTTTTTTGATACATTTAATGAAATTGTTGTAACATACAGATATTATGGCCTAATTTGCATATTAAAATGTGTAGAAATCTTAAAAAAATATACTCGAGAATCTAGAATACTTGACCTTCAGTAAACTAATCAAGTGTGCTTCATCGGATGCAAATTTGCTTACGAAGATTGAAAAGTTGAGGCCGCCTCGTGGTTTACGTGGGATGATTGGTTATTTTGTCAGCTTAATAAGGCTATATGCCATTTCGAAAAAATTTTCAAAAGATTGTCGTATTATTGTTTTGTATAAAAAGGTTTTGATTTAGGGGTGTCATAAATATTATGGAAAATATGAAATATAAAAACTTAAGGTTAAATAACTATGAAGTCAGATCTTGATCTAAAATGATTCGCTTTAGTTATAGGTTTATGGCAATTTTAACTATTACGCGTATGGAAACAAAAAATATCATCTCTAATGTTTCAAACAGACAAACGTTTTATTTAACCAGTTAAACTTTTAACACCTACATCGCTTTGGTGTTTAAACCACAGAATTTTGAACGCAGGATAAAAAAATAAAATATCGTATACTGCAACGAAATCCATTGTGTACGTGAAAATGAATGAAAGAATAAAAGTAAAAAATTGTAACTGTCGAAACAATGTATTGTACTCAGCTATAACACGGCTTGAATTTCAGGTGACAAAAGAAATATTGAATCGTTTTTAGTCGTTTATTTCTGTTATTATGATTATGGAACGCTTTTTTATTTAAATAATATAAGTAGGTACATAAAAATCAATTGCTTCTCGTTTGTCCCGCAGCAGCTTAAAAACGGTTTCGCGAAATAGATTATTTTATTTATTCGCATGTAGCTGGAATATGTAAAAATTAAGAGATACTTTTTTAGCTCAAAACCAATAAATTTTGTTAGCGGCGGCAATGTTTTTTGACCTATTAATAACTAAGGGCTACCACTTCCGTGGCTAAGTGGTTTATGCATCTGCGTGTTGCGCCAGAGATCCTGGGTTCGAATCCCGGGGGCACAAATGAATGTTTGTGCAATGCAATGGCACAGAAGGCTGATCACTTACTTGCCTAAAATAATAAGTGAAACAGATACAAAAATGTATCTGCCCCATGCCTCACTAGGGGTTACGGGAATTTACTTTTTTGCGTCGGCAATTACAAAATCTAACGTCTCGTCAGTGATTTTAACAATTGGTTCAATATTGTTGAGTATAAAAATTTGAATAAACAATTTGATATCGAAGTCATTTATTCGTAGCTATTATTCCATTCGCATAATTACTGGGTGCTCGTTATGAAACATGTTTATGTTCAATTATTCGTCTCGAGCTAACCTGATTTCAGAGCCTTGCACTGTGCTATGAAATTGTATTATTTTGAATTTCACGAGCTTTGCTAAGTTTTAATTGGAAAACTTATCACTATGATACAATTGACTTTGTTTTACATTGAAAATATCACTTTTTAACTGTGATATAGGCACATTATCTCTTGTAGCGGTGTGTATGTGTGACAATTTGCTGACAATAGCAAAACAAAAAGTGTGAATATTATTCTATATAAATATGAAATCTATTGTATAAATATTTTTTATATTCTTTATTAAAGACTTTTTATTTTTTAAATAGGCATGGCTTCACTGATGTCTATCTTCGAATCTGATTCATGTTTTATTCATGAGGTTACTGGCCGTGTTGGCAAGAATCCAAATCAGATCTTAACTTCTACTTAGTAATTAGCATTTGTTGCTTGTTTCTTAAAAGAAATATAAAGATAGACATTTTATTCAAGTACTATACCCTGAAGCGCCTTATAAAGCGCTGTCTGTATCACATGGACTGACTATGTTGAGGCTTTTTCGTTTTTTGATCGAGTCAAGATTGTTCTTAGCTAAAGTTTATGTAGACCATTTCATCGTCAAGGTATTTTTATTTGCAACTAGTGGACCCGCGAAATTCGTATCGCGTCAAAGTTCCGAATAATAAAGTGTCACCTATAACGTCATTCCATAGAAAATGTATAAGGAAAATGTTTTTCTTTTATTTTATTTTTTCGCAAAATTTTCTAAATTTTTCTCTCCGTAAGAACCATCCTTGTACTTCAAGGAATATTATAAAAAAAGAATTGGCCAAATTGGTCCAGACGTTGTTTAGTTATGCGCTTACCAACACATTTTGCGATTCATTTTTATATTCATTTTTATATTTTTATATTTATATATTATTATATTATTATTTATTAACAAGGGTTTTGAATTGTCTTCGAATTCATTTGTTTTATTTTAAACTACATACTCCCGACATTGTTCTTACAGGCACAATATAGCTTATGTCACTCCAAGTTTGTGAATTAGTGATTACAAATAAAAATACGAATCTATTCACATTAAGATATTTTATGTGTGAATCGCCGTAGGTACGGGCATTAAAAGATCGGTGAAAAACACATATTTAATTACATTTTAGAGAATTAATTATATTAAAGTCGAGTTTGTTAATGATTAAGAACTTATTTAGCATCCAATTTATATCCAAAATGACATCTAAATATTCAATGAATCAAGTTAATTAAAAGTTTAATAAACGAGAAAATCTTGAATCTTCTGCTTTGAATTTCGCTTGGATTATCTTGAAAAATTTATTATAATTTTGTGTGACTGCGTTAGATCTGAAATCTTTTTTAATGGAAACAAATAGAGTATAATTGATTTTTGAACTAATTAATTTCTCTTCTTCAAGCTTTATGTCTTGCAACAAAATTATTTAAATTCAACGTCACATTCTATGCCAAAATATTTTTCATTTTCATAACAGTTCATTAAAATTGTATCAAGTAAATAAACAATCGAACTCTTTATGTATCACTAAAAATTCTTTTTACTCAAAGCCCAATAGGAAAGCTATTTATTTGACGCGTATATATTATTATTTATTAAAGGATTGAGCCATGACACAGGCAGAAATAGACACCACAAATATTCAAACACATTATGATGAAGGTCAATACAACAATTACTTAACCATTACGTCTCAATTAATAGAAAAAATATTAAGATATACATATATAGAAAAGGCACAAAAATATTAAATAGTTTTTGCCTGAGGCAATGCATCCCGCATGAAAACAAGACGAAATGCATGCCTTATATGCATATGTCCTTTCATGTTTGATGGTATTCAAGCGCCAACCCGATGCTAAATCACGAGAAACTTCTTATGCACCCCAATCGGGGTTTTTATTCAAAGAATGACTCTTTTTGATTAGTTTTGCTTTCTTTTAATCAATTAACAGTTACATTGATTATACTATGAGATAATATGATAGATTAGTTCGGTCGGCTGATGTCGTAAATGATCGGGTCGGGTTTCGTGTTCAAACTAGTTCATTATTTTTTAATGCTAAATTGCTTAAAATATATAAATTTCGCAAGACACTAACTTTCATCGAATATAGAAAAACTTAAGCAAGTTTGTAAGTGCATTTTCAAAGTTTTAATTAAGTTATCTAAGTTCATAAGTTAAATAAAGATTAACAATTATGACTAAGTTATACAACTTCTGGCTCAACACAAAAAATTCTTTTATAAAAATCTTTCAATAACAAATTCAATCAACTTCAGAATAAAGGTATTAAAATTACAATAGCAACAGCATCTAAATTTCCGTAACTCCTCAAAATAAATTTCGTTAGAGAATCTTCAAAATGAATATTGAGATTCTATTTCAAAACCCGATACTTCAAAAGCAACAACATTAATCGATTTTAAAAGATGTATGACCTAGAAATGCCTTTATTAATGCGAGTACAACACATTTAGAACACAAACAAACTTTTTACTACATTTAACATTTAGCATCTGTAGTGCTATTCTGTCATTTCGTGATTCGTGAAACTCATCTCACAAACCGATTTCACACTGTCACCTCACATAAGCGAACTCACCTTTTCTTTGACCCCCTGTCATTACGTCACGTGATTAAGAAGCGAATTTTGTTTATGAATTTCATGACAATTTACACGTAAAAAGTGTTTATCTCTAGACTTATAAAATTTTATCGAAAAATAATATAAATAAGTACTTGAATTAACAGATTGTTAGGAAATTAACGAGAAAATAACGTGTAATAAAATGTAACGTCAGTTGCCCCTGACCATGCAGGCTGTAAAGCACGCAAAACATCAGAAAAAATTTGCATTAATAATTGTAAAATCGTATTAAAAATACGCCATTAATCCGTTGAAACTGTATTTTAATGTAATGTTATGCAAAAAATTATTGATTATATCAATAAATTAAACAGATAAAACATAATGTAACATAACCTAATACACAAATTATTTTTTAAATAGCTATGCAGCAGTGAAAAATAATTTGAATTGAATATTTTATTTATTATCATGTAGTTAAAGAAACTTTCTTGTTAGCTTTGGACCTGGAATAGCAAGTCATTACTTTTCTTAATATTCTATTTATATTTAAAAGCCTCTTTTTAAAATAGTTTTTCTTTAATTAACACTTTAATGATCATTTTTGTAATTTTTTTATGCGGTTTGCTTCAATAATTCAGGCTGCATTTTTTTTTGTATTGCGTCTTATTATATACTTACCTATAATTTATAAATTTCATTGAGCTAGACGTCAATGAACTAATAAAGACTACAGCAGGTGGACATGAAGCAGAAAAGCTCACAACAGAGAAGAATGGAGACAGTTGGAAAAGGCAAAAGGCAAAGAGCGTCTTTGCAATTAGATATATGTATATATAAGTTAAGAGAAATTAACTATGTATATATTTTCTGAATAAAGTTTATATTCTATTATACTGAAGAAATTTGTGTAACTATGTTCTTGGAGTTTAATGCTGCAGCTTTCTTGTATGCAAATAGGTGTAGTAATTAATATTCGTACGGACTTAGCATAAGCACCTCGTTACATCAGGAGGTATTAAATGCATTCAGCAAGAGTGCGCTGACTAGAGGATTAAATCCCGAGAAACTTCAGGAAAACATGTGTAGCCTCAAAATAAGTATTATTAATACATGTACGCCATTTTATATCTATCTTTCAAGAGATAACGTCGAAAACTGCCTTTAATGATATTCACTGATTAGTCGAATGTTTGATTTTCCATTAAAACGCAGTACGCATCAAGAAATTGATCGTTATTTCGCTTTTGAATTTCAAGAGTAGGTACGTGAAACCGTTCAGGGGTAAACCTGCGAAACTCGAATGAACGAACGGAGAGATTCATCGCCATTCCGCGGCATACCAGCCCGCGCCTCGGTATAAATATGTTTTCTAATTTCTTAGAAAACGTATTTATTATCAACAAAATAAATTAAAAAGTCCACAGATCTCTTCGGTCTCTACCAGCTACAATACATTTTTCGTTACGGTTACGTATTATGTGTTAAATGTGCTTTAGTTAATCTGCAGGTGAAAATATAGTAGCGGCCATCGTCACAACAACACCATATTGATGATAGATCGTAGTCAATACTTTCATAATAAGTATCAACATACCGGTTACAAATAAATACAGTATTCTACATCTAAAACCTAACCCTGCACGATCTTTTTAATCAATCTTCTTAACGTCTGTACAATCTACGAAAATACGAAATGAGTAATTCCAACAACATTTTTATGTAATCCACAAACGACCGCGAGATCATGACGAGTAAATCTAAGGTTACATTAATTCTAATTAGGTCAAGCTGGCTCATAAGGATCACAGTGAAATTTACATTATACGATTTTTATCCTTATTAAACTAGAGTTCACCCGCAACGTCGTCCACGTGTTTTTAAACCGATTTCAAAAAAGGAGGAGGTTCTCAATTCGAGTGTATTTTTTTTAATGTTTGTTACCTCAGAGCTTTCGATTTTAATGATTCGTTTTTCTTTGAAAGCTGGAACTTCCCGTGTTCCTATTTCAATTTTATCAAAATCTGTTCAGTAGTTTTAGAGTTACAATTTGAAGCCTTTTTTGTTAAATTTTTGAACTGCTGGGAGCATTACTTTGCGATAAATAGTATTCTATTTCCATTCGCAAGCTCTAGTCTATCTCAGTATCAAAATTTATCAAAATTGGTTATTTAGGTTTTAAAGTGTGACCTTTGCATTTATTTAAGTGATAGGAAAGGAGGTATTAGTTTCTTCATCTTTGTTTAATTTTATTATTTTTTACTAAACAGAATTTAAAAATTATAAAGTAATCTAAGAAAATTTTAGTAATTTGTAGTCAAATATCAAATTTGATTTGTCAAAGATTGCGATCTTTTTATAAATATGACACTAATATTAATGCATCTTAGTCGTACGTTATAAAATCAAGCTAGGAGCTTTTCTTAGAGACAGTACAAACTAAATTAATCGGTACCCTGTTGACGTGTTTACATAATAGTAGAACTAATTTAGCTGAATCACTGCCTCGCTTGCAAGAACTATTTATTTATACTTACAATATAGTAAATAGAAAACGATCTTATAAATAAAGACTAATTGCCGAAACGTACAGAACAACTACACCAAATTAATTATCTTTTAATGAGTTCATTATATAGTCAAAACATTTGTGAATAATTAACTAATCGCAATAATTGTACTCGTATAAGTAGATATTAATTTTTGTCAAATGATGTAACTCAGATCAATATTTATTGTTCATTTTCAATTTTATATTAATCAAGAGCCATACTAATATACGTATTTGAGTTTTTTGTAACAGTTTAATTGCTTTCCTCTGCTATCTTAATTAGTTTTGTTTACTATGTTATTTTTATTATGTTGTCGCATGTTATTAACCGACTTTCAAAAAAAACAAAAAGGAGGTTATCAATTCGACGCGTATTTTTTTTTTGTCATTATAAGTTTCGGTAATACTAAAATTGTGTGTATTTCATATTGTTACTAATGTATGCTGGCAAGCTTATTCTCTAGAATAGACATGGCTTAAATTTTACATTTTAAAAAGCTGTAACTGGCAAAGAATTACAATGTTTCAATATAGCAGCTCGATCATGAATAGCTAGTCGATTGGCAATTATTTCCTATCGGCGATACATAAATGCGATTGATCGTCGACAATAAGTTATTGCAATCATCGATTCATATTCAGTTTGAGAGCGTTGATGCTTTTAGAGTCGGATTTATATCCCTTTCACAGCTCAATTTGTCAAGCTGTTATTAATGGGTGTTGCGTGGAAGGTACAGTTTTAGACCCACTTAAAAGAAAACTAATCACTTTTTATTTATTTATATGTTTATATAAGTCTCCATGGGTAATTGGTTTAGGCGAATACATGTTGCGCCGGAGATCTTGGGTTCGAATCCCGGGAAACACATGAAAATTTAAGTTAGGTAGGCACAGAAGGCTGATCACCTACTTACCTGTAAAAAAATGATCAGTGAAATAGATACAGCAATGTGTCTGCCCCATGCCCCACTAGGGTTTACGGGAATTCACTTTTACAGTCTCTACCAGCTGCAATACTCATACATTTTTTCGTTACGGAACGTATTACATAATATATATGCTTTCGACCTGGTCTACGTAGAACCAACTAGTAGACCTAGTCGTAAGTAGACCCGATCCAGGACTTCTTGAGAAGAAACGGCTCAAAAGCACACTTAAATGGCGCACATATCCTCCATGCATACATTTAAAATATTTAATTCTTAGATAAACTTACCTAAGACGCCTAATAGCTAGTCTTTAGTCAGTTCTTAATTATATCAGTCAATTTTGATGTAAAACCGGAGTAAATTGCTAGTGTATGAATTGGGCTGAGTATGTAGTGACACGTACGCTGTTTGCGGTGGCACGTGCTTACGATATGTGGTACACCGCAAATGTTCATTGCACTTATTAGAAAAACTATTTGTATTGTGTCTAACTCATGTGACTTTGCCTCCCTCCACGTGTTTACTCCATTTCAACCCTTTCAAGCCTTATTTCACAATAAAAGATAGCCTATAGTCTAACACAGAACCTAATTTTATCAAATTCTGTTCAGTGTTAGGTGTAAAAAACAAACTAACAGAGTTACTTTCGCATTTATATCATTAGAAATACAGCGCTTTGACATGATTTGCCCGTGTTTTTCTGTTTTTCAAGGTTCTTATGTAACATTTTTGTCTATTTCACTGATCGTTAAATGTATGTAGGTCGTAAAACTGCTGTGCCTTCCACACAGTCTCAATCTACGGTATGGCATTGCTAATGGTAATCAATAACAATTTTTGTGAATTGTGAAACTGCTAAGAATTTATGTTTTTATTGTATTCTAAGTTTTCTTTTATTTGTTAGTTTATTGTTGTTATAAATAAATACCATTTGACTACAACGCGCTGATTTTATAAAATAATGTACTAAGAAACGGGGTTGCATTTCAGGTTATTAGAAACATTGCTAAGACGTAGCTGAAATATTTAAAACATCACTCGCATTTTAATGGCCCCCAGATAGTGCTTACCTATTGAGAACGACTAACTAGGGATTCTTTAGACAATAAACGTCAATGTTAATCGCTTCGAGACAAGGCAGACGTCAATAATCACACAAAAAGAGAAAGTTAATTTTACTTCATCTTCGAACCTCCTGCTGACAGAAAACAATTTTAATTATATACATAACAAAGTACAAAAGGACCTGATGGTCCGACGTGCGTCCCGTCAGGGAGCTCCTTGATGATAAGTTATATAATATTTACATAGACATGAAATATATATTTACAATATAGGTACAAAAAGGACATCATAACCGTTAGGGTGTGAATTTACAATACTGGCTGCATTGTACTCCTGTAAAATCCACCTCGATCAATTTAACTTTCTAACTAAAACCGCATCATCATTAGTCCATTCGTTTACGTATTGGTCGTTCGAGATTTGATGCCACATAAAGACATACATACACCTCAAACGTGATGTTATACCTAAACCATCTGTTTGCGTCGATACTTTAAAAAATGTGTTTATATTTTTACCGACTTAAAAAAAGAAGGAAGTACTCAATTCGACGCTATAAGTATTTTTTTGTTTGTTACCACAGAACTTTCGAATTGGTGAATCGATTTCGATAATCCTTTTTTTATTTGAAAGCCGGTGCTTCCCGTGTGGTTTCATTTAAATTTCATTAAAATCTGTTTAGTAGTTATAGAGTTACAATTTGTAGTCGGTTTTTTGTTAAAATTTTAACATTATTTTATATATAAAACTAGTGATCCGACCCGGCTTTGCACGGGTATAAAACATATATAAAAACCTTCCTCTTCAATCACTCTATCTATTAAAAAAAAACGCATCAAAATCCGTTGCGTAGTTTTAAAGATTTAAGCATACAAAGGGATATAGGGAAACAAAAAGCGACTTTGTTTTATACTATGTAGTGATTCTCGTGTCACAATGTTAGTTACCTTACTCCTCCGAAACGGCTTTACTGATTTTTACCAAATTTTATATGCATATTCAGTAGGTCTGAGAATCGGCTACTATCTATTTTTCATACACCTAAGTGATAAGGGTAGCCCACCCCAAAAATTAATATGTCAAAACAACGTTTGCCGGGTCAGCTAGTATTATATAAAATTATTTTTGCATATCAGTTATTTTTAATATGGCAGAATTATAACATAAATCATTTAAAAACCCACATCACAAACTCTGCAATAGTAATAAATTGTCCAATTATTAAGTGGTTTTACAGTTCAACATAATAATCAGTTTATGTTGACAATAGCGCTTTGATATGAATTGTTTAAAAAAATAGAGAAATTTTTAAAATTTAGTACATATTTCTACTTTAATTTATTATTTTATTAATTTTCTATTTTAATTTATGCCTTGAGAAATATAATTTATAATTTAATGATAGAAATACTATTTATTTTTATTCTTTATTAAAAATTATTACGTAAAAACCGGTTCTAAGATAAAATTCGGTTTTAAGAATGTACTCGTATAAAAATTACGAATTTTTTTCAACAAATTATTTTTCATTTATTATGAAACGTAAACAGAACGAATGGAATCTTTTCTATTGAAGTGTACTTTAGGATTACGGCCGTCAAGTAACATAAATTTCAGGCTGTTTCAAGTAAAAATGATTTTCATATTAAATAGAATCGGAGCAGGTGCAGAGCATGTGAATGGCTTGCAAATTGAAATTCACGGCTTTGTCACCACAACACATATAGAAAACTTCGCCTTTGTGCTACGAAATAAGGTTATTGTGGGTCATCTTCCTAGATTTTATTTATTGTCTTTAGAATTTCAAACCTCTACTTTGAATACCAAAATTGTTCATTACGTCATTGTGGTCTATTTTAATAGATTTACTGGCTTTATGTGATGATTGCTTTGTCATTGACTGACTATTTAGATTGAATAGCAGATTCTGACCATATTCTCGAACATCTAAACTTGCGTGTACAAATAATGAAATAAATATTATTATGTACTTACTACTTTTTTGAATTTAAGGTTGTACTTTTAATGTGTGACGCTGATTAATAGAATTATATGTAATTAAACGGCTTTAACTATGATAACGATAAGCGAAAATGGTTTCTGGTATCTTTAAATATATCCTGAGATCGATTCCAAAGAAACAAAAACAATGGTTTCGGTTTGGCAACATAATCTTACCTCTAACTAAAATGTTCAATGAAATGGTTGTAGAAATATGTCCCACATCCTGTTTAATTTTAACACTATTTTGTTTTAATAGTGTTAAATCACTATTTAATTAATTTATTTTATTTATATATTTGCTTATTCATAACTTCAAATTAATTATTTACATTAATTTTTATGTAGAAACATCGGCTTATTACATAATTATCTATGACATTAGTATTATGTTTTGTAAATTTCACGTTTTAAGCAGGATACAGAATATACCTATAACTAAAATGTGTTTACAGTTCAGTGGAAAATAAAATGAAAAATCCTATTTTCCGAGGAATAGGTACCTACTCTCAAATTTTCATTAAAATGCTCAAATAAAGTTGGAATCTCGCGTTTTTAAGCTGAAATTCTGAATTCAAAACGTGAGATTTGTGTGTGAATAGCTAATACTGTCCTACTTCACTTCATAGTCCAAAAATGGTTTTATTCGCTCTTAAAATGAATTTAAAATACAGGAATAGCAGAATTCTTATGGAACGAAATTGACTAAAAAGGGTGTGATGTTTTATTATTCTAATATATTATTTTATTTTTTTACTCCCAGTTTTTCTAATTCATTGCGTTAGTACGTCTCGATTTTTTTTTTGACATCAACAATCAACACCATATTCCGACATACAAAAAAAATATGACAAATTATACATTCTTCATTATTCCCTTTCGGGGAATATTCGGGGTATAATTATTCCCTTTCGGGGAATATTCCCTATCAAGAATACAAGGCGAAAGATACATGAAAATTCATTTAGTAGATTTCAAGTTTAGTGCGAAAAAAAGAGAAAAAAGAAAAAAGACAGGCATTGGTTCATTCCATTGTAATATTCTAATCGCTGAACAAATTTCTTCATGAGATTTATCTGTTCAATGTGTAACATTAAAATAATTATTAAATAATAATTCCTCGCAGACGAATCGAAAATTTATTATTCAACTCACAAATTGTAAATACTATTAAAAGGTTATTATTTATTTAAATTTTAATTTTTGTAGTGAAAATTTAAAATTTCATCATTTTAATTATCTCTATTTGATATCTCTATTAAAGGTAAGGTTATAGAAAAGACGGCCATCAAGTGTTTTGAAGTAAAATTTATATACCTACGAATAAAATATATTATAAACAGAATTTTCATTTATAATATGCGCTTTCCTTTTTTATGAAATTAATCTTAAAAACTATTGTATGTAAATTATGTAGAAGGAAGATTTTTATTTTGGTTAGTAATTAATAAGTTCATAATATATTGGATTTAATTTTTTTTTAACTGATACAATGCGGGTTCTGAGAGATATAGGCGATATTTTAATGTGCCGCGCCGATGAAGTCATGAGTATAGCTTAAGTTGAATAAACTGATCATACTTATAACAAAAAATATTTTTCAATAGCAATATATATAAATAAACTTTTTTTAATTAAAGCTTACCTTGTTTCCAAACTGCATTAGTTCAAAACCACAAGCCTTCAGAAAAAATTGCAACAGAACACACACAGAAAAATCACGAAAAAAATGTCATGAAATTTGCACCATAGACAAAATTTGAAACAAATATAAACACAAAGTATAAACAGAAATAGTTCGAATTTCAGATGTCCTCCGATCTTGAACTTGGCGCACTCAACTAGTGGCCTCTGGCATCGGCGCCGCAAAGTCTACTGCCGTGCCGTGAGTTGGCGCCATTTTCTTCTACAGGTAGGGTTGTATCCCTTCGTACTAATTATTTTCATACACAATGTAATTTGCAGAAAAAATGTTCCCTTGCTGTATGATTTTGATGGAACTTTTATTACAATTAAGCATTTTCAAAATATTTTATTGTTTTTCAGAATTTGATATTTTACAAGAAAATCTGCATGTTATAAGAGTTTTCACCTGCGTTATCAGTTTTTTCTTAGTTTCTTAAAGTTTTTTAATAATGTTTGTTAAAGTTATTTAATAATTAAAATGAGAAAATGATTGGCAACCCTCACCGCGAGGCGATGAACATAATTGCAGGGATCTGATATATACATAAACCTTTAAGTATCAATTCTTTTTTCTTTATACCTAAAGCTTTCGAAAGATTTGTTTTAAATTAGTTAATATTACACTATATAAGTTCTTCAAAGTCGTATAACATACCAACAGATATTCACCAAGAATTCGGTTCTTGGTGAATGTTATTGGTGAATGATGTTATATGTGAAAACTTTGGAATCATTAAAACTTGTTGTTTTTAGTGTAAATATAATATTCACACGTAGTAATCAATAATAGTTAACTGGCCTACGCGCCGTAGCTTCTGTTATGAAGCTGTAATCATAAAAACGCATTTAGTAAACTCAAACTGTACAGGAAAGATTTGGGTCCGTCTTTTTCACGCATTTGTTTTGCTTAAAGCACTGAAACAAATATAAAGAATTTTTGTGCTTTGTACATGTTTATTTAAGTCCCAACTAAAAGAGACCGTAAGTTTGATATGTGCATCTCAACTCCTGAACGAAAGAACCGTTTTTGATGTGTTTTTTTTGAAAGCTGACGTGTTCCAGATGGATTTTGCTTTATGAGGATCTATTAATCCATTCTTATTTTTGAGATATTCTTATTTGTAATCATCATTTCAGTGGAGTCTTCAATTTTACTTGTATATTATCAGGCTTTCATCAAGAAGAAAACAATAATTAAGGGAAACACACGAAGCCTCCTAGCTAGCTAGTAGGTATAACAAAATGATAGATTAGTTCGGATGGCTGGATGTCGTGAACACTCGGGTCGTCTTAAAACGTTTAGTTAACATGCGCCTGCTAGCCGGTTTAGCCCAAAGCCACTCTGTAGCAGGAGCAAAGATTGACTCATCTAATATAAATAGCAAACTTGATTGCTGGCAGTCATTATTGAAAAGTCGCTCTTAAAAGTGAGTTCTACAGTAGTTCTTAGAAGGGCAATATTCAATAGTTTTTAGAAAGGGAAACTCTGTCCAAATTAGTAGTGTTTATGTATTTTGAGTAAATAGGAATGTCATTGGGTGAATTGTGGTGGTCATGTTTAGTGTGGTTTCTATTTTTTTTAATAGTAAATTGCTAATTTGCTTAAAATACAATAATCGGCATCAATTTATATTTCAGCGACTCATCAAGATGAGTCTGTACAATGAACAATACAAGAGAGTATTTGAACGTTCCATTAAAACGTGGCCCTATCCATTATTCAGAACGACAATTAGGTCTAAATCCTAATATTTTACTAAAGTATATTTATTACATAATACTTAAAACTACTACTTATTTTGATAAATTTTATACCTATGTAGACAGCATTTTCAGGTAAATATCTCAATTCGCACTTGTATTATACTCGGATATGCAATAGATCATGCAAATGCGCAATTTTGATTTCCAGTGAAATAAAAAATGTTTCGGGTACAGAGACAGAAGCCTGATCATCTACTGTCCTGAAAAGACAACCATCGGTGAAATAGAAGCAGAATTAATTTTTGGCTTTTGAAGACTGAAACTTTTTCGTATTGATGTAAATTAAGTCTGTTTAAAAGAGCTAAATGATAAGTATGATATACCTACCTACTTAATATTCCAAACACCACATAAAAAACTAAAATATCAAAAGTAAAAAATGATGATAATCTGTGTAAAATATTATTTTTTTAAATTCTCACAGAATCCAGAAAAAAAATTAAACCTTTAACATTTTTTTTTTTCAATATTTTCACAAAATATTCGACCTTGAAAAGCAATTTGTAGATTGATTTAAACCTAAAGGTTAGGAAAACGCTAAAATCTATATTTATTCGCTATATATATTTATATATCTCTATGTTTTCAAAGACAGATGAATATGAAATAATAAATTAAATATAAAAGAACTATATATACATAAGTTTATATAATATAGTTGAGGTGATTGCGGCTAGTTTACATTCGCGGCTCACTAACTCAGACTCTGTGAACGATGAACGATGAGCCAAATAATCCTGGGTTCATTGCACAGAAGGCTCTATACCACATAGCAAAATTTACATCTCCATGCCTTTCTAAACATAGATTATCTTTGTAAAAGCATACTACTTGTAAACCTCACTACCTAAAATATTTTCATTTTAAGTTTTGAATCCTTAAAAGATTGAAACGTCATATTGTAAAATATCTTTTTTGCACCATCATGCATCAATTTACAAATTTTAATCGCATTAGTGAAAGATGTTTCACAAATGACTTAGCCTGTTGAGATAATTATTAAATTAAACAGATGCAGAAATGTGTTTGACGCACTAGAAATTGTCGGACTTTTTCCAATGAACACAATTTAAATCGTATATTTTTTGTAAGAAAAACCTCGTAAGGAAACTTAGGTTAACTTAGTTAAAAAAAAGTTTCATATAATTTATATTCATTAATAATTTAAAAATCACGTTTTGACGTTCCATTTATAACATTTAAAAATCATTCGTCACTCAAATGCCTCTTTTTGCATAAAAACACATGAATAAATCTTCCTTCAAAATAATATTTTTCAATATCACCTTCTTTGACCCTTTCGCTTGAATGCTGGCAGGCTTTGAAATTCTGTAACATCCAACCCATTTGTGTATACTCTGTGAGCATTAATAAAATGAATTCTATTTGGTTTTCATATAATTAACTACTTTAAAACTTTTGAAGGTGGATGAATTCGTTGAACAAATAATTACAGTTATTTTTTTAAATAACTGTTAAAATTATGTCTCTGTATATTACGAATATAACAATTACATTTATATTATAACCTAGGATAAGATAATGTACACTGGGCCATTACCTATTATCGTTATTTTAGTTCACATTAAAGTTGTTGTAACTAAGTAAATTTATAATCTATGTTAATTTGTAAAAGTAGCGACATCTATTGCGGTGTTGTGAAAAACACACGCAATCTATAATTTTTGGTTTTGTTCGTTCTTCTTCTCTCTGGTAAAATAGCTATGTAAGGAATAATGTGTTCGTATAATAAAATAAAACTAAAACTAAAGCTTAATTAGTTATTTCAACGATCCAACCATCTCAACATGGTAGCAGAGCGTGGTTCCAAAGAAACAACTCGAGTGTGATGAGTAAATACAGTGAAATGTTACTTAAATACGATTGAGATATTTTGAGGTTAAGGTGAAACACGGATTGGAGAAAATTTTGAAAATACATAAGTCTACACTATAATAAGACGTTATAATCTGAAAAAAATGGCTAAACAAGCAAAGGTGGAAGAAATTATGATACCTATTTTTGATGGTGCAAACTATTCAAGTTGGAAATTAAGGTTGTTAACTTTATTGGAATACAAAGAATGCCATGAGGCCGCCAGTGTTAAAACGGAAAATGGAGAAGCAGAATGGAAAAAGAAAGATCTAAAAGCAAGGACTATAATATTGAGTACAATCTCTGATAAACAACTAGAATATATTAGTGAATGCAAAACGGCATATGAAATGATAAACAAGTTTGACAAAATGTATTTAACACAGTCTACAGCTATGCAAATAATATGTAGAGGAAAAATTGAAGAGATACGATTAAACAATTACGGTACAGTAGAAGATTTTTTTGTTGATTTCGAGAAAACAATAAATAAGTTCAAAGTGGCTGGAGGCAAATTAGATGAAGCTGAGAAGTTAAGATATTTACTTAGAGCGCTTCCACCAAGCTATAGTTATATTGGAGACTTTCTTGATGTAATTCCAGAAGAACAACGAACAGTTGATTATGTATGTTCTAAAATAAAAGAGAAAAATATGTCCACTAGTGACTCGGACAAGAAGAACAATGTGAGTACATTTGCAACCAAATCTATAGCCCAATGCTTTATCTGTGGAAAGACTGGTCATCTCAAGAAGGACTGCTGGCAAGGTCAGAGATATAATGAAGGACAACCAAGCATCAGAGGTCAACGAGGACCACAGAGAAGTGTCAACAGAGGTGGAGCTTACAGAGGTTATAGTCGAGGCAGAGTTCAAAATAATTTCAGAGGTCATAGCCGTGGTAGAGGACAACCTCATTTTCGAGGTCAAGGTCAATCCAGTGGTGAATCTTCAAACAACTTTTCATCGGAATCATGGATAGCTCAAGTATGTAATCCGGAAATAAATCAGGTATGGGGGTGTATTGATAGAGATGAATGTAATAATAGTAGTGAAATTAATTGGCTTTTAGATAGTGGGTGTACTGATCATATAATAAATAATGATACATATTTTTGTAATTCAATTGAGTTGAAAAGTCCTGTCAATGTAAAATTGCCGGATGGCAAAATGTTAAAAGCCACCAAAGTAGGTACTGTCAAAATTTATTTTAAGAATTATTATAATGTGAAACATGTAGATTTGAAAAATGTTTATTATGTTGAAGGTATTAAGCAAAATTTGTTAAGTTTTTCAAAGATAACTAATAGTTGCACCATAGTAGCTAAAAATGAAAATGCAAAGATTTATAATGGGGCTAGAGAATTAATTGCTGTTGCTGATAAAATAAACAATTTGTATTATTTAAAAAGTTTTGTATTGAAAAACGAAATATATGCACATTCAGTAAAATTAACTCAAAAAGAAAAATGGCATAGGGCACTTGGTCATGTAAATTTTCAATACTTAAATAAATTAATAAATAATAAATTAGTAAACGGTCTGCCTGATAAGATTGAAAGCACAGAAATGAAATGTTCAAATTGTATTAAAAGTAAAATGAGTAATGTACCTTTTGAAAATAATAGAACAAAAACTACTGAAATTTTAGAATTAATTCATACTGATTTGAATGGTCCACATAACACATCCGGTTATGGTGGAGAAAAATACTTCCTCACATTTATTGATGATTATAGTAAATGCACAAGGATATTTTGTATTAAAAGTAAAGCTGAAGTTGCTAGTTGTTTCATGGAATTTGTAAATTTAGTAGAAAATAAATTCAATAAAAAAGTTAAGAAAATCCGGTGCGATAATGGCAAAGAATATTTAAATAGGGATATTTATAATTTCATAAGGCAGAAGGGTATAGAGTTATTGCCATGTCCACCCTACGTCCATGAGTTAAATGGAGTAGCTGAAAGATACAACAGGTCTGCTATGGACATAGGTAGGTGTTTAATGAGAGAAGCTAAGATTCACAGAAGGTATTGGCCGGAAGTAATAAAAACAGCGGCATATTTAAAAAATCGAACTATTGCAAATACTGTAGAAAATAAGACTCCTTATGAGATATTTTTCGGAATAAAACCAAATGTTGAGCATTTAAAAATTTATGGAAGTAGAGTTTTTGTTAGAGTTCCTGAAGTTTTAAGAAAAACCAAATGGGATGACAAAGCTCAAGTAGGAATTCTAGTGGGTTATAATGAAAACAGTTATCGAGTTCTATTAAATAATAGAATAATTAGTGCTAGGCATGTACAGGTAGTCGAAGAAAATACTGAACTGATTTGCTTAGAAAAACAAGATGATGAAAAAGATAAAGATTTAGAAATAGACCAAACTTTAAACGAAATAGGTAAAACTGATAATGATAGCGGTGAAAATTGTGTAAATACAGATGAGCCTTATTCTGATGATGCTTTAAAAGATCTTGTAAATGATGATTATTTAAATGATAATAAGGATATAGTAGTATCGCAAAAACGAAAAAGAATTCCAGTTTCTAGATATGGTAGTCCAGTTTCACATTTTATATATGTTAACCATATCGATGCAAATGTACCAAATTCATTTGAGGAGGCGATGAACTCCAATGATTATAAACAATGGCAGATAGCAATGGATTCCGAAATAAATAGCTTAAATAAGAATAATACTTGGCAAATTGTTGAAAGGCCAAAAGATAAAAAAGTTATAGATGTTAAGTGGGTTTTTAAAAGGAAAAGTAATAATGATTATAAAGCTAGATTAGTTGTGAGGGGATTTCAGCAAAATGAATACATTGAAAATGCTTATTCACCAGTAGGAAAAATGCAAACTTTGAAAATTCTACTGTCGTATAGTTGTAACAATAATTTATTTGTGGAACAGATGGATGTAGAGACAGCTTTCTTAAATGCTCAAGTAAAGTCAGAAGTATATGTAAATCAACCTGAAGGGTATGAAACTAACGACAACAAAGTTTACAAATTGCATAAGGCACTCTATGGTCTCAAAGAAAGCCCTAGAGTATGGTATGAGTGTTTTGATAAATTTATTAAAACATTGAATTTTGTTAGAAGTAACTATGATTACTGTTTATATGTTAATGGAACAAGCAAAGATCCAATATACATGTTAATATTTGTTGATGACCTTTTAATATGTTGTAAAGATAAAAATAAAATAGATGAGGTAAAAACTAGTTTAATGAAAAGATTTGCAATGAAAGACTTAGGAAAAATTAAAAGCTACATTGGGATAGATATTGATTATAGTGAGGATAAAAGTGTAATGACGCTAAATCAAACAAAATATATTGAATCTTTGGCTGCAAAATATGATTTGACAAATGCTAAATTATATGATACTCCAATGGAAACAAATTTAAAACTAGAACAAGCTAGAGAAGTAGATGAAAGCATTAAGTACAGAAATATAATAGGTGAATTATTGTATATCAGTACAGGCACAAGGCCAGATGTAGCATACAGTGTTAATTATTTGAGTAGATACCAAAGTTGTTATAACCAAACCCATTATAAATATGCAATGAGAATATTAAAATATTTGTATAAGACTAAGGATCTAAAATTAACATACTATGATAATGTAAATACTGAAGTATTAGATTGTATGGTAGATTCTGACTTTGCAGGAGATAATGTGGATAGAAAATCTACAACTGGTTTTATTATTAGATTATATGGAAACTTAATTTTTTGGAAAACACGTAAACAAAATACTGTAACTAAGTGTTCAACTTTTGCAGAGTATACTGCTATGTCAGAAGCTGTGACAGAAGTTTTATTTATTAGAAATTTACTGATTGAATCATTCGATGTAAAACTTTGTAATCCCATAAAATTATATGTAGACAACTCAGGCGCAATTGCAATTGCTAAATTTGGTAACTTTACAAAAAATTCAAAGCACATCGAAGTGCAGTATCATTATATAAATGAGCATTATGAGAAGAAAACAATTGATATTGTAAAAATTGATACAAAATTTAATTTGGCAGATATGTTAACTAAAAGTTTAGATAAAACAAAATTTTTGAAAAACAGATTAGAGTTAAGATTAATTTAGTTATGTAAAAGGTTATAAGATTATAAATTTAAGGAGGCGTGTTGTAACTAAGTAAATTTATAATCTATGTTAATTTGTAAAAGTAGCGACATCTATTGCGGTGTTGTGAAAAACACACGCAATCTATAATTTTTGGTTTTGTTCGTTCTTCTTCTCTCTGGTAAAATAGCTATGTAAGGAATAATGTGTTCGTATAATAAAATAAAACTAAAACTAAAGCTTAATTAGTTATTTCAACGATCCAACCATCTCAACAAAAGTTTTCTATCCTTATTTCACTTTATTTACTTGAATAAACGTATCTCAAATATATATTTAAACTTATAACACAAAAGTTAAAAAAATGTTAATTTTAAACATACATATATTCAAAATAGCCCTTCCCATCTGGTGCCAGGAACAAAGCCCATGACACCAGTGGTAGCGGCTACAGAGACAAGAACCTCCTCACAATTCGTGTAAGTAGTTATACGGCAAATAATCATAAGTAATTAAATTACTTATGATCTTTAATGTAATGGAAAATGTTACTAGATACGCAAAATCACTTGAAACTTTGTTACAGTAGAACTTTTATGTTTATAAATACATTAGTTTTTGTTTAACTCAAAAAGAGCAAGTAGTTTTGATTTTACATGCATTTGAAGTTCGTCAGCTCGTGTCAGCAGCGTGATGTCACAGTACAACACTCCGCTCTATCTCTCTCTGTCTCTCTCTGTCTCTCTTCTCGAGCGGCGACGCGGCGACGCGACGGACTGCGCGAGCTGTTGTAAAAAAATTAATTTTAAACAAAAAAATAAAACCGACCTCAAAACGCACTGAAAAGTAAAAAATAAATTTTGTATTATAAATGAACTTACTATAAATAAAAGACGTAAATAGTGTTGATAAATAAAATTCATCTAAAATTCTACAAGGGCATATAACTTTCATGTTGCTCTTTGAAACAACATCAAATATATGGCTTAGATTTTCATAAAACTCCGTCAAAAGCTTGAAAACATGACTGTTAATAAAATCAATTTATTATAATTAGTAAATATTTAATATAACATGGACATCTCTATTGCTAAAGCGAACTAATTGAAGATTTTTCAATTTTTTATTTTATAACCTCAATATATCTAAAACTATAAATCAAATTATTTTGATTCTTAATCTTTCTTGTTGAAAATTTAATACTAAATCGAATAACATCTAATTCATCGATAAGGATTCATAAATCATAGAGTTATAAGCAAATAAGCACGACATGGTCGCGCGGAATTCAGCGATTTCTCGTCCGATTGTGAAACTATTCTTTCAATATCCTGAAAACTATTGATTGTAAAAATTCTAAAAAAAAATGAGACCACTTCGACGAGTTACCCTATCGTTTGACACATCACTCATCCAAATCGGTCTACAAATGGCGACGTACGAGCGGAACATCGGAAAAAAAAATACACGTCGAATTGATAACCTCCTATTTGGGTTTTTTGAAGGTCGGTTAAAAATTACGTCACGTCGTCCTACTTAAAAAATTCTGTATCTCGGGATCAAATTAACATATCAAATAGTTTTCTTCGCACGATTTTTCCATTTCCAATAGAGAATACGATGGACTAAAAATCAAAATATGTGAATATTCTTCGTTGTTTAAAAAAAATTATTTCCTACAATTACTAATTTTACTATGCGTCTATTCCCCATTTTAAATCCGCGACACACACCGAATTGTTTTAAGTTTTATAAGGCCTCAAAATTTAAAATAATAATAAAATATTTTAATAATTTTTTCACGCATTTATCAACTCATTTTATTCTAAGAATATTACTAAATAAGCAAGATGAGCTCCGTAATGTTACCTCGGCAGAGGGGATGGGATATTATTGCATATTGCTTAATAACCCCATCAGTTATAAATAACACTGTCTTGAGTTCTTTCAAAATTTCTAATCCCCTATACTAGGGAATATAAACATTCAAGTAATGAAATACCACTGGTTGGGTTCAAAAGGGCCATTTAACTGGACAATAGGTACCTTCCTACTATATTATAATATTATTTAATAGCTCTTATGAATGCATTTGAACACCATACAAATTTATTAAACGCATTAGATAATGGATCGATTAGAAAGCTAATATAAATTATTAAATTAGTAGATTAGATATTATTCAACCGAAACTAATCATAAAATAGTTTTTTAAATTGGAAAAATCGCAACAAACTTTTACATGTTAAATAGTTTGCATTAACTTCAATTCGAAGAAACTTTAGGTAGGTTTTTCATTCATTTTCATGGGTGTAAAGATTTATGATAAAAATAAAGTATAATACGTAGGTACACCTCAATGCAATTAGTGAGTTTCAGGGAACAGTATTTCCCAGAATTTTCTTAAACACAATCTTTACTTACTGTATATTATTAGATATTTCATATTATGTAAAAAACGTTTATAAAGTCTTCCATTTTCTTATACCTACTACCTATTCTATTTTATATTTTATTATTTTATTATAAGAAATATCTTTTATTATAAGGTTATCAAAACGAATATTTTTTTTTTTTTGTTTTTTTTTCACTTTTTGCAACATTTGTTTGAAAGAGGTATTTTGAATTTATTTGTAGTAAAACAAGTACATATATGGTAGGCGTTTATTAGTTAACTAAAAATTATTTGCAACAGTAAGAAATACATAGACATCATATATAGGTAATTTGTTGTTTACCTAAATAATAAAAGGTAATTAATAAAACTTAAAAAAATACATTTTACACTCATAACTTGAAATTAAAAAAATTAAAATTATTTATGTACAATTTATTGCTTAAGTAAATAAACTGGAAATTCACACTGTACAAGAATAGATGCTTAGGCTGATGTTATGCCGACTGCCGGTTGCTAATGTGCACCGATGCCATACCGTTGTATAGAGGTCATGCCCTTCTCCTGTTGGTACCTATAAACAAGCGCACCTTTAAAACATTGATCTACAGTTACAATTTATAATTAATTCAATTTGGGTAAAAACTGTGTTCATGTTAGGTTAAAGCGTTAATTATTAAGATAAAGTTAGTATACATAATATAAAGATCTGGGTCTTTAAAAATATAATTCTATTGAATTAACTGTACACTGCTGTAGTCATTGACCTAGTGAAATCTAGTTTTAATATTTACTCATGTATATAATGATGTAATTGAAAAAAATACCTTTTTGCCAGCCGTATTCTTCGGTTGCCTCGAATTCAAAGGCAAATGAACCATCGACTACTTAGCGCTTTTGCTAAGCGACAGTAAAGTTAAGGCCGCCTCGTAAGTTTCCTGTTGAGAAAAAAGATTTTATAACGTACGTTATATTTTATTCTTTTACATAGATTATCGTGAACTGCTAAAGGTAGGTACCTACTAAATGCAGACTGGTAAACAATTAACTTACCTTTGTGACTTCATTCCAATAAACACGTCCGAATACGGGCGTAGTTGGTGGTGACAGCGGCGTTGATGGTCTTGGTGGAGTTACTGGTGTTGCTGGTCTTATTGGTGGTACTGGTGTTGCTGGTCTTGGTGGTTTGTCACCTGAAAAAACATTTATAATTACGATTCTAAAGAAAACTAAAACAAAAATACTGTCGAAAAATCATGTATTTAATTTTATCTGTGTAGTTATTGCCATAGAGATCAATGGAATTGTTCAAAAGTCCAAGCTAATTTTAAGTTATCTTTTAAATAACGAAAAGTTTTAGGCATAGCTTAGTGGTCTATACTTACGACTCTGCTCACCACCATTTGAGCTCCGTGGTCGCATTAAACTTTTATCGGTTGTTGAAGACATTTTCTGAAAAACATAAATCTAATTTAGTGGTTAATCCTTAGGTGAAATGAGTAGGAGGTACGAGTAGCGTAAACCATATATTTTGCACTGTGGTTACACAATAGTACACAATACATCAGACCTCAATTTTAAATAAAAAAAATAAAACCGACCTCAAAACGCACTAAAAAGTTAAAAAATAAATTTAGTAATAAAAAGACTTGAATAGTTAATAAATAAAATTCATGAAAAATTCAACAAGGGACAGTAAAAGGCGGCGCCAAACCATTTTATCTATTTTTAATTAAAGTCCTGGAATATTCCATCTATTTTTTAAGTTAATTTAATTAAGTTTTTAACAATCAATACTATTTACGTCTTTTTATTCATATCATATGCCGTAGCCAGGAACAGAGCCCATTACACCAGTGGTAGCGGCTACAGAGACAGGAACCTCCTCACAATTCGTGTAAGTATTTAAACGGCAAATAATCATAAGTAATTAAATTACTTATGATCTTTAATATAATTGTATTTAAAATATTATCTATTCTATTTTTTATAAAAACATGCGTGCGTACAAAGTACACATGTCAGAAGTGAAACTTCTTTGGCGAACTAATTTATTATACAAAATTTTTGTAAATTAATGATAACTCTAGAAATTCCAATTTTTAAATTAAAATTTCGTCAAAAGAATTTATGAAATATTGTTATTAGTATTTTATGCACAATGATTTATTGAAATCTCAAATGACGAATTGTAAATAAAAATGCCACGTGTTTTTTGTCAATATTAGAAATTATTAATTAAGTTTTGTTTTTGAATTCAAAATTTAGAAAAGCGAATTTATGAAATATTTTTATTTTATGGTAAATGATTTATTAAATTATCAAATGACGAGTGGCAAGTTGAAATACCACATGTTATTTGTAAATATTAAAACTACCTAACCTTCAAACCAATTATCATCTGTCTCACTTTTTCTCTCAATCTTTCTCACTCGCTTGCTCCCTACTCTCACTCCACGGCTAGTTGCTCATGCTACGTTCGCCCTGTCTTACTCTCTCTCAATCGGTCTCGATCACTCTCTCTCTCTCTTTTCCGACACTTCCGTTGCATACTGGCGTGACGTTTCATCTGTAAAAATTTTACCCTCATGCGCCTAAAGAAGTTTCACTTCAAAAATCTCTACTCTCCCTTATAAATATTTGACAGACACCGAACTGATTTAAATTTGATTTATGAGGTCTCAAAATATAAAATAATAATAATATATTTTACTAATTTTCACGCATATATTTATAATATCAACTTATTTTATTCTAAGAATATTAGTATATAAGTAAGGCGCCTTAAGAGGATTGTGACGTGCCGATACGCGACGTGAGTGGGTTTCTTTCATCATCATTTCAATTTAATTCAGTTTAGTTTAATTTTAAAAAATAAAAACACCCGAGGAAGATTTTAAGTCAAAAATATAGATGGTTGGATGTTAATAACTTCAATCATACGCAATATTTCTTTAAAATAAAAACGTGCGGACCTAGTTTTTCATTTTATCTACAATATTTCCAAAAATTATGAAAATTGGACTATGTTAATAGGGGGGAAAACGTTATCGCTTTTTGTATGAAAATTTCACACAATCTAACAGCTTCACAATCCTCTTAAACGTAAAAATAATTAAAAAACTTACTTAGATAGTACTTGATGGTTCAGCAATTTTAACAATTCACTTTAAAAATTAACTGTTCCAACCAATGAACTAGACCATACTGAGTAGATACTAGCCGTAATGTTAGGTACCTCGGCAGAAGGGTTAGGTTATTATTGTCTAGAGCTTTATTGTCCAATTAAAATTTCTAATACCCTATACGGGGGGCAATATAAACATAAAAGTAATGAAATACCACTTGTTGGGTTCAAAAAGGCCATTTAACTGGACAAAAGGTACCTTCCTACTATATAATAATATTATTTAATAGCTCTTATGAATGCATTTGAACAACATACAAATTTATTAAACGCATTAGATAATGGATCGATTAGAAAGCTAAGATAAATTATTTAATTAGTAGATTAGATATTATTCAACCGAAACTAATCATAAAATAGTTTTTTAAATTGGAAAAATCGCAACAAACTTTTACATGTTAAATAGTTTGCATTAACTTCAATTCGAAGAAACTTTAGGTAGGTTTTTCATTCATTTTCATGGGTGTAAAGATTTATGATAAAAATAAAGTATAATACGTAGGTACACCTAAATGCAATAAGTGGGTTTCAGGGAACAGTATTTCCCAGAATTTTCTTAAACACAATCTTTACTTACTGTATATTATTAGATATTTCATATTATGTAAAAAACGTTTATAAAGTCTTCAATTTTCTTATACCTACTACCTATTCTATTTTATATTCTATTATTTTATTATAAGAACGAGCAGTACCCCACGATTTTACTCGCTATCAAAACGAATATTTTCTTTTTTGTTTTTTTTTCACTTTTTGCAACATTTGTTTGAAAGAGGTATTTTGAATTTATTTGTAGTAAAACAAGTACATATATGGTAGGCGTTTATTAGTTAACTAAAAATTATTTGCAACAGTAAGAAATACATAGACATCATATATAGGTAATTTGTTGTTTACCTAAATAATAAAAGGTAATTAATAAAACTTAAAAAAATACATTTTACACTCATAACTTGAAATTAAAAAAATTAAAATTATTTATGTACAATTTATTGCTTAAGTAAATAAACTGGAAATTCACACTGTACAAGAATAGATGCTTAGGCTGATGTTATGCCGACTGCCGGTTGCTAATGTGCACCGATGCCATACCGTTGTATAGAGGTCATGCCCTTCTCCTGTTGGTACCTATAAACAAGCGCACCTTTAAAACATTGATCTACAGTTACAATTTATAATTAATTCAATTTGGGTAAAAACTGTGTTCATGTTAGGTTAAAGCGTTAATTATTAAGATAAAGTTAGTATACATAATATAAAGATCTGGGTCTTTAAAAATATAATTCTATTGAATTAACTGTACACCGCTGTAGTTATTGACCTAGTGAAATCTAATTTTAATATGTACTCATGTATTTAATGATGTAATTGAAAAAAATACCTTTTTGCCACCCATATACTTCGGGTGCCTCGAATTCAAAGGCAAATGAACCATCGACTACTTAGCACTTTTGCTAAGCGACAGTAAAGTTAAGGCCGCCTCGTAAGTTTCCTGTTGAGAAAAAAGATTTTATAACATGCGTTATATTTTATTCTTTAACATAGATTATCGTGAACTGCTAAAGGTACCTACTGTATGCAGGCTGGTAAACAATTAACTTACCTTTGTGACTTCATTCCAATAAACACGTCCGAATACGGGCGTAGTTGGTGGTGACAGCGGCGTTGATGGTCTTGGTGGAGTTACTGGTGTTACTGGTCTTGGTGGTGGTGGTGGTGGTGGTGTGTCACCTGAAAAAACATTTATAATTAAGATTCTTAAGAAAACGAAAACAAGAATACTGTCAAAAAATCATGTATTGAATTTTATCTGTGTAGCTATTGCCCTAGAGATCAATGGAATTGTTCAAAAGTCCAAGCTAATTTTAAGTTATCTTTTAAATAACGAAAAGTTTTAGGCATAGCTTAGTGGTCTATACTTACGACTCTGCTCACCACCATTTGAGCTCCGTGGTCGCATTAAACTTTTATCGGTTGTTGAAGACATTTTCTGAAAAATATAAATATAATTTAGTGGTTAATTCTAAGGTGAAATGAGTAGGAGGTACGAGTAGCGTAAACCATATATTTTACACTGTGGTTACACAATAGTACACAATACATCAGACCTCAATTTTAAATAAAAAAAAATAAAACCGACCTCAAAACGCACTAAAAAGTTAAAAAATAAATTTAGTAATAAAAAGACTTGAATAGTTAATAAATAAAATTCATGAAAAATTCAACAAGGGACAGTAAAAGGCGGCGCCAAACCATTTTATCTATTTTTAATTAAAGTCCTGGAATATTCCATCTATTTTTTAAGTTAATTTAATTAAGTTTTTAACAATCAATACTATTTACGTCTTTTTATTCATATCATATGCCGTAGCCAGGAACAGAGCCCTTATAAATATTTGATAGACACCGAACTGATTTAAATTTGATTTATGAGGTCTCAAAATATAAAATAATAATAATATATTTTACTTATTTTCACGCATATATTTATAATATCAACTTATTTTTTCTAAGAATATTAGTATATAAGTAAGGCGCCTTAAAAGGATTGTGACGTGCCGATACGCGGCGTGAGTGGGTTTCTTTCATCATCATTTCAATTCAATTCAGTTTAGTTTAATTTTAAAAAATAAAAACACCCGAGGAAGATTTTAAGTCAAAAATATAGATGTTTGGATGCTAATAACTTCTATCATACGCAATATTTCTTTAAAATAAAAACGTGCGGACCTAGTTTTTCATTTTATCTACAATATTTCCAAAAATTGTGAAAATTGGACTATGTTAATAGGGGGGAAAACGTTATCGCTTTTTGTATGAAAATTTCACACAATCTAACAGCTTCACAATCCTCTTAAACGTAAAAATAATTAAAAAACTTACTTAGATAGTACTTGATGGTTCAGCAATTTTAACAATTCACTTTAAAAATTAACTGTTCCAACCAATGAACTAGACCATACTGAGTAGATACTAGCCGTAATGTTAGGTACCTCGGCAGAAGGGTTAGGTTATTATTGTCTAGAGCTTTATTGTCCAATCAGTTACGAACAAAATTTGGAACATAAAGATAACATTGTCTTGAGTTCTTTGAAAATTTCTAATACCCTATACGGGGGGAATATAAACATAAAAGTAATGAAATACCACTTGTTGGGTTCAAAAGGGCCATTTAACTGGACAATAGGTACCTTCCTACTATATTATAATATTATTTAATAGCTCTTATGATTGCATTTGAACAACATACAAATTTATTAAACGCATTACATAATGGATCGATTAGAAAGCTAAGATAAATTATTAAATTAGTAGATTAGATATTATTCCAACGATATTAATCATAAAATAGTTTATTAAATTGCAAAAATCGCAACGAACTTTTACATTTTAAATAGTTTGCATTAACTTCAATTCGGAGAAACTTTAGGTAGGTACATTCATTTTAATGACTTCTAAAATGTTTTATTTTCATGGGTGTAAAGATTTATGATAAAAATAAAGTATAATACGTAGGTACACCTAAATGCAATAAGTGGGTTTCAGAGAACAGTATTTCTTAAACACAATCTTTACTTACTGTATATTATTAGATATTTCATATTATGTAAAAAAACGTTTATAAAGTCTTCAATTTTCTTATACCTACTACCTATTCTATTTTATATTTTATTATAAGAAATATCTTTTATTATAAGGTTATCAAAACGAATATTTTTTTTTTCACTCTTTGCAACCTTTGTTTGCAAGAGGTATTTTGAATTTATTTGTAGTAAAACAAGTTCATATATAGTAGGCGTTTATTAGTTAACTAAAAATTATTTGCAACAGTAAGAAATACATAGACATCATATATAGGTAATTTGTTGTTTACCTAAATAATAAAAGGTAATTAATAGAACTTAAAAAAATACATTATACACTCATAACTTGAAATTTAAAAAATTGAAATTATTTATGTACAATTTATTGCTTAAGTAAATAAACTAGAAATTCACAGATGCTTAGGCTGATGTTATGCCGACTGCCGGTTGCTAATGTGCACCGATGCCATACCGTTGTATAGAGTTCATGCCCTTCACCTGTTGGTACCTATAAACAAACGCATCTTTAAAACATTGATCTACATTTACAATTTATAATTAATTCAATTTGGGTAAAAACTGTGTTCATGTTAGGTTAAAGCGTTAATTATTAAGATAAAGTTAGTATACATAATATAAAGATCTGGGTCTTTAAAAATATAATTCTATTGAATAAACTGTACACCGCTGTAGTCATTGACTTAGTGAAATCTAGTTTTAATATTTACTCATGTATATAATGATGTAATTGAAAAAAATACCTTTTTGCCACCCGTATTCTTCGGTTGCCTCGAATTCAAAGGCAAATGAACCATCGACTACTTAGCGCTTTTGCTAAGCGACTGTAAAGTTAAGGCCGCATCGTAAGTTTCCTGTTGAGAAAAAAGATTTTATAACATACGTTATATTTTATTCTTTTACATAGATTATCGTGCACTGCTAAAGATACCTACTACATGCAGGCTGGTAAACAATTAACTTACCTTTGTGACTTCATTCCAATAAACACGTCCGAATACGGGCGTAGTTGGTGGTGATAGCGGCGTTGATGGTCTTGGTGGAGTTACTGGTCTTGGTGGCGTTGGTGGTGTTGGTGGTGGTGTGTCACCTGAAAAAACATTTATAATTACGATTCTAAAGAAAACTAAAACAAAAATACTGTCAAAAAATCATGTATTGATTTTTATCTGTGTAGTTATTGCCATAGAGATCAATGGAATTGTTCAAAAGTCCAAGCTAATTTTAAGTTATTTTTTAAATAACGAAAAGTTTTAGGCATAGCTTAGTGGTCTATACTTACGACTCTGCTCACCACCATTTGAGCTCCGTGGTCGCATTAAACTTTTATCGGTTGTTGAAGACATTTTCTGAAAAACATAAATATAATTTAGTGGTTAATTCTAAGGTGAAATGAGTAGGAGGTACGAGTAGCGTAAACCATATATTTTACACTGTGGTTACACAATAGTACACAATACATCAGACCTCAATTTTAAATTAAAAAAAATAAAACCGATCTCAAAACGTTAAAAAAAGTTAAAAAATAAATTTAGTAATAAAAGGACTTGAATAGTTGATAATTAAAATTCATGAAAAATTCAACAAGTGACAATAAAAGGCGGAGCCAAACCATTTAATCTATTTTAAATTAAAGTCCTGGAGTATTCCATCTATTTTTTAAGTTAATTTTATTAAGTTTTTAACAATCAATACTATTTACGTCTTTTTATTCATATCATATGCCGTAGCCAGGAACAGAGCCCATTACACCAGTGGTAGCGGCTACAGAGACAGGAACCTCCTCACAATTGGTGTAAGTAGTTAAACGGCAAATAATCATAAGTAATTAAATTACTTATGATCTTTAATATAATTGTATTAAAAAAAATCTCTACTCTCCCTTATAAATATTTGACAGACACCGAACTGATTTAAATTTGATTTATGAGGTCTCAAAATATAAAATAATAATAATATATTTTACTAATTTTCACGCATATATTTATAATATCAACTTATTTTTTCTAAGAATATTAGTATATAAGTAAGGCGCCTTAAGAGGATTGTGACGTGCCGATACGCGGCGTGAGTGGGTTTCTTTCATCATCATTTCAATTCAATTCAGTTTAGTTTAATTTTAAAAAATAAAAACACCCGAGGAAGATTTTAAGTCAAAAATATAGATGTTTGGATGCTAATAACTTCTATCATACGCAATATTTCTTTAAAATAAAAACGTGCGGACCTAGTTTTTCATTTTATCTACAATATTTCCAAAAATTGTGAAAATTGGACTATGTTAATAGGGGGGAAAACGTTATCGCTTTTTGTATGAAAATTTCACACAATCTAACAGCTTCACAATCCTCTTAAACGTAAAAATAATTAAAAAACTTACTTAGATAGTACTTGATGGTTCAGCAATTTTAACAATTCACTTTAAAAATTAACTGTTCCAACCAATGAACTAGACCATACTGAGTAGATACTAGCCGTAATGTTAGGTACCTCGGCAGAAGGGTTAGGTTATTATTGTCTAGAGCTTTATTGTCCAATCAGTTACGAACAAAATTTGGAACATAAAGATAACATTGTCTTGAGTTCTTTCAAAATTTCTAATCCCCTATACTAGGGAATATAAACATTCAAGTAATGAAATACCACTGGTTGGGTTCAAAAGGGCCATTTAACTGGACAATAGGTACCTTCCTACTATATTATAATATTATTTAATAGCTCTTATGATTGCATTTGAACAACATACAAATTTATTAAACGCATTACATAATGGATCGATTAGAAAGCTAAGATAAATTATTAAATTAGTAGATTAGATATTATTCCAACGAAATTAATCATAAAATAGTTTATTAAATTGCAAAAATCGCAACGAACTTTTACATTTTAAATAGTTTGCATTAACTTCAATTCGGAGAAACTTTAGGTAGGTACATTCATTTTAATGACTTCTAAAATGTTTTATTTTCATGGGTGTAAAGATTTATGATAAAAATAAAGTATAATACGTAGGTACACCTAAATGCAATAAGTGGGTTTCAGAGAACAGTATTTCTTAAACACAATCTTTACTTACTGTATATTATTAGATATTTCATATTATGTTAAAAACGTTTACATATTCTTAAATTTTCATTTACCTTCTACCGATTCTATTTTTTATTTTATTATAAAAACTGGCAGTGCCTCATTTTTACATTAGGTATTTTTTTTTACACAAAAAAGATATTCAACATCTTATGCAATGTCATATTTTTATTATTATGAAATTGTATACCTGCGAGTCCTTAAAATTAAACAAAAAAAGATTTCGGTTTAATCTGACAGACAAAAAAAAACACGTTTATCCCTTCTATTTTTATCAAAGATGCTTTCATTGAGATTTCATTAAAATATTACTTAAAACATAATAGTTAAGTAAGGAGACCCATACTTTTCTTATAGAGCCTAAATAAAGCTCAGAATGAGTCCTTAGGAAGAAAATGTCTAGAACTCGGATAGGTACTTCAATTATTTTCAGGTACTCTTACGGAAGCAATAAAGTTGGTATTATAAAGAATTTTCTTCGACGTCAATTTCCATTTTCCGACGATTTTCGAGCTTTACGGATTGTGTAGTTTGTGTTTTAAACGTATTTGGGAATTTTAAGCTAGCCAACTTCTAAAAAATAATATTTTTTATATGTGAAATATTGTTTAACTTAGTTAATACAAAAGGTATATTAATTCAAAGAAAAGCTTTCAGATTAAACAATCATTTTTTATTCTTGTGCTACGTTAAGCCTACGTCGTAGCATCAAAGCAGGCTTTAATTTATTAATTTGGAAATAATTCAAAAGAATTTTGGCCTGGTCCCATTTTCTTTTTTTTTCTTTTTCTGACTGTTTATTTCAGAGTAAATGTACTAAACAGAACGTAACTCTATATCTCCATTCACCGTACGCCTGGTTATGCAAATTTAGCTTAATAAATATAATATTACAACTCCAAACCATAGAATATCGCTTCATAAACGCTTCCAATTATTATTCTTTTAGTCTTGGATTATGTGCTTATATATAGGAGATAAAACACTAAAAAAAGAATATAAAGAGATTTTTGATCACTAGAATTTGCTTTAAGCTGAACATAAATATTTCATCATAGGATTCCAGATTCCACTATAGAACGATCTTTACCGAGCTGGTTAATAGTGAAAAATATTTTATATCCAATTAAATATGTCAATTAATATATTGCAAATGAGTTGTCTAAAAAATTTCAGTCCAGAATATAAAAGTGAAGTCCCGTGGGGTATGGGCCAGATGCATTTCACATCTGCTTCACTGGTCGATTATTTCTTTAGGGGTAAGTAGGTGATCAGCCTTCTGAGTCTTGCCAGACCGAGTTTTTTTATCTCCACCGGGAATCAAACCCAGGACCTCTCGGTTGTAACGCTTACGCGCTTACCACTAGATCAAGGAGGCAATTGTTTTAGGTATATTTAATTGGATATAAAATACTTTTCATCCATTAACAAGCTCGGTAAAGGTCGTTCTATAGTAGGATCTTAGACTAACAGTGAAGATAATTCTACCTCCATACGGCAAATCAAGATGAATCTTGTACCTCATTTTCGTTAGAGTTGCTATTATTTATTTATATTTGTAAACATTATAACTGTAAACCGCATGAAAATTCTTACCGTTGTTTATTAGTGAGGCATTCAATTTGTAAAATAATTCACCACATACATTGTTCAACCAACTTTTTGAAATGTTATACTTTTAACTTCGTTGTTTTTAATGGCGAAAGTAGTGACAAAACTAACTTAAAGTTCTAAGTGGGGTAGACATATTTCTGCTTTTATTTAATTGTTCTTACAGGCAAATAGGTTTTAAACCTCCATAAACAATCGAAACATATTTTTTGTTTTACCTGGTTTTGAAGGGTCTTGGGTGAAACACGCATTGAATATACCTCTAGTCTAGCATCAATTTAGCCACAAAGGAGGGTAGGTAATTAACGTAAGGACGTTTCCAAAATGCACATAAGGAACTTGAAATACATAAAACATTTTACTGTTAACGTTTTAAAACGCATTAGTGACCATTTCACAGGTAGTTTTTTCAGAAAACGAACGAATACATCTATGTTCTATTTTATAGAAAATAATAATAATTAATAATATTTATATAAACAAACAATCGATGAAACTCATACATACATAATTTCAAAACCTTGCAGTAGAAATAGAGCTCACGATTAAAATACCTACTTCAATTTCAACTGGATACAGGGACCGAACATAACTAAATCAAAATCAATGAAATTTAATAAAGAAATATGAGTAACCGATGAAGTCGCTACTAGAAGCTTATGAAACATTTTCTATTTTCTTTTATTTTCGTATATACCTACAATCCTACTTACAACTACCTACCTACCTATAACATAATATTAATAATATTGTGTGGCAGACGAATGTGGTTTATATTAAAATGTTCTTAGAGATAATTTTGCAATGATGTTGTAAAGAATTCTTGTTCATCCAACTTGTCGAATGCAAGTTATTTCTTGCGATATTGCATACGCTTACCAAAATATAACAACTATGAGCTTAGAAGACAAATATTTTATTACATAGCTAAAAGCAACTTTCCCAAGAATACTAATAATGTGAACTATTGATAAATTTATAAGTTCTAGAGATAATTTCCAAAAAATACCTGATTTAATACATAAAATAAACTAAATGAAAGAAATTGTAATACAAAATTAATAGATTAAATTAAAAAGTGAAGTCCAATAACATCTAGTAGTCGTGGAAAAGTCCAGAAACACTACTACCCTATTTTTATTATCACAACAAAACTTAATTTTTTTATTTAAAAACGAAAAAAATTTTAAGCTGGGCAGGCACAGAATACTGTAAACCTACCTTCTCTTAAAAAAATATCAGTGAAACTAACAGACAGTTTATGGAATCTCACTGTATCAATCAATAAATTTTTATATGCGGAAAAAACAAAACAAAATCTTAAACAAAAGTTATCTTAAGTATTAATTACAGAACATTATGGAAAGATGATGGAAGTTACGTAGCAAATAAGTCTCCAAATTAAAAAACAAATCCATGTTCTAATTACGTGAAAAGATTCGTATTGCTAAGAGGTTTACGTTAATTATAATAGAAATTGCGTTGCTTATTAAATTCTTTGTAGTCACAGGTGACTTGTTAGAGCGGAAAAAATAATTTCACAGGTCGTTAGGTATTCAGCGTTTTGCAATAACGTGAAAGACATACAGAACATTAGTTTATTAATACTCGTAGCGGTTTTTATAGAAATTGCCGCAATTTTTGTTTTACCGGCAGTCATTTTCAAAGGCCCTTGCAATTTGAATTTGAACTTTATGTCATTGTAATGCAGCCGATTTAGCAGTGATAGTCGGCGTGTTTTCAAACGAATCAAAATAGGCCTTTGGTAGTGATGTGACACTACGCCAATATATTCTTTAATTATCTGTTTTAGGCTGATTTCAAGTTAAAACAAAAGTAATTGTTTAGAGTAGGTAAAGACGCAGCTTGTGGTAGCGCGCCCGGTGGCATCGGCCGGAACACGGGCGCAGGGTATTTGATCACACAAACTAAAGTTGAAGTTGACCATTAGAAACATTTTATATCTGTCGCTGCCGTTTTTTTTCTTACGTATGTTTTCATTTAACTGGATTCAATGCTAAGAGATTCTTTAGTGTCATTATGCATACTGAAATAACTCTGTTTATGTTATTATACGATTTTAAACGTTTGTAAAATATTATATTATTGAGTTTGCGTATAGTTGGAGTATTCATTGAATATAAACCGTACCCTTTCATAACACAAATGAGTACATATTTCTAGCTGAGATATAATAAATCACTACATAGTATAAAACAAAGTCGCTTTCTCTGTCCCTATATCCCTATGTATTCTTAAATCTTTAAAACTACGCAACGGATTTTGATGCGGTTTTTTTTAATAGTTAGAGTGATTGAAGAGGAAGGCTTATACACGTTTTATAACCGTGCAAATCCGGGGCGAGTCGCTAGTTTTGTATATAAGTCTACATTTTTCCATTTCAGCCTAGCTGTTCGTTTGATGTCGTCCTCCCAGGGCTCAGCGGTCTCCCTCTTCATCTCTTGAACGTGAGGCCGCTCCAAAACGTAACTCGCGTGGTCCATCTCTGATCGGTGCATCTTACGATGAGAATGAAATGAGATATGAAATGGAGAACCAATGCCTGTGATAGGCATTAGATCTAAAAAAATGTTACTAAAACAACTTACTATAAATAAAATTCAACAAGGGCATAAAACTTTCATGTTGCTTCTGAAAGGCGGTCTGTCATTGAAACTCGATTACTTAAAATTTTTAATGTTTCCCTTGGACTGTAAGCATTGATGTTCTGCGGTACTGTTCTACTTCTAGCTGAAATTTATAATCTTGCTTTGTTACTTAGATTGGCTACCTGCTAAAGAAAGATGTTTTTCTTCTTTTCTGAATAAGTCATTAAAATACAATTGTTTGAAATTTTTTGAAAATTTTAAATCCTAAACAGTGTTCTACGAGTTCTAGAATGTTATGGTATTGTCATATTTGTATTGTTTTTAAATATTATCTTATCTAGCGATATGTACAATGATGAGCAAAACTGAACACAATTTTGAAATTTTGTTTTTAAAATTATAAACTCTGTCTTTTGCAATATTGTTGTATTTGTATTATATTTAACAGCACTTCCGTCTCTATTTATCTCACGCTTGAGTCTTTGGTTATACTTTATCACTTCGCCATACGAAAACAAAGTGTCGTGCTCTGTATTACACCACATTACATATAAGAAAAACTTGATCAGACGCAGTGTTTGTATTGTTATTATTGAGTAGTTAATTTTTATTACAAATTTGCATTGTATTGTGTTAAAAATAATATTTTGAGTGATATAAAGAAAAAGTCGCTTAGCGCTAGCTTGCACGAAAAATAATATGTGTACTTGCCTACCTACTTATTTTAAATTTCTATTCCCAGATTTCTTTACACAAAGCTTTATTCAAAATCGGCACACATGTTAAGAGTGATATATATATCATCCAATTTGATAACTGTTTCCAAAATAAGTAGAATAAAAATATATATACAATCATATGTATAATACGTCATTGTATATAGGATACAAAATTTAGGGCGCACTGTGGAATAAATTAAGAAATAGAAATAAATAATAATTGAGCCAAAGTAAGTAGTTGAAGTACTTATGTCATGGTAATAAAAACAACGAGTTTATAAACAACTAAGACTCGGAAACAGACATTCATGCTTATCACAGAAATGCACCTACCGGGTTTCGAACCCAGAAGCTTTTAATGCAGAAGGCAGGAGGCACTATCTATTGCGCCAACCTACTGTCAAAGACGTCAGAAATAAGAGATTAAAGATATCAAAGACTTCTTACTTTTTATATGAAATCACAAGAACAATCATCAGTACTGTATAACTAACTGCAAACGACTTCGCAGAATTCTGTTAGTAAAATAATCCTGCAATTTATAACTAGAAAACTTTTCTCTGACGCCAGAGATTAATCAACATCCTATTTAAAGTGGTTTCTGTTGATTTCTCAACGGGCTTGTGACAGAAAAAAATTTAAAAACAACAAGGAAAATATTATTATTTACTCCGCGATGCCTTGAAATTACTTCGAGCGAAATGTAATGGAATCTTAATTGAGCAAATATTTGAATGAGTAATTTTTTATTCTACCGAAATATTAGAGTTTCGAAATTATTCAGTATCAACCGAGAAAATTATGTTTGGCATGTTGACAATTGATTACCGACTTATATTCAACATTTTATAGACGAATTAATATTCTTTCCTTGTTAATGAGATCATAAAGTTCATTTTTTTAATCATAAGACTTATTAGTTATAAGTTAAAGATGTTTTTAAGGTCTGGGGTAAACTGCTTCACGCGCATAATAAATTGGTTTGTAACTTCTTTAGTTTATAAATAATTACTACATAGGATATGACTATTAACACATGACATGTGATTTGAAAAATGTTTTAAGTTATTACTTGATAAATAACGTTTATTTCATATTGAATAATAGATTGTTTAAGATAAACATAAAGATCAATCATTTCAAATAATAAAAAATGTGCCATTTAAAAATATTCCATATCCATTCTTCGGGCAATTATTCATAAGTTTGTTATTTAATTCACAAATTATCTATAAAAATTCAAATCAATACCGATTTAAAACAAATTAAATTAAACAGGAAAGAGTTACTCAGTTTAGCATCTTACTATAAAAATGCTTTCGCGAAAGGTTTCAATAATATAAATAAGTATTTGAAAAGTGAAAACTTTAATTATAAAACAGTTTTATCATAGGAGTTTCCAAGATAGTTTTACGTTTAACTGAGTACTTAATAGTTATTTAATAGCATTTTGCGCTTATCGCATTGAGAATTCAATTTCCTTTTATAAAGTTTTAAAATAATACATTTTTATATTATAACTAGCTGACCGTTTTGCCATAATAATTTTTGGGGTGGGCTACCTTTATAACTTAGGTGTATGAAAAATATATAGTAGCCGATTCTCAGACCTACTGAATATGCATATAAAATTTAGTAAAAATCAGTAAAGCCGTTTCGAAGGAGTAAGTTAACTAACATTGTGACACGAGAATTTTATATATATGATAATCGCTAAACTAGCGTGTAATTAAATTACACAGTATAACTATGTATTATTTTGATAAAAACTCTGAGTTGGCTAATATGTTTCCGATATTTAACCATCAATTGTCTTCTTCCAATTACCAAATTGTAAATCGTCCCTAAGAATTATTGCTTGGTGAAATCTGCTTTAAAATCTGTTAAGTAGATTTTGATTAAGATTATTTATATACATAAAAATCAATTTCTGTTCGTTCGTCTCACTAAAACTCGAGAATGATTAGGCTGATTTAGTATATTTTCGTTTTGAAATGTTTGACGTTGTCCAGGGATGATTTAAACGGTGAGAAAATATGGGAAAATCGCGATCAATATCTAATTATTCACTAGAAATAATTTATATGGCAAAACAACTTTTACCGGATCAGCTAGTGTGATATATAATATAGTAGAATTCATCACCTCAAAAATATAGCTAAACCTTATAATAAATATATATTGATGTTTGTAATTCCTTTATTTAATAAAAAGTGTAAAATTTAACACATTACTCAAGTAACACATACTTTAAAAGTTAATACTAGAAGCGTAGCACTTTCGTAGCGCATCTACGAGTAATTGAACTAAGCTCTGAATAGGAGTAATCTCAACACGTCACAAATCTGCTCGCGTAAGCAACCTCACTACATTACTCGTTTTTATGTTAAGCTATTAAAACACCGCGACACATAAACGTTAATTAATTTCAGAAACAGCAAATAAATATAACTTTGACTATAATCAAGTAATCTAAATCAATCTTGCACTTTCGAAAATAATCCAGAATAAACAGACGAATAGATGAAAAAATAAAACATCAATCAACATTTAACAATACATATAAACATACCATAAATAACATAGTCAAATAAAACAACATTTTTACGATCAAGCCACTAATACCTCGGCACTAGAAAGTTAGAAGAAAAAAGTATTTGAATTTAAACTGAGAATTCTAAAAACATAACTAAAACACTCGAGACTTACAAACTAATGTATAGTTTTTAAAAATATTAAATACACAAAACGTATCCTTCAATTAGGGACCTGATGCCACACGTCAACGTATGTAAGCTTATATTCCTCCTGTTTGGGTTGGGTAAAATAAAATAACATCAATTTTTAAATTTAAACTTAATTAAAGTCGTTTTCTTATTTGAAAACCTCAGCGCTTTATTAAAACACCAAAGAGATCACAAATTGAAAGCTCAAAGCTTTTATTATTTAGCTCGTGCAGTGAATAAACTAAAGAAAATGCAATACACACAATCAAGACACGTAGTTTATAACAAGCTTATATAATTCACTTATTAACAACAGCTGGTGTAAAATATTTTAAAGAGAATTTTCTATACCAATTATATGTAACTAAAAGTACTAGTAATTTGCGCTTAAAGTTAATAATATGACATGACTTAATATATTGTAAGCGTGCTGCAGTCGTCCCTATATTATCTTTATGTTAAATCACTAAATACCTACCCAGATATCACGTACAAAGATAGATTAAATTATTAGAATGCGATTTTAGAAAGTATAATATATGGAACAAATACATATCTGCCCCATACCGGTGGTTACGGACAAAATAATAATAAACTCACATAAATACGAAAAAACGGGCGTAACATTCTCATATCAAGATTATAACATATTCATACATATTCCATTTAACTTGAGTCGTTCAAAATAAACGTGATCGAATCAAATTCGTAATACTGAACAAATTTAAGAGAAAATTCAATAACGTACATGAGAATATTAGCTTTTCTTATAAAATAAATGCAAATTGGGGTGACTTATAGTACTATAAACAATTTTAGTAATGGTTTCAATAAAAAAAGTTATACATAACCTAATATTCTTAGTGATTTTAATAATTATACGCTTAAACTCGGCAACTTCGCAAAGTATACTTATCCTTTTCAAGAACCTAAGTTAAAGAGTTAATTTAAAATACAATTTTACTTACTTGTCAAGTTTAATTATTTCCCCACCCTCTACTTATTTTTTAAATTGGTTCAGAATAATTTTAATTTATTAATAATAAACAAAAATACAAATCGTTTTTCTTTTATATAACCTATACTAAAATATAGTCCGGGTTAATCTCAGAAATGACTCAGCCGTTTGATGTTCGGTTTTAATTAATATTATGTTACAGAAAGCTGCCCGTACAATATATGGAAAGTTTATTTTCAATCTGTTGACTGGGATCGATTTGTTGTCGAAGTTGTGGGCACAGCCCATATTAGTTTTAAAAGCATAGATTTCTTTATACCAAATAACTTTACTGCCTGAAAACATTAACCCATTTAGCGGCTTAAATTAAGTACATAAGCTAATTAATTCTATCCAACATTTGCATTGGGCGCAAAGCACTTGCACTTGATTTACTTAAACATAATTCTGCCATAATAACAGTTTGCTGTTCATTATTTATCTTTATCTTAACTGGAACACATTAAATACGCTTAGTATTTGTTTAGATTTATAGACGCCATTTAGGTAACTTTTTACCTGCAACATTGTCTACGTAAATTATAAATATAATTTTTCTTCAGAAAACGTAAAGTTGGTTGGTAAGGTGTTAATCGTTTTACTAGGGTTTCAAACTTCATATCGAATTTCAACAATTGCTTAGTTTCTAAAGTAATATTTCATATAATAATCATCGTGGGATAAAAAAAGGAGGTTATCAATTTGACGTATTTTTTTTCACGCAAATTATCACCAGTTAAGCTATAATTATTATTCTTTGGGTAATAATTGAGAAATTATTATTGATAAAAGAGTATAACGCATTTATTATACTTAATGGAATGTAGATTTCTGAAGAGTTCTTAGAAGGTAAGGTCATAAACAAAGAAAGATACAATCTAATACGTTACATAATACATATTATGTTACATACTGAAGTATAATAGCTAAAAGGATGAAGACTTAGCGCAACGTGAGCTTTGTTATCTGAGGAAAGGTTTATTTTGTTCCCTCGTTGTGCCAACCGTATTAAAACTCGATGATTCTCCATAAATCGTCCCATTGGTAATATTTAAAAATAATTAATACATGTTAGAATATCAACTTAATTACTTGCAGAGTGCGGACAAAACGGAGAGATTTCATTACTTCGTAATCTAGGCAACACGATATTTCCAAACTTTGACAGGTCTTAGTTCAAAGCTGTGAAGTTTAAATTCTTAGCGTCGACTTTACGGAACAATGTAACTGTAAGCTTAAGATGATGCCCGCACTAACCTGAAGTGCACAAATTTTGAACTTACCAGGACTTACATTTGTCATTAAAATCGATTATTTTGTTTAAAATGATTAGAAATTAGTAATATTATAAAACCGAAGTTCTACCACAAGTTATTCAAGTATTTTTCGATAGCGTCTGCTTAATTATTTGTCTGAAAAGCGTGGCCGGTATTACACTTAGGTGTTTCCCAGTAAACCATGAATTGATCCATTTTCCTTACATCACATGAATAGAGCGTGACGTAACAAACGGAAGGAACTAATTTGCCCGCAGTACATGACTGGGCTGTTTTCTTTAGTGAGGTAACCTGCTTAAGGCAAAGCCATTTCCGCCTTACGTGTTTGCTGGTAATGTAATAAACTTTCGCTGAACGATACCTCCTTACCCTCGGTACGAAAAAGAGAGGTGTCTTAAGTTTGACGTGTCTGTGAGTCTATCGTAGTCCCTAAACGAGTTCCCTAAACGATGGTTTTTTTAAAGCTATCATAATCGAGATCTTAAATACAATCTTAGTTACAATAAAATATTTAATAAGGAAAATAGAATGAAAATAAATAATTTATGAAGATCTGTTCTTCTATTTATAAGATATTCTTTGTAATCATCAGGTCGGGGGTTCAAACAAAAATATCCACAATTTTTTTGCAGTTGGTTTAAAATTACAAACTGACACATTATCATAAAGTATCAAATTACTTAATGAATAAAATTAATATCTATTTAATTCACAACATGAACGTTTTCCAATAATTAATCCAAATTGAGCTGTTACTTTAAATAATTACTCATTTAATTAAATTAACGCGCTACATTGATTAAATTTGAATAATCTGTATGTACATATACCAAAAATGAAATAGGATGTCCGTTTATGAAATGAAACAGAGAAGTAGGTGAGGTCTTACCTCTCAGTCTGTTTGAAATTAAAAAAACGTTGTCTTATCATACAGGTTTTAGTAGTAGTCAATCAAAGAAGATAAAATCAAATGCAATGGCGCATTGTAGGAACAATTTATATGGCAGTCTCCGAGCCTCTGAACGCAGCCCATGGACACCATTTAAAAAGTGGTCGAATGTTAGAACGCGTGACTAACAGTTGCGTGTTTAGTTATGTGTAAAATAAGTAATATTTCAAGGTAATCCAGCAGCTTTTGTGTTAAGATGTAAACGAATAAAAATGCCATATAAAAGGTATGTAGGTAAAGTGTATTTGAATGTGTATGTCTATGTATTGGTTTTATTATAAATGGCCGAACGAAATCGTTTATAGTGTCGAAATTCGAAAGGAAGATTTACAAACCAGCGCGAACCACTAGTGTTATATGCAAATAATGTTTATCATACTGAAACGGAAGCTTTCCAGTCTATATTTATACGCTATGCTTTAAAAATATTTATTCATTTGCACGTCTGTTTATTTTCAATGAAGATTGCTTTGGGATTTAAAGTTATGAAATAAAATCACATTCATTAATGCTTTTCGTTTTAGTAATACAAATTTTAATAGAGGCATCATTAATATTATTATTTACGATCTAAATGACACTAATGAGTGATTTGAATTAAAATGTGTTACATAAATTAAAAAGTAGGTATAAGCTAGTCTTGTTACACTTTTATTATACACTCTATCAAGGAAAAAATACTTTGTTAGTGTCATTTTTATACTATGTAGTTAGTATTAAGTTTTAGAAACAAAAGCTCGGTATAATAAGTCGATATTTGCTACTGTAACAAGTTGAATTTTATAATATATATTAGTAAACTTTTTGAAAATAAATTTTATCAGGAAAAAGCTGGTTCCTAGAAATAATCAAAGCTGTCATATTTGAAAGGCGAGCTTTTAATTAATGCTCTTCCGTATAATTTCCTGATTCGGAAATTCTAGCGCTCGCGAAAAGACAGATTAGAAGTTTGAACGTTCGAAATTCAAATTATTCATAGTTAAGTCTAATATCTCTGGTTAGGAAATAACATTTTATGTACATGAGTTTCTTAGACTCTGGATTTCTAAGTGAGATAGTAATTTTCTTTTTTGTCTTCCACCTACATCATAAACCTACGTGGTCTTCTAAACTATAACTGGGTTAGTGCTAATATGTATAATTGATTCCGTTAGCAAGTAGTTCGAATTATCCGCCTCTGTCTCCGAACCTGGATTTATGGTGTTTCGTTATTTTAAATTAGCTTAGCTTACATTTTAAAATATTTATTTCTAGAATACCTACACGTGCTGGATAAGAATCTCTCAGTTTTCTCACTTTTACAAGTACGTGACCCGTAACTACTCAACGACTCAACTATATTTAATGCCAATGTATCATTCGATTTGTCTCGAAAATAAATTCATACATTTTTTTTTTTGCACGGCAATCTATATTATTATTATTTTATTCTTATTGGTAGAAAAGCTTGTTTATTTCAATAAGTGCTTTTCATTTGTTCGGAGTTTAGACAATTTGATAAGCCTCAAACAAAGTTTTGACGGTTATTTCATTAAAGTTTTCAAATCGATAACTTCAAAGCCTTCTTTATAAATTGTTTCACTATTGCGAAAACCTATTAACAACAAATTTCGTTTATAGATGAAATGATTATATTTTAAGCAATTCAGCATTTTAAAAAATAATAGAAACCACACCAAACACGAATACACTTCGCCTAATGACTCTCAGATTAGCTCAAAATCCACAACCACTACCCAATTGAAGTTTCCCTATCTAAAAACGACCAATGAATATCCTCTTATAAGAACAACTGTAGAATGATATCAATCAAGTGAGTCCATCCCGCTCGTGACACAGAGTGGCGCGGTTTCGACCTAAACAGGTTAACAGGTTAACGCGCACTTGTTAACGACTTGTTTGAATAAGAAACCCGATCCGAGTGTTCATAACATTAGCCGACCGAACTAATCTATATTTTTTTATACTAGTAGTCGCCCATTAGTCGAAATTCGATCACAAATCAAGAATAAGTCAGGAATGTATGTGTATGTTGTGTGTGATTCAAGCAGTAGTGTGTGTAATGTTTAATTTAATTAATTTAATGTATTTCTAATGCATTTTATATTAAATAATAGCTTTATGCACTTCTCCATATAAACTTTAACTTTGGCAAATTTCACGATCATCCGTTCACGCAACTTTCGTAAAAAGGGGTACAAAGTTTTTTGCTTCACATAGGTATTAATATTATGATAATATAGTACCTACATAATATAGTACCTAGTATAAAAATATTATTTATCTAATTTCACAATCTAAAAAATGTTAATATACAGATATAAACTTTTATAAATACTACCTACAATGAAACTTCAGAAATTTGGTTAGGTATTTTTATTTTGTCTGAAGCACCGCTAAGAACCACTGAATGGACAATCAACTGCCTTCGTATAAACACAATAATATATTTTTAGACCAAAACACATCGCAATTGCTTTACCTAGTCGTTGAAGCGTGAACCCCTAATAAACTTTTGCTTTAATAATATTAGAATATCTCACCATTCACGTTGTTAGTTCCCTTTTTTGAATTTGTTTATTAGAGACGAAACACATTAGGCTAATAGTTTAGTTTTATTATATGTATTGTCTTTTATTTGCGTACAAATAACACAGTGTTAGTTAATTAGTGAAATGGCTGCCGTGTATAATAAACGAATACTATTCTGCATATTGCACATTGTGTTTGGGGAAATAGTGCATTGTAAAGCATTATTTTAGTTTACTTTCTTTCGGTTTTGTTTCTGAATAACACTGCAATAAAACTGATGCAATATAACAAGTTAGAACATAATAGTTAATGGAATTCAAAAGAATTTTACTTAAATTTTTTCAACAGTTTCCAACTATTCCTATTGTTTATAAAATTGTTAAGTATGCTGCAATTAAATATTATTATGATGTTTTAGTTCGAATTTATGTCGATACGTGTGGGCTCAAAGGGCGTATAGACTAAAAGTTAATTTTTCAGAAGAGCCAAAAAACTAAAAAGAAAATTTCTTAGAATTATTGATTACTTAATGTGGATTAATAATATTTATGACTAACCCTGTAACAATAGAAATATGTGCCTTATACGCCATGGAAAACAAAAACAGCATGTCGTTTACGCCCAAAAAATTTGTTATTTTACATAGAACTTAGGGCGTTAAAGTTCGTTTTTTTTTATTTTACAAAAAAAGGTGTTATCCAATGCTTTTCTGTTTTTCATTAGGTGTTTTACCGTAAGAAAATAAATCTCGTAATAACGCCCTAAAACTACTTTACAATGATAATGAAGGAAAGGTTTTAATCAAATTAACCAAATTATTTTATTTGCGGTGGCATATACAGCGTCGTTGTAGGTCATATAGCAAACTTAATTTAATTTTCAGAAATTGTCAAGGTGGTATACGCCAAGTCTGATAAACGTAGTCTTATATGACCATGGATTTTGAAATAACGTCAATAGCACCTCTGCAATTTTCATATTCTGAATAGATTGCGTTTACGCCTGTTTTTTTTGTAATTCTTGTCTAAACCAGCAGAAAATATAGGGCGGACTTCTATTTTTTGCGATTTTGAGTATTTTAAATATACAGATCGATAGAGAAAAAAAAAACTGAGTAAGACTGCATTCAAATTTTCGTCAAAATGTTCTATACGCCCTTTGAGCCCACAGGTATCTATGTAGTCAAGTATAAAAAAATATATTCATAAATCCTAACAAAGAAAGCATATTTTGTTCTAAGAAAATTACGTAAGTATGCTTAAAGATATCTTTATTGCGGAAACAGTTTAATAACTTCGGGCCAAGTTAGGCTGACAGTTAAAAGTAGGTTTTGAGTTTTCGAAGAGAATCCTACCTATATTAGTATAGTAGCTTGATAGTAGTTTGATTCATAACTTTATACACATAATGTGTGTAAAGTTGTGAATTTGAATTCGGCCTTACAAATATTAAAATTTTGCATTTGACAATGTTTTTTCCTCCCTCGCCTTTGTGAGGCCCTCTCTAGTTAAGAAGGTCTACGACTAGCGCAGCAACTGGTAGTTGAATTTGAAATAGTAAAAATTATATAACAACGCATATTAAGAAAATCTTTTGTAGGTACATAGTGTTCTAATGAAATTTGAAAGTTGATAGATTTTATTAGTTTTAGATTTTACTAATAAAATCTGTTTCAACTTAACGGAGAATTTAATCAGTTAAAACTTGCCGACTTCTCTGGAAAATAATTCTGGTATTTTATTCACGGTAGGCAGAGCGCCAGAGAGAGTCCCACCCAGAGGCTCACCCAATCAGAAAGAGTCGTTTTGGAAGGTTGGTTAAATAAGTTGGACAGAGCCGAGTTGTTAAAGAACTTCTGCGCTTTACCAGCAGTACCAGCTTTGGCAGCCCTCGGTTTTTAGTGGGTACACCCTGAGGCTGTTGCTAAGAGGCGATTCCCACACTGCAAGTTACGCACAAGAGCCAGTGCGTAACTTGCAGTCTAGGGAATGCGTTAATGCATTTTGCGAAGTTAAAAAAAAAGTTAATTTCAATCTTCAAGTATTAATTGTAATTGACATTGACTTGATAGTTAAAAAATAATTATGCAGTGATTGCAACAGCTGATGAATGACAAATGACAACTCTCTAATCGTCAATTTCAAATGTGTATAAACTATTGACTAAAGTAGCGGCAAGCTATGATGGCCGTTTTGACATATTACAATCGTGATGTGAAATGTCAATTTTTCTCCAAAAAAATATATAATCAAATCTAAGTATAAGTCTTAATTGCAAGTAGAACCTGATTAAAAAGGTTTGATAAAACAATTAAGCTTTTACTTAATATATTTGAATGAACTGAATATTGGAATGAAAATGAATAGGTGTACATACTTTATATGCACACAAAAAACAAATTAATACAAAAAGAGACCAAAAAAGGTGCCACAAAAAGCCATATTTAATCAGAGATTTCTCCATACTGCTATTTTCACTGTCGTCACTGCTATCATCACTTACATTAATTATAAGTTCGTTTTCTAAAATATTATCTATTTTCACATCTCTTTCATAATCTTCCCTTATTAATCTAACAGTTCTATTCACAACCTTTTCCTAGTCTCCTTTAGTCACATGTTCACAAGCTTCTTATATTTTTAGCATTTTGCTGAGGTAAATGGGGGTTCTGTATTATGTCTTGTAGCATATCCCTTAATTTGATTTCCTTAATTTATCCCTCAATTGCCCATTTTCTAACGCTATTTCGTCAATGACGTATCGGATCTTGGTGAGTAATTTGTTTTCTTTTAAAAGACGTACTAATTCCGCTTAAATAACTTATTTATGTTTGCATTCAGCTTTGACGCGAGTTTGCTGCAGGTAGTAGATAGTTGTGCTGGCCAGCGATCCTAGCGACGATCATAATATTAGATTTCATTTTTAAATAAATTAATTTTAAACAAAAAAATAAAACCGACCTCAAAACGCACTGAAAAGTAAAAAATAAATTTTGTATTATAAATGTACTTACTATAAATAAAAGACGTAAATAGTGTTGATAAATAAAATTCATGTAAAATTCTACAAGGACATAAAACTGTCATGTTGCTCTTTGAAACGCGGCGCCAAGCCATTAAATTAATTTTTTTATTAAAGTCCAGGAATATTCATTATGACAGTATGACATGTTTTTCTCTGTTGGCAAGTTTTGCTCCATAACATCAAATATATGGCTTAGATTTTCATAAAATTCCGTAGAAAGCTTGAAAATATGAGTTTTAATTAAATTAATTTATTATAATTAGTATATATTTAATATAACATGGACATCTCTATTGCTAAAGCGAACTAATTGAAGATTTTTCAATTTTTTATTTTATAACTTCAATATCTCTAAAACTATAAATCAAATTATCTTGATTCTTATTTTCTCTTGTTGCAAATTTAATACTAAATCGAATAACATCTAATTCATCGATAAGGATTCATAAATCATAGAGTTATAAGCAAATTAGCACGACATGGTCGCGCGGAATTCAGCAATTTCTCGTCCGATTGTGAAATTATTCTTTCAATATGCTGAAAACTATTAATCGTAAAAATTCTAAAAAAAAATGGGACCACTTCGACGAGTTACCCTATCGTTTGACACCTCACTCATTCAAATCGGTCTACAAATGGCGACATACGAGCGGAACATCGGAAAAAAAAATACATGTCGAATTGATAACCTCCTTTTTGGTTTTTTTGAAGGTCGGTTAAAAATTTGAATTACAAAAAACAAATGCCGAGTTGTGTGGTAAATAAGTACCTACACCAATTATTATAATTTCATAAAAATAAAAAATAAATGTTCGCGTGACTTTAATAGGTATATTGTATAGTTTAGAAATCAATGTAGGTAATAAATAAATTTTGTGTCGTAAAATTATACATTCCATAAATTTTATTACTAACTGCACGTCACTATTGACAATAAAGAACAGGAATTTTCTGCTTCAAATGTAATTAATATTATTAAAAACTTGATGAGCGGACAAACGTCAAAACGGCCATCATAGATTGCCGCTACTATAATGACTATTGACTATTGAGTTATGAGTAGAAAGAAATATCAAGAAGGAATTTGATCAATTTGAAGTTATTGTTTATTTTAAGTGCATTATTTCCTATTTGATATTTATTATTCTAGTTGGAAAATTACTCTTACAATGTCTTTTCTAATTAAACAATGTATTCGAAGGGTCAGTAAAACATTTTATAATTTTGTTACGTTTGTTAAGTACTTGTTTCATAACTTTAATTGTTTACAGGTTCTAACCCCAGCAATTTCTATTCCAAAATACTTCTCTACAAGTGAGTATATACATATAAATTTGTGTTGAGGTAATTTAAGTGAATCCTTTTACATTGAATTTTTTTATTAAACTTTTAAATTTTATTTCTGAATTTTTATAGATTAGTTTATTGTTACAAATATTAAAAGCAAACAGAAGTGATTAATTTAAAGTTGGGAGCCATAAGATATATTAATTGTTTATAGACAGACTTTTTTAAGAAAGCCATTTTAATACTTCATACAAATATGATGTAAAATACTTTTTCCTCAATTTTAGCCACTGCTGCATTTTCCCCAAGAGTTCAAAAACCAGCACCAGATTTTGCAGCAACAGCTGTTGTTAACGGAGAATTTAATCAGTTAAAGCTTTCCGACTTCTCTGGGAAATATGTCGTCCTAGTATTTTATCCATTAGATTTGTAAGTATACAGATGATAACTCTGTATAGCTGAATTTTACACAAAGCAATTTATCTTATTCTATCTTTTAAAAAGCTATAAACTAATTAATAATTATTCGTCAAAAAGATATTTAGTGGAGAAATAATTTATAAAAATTTTGTACTGCTTTGTAATTCATTCTAGTCACAAAATTTAGAATTTTCTGAATAGTCATGGAAATGAATTCAGCTACTTGTGAAATGTTTCTTTTTTTCTATTTAAAATATTTTTTATATTATATGACTTTCAGCACATTTGTCTGTCCAACTGAACTTATAGCTTACAGTGATAAAGCAAAAGATTTTGCCAGCATTGACTGCCAAGTGATTGGTGTTTCAACTGACTCAGAATTCAGCCATTTAGCCTGGGTTAACACTCCAAGAAAGGTCTGTTGAGAAAAACTACCAAATTAATTATATAATTATAATTTTTTTAAAAAGATGACTATCTACAATTTATGATTAAAACATCTTAAAAATGATTAATAAAATCTTATATTGCATGCTTTCACTCTGATTATTTTTAAGTTTGTTTTTAAATATTATATGTATTATATATTGTAGATAGATATAAAATAGTTAGGTACAGTTAACTGGCTGAATATTGTTTACATATTTTTAACCAATGACCTGAAAACAGGGATGTTATAAGTTTCACAAGTCTCATGGCATTGTAGGTTCTAAATGAATCGACCAATTTTTATCCAGTTTTATCGTTTGAAAGGATTTTATCTACAATTTTCGATGATCTGTTGGTTTATGAGATATTCTTATTTGTTAATAACAGATCAGGGGTCTTTTAAATTGTCTTCAATTTTACTTTTTTGTGTTATAAAAATTTTAATACTTAAGAATAATGAAAAAAATAAAAACAAGGTTTGCATTTGTGTTACAAAATGTCTCTTGTTATGGTGTGTCTAGTAAAGGCCTCCTCCAAATCTTTCCACTGTTTTCTGTCTGCTGCCACCCTTATCCAAAGAGGTCCTGGGGTCATTTTCATGTCATCCTCCCATCTTAGTCAAGACATATTAATTAAAAGGTTGTAAATTATAATTTCAGGATGGTGGTTTAGGTAAAATAGATATACCACTACTAGCTGATTATAAAAAGAAAATATCACAAGACTATGATGTTCTTCTAGATGATGGATTTGCGCTAAGAGGTATAAATAAATCAAAATAATAACTGGAGTATGGGTTAAAGTATGCTTAAACAATATGTTTTATTTTGTTATTATTAGGACATTAATAAACTAATATAGTTTTTTCAGTTTAGTAACTAGGGCTTTTGTTTTGTATTGCTTCAATCTGAACCTAAATGGTTTTAAAAAAATCATACATTGGATACTCATTGAAAAAAAAAATATCTTCAAGAAAATAGAAATGCTATTTAAAAAAAATTGGATAACTTTGTGATCATAATCTATTTAGATAAAATATTTACCTACCAATCACCAAAAAATTAAACCTGAACCAAAAAATGAAACTTGTAATTACAATGGCACTAGACATTTTAGTCATTTTAAATTGTAATATAAAAACCAATTTTAGTTAATTAATCACCAAATTTTTATGAGCAAATTGGGTTCTGATTTAGAATATAACAATTATGAACGGCTATGACAGACGTTTGACAAATGGTTTGTATTTTAGTGAGTGAGTCATAATTCCCCAAGTAAAAGAAAATTGTCTCCATAGAACTTCTATGTACTTCATTATACTTCTCTGATAGAAGGTGCAATTGCCCACAATTCTTAAAAGATTAGGTATCTAAGTAAAATTTTTGGTTCTAATTTAAAACTATAATGGGGATTTAATTTTGGTAATCATTTACTGTTTTGGCAATATAAAGTGATTTTTTGCCATTACATTTTAATAGATCTGGTGGTTAGTTAAACATAACCTAAATGGAAATAATTTACGCATATGCGTAGGTATAGTTTATACATATATTGTTACACAACACAAGTAAGAATCTAACTCAAACTTTAATCTTAAATTTAGCTAAAATCGCGAATTTGCTGAAATAAATTTTATTTGAAAGGTTAACATAAATAATATTTTTAGTTAATTTTCCACAGGTTTATTCATAATAGATAGAGATGGAATTTTAAGGCACATGTCGGTCAATGATTTGCCAGTTGGTAGATCGGTCGAAGAGACTCTACGGTTGGTCAAAGCGTTCCAATTTGCTGATAAACATGGCGAAGGTAATGTTAATTTAAGATATTAACTACTATCAACACTATTGTTCAATAAACTGTCAAGCTTTAGTCTATATCTGTACCAAATTTAATCAACATCGATTCAGTGATTAAGTCGTGAAAGCGTAAATGCAAAGTAATGGTCTGTCATACGCTTTCACACTACCAGAACTCTTTACATTCCTAATTAATTATATTATTTACTAGCGACCCGCCCCGGCTTTGCACGGGTATAAAACATATATATAAACCTTCCTCTTTAATCACTCTATCTATTAAAAAAACCGCATCAAAATCCGTTGCGCAGTTTTAAAGATTTAAGCATACAAAGGGATATAGGGACAGAGAAAGCGACTTTGTTTTATACTATGTAGTGATGTTTTCTTGCTGTATTGTTTCCTTTGTGCAACTATGTGTTAATAAATAAATTAACCGATTTTTATAAAATTTAACTACCTTTTATCGGGGACAAAAGGCTTGGGATAAATAAGGGGAAACACACTAGTATTATATTCTGTAGTAAGTGTGTCTGTCTGTTTGGTTTCCACGCTGAGCTTCTCCAACGTTCCAAGTGGAAGGCCTTAAGACAATTACGCCACTGCATATACGATTATAAAATATAACTTCTTTGTTTTGCCACTGATGATCCCTGTTGCGGTTTTGAGTCCCGGAAATAAAAAAATCGGTTTGAAAGAAACAAAGCTAAACAGTATTAAGAAAATGATCTGTGAAACAACAGCAGAATGTATCTGTTATCTGTGCCCTCTACAATACAGGCATTTTTCCAAGTAATAACAAAAGTAATTTTTTAGTTTGTCCTGCAAATTGGAACCCAGAAAGCAACGCGGAAACGATCAAACCGAACCCCAAAGAAAGCAAGGAGTACTTCCAAAAAGCTAATTAGGTTTAAAAAGGTCATTAAAATAGAATTATATCTGAAATAAAAGTATAAATTTTAGTCGCATTTTTATTTTGATATAGAGTCATAGACTGACTAAAAATCTTACAATGAAAGTCGCTTTAAATGTTATTTTTTATATTTTTGTGATTTTGGTAAGAATGTTTTAATTTTTATAAATATATATATATATATAACAGAGCAGGCGGTTCCCCTGATGGTAAGAGATCACCGCCGCCCATGGCTAACCGCCCTGCTAAACTAAATTTCCAAGGTCGAATCCACGGGGGAATGTAGATTGGGAGAGTTCGTTCCACAAGCAGGTAGTGCGAGGGAGAAACTGGCAAACGAAGCGTAACATCGACGAGTTCTAACGATGTAGGTGGTTACTATGGAACCTCCGTGCACCGAGTGGTTCGCTGGTGGAACTGAACTTAATGATCTTTGAAAAAGAAAGACGGACAGCAAGTAGGTGACTTGCCTTTATAGCAAACGATTTGTGAAACAGACGAATTGTTGCTCTTAACTTACATTGAGGTCAAATGATTTCTCTGGCAAAAATTTTTGAATTGCAAGAAGTGTAGTTGAATAAATTTTTAGCGCCTGACATATTATTGTTAGCAATACTTAGAACAAGTGTAATAAAAATGTCGAGTGTTACCATAAGGAAACCAGAGATTTATAGTTTATTTCTCGAAATTAATTTTAGTTTAATTTAACCGTGGCTAGTTTTGGCGCGAATGCTTTTCTTCGCTTTCCAATTTACAATGTATATCTAACTTGAAACGAAAATGAAAGTTAAGTACCTACACACAAATAAGTAAACAATATCTAATAAAATATAATATTATAAGCCATTTTATTAAATTTTTATAGACTGTGACTAATATTCATATAAATTGCAGAGGTCGTGGATTAAGTCGGATAAATTATATTATAACAGATAAAGATTCATGGCCACCAGGCCATACCTACATGTATCGCTCAGCCAAACAGTTAAATATTTGATTGTAACAAATGTTACCTAGAAATATAAATTATATGTACTATAATATAAATGTATACTGTTTTGACGATTCAAAGTAGCTTTTTAAGTTCTATTGAATAAAGGCATATTGATTTTGATTTTTAAAGACTTAAATAATACTTGATAATTTTGTACATTTGGTAAATTATCTATTCTTAATACATTATTCCTTACTAAGGCCTATTTTGAACCCTTGACAAAGAAGAGGGCTGTTATGAGTTTGACGTGTGCTTGTCTGCGGCACCGTAACTGCCAGAGGCGGCGCAAGGCGTGGGCGACGTGGGCCACCGCCTACGGCCTCGCGGTCCAAGGGGCCTCGCGCCTCGAAGGCCCGCGAATGCAAATATAAATATTATTACTCATCTAGAAATAAATAATTAAAAATACCGGCTAGCAAGTATCTGGTAATACTAACCTACCACATTCGTTTTTTATAGATCTAATCTAGTAATGTTTTCTGGCGTTGCGGGCGGTGAATGACGCCGGAAATCCTTGCTTCGCCCGCTGTGTTTAACTTTTGCTATTCGAGGGACTCTTATATTTTAATTCAAACCAAATGTGCGTCTGTTATTGTTTTGTTATTATAGTTCGAGGAACTTATTCTATTCAAAAAACCAAATGTGCGTACCGACTTTTTTGTCAATTTTATTACAGTCAGTTCATAAACAACAGTTGCGAAGAAAGTTCATGTTCTTACTCATAATATCTAAACGAAAACTCATGGTGCTGTCTTTAAGTGATAAACTAAAAATTGTGTGTACCTACCATATTTGATAAAATTTATGAACTTGAAAAAACATACAGGAATATACCTAATTAGGGCGTCAATTTGCGGTTTGCCGTATTTGTGTTCCAAACAGATTTCAATGTGAAAATAAGTGTTGCGTTTCATTGTTTGAAAAATAAAAAGTAAATAATGAACTGTTTTATACTTTTATGAACTATTGAGTATTTGTTGAGTATTTGTGATTCCATTTTTATTAAATAAAGTTATTTAAGCTCTTTGTATCTGTCGAACCCTACGGCTCGTAACATTATTTACAGATTAGGTATAATATTTAAAGCCTACTTAACATGTCAGGCCCAGGCTCCAGTAGAGATAGAGATATCGGGAGGAAATGGGAATCTGGTTCAACAAAACGAAAAAGAAAACTTGAACGAGCTGTAGCAAATCAGGTTTAAAGTTCAAGTATGATAAAGTTTCTCAAAAAAACTCCTTCAGAACCATCTGAATCAATGAAAAAAGTCGAAACACGACTTCCACAAGATATAAACATTTCCAATTCCGAGACTCTGTCAACTTTGGAAAGCACTTCAGACGCACTGAGTACCGAACTAAAGTCAGAAATACAGGTAGAATCAAACTCTAGCCTATCAGACTCTGAAAATTCTGAAACTCTCCTGTTAAGCTGTAGAATTCACGAAGAACAAGTAGTTTCTCCGCCAGTTAGCAGCGATACCAGTGATGCAATCAAACAAGCATTTGTGTGTTTGGATCCGGCACAGCGGAAGTTTCCCATATCAGATTCTCAGCGTCATGATATGGTTCAAAGCGGCCCTACACAGCAGTTAAAAAACAGTGATGAAGAATATCCGAAAGATGAAGATCATAGGCACTTTTCTAATTTTTATTTTACAAGAAAACTAAAAAATGGTGAAATTCAACATCGTCGCTGGTTGGTTTATTCTAATTCCCAAAATAAAGTTTTCTGTTTTCCATGCAGACTATTTGGCAATTCACAAACTCAGATGGTCGAGAAAGAGTCGCCAAAAAGAAAAGAATTTTCGATTATGAAAGAAGCGATGAACCTATACATTCTCCCAAAAGACGGTACGAAATAATTTTTTTTAACACCATGATTGATTCCATAGTGAGCAATATGGATTCAAGATTTAAATCTCTAAATCAACATTTTGAGAATTTTGGTTTTCTCTACGATATAAGAAAGTTGAAATTTTTTTCAAAAGATTATATATTAAAAAATTGTCAAGATTTACACACAATCCTGCGAGTGGGTGAGAGCAGTGACTTCCAACCTTACGAATTATATGAAGAATTACAAACAATGGTCCCAAATTTACCTGACTTCATGAGAAATGTGAAACAGCTGCTTCAATACATAACTAAAAATAATTTAAAAGAAATTTACCCAAATATTTATATTGTAATTCGAATTTTGTTAACAATACCAGTAAGTACAGCTTCAGCTGAAAGGAGTTTTTCAAAATTAAAACTAATAAAAAATTATTTAAGAAGTACAATGGGTCAGGAACGACTTTCAGCGTTGGCAGTTTTATCTATCGAGGCAAATATAGCATCTAATCTGGATTACGACACAGTTATTAAGGAGTTCAGTAAGGCTAAAAGTAGAAAATTTCTGTTGCTTTAATTGTTTACTTTACTGTTAGTAGAGGTACCTATACTTGATAATGTAAAATAACTACAATGAACAAGTTTGCATTTTTATGAATAAAAGTTTGAGTTTCAAAAACTTTTTTCTCAACAAAATCCTTCATCTTGCGTCATCCATGAGGGGGCCTCGCAAAATATATCTTGCCCACATTAAATTTAGGTCTTGCCCCGCCACTGGTAACTGCTAAACGTAAAGACCGAATTCAAAGCGTTTTTTTTTAAATTTCGTTTGAGATGGACTAAGTTGAAAGAATGTTACGGAAGAAAGAATGATAAGGATTCAGATAGAGTCATTCTAGATTCACCTACGTTATCCGCTTCTTTAGCTTAGTTGGACTAGCATTGAACTTAGCGCGGCATAGTTTGGTCTCCCCGTTTCGATTAGCGGGAAAACCAAACTATGGATTTGGAAGGTAAGTAAGTTTGAGGCAATTAAGCTCATATCAATGTTATCAATGAATTAATATATTACTTTTATTAGTATTTTTGGTTGTAAGTGAATTTTGATCAGTTATATTGCGTTCTCTGAATTTGAGGCTTAAAATTTGTACTCGGCGTGTGATAAAATCGTGTTATTATGATATTTTATTTATTACTCTCCAATTTATTTTATAATTGTAAATGATTAGGTAATACATATTACCAACTGAGATAAGATTCAAATAATAAACAACTATAAATACATTATAAAAATAAGCAATGAGTATTTTAAATGGTACCTATTAAGGACTTTGTTAATTTCAATTTTTTTTCTTCTGTCATAATTTATCTTAATCATACTCAAATCGTGATTACCACGGATTGATTTGATAGCTGAGAGACACTTTAATAGTGAAGAGAATTTGAAAAAGTTGATGATTATTATAAAAGTTGAATCATTTGTTATAAAAATTGAAGTTAAATATCAAAATCAGAATATTTTTTATTATTTTTTCAGGATATTTGTTTACATAATTGATGTCCACTGCTGAGATATCGAAAAATGTATAACGATATAAAGCTAATTACTTTTATCTTGATTAAAAGTACTATATATAAGTAAGCAACAATATTTTGAAAAATACTTTAGTTTACAATTTTGAAGAAAAATGTTACCTTCTTTACTTCTCTTGGTAATATGGTGAGTAATTAAATAAAAAGATACTTAGATAGTATTGTTTTAGAATTAGTAAATTAATATCTATTCATATGTAAGACATGAAACCGTATCTGGGAGCTTTCATCGAAGACGCTGCCTAATCCCTTTGAGATATATAAAAACAATGCATAACGGGATATTCCTCTTTTATAGATGTACAAAAAAGTCCTTGATGGCATATATTATGTACCTTTCAAGGATGGCTTACTATCTAATTCTATCTTTTATTGGCGGTACAATATTCGCCTAGTTAAATAATAATTTCTTTCAGCATTTATACGACCCATGGATTAACTTTGCAAGAAGAAAAACAGACAAATTTAAGAAGTTTTCCAAATGATTTCTTATTCGGAACTGCAACTTCAGCCTATCAAATCGAGGGAGCTTGGAATGAGGGAGGTACATAAAAATAAGAAAATACAGTGAATACACTGCTTAAAAAATCATAGAAGAAGAAAACAACGATTTTAATTTATATTTTAAGTTTGCAAAATGTCGCTTTAGCGCATAAACTCTACGAGTATGATTAAGCCGCTTCTTGGCACGTCATGGCATTTACCCATCGCCAAATTCGTACTGACAGTATTTTAAATTAGTTTCATTTTATGACCTTCTATCATAAACTGAGGCGACGTAAAGTCCCGACAATAGATTTGACCCCGAACTGAACAAGGGTCTTACTACTGGTAGCAGCGATTAAAATTATTTTTAAAATTATTTAATAAAAATACCAGCATCTTCCATCAGAATCATTCCATCGGTTTAGCCGTTGAGATTAGCTAGTAGGTACATAAGTATTTTGTCTCAAATTCGTTTAGTAAACTAAGGTGTAGATCGTAACATTGGGTTGTATCTTATGACTACTAATTACCTAAAAATTTTCAGGTAAAGGATGGTCAATGTGGGATCACTTAGTCAGAACGGACCCTGATCACATAAGAGACGGCACAAATGGAGACGTTGCAGCCAACTCTTATTATTTGTATAAGAGAGATGTTGAAATGCTCAAAGAACTGGGAGTAAATGTGTACAGATTTTCGATATCATGGCCCAGAGTATTGCCTTACGGCCGTCCAGATTACGTCAACCCAGAAGGCATAGCATACTACAACAATTTAATAAACGAACTGTTAGCGAATGATATAATCCCATTCGTGACCATATATCATTGGGATTTGCCGCAGAACTTAAACGAGCAAGGCGGTTGGTTGACTGAGGAAATATCCGATTGGTTTGCCAATTACGCCAGGGTTCTATTCCAAAACTTTGGAGATAGGGTCAAGCACTGGATTACTATTAACGAACCCTATATCCATTGCAACTTTGGTTATGCAACTGGTAACCATGCGCCAAGAATACGGTCTCCAGGACTGGGTTTCTATGAATGTGGACGCAATATCATACTAGCGAATGCTAAAACTTGGCACGTTTACGATCAGGAATTCAGATCCACACAAAATGGTGTGATTGGATTAACATTTGACTCTGAGATGGCAATGCCTGCAACAAATTCTGAAGACGATATTCAAGCAGCTGATGATTATTTGAAAGTCTTTGTAAGTTTTCTCTTTTTCTAAATTAATCTATAGGTAAATCAACCTACCTAATAAAAATACTTAAATAATAATACTTTTCAAATGTTTATTTTCTAATAACACTTATTGTAAATGGATCATTCCCGATCCAGAGATCAATACTAACAATGAACAGAGAATGAAGCTTATATCGCGCTAGGTGAGTGAATTTGTAACTATTGTTATGGGATTATATATTATGTATATTCCAAAGTAGGACAGGAAAGCCTTTTGAACGCGAAAGTACCTCTCTTAAAATATATATCTTATATATAAAATTCTCGTGTCACAATGTTAGTTACCTTACTCCTCCGAAACGGCTTTACTGATGTTTACCAAATTTTATATGCATATTCAGTAGGTCTGAGAATCGGCTATTTTCTATTTTTCATACCCCTAAGTGATAAGGGTAGCCCATCCCAAAATTAATATGGCAAAACAACGTTTGACGGGTCAGCTAGTCAAGGGCGGATCCAGCTTTGTTGTCAGGGGGGGGTCACATAGTCATGGTCAAGTTACAAGAAGTTATAATTTAATTTTATGGTTAAACTTTGGAAATATGCCAATCGATTTAAGGGGTGGGACGGGCACGGGGTTTTGGGGGGGAGGGGGTGTAGAAGCTCACCTCCAAAAGGAGGGACCCTTTCGCATTTTTTTAAAATTCTAACCTTAAAATACAAAATTCGTAATTTGACTGTCCAAAAAGGGTAAAATTTGGTAAATAAACGTGAGATATAGAAATAAGTCAATTCACCTTTACTTTTCAGTCCAAAAACTTGTATTTTTTAGGAAGTTTTTTTTAACAACAATTATTGCCAAAAATATAGGTAAGTTGATAACCTAACTTTTGATAACTGGCAGTTTATTAATGGAAATATATTCACAGCCTAATAACAGATAAATTAATTTTAAACAAAAAAATAAAACCGACCTCAAAACGCACTGAAAAGTAAAAAATAAATTTTGTATTATAAATGAACTTACTATATAAATAAAAGGCATACATATTCAATTAATTTTTTTATTAAAGTCCAGGAATATTCATTAGTCTTTTTAATTATATATTTGGCACCGCCTTTCAAAAAGCAACATGAAAGTTTTATGCCATTGTAGAATTAGATATGATATGATGAATTTTATTTATCAACACTATCTACGTCTTTTATTTATATATTAAGTTCATTAATAATACAAAATTTATTTTTTACTTTTCAGTGCGTTTTGAGGTCGGTTTTATTTTTTTGTTTAAAATTAATTTATTTTATACTTTTGAGTGGCTCTTCTAAACCGTATAGTTGGTTATCATACCATCAAAACTAAACTGATATGGACGCTCTGACTTTACGCTTAACTTATACACTAAAAAGTAAAAACTAATTTAATTAATTTAATTTAATAATTTAAAATTAATGAAAATAAGAAGACGCAAAACTGAATTGTTTAATACTAAAAATTTAAGTAATATCGTTTATATATATATAGTAAGCAAGTGAACGCACATTGTGATTTACAGTAGAAACTCAGTTACTATATTCTCTCTATCTCTAGAAGTATTTCTTCTACCTTATTGATTTTACTGTCATATGTAATGTTTAATGTTTTATAAAAAGATATATAAGTCATCGATATAAACTGATATTACATCGAGATATAGACATCTCAACTGGACGCGTAAGCAATAACGTATGACATGTTTTTCTCTGTTGACGAGTTTTGCTCCATAACATCAAATATTTGGCTTAGATTTTCATAAAATTTCGTCGAAAGCTTGATAATATTAGTTTTAATGAAATGAGTTTATCATAATTAGTATATATTTAATATAACATGGACATCTCTATTGCTAAAGCGAACTAATTGAAGATTTTTAAATTTTTTATTTTATAACCTCAATATCTCTAAAACTATAAATCAAATTATCTTGATTCTTATTTTTTCTTATTGCAAATTTAATACTTAATCGAATAACATCTAATTCATTGAGAAGGATTTATAAATCATAGAGTTATAAGCAAATAAGCACGACATGGTCGTGCGGAATTCAGCGATTTCTCGCCCGATTGTGAAACTATTCTTTCAATATGCTGAAAACTATTGATTGTAAAAATTCTAAAAAAAAATGGGACCACTTCGACGAGTTACCCTATCATTTGACACCTCACTCATCCAAATCGGTCTACAGATGGCGACGTACGAGCGGAACATCGGAAAAAAAAATACACGTCGAATTGATAACCTCCTTTTTGGTTTTTTTGAAGGTCGGTTAATAAAATAATAAAACAGAAATGAATTAAATGAAGAATTAATTTTTTTGTCATAATTGTTAACCTCCTTTTGGTTTTTTGAAGGTCGGTTAAAAAGTAAAAAGTATAAAATAAATTAATTTTAAATAAAAAAATAAAACCGACCTCAAAACGCACTAAAAAGTGGAAAATAAATTTTGTGTTATTAATGAACCTACTATAAATAAAAAGACGTGTATTTATAGTTGATAAATAAAATTCATGTAAAATTCAACAAGGGCATAAAACTGTCATGTTGCTTTTTGAAAGGCGGTGCCAAATACAGTGCAACCTCGATATAACAAATCGGAGGGGAACAAGAAAATATTCGTAATATCAAGTAATTCGTTGAACTGAGGTTTGTTATGTTGAGGTTAGATTGGTCTAAAATTCGTTATAAAGAGGTAAAAGAATAGTTTTTGAACATAATTAATGATGTTTCGCTTTTCTGCGACCGATAAGGAACACCGTTTACGTTTCTGAGCCATTTTAACTTAAATCTTTAACAATAGTGACGAGCAGAGGTGTTTACATTACTTTCCATCAAAACAACAATGATTACTTTACAAACAAAAGCGTGTCGAAACATGTCGAGACATGAATCACATTATAAGATTAAGAGTTATATTATTGGTGGAAACTTTATATAAAGGTTTTGGGTTGGCAAAATTCGTTAATTAGAGGTATGAATACTTTTTCTTGATAGTTGAAAATTCGTTATTAAGAGGTTGTACGCAAAGAATGTTCGCAATGTAAAGGTATATTTTATATTGACTCTTATGGACAAATCAAGGGGATTACGAAAAATTTGTTAAATCGAGGAAGTCGTTATATTGAGGTACGTTATATTAAGGTTGCACTGTATATGAAAGACGTATATACTATTCCAGTACTGATTAGTGATTAAAAATAAATTGAATGGCTTGGCTTATTTTAGTTTCAAATTTAATTCGCGCGAATTTCAGCGTTTCTCACCCGATTGTGAAACTATTTTTTCAATATACTGAAAACTATTGATCGTAAAAATTCTAAAAAAAAATGGAACCACTTCGACGAGTCTAATAATCGGTCTACGAATGGCTACGTACGAGCGGAACATCGGAAAAAAAAACAAAAAAAAAAAATACACGTCTAATTGATAACCTCCTTTTTGGTTTATATGAAAGTCGGTTAAAAAGTTCTTGATAATTTTAAAGTGTCATCAAAATAGCGGTAAATTTTTATGTTCCAATTTACAAATTATGTTGATAAAACTATTAATAAAATAATGTTTTTAAATTTTTTAAATATTGTTTTAAGATATCAAACGGACTTAAAAGTTTAATAATAACTTTTTTTATTAAAAAGACTAAATTTGAGAACAACAAGAATAAATATTTCTTTAAGACTCACAGATTAGTAGACCACGAAAATACATAAAACGGAACGGTTAATGATCGACAAAGTGTCAAAAAGTTGATAAAATTTTACGAATTTCAAAAAATTATATCTCGAAAATTAAAAAGTTTCGAAGTAAAAGATTTTACACATACACACGTATAAAAAGTGTGAACGTCCAAATCGATTGGCATGTTTTCAAAGTTTAGCCCATTATGTTTAACAATTCAAATTAGTGGTCCACTTAGGTCTTGAACCCAGCCCAGGGGGGGGTCATGACCCCCATGACCCCCCCCCTGGATCCGCCCTTGCAGCTAGTATGAATATATAATATCGTTTATAATTTGAAATATTCTATTTTTAAATATCAATTTTGAATTTTCTTTATTATGTTCTTATCTTTCCTTTTAATGTTAAAAACTATATGGGGGTACTATATAGATAGGTAAGTTATTTTCATGATAAGATATGAATTCTACAATATTACGTATCTATTGTATACGTAATCATAAAATATCCTATCTTATTATAATATATAATTATGTAGATATAATTATCTTACTTTAATATCTTTATTGCTATAAAAACAAATATTAAAAATAGCTCGTGTAGTGGTGATAAGTAGTATGGGGTCACTTAAAATAGATTTAAATAACTTTTTATGAAAGGAAAAAAAATTGTAATCCTCATTACTATAATAGCTTTACTAAGGGCTAAAATAAGGGACAAGTCATGGAAGTAATCATTCGCTGACCAGGGTAGGATCTGGCTCTGGCCTGTCTTTTTCTTTTAGTTTGATATTTTATTAATTTTTTTCATAGTTAATTTGTTCCTACTGAATTTCATATGTATGTGTGACCCCTTTATTCGCTCTTGAGTTTTACTACGACTAAGCTCCTCCAAAAAAACCTCAGTGACTTAGATAAAATTGAGTTCGTTTCGACACATTTTTTGGCCAACGCATTGCTTATCTTATACATGGTTGAATGGATTATTTTTTTCTATACCTATTTAACATTTATAAATTTATTGATTTTAAATAAATAAAAAGTTCACTTACCTTAGATTTTCCTCGCCTACGTCCGCGTACCATAATAAACTGTAGCCTATCTCGCTTACAGACTGGACTCATCAGTGAATGATTTTTGGATCCTGATCGGTGGATGCAGAGATTACCCTCTACTAACATACAATTATCTCTATATGTATGTAACCTCATTATTATCATATTAATGTGATAATATAAAATGTTTCAGCTGGGCCAATATGCACACCCAATATACTTCGGCAACTACCCGCAACGATTGATTGATTTAGTCGAAGCAGCAAGCATTAGTCAAGGACTAACTCAGTCCCGACTGAAGCCGTTCTCTCAAGAAGAATCAAACCTGATTATTGGAACGTCAGATTTTCTGGGACTCAACCACTATTCGAGTTTATATGCGTACAGGTAGGGTGCTTAATAATTGTTTAGTTTAGTTATTAGTACAAAGATTAAAACCATAATATAACTAAGGTTGACATATCTAAAAGGATTCCCATTAATTTGATGAAAATTGTATTGATCCTTACATAGTCTTTTTAGTTTTTACCACTATGTATTAAATATAATATTTACATATTTTTTATTGCACTGATAGCTGACTTCCACAAGTACATTTAATCAAAAAAATTTTACACTTAATTATAACAATATTGATAAATTTGGAGATTGAGAAACAATTATAAAGGTAGGTTTTTCAATCTTCAAAAACAACAACGACGAAGTTTGTAATATCTTGTGCAGGAATTCGTCTGTAAATGGAATGCATACAGTGCCCTCTTTACTCGATGATGCACAATTAGCCACTTTCCAAGATCCTCAGTGGCACATGAATCCCTATGGTATGACCCGCGTGAGTAACTTATGCACTAAATAATAGTAGATACTACAGCAATAGTTAAAAGGGCGCTACACTCAGTACTGGTTACTTAAACCAGCAAAGTCAAGCAATACTATTCCCCGAATACTGTTATTAACCGACCTTCAAAAAAACCAAAAAGGAGGTTATCAATTCGACGTGTATTTTTTTTTTTTTTTTTTTTTTTTTTTTTTTTTTTTTTTTTACCGATGTTCCGCTCGTACGTCGCCATTTGTAAACCGATTTGGATGAGTGAGGTGTCAAACGATAGGGTAACTCGTCGAAGTGGTCCCATTTTTTTTTAGAATTTTTACGATCAATAGTTTTCAGCATATTGAAAGAATAGTTTCACAATCGGACGAGAAATCGCTGAATTCCGCGCGACCATGTCGTGCTTATTTGCTTATAACTCTATGATTTATGAATCCTTATCGATGAATTAGATGTTATTCGATTTAAAATTAAATTTGCAACAAGAGAGAATAAAAATCAAGATAATTTCAAATATAAGTTTCAAAGAGCAACATGACAGTTTTATGCCCTTGTAGAATTTTAGATGAATTTTATTTATCAACACTATTTACGTCTTATTTAAAGTAAGTTCATTTATAATACAAAATTTATTTTTTACTTTTCAGTGCGTTTTGAGGTCGGTTTTATTTTTTTGTTTAAAATTAATTTATTTTTACATTGTTATTGTAAAGTAGGAAACACGTTCCGTCTCTTCGAAGTGTTTACTGAAGTGCACGCAGACATATTGTATGACCATCTTTCAATATTTCGTACAGAAACTTAAATATCCTTAAATACCTACCTCTGAATTCAAGCATTAGACATTCAATGCATGTTGAGCTTTCGATTCCCGGGGAAATAAAAAAAAATTGGTTTTAGTAAAATACGTAGAATAACTCCACGGGGGTTACGGGAGTAGTATTCATGTAACCCGCTTATAATTATTATACAACAATAAATAGGCACAATTAAAGAGTCCGTATAAAAAATAAACGGCTCTTTCCTATGTCTGAGCAATAATATATGAAAAAATCCACCTATTTATACATCAAAAATGCAATATTTAATGTTTTTGTCCGTCAACAGTTAGATCCTCTTAGAACGTCCTTATTCATATAATATTCATTTTCTAAAAAGACGATCAACGGGCAAGATGCAAAAACTGTCAAGATTTCACCATTTTAAAATTAAATGGAAGCAAAAATTAATTGCATTAATAAGCCGCAATATACCTACCTCTAAGGAATTTTTCAGACATACGGACAAGGATTGCGCAAACTATTAGTATATATCAAGGACACCTACAACAACCCTACGATTTATATAACTGAGAATGGATTCTCAACATCAACAGGGTTGAATGACACTGAGCGATCAAACTATTACAGAGAATATTTGAATGGTGTGTTGGACGCCATCGAAGACGGCGTTAATATCAAAGGATACTGTGCTTGGAGTCTTCTTGACAACTTCGAATGGGCATTTGGATACAGGTAAAGTGACAATCTAAAATATAGATAATATAAAACAAGAAGACGCAAAACCTTTAACGCAAAAACGCAAAAAATTTAAGTGATATCGTTCATATAAATTATGTTTCCATGGTGTTTTATAGAAAGCAAGTGAACGCACGCAGTGATTTACCGCAGGAGCTCAGTAACTATATTTTTTCTATCTCTAGAAGTATTTCTTCTATCTTATTGATTTTACTATTATTTAAGACTCTATTAATGTTTTATAAAATGACATAAGTATAAGACGTCATCGCTATAAAAGGATATTTCGTCGAGATATAAAGATTTAAACTAAACGCGTAAACAATAACGTACCTATGACATTTTTTTCTTTGTTGACAAGTTTTGCTCCATTACATCAAATATATGTCTTAGAGTTTAATGAAATTCCGTCAAGAGCTTGACAATATGAATCGTAATCAAATGAAATTTTAACAATTAGTATATGTTAAATATAACATGGACTTCTGAAGAAGAAAACTTTTTGAAGTTTTTCCAATTTTTGGTTTTATAACCTCAATATCTTTAAACCTATAAATTGAATAATCTTGATTTTTATTCTATCTTATTTAAAATTTAATATTTAATCTAAAAACACCTAATTTATTGATAAGCATTCATAAATCATAGAGTTATAAGCAAATAAGTAGGTACAATGCGGTCGCGCAAATTTCAGCGATTTCTCGCCCGCTTGTTAAACTATTCTTTTAATATCCTGAAAACTATTAATCGTAAATATCTAAAAAAAATGGGACCATTTCAATACACTAGCCTATCGTTTGATACCTTACTCATCCAAATCGGTCAAATTTATAACCTCCATTTTAGTTTATTTGAAGGTCGGTTAAAAATCGATCCGGCGATCCTTTCATTTCATCTAAATTAAAGAACAATAATTATATTTTGTTTTAGCATGCGTTTCGGTCTCTATGAAATAGACCCAAATGATCCAGAGAAAAAGAGGACACCAAAACACTCAGCCCTTGTCTACAAAGAGATTGTACGAACAAGAACGATAGATGAATCTTATAATCCTGATCCCTATGCGAATGCTTCTATTAACATTAAAAGTTCATGTGTATTTATATTAGCTGTAGCTATATTGAGAATTATTTTGTAATTACCCATCATTAAATACCATTAAAACTTTGTAAAAACCAGCTTTACAATGAAAGAAATGGTAACAGTTAAACAAATGTTTCCACTCTTATTGATTCTACAGTTTAGTGCTTTTCGAAATTAAAAACCATGTCGCTTTTTTTTCGAATGTAAACGTAAACTGTAAATATGGTTGGTTATTGTAACATGTATTATTTAATATTTATTTTCTTTTTTAAGATATAATTGTAAATAATTTTTTTTATGTAACATTAAATATTTTATGTTTAAACATTTTGCTAAGGTTGAGAGAATTGATGAATATTTGAGCAATTACACAATAAAAGATAAACCTTTGATTGAGTTTTTATTTGAAATTAAAAATATCACACAGAAGATATATTCCAAAAATAAAAATAATCTTGTATAGAAATATGATTTACAATCATTAATATGGAGAAGAAATAAATTGGTATGTAAGAATTATCACTTGAGTTTAGTAACTGTTTCCAATGTGAACTTAAGATATTTCTAATCAGTCTTAATTTTTATACAATGAATCAAACACATTTTTTTAATGTATCATAATTGGTCATCGTCAGAATCAAGATCTGATGAATCACTACTGTCTGATGAATCTGAAGTATAACTTGATGTTGAAGTGTCACTTTCATGAAGAATATTCTTCTTTGAGTTGGGTAAAAGAGTCATTGAAGCCATTTTCAAAGCCATTTCATTCTCCATCACTTGTGCTTCTTCTTGACACCATATCTGCCGCTGATTCGATTTGAAATAAATGGCATTGATGAAATTTTAGCGCCTGACATATTATTATGAGCAATACTTAAAACAAGGGTAATAAAAGTGTCAACAAGTTACCGCGAGGAAACCAGAGATTTGATGATTTTTGATTTTATGATTAATAACGTCACGGTCATCTCCTGTCAAGTTAGTTTTAAGGTTGAAATGTATAAATAAATAAATAGATTTTATAGTATATTTCTTGAAATTGAAAAAAATAATTTTAGTTTCCATTTAAATGTGGCTGGCTTTGACGCGAACGTTATGTTAAACACTGAAAGATTGAAACAAAAATGAAAGAAGTTAAGTACACACATAAATAAACAATAATTGATTAAATATAGTATTATAAGCGATTTATTTTAATTTTTTTATAGGCCATGACCAATATTCATATAAATTGTAGTGGAAGTCGCGGATTAAGTCGGCTAAGTTATGCCACCTGGCCATGTACTTTTACCATGTACTTGATACTTTTGTACTTTTAGTATATTAGGTATCTATTCTTAATACATTATTCCTTACTAATGCCTATTTTTGACCCTTGACAAAGAAGAGAGGTGTTCTAAGTTTGACGTGTCCGCGGCATCGTAAATCCTAAACGTAAAGACCTATTTCAAAGCGTTTTTTTTTTTGAAATTTCGATCGAGATGGACGAAGTTGAAAGAAACAATGATAAACTAGATTCACCTACGTTATCTGCTTCTTTAGCTCAGTTGGTCTAGCATTGAACTTAGCGCGGCGTAGTTTTGTCTCCCCGTTTCGATTACCGGGAAAACCAAACTATGGATTTGGAAGATAAGTAAGTTTAGTCAAATTAGACCAAAAAATAAGAGTGAAGTGACAATAATTCGCACTAAGCTGAAAATTGATAGAATTGTTCAAAACACCATCATAAATGATTAGGTAATATTTATTACCTTCTAAGATAAGATTCAAACAATAAACATCTATAAATCCATTACAAAAATACGCAATGATTATTTTAAATGGTATTAACCCTAGAAAGGTAATCATATTTTATAGTACGGAAAAGATACTCATGCGTAAAATTGAGGATAATTAATACTAAAGATAACTTTTTTATACTCATTTATTTATATTAAAAAAAACAAAACTTTAAAACTTCTTCTATAAATCAATGAAATTTTGTAACACTTATTCTTTCAAATGAAAACTTATTTTTAATTATAATAATCAATCTCTTTTTAGTAGAAAATCAACAGTTAGCTTGTCTTATAATTTATGAACATAAACTTATATAAAAGTAAGTAACAAGTAAGTTTGTCATTCCATACGATAAAGCCATCTATTTGTCTTCCTACAACAGGACATCAGAGAACACATTTGGTCTAGCATGGCAACTCGAAGGTCATTCAATAATCATTTCTGGTTTCTTCTGTGTCGCTCTGCACGTCATCTTCCCTTTCGTGGTCCGCTACTTCACTGTCGGTGTCCTCACACGGAAGCTCGTCGTCACTTTGCATAAGAGCGGCCAGAATTTGTTTTTTTTTTTTTTGAAATTCCTACTCCCCATTGTGTTATATATTTGCCTCAATATCTATAAAAATAATATTATAATATTATTCATGATGTGAGGTACTGAAAGATACGAAACAATAAAACTGTCATATAAACCAAAATCATCACGTCACGTTAAAGATGCGTAATTTTGACTAACGCGGTCGTTATATTTCAAAATCGGTGGCACTTACCTTATTGACACATACGCCACGCGGCAGCTAACGGCGACGAATGAGATGACCTAAAATAACAGCTATGGATTCGTGCTAATTAATAAGATACAGCAATTATTCGAAAATGCATGCGTAAATTTTACGCAGACTATCTTTCCAGGGTTAAGGACTTTGTTTATTTACAATGGATTTATGGACAGTTCCTGTAATTCTCGTGTTTTGAATTGACCTTCAAAAAAAAAAGTACCATAATCTCACCTCCAATTCTATGTTTTTTTTCCATATTCCGCTCCTTCGTCAATTGTCTGTATGTCAATAGTCTGAAAAATGTAACCTACTTTAACCATTACAAGAAAAAAGATTGTTAAAAGGATTCCTTTACCTAAAATTATTGAGAAATAAAGATCTGACCATCGAATGTCGAAGACGATGCATAAACATGACGGTAATAGGTACTATAAAAAGAGGGTAGAAACTTTCTCTTAACGCTTCAGTCCAATAAAGATGACATTCTCAGTTCTTATAAAATTATCAATGTGTGGAATGTGAGTAACTTTAAACCTAAATCGGCATTGCTAAGCTTACATTATAGATAACTCTAGAACGGCTGGGCCAACTCTCAAAAGTTCGCTATTCTATAGTAGCGTGTAAGAAACATTTCGACAATTATTAAAAATCCAACCAAGTGATATAAATAAGTGGTTTCTATAACAGCTATTGCTACCAAATACGACAGGTTAAAAAACAGGTTTACTTCACCGGCAGACCGAAACGTCTTCTACAAAAAATTCCCTGGAAAAATGTAAGAATCTAATTTATCTTAATCATACTCAAATTGGGATTACCACGGATTGATTTGATAGCTGAGAGACACTTTAGTGATGAAGAGAATTTGAAAAAGTTGATAAATTATTATAAAAGTTCAATAATTTGTTATAAAAATTGAAGTTAAATATAAAAATCAGATATTTTTTTATTTCTTCAGGAAATTTGTTTACATAATTTATGTCCACTGTTAAGATATCTACAAATTTATAACATTATAAAGCAAATTACTGTTATCTTGATTAAAAGTATATCTAATATATATATACCTACGCAGCATTATTTTGAAAAATACTTTAGTTTTCAATTTTGAAGAAAAATGTTCTCTTCTTTACTTCTCTTGGTAATATGGTGAGTAATTATATCAATACAATTATGCAAATTAAATTCATTAGAGTACTTAAATTTTACTTTAGTATTGTTTTATTTAAATCAATCCGCGGACACAAATCTTGTCAAATAAACTACATAGAACCTTGAAAATAATTTAAGAAAATATAAAGAAAACCAAATGTAATAAATCTTTTTTTAATACTATAGAAAAAATCAATATATGTAAATCTTAAAATATTTTATAGTGAATTAAAAAAAAGAATTATCTCTATGCTTATGATCTTTAAAATAGAATCGTTTCTTTATATAATATACCAATTAAATAATAAAATTATTCCTTTCAGCATTTATACGACCCATGGATTAACTTTGCAAGAAGAAAAACAGACAAATTTAAGAAGTTTTCCAAATGATTTCTTATTCGGAACTGCAACTGCAGCCTATCAAATCGAGGGAGCTTGGAATGAGGGAGGTACATAAAAATAATAAAATACAGTGAATACACTGCTTAAAAAATCATAGAAGAAGAAAACAACGATTTTAATTTATATTTTAAGTTTGCAAAATGTCGCTTTAGCGCATAAACTGTACGAGTATGATTAAGCCGCTTCTTGGCACGTCATGGCATTTACCCATCGCCAAATTCGTACTGACAGTATTTTAAATTAGTTTCATTTTATGACCTTCTATCATAAACTGAGGCGACGTAAAGTCCCGACAATAGATTTGACCCCGAACTGAACAAGGGTCTTACTACTGGTAGCAGCGATTAAAATTATTTTTAAAATTATTTAATAAAAATACCAGCATCTTCCATCAGAATCATTCCATCGGTTTAGCCGTTGAGATTAGCTAGTAGGTACATAAGTATTTTGTCTCAAATTCGTTTAGTAAACAAAGGTGTAGATCGTAACAATGGGTTGTAGTCTTATGACTACTAATTACCTAAAAATTTTCAGGTAAAGGATGGTCAATGTGGGATCACTTAGTCAGAACGGACCCTGATCACATAAGAGACGGCACAAATGGAGACGTTGCAGCCAACTCTTATTATTTGTATAAGAGAGATGTTGAAATGCTCAAAGAACTGGGAGTAGATGTGTACAGATTTTCGATATCATGGCCCAGAGTATTGCCTTACGGCCGTCCAGATTACGTCAACCCAGAAGGCATAGCATACTACAACAATTTAATAAACGAACTGTTAGCGAATGATATAATCCCATTCGTGACCATATATCATTGGGATTTGCCGCAGAACTTAAACGAGCAAGGCGGTTGGTTGACTGAGGAAATATCCGATTGGTTTGCCGACTACTCCAGGGTTCTATTCCAAAACTTTGGAGATAGGGTCAAGTACTGGATTACTATTAACGAACCTTATATCCATTGCAACTTTGGTTATGCAACTGGTAACCATGCGCCAAGAATACGGTCTCCAGGACTGGGTTTCTATGAATGTGGACGCAATATCATACTAGCGAATGCTAAATCTTGGCACGTTTACGATCAGGAATTCAGAGCCACACAAAATGGTGTGATTGGAATAACATTGGACTCTGAGATGGCAATGCCTGCAACAAATTCTGAAGACGATATTCAAGCAGCTGATGATTATTTGAAAGTCTTTGTAAGTTTTTGCTTTTGCTAAATTAATCTATAGGTAAATTAACTTCAAAGTCCACTAAAAGTTATACCTTCCTACGTTATAAAAATACTTAACAAATTAATTTTCAATAAAAAAATAAAACCGACCTCAAAACGCACTGAAAGTAAAAAATAAATTTTGTATTATAAATGAATTTACTGTAAATAAAAAGACGTAAATAGTGTTTTAAATTAAATTCATGTAAAATTCAACAAGTGCTTAAAACTGTAATGTTGCTCTTTTAAAGGTGCGCCAAGCCATTCAATTTAATTTTTTATGTTAATTTTATCAAGTTATAAACAATCAACTATATTTACTTCTTTTTATGTATATATTTGGCACCAACTGAAAACTATTGATAGTAAAAATTCTAAAAAAATGGGACCATTTCGACGAGTTACCCTGTCGTTTAACATCTCACTCATCTCACTCTTAATCGATCCACGGATGGCGACGTAATAGCGAAACATAGGAAAAAAAATACACGTCGAATTGATAACCTCCTGTTTGAAGTTTTTGAAGGTCGATTAAAAATAATAATACTTTTCAAATGTTCATTTTCTAATAACACTTATTGTGAATGGATTATTCCCGATCCAGAGATCAATACTAACAATTAATAGAGATTGATTGATTTTTATACTTAGCATTTCCTCTGAAGAATTGTCTAAGTATCAAAATCAAATATAATTGGCCTCACGATCAGGTATTAAACATCAGTCGAATTACTGAAAAACTTCTCGTTTTTTGGAGTCGTTTCAAAATATTAGAAAGGATATGTCACTAACACAATTTATGTATCTGACACTCCTAAGTAATTCCACAAAACAGATTCAAATAACTTTTTTATAAAAGAAAAAAATTGTATTTTTTATTACTAGATATAATAGCTTTACTAAGGGCGGAATTACTGCAAAAGTTATGAAAGTAATGATTCTCTGATCAGGGTCTGGCCAGTCTTTTTCTTTTAAGTATTTATATTTTATTTATGTTTTTCATAGTCAATAGGTAGGCTAATGAATTTCATTTGTACGTCTGACCAACCCCTTGATATAAAATTTCTATCCGCTCTAGAGATATACTGCGACTAAATAATCCTCCAAAAATTTATTTATTTTTAATAAAAAAGAGTTCACTTACCTTAGATTTTCCTCGCCTACGTCTACGTACCATAATAAACTATAGCCTATCTCGCTTACAGACTGGTCCCATCAGTGAATGATTTTTAGATTCTGATCGATGGATGCAGAGATTACCCTCTACTAACAAACAATTATCTCTATATGTCTGTAACCTCATTATTATCATATTAATGTGATAATATAAAATGTTTCAGCTGGGCCAATATGCACACCCAATATACTTTGGCAACTACCCGCAACTATTGATTGATTTAGTCGAAGCAGCAAGCATCAGTCAAGGACTAACTCAGTCCCGACTGAGGCCGTTCTCTCAAGAAGAATCAAACCTGATTATTGGAACGTCAGATTTTCTGGGACTCAACCACTATTCGAGTTTATATGCGTACAGGTAGGATGTTTAATAATTGTTTAGTTTAGTACAAAGATTAAAACCATAATATAACTAAGGTTGACGTATCTAAAAGGATTCCATTAATTTGATGAAGGTTGTATTGATCCTTACATAGCCTTTTTAGTTTTTACCACTATGTATTAACTATAATATTTACATATTTTTTTATTGCACTGATAGCTGACTTCCACAAGTACGTAGGGAAGCCATTTAATCAAATTTTTTTTACACTTAATTATAACAATATTAATAAATTTGGAGATTGAGAAACAATTTTAAAGGTAGGTTTTTCAATCTTCAAAGACAACAACGACGAAGTTTGTAATATTTTGCGCAGGAATTCATCTGTAAATGGAATGCATACAGTGCCCTCTTTACTCGATGATGCACAATTAGCCATATTCCAAGATTCTACGTGGTACATGAATCCCTATGGCATGACCCGCGTGAGTAACTTATGCACTAAATAATAGAAGATATTACAACAATAGTTAATAGGGCGCTACACTCAGTACTGGTTACTTAAACAAAGTCCAGCAATAATATTTCCCAAGCCCGAACACTGTTATTTTTACATTATTATTGTAAAGTACGAAACACGTTCCGTCTCTTCGAAGTGTTTACTGAAGTGCACGCAGACATATTGTATGACCATCTTTCAATATTTCGTACAGAAACTTAAATATTCTTAAATACCTCTGGATTCAAGCATTAGACATTCAATGCGTGTTGGGCTTTAGATTCCCAGGGAAATAAAAAAAATTGGTTTCAGTAAAATACGTAGAATAGCTCCACGGGGGTTACGGGAGTAGTATTCATGTAACCCGCTTATAATTATTATAGTCCGTATAAAAAATAAACGACTCTTTCCTATGTCTGAGCAATAATATATGAAAAAATCCACCTATTTATACATCAAAAATGCAATATTTAATGTTTTTGTCCGTCAACGGTTGATCCTCTTAGAACGTCCTTATTCATATAAATTTTCATTTTCTAAAAAGACGATCAACGGGCAAGATGCAAAAACTGTCAAGATTTCACCATTTTAAAATTAAATGAAAGCAAACATTAATTGCATTAATAAGCCGCAATATACCTACCTCTAAGGAATTTTTCAGACATACGGACAAGGATTGCGCAAACTATTAGTATATATCAAGGACACCTACAACAACCCTACGATTTATATAACCGAGAATGGATTCTCAACATCAACAGGGTTGAATGACACTGATCGGGCAAACTATTACAGAGAATATTTGAATGGTGTGTTGGACGCCATCGAAGACGGCGTTAATATCAAAGGATACTGTGCTTGGAGTCTTCTTGACAACTTCGAATGGGCATATGGATACAGGTAAAGTGACAATCTAAAATATAGATAATATAAAACAAGTAGACGCAAAACTGAATCGTTTAATACTAAAAATTTAAGTAATATCGTTCATATAAATTATGTTTCCATGGTGTTTTATAGAAAGCAATGGACTTCTGAAGAAGAAAACTTTTTGAAGTTTTTCCAATTTTTGATTTTATAACCTCAATATCTTTAAACCTATAAATTGAATGATCTTGATTCTTATTCTATCTTATAAAATTTAACACTTAATCTAAAAACACCTAATTTATTGATAAGCATTCATAAATCATAGAGTTATAAGCAAATAAGTAGGTACAATGCGGTCGCGCAAATTTCAGCGATTTCTCGCCCGCTTGTGAAATTATTCTTTTAATATCCTGAAAACTATTGATCGTAAAATTCTAAAAAAATGGGACCATTTCAACACCCTATCGTTTGATACCTTACTCTCCAAATCGGTCAACGAATGGCGACGTATGAGCGAAACATCCGAAAAAAATACACGTCGAATTAATAACCTCCATTTTGGTTTATTTGAAGGTCGGTTAAAAATCGATCCGGCGATCCTTTCATTTCATCTAATTTAAAGAACAAAAATTATATATTGTTTTAGCATGCGTTTCGGTCTCTATGAAATAGACCCAAATGATCCAGAGAAAAAGAGGACACCAAAACACTCAGCCCTTGTCTACAAAGAGATATTACGAACAAGAACGATAGATGAATCTTATAATCCTGATCCCTATGCGAATGCTTCTATTAACATTAAAAGTTCATGTGTATTTATATTAGCTGTAGCTATATTGAGAATTGTTTGGTGATTATCCATCATTAAATATCATTACAGCTTTGTTAAAATCAGCTTTACAATGTAAGAAATGTTAACATTTAAACGAATGTTTCCACTCTTATTGATTCTACAGTTTAGTGCTTTTCGAAATTAAAAACCATGTCGCTTTTTTTTCGAATGTAAAAGTAAACTGTAAATATGGTTGGTTATTGTAACATGTATTATTTAATATTTATTTTCTTTTTTAAGATATAATTGTAAATAATTTTTTTTTATGTAACATTAAATATTTTATGTTTAAACATTTTGCTAAGGTTGAGAGAATTGATGAATATTTGAGCAATTACACAATAACACATAAACCTTTGATTGAGTTTTTATTTGAAATTAAAAATATCATACAGAAGATATATTCCAAAAATAAAAATAATCTTGTATAGAAATATGATTTACAATCATTAATATGGAGAAGAAATAAATTGGTATGTAAGAATTATCACTTGAGTTTAGTAACTTTTTCCAATCTGAACTAAATATATTTCTAATCAGTCTTAATTTTTATACAATGAATCAAACACATCTTTTAATGTATCATAATTGGTCATCGTCAGAATCAAGATCTGATGAATCTGAAGTATAACTTGATGTTGAAGTGTCACTTTCATGAAGAATATTCTTCTTTGAGTTGGGTAAAAGAGTCATTGAAGCCATTTTCAAAGCCATTTCATTCTCCATCACTTGTGCTTCTTCTTGACACCATATCTGCCGCTGATTCGATTTGAAATAAATGGCATTGATGAAATTTTAGCGCCTGACATATTATTATGAGCAATACTTAAAACAAGGGTAATAAAAAGTGTCAACAAGTTATCGCGAGGAAATCAGAGATTTGATGATTTTTGATTTTATGATTAATAACGTCACGGCCATATCCTGTCAAGTTAGTTTTAAGGTTGAAATGTATAAATAAATAAATAAATTTTATAGTACCTATATTTCTTGAAATTGAAAAAATTAATTCTAGTTTCCATTTAAATGTGGCTAGCTTTGACGCGAACGTAATGTTAAACACTAAAAGATAATTTTTCTCGTTTTCCAAATTACAATGAGTGAAACAAAAATGAAAGAAGTTAAGTACACACATAAATAAACAATAGCTGATAAAATATAATATTATAAGCGATTTATTTTAATTTTTTATAGGCCATGACCAATATTCATATAAATTGTAGTGGAAGTCGCGGATTAAGTCGGCTAAGTTATGCCACCTGGCCATGTACTTTTACCATGTAGTTGATACTTTGGACTTTTAGTATATTAGGTATCTATTCTTAATACATTATTCCTTACTAATGCCTATTTTTAACCCTTGACAAAGAAGAGAGGTGTTATAAGTTTGACGTGTCCGTGGCATCGTAAATCCTAAACGTAAAGACCGATTTCAAAGCGTTTTTTTTTTTGAAATTTCGATCGAGATGGACGAAGTTGAAAGAAACAATGATAAAGAGTCAGATAGAGTTATCTGCTTCTTTAGCTCAGTTGGTCTAGCATTGAACTTAGCGCGGCATAGTTTCGTCTCCCCGTTTCGATTACCGGGAAAATCAAACTATGGATTTGGAAGGTAAGTAAGTTAAGTCAAGTTAGACCAAAAAATGAGAGTGAAGTGACAATAATTCGCACTAAGCTGAAAATTGATAGAATTGTTCAAAACACCATCATAAATGATTAGGTAATATTTATTACCTTCTAAGATAAGATTCAAACAATAAACATCTATAAATCCATTAGAAAAATACGCAATGATTATTTTAAATGGTATTAACCCTACAAAGATAATCATATTTTATAGTACGGAAAAGATACTCATGCGTAAAATTGACGCATGTATTTGAATTAGCTATAGATCTAGGTTTATTAGTTTATTTCAATGAATTGTATGTTATTATATATACACATAATAACTTTTTTATACTCATTTATTTATATTTAAAAAAACAAAACTTTAAAACTTTTTCTATAAATCAATGAAATTTTGTAACACTTATTCTTTCAAATGAAAACTTATTTTTTATTATAATAATCAATCTCTTTTTAGTAGAAAATCAACAGTTAGCTTGTCTTATAATTTATGAACATAAACTTATATAAAAGTAAGTAACAACTAAGTTTGTCATTCCATACGATAAAGCCCTAGGCCATCTATTTGTCTTCCTACAACAGGACATCAGAGAACACATTTGGTCTAGCATGTCAACTCGACCTTTTATTTGATTTACATAATCATTTCTGGTTTCTTCTGTGTCGCTCTGCACGTCATCTTCCCTTTCTTGGTCCGCTACTTCACTGTCGGTGTCCTCACACGGAAGCTCGTCGACACTTTGCATAAGAGTGGCCAGAATTTGTTTTTTTTTTTTTGAAATTCCTACTCCCCATTGTGTTATATATTTTCTCAATATCTATAAAAATAATATTATAATATTATTTATGATGTAAGGTACTGAACGATACGAAACAATAAAACTGTCATATAAGCCAAAATCATCACGTCACGTTAAAGATGCGTAATTTTGACTAACGCGGTCGTTATATTTCAAAATCGGTGGTACTTACCTTATTGACACATACGCCACGCGGCAGCTAACGGCGACAAATGAGATGACCTAAAACCACAGCTATGGATTCGCGCTAATTAATAAGATACAGCAATTATTCGAAAATGCATGCGTAAATTTTACGCAGACTATCTTTCCAGGGTTAAGGACTTTGTTTATTTAAAATGGATTTATGGACAGTTCCTGTAATTCTCGTGTTTTGAATTGACCTTCAAAAAAAAAAGTACCATAATCTCACCTCCAATTCTATGTTTTTTTTCCATATTCCGCTCCTTCGTCAATTGTCTGTATGTCAATAGTCTGAAAAATGTAACCTACTTTAACCATTACAAGAAAAAAAATTGTTAAAAGGATTCCTTTACCTAAAATTATTGAGAAATAAAGATCTGGCCATCGAATGTCGAAGACGATGCATAAACATGACGGTAATAGGTACTATAAAAAGAGGGTAGAAACTTTCTCTTAACGCTTCAGTCCAATAAAGATGACATTCTCAGTTCTTATAAAATTATCAATGTGTGGAATGTGAGTAACTTTAAACCTAAATCGGCATTGCTAAGCTTACATTATAGATAACTCTAGAACGGCTGGGCCAACTCTCAAAAGTTCGCTATTCTATAGTAGCGTGTAAGAAACATTTCGACAATTATTAAAAATCCAACCAAGTGATATAAATAAGTGGTTTCTATAACAGCTATTGCTACCAAATACGACAGGTTAAAAAACAGGTTTACTTCACCGGCAGACCGAAACGTCTTCTACAAAAAATTCCCTGGAAAAATGTAAGAATCTAATTTATCTTAATCATACTCAAATTGGGATTACCACGGATTGATTTGATAGCTGAGAGACACTTTAGTGATGAAGAGAATTTGAAAAAGTTGATAAATTATTATAAAAGTTCAATAATTTGTTATAAAAATTGAAGTTAAATATAAAAATCAGATTTTTTTTTATTTCTTCAGGAAATTTGTTTACATAATTTATGTCCACTGTTAAGATATCTACAAATTTATAACATTATAAAGCAAATTACTGTTATCTTGATTAAAAGTATATCTTATAGATATATACCTACGCAGCATTATTTTGAAAAATACTTTAGTTTTCAATTTTGAAGAAAAATGTTCTCTTCTTTACTTCTCTTGGTAATATGGTGAGTAATTATATCAATACAATTATGCAAATTAAATTCATTAGAGTACTTAAATTTTACTTTAGTATTGTTTTATTTAAATCAATCCGCGGACACAAATCTTGTCAAATAAACTACATAGAACCTTGAAAATAATTTAAGAAAATATAAAGAAAACTTAATGTAATAAATCTTTTTTTAATACTATAGAAAAAATCAATATATGTAAATCTTAAAATATTTTATAGTGAATTTAAAAAAAAGAATTATCACTATGCTTATGATCTTTAAAATAGAATCGTTTCTTTATATAATATACCAATTAAATAATAAAATTATTCCTTTCAGCATTTATACGACCCATGGATTAACTTTGCAAGAAGAAAAACAGACAAATTTAAGAAGTTTTCCAAATGATTTCTTATTCGGAACTGCAACTGCAGCCTATCAAATCGAGGGAGCTTGGAATGAGGGAGGTACATAAGAATAATAAAATACAGTGAATACACTGCTTAAAAAATCATAGAAGAAGAAAACAACGATTTTAATTTATATTTTAAGTTTGCAAAATGTCGCTTTAGTGCATAAACTTTACGAGTATTATTAAGCCGCTTCTTGGCACGTCATGGCATTTACCCATCGCCAAATTCGTACTGACAGTATTTTATATTAGTTTCATTATATGACCTTCTATCATAAACTGAGGCGACGTAAAGTCCCGACAATAGATTTGACCCCGAACTGAACGAGGGTCTTACTACTGGTAGCAGCGATTTTAATTATTTTTTAAAATTATTTAATAAGAATACCAGCATCTTCCATCAGAATCATTCCATCGGTTTAGCCGTTGAGATTAGCTAGTAGGTACATAAGTATTTTGTCTCAAATTCGTTTAGTAAACAAAGGTGTAGATCGTAACATTGGGTTGTATCTTATGACTACTAATTAAATAAAAATTTTCAGGTAAAGGATGGTCAATGTGGGATCACTTAGTCAGAACGGACCCTGATCACATAAGAGACGGCACAAATGGAGACGTAGCAGCCAACTCTTATTATTTGTATAAGAGGGATGTCGAAATGCTCAAAGAACTGGGAGTAGATGTGTACAGATTTTCGATATCATGGCCCAGAGTATTGCCTTACGGCCGTCCAGATTACGTCAACCCAGAAGGCATAGCATACTACAACAATTTAATAAACGAACTGTTAGCGAATGATATAATCCCCTTCGTGACCATATATCATTGGGATTTGCCGCAGAACTTAAACGAGCAAGGAGGTTGGTTGACTGAGGAAATATCCGATTGGTTTGCCGACTACTCCAGGGTTCTATTCCAAAACTTTGGAGATAGGGTCAAGCACTGGATTACTATTAACGAACCTTATATCCATTGCAACTTTGGTTATGCAACTGGTAACCATGCGCCAAGAATACGGTCTCCAGGACTGGGTTTCTATGAATGTGGACGCAATATCATACTAGCGAATGCTAAATCTTGGCACGTTTACGATCAGGAATTCAGAGCCGCACAAAATGGTGTGATTGGAATAACATTGGACTCTGAGATGGCAATGCCTGCAACAAATTCTGAAGACGATATTCAAGCAGCTGATGATTATTTGAAAGTCTTTGTAAGTTTTCGCTTTTGCTAAATTAATCTATAGGTAAATCAACTTCAAAGTCCACTAAAAACAATATCTACCTTATACCTACCTACCTAATAAAAATACTTAAATAATAATACTTTTCAAATGTTCATTTTCTAATAACACTTATTGTGAATGGAACATTCCCGATCCAGAGATCAATACTAACAATGAACAGAGAATGAAGCTTATATCGCGCTAAGTGTGTGAATTTGTAACTATTGTTATAGGATTATATATTATGTATATTCCAAAGTATGACAGGAAAGCCTTTTTAACGAGAAAGTACCTCTTTTAAAATATATATCTTATATATAAAATTCTCGTGTCACAATGTTAGTTACCTTACTCCTCCGAAACGGCTTTACTGATGTTTACCAAATTTTATATGCATATTCAGTAGGTCTGAGAATCGGCTATTTTCTATTTTTCATACCCCTAAGTGATAAGGGTAGCCCATCCCAAAATTAATATGGCAAAACTACGTTTGACGGGTCAGCTAGTATGAAAATCTAGTATCGTTTATAATTTGAAATATTCTATTTTTAAATATCAATTTTGAATTTTCTTTATTATGTTCTTATCTTTCCTTTTAATGTTAAAAACTATATGGGGGTACTATATAGATAGGTAAGTTATTTTTATGATAAGATATGAATTCTACAATATTACGTATCTATTGTATACGTAATCATAAAATATCCTATCTTATTATAATATATAATTATGTAGATATAATTATCTTACTTTAATATCTTTATTGCTATAAAAACAAATATTAAAAATAGCTCGTGTAGTGGTGATAAGTAGTATGGGGTCACTTAAAACAGATTTAAATAACTTTTTTATAAAAGGAATAAAATTGTAATTCTCATTACTATAATAGCTTTACTAAGGGCGGAAATACGGGACAAGTCATGGAAGTAATCATTCGCTGACCAGGGTAAGATCTGGCTCTGGCCTGTCTTTTTCCTTTGATTTGATATTTTATTAATTTTTTTCATAGTCAATTTGTTCCTACTGAATTTCATATGTATGTGTGATCCCTGTATCCGCTCTTGAGTTTTACTACGACTAAGCTCCTCCAAAAAAACCTCAGTGACTTAGATAAAATTGAGTTCGTTTCGACACATTTTTTAGCCAACGCATTGCTTATCTTATACATGGTTGAATGGATTATTTTTTTCTATACCTATTTAACATTTATAAATTTATCGATTTTAAATAAATAAAAATTTCACTTATTTTTCTATTTTCCTCGCCTACGTCCGCGTACTATAATAAACTATAACCTATCTCGCTTCCAGATTGGACTCATCAGTGAATGATTTTTAGATTCTGATCGGTGGATGCAGAGATTACCCTCTACTTACATACAATTATCTCTATATGTATGTAACCTCATTATTATCATATTAATGTGATAATATAAAATGTTTCAGCTGGGCCAATATGCACACCCAATATACTTTGGCAACTACCCGCAACTATTGATTGATTTAGTCGAAGCAGCAAGCATCAGTCAAGGACTAACTCAGTCCCGACTGAGGCCGTTCTCTCAAGAAGAATCAAACCTGATTATTGGAACGTCAGATTTTCTGGGACTCAACCACTATTCGAGTTTATATGCGTACAGGTAGGGTGCTTAATAATTGTTTAGTTTAGTTATTAGTACAAAGATTAAAACCATAATATAACTAAGGTTGACATATCTTAAAGGATTCCCATTAATTTGATGAAAATTGTATTGATCCTTACATAGTCTTTTTAGTTTTTACCACTATGTACTAACTATAATATTTACATATTTTTTATTGCACTGATAGCTGACTTCCACAAGTACGTAGGGAAGCCATTTAATCAAATTTTTTTTACACTTAATTATAACAATATTAATAAAAGACAACCACGACGACGTTTGTATCTTGTGCAGGAATTCGTCTGTAAATGGAATGCATACAGTGCCCTCTTTACTCGATGATGCACAATTAGCCACTTTCCAAGATCCTCAGTGGCACATGAATCCCTATGGTTGGACCCGCGTGAGTAACTTATGCACTAAATAATAGAAGATACTACAGCAATTGTTAAAAGGACGCTACATTCAGTACTAGTTAATTAAACAAAGTCCAGCAATAATATTTCCCAAGCCCGAACACTGCAATTCTTACATTATTATTGTAAAGTACGTAACACGTTCCGTCTCCTCGAAGTGTTTACTGAAGTGCACGCAGACATATTGTTTGATCATATTGTTTCAATATTTCGTACATAAAATTAAATATTCTTAAATACCTCTGGATTTAAGCATTAGACATTCAATGCGTGTTGGGCTTTCGATTCCCAGGGAAATAAAAAAAAAAGTTTCAGTAAAATACGTAGAATAGCTGCACGGGGGTTACAGGAGTAGTACTAATGTAATCCGCCTATAATTGTTATACAATAATAAATAGGTACAATTAAAGTGTCCATATCAAAAATAAACAACTCTTTCCTAAATCTAAAAAAAATATTTAATTTTTTTTTCCGTCAACGGTTGAATCGATTTTCATGAGACTCTTGATGCATTCTCCTAATTCACATAAATTTTCATTTGCTAAAAAGACGATCTACGGGCAAGATGCAAAAACTGTCAAGATTTCAAGAAAAAATTAACTGCATTAATAAGTTATATAATTTAATTACGTATATGTAAGCCGCTATATCTATCTCTAAGGAATTTTTCAGACATACGGACAAGGATTGCGCAAACTATTAGTATATATCAAGGACACCTACAACAACCCTACGATTTATATAACTGAGAATGGATTCTCAACATCAACAGGGTTGAATGACACTGATCGGGCAAACTATTACAGAGAATATTTGAATGGTGTGTTGGACGCCATCGAAGACGGCGTTAATATCAAAGGATACTGTGCGTGGAGTCTTCTTGATAACTTCGAATGGGCATTTGGATACAGGTAAGGGTTCAGACAGACGGGAATTTTGTATCCGACGTTCTCTCATAGACAACAATGTCTAGAATCTAGATCCTAAGACCTTCTGAAATACCATTCGTAAATCGTAATTGTGACGAGTCAAGATTTTTCTACGATACGTTACCTAAATGTTTTTCTATAATTATTATTTCTATAGTACCAGTTGCCGTTAGGAATTAAAGTTCTCTAAGTCTAACGGGGCATGGAAGAAACATGTCTGTCTCTGCTGAGCTAAACTTAGATATTTAGCAGTTTAAAACGAACTCTTTTTCTGTTTCGGTAAGAATATTAATGCGAAATTCCATGCACCAACACATTATTATAAGCACTATTTACAATTAGTTATAAAAATCGATCCTTCTATTTCCTCTAAATTATATAACAAAAATTATATAGGTATCTTTATATTTTTAGCGTACGTTTCGGTCTCTATGAAGTAGACCAAGATGATCCAGAGAAAAAGAGGACACCAAAATACTCAGCCCTTGTCTACAAAGAGATATTACGAACAAGAACGATAGATGAATCTTATAATCCTGATCCCTATGCGAATGCTTCTATTAACATTAAAAGTTCATGTGTATTTATATTAGCTGTAGCTATATTAAGAATTATTTTGTAATTACCCATCATTAAATACCATTAAAACTTTGTAAAAATCAGCTTTACAATGAAAGAAATGGTAACAGTTAAACAAATGTTTCCACTCTTATCGATTCTATCATTCTACAGTTTAGTGCTTTTCGAAATTAAAAGAGATGTTACTTTTTCTCTAATGTAAAAGTAAACTATATGGGTGGTTGATTATTATAACATGTATTATTTAATATTTATTTTCTTTTTCTAAGATATAATTGTAAATAAAATATTTTTTTATTTATCATTTTCTCATTTGTATACATTCAGAGAATTGATGAATATTTGAGCAATTACACAATAACACATAAACCTTTGATTGAGTTTTTATTTGAAATTAAAAATATCATACAGAAGATATATTCCAAAAATAAAAATAATCTTGTATAGAAATATGATTTACAATCATTAATATGGAGAAGAAATAAATTGGTATGTAAGAATTATCACTTGAGTTTAGTAACTTTTTCCAATCTGAACTTAAGATATTTCTAATCAGTCTTAATTTTTATACAATGAATCAAACACATTTTTTAATGTATCATAATTGGTCATCGTCAGAATCAAGATCTGATGAATCACTACTGTCTGATGAATCTGAAGTATAACTTGATGTTGAAGTGTCACTTTCATGAAGAATATTCTTCTTTGAGTTGGGTAAAAGAGTCATTGAAGCCATTTTCAAAGCCATTTCATTCTCCATCACTTGTGCTTCTTCTTGACACACCATATCTGCCGCTGCTTCAATTTCAAGTAACTCTAAAGACAAGTCTGCTTTATTTATTTCAATATTTGCTAAATTATGACAAACTTCTGTTAGTTCTTCGGACCTACATTTTTGTAGAAATATCAAATAGTCATTAATGTACAATTGATTGAGGATGTACCTAGCATCATTACTGGTACTAAACATTCTATGAATATTGATCAGGCATTTTATTACTAACTTTTTACCCTTCTTTAATAGTGACACCAAATCATTTTTAACTTTATGGCAGATTTCAAAGTTTCGAAACATTGGAAAAATTAATGCTCGCCTATAGCAGGACACCAATACTTCTTTCATATCATTAAATACACAAAACCAACTTAGAGTTGAGGATAACTTATTTATTGTCCAGCTGGATTCAACTGTGCTATCATTTAGAGTAGTTCTTTTGTCGTAGCAGAATCCATATAAAATGTCAACTAAACTTAAAAATACCTGTTTATGTTCACTTTTAGTTAAAATATAATGCTTATTAGGTAGCTCTTTTAATAAACTTATCTCATCTACAGTAAAATCAGCATCCTTATCAAAATCACTAGCATCCCAAAACATTTTAGCTGTCAAATAAGGACTTATAAGTTCAGTGTCATACAAATCTGCTAAATAATGATCAGAGGAAAATTTTTGTGTCTCATACATTTCACGCATATTATGTCTCTTTTGAATAAACACATCTCCAGGAACTGTTAACTCAAAAATTTGAGGAAATTCACTGCCTATGTTGTGGAACTCTGTTGTGAGTTGACTTGCAAAGCCAAAACCAAACAGATTATCTGTAATTTGATTCTGTTCTTCATCTTCTATAGTAACGCCATCTTCCTCTATCATTTCTACTAAAGTAGGGCTTATATCTGGTATATCTCGTGGAGCTAAAAGGCTTGTAATCATATCCAAATTTTCGAAATGCTCTCCCGGTGTTTCTTTGTCAAATGTAAGATTAAAATCTCCAGAGTCGCAGACGTAAGAACCTCTAGACTGCTCATTTTCCACAATCCTTCCAGGAAGACGAAGTCTGAGAAAATAGGGGCTGGACACAAATAGAAAATTCTCCCCATCAACATCGATTTCAGTATCTCCGATGTTAGTGTACGGTGCATGCACATTAATAAACACGTGGTTTTCATCTTGCGACAATTTGAAGCTGGGTGTAAGCATTTTGTTTCACTAGTAATATTTAAATTTAAAATATAATGAACCTGAATAATCAGCAGTCAGTACTCAGTAATGGATTTAGCAGATTTATCTTAAATTATGTTTTTGAAAGAGTTGATATCTATATGTGTTGCTTTGTTTGCGTGACAAATGACAATGACAGAAACAACGAATAGCATTCTGCATTGTACAACTTGCAACTTGCAAGATACAAAATGCAAGCGACTCATCGGTCAGAGGACCACGTTCGGAAATTTGAATTCGAATGTTGTGTTGCATATTCAAACGAAAACTTATAGTACGAGATCCGGCCGCAGAATCTCTCTCATCTCATACTCATCAAGTATATGCATAAAACCAAATTTTTACGCATATTTATGATTAAGAGAATATACATCTACCAGGTTGCCTATTAAAAATGTGGCTGCTAGTATTTTTAATTAAATTATTGTTAATTGATATTTAAAATTTCAAGTTCCAACATGTTTAAACAAGTTCAAGCAACAACGTATTTAATTTAAGTTTCATGTTCAATATGTCCGCCTCTATTTTGCACACATCTTCGCATTCTTTTACGAAGTCGAGTTTTTACTACACCAGTTGTTAATTTTCTTCTTATTTTATTCGCCGCATTATAATTCTGTCTCTCAATATTTCAACTGAAGAAATTGGGTTGGGCTCACTGTACACGAGACTCTTCATTTGCCCCCACACATAAAAATCCATGGGAGTTAGATCCGACTCAACACGTTTCGGGATACGCGAATGAATGAATTATTCTAATTTTAGATTAATTAAATTAATGAATTATTCTAAATTTAGAACATTCAACATTGTTCAAGGGCACGTGACGTTACGAGCGGGACGCGGGACTGTGGTTTTTTGGACAAGACCGTGTTATTATTGTTAAAAGCGAAACAGCTTGTTGTACTAAATGAAATTAAGATAATGTACTCTGCACGTAAAACCAATAAATGTGATTAGATAGTTAACACCTTGTATAATAATTATTAGTTATTACATATACATAATAATTAATATAATATTCATAGAAATAACTTCTGTGAGTTTTTATCTGCAGCTCATCACCAACATTATTTTGGATCATAGGTGGAGGTATACATAAATAGTTTTAATGACGAGCTGCCTTATGGTTCATTCGTTCAAATATAATGCGTGGGGTTTAAACGTACTTTATAAAAAATAGACTCGTATGTTCAACGGGAACTTCGGCATAATAACTTAAATCTACGAATTTAAAAGTTTCAAAAAAAAGGTCTGTCATAAGTCAAACAGTTTCGCAATTCGCAAATTAAATTGAATAATGAAGTGACATTGACAATCAGTTATTTGCTGGGAATAATGAATCAGATGACAGATTGAGCAAAATCAATAAATTAATAAATAGAGGAGAATGTCAGAAATGAGAAACTTGTTTTATTTGAAGAAATAGATTTACTTTAGCCATAAATTAATTATAAAATAAAAAAACACTATGCGATAAGGTATTCTAATTTGCAACTATCCATATTATTTTTCAAATGATGAAATAATGCCTGTAGGAAGGAAACGGTGGAACCTTCATGGTAAGTAAATAAATCAAACCTCATTCAACTTGCACAATCACATAAACCATAAATAGATGATACCCACGTACCTACCAATTTGCAAACTTTTTTATATTGTTAATCTTAAGTAATTATAAATAAGAAAAGCAGAAAATATGAAAAAAATAAAAAGATTTTTAACATATTATCTTTAATAATTGTTTGTTTATTTAGCTTTAAATGCAATTCGTCTTAATATATTAAGATCATACTTTTAAAGTTTTATTATAAAATTATTGCATGGATAAACAATTGCATAATTTACTTTTTTTTGATAATATTTATCTCAGATGGACCTCAAGGATCTCTAAGACGTCTGCGAAATCAGTTAGCTGAAGATGGATGTGCTGAATCTCAAGTTGTATTGGCAAAGCAGTTATTAGAAGAAAAATGTGGTCAGTAACTTTCAGCAAATAAAAAGGTCTGAATATTCTTAATGTATTCATTACTTCATTAGCTGATGTGGTTTCGCTTAGAATCAGGATGAAAGTAGCTATTTGCTTTTTTCTTTTATTTTAAGTAGGTATGTATCTAAATTCTATGTATTCAAATTCATTATAATTTGTTTGTTTTTTAAATAAACAGTTATGTATTCAGTAATGCTAGTATAGTTATGTAATTTTAATGCTTTTAAAATTAATAATTTAGATTGTTATTTCCTGAATTTACCATCATACAAAATTTTCATGAAGTGAAATGGTTTCAGAACTTGAGGCTGATAAGGTATCCAATTTTAAGCAAGCTTTAGAATGGCTTATTTGTGCTACTGAACAAGCGCATCCAGAAGCCAGAAAAATGCTTCGCAGGTAACATTTTTTTTATGTCCAGGTCCCATCATTTTGCCCTCCTAAAATCTCTGTAAGTGAGAAACAAAAACCTGTATTAGTGACAGTCATTTTTCACGCGTGAAACTTTTCAAGTGAGATTGATACTTGCCTATACCTCTTTAAGCGATAGTTAAACGTGTTTAGCTTTTGCTATTTATGACCCATTCTTAAATTTTGAGGGACTCTTACTTAATTGAAACCAAATGTGCGTCTGTTATTGTTTTCTTATTGTTGTTTTGTTCGAGGAACTTATTGTATTTAAAAAGTCAAATGGAAAATGTGCGTACCAACTTGTTTGTCAAGCTTATTACAATCAGTTCATAAACAGCAGTTGCGAAGAAAGTTCCTATACTTACTCATAATGTCTAAACGAAAACTCAATATTGCTGTCTTTAAGTAATAAACACACAATTTTGATAAAATTTATGAACTTGAAAAATACACAAAATTTAAAAACAGAATCGTAAAAAAAATTTACAGATTTTTTCAACTATTAGTTATAATATTATTTATATTAAACATTTATGTTCAGTTATTATTTCAATAAATATGTAATACCCATACATACACGTATTTTGTTTCTACGTCATTTTATTTTTTATTTAGTCTAGCTTACAGAGTTACAGGGGTCTGCCTCATTTATAGAGTTTATAGACCTCTATAAATGAGGCAGACCCCTGTAACTCTGTAAGATAGACTCGGGTTAGTGAGAAAAAGAAATCGCGGAAAGAATACCCTTGAGCTCTCACTTATCCAGGTTTGACTATATCATAATTGTATTATGATATACTATTATCTCTCTCGTTTCCCTACAACAATGTTTATTTATCAGTCATAACAATTTTATATTCGTTATAGTACCTACTAGCTGACCTTGTCTTGTCTGTGTCTACCAATGTCGATGTAATATTGCAATTAAAAATAATGTGCATTCAAACTATAATATTTTCTAAACTGAAATAAAATTAATTAATTTTAAATAAAAAATAAAAGCAGATTTAAAACGCACTAAAAAGTTAAAAATAAATTTTTTATTATAAATGATCCTACGTAACGTATAAATAAGAATATATAAATAAAATCAGTAAAAACTTACAAACAGTCAAACATATTTCATAAAATATTGTGTACTGGCATGAAAGAATGACACAAGTCACAAATTTCAAAAATATATTTATTTTCCGCAATGACTAATTAAAACCATAAAAATGTTGAAATTCTCCGGAATATGCAAAGAATGATATGAGGTAAGAAAATTGTTTAATAAACATGATCATTCTTTGTAAATAGTAAACTTACAAACAATTGAGTTGCTCAGTCATTGCATAATGTTCTTGTGAGGTAGTGGTAGGGAAAAATTCTAAATGAAAGAAAATTTGCGTGATTTTGTGGTTTGGCAGAGGCGGTGGAATATGGTTCAGGCTGAATTGCATAATTATATGTAAGTTGTTAAGGACGCACATTTTCAATTATTTTAAGAATTTCAAATTTTGTCAAGACTGAATGTTGATTTAGATTAGTAATTCATTAAGTAAGAAAGTATTTATAACAGTTATAACTGTCAGCGCAATATCTATAGCCTATATTTTATGTATGCTTATGCATATTGCATATTTTATTTTTTTATACACACATTTACGGCTCAAGCTATAAAGAACATGAAGTAAAACAACATTTTAGTATTGTGTGCTGAGGACAGCGTCCTCCAAGGTATTCATAATTATCGCCAAACTTCCGATATAGACTTAACCTTAAGAGGTAATAATCTAAACTGAGTAAATTGATTTCAGGTGCATTCGCAGTGGAATTATAGACGAGGACAGCGCGCCGATAGTTCGCGCTAAATCGTGTCTTGCTGCGAGTCGACAAGAGACTGTCGCGAGGAAAGCAGCGAGGGATCTTTTTGCGAGGTGAATTTCTAGCTCTTTCAAAATGCACATAATTTTAGTTAAATGTCGCGCATTACTTAATGTGCGGAATAGTGTAATAAGCTGATACATATGTCATAGTAGGTAGGTACGTTCAAGTCACGTGTTTTTTAATATTTCTCATTAAACAATACAAAGTATCACTTATAATAAGCATTTATATTAACAACGATGAAGGATACTAGGATAATATTGAAAACTTAAAGTTTACGGCCCCTTAACTAAGTATTATTAGAGTCGTTCGATGGTATACTTACCTATTGTATTGCTTTATTCAATACATATATATCTTTGAAAGATAAAAATTACGGAAATTCTCGTAACTCATGCGGCAGAAATAATGCTTATCCCACTAAAGAATTAGGATAACACGAACATTACCTAGTATAAATAAATTTCAGTCTATCAAACGGTGAGCAGTACATAACGACGGCTCAACTCGAGCGGCGAATTCGAGAAATTTGTACCACCACACTCAAAAAGGATGAAGAGGACGAAGCATTGGATGAACCTCATGGTAAGTCTTACTGGCCCTTTGATCCCAATTTCAACGTAACTTAGTAAATTATATCATCTGTAATTTTTTGGAAATAAAAACAGCCCATCTAACTTGATATATATTTCTTTTTAAGTGAATGATTAAGTAGTTTTAGGTTTTCTTTCCAAAATCATATCTCTTTGTAGTCACATTACGATAGTAACAATTATATGGCTTCTATGCGAATCAATTTGGAAACTTTAGGAGAATGTTAACATCAGTCCAGTAATTTTCGGCAACCAGACACACAAACTAAAGCGTCAATTACCGTACCTGAACATTATATACACTTTTATATTAGTAATTTTATTTTTATTCAAGTGGAAAATTTTATTTACATAGAGGAAGCGCCCGCTCTGGATGAAGCCCAAGCGTTGGAGTCGTTACAGGCAGGTGATCATGTCGGAAATGGTACTGTACGGACTGCGCAACTCGTCGATGATGGTAAGATCTAGAATCTTTGTTAGAAGTTTGCCCCTTTTTTTGCAAAAAAATTGATTGTCAATGAGAAAATGACAAAGCATTATAGACATTCTTTCAAATTTGCAATCGTAATAAACAAGATTAATTTCTCCAGCATTTCTCAGGTTATAACGTTTTTACAGATCTTCCAGACCGGTGTCCTAAAGAAGAAATCCGTAACTTGACAGTTGACAATCTAGTCTCGGCCGCTGTAGACTATTGTCAGGGAGAGTTACCTCTTGTTAGTCGCGATCTGACCCTAACAGACCCCAGTATAAAGGCCCTTGACCATATTCCGATCCTTCAACAGGCATTTTTACACCCTTTAGTCTTCATTCAAGTCTTGTACCTAAAACTACTCTATTATTTCGGGTCCTTTACTTTCCGATTATCGAATTTAGAACTCTCTCTCCTACTGGTAGCCTATTTATCTGTCAGCACAGACAGTCTCTACCATTTAGTACCTCTAATTATATATTACGCAAGCATTGTTGCCTTGGTTATCTGCACGTTCAAAATGTTGCTCGCGAAACGTCAGTTCATCGATTTTCGGAAATGGTCCGGATTGTTTTTGAGATATAGCGATGGTAATTTGCAACCAGACGAATCGGAGAATTTATTTGTTAGGAATAATTTGGGACCCTTTTTGCAGTTTTTCTTAGCGTTATTCGTTAATTTGTTTTCGTACCCGTTTATAGCGACGCAATGGGTACCGTTTTCTGAATTTTGTGTATTGTCATTCTCTTTAATGTTTTTAACGCTCTTCTCTTTTGGGACTAACGGGAAGCCATATCCCGACGTGTTGGCGTTGATATCTTTCGGTATTAACGTCCTAGCGAAGTATCCGTACGAGAAAGATACGGTTGTCCACCAAGGATGGAGGTTTCTCGACTTGCACATATCGAATTATCCGTCTTATATCTTAGGGAACAGTATCGAGTTTTGCTTGAACGCGCGCGTGTTCTTTTCTCTATTAATCCCAGTAATTTTGGTCACGATGGCCAGGAGGAGCAACTGGCAGGGTTTGTTTAAGTACACCCTGCCGCATTGTGTGACGTTGAGTTGGTTGCAAATGTTTATAACTTGCTCCCACGGCTGTACGACATATGGGTTGATTCGAGGGACATTAGCTCTGGTGTGTTCCTTCCTTTTCCTTCCTATAATAGGCGTGGTGACTGTAACATTGCCAATATTCGCCTTCCTGCAATACATTACGTTACCCAGACTGGTATATACAGCGACTGTACTCTTTGGATTGACCATAACGCTCGGTGTGACGTGTCTCCTTGCAAAAACTGAAGCTACCAAGAAATTTGTTACCCCTTTTCAGGTAATAATTTGATGTTAATTTTGACCCTAGAATATATGTCCAACATAATAAATGAATATGTGTCCAATATAATAATACCTTTAGGGCATTGATGGGTTTGCCGCGTCACTGCAGCGCTTCGGGGATGTTTCGCGGTTTTCAGGGACGAAAACCGCGTGGATGATTTTTACGCTATAATGCGGAAACGCGTAGCGTCCCTTTGGCGACGTGTGCGTGGCGGCCCCAACAGTGTCCTAAATACTGTAGCCGAGAGGTTTGATGACATTTCTCAGGCACTGGACAGCAATGCATGTCAAGTATTTGGGAGGTGGGGAAAGGCAGTTATTGTATTAAGTTCAAATCAATTATTATTATTATCTTAAATATTATTTATTTGTTTATTTTATTATTAATTATTGTAACTTCTAAAGTAAATAAATATAACACTAGGTTTTAAGAAAAAGGCTACTAACAAAACTATGGGAATGATCCTGCAATAAATGTTATTATTATTATTATTATATATTTTTTTCATTAACTCTCAAATTCGTTAATAATTATAATAATATATAATAAGAACATTTTTTTATTTTAAAAGTGAAGCCTTTCGTATGCAATGAGGCAGAAACATTTATGCGTCTGTTTTTTTACATACAAATACATTTTTTTACATGCAAATGGTTCAGTTACAGCCTTCTGTAAAGTACACAGACCAAAAAAAAATTTCCCGGCAATCAAACCCAAGAAATTCTGCGCAACATCCTTCATTTAATATTCAGAGTAGGTATACTTTGAATATTAAATGAAGGATCCCCGAATCAAATTCAATTATGAACGGATCTCAGTGAATTATCTAACAGATCTGTGGAAACATAGGCTATAATTTATATTTTATTTCAGCTCGCAATCGGCTTCATCACTTTGATATACTTCAGCAATCAATTACTCGTTGGTATTCAAGATGAAGGTGTACCTTCCGGTCTTATAGAACTTATAAGTGATGACAAAGCTAGTCTTAAAAACCTTATAAAGAATGAATTCATGACAGATTACGAAGAAAACACGCATTTTGTGAGTTGGGAAGACTATTACAATAACTGTCATGCGCCATCTTGGATTGACAACAACATGGCTTCGACGCAAATTAAGTGTTCTATACTTGATGGCGCAAAAATCAATTGGGAGGGTTATATAAAAGAAGTCAAAATAAAAAATGTTAGAAATAAATGGAATGATTTTTCACTATGGTTGCCGAGTTTTTTGAGACAGTATTTTAAATGTTATTACGGAGAGGAGTTTTCGACCTTATGTACCGGTGCGGAAGGTTTTGATTTGAATGGGTGCGAATTTGTGAATACAGTCGCGCGGCAAAGTGGGAAGAGCTGTCATTTGAACAATATGAACGAGTTAGTATGCTTTAAATAACCTTTTCTCCATACTTTATATATATATATTCTCCATACTTTATATACACAAACAAAAGACAAACTTTTGTTTGTGTCATTACTTATTTTAATTGCTTATATTTAACAGTGATGGTCTTAAATACAAAGTAACCTATTTTTCTATTAGTTTTTCCTGAAATAAATAATATTAGAAATATATATTAAAGTCAAAAATTTATCCGTGTCAATCAAAGTAGGAGTAGAACTAATTTTAAGAATTTTTGTATGGATATTGAGATACATATTATAAACATATTAGTTAATATTTGTTATGACAAACTCTTTGCCTTTGTCTTTAGATGCCACAGATTTAAAAAAACTTTTTTTCCAGATATACCTATGAAGTGACAGTTGACATGGAAACAAGCGGGAGGCTTTTAAAACGTCATGCGGAAATACAACTAATTTTTGATAACTTTTTCACAAATTACACGAAATTATTGCAGCAAAATGACAAAATTCGTTTCAAAGGGATACTTTTGAATGAGCCAAATTCATATAATATCGGTTCTAAACTTTTAGATGTTAAAGGATATGAAATTAATTGTATCGAGTGTAAATCCGCTAGAGGGTCTCTACGTACGGAGGAGCCATCAGTATCAAAAGTGTGTGAACTATTTCGAACGATCGCAAACGATTGCGTCGTATCAACAAAATACGTTTTAAATTTCCTATTAAATCCGGTGATAGTTTTTAAATAGAATTTTTTTGATTGAGATTTGAAATCAATAGTTTTTGAATTATATATAGAATAAATTTTAAAAATTATTTCCGAATAGTATATTAGTTGTGTGAACTAAGCTGTCTTAACTCTTAGTAGTGAAATAGATTTTGTTTTACGTAAAAAAAAGGTATTTTAAATATTTCATCAAAGTTGATGTGCTGACATTTTAAAAAAAACAAATTGTATAAATTAGTTTTTTAAAAGAGATACAAATAAGATAAATACATGATTTTATAAAATATCAAATTGTAAAAACTTAAAAAGAATGATGATAGATTCGTTTTATTCTTGTATTTTTTACTTTTCTTGGCTACGTCTTTTAGACATTTATCTTTTTAATTTAGCTACCTAATACATTAACAGAGCTATTAATGAAGTTGCTCGCTTTTGTGCCATCTCTTTAACAAACGCATAAAAGATATTTATATATCTTTTCATTTGAGTACCTATTTATTATAATGTATATTGAAATTGTAATTCTCGTTTAGTATGTATGTTTATTTGACTGATATAGAAATTAAGCGGTTTTTTTTTGAATAATACATATGTTATGTGTGATTCCGAAGATAAATGGTACCTACTCAATTTTATAGTTGACTAGAAGTTTATAGAGGCCTTTGAAAATCAATTAACATTTAAAAAGAGGAAATTTATTCATGTTCTTAGGGTCGAAGTAACGGCGGCGTTAGTAAGTTACTTAGGCCAGCGTTACGATGAATAATGTTTTAAAATCGATCATTCACAGACATTACGTGGCACATTGCTCCTTTGGAGTGTTCCACCCATTCACTTTTTTGTGGGTTCTTTGAGAATACCACGGTTTATTCAGTATGCCGAAGATATTTTATTCAAGAGTTTCCGAATCTGAAATTGTTACTATAATCGTATTAGGCGAAGTAGAAGCGGTCCGTACTCGCCCTGTGGCTGTTCATTTCAACCGGATCCTGAATTCGACTATTTTGTAAATGTAAATGTTTGTTACCTCAGAACTTTCGAATAGGTGAACCGATTTTGATCATTCTTTTTTCTTTGTAAGCTGGTGCTTTCCGTGTGGTCCCATTTAAATTTCATCAAAATCTGTTCAGTAAGTTTAGAGGTATAGTTTGAAGTCGTTGTTTTTTTTTTTTGTTAAAAATATCTTTTATCAACATGGACTAATCGTGCAAGTTTTCGAAAATAACCGCCTTAGATATTAATGTTACATGTATTTGTATTGCAAATGTTATAAATTATTAAAATCTAAAGCCTAATTATGAGATGTGTTGTTTTCTAATTAATAGTTTATGAATGTATATTAAATATATTTTCAACTGATTGTTTTTTGTATCATTTAATAATTTAGTTTGCCCGAATATTTTTAGTTGGCATGTTCTCCTGTTTTTTAAAAATAACATTGGAACCAATATTTGGCCGATCCTGGTTTTTATCCCATATAGAATTCCAGTTTACTTCGCCGTTTAACTGGGTAAGAGAAAATAAAACATATTTTAGAAAAATATATTTTTTTGTATTTGTATATCACTTCAAAAATATAAATAGTATTCGACTTAAAAATATAGAATTTAATTATATGTAAATAAAGGTAAAAAAAACTTAAGTAATGCATTTGCGTGTGGTTGTGTACGGTTTGCAAAATTGGCATATAGGTATATAATAAATTAGTGTTTTTTTCAAATGTATAATTTCAGGAGTACACAAAATTTTCCTGATCATCATGAAATTGAATTGTTTAATTATATCCACACAATATTTTTAAACAATAACTTGACATTCACCTCATGACAGTAAAATTATAAGTGGACAACATTCATATAAGTTGTATAAAAAAGCATAATATAATCTACTTTGAATAAAATATTTTTGCAATCCATTTCAAATATGGAATGTGTATCTGAACACTTCACTGACACACGCAAGAGAGGCTTCCAAATTTTTTACCTATAATATTATTGTTAGTTACAGAAAAGTTCTCTATTTAATACTAGTAATTTACCGCGGCTGCGCTCACCATGTCCATGCGAAATCACTTGACTATTGTTCTATCCTTTACGGTATAATAGGTTTATTTAGGGTTACATAAAAGTAAAAAAGTATGATTTTCCGAGTTTTGGTAGATTTCCATATTGATAATAAGGTAAGGTTTGTCATAGTTAATTTTAATAGGGCTGCGAAATTAAGAAAAAGGCGCCAATGGATGTTTAGCGGTATATTATTACGACTTCATGGACGGGTGTAGACTAGGAAAATTGGTGTTAGGCATATTGTTTATCCGGGAATTCTATAGCGTCAAGATTTTTATACACATCGATCATGGACGGTCTCTCGTGTCGAACTAATTTCGTACAATGAATACCAATTTCTATAAAGGCTGTACAAAGGATGGGATTCGAGTTTGGAGTGCCACGGAGTGTGTGGTCTTCGAAGAGGGCTGAAAAAAAATAGAGTTTATACATCTACGAGGAAGATAAAAAAAATGAGTATGCTTTAGAGTTTAGACCACACGACTAAAAACTTAAGAGAGAGAGAGAGAGAGAAAATGTGTACTCACACCTCTCTTTCTTGCCCCACAGTAATATACGAAATGTAACTCTCTCTTTCTATCTTCACTAACTTATATCTCCCTCTCAACTTCCGTTCGTCTCGCCCGATCATACTTTTCGTAACGTAACGTTAGTTTAACTACAAAAATCTTCAATTCTGGTGTCATAATACAACTTCCAAGTGTGCTTATAAAGAAAATAATAGTGAAAAAGCCACATAAATATGTCTGCACACGCTAACAGGTTTACGGGTCATATATGGTCTTTTAAACACATCTTAAGTATCAGCCACAATGGATTCATTTGGTAAAATCTAAAAGAGCCCTTGCCGCATTTATGTTTGGCCTGTATAATATCGTTATTATACAGTTTTTGCTCACCAAGTTTGATAATAAAGTTCTCTTTTGCATGGCAGGTGTTTTTATTACAAAAATTGTTCTATGTTGCATACGTCTCTTGCTTAGTGTCTATTATAGGAAGCCTTACCGAATGGCACATTATCTCTGGCCTTTAGGTGAATAAAATCACTGAGAAGCAGAACTTCCCTGGATCTATCAAGCACTGGTAGAGCTGACGCCACCTCTAACATGACCACTCCGAAGCTGAAAACGTCCACCGCCGGGGATAGAACCCGGGACCGGAGGTACTCTTCCGGTAAATATGGGCGTGTGCCGTGAACTCTGTGAAATATTACCGTGGTTATATAAAAAATCAAATATGAAAGCCAAATATTACCAGATTACTATGGTCCGACTTTGAGGTATTTTTTTTTCTTGATAACTATCTCATACTTCTTCCTACAATATTTTCAAAGGATTTGGTTCTTGGTTCCCTTCAGCAAAGCTTTTCTTGTAATATTATGGTTGTCATTCAAGTCAGTTCATTTAGAATTTAAAAGATCTTTTTTTTTGAATTAAATAAATTATTATTCAATTAAATCAGTGTAGTTTTTGGGTACCTGGAGACTTTCAAATGTGTCCGTTCTTCCCCGTAGGGTCCTTTTCTAGCGAGACCAAAGTCCCCAATCTTGGGCATGGAACATTGGTCTAGAAGAATATTGGCTGGCTTTATATCTCCATGGATCAATGGAGTACCGGCCATCGTATGCAGGTATTGCAAACCTCTGGAAAATATAAATTTTCGTTAAAACTCAAAAACTACTAATTGTAAAAAATAAATTCTAGACTTTTATTTAAAAAAAAATTGGTATGCTTTTATGTTTAAACCACCAAACCGCTTTTATGCCAATATGACTTATAAAAAACTTTTTGTGGTAAAACTTGGTATATAAACTTTATTTTTTAATTGAATCATTTTTGCATAAGAGACCTGTCTTATATTCGAGAGATAAGACACATATCTTATAAAACAGATAAATTTTATTTAATCTTAACAATACCTGGCAACACCATGAGCTATCCTGTACCGCTGGCCCCAAGACAATGGCCGATGTAGAGTCTTGCCCCTTAACCTTTGCTCCAAAGACCCTCCCGCCATCAGCTGATAGACCAGACACGCTTCCGGTCCTGGAATATTTATTTCATCTCTACTTCAATTTTAAAGTTTGAATATCTGAATCCATCGGTTACAAACAAAAACACAATGATACTAGCACTTGGAAATTGCTTCAGTAGGAACATTTAATACAAATTGTAAGCATGGTCAAAAAAAAACCCAACAGTTCCTTCATTTTAGTACTAAGCTGTTTTCAAATTTGGGCGCGTTCATAAACATGTACACTTATATTTAGTTGATTTTATACATTTATTCATCAAAAACCATAAATATTGACAAATTTTGACAAACCTTATGATATTAATATAGAATAAATAAAAAAAATTACATACCTCCCAAGCTATACCCATATAAGGGCAATATATTATCATGCCTGTATTGATTTAGGCACATTTCCCTGATTAATTCCCTGTTTTTATCATCATTGTCTTTCAGACGTTTAACGGCCACGGGTAACAGTTTCCATTCACCTGAAATATAAAAGGTCATACTTTTATTATTTAAAATCTTTTACATATATGAATTATGCTTGTTTTTATGGATGCTATCACATAGCAAGGAATCGCTCGCGCCGCGCCCTACTAGAGACGAAACTAATAATTATACCGCGTGTCTAGCCGGGCCGGCTCTGTAGGCGAAAGTCGCATACTTGCAAGTCGACCGTTGTAGGGTAAACACGTAAAAAAAAACGTAAAAACGCCCCAGTGTGCAGTGATATGGTGCCATAATTACATTAAAAAGGTTACTACAGGTCAATACAATATACCCAATGCCACTTTTAAAATTTTTGAAATACAACCTTATTCTATAAACTTAAAGGTTTATTTCCAATGCGAGAGTGAGGCGGTTATGACATTAAGTCATGCAATCGTCAGGGCAACTGTGCTAAATATGAATTGTGGCACAGTTTAGTGGTGGCATATTTTGAGCGATGATGGTGTATCTTGGGTATTCTATATCGATGGTCCTAGCCTATAATCCCTGAAATTTATTGTAAAATCCCGTAAGCTATATGCTTCAGTTGGATGAGCATGTGGCGCGATGTAGCTTATAGCGGAAGAGGAGCGTGTCAAAAATAATCCGTACAGTACTGTACACAATATATTTACAATTTCTAATTACAAAAACATACAATTACTTTAGCAAGAACAAGAAAATATACATTTAATAGAAGAAAAGAATCTAGGAAGGAATGAACGAATACTGACAACTGTTATTATTTTTTGTTGCTAAGCAACCGCACACCGCAATACGCAGGCGCGGGAGCTCTGTAAAAGTAAATGTGTCGAGCGAGCAGGCCGCCACAAGGATTTCCGAGCCTATCTTTCCTACAGAACTTATTCCCTAAGTTCTATAGGAGAGGCGAATTCCAAGGAAGACGAGTGATAAGTAAAACAGACGGAAAAGTCTGTCCCATATATGTTAGGGATAGTGAAATTATACTTTTAGAAAATATAATTAGCAGAATAATACCAAAGAATATACCTTTAAAAACTTGTCCAAATCCACCTCTGCCAAGTAAATTAGCCTCATTCCAATTGTTTGTTGCAGCTTTTAAGTCATCATAACTCAACATGGGTATAGCTGATACACTCTTGAGGAATTCATCGGCCATTGCTGCACCCTGACTATGTGCTGCTGATTCCTGAAAGTTTTAACAAATTCTTCCTTAAAAATCAAAGTTTTGGGAGCATATTATGAAATATATTTGTCCAAATTGGTTTCTTCACTATAAATTACAGAAGAAAATCAATCTTCAACATCGAAAAGAAAATCTTTGGCTGTGTATCCAAAAACAATATTATTTTATATAATTATATTATAATTAACTGTTATGTCAGAAATTATTTCGCTTAAGAACATTGAGAAGTGAATGACTACATGTTTAAGTCCTAGAACTTATGTTTTATTCATAATGCGTTTAATTAGTCAATACCAATGTGTGTCTACAGTTTGATTAAGATATTAAATTATTTTACTTCTAGAAGTACATCTAATAATCTATATATATAAAAATCAATTGCTGTTCATTTGTCTCGCCAAAACTCGAGAACGGCTCTGCCGATTTAGGAGATTTGGTTTTGAGATGTTTGTCGTAGTCCAGGAAAGGTTTAAATGGTGAAAAAATATGGAAAAATTGCGAAGATAGTAAAAACAACAATTTCATTTTCCCGTATAAACTATTCTACCTACTTGCCTGTCAAACATTTGATGTTCGATTCCCATTCTACCTTTTATTGGTGGTACGAAGTTCACCAGATTAGCCAGTACTTAATAAATACATTTTTGTTAAATATTCAGCTAATGTGGAATCTGTGGTCACTGCTGGCAGGCAGTTTGTATACTGGAAATAAGCGTGAGAAATAAAACGGAACAAATTTGTTACCTTCGTTGAATCTGTATCCGATTCTGTGGTCTGTAGACCTGGAGAATGTACATCAAACACATGACTTGGTGTTGGTAATTGTCCATTCTGAAAATATAGATAAAAATATTATTCTCTGCAATATAATAAAATAAATGGGAAAACAACTGTATGTCTGTCTGTTACGGCTTTCACGCTGAACTACTGAACTGATTTTGATGAAATTTAAAACAGAGACATACTAGAGGTTAGGAAAAGTCGTTGGCTATCTTATCTTTCTTGGCTGTGGCATTTATACTTGACACTTTAAAATGTTTAAGTATAAATAAAGAATTTACCTTCTCAATGAGCATGACTGGAAGTGGTAATAATGATTCACTGCCTTCTAATTTCTGTGTCATCTTCCTATTTGCATTTACTAGAATTAATAATTTTTTTTATAGTTTAATGTGTATTAGACGCAGAGAATGTGATGATACAATATCTATGAATTTAAATTTTAAAATAAAACTTTAGTAGATTCAATTTTCAAAACAATAGAAACTGAAGTCCTTATACATTATTTATATTCTAAACTAGTGGAACCCCGCGAACTTCGTATCGCGTCAAAGTTCCGAATAATAATGTGTCACGTAAAACGTCATTCCATATAAAATGTATGAGGAAAATGTTTTTTCTTTTATTTTATTTTTTCGTCAATTTTCCAAATTTTTCTCTCCGTAAGAACCATCCTTGTATATCAAGGAATTTTATTAAAAAAGAATAAACGAAATAGGTTTAGCTGCTCTCGAGAATTGCGCTCAGCAACACATTCAGCAATTCATTTTTATATGACACATGATGAGTAATATTAATTTAAAAATAATGTTTTTTGCTATTTGTGTTATTAATTGTTATATTCATTGCTCTCTTGCAAACTATTTACGCTGTGGATGCCAAAAGTTGTATTTAAAATATTATCTCACTACTATAAAATTGATGCTGTTTATTACAATGATTACAAATCAGAATAAATTTCTTGGAAGTGACTGATAAATTTCATTACAATATTATGATTTTAACAGACAAATCTTAAAAATAAAGATAAATATTTAAATAACATAAATTTTCCTGCTTCACATAGAATACTAAGAAAGCTTTACATTAATGAAATGTCGCAAAGCTTCCAGATTGGAACTACCCGAAAGCTCTAGAAATCTCTCGAACCTTCACCTTGCTCGCACACCTCAAACATTCACTGTTTTTAGAACAGTCTAGAAAAGTGTGATTAATTTCTACGACTCCAGTGATAAATTAGGACAACAAGTGCTTGTCAATTTGGACATTTCTATGTGTTGGTAGATCAGTCATGTTATGGCTTCATTGTGAATAAATTTCCTTTGAAGAGTTTTACTCCAAACACCGAACCCTAACCATGTAACAGAAATTATAGGGGCAAATGTGTTACATGGATACATATCCCTTTTTAGTAGTGAAATCAATTCTTTGATGTGCGGTCATACTGGCTTAAGTCAAAATTTTGAATTTTTCAGGAGAGCTACAGCAAAGTTCAAAACATTATGTAAAATCTAATTATTGATATTATTTGAAATTTTGTTATTTTTATAAAACAACTAGCAGATCCGGCAAATGTTGTTTTGCCATATTAATTTTTGGGGTGGGCTACCCTTATCACTAAGGGGTATGAAAAATAGATAGTAGCCGATTCTCAGATCTACTGAATATGCATATAAAAATAAGTAAAAATCAGTAAAGCCGTTTCGGAGGAATAAGGTAACTAATATTGTGACACGAGAATTTTATATATATGATATAGTAGTAATTCTATCTGAAGCATACATTTATTTCTTGTTTGATCAAAGAATTTCCCTCAAAGAAACTTATTATTTTCTAAGATCGCCTCCGAGTTTAAGTGGTGTACGCGTCTGCGCCGGAGATCCTGCGTTGGAATACTGGGGTGACAAACGAATATTTCGGTTCAGAAGGATGATCACCAACTGGCCTGTATAGAAAATGATCAGTAAAACATATGCGTGTCTGCCCCATGCCTAACTAGGGGTAGAGGAATTCACATTCAGAGGTCAATGACCTCAACTTTCAAATCCTATTAATAAACTAATTATTGGTCAGTTATTTTGATAAAATCAAAGTTCTATAATAATTATTACAGGCACCTTTTTAAAGATTTTTTTCCAACTTTTGTATTGGATCAGACACATTTTTGCATCTATTTCACTGATAATTTTCATACAGTGCAAGTAAGTGATCAGCACTTTGAGTCTGGGTACAGAAACAATTATTTCCTGAGGAAAAACTGTGGGCTCATAAATTATACCAGATTTAAACTGTATCTACCAAATTTGGATTATGAATATATTATAAGTTGTATAATAATTTTATTATTCAATTAACTTACCATCTAATGTACTTCTGTCCCTAACACTCTTGCTATCATGTTTTTGAAGTAATCGATGGAATCTCCCATCAACCACAGGAGCTAGGCATCGCAATGCAGGTAAATGTTTCATCCTATATAACAATATAAATAATTCTTCCACTCTGTGATTCAGCTGACCCCATCTTGTGAAAAGCTGATTGGTTGGGGAGAATGCTTGACGCTTTGCCATTTGTTCTATTTCCTAATACGGTAAAGAACATTACTAAAATATGTATTAGAAAATGATTAGCATGGCAATGCAATTATTATTGATTTTCTCTTCAACATAAATATAGACCTAAGATTGAAGGAAAAAATAACTTTCGAAAGAAAAAGTGAATATTTAAGCGCTTTTCCTTGGTCTAAAGGATACTATGAAGAAGCAAGTGTATATGTACGGTGTTTTTGTTAACACTGGTTATTGGAAATCCCGATTAACAAATATGTTTATTGGGAAAACCCTAATTTAATCCTGTCCTTATACGTACATTGACTTCAAACGCTGAATACTTCATAAAAATACCAGCTAGTTCCTTCCAATCATCATCATTGTCTAGCAGTCTACACAATTCTTTATTTATTTCATACGGTAACTCATAAATATACATTTTGCAATTTCATATAAATCAACATTCAAAATCTTGAAACAACTTTCTGCAATAATGTTTACTCTTAGACTAAATTTTTGACAGCTCAGTACTCACAAGTCACAACTGTGATCTGTAAAGTGTAAACTGACAGTCCATTAAAGAAGACAGTTGTAACTTGAAAATAGGTACTCGACAGTGATAGTTGGAATTTGTGAATATGTAGACAGTAGACACTAGTCTATTGTCATTTGAAATTAATTGTGTGTCTTCCAACTTCCAAACCAGTTTTCCTCGTACCTACCTAATCGAAGTTTAAACTCATCTCAGGAACTTTCTTTAAATGCTACACATAAACTTGCTTGATCATTTTTTACGTACATACATGTAATGTACTTTAACAACATATACTCAGTCACAGTATTACAATATATCCTACAGTAGCGCAACGATGAACGAATGTACTTGCGCTGAGAACGGAGGGGAACCCGCAGTGGATCGGGCAGCATGGGCCGCGTACCGCGAACACGCTTAGTTTGCGGTACCGAGCGCGAAGGGCAGACGCGGGCGTGTTTTTTGTGCAATAATTATACTTACATATTCTATAATGGTGCTCACAAACTGTTCTGTGTACGGATGTAAATCTACATCGAAATCCCAGAAGGACTTAAAGTTACTCTACTAAGCTACAAGCCAGTTTAAGTCAAAATTTCCACTCGTTTGTTGGAAACAATATTTTAGATAGATTATTTGAAATACTGTAGAATTTAAATCACAGTCATGTTCATATTTTCCTCATTCGTTTCTTATCAGATTGTTCATCCGAATGCGAATACATTATGTATGTATTTAAATTTTATAATAAAAAATTAGGGACATCCAAAAATAAAGTGTCACGTAAATATTTAGCAGTGCAACATTTGTAAAAATATATTTATAAATAAATAATTACATTTATTTTGAATGTACACATGAATAAATGATTACATAATAAGAGTAATAATCACAATTGTTTTATTTCCCATTTGGTGACAACCCTGACATAATGCGGTGTGACAGCGTAAAGTACCTACACTCACGGCGGCATCGCGCTACTTTAAAGGCGTTGCTGTACTGTAGGAATACAACACGGATTATGTTCATCTATTTTTTTCTATGCAAAAATACATGTTTCAACTACAAATTACATCAGATTCGAATTTTAAATACAAAGAAAAAAAAACAACACATAATCCAAAACATTTAATGTAGGTATAAAAAGGTTTTTTTAAAACTAAGTAACCTTAATTTTAAAAATATTAAAAAACTATTTTAACAAAATATAACTTACTTCTCTATTCTGATATTAAAATTGGAAGCCAACTTGATACTTATGGCACATGACATGTAATTTAACAAGAATAATTTTATCAAAATAGTATCTAAAATTAAACACAAAAGGAGGCAGAAAATCCTTGTCTTAATTTAAAAAAAAACTTAACATTTGATTGGTATTCGAGTATTCGATATGCTTATAAAATCTTAAATTCTTACATTAATTCTCAATAATATTCTGGCTCTTAATAGCACCATACTATTATTATTTAATTATATTTTTAAACATCTGCTTAAGAATTCAGATGTCCTAGATTTGAATTATCAGACTTAAAGTACTATATCACTTATCTTATATATAAAATTCTTGTGTCACAATGTTAGTTACCTTACTCCTCCGAAACTGAGTAAAGTAATATTTAATAAAAAAAAAGTAGAAAGTAATAATATAATTTTTTTTAAGAATATTGTAACAGTAACAAACAAAATAATATAGTAATAATATATAAAATAATATAATATTATAATAACTTAATTTTATATGTATTTAAAAAATACCTAGTAAAAAATAGGTATCACATCATACCTAAATAATTATATAATATTCTTAATAAAATAATCGGTTTTTTTTGTGTTATTGAGAATAAACTTCCTATACTTGAGCCAATATTGAATTTTGGAAAATGACAACATTTCTAAGAAATTAAGTACTAATTGATAATTATTTAAGTTATGATTTTTTTATTAATTTATATGCTTGAACGATACATATATTTTAAATTATACATACCAAACATGAAATATTCATCAAAATAATTGCAGCACCAATTCAACTTTTATTAGTCAAAACAATTACAGTCACAGCAATCAATATCTTCACCACCACCAGTATCTCCTCTTTCATTTTCACAACATGATGTAATACACTCTGAACAACCCTCAATCATATTTTCCATACATTTACCTAATTGAGCACAACACCAGAGGATACATTCACCGAACAAATAGAACTCCCACTCGTCAGGAACGTAATATGGTTCGTAACAACAATCTTCTACATCTTTCTTTCGAGTCCTTCTCTCATCTTTTTCTTCTTCATCTTCAAGTTCAGAGTGCAACTCAGGCACTTCAGTGCGAGGCTGAGTCATAATAGGCAAGTCACTTTGTTGTGTATTTTCAATGGTAGTCATTTTCCTTAACTCTTACACTGTCATCAAACTATATATAGGTAACATATGCCCAACAAAACTTAAAAAATGGAGACCGTAAAAAATTAATCTGAAATTCTTTCATGGTTATTAAATTTTACTTAAAATTAAAATAAACAATCGTGTGACATAATACACTAACCGAGTAGTGAGTACCATAATGGTTATAAATTATATTCTCTTTGGACTTTGGAGTACCAACTACCAAGTACCAACTACCAATAGTCAATACTACCATACGTCATAATTCTTATTATAGTTACTATGTTTATAATCTTTAAATGTTACCAGTGCTGCCGTGTTGCAACACTCGCAGTGTTCGAAAATACAGTGTTACCCCACACCAAAATACGGTATTTGCAATAAAAATACAGTGTTTGAGGAAACAAAATACTGTGTATTTTATTATCGTATATCGTACATAGTTTTGAATTTATCTTACATGTACATACTTTAATTATTATCGTACGGTTCCGAACCCTGCTACTCTCTAGTCTTTACCGAGAGGGCGAGAGCTACAATTGCAGCACTGCTGAGTGCTAAGTGCTACAGGCTTAAGGCTACTAGTCCTATTTTTTAAAAAAAATTGTATTCGCCCAAAAGGCAAGCTAGTCTTTTGACAATACCGCCTACTCTTATCCTCAAGTAAAATGGCAGAAACGTTTACAGTGAATTTTAACCACATTGCAAAAAGACACGTTTCACTGAATTATATCACTTTCCTTTAATCGTAAACATTGTCGAACAGATTATGTTTAAAATTCCATCAATTTTACACATAAAACCTCGAAAAAAGACAACTTTTAGAAAATAATATAGAACATGACGCTCTTGTTGTTGCGATGGCGTCATTAATTAATATTAAAAAGTGTAGAAGAAGAATAGGCATCGAGGAGCTAATAGCCTATACAGTGTAAGACAGATTGATTGATGTAATTATTTAAACATGCCACCATTTACACATGTGACCACCTCCTTGATCTAGTGGTAAGCGCGTAAGCGTTACAACCGAGAGGTCCTGGGTTCGATTGTCGGTGGAGATAAAACTCGGTCTGGCAGGACATAGAAGGCTGATCACCTACTTGCCCCTCTGCATCTGCCCCATACCCCACTAAGGGACACGGGACTTCACTTCAAAAAAAAACCATTTACACACGCCACGGAGTGTACGTTACCATCAGATATGTAGTAGCATATACGACAACATCAGTGGTACTGATGTCGCTATTATCTGATGAATATGATTTGCTCTTTGGTTAACACCATTTATTTGGCTTGAATTATGTCATACTAGCTGTACCCGCGACTTGGTCCGCATTTGACAGTTTTTTGATTTTTTACATCAAGTACCTATATAGGTATAATAAATAATACAGTAAAAGTGACTGGATATTAGAATGGTTCTTATCTCTTTTGTTTGAAGACGACCTGCTCGCTTCTGACGATAAAGGCATTAAGAGCCATTTTTATTGGTCGTATCAATTCATAAGTTGGTACTGATCAATAAATAATAATGCAATAGTTGGTAGGTAAGCCAGCACTTACTGTAGAGGTACCGTGTTGGAGCACATTGAAATTGTCACAATAAATATATTATGAACCCACTTAGTGAAATTAGATAGCACCCTACGTCCCCTATGTCCTTTCTCAACTTATTATCTATGTTTGTGCCAAATTTCATTAAAATCGGTTCAGTGGTTTAGGCGTGAAAGCGTAGCAGACAGACAGAGTTACTTTCAAATTTATAATATTAGTATGGATTTACATTTACAGCCAATTATTGACTGCACACTTAGTACCAAATAGCACCGATGGCAAACAAAAAAACCTACACCTACATAATTACACATTCGCGCCTTCTTATTCTTGCAATTATTATTATTTTAGCAGCCCATTACTTTATGAACATCACTAACGGAGTTTCTTCTCTCTAATTATGTTAAATAAAATTCACGTTATTTTGAACTCATACTTTAATTTTAATTTACATACATTCCATATTTACATAAGTTACTACATAACAAGGTCACCTCATTAACCTACGATTTTGAGGTTATATCGTTTACTGTTTAAATGCGTGGATTTTACAATTTTTATAGCTTCTGTTATGACAATATTATGCAAATTGAAGGAGTATCTTAAAGAAAAAACTATATAAAATTATATTGATGAATAATAATAGAAAATTAAACAACATTACAGACCTTTTGAAAAACTAAAATCTCAAAAAATATTTTTTCTTACAATTCAAGGAAGAGGAGCAAATGTTAAGATTTCTCATTATTTTATAAGGTCCGAAAATATTTTTTCTATATAATTTAAATATAGTCGATCAAAAACAAGCATATTAGGTAAAATTGACATTAATGTATAAAAATATGTCAACATTGGCAACACAATGGACAAAAGACAAACAAAATAGGCGACCATCGACTATAAATCAGCGCTGAATTTGCAACTGCGAATTAATTTTAATTAGAATTAGTTTCACTGGTTCCTGATAATGTTTACATTCCATACAATAATATATTTAATACAAAACAATATTTTTTAAGATTACAGATAAGCTTTCATACAGAAAAATCTAGAACTAATCATTCATCAGAAACTAGTTAAAATAGGTCAATTAAAAAAAATCCGTTATTTATCATACATGAAATTTCATGTACTTATTTTCCTTGAGAATACCAGAAACAAGTCAAATTTTTTTACTCAAATATCTTTAATTACGTGTTGATTTTCGATACATTTAATAAATGTAAATTTCCACCTAATAATTAGCACTAGCAACCCTACAAGTATAGGAGACCGGAAACAGAAGCATGTGCCATAACGGCTTCCGCCGCTTGTCGTATTTCAAGATGTCTGCGAGCCGAGTCAAGCCATGACTTGGCGACAGCCCTTGGTGCTCCTTGGAGAAGGTTTATGTAACGTAAAGCGGATGGTAGATCGCCGTGGTCCATGTAATATCTACAATGTATAATCAGTAGGTACACATTATAAAACAATTTCTCTTACCACATCAGTTTGTATAGAGTACATAATAAAGTCTAGGGTTTGTGTATAATACAGACATAATGGTATAAAAATCAAGATTTTTTGTAAACTGAGTGATTATTTCATGTATGTGCGATTCGACTTCAAATTAGACCCTCCCATGACAGGACATAGCAGAAGACTAGACTTTAGACTTGACAAAATACAACTTGAGAGACTTACCTGGCCCGTTGAATAATATCAAATGTATCCAGTTTAGTGAAGTCGGTTGGAAGATTTTCCAATTCATCTTTTGGTATTTCAGAAAACTGGAAATAATAATTTATTTCTTGAAATTAATTGATTAAATGGATAGTCAATATATAGTAAGTATAAAATAATCATGTGGTCATTAGAATAATTTAAAGAAGTTTCTTTCAGATTGAATTTTCACATTGTCAAAAATTTAATTTTTATGCCCTAGGTAAATTATATAAATACCTTCTGGAAAAGTAATTTGGACTGCAACCAGGAAAGAAAATAAACTGGCAAGCTAGCACCTTCGCGTCCCACTAACGCCACTTTCACAGCTGATTTCTCAAGCTATAAAATAATTTAATTTTTTTTAAATACATTATTAAAAATGTATTTATAAGCAAGAATGTTTTTCATCGGGAGTAAATTTCTTGACTTTTCGAGTAATAAATGGAATGTTCGACGCCTTCAAATTAGGCGAAAAGTGCCGCGCGGCTGCAGCGCGTCTGCATAAATCCATATAAACAGAAAACGCACGACGGCGCTTAATTTGAAGGCGCCCTTATCAACATCACTATGAAGGCATATAATAAGTAATTGTTATTTTAATAACAAAACATAAGTTTTTTTATGAAATAAAATACGTACCGTATCAAATTTATCCCGGAGCGCTTTCTCGGTGACAATTCCCTTTTCTCGAACTTCCTTTGGAATACCTTGGAGTACTGTTTGCACTAATTTGTCGTCCTTACCTGTTGACAAACAAAGTAGTAAAACTTAAATAAGGAGATTCTCAAATCGAAACAATTCTGTATGTTTGTTATTTTTTATTAACTAGCTGACCCCGCGAACTTTGTATCGCTTCTCGAGTAAACATACTTAATAAACACATTTTTCATGAATTTTTTTATATTTTTAATAGTTGTTCTTCTATTCTCGGATTAGATGAATCCAACAAATCAGAGATCATTAAAATCGGTCTAGCCGTTCTTGAGCTATAAATGGTGTAAGTAGCCCGACTTTGTTTTATTAATATAGATTATAAAACGATTTAAATGATTCTTATATTGTTTGATAGATCATACTTGACAGAGGCGGTCTCGTATTTGTGGAAATTTGATTGGGCTCTTTTTGAAAAATTCAACAAAAAACATTCGACAATAATAAATCAATTAGTTAGTAGCTATGCTAGTAATACTACTAAGGGCTTTATTCTTTTTTGGTGTTATCTTACCAGCCTTCTCCAGAGCACTTATCTCATGAGTGAGAAGCGCGTGCGGCGCTGGGCGTCTGGTGGCAGCGTGTAAGGCTTCAGCAGCTGCCCAAAGAGATTGAGAACGTCGCGCTTCAGTTTCCGCTTTTGCTCGCACTTGGGATACAAAACTTATTATTTAATTCACTGTCTATGCCATACATCTAGCTCACGCAGGCACATTTGTTAGTATTAACAAAATAAAAGTTAGTTCTCGGAATAAATTAGATTAACCCGAGGAATTTACTTACGTAAACGATCGTCACGGACACCACAAAGTATTTATACATATTTTAGCGTGAAAATAAATTCAATTTATCGATTAAATTTATCTTCTTGACCCAAATACCGTCTTAGTCCTTCGAGCCGGACAGGCAGTGAAGATTAGGGTACTTTACTGAAACTGTTTGATAGACTTAACGTTCGATATTTTTTTTTTATTCATAAATTAGCTATATCAATTATGCAAAATAGTATATTAAAGCTAATTTCTTTACGGATTTGTATCTGAAAACAATTTGGTAACTAACTTCTGGTTACATTTTAAAAAGTATCTTTAGTAGAACTTACGTTTAAGAGTCTGTTCAATCGCCATCAGTTTCCCAGCCATTGTAGCAAGCTCACGTTTGAACACAACACGCTCCTTCTCCACTTGTTCAGATACTGAACGGCTGAACTTGCCCATCACCTGGAAATAATATATCATGACTTGACGTGATACATAAGTATTAAAATAGTAAGAACTTCCTTTAAATTTCAAACTAAATTTAGATATATGTATATACAATTTATAAAAAAAATACCTCTTTTTCTTTTCTAGAAAGTTGATCTTGCAACACTTCCTGTTGTATTTCGAATTGTTGTTTAAGTTGCTCCTTGAGCTTCCTGTTTGCTTCCGCCTGAATAGCCAGACTCTGAAGAATAACAATCAGTACATACACATGAATATTTTTCGTGTTTATTTGCCCTTTGCTCGATTTAGTACATCAGCACCATCTCGTGATATTTAACAGCAACATTTTAAGTGCATAGGTCCTATTTATTTCGAATATATTATGCATAGCAATGCCTATGAAACTGGCACAGGCCGCTAATAAAATATTAATCATACCTTAATGAATAGAAGTTAAATCACAAATGAATTTGATCCAAAGCATCAAAATACCTTCTTTTGGAACTCTTTTTCCTTCTCTTGTCTCTCTATTTTGATCATGTCTTCAACTTTAGCTTCTATAATAGCCTGCTCGTCGTGACCTGAAACATTTTTTTATTAGAAGGACGCCAATTGAGCAAATTTTTTTCACCCGTTTCATCACTTCTCTATAGACTAACATGGTTTCTACTTAAATTCTGCTCTTTATGTCAACAGTAGTTGTGCCTCGCGGTTTGACCTGCGTTAATTTCATCGTAACGTGATATTATATAGCCTATAGAATACTCGTAACTCTAAATTAATAAAATTAAACATAATAATTACATGTGTTATTTTTTAAAAAATTATCCTTACTATCCCTAAAGATAATTTATAATTTAAAACATGATGCCCTTTATTTTATGTGCAATATAATATAATATTCGAACAATTTTATACTAAAGTTGATTTCGTTTTATACTATATTATCCCACAGGAACATACTACCAGTATATAAAAAACCTTCTATGTTACTCAAGAACATATTCTATTTGCTTGCCAAATTTCATTCAAATCCATTCAGCCGTTTAAGCGTGATTGAGTCACAAACATCCAAATATCCTTACAAACTTTCACATTTATAATATTAGTAGAATTCATTCATACTTTTGGTTACGTATTTTTGGCGACGACAAAGTTTGATGGGATTTGGACCAATTAATGTGGTTTTACCAATTTGAATAAAATCAAAAGCAGGTACAAAACTTTTCGGGTTATAGTTTTTTTTTCTTTAAATGAATTTTACTAAAGAAACTCTTATATTTTATATACCTAGTTGTTATTATTCGGAATACCAGTCGTGAATATCAACAAATCATACTTACACTCAATCGCCCTCTTGATTTTCAAATCACGGATCGTTTGCAGTTCAGCTAATTCGTTTTGGAGATATTGCACCTGTAATAATATTTATGATAATTTTTATCGTATAAATACGATTTATATCATATATATTAAACTACGAATAAATAATAAGTCAGGAACTCCAATTCAGAACAAATTCCAACCAAAAAATAGCCCTACCTCAGTCCAAAACGACATAGGTTACAAAATACGAATCACTTCCTAGGTTACGAATAGACATGCTTTGTGATTGGTTTAAATTCAGAACGAAAGCAGAGGTTGGTTCGCACGCGTGCTGCAATGTCTGTTATGACAGAAACTTTGAGACGTAGCGGCGTGGAAGATGTTATGCAATACTTGTTGACCGGACCAATTCAATAATAAAACAATATTATTGTATAATGTTTTCTTATTAATATTACTAAGTAATTTAGCAATTTACCATTAAAAAAGAATAGTAAACACACTAAACATAAATACACTTCGCCCAATGACTTTCCTATTTACTCGAAATACATAACCACTACTCAATTGTATACAGTTTCCCTTAAGCTATCCACTTATTTTGCCGAAATGGATCTGCAGGGAAATTAAAAGAAAACAAAATAAGCAAAATACATTAGTTATAAAAAATATATATAAATTTCATCCTGCAATGTCATGAAGATGAAAAAATCCATCTAAATTAGGTCTGCAAAATTGACTCACTTTGTCTTGCATAGTATAGACCATTTCGGTTTGATAAAGTATTTGAAAATCTTTGAATATAATTATAACTTTGCTAGTAAAAAGTGATCCCTGGACATTTTATTCTACTATGGCTCCGGCACCACTTAACTTAGTTGTCATGATGATTCACAGCTGTAGTTCATATAAAAATGTCGCGAAAATTATTCTCGCTTGCAATAACAATGACTGACTGATGGCACGCTGGACACGACTTTTAAGCCCCGCCTACTTGGACACGACTTATGTTGGGTCATTTTTTTAATGCAGTTACATTTCCTGACTTATTATTTATTCGTAGATATTAAACAATTTTTAAAGTTTGCGATCATTTAAAACTCCAAGGAAACATTGTTGAAAGTTCTATTTTTAAACTGGTCAACTTATAGTAAAATATTTTAATTTGGACATCATGAAGCATAACTTTACTATTTATTAATTACCTGTTTCAATGTGTATAGCAGTAACAGATCAGTGTCACCCTTGAGTTCAAGCTTGCGGGAAGCGAGATCGATTCCCGGGAATAACATTTGCAGCTCGTCTTTGTATGCTTTACGAGCCGCTTCCACCTGCAAAATGTTGAAATTCAACATCAGATGTGATACAATCTTTTTGAAGTCAGTTTGTAAAGAATTGTATCGTCTTATACCTTGTTCCAATATTTATCTGAAAGCACAGCCTTTTCAACACACTCTTTGTACTCGTTTTCTACTTGTGATAGATCTGTCCTGAACTGCTTGATGAACCTCTTTGTAGCCGCTATGCTTTCCGGGGGCGCCTGCACGCCCGCCTTAATCATGCGGTCCAAGGTTTCTGATAAACACAAATATAAAGTTAAAAGTTACACCTAGTAAGTTACTTTGAAATTAAAAATTGTTAAGTTAAACAAATGAGGCCCACTAAGTCAACACTAGCGCAAGTAACAGATATATTTCTACTTGCCCTATTGTTGAGTACTTTGTGACTACTTAAACGAAACTATTACTTGTTTACTCGGGATTCGAACCTAGGACCTTCCCGCACAACACGCGGACAAATATTAAGTAAATACCGAAGAATATAGAAATAAATACTTAATTGGTAAATTCGTTTCGTGAACAATATTTTTAAATAAATCTAGAAAAATGGTTCAATAAGACTTTTGTTAAACTTTGCTGTCTTAATCCAAAACACGGTTTAAATATAGGTCGAGATTGTTACCAGAGAAAAACCTCAGTTTTGTATAAACGTTAGACGTGTATCCTAGCAACCAATACTGAAACATCTTTAGTCCATGTTTTGTAATAAGGCCCTTGGAGTTTTCAAACACATTGGAGTTGCAGGTTCATTCCCTTAGTTTGATCACATGGTATATCAACATTCTAGCAAATAAAGAAGTTTAATTACATACCAATAGCACATTTGGCCTTCGCACTCGCATCCTTGGCCTTCGAAACAGTAGCATTTCGCTCGTTAGCGGCACCTTGCAGAGCTGTGAAGTGCTTCTTGTCTAGGTCTTGTAGTGGTGCCTCCACTATCTGTTTTTTAAATTATTTTCCATTAAACTATGTCTTTGTTCAAGCTCTGAGGCACTCTAAAGAAATTAACTTTAATGTACACTGTCTTAACAAAAGCTGAGCAAAAAGTGAATTTTATATTATTTACAATTGAAATTGAAGACAACTTAAAACTATATGATTTGTCAACTTACCCTAAACAGTGCCTTGTTGTATTCAGCACAGGATTTGGTCGCCTTTTTGTAATTGTCTATGGCAGATTTTGTATTTTCGTGCATATCATGCTCTAACTCCACCATGTCTTTAGTGATACGGATTGGTGGAGCTTCATGAGGTTCACATGCCTCCGTTTGGACGAGGGTTGCTAAAAATTAATTTGTATTTCATATTTTGCATAAGAATTACAACAGGATAAAGGTGTATATCATATTTTATGAGTAAAGCAGTTTATACTACTATAAATGTCTTTTTATAAACTTCAATTTCGTGGATGGTACTTTGTTTTTCAAAGTACATATAATGACAAATATTATTTTCTTTACCATGAACTATAATGGTCAAAGTAAAATATGTACAAAGGCAGAAAAAGTTGTATATGAAACCTAATTTTATTTTCCATCAAACTTGTAGTGTATAGATGAATTATACATCACATGACCAACTGAGTTACGGAGGCTGATACTCAAGTTGGTAAGGTACACTAAAAAGTCAATATTAAATTATGAATGAGCTTCTCACCTGGTGTTTCAATTTCTGGTGTTTCCAATGGTTTCTCTTCAACATACAATGGTTCAAACTTCGTTGGTGGAACTGTTACGTAATTATGAGCGTTTGTTAATTATAAAGGCAAAAGGCATGAATTTTATGAAAAACATTAAGAATTTTGTCATGCCAAATTAAAAAAGCAGCAATGATAGTTATTGATAGTTAGTGACCCTATAGTTATTTTACTGCAATTATTTTTAATTATTTCCTTCTTGACTAATAGATTTTATCAGCAATGAATTAGATTCAAAATAAGAGATAAGCTGTATAGGAAAAATTATAATGTAAATTACATGTATACAATATTATGTTACAACACTCCTTTTTATGAAACATTAAATCTTAACATAATTTTTAAAAAATCTTACGTTCATAACTCTTCTTAGCAAAATCCCTTGCTGCATCCTTTTCAATATCTTGTTCTGCACGCTGCTGGAATTCCATAGGGGACACGCCTTCCTATAATATTTTTAAAATACACTATTCTTTTACAAGCAACTTCGTCTATGTTGGAGTATAGGTACAATTTATACTAAATCACTCAGCAAGTATTAGAATTTATCCAATACAAACTTACAAACAAAAATACAAGTATCCTTTTAGTATAAAGTTGAGATTTTATTTTCGATTAAATAAAAAAAAATTATATAGTAAAGATTGGCAAGCAGTAATAAAGGTTTTTTAATTTTTATATTTTATGTACCAATTTTTTTCATTATGTTTTTTTGCATATACTTTAACAGCTAAGATGAATGTGAATTGATTGAACTTAGTATATGTTTATATTAATTACTACTTCTAAAATGATAGTCAGTGTTGTATATAAGTTACAGTAAAACTTACATTAAACTATAAATGAATTTTGTTTATACTTATTACTAACATACCTTTCCAAACATAAAGTTTGTGATAGTAGTGGTAGCTTTACTAAATTGGTTGACTGTAAATTGCCAATATGAGGTATTCTCCTGGTAGACGAGAGCTACAAAGTTGTTAGCCCAGGGGGCATTTGATTCCAGCCAGTTTCTTGCTTCTGGACTGTGTCTGTTTTATAATAATTGTAAAAAAGTGTTTTAAATTGAGGTGATCACATTAAAGCATGTACGAAACTGTTTTTAATCAAACATAAACAAAATTACTAGAATATCATATAACAAAATAAAACTATAGCCATCCCTGATATTCCTTAAAAATATACCATAATGTATCATACAAACAAATGGTATACACAAAAACATCTTTAAATAACACATAAATTTTACAGGATTTTTTTTTTTCATAAAAGCTTCCCCATAGACCAAGGATGATACTTGTCACAAATCTTAAAAGAGTATTAATAATAATTATTATAGCTAACTTACTTTGCATACACAACAGCAGTACCAGTGATGAGTGAAGCACCAAGGGCTCCCCATAGCAACCTTCGGGACTTTGGGGCCACTTTTGCTGAATATTTATCTGATGCATTTCTGCGATGGGGTGATCTCATTACTATAAGGGCTGAACATGATCCATCACCAATTTGTTTTCTGACCTGAAAAGGGATACATGATGTTAAAACACAAATATTAATTCAGTACTAGGGGATTTATTATTTAAAATATCTTGACCAGTTTAAGTAATTCTTATACATTAAGTTAATTCCTATTAACTGTTTATTTTGATTAAACAAATTAAGGTTATATATAAGTTGATGATCTATGATTGTTATGTAATTACAACACAACAATTACTAACGAAAATTACACAGTGCAGGATTGCAAAGTTCTGATTGTAATTATTTTCAATTTTTGCTATATAGGTACCTATATTATGTAAAAATATTAAGGAAAATGTCCATAACGACTTTAAATTAAATAAGTTAACGTTTGAATTATTGCTGAATTATATCTGAATCGAAACAAATATGAAATGGAAGAAACGCGTTGTTAATTTTAACAATTAATGATATAACTTACCAAAACTAAGCTTGGATTTGTTATTTGGTTTGTAAATCTGTACATTTTCGGCAGGTACCTAATGGTTTTTTTTTTTCACTTGGATTGTCAAAAATAAAAACCATAGAGATTATATGCAAAAACAACAAAATGTGTGTTTTCTAGGTAAGTTACATATTTGTAGTATAAAAATAAACCACAGTTAATTACATATTATTGTAATTTTTATATTTTATGGATAGTGTCATCTGTAGACTAAAACTGTGTGTAGTCTGAAAACTGAAGTCAAATTCTACAGACTACAGACTAGTGCAGTCTGTAAAATTTGAAGTCTCGACTGTCGAGTGTCGGCTCAGAAGTCAGAAGTCAGACTCAGAACTCAGAAGTAAAAAAAAAACCTAGAAAGGATATTGTTTTTAATTAATTAATTTCTGTTGTTTATATGCTTTAATGCTTTATCCACCCCGAGAAAATGTTTCGCTGCTCATTCTCGGGTAAGAGAAAAATGGTTTACTTTGATTGATAGTGCATGGCTTGCACTTATATGAATTTCATATTAATAGGTTATATTTATTTTCAGTGCTCCGAGGTTTACGACCTCTTTTAGTTCCATATTACAATACAACAAAAGTGGTTTCAAATGAAACCAGGAGTCTTTCTACTATCATTAATAGAAATTATCCCTTAACAAACATAGGTTTATCTAGGACACCTTTAATACATAACAAACAAATACTTGATATTTGTAACAAAATAGACCCTGTATCAATTCGGACAGTCACTAAGTTTAGTTTAAAAAAGGGTAAAAGGAAGACTGTCAAAGCTGCAATACGCAGATTCTTCAGACTTGAATGGGGTGGGTGGATTCGGACAAAAGTTGGACGTAATAAAAAGATCTGGAAGAAATCCCAGCCTCAACGACGGCGTTTGAGGCAGCATGTATTTTGTAATGCAACTCAGTCCACATTGCTAGACAAAATGGTAACTAAGTTCTGGAAGAAACCTAAATATTATGTGGATGACCCATATGCTCCATATCACACAAGGGAGGAATTTATAATAACAAGAAAGAAACCTGGAAACCATTAAGTATATTGATATTTTAACTAAAGAATTTCTTAAAATTGTAAATGTAGGTTATTGTAGTAAATATGTGCATTCTAAACACATTAAAATTATTTAATAACTTGTTCTGTTTTATAGTTTAACATTGGGTTGGGTTATGATTTCTGACTAATTGATAAATAAAAAAATATCTATTTGTACATTGATGAATGCTAATAGAAATGCAATGTTAAAACTTTTATGCATAGCAGTGCGTGGATTATGATTGATTATGATAATATTGTATGACTTAAATTTAATTTAGAAACAGATTATATTAAAATCTATATTTCAAATGTAAAAGAATATTAGAAATGACATAAAAACAAAAGTTTAAAGAAGAATAATCAATACATAGTATAAAACAAAGTCGCTTTCTCTGTCCTTATATCCCTATGTATGCTTAAATCTTTAAAACTATGCAATAGATGTTGATGCGGTTTTTTTAATAGAATGATTGAAGAGGAAGGTTTATAATTTATATGTATAATATACCCGTGCGAAGTCGGGGCGAGTCGCTAGTAATGTATAAAACCCTTCTTTAAAACATTATTAATTATTATAGTAGGAACCTATAATCCGTTTGAAAAGATACAGGTTACAACAGCTGATGACAAATGTCAAAATGGTTTTGACAACTAGCAATACCATTATGTGTGTAGGTGACGCTTTCGTTTGATATAGTCGATGTGTTCTGAGAAGAACACGTCTTGACTCTTCGACGGCGCGCGCGCAAATGGGGCCACGCCTAGCCGCGCAGCATATTTATAGAAGCGCACACCCTCTCGCTCTAAAGTGCATGGACGTGATTGGCTACACCCACGCTGCAATCTTATTAACCCTAGTGCTAAGTTTAGACTAAGATTTTTGTACAAATACTTGTGTTTTAGAGAATAATTCATTATACAATTATACATTATACATTCAACATTCAAACCTCTTCATTATTTCTCAACGCTTCTCTGCAAGTTAAGGAGTTTTATAACCTACAACCTTCAACTCCTAAAGTGGTGACCCCTACAAAAGAAAATACGCCCTACAAAAGAAAATACGCCCTACAAAAGAAAATACGCCCTACGCAAGAAAATACGCTCCTACACAAGAAAATACGCCCCGACGCAAGAAGAAAACACAAGATGTCCAACGTAGAAAATTCCGGCGCAGAGAAACGTCAAGCCTCATCACAAGCAGCCATCGACACCCTCATCGGTGAAATCAGAAGGCTGTCTTTGGAAGTTGCAGAACTACGAGCACAACCGCGAGACAACTACCGCAACAGTCGCCCTCGCCACCGTTTTCAACCACGCTCGCGGAACGCATCAAACCATCGCAATGAAAACCGACGAGAGTCGCAAGAAGACCGAAGCCGAAAAAAATCTCCAATGCCGTACTGCTATTACCATCATCGCTACGGTATGGACGCGATGAAATGCGCACCACCATGCAGTTTCAAGCCCATCAGCCAGTCGGAAAACTAAAAGTAACGCTGGACGCGGCGGGAACCGGCGTTACCGAATCTTCACACCGCCTTTTCGTTACCGACAGGGTAACGAAACTTACTTTTTTGGTTGACACAGGAGCCAATATCTCCGTCCTACCAAAGCAAAAAGGCTCACACGAAAGACCACTGCCGTTTCAACTCTACGCCGCCAACAACACTGTGATTCCAACGTACGGAGAGAAATCACTTCAACTCGACCTCAACCTTCGAAGACCATTCACATGGAAATTCATCGTAGCAGATGTGTCAAGGCCAATCTTGGGAGCAGATTTCCTGCAACATCACCATCTCATTGTCGACGTAAAACACCGACGATTGATCGACGGGAAAACGCAGCTGGTAACTAACGCTCAACTCAGCACTGCAAACATACCTACAGTTCGCAGCATAGACATTGAGCAAAATTACCACAACGTTCTCGCAGATTTCCCTGGCACAACCAGAATCACTTCAATGAAGCTCAGTCCAAAACATTCAGTGGAACACTTCATTGAAACAAATGGACCGCCCTTACACTGCAGGCCACGCCCCATCGCACCACATCGCTACGAAACGGTCAGGAGGGAGTTTCAAAACATGATTGAACAAGGGTTATGCAGACCAAGCAAAAGCCCTTGGGCATCACCTCTCCACGTCGTGCCGAAAAAAAATGGAGAATTACGCGTGTGTGGTGATTACCGAAGGCTCAACGCTATAACGAAGCCCGATCGTTACCCCATACCACGCATTCGCGACTTCACCTACCAACTCGCCGGGAAAAAAATTTTCTCCACACTCGATCTTAACCGCGCTTACCAACAATTACCAGTCAGCGAACAAGACGTGGAAAAAACCGCTATCATCACACCATTTGGCCTTTTCGAGTTCCCGCGCATGTGTCCTGGCCTAAAGAACGCCGGCCAAACCTTCCAACGTTTCATTCACGAAGTACTGCGCGAACTCGACTTCGTATTCCCTTTCGTTGATGACCTACTCATAGCATCAACAGACGAGGAGGAGCACCGAAAACACCTACGCACCGTATTACAGCGACTTGAAGAATACGGCATCACTATCAACCCATCAAAATGTGTTTTCGGCCAGCCAACTGTCAAGTTCCTCGGTCACCAAGTCACGGCGGAAGGGATACAGCCACCTCAAGAGAAAGTGCAAGCCATCACCGACTTTCCAAAACCGCAAACCGTTGAAGAGCTGCGACGCTTCCTTGGTATGATAAACTTCTACCGTGAAAATATCAAGGACGCCGCCACCATACAAGCGCCGCTGAATACGTACTTACACAACGTTAAGAAGCGAGACAAAACTAAGATCGACTGGACCGCTGAATCAACGCAAGCTTATGAAGCATGTAAAGAGAGCATCAAAAACGCCGCTTTACTCGCTCATCCGTCTCACCATGCGACACTTGCAATATTTAGCGACGCGAGCGACAAAACAGCCGGTGCTGCACTCAATCAGTTCGTCAACAATTCATGGCAACCACTCGGCTATTTCTCGAAGAAATTCACTGACGCACAGACTCGCTACAGTACCTACGATCGAGAGCTACTCGCCATCTACATGGCTGTCAAACATTTCCGCAAAATGTTCGAAGGACGAGAATTAATAATATTCACCGACCACAAGCCGCTAACTTTCGCCTTCACTAAGACCAACACAAACAGCGAATCGCCGCGACGCACTCGCCAACTACTCTACATCAGCGAATTCACCACTGATTTACGACATGTCAGTGGATCGCAAAATGCAGCCGCAGATGCACTGTCACGTGTTGATGCAATTACCTGTCCATCGCCGATCGACTACAAGCTACTTGCAGAAGCTCAAGAGCGAGACAGCGACACCATTCAAGCACTCAGCTTACAGAGCAACTTATCTTTCAAGCAAGTCAGCCTGCCCGCATCAAACATCAAACTGCATTGCGAAACTTCAACACCTTACTTACGTCCGTACTTACCTGAAGAATACCGACGTATCGCATTCGACGCAGTTCATAACGTTAGCCACCCTGGGATCAAGACCACAAGAAAATTAATAACGCAACGGTACTTCTGGCCCTCAATGAACGCGGACGTCGGCAAGTGGGCAAAAGTATGTCTACAGTGTCAGAATTTATAATAACAAGAAAGAAACCTGGAAACCATTAAGTATATTGATATTTTAACTAAAGAATTTCTTAAAATTGTAAATGTAGGTTATTGTAGTAAATATGTGCATTCTAAACACATTAAAATTATTTAATAACTTGTTCTGTTTTATAGTTTAACATTGGGTTGGGTTATGATTTCTGACTAATTGATAAATAAAAAAATATCTATTTGTACATTGATGAATGCTAATAGAAATGCAATGTTAAAACTTTTATGCATAGCAGTGCGTGGATTATGATTGATTATGATAATATTGTATGACTTAAATTTAATTTAGAAACAGATTATATTAAAATCTATATTTCAAATGTAAAAGAATATTAGAAATGACATAAAAACAAAAGTTTAAAGAAGAATAATCAATACATAGTATAAAACAAAGTCGCTTTCTCTGTCCTTATATCCCTATGTATGCTTAAATCTTTAAAACTATGCAATAGATGTTGATGCGGTTTTTTTAATAGAATGATTGAAGAGGAAGGTTTATAATTTATATGTATAATATACCCGTGCGAAGTCGGGGCGAGTCGCTAGTAATGTATAAAACCCTTCTTTAAAACATTATTAATTATTATAGTAGGAACCTATAATCCGTTTGAAAAGATACAGGTTACAACAGCTGATGACAAATGTCAAAATGGTTTTGACAACTAGCAATACCATTATGTGTTTTAAGATTATTGCGGTATTTGTGGGTATATATTATGTACTTAATTGTGAGTCAGTGAATTCTAAAAATATTTAAATTCATTGTGAATTTTGACGTAAATAATTATTATCTCTGACCATGAATACTGGGTGTTTCATTCGTCGTGTGATAAGGCATATAAAACCTAAAACTTTGCAAAAGGCTGTCAATAGTACAACAAGTAGTTTCTTCGGATTTCGACATTTTTCGGCGGGAATAGTAGCTAATATGAAATTTGTTCAATTTACTTACCCAAACAATCCAAAAGCAATTCGTGTCGGATATTTAGATGGCGATAATGTAGTTGACTTAAATAAGGCGGCGCCTTCTTTGCCAACGACAATGTTGGAGATCTTAAGAAACAAGGAAATGGAACAAATTTTCCGGTTAGTATCTTTTAAATATTTTTTTGAATTTTATTTTCCTAGTTCTACGTAGTTTAAATAATAAACCGAATAGGTAGTATATAAATTTTCATAATACCTACCTAGGATTGTGTTTAAATAAAGTGATTTAAATTTGGCAGTTATTTTAGTAGGCCATACTTTATTTAAAAGAAAAGCAGTGTTTTCAATGAGTATAGTACTTATCTATATAAAATTTAGATTAGGAGTCATCCGTTAATTAAATGATGTTTTTTTTAACAACACCCTCTTGGTGATATATTGTGGTGAAATTGCAGGCTTCCCCTTCCAGATACACATAATTTTGGGTAGGGACCCAAAATTAAGTGTATTTTTGGTATAAAGTATATTGAAATTTTCAGAACATTATTTTTGAATTAAGCATTGTGTTTATAACGTCCAGATAAACATTAAGGTTGCAGTTTAAACGAAAGTTTGCAGCGAAAAATAAATACATGGGATATCATTACAACTCTTCATATGATATTTCGTGATTTTTTTCTGAATTAATGATCCATCATCTTTTATTTTAAAATAGCATAATATCCCCAAAAAATATGAATAACATTCTGTTTCATTCAACTTAGCATAATGTACAATAGTATTTATACATTTTAGTGAGTAACAGAATCAGAAACTATAAATTCTGAAATTTATAGTTTCTATTGTTTTAATTTATACAGGCTCTATACTCAAATTCATTATTGATTTCAAAATGCATGCAAAAATTCATTTTCATATTAGGTAGTTAAATAAAAGATTTTTGATTATATATCTGTAGTAGATGATGTTGACATTAGAAATTATGCAAAAAAATTTCTTTCTTCATACATCTATTTATTAATTTATTTAGTGATATTCCATTCTTTTCCTTGTTACAAGAGTCAAGACATGAGATTCTGTATGGAAAATTCTCATAGATAATGGTTATATAAATTTAAATTCAAATATAAATAATATAACACGAACCTAAGAGAATTTTCAATTTAGAGAGATCTAAGAGCAAAAGTTATATAAATTTATATTTATATAACATTTGCTATCATTGTTATCATGACAGTAAGTAATCTAACAGTTAATCTATAAAAAATATTTTCACTTGTCAGTGATATTGATGTTGCAGGATGAATAATGTTAAAAATAGCTTAGGTATTTTATAATATTTCTATTTTATCTGCTAAACCTTTGAGCTAATGTTGATTAATGTTGATGCTGGTGTAGAGATGGATGGTAGTTGAACAAGAACAACTTTTAATTCTAATGTTATGAAACCAAGTTGCAGAGTGGTTGGATATTAGAAAAATAATGTAACATTTTTATTTTTATAATTTTTTTGTTTTCATACAATATTATTAATGACGTATGCATTCTTTCACGTCATATCTACTCAACCGATTAAAGTGAATTCAAGGTTTGATCTGCATTAGTACGAATGGTAGTTCACATTTCGGACATTCATTGCGTGTATTGTCAGAGGCCCTGGGTTTGAATTTTGAGGAAACATAATTTTCCAGATGATTCCAGACACAGAAAACAGACGTAGATGTCTACCAAATTTTATGTGATAGGACTGACCAATTTTAGTTGAAAATTATATTTTCAGCCTTAGCGAATGTGTAACTGATCCGGCAAAGTTACCAATTTCTTCAGTTTTTTTAAAAGCACCGATAACAGGCATGGACAAGGTTCTATGTATAGGACTGAACTATAAAGATCACTGCGAGGAACAAAATTTGACTCCACCCGAAGTACCAATGATCTTCAGCAAGTTTGCCAGCTGCGTCGTTGGAGCATCTGATGCTGTACGAATAAGAGAGGTTACTGATGTAAGTCAATATATTTTAGTTTTATTCAGGGTTTCACGATGTTAGGGTAAAATAATAATACAAATTCAGTCATATTTTTATTTATTACGTATAAATTAGTAATGGAGAATGTTCACACATTTTGATTTTAAAACCTTCATTCTCTATTGCAAATGGAAAAATCGTCTGAAAAAATACTATTTGATACGTCAAATTGTTTTTGAATTTAAAAGTGGGACGACGTGACGTCATTTTACAACAACTCGCGCGGTCCGTCGCGTCGCTGCTCGAGAAGAGACAGAGAGAGCGGAGTGTTGTAAAATGTAATGTGACGTCACGCTGCTAACACGAGCTGACAAACTCTAAATCCATGTAAAGTCAAAACTACTTGCTCTTTTTGAATAAAACAAAAACTAGTGTATTTGTATAAAAAATTAAAAGATCTACTGTGACAAAGCGCGTGTTTCAAGCGATTTTGCGTACCTAGTAACATTCTCCATTGTTTAAGTAGACGTGTAGGTAAATATCATTATATTCATATGGACTTTGATTTATAGTATAAATTTTAGTAATTAAATTGATATGTATAAATTTTATACATATCAATTACGATTAGAAGCAGTTGAAGTACTTGAATTTCTTAAAATCTAATTCACGAAATTAATTATGGAAAGAACAAAGTTATTCCTAAAAATTGATGATTTGAAGAAATGAATGCGATTTCAGAATTCATGTATGAAGTGCTTGAATCATTTTAAACCGGCGGTATCACAAGACTTCTGCCCCCTCAGGGATATTTCCATGTGTTCTTTGAACCTGCCGAACAACTCGTAACGATATTTAAGAAATTAATAATTAAAATAGATATAATTAGATAGAAGATAATTAAAATGTAAACCCGACAAGTTAATTACAAACTAGAATACTTCATAACTAGATTAACAGATATGTATAAATTGTAGCTAAGATATTTGAAATAATAACATAGCACCAATATCGTAACATTCGATTTGGAGCTACAATGCCACAGACAGACAAACTTAAACCATTTCCCGCCATTGGTTAAAATAAAATTTATAATTTCAGATTTTTAAATTAATTCCGATTTAATTATCAGCTGCATGCAACAGTTGATGTATTAATCCAAAAAATTATGAATCAGAAAATATGAACCCAGGTCCTCAATTGAGGTCAATTATTGAGGCAAATTGAGACTCATTCGTGTAGGACGTAGGTGGATGAAATAATTGCGCTTATGCGGGGTGACGTCATGCTAATGCACAGCTTGTGACCATTTCGTGTTCCTGTTTGATTGGGACGGGAATGTCTTGTTTTAAAAAAAGAAGTTTCCAATGCATTTTATTTATTTCTGTTTATAATTTTACATCCGTCGCCGAATTGCCAATTAATGATCTTAAGCTGCAAAAAATTAGGCCTGTGGAATGTTGTTTTCCCAGTCCTTTAAAGTAGGTCAGCTTTCTGAGTTTCCTTGGAATTCAAAAACAGGACCTCCTGGTATAGCTCGCAGACGTGTTCCCCACGATGGACTCCAAAATAGCAAATTATTATCGTTGCGAGCCTTTGTAAGTGCTCTACGCTTACCGACCGGTTTGCTTCTGTTTCTAATACTTCCTGAAAGTATAAAAATATGAAAATATTTCAGAAAGTAGACTGGGAGGTAGAATTAACGGTTGTGATCGGCAAACAAGCGAGCCATGTGAAAGCTGCCGATGCTTTCAAATATATTTTTGGGTATACAGTAGCCCAAGACATCAGTGCTAGGGACTGGCAGAAGGCAAAGAATGGTGGTCAGTTCTTGCTTGGAAAGGTGAGTCAAGTCTTTTCTAGCTATAGGTACCCAATTATGCCATGGTTTTAGTAATAATAAGATTCTACCGAACATTATAACAAAATCCATCAAAAATAGTTATTGCATTAAGGCGTTCTTATACTAAGAAACAGTATTTCGATTTATAGAACGAAAACTTTATTAACTTTATTCTTAATCTTAATTATTATTAAGTTAATAACTAGGTTTTTACTTAGTGAAAACATAAAAAAACCCATGGATTTTCTATTTAAAAACCTTTCCTTTTAAAATCTAAATACGAAATGAATCTAGAATTATAAGTACAATCGATCTTTAGTTCACAGAACCAGTTATAAGGTGAGGCGTATTATTTATATCAATTTACTTCAGTGTTTAATTTTCTGATTCATTACTAAACCCATTGAAATCGACAATAAGACAAATCTGAACCAAATGGCGAATGCAAACTACAATAATGAACTAAATAATTAGTCAATTAGATCTCTAGTATGATAGTTTGCCTGATATGAAACTGAAAATGAATGGGAAATGAAAAAAACATGCCTGTCTCTTCTAGCAGCACTTTGAAGTTGTTAAATTTAAGATGTGTAATAACAATGGTTGATTCTTCAGTCAATGGATACATTCTGTCCAATCGGTCCGTGTATAACCACAAGCGATGAAATACCTGATCCCCAAAATCTGGAAATTAAATGCAGCATCAATGGTGTTCTTAAACAATCGAGTCGCACAGATCAGCTGGTCCATAAAATACCTAATGTGATAGAGAGGCTGTCTTCGTGAGTATTATTTTTATTATGTGGCCTATATCAGCTTTGCCTCAGGGTCATATTTATTTAAATTGCCTACATTGTACGCGCAGTAAAAAATGGTTTATCTATCTATTTATTTCGGGTACCCGGAATAAAGTCGGGTAATTTACATAATTTATAACTCAAGAATGGATTTTGATGATCTCTGATTTTTTTAGATTCGTCTAATGCGAGAATAACTTAAAAATATATAAAATAATCCCGAAAAAGTGTTTACGAAAAAATTAATTTCATCATAAATTTTCTATGGAATGAACTAAATGATTAGTTAAGTAGATCACTTGTATGATAGTTTGCCTGGTATAAAACTAATGAGCTGTTTTATATGACACTCCCAAACGAAACATTTGCCTTTTAGACACGCCAAGAAGGTTTTCTAATCATCAGTGAAACTGACGCAAAAATGTGTCTGCAATGGGTTTATTTTTTTAGTAAATACTTAAGTGAATATTTTTCCAGGGTAATGACTCTTCTGCCAGGCGACATCATACTAACAGGTACACCAGGAGGCGTGGGTATGTACCGTCAACCACCGGAATACTTGAAACCCGGTGACGTCATAGAAAGCTACATTCAGAATATAGGCACGCTCGTGATGAAAGTTGATAAGTTTCAATAAACGGTTTTAACCTAATAATTTATACCTCGAACCAGTGTTGCCAAGTCTCGATCGCAAACGAGCTCTGAGAATACAAAGAAAGCGCTAGATTGTGGCGTCTTTCCTTAAAATTGCGCCAAAATTAAGTCAAAGGGTTATACATAATTTAAATCAAAATATTGACACGCTTGAGGTTAAATTAGAAAAGTTAATAATCGCCAATATTTGCCTGCAAATCGATAAAACTAGTTTTTTTTTAATATTTGGGTGAGTAGTATTTATAGGAAGTTTGGGATAGATAGAATAATTTTTATAAAAAAGTTGTTATATACAAGATACCTATAATTAATTTTAGTCCGAAATATTTGCTACATTTCTATATTACAAAGAATTTTTTATCTGAAATCACTCATAAATTGTTGATATTGCGTTTTCGTTGTTTGATATGTTTGATATTGAATAAATATTTTTTTTATTATTGAAAGTTTTCGAAAGTAAAAACCTGTACAAACTTAAAATGTACTCAAATCAATTTTGGAGTGATTTAACCGCACCGGCAATGGTGTTTCTTATGATATCTGTAAAATATAAAATTGTATAATTATGTTATGTGAAATATAAAATAATGTTTTTATTAAATTATATTGTTATAACTTATAAACAATGTTTTATCGTTATTTATTATTTTATTGAACCCCTTTATCGTGGTCTTTTTATAGGACAAAAACAGTTTTAATCAAAGACCTCAATTAAGAAACAGGAAGTTATATCGACAAAGCCTTTATTTGATATTTTTCTGAGTAAAGTATATTGTACTCTACATTATCTGACTATTTAAAATGATGCAATCAATTAACAAGTAAAAAAAACCGTTTTATTCAATCATTTTTAAATAAACAAGTAATAAAAATAATGAATTAAATAGAAAAAACGATTCTACAAGGCAAATAATAGGAAACCGATCTACTTAAAGGCCTATATTACTTCGCCTGTAATTCTTAAAGCTTCAGGTAAAATGTTTTTTTTAAATAAAAATATAATTTTTTATTATTAAGTGATAATATTTTTCAAAATAACCAAAAGGGATGATCAATTCGACGTGTATTTTTAGTATGTATTTGTAAATTGGCTGTTATTTATTATCTAGAAATAGGTTGCTATCCAGATGACAGATCCAGAAGCCATGTGAGTTGCGACTAGAAATTTAGCCAAATCCAATTGTCAAAGAAATTCCTCAAGAAGCAGTGTATCATAGCAACAAGCCCGCTGATTGGTGAATAGACCACTCAATTGAGCCAATCGGCGTCTTCCGTTCAAACAGGAAGAACCGTTTGTGGCCCTTTCATAGACTATTAAATTTAATAGCCAAGGGGAGTTTTATTAACTTAAGTGATCTATACGGGTCGAATAACCATCATAATTTGATCTATCACACTTTAGTGATAGGATGCAGACCGTGATAAATTGGTAATGTACCCATGCAGGATATCGTAGATTCGAGCAATTTTATAACTGGCAATTCTGCACAGATTTGCAGTGCTGACAATAGGCCAATTGCACTCGCAATTGCTCTGAATCGGCTGGTGACAATTTTTCTATTAGCTTCTCATGACCAATTTGTTAGCTCTGATTGTTTAAGTATCTTGCGAAATCTCAGTTTGGAAGGAATCATAGTTTATGAATGAAAGTTTATGGTAGGAAATTCAATTTTCAAATTACTGAAAATTAGGTTCTAACAATGAAAGACCGAGTTTCATTTAATTTTTCACTTTCTCTTAAAAACAATGACAAAGACTAAGTCCTTTATTTATCGTGATAAGGAAATCCCGATCCAGTGTGTAAGTACATTGTGAAAATTAGTGCACGGAATAAACTGAGAATGATTAATTAACTACAGATTTACCTCGAAAAAAAATTAGGTTTTGTCTAAATATTTTTTGTTGCACCTATGTAATATTGAGATTCCATATTTTCGTTTCATCAAGTCAACAAAACTAGCACTAATTCTAAAAAATCTACATATAACAATATTTTATTCTGTTATCTATACATAAAAAAACCATAACGAAATGAAATCTGTTCATATTTATTGAAAACTAAGATTTCTAAACACGATATCAATGATGTCGACTTAGAATTTTTGGTTTGTGTTCGGGCATTAAGCAAAACTTAACTGTAGGTATTAAGGATAAAATTATTTTTATATAGTAAAGTGTAGTAGTAAATACGTAGGTATATTTGGTGGAGAATACGAAGAAGTCGCGTCCATCAGCAAACTTTTCATATATTCTTGACATCGGCAGAATCTATTAAAAATTAATGCATCAAGAAGACGCTATTAATTTTTTATCATGTACCTGCTGAATGGAACGCTTCATGCTAAAATAATAATTTAAATATTTAAATAAAAACTCAACTAATAAGTAAATGTGCGGTGTTTTTAGACCCTTAGGAAATATACCACTTATACATTCAAATTAAAATGTTACCTATAAGAACAAAATAAAACATTGTTTGCTAATTATTCGTAAATTCAATTAAGTAAATAATCGATAATTGGACAATAGTTCTTGACAGTTCTCTTCGATTTCTTTCTTCTAAGGTATGATGATTCACTAAATCTATTGATAAGCACTTAAGCAGCAGGAGTTACTTGAAACGCTCCTGCGGCACTAGTACTTAGGAACCAGATTTAGTTACTTTTATTTTCTTTCTTCTTTTCGTATTTTATTCAGATTTTGCAGCGCCTTGTGTTCTTCTAATAACAAAGTCCAGAAGGTATCTACATAGGTAAGTACATGATTATACATGTTTTAAAATATGCAACAATTATTTAAAGGCATGCATTCAGTATAAACTATTTTCAAGAGAAGAGCGTACCTTTCTTTAAAAGGCCGGCAAGTCGCGTGGTCCAACTGGCGTTGAGAATGTCCATGGGCGGTAGTTGGTAATACTAAGTAAAATTTGCAAATGAATTTAAAAATAAGGTACTTAAAATTAAATTCTAAATAATAAAATCGATAAACATTCAAAATATAAAAAAATAGAAGTGAATATTAAATGCAAATCGACTGTACTAAAAACATCTCTAACAAGCCTAGGTAATAATAATAAACAGTAATTAGAGGAACTCTAATTAAAATCGTCTGGATAGACAATTATATTCACATAGTGTCGCCCACGCAATAACTTCACTACATAGTATAAAACAAAGTCGCTTTTTCTTCCCTTATATCCCTTTGTATGCTTAAATCTTTAAAACTACGCAACGGATTTTGATGAGGTCTTTTTTAATAGATAGAGTGATTGAAGAGGAAGGTTTTTATATATGTTTTATACAATTGCAAAGCCGGGGCGGGTCGCTAGTATATTATAAACCCTTTGCAACATCTCGAGTATCAAATAGCACTGCAGAATTTCTTTTATAAGGACTAGTTTTAATTTTTATTGCTTAAAGATTTCTTTTACTTTAAGTAGTTGGAAGAGACATATTGCCTGGATTTCACGTCTTTCTCAATGGCCGAGTAGATCAATTTAATATAAGAGATGGGCGTAGTTACACAACTGAATGCACAAGTTGTGTGAAATCAGCTGGCTCCAAACGCCAAATAGCGTTCCTACCGCCAAAATGTTGAAAACGCATCTGTGGACCAACTGACGAGGAGAAGTAATAAAGGGCCGCCTTCACTTAATATCAGTAGTGTTCTGCGCGATTAGCAACAATTTCTTGACCTGCATCTTATCAACAGATATGAGCCTAGGTTTTAGGTAGTTCGTCACGAACTCAAGCTGACAAATAAATGAAAAACTTATCATCCCATTCCTAAATAACCATTTAACTCAGTAAATTGGTCAATTGGATGCATCCGTGAGCAAAGAGCAAGCGACAGACAGAACCAGTATCCTTATTAAAGTTTCTACGCTAATTTGATAAATACGGCGTGATTTAAACGATTTTACAGTTCATAACGAGTAATTTTATTAATATAACTTAAGTGAATTCTCATAACTCCATGGCATGGGGCAGACACATTTCTAAGTCTGTTTCACTGATCAATTTCTTTCAAGGCAAGGTAAATCACTAATCAGATTTCTGTGCCTACTCAACCGAAACGTTCATTGGTTTCTTCTCAATATACCTTTAGTATATAATAATACATATTAACTTAACTATTCTTACAAAGAATAGAACAGTTTAGTTAAGAATGGAAAAAGAATTAAATTTGAATTGACAGCATATCAAAGCGTAAAAGCGTAAAGCGAAAATCTTGAAAGAAAAATCTTGAAACTCAGCTGCCTATTAATCTTTTAATGATTGGGTGACTCTTGCGGCAGTTTTAATTTGTATAGTCTATCTTGCGTTTCTTTAAATCGTTTAATTTATCGAATTATTCATTCTATTATTCGAAATGACTAGTAAAATATTGCTATTTAATAGGGTACTTAATATTTAATATAGTAGGATATTAGTTACTTTGTTTAAGTGATATACTTTGAATTATATTATATTATTCGATAATAATTAATGATTAATAATTGTATTTTTAATATTTTTTTGTTATAAGTAATTTAGTTATAACTTATAACAATTAGGCAGTAAATCCAACTAATCTTTAAACCTAAATCTATTTAAAAAATCTCTGCTGTCAAAGTTATGAGTCTAGCCAAATCTTTTAATCCATCTATTGCATGCATGTGTCCGTTCGTCTAATTAATGCATAGTCTTGATTACGTCCCCATATGGCTGAGTGGGATGAATGACCTACGATTCGGGAGCACAAATTCTTTTTAATTGCCATGCTTCGTCGAATTACTCATCAGTACGCGAGGACTAAGTTAAAAGTTTATAATGCAGGCTATGCGTAATGAAATAAACAAGTATTGTAAGACTATATTATGCGGGCTAATGTTAAATCGAATAAAACAATTCTCAGATGTTAGAAAGCCGTTGCTTGTTTAACGAGGTGGGTATAAACTTACAAAATATTCACTTTTTAACCTTTTCCTAATAATTTTTGATCAATTATTTTCAAAGTCACTGTTTATACCGTACCTTAACCGTACCTAAATACCGTATTTACATTTGCATTCTTAACTCTTTTTTCTTATTTTTCTTTAAGATAGATAAACATATCGGCTTAGAGGGTAACTGTAGTCTTGATTTATGATTATTAATATTTAAACATATTATTTAAGTTTAATTAATAACGTAGCGTAAGTAACTACTTATATCAGTTTTAGGTGAAGAACTCTAAAGCTCTCAAATCAATATCAAATCATAATTTGGTTATGAATAGGTACTGTCAAAAATTCATATCCACGTGTTTCAAGAAGAATTTATAACCGATTAGTGCACGCTACGTCGTCAGCGTAGATTTGATAAGAATAAAAAAGATTCCATCTTTATAAAAACATTAAAACACCCCCGACATATTAATTATAATTACATCAGCTTTCAAACCTAAACGCGTCATAATCGGATCCATTTGTTTATGAGGCTTAAAGATGAATTTAAAGGAGAATGCGTGCGCAAAACAAATATCAAATTTAAAATATTAGTAAGCGCAGTCTAGAGTTTGCCAGACTGATTACAGTGTCGCGTTAATGCTATCAGGGGCTCTTTATTCTCATCCTTAACTTTTGACCTCGTTATCTAACGTTGCCACCCGGTTTTATCTCGTGGTGTAAACAGAGCGCCATTTCTTGAAAGTTATTTGTTCATTGACAGTCACAACGCACTAATTTACAAATGAATAATGCCTCAAACATGGCAATTTGATGTTATTCATCGTTTGAATAAATTGTACATTCTTATGAAATGACCTCCCATTTTAAACAATGGATTGTCCAATAGATTTGAAATACAATAATTATTTTATTATCTATTATAATTAATATTACCAAATCTAAGCTCAATTCAGACTTGGGAGTTTATTCGTCTTTCCAATATATTATTTGAACGCAAAACGTTTCCTTTAATAAGTTTGGTAGGTTAAGTTGCTAATGATTGGTAGGCCTCTTCATCACTAAGGGTGAAGAAAAATGAATTTTACTACATATTATTATGTATTTCTCAATTACCACCAGAACTCAACCCAAAAAGTCTCTTGTTGTTCTGAGTTGTACATAATATATTGTTATTTTGTCGAGAATCTAGGTACCTACGCACTTCCTAAAGTTAAATGTTTTCTAATGTCACAGTCCATATTTAACTTAATGTAATACTCAACATTTTAAAATTTAAACAACTGGAAAAATTCGTGTTGATATATACACTTAATAAAATTGATTGGTATTAAATGGAGGACACAAATTTATTTTGTGTTAGATCATTACGGCACGTCCTAACAGTCAAAAAGTAATTTCTGATAATTTCAGTGTTAATTTTCGAAGATACTAGAATTCGTTGGAATGTATGATAGAAGCACTTAGTAGAATTGATTAGAAGTCACTTAGGGCTGTCAAATACATTACTAATGAACGTGAAGTTTTGGTATATTTACTTCTTTGTTTTACTAGATCTTATAACTATCAATATTAATTTGTTTCGATATCATCAGTTTGATATAGGAAAAAAGAATGAAGAATACATAAATATTTATTTCGTTACCAAAACTACAGTTTAGAGCCCTAAGTTCAGCGAGTTTTTAATTGTTCTTAATTTACCTAAGTAATAAATGAGAAAACAGCCATGTTAGAGATGTTAAAATTACAGCTTAACAATAAATTTATTATTTATAGTTCAAAAGTATAAACTATTATTATATTATCTTAGCGCTATAATGATTAAAAGTATATACAAATTTTGAATATTATTCTTCAACAAGGTATAGTAGTAGTTTTACGAGTTATCATGCGAGAAATAAGTAGATTAAAAACATTTATGTGCCAACCCTAACTTCAAATGATGAGCCTGCTCAAAACGTCATTTTCGCAACTACGGTAATAGGCTTGAATGAATGCGGTTATTTAATTATCCTTATGACACGTTATCCTTGTCACTTTTGTCTGAAGTCAAAAATAAACCTACTCAAACAATTCAACTGAAAAATAAAACAAAAATAGTAGCCAACAAACTAAACAGCAAAAATTCTACCAAATTACCCTCACGCGTTATTAGAGCTGTCATACAAACTCACCCTTCATAAAACTAAATCCATACAAAATCACTTTAACTCCACTAAACGACCGCCGCGATCCAAATTTGAATTGTAACTAAACAAACATGGCGTCGCGCGTCGCCCGCGCATCTGAGACTACTCCTTAACAAAGTTTGATTAGCTTTAAATAGCAATGCCCACATTATCTAGTTATTCCATTGGGCTGGGGGTGAAACACTTTATAGTTCATATTACAGTTCAAAATGTATACCATTTTTTCTTTGTGGATCTGACAGCAGTTTTTGTTGCGGTTGATATTAGAATGAGGAACTTATGAAGCGATTTCTATAGGTAATGTTTTATACTAAGGAAGGTGGTTGATGTAACAATTTATTTTTTATTAATGTATAAATGCATGTCATAAAAAATGCCTGCAGTCCCAAGTTCAAAAAACAATCGAATTGAGAACCTTTTCCATTTGAAGTCGGTTGAAGAATCATGAAAGGGATTTTATTCCATTATAATATACCTAGCAGGCTCACATGCCACGCCTTTTGCATAACTTATTCCAGATTGACTAATTTTGTAGTCACCAATTGGATAGTGCTATTGTAACTTTGCAAAGATTAAATTAACATTTTAAAGATAATTATATTAGGTATGATAGGGTTGTTTCAAACAATGTGTAAGTTAAGCTACGTGTACTCATCAAAAATCCGCATCATCATCTGCAAGCCATCTTCTAGTTTATCTTACTCACCGTTGCGCTGAGGCCACTCAATCCAAGGGGGAGGCGCTAGCTGTTAATTTGGACGTAGCGAAAGCCTCTGATCGAGTGTGGCACAAAGCGCTACTTTCAAAGCTTCCAGCACACGGACTTCCTGAAAAATTGTGCATTTGGATGAACAGCTTCCTGATCGATCGGAACATCAATGTTGTCGTCGACGGAACATGTTCTGATATTTACCCTGTGAATGCTGGGGTCTATTTATTTTTATTTAAATTATATTTAGACACGAACAAATATACATAATATATATCAGCTGATTCAAATACCCTCCTCCTCATGCGAAAAAGATAAAATTATATTATTATTATTTTCTTAATATTTCATTAGCCAGTTAATATTTAGTTATTACAATCAGAACTACGGTGTACGTGGCATACTGTGTACTGCCAAATGAAATAATACTTTGAGTCGTTTATTATTTTATTCTCGTTGGCTTTTGAAAATTCCTAGTAATCACAATTCACAACCAATCATCATCAATTCATATATCTAGATGGATAAGATTATTCAAAAAGGTTATTATTGATTTACATTATGTTATCATAGATAAAGGATGAATGTCAGGCATAAAAAGTGTTTGAATTGGGATAACAGAAGGGATCACTCACGTTTTGATAATTTAGGGTCTGTCCTAAAATAGCAAATACGTTTTATAATCTGTTTAAACAACAATCAATTGTTGCCGTATGTTAGTCCTGCTTAACTGATAAATGCATGATCACTTAATTTTTAACCGACCTTCAAAAAAACCAAAAAGGAGATTATCAATTCGATGTGTATTTTTTTTTTTGTTTGTTCGCTTTGTTAAAATGAAAGTTGCAAAAAACCCTTAATTTGTATATGTGAGTATATTGTAAAATACATTAAGTAGAGCCTTAGCTGGAGGTACTTCATTACGGATCTTATTTTCTTGCGGAAATGTAGCTTTTACGTTGAATTAAATTCTATTTATTCCAGACTGCAAGCGAATCTAAAAACAAACAATATAAAAACATAACACATAATTTTGCACAAACAATTTAATTTACCTAACTAACTAGGTACATGTAAGTGCTATCAACGTTCTAAAAATTTTACGTACATGCAAAGTGAGTATATATTATTTATTTATAGGAATTATACAAATTAAAAAAAAGATATGATAAAATATTTGTTATTCGTAATCAAAACAAGGCTTGTTTCTTTAGTTGTTTTTTGAGTTTATTTTTTGGGGTGCGCTACCCTTATCACTTAGGGGTATGAAAAATAGATAGTAGCCGATTCTCAGACCTACTGAATATGCATATAAAATTTTGTAAAAATCAGTAAAGCCGTTTCGGAGGAGTAAGGTAACATTGTGACACGAGAATTTTATATAAAAGAGACTAAACCACTCGATAATCTGTCATAATATGACAGAATAAGTAATATGAAGCCTCATCCTTAAGTGGTCCTATAAGCGTACCGGGAAGCCTAAGGTATCGGGTTCGATCCCCGGTCACGAATACAATTTATAATTTAATTTGTATTTGTATTCGGTCTCTGGTTGGGCTGTCACTTGCCGGACGGGGTGTCATAAGTGGCACGAAGGTGTGCGGTTTTATTTCTACAGACTTGCATGAGAAATTCAACAACGAATTCCATATATAGGTAGGTATATATGGAAATCTTATATAAACTTTACATCATATCTTAAAACGATCAAATAATAAAGAAGAAATTAACCGCCTCCGTGGCTAAGTGGTTTACGAATCAGCATAATACGCCGGCGGTCCTGGGTTCGAATCCCGGGATAATAAAAGTTTCGGTTGGGTAGGCACCGAAGGCTGATTACCTACTTGCCTGTAAAAAAAATGATCAGTGAAACAGACACAGCAATGTGTCTGCCTCATGCTCCACTAGGTGTTACGGGCATTCACTTTTAATTATTTACACGTCACAATTCACCAAAATATTTGAACCGATAATGCTAGGTTTTAGGGAATTTAAAATATGGTTGTAAGATAAAAGTGTTATATCTTCTATAAGTTCTTCTCCAAACCTTGGTCTTCTAAAAAAAACTGGTCTGAAATGAATTTTACATAACAGTGATCAAACCATTAGGGTCGTTCCACACTAAGTGACTACTTCCTTATTGTAACTCGTCTGCTTTGTGATTTCATACCACCACTTAACGTGAGATTGCTCTGACCTAGAATATGTTATTTTAAACACACTTTTATTAGTGGGTGTAATAACCAATATAAATACTTTTAAGAATGTAAAATAGATTATTGAAACAATTTAACTCAAACTAGCTTCCTTTGCATGAAATGTATTTACGCGTGGTACCTATTTATCGTCGATGATAATAAATGCATCATAGAAAAAATCTTATAGCAACAATTTAAAACCACTACCAAAAAATTTCGAAAGAATTTTATACTGAAATGTTAAAGTAAGATTTATCACTCTTGTTCTGAGTAAGCTAAAAAGAAAGAGATGTCTTCTTGCCTATATTCATTATGTTGAAACGCAATCATCAATTAAAATAGATTTTGACTGAGTACCTACAATAAATAAGTATCTAGCTCGGAATGTATCTACTTAAACAGATAGCCCAATTCAATAATCAACATATTAAATATGTTGGTTGTTGAATAAACTTAATTATATTTATATTTGATATCTATCTACATTATAAGCTACAATATTATTCGATCACAAACCTATAACTTATTTGATACCAGACTATGCACTTATTAAGTAAAAAACTTAAGTAAAAAAGGCAAACACAATTATTATTATAAATAATAACAAACGTTTATTTGAAACAATAAACTCAATGACAACAAAATATGCAAGAAACAATCAACAAAAACAAAACAAATTAAATTATCCGTAGCACCCTGAAAATAACTTCTTGCTCTTTATTAAATTTGTTATCCTGTCGTCAGGGAAATTTCCCATTTCTTAAGAGTTTTTCCGTTAAACTAAGCAGATTATGCTTGACTTGGTATTTGAACAAGCCAATCAATATCTACTTATGCTAACAAAAACTCCCATATAATCACGTCGTTATTCAGTATCTTGATTGAAGAGTCCATGCCATTCTGGAGAATGCAAATCATCTAGCAAACACGTTCAAGAATTGAATTCATCCTTCTTTCATATGTATTACTCGACGCTTAGATTTTATACGCTTATAAGTAGACAATGCATGGCTTGAATAAAACAAGCCGTACAAGGCCTACTTAAAAGCTTATAAACATATCTAGCATTGAACCTGAAGTTATTAAACCGCCATTACAATGACATAATAAGTACCTAATACATAATAATGTAACACAGTTTATACATTTTTAACTTCGAGTACGACGAACCTTTATTGTAAAGATAAGTAGGATTATCAGGACTTTATTTTAAAAAAGTCATGTAAGTCCTACTTAATTTCACAACTTAAGATTTGCTTCTATGCAAAATTTCTAATTCAGTTTAAAGAATGCTGTAAAAGACAAAAACAGTTACAAAACCAATTACTCATGAATCATTAAATGCTGAAAATAATTGGATTTACAAAGTTAGTAAATTAAAATAGATTATAGATTTACAGAAAAAATATGCATTTTAATGATCACTAAACACGAACGAAATGTGCTGTCAGAGAACGAAAAACTTAAATTCGAAAGATCTTCTATCTGACATCAAAACTCGCACTGACACTTATTTCACTGTAGTTTAATGAAAACTGATGTAGAAAGCGTTTTGTGATGATTTTATATGAGTTGCAAGCTCATTAAGCGACAATCGAACAAACAAATTAATTAGCAATGTTTGTGACTTTCGGCAAGGGTTTGTTTCCATTCTAATGATCTTGAAGTATCCCTAATTATTAAATTAATTTAAGTTTCTTCCTAATTATTATTGTCATAATTTTGACAAGTCTTAAACAATTTTTACGTAGGTATAGAATGCATTTACCTGCATGACATACTGATAAATGCATTCTATACGATTATGTGAAAATTGAATAGTATATTTTAATGTGAAATTGAAGATATATTAAAACCCAAGACGTGATGATAAAAAATAAGAATATCAAATAAACAGATTAAGCAATTTTCCATTTCCAAAGATCCATCCTGATCGAGATGGATCTCTGTGATGGATCATGGGACCAGGCAGTTTGCGGCATTTGCTGGTGTGAACGCTTGGGCTGTGGGGTCCTAGTGCTTTGTCCCTTTTTGGGAAATTATCAAAGCGGCTGGTTGAGTGATCTGGTGATAAGAGGGCTGGATCGTATTTTGTGTAATCAGCATTGCTATTCAAAGCGGAAACGTGGCCAGCCTCCCTGGCAATTGCAACGGTAACGACTTGGAGCAGATTTTTTTTATAGGTGTATCTATATTAATATTTAATCAATAATTTTATTTTTAATTAGTATATAGGTATGTGTGTATTATGTATCAATTAACTTGTCTTCTTCCTGAATTCAAATTTTCAAAATCTTTTAAAAAATTTAAAAGTTTTGCACTGTATATGAACAGCATTGTTCACATAATATGTAATCTCATTCAGTCTTTGGGAATTTTGATTTCAAAATTAGATTTTTAAGTTTGGCAGCCATTAAATGGGTCATGCTTTATACATGGTATTAAATCCAGGTTAACATAGGGTTCTGGTTCACATATCGGGGAAGGCACAGAAAGCCTACTTGCCTGTAAAAAATCCGTGAAACAGACATAGAAATGTATCTGCCCACACTAATAGTCACAGGATTTCAGCCATAGCGTACTTTAAAATGTCTTTATTTGAAACGAATTGATTCAGTTCCGAATAATCACATGTCACCTAAAACGTCATTCCATAGAAAATGTATGAGGAAACGAATTTTCTTCACAGTTTTTCGTGAATTTTTCTATATTTTAATAGTTATTCTACTATTCTCGAATTAGACGAATCCAACAAATCAGAGATCATCAAAATCGCTAAATCCGTTCTTGAGTTGTAAATAACCCGACGCTGTTTTATATAAATTATTATATGAAACCTTAGGTTATATAGCTCCAATATATTTATATCATTATATGACATTTAGCTAAATGAGCTATTTTGTAGCTTAATGTCAATCTTTTCAAAGTTATAAATAGATTCAGTGGTTTGTAGGTACCTACTTTGCTGTATGTACCTACTAAGGGGCTGTCCATTAATCACGTGATGTTTTTTGAGCATTTTTTAACCCCCCCCCACCCTCTTGGTGATACGTGGTGAGGTTTAAGACGAACTCTCCCTCCCCCACTCAAAATCACGAGTTTTTTTACTACCTACAAAGAATCTTAAAATTTTTAGAATATCATCTTTAAATACAGGTATAAAGCATTATCAAAAAATTAAGGACCATAATAAAAATGTCCCCTCCTCCTCGTGATATCTTGTGATTTTTGCCGAACCCTCTCGCCCTCTTTCAAGCCTCACGTGATTAATGGACGGCTCCTAATGACAACTCGTTTTTGAACTTTATTTTCTATTTCAAGTATGTGCTTAATTTGTAAGTAAAGGATTGATAACGTTAGATAAATCCTTAAATTATTCTTTATTATCTTAATATTTACAAAAATGTACTTAAATTGAAATTTACTTAAACTTACTTATTACCTAGCTTTATGAGTATTTTTTGGTTTTGGTGTAGAAAAATACAAAGAAAACAAAAAATAAATCATTTAATCAATTTAATTTTAATATTGTTTTAGCTTATTGTGGATTCATTGTTTTCTGTTACAATAAGAGTTAAACGCAGTAAGAATTAATGCAGGTTCAGTTTCGTACCTAGCGCATTTTCATTAGTGGTATATGTCATTGTTACATCTTAGCTGGTATATTTTTGCTGGTACATTTTGCTGATATATCTTCATGGCTGGCTATAGTCAAGCGAGTTCATTTTGCTGATATATCTTCATGGCTGGCTATAGTCAAGCGAGTTCATTTTGCTGATATATCTTCATGGCTGGCTATAGTCAAGCGAGTTCATTTTGCTGATATGTCTTCATGGCTGGCTATAGTCAAGCGAGTTCATTTTGCGATCGTCAAAACGAGCAAATAGGCGAACTGCCCGTTAGTGACGGTCACAAACCAACTTCGCTACTACGTTGACGATCTCTGGACGTTCTTTGAAAATACTCGAAGGAATTCAGTACAAACTAAACTTGTTTCATATATAAGCTACAGGCGTAAGTAATTTCATTAAAAGCTAGTACAACTTACAAACTTCGTACCGCTTTAAAAAGTCACTTATCGGTAAAAACACTACATACAAATTATGATAGGAAACGAATTTTATTCTTAACTATTTTTTCGAACATTTTATGAATATTGTCATAAATAAAATCGGGCCAGCTGTTGACGAGCTAGGCAGTTTTTTTAATATTTACTCACATAATAATAAAATAGCCAATATAATGCAGCATTTAGCGGGACTGCCTGCATTGCGATACGGCAAAATTTTTTTTTTCAGCACCAAAATCAACATATTATATTAGATTTGAATTATTATACTTATTTTGCAATTCATGCACACTTTCACAGTAAGTGGGCAAATCGTCACCATATGTCGTTGAGGTTTGATCAGCTGAAATTAAAATTACGTTTATTAATAAAAACCATCACATGACACAATCGATACTATAATATTACGATATCAATAATATAATATTGTCAGTACGATATATCCACTTTATCCACCACTTACCTAAGTGGTAATTCTTTTTAAGGTTTCGTAGTTCCCAGTCACGCTATGTCTGTCTGTCTGCTCGTCATAATAGAGAGCTGCAATTGTATGAAAACGGAAAATGTCAACAGTCATTAAAAAAGCCTTGTTTTCTCAAATCTTAAGTTAGTATTTGCGACAGGCAGTCGATCCAGTATTTTTGAAAATTATTCATTTCAAACAAACAAACAAATATTACAAATGGACATATAATTATTTGTAAATGCTAATTGTGTTACTAATTGATATTTTCAAGTAAATAAACAGACTAATGCTCTATTAGGGCTATCTGTAAACAATATTATCGTTCAGTTCAATAATTAATTATAATAATGGGCACACACATCGCTAAAACTGTAAATTAAAGTATCGCCTTTTAAATGTAAATAAATCACAATTATTAAAAGGTTCCATTTGCGTGTGATCTATTCAATTAAGTTCAAAGATAGTGAATTTATCTCTTTCTAAATAATTGTTTCTGATACTGTATACTTTGAACGGCGATGATTTTCTGATATATTTTACGGAGGAAGTAGACTATATGAGTAGACTGTATACTGACTGATAAACTAAACAAAGATAGATAAACTAAAATATGTCTGACTGGATCATAATTTATTTAAGATAGACAAGGTATGACTGAAGCCCAGATTCACAGACCGCACTTCAAATTTACTTTCATAAAGTTTAGCTTTCCATTTAAAATATAGTTCATATACCAAGATACCTAACTTTATATCTACTTTACCAATCTGTGCCCTTATTTTTTACTTTTATCACAGTCTGCTTTTCCTAGTAAAGTAAAGAAATCATCATATAAAAGGATACAATAGAAAGACGCCGATGATGAATTTCAACCCTGGGAGAACTGTCCGTTAAAAACAAATAAATATTCTTACCTGTCTTCTATCCTCTTTTAAATACAAACTGATTTACATGATTAAGATCTGTTTCAGAAGGTGAACGGTGCTGTACTGAGCTGATTGTCGTCTGCGGTTCAGCAATGTAGGTCTTGTGAACACAGCCTTCGGTAACAGAGATGTACTCGGATATTATTAAAAACAATGATCCATGAAATAATGTTTTTATTTTCTAAATATCATCCAAAGCAATATAAATTTCTGTAAATCGTTATACGTGAAAGAATAACGTTTATTGTTTATTATGTATATAATAATTATTGTTATTTCTTACTTTATAATAAAAAAAACAACTAGTCTGTCTACTATATAAAGTTCTATAACCTCATAAGCCACATCCGCCTGGAAAAAATCTGCGCCTGTTTCGCTGATAGTTTTCTGATCTGAAAATGCCTATTATATTGTATATTAGGCTTAGGGAAATAGTTTTATTGGCCTTTGAATAGAAGCTAAGACCTGCACAAAGTACACATACCTATTTGATGCATTGAATGTCCCATGCGTGATCAAAGCATCATTTTAATATATTAAGTTAGAAAATTTGTGTAAGTACAGCCCTGCGTGTATGTGGTTTTCTGTGTATTCAAGTGTCTTCTATATTTGTTCTAATTCCTGCGTATGTGTAACTCATAGCTGTCCGCTTATTTTTCTTATATCCTCATTGATTTTAGTTTAATTACAATATTTCTCCACAACACTTCCTAACAAATTCACAACGTACCATGAAAACGCTATCGATGGCAGTTAAACTTAGATAATCAAACTTGGATAGCGAAATATAAAAATACTTTGTCACGACAGCAGAGATAAAAACTAAAATAAGGTTACTAGTTTTTTTAACGAGGTGAGATCATCAAAATAGGTAATTTATCAGCTTAAGCCTTTTCTGTTAAAGAAATTCATCATGAGTGGAGCTAATGTCTGGTGCATTTAATAAGTATACTGTGCTATCTTCTTGAAAAGCCGTAAACAATCGCATCTCGCAAGTTTACTGTCTGTGGCACCGAAGCACCTAAACTAATGGATTTATTTTGATGCGGTTTTTTGTTTTAAAGCTGACGTGATCGAGCTGGGTCTTTATATTTTGATGTTGCAAAATCAATTTCCTGTTATCGTGAATGTACAGACAAAAAACAGAATTTGAGAGATTAAAGTTATACAATTCTTATAAGTTGGTTGCTATCTAGGCATCGTTATCAAATCGTTAAGAATCCATTGTTAGAAACATACGAACGCCCTAAAAACAAAAGCACCTCCGTAAACAAATTTAAAGTTAAATCGATTAAAATCCCAATTCAAGCGACACTTAACAATTGTTCAAATATTCATTATTAAATGACCTCATTTTAACCAAGGTCTATTTTATTAAGCGTCTCAGATAATATTACATATGATATTTTTTTAAATAGATTATATACTAATACAATAAAGAGGTATTATTGTGTGTAGAGGGAAACTCTGGAAGAGTCAAAAGTGGCGCCGTAGGAGTAGGAAACTAAAATAAAAATTGCCGTTAATTTTTCGCGCGCCAGTCCCTTTTGTAAACTCGCGCCCTTAGGAATGTCGTTAGGTACTTTGTTTTGGAAAATTACGTTATGGAGACATGCAACCAATTCCAACAATTCTTTCACTGATAGAAAGCTAGACTCAGTGTGATATAGGCTGTGTATGCCCACGCCATGGCCCACACAGACGAAGTTGCGAAAGATAAAATCTATTCAACTAAATTTTTCCTATAGTAATAGTAATAGCTCAGTTGGTCATATCAGACATCCAACGCATGCATGCATGGGTTCAAAAAACAGACTGTTTCGTTTTGAAAGGCAAAGTAGCCTTAACTTCTTTTTACAGACCTCAACAAAAAAGGAGGAGGTACTCAATTCGACGCTACATTTTTTTTAATGTTTATTATCTTAAAAACTTTTAACTGGGTGAACCAATTTCGATGATTCTTTCTTTGTTTGAGAGCTGGTGATTTTGTGGTTTTATTTAAATTTTAATAAAATCTGTTCAGTAGTTTTAGAGTTACAAATTGAAGTCGGTTTTTTTTTATTAAAATTTTAACACTGATTGTAAAAACGAGTATATTATCCTTCTTGTCTAGCTAAGAAAATGTGTCGCTAAATATTTTTTAATATATTTCTTTACTTACTATTAAAAATATTTAATTAGACTACTGCATTATTGTAAATTAACTTATATTAGGTAAAATATACTCGAAACTTCGACCTTCTTTATGTCTTAATTTTGTGAATTTTAACGGCTTATTACATAATAATATTCTGTTAAAGGAATTTAAAAAATCGATGAAATCGTGTATCTATAATCTACGAGTCGCCGTTATCCACAAATGGTTGTTCTAATTGACCTACGGATCTGTTGGTAGAACCTGGACATTAGTAACTTTCGATTTTAATACTTGAAGATTATTAGATACCTTCTGGGAAATTAATTAATAGCAGTAAGGACAAAGGACAGTGGTTCTTAAATTTCGCGGTTTTACGCCACAAATCATAGGTAGGAGCTATCAGTTTGATGCTTATATGTATATTTATTTAAATATAAAAGTATATAATAATAATAATTGGGACAACTCAAACACATTACTCTAATCCTAAAGTAGCTGAAGCACTTGTGTTATGGTAATCAAAAACAACGAAGGTACCACAATAAATACCTACATATAGTTTATAAACAATCAATACACGGAAACAAACATTTGTGCTTATCACACATAAATGCACCTACCGGGATTCGAACCCAGGTCCTTTTAGCGCAGAAGGCAGAAGCACTACTTATTGTGACCAACTAATATTATAAATGTGGAAGTAAGTTTTTTACTATAAATTCACGTTTAATTTCAATTTTGATGGCTTGTTGAAGATACTTTTTATACTGTGGCGAAACCTATAACAAAAAACACGTAGGTAGATACGGTTAAGTTTGGTTACATTTTATCTGGAAATACTTTTCACAGTTGAGTTTACATTGTAGAACTGTTATAGCCATATTAAAATGCCATATTAAAATTTGTCAAAGAGCAGCTTTGAATGAAAAAAAAACACGATTCGCAGCAGTGAGCAAGCGACTAAAGAAGGAGCTTTGAATAGAGCTGACCATAAGCAGATAATACACTAGATAACTTTATTTGTAAGGAATCATGGTAAGTAGTAAGTTGGCGTCGGAACTCGCACTATAACCAATTTTATCTACTTATAGCAGTATCTACTAATTCCAAGTAGGTACCTAGTAGTTATACTAAAGTGGAAATGTTCTCTAAAAATATATTAATAGTTAATCATATCATATAAATTATGTTATTTTCTTTTAACAAATTTGCATAGTTATAAAGCGACAAGTCGTAAAAAAATACTTAAGTAAAAATCGTGACGGTATAATTTTAACGTGCTTTATATATGCATTGTTGTCGAATACTTCAACTGCAGTTGATCCATTTTTACCGTCTGCTATAATAAACTAAGGCGATCTTGAAGTGTTTCTTGAATTTTTCTGGAAGTTTCAACTGTTACGGGAAATGGATTCAAGGAAACTTCCTGAATTTTTTAAAATTGGTGTGGCAACAGCAGCATACCAAACAGAAGGTGCTTGGGATGTCGCAGGTTATAAATTATTTAATATATCTATTTACATCAAATAGGTATTAAATTTGCCATCAATACGTGGTCTTGGTTAAAAATAGCCTTTTTCTTCAACAGCCTTGCACAGTTTAGATTTCCTCTCTTACACAGCCGCCGCGCCCCCTAGACTCTAGAATATATAATTTAATATTTTATTTATTTATTTTGGCAATAACCTTAAATATTAATTTAATATAAATCTAATGTTACAGACAAATCAAAAAGCATTTGGGATGTCACAAGCCACCAGCCCGGAGCAATTGCAGATGGCATGACCGGTGATGATACCTGTAAATCGTATTACTTCTACAAACGTGACATCCAAATGTTGAAGTTTCTTGGAGTCGATTTCTACAGATTCTCCATTAGTTGGCCGAGGCTATTTCCAAACGGTTTTGTCAATAAAACAAGCCAGAACGGTCTTGATTACTACAATAACCTTATAAATGAACTTATAGATAATAAAATAGAACCAGTTGTGACACTTTATCACTGGGACTTACCGCAAAGTCTTCAAGACTTAGGAGGTTGGGCCAATCCATTGGTTATAGAATGGTTTGAAGACTATTCTAGAGCTGTTTACAAGCTTTTTGGGGATAGAGTGAAAACATGGGTCACGATAAATGAGCCAAAGGAAATAGGTTTATTTGGTTATGGTAATGATAGGTTTGCTCCGAGGGTGAATGCTCATGGCATTGGTGAATATATCACCGCAAAGAATATAGTTATGGCCCATGCCAGAGCATGGCATGTGTTTGATAAGGAGTTTCGAAATAATCAGCAGGGTGAGTTATAGAACAATCATTTGTACCTAGGTATACAGGGTTACTAGTAATTTACGCAAAACCGCTTAAAGGTAACTTAGGCACATTAAGACTTACGACATTAGTTCTATGACTTTAGTCAAAACGTCATAGAACATAATATTATCTTCTATAATATAAAAATGAATCGAAAAATGTCTGGACCAATTTGGCCAATTCTTTTTTTATAACATTCCTTGAAGTACAAGGATGGTTCTTACGGAGAGAAAAATTTGGAAAATTTTCGAAAAAATAAAATAAAAGAAAAACATTTTCCTCATACATTTTCCATGGAATGACGTTATAGGTGACACTTTATAATTCGGAACTTTGACGCGATACGAAGTTCCCGGGGTCCACTAGTATTAGATATTTTTAGTTTTAGTAGGGATCTTTATATATCGTTAGCCCATGCTATGTTAGCTCTATGTTAGCTCGTTTTTATATTGGCTTGGTCGCCGGCTGCCTTTATTCTACAGTGGCTCTTAGAAGGAGCATGCACTAGTTGTTCTTAGAACAGTACCATTCAATAATCTGTCTTAGAAGGGGAAACTCTGTCTGATTGAACAGTTGCTATGTATTCTGAGTAAATAGGCATGTTATAGGACGACGTATATTTATGTTGTGTGGTTTGTATTATTTTTTAGTGGTAAATTGATAAATTTTTAACATGTAGTTATTTTGTTTTAGGTATATGCGGAATCGTCATAGAAACAGATTACCGGGAAGGAATGACTAATTCTCCTGGAGACATAGCAACCGGTCTTGATTGTATGGAATTTGAGGTCGGGTTATACAGCCATCCAATATTTTCTGAGGAAGGTGGATTTCCCGACGTGGTCAAACGAAGAGTTGCTCTCAAAAGTGCAGAACAAGGATACCCAAGAAGCAGACTGCCTGAGTTTACACCAGAAGAAATACAATACGTTAAAGGTAGCTAGTGTGCCTTTTCTCTAAAGACGAAAATGCGTTTGGGCTCTATATTGCCATACATTGTAAGGCCTATTACGGACTGTGCAACCGGAGAATCAGATGGATCAACTTTGAAAGGATTAAGCTAAATAGAAAGTATCAAGTATTTTTAATGGGTTTTAAAACGATATAGGCACAATAATCCAATTGACATACAGTATGGGTCAATACATTGTAAAACTTATGTTTTCACATCGAATTAATCTTAATATATATAAATCTCGTGTCACAATGTTTGTCCTCAATGGACTCCTAAACCACTTAACCGATTATAATAAAATTCTCACACCATGTGCAGTTCGATCCAACTTGAGAGATAGGATAGTTTAAATCTCAAATTATAGTCGCAATATTATTTTATTGCAAATTCATTTCCTCATACATTTTCTATGGAATGACGTTTTAGGTGACACGTTATTATTCGGCACTCTGAAGCGATACGAAGTTCGCGGGGTCCACTAGTTATATTATAAAAATGTTTTGCGTACAATAATCGTCTAAAGAAAACGAAGAGTAAAACAGACGCGAAAATGACGGTATTTATAGCTGAATCTACAGCTGTAACCTTATAATTATTTAAAATATTATTTTAGGTACCAGCGACTTCTATGGTTTCAATCATTATACCACATACTTTTATACAAGGGAATGCTACACTCCTGAGAAAAGTCCATCTCAGGTAGATGATATTGGTGCGTCTAATGTAAACTTAGAATTTGAAATGGGAGCTACAATTCAAAGCAAGGTGATGTGAATGATATTTAAAATCTACGCCCTACGACTTTTATTTTTACGTTTACACGTTTAATGTAGGTAGTGAGGCAATATTAAAATAATAATTAGGGTTTTTATAAGAGTATTTATTCGTTTTTAAAAATATTAATAAGTAGGTATACTCTTTATGACGTTACGACTTACGTCACGTAGTTGCAAGTACCTAACATAAAAAAGTTATTTAAACAAATTAACAGTTACATGAATGTAAGTCTTATTATACTTAAGCTCGGGAAGTAATATATAAGAACTATGAAAGAATAATATGATTAAGTAATGGGGCGTAGGTACCATAGACTTTTGGTAGAAAATGTGAACGAACAGCTTCGAATTACATATTTTGAAGATAGAATGTATTTTGAATTATATAGCTTATAGGTTCATAAATATTGTTTTTACAGATTATACCTGAGGGGATCAGAAAAGCATTAAATTGGGTTAAAAATACATGCAATAATCCGGAAATAATGATATTCGAGAATGGCTTCAACACGTATGGGGGTTTGAAGGACCTAAATAGAATTACATATTACCGGAAATATTTAAATGCTATAATAGATGCAATTGAAATTGACGGATGTAATATAACGAGATACACAGCTTGGAGTTTAATGGACAATTTTGAATGGAGCTCCGGACTTCAGTTTGTATATTTTTATAATATTTATCACATTATAAAATTCTCTATAAATCAAACTTAGTTGAAAATTATTTCTACCTCATATGACATATTAAGACCTACTGATACTAAGGTCTACTGATGTTGGCTGTTAATATTTCAATGAGAAAATTTGTAAGTATAATATGTTTTTTGCAAACTTCGCGTAGGTATACATATAAGAAAATTATCCTAAAGCTAAATAATCTTTCTTCTTGAGGTGCCATCTCCTACCGGAGGTCGGCTATCATTAGGGCTATCTGGATCCTGGACACAGCGGCTCGGAACAAGGATCTTGTGCTCAGGTTGAACCATGTCCTAAGATTCTTAAGCCACGAAGTGCGCCTCCTTCCAGGCGGTCTCCTACCGTGAATTTTGCCCTGCATTATGAGCTGGAGCAGATGGTATTTGCCATTACGCATTATGTGACCAAGGTACTCCAGCTTGCGTTTTTTGATGGTGCTTAGGATCCTTGCCTTTTCATTCACCATCTGCAATACCCTCGCGTTAGACACCCTATCCGTCCACGATATTTTCAAGATTCTTCTGTATACCCACATTTCGAAGGCTTCTAAGCGGTCGCTCATACTCTGAGTTAAAGTCCATGACTCCACGCCATACAGAAGAACAGAAAACACATAGCAACGTGCCAAACGCACTCTGGTAGCTATCCTCAACGAACGATTGCACAAAAGGTGACTCAGCCTTAAAAATGCACCTCGTGCTTGCTCTATCCGGCACTTGATCTCCACGCTATGATCGCATTGATCATTCACCACGCAGCCAAGGTATTTGTAAGAGTGGACTCTTTGGACTACCTGATTTCTTATAATCAGATCCGGAGTTGTAAGGTGTTGTGATCTACCGACTATCATAATCTTAGTCTTGGTCAAGTTTATGCTAAGACCGTAACTCGCACTAACGTCGTCAACCCGCCGAAGCAACCTTTGCAGATCAATAAAATTGGATGCTAGTAATATAGTATCGTCAGCATATCGAATGTTGTTCAACGCGTGACCATTTACTAATATTCCTTCTCCAGCATCTTCTAGGGCTTCTGCAAATATTGCCTCCGCATAGATATTGAACAGCAGCGGAGAGAGTATGCAACCCTGTCTGACGCCCCGCATAATGTCGATCTTTAAAAAAATATATTATTAAAGCCAACGCGATTTCGTTTTTAAGATTCCTCACTTCGACTCATAACTTTCGGATATGTGGTTGGGTTGGAACTTGGTAAAGCTATTTTTTTAACCGACCTCCAAAAAAATCCGCCGCCTTTCAAAGAGCAACATGACAGTTTTATGCCCTTGTTTAATTTTACATGAATTTTATATATCAACACTATTTACGTCTTTTATTTATAGTAAGTTCATATATAATACAAAATTCATTTTTTATTTTTCAGTGCGTTTTGAGGTCGGTTTTATTTTTTTGTTTAAAATTTATTTATTCCATATTTTTCTACTTTCAGACTTAAATTTGGATTGTTCGAAGTAGATTTTGGAGACGAAGACAGGAGAAGAATAGCAAGATTGTCAGCGTTATGGTTCAAGCATTTAATTCAAACAAAATCACTTGATGGTTATATTCCAGAATATAAAGAATTTGTATTTTGAATTTGAATTTGTAATGAAAATGTTCAATATATATATTATTAACAAGAAGAAATGTATTGTCGTCTGATTTCATATTCTTTAGAAACAACCTTAATGGCCTTTAATATGTTGGTATAATAGATCCATAATAATAGTGTTAAAATTTATATAAAAAAAACGACTACAAATTATAACTCTAAAACTACTAAACAGATTTTGATAAAATATTCTAAGGTAAAAAATATTAAAAAAAATATAGCGTCGACTTGAGTACCTCCTCCTTTTTTTAGAAATCGGTAAAAAATAGATACACGCTATCCCGTACAGATTTGTTGTTGTTTACGACGCTCATTAACGAATTAGCAAATATAATTATATAATTAAATACGTAATTACCTAATTTTCAATTATAAAGTATATAATAGAAAACTATTGACATTAGTTAGATTATTTATGAATTAGGTACCTATTTATTGTTACCACTAAGTTTGTTTTATCGCCATCTGTGATCGTAAATCTGTGGCAAAGCATAAACTTCTATTACACAATATATTATATTAAAATATTTAACCGCCTCCGTGGCTAAGTGGTTTACGCATCTGCTTGTTGTGTCAGAGGTCCTGGACAACCCTTGGGAAACAAATTAATGTTTTGCGGTTGGGTAGGTACTGAAGGCTAATCACATACTTGCCTGTAAAGAAAATGATCTGTGAAATATACTCGCACATTCTAAAAATACTCATCTGTGATTATAACAGCATTGCAACCTACATACATACTTTGTACACAATGGTTTAAATACACATACTTAATAATTATAATATAATATTATTAGAAATTTATCAATTTACTATTAAAAAATAATAGAAACCACACTAAACATAAATACACGTCGTCCAATGACTTGCCTACTGACTCAAAAATCAAAATACACATCCAAACCAATTTGTATTCGATAAAGATTATGAAGACAACAGACAATTTTATTTTTTAAATTGACATTATTATTGTGAAATTTTTAAGGGAATTCTACAATGTTTTGTAATTTTGATTAATATTTGATATCTGTGGATGTTTGAATGAAACTGCGTGAAAACCATAGACATTAATGACAGTTTGTGTGTGTTGACAACTTAACAATTCTTTCAAAAAAGCAAAACATCTTACGTCACTTGTTCAGTTGCAAGATGGCGAACGTTCGGGATAGTGATACATCTTTGTGGCTTCACAATAAACTCGGAACTTCGAATGATTCGTGGACAACTGGTTCAATTTGCACACAATTAAATGCTGAAGTATTGAAAAATATTAAGGATTGTTTTCCAGATTTGCAAACACAAGTGAAATTGAAACTGTTGCTTAGTTTCTTTCATATCCCGCGCAGAAATGTTGAAGAGGTAACTTTTCTTTTTATTCTATGGTTTTGCGTAACTGCATGACGTATTGCGTCTCTCGTATTTATTTTAATTTAAATTAGAGCGAGATCGTAATGTGTAAATAAAATTAATTTTGTTGTCAAATAAAAACATACAATAATATACTACTAACCTGTCTGTATACCTAAAATAATATGAAATTTCAAATTTAATTCGTATATTTCTAGTCTAAAAATTAAACTCAATATTTAAATGATTTATTTAATAAAATTTTGACTAACATAACACATTTATTTCTTCTTTTACAATTCAGGCTTTAGCCAACAGAAATAATTAGTTTTAGCTGGTATAGGTTAGACATGTGTAAATGTCCATGTTTCATAATTAACTTAGTTGGCTGAGGCCTGCACAATATGTAATGTAACTAAATATCTATTGTCTTCTCCAAGCATATTTCTCTACATAAAAACCTTACAATGATGATAAAAAAGTTTTAGCATGAAAACATTAAACAAACTTTATAAATGTTTATACTATGACCTAAGATTACTCTATAAATAGACATAGTGGCCTTTGACATTAGAATATGCTTTTCTTTCAGTGGAAAAATGAACTTGAGGAGATTATTGAAGTGGCAGGTGTGGACTCAGATCTTTGGGTGGCTATGCTTGCAGAAGTTCTCAAGACATTTCCATCAGCAGGAACTCTTAATACAGAGATAGCAGAGTTTGACGAGACAAGACCAATATTCAGCGATATGATAAATGAATTGAGAAAGCTATTGGCTAAACATTCAGACCTTGGACTGTTACCACTTGAGTGCCTATATTTAAACAAAAATGCCTTAGTTTCAGTGGTGAGTGAAATTTTACCTTCTAGTTATTAACTAGAATGAAAAATATTCCTTGTTTTACATACCTTTAGGGCATTATGAATGTCTTCTAGAACTGCCTTGCCTGCTTCGTTGGTGTAGCAGTAGTGACAGAGTCTGCTAACCACAAGGTCTCGGGTTCAAATCCCGAGTTGATTCGAGTAGCTCAGGGTTTGGAATTGTGTGTGGTGCTTGGCTTATCCCCTGTTACAATGGGATTAAAAAAAACAATAATATTTGGCGAAATATGGGTGTACTAAATGCACCTCTGCCTACCCCTATGGGGAATTAAAGGTGTGACGATAGTATTAATATTTTAGAACATAACATTGTACAATACTATAATCATAGGACATTTACTTTTGACCTTTTGTATATCAAGTACACTTTATATAGTTTAAGAGATAAAAGTCTTTGTAGCATATAAGGGTAATAGCAATTTCTTTACTACACAGGGCCTATAATCTGAGAATCACCAAATTTTACAGATTATAGATACATTGTCTAAAATGTAATACTTAAGAACAATTAATTTTCTTACCATTAATAATCTGCACACTTTTAAAACTAATTTTTTATTAATGAAATTCCAATTGAATGAAACATCATTGTAGGTGGGACAACAACCCAATCCAGTGAAACATTTTACACTAAAACGGAAACCTAAGTCTGTAGCATTAAGGAGTGAGCTGTTGGCAAAGGCAGCAGAAGTGCAAGCCAACCAGAAGAAGGCTCAAGCACCAACAGTGCCTGTTAGAAGTCGAGGAATGCCACGTAAAATGACAGATACTAGTGAGTAGTCCTGTATATGTTTTTTGAACTGTTTCACCTTTAGTTCACTGCTCAGTGAAAGAATTCAGAAATTTGTCTTTTCCATGCTTCATTCTTACTAGGTTTTATGGGCTTTAACAAGTATTTGTTTTTAAATATGAGTATAACAAATGAAAGTTTAACAAATTTATTTCTCAATAATGTCAATAATTATGTATATAACTATTTACTACTTATTTCTTAAGTAACAATATATATATATGTCTCAGAAGAAAACTGCAAATGATTTCTAATATAATGGTACATTTACAGCCCCACTAAAAGGTCTACCATCTCGTAGAGTTGCGCGACCCACCCCACAGCCAATTCCGCGACCCATCCCACCTCCCAGGGCTGGAATTAAGCTGCTCGACATTACTGAACAGCCTGCCACACATGCCCAAATCAAGAAGAGAAGGAAGTTAGGTAAGGCAACTTTATCCATTCAACTTTTTTTTAATAGACTAACAAATATTAATCCAAATTGAATAGCAATATTTATAGACGAATTAATGATATCTTGTATTTTATTATATTGTACTTTCCCTAGTAAATCCTTACAAGCTGTTACCGCATTTGTAGAATTAGCTAATTCTTGTGATAAATGTTGTTTGTCTCTATAACAGAAATGGAGGAAGGCATAAAGAAACCACCACCACCGGCTTCGCCTCCACCGCCTGATTACAAGAATATTAAGACAGAAGAGCCTCCCTCTGGTAAATAATTCTTTTTATATACATACATATTCTAATATGAAATATATATAAAGATTAGTGTTAATTTTGATCAGTTACATAACTAACGTAACCAATAATTAAAAATTACAGAGCAAATGTAATGCATAGACTCCTACTATTTATCTAAAGAATACCCTTATTCAGTGACGCATTTCTCGACAGCAAGTGCCACAGAACCAGCCCCAGAACCGGAACCGAGTGAATCCACCCAACCATCAGAAAATCCACCTTCACCACCCACTCAGACTCCGGTCCAGACCAAACCTGTGGTCTGTGGTGGAAAGCTGGTCTTGGCTCCAGGAAAACCAGTCCTGCTGTCAACTCAGAATCTTCTAAATACCCCAGCTTTGCTGCTGCAGCAAGGTGGAAAGACAGTTTTGCTGCAAAATGTAAAGCCTATAGCACATCCGGTCATGCCACAGCAGGTCCAGCAACATGCTATTGGCCATCCGGTACGAATCCCGTTAAAGTATATTTATCTACTAATTTAAGGCTATATTGGCAAAAGGCTAATAGAGATTGTGATTGGATTAATCCAATCTCATGAGACTTCGAAGACTATCTCTATTCTCGTATTTTCATAATCATGCTGAAAGAAGACAGTGAATAGGAATACTTTAAGCTAAGATTTTGTTACTGCTTTTAAATGTATTGTAACTGTGTAGCTTCTTTTAAAGAACCCAGAGTCCTATAGTAGTCGACTCCATCAAAGTATTCTACTTTCTATCGAAAATATAATTCAAAAACCTAATTTTAGTAACTTCTTTATTTTGTACAATTATGTACTTCATTTCAATCATGATAAAAGTGATGTCCCGTGTCCCCTAGTGGGGTATGGGGCAGATGCATTTCACATCTGTTTCACTGATCGATTTTTTCTTTAGGGTTAAGTAGGTGATCAGCCTTCTATGCCCTGCCAGATCAAGTTATTTTTTTATCTCCACCGGGAATCGAACCCAGGACCTCTCGGTTGTAATGCTTAAGCGCTTACCACTAGACCAAGGAGGTGGTCAATCATGATAAACTGTCCCCTTAAAAACTGTTATCATCCAAGATCTTTAATCAAGTGTTTTGTTTCGTTTTGACTCGTTTTGAGAAAGTGACAGAGAATTTGATATATTGCTAATCAACATTTATACGTAAGGGGATAGTCTAACATAGAAAGCAAATTGTGGCAAAGATAGGCCTAACCTAAAAATCTATATATTATTCAATATAGGTACAAGTCCAACAGCCAGTACAACCAATACAAACGGCGGTGGTGCAGCCGCAAGTCCAGCAACAGCCACCTCAGCAACAACAGCCGACGCAACAGCAACCGCAGTTGTTGCCGCGTAGGGGTTTGTCGCTCACGGTATGTGTATATTTTTTCAACCGATTAAAAAATGTGTCTTTTTAAATAATCCATTTGGTAGTGATACAGGAATGTCGTTTGTTAAGAATATAAATATTTATATGACGATTTAAAAGGGTTTTGTTAAATTACAGCGCGAGCAAATGCTAGAAGCTCAAGATATGTTCCGAAACGCGAATCGCGTGACCCGACCCGAGAAAGCTCTAATACTTGGCTTCATGGCCGGCTCAAGGGATAACCCTTGTCCAAATTTGGGAAACATCGTCACCATCAAACTGTCAGAGAACATCGAAAATGTGCTGCAGTCTGATGACACGTACCTCACGATGCTGTCGGAGATGCACTTCCAGATGAACTATAATAATGGACAATGGACACGCCTCAAAAAATACCGGCATATTGACGGGATGATACCACAAAAAGTAAGTTTCTCTTTTTAAAGTTATGAAACAGTAGCCTGCTAAAGGTAATATTGCTTATGTCACTCAGAAAGAGATCTCGTCGGTGTTTAACAAAGAAAATATATCCAAGAAAATACAAATTAATTCTGTTTATAACAAATATTAGATGTAGATTATTTTTTAGAAAATAGTGCATTGTCAAAGAAAAAAAAACAATTGATCTTGTCGCTTATAATCATTTGAATTAAGAATATCATTGCCCAGTTTTCTCTATTGTCTATTGTTTTTCTCGTGTCTTTGTTATTTTTGATTATTTTATGAATGATGTGAATCTTCAAAATTAAATGTGAGATCTAAATGTTCCAGATCCCGCCGGGTTCTACTGTGATATCGGCTAACAATCAGCAACCCGTCGTCTCTATAGCCAATCAAAGTGTCGGCTAGTATTAAGTGAAGTGACTTAGTGACTAATAGTGAGGACGCAACACTGGAAGAGTGGAGTTATGTGCAGTCTTATCACGCTATGACCATCTCGGGTTAATAATTTTCAAGATTGAATTGTTTTTTTGGCACTTAACGAAATTGATAAGTAGATGAAAGATTGAGTTCCATGATATTTATATGTTTCATTACATTTCTACAAGATGGTGTTTGCTCCAATTTAAGGTGCGTGCCAAAATTGCATAAAGTGTACAATCACCTTTTCGATCTTGTAATTATTTTGGGCAAAATTTGAACTAAAAAAAATGAATCTTTTTCATTGTTAATGTATCAGGATAGCTTTCCTCGGACGGCCAAATTATAGTAAGCCTACGAACGCTGGGCGTCCAGAAAGGCGTGACGGCGTAATCATTAACAAATACTTGTGAATGTTGTGTATGCTGTTTTTGCTATAAAATAAGGGAATATGCTTTCAAATTTTATCGTCAAGTTATATTTTAAAGACAATAAAATTTAAATCCAATCGTACGACTTGACAATGTCGAACTTTCAACCTGTGTCTCAATCTAGACTGCTAAAGTATTTTTCTATACAATTTTTTCTTATTTCTTTATTTAATTATTTCTTACAATATTTTTACATATTTTTCATACATGGAAAATATGATATAGTTTTCAACCAATTAAAAATCATCTATCGAAAATTCGATAGTAGTTGTCAAAGCTTTGAACGTACGTAAAATCACGATTGTTTAGATGGACATGCGAATATTAAATAATGAACTATTATTTTATATTAGCATGTCATATCTTTCCAAAATACGAACGAGAAATTTAACGTTTAATCACTTCAATTTCGCTAAAAGAAGTAAGATAAGGTTCGAAGGAAAGCTCAAGTTTTATGAAATTAATTTTTTGTTTAAAAGTTTACTTTTCATCAAAGTAAAGTCAAAGTGCAGTCTGAGTCCGACCCTTGTGTTAACTAGAACATTGAGTATACTGAGTGTATAGCTTAAGAATGAAAGCATGTCATTTTTAGTCTTGTATACATGAACGTAACGAACGTATTTGTTACGTACAATAATGAAATGAGGCCTCATGGCTAAGCGGTCTTATAAGCGTACCGCGAAGCCTGAGGTACCGGGTTCGATCCCCGGTCCCGAATACAATTTATAATTTAATTTGTATTTGTATTCGGTCTCTGGTAAGGCTGCCACTTGCCAGACGGGGTTTCATAAGTGGTATGGAGGAGTTTGGTTGAATTTCTACAGGCTTGCCTGCAGAAATTCCATCATTCAGAAAAAACCATCAAAAAAAATTGTGGGTTGCCTGGAAGAGATCGCTGATTAGCGATAAGGCCCGTTGCACTTCAGTGCAATAAAGTGTGCAAAAAAAAAAAATACGCGTACGTTGTCTGTATTCTGTACACAATTTCTCAAATCTAATCAACGACCAAGATTACTGTAGTTCATTGTAATAGCTTTTTTATCGCATAGTACTTTATCTTACGAAGCGACGCGCGCTTTACTTGTGTGTGTTGTGTACAAACACGCTGCGTGAGAATTTATACTCTCGCTAATAGTAGTTAACACGACCAATAGTTAAAAACTATTCATCTTTAAACGTTGCTCAACGTGTTTTGTCCCTTTTTTGCTACAGCATTTGCATGTAAGCTAGAAAGTGACAGTATTTGACACATTGTTTCAAGTTCAGCAACATATATATAAGTGAATACAGGGCGAATAGTAAATATTTAAGATTCTTCACATTCATTATTTTGGCGTTAAACCATCCTTTGCCAGTTTAGCTACACATTTTATTATGGACTGCCAATATTTTGAGGCTATCGCAAACTCCTGATGTTGAAAGTCGTTATGAAAGTTTTGTATATGGTCTAAATTTATTTAAACAGAGATTTTATGTAATAAATGGTTCCAATATTGTAATCTCGGCACTTAGAGCCGAATTCGCTAACGCTTAATCCATCGCATATTTTTTTAAATAGTCACATTGAGATATTATGAATTTCTTTCTGTAGCAATCAGTAATGTGTTATTTGGCAATGAATTTGATTAAGCCATAAATTCTACGCGAATAAGATACTAATCACAGCCACTCAGAGGTTTTTCGATAACTTTAAAGTAAAATTTTGCGATGTGAATTCTCCAATATCCTACGAAATAAAATAAGAAAGAAATAATATTTTTGTCTGATGCAATTTAACCCCTACAGGATTTTTCGCGCGACTTTTAGTGCTGTATGTCAAATTTACAACAAATTATGTACCTGCTTAGCTGAGAGATGGATTAATTGAATATTCATTTTAATTTGGTTATAAATAGTGGCTTTGTTTAGTGGCTTATTTGCGCAAACTAAAAATCGTATTTATGAGCTTCCATCTAGTTTCAAGAATCTCAAAGTCAAAATCATTTTCACTAGTCTGTATGTATGTGAGTAGAACGTCACATAAGACTGCGGCCAAGTCTGAGAAGAACGAAAAAGCTGTTTCTTTTATACACTGTTGACAGAATTCAAGACTAGCTTTCGGGCTCAAAATAGTCCATTCCGAGAATTCTCTGAAATATAGTTATAGTAATAACACCAATTTACTATGTGACGCGAAATAGTGCCTTGACATTTGTTTTATTACCAGAGACGCGGTAGGATCTCCATTTTGAAAAGATTTTGTAACTGTTAAATGTGATAATTAGTGTCAGAGCGCCCCTAGCGGCAACGCGCTGACACATGGGCACTAATTCTCAGTTTATATAATCGAAAAACGATTCGTAATTGCGTAGAATATATGGATTTGTATATAATAACAGCGATACGTAATACGACCAAATAAAAAAAACCAAGAATAGCACTTGGAAAAATTATCGTTACGTGTGATTTTAACTCAAAAATAGGTTAAAGAAACAGCAGTGAAAACTCAGTTATGGGCCTGCACTGCGCTTTCATTTGACATCTTTTAATAAAATAACGCCTGGATAATAGAACAATTTATCGGAAATGTCGACTGTAAAGTTATGGTTAAAGGACTGAAAACATTTCAGTGTGAATTGTCTGTTTGTCATTTTAGATTTTAAATGTATAAAATGTTGTAAAACGGCCAACTTACCGCGGCTCTAGGATACCGAATGTAGGTACGGCGCGAAATAGTGCCTTTGATTTTATTTTATGAATAGAAATATTTTATGTTGAATAAAAAGGCTGAAATTATTTGTTTTAAAATGGATGTTTATACACGATGTGTCCTTGGAATTAAGCCGGATTTTTGTTATTTATGATCCGACGTGGTCCCCAATTATAAAATATACCTCGCGACATCATCATCTCAGTGAAAAGTTTTAAACAGTTTTAAATGGATGTAAAAAATTATGGAAGATATACTAATGATCACACAAAACGTGACAGGGTTTATTAAAAACAGTCATAAAGTAAAAAAGTAAATTGACAACATGAAACCTTCAACAAAAAACACACGTTGAGTTGTTAACCTCCTCTTGGTTGTTGAATTTTGTTTAAAAAAACTTAAAAGACAGACTTATGCTAATCCACTTGGTTTTTTGTGACAATAAATGGAATTGTCGCTGTTCTTAGTTTGATCATGTCAGCTTCAAAACAGCATCATAATCTGTCAATTCTGTTAGAAGCTATCATGCGATAGACATGTCGCAATCCCTATTTTACGTCGGACTAAAAAAATTATGAAATACTTCGCGAGATGGCTTGACTGTGTTGGTGTTTCATATAATCATGTCGGATCTTAAACACTAGAAAACTATGTATTATGAAATAATGTATAGGTAAGCTTTTATTTTAATATATGAATAGAACAGATTTCTACGAGTGTTAAGTAAGTTTTATGTTTGTTGTATTTATATTTAATTCATTTTGTAAATAGTAGATAGTACAAAATTATTAAAGGAATTACATAATATTTGAATATATTGTTTAATTTACTGTAAATCTATAATTACAACAAGTCTGGTATAAGTTGCTGCCGAAGCAAGCATTGTGCCAATAATCAATTAGTTGTTAATGGGAGAAAATTGTAGTACATAAAAATCTTCGAATTTGAAGTTAAATATTAAAAAGTTATAGAATACCGATTATTGGTATTCGCATTTTCGTACGCTTATGTTGATACAGACACTAAAATTTTAATATCATTATATTATCAATTGTATTAGGAATCTACAATAAATTATTATATAACTTGAAGATAAAAAATATATTTACATCTAATACATTCAACAGATAACAATAATGTACATATATAAAAACAACAATAACTTAGGAAAAAGCTCACCAAAGTGATTTTGTTTATAGGTTGCGGAAAAGAGCCTAAAAATTCATTAAATTTCCTGTAGAACATCAAAAAAACCATTTTGAAAGAAATCAATTTAACTTGGTATCTTTTTTACAGTGCTCAATAAGTAGACAGTTTATTGTTTTTAATAAAACTTAAAAAAAATTATATAGGGCGCATATTCGGATAACTAGGTACATAACATCTTCATGAAAATAATATCGTTACTTATCAAAATATTAATTTAAATGATAACTAGTTTAATTAGAAAAAAAGAGTTAAAAACATCTTTCAATGCGATTATAACGTATAAATCTTCATATATCCGTATAATAGAGTTGAGAGTTTCCGGTCGCGTCGATGTTTCTTCGATAGGTGTCCACTAAAGGCAAACAACGGTACATCACTGCAATCAAAACAAAAGCGGATACAGATGTAGTATGACAAAAAAAAATTAACAAAAAAAACTTCAAATTGTAACTATAAAACTACTGAACAATTTTTTATAAAATTTAAATGGTACCACATGGGAAGCACTAGCCTTCAAAGAAAAAAGAATTATCAAAATCGGTGCATCCAATCGATAGTTCTGAGGTAACAAGCATTAAAAAATAGTCGAATAGAGCACCTCCTCCTTTTTTGAAGTCAGTTAATGAAAAATAAAATCATACAATTATAAAAATTGCAGCCGGTTCCCTTGAATCAAAATATATTAGTAATAACCGCACATACATATTGTATTGACAGATGTGTGGGCAATGTCTACCTTAGTACTACTGAGTTTTTACCTTGTTTGGCTTAGGTACATTTGATTTGTAACACTTCGGTATATGTTACATTGATTGGTTGCCAAATAAAATATATTTATATATAAGTATTGATGTTAATTGAAGTCTTAATTTGATTGGGAGACTAAGGAGTCAAAGTAGGATGAAATATTTATAAAAATAATAATAATAGGGACAACTCACATACATTACTCTGATCCCAAAGTCAGTAGCTGAAGCACTTGTGTTATGGTAATCAGAAACAACGAGGGTACCACAATAAATACATATATAATTTTATAAACAACCAAGACTCGGAAACAAACATTCGTGCTCATCACACAAACGAATGCACCTACCGGGATTCGAACCCAGGACCTTTCGATGCAGAAGGCAGGAGCACTACCAATTGCGCCAATCGGTCGTCGACTTATACAACGTCTAATAGTAAAGTACATACCAAAGAGAAAGGCAACTTCTGGTGCTAGGATAGCCAAACTCCAGACTCCGTGGCGTTGAAAGCGGTATAGAAAACCAGCGATTGAGACAACGAAGCCGAGAACAATGAACGCCAAGGTATACCACAAGTACACTTGCAACAGCCAGGCGTTTTCCTGAGTACATTTAACAATTTTATAATTATTTGACTATTACAAAATTTTCTCGATATTTCGCGCGCTTTACAGCTTGCATGGCCATGAGCGACCTTGTGTTGAATATACGCGCTCAGCCCCTTTAAACTTTTTCTTGATTTGTTTCCTTCAAATGTGTGATACCCGCGTAAATAAATACCTACATCACTATGTTAAAATATTTCGTTATGGCCAATATACCATATAGAACATGAGATGGGTAAAGTATTATTCGAGTAGCTATTACGCGATTCGTCGGATAAAACATAGCTTCTGGGAAACTAGACTCATTGAATTCTTCAAATTGGACTTTTTGAACCAGCCTAGGTAGAATAATTTTAGCCCTACCTAAACATAAAAATAATCTGGGAACGAAAATGCCCGTTTACTTAAAAAAATTCAAAGCACACAGACGTAGAGGTATCGTTGCAAATACAAAAACCAAAGTAAGCCGGCTAAGGTTGATATCGATTGTTGATCTTATTAGACTATTAAGGAAACCGACCATCAGCTGGCGCACCCGCTGTGGGTGTGGGGCGTTGCGAAAACCGGCGAACTATTACTTAATTTTTTTTATATTTTATCACTTTCGCAATGTCTCACACCCACCGTGGGTGCGCCAGCTGACGGTCGGTTTCCTTATTAAACATTTGAGATCTATTGAAAAATATGGCAATCAATCGGCTTAAAAACACCACCTAAAATGCAATGCTAGTGCGCGGTCTTGAAAGCCAATGTTAGAATTAAATTTTGTCTATGAACTTAAGATTATAAGAATATCATTGCGTTTTACTTACAACAATAGATCCTAATAGGAGTAGCATATTGGCCATTTGAAAGAAGGCGAGTAGCAGACTCCGTAAAGTGTCCACATGATGTGACCTGGGTGTACAATCTACACTGTCATTGGATAAAATGTCCAGAAACCACCCCACCTGCGATGATGTAATTATACTACTCGCCGCAAGATGGCAGCATTATGGGTATTCCGACGCAAGAGTGGTTGACGTGTCTGTCTGTCTATGGCATCATAGCTTCGTAATGGACCGATTATGATGCAGTTTTGATTGAAAGCTGACGTGATCGACATGGTACAATTTATTTATATATTCTCATACATTCAATTCAAATCAAATCACTGAAATCTATAAATTACTTTCGTGTTTGTATTACCTAAACAACTGATGGCGCGGATGGAGTAAGAATCCCATCTCTTGATATTATCTCACAGCATTTTAAGTAGTGTTTATTTTCTCTAAGGAAATACGTATTTACCACAAGAAACCCGAAAGCTGGCTCATATTTCGGCCAACGCGTTAGAATAGCAATACAACGCGGTAATGTAGCCAGTATTTTGGGTACACACCCTAACGGCTTTGATGAGCCTTTTGTATTTTTGTTAATATATTTAAGTACGTTATTGTAAATATTTAATAAATATTGTAAAAATATATGAAATACATTTATTTTCTCTAATATTATATAGCGGGAAATATGTATCAATCCCTGCGAATTTAGGGTACTCCACTAGTACAACTAATAATAATAAAAACAGTAGAATCAGGTATCAGCTAACCTGTCCTATGATAGAAATGAATACTACACTTGTGCGAGGTGATAGACAGCAGCATTGGCCGTCATCACATTCCGTTAACATTAGGATATCCTCCATAAACCTAGCATAATTTGCTTATTAAATTTGCCACACAACGCTTTGGATAAATGTCACAGAACGACAATTACAAAACAATTTTTTGATTTATACAACTTACATTACCTACAGCCATAATAATTATTTCTGGCAGAAACCAACATAATACCTTCGTTGACTTATTTTATTTACTCAAATTTGACAAATTATCTTGTCTTTGTTCTGTCTTAATTCTTCTTTGCTCAAAGAATGAAAATGTGGCTATTAAAGTTACTTATTGTTATTTGTCTATTCAAACAATTTAGGGCAAATGAGGAATCCGAAGGTATATATCAGTTATAGCATCAAGCGTGTAAAGTAGTTACTTGAACCAATACAAATATTATTTTTTGAAAATTTCAATTCCTTACGTAACTCAGCGAGCTTTCTCTCTGGCTAAATGACAAACGGGACCATAATCAACGTGTATCGTGTGAAAAGTAAAAAAATCCTTCTCAAATCCCGAGTTTCATAAATAGTTTAATTTCAGAATTAACAAGAGACCCTGATATTGTTATCGAAAAAATTATTAAAGAAATCGAGCGAATGACCATTGAGGCTGAAAAAACTCGTCGCGAGGGAATAATTCCAGTCGAAGATACTGAAAAACTTTACGACAAGATAGCAAGATCATTAGGTGATTTAACTGACCTTATAACTGCTAATAATACTTATGTTTTCTTCAAACTAAACGGCGTGGACAGAGTCATCATACCTAATATAAGAACTACATACGTTTCCTTACGGGGACAGCTACTCTATTTTATAAAGACATTATTCACCACTGCACCAACTACGACAAACGTTTTACTACCAAATAATATAGTTGATATGTTGTTAGACGTATTTGAAAATGACGCCAATTTAGCATTAAAAGCACATGCATTAGATGTTCTCTACTTTTGGCTGCCTAACAACCCGAAACTACAAGCGAGAGTTATGAAACTGAAAGGTCTAGAACCGTTTTATAATCAAATATCAAAGCTAGATTCGGAAGTTGTTTTCAAGTTGTTAGATTTGTTTAATATTATTCTAGAGGAACATCTGACAGTTCGAAACAAGGATCAAAGGAATAAAGTTGACTATGAGAACTTTAGGATGTATCAAATGATCGGTTTGATTGAAAGGATGTCGACCGCGACTGTCTGTGAAGGTTTACTCAATATTTTTAAAGCAGCGGTGACATTGAGCGAAAACGCTGAAGAGGTTTTAGCGCCGGTTTTTAAACTCATGAAGAATATAAAACCATTTTGCATGAAATTATATAAGGCAAAAACGTCTGCCGTAAATGTATTTTCCGATATACAAAAATATATAAGAGACAATAAGGATATTGATTTTGAAGCTATAGGTGTGAACTACTCGGAGATAGAATTAATTTTGAAAGATTATTATGAACAACTGAGTGACCATTATAAAGACGAATTGTAATAATAATACTAATGTATTTCAATTAAATGAAAATAAAGTAACAAAGTTTTATTTTATTATATTAATTTGGAATTATTGTACTTACTAAATTTCGTGAATAAACTGGGAAATATCTCTATATCACTCGATGTTTTTTTATCCTCTCAAAGGCGCCCTAAAAAGCCTTACAAGGGCGCCTTTCGTAATTCCAACAAAGTTTTGAATTACGAAGAGACACACTACATTTGTTGAGGAATTATTTAATGCTAGGCCAGGGGTACTTAGAATAACCCCATTAGAGCCAGACCTTTTGGTTGAGCTATATGTCAGCAGTCACCGATTCTCCCTTCATAATATATTATATAGGTTTAGGTTTAAAGAGTCTCATAAACAAAGTTACACATCTTTTAAATGAGAACATAATTTTAAGACATAAAATAAAACAACATTTTATTTTATATGTCTTAAAACAACATTTTATTTTGTCATAAAATTATGTTAAAGTCGTTATAAGTTTTTTCTAAGGATGTTGTCCTTAGAAAAAATTCAAAACATTACCTTCAGCTGTTCAGTAAACACTATACAAAATACGTAGGTACATTGTTTAAGTTTCTGTTGAAATGATATTTTTTGTTTATTGAGGTAAATAATTATATATGTAGTTGTGTTCTTTCAAACGTTATTGTTTTCTTACCATTGTTTGTTCTCGACTTTAGTAATACTAAGCAACTGGCTCGATGAGTAATTCTTTGGATCATTTGTTTTAATTTTGTAAATGTCAAATTAATGTGTGTTACTTTAGATATAACCTTATGTATGATCATGTTAAAATGCATATATTATGTCTGTTATTTACATATATAGTTATTCTAGAAATATTCCTTCATTGTAAAAAATCACTGCTTAACAATTAGAGAAACGCGGACCCTCCACGCAATATCGACCGCAGATAATTTCGATCCAGCATTGTGCCATAGACACGACACAATGCGATGCGATCAATTGTTGCTCTATGATTTATTGTTCGTTGACTCGATCTGTTGCTACTTAATTTATTATTATGGCAATACATCGAAACTGAAGCAAGGCGATCTTAACTGCTACCTATTATAAAATAATTTTATGTATTACCCTTAAAACAATATTCTACTTTGATCTGTGGTCAAAGAGTTTTTCTCGATTTTGCAATAAAAATTACAAAATCGTGATAAACAAGGTTATGAGTACGCTGATATATTGTTTGCAATCACGAATGCATTAACTAGTGCTACGTAGTAATACGCACTGCTACAAAGTGCTATATGCCCAATTTTAATGCTTTCAAAGTTACTGTATCCTCTGTATTTGATAATCTAAGATATCCTAATCCTAATAAAATACGGATGTAACTTTATTTCTAATGTCTAAATTATTCAATCGTGAAATTTTTTTCCTAAACACCTTTTAACACAGAAAAGGACACATTTTATCACAAAATACAATATTTAATGAAATTAACTTGAACTAAGCTGCAGATAAAGTCTAGTTTTTATAAGTAGATACACACTAGACAAAGAAATATATATAAAATTTTATATCAGTCTTTTGTGCCTACTCAAATAAAACATTTGTTTCCCCGGGATTCGAAACCATGACCTAGGCGCTGCAACACTCAGTTGCGTGAACCACATAGAAGCGGAGACTGTTGGCATTAAACAATATTCACAGTCAAACTTATTCCTTTCATTAATAATAATAAGAAAGTAGGTACTCAAAAAGCGCCAAGTTTTTGTAACTTGTTGTGTCAAGTTTGACCGCAATAATTAATTTATGATCATTTTAATCCACATCATTAGGGAAACGACAATAGCGCTCTGGGTGGCCGCCATTTTGTTTCCTTTGTAATATCTGCTTCCTTCCGTTCGCGAATCATCATTGTCAATTTGAATCCATGAATTAATTCAAATATTTGACGTCATAAATTTTTTCATTATCATCTTCTTCAAAATATAGAAATAATATATACTGTTAAAGTTGATTTTACTTATATAACTTCTAACTCGTAAATAACTCGCTAAAATAATAATAGGTAAACTTAGGAATCTTTTGTACATAGACTTATCGCAATCTCGATACATCCACAAAATATAGCTATAAATCGTGGGAGTACTACAAGGTGTAAAAAGTCAAAAAGCTCGATTACACAACAACAAAAGTCATATCAAATCGATCACTTTTTAGGCGGTAAACAAAAAAGCTTCAGCCATTCAAGTGTCAAATACCAAACTTATAAAAATTTTGCGCGCAACCTGCTAGAACGAATTTAAAAATAAGTTCAAGTGTTGCCCGTGAGAATAAAACTGAGCTTTTTGCATTTTAAGTTATGAATGAGCATTGTGGTGTAATGGCCTCTGCAAATAACGTTACATATTTGTATTGTGGTCGTAATCCTAAGCACTCTATTTGAGCAACGAAATGGTAGCCACGAAATATTGAGGAAAGGAGATATTTTATCGAGTGATTAACCATTTAAGTTTTATAATTACTTGATTGTCATTCTGCTTAGTAAAGTAAATACCTTTCGATTTTGAGTAGATTATATTAATAGATTAAAATAATATTTAATCTTTGTAAGTTTTATCTTTAAAAATATTTATCTGTATTAGTGTAAAATTTTGCTTTGGACTTAATAAAATAATAAAACAAAGTAAGGAATGATCATTTGAAACTGGTAAGTAAATCAGTTGTTGTCCTGCTATGAAAAAACGTTTGGTGGTGCTAATATAATTGTTGGTCTACAGTAGTCAGGTAGTTAAAATTTCTAAGCGTAGGCGTGATCACCTGACTGAGATTCCCAGGCCTTGCTTCTTACATGATTTAATTTATGAACATTGTGTCTTACAAATAGTATCGACTATCGAAGTATGTTATAAACTAGTGAAACACTTGTAAATGTAATAAAAATTAAGGACGGAAAATAAGTATGCAAAGAAAGGTGAAAATGCAAAGGAGTGTTTACCATTATTAAATATACTCATATATGTATATACCTACGTATATTACCGTTTTTTTGAACCGATTCAGTCACAATAAAAACTTTTTAATAAAGTAAAGTAGGATTTATTTCCGTTTCCTTAAATATGTTTATAGCTTTATAAGTGTACAAATATGTATCACATTTTTAATATTGTATTTAACGGTGCCTAAGAACGTCGCTAAATATTTTGTAAAATCTTTTAGTGAAGTCAGAGACAAATAATACTTAAACCGCATTACGATTTAATATTATTAAAAAACTGATTTTTATAATATTTGGATATGAATGAAATTCCTCGTGGCCTTCCCACAGATAATAAATGTTTACATTGAGCCGATCATTAATTCAAAGCAAGCTTTCATAGTTCACCTGCTCCGCAGAATGTATTAGTTTTTACTACTATAGCAATAAATTATTGACAGCGAATTTGTAAAATCGTAGGCGGGTTATCATATTAATAAATATGTTTTTTTGGGATTAACTTTTTATTACGCAGGCTCTCCCACGGTTGTCTCTAGTATAAGCGATAGAACACAAAAACCAGGGGACAGATGTAATTTTCAGCATATCGTATAGTGAAACTTTGTAACCTCATGTTTTGAGCAGACACATTTCTGCGTAAACTTTCGTAGATAAATACGTGATCTGTGATTGAAAATCCCATATTTTATCTGTAAAAAAATTACATATATCGTTTAAAGTATGATAAAATCTCGTACGATCTATATAAAGTAATTAAAAGTTATAGTAAAGCGCTGCTGACATTTAAATCTAAATAATTTATATACCTACAATACAATGAAATAATTAAAAACTACACTTAATTAAATTCAATGAAATGCATAGGTACACATTGAATGTCTGACTTTCATAGTTGTGTTTGTTGTGTTAAACAATTATTATAATTCATATAGAATTTCAGTGTGTTCCAAACGTAACAGTCACTTTTTAATCATTTTAATAGTAGTCGCCTCAGTAGGTCTTTATTATTAGTTACAACATTAGTAAATATTTCAATTGAACGATTTGTCACTATTACCTACCCATAAATATTTGCGTAATTATTGTGTAATGATATTTCATTCTTCAACAAATTGACAGTTTGGTGTCATGCTGAGAGCGGACTTCCGAATTACATTAAATCATTGAAGAAAAGGGCATACGTGGGAAATTGACTAATTTGAGCCAAAAGATTGTTGCAAATGGTCTTGGTTTTGGTGTTTTGACCTTTTGTTATGTGCACCTTGTCATATACGAAATATTTGTTCGTATAATGTTCATAGCCTCAACTTCTAAATGTTGTAAGGTAACTTATATCGTAGGAAGAATAAAAATGATATTTCCCTAAAATTTGATACGTTATACACCTAAATAATCAAAGTGAATAATTCGCACCTCCGTCAACATTTTACAGAAATAATTGTTTTTATAAAATAAGTAGATGCATAAAAATTGGTTCAGACGGACCAATTTTGATGCGACGATTGGATAGATGGTCTAGAAATTAATAGCCCCTCATTGTTGATCTTGTAATAGGGCACTTTAAATATATAAAAAATTATCACTCCTCGGAACTGTCAACAATAAATGATTGATTTTTTATTACACATTCATAACGCAAGTGTTCTCATGGCACAATGACCCAGAGTCAAAATATTTTGCGAAATACTAATTGTTTATCCGTTCATAGATATTCACCGGAAGTACTTTTGTTATTTTCTTTATCCACTATCCATAGAGTATACGAACATGATGTATGGATGATTTGAAGATTGTATAAAGGCATTTCGTTGTTATTTTTTCAACATAAGTTTTATATTGAATAGATTTATTGCACATTTATATCTGTAATCCAACAAAGCTAATATATAATTTTCTGCGATTGGTTTAATTTATTTTGAAACAAAATATATGTTTATAATCACATTTGACGACCGGTTGGCACAATTGGTAGTCACAATTGGTCCTGGGTCTGAGTCCCGGTAGATGTATTTATTTGTGTAATGAGCACGAATGTTTGTTTCCGAGTCTTCGTTGTTTATAAACTTATGTAACTACTAGCTGACCTGGCAAACGTTGTTGTGCCATATTAATTTTTGGGGTGGGCTAACCTTATCACTTAAGGGTATGAAAAATAGATAGTAGCTGATTCTCAGACCTACTGAATATGCATATAAAATTTGGTAAAAATCAGTAAAGCCGTTTCGGAGGAGTAAGGCAACTAACATTGTGACACGAGATTTTTATATATAAGAATGTATTTATTGTTATACCCTCGTTGTTTCTACCAACACAAATGCTTCAGCTATTTACTTTGTGATTAGAGCAATTTATTATGTGAGTTGTCCCGATTATTATTATTATTACAATTGGTACTAAATAAAATACTAACTAGATGCTTTGCCTCGCATTTAACAACTTCATCATATGATGAAGTTGAAAAAAGTAAAGGATGATGTATATAACTCATGTGTTAAACTTTATTTTCTCTAAGGCTGTCAAGCTTAGCTAATCAAGCTAATAAACGTCTTATCTTTAAGCGAGTATCACACATTTAAAGCAAAACAGTTACCCTACCGTTGAAAAAATAGTTTTGTTCATTCAATTAATAATAATTTAATTTACTATAATATGCTTTATAGACTATAGAGCACCTATATAGATAACTTAATATAGATTTTTTGTATTGATTGGTAAACATTAACACTGTTATTGTCAATGTTCACTGGAACTTTAACTGTAAAATTATTAATGAAAATAATAAATGAGGGTAAAGAAAATAAGTAGACATTTTACTAAAATATATAATTTATTGTTAAAACTCTGTTAGTCTCTTTATACATCGAATTTATTTACAATGTTCACAACCTTTGTTTTTTAATTACTTAAAATTAATATTTATACCAATAATAGTGACAGCATTTGTATTGGTTCCCTGGGATTCGAGCACTAGACCTCCAACGTGAACTACTAGGTGGCGGTGTTAGCTAAATGTCTTATAAAAATATTATATTTATATTAAATGTTTAAAATATTTCTCAGCGAAATTCCTAAAGCTTATATATCTGCGCTCAGTATCCGTACAAATATGAAAAGCTACTAATATTAGGTACAGCAGAGAGTGGTACAAACACTGGCAGCATTCTCTCTGCTTGAACAAAATGGGTTCTCGTGTGTTTCTTTAAGTGGTCCCGTCTGCCGAATTTCTTCCCACATGTCTGGCAAGGGTAGGGCCTGACACCAGAATGGATGCGCTTGTGCCGCGTTAGCTCCTCATTTCGCGTAAAGGTCTTCCCACAATCCTTTTCGTCGCATTTAAAAGGCCTTTCACCCGTATGTATCCTAACATGACCTTTTAACTGGCCGTTGTTTGAAAACCCGACGTTACAGTGTGGGCACTTGTACTTTTTGGGCCGTTGTTTTCGTGCGTTCAATAGCTTAGCTTCGTTTTCTTGCTGGAGGATTCTTGCGTACTCTAGCTCCATGGCGTAGCCTTGTGCGAGAGATTCAAGAAATAATGGATCTGATGGCGGAATACCAAGTGTTTGAGCGGTCTCGGTTGGAAGATATTCTGGCATAAAACCTGCATGTGTGTTTGGTAACGGGTACGTGAAATATGTTTTTTCTTGCTTTGGTGTAGGTTTAACTTCACTTTTAGGGCTTTTGACGGGATTTTCCAAAAGTCTATCACAACATTGAGTAAGGCTCTGTACAGGGGATTGATTGTCATTCAATATTGGCTTCATCTCCTCTGAATCTTCTGTGGTCGTTGAAACGGTGCAGTCTTGATGAATGTTGCCGTCGCTTTTCTTGAAAGCTCCACGAATTTTCCTCAAACGATTTTCACGTTTTTCGTTAACTGTTTGTTTCGCTTTTGCATCTTTTATGTCAGCACTGTTTACTGTTTTAACTTTTTCATTGTTGTCACTGGCATCCCAAGGTCTAAATAGCTTGGAAAATTTCTGTGGAGACATCATCGCAACAAGATATCACACTCAACGTTTGGATCGGACTGGGACCCTTTTTCATTTCAGCAACTTTTATATACATTCCTTTAACAATAAATTTAATAAAAGCCAACAGAAGAGGGATACTATTGAATGGATGAAAGAGACGAAGTATTCAATTGTTGCACACTTCAAAATCGACTTGCTGCATATTTATCTATGGCGCTGTCCAATTCGCCCTATTTTTCTTGTTGCGGTCAGGAGCGTAGGGTTTACTTTTGAGTGGTATAGTCTATGCACTTCGGCTCTTTACTTCTGTAATGCTTGTCATAGTGTTTGAGATAGGGGTGTGTAATGTTATTTATGTTGATTTTTGTGCGCGGTCGGAAGGCGGGCCGAGGGCAGACCGTTCTGTATGAGTGGTCCCGGCCCCAGCAGCTGCATGCTTGTTTGTTTTAATGGTTTTTGCGATTGTTGCGGTTCCCGTTATGTTACATACACATCCAATCTTTTATACATATAAATTGCGTAGTTTTATGGGAGAGCTGACAATTTTCTTTCTTCAATGCCACTATTAATTAAGTACCATATGTTGTTTATTTAAACACGAAACATTATTACTTTTATAATTACATATGTAGACATTTAAGTTTACTTGTGCTTATCAAAAGAAGTGATTATAGATAATAAATTTACATAAAAAAAATTAGAGTCACATGGAGGAGATTAATTGTATGAAAAAGTTAACAAAATATTAGTTTCCGGGAATGTAATAAAAACGGACGTCAAAATTGATCGAATACAGCAATTGATAAACAAATTTATCCACACAATAGATGCTCTTGATTGCGTTTTTGACATTGTGATCGGTTTTCGTACGAATTGTGGATTTCGGTGAGATCTGTCAAACGCGTCACCAATGATTGATTGCAAAAATCGGACTTGAAACCACATTTTTAACAAACTTTTAAAATATCAAACTCAACAAACGATATTTCTTATCTAATTCTATTTTATTTTAGCTCTTAACATAAAAACACAAACTGGTCTTTTAAAGTTAAATTTCAAGTTATTATTCAGATTAATCCATATTATTTATATATTAATTTCTTTCTTTTTTTAAATTATAAATGCTATGTTTTCTCTACCTGTAAGGTTTTACATTTAACTGTTTATCAATTTTGGAGACGCAGCAGTGCAAAAAGACACCTTCTGGCATCGTCCACAAAGACAATAAAGTCTACCAGATCAGACATCTTTACTATTGATAAAAAACTTTTAACTAATGCTAATGTGAATTCTCTAAAGTACTCAAAATACAAATTTAACCTCAAATGTAAATGTCAATATCAATCATTAAAAAGTTAAGTAAAGGTTTTGCTGTACTTAACTTTAATTGTCATTAAGGGACGGCAACAAACCGTTAACTGTCTCTGAGAGCGAACTTTTTTAAATTTTTACTAAGGAACGACTTAAGTACCATTAAACGTCTCTGAGTGTGGCAGTTACTGGACAACGAAAATAAATGCATTAAGCTTGTTATTAGAACGTATAGCCATAATTCTTATTTTAAAATTACTAAATATATTTTTTTAACTGAAAATAGTTTACAGATTTGCTGTTCAATTTATTATTATTAATTAGGTACTGAGCACAGGAAATTGTCAGACTTGAAGAAATTTCTGCTTTATAGTCTAGGTATCCTATAATTAAGACCAACTTTTATTCGCATCTTCGTTCGCATAAGGCAAAATTATAGAGCTTTGATGGAAAGTCAAAGTAAAGTCATCTTTCAACACCTGACAGCTTCAGTGTAATGTAAAATGATGTTCTAAGTGAATATCATCTACCTATCATCTACCTATATAGTTTATTAAACTGACAACCCTAAACCTTATCCTTTCAAAACGATAGAGCTGTTTTGTTATTTACAACACTGACTCATAACTAAGAAGATTACTCCCTAACTATTATTATTTTAGTCATTGTTTCTAGCTAGGTACCTACCGTTTATAAATAAGGGTTTATTGTCAGCTATTTCGACTGCCTTGAATAAGGCTTTTAAAAATTTCATGGCGTATTATCAAATAACGTACTCGACGTTATTTCAATTGGTACCGACAAGTTTCTTGCAAATTCAAGTACCTTTAATCGATCATCTCGCTAAATACGAAAAGGCGCGACATAATCTTATAAAAATACGCTAAATTCAGTTAGCCTCTCTTGATATCACTTTTGATCGATTTATTTCGATTTTTAACCGTTACAGTTTGCTTAGGGGTTGTCCATTAATCACGTGAGGTTTTTTGAGCATTTTCCCAAGTGACACTTTCTATGCATGTAATTAAAATAAAAAAAGGTTTAAAGAGATAAAAGGCGAATATTTGTCATATATTTTCTTTTAAATGTGTTAAAATAAGCAAAGATGCGTTACCATAGACGATAGATTATAACTTTACATAATATATTTTTTCAAATCAATTTAATATAGAGTGTATCTTTATCAAGTTATAAATCTCCACACTGAATGCCTTTGAGTATTTCATTGAAGACTGCGTGACGACTCTATAATATCAAATTTGGTTCATCTTTTTTTATCGTATTGTCGTTACGTTTACTACGGTTGTCATTGACCTTGAATGGCGTAGTAGGTGTTGTATACAGCGTGATTTTTTAAATATAAACTTATAACATTCCCATAAAAACTAAATTAATAAATGTAGTGGGCTAAGTTTTATAAATAAAATTTCTATATTTGGAATAGGTATTATAACCGCCCAAGAAAATTCGATTTAATTCGATGAGCGCAATTTTTCCTTATTTAATTTCTTTTCTTTAATTCTATTAAAGAAATAAATTACCTATTTGCTTCTATAGAGTCTGTATATTAAATACGGAAATGGAGTCGAGTATTCGTATGTACTTATTAATTTTCTGCCTAAAATGCAAGAATAAACTATGACAGAAATGATGAACGTCTTATAAGACCAATAAATATATTCAACTTTTACTCATCTGATACACAACTAAGACAGACAAATCTTACTTATTAGCCTACCCTGAAGCAGGCAAAAATCTATTATGTTTTTTAAAAATCTGTAAAATTGATAACGTTAAATTATATTTCCAACACGCCATATAGGCACCGGTGTGGTCCATATTTTGGCAAGATCGCGGTGGATTTAGCGCTAAGAACAAAAATAGGCTATAAATAAGAAACGGGTGACAAAGTATTGTGTCCATTGACTCGCATAGATTTCATGTCGCCATTCACACTGACCAGATTATTATAGATATAAATTATTTTGGACCAAAAATAGACTATTTTGCGTAAATCACCTCATTAATATATATCAAGGGAAAGGGAAAGACACATCTCTGTATTTCTTTTACTGAGAAAATATTTACAGGCGATCAGTCTTTTGTCCCTAACAAATCGAAAAATTTATTTGTTTCTCCGGGTTTCGAACCCAAGAACTCGGGCGCAACACACGCGTGAACCGTTTCGCCATGGAGGTTATTAATTTGAGTTATTTTGTATTATTTAAAAAAAAAATTCGTTATAAACCAAACAATTCACCACCAATTATTTTATTAGAAACGAAGCCATAATGGTGACAGCGGGGTCCAAATAATAATAGTAAAAATAATTGAATAAAATATAACATGATTGTGCGGTCTAGAGTCAAACCCCATTGGCTTAAGGGGAGGAGCGAGGCACCCTAACTTATGAACTGTGGGGAAATTTAGGGTTACATCGGGTGACGACATACTGATAACAATCAATATATTATGAATAAATAAAATTGAAGAATCTGTTTGTAATCTCAAAAGTAGACTAAAAAATAAAGTATTACTTTATTGATACTAACTAACTAGGTGTGGTTGGGACGGAATTAGCACTCGGATTGGAAAAATTCAGGAGATAAATTGAAATTTCATGGCAATATAAGGTTTTAAGTATTTTTAGAATATCTAAAAAAATAGATGAAAGATTACCGCATTAAGTTTTAACAGTGATACTTACAAAACAAGCTTAAAAGTATTTATTAAGGTAGCCAAACGTAAAAATGCTTAACAAAGAGTCTTCTAGTATTGAAAACTATGCTATGCACGGCCTATCTTATATAAATTTTAACAGAAAAGTCACGCATATAAATAGAAAGTTGAAAAAGAAATCTTTTAAAAACAAAATAAAAAGATATCAGTGGATTTTGTTTAAATATGATGAAGTGTCTGTAATTTCGTATTTATTTTCGTCATTTTAGTTAACGAAGGCTTGGAAGGTGTGTGCAGGGGAAAATTTAAATTATTAATATCCATTCGAAATTTTATTTGGTGTACCGATATTGTATATTCTATAAATAAAAACAGATTATACGAAAATACTTCAAAATCATGTTTCAGCAAACTGTAGCCATATTAACACACCGATAGGTACCTACATAAAATATTTAAGATCACATTTTTAAAAGTTTGAAAATTTCTAAAGTGTACATCTATTGTCTAATAATTTTATTAGTGTCGTCACAATATTTCGCACTGAGGTTTTATGTTAACAAATTTTATCTATAGTTAAAGTCAAAGAGTGCCAGCTTGTCATTTATTATCTGTGATCAATCATATTTTTAAAGTTTAAAGAGCGAATGAAGACAAATAAAGATTGATTTCTTTTTAGTGTCACAACATGGAACTTAACTGGCGAGATTTCGGCAATAAGTACTTTTAAGATGTATTTATTTTATATTTTCTTATCGATGAAATGATGAATACACGATCCCATAAACCAAACGCTTGGCTAACGCAGATTTTTAGTAAAACTTTATACACATGAATTCGCGGTTCAGCTAGTAAGGATACAAAGCTCTTGTCACGTATAATAGGTGTCGTTTGTATCGCTTGACATAACCACATAAGCCTCACGCTCGAGTGGTTTCGATAAAGCCGCCGACGCATAGGTGTCAAGGTGCTAACAAACACTGCCCCGCCCTACGGCCCCCAGAACGCCGTTGTCAAAGATTCAACTCTTTACTTATTTCTTTGGGTGTTTGTCTACTGTATTTAAATGTTTTTATAAATTTAGATTTCTTGATGCGTAGAAGGTACAAATAGGTAACCTATGTAGTCACCGGGCGATATTAATAAGTAAACGAAAAGTTTTTTATATAAGATAGAAGAAAAACGGGCAGGAGGCTCACTTACGAGAAGCGGTCCGTCGCCCATGGACACCCTCAACGCCTTTTAGGCCACGGGTGCGTTTCAGGCCTTTTAAAGAGAGGAACGCTCTTTTCTTGAAGGTCCCTAAGTTTTAATCGTTTGGAAATACATACCATAGAGGGTAGTAACAAATTTTATTTACGGACGTAATTTAATAACGACATATTGTAAAATTAAAACGCTTTTATTTATTAAATTTTATGTTCCGCGTAACTTTCTTGATTATTTCATAAGAACCTGTCCAGTTCATGTTCACATACATTTCAGTGATTCATTTTTATTTATATGAATTAATGGTCAAAAAAGGCAGGCAGTAAATGAAACATATTTCTTAAGTAGGCCTATTACAATAAAACCTAAGCCTAACGGTCTGAGTCCGGGTACAAATCGACAGTTATTGTTATTTGGCTATTATTTTAAAATTGTTTTATATTTTGTAGATAATAAAACATTTCTGTATTTAATAGTGCCGGTTTTAAAGGCGACGAAATTACATAAAAAAGATTACCTGCCGATATGGCCTACAATACTACTGGTATTGTAGGCCATATCTGCAGGCAAACAATAATTCGCCACATCAAATGCTTGACCATAATGTCGGCATCTTTGTAGTTCATAAAGTGATTGTCAAAAACCTGCCTTTGAATCGCCGACACTGACAGTGTGATTTTGAAATCATCTCGTTGCGAATTTACTTGTAAATATTTTATAACCAAATATTTATTATCTCTGAGGCGTGTCTTGGTTTGAAATGCTTGTTGCTTCTTTTCTTCAAAGACCGGATCATAAAAACAACGGTTTCAGTTGAGTAGGCATAGAAGTCTAATTCCATTTTTTCTATAAGGAAAATATTTAATGAAACAGACACAAATAAGTCAGCTTGGTTCGCTCTTAGGAGTTATATGCTATGATGCATTATAAAGCAACGTCTTTATTGGATTGGCATAGCACTTGCAGATGGCCAATCGAAAGTATCAACCACGACCGCTGTGTATATATTTTGGTATACATACCATTACACATCCATTCATATATTCCGTAAAAAGCGGTTATTTTAATATTACAAACATACATTACAAATTTATTTATCTGTATAGATATATTATGTTTTTAAAACTTCTTTTATGATGCTTCAAAGTTTGACATGGCTTTATCTTCACACGTGCGCAAGTCGCGGTCAGCCGCCTTTCGCGCCAGCGCGCACATTGTTGTAACATTATCTGTTGTAGGTAGGTATATTAGTATATAATGCGCGTTACTTCGTCTGTGTTGAGCTAGGAACAACAGAGATGCAATCATGTTTAATTTCTTTTCGAAGGTCCATTTCTATATCAGAATTCATGAACGGAAACGAATCCACTGGTACATTTTACTTTTACAACATAATCTTTTAAGACAATATTCACATAAGAGAATCTAGATCCTGTTATATAAAAAACATATAATTTCTTTAATTTTAAATTATTAATAATGTTAATGAAAATAATAAAAGGCCAAAGTTATCGATGAGATAATTTCAAACATCGTCACTTGTCCGTAACAAATAACAACTCAAACATAAATTAACAAACAAAATAATCGTATTACGAACAAAACATAATACTTATAATCCTCTCAAATTGAAGTGTCAAATATATAATCCGACATAATGCTCAGATCCTGACCTAATTTAGCGAAACTCGCCAAAAAAATCTTTTCAATAGCTTTTTATTTGAGTATTCGTGATCTGTATTACAACTACCTAAGGTCTATTATATTATAACCTCATAAAAGTCCTGAACCGTTGACTTATTGAATGTATTGTACATCACCACAATGGCTAATGCACTCATGAGCTTTTCAGCATTGTCATCGATACTAAGTACGTGCATATTATATGTGAAACGGTCTATGAACTTCAATAAGACGACATAAGGTCGAGTTTTGATTGGATATTTTATAAATAATTGCAAAAGTATTTGGTAAGTTCAGGATAATTGAATATTTGACTTTTGTAAGCCGTGTGACGGGGCTGAGAGAGCGTGACGAATTTTAATGTAATCGTCAATGAAAGTTTACTTGAGATTTTTTCTACATTCACGAATTGTCGAATACTGTTGACATGACAGCTCTATGGTATTTTAAAAATTAGAAATATTAAACTTCAAGGACCAACAGAAACAATATCAAATAATAAAACCATGTTTACTTACCACTTCGCGTTCGCGTGGGTATGTACACTAATATAATCTATGACACTCATAAAGTCCAGATTCTTATCAGTGAATTAATTTTTAAAATCAGCCAGTTCTGCATACAAAAACTCATTTCGCAAACGGGTAAAGTTAAACTGTCCATAAGAGAACCGTTTGGACTTACACCGGTTTTTTTTACAGTGTACTTTTGTTCTATCATCAATTGTTTCCGCAGCGCATGCGACGAAAGAAGTTTTAGGGCACATTTTTACAACTTTACGTTACGTTACTTAAGTTTTAGTAAGGATCCCTAATCTTTTAGAGCAATAAATATAGCCTATGTTACTCAAGGTAAATGTAGCTTTCCAATTGTGAAAGAATTTTTGAAATCGGCACAGTAGTTTTTGAGTTTATTCATTACAAACATACACACGAAAATACAAATCTTTCCTCTTTATAATATTAAGTTTACATTAGTTTAGATATAGTATGTAGTAGTTTTATAGTATAGTTCACATATATCTTTGAAAAATTGCTTTTGTCTAATCGTAGGTAGGACAGGAGAGGCAGAAACATTTTTGTGGAAAATTCAAAAAATTTTCTAAAACTAAAGCGGCACGAAGAGAACTCAATAAGGGTGGAAAACGAGGCATCCATTGGAGCATGGGTTAGTTAAATTTTTCGTACTTATAGAAAAAATTACTACGTTGTGGTCTATGTTACAATCTGCACATCTGTTCCGCCACACCCATACATTTATAGCATCCACTAAACACCCCACACTGATAAATACCATAAATTTAACGATGACAAGGGCTTCAAAACGCTTACGGTGAATAGGGACTATATCTAAAAAAGCGAATAATTTCTACGAATCAAAGATTGTTTTAAGTCTCATAGGCAAACGCCTATAATTACGCATTATTATAAGTATCAGCTAGCGCCATCTATGCGAAAATTATCAAAACTTATAGGTCTAAATATGGGTTAATTTTAATTATCTCGGTATTATATATACATAATAGCCAATAGGTATTGAATATCTATATAAAATTTAATATCTATGTAGCCATTTATTTAAATTACCCATTAGACTGAAGATTAGGTTTATTATAGAGATTCAAACTAAAATTAAAACGATGCTATATAACTGTCATAAATTCGTCCCATTTAAGCATAGATAAATTTTTGACTTAGATTAACATCGATTTACTTATAATATTAAAAAAATGTATTAAAATGTTTTAAACATAATTTAAAATAAAAACGGAATATAAATTATTTTATTTGCAAATTTATTAATATTTTAAAGCTATATCTAGCTATCAATCTAAAAAATCTGGCTCTGGACTAGTAACGGAAAAATTATGCTTTTAGTTTCGCAATTTGCCGCAACGACGCTATAAAACTAGATGCAATTTGCTATTTTAAAATTAAGAAGTATTTTTTAACACACTTTTGTTGTTGGGTCTTGGCTTGATCGAGTATGAGTGGTCGGTCACCGTTCCCTTGTATCTTATAAGACCACACCTCACATGATGCAAATGGAATTTCATTAAATAAGAAATCCATTCTAATAAGAATATTTACGATATAGTCAATGAAGATTTCTCGAAGCTTAACTTATAAATGTTTTTCTTTTACATAAAATCTGATTTCCTACAACTTTGACTTTTACTTTGTTAATAAGTTAATAGCCGTTGTCTTTGGGTAGATGCAAAGTAAAAACAAGTCATTTAAGATTATTACATTTATTCAACTCTACTATTATATTTGATGTGTAGTTTCTTGGAAAAGTCATAGTAAGGTTTTTACATGGTAATTATCAAAGTAAATAAGTATTAAACAAAAACAAAATATTTATATGAATACTAGATTTATTGCGAGTGAAACCCATGCATACAGAAGTTAGTAAGGAATATAAATGTATTCAATGAAATAATTAATGACTCATTAATGAATATAATTTATAATTATAACCTTTTGTTTTCTAAATCTAGGTATATAAAATATGCGACTAGGTACTTGCTTACTTACGTTTAAGAAGAAAGCAGATAATGGTAAATTTGTATTAACGGTACAATATGGAATTCATCACAAACTATATTCCATTTAATTTTCGTTTACTCCATTACAAAAACAAATTCTTGGTTGCCGAATGACTTAGGCAATCAACATTTTATGTATACAAAATTTATAATAAATTTTATATACACTTTAATGATACCCATAAAAATATGAGCCACAATGGACTAAAATTAAAACCGATAATATGCCGTAGGCGCCAGAATGTCTGCTCCATAAATGCATGAAAATTGAAACAAATTTCACCAAATTCATTGACAATTGTCCTCTTGAATTTTATCCCCTATTTCCTTGCACTAAGAACTAGATAACTGCTTATAGTATTAGCATTAAGTTTCACACTTTCTAAAGAAAAATGTAATTTAATTCATGTATATAAAGTTGAAATTTCTATACGAGAAGTGTTTTTTATTGTAGAAGCTTCGCGCAGTCGCTATATTTCGCCCGTAGTAGACTCGGTGGCGCCACTGCCTTCAGACGCGAAGCCTTCGGCGTCTCTGCTCATTTGTTCAAGTCAATTGTGCAAAACCTCGTCAATTCTCGCCTTCCATTTAAAAATAAGTAGGAGATTAAATTTCGGTTTATTTAAAATGTTTAGATGAACGGTCGCGTTGGGTATTAAACGTTGGTGTGTTGTTACGTAACAGTTCCGGGGAAAATCGATATCCGAAATATATAAATAGCGGGGTTGAGAACAGCTGGCCGGTAGCCAGCCATGCAGCCTTCGGTGAGTTTAGATTTTATTAAAAAAGTTACGCTTACAACCTTATTTGTTTTACTTATTTTAATCAACAAAAAAGAGATGGATGTAGGTATGTAGTTTCACATAATTCCTTGCAATTTTAAGTCTGTTGTAAATATGATTCGTAGTATTTTGTTATAAATAAGTTATTTCATATATCACATTTAATGTTAATTAATATGTATTTCTTTAAAATTTAGTTTAAATTTTGTAACAAATTTCTATGAGATAACGTTAATTTAAGTACCTAATACTAATTTGAACAATACTATGTAGACTACGGACACTTATCTAATAAAAGACTAAATAAGCCTAATTTAAAACAAGTACTGAAAAATTCAAAAACTTTTCAAAAACAATATTTTGAATGAACATAGATATGATTATACATATGTATAAATATGACTAGCTTACACTCACGACTTTGTCGACGTGGGCAATACTCGTAAAATATATCCTATTATCATAAAGAGTCAAGTTAGCGATCACTGAAATAATTTTTAAAATTAATCCAGCAGTTTTAAAATTTATTTATTACAATCAAAAGGACAAATCTTTTCACTTTACATATATATATATATATATATATAGTTAAAGCAATTGAAGGCGCGGCTAGTAGCATTAGTTACTAAAAATCAAAGTCAACCAACCTACATAATCAATCAAAACCATTTCATTCTTCTAAAATTAATTTTTAAAGAGTATTCGTAGACTATAAATAGAACCTTAATATTTAATATTTGCTATTCGATCCAACTTCGAACTGTCGCGTTGATGCACATCTTACACAACGGTAACGCGGTTTTCTTCATTTATTCATGAAAACTTCAAGAGATATTAAAAATATATATATAGGTCAAAAGTTATTAGAGATAAGAGTTATAGGTGTTCTACGCGAAGATTCTACGATGCGGAACAACAAAATGGTGCTAGAACTGTATTAAAATTATAAAGCGTTGACCAGTCCCTGTAGCGTCAAATATATCGCATCCAAATCTTTTCAGTAACTTCTGGGTCTCTATACTGAAGTCTTTTGTGTTGTCTTCCAAACTAAAACTTTTTTGGGGATTTGAAACCAAGAGCTTCATATAATATATGCATCTATTGTGAGACAAACTGAGTTACGGCACTCATTAATACATTATATACGATTACCATGAATATTATATTTTTCTTAGATACTAATTGTTATTACACATACCTATTTATAGACTGACTTTTTCTAACCTGCGTAGTTGCTTAAAAATAAAGCATTTTTTGCAGAAAAAATTCTATTATCTGCGAAAGGTCACCGGCTATCAATACTTTTATCTGTTATTATAAGATGTTATTACCAACATTCATTAAATGTTCATGATATTGTCTCTTATACAGGGGTTATTGGTAATTTGACATGTTTCCGTTAGGTGATAGGGAATAGTCACCTATTTGCAATAATTTTAACCCCTTTAAGCGTTATGTAAAAGTGAATCATTTTTGAGTTATCATGTTTTTTAGCATTTTTCAAAATAATTCAAAAATGTAATAGCCGTAATTTAATCTATAACATTATTTTTTCGTTTAGTAGAGTAGTCAGGGGGGAAGGGGTAGTTAGGGGTACTGGGAATCAAGTGCACTTGAGCACTAGATAAAAATATTAACAGGAGAGTGTTGAGTGTCCAGAGCTGCCATTTTATCGCTGTATGCATATTGTGGCAAAATATTTTACATTTATAATCTGTATTTTAAATGTGAATATTTTCAAAACAAAAGACTCCTTCACGTGTAATAAAGAAATAACAAGTAAACCATATATTTATTTATTTTACATTTGGAAAACCTACAGCTGTTGATACAAAAAAGTATAATAAAAAATTGTTAAAAAAAGCCGAAATAAATACATGTTTATATGTTAATCATAAATTGATTAATAAGTTCTGAGAATTTCCGCTGCACTATATTTAAACAATACACAATGTTAATATTACGTTAGTATAACAAATATAAGCGATATAAAATATTTGTTTTATCAGGGACAGATGAAAAGATTCAAAATGTGTTAGATATGGAACACGGCCTCATTCGCGCGGGGCAAAGGGGATGTGCTCAGAGCGGGGTCAACTTGTTAACGCTTCACTTGACACCGAGAAAAGTTTATTACAACCATACAACGAGCCGATTAAAGTCTAATAAGCAGCTGACTAAAAATTTATTGATATTCCACAAATATAAATGAAGTATACAAAATTTAGGACTATGCTTATAAATAAATAAAATAAAAATTAAAAGTACACAATTTAAAGTTGGCATGGGCGTATTTCTACTTTAACAAAGTAATATTTATTAAAGAAAAATAATTTAAGCAATTTAACATTTAAAAAAAATAGAAACCACACTAAACAAATACACTTCGCCCAAAAACTTTCCTATTTACTCGAAATAACCACTACCCAAACAGACAGAGTTTCCCTTTGTAAAAACAACTGTAGAACTCTCTTCTAAGAGCGACTGTTGAATAATTGCAGTGAGATACCACGCTCGCTATTTATATTAGCTGTGAGTAAATCTTCACTCCTGATATACAGAGTGGCAAGGTTTCCAGCTAAACTGGCTAGCACGCGCACCGTTTAACGAACACAAAACCCAACCAGTGTTCACGAAATTAGCGGACTGAACTAATCTATCATTGTATATATTAAGGAGAAATTTGATTTACGGTTTTCTCCTACGAAGGACAATGACGTAAGCTCAATCAATAAGCCGGCACCACTAAGCAATTATGACGTAACATAGCGACATATAGACGCCGTATGAGCACGTCTGTACTGAGTAATGTATTTCTCATTTTAATAGACTGACGCAATAAAAAGAGGTTATTATAGATTTAACGTGATTCTGTGGAATAGTAGCTTCTAAGCCTTATTTTCGTTTGATGAATTTTTAAAATACATACAAGTAAAATTTAACTCAATATAAACACTCCAACATGTTGATTACATATAGGAGTATCTCAATAATTAATATAGAATTAATATTTTTTCAATAATTAAAATAGAATATATTTTTATAAACTCTACCTAGGATCCATATCAATGTCGTCAGCTTTTAAAAAAACCCATAATCGGTTCATTAGGTGCTACGATGCTACAAACTCAACAGGCACATCATTGAAACATGTTTATTTTTGCGTTGGGAGTTATAAAGAAAATCTTATGTTTTCTTGTTTGATTTATTTTCTTTGTTATGCAACTAATTTATAAATGTATAAAAAATGCTAAAAGACATTGTGCTTGATGAAAAACGAAATCTTATAAGAATTCGTTTATAGCGACAAATCCGTAGCAATCGGAAAGATAACACAATGCGCCGTTGGGGTGGCTTATCGTAATCCAATCGCGAGTTGGGCTCGGCTCTTCTGTCATCGAAATCTAAAAAGGACCCTTGAAGTTTGCCAAATTAATGCGCCATTTCGCCATCGAAGTCTATAATATAAATTACTTCTGAATCTAATTTTATTTATCTATGACGCGTTGCGCTAAACGTTATTTACACCATTTATACCGAACAGATGGACCGATTTTAATGATCTTTGATTTGTTGGATTCATCTAATCCGAGAATAGCAGAATAATAAGGAAAAATTCAAGAAAAAAAGTTTATTAAGAAAATTTGTCTCCTGATACATTTTCTTTGGAATGGCATTTTAGGTGACACGTTATTGTTCGGAACTCTGAAGCGATACGAAGTTCGCGGGATCCTAGTGGATTACTAGTGTAAATGTATTATTATAAATTTACAAATTTATTTACAATAATGTACTTAAATATATTTGACATGAAAGGCTCTTCAAAGCCGTAGGGTGCTCAAAATACTGGTTAGTTTACCGCATTATATCACTGACGCGTTGGCCGAAATATGAGCCAGCTTTCGGGTTTCCTGTTGTATCAACTAAGCGCGTCGATATCTCTTTGAAAAAACTCTACACAGCCTCTACTCCAAAAGGAACGAAAATATAAGAATCTATGAGACTAGTAAATTATAAGTTCAGTGGCAAACAAAAAACCAAGAAAAACCAAATCTTGCTCAAAAAACTATTTTTCTACTAACTATTCTTTTTATATGAAGGCAAGATAAAAATTTCACTTCGTAAGGTGTATGATAGTACACTTTCTAATAAATAACGAAACTACTTAGTTGAACTTAGTTGAGTCTAGACCTGATTATTCACAAAACTATACAATATAATACAAACTCAAACTCAAAAAAAATATTTAATCATTATGGAACTCGTTAACTCTTACTTAATGCAAGTCAATATTAATAATAAAGCCAGGATTAAATCTAAATTACTGTATAATCTACTACAAAACAATTCCACAAACAAGTCTGGAACTTTTGTTTATAAATATAGCCGTCAATTTTTATGCTTTCTCATAGCTGCTGTATTGTGCAGAACTAAATTGCCTACAATTATACGCATTAGTGCGCCGTAAAATTTTGTTCAGTCGAAAGAACCATCCGTGGCTTCGTATTTATGATTACATTCTCAACTTTTATTAAATATGAGGTATTTGTAGTAAGTAAATATCTAACACTTCACTAGTTGATTTGTGAAGTCGTCGAACTGTTAATTTAAACCTCAATATTTTAAATATAAACTCTTTAAAATAATATATTTAAATAAGCATTAAAGCGTACGTCGTTAAGTATGGCTTCTAATCTTTTTACCCTTGCGACCCAACAAGCTATCCTAGGCCTATTTAGCTAATATGATGCTAAGTTATACGTTCTAAGTTGATAAACATTTGTTTTCCTATTCGACGTTTTGCCAGATATACTACCGAGGGTTGATTGCCTGTAAATAGGGGCGTATTTATCTTGTTTTTATGTATTTTTTCTGAGGTGTTTAGTGTAGCCTGTGAGCAATCTAAAATATAATAAATATATGCCCTTTCGCACATGGCGTCGTATAGTAAAAGTATCGTAGAACGCGCGTTGTACGAGAGCAATACAAGCAGGAACATGTTCAAACAAGTCCGGACACGAGGCGGTGTTGCAGCGTATCGTATAAGGTGTCCAGTGTTATTACGATAGTCGTAGCGTACTGGTATAAAAAAGGAAGCGACAAATTTTTTTATTTTATAATAATTACTGCAAAAGTTATAGAATTTGTGAGCCTAATACAAAAAAATTCCTTGCCTATATTTAAATCATTCATTAAGTGATTACTCTAGGAAAGATGTAACGGAGAACTCTCATGTAAGTATAATTTTTCAATAGGTGTGGTCCCAAAATATTTCGAAGTAATGTAAATGTATCCTTCCTCATCAGATAAAAACTGCGGAATTTATTATCATTTTCTGACAGTTCACGTGCAGCAATAAACAATCTTTTCTTGTAATTATTTGCTATGTATGGATGGATCTAATGAGCACGTCGCTTTCTACTTTTAACGAAATCAAATGACATGAAATCCTCTTCGTCTGAGAAGGTAAGGTCATCAATAAATTCCCCAAACACATCTGGTACGCTTGATGCTATGATTTCAACTGAGATATTACAAAACGATACGTCTACGCGACGATTCGTTTGTAGAACAATCACGCTACGCGCACGAGACAACTACGCCTACGACCCATGTGCGAAAGCCCTTACGCATCTGATATTCACTGCGTGTCGGTCCAGGGTCCTATTCTTCACGAAATGAAAATGAATCAGTTTGCAAGCTTACTTTAAATATTTGACGCTCGCGAGTTCGTTTGTGTAAAATTTCACGTAGAACGAAAGCCTTTCGAAAAATATTCTAAAAAAATTGAACCTATAATTAGATATTATAATTTCATAAAAGCAAATAAATGTGAACTATAACAAAATGAAGATTTTCTTTTCAGCAAAAAAATACGTATATTTTAGATATTCAGTGTTCAGTAACATTACATCATTCCGGTTAGAGAATGAGAGCCTGTAGCGAGGTATTTTAAGAGAATTTTCCAAGCTTTGATCTCAAAAGAAAACGCTTTATATTAAGCGTTCTATATAATGTTATACATAACGAGGTTAAATTAGGTTTTATTACATAAAAATACTACTTTCTTTTGAAATGTCACGTATTAGCGGCCACTGTAACATACTGTAAAAATTAAATGTATTGTCATGAATTGTGCCGGTACTTTGATAATTATAATGCTATTCTAGATGGGCACTAAACTTTAATAAAAATATATTATGAAGTTAAAAGATTTATTTTTTTGTTTGAAATCAATAAACTTAAAAACTACTAAACCTACTTATTGTTTATGTCCATGAGAATAAAGATGCGAGAAAAAATATTTGAATTGATCCAGGGCTGAGGGTCGATCAAGACATCAAAAGTATGCCTTAATTAAGCCTGCGTTGACATCAAATGGGCCGTTTCGTATCACGACGTTCTAAGTTGAGTTGTAAGCAGTTTTGTGACGTAATCTATAAAGTCACATCGAATTCTTTCACTCATTAAGTTTAAAAAAACATGACAAATGAACATATGGTACTTTCACTATCATTTTTATGTGAAACTGGAGGCACAGACAAATTTTTGAAATCATTCGTTCATTAGATTACAGTATTGCGATAGTAAATAAGAATAAATTTGAACAAAAAACAAAAAAAAAAACGGTTGCAATACAATACATAATGTCAAAAAAATTGAAAGTACTCTTAACTGTCAAGATGTCAACTCCAGTCGCTACTCGGGTTATAAAAGGATCAAACCGATAACAAATAAAGAAAACAAGAAAAAGAAAAATAAGGAAATGAAATTAAGAAAACGCTGGTTTTCTTGATATTGTCATACAAAGGTAAATCAAGGCAAACCTCTCAAGCATTTTATCCGTGAGCCTAACAAGATTTGACCCTTGGGATTTGCAGGACGATAATATAAGAGAGCAAAGGTACTGGCGCTTCCACGAAATATTTGCCTACAAATTCAAAATCATTTTGTTTGATTTTACGTTTACCATATACAATATGCCATACACACACAGTGTCCACCCCTTTTTCACTTTACTAGTAAGAATAATTTAAGAGGCTATATGTGTGGTCGTATAGAAAAACTAATAAAATAATAAAAAAACTAAAAGCTGTGACAATATGTGAATGAGGATCGAGGGTTAACACTTGCTGCCATCCCCCTTCCCCCTCTTTCCTCCCTCCAGTAATATCCGCGTAATGGCGTTGTGCGCTTGGAACAAATCAATAATATTTGATTGTTAACTGCCTTCATAAACTTTTATGCTTGTCACCTTAGATAACCGTTTATGAATCAATTTATTAATTTTTTCATTAATTTAAAAGATAGGTACTCTTCCAGATTGAGGCCACTATATATCATCTTTTATGACAGTAAATGATGAAACGATAAACATTGTACAAGATTATACTCTAAATCATTTATCTATTTTACGGCGAAATATTGAATCTATGGTCAAATCTAGGTATCACATCTTTGATCTTTCGCATAAATGTCATCTAGTAATAAGTAAAACATTCACCGTTTACTAGAAATACATGTTAATCTAGAATATAAATATTTATCAACAGCGTAATCTTCGTACTTTCTTCTATACTTATCCGATTTCTGCCGACAGACAGGCTTTTTGGCCGGCTGCCAATTTTATATACCTACATAATACAAAACTTTACTCTTTGGTTATACATATATAACGGCGATACATCAGCACAAACATATCCTAAAGGTCAGTTATAAATTTCATAATTGTTGGCACATTTACAGATGTGAAATAAGTCCTAAATATAAATAAGCGGCGGGTGCGCTTTCTGACCCGTTTGGCTTAGGGCCGTGCTCCTGTGTATCAGGAGCGAGGATTGACTCGTAGCTAGCATAAATGGCGGACTTGGTTGCTGGCCAGGATCATTATTAAACAGTCGCTCTAAAAAGAGAGTTCTACAGTTATTGTTGGAAGGGGAAACTCTGTCCAATTGAGAGTAATTGGATGAAAGTGTATTTATGTTTAGTGTGGTTTCTATTATTTTTTTATGGTAAATTGATAAATTGCTTAAAATATTATATTACAGGGAATGCGCCGACCGCGCCGCCACCGGTGGCTGGTTTTGTCTGTGTTCTTCATTGCGTACTCCGTCTTCCAAGCCGTGCTGGGGACACCTTCAGTACCAGGAGGATCTCCACTACCTGGAGCATCTCCACTACCTCCAGTCAAAGTGTCACCTTCTATCATAAGTGATATCACGGAACAAAAAGGTATTGTTATAATTCTTTACCAATTAACAAATTTTATAATTATTGGATAGCTTAAAAAATGCAACAAAAATCATAAAGCTCCAATACTCGTTTTATGTTTCAGAAGGTGACCAAAAGGTGACACCAGCAATAGCAACCAAAGAAGAAGATACAAAAGCTACCGATGGAGGGAAAAAGGTAATGAAGGGTCTTCTAGAAGATGAAGATGAAGGCGACAAGAAGAAACAGAAGGATGCGGGATATGTCGACGTGAGTAGAACGACTAATAGCGTTGGAGAGATTTCATTGCAGTTTCAATATCTTCGCCAATGGATCATCCTAACTATACTATATATAATATTAATCTTAAAAGTTTGTTAAACACGCTAATCTCAGGAACTAGTAGAGGTTGAAAAATTCTTATTGTGTTCGATAGTCCAGTTATAGAGGGGAATAACGTTAAATAGCATCAGGTTACAACGAAATTAACGTGGCTAAAACCGCGCGCACAGTTAGTTGTATTATATTGAGCTATTTGTGTATTTTATAGGACAAAGAGACAGAAGAGATTAGAAATGAAGAGAAGATAGAAGAGATGGAGGAGGCAATAGCAACCGTCCATCCACTTAGAAATTGCACTCCACCAGCCATTGAACAGGTAAAATATTTACTATAACGAACAGTAGTAGCGCGACTATGTGAGAAAAATTCATAGATCATTTTATTTCAACTATGAGTTTATGTGTCATTCTGATATATGAGGTATCTTATTTTCAAATTTATTTACTATTTTTTGCATGAGAGTAAACAAATAAACATTCATACTTTCATCCAAAAACTTACGTATTTAGTATATTAATAAGATAATCTTGTTTTTAAGCCTAGTTTTTATAACTATTTTGATTTGAGTTTTCGTAGTAAATTTGTTGAAATATGAAAATGAAAAATAAATTTAAAAACAATTTTTTACAGTTTACTTTGAAAAGGTAAAAGGTACGACGTAAAGGTCCTATTTGACCTTAAGCGAGTTGCGAGTATTTATGAACCTAATTCTTTCCAGTTCCCCGTCCCGCTGATGGGACAAAATGCAAGGAAGCACGGCGGTCTGATTATCCACATTATAGTGGCAATTTTCACCTTCATTGGCTTGGCCATCGTCTGCGATAAGTATTTTGTCTGCAGCCTTGACAGAATCTGCGAAGGTAATAAGATAAATCACCTTTCTTATACATTATTTTCTCTCAGCCCTGCCATTAAACATTGTTGTGCCGTTGCAATCATTGCAAATACTACAACGTATAGCAAATACAATTTATAGAATACAATTTCTATTAAAATAATTTTAACAAGTCATTTGATTTGAATCATATTTAAAATAACTTGAATTTTAATATTAACAGAATTCATTTTTATACAAGAAGCCATTTCTAACTTTTCATAATGAAGAGTTGAAGCTGACCCCAGACGTAGCGGGAGCAACCTTCATGGCAGCTGGAAGCTCGGCACCAGAACTAGCCACTGTCGTCATTGGAGTATTCTGCGCGCAAGATGACATTGGTGAGTTTTATAAGTTAATTAACAATTTATCGTTATTGAATTAAATGCACCATTTATTTCTTATGACCTTAAATGAATTTATTGCATAAGCCAATAATATAAGACGAATACATAAAAAAACACAATGTAAACAATTATTGGGATCCAAAAACTTCACTTAAAAATGATTTTAAAGAGGTTCGTGAACATTTGTCTCTTACCACAAATAAAATATTATATAATATATACTTAATCGTGTCTTTTAAACTTTGTGTTTAAGTAATATTTCTATTGATATTCATCAACCATACATATGAGTACAAGGAGTTATTAATTACGATTAATTATATGAATGTTACCACCGAGATAAAAAAGGAATTAATGATTGTATACAGGTGTGTCAGGCGTGATCGGCTCAGCGGTATTCAACATAATGTTCGTGATTTCCGTGTGCGCACTTTGCGCCGGCACCGTCTCTCACCTGAACTGGTGGCCACTTTGCCGTGACTGCTTCTTCTATGCCATCTCTATTCTCGTCATGCTGTGTACCATCGCCAATAACTACGTATCCTGGTGAGTTGCTTCATTAACGACCGGGTATGATATTCAAAAACAAGTCCTATTTGCTATGACTCTTACTCTAAATGCATTTCTATAGTAAACAGATAGAAATCCATGTCTTGGATAACGGCGACTCGTCCGTTGTAGATATAGAACGCGGTCTTTAGTTTATTTGTAAACTTGCTCCTTGTTTGAAGTCGTTTAGATATTGAATCAAAGTAGAGATTGATTTTGTTTGCTTTTATATTAACGTTATTATTTTTTTAAAATAGGAATAGATATTTTTTAGAATATGGGTTCTCAGAAGTTTCTTTTAGATTTAAAATAATCGATTTATTTGTATTTCAGGCCAGAGGCTCTATTCATGTTGATAATGTATGCGGTGTACTGCGTGGCGCTTCGGTTCAACACGGCGTTGGAGGCCTGGGTTCTCACTTGGCCTTTGCCCTTTAAACTACCTACAAGGGAGGAGCAGGCCGCCCTAGTCACATACAAGTCAGTCTTTACTTACTATAAATAAGGCTTCACTATTATTTACTATACTAAGATACCTATCAGTCAATTGAAAAATAAATTTGTTGATATGTATATGTGATATGGAAACTTCTTCCTGAATAGTATTATTTTAAAAGTTTCAAGGTTTCGGTTTCGGTTTATCGCAAATGCGATAGTTTAGAATCTAAACTTTAGATCTTAAACTAATCACTCTGGCATTTATCCTAATTCAATGAAAAGTCGCAGAAATTAATTTTTTTTTATAACAGGAGTGGTGGTCAGGCCCCTGCACCTGGCGGTGCTTCGCCTTACACCAATGTGGAAGGTCAGCAGAAGGAATCGCCATCGGAGCCTACTCGTTAGTATTCAGTCCTTGGAGATTTGTCAATTATGCAAAGTTATAGAATAATATTTATTTGTTACTTTCTGATAACTCATGTACCTAACTGTAAATATAACTGCCTCAGTGGTTTACGCGCGTATAGCACCGGAAGTTCAAATCGAATCGCATATCTTTTATTTACGTAATAATCAAGAACATGTTTGTGAACGTCAAACTTACAAACTAATTTTATAGGCTGTTCGGGAACGTGCCCCGCTCTAAGAAGCCAAGCCAAAAAATATATAATTAATATATAAATGTCTGGAATAATTCATTCCCAAGCGTTTGTACCGTTCAAATAATGTATTATTTTATAAAAGGCTTTATCAACGAGCTTTCGTTAATAAATGTTTTAAATTTGTTTAAAGATGATTTACATTTATGAAGTTGGGATTTTCTTAAAATAACGAATACGATTTCCTTTAAATGAATGACTTATTTTGTCCATTAGATAGTTGGTGCGAAATAACTTTTTGTCCTTCTGATATTTATAGAAACTATTTAAATTTTTGTATATATTTAATGATACCTTAAATGAAAAAATATTTTTTTTTTTCAATAAAATTTGAACTTAAAATTGCTCATATATAAATTATTATGATACTTCGCATTTTCAGCGTATAACCCCAGCGGGGCGTACGAGAATACGGCGTATCACGCGGACCCAGCTCCTGTTTGGGACCCTAACTCAACCTGGGATACCAATGCAGCTTGGAACCAGGAGACCACCATGGTAAACAGTCTTCTTTTATAATTTACTTAACAATTAAATTGTCTTCATACTAACAATAAATCCTCTGGGGGAAATTGTATTGTTCAACAAACTTCCAAACTACATACGAGAATTATTTTTAAATGCGAATTATAAACAATACCACATGAAATTGTGGGTTGGTGAAATCTAAAATGTTATTGATATTAAAATTAAATAGAAATCGACTTTATTATTATTTATTACGTATAATAAGTGGAAGCGGGCTTACAGCAACAGCCCTCAGTCGCCCAGAGTTGGGGTGCGACGGGACAGCAACAACAACAATCTGCTCAAACTCCATCAACACCTGGGCAGGCGGAACAACCGACACAACAAATACAACAGGTCACCGACGATTTAATAATAGAAATACAATATTATGTTACTATTTTAAGTCCTAAATATTATTGATTAAAAGTAAATATATCATCTAAACTGTCACAGATTTAATAATCAAAGCTAGAAATGCGAAAGCTATATTATTATTATTTTATTTGTCATTTTCTTTATAGACAAGATAGAAAATTTTATTTTTTTCAGCCCGTGGCCCCAGCGTACTATAAGGCAAAGGAATACAACCCTGATACTGCAGTCGATCCACTAGTCAAACCCGAGGGAGCAAGTGAGTCTTATAAATAAAATGAAAAGGTCGCTCTGAGTGCCTTTTCACACGTACCGGTTGCCGGGCAGCCGGATACCGGCAACCGGTACATGTAAAAAAGCACTTAAAGTTTCGCCATTCTTCAAATATCACATTCTAAGCTCTACTCAATTGTCATGTTTATGGTAAATAGTATGCTTATATTTTTTATATATATTTAAATAATCATGTACACGGCTGTTCTGCTTCAGACAATTTCTTCGAATCTAGAAACTTGTCTTCTATCAGTATATCTACAGTTGTTTATAATAATTCAAAAGTTATTTCGAGTATGAAGATCAATTTCTATATTTTTTTTTTAAGGTTAGAAACATTACTTGACCTAACTTTTGAAAATTCAAATCTTAAACCTCTCCTTCCATATTTAAATGTCTTGTCATATCCATATAAATAGAATCCGTATAAGGGTCACAACAAAATAATCCTATTTAAAATGATGATATCATGTATTGAACTCTATTATTTCCTAGACGCCGTCGAATTGGCATTTTGGTACGTAGCGTTCCCCGTGCACTGGTCATGCCGACACACGATGCCAGACCACCGCGGGCCTTGGTATCCTGTTACTTTCATCATTTCAATGCTCTGGATATCTTTCTACTCCTACTTTATGGTCTGGATGATCACCGTTATCGGTAAGTTTAGTAATTTTGTTTTTAGGGCTACGATAAAGCAAAGAGTATGTTTAGAGAGTTTTTAAGAGTATATTTATGTCATATTGTGTGTTTGTAGCTCAGATTTCGATTGTCTGTTTGAAATTTGATTGAGAGCGTTCGTGGCTAGAACGAAAAGAGTTTTAGTAGGTGTATCTGTCACTGTCATTGAGAAAAGGTGCCATTACTTAAATTAATAAAAACTTCATAAAATAATTCAAATGTTTCAGGACAACCCATGATTTATTCACAATGTTTAACATAGATCTATTAATATTCCGGAGAACTAATAATATTACATGAGTTTTCCGCCGAAATTTATTTTAAAATATTGACATACTGAAATAAAAATTGATATTAATGAGCAAAAATACTGCTCTTATGTACAATCGTACTGTAACACATGCCGTAGCTTGTGCGTAGCGCGTACGTAGACCCTTCTACGGCGTAACAAAGCTCGTAGCAATATTCTATCGATATGATTACTACAACGTGGGTTTTACATGGGTATGTACATATGTATATCTCTCTAGATTTTAGATAATACAGAATTTTATAACTTGATATAATATACTATTGTGATGATAAGTTTTATTAGAGTTTGTTGGAAACATCTAATTCTACTTGAAATTGAGACAAACATTCATCCATCTTAACAGATTATCTTATAACATTAACTACTTGATAAACACAATATACTTTTCTGAATTCCCTAATTTTTATAAATTGGTCTAGCAGTTTATATATTAAATAAATTTTTAAAACAATCCTTACAGGTTATTTGACTTAAGAAAACATCAGACAAATAAAAAAAATACATAACATATATTACATAACCAGTTGTGTTATATTGTATTGTGCAGGGTACACTCTAGGAGTACCTGACACTGTAATGGGATTGACGTTCGTGGCGGCTGGCGTCTCGGTGCCTGACGCGCTGTCTTCGCTCGCTGTCATCAAGGAGGGGTACTGCTTTTATAATAATGACCTTACAACTATATATAATATTACAGTTATCAGATAATGGCAATGAGTAATTACATAGAAATATATCGGCATATAATAGCCATTAAATTAATGTCGTATTTAAAAGTATAATTATAATGATAATGAATATATATAGAATTCGATTTAAAGCAATGATACCTACTTTGTATTTTTTTAGTTATGGTGATATGGCGGTATCAAATGCCGTGGGATCCAACGTGTTTGATATTTTGGTGTGTCTCGGCCTACCATGGTTCATTCAAACCGCCATCATACATCCCGGAAGTCATGTTAATGTCATAAGCAAAGGTACTTAAAATGAACTTAATCCACTAGTGTAGCATGAAGCAAACATTTACATTTCTGCGTCTGTCGGGCGCGAGAAGGAGTAACTTAGGAGTAGGGCTTGATAATATATAAACTCACCATTTAAATACCTAAATAAATAAACCTCCAAATACGTGTTATTGACTCTAGATAATGAAATCCTTTCAGAATAAAATTTAAATGTTATCAACTACTAATGAGGTATCGATCACAGGTTTAGTGTACTCGACTCTATCCCTCTTCTCGACCGTTATCTTCTTGGTGCTGGCAACACACGCAAACGGCTGGAAACTGGATCGCAAGTTTGGGGCTGTTCTAATGGTATTTATAATTTCTAAGCATATGAGACATTAAAGATCCTATCCTAATATTATAAGTGAAATGGTTGTCACTGTTTGCGTCTCTTTCTCCGGAGCAATGTTATTTACTGCTAAAGTATAATTTTTGTAATAGAATTTCTAGGAAAATAAAACCACTACTAAGAAATTATTGCTGATGCTAGCTGGTGGTTATTTAAAGAGAAACTCGGTCAATTTTCTACTTCTTTGTTGCCAAAATATTTTAATACATGATTTATTATATTACGCTTATATTTATTACAGGTATGGTACTTGCTCTTCATCACGCTCGCTAGTCTCTACGAGCTGAATGTCTTTGGAGACTTTCATCCACCAGATTGTCTCTCCAGTTATTAAAACCAAAGCCCTAACGATTCTTTAAGGCGAAATGACTCAGCCACTAGTAATAGGGACATTACAACTATAGACACAGATTTCACTGAGCTGTGTCCAGCCGTAAAATAAAGAAGAATGGCAAGCTATATACTATATATTTATATATTATAATTTGTAGCTTTTTGTGACCCAAACAAAGAGAAATTAAAACTGAGTGATACTTGTTCTAGTCCATTAGAGTAACAAAAACAATTTTATTTTTATTAATGATAATTAAATTATTCAATATCGTCACTAACCTAAAATAACATAAACGAAAAGTGTACGTATAACTGTTTATTTTTTAAACAGTGGACAATTTTATTAGAGATCAGTCTTAAAACTTTCAACAAAAAAAATAATTAGGGCCCGTAATGTAAGCTCTGACTTTGTTTCTAACTGTTAGATCTGACAAACTAGTTTTTGTTGAAGTATGAGCCATAGTAAAGCGATAGTAATTCGGGCTTTGTATGATTAATAACTTATTAATGCATTTATGTAAAAGTAATTTAATGGGCTTTAAAATAATTATTTTATCTTAGTACTTTGTGAAGTGTAATAGCAATACTTATTGAATTATTTCTTGAGGACTCTGTTGCCAGTTACGGTTACCAGTTCCTCGTTTTATTTTTTAAAATGTTATCTTGATATGAATGTATTGTCTTGTAATGTTTTATCGACAATAATAGTTAGTACTTAATTATTATTTGTTAACATTTATCTGCATATTATCGTGATATTGGAAAAATAAATTTGAATTATTGTGTGTCAGATTAGTAATAGTTCCCATAACTCGTGACTACAACATAATATAATAAAATCAATCGTTAATTGTTATTCAATTAAGGGAATTCTTTCTTCCCATTTATGTTCGCACAAAATGAGTGGATATTTATTTTCAGTATATAATAGCTACGTTTTTACAGCGTTTCTCCGTATACCAAACACGAGACTATGGCATAGACAGTAGAGCCTAGAGATGTTACAACCTTCATGAAAACATTTTTGAAGTGAAAACTTCTTTAGCATCGTTAAGATTTGAATATCGATGAAACGAAAAAGCGACAGTAAAAAGAGACAGACACATAAATTCATAAGATTTAACGTGGGAGAAAATGAGAGAAGCATTATATAGCGTTTCTTAAAAATTTTGAAGGTTTCACTTCTGCCACGTGTGAATTGCACACATGTTTTTTTTAATTTAACATGTTTTTTTTTAAATATTTTCTAAGTCTTAGACATACAATACTGAGGAGGTTTAGTATCTATCGCAGACTATTCCACTCTATAACCTATAATATAATAAAAAATCGTGTGAGGTGTACAGGAAGTTGCAATATGAACGTAAACTAAGTTCGTGCACTACAAGACAAAAATGACAGAATACTGAAACAATAAGACATCGATAAAAGACGAATTATAGTTTTACAAATCTGAAAAATATTTTTTTATTTATTAGTCAATAGAAATGGGTTTGTAATTTGTATTTGACGGTATTTAATAGATAAATATTTACATATTATAACGTTTTAAGAATTTATATTTTCTACCTCATGTAAAATCTTTCTTTTAATTTAAGTTAACGCAAAGGCTTCATTATCTGATTTAACGGCCTCTATCTTGAATTCAAATATTCGAATTTTGATAAACTCGTAACCTCTTAAAGCTTAAAATCGAGATTAAGTAAACTATAAAAAGACGAATAATATTGATTTACACAATTTAGCTAGACTAGATTTTACTTGTATATTATTATCAAAAACACGCATTATCTTTTCAAGGCTTCCGTGTTTTGGACTTCATTTAAGAAACAAATGTAATCTGGATATTGTTTGAACGTTTACTATTTAAAATGTTTAAAAAGTGTGTGTTTCAATTATATACTAATTGTATTAGACAATGCTAGGTAGCTCAATATTAAGCTGTAGTTATACTTATGTTATTGGAATGTAAGCTGAAATGTCTATTTATCTGCTAATTATCATTATTATAGTAAACATCTGTAAATATGTAGTCGGCAGTGAATGTTATGTGTTGTGTGCGTACTAGGTACGTTCTTTATTGAGTAATGTTTTTAAAGACCAATACCTAGCTTTAACAGGCTATATTAACTGTCAAACCCATAAACATAGAAATACTATGTTATTTGTTTAGTCTATTTCCAACGCGTAAAGCTATATATATAATATGGCCGATAAATACTAATTTAATCTTTTAAATGGATCAATGACGAACAATGAAATGTAATAAACACAAAATTACACAAAGTAATGTTTTTGTATAGATAGCTCCAAATTAACAAGTAGAAGTTCCTTAATCTATCAGAAGTCAATTAAATATTGTATTGTAGGCAATTAATTACAGTTTATTTTTTTATAAAATAGGAGGCAAGTTTAGTGCATTTGCTCTATGCTTCTTTTAAAATATTTGTTTTTTTATTTTTAACAGTGGACTGGAAAGGGCAGTTTCGATGAGTCATGCCATGTTATAGTTAAAACAATGTCAATTAAACTGATCCCTAGAGCAAGTTGAATTCGTTGAAATCAAAAAATATATAGCTATTATTTAATCATGTGTGATATTGCTATGTTCACTTTTTTATCTAATTTTTGCTAATCAAATTGTTTTAATGTAAAATTAGAATATTTTCCAGTCTAGAATCGCAATCTCACTGCCTAGAAAATGTAGAGTGCAATTTCGCATTTTACAAAGTATATCAGAATCATCTTGTACATACGTTTAAATCATTTAAAGTAGGTACCTATCTATTCAAATCCAGTTAGGTATAACCCGATTATATGTACCTACTTGTTACTTCAGTACTTGTTATATAATAAATCTCCAAAAATATAAATTTAATACCTCTCTTTCATTGATTGATTTGCATATTTTTTAACAATAAACTAATAAACTTTTATTTAAGGTGTTTTAACAAAGTAATTTATTGTGTTAAAAAGCACTTGTCGCTTCTCAAACACATGTCATACGAATGTATACCAGTTTACCTGCCGACAGTTTATTTCAGTAGAAATATTATTGGCAATAGATATATAATTGTTAAAAATATTAAAGGCCACGTATTTAAATGTTGTTCTGCGCATAATCTAGTGACTATGATTTATCATTAGCATTTTTATCGCATATTGTAGTTTATCTGTAAAGTCTAACTAATTAGGTATTAAATCTTTGTTAACTCTTCAAAGTTTATTATCTCTATTATTAAGAGCCTCTTTCACAATATTCACGTTTTGTAAAGTACGAAAACTAATACCTGTCGCCTGACACGTGCAAACGTAATACAATAAGATCGACTGTTTTCGATAGAGTGGAGTGAGGAATGTTTTTGATCTCTTTGCAAAAAATTCAGTTCTAGCGCTACTAGATAAGACTAAGTTTTTGAAACCTTAGCTATAGAGCTCATTTGGTAGCACATTCACAAGCACTGACATTTTCATTACTTGAATTAGAACTCAACGGTCATGGACTTTCGAACTTTTGTCTGTGTCAAAGATACAGTTTCACATAATTAACAATTATCTGTGGTCTTGATATCCAATTTTTGCTCTATTAGAATTTAGAATTCTCACGTGCCTTTTGATGACCCAATCGCTCATGATAGAGTTGCAACATATCAAGAAAAAAATAACTTTTATGCTTGTGTTATAAATGATTAATTAAACATTACTAAAATTTTCAAAAATGAAGTTAAGCAAAACCCAATATTCAATTATTGGGTGCACAATGCACATACCGAACAGTGGTGGTAAGCAGTTTGAATGATAGCAATAACATGAAAATTGTGAAAAAGTTTCTCTTATACTATGTAATAGATCTTAGATGTAACGAGTAAGTAGTAACGACAGCCCAATGGCAATTTCTTAACGATCCGTAGTGAACTGAAACTTAAAGTATCAGTTAGGTACAATTTTATACCGTTTTAGTACTCCTCCAACTCCGACTCAACACGACGCTTCTACACGAAAAGTAAAAAAAGCAAAATATGTCATAACATTGTGGCCACGTCCACTTATATCGTTTAGCAGCGCCCTAGGTATAATGTGGAAACCCTAGGGAAGACGTGTAACTCGTATTGGGACGCCAGGTAGACACATTTCTGAGTGTTTCACTGTTCATTTTCGGAATAATATTATATGACTTCCAGATAAGTTTCTTTTGTTTTCCCGGAAATCACAAAATATTCCGCGCAAAATGCATTTATGTCAGGCACATAAGGCATTTTGCCTTAAACCGCATCACTAATTTCGTTATAATTAATGCAATTTCGGTTTTGTAATATTTTATTAAAATTTTGGTGTTAAGTAATTCAACAAGCGTCGTGTTGTGGAGAAAAATATCCCCATTACTCGATAGTTATGGAATTGGTCATTCATGTTAGTATCATTAGTGTTTGTAACCTAATACTTATTTGTTTAAAGCTCCTCACTTGTTTGAAATTATTGTTAATTATTTTAAGTAATATGATGTTGAATAAACAATAATTTAAAACTTTCTTTTCTCTACGATTCACAAAAAAAATATACAAACTAGTAAAATTGAAGTGTTTCTGTTTGTTCCGGCTAATCTGCAAAACGACTGGACAAATTTTAATACCTATATTTTAATAAAAATGGGTCTAGATTTTAGATGAGGGGATGACCACAAGAAATAAATATTTATAATTATTAAATTTATTAAGTGCAGTTACAATGAACAATAATGGAGACAATTCGACTTTCAAATTCAGTATGAAGTAAAAAAAACTTATTTTCAATATCAGGAATAGTGAGATCCATATTATCACGAGATGAAATGAAATTGGTCACAGATTCCAGTCATTGTATGGCGCGCTTTGTCTCCGTTAACCACTCAAACTAAAAACTGATTACTGAAATAACAATTTGATTAGTTGAATGATTAATTCAGTATCAGCCAGGCCTCGCTTTCACGACCGAGCCGGGTTCAGTTAAAAATATATAATTTACATAATAAATTAACAATTATGACAAAATATTTAATCATACCTATTAAAAAATATTTAAATTACAAAAATCTAAAATAATAAAGAATTTAGATATCATTTTAATTCCTAGTATATTTAAAACAAATTACTATAATATAGCGGTTTTAATATAAAACCAAACGTCAGTCGTATAAGCGAGACCAAATACGCATGCGACATGGGTTGCTATACACGAACACTGCCTCGTTCAAACCCACTCATGGCCTACACAAACACACCGTATTAAAATAATTAAACCATTCTTGTATTTACAAATTCCTGCAGTTAAAATATACGATACAGACGTACCGAGTTCCACCGCGTCCGGTATATTTACAATTTTAACGAAAATGTGAAAAAATAATGAGCCTACATATTCGGACGCGGCGACATAGATCCTCTTAAGCCCTATGACATATTTTTTAATACTTTTTTTTACACTTTTTCGCATTTTAATACAAGAAACCTATTACATATATTATTAATTAATAACCTTTCGATATCCACCTAGTGCATTCAGCAAACATCGATTCGATTTGCCAATCTCAAATTTGTTTACTCGAGATGCCAAGCACAGATCTAATATTGACAAATCTCAACAGATGTTTCATAGTCAGCTGAAACATACCAAACTTGACACCGGTCGCGAGCGCATACGCATTCCTATATTATATATATAACACACCAATTGTTCAAATTTAAGAACCGCTATTTTAAGTGGCTCTTATATTTGGAGTGTGTTCGAGCAATATCATTGCTTATAATTTTTTAGAAACCTTTAGGCATTTCTAAATGTATATTCCTATGTTTTATTTACATTATAATTTGTTATTTTGATTATTAGATACAACCGCATCTACGCTCGCGGCCGCTAACAGTCTAATCAAATTCTTTAAACACTAGCTAATGAGGATAAACTAACATTCAAGAATTATCTCAAACTATCATTAAATTAATAAGCCCATTTCACGTCGCCACACGACATAGTTTTCACTCAAAAAGCGAGCCGTGCAGGCGTGAGAATCGGGGCCCAACATTAATACATGTCAATATTCAAATTAATATAAAAATTGATGGACTAATAAGTTTCTAAATAATAAATGTTACAAAAAAATATAACGCATAAGCCATATTTTATAGACAGGTTAGTCACCGAAACTAATGCGTCCTCTGGCCGCAATTATTATACTGGCGTTTAAATGAAAAGGCCTCAATATAAAATAACAGTGTTCATTGGCGGTAAACCGCGCACAAATCCTTTCTTAGCGTTCCTCGCGGCACATTTTCGCGCGGTCACTGTGTTTCACTTGTCCCAGGATAGCTACGGGTTGGTTTACTCATATCAGCGCTATTAATTAAAATAGACAGAGGACAGCGCAAAAACATTCGTACAACAGTTAAACTATTTCAATTGAACAAGCCTCAAGTTATTCAAGAAACATAATTAAACTGATTGGATTATGTTTACTACGTAATAATGAGAAAGGAGATTGAAAATCTAGGGCTGGATGCAAAGGCCCTCTTTAGCGAGAATATTTATTTATTTATTTTTGGTATGGGATTGACACTGAATTCACGCTAATATTGCAACATCTATTGTCATTTCCATACAACAACAAAGTCTTTACGCAGCGAGATCTCGCTGACGTTGTTTTTGCATCACCCCTCTGGTCATTATAAAATCTGAAGCAGTAGAACTGCGCTGGTCAATTTCTTTCGCTATCCAATGCCCGTAGCTAACAGCTTGATTAACACTATTTAGTCCAGACTTCACTATAGTCGTAGCTGGTATCGTCGCTTCGACGCAGCAATACGCCGGCAGCGTACACACGGCCACGTCACATGTGACACTTGACAGCTGATGTTTGACACGTGACAGCTGTCATTGACACATGTCGCAAGACGCTATCGCGCTCGCTTCTTTGCCGGGCCGCTCGCCGCTGCCGAACGTTGTAATCTCTTTCACTGAAACAAAAATTACGACATGTTTATAAAAATCTATAAACGTACGTTCTCAACCATTTTATGATCGCTTTAGATGTCAAATACGAATTTAAATGTAGTATAATTTGGTTCCTATCTACGTAAAGCGGTTGTGTTCACAGCGACAAATAAAACTGTCAAGTTATATTAATTTTAAAACGCCACGAACGCTAATAATACAATGGCTCATCAAACAATCTACAATATAAAAACTATGTTCATGTGTTTGTTAATAAGTATTAAATTATATTTAGAATTTGATTACAAAATATATATTAAACTACTGAGTAATTTAGTCTGGACACAACTATAATAAAATGTATCAGAAATTTTCTAGAACAACTCAACTTCTACAAACAGAATGTCATAAAAGAATTACCATTTCATTTATAGCTTTCCTTTTTACAATTTGAATGAAAGTAAAATATTCATTAATATATTTTTTACTCAATTTATACAAAATTCACATTCCAATATTCTAATTATAATAATAATTCACACATTTCTATGTTTTTGCACCACTGCCTCTTTTGTAATTTATTCAATTTTTTCACATCTTTCACAAAACATAAAATCAAATCAACAGTTAGATATTTACAAATATCTAGTTTAAATAATTACTAAATAATTTCTGGTATACCATTGATAATAAGGTCAGAAATATTGAGATTTCAGAGATTGCCTGTTTTAAAATACAGAAAAAAATCTTCAAAAAACTTATTTACTGTCAAAATGAGTCATAGTCCTTGAAATTGTTAATAAAATCAAATTTAAAGCATGTTTTAGCTTATTAAATAAATTTACAGACATCATAACACTCTTAATTAAATTTAAAAACTATTATTAAAAACTAAAAATTTGTGTCGATAGATCCATTACTCAATGATAACGCAACTAGGTACAGTTCAATTTGAAAAAATAGTTGTAATCCAATAAACTATACATAAGTATACCTACATAATATATGTAATACCGTAAACCTTCAAACAATATTTTAAAATGAATATCCATTATTATGTGTAAAATAATTAGGGGACTCCAATTTGCAATAAATTTTCAAAAAACATTACATCAATGCTAGAGTATGTTTTAGGATATTAGTTTTTTCTTCAATTGGCTAACAGACTGGTGGCCCTTCACTTGTTTAGCTTGGGTATCGTGCACCGACTTCACCTAAAAGTTAGGTCAGGATTAATAATTACCAATTTTTCAATGACTGTTATGCAAAACCGCCAAGAAAACTAGTCGAAATTTTTTAGAATTATAACACATTTACTGAACTAATAAATATGTATTGTTAATAGTCACGCACACCTATATCTCATAAATATCAATAGATACAACAATACGATGTGTTGTGTATTCTGTTTAGGCTAGCCTAGCCATATACTTGTTTGTACCTCGTTGTTGGGCGGGGGCTGCGGCGGCTGCGCGGGCTGTCGGCGCTGAAGGGAGGGCGAGCGGCGATCCGGCGCCGCGCCAGCAGCGGCTCCCGCTCCACCAGCCTCGATGTGCTGCTTACGCTGCCGAAGTATGGTCCAGTCGAACGTGTAGTCGTACTGGTAGCTCATCGTGCGGAATAGGATGCGGAATAGCTGTAACGCCACATTATTATAAAGTGAATACAGTTTCTATATAACTGTATAAATAATAAAAAATATGATTTAAAACATTGTTATTTTTAAAAAATATTTAGTTTTTATTTATTGATAAGAGTTATCGATATCGTTCATTGTCTGTTAAATATAAAGCCTCTGTGCTATATGGTTCAAGCATTTGGCATTAATCTACATGTTGCGCCAGAGGACTTTTCTTCAAATATTTTATTTTCTGATCTAAGGTGCAAATATGCTAATTGATTGATAAAACTAGATACAACGAATAATAATATGTATGTAGGTACATATATTGAATATATGTTACCATAGATGGTAACATATATTTAAAAAATAATACCGAAAGTAGCATGGAAAAGTGTAGAAGTAAAGGACCATATCCTTCGAAGATTAAACAAGAGCAAGATAACTACACTCACCTGTCTTAGATACATATAGTCTGGTGACTCCTCAAAGGTGAGACCACGACAGTAGTTCAAATACATCGCGAACTCCGCTGGAAAACCCTGCGTAGAATAACCATAAATTACTTTTAAAACCATTAAAAATAGTGATTAAAAGGGCACTTTTCTGCGTCCTTTTCAATGATGTCATTTTCATTCAACGAACAACCACCTTATTATCTAATTTACGTGGACGATACTTGCTCGTGTGGTTGCGCCATGTTTGATTCAAATCTTTGAAAGTTGCTCTTAGCACTATGTTAGTACATAGTAAATAAAATAAGAAATAAATAAGAAACAAACAAACAAACAACAACAAACCTTGCATAGAACCTCGACGGGAGTAGACATTTTCTTCTCACTAATACGCTCATACTTTTGCTTCTTAGTGATAGCCTTCAGTCCCTGCCATGGCAGCGAACCTCTGTAATGCATGATATTTAGTTAAAACGTTGTCTTAGGCTTAAACTGTTACTTAAGTATGTTTGAATTAACACTGAATGCTTTGTCAACTACTAAAAGCGAACTCTTGAAAAGTTAGCAACACACCCGTGGATTAAATGTACAATGTACGATACAAATGAACGGCGGGCACAAGTGAGTCTTATGCTCAATTACCCACTTTGTAATAAAAAAGAAATAAACTACAAACAAACAAATTAAAGAAAAAACGCCATTTCTAAGCCATAAAAAATTAAACTTTGTCTAGATTATTGTTGTTTCGAGAAACTTTAATTAGATTTTGATAACAAAGTGAACATCTATAGAAAATAAGTTTTGTCCAAATCATTTCATTATGGGGCTTTAAGGTACAAGGAGGTAACAGAACTCCTTCGTTGTAGTCAGTCATGGCTTAGCTAGTGGTTACAAACCTATTAAAGTACATGAGGACGTATCCTAAAGACTCCATGTCGTCACGCCGCGATTGTTCAATGCCCAGGTGAGCGTTGATCGACGCGTACCGAGCGGTACCTAAACAAAAAATTATTAAATATTATTTATTAGACTTCTTTAATTAACACCAAAAACCCTGCCAGAACTTATTCATTAGAAAAAAGCTTCTTGTTAATACATACCTATCAATAAATATTAATTATATGATCGCATAGTTGGGTCCCCTAAAATAATTAAGCTATATTTCATATATCAGTACTGTACTGTCAGATTTTGACCGGCAGATTCTCTACAACCATTGGTGAAGTATTTTCAAATAAGCATCTGTTTATTTGCATGTAACAGCGCCCATCGCGGTTTCAGGCGAATAATGATGACTAAACACACTTTTGTGTGAATTAATTTTTTTTGTTTTTTAGAATAAACATGAATTTTTTAGAAAAAAAACGACATGAAAGTAAACCCAGTTACTAGAAATGGATATAATAATTGCTTCTTGAATAAAGATATCTCGGATCCGATCAAGTTTAGGGTCATATGAGTCACCATCGCGAACATTTAAATGTTACGTAACACAAATTAGAAATCTCCTTACATCACTTCACACGACTACCAACCTTGTGTGTATTCTTTTATGATTTCAATTTGGATATGGCTGAAGGAAACGGGCGTTCAAATATTATCTATACTAATATAGTAAAGAAGTAACATATGTATACAGGAGCTACAATTTATACACAAAAAAAAGAAAAATAAGTATTTAAAACCGTTATGAGCAATCAGCCTTCTTAAAATTATTAGAAAACATTAACATTGTAAGCAAGCTGCATACAAAAAAATTCCTATCAATAGATTCTAAAAATTATGTTGGGTCCTTAATGTTCAAATTACGTGTAACAAATATGTACCAGTGAGGTTCTTGTCCTCGCGGTACGCAATGTGGGCTCGGCTGCGTAGATCCCGGAACTTCTTGGCAAGGCCGAAGTCTATCATGTAGAGTTTGTTGCAGTGCCGGCCGATGCCCATCAGGAAGTTGTCCGGCTTTATGTCGCGATGAATGAAGCACTTGCAGTGTATAAACTCCACGCGACCCAGCATTTGATCTGCAACAAAATATAGCTTAAGTGTCTAAGCAAAAATAAATAGACTACAATGACAAGCATCCGCATCATACATCATACTCCAATCACAATCATACTAAAATATACGATATTTTACCGTAGTAACATATTTTGTTTGCGAAAATCTTAGTCGTTGCATAAAATGCCTCCCTAAGACTTACAATAAAAAAGAATCACTAAAGTGGGTACATAATAGGCATTGGCGAATTGAAAACTTCCTCTTTTGAAGTTGGATGAAAAAAAATGTCCATAAAATGAAAATTGGTCCAAACGTGATATAAAACATTGCAAAATTGGTTCATAAATACTGAAGTAGGTCTACATAAATCGAATCGAATTTAATTTTTTTGGAAGCGCTACCGGGCAAAAAAAGCAACAATGGATAAACCGAAACCAACCTTAGTTTAGAAGCGTTAAGAAACAAAAAGAATATTAGAAATAGATGAAAACATCTCCATTTTAATGGTCTTATTAGGCTCAAAAACTAGGCTTATTGGAAATTTAAAACATCGACTAAAACAACGGCTTCTATTAACCGTTACATGATCTGTTGTCCTCCGCGGTATCCGGTGACATTGCATTTTGTGCAGGTGTCTACGTGGGAACTTACGACATACACTGATATACGATAAATCAAGTGCCGTCGCTTACAGTCCAACTGTATAAAATAATTAAAACAGATTTCTTAATTTTAAGAAGTCATGATAATCTATAGCTAAAATCTCGCTCTTTAGCGGTAATACCGACCGCTGCAGCTCTAATTAATTATTATAATTTTTTCTGTTTTTTTTTCTTTATTGTACAACGTATTAATAAATAAGATCGGCTAATTAAAATGTTACATTTTTTTATTAACAACTCATTAAACAAAGCAATAATTGATGAATAAATTATTTATTATTTTGTTAATTCAAGCAGATACCGAAAAACAGATATTCGTTATTTTACAGAAATTCGCCACTTCATTCCTTCTCCAAAAACTATCGTTAGCAAACTTATGCCATGTAAACTTGAACTGGTATAATTAATAGTAATTTGAATGTTTTTAATTGATTTATAATGAGAGCTTTAATTAATACGACAACAAATAATAATAACTTTACATTAATATATAAACTACTGGACTTATTTGAATTATTTCGCTGATAGAATGCTACTCGGTTTAGGGATAGTACAAAAGCTAGTCATAAATAATTTTAAAATATTAGATTAATTGCCATTTAATTGAAGGCTAAGACTATATGGCCTTCCCACTGACCGTGATTTTAATAATTTAAATTTTAGCTGCATTTGAAAAATGCATTAGTAAGTTTACAGCATTTCTTTCAGCAATGGATTGGAGTTTGGAGTACCTTGAATTATTTCTGAGGTTCTTTAACATTCAGTTCTATCTAACCAGATATTGATAGCAATTTGATAAACTTTAGCTCTTAAAACAGAACATAACTTAAGTCGCAAACTAATCTTGACCACTATCAAAATGTCCTCATAAACAAAGATGTTTGCAAGACTAGCTAGATTTAGGTATCTTTCCAGCTTAACAATAGAACTTGAACCCACCTGCTAACATGAGAACAGTCTTGATGGTGAACTGACGCGAGCAGAAGTTAAAAAGGTCCTCGAGAGAAGGACCTAGCAAGTCCATCACCAGAATGTTGTGATCCCGCTCGTAACCATACCATCTGTTAAGGCATTTACAATAAAAAATACTGTCAAGTACATTATCTTAAACTAAAAAGAAGCTAAAAGAATATCTACTATTCATCATCATTATTCTTTGAACTTGTCAACTGACTTTTTCAACAAGAGTGATGAGGTTTTCCTGTGTGCATAGGCAATATTTATTTGATTTGTAATATTACCTTATATGAGGTATACCAATGCCACCTTGAAGCATCTTATACACTCTACTTTCATATAGCAGCTGCGGGTGCCGCGCCTTTATACTCTCCACCTTGACGGCCACCTCCTGTGAACAATATTATGTTATGTTTAAGAAATAAGACAGAAGTCTCATCATACAAAATCAATTAATAGACATAATTACTTGAAAAATATAGGGTAACATAAAACATTTAAAATTTTTCATCCTAAATCATATAATTATGAGATGGCACACAAAATGCAGAAGATATTCTGTATCTTCAAGTTTTCCTTAAATCATTCTGTTCAGAGAAGCAAACATTTCTATTAAAAATAGTCTAATAAATTTTGCTATTACTTTTATACACCTTTATTATACTAAGTTCAAATGGCTTACTGAATTTACATAAAGCCTCGTTGAGCTCTCAATAAACCCTGCTAAAATCAATTAAATCGTTTAGAACTAAACAGCATCATAAACAGGGACAGATTTCAATTGATATGTTGCATGTATGTATGCTACATAGTCTACAGCTATACATATACTTATGCATTAAGAAATTACTTATAAAAACATGAAGTATAATTTAATATTGTAGTTTTAGTATAAACATATTTACTATTTAAAATTTAGCTTAAAGTATACTGGATAAAGATAATTTGAAACTATTTCTTCTAAGTGGTCATTACTCCCTAAATTTGGATAATCAGTGAAACGCAAGAGTTGTCTCAAATTTAAATCTTTAACCCTGGTATTATAGTGGTCATAAACAAAGTATAGTATACCACTATTGCACAAGCCTGAACATGTTCTATCACATATAAAATGCAGATGTATGCCTTCATGTACTGATTCATCTTATTTTACAAGTATTGGGCATTAAATTTTCTAAGTTTTTATCCAGGTATAATAAAATCTGTAAACCTGTGTGTGTATTGTGTATGTTGTTGAAAATGTATGTTTCCTTTTTTTTCTTATAGAATAAGTAAAAATATTAACAGCTTTAGTTTCATAGCTTATATAAATTGCCCAGCAAAACTTGATACTGTATATATTCCATCTCCTAGCAACTATTTACTAATTTAAATATGACCTACATTACATTCAGGTTGCAATTTAAAATAAGGAATTTAAAAAAACAAACTAATTGCTATTAAATGCGAAATTAAAACCAGCTACAATTTAAATAAAGAGCACAGTCATTGGATATTTTGTGTGACCTATTAAAATTAATTACTAGTTATTTTTTTTATCAATAGAATACAATATATACAAAATTAAGATAAATATTCAAATACAACATTCAACAGCTTGAACAAAGAGGTATTATCTAGATATGAATTCTATGTACACAAATAGATATAAGAACGTCTGCAGCATATCTTCTCAAATTACGACAAAGATTAGATCAGTGGCTCACTAGCCGCTTTCAAATTCATATTAACCACACCAAAAAAAAATCAAAATATTCTAAACCCTAAGTAAGTTTTATTTTCGTTGTGAACATTAAGAGAAATCATCGCGGAGAGCCTAGAGGAGAATACATAGGAATATGAGGTGTCGTAACGTAGACTTAACAATGGCTTTTAAGGTGCCCAATGTATATTTACCTCTCCATCTGAAATGCTTATAGCCAAGAAGATATCCCCGAAGCTCCCTCCGCCAATTTTGCGGACCATGTTAAATTTCTCAGCTATTACTATATGTTTTCTGGTTAACAACATGCGTTCGAACGTCGCCATTTTCTCCTGCTTTCATCACTTGCTGTCACGAACTTGAAGTAAAATTCTTCGCACTAACACGAAATATCACAAACACACGTTTCAATTTTGTTTATAGTCTTGTCTAAAGCACAAATCACTATAATTAAGCTACGTTATTCTTAGTAAATTCATTTTGTGGAGAATTGGCGATTAGTAAAAAGGTGTCGTCAACTTATTTAACGTGACGTCACAATGGCAGTGATGCCAGATGAAAAATTTTACCATAAACTATAAAGAAAACCACAAACTATGTAACATATATTTTTCTGTTTAAAAGAACATATTTCGGTATAGTGGGCATCATATTAGGACCTTAGTCAACACAAAAAAAATTGTATTGTTTCGCAAATGTTAAAACAAGTTTAAAATGTTTCATAAATACAGTCAAAAATGCTTATTATCTAGACATATAATGTTTGAGTTGGCAATACTGCGAATAATTATTTGGCGCAAACACAGAGGGCGGTATGTTCAACCTTCCATATAGGGTTAGTGAAATAATGTAAATAGTAAATACCTAAAAATATATATATTATCTAGATGTTGAAGGACACAAGTGGCCCACGTTAATTTAGATAATGTATTAAAGGTAGGTATTACGAACTAAGTTAAAAGAAATAATAAAGAAACTTATAAGCTACTGTCTCTTATGACCAATCTTGCTCATAAACATTTCATAATCTAGCTCTAACAAAAACAATATAGCTATTCTATATAAATTCAGTCACCTTAGGCCACATAATATTGTAACTTAAATTTCTGCCCATGGAATTATTGTTGCCTACTCTTGAGTAACATCTGATCTATTTTTACACATATTATTAGTTGAACTGATATCCATAGCACATTACATTAAATAAATTCAGAATGATAATGTTATCAGCATTTACATTCACATGTTTTACCTTGAAAAAATTACTGAGTAATAGTTTTAATTTTTACTTAACAATTAACATAACTTTAACTTGGACCATACTCTAGATAACTTCGCAATTTCACAGGTATACAGCAGAAAATATGCAATCTCAGAAAAAGTAACACAAACACAATAACTTTGGAAGCGATAAGTGCCATTGAGATTTGCACATTAGGAGCAGACTAAATAAAATATTATAAAGTATATACATACAACTCACCTCACCATTTCCAACGTTTATTCCCAAATAGATATCACCGAAGGAACCACCACCTATTCTTCTTATAATCCTATATTTGCCACCAACTAGAACTTCCGAATGAACAATTGATAGCAAAAACGACATTTTTGTTTATTTTTTAGAAATTAAATAAATACTGTGTGGCTAGGATCACCAAAAAAATTAATTTTGAAGCGTTAACATTTCTTGATAAATATCAGATTTTAGACAAAAGTTAGAACCAATATTAAAAGGATAAATAAATTAAGAAAGTGCACATTAGACATGACATCTTAAACATCTTCGTTCAGTTGACGTCAATTGGTTTGTCAGCTATCAAACAGTAGGGTCTAGTAACTAGTCTGAGTTTTTACTATGTCAACCATCGACATTCGAACTAACCATTTACAATATCGAATAATCGAGGCTCGATCAAAGAGTATGGTCGAGCGCTTGGTACCTATACATCGTTAAAGTATACCCAAGATTAGTATTGTTCAAAGTTGCTTTATGACAATCACTTGCTTAATGCTTTATGCTGTATATTTTAAGCAAACTATTTTATATGTTTCATTATGAGCATGCCCGCACTGCAGTGCGACCGAGTATTATTTCCGGAGCTAACATTTGCAAACGCGTATCGTAAAACATCCTGCTGTTCAACACGGCCGCGCGCAGAATAGATGAATGATGTCATAAGATGCGCGACGGACTGCGAGTTGCGACGGACAGAGACATAGCATAGAGTGCCGATATGTGCGATGTAAAGCACGGTGCTTTATTTTGCTATATGCTTTATTAACCATTACTATTCCTTCTCCCTTAAAGGATAGGTAATAAATGAAACTTGAAAGAGACAAACGTTTATTATTAAATTTATGAATGAAACCATAGACAACTTCACTATGAATTTTATAGCTTTCGAGTATTAAATGAAACCATAGACAACTTCTCTATGAATTTTATAGCTTTCGGTTACTATCATCTCTGAGGCACAGTAAAAATCAACTGAAAGCCGAAGGTTTACTTATTGGTGACGTGCGGAATGCATGACGGAAATGTCGTGGAGTAATATTTTAAGCGCAGATCAAAAACTATCGACCTACGTCATACGCGACAGGCGAAGCTTATAGGCTTCTAGGGCAATAGCTATGCATTCAATTAGTAATAAAGCTGTTTTGTAGGGGGAATATTTTTTCTGATGAAATTGTATTCTACTAATTAGTAATCTTTTGATAGAAGAAAAAAGACAAATTTTGAATCAAATATTTTATTTCATTTACCACTTGCTTAATGTATTTTCTATTATCATATTACTGAATAGCTTAAGTTCTATAAATAGACTAGTTATAGTGCGAAATATTGAACAATTATATGAAACACTAAACTTATTCATTAAATAAAAATAATAAAAAGATATGAAAACAAATGCTCAAAAATGGAATTTTAAAATAAATAAATTCGTAGATTGTAAGCATTAACATTGTTATATTTTATAAAATGATACTCGTAAAAATAAAACTTTAGAGTCCGCGCACATTATAAGATAATGAAGGACTGGGCGTTTTAGTTATGATTGGTTAATTCCTCAGGATACGAAACGTTCGGAATAAACCAATCGTTGTAAAACACGTCGCGTCTTATAAGACGCGACGTGTTTTATAATATGTGGAACATTTTAGGCTTGTTTAAAGCAATTTGACATTTTGAACAAAGCTTATTACAGCATTAACAAAGGGTACCCATACCCTATACAAATATTTTTTCCTACGATATTGTAACAAAATCAAAGTCTATTATCATTCTAGTCTTTGTGTATTACTTTATTATTATGTATACAAAATTATGTTGCAGACTGTATATAAATGTGTATTCGAATTTGATAATTGTTTTCGAAGTTTATCATAATATTCTAGAAGGACGAAACGTGGCATTCATTGTATCATTTGTATCTTTTTTAGAATTAGAATATGGGATCACAATAGCCCAAAATATTAGATGTACACCTGGGTTACTTACGGTTAATCCATCTCTATACATAAATTCATTGTGTATCAAGAAATAATAAATTTGCCAATTCTCCTGTCATTTTCACCGTAGACAATTTTAACGTGAATTTTTAATAAGGCTGAAAATCTGATCCATCATCAATTTTAAGACAAATCTATTCTATCTATTTTTTAATTCCCCTAGGTCAAATAAGTTAATAACAGTATAATAACTGTAAAATCAGCAGGTGCCCGATTACAACCCAGCATTTTCATTGCTAAAATGTATGTATGGATTCCTATTTATCTGGGCTTGAATTACAAGTAACTAGTTTAAGGTTGTCATAATAACAAAATTAAGCAGTAAATTATTGTCAGAATGTAAATATGCGTTTATTTGTCGTAAGCGGGCCCCATCCTTCTTATTAGCAAATACAATCCCAACATCAATCCAATGAGACACCTTGTCAATATACAATTATTATAAAAATCCAATTTCGGGTGATGATATTGACTTCTGTGCTATTTTGACGCAGTTATTGAATTAAACTTATACTATTAAACTTAGACTCAGGCAGGTCCTAGTCTCTCAAGCAGATGTATTTAAGGCGTGTATTGTTTTTTTAAGGGGCAGGCATACACTTGAAGCGTTCGAAGGCGGCTTTTTCCAATGCCTCGCGATGGTCGGGATGGGCGATTTTAATTAATTCATAGGCTCGCTGACGCAATGTCTTACCGAATAAATATGCGATACCTTGCTCGGTCACTACGTAGTGAACATGCGCACGAGTCGACACCACTCCCGCACCTGTGGATTTTATTATATTTAATTAAAATAACAAGCATGTTAGAGATTAAATAAAACCCATATTTTATTCAATTAAAGCAATACGATGATCAGCTATCTGTACCTACTGACCCGAAACACTTGCTTCCTCAGGATTCGGAATCAGAATTTCGCGCAACATCTGACGCGTGAACCACTTGCATACGGTGGCAGATCGATCACATGTAGATCACTCTACACCAATTAACTCTTTTCGACTTTACACATCGATATAGAATACCCAAGATACACATTCGCATACAAAATCAAGTTGATAAAGTGTCCCATGCTTACTTGTGTGTGTGTGTGTACAAATAATACAAAACATACCCAATGCCACTTTTTAAATTGTTGTGTAACCTTTATGTTATTTTATTAGGTTTTGATATTAATACACGGTTCAATCAAATTGAATCAATTTGGTTGAATGGAGCAGAAATGAAAGGAATGCTGTTTACACGGTATCTGGAAAATGAACAACACATTCTTCGAAAGATGTCGAATGAATTTAGCCTTTACGACATGCTATCCTCAGCGCGAGACTGCGGGCAACTGTGCTAAATATGAATTGTATAGTTGAGCCATTACAAACGTGCGCACTGAGTCACGTTTGTAATGGCTCAACTATAGTACAGTTTTGGTGTCATATTTTGCGTTGATGGTATCTGGGTATTCTGTATCGATGCTTATACATCTATCTGCCACCAACCTTGTTTGAGCATTGGAACAATCTTGCTCTCGCCGCGCTTTGTAGCAGAAACAATAGCTATGATTGGTTTTCCACGCCCATCAACGGATTCCGCCGCGCCGCGGATGAAGTCCACTTGTCCACCGAAACCCGAAAACATTCTGGTACCTATAATAACAATATAATGTAACTGTAATTATTTAATGATATCTTATGTTGCAGATTTACAACATTTATGACAAAAATCTATTTCAAATTAGAATACTCTGCCGAACTGTTAAGGTACCAAAAGCATGTTTTGCTGAAAGACAGTGTAAATATATCAAGTATTTTTATTATATTATAGTATTCTACTGAATGCTATGTTCGCCCTTTAAAAGTGTGCATATAGTTTTAATAGTATTTCCTAATTATTATTTTTTTGTTTGTAATACCTGTGGCCTGTGGGTGAACCCTAAATAAATAAACGTAACAGTAACAATATATGCCGATAGTGAAACATAATTGAATTTTCTCAGTTATTTTAAGATTCTTGTTAGCTTTGGACTTAGAAAATTTTATTATGTTTCTTACAAACCTATTTATTTTCATAAAACTTGTAATACACATAGTTTCAATTGTGATTTTAATTTAGTTTAAACATTAACAATCATTTGTAGTTCTTAGCTGTTTTTTTGTGTAGTCTCAAATTTAATTTTGTTGCCTAATTGTTAAAATAAATAAATGGCCATTTTTTAAAATACACTAGTATTTTTATTATTGGGTTGCCATTAAGAGATCGGTAATTAGCGATAACTCCGCCGGTTGCACCCCAACTAGCTTAAAATCTTTATTCTGTGGCAGAGTATGTGTATTGTGTATAGCTAGGGCTGCCATCTCTAAAACCTGCCTCCCAGGACTAGAAGCGTAAGTTCCTCGGATTTTGGAGTTTTCACCGCGGACATTTCATTTACTTACATCTTGATTAAAATATATTTTACTCCGTACTTGATGGAAGAAAACTTTAGTTTTAAGCCTCTTTTGTTGCATGATGCTTTTGATGCATGGTCTTGTGACGAGTGTGAGTAATTTTGAAATATTAATTATTTTATTTTTTAATCTTCTTAGGTATTAAATTATGGGAACGGGATCTGATCGAAAACCCAGACTTTTATTGTAGTCCAGACTACAATTTAAACCCCGCCCGGATGCTCCCCGGACGTCTTCCAAACTAGGACAAATCCGGGAAAACCCGGACGGATGGCAGCCCTATGTATAGCTCACACGCTCCAAGTTATTACATTGAGAAATCATTCAAGCATACAGGAATTTATTACACAAAATTATTTACATAGCATAGTAAATGAATTTATTAAAACTAACTAAAAACGACGGAGCCCAGGCGTGCTGTCCGAAGTGGCGCTTGAAGTTCGCCACAATTCTTTTTCCAAGGCAATGGTAATAAATAAAATATACTAACCAATGGAATCAGCACAAACTTGTCCAGTAATATCGATTTCTATACACGAATTGATAGCAGTCATAATTGGTTGTAGCGACACTATGTGAGTATTGTTCACATAGTCAATCTCTAGCATTTCTGGAATATATATAATTTGAATTAGTTGGTGTTGAAGATGGATGTTAACTCTCCACGAAGAGGGGAGGTGGGGGTTGTGATAAATTTGACGTGTCTGTCTGTGTCAACGAAGCTACAACGAATGTATGAATTGATTATTTTTGAAAATTCCTCTTTTAGGTATAGATCTGGGTAAAAGTTCGTGGTGGCATGTATAGATATATATATTAAGGATAGCTTACTTATATAGATAAGTTAAGACAACTTTTGTTGGTGGTACTAAGATCGGGTCAGCTAGTATTAAATAAAATAGCTACCGCTTAGACTTTTTAGTTTGAACCTTATTTGATATTGTTAAGGATTTAGTTTTCGCACTTCATGCACTCTCCCTTCATTACTTTTATTATTTTCCTTGTTGGGTTGCCTGTAAGAGATCGCTGATTAGCGATAAGGCCGCCCGTTGCACTCCATTTAGCTTAAGTTATTATCTGTATCCTATTGTTTATGGCAACGAAGTGTTAATAAATAAATAAAATAACTCACCTATAAATGGATTGTTGTCAACGAAATCATAGAGTTCCCGGTTACCAACCAAGAAGGAACCAACGATACGACCTCTGTGGGACTTCTTACTGAAAGTATTGAAAGAGTTCTTTTGTTATATTGTTTTGTAAAAAATTATAACAGTAGGGGATGAAACGGTTTTAGTAAAAACATTTTTTCTTTATAACAGTAAGTTATAATCATTGCCCTTTTTAATATAAATTTATTTGATGACTTGAAAATACACCTGCGGTTGTCGTAAATAGAAATAAATTACTTTTTGTTAGTGACGCAGCCTCGTTTCACGAGATCAATGACTCCAACGCTGAACATCTCAGAGTGAATTCCGAGGTCTTTGTGGTTCTTCAGGGACAATAAAACCGCGTCTGGGATACTGCCGATTCCTATAACGTAATAACGATAATTTATTTATTAACACACAGTTCTCTCTCACTCAGTACAACAAAATAAAATATAGTAAGAAAAAATAATTTTCAATTGCATATGCTTCAGTTGGTAAATAAATTATTTCAGAAGCTCACCCATCTGCAGGGTGGCCCCATCCTCCACGAGGTTGTCTCCAATAAGCTGACCAATCTTCATCTCCTCGGGGCTTGCCTTTTTGCTCCCGTGGTCTGGCAATGGGGTATTGTCCTGTATCGCGTAGTCAACGTGGGATATGTGGATGATTGCATCGCCGAACGTACGCGGCATGAAAGTGTTAATTTGGGCTGAAATTATTACATAGGCACTTTTAATATCTATTTTACTTGACAAATCATGTGCCAAAAGCCGCGGTAGAGTGAAACGTGGTTCTGTGGGTTGAGCGAATGACATTCTCGACCCGTCTACGCATGAAAGCGTTGGGTTAGGTTGGCAACTTCATTTAAAAGTAGGATTTCATGAACTGGCAACGACATCTACTGACACCGCGATAAGTTTAAGTACACTCACCGATGATAATCTTGGAGTTGACCAGAGCTGCTCTGACGCAGTCCACGGAGGTACCAAGACTGCAGTAGCCGTGCTGGTCTGGAGGAGATACCTAAAAGGGAAACATGAAATAAAACTTCAATAAATAATATTTCGTGGGTAGTTGTTCAACGAGAGGAAAATGAACGACTACCATCTAGCTAATAATAGTTCACTATACATACGAGTAATCCCACTTTCACTTATTTTTTATTATCAAAAAATAAGTAGAAAATATTTATAAGATAAACACATTAGCATTTAATTTTAAGCTCATCAACAAGTGATAAGCAATGTTTTTCTGCTTTCATACGTCATGTACGATATTAATGAGGTAATTATGTAAATCTAAACACACACTATTGTAAATTCTGAACAGCTTTTGTATAAATGTGTATAATTGAGGTTATTATCTTATAAAATAAGAATTTCAGTAATTTTAAACCCTTCCTTGACCTTCATCATCATCAGAAATAAACCAAGTCTTCCCCACCTCTGTGCCATGTACACAGGAGTAGACTTTTCTGCCTCAGTTTTAACGATCATTATCAAGTAGATCTACTGAGCCTACCCAACCGAAATATGTATTTGTTTCCCTAAAATTTGAACCCAGGATCTCCAGGTGGTGTACAGAATAGTTTCATACGTTAATACAAATACCCACCTGAATAACAGAGATGTCGGGCTGAATAATCTTTCGGTGGAACAGCTTAGGAATGTCCTGCAGAAAGATAGGAATCGCGTCAGACCGACCTTCGGCAACAGATTTCCGGACGTTCGCTGCCATGAATAGCGACACCGATCTGAAATTCAGTTCCTTTCATAAATCTTACACAAGTGGCGCCTTATGAATTTAAATAACGCAATACTTACGTTATTTCAAATTTAAAAGGCAAAATTCAAATTTAAGAGTATATATAACTTTTTAGTCAAACAGCATACCTACTCATAGACAAGGTTTTTTTATAAAATTATTATTAACCTTTAATAAACGCGATAGTTTGTGAGAGATTAGAAACGATCCCATAAATTAATATATGGAACTTAATTCTAAAAAAATGTAGGAATGTCTCCTGGAATTCAAATCATGATAATCTTAGGCAAAAATATCCAAATCTATCAAGGCAAGATATAGAAACTGTCATAAATTTGTTATATTGTCAGGATAAGCCAAGTATATCTATGTTGATATCTTATCGGTTACCAAATACTGATGACATATGATAAGTGAATGTCAATTACTCTAATAAGTCAATAAATACCCACTTTTACGAATTTTACTAAATTTAAAATGTTTCAATTTTTTTTAGCTACAATAAAATATATTTTTTCATAATATGATGTCAAAAAGAAAGCCAGGTCATAAAGTTGTCCTTTCCGAACCGAATGTGCTTTTGAAACATTGTGAATAGCCTGATTTTGCGATTAAGCCCGCGTATTTTTGGGTTTATTACCTAAAGATATCCTTGCACTCAGGCGCAACATATTTGGCGTCCATTTCCGTATGCATATGCACCACCTTGATGTCTCTCATAGAGGCATCCTTGCCGACATCTGTCATGGCGTCCAATAAGCGATAGGGGGTGGCTGCAGCTCCCTGGGCGAAAACCGTTTGACCTGCAATCAATATGTGGCCAATAACCCATCTGTATCGCAAAAAATCAATCACTCCATTGTTGTCAAAAAAGGTTCCGATTCTATTCGGAATAACAAGTTTCAGAAGTTTTTATTTCGCACGCAAAGGATCACGTAATCGTAACAAGCCAAAAATCTTCAAGGTCATTCATTTACAACTCTTTTATATAAATAATACCAGATGTTTAACACTAATATGTAATTATATTATACCTACATCGATTAAGAAAAAGAAAAATTTATGGATGTTATCAATAGGCAAGCAAAAAATTTAAATTGATTGTTCGATTGCATATCTGGATCCACCTGTCCGATTCTAAAAACTCTTTCAGCCTTACTTTACTAAGCTTACTTTCTTAAGCCTTACCGAGAAACACATGTGTTATATTATGTGATAGCACTCGTGCAAAGCCGGCAAAATTGCCCAAACTATTGTATAGGTACCTACCTACCTATATTTAAGTGAAGCTGCCATAAGTATAAGGTAGTATTTCGGATATAAGGCATTGGAGAACCATTGAGTTATAAAGACAAATGCGACCTTTTCATTAAGCCTTGTTAACTGAAGGTACTTACCTACTTGTCATGGTCAGCTACGAAATGTGATTATCCTTAATAAGAACAATTCTTGCATAAGATACCTAAATTTTGAATAGTTACATGCATTTACTTTTTACTTAAATTTCCTTCAAATTTAGGAAAATTGGAGACAGATTGGAAATCTTTTTTTATTTTTCCCATACAGGCTTAATCGTCAGCCTGTATAGGAAGAATATAAATATAATAGGCTTTTAAAAAATGTTTATTTTAGTTGTAAAAAAATATAAATTCTTTTTCTATAATTATATGAGAAGCACAATCCTGTTATTTGCTTCGATACAGAATAATAAGTAAACTCGCATCAACGAGTTCGCTATAATTAGATTGAAATTGGGCACGCATGCGGTCTCGTCTTAACATCGCAACATAACAATAATACCTACATAAATACATTTTTATATACGTTATCAAATACCGGTTAAAGACTTGCATAAAGACTAAGTAATATAGGAGGATTTTGGTGACAAGAACACTTATTCAGTACCACCTGCAAAGTTTCCTTTAAACACAGGTTTTATTTTTAAATTTATTAACATTTCAACTTTGCTACGAAAAATAGACGGTCAAGGTCAAAATAAAGTATGGATTTACAAAATAATAACTAGTATAGACTTAATTCTAATTTTTTTGCATTTTCGGCTGAAAGTCGATTCTGTGTAGAAAACCGAATAGGTTTAAAAAATGTCTTCTTCAAAATATCGATGAAGAATAATTATAGACTATAGATATATTTCCGATAATTCAACATTTGTTGATTGCTCTGAATTGCTGTCTAAAGACGTCACAGATAACCTTATTATAGTTTTTAATCACTGACGAAATTACGAAGTTATCAGACTTCTAGTATTTTGAAATCACGAAAAATGTGTCTATGGCATTGTAATTCCTAAAGAAATGAACTGGATTTTTATGCGTGTTTTTTTATGTTTGAAAGTTGTACGTGATTGAGATTAATTTTATCGGCAATTTACGAAGATCTGTTAATCCATTTATGAGGTATTACGTGTCATTAGCATGCTGATGATATTTTAATTTGTCTTGAATTTCACTTGTTTTTAGTGGCCACTAAAGAATTCTGCCTAACCTAAATAAAAAATAAGGTCGAAGGAGAATTTCTAGAACCAGGTTAAAGGTGAATAAACCTATTTTGGATGGGCTGATATTCAGTTGTTAGTTATAGGGCTATGTTTATAATGTAAAATTTTTAATCAGATCACATTAATAATTGCGTGAAGTAGTAGGTAGGTCTATGCCCACCTATAAGTAGGTACTTGCCTGTGAAGGATGATCAGTGAAAAGACGCACACCAGACAGAGTCGGGACCGTCACCCACACAAGGATTAAACTGGTTATAAAAAAAAATATTTATATCTATATTACAGTAAGAGTGTAACATATGTAGATGGTTGGCATACATTTACTAGTCGTTGAATAGGTACATTTACTTGCTCCTTTAGTTGAAATGTAGGTAGGTATACATTGAATAGAAATATTAATACTACAACTAGTAAATGCACACATCGTGTAGCAAATAGGTACCTACATTCATAATGAATTTTAAAAGTTTAATGAAAATTAACATTTTCTGTGTATTTTATAAAGTAAAAAGGTTCAGTTATGTTTTTTTATGCTCTAATTTAACAATGAAAGTCACTATTTTTGAAGCAGTAAATCATTTGTTGAATAAATATATAATTACTGGCTCCGAAATTAATTGCAACTCAATTTTCTAACCTAAACTTACAACAACAATAGTTTATAACTAGTTCCGATTTGACTTTTCCTTACATGATTGTAAAGGGTAATGCGATATCTAATCCGAGAATAGCGGAACATTAAAAATATAGAAAAATTCACGTTTTTGAAGAAAATTTGTTTCCTCATACCTATCTACCTACATTTTCTATGAAATGATGTTTTAAGTGCCACGTACGTCACAAACGTCTGAAGCGATACGAAGTTTGCGGGTACACTACCTACTTACATATTATGCAAATTTTTAGTAACATTATACAAAATGCTAATTTTGACCAGCTTCTGCTGACAAGGTTGCAGAGTTGTATAGGCACTGTATTTTTAATATTAAGAAGATTTTTATTTCTTACTTTAATTAACACATACGAAAGATCTACTGTCATAATGCTAGATTTTAATAATTAACTACAATTTCAAACGCGAAATATGTAGGTACCTTATTATAGTGTCCACCCAAAGAGAAAATTTTTTTTAATACTATATGCTCATTTTTTAAATGATTTCACCTAAATGGATTGGTATTTATTTCATCAAGAAATATATACTCTTCAACAGCAAGCAGGCTTGTGTCTATAATACAAGTATAATTTATATAAAATAAATCTATTTTTTTATGACTGTCAGTAAAAATTATCTTTTTTTAACTAAACTGCCAGCCCTGTAGTAATATTAACTTATGTTTCAAGGTTCAAATAATCAACTGCTGCATATTAACTGCTTATATTCAACTCATAAACTATTTAAGAGTTTATGAGTGGATGGTAACCAAGTTTATCTTGATAATGCAATCAATTATCTTTCAAATGGTTTTCAATTTAGAAATACAAATACATACCAATATTATCAATAGAACAAACAGTTGATATATTTAAATTGTAAGATTATTATTTTCAATTATTATCAAGACATTATTGCAATATCTGCTATGGAACTTAATTAAACTGTATTAAATTGTTATAATGGCACTAAAAAAATGTCTTATTCATAGTCTAATTTGATTTATACCTAGTTTAATTTTTTAAGTATATTTATAGAACATTGTTATTATCAGCTCATAAAAAACTAGGATCAGAGAATAACCTTATGTGCGCTATGATGTGTAAACAATTTAATAATAAGTACTAGCATTCACTGATCTTTTAATTATCAAATACTACAAGTAAGTAAGTGTTAGAACCAATTATTATCTAATCAAAAATAAGAGGGTAAAAAGAGGATGAAAAATTTATATATTAAGATTCTAAAATCTATGATGAATTTTCAATTTTTTTTTCAATCTAGATCCACCGTGAGAGTCGTGGATCAAAATATCGAAATAAAAAGAGTTGAGTCATGACTGCTACTGCTTGTAGCAATACGGTAAATTATTATACCTACTTAGTACTTAAATATTTATATAAATAGGTAGATTTCTTACCTGATTTTAGACATTTTTGAAATGCCTCTTTAGCAGTCACAAACTCCGGTATTCTGTCAAGAGGTTGCGATAACTCTTGTGTGTATGTAAAGTAGGTACGATTACATTTCACTGTTAATAATGACGCACCCAACTTGCCGAATTTATAGGACACATTAGGTGCGATTATTTTTCCTATCACAGACATATTCACTAGTCTAATTTGATATTAAAATTAATATACTTGTCACTGATTAGTCCACGATTTAAAATAAAAATATATTTGGAACTTGCCCAGTGCACACGATGAAAAATAGTTTAATGAGTTTAATGACAGCTGAGCAGAACCCCTTTGTGGCGGGAGTCGCCTGTCGCGAACAGTGCGTTTGCACTTTGCGATAAAATCAGTACGATATAAATCGTTGAATAACAGTGGCCAATAGGAACTAACAATCAGCTTACATTAAAAAATCACAAAGCAAACGCATGAAGCGTAACGTTCTCTTTGACAAGTAGAAAGTAACAAGTTAACAACTACTAAGTACTCACTAGCATTTAACAACTAGCAAGAGGCAAGAAGAGCAAAGAGCCAAGACGTGAGGGAAGGGATCAAATTCCAAAGAGCAGAATTGCTACGACCAATCAAAAAGTAAGATTCGAAGATATAAGTAAGTAATAATATTATAATGAGCAAGAATATATTGAGCGCGAAATACAAATTGTTATTTATCCACAGTGAAGATTAAGAATCTTACTGACAGTATATAATTTGACAAAATAACAATTGAGTTCTAACTAAAAATGCCAATTTGAGCTTCGACGAAATAAAAAGATTTCCATTTCCCCGAGCCTTTCCATGCCAATTTTTTTAAGCCGTTCTTAAGAGCCAACTCGCTTACTTGCTTGCTTTCAGACTGCGAACGACTGTGAAAAGAAAGTGACACGCGTGTTAGAATTCGACAAATAAGAAGAAAATACAACTAATATGCTTCTGGTGTTTTAAAAAAATAATACAACAAATAATTGGGAGTCACTTTTTGAATTTTCATTCGTCAGTAAATATTTAATATTTTCAATCAGATAATACCAAGTTTTTGTAAAATTAGGAGAGCTTGTACATATTTATTTTTATTATATTCAAACGTCAGAAAAAGGACATATTATTATGCATGTATCATATTTTCATATAAGAGACAGAAACTACAAGCTAAACGTTGTTGACGAAGTTTGTACAGCTTGCAAAAAAAAAAAAAATTATTTACGTTTTGTACTACTTTAGCACCAATTATAAGTAATTTTTCCTTTCTTTCACATATTTTCTGCTACTTTTACGTAAATATTAATGTGTGCGTTAGTGTCGATTATAGCCATATCTTTGTATTTGAAGTTACTTCATTTTTTGAAGGCGTATTTTGATTGCTTAAGATGAACTTATTTGGTCGAAGGATTTGAGAATTTTTTGTAGTATAGGTAGTATTTTTGTGGTAACTCCAGCATAAACTTAATGGACCTTATTACAAAACATGGACTAAAGATGTTTCAGTATTGGATGCTAGGATACAAGTCTAACGTTCATACAAAAATGGGGTTTTTCTCTGGAAACAAACCCGGGTCTATCTCTAAACCGCGTTTTAGAATAAGGCAGAAAATAATTATTCGTTGAGCTCTTTATTTGTGAATATTGCTTAGTAATCTGTGGCAAATTTATTAAAAATGGTAAATTCCGCCTCCGTGGCTACTGGCTAGTGATTTATGAGACTTCACGCCGGAGATCCTGGGTTTGAATCCCGGAGGTTAGAGAGAAGGAGAACGACCGCTACGTACTAAAACATTAACCCGCCTGTCCCTAAAAATTTATAGAATTTATAATTCATTTTTCAGCCACCAGCTACTTCGTAGATGAAGTTAGTTGAATTGAAATAATTTAGCGATCGCAGCGCTTCACTTAGTTTGTCCATATTTCTGATCAACTATTTTCTACAGCGATTGTTCTCCTTCTCTGTAACCTCCTTGGTCTGTTCCTTGCCCCATTAAGGGGTTACGGAAGTTCACGTTAATCTGTGACTTGTAAAGTGGTGGTGGTAAAACGTAATGCAATACACAGGAGGCATATAAAGAGAAATTTTGTACAAAATTAATATATTGAATATATTTTGAAATCGCAATAAACTATTGTTTTTTTTTTTTTGTCAATTTTAATAAAGTCTTCAGAATATCTAAGTTATCAATATCTATGGTTTTTTGCGATGGCAATGTTTTCCTTGTGATAAGTCACGTGACGGCACGTGAACTCTCATAGACAATTCGTCCATTCGTCAGTTTTCGGGTAAAGAGGCAGCGCAGTTTGGTGTTTTATTTAGCGGTCTGCCTGTAGGAAACCTGATCATGGCGAAAACCATCTCTTTACAACAGGCAAACAAGGAGCATGCCCTTGTTGTATCCAGGGATTTCATTTCCCAACCCCGTCTGAGTAAGTAATTACATTTTCTTGGATTTCTACCTATCATTTCTTGTCTGAGAAGTTGGCACTAAATCTATGTCAAAGTATTGATTTTCACATATCATAGGAATTGTTTTGATAATTATGTAGCTTTATAATTCTTTACTTGTATATTTTGCCTTACAAATGGGGCATACATAACCCAACGACGCCCAAGGCCTTATAAAAGAGAAAACTTGTATTATTTTCTTATTAATTACTTCTTAAATCTCCGTCATCGGACTTAAAACGTTAGTAAATTTATACAAAAAAGGTCAACATCACAAAACGTTCAAGTTATAAAAAAAATGATAATTTTATAACTCGTTATCACCTGTCTCGTGATGACGCCCTTTACAATTTCTAGTTGGAAAATGTTTGATCTTATCCTTTTCCAATCTTTTAATCTACTTTTGAAATATGATGTAATTCTATTATAAATCTAAATATTTTAAAAATCAAATCAAACTTTACTAATAATTCTTTGTAATTATTGTCATGTGATGATTTTCTTTTGGTATTATATTACTCACTTAAATATTATAAAATGCCTTATGTATCAATATCTGCTACAGTTCTTCGTAAGCAGCAAAGAACTGAAGCAAATATTTGCTGTATTTGAAATTATCCTTATCAAATGTTAGTGTACTAATCAGTCAGCTGCTTACGTTCATATTATTATTATTTTAAAGTAAATCTTTTTTTTAAACCTTACAAATGTTCTATGTAAAGTGAAACTATTATTAAAGTAATTAGTAGTAGCAGTTATTTTTCATTAATTATGTTATAAATTTTTTGATTGTAGCATACAAGACAGTCTCGGGCGTAAACGGGCCACTAGTAATCCTTGATGAGGTGAAATTCCCTAAATTCTCAGAGATTGTACAGCTCAAACTTGCAGATGGCACCCTACGTTCAGGACAGGTATTGTCTAAATATTTTTGGGGCTTGAATCTCGAAAAAGACTGTGTATTTTGTTTACTGAAGTTATTTTGCTTTCATAATTTACAAGTGTAGATATCATATTTGTGAGAATTATAATAATTTGTACAAGAAGCAAGGAAATAGAAAACATACCAAAGTGGTTAATACATATATAAAGAATTTGCTTATAACTGTTTATAAATAATTATTATCAAAATGTTACTACTTTTAAAAATAAATTCTATGATGTTTTCATGTTTCTGTCCCTATTTTTAGGTATTGGAAGTCAGTGGCTCAAAGGCTGTGGTTCAAGTGTTTGAAGGTACATCTGGAATTGATGCCAAAAACACACTTTGTGAGTTCACTGGTGACATTCTGCGTACACCTGTCTCTGAGGACATGTTAGGTGGGTACTTTGCAATGCTTCTTGTACTATATTTAAACGCCTCTATTGAGAAATATGTCAACATAACATTGTCATTCCTATGTATATAGGTTTTTTGTTTTCACTTGATTATGTGATTGTCTTTACTATTGTATTTATTGCAAAATAAATTCCTATTTATTAAGGTATTATATTTATCACATAATATGTCAGGTCGTGTCTTCAACGGCTCCGGTAAGCCCATTGACAAGGGACCACCAATCCTTGCCGAGGACTTCCTTGACATCCAGGGTCAACCAATCAACCCCTGGTCCCGTATTTATCCCGAGGAAATGATCCAGACTGGTTAGTTAAATGATTTATAAAAAAAAATATTTGATTTTCTTTAAGCCATTATTTCTTAAAGAAAATTTTTCATGATTTGAAAAGTTGATATGATTAATTGATTATTATTTTAAGGAAATTTTATAATAAAGTTTATATAGCTGAAAACGCAACTACATATACTTAGAAAGCCAATATTTTAAATTAAGTAAATCACAAGCAAAATGTTCTGTTCAAATTATTGAAAACTATGAATAACATCAAATGTTAAAGCTGTATTTTTTTAAATGAATTTCTTGCATACATGAAGAAGGAAGTAATTATGTGTAATTATGGTTCAGATGCAGAACATGTTGATATTCACTTGTATAAAAAATGAGGTCCTGTAACCTCTAGTAGGACTCGGGACCAACCTATTTCTGCATCTGCCTCAGTTAACACTTGGATATATTACGTAATTTGCAGGTATTTCCGCTATTGACGTGATGAACTCTATCGCTCGTGGTCAGAAGATCCCAATTTTCTCAGCGGCCGGTTTGCCTCACAACGAAATCGCCGCCCAGATTTGTCGTCAAGCCGGTCTCGTCAAGGTACCTACATTTTTTTTCATATATTCACCATGATGACATGATCATCATATTTCAGATATTAGAACCTGTTTTTCAAACTCATGTTTTGTTTCTTCGAGTAAACCTTTCAGAAAGCAAGGATTTAATGTTACTTTAGCCGAATTTTACGCTTGGCAATTCATTTTCATTGTACTTGTATTACTACTATTTATCGATAAATTTGTTTATGATCAATGGCTGTTGCATTCTGAAGGAAGTAAATTAAATAATACCAGAATTGTCTGGCTTACTTATTTTTGATTGTTAAAACATGTGTTCTTGTTAAAATTTCAAAGGTTCCTGGTAAATCAGTATTGGATGATCACGAAGATAATTTCGCCATCGTGTTCGCGGCTATGGGTGTTAACATGGAGACTGCAAGATTCTTCAAACAGGACTTCGAAGAGAATGGTTCTATGGAGAATGTGTGTTTGTTCCTTAACCTCGCCAACGACCCCACTATTGAGAGAATTATTACACCTCGTTTGGCACTTACAGCTGCCGAATTCTTGGCTTACCAATGCGAGGTAATTAAAAAAAACCAAAACTTGATGACTAAGAAGAAAAAGAAAAATACTATGTTATGTAATATTGTGATTTAAATTCCTTGAGAGTTGTAGAAATCTATCAAAATGTTTAAGGCCAGATTTCTTTGTCGTATTTTCTACACAGAATTATATAATATAACTTTTTAGAGCTTGTTTTCAGTAAATAAATATAACTTTCTGACTGTTGGGATTCAAATAGCAGATTCCGGGCCCAGTACATTGGCGTATTTTGGTGACTGATCATTTTCAAAATTTTTTTTTTTAAATTTTGTCTAACAATAAATGCCTTCTTATTAAAGACTAGTCGGTTGAAAAACAAGACAATATGATATTAAATAAATATTACAGAAACACGTGCTAGTAATTCTCACGGACATGTCCTCGTACGCTGAGGCGTTGCGTGAAGTGTCCGCTGCCCGAGAGGAAGTACCCGGACGTAGAGGTTTCCCCGGTGAGTATTTTATACAAGCCGATACTGTAAAGTCCCTGTTAGTACCTTGAAAGATTTTTAGAATCAACATATTATGCAATACAAAGCAAATCATGACATGGAATATAAGTCATGTTTGTCTGTCCGTAGGTTACATGTACACGGATTTGGCCACAATCTACGAGCGGGCGGGCAGAGTTGAAGGTCGTAACGGATCAATCACCCAGATTCCTATTCTTACTATGCCTAACGACGATATTACTCACCCTATTCCTGACTTGACTGGATATATTACTGAGGGACAGGTCAGTTTCAACCTTTTTTCTTTATAATAAAATTATCAAGCTTGGGTAGGTTGTTAAGTTTACATAGATAATGTATAAAATACTAAAACTCTAAAAACCTTACTTTGCATTTAAATATTAGTAATAATTTTTGAAATTTGTTCTTTATTTTTGATCTTAATGTTATTCGTTTTTTATCGTTAAAGAAATTTTGTATGAATCTAATAATAAAGAGCGTATGTCTTTCGTGATAATCAATGTCATCCATTTATTTATAAATTCTTTTGAATAGTGTGTAAATAATTATTTAATTATTTACACACTATTATACTACTACTACTACTACTTTTTTATTTTTTGCATTTAATTAAATGCAAAAAATAAATCGAATTAATTTTTGCTTCTGATAATTAGTAATAAATTACAATTGTAAAAGCGTAAATAAATTCGTCACTTGAGTACCATACAATTTTAGTATTCAATAATTACAGATCTACGTGGACCGTCAACTTCACAATCGTCAAATCTACCCACCAGTAAATGTATTGCCATCTCTGTCGCGTCTCATGAAGTCTGCCATTGGAGAGGGAATGACCAGAAAGGACCACTCTGATGTCTCCAACCAGCTGGTATTTTTATTACCATTAAATTTTTTCCAGATATTAAGCTACTAGTATCTACTGAAAAAGCTAGTAAAATATAAAACTAGTAAAATTTCATACAAAAAGTCGATTTGAAGACAATTCTATTTTCATTTTCTTATGTGGTTTTTTCGTCCCATTTAAACATTTTAAAGAGAGGATTCTCACTTATGCACAAGTTGCAAGACTCAAGACTTAACTTCAACTCATATAAATTTTTACTAAAATTTACTAAAGTATAGATTATTTTATAAGATGATTGAATTAGTAATGTTGATCTGGATTTAAAGATGTGATCGTAACATTTCAGTACGCGTGTTACGCCATCGGCAAGGACGTGCAGGCGATGAAGGCCGTGGTGGGAGAAGAGGCTTTGACGCCCGATGACTTGCTCTATCTCGAGTTCCTTACCAAGTTTGAGAAGAACTTCATCACACAGGTAAATAATATATATTAGATATAATGACTTACGTCGAATAATAAGAAAAACAAACATTGAAATAATTGAAACGTTGTGGCAAATTTAAAGAGTTCTAAATCGCTCTATGAAAGTTGATACAAATATGAAAGTATTTCTTAGACTTTGGTGGTACTTTCCTGTATAATCTGTACTTAATACAGTGTTAACATGATTATATTAAAAAGCTATGGAAAATTGATCTAAATTTAATAATCTTTCAGTGTGGAAAATTCAGTGAAACACAAATGTGTCCTCATTCACCATTACTAAATTTTGATCACAATGTGGCCAAATTGGTGTCATTGGATCTTAAAATATCACTTATTTAAAAATGTTTTTCAGAGTAACTACGAAAACCGCAGCGTGTTTGAATCCCTTGACATCGGCTGGCAGCTACTCCGTATCTTCCCCAAGGAGATGCTTAAGCGTATTCCGGCCGCCACTCTCGCGGAGTTCTACCCACGAGACTCGCGCCACTAAAACCCACTTAAACCCTGATACGACCTTCTGGTTAACGCGTTTACGGTGTTTCAAAGAATTTTTAACCTTGTGTTTGTAACTCACACGTACGCCTAAATTGAAGAACTGTCAACTTTATTGAGTTTGACCATAAAGAGATTTAATGTTTCGTTGAAACATTTTCTTAAATGCAATTACTACTTTGTAAATCAGCAGTGGTTGCCATTTTTGTAATTTGTGTATGCAACCATTGAGATTTATTTAAAATTTATTTATTGAATAATCAAAATATGTATATATTTATAATTATTTTAACGAATGTTGATAATCAACCATTGAACAGAACGTCGTATCGCGTCCTTGTAAGATATTACTTATTAGTAAGTTGTTAATAGTTAATGTATTCATGTGTAACAATAAAATTATATCGTGTTGATATTTGAAGCCATATATGTGTTGCTAGAACGTTTTGAAGACAATATATTATTTGCTCTATTCAGTTTTTATTTGCACAAAAAAATGGGAAAGCAAAAATATTGTATAATGGCAACACAGCATACAAAGTTTTTGCTTTCGATATACAGAATCGGTATGTGATATTACTTGGAAGGAACACGTGTATATACGCAGGAACAAATGTTGCATTCCAAATTCCTGTTCACTCCAAAGCTTCTATTCTATATAAAGTGAATTAGGATAACTGTTGTTTGAATGGAAATAAACTATAGAAGTTTACCAGTTGTTTTATTTACTTGTGATTCGCGATCATATCGCCGCCAGTCTTATCCTGCGTCCTTAAACGTGCCTTTGCGTTCATAGGCAAGAGCCTAGAGCGACGTGACTGAGCTAGTATTAAGAGCACGCTCGTCACTGGCCACTGCACGCCGCCGCGTTGCTCGTTGGGCCCGATACAGGCCCCAGTCACCGCGCATTCACTGTGGACACAGTGACAGCTTTTGTCGCAAAGCTAAGCTAGATTGAAGTTTTTTCAGAAATGAAAAAGTATGAACTTGAGAAAGAAAAAAAAAACATTTCGCAGAAAGTTGATAGAACACAGAGAAATTACAATAAAAAAATAGTAGATAGTTAAATTTATTTATTATAGTTAAGTAGTATAATGTTGCACTTGTAAGTTAAATGCTGTTAATTATTCTTGGACATCAACGCTGGATTCATTCTAGTAACCACAGACAATATTGGAATAAACACTAGTTCTATGACTCTAACCAGCAATACCAGCAATGGCTTCTGAGGCAAAGTATTTCACATCAACATCGGGGTCGACGTTCAATTTCTCCAAAGTTGGTTTAACTTGTGGTTGAATGGCAGCTGGGTCTAAGTATGGCGCCATTTTTTGTAATGTTTTAGCGACATTGAATCTCACGTTGGCAACCTTGTCATCGGCTGTAGACAATACGGTGGGAAGGAGAACTCTCGTAGTTAAGTCTTTGCCACAGACTTCGGCTAATACATTGATGCAGAAGAGATAAGTCATTCTGTGCAAATAGTTTTGCTCTCGGGACATGGCTATTACTTTTGGTATAACATTTGTCTCTGCCCAAGTAGGTCCATATTGTTCGACTAACTTTTTTAGATTTAATGTTGCCGCTTCACGAATAGCGTAGACATGGTCGAAAAGCCAGAACATGCAGAGGCCGGTGAGTTTTTCATCGAAGAACTCTTGTCCCAGCTGTCCAGCTAGTAAGGGCATGTGTTCAATTATAGCAAGGCGAACTCTCCATTTTGTGTCTTCGGCTAACTCCACGATAGCTGGAAGGAGGGATTGTACTAATTGTTCAATTCCTATCACTTCATTAACACATTCGAGGTTAGATATGATATTTAATCTGACTTCGGGGCATTCATCTTTAAGTTGTGTGAGGAAAAGAGGTAAGAGGTGTTCGATAGTGTTCTGACGTCCCACAATAGGACTGAGTCCCATAATGACTGAGGCGAGAGCAGACTTGACATGTTGGTTTGGGTCACCAACAAGGTCCTTGATCTGTGGCAAGATCATGTTCATTATTATGTGGTCTTGGTGTGCTTTGTCGAGGTTGTTGCAGAAGTCTTTCACCTAGAATAAAAATTATACTGATATTAAAAATTATAACCTCCAAGTGCCAAAGTATGCATTACACCATGTTTTGACGGTGATGAGGTTGATAGGTCGTAATTTAGATAGCAATCCAAAACTAGAATCGCTTCCGAGTGTAGTGTAAATTTTATTGAAAGGGATTTTTTTTAAAATACCTTTCCAGCTGCAGCAGCTCGAACTTCAGCCTCGGAATCCTTAAGCAGCGCCTGGAAAATCTGGGCTAGGTCTGAACGAGCCAGCTCCGGACCCACTGCCTGCTGCAACTCAACAAACCTAGGAAAAATATATATTTTAACGAGCACTTCAAATTAAGGGATGAAATTGATTGATTTCAATTAAAACAATGCATTTGTTTACTGATTCTTTAATTTTTTAAGTAAAATATCTTGAGATATTAACTAAATCACTCAGGATGTTTTGTTTATGGATAACAATTTTAATATTTTATGTTGGGCTTGTAAGTTGCAGTTAGGCCACTAATTTGAAATGAAGTAGACTTGGCAACAAAATATGAAACTGTATATCCTTTAATGCCTTAAGTTTATTACTGTTTAATACTTATTTTAGCCTTTACAAATTATTTAAGTCACTAGTACCCATTCACAGTTGAGAATGGACATGAAAGGTAGCTCAATACTGTAATTCACATCACATTTTACACTCAGACTGATAGCTTTTATCTAAGTAAGAAATTGTGTGCATGCATAATAGCCGTAACAGTCAAGATTCGTTTGAATCCCATTTTTTTACGTTGATGCACGTAAGGATATGGAGATGTTATTCACCTCTAAGGAATTTACTAACTTGTCAGCGAGCATGTATCGCACACGCCAAGAAGAGTCTCCTGCACGATCGCGTACAGTGGGCATCACAAGTTGCTCACAGTCCTCAGCAGGCAAAAGTCCTGCAACTGATGCACAAGCTTCTGCTGCTAGGATACGCACAGAGTCTTGGTCGTCCTGGAATATATCATTTTTGTATCTTAAATTTTTCTTGATAACAGTGAATCCCCCACAGCTGAAATTCAATGTTTCTAGTGCATTAGTTCTTGGGTTTGATCTTAGGGAAAACAAAAATATTATGTTATAGCACAAATTTTAGTTTTAGCTGTAATTCTTGTAAAAAATATACAGAAATAGTTTTTATCACATTGTCATTTTACCAGCTTATAATATCACTCTTAGTAAAGTTTCATTCCCTCACCTGTGCCAATGTCACAAACATCGGGATGATGTCGCTCTTGACATATTCCATCTCAATCACTCGTGCGAATTCGCCGAGTTTGTATGCGGCGGCGCGACGCACCATTGGAGTGTCGTCTTGACACAGAGTGCGGAAGCGTTCTCTCAATTCGGCCTTTATTGCTGCTGATACACGGGGGTAGCATACACTGATAAGGAAGAAATATAATAAATATTAACTTATCCATAATTTATAAAATTTTGTGTGATGAAACAATTTACTTTAATATAAAATTAACAAGAACAATGGACAAGTTTATAATTTAGTTACAAGAAATGTTGCTGGACAGATTTTATTTAAAAATCACTACATAGTACCCTTTCAAAAAACAACATGAAAGTTTTATGCCCTTGTAGAATTTTAGATGAATTTTATTTATCAACACTATTTACGTCTTATTTATAGTAAGTTCATTTATAATACAAAATTAATTTTTTACTTTTCAGTGCGTTTTGAGGTCGGTTTTATTTTTTTGTTTAAAATTAATTTATTTTATACTTTTGAGTGGCTCTTCTATAAGATTAAGTTGTAATTCAAGTATATTCATTAAAATACCTGAAAAGTCCACAAGCAGATGCCCTTGATGTGAACCAATCTCCGCCAGCTAAACGCTGGAGTAATGGAACAAAGTGTTGCTCTAATGCTGGTGTGGTGTGGTGAGCAGCTACAGCTCGGAGTGAAGCAACTGCTTTGTCACGGACAACTGTCTCCTCTACAGTGGAAAGAGACTCCAATGGCGCCAAAAGGCAGTGTGCATACTCTCCACCACCAACCAGACTGATAAAATTACCTATAATAATTAAAAATATTCATATTAGGTTAAGCTTTTAAGGATAACTAGATGCTTGGATTTTTGATAAAATGTGATGGGAAATCTAATATTAATAAACTAATAAAACACTAATCTTTCATTAAGTAGTAACTACTATGTCAAATAACCAAACCATTTCTTTTTGCATATACATTTTTTATAAGAATCAGTAATTTTCCAGAATTGCTATTGTATGTTATAATTGTTAGTTGAATGAATAAGAGTTCAGATAGTTAAAAAAGGACTACTGTTAATAAGATTTTTTTGGATAGAATGTGATTTGAAGTGTTCATTTCTTAACTTAATATATATTCATAAAGACAATCATATGAATTTCATTTCAATTATATTAAGGAGGAATCTTATTTATGATATTTGATCATACAGATTACTTCCTAATCCTTTTAAGAACAATTCTTTACATAAACAAACATAAACTTGTTAAGGAGTGGGTATTTTAAGATTGACATTATTTTCTGCAAGTCAACAAGGATGTAGATTTTTGTTAAAAAAATTAATATAATGCAGTGTAAATTATAACTAATTCATTAATGGTTCGATTTGTATTTTAAGCATAATATGACCTTATTAGATAAGCCTTGAAAGCAAATAAGTTTTCGTAATTTTCTCTTACAAGGAACCAAATAAAAGATACTTATGTTAATTAATTACCAAGTTGTTCTGCAAGCGCCAAAAGCACTTCATCTTCGTCGTAAATGGTTTCGGTGAGGAAAGGGATGAGTTCAGATCTTGTTCTTTCCACCCCGAGGGCAAGGGCAATCGTTGATAGCTTCTTTACGGAATTTAAACGCAGTTGCACATCTTCGTTTTTGAGTTCGTCGATTAATACCGCTATGGGGTAAAGTGACTCATCTGTCCCTAAATCACTCGCTGCCATTTTTACTGTAACTGCAGTTGATTCAGTTTTTAAATGATTTTTTTTAAGATTTACACGAGTGTTGAACAATTTTTTATTATTTTTATGAAATTCCTAAGCCTTCGGCAATAACATGAATCCTGCTTTTGTTTATGGGAAATTTAATTGACAGATCACAGAATACAGATAATATTAATGAATTAAAAGTAGAGTAAATGTGATATTCGAACCAAAAAGTATAGATAAATAGTTACCACATAATGTTTCTTTTATCTTATTTTGTAGCAAGAAACCTTAAAATGGCAGTTAAAATTTAGAATTTGCCATTTTTAAATTCAATTTTATATTAGGTAATTATTATAAATTAATCAATTTTATTTGATAGAACTTGTATTTTGAACAAATTTAAGATATTGGATTTGAAAATGACGATATTAACGCGTCTATTGCGCATATCTTATCTTTTACGATTGGCCATAATTGACTACTGTACAAAAAAAGAGTATTTCGTATACATTTTACTGCTGTAGCGTAAAAATATACTAGCATTTATAATATGAAAATATCTTATTGAAAATCTAGATTATAGACTTAATCGAGAATGCGTCAAATTCTCGTCTAGTCAATGCTAAGCCAAATTTTTTTTTTCAGAACTGAAAAAGAATTATTAACTTGAAAACGATTCTTAAGAATTTCTTTGGCAATGAATTGCTTTAATAAAATGTACAATAAAAAAGTATGTAGCAGAAACAGAGTTGATAGAGCACAGCGGAATTACAAATAAAAAATAAGTAGGTAGTTAAATTTATTTATTATTTTAGTTATGTATTACAATGTTGCACTTGTAAGTTAAATGCTGTAATTTTTACGTGGATATCAACGCTGGAATGAAGTAACCACAGACAATATTGGAATTAACACTAGTTCTATGACTCTAACCAGCGATACCAGCAATGGCTTCTGAGGCAAAGTATTTCACATCAACATCGGGGTCGACGTTCAATTTCTCCAAAACTGGTTTAACTTGTGGTTGAATGACAGCTGGGTCTAAGTATGGCGCCATTTTTTGTAACGTTTTGGCGACATTGAATCTCACATTGGCAACACTGTCATCGGCTGTAGACAATACGGTGGGGAGAAGAACTCTCGTAGTCAAGTCTTTGCCACAGACTTCAGCTAATACATTGATGCAGAAGAGATAAGTCATTCTGTGCAAGTAGTTTTGCTCTCGGGACATGGCTATTACTTTTGGTATAACATTTGTCTCTGCCCAAGTAGGTCCATATTGTTCGACTAACTTTTTTAGATTTAATGTTGCCGCTTCACGAATAGCGTAGACATGGTCAAAAAGCCAGAACATGCAGAGGCCGGTGAGTTTCTCATCGAAAAACTCTTGTCCCAGCTGTCCAGCTAGTAAGGGCATGTGTTCAATTATAGCAAGGCGAACTCTCCATTTTGTGTCTTCGGCTAACTCCACGATGGCTGGAAGGAGGGATTGCACTAATTGTTCAATTCCTATCACTTCATTAACACATTCGAGGTTAGATATGATATTTAATCTGACTTCGGGGCATTCATCTTTAAGTTGTGTGAGGAAAAGAGGTAAGAGGTGTTCGATAGTGTTCTGACGTCCCACAATAGGACTGAGTCCCATAATGACTGAGGCGAGAGCAGACTTAACATGTTGGTTTGGGTCACCAACAAGGTCCTTGATCTGTGGCAAGATCATGTTCATTATTATGTGGTCTTGGTGCGCTTTGTCGAGGTTGTTGCAGAAGTCTTTCACCTAGAATAAAAATTATACTGATATTAAAAATTACAACCTCCAAGTGCCAAAGTATGCATTACACCATGTTTTGACGGTGACGAGGTCGATAGGTCGTAATTTGGATAGCAATCCAAAACTAGTATCGCTTCCGAGTGTGGTGTGAATTTTATTGAAAGGGAATTTTTTTTAAATACCTTTCCAGCTGCAGCAGCTCGAACTTCAGCCTCGGAATCCTTAAGTAGTGCCTGGAAGATCTGGGCTAGGTCTGAACGAGCCAGCTCTGGACCCACTGCCTGCTGCAACTCAACGAACCTACGAAAAATATATATTTTAATGAGCACTTCAAATTAAGGGATGAAATTGATTGATTTCAACTAACAATGCATCAGTTTATTATTAAAGTAAATTCTTTCATTTTTAAAGTAAGTAAATTATCTTAAGATACTTACTGTATCGCTCTGGATGTTTTGTAAATGAATAACATTTTTAATATTTTATATTGGTTGGGTTGGGCTTGTAAGTTGCAGTTAAGCCACTAATTTGCAATGACATAGGCTTGTGAACAAAATTTGAAACCGTACATCCTTTAATGCCTTTAGTTTATTACTTACACATATATTTACTACTAAATACACTAAAAATTGTTTAAGGCATTTAAATAACACCACTTGCCACTTATTTGAGTCTACAAATTATTTAAGTCTCTTTAGTACTCAGTCAGAGTTGAGAATGGACATTAATGACAAGCTACGTCACTATAATGCTGTTCACATTTCACTCTCAGTCTGATAGCTTTTATCTAAGTAGGAAATTGTGTGCATGCATACTAACTTGTCAGCGAGCATGTATCGTACACGCCAAGAAGAGTCTCCGGCACGATCGCGTACAGTGGGCATCACAAGTTGCTCACAGTCCTCAGCAGGCAATAGTCCTGCAACTGCTGCACAAGCTTCTGCTGCTAAGATACGCACAGAGTCTTGGTCGTCCTGGAATATTTCATTTTTATATCTTAACTTTATATTTATTACAGTGAATCTCCCATAATTGATATTCAATGTTTATAGTGCATTAGGGTTTGATTTTAGGGAAAATAAGAATATTATAGCACAAGTTTTAGTTTAGTTGTAATCTTGTAAAAAATTTACACAAAGAATATTTATTACATTGTCATTTCACCAGCTTATAATATCATTCTAAACAAAGTTTAATTGCCTCACCTGTGCCAGTGTCACAAACATTGGGATGAGGTCGCTCTTGACATATTCCACCTCAACAACTTGTGCAAATTCGCCAAGTTTGTATGCAGCTGCTCGACGTACCATTGGAGTGTCATCTTGACACAAAGTACGAAAGTGTTCTCTCAATTCAGCCTTTATTGCTGCTGACACACGGGGGTAGCACACACTGGTAGAGAAGAAATATAATAAATATCCACAACTATTTACTTATCCTATTACTTATTCATAATTTATAAAAAATTTGTTTAATGATTAAACTATAAATGTTACTATATTTTGAATTTTTATAAGACACTAACTGATCCGGCAAATGTTGTTTTGCCATATTAATTTTTGGGGTAGGCTACCCTTATCACTTAGGGGTATGAAAAATAGATAGTAGCCGATTCTCAGACCTACTGAATATGCATATAAAATTTGGTAAAAATCAGTAAAGCCGTTTTGGAGGAGTAAGGTAACTAACATTGTGACACGAGAATTTTATATATAAGATGATTACAAACAAATTAACAAGAACAATGGACAAGTTTACAATTTAGTTACAATAAATGCAAGAAATTTTACTGGACAGATTTAAAAATAATATATAAGATTAAGTTGTAATTCTAGAGTATTCAAGCATGGATGGATCACCTATGGATTTTAATTATTCGAAATAAATAGATAATATTATTATTATTATTATTAAAATACCTGAAAAGTCCACAAGCAGATGCTCTTGATGTGAACCAGTCTCCACTAGCTAAACGCTGGACTAATGGCACAAAGTGTTGCTCCAATGCTTGTGCAGTGTGGTGAGCAGCTACAGCTCGGAGTGAAGCAACTGCTTTGTCACGAACAACTGTCTCTTCTACAGTGGCAAGAGACTCCAATGGCGCCAAAAGGCAGTGTGCATACTCACCACCGCCAACCAGACTGATAAAATTACCTATGATAATTCACAATATTTATATTAAGCGTTTAACGAGAATGATTGGAATTTTGATAAATGTGATGGGAAATTGAATATGGGCAAACTTTCATTATTATGGTATTTATAACGAAGTTAATAAAATGCAGTAATCATAAATGATTAAATTTGTATTATAAGCATAATATGACCTTATTAGATAAGCCTTGAAAACAAATAAGTTTTCGTAATTTTCTCTTACAAAGGCACCAAATAAAAGCTACCTATGTTAAGTAATTACCAAGTTGTTCTGCAAGAGCCAAAAGCACTTCATCTTCGTCGTACATGGTTTCGGTAAGGAAGGGGATGAGTTCAGATCTTGTTCTTTCCACTCCGAGGGCGAGGGCAATCGTTGAAAGCTTCTTTATGGAATTTAAACGCAGTTGCACATCTTCGTTTTTGAGTTCGTCGATTAATACCGCTATGGGGTAAAGTGATTCATCCGTCCCTAATTCACTCGCTGCCATTTTCACTGTAACTGCGGTTGATTTATTTTTTAAGTGATTCTTTTAAGATTTACACGAGTGCTGAACAATTTACGTTATTTTTATGAAACTCTTACGCCTTCAGCATTCAGCAATAACATGAAATCCTGCTTCTGTCTATGGAAAATTTAAATGACAGGTCACAGAATAGACAATGGAGTATATGTAGAGTAAAGACGTAATATTCTAACCAAAGAGTTACCACAGAATGTTATTTTTCTCTTTTTTATTCTGTGGTAAAAAAAACCTTGAAAATGACAGTTGCAATTTAGAATTTGCCATTTTTAAATTCAATTTTATATTAGGTAATTATTATGTTCATCTATTTTGATATTTTATTTGATAGAAGTTGTATTTTGTACAAATGTGAGATATTATTGCAATGAGTGAAAATGACGATATTAACGCGTCTATTGCGCATATTGTGCTGTGCTGTGTTGCCGGACAGGGCCTTGGCCGTATGCACGCTAAATCTTTCACACACCCGGGAATGCATGCCAACTTCTTCATACATGGCATACTCGGATTTATGCACTATCAAAGTTAGCATTAATATTTTAATATACGTACAATATCCATTATTCTTTATGTAACCATAACCCATTATTATGTAGGTATATGTATTTGCTTTAAAACTGACGCAATATTGTATTTGAATATTTTACCACAAAACTAGCTCCTAGTAGTAGATTTTTATTTTTAGTTACCCAATACATAACTATTATTTTAGGTGGAAGATTCAATAACGATTTTAAGTCAGCCTATGGGATCAGTTACGCCGCTACTAAATATTTAGCGCTGCCGTGTCTCAACGCCGATTTGCACCGAGGAGATGCGGCTCTTAGCACACTTCATCTCGCTTCCGGTTTGATTCCTTTTACATTGGCATTGGGAGGAAAGGATGACCCTCACCTTGGAAACTTATTAATCGCCTGCAATATTGTTTCACTGTGTATTTATTCTCATAAAAATGACCGACAGTGGGGCTGGTATACGGCAGGCGCGGGAGTTTTGGCATATTTCGTAACGACGACGGTGGCGAAAAAAATTACTTATCCTTTATGTTTGGCCCTAATAGACTACTGTGCATATAGAGTATTTCATATACATTTTACCCCTGCAGCGTAAATAAAATACTAGTATTTATATGATTTCCTTTTATTGAAAATCTAGATTCTAGGTATCTCATCAAGAATATGTCAAATTCTTAAATTGACATTCATATACCTCACTTTGTAGGTATTTTTTTGACCTTGATGTTTATTTTTGTGTGTAAAGTTAAATAAATTTCAATTAATTCTTCAACATTCAATAGATACATTCTTGATATAATTTCTTCAGGCGTTTCGTTTTTGAAGTGCTTGTAAAAAGTCGAGAAAAGAAAATGTTAAGGAGTAAAGACACTGACTTAAGAACATAAAGTATTTAAAAAAAAGAAATGACCTCAAGTGACCTGCATAGGAGTAACAAAGCATAGCATCACAAACCAACCGTTTTGAAGATAATGCACACAGCGGGCTTACTCTACGCACGATACCAATTACGCACTTTCCTCTAATGTACGAGTAAAAGAGATATTTTCTTTTAGGAAACAAATTTCCTTTTCAAATCTTGTTTTTATTCCAATATTATTCATTGAAACATTCAAAAAAAGCTATTAATATAAGAAGCTGGTTTACCTATTAAATTAATACGATTTATAGTTATCCATGCCTTAAAACAGTTTAACCAGATTAATGTGCGTTTATTTCTCACAATTTTACAATAATTTACTTCAAAGAAAATTTTCCTTATTTGAAGTGGGCAAATAAAAAACCACGATTTTTCTACCACAGTCAATTTCAAAACCACAAGAAAACCTATAAGTAATTTCAGAATCTGTGAAAAGCGGAAAATCAGAAAAATGTGTGTACTAATATAAGAAACAATAAGATTTTCAAGCGAGTGAGCATCGTGTTGAGACCGCGAAAATTAATTTTCCGATATTGTGAGCAAAAATAAGTGTCGGTTACTCGTAATGGCGGAAAACATCTGTTGTAACTGATACCACTTGCTTAATTGTCAACGATTTATTGAAAACTGCGGTCCCTTTATTGTCCAACAAGAGGTACATACATTTTACAGAAAACTTTTGGTGATATTTCATTTAACTTTGACAAACGATTATTTAATTACCTTTTTAATATTATTGCGGCAATTATAGACACCATAAAACTTCTTCTGGTTTTATATTTTTAACGAAAAATAGGATTTGTATGAATATAATATAATTTAATTGTTGGCGTTTATTTGAAGAAACTTACTATTAGATGTAGGTATTAGATGTACTTTTTACCATAAAAAACTTTCTATTCTAATGGTAGTACCTAATAATGTATTTTGGGGATGGTTTTTCAAACTAAGGCAAGACATTGGTTTTTGAAGCTGAAATATTTCTTGTTTCCTCGGCCATAGAACCAATTGTTGACCAACTAGGCTGATCTCAGCCTAGTCACAGTCAATATACTATACAGGATTATTGATAATTAGATTGGAATCTTTTAAAGGGTGATTATTACCTTGTAGTATTAAAATGAGCTCTAGCAACGTAATCGCCTTGGAGTCGAAGTGGTCTGCGTGCTGGGCCGTGAATCCCAGTTTCGAATCCCCGGGAAACAAAATATGTTTCCGTTGGGTAGGCATAAAAGGCTGACCAGTTGCATGTAAATGTATCTTAGGGTAATTTAAAGTACACAAAACATAAAGACGAAAATATATTATTATTTAAGTCGTGAACATGGACGCATTGTAATAATTTACGTGTATTACCATATAATCACCATATACCTAGCGTAATAACTCTCAGACACTCCAAGATATTACACATGACAGCGCCAGCTGAAATAATTCACTTCCCAAAGAGAGGAACATTTTAATGACATCGTTGTTCCTAATAGCGAAATACAGGCGCAGACGTTTGTAAACAAAACTCTTAAATTTATGCTTAATAGGTGGTGTGTTTTGGATTTAGGCTAATGTTCGGTTACGTTAGTTATTGTCCTGTGGTTTTTACTTCTATGGGTCGGGGTAATTGACGTTTTTATTGTAAGGCCATTAAAAGAACACTCACAGAAAGGAGCAGGCGAAACATCTGTCATTAATTTGAGGGTTTCATATTGTTTATTCAATTTTTAATTGATAATTACTATTACTAAGTAGGTATGTACTTAATAAATACCTAAAACATTTATAACCCCCGCCGAAAACGGAGGGGTGTTATAAGTTTTAGGTATCTGTATCATTGCTGCTCCTAAATAGAAGGATCGATTGTGATGCGGTTTGTTTGAAATTTGACGTGATCCAGTTGGTTCTTTTCTACAATTTTTAAAGAGCTTATTAACCATTACGGGATATTCGTATTTGTAATCAACATTGGTTTTCTAATTGTATTTAATTTCATTTGTTTAAAAATAATATTAGGTATTGCTGATGTTTTATATATTTTTATTAAATGAATATAAATGCTTTGGTAACTTATTTTTCACATTCGTTACACTAAATATTAGACGGTTTCTTGAGAACGTTATTAAAACTCTTTATTTTATTTTCGAATTACGGGATAATTTTTATTATAATACAGTTCTTCAATTCATAAGAATTTATAACTTTACCAAACATTCCTTTATTAAAGTATTTTCCAAGTAATAAAACTGTATTTGACCGGTCACTTGTCAGACTAATATAAGAGTAATCCGAATTCCTAGACTAAAATTGATTTCAAATCCATCCTTAGTTTCTAATGATTAGTGATAATGCACCCGGGTTAATTGAAAATACGTCTATTTCGACCTTAAGCCTTATTTTAATTAGAATAGGATTGCTTTTGAAGGACAAAGGTTAGAAGTAAATCTTGCGTTGATATATTTGAAGTGAAATGTTTTGGCATTATTTGCCAGTGTTCACTTAAAGCTTTTTGCTATTTATTGATATTTTTAAAATGATTTATACAGTACAATAATAAAAAATATAGTAACAGTGGATTGTCTTATCGCTATTAAGCGACCTTCTCCAGCCAACCCAGAATCTACTTTTAAGATAATTCGTGGTGCGTGGCAAGAAGTTCAATTATATTTTTAGATTGCCCATTCGGCTATTGCATTATAAATGCGCCCCTATTTAATGCCAATTGGCCATCTTAAATTAGTTTATTTTATACAAACGAAAACAGAAGGATAGATAGGTACACATTTTTAAACATTTACATACACATTTTTTACTTAAATTATTAATAACTTATTAAATATGATTAGACTGCCTCCTTGGTCTAGTGCTAAGCGCGTAAGCACAACCGAGGTCCTGAGTTCGATTCCCGGTGGAGATAAAAAAAAACTCGGTCTGGCAGGACATAGAAGGCTGATCACCTACTTGACCCTAAAGAAACAATCGATCAATGAAACAGATGTGAAATGCATCTGCCCCATACCCCACTAGGGGACACGGGACTTTATTAAATATGATTAATTTATAAAAAAAACTTAAACAAATAGCCTGATTGCGAATTGACGGCAAGTAAGTTCTAATTCTTTGTTAAGTATGATAAGTAGGCACTTCACCAGTAAACAGATCAAACTAAACAAACTTGTAAGTGTTGATTGGAACGTGTCTTTTATTAGATATGAACAAATTTTTGAGTTGAACTAGTAGCAATTAGTTTTAAGATCTACAGTGTGAAATCGTAATAGGTAAAAGTTAATTGAGACATATTTGTCTATCTGCAGCATTGATCATTTTCTTTATAAGCAAGCAGATACAGTAATTGTCTATGCCCATCCACCCAAACCTTTTTTTCCATTATACGAACACGGGCGGAACATTGAAAGTCGTGAACCACTTAACCCAGAGATGGTTGGCTATTTAGAAATCTTATATTTAATTAGTTGAGTTTTACAATACTCTTCGAAAAATTATTCCCTTAATTTTAATTCAGGCTGTAATAATAAATTTGGCAACACTGTAATAGGCTGTCACGCTAACAAATGATCGAGTTTTATACAAACACTTTATCACATTTAACAACAGTTTACGGTACACGGGTTCCCTTTTATATGCATTATTTATCACAACATATTAAACACTAAGTACATCCACATCTTGTCTCATTTTTGAGGCTTTACTAAAAGAGAACCAAGAGTCATTAATATTGTATTAGCTTTTATTATACTAACACGCTAACATACCTCCTAAGTCTTATGTTTGAATCGTAACTAAGCCAACTAACTCATTGTATAGATCTTTTAGTCTGAATAATAAAGTTATATATATCTATAATTAAATAATCTTTACATACCTACATCTTTACATTTTTAAGAGTTTTCGTCAAATGCCGAAATAATTCATAAAATTCAAATTTTCTTAAATATGGTTCTTAGATGTCGGAATAAATCATTCCAAATAATCTTTACAGACATTACTGAATTAAACGTAATGTTAGTTTGAGTTTGAATAGAAGCAGAATAAGAAAAGGAAGCAAGTTCAGCACTAGCTTACGAAATCCTCTAAGAAAAATAATCTCGTTGTAAATAATCTACTGTCGATCTACGGATATTGAGTCACATAAATTGAATTTGTTTAGGAATTACGACGTTCGAACAATGCCTATAGCCAAGACGCAATGGGCTATTCACCACAGTCTGTAATCGGTTATTCACCCCACATGTAGGCTGCAAATTCGTGCGGAATTAATTGTTCTGACCCCATTGTGGTGTAACACTTGTGGACATTACATTGCATACATTCTCGACTGGCACATGATGTAGGAAGGGAACTACGCAATTTTAATAAAGTGAAAAAAATTTACCATTAAAATTGTTCCTGGTATAAGTTTCTGCGGATTTTACCAGATGTTTGAGCCTGGGTTGTTACTTACGTTCAAGCCATGGGCGCTGGCAGGGGGGTGCCAGGGGGTGCACTTGCACCCCTTGGGAATCTCGATCAACAGGAATTATTGAAATAAAAAGCCGTACCTATAAAATAAATTCATAATGAATAGTCAGAAATTTGTAAATGTCTCGAACATAAAATTCAGATGTTTTCGACTAAAATTTCAATTTTAATTAACAATCATAAACGGCAAAGATTGTAAGAATTCTACAATCTGCACCACCTGGAAATTATTTCTGCCGGCGCCCATGATTCATGCAGACACATATTTCGTGTTGTACGATGTCTTGAAATAATGGGAGTCAAAACTCGAGAATCTATTTATATTTATCCTATTTATATTAGACAGTAACCAAGTTAAATATGAATATATACACAATATTATCGAAAAAAATCTTTCGCATTCGAAAATTGATAGGTATATATATAATATATATATACTATGTCAAAAAAAATTTTCGTATAGATTGTCTTGGCTCACATGAGGTAGGTACTTTTCACCAATCTTATGTCTGTGTTGCTTGATGCATTTTTATGTTTGGAAACTGATGTCATCGAGATGGATCTTAGTTACAATTTATCAAGATATGGTTATCCATTTATGAGATAAGTTATGAGATAAATTTATATTATATATTATGGGGAATGTTTACATTGTCTTCAACTTCAATTGAACAAGCATCTGTCAGCCCACAATTCGTTCCGCGTCCTTGAAAGTTTTTTAGCGACACAATTCTAAAATTCCTTGGCCTAATGAACTGTGCGGTATTTATTGTTGTGTTAGTAAACTTATTCCTTATTTTCTGCCGCATCATTGAATTATTACGAGTATTTTTTTTTGACTTGGCGAAATTTTGCTTGTAATGGGAAGGCACTTTTATGAATTTGGCATTTGGTATATAGTATTTAAAACCTCGAACGCAATTTATAATTTAATTTGTATTCTGTTTTTGGTAGGGCTGCCACTTGCCGGACGGATGTCATAAGTGGGCATGAATTTCTATAGGCTTGCGAGAAGAAATTCATCCACACTACGGGCGGGTTACCTGTACCAGTAAATTGTGACCGAGAGGCCTATGACACCTAAATACAGAAGCGGAAGGACGAGGGAATCCACCGCGATTATATTCCCAAGAAAACTACCCCAATAGTGAGACATACAAGAAAGTTGGTCACGACCCTCATGAGTGAGGGAGACAACGCGAGAGAGCGATATAATATTGTTTTTGTAAAAACTATAATAAAACGGAAATGTTTTCAAAATTGTAAATTAGCAAAATTTCTTCAAAAAACTATCGTCAAAATCGCGTTATCAAAAAAGATAATAATTATGTAAACAGGTACCCATATAACTAAATTGGGATAATTACTGGAGTCGGTAATGGTAAATTTCGGTACAGGGATAAATTGAGGTTTCGATAAAATCATATATATGTATATGCTACGAATGGTCCTTATTTATATCTATAGTTAAATAAAATCGTGTATATCAGTTACATTCTTATCAAAAATACAGCTTTTAAGAATTGCTCAAATATAGTTTTTCTATCCGTTCCAACTTCATAAAGTTTATTTAAGAACAAATATAATTAATCCTCGCTCCAGTCATCAAATACCTACCTTTCCAAGCTACGAAGTTCTAAAGAGAAAGGCCTTATTTATAAACCAACGCGGATGCGTAGCGGCATATTTAAATTTAATGTTATAAAAAATCTTACAAAACGAGTTCAGTGCTTTAAAAATTAACAAATAAAACAGAAATGCCATCTCCTTTAGTCACAATGTTCCAATTTCTGTTTATTTTTTCTAATATTATATTTAAGTCATTACATATAGTAATGGAACTATATTATATGTGAATTGTAGCAAACCCTGCTAAGCTGAGGCGTAATACACAATCAATTTAAAATAGCTGGTTTTATACATAAAGCTTTTTAGTAATCACTGAAACGGCTCAAATTCTTTAAATACATAATAAAATCTAGATATAAATGTTAACTGCGATTTGATTCGGCATCTCTTATACTAAGCCTATCGTCGGAGGGCTGCGGGAGTTTTATTACATTATTTTTCTCAAGTTTTTTATTTGCATCTGTTAATCTCCTATTTAGAACAGATTTTTACGACAATTACTTTCGTTGTAAATGATTAAATTGTACAAAGTACATTATGTTTTATCTTATTGATTACCTATATATTTTTTTAAAACAAGTTAAAATTTTAGAAATATAATAAAGCATTTAAATGTTAATTCCCGTATTAATTTTTCCATGTAGTCAGATTTCTGCATCATGATCTGTTCATATAGACGAAGCGGTGGTCAAATTGAACCTAACTTTATTTCCTTTTCCCTGAGCATCGACCCAGGTCCTTCACACACATTAAATACCAGACGGAACTTAGTTACCGAAGCGGTTTAAGGTAAGTGAATAAATATAATAAACATGTATAAGATTAATTAAGATTCTTATAATATTATATTATTTTTACAATCTCAAGCAGATTACAATTTATAAACTAATGATGCCTACTATTTCAAAACGCCTTCGAGGTTAAAAGCTTCAAGTATTTGCGTGTTTCACTTGAAGTCCTGCATCAAATGTATTAGAAATATCTCTTACAAACAACGTGTCGGCCCTAACTCCGCCTGCTCAGCTAAAAGTCTAATGAAAATCTAAATCCGAAGTGAAATCTAGACCGCACTTTTCACATGTATGTTGAAATAAACAAAGGAAGAAGTGTACAAAGGCAAAGTTTATTAATTAAAAAGAGAGTAGTGGAAATATGCTTTAATCCAAAAAGCCCTCGTTTTGGCTTTTTAAAAAACACATATTCGCTCCTATTTTAAGGGTGTCCTATTACGAATTTTATTCTTGAATTAAGATTTTAATAAGTATGTAGTGAATTTCCGTAACCCCTCGTAGGGAACGGGGCAGACACATTGTTGTTTTGGTTTCACTGATCATTTTCTTTACAAACAAGTATGTAATCAGCCTTCTGTGTCTACCCAACCGAAACATTCATGTGTTTCCCCGGGATACGAACCCAGAACTTCCGGCGCGACACACGGACGCGTAAATCATTTAGCCACGGCGGTTATAAATAGCTAATATTAAAGTTTCAATTATGTTAACTTTATTCATTCGACAACGCATTAGGTATATATATTCGTAGTTTAAACGTAAAATACACCTTTTATCGAATATCGGATTTAAATGCATTTTATCTAAATAATCGTGTTCACAAGTTTGAGTTTTGTTGAAATCAAAAATAATATAACGCGACTAACGTTTTTTACACGATTCAATGCTTTACCAAAGTATATGAAAATTTATCAAAAGACAAAGCTCAAAGGCTGAGCGTAAAAACGAATTCCCATTTACTTTAATATTATTTATTGTTAAGAAAAACATTTGTTTCATTAAAACTGGCTAAATGTTTAAATATCAAACCGAATGGTCAATGATTAATAATAATCACTTCTGAGTGTGATAAATTCGGCTGAGTTATTTTTCATTAGATTTGTTTTCCTTGTTAACGTGACACTTAAGAATTTAAACTATTCTAATAGACGCCAGTTCCTTTTATTGTCAAAGGTTGTCTGTTTTATTTTTAGGTAGTGAAATTGAAAAATTTAAATGACAATTGTTAAAACAACATATATGGCATTTAAAGCATACTTTGTAAAGTCGTGATTATAAAAATAACATTTATTGCGTTATGCATTGTTTAAAAATAATCTTTATTTCGACGATTTGTACACTGTACATATATACTATATAACTGTAACAATAAAATTTGTAGCAAGTTTTATTGTAAAAACTTAACAAAACTTGAAAATAAATCTCGATAAACTACGTTGAAGAAAAATAAATATTTATCATGCATAAGGTCATAAACTAAATTGATATTTATTCATCGTAAATTACTGCTGACAGAACAATAATATGATAGATGATATTATTTTAAAAAACTTTTTGCTGTAAAACGAAGAATGGAATAGATAATTTATAAATAGTAAGTGCGTAAGGCAAAGACAGTATAATAATATAAAATTAAAATGCATTAGATATACCTACATAATTTAAGTAATTATATAATCTTTTAAAATTATAATTTTATACCTTCCACTTTCATTTGTTCTTCACTCGTTCTCAAACTCAAAAGCGTAACACTAAAGCATCGTATTAATTTTCTCTAAAAGTCCTTACCTTACTGTGTGTTAATTAGTATAAAAAATAATTACTATTGTAATAGAACTAAAACTTGTTTGATGTCACAAATTACATCTAAACATTTTCAAGGATTCATCTGTACCCATATATTGTATTTATCTTGTATTTTTATTTTTGTGTTGCCTCTGTTTTATTTCCTCATAAATAAACCACTGGCTTTTCGAAGTAAGTTTTGTGAAACTATACTAATATAACAATATTGTATGTTTGTTCGTATCAATCGAACGATTCGATTCAAAAAAATATTTTACTTACCGTATCCCAGACTAAAGTCAAGCAGGCCAAAGCTATCTAATAATAAAAAGACCTTGAGAAAGCATGTTGCATGTACATAGGTACATTGCAATATTTTCATTCCGTAATTTCAAGCGAAAGAAAGTGGCTTCCTTTTCGACGAGAGACGATTCGAAACTGAAATTACTTTCGTCTAAACGATTTAGTAAAACAGCGCTTAATACTAAAGTTCAAGGCCCTCCCGGATCAGATGACATCCATCATTCGCAGTACAGACGGCTAAAAGGTCTGCACAGGGCTGGATCTTTTGCTTATTTAAGACCGGGCAACAGAATAGGCCTGGTCTCCTGATAATAAGTGATGATAAGCTTTTTAAAATACTGTACTTAAATATATTTACAAAAACACAAAAGGCTTATCAAAACTGTTGGGGTGCGTACCCAAAATATTGGCTACATCACCTCGTTGTATCGCTATACGAACGCCACTTACGCGTTGGCCGAATATGAGCCAGCTTTAGGTTTTTCTGTGGTCTCAACTAAGCGCGTCGATATCTCTTTAAACAATCAACGCGCCTCTGACCATAGGGGTCATATCTAATCCAGATTCTCTACTGCTAAAACGAACAAAAATATACGAATCTATGAGACTTTTTAAATAATATTAATTATTATTTAAATATAACAAAAATCTCTACTTTGCTAACTTAAGCTAATGTTAGTTCAGTAAGGTTTTTGGTGATAAGTATGAATGAAGGCTCACGTTGAAGCCTCTTAACTCTGTACATAGACAAGAGTGATTAACACGGGATATTAAATAAACATATATTTTAGGGATTTATTATAGGTATTGACCAAACTATTAAAGGCTTTGTCTTGCAGAAGAAACACACGAGACGCCGTATTATTAATTTGACCATACATCCCTGGATCCTACATTTAGGGAAATGGCCCTCAGATTGATCCCAAATCGAGAATATTCTAACAAATTGATCATCTAAATAAAGTTGAATATTTTTAAGCAATGCATAACGCAATAAACATATTATTTTATAGTCACGACTTTAAAAAGTATGCTTTTTTTTTGTTAGACAATTCTTAAACAATTTTTGAACTTTGAACAAAAAATTATTAATATTAGCAAAGTTAGGTTTCTGAATCGTATTTTTGGTTGAAAGTTGATTTTATGATCATAAAAATAAAGTCTATAATGTGTCTTAGCGTATTCTCATAGTAGTCTAAGGGTCCGTTCAGACAGATCGGCTCGGAGAGCATTGGCGCGCATTTTTCTTTTCACACAGACCGGACACAATCGGAGCCAAACGGCTTCGCGAACGAGAAATAGTACGCGATCTGAGCCGGTCAGCTCCTCTTATTATTTCACACCAAGTGCGTTCAAGCATTTTTAATGATAAAAGCACATGCAAAAATAAACCTTACTACAAACACTAAAAACTCTGTTTTCAACGTGATCAGAATCTGCTCTCCTCTCCAAGCCGGTCTGTGTGAACGGACCCTAAATGGAGTTTTTAAGACGACAAGACACGATTTAAATAATAATTATAATAAATCGTTTTAAGTGTGCTATTTTAAGCAATTTCATTTGGTAGTTATAGTAACGGTTAAACTTTATGATAATTAATAAATTAAAGTTAATAACACAATCGTAAATCGATGTTTCTGACATCTGTAATACCAACTAATGAATCACGCGTGTAGTTGCGTTGTTAAAGTATATTAAATTAATTGGTGTTAGTGAAATTAGTTTGCTAAATGGTTTAATTATTCATGAATGTGGATTAGTTGTACGTAATTATATAAGGAGTAAATAGAGTTATTTAATTTAATTTAAAATACAAAGTTAAACTCGCATGTCCTTTTTCTATGGCTTTTAAAAATATTGGATTGTACGGCACGTCATATCGTTTTTTGTTTGTGAAAATGAAATACAATTTTCGTATAATGAACATTTATATTTTATTAAATTATTTATTGTTCATTTGACAAAATTATTCACCGGTTTGCATCAACTATCGCCGCTTCTAAATCCTCGAAATTTTGTAAACCAGTTCTGGCTCTGGCGTACTGTCAACACATCTTCTTATACATGGGTTAATTTTTTCTGAGATGACGCAAATGCTGCTTATTGTTCTCCATATTTAAAAGGGTATGTGATGATTATGCGACTTAAGTGTGAAGTTGGGTGTAAAAAATGCAATTAAATCATCTGTCGGAAAAAATGAAATGATTTTTTCGATCAACCTTTTATCTTCTATTTTTCAACATTTCATAGTAGCTTATCGAATTTTTATTATCTATCTATCCGCTTTACCCTATATCTAAGCGGTCTTATAAGCCTACCGCGAAGCCTGAAGTATCGGGTTCGATCTCCGGTCCGAATGCAGTTTATAATTTAATTTGTTATTTGTATCCATGGCTTGTCTGAAGAAACCTGCCTGTTATAGCGGTAACGTGTGACTGAGAGGTCTAAATCATCTATCTCTCTCAATCTCAAATACAGACGCAGAAGGACGAGGGAACCCACCGAGATTATATTCCCAAGAAAACACATCAATGAAGACATACAGAAGGAAGGTCATACATGGAGATGTGGGTCACGACCCTGATGAGTGAGGAAAACGACGCGAGGCGGAATCTATGCTAATGTTTTTTTTGGTCCCATCAACCAAAAAACAGTACCGATTATAAAAATTATTGCACCAACAGGAATCGCCTATTCAACTAATATTTAATAAATTAATTTAAATTTTAAATACGTATATCTATCGCCAGTATCAAACATGATGCAATCCCTTCATCAAGGATATATTTTATTTGAAATAATCTTAGATGTGACTTATTTTATTAACCTATATAAGTTGAAAATAAACGCCATAATTGCGTAAAATTATAGCTGTTTACAGTTGATATTTTCATAGTGCAAAATGTGTAAGCGTAGTTCACTTATGTATATTCGTAGATACTATTTTGATTACGTACGTAGATACATAAATTATGTTTTTGGTAGCTTCCAACGGCTTAAAAAAAAGCTTCAAAAAAGAGTTAAATTGGTGTGTATGTTTTTTTGTAGGTTTTTTACGCGATTGTGAAGCCCATTGTGAATCGATTGTTATGATTCTTTTATAGGTCATATTTCGAGGACTTTCATATAGTTAGTTTTTTGCTTTGTAGAATGTTATTTCTGATTTACTTACTATACTTTGCACTTGTACTTTTAACACAATTTTATTTCCTTGGATTCTAATCCAGGCCACTGGTAAACACCGTCAGATACCATGGTTTGCATTTCATAATATTTACTCAATATTTAATCTCCGTCTGATCTGTTCTATTTTTTTTCTGTCGATACCTCTGTCCTAGACTGATTGATCTTTGTGTTTGTGTTTTTGATGATTTATTTCAGTTTGTGAAATATACTAAATGTATTCGAAACTTTGTAGGTCAAAACTGCGAAAAGTTAAACTATATAAAACTTTGCTTCCGAATCTGATATCTACAAATAATATAATTATTACAGTTTGTTTCTAGCTTGCTTATTAACATATTCATTATACTTTAAAAAAATATTAATTAGCACCTTTTTAATTTAAGAAAGACATCAATTATGGTTACCATCTTACTTCTTATACAACCTAATAGATTTAACTTAATTATTACGTTATTAATATGTACACATAAGAGTTGATTTTAGTTTTTGTAAATTAATAATGTGATAGAATCAATAAATATATGTATATTGTTTACCTATATGAATAACTACGACCATTGTTTTAAATAAATGTTCGTGAAATAAGGCAATATAAGCGTGGATACAAATGCAACAGAGTGCATTTGCAAAATGCAATAACGTTTATCACGTATTTCATTGCCACCAAAGTGAACAGGACCGTATTTCGCATTAGGGGCTCTGAGAAAATATATAATATGGAATCTATACTATGTTTTACTCGACATGATTTTTTTTTTATAATATCGGTTTTATTGGCTCTTTGTAGTCCTTATTCTTTTGTTTTTATAAAAACATTACAATGAAATCCACCGCACAGACCAATTTCTGCGCAATTTTTCACAATCGGATAATCAGCCTACTGTACCTACCCATCTTAACAGATTCCTCTATTGTATCAATAATAAACATCGTCTCAAATTCGACTTTAAGTTTTCGATCTAAAATGAATTATTTTCCTGTAAGCCATTTTCTTTTCCCGTTAGTGTTTGCTTTGAGGCTTCATGATACAATCCGTCCTACAAACTCAAACGGAGCTAGAAACACGAACCTAACAGACGTTAGACTGCTCTGATGAACCAACAACAGTTTGTTGCATCGATAAACAGCGCATTTCGATACAAGGTTACTATATTTTTGTCCTTATCAAAGCTAGATATTGAGAAGTGCACGGGTTAAACGGAAATAGAATTAATAAAGGTTTCGAAGCCACTACATATATACATAAACTGTCAAATAATTTGTAACTTTACCTTTAAGCTTGATGACATGAACATATTATGTATTTTTTATATAAAAGTTAGGCATTTATAAATATACATGTGTAAATGTGTGCTTTTCTAATCTATTACCTTATCATAAAGATAAAAGATTTGTATTTTTGTATTTAACAATCTTTATTTGTAAATAATTAACCAGATTAGGTATATAGATCAGATAGACACAGACTAGATAAAATCGAATCGAACCGTATTTTAAGTGGATGGTCGTTTTAATAAAAATATAATAAGAAAAGTGAATACTTTAAAACATTTTTACTTTTTTATTGGAAAGTCATAAATGCTTCCGACTTATACAATACCTATATAGGAACTACAATACCGCATTCAATGTTAATATACTAATTCCATTTTAAATGACATGTGTTACCTTTTTTATATATTTCCGCAGACGTTAAAAAACTTTCCTATGATTGCAACACACGATGTTTACAAGGAATCTGTCGCTGGATTAGGCTAATCCTCAAAACACCGTCACAACATCGCCAACTGTTTTGAAATGTCTATCAAATTTTACATGGCATCTATTATTCTATTTTGATATCATCACTTTTTGTTTCGACATACTATAAGTATTATATTGAAATTCACAGCAACGCATCGATAAGATGAGGTATGAATAAGTGAAATTAAAGACTCCATGTTAGTTGCAAATCAAAATACCCCATAACCCATAAATGAACAAACAGATCTCCATAAATTGTAGTTGAGAACCATTTCGATCATCAGCTTCTAAACAAAAAAAAAACCGCGTCATAATTATAGGTTATTTCGTTTTGTATGTTCGTGTGACCATTTCGATCATTAGCTTTTAAACAAAAAAAAACCGCGTCATAATTATAGGTCATTTCGTTTTGTATGTTCGTGTGAATTTTATAGCGCGACTTAAAGCACATAAGCGCCATCTCTTGACATTTAGCCAAAACATTTTAAGTTCAAACTATTTTTTTAATATATAAAGTATTTAGTTCTTATCTATGTATAATTAATACACAGAGTAAACGAGAGATAACACAGAAATGTATAGCAGTCTAGCGATGTGAACGCGATGGGTGGGCCGCTAGTATGTTATAAAGTTATTAATAATCATCAAAGTTATTTGTTAGCTTTCCTAATATATAGCGAAACAACTTTGGCATCCCAATTGAAATCATCACGACATATTTATGATCGCACACTTCACCCAGTGAACTCATAATTCATTGACGCTCATTCATTACATTTGTATAACATGCATTAAATCATAAGATTATTTGACTATTAACCGAACAAAATACGGAGTAGGTTAAATGGATCAATTTTTAGAACAGCAGTTGATTTCTGGATTTTATAGAAGTTTTTTTAAAAAAACTTAAATTTATTTAACAGCTTGATAGTATTATACTGAAAGCACCTTTGCTGGGCTCCAGCACCTGCAAAGAAGTGTCATCACTCATGTAGACTGTAGATGAATAATGCATAAAAAAGAACCGTACCAAAAAGTTACATTTCTGCGTCTTTCATTATTTTTTCTCTTCTATTAGTTCTATGCATTCAAAATAGATTTTTTTAATGTCGATTTGAAACTTATTACTTTATGTGTAAAATTGAATGTGAGCAAATTAGTCACGTACGCGGTTATACTAAAAAAATAAACAAAAAATTTTTTGGCAAACGACCTTTCAAATATAAAGATACATAGTTTAATTTGTTTTACTTTAATATGATTTATTTAATTGACATAACCAATATCCACGTTGATGTATAAGTAGCAGTAACATTGCATTCCGTTGAAAGCTCAGACGCGCATCTCACGACCCAGGCGCACGGCTCATTGCGTTTGATATTCGCGCAGCCAAGTCCACCTGCTGTTCTCAATTGAACTCTCGTACTATTAATATCGTAAATCACTGCTCGCAGATCGTCTACGGTGCTTTGGCTAAAATTTTACAAATATAAACACACATTTAACATACAAAATAAACAAAATACACTTGAAGCACAACAGTTTTAATTTAATTAAACTACAAAAACTAACTAATCAACTTGATGTTGTGAAGTCCCGTGTCCCCTAGTGGGGTATGGGGCAGATGCATTTCACATCTGTTTCACTGATCGATTTTTTTTTAGGGGAAGTAGATGATCAGCCTTCTATGCCCTGCCAGACCGAGTTTTTTTTTATCTCCACCGGGAATCGAACACAGGACCTCTCGGTTGTAACGCTTACGCGCTTACCACTAGACCAAAGAGGCGGTCAATCAACTTGATGAGTCTTTTGTATTTTTGTAAATATATTTAAGTACGGGCGGACAAAATAGGCGAGCAACACACATAAAATGACTGATATTATGATATTTTAATGATTATGATCTCAAGATCTCAAAATCATCACCAAGCGTTTATCAATCGAAAGAAAGACATATATAATTATTAGTAGGTTACATGTACTCAATTTGTTTATTAAATAAATTATGTAATAATTCGCGTTTATATTAAACACGCGAGGCTTAAAAGGGGAGAGAAAAAAATCACGAATTATCATATTTGGGGAGGTGTAATAAGATTTCCCGTGTAGGTATTTATTTTGTACGCCCTGTAGCTTGATGAAACCTACGATGAACTTCAACAAAAGCAATCTGCAAACAGACTTGCAAGATGCTTATCCACTTTTTAGTCTCGAAGAAGGTCTCGCTAGTCCATGGTCCGAGGATGATGGCCATTAAATATATTATTTTTATATTTATATACAAATATGTTTTTCATATTTTTCTACACTTACTTTTACTTTATGCCAGTCAAAAATAAGCTGCCACTTTAATGTCTGTCTGAACATCACGATGTTTAATTTGTCAATTTATGCAGATTATACCTGTATTTAAAGATGATATTCTAAAAATATCAATATATATTGTACCAAAAAATACACATGATTTTGGGTTAGAGGAGGGAGGCCTCAAACCTCACCACATATCACCAAAGGCGAGGGGTTAAAAAGTTGCTAAACAACATCACATGATTAATGGACGATCCCTATCTTGTTTGAAGTAAAAGAATGACCAATAAAAAAATTAAATTAAATCATAAGAATTCACATTGTATGAAACATAATGAAGTAAATTATAATTATTATTGTGCCACGTTTATCAAATCAAATGTGTCATGCGAAAATAATAATTAATTAATATAAGGTTTTGTTCAAATTATTATTTTAGAATATACAATAAAGTCGAGATATTACATACATTTTTGTAAAGTACACTTTGAAAACCGAAATTTCAATTTTCTTCCAACGCAAAAAGTGGGTTGATAATTTTGTTAAGAATGAAGCGAATATGATGTGATTTTTGTTTTCAAGATGGGTGGACCTACAATTTATTAAGATCTATACAGCTATTGACCGCCTCTTTGGTCTAGTGGTAAGCGCGTAAGCGTTACAACCGAGAGGTCCTGGGTTCGATTCCCGGCGGAGATAAAAAAAAAACTCGGTCTGGCAGGACATAGAAGGCTGATCAACCTACTTGCCCCTAAAAGAAAAAATCGATCAGTGAAACAGATGTGAAATGCATCTGCCCCATACCCCACTAGGGGACACGGGACTTCACTTTATACAGCCATTAGTGAGATATTTTTATTTGTTATCATCATGTTGGGGGATTTTATTTTCAATTCCCTTTATTTAATTTGTTATTTTAGTGTTTTAGTTTTATATAACGTAACATTATAAAATACAATGTATGATTCACAATCATTCACAAATAGGTGACCTTGCTCGGTTCTCGCGACCAACTGACCAACTGACGAATTGAGGAAAAGTGCTTTCGAGAAATCACAATTATTATGAATGTATTATTCTTCGTAGGAGTGACTGTGAGCCTTTGCTGAAAACTCGAAAACCGAGGCTGCGTTGAAGACATGAAATTCCTTATGCATTTTAGGGAGACAAAGACAAGACAGGACAAACATCTTGGGTCTGTTTTCTTCAGAACTGAATTTTTGTTTCGGATCCACATCTCCGCTACAACCATTTAATGTAAAACGCGTGGTCAATTTAGCTTCGACGTTTACTACCAAATCTTTATGTCCGAAAGCAGACGGAGCAGGATAACTTAGAATTGTGAACTGTAACTAAATACCACAAGAAGTCATACAGTTCTATCTCCGTCAGTGATAAAATATATGCATACCGTGCTAATCATGAAAGACACCTCAATAAGCCTTTTTTGTTAAAGAATATTAAATCTAACTTCTCAATATTTTAAAAAGATTAAACTAATACTAAATAAATAGGTTATTAAGATAATTTATTCCGAAATTTCGAGATCGAATATAAATGTACACAAAACATTTACTAAGAATTGATGATAAATATTGTGCGAGTTCAAAATCGCATTGATAAATTAAATGGAACTCGTTTATCCTCTACCGTGGGAATGTCCCATTTCCTGAAATTCAGATAAAACTGTGACACACGTAGTAATAATTATTCTTTGTAATAATTAGTCTCGTTTATTAATATAAAAATAGTTTTTTGTCTGAAGATGATACCGATCTACAAGGCCACTTATAAGAAGCTATCATCGGACACACAGGCCATAGATTGATCTCGAGTAAAATATAGCGAAATTTAATAAGGAAACGGTATCTCAGCTTGGCGCTTACTTATTTATGGTTTATTCATAATTGAAGTTTTCTTTATCTAATAAAAAAATCGATTGAGAATTAAAAGTATCTAAGGACGGTGATTAAAATGTTCAGATATGTAGCCTTAGAAGTAAATCTAATTTATTTTAACCTTATTTATTTATTAAGTAAAGAAGTAACTAAGAGACATAAATGCAAGATAAGATAAAAATGTTTTGCATAATACAAAACATGAATAAAGAGAACAATAAACATAATGTTTACGTATAAAATTGTTTTCAATTATACGAAAGTAGGTTTTGATCCGATTAACAGAATTTTCAGTTATTAATTAAGCTGCCTTCACTGAAAGCAAGGAATTACTCAAATCATTTAAAAAATAAACATCGAAAGAGTTCACTTCTTCATGACATTAATTAAAGTGACAGAACAATACATTATTGTCCACGGGCAGCTCAGGCGGGAAATTGGTGAACGAAATCGGAAATCTGATTTATTGCTTGCTAAGTCATGCCTCATCGTACTTTTCTATAATTAAATAAAATATTTTAGTAATATTTAATGGGTCCTAAGTTGGTAACCCGAAATCTAGCTTCATTTTAGTTATATAGCAACAACAGCGCTGTAATGCAATATTTTACTAATAAGGGAACATGTCTAATGAAACTGGAATACTTAATCTTGAACAATGATTCGAAATCACGTTTGACTCGGAAAGGATATCTTTACTTATTTGTTTAACTCTGAGCTATTTATAAGAGTTATCAACAAACAACCTAACCAAACAACGATATTATTAAATATTACATGCAATAATTATTTAACATGTTTTTATAATATTATAGGGCAATTAAATAATTATTTGACGTATCTAGTATTTTACATGAAGCGATTAGCAGTAGGTAAATTTTATAAAAATCTTTCCCGTAGTTTTTTCATGATGCTGACGATACGTTGTCTTAAGGTAGCGGTTGGCGTCCGAGACCGCGACGCGAGACCGAGACGCGAGACCGCGACAGTACTTGACGCTATGAAATATATGAGCGCCAGTTTGCGAGCGAGACCGCGACCGGAGACCGAGACGCGAGACGCGCGACAGCGAGACGGTCGCTGCCCCGGTCAAGTGGTGTCTCCGGTCGCGCTCGAAAAGCACATGTATTTAGTGTTTATGGAACAAGAAATGCAAATATTTAAATCTCTCATTTGGCATTATAAGATTATTAAGGGTATATCAATAAGGTATTTAATATATTAAGGTATTAAATAATAATAATATTATATTAATAATTAGCTCTAAAAATGACGATACTTCCATAGAACGTTTCATGCCGCTTGTCGCGGTCTCGCGTCTCGGTCTCGCGTCTCGGTCTCGCGTCTCTGTCGCGGCGCCAACCGCTACCAGTGCCACTTCTTATTTTTAGTATTAGCTTTTTGTCTTGTTTCGATTCGAAAATATTTATCTCTCGCTTATATTATATAATAAATGATAAATTGCATCATGAATTTTATACTATCCAACGAAACAAAATTCGGAAACGTTTCTACAGAAAGGATTGTTATTTCTTATATTCTAAAAGGTATAATATATTAATACTAGTGACCAGTTACAATTAGAATGAAGTATCATTTAGAACCGAGTAAAATGTTATAATAGTTGACGAACGTGAGAAGGTAGGTAAGCTTTAGTACAGGGTAAGTAAAATTATAATATTTATTCAAATAAGTATACTTCAGAGTGGGCGTGGGTAGATATCAAAGACTATACAAGGGTTGTTACCTTATATTTCAGACGTAGTTTTAAAGAATAATGAGTTTCAGTTTAGTACTAAAAGGCAGGCAACGCACTCGCCGGCCCATTGGTGGAATATTGATTCAATCAAATGTTGATGGAGATCAACCCAACTAGGCTTGCAAGTGTCCATTGACGTACTTACCATCAGACCATCAGAAATTCGTAGCTGCAATGGGTTTTAATTTTTTGCACGACCATTTTAGAGATACCCGAAACAATTAAAAATATAAAATAGTTTTTTTGAAGTGAAAACTTATTAGCATCGTTGTGATTTGAAAGTCGACGAAACGGAAAAGCGACAGTAAAAAGAGACAGACACATGAATTCATAAGATTTAACGTGGGAGAGAATGAGATAGGAAGCATTATCTGTTTCTTATATTCGTGGTTCACTTTGTGCTCTATTTCTCTATTGTGGGAGTTTTGTGCGCGCTTGCATAGTACAAAGCTTGAGAACAAAATTTGAAGGTTTCACTTCTACCACTTGTGAATTGCATACATGGTAGAAGTTTTTTTGGTAAATTAAGTACTTACGCCTCATAAGCAAATAAAACGTGTTATTTTAATATTACAAAGTTATATAGATTTAATATTTATAATGCTTTATAAAATTATTTAAGTACTAGCCCTTGTAACGTAATAATTTACAAGCTATTTTCAGTACAGCGTTGAGAGGATAGCCAAAAGCGACGGTCGATTGCCTTTTGCTTACTTTTGACAATATTTAACATTTGTTAAATAATATTTAATTTTCATTCGCTAGTTTAATTTGTTCAGAAACAATGTTAAGATATGTAAATAAATTATTTAAAAATAGATAAATTGAGCAGATTTAAATTACACGATATTTGCTTTTGCCACAGCTTATAATTACTTTTAGTTAGATAATTGTGTATGTTTATAGTTTCATTTATTTACACAGAAATACACAACACATGTTAAGACAATCACAGAAAGAAATAGACACCACAAATACGTATAACAATTTACAAATGACAACACAACATTTGTTTAAAATAATTACGCCTAAATTAAATAAAAAAAAATAAAAAATAATGTTCGATAATTTATTATATACTAATTACTAGCTGACCTGGCAAACTTCGTACCGCCAATAAAAGGTAGAATGAGAGGTAGAACAGTTTATATAGAAAAAATGAAATTGTTGTTTTTACTATCTTCCTCGAAATTTTTCCATATTTTCTGTGTTAATCTTCCCTGTTCTACGACAAACATTTAAAAACCAAAATCAGCAAAATCGGCCCAGCCGTTTTCGAGTTTTAGCAAGACTAACGAACATCAATTGATTTATATATAATACTACATGACCCGGTGTACTCCATATCACCTATCCTAACGACATTAAAACTCTCCCTTCGCCAAAATGGCTGAAAATTTATATAGAAAAATGAAATTGTTGTTTTTACTACCTTTCTCGCAATTTTTCATATTTTCTTACCGTTTAAATCTTCCCTGGACTACGATAAACATTTCAAAACCGATATCAGCTAAATCGGCCCAACTGTTCTCGAGTTTTAGGGAGACAAACAAACAACATTTGTGTTTGTGTATATAGATAGATGATGCGCTAGGAATCAAAATAAAATTGTAGTTATACTATTTAATATATAAATTACTACATATTTACTGTACAGTAAATTCATGTTATTAAAGCTTCAATATTTTATGAATATTTTTAATATTGTACTGATTTAAGACGGCATATTTAGACCGGTAGTCTATAAACATGCAAAAAGAGTAATTAAATGATTTTCAGTGGAAATGAAACTATGTCAATTCCGATTTACTTTATTTTGATTACTCTAATTTTTCGTTTATATCATAAATTACAAAATTGTATTTCCTTAATGGCTGAGTTTCTAGTATTCGAAATGATGACCTTAGATTGTTTTTATCTAAGACGAAGTGAATGAATCTGTTGTTTGATTTTAAGAAAAATTGGTAAGTGATTATGTGTCTAATATATTTTTTAACATTAAAAAGAAGTAAAATCTTGGTAGACACATTTTTACGTCTTTTTCGCTGTTTCTTTTACATGCAAGTGGGAGATCTGCCTTCTATGCTTACCCATCCGAAGCATTTCTTTGTTTCCCCGCGATTTGAACCCTACCCTTAGAATATTAACCACGGAGGTGGTTTTTTAAACTAACATCAAACTATCTTATAAACAAAAATGATATCTTAAAGCTGCCCCCGTAGATGCCCGTATATTAAGATTTAACGACATTTCTCGTGCGTTTGGTTTTAATGTTTACGCAATTCAGTTATAGGTCATAATAGACAAACAGAAGTGATTGCTTCATAGGAATCCCTTTGAAATGAGACCGTGACCATAAAACATGACACAAAACAAGACCTGTATAAATAATGACGTTACATAGGATGTTCAAAATAATATACATATTTTTTCGAATATTTATGTTCAATTGGTAGAACGATACGAGATCATAATTCCACATCTTAAATACTTTTAAAAAAAATTATTTGTGCGTTATGGCTTTAGGATGTTATTATATTTTAAGAGGTAACACCCTGTTTGTAATAGAAATATTAATGGACGTTATACTTAATTCATCATGAGCATTTTGGATCATTTAGTTTGATAAATAGGACGTTTTAAAACCCCATCAGTTGTATGCTTTGATGTTATAACGTGATTAATAGGAGGGTGTGATATTAGAATGACACAGCTTTTTATGATATTCTGTACCTTTATCTAATTATATCGGTGCTGAATATAAGATAGGTATAAATTTTAGTAAAATTGTTTTTTTACAAGATATATACGTAATTATTAGTTAATTATTATTTAATATATTACCAAAACCTAAATTAATTATTTATTTTTAAAATGTGTGCTTTCTGTACTCCTAAAGCTGGCAGCATTTCTTCGCTACAATTATTATCACAGATTAATATGTTACAATATTTGACAGAACTTAATATGTACTATATATAATAATTACTTTGTAAAGCATATTTTAGGTAAATTATGTATGGATATGGTATGTAGACCAAAAAAGGTATATGAAAATCGGCTCTGTGCCATCTAGGTATATCTGATTTGGCTCATATGTATGTTGTGTTAAGTAGAGAAATTGTATTAAAGCGTGATTAATTATTTCAGGAATTTCAAAGTTATTCATGTCACCAGTTGATACCACTGACAGACAGTGCATTGACAATAAAATGGTTATATTATAAACAATGAACTAGTGCACTTCAGACAACTGACTCATTTTATTTATACAATTTTTGGTATTTTTTGTAGCTTCGATATTAAGAACGAAGATAAATCTAATAATTTAAGTTGATTTATCCGATTTCGATTTAAAAATAGTGTGATAATTATTATTTTTAGTGGTAGCATTTTATTCTAATAGCTCCAGCCGTTGAAATCTTAATTTTTCGATGTTTTTTGTTAAAATTAAACGTTTTCTTACCCATTAATCGCTTAAGGAATGGCAACATAAAACATTAGAGAAGTTTATTAGCTATTAAACACATTAGTGTCTAGAGCGATTTACTAATTAATGGAACAAATTTAGCTGAGATTGCCTTTGAATTGATGCAATTAATATCAATCTATCTACGGTTCACCGTTCGACTTCCTCTACCGACTACCATAGACTAGAAATAATGGCTAGGTGAGGTTATATTGTCCATGAAAGAGTGAATTTTTGTATACTTGGTGTCTAGTGTCCACTTGTTATCAAGATTTAAGTACATACTTAAGTACAAAATTAGATAATTTTTAAAAACTAAAACTCACAGCTTTGTATGCGTGTTTATTGCAAATTATTTATTTAACAATTGGCTGTTGCAAATAGTAACTAGGTACCGAATATCTTGCTGGTTCTTCTGGAGTGGCAACTGCTTTCCAAAACGGTGGTAGCTTTGGAAATACACACTTCATTTCATCGACAATATTGAGAACGTCAATAAGAGATATGACAACAGTCAAATTTTAAATTCAACCGATCGTGAAGATCGGTTTGAGTTTTTATAAATAATATAAATTAACTTCGTGGAAGAAACTAATAATAAAAACAAGACTCGACAATCTGCCAACGACTCTTTAGCCATTTTGGTGATATCATCCGGAAAACCCGACAATCTAGATAAACCGGTGATGGTAGGAAAGAACGAGATGCTCCACCGCTTGCCTATTCTGGTTATAAATTAAGAAATTTGCCTTAAGTAAATAATAACCTTTAAATAAAGTCAATAACCCTCCAAAAATAACAGGGATCTGGAAATCTGAAATTGAAATCTCTGGCCCCATTACTTATGAACCTATGATCACTTAAGTGTAATGTTGCTCTAATAGAAAAATTCCAGACGCAAGATTTCGTAAAAACAGGCTCATATATAGGCTTCTTTACGTCTTTCTTGTCGAAATATGCTTTGAACGCCAAATATTACTCTATTTTTGGATACTAATAACAATTGGAGAAAATTCTTAAACTACGAAAAATAACTCATTAAGATGTAACAAATAAAGTATTAAAAGTAGGCTAGAGACAGAAAATGACTAATCTATTTGTAATAATGTTTTTGAATCGTAGTTTTGTTAAAAAATTCACTACATTGAAATTATAATTTTAATAATTACAATAAAAATTTCAAACTTGTCCGCGAGTTTGTTCGCTAGAAAACAATATCGCGAAAACAGTTGGGAAAAAATAGACTGCAGTTATTCTTCATTATTCTATTTCAAGCCATTGGTTTTTTTTAAAGATAGGAGGCAAACGGGTAGGAGGCTCACTTACGAGAAGAAGTCCGCCGCCCATGGACACCCTCAACGCCGTTGGGCCACCGGTGCGTTGCCGGCCTTTTAAAGAGAGGAACACTGTTTTCTTGAAGGTCCCAAAGTCGTAACGGTTTGAAAATACCTCAGAAGGTAGGCATATCCATACAAACTTTTGCATTGAAAATATTGTACCTGTATAAAATACATTTTTATCACTTTCACAGTCTCATGTGGTAACGTGGTTTATTCTCTGCTCTCGGAGATTTGCTGCTTTTCAAATTTGAAAGTTAACCTAAGTATAATAAATAAAAAAAATTGGTTCTGTATTTAAAACACAATTTATAAATTACCTGTAAATTTGCATAAAATTCATCTTGCATTTTCGTCAGGTGCTCAGGGGTATTACTAAGTCAGGTGTTATATTCTATTCAAAAACTTTAAAATTTTAAACATGTACCTACCTACACATTGTACATTTTTGTAACAATCTGTGCGTGTTCGAAATATGAAAATTCAGCCGAGGAAATTCCAAAATCTCAAAGGACGTCAGTTGACGCGGGTTACGCGTGTCGAGTAGTTGTGTCCTATGCTGGTCGGAGCAAGATTCGCGCGCAAAAGTTTACGATATTAAAGTGCTGAAAGAATTCGTAATTCACAGTGTTTTATGTGTATATTTGTGCTTCATATTTAAGTATGTAAGTACTTTAATTTATATAGACTAATGTTTTAACTTATTTCAAGAATTAAACAAAAAATGTTCAGAAAAATTAATTTTTTTAAAAATTATAAAGTTTATAAGTAATTTTACAGGTTTTAGTTTGATTGGTTTGTTATAGATATATAATTTTTAGGTGAGATTAATTCCAGGTAAAATGAAATAAAATTTGATAGAATTTCACGCGGATAAGCTTTTAAAGTAATTTTATATTTAAATATATTATATATATTATTTTATAATTATATTATTTTAAAAAATTGTCCAGTTTTCCATCAATGAAAGAAAAAGTTTATTCTAAAATGCATATCTTTGTTTTTTATAATGTTAGTGTAGAATGTAGATAAACTTAACTTCGCGACTTTTTTAAACAGAATTTTAGAAGTCTCATATTTTTCTTCAGGTTCGCATATATTAAGACAATTTCATTAAAAAATAATTTCGTGGTTAAGTAAAAGATTAATTTATTCAGGATTAGTAATTTACAGATATAGTAAAAGAAACAATGACTTTTCCATTCTCTTCATTATTTCTATAATTAAGATTTAAGAAAAAATTAATAAAATATTTTACCAGTATTATCGAGATATTTTTTTTATTACCGTTTATTTAACACAAATTGTTTAACTAAAAATATTCAGGCATATAATATATAATAATTAATACCATTTATAAAATTAACAACAAAACTATGCAAAAAATACTGTCGTAGCACAAACGCAGGCTTCTACAATCCTAGCCGTAGCTTTATTATTTTGATACAAATCATAACACGGCAAATTATACGAGATATTATTATAAAATTAAGATCGGCTGATGTATATATTCGAGAAATTTAAATATTATTTACAACAGTAACAGAAATCAAAATAGTTTTGTCAATTTATCAAACAGATTTTTTAAAAATTCAATTGAAGTAATAAGTATAATTTTTATTACGAGACACGACCTCTAGCAAGTTAATAGGGTGGTAGAAAGCTCTGAGCAAAACGGGGGCGGATCTGACTTTTTGTTGGGTGGTTGTAGCCTGTAGGTATATAAACATAAAGTTATGTAAAAAATAAGAATTTTGATAACGTTCATAACTAAAGGTAATAATTGGGACAACTTTTGTACATTTCTCTGATTCCAAAGTAAGTAGCTGAAGCACTTGTGATATAGCAATCAGAAACAATGGGGTACTACAATAAATACATATATATAAGTTTATAAGCAACCAAGACTTGGAAACAAACATTTTTCGAAAATCTACCGGGATTCGAAACCAGGACCTTTCGGCGCAGAAGGCACTACCTATTACTTCAACTAGCCGTTTAAAGGGTTGCTAAGTATCCTTAACAAGCTTACGAGTAAACGTAACTTGTAATAACTTATTAAAATACAAGCGGTAAAGCGACGATGTTATAGTATCAAAATATTTCTTTGGAAATATTACTTTTATATACAAAAAATAAACAAGTAAATTGATCTTTCAATTACTGCAAGAATCCATTTAAGTATTTGAAAATCACAAGGTTTTTAAATTATTTTTCGTTGCTCGAGTTTATACTGCGCTGCATGTTATAAATACTTGTCTTTTCGACGATTACATGAAGTCATTTCAAGTGTATGTTACACGATTGTCAAAAAGAGGTTAACATTCGCTCAAGTACAGTTTGAGGTTCTAAACTCTATATTGCTAGTATAGATAACATTTATATAAATCGTGTATTTTACGGGTTCATAATAGTGTACGAAATCCACAAAACCTTTATATACAAAATGTACAAGTTTTAAAAGGACGATAAAAAAGGTTTTCCCGGCCTTTTTTCATGGAGCGTGTCCTTGAATAACATTTAGCTTTCGAAGTTATTACAAAGTTACACTAATAGAAGCCTATTTCGCGAGACAGGTTGTTGACCTCTGTAAAGTTTAGATTATGTTTTACTGTTATGGTAATCTGTGGGTTTCAATAGATACTCCAATTTGAGACCCATGATCTTTATATGGAAGTATGATTCATTGAAGTACAAGATGTTTTCGCAAAAGTATCAAAACCGTTTAAAAATACCAAACATTTAAAAAAAATATAATTCATGAATAATATTTTTTAGATTTGCCTTTGTCATTGAATAAATTGATTTTAACTGGATACATACATCGAAATAAACGAATGTCTGTCCCTTTGACAAGATAATCTCCCAAACGATTCTGCGATCTTGATGAGATTTTTTGGCAGAAAGCTGATGTGATTAAAAACTGATGATACTTTGATTTGAAATTTTGATGTAAAAATAAAAGCATATCTTTTTAAGATGTAGCCGGGTACAAGATAGTTCATATAAAAAGTTCTTCCAGTAAGTAAAAGACGAGAGAATCATACGTCTTGAAGGTTTTTCAATAGGTAGCAAAAAGAAATCGAAGAGCTATAAGTAATAGTTCTTTAAATATATTTTTTAATTTTTTTAATAAAGAATTAATTTAGCTTTCCAGCTTTTTTTTACAGCTTCTAAAGGTAACGTTTTTTCTTCTTAAATGCAACTGCACATTATCTAGAGCGCTGTGACCATACGAAGTAGGCCACATATCTTAATATAGACACAGGAGTCAGGAAGAGGGGTCACTCATGTCAGATCATCATTTATTGATCCTCTATTACTCTTTATAGTAATAGAGGATGTTGAAACACAAAATGGATCCTCTATTCTTTGAGCTCAGACTGACCAAGATGTTCAGTGAAGAAAGCTCGAAAATATACTCTAAAATCATTTTAGTAGTTGGGTTGCCTGGAAAAGATCGCTTATTAGTGATAAGGCCGCCCGTTGCACTCCAACTAATTTAAGACTTCTTATTTTTATTATATTAAGGTAGGTAACGAAGTGTAAATAAATAAATAAAAAAGAAACATTTTAGTTTCTAATGCTGCAACTTCTACAAAGTTACAAGACATTTAAGAACGTCTTTGTATTGAACATTAAATTAATATTCAATACATAAAGCAAAACAGTAACTTATTATAGGGATATAACAGACAATTTTACAGCTACTTATGTAATCAGCGTTCTGTGCGGAACAAGAGAAATATTCCTCGGGTTTCGAGCCCGCGATCTTTTCTAAGTACAACAAGCTTTGTTGTCAGACGCCTGAATTACGGAGGCAGATTCAATATATATAATTGTATTTCTATAGTAAATATATATGTGTTACTTGTAACATTTGGTCGAGTAATAAAGTGTTCAAGTACCTTAAAGATTATGTATTATATTATGATTTCCGTTTATTTTTATGAACGCACAATTCCGTGAATTACGCCAGTTAAGACTTCAATATAAGCTTGTCACGATAAAGCGCACAATCATTATTTTGATTAGCGTGGCACAATTATTAAAACTTTAAATGAAACAGACATAGTAATGTGTCTGCTTCGTGCCATACTAGGGGGTTATGTGAATACACTTCACTATAATGGATCATGAGACATGCGTCTCTACAGATTGAAATGTTGCAAAATAAGTTTCACGTTTTGGTAACTAGGCTAGGCTGTAACGCAACTTCATCTGAATAGAATTAGGATAAAAAATCACGTTCTTTTAAAGGTTCTTTCGAAATTCTTCAAAGTCGCTTTACTGACAAAAGAAACTGGGTTTCTCACAGTGGCGTGCACAGTTTTATGAGAGGGTAGACAAATTTTAAAATCGATTAGTTTTTTGCATCTCAAGTTCTAAAAATCTAGTGATTGACACTTAGTTAAAGATGCGATATTGTGAAAGGGAATCCAAAAATTTGGCTTTTTTTCAACCAATGAGTTTAACGATACAACGCGGTTAGCCAGTAGGTAATTTATAAACAATATTATATGCTAAGTTTTTTGTGTAAGGAATCTCAATTGGATTATATTTTTGTATATTTATCTAATGAAGTATATCCCAAAGTGCTCATAAAGTTTTAAGAGATTTACGATTGGTGACCTTATATTCATGATAATAAATTGATTAATAAAACTGGCGCCAGTTTTCATATTGCGGTCTTAGGGTCGGTTGTTTCAATGTTTGCATTGTTTACATATTACGTGGCGTACATAATTGTTAAATGGCCTTAACAATCAAAACGATACAATGAGTTTCTTCATAAGTGAAATTAGCAAAGATTTTTATTAAATCAATCTTAAATACTAAAGTTAATTGATTTGTTGTTAGTTTTTTAAGTTTTAATTCTAAATCGCTGTTAATTTAAGTAAAAATTATTTATTTTTTGTATTCGTCTTACTAAAAGGTGCATAAAAATTAAATGCATTCACTAAGTAGCCCATGTAGGCAATCTGAATAAATATTCGTTGTAAAATAACTTTATATAATATAACGGCGTATAGCACAGAATAGTGGATTACTCAGAATCATTAGATTGACGTTGACAGACGGCATAATGTCAATCTGGCGGGCGTCATGATGATGGCAGCGAAGCGGCTTTTTCAAAATCGACACAGGCGGTCGAGGCTGAGATACGCTGGCGCACCACATATTTGACGAATCGCTTTTATTACTCCGGCAGTGTAATTCATAATAGACTTTTGTTGTAATTAGTCCGTGTGAACAACTATTTTATTGTGATTGCAAGATTAGAATTTAAGAAGAAGCCATCTTTTATTGTTTTGGTCTCAAAGACGCCCACGATTGCTATGATCAAATTGTTAAAGGCCATCCTGTTCTAACAAATATAATATCAAATCAATACGTTCTTTAACATCATTGATTGTTAAAAGATTATAATCGTATAGTGGATATGAAAATATCAGCTTGAAACTAAAGCATGATTCGCGTAAGTTTTTATAAATATGTAGTTCTCGAATGTTTCTGAATTACGGATATACGAGTATTTAAATAAATTGAAATATATTGTAAAAACCGAGGGCGCTATGGACTATAATAAAAACTATTTTATACTATCCTATAAAGTTGTCAAAGACTTTCAGTTTCAGAGAATAAAAAAGTTAAAATAGATCATTTTATGCAAAAAATAAGGTTAAAATATAACAGGCCTCTTAAAACTCCGCCAATTTTACACATTAAATCTCGGCAATACACAACTTTTAGAAAATAATATAAAACAAAACGCGCTTATTGCGATGACGCCAAAACTCCTGACATAAATTGCTGATAAATAAGCTGATAAAATTATTTCAAATTCTATGATATTTTATCTTTGTACATGAAAAATTGTCTAATCTTATTTATGTTCATAAATGTGGACGGCTGACGGCGGCCGGCGACCGCAGAGATCATCTAACTCGACAATTTAAAGATTTATTAGTTGTTGAAATGTTAAGCTGGTGATATATACGCCACTACATCAGCAATGTGTCAGCGGCTTATTTATTTCAATGTTCTTCAATAAATCTTGAAAAAAGTTTCACAGATCTTTACATCATCTTAAGTGTCACGCGCGGTCGTTCATAAAGTAGATTATATAAGTTGAATTACGAATATTACTGCTTATCAAATATGCACACCGGCACAATTAGCGGAACACAAAAAAAAGCAGGATTTTAAAATCTTTTACTTGAGGAACTGGCCAGTTATGATATTTTTTAAATTTATTGTCAAATTTGAAAATAGAAAATTAGATGACATACACTTTTTTCTTTCATTTGTTTTATTTTCCCGAACAATACGTTTTGTCAACTTGTTCGAGTAATAACTACGTAATTGTAATTTTTTTGAAAAATTGCACTTAATGGTTTTTTTATAAATTTGTTATTCTATAGGCAATTTTGTTTATTAAAAGCTCTTTATTATGTCTGACTTAACATCACTGGAAATCATTAGGGCTGATGAAATGAGAAGAAATGGCCGTACCTACAGATCGATTGCCTCAAGGCTTCGTCGACCAGTATCAACAATTCATCGCAGCATCCAGCGGTACAGATCGTCTAATTCTCTTGTGAGGAGGAGGGGTCAAGGTAGAAAAAGATGTACATCGAGGCGAGATGGCAGGTTTTTACAACTTGGAGTTCGTAGGAATACGCGATTAACGGCTGTACAAGCACGAAATGAACTGGAAGACGTTCGAGGAGTACGAGTAAGTGAGCGTACAGTTCGCAGGAGATTTGAAGAAGTTGGTTTAGGGTCATATATACCTGCCAAAGGCCCAAAACTTGAGAGACGTCACCGCGTAAACCGATTAAGCTATGCGCGAGAACATCGTCATTGGGATTTGAACGAATGGCAGCAGGTTCTCTTTACTGATGAGTGCAGAGTTCTTTTAAAACAGATCGATGGGAGACAGCGAATATGGAGACGCAAAGGAGAACGCCACATACAGTCTAATTTTGAACACACAGTGGCTTATGGTGGCGGCTCGATTATGGTTTGGGGAGGGATATGTTTGGGAGCTCGCACGGAGTTAGTGATAGTCACAGGAGGGACCATGACAGCAGATCGATACATCAGAGACATTTTAGAAGAACATGTTGTACCATTTGCCCCATTTATTGGTGACGACTTTATTCTAATGCAAGATAATGCTCGTGCTCATACTGCACAATCGGTACAGGCATATCTGAGCCACGTAGGTATACCGGTGATGCAGTGTCCAGCAAATCCCCCCGATATGAATCCGATAGAGCATGTCTGGGACTTGCTAAAAAGAAGGGTTAAATCCAGAATGCCACCCCCCAACAATCTGAATGAACTTGGAAACGCATTACTTGAGGAGTGGGAGCGGTTGCCTCAAGAAATCATCGATAACATAATCTGTAGCATGCCCAGACGAATGGAAACCGTAATCAGAGCAAGAGGGGGAAACACTCGTTATTAATTTTGCTTTAATTTTATTGTTAAATCATTTAATGTTTACTTTTTTTATTTTTTGTGATGGTTCATAATCATCTAAAAATTTCACTTATTTCAAATTTCTTTATTTTTCAATAAAAAATAACGAAAACTTTTCAAAGTCGTTGTTAAAAGATGTTAATCAATTTGTTATTTTGTGTCTAATTACATTTTCGTCAAATATATGCGTTATTATCTCATAGTCTCACTTTTTTTTCTGTTCCGCTAATTGTGCCGGTGTGTATATAAGTTATTTGAACCAATTACGATAGCTAAGTCATTGTATTTATTTATATCGAAAACAAAACAGATATATAAAAATAAAACAATTTTAAAAAATAAATAAAGATATATCCTTAAAAGCGTTTCACAGATAACATGAGTTTCTGAAATCAAATAAATACAAAAAAATTAGTATAATTTACTATAATATATCACATATTTACCAGTGAAACTAAAGATAATTTAAAACCTCCCGTTAATTAAGTACAAATAAAAAATACTAACCTCATAAATGGATAAACAGTTAAGAACCATTCGTTCACTTCAGCTGTTAAACAAAAAACCGCATTATGATTGATTTAGGAGAAACAATGCTACAGACACATCAATCTGTCGAGGATTAAAAAATATAGCAGAGTGGCTTTAATCTACAAATAGACCGCAACGGTGGCACTAAAATCAGATATATCGCTTTAAGAATGTCATTTTTTTTAAAATTTTACTTTAAAGTCAATTCCCGTAACCCTAGTGGGGCATGGGGCAGAAATATTTCGATATATTTTTCATTGATCATTCATGATCATTCATCCTTTATCTTTGATTCCCCGGGATTCAAACTCCGGCGGAACCACTAAGCCACGGATGTGGTTAAGATTACTTTAATGTTTAAAAATAGTTCACCCTTTGAACGGTGTCCTGCCATATAAATTCTATATAATAATTATAGAAATATAAAATTTTGGATGTTGAAAAAATACCCATACCAACCAAAAATATAAAAAATATCAGTAAAGTCCGTTTCGGACGATTGCGACAACAAACACCATGACACCCAATTTTTATATATTACAATATAAATCATAAGAAATGTATATTAATATATACCCATAAATATTGCTTAGTTTGCGTACTATTTGCATTCTGCATACAGTAAGAACTTTACTAAACTTTGTCGTAAACTCGATTTAACTTCCACGTACGACTCTAAATATTATTTCGACTTAATACTTTCCAACATATGATAAAGATTAATTTATTGAATAAAAAGAACGTACCGCTAGTGTACGGTCAGTTTTTCAATAAAAACAATCTTTTTTCTTTGGTAATTAAAAAAGATACATAAGATTCAGAACTTTTTTTATGTTATATTGAAACAAAGTTTCTTTACTATGTGAACGGTACAATTTATTACCTTGTTTGTTTAACCCTGTAGTATTCTGTGCATAATTAATTTAACAACTTAACATTGTTTGAAATACTTAGTCAGTCGTAAAAACAGATATAAAAATAAATGTCGTTTATATGATATGGAAAAAGGTTTTGAGAATGAATAATTTACATAATTTGACTCAAGAAAATCTACAAATTCACATATTTAAATATAATCTTTGATGTGTGAAATACTGGCTGTATATACCGCATCATATTACTATAGTAACACCATGGCCGAAAAATGGGCCAGCTTTCGGGTTCCCAGAAGTGTCAACTAAGCGCGTTGATATCTCTTAAAATAATCGACGGTTGGCTCCCACGGCCCCAAAGTCTCAACACTAAATGGAACGAAAAAATACGATTCACTGAGATTTTATACTATCACCGTTTGTTGTTTTCTGCGATGAATGCCATGCCACCAGCACCGTCAGAACATAAGTCCAGTCCAGTTGTAACATGGAGATGCGACGCGTCCCTCGCAAGCGCCTTACTATAGCTCCAAATAACTATATCATAAATCGATCTTCACAAAGAGCGAAATCTATATCTTACAATTCCCTGTTGGGGTTTTTCTGTTACCTCGTACAAAGTTATTCAATTTCCGATACTCTTTCTTTATTTCCATGTTCACTTACTAAAATTGTAACTGTAAATATTATATATAAAGAAATACTGCATATTGTTGGTATGTTTAGGAAATGTTTATTAATATCATGTTTTAATAATCACTCTAATATGTTCAATGGTTTAGAGTTCCCTAAACCATTACAAAACCAAACTCATCGTTTCCCTGCAAAATTATCGAATTAAGCACTTCCTGTAATCGTTCAAGTTTAATATAAAATATTAGTTTGACTTTTTATTGTATATTCTTCAATACAATTCCTAGCGAAGTATCTACAAGCATTGTCGATAAATAAATTCAAATAACATAGTAAGCTATTCGCTTAAGCTTATTATTATACAAAGGATAACTTATAGTTAAATATATTTTTATGTGATCCAAAAAAAGTAAGATATATAGTGAATTTCCGCAACCCCTGGTGGAGCATGGGGCAGACACATGCTGTGTCTGTTTCACTAATCATTTTCTTTACAGGCAAATAGTTTATCAGCCTTCTGTGCCTACCCAACCAAAACATTCATGTGTTTCTTCACGATTCGAACCCAGGACCTTTAGCGCAACACGAAGACGCGTGATCCCTTACCCACGGAAGAGGTTATAAAAGATACAAAGTAAGTTTAATAATAATAAAAAAGTAAGATCCTGGATAAAATTAAATGACTTTCAAAGCCTCCTTTTTTCACAACACTTCATTATATGTACAAATGGGTCTTAAATTCATGCATCTAATTCTCAGGGTCGTAAATTCACAAATAATTCGCGTCACAATCATTGTACTGACTTGATAAGCATCATAATATTGTCATTGCTATGAATTTGATCCTTCTGTGTCCTGTTATATTCTGTAATCCTTGTGTGTGTGGGGGAGGGGGGAGGGCAGACCCTTTTTGGGTCTCTTTATTAATATTTTCTTTACATGCAAGTAGGTGATCATATTTTATATATTACAGGAAAATTTTAAACAGATATTCTTATCTATGACGATCTAGTTTCTGTCAAATCAGTTTTGCATATATTTTGCGGTTTTCAGCAAATTCGATCAGAACTGAAAATGAACTGGAAATTCCCATCGCAATATTGAATTTCCTTTTAAAATATGCTTTTTATGGTGATCCTTTGGATGTCTGTAGTTTCCTATAACAACTACTAAGTTCATTTATCTATACTTAAGAATATAATAGAACAGTAAGTGAGTAACCAATTGTAATCACCATAAGGATCTGTACATAATTATTTTTACGTGCTCCAATTATTAAAAATATACTTAGATCTTTATTACTTCTGTTTGTTTGTTTGTCGGGAATTAAGCAAAATTAAAATTCCGTAATTTTCACGGAAAGTAGAAATAATTATTTTAAGAAAAATCCACAAGTGTTCATCACGCTATAAATACTAGTTATATAATTTATCACGTATATGAAGTGGCAGACATCAGCTGGTTCAAAAGACATTTAAAAGTAAATATTGTCCTCATCAAAGTTATTCAAAAGTGGGTAAAAAACGTAAAAACGATATTAGCAATGGAATTACTTGCAAGTGTTATCGCAAACTTGCGACATTATTGCGATTATCTCGAACAAGTTTGTAAATTAGCTTCAAGGCAAAATCACCCCTATTTCCTTGAAAGAGAGATTTGTAATCCTATAAAGGTGTTAACGTTAAATGCCCTGTTGATAATTATGTCCCTGAAGGAAACTTGGAAATGCTAACTGCGATAAAATGGGTTTTCAAGTAAAATTTTCAAGTATTGCCCGTATGTTAGGCTAAAACTGCCAAGAATTAAGTATTTGCCACAAATAAAAAAAACTCTCCTGATTTCTGTTTCTGTAAATATATTGTATTATGTATCTACATTTATGTAATAAAAAACACTTACAGCTTTACAAATTATTCCTAAACTTATTCGAAAAGTAGTATCTGCAAAGGCTCGATAAAAGATTAAAAACTATATCTACTCAAGGGTAGTCAAGTATTTTTTGATATAACGTTATAACGAGTGTAGTAATTTGCCATCTTTTACACCACCTTTCTTTCTTTTGACCGCCTCCTTGGTCTAGTGGTAAGCGCGTAAGCGTTACAACCGAGAGGTCCTGGGTTCGATTCCTGGTGGAGATAAAAAAAAACTCGGTCTGGCAGGTCATAGAAGGCTGATCACCTACTTGCCCCTAAAAGAAAATATCAGTGAAACAGATGTGAAATGCATCTGCCCCATACCCCACTACACCCACGGGACACGGGACTTCACTTTACACCACTAGCATCTTACGCTCTGGATAGATGTCTCAAGCATTTGAAAGCAAGATTATGCCTAAATTTTTTTCCCGTTTACAATTATTGGTTAAGTTCGCATTTCAATTTATACTCCCCAATCCATACGCAAAATCTCGATATTGAATCGTCGATAGAAAATTAACGTCACACTTAATCAAAGTTGGTAGTTTCTACCTAATACATTAACACAGATTTTATTGATTTAAAAAATAAATTTTTAATTAATTAATTGGTAGTAAAATTGAAAAACAAAGTTTTATCCTTTGACTACTTACAGGCAAATAATGAAAGGTATTATCTAAATGAGCTAAATGTAACTTGAATGTAATTGTAGTTTTAACAAAAAAAACCTATTTCAAATTGTAACTCTATACTTACTGAACAGATGAAATGGCATTACATAGTAAGCACCAGCTTTCAAATAAAACCAGAATCATCAAAATCGGTTCACCCAGTCGAAAGTTCTTAGGTAACAAACATAAAAAAATATACAGTCGAATTGAGTACCTTCTTTTTTTGAAGTCGGTTAAAAAGTTTAGCAATAGTTAAAATATTTTAACTATAAAATTATTACATTAATAAAACGTTAGTACATTTTACAATAATTTTTACTGTTTGTGGCGCTGCATACGAATGACTTTATTGAAATCTATTGCTCGTAAAAATTGAGTATACAATATTGAGGGCTCAATCACACGAGGACGATTCGTTGTTATTAATGAATCGTCTTTTTTCACGATTCGTTAGTTTTTTGACGGCGACAATGCTTTTTAAATGCCCGATCTTTGGAAGCTTTTTTGGATTTCTTTTTATTATTACCCTAAATTTGTTAATTAAAATAGTACCTAAAAATTTTTATGTAGAAAATGAAACATATTTTCAAATTACATTCCTTTATTATAAACTAGATATTACCTTTTACTAGCAACTGTGTCACGTATTGTGTCAGTTTAAGAATTTAAAAACCATTCAGTAGTTTTTGAGAATATTAAGTTGAAAAAAATATAATAAAAATCTTTCTCTCAATATTAGTCAAGAAAAGTTTTATTCTTATTCAAAGTATTTAATATAATTTCTTTTCGATGAAAGAAATAAGACCCTGGCTCTTCTCAAGAGAAATTTTAGATCAATCATAAGCGACTCTATCTAAGATGTCCATCTCATGTCACCGATGTAATTAAATGGAGGACGTCTCCAAACTAGGACAGTGTAGGAGGGATATTTTGCATAAAAAAACAGACCGCTTCTTAGAAAATACGTCAATTATTATATGCTTATTTTATCCTATAAACATGCGGACACAAAAAGTGTATGAAATCCATTTTAGTGCGGAGAGAAAAAAGTATAAATGGGAATTTTTAAAGTATTTTTTTACATCCAAATATAATATTTGTTATAGTAGTAATAAATTATCAACCGACAGCGCAATTTAAATCTCATTGGTAATCAGATATGTATAACACCCCTCATTTTCGTGGGTTAATAAATGCAAGGTTGCAAATTTAGTATTTGTTGTGCAGACGGCTGTCGAGTCAATGCGCCAATAAAATTAAGCGATAGTCTTGAAAATGTTAACGTTTATTTTATTACGTCTTCACGTTTTTATGCGGTAGGCAATCCAAATTTGAGTAGTTGCGTGACTATGTGCTATGTTTTATTATCCACTAGTTTATACTTCGTTTGTGTACTAACGAAAGAATGCAGTGGACAATTCCAGGACGCAAAACGGATGTATAGCGGGTTGTTATCTCTTATATATATATAATTCTCGTGTCACAATGTTAGTTACCTTACTCCTCCGAAACGGCTTTTCTTTTATTCTCAGACCTACTGAATATTCATATAAAATTTGGTAAAAATCAGTAAAGCCGTTTCGGAGGAGTAAGGTAATTAACATTGTGACACGAGAATTTTATTATCACTACATAGTATAAAACAAAGTCGCTTTTTCTTTCCCTATATCCCTTTGTATACTTAAATCTTTAAAATCGCGTAACCGATTTTGATGCGGTTTTTTTTAATAGATAGAGTGATTGAAGAGGAAGGTTTTTATTTATGTTATACACCCGTGCAAAGCCGGGACGGGTAATAATATATAAGATGAAAGAGTATATAAGAGAATCCAAATATTTGACGATGTCATTTACAAATTCTATATGATTTGAATTTTGAATTCATATTCTCTATTAAAGCGCGTGGCAAAGAGTTTCTTCACTAAAAAGGCCACACGCGATTCGCCACAGATGTAATAAGTTTTATTTTTTTATTTAAATTTATATTATTACGCCTATTTCTCAAAAGGGTTGGCAGCGACCACAGAGTACCACCTGCCACAATCCCTAAATACCTCTTCCGCTTCATCAACTTTCAATAACTCATTAGGTCGCCGATTGCGGATGGTGACCCTGTCCCTTTTGTTGTTATAAGTTTTACGTATTTTGTAATTATTGCTGAATTTATTTAATCAAAACAGAGATACAAAACACCTCCCTTTACAATTTTATTATAGATCAGTGTTATTTGATAGATTGTGGTAGATGTCTTGAGATTTTAAAAGAATTAATTTTTATCATTGCAAGCAATTCTAAACTTGTTCTCACGAAGTCGGTTGTTAAATGAGGTTTCTTAGAGAACTTAAGTTCGACCTAATCCTAAATAACCTATTTTCTTTGGCGCACTTTCAAGTCGAAGCCTGAAATAGACTTTTGTTGGGAGTGACAAAAAGGAATTTAAAAACCGGATCATTACTATGCCATAATGTGAAATGTATGTATAACATAGAGCTCAGATAATAGATACGTTACATACAACTTTTAGTTGTTTTCAGAACACATTACTCGTATAAAATAATCTTGTCGCAAAAAGTGTTCGCGGCAACCTCGAAATCTACGTAATGGATTTTCAAGCAGTTTTAATTACTGATGGATGACTGATTCCCGAAGAGGGTTAATGTTTATATTTTGTCAAGATTTTTTGTAGATTGATTCAAACACGGCGAAGATTGTTAATAATGTCGGAAATAAAACATTAGAAGGGTGAGATTTTCCGTCTACAAAAAAGTCTGCGGGAGTCTATAATGACTATCTCTTTAGGATATCTAACTATTCCAGTTCTTATTTCAAAATCAATGTTGTAATTGGTAGAGCCATTTAAACGGAGAAATATTTATCAAATTAATAATTAATAACACCATAACATTCTAAAGAATATCTTATAAGATATCGCAAAATTAAAAATAAATCGCGAATAACTTAATTTAAGCGTTTTTAAAACAGCAACACTTGCAAAGCTTGTACATAAATACATTTAATATTATGTTTAAATTAATTTGTAAATACAAATTGTTTACAGTAAAGTGCATTCGAATTATATACTTAAGAGAAGCAACATCTAATTGATTAGCAACTTGGGTGATTTCGAAGTGTTGCCCTTTAACAGTTAATATCTTACACATGTTTAGCATATAAAGTATCTACTTGTTAGTCCATTACGTTCGTGTGCTATCTTTGATCCTATTCAAAATCTATAAAATTCTACATTTACATATGTAATTCTTAAATGCAAATTCAGCAATTTTGTTAATAAAATGACTTGAAAATATTCACGGCGTTAGTTATAAACTGTTTAATACGTTAACTTTTAACATGACAAAAGTTAATTATTAAATTAAGTACGTAGAAGTAGAAATGCGATATTTCAACAGTGGTAATGGTGAAAAAAATTAAACACTAAATAATAAATTCTATGGGAACGTATAGGCCTGTGTTGCCAATATCTTTCTTTAAATAAAATAAATACTTAACTAAAATTATGAACCCATTTTAAATTTATTATTAGGTATTCCTCAATTTAAGTCTGCATGTAGACTGCATATTGAATGGGCCATTAATGAGTGTAATTCTTTAGTTGTTTTGATATTATGAAATATAGGTAGGCACTTTTATTTCGTGCTTGTTACGTAAAATAACAAGTATCGCAACAGGAAAGCCTATAAGTAGCTTAACAACGTGTACAGGATAAAAACATTTGAGAACATGAAACGAGACAACTTTAGAAATCAATTTAGTGTCTAAGTTACACTCGTTAAATGTTTCTATTCATTCTTATTCTATGCGACTCTCGATCTATAAATAGCACGGGTCAAAGGACTGAGGTATTACGAAAGGGAATATATTAACATAATCTTTCAAATTATGCTAATATAGTCTATTTCTTGTCTTTGATCTTATAATTTTTTGTCTCTGGTTTTATGATTCCCAACCATTGAGAGAGATTCTCAGTTGAGAATTTCTTTTCCAAAGTGTAACAGAACATTTGTAAGGCTTAACTTACAAATATTTCCTTTGTGGTTTATTCCTGTTTTATTTATTACATTGTAATGCGCTTTGAAGACGGTTTACAGCTTTTTAATTCATACAAGCATTTATAATCAATGCGAAAATGTTATAATTTATTTTTTCTCGTTTAGACTGAAACAATTCAAGATTTTGTTTTTGCTGCGAATATGAAAAAGAAATCTTTAATAAAATTTAAAGTAGCCTAAACCTCTTCTCATGTGGTACATCGAGAACAAGTCAAACGTCACATAGTAAATAAGCCCACGCTACCATTTATTAAAACAACAGCTAACGAGTTGTACAAAAGGGAATTTCCACGAAATATCCACTAGTTTTGGCTAGATTATTGTCCAACATCAAACGGTTGGAACATAGCCAGAGATACAATAGCATAGAAAAGTGATAATGTATAATATTTTGCAAGTTGTTAATGGATTTGTTTTTTTATCTCCCGGATGTCTGGTGATAGATAACTTCTAATTTGTTCAAATTTTATTTATTTGCAAAAAGTTTTCGATGTCATTTGAGTGTATTTTCATTTGCAAAAGTTTTTAGATATTTTAAAATTATAGCAACAAATATTTTTCTACACTAATATTTTATTAATTTGTATCTAATATTTTTGTTTGTAATAAACTCAGTAACTACTTATTGTATGTACTAATTTTACAAATTCTTTCGAGCAAGCTGATTTTTCTGGGTGACATAAGTGATATTTTATATGGCCAAGCAGGCAAAACCGTGAGTAAATAATAATATTAAATAAAATAATAGTTATTTGTGCGTATATAATCATACATATTTATTAATCTTACATACTTTACTTAAAACATAGAAAGATTCGTTTTAAGTAAAATATATTGTAAAATTAAAAAAAGGTATTGTATCGTAAATGAAAAAAAAATATATCGACTAATTAAAAGTGCTATTTGAACTTAATATTATTAAAATCGAATTTTTCTTCATTAAATAAAAAAAAATGATATAGTAATTTTATTGCAAACAAAACTCGTTCTCGACTGTACTTTATGTTAGTTACGAGTCGCAAATATTAATTGTAACGTAGACGTTTACCGCTCGTACTTATGACACTGTAATAATAAACCTAATGGACCTGCGTCACACACGTCAAATTGAACGATGAATTATTTGCACATTTTTTGCGATATTTTGTCAGATTCGTCGCCGACACTATTACATGAAACGAGTCACGTGTTAATCTTACTTTTAAATACTAAAATGCCTTCAATTTTCTTCAACTTCGACTCTTGGTTTAATTCTAGGCCCTAGTTTGCTATTTATAATATTTAATCACAGATAACACGACTGAGACAACTCATACTTCGAGTTCATTTCATGAAATAGTGTCAATATTACACCTTTTTGGGACAATACAAATGGCAGACTCGGTGCCCTGGTAGGTAAATAAAATCCTTGATGAGAACGTGAATTTTCTCACTGCCTCTGCCACAAGAACTCCGGGTGAATTTTTTAAAAATATCTAATGTTATGAGATATTATTTTTGAAATAATTTTAGACTGTATTAGTTTTTATTAAATAAAGATCTTTTTTATCATATAAATAAAAACATATTAGTGTTTTGAAATTATTTAATTGGCCTAGAAACACCAATGCAGCATGAGGCAGACACATTTTCTGCGTCTTTTTTGTGTCGTTTCTTTGCTTCACGTAAGTTAATCTTTAGCAATTGATAAAGGTTTAAAAACAAAACTGTCGATTATTTAAATACTTTGCTCCAGTTCAAAAATGAATTTTCATTAATCATTGTTTGAAAAGTACATCCGACTGTGTTTGCTGATTCTACTGATGTGATCCAAGAGGCTGCTCTTCTTAGTAAGATCCTGTTATTGAAAACTTATAAACGTAGATTTAAGTGACTCATGCATGTGAGTCTAAAATTTATAAAAAAGTAATTAAAAAATCTCATAAAACAAATTGCCTTCGGTATGATTGTTTTATCTCAATCGTGTCAAAAGAAATCAAAGCAATGCGGCCATGTTTTGAGCTAGCCGAAGTGACAGCTGACAACTGACACATGACATAATTAGTTGAAATCGAGCGGGAACTGAATACGGAACTAATTTATCTAATGTCTACTAAATTAACAAGTCCGACAGATGTGACAAAAATGTGGCACATTATTATCTGTAGAAATATGTCCGTTTAAAATTGGTAATTTCAAATAGAACCATCGACAGTTATGTTGGAAGGAAAATTATGCACAATGAAGTTTTCTTTAGCGTGACCCTTGTCCGAGGGACAAAATGCGCAGGTAGTATAGCGTCACTAACAGAGGGTACCCTGTCATAAAAGAATTCAGAACTGGATTGGAAAATCTATGAGACTATGCGTAAACAAACGATCTTATGTCTTTATTTTAATTATATAGTAAATTATTACTTTACTATTATTGTTATTTACACATCAAGTTTCATTAAAGTCGTCAAAGAATATATTGTCGCTATATGATATTAAATAATAACCAAAGGCAGAAAAATTAACCAGCTTTCAAGACCAGACCAGTACCAGATATTTCACTCTCGCTCTCCCAATCATTAGACTAGCTTCAAGCCAGATATTAATTCTAGTCTCAATATCAATTTGAAAAATAGACTAAGAACCATCATTCATCATTAAATTTCACAGAATAATGATAGATTTTGTATCGGAAGTCTTGCTTCCTTATGGAATTTTGAGCTGTTTCCCGCACATGATAAAAAAGGTGATAAATATAGACTAAATAAAGACCTAAATACATTGGATGACGGATGTCAGGCAGTCGCCCACTTGGGATACACAATTAATTATATTGCCACTCGCCGCCCGCCACTGCACTCCGCTGACGAGTGGACTGCTTGAAATGTCACAGCTCTAAATACTATGATAAAACGGCAAGATTATTCTATTTATTTTCTTGCTTCTATAACATCAATTACTGTTAATTATTCACGCCAAGTATCCCTAAACCCAAAAAACTTCCTGAACGATTTAATATTTTTTAAATTGTTTAATTATACCGACTTTTAGAAAAAAAATAAAGGTTAAAATGATAAACTACGTAATTTTAGACAAAAACGAAAATAGAAGGACAAGATTTTCTAGCTTACACTATTTCTGATAATTTTTGAAAATTCACGAATTTTTAGCGCTCAGTTTTATAATTCTGAAAACTTCACATGTTTAAAACGTGCACGAATTCGAAAATCCATCTTGGGGAGCCTTTCGTGCATTTAAATTCCGTGACAAAATTGAATCAATTGGTGACATCGATGTTATCACATACCGCTTTGTATGATAAACGATTCCCTCCTGACAATGCACTGCAGTGCCGAATAATACACATTACTTCAAAGGCAATGCGCTCAAGTCTTTTATGGAGTTTCAAATTTCCATTGTATAAAGGTTCACTGTCAATATTATTTAGGTCATTAAAGAAACGAAACCAAAATGACTACATGTTACCGATTTAAGAGATATAAAATATAGCGTCATACGGTTACTGCATTTTTTTAAATTCGATACTTACCAATGTATAGTAATATAAAGTATCTTCAATATCAAGCGAATATATAATACATAAATATGAAAAGAATAAGTTATCATAGGTGCGACTTTTTTAAAAAAATAAAATTGTTATGATTACCTGTATCGTAAATAGTATTTATATTTAAGCTCAAATGTAAAAATGCAACTTTAGGTACATCTGTTTTAAAAGAAAGCTTTTGACACCAAAATAAAGGTTCACGAATTGGTTTTTTGTTGATAAAAAATAAAAAATATTTTTAAATAAATGCCACTGTCTTCACTTTTTGTTGCGTTGCCGAACTTTTGAGTATTGTGGTGGTCTCCGGTATCCTTAATCACTCAGCGAAACACAGTACAAGTGCTGTTTCACGCTGGTATTCGAGGGTTCACCCCGGACAAGCCGGCCCAGATAGTGCATCATCATAAGCTTCAGCGCGGCTTTCCCACGGAGGAATTAAGGATAGTGTTAAGACACTGCCCGGCTACTGTCAGCCCTTCCAGACACCGAAAACAATTATTATAAATTGCATTCAGGGAATCGAAACCGGTACACATGACGTCACGGTAGCTTACAAGACCGCTTTTGATTTGCTGATCATTTTCTTTCCAGACACTTAAGAGATCTATCTGCCTGCTTACTCTTGAATAAGATCTCAATATCAATCAATGTGAAACCCAAATAATAAAAAACTCTTTGATTGATTTGTTTCAGTCTTCTGTGCCTCTCAGAATAAATAATTTTGTTCTTCGGAAAACGTATTCAGGATTTTCTACGCTAAAGGCAGTAATAAAATATATCCTCCAAGATGAATAGTCATGCCTTTACACAATTTTCATATAATGGTAGGTACATTGAAAGGCTAAACATCAGAGTCGCCATTTTGTAAGATATTAAAGTATATCAATCAAGTCGGCGACCGCTAAATAAATCTTTCGCCCTAAAAGCTTTTTTCCAGTACTCCAATTAATTTGCGCGCTTATGTGATTTTGATTTCCATTATAATTACCAGATATTCTCATAAATCAGGAGCGTTTTAAAGAGTAAAAGAATTTTGAAAAATGATAGTTTTAACATATATTTGTCATAAAGTTGTTTATTATAATTTTTTTATTATGTAGAATAAACACATAATATAATTCTATTTTTCAAAAGTTTAGTTAATAAACTTTTATTCTCAATAACATACTTAAATATATTTACAAAAATATAAAAGGTTCATCAAAGCCTTTGGGGTGCGTACCCAAAATACTGCCTGCATCACCGCGTTGTAAACTAACGCGTATAATGGCCGCAATATGAGCCAGCTTTCGGGTTTCCTGTAGTCTCAACTAAGCGCATCGATATATCTTTAACACATGCTTCTGGCCCCCATGGACCCAAAGTATATCCAAATAAAATAACAAATTTTTCTCTTTATAAAATTAGTTTAAATGAATACATATCTTACTTAACAGCCAAATAGGTAAATTTTATGCTTTTTTAACCACAGACGGCCGATACATTTAACACAAAACACATTAACTATACGAGAATGTAATAAACTAAAATCCTGCCAAGTTATATCATTCTTGAAATAAGGAGAAAAGTTATTGAACTGCAACTAGAAATAATGTGAATTCGGTATTAAGCTTACTCTAAGTGGCTTCTTGTGTTACACAGCTGCCCTTTGTTCAGCTGAATCCAAGTACCAATAATTCGGCACAATTAAAAAGACTGTTATTTATGAATTAACTACTACCAACTCAGCCTTCGAACGAGAAGCATTTTTTATCATATATTAAGAAAGTGGGTTAAAGTAACTGAATCACAAAGGTCTTCTGCATTGGATTGAAATATTGCATCAATAAATGTGGTTTGTCAGTTAAAGGAGAGTTTTTGGAAGAATATTAAATAAATGAGAAAAATACAAACGGCAAAAAAGATATTGCAATATCCGTCACTACATATATTACACACAAATTCGCGATTGTCAGTAGGTTTATGTTCATTAAATCGCAGTGTATATATTCACAAAACCATGAAAATTTGTCCAAAATTATCTTAATTTTACGAAATAATTATAACAAAAACGATCGATACAGGTCGCCAGAAAAAGACTACTGCATTCAAGATGGGCCAAAAGGGCTCGAGCCGAAACCATAAAAACAATGTTCGCTACCCTCAAAAAAAAAATTATATTAAATTTTACAAGAAAAAAAATACCTAAATCAAGCCCTTTTTTCGTGGTGAAATGCCGTAATGACGTATAGATACCACTTCGTGCAAGTATGGAGGGCTATGTATCCTAGACACACGCACAGAAGTGCCTGTTTGACCAAATCTTTTATTGGTTTACCCAGGATTCGAACCCAACACGTTCGGCGTAACTCACAGATGTTGTGAACCACTTAGCTACAGAGCTTAATTACAAATAGTATGACAAAATTTCTTCCAGCAAAATAACATTTTGTAAATCACAAGCTTATATTGCTGAGATTTATTCAGGACTTTCGTTGTGACGACGGCAACAAACGGCTCATTAAGTTTGGGTCTTTCATCCAAATGTCCGTCTTACATGCGTTTAGAACATTATCTTTGTTCGGAGTTTCAATTAGATGAATTAAGCCTACTTTAACCTTCGACGGGGTGCTACATATTTAAGTGTTCATTTCAAAATTTAATTGAAAAAAAAAAAGGTTTCGATTATTTGTTTAGTTACGTTTACGTGAGGCAAATATGAACCAATTTTTATTATATTTAGTATATACACCTTTTGTATAATTTCCCATTTTCAGAGATCACATTTTAGTTTCATCATTATCTTCTGTTCATGTTCATTAATTTGTTATCAATAAGGTCTCGGGGAATGTTTCACTTAAGAGCGTGAAATACAATTCATTACAAAAATGATGGTTGGTTGTGTACATTTACACAAAAACCATATATCTACTGTCTTTAAAATATAAGTACTAAAAATAATAGATAGGTAATAAGAATTCATAATTCTACGTTTCAAATATTTGGCGGTAAGTGTTAAAGATTTTAATCTTCAGCTACAATTTGGCGCTGATTTTGTAAGTAATAAAATCGAGCACAATTTTTAATTCAGTCGTTTATTCCTTTCCAACATTCGCTGATAGCCGCTTTTAATTTATTAATACATTTATTATATACGTAGTTTAAAGTCATTAAAATAATTTTGTACTTTTTAAAAAATATGTACAGCGCCTTAAATATAAATTCTTTCAAATTGTGCAATGCCCTAAAGAACTATGACCATAGATTTTGTGGTCTGCTTTTACGAGGTGATAAAAGTAACGATGTCTCCCTAATTCATTAACATACAAAAGAAATATGATAAAAATGTTAAGTTCTCTCTTAAAGTAAAGATGCTATCTACACTGATTGATTTTTTATAATAAAATTCTTGTTTATTCCGCAGATACATAATTCAGACCTGAAAAAGAAAATTGATTTTTAATATGAGTTTTCTTCAGTTTTTTCGTCGTACATTATTATTAACAAGGGTCTTAATATTAATTACCCTATAGATACTTAAATATTAATTAAAAATCTTTAATTGTGTAAAATATTACCTACTTCCGAAACCAAAAAGAACCAAATATTACAAGGTGTAAACTTATATTGTCCCAATTCCAAAAATGTTGCCATAATATAGGCTGACGTATTGATATGCAATATATTATTTGTATTCATAAAAAGTTAAGACACTACAATAAGCCAACTTTTGTTATAAAAAAATTTTCTCATGACCATTGACAATTTTCAGAAGGCAATTTATACATTTTACATTATGTTAATAGTAAGGATTACAGTAAAAGTTACACTTAGGTATAAACTAAGAATAAGCGAAAATTCTACAAATAAACCACGAATAGATTAAACCTGGCATAGCTTTGTCCATACAAATATACCCAAAGTTATGTTTGCCTTTCCTCTAAATGAACAATATCAAAACTAAAAATTACACCCGTAATTTTGGTTTTAATGAAACGAACTAAAGCTTAAAAGCTAAAGACAAATTAGATGTAAATTTAATTAACTTATATCCATTGGGAAATGGGAAACTTTGTAATTACATCGGATTTTCCTCCACTAGTATTTTGACACAGCACGTATTAGAGTATAACTCGAGTAAATTATATTGTAAGTTGTCGATGTAAGTAATTTAAAAACCTACGTAAGGAGTCCTTATAACAGGAATTATAAAAAAATTCGCTAGTGCAACAAAGAAATATCTAGTATTTATCTTATTACTTAGACTTCTATTGCCATAACACAGCTATATCTTCGTGGCCACGGAATTGCGAGATATTTTCTCAAATAATCCGTGGCGTTCGTTAGCCGTATGCTGCGCCGGAGTTTCTGGGTTCGAATCTCAAAGAAACAAAGAAATTCGGTAAGAACACTGACTGACTGATCACCTATTTGTTAGCTTGCTAACAGATGCTGCCCCTTACTAGGGCTTTCACTTAAGACAGTTTAGGTTCCTTTTTGCTCATAATTTATATATTTATACAATTATAGAAAAAACTTTTTGACTATTTTAAAGCATAGTATTATTCTTTATATGGTTATCTATGGTTTCAATGCCGCTAGTGAAAGATATTATTGTATAATATGATATGCACTTTTTCTATTTCTTCGTACCTACTTATAAATATGGCTGCGTGACCTACTTGGGGTAAAGGCCGACTCCCCGCTGACGTTATTACGTGACGGACAGCCAGATCTAATTATTGCTATATTGAAACTTTGTCCCAAATATATAGCCAACTAGCTTTCTTTATGCAGAAATAACACTACTGACTCCCAATAAATTACAAAATTATTTGGCGAATTCTAAAACATTTCTAAACAGTTATTTATATTTATATGATTTTGCTGCAAAATTTGGTCGTAAATATGGCATCTGTTAAATCGAAACAAACAAATATATACTCGAAGGTTAGAACATTTTATGCTATGTGAGGAGCATAAATAAATTTGTATTAATATATTAATGTTAAAAGTTAATGAAGTCATCATCATTTTCATCTTCTATAAAAAATTATTATTATGGATGCCAACACAAAATATTGTAGTGTTCTTGTTCCATTTTAAATATATTATTATTTATTTAAAAATTAAATAATTTAATATTATTTAATTTTTATTAGTATAAACGGTACACTTCAAATTTATACCGTTAGTTCAAAAAGGATAGTTAATTATTAGAAACTACGGATAAGATAATACGGAAATAATCAATATGTTTTAACCGCCTTTAGTATTAGAAAAATAAAATAATGGAATACCTTTAAAACGTCAACATTTCATCACTCTATTTTGTCAGAATTATTTTTGATTTAAAAAGTATATACACGAGCCCAGTCGTGAAATGGTGATTTATATTGACACAAATAAATTGTTCATTTTATTTAATAGTAAAACAGAATATTGTTTCTCCCGTCATTAATCAAGAGGAAGACAGGCGGTACCTGGAGATAGTGGGAATTTATGGGACTTTTTCTCAGCACCCTAATTCAACCCATATTTAGTTTTTGACCCACTTTTAGGAACTTCGGTTCTATTTCTGATTAGATTTCATAGTGATAATATTTTCAATATTGCCGTATAAATATAACCCACAATTTAACATGAAATGGTAAAAAGTTTACTTAATAGTTATAAATATAAATACAATGAAATAAATTTAAATAATTTGTACTGTTTGTTTCAGACAGCATCTAGTGCAATCTGCAAAGCCTAGCCCAAAAATGTGAAGCGCGCACGCACATGATTTCAATCGCAAATTTCACGCACACATCGACAAATCAGGAGCCAATCACATACAAAAATGACACGCACACACGCGAGGTGTTCGTCGATTTCGACTCAAACACGACGTTCCCAAATTTTACGGAGTACGCGGAGATTCCGTATTACATAAAGGCGACATCTATGACATTTTGTATCGTGATAATGTGCCTGGGTGTGATCGGGAATGTTATGGTGCCGATTGTGATTCTAAAGACGAAGGACATGAGGAATTCTACGAACATTTTCCTGGTGAATCTGAGCATTGCTGATCTTATGGTGTTGCTGGTGTGTACTCCTACTGTGCTGGTGGAAGTCAACTCGAAACCAGAGACGTGGGTACTCGGCAAAGAGTTATGTAAGTATTATAATGATCACATGTCCATCAAACTTTGAGCTTTAGATGTTTTAACTGTTAATGAAGTAAGTTTCATTAATTGAAGTTTTGTAGCTACAATTTAACTGAGAATTTAAAGAGAACTGTATTTTTGTATTTTAAATGAAATCAAAAAGTACTGGACCGATTTATAGACCACTTTTAAATTTAAATAAATAATAATTTAAAAAAAGGTCCATGATTTCTCAAAACAAATTATAATGTAAATAACACCGGTACATTATCTCCAAGTATATTAAGCTAATCAATAAGTCGTAAGGCAGATACTAATTTCGTAAAAGTAGATAACATTTAAATTAAAAATCTCATCTTTACGAATAACATTGAACTGAACATAAAAAAATACGCATTGCTATTTAAATTCTCGTATTAAATTATAATAACTGACAAAATTTATATGAAATTTAAAATAAATTACCCATTATAACGTTATTTCCAGTATTGTATATTAATAAAAAGTTTTCGAGGCAAATTAAGTACGAGAACTGTTTTTATGCGGCAATACTGAGGGATATTATCGCCGATGTTGCCAGTAATTGTTTTTTTTTTTGGTTGCATTTACGTAATTAGGATTCCGTGTCACTAAAAGTCATCATCGTAATAATAGTGTTGAGTACCTACATTGAAGTGAAATGTATTTCTGACTTAAATAATATATGTATTAGGACAAATAATGTGACGCATCTGAGAGGCATGGGACAGACACATATTTGCATCTATTTTACTGAGTTTTTAGGCTCCTGTGCCTCTACAACCGAAACATTTATTTAAGATTCGACCCCAGGATTTTCAGTGAAACGCTTAGCCACACAAACTGTCCGATTATATAATGTAAAAAATTACCAATTGTATGTATTAACTTCACAACGGTTGCATATACATATTTGGCTGAATCTTTATTGTGTTTGTATTAGTCAAGACAAACATTGCAAGAATATTTATAAATCGACACGAAATGTAGAAAATTTGGGTTATTAAAAATTCCTTCAATTAGTAATTTTCATATTTTATTTCATTAAATTCCTATATTAATTTATTCTTATTAGTATATTCGGGCGAAACCTGGGCGAGAAACTAGTAAATATAAAGAAATTTATAATAAAAATATTTTGTTAATTGAAAAATACGGATAAAAGAAAAATGTGAAATTTTCGAATTTGAAATTTTACGAATCTGACCGGTATTCAGGCTAATTATTATACTTTATTGTGATGGTTATAATTACTGATATCTTCAAACCTGCCGCATGTTTTTTGAAAAATTCGAAAAATTTCTAAATTAAATTATTTTACATAAGTAATTAAGAAACGAAAGAGGAAGAAATAGAGACAAAATAACATGTTTCGAATTCAAAAAAGGTTCTCAAGTAGGTCGTAGGTATAATTTGTTTGTCCTCTCTCTTTTACGAACTTGCAAAATTATTTTTCTTAAGTAGGTACCTAATTTGCTTCATTTTTAACATTTATAGTTGAAAGTACCATAGATAGGTAGCATCTCTGTTGTTGATTTCGGAATAGATTTCGGCAAGATAGGATTAAGTTGTCAAAAACAGATACAAATTAAAATATCTTCACATAATAACAAAAAACTCAAAACATGAAATCTTTTCTCTCTTTAATATAAGTACATTTTGAGGAAGATAAATGTAATTATGTGCTATAAAGCGTGCAGTGATATAATTCCAAGAAACGTACCTATTGAAAAAGGTTTATGAGTTTTTTATTCGTAATAAGGAGAATAAGAATGGACACGTGTTGAAATGAAATTAAAGATGTCGGATTCTCAATTGAGTTCAAAAAATATACCACCCCAACGGCTTTGACTCATCAAAGCCGTTGTGCTCACATTTTATATATTTTAAAATATATTTAAGTATGTATTTTTATTTTTATAAACTTTTGTAAATATTTGACAAACAATTTAACTAATATCTAAACAATTCAAACATTTCACGTTCTTTGGCAGAACACTTCACTCGCCTGTCGCAATATTGGAATTTGATAACTTTATAATTTAATATTCGTTCAATCTGTATAAAGCCATATAAGCTAAAATATTGGTAAAATAGATTTAGGTTAGCAATATACATATTATGTGCACACATCATTGGCATATCCACGCGAGTTTTTACTTCTAATTCAGACAATATTCTTCATCTATAATCTATATTATGCCCTAAGGTCTATAATGCAATATGATCTCTAGATCATTGTGCAACTCTGAAATCCACATCATACACACATAGAATATTAAAAGTAAAGAACAACAATTGCGTCACAGACACAAATCTGGTATTTTTTTTTATTTAATTGTTATTTAAATTATTTTAATATTTACATTCTTATTTACATAGACAATAATAGTATGTACAATCATACAAAAGGCTCGTCATAAACGTTGGGGTGCATACAAAAATACTGCATATAATTTAGATGTTTGTAGATTGTTTTTAAATTGTGGTACCTAAAATCTTGATGACCTCCTAGAAGTCAGTATCGTGAAAGAGTGTATGTATCCAAAGGAGCTCACTGCTAGTTTTTGACATAATATTTGAGTGAAAGTAGTTAATTTAGGTCTGATAATAACGGCAAGGTCTGACAGAGACCCCGATGCGGGCATAATTTACGAGCTCTATTCACTGGCAACTCTATATTAACACGAGGTATTCAAAATATTCGTGTCACATATAAAAACCTAACAGACTTTGCTTGGGTAGGGTTAAAATAAATCTCTGTACTATACTATAATTAAACTTTTGTAGCTGAGCTGGTTCTCAGCGCATTTTCCGTGAAAGGTTAGGTTCGATACAGGGACAAGCAACATAAAGATTTCAATTCAAAATTCCCGTAATCTCCGAGTACACACAATATGTCTAATTTCACTGTTATTATATTCTTAGTGCAATATTCTTTACAGGTTGGTGATTAGTCTTTTACGTCTTTCGAACTCAGAACTTACAGCTCAACATGCGTTAATAACTTAGCCATGGAGGTGGATAATCAAAATAGAAACAAGAGTACTATTTTTAATAATCCTCTGCACGCGATTTACGATCTTATAAATAGCCTGTAAAAGGTTTTATTGGTTTTATTGTTATGCGCGGTATCCATCTCGCTAATTTGTTTACACATCGGAAAGCAATCGGCAAGAAACCACACCGCCATTACGCTAAGTGCAGGCATATAATAAACCTAGAAAATCCGAGAAAATACAAAACAAAACGAAAAGTATCTTATTCACATTAATTGACAGCTGTTTGAGGAATGAGGCCGCTCATTATCGTTTCACGGATAACGGCGGTTTTTTGCGACGTTATTTATTTAATTAGAAATTTCTACGGGTTTTGAGACTTTTGCAAATGTTGATTCATTTTGGAGTCGATGCGAAGTTGTGAATTATTTTTAATTAACAGTAAATCCACCAAAAAATTGAAACCCCATTGAAAATTGTGTTTATTTGTATATTTATATGTTATATTGTATTTTAAGGAGAAATTTGTGATTTTCTCCAGATTTTATGAATCAATGTACCTATATTTTAAAAAGATTTCTTTGTCCCCAGGCTTAGCAGTACCATTCGTAGAGTTAACAGTAGCGCATGCATCTGTGCTAACGATACTGGCAATAAGCTTCGAGCGATATTATGCTATATGTGAGCCTCTGCGCGCCGGATACGTCTGCACGAAGACGAGGGCAACACTAATCTGCGCACTGGCATGGTTCTTCGCTGCTTTGTTCACTAGGTTCGTATTCATATATTATATACCACTAACAGATAATATAATATAACGGTGATCCGCTAACACAAAATCATATCACCAATTCACTAATGGGGTTATGCAAAAAGCGTTAGTGAAGACATGCTGCGAAGACATTTTTTTTGTTGAAAATGACTGTTAATGCCATTCCCATAGAGTCATATCCGTGACTCGGTTTCTTAGATACGGTTGTACTTTTTTGGACTGTCATTGAAATTTGAAATATTTAATGATGTGAATTAATGTTTATTGTGTTATACATGGACAAGAATCATTCTTCCGCAGCGTGTTTTTGCTAATAAAGATCTTGAATCCACACTCTGGTGTTGCTTCGGCAAGACGGAATCCTTATCTACAAATACATAATTATTTTTTATATTGGACTGAAAAGTTCTTACAAAGTATGAGGTATATATAATCGACAGTTAGAATGTCAAATAAGTTTAGTAAATAGTTTGTCCGTATCATCGCACCCATTTCAAAGTAGGATTATTCATTAAATTGAAGGGAAGACAAAGTTTCTAATTGTAAAGTTTGACAAATGCGCGTCAGGGCGACTCTCCGAGTTCGGGTGGGAAGTGCAAATTGAGAACAACTTTGGATAGTACAACACAGTTCTCATTAGTAGCGACGAAACTTAGTCCGTCTGTCAAGCAAGCTCTAATAATGACAGCTAACTGTCAACCGCGACCGCTCGATACTACTTGATAGTGTAACGATCAAGAAGGAATTTTTATTACGCAATCAGGGGCAATGGACAGAAAGGCCACCACAAAGCTACAATACCAGTCGGCACGCGAATGCGTTCAGCGTTGCCGGTCTTTGAAATGGTATTGTACGCTGTAAACGAAACCCGAATGTCCAAAATTAGGATAAAAAATAATTTTCTACGAAATTAAGAGTTTAAAAATGTATCAAAAACCGTGTCAGAAGTTTTACCTAAGTAGTAACTTAGTTTAGCCGTAAGAAATGTAACAAATTTGTAAATAAATGTCTACTACGCCGTGTTGATTTAGTTTTTTTCATGAAACTTATGCACGAAAAGATATCTTTGAAATATTTTACTATCGTAAAATAGAAATTTTATTTTACAACATTCAAACTTTTATCCTGCAAACTTAAAAAATTCAGCTATTTTTATGCTTGACTAGTCGATAATAATTTCTCAGATATGTATGAGAATGTCTCATAAATTGCCTTCAGGTTCATAACTACGAAATTTTAGAATATTCACTGATCAAGAACATATTATTATGCTAGGAAAAGATATATCTAAGATTCCAAACTTACTTTACATCTTCAAATAAAATTTAAATAATTAGGTATATCTTATTATTAAAGGTTATTATTAATCTTGTATTAATAAATGATATACTAAATTTACTTATTAAATTTACGTTGCCAGATAAAGAATATTCGTTGACCATGACTGTGTAACGTTGGACGTTAAAACTATTTATTTAAATATTATATCTGCCAAGATGCAGACAGTGAGGTCTGTTTTAGTTTTATTTTAGTACCTACAACATTTTTTCTTAGTTGTGTAAACTGTAATAGTAGGTCAAACATTATGCCACATAACCTATGTGGTTTTAAAATACAATACCTCTGTATTGCAATATGTGTTTTGTATGTTATTTGGTAATTGATATTTTATTGATTTAATTTATATGGTAAAAAATTAATTTCTGTGCTCATCATAATTCACCGATTTAAAAGGATTTAACATGTCGTTCATATAAACAATATGTTTGCTTTAAAATTAGAATTAAAAAAAAAAAGCACTGAAGTTCACCTTTTCTCCGAGATTTACAAAATATTTCTCAATGAAAAAAAAAATCATTTAAACAGAAAAAGACAATATCACAGATAGTACCAATTTGACACATGACTTCAATAAGTTATGTTAAATATGACATTAGTCATGGAAAGTGATTGTATTTCTGACAGTTCATAGATTATCAGTCGTACTAGAGTTTTTGGCAAATATTAATATTTGTAGTTTATGCGACGCTATCGAAACTTGTACAATTTATTTGTCTGCCATTTATTTATTTGAAATATTTTGAAGAAGGCTTTTAGGCGAGGTTTACCTTAATGTATGGAATACTATATTGTTTTTATCAAATAAAGAGAGTCAAAACTTCAATTTGAAACTGTCTCAAAATATGCTCTGTAATTTTTTCGCTCGCGTTTAGAGAGTATATATTTTACTTAAACATTTATAGGTAATAATTGGAAATGTTTAAAATGATTAAAAATACATAATTTTAATAGCTACGAACCACGTTTTGGGAGGGTTAGTTTAGTAGGATTAGCGTTGTTATACAAAATAAAATGCACTAACTAAAGACAATGAAGAAAAACTTTTAATTTTATGTAAATGCAATGCAAAACCGTCACATTTATTTACCTAGAAAATAAAACAGTTCTTGTTGTTTGATAAATGCTTACCATTTTAATCATTTAATTTATTGTTAATTCCGTTTCTTATTGAGATAAAAATTCTCTCTGAAAATGTCTTCGTTACCTCAGCTTTAGCCACAGTAAATGCAAATTTCTACTTTAATTAAGAATTAAATTAGAGCTCATCCTGTAAATGGAGAAGAGTATTATGATCGGGCTCTTAAACTAGAGAAAAATTATTTCAATATGTTTTATTTATTACAGCCGTGTACGGACCGCGGCGCTCGCTCGTCACGAAATAAAACGCTTTTTTGTAAATGGTGGACGTCTCATAATATAATTTTTGTATGTCAATAATATCTGGGCTGTATAGTTGACCGTCGGTTTACGCTCGTCTTGCGTGGGAGGTTCGGATTTTGAATCTTGGGAAACAAATGTTTTTGTTGGGTAGACATTGATGGCATCGATAGCTTTTTATTATATTATATTACCTACATCAAATGAAGAAAATGACAGTGAAAAGATTCAAAAATGTGTCTGCTCCTTGCTCCACACAGGAAGTCCGAGATTACTTACATTTTATAATTTTCCTTACATTACATTTCCATATCGCATGATACGCATTTAAGGACATTTGAAATTGTTTTGGCCTATATTGATGCAAACATATTTTATAATAATAATATCGTCACGCTTTTAATTTCTTCAAGGGGTAGGCAGAAGTGCATTTAGTACATCCACATTTCGCCGGATATTATTATGTTTTAGTCCCATTGTAATAGGGGGCGAATCTACTGTCAAACAAAATTGTAGATTCTGAGCTACTATTGTGAACATTCATAAACCTTAAGATATGCCTGACCCAGGATTCAAACCCGAGACCTCGTGATTTGCAGGCGTTGTCACTACCGTTATGCCAACGAGGCAGTTTATTATTTATATTTTATCTATATATATATATATATATATTTGCCAATTAGTTTTAATATACCTAAATGGTTGGCCAAATTATATAAAAAAACTTTGTTTTGAATTAGACAATCCTTTAGATTGCCACCATATATGAAGCCGCAAGCTGATAAATTTTTAAGGCCTGCCTCGTTTCTAAGCATGAATGAGCGTTGGACAGTGCTATACTACCGGGATAGTATAATATTTCCTGTCCAGCATTTTGCATGGCCCGTGTCATCAAGTCCAGTGCAAGCGTGCAGTTTATCGCCTCTCCCTCTAGAGCTTGTTACTATTCGTCAGTTTACAACTTACCAAATGTCGCTTATACAGTAGTACTTATAAAACTGAAATGACTGGTTTTTATATCTCACTAACGCTTATCCGCGACATCGTGGGCATAAACTCAATAAGTAAGGAATTTTTAAAATCGGTTTAGTAGTTTCAGTCACGGTCATTATCTTTGTTTTACTTAAATTGAAAAACCAGAAATTGTTTGGTGTTTCGATCATTAAACATAGATTACACATATTTTTAGTGAATCCGTTCTTAAACTTCGTAAGACTTAAGTATTTATATAATATAGATACCAAATTGTATAAATTTTATTTTGGCGCTACAAGTCTTCTTGGTGTAATATTCTTTTATCTTTATTTTTAATTGTGATAACCGTTTGTGCCAGAATAAAATAAAATAAATAAATCATTACTTATTAACACAAAAGGGAAAATATATATTTTATTCCTGTAATATAAAGCATTTAATTCAACCTGTTTTTGTGACTTAGAAGTGAAATTGTTTTTCGTTGTCTTTACTACATAATTAATTATGTACACGTCGAATTGACTTCGGTATGCAATAGTTGGGTTGGTTATATCAATTGTAACGAACGGCTGAACCAATTTTTATGTTTTTATTAAGATTTATCGAATAGCAGAACTCATCCTGTTATATTAAAACACGTGAAAATAATGATGTATTATAATACTCATCTATCTTGTATGGAGTGATTATATTTTGATAATTCTGAAGCGGTACTAATTTCGTCGATTCAGGAAGTTTTCTAAAGAAATATTTTTAAACCTATGTATGGAATATATTTGAATATGATTACACTTAACTAAATGAAACATAAAATTTATATATGAGAATTGAAATCTTAGTAGCCAATATAAAACCAAAATTTTATGGTCTTAAATTTCATCTTACCTAATAAAGTTAATAAACTTAACTGTCTTTGTTTCAATGATCTTTCTTTGTTTACAATGAAATAAGATTTATATGATGTGCTTCGGTATGTGTTCCATGGCGTCCGTGTTTGGTTATAACTCTTAAAATTGATTATTCTTATGTCCAGGATCATTGTTCTTTCAATTTCCTGACAAATTCTGAAAGAATTGTGCGCGTTCACAGCTCATTGACATCGCCTAATAATCGTATGAGTGCTTACGAAATAATGAGTGATGCATGATTATCAATGCATAGAACCCTTACTGACAAGGTTCGTACAACACTATGACAACTATATGTACGATTCGCTTGATTGCACTACGCTTTTTCGCACTTTTTACTTCTCCATATCACTTTTCATATACGTTTATGTCAATATCATGTTTCTTTATAACATTCATACGTTTTCTTTTGTATTTTGGTTTTGTCTTTTGGTTAGTTATCTTCCTTTGCTGATAGTAGTTTATTAAAATCTATGTGATATTTATTGCTCTGTTTTCTTTTCAGTCCGATACTGGCGATAGCTGAACTGCACTCCGTAACAAGTGAAGATGGTACCGTCCAGCAATGCCTCACACAAGCCGTCACTGTTTGGGAAGTCACATTCTTTGTTATGGTCATAATTCTCCTATACGTCCTACCCCTGATTATTCTTATAATACTTTACACTGTTATCGCTAAGAATCTAATATCAGCTGCCTCCAAAGTGGTGATGAACAAAACAGTAGATCCATACAATGTGAGAGCAAGAAAACAAGTCATTTTAATGTTAGGAACTGTAGTTTTATGCTTTTTTCTCTGTCTAATGCCTTATAGAGTCCTGGCCCTTTGGATTATAATCACGCCATCCGAGCATTCTGATGACATAAGTCCAGAAAAGTGGTACAATTTATTATATTTTTCTAGAATTATGCTGTATATAAATTCAGCGATAAATCCAATTCTATACAATTTGATGTCGTCAAAATTTCGTATCGGTTTCTGCAAAGTATGCATATGTTATAAACGGTCAACCGACAGAAATCAGAACAGACGGGTGCAGAGAACAGTGACTAATGGATCGACCACAAGTAGCAGCTTATCAAGGACAACTAATAGCTTGAAAAAGTTGTTTACACACCGGACCAGCTTAGATAAAAACGAAACAGAGACTGAAAAAGAAAGCATAGACGTTGCACGACATAATTTCTTCGGTATATTTACGAGTAAGAGATTTATAAGGCAACAATCGGCTCCGGTGTGCGAGTCTAAACCGAAAATAAACAGAATGCGCAGTGAAGGTAATATGACGGAAGTAGAGAATATATTGCCTCTAGATAGGCTTGGAGATAGAGACACTTCGAGATTTATTAGTCATTCCAATGTTAACACTAAAAATAGGTTGGATATTGAACTGGATGGTAATCGTGATCATGGATCGCTGAGACGGACGGTCCTAATAAACAGTGCCAAGGCAAAGAGTTTGGAAGACAATAAAAAGTTCGTTGTCTATCAAAAGATAAAGGTTGATTGCGTCGTCGGCTTCAAGTCCAAGAGTGTGGATTATGACTTTCCAGAGAGTTTTGTGTAAAACTGCCACAGACAAGCATTGAACAGTAAAGCTATGCTAGAAAACTATAAATAGTAGATATAACTTTTTATTAAAATGCGAATACGATACGCTTTCGAGCCTAAACTACACATCATAAAATCCGATACTTACAGACATTGTCAAAATACAGCGTAAAGCATCTTTTGTAAAGAAAAATAAACTTTAAGGATATCGCGTAGATAACGCGATTGAGGCGGTGGGTAAACCATAAAAATACAATTCTCGATCTATAGATAAATTTAAATCTTTATGTAGTTATGGTCTTATCTGTTATGGATTAGGTTAGAAAGCGAGGAGCTTGAATCTTGGTACTTGAAATTTGGAATCTGTAAATAATGCAAAAAAATAGAATAGTTTTGCGATACAATAATATAATAACATTTGTTTTATTCTCTTTATCAAGCGAAATATTTTGTATTAATTTGATGCGTTTTTGTCTTGAAGAACTGTATATACCTTAACTGTGTTAAAATGTATTGTACGAAGTTTTAGCAATACCTCAACTAGTCAGTCTTTTCATAAGCAAATTTTTAAAATTTAAGCCATCGCCGGAACTTTTCCGACGGATTATGTACATATTTATTATGTTTTTATTTTATGAAGGAAACTTTAAGAATGGATGTCGAATAAAAACATTAAAAAGTACTCATTCGATTTTGATATTCTAATTAAATATTTGTTAAAAAAAATTAACGGAGACGTCAAAAAGAAGCCACTATGAATGAATTGCCCAAAATAGGTGACAACTAGTAACTCCAGATTTTAATTATTGTCGCTTACACAATTCCATTGACCAAAATTAACTCCCTTGTGATTTTGAAAAAAAAAAAAAATTATCTATTTGTAGAATTTGTATAAGAAATATATTATATACTAGGATTACATGGTATTAATGTAACTTACTTAAGATATAGTGGAATTATTTTGCAGAGAGCTTAATGCCGTAAGATTGAAAAGCAGCCAGAAAATAATGTTTTATTAATGATTCTGTTCTCTTCTATTTCCGCTGAATTTAAATGGCCATACTATAGCTTACTTATAGCTTTTTTACTTGTACCTAAAAGTAATTTTAGATGAAAAATAATATAAGTTGATTGAAAGTTCTTCTTAGCGTTAGCATAATCCAAATATTGCTTCTCTAATACAGATATATACCGGATATTCTTGTATGTTCGTCTGTCTATCTGACGAATTTAGTTCTAGTCGTTTAACTGGCTATATTTTATTTGTATTTATTTATATATATTTAATTATTGTAAATTGTCATTATAGAACAATGTAACTGTAACCTATGGTAATGTTTTATTATAATGGTGCCAAATTAGATTTAAAAGATTAAATACCCTTTCAAAGAGACTATTGTAAGAATTAGTTAATTTGTGAGTTAATAAACATATATTACCTAAATATTGTTTTTATGATTTTATTTGGTTTGATAATCTTAAAAGATAAATTGACTGATAAAGCTTCTTTTGCTTTATTCGCTATCCGTCATAATTAATGCACGCTTTTAGCCTCATAGTACATAGATACTCTAATTTGATTTAGTTACCAATATTGAAAAACATAATTTACTTTATTTTTTCCTTTTTGTTTAGATGGTTAAACGGGAGCTTTATATTAAGCTTATCTATGAAATATCACTGTTTTTAAATGTTTATTTTATTTCACATAGACATTAAAAGAAACGTCATAGTTTCAACTTCAGGTCACGCTTTTGTCTCATACTATTCCTTTGTTCGATACTATTCCTCTTTTTAAAAAGAGGATGGTAAACATGTTCAGACTATTTTTACCCTAATTCAACGCAGAAGTCTCAGGCATGAGCTGGTTTACTCTGTAGGTATAAACTGTAAAGCTCACGATCATAAAATTATTGCCTATAAAATAGTATCAGTCTGTTACGTTCATATCTCAGCCACTTGAAACCTAGCCTTGATCATTTGTCGCAAATAGACTGTATTATCGGAGTAAACGAGAGAGTTAAGTTCTGTAACGCCATATTTTTATATTCACATAACGAGTTGTAATTGTAACGAATCGTATATTTTTATTTATTTATTTACATTTCGTTGCATTAATATAATAAACAAAACTCTTATACTAGTTAGAGCGGGCGGCTAATCGCTAATCAGTAATCTCTTCCAGGCAACCCAACGAAGAAAATAATAATTGGAAAGAGGAAGAAGTGCGAAAAGTAAAATCTTACAAAACATTACAATTATTTAGTCTAAGCGGGTTCAGTTGTAGATTGCATAAATGAGGAATCAAATCACAATTATAATAAAATGCATGCAAAAATAAATCATTTGCTCGTAGACATAGTATAAATTTAAGCTCTAAAGATAATCATTGTTGGGTTAAATTTTTCAATGTAGCCTAAATACATCTCTATAACTCTTGTCTAACCTCTCTGCTTAGTGGGTTATGCATCTGCGCATTCCTGTATGAACACAGTGAATTAATATTTCAGTTGAGTAGGCACAGAAATCTGATATGTTTATGTATTGCGTGTGAATTGTGTATTCGTTTTAAGCGAAAATTCTAACGACTAAATAAGCTCTAGTTAATAATAGGTTTTATACTTAATCCACGAATAAGTAACGAGCGGTATATTAATATTATAAAGAGAAATGGTTTATTTTGTCTATGTTTATTGTATTGAATCATTTTCGACGTGACCTAAAAGCTAGTAATAAATAATAGAAATAGACCGTCAATAAAGTAGACGATAAACCGCATAAAATATAAAAATCTAGTTATAAGACTATTGTTCAGTAGATATACAGAATACAAGCTATGTGGATATTGTCATTCCTCAGTTATTGCATTCACACTCCATTGTGTTTGTACAAAAGAACTACCATAAATAGTATTACGGTTTAGTTTGTGTTCCTTACTTTAACTAAAGTCATTTCTGCCAAACATCTAGGCTTTTTGGACACAAGGACGCAGCAAAGTTCGAGTATCGGCGTTAAGAAAACAGATACACTAAAAGTGCATAAAATAACAGGATTACAAACATTATAGAATTTCATTATTTTTTTATTTATCCACTAATGTTTATTGTTAAAATTAGGTTTGAACCCCCGAAACTTCCCTTGACGCGTAGCCTGTTTAGACCTAATTATATGACAGGGAGCAAGATATTAACCACCATGTATCATAATTTGTTAAGTAGGTACAACTTTTCGATTGTCTCTACGTAATATTTAACATATGAACATATGTGAAATCGTAGTTCCTAGCGGCTACTCGCAAATTTACATATGAGATTGACATCTTCTCAATAGTAAATAAAATCTATCGAAAATTTTGATACTTGAATCGTGGTTGACGTTCTGAATATAAGTTTAAAAATAAATGTTTATTAATCTATTTCGTGTGGATTTGTATGATTTGATCTGAAATAGGGCAAACACGCAGATGGAGCCGCTGGTAAATGTTAGTTGTAAATAAATTATAAATCTAACAGAGTAAATATTAAATTGAGAGTATTTTTATAAAAATCACAGAAATGAGATATTTTCCAAGCAAACATTCTCTGCTTGGAACTTCCAATATTATTGTTAGACGTAACTGACTTCAAGCCAGAACTACTTAAATAAAGCCTCGTTTTTACCTGACAGTAACGGTAATGCTTTTCTATGCCTTGTATTGCATTTAAATATGGGTGACATGATTCTTCCCTCTGTTCCTCCCCCGTAAGGGAAAGCTTGGCTCTCACAATTTTACTAATTTCATTCATACTTCATTGTCAGTACTATATTTGTATGGTAACCCCTCCACCTCCGTGACTGATTACGCGTCTGCGTATTGCGCTTAAGGTTTGAATCCTGGATGAAACAAATAAATCTGTCTCTGTACACACCACTGACTGTCAAGTTTGACTAATGGTTGCGTTAACTACAGTTCCAAAAATGACAGTTAGGTTTTTTCGTTGATAAAAGTAGCCTTTGTTGTTTTCAAGGTCCAATCAATCTGTACTTCAGCTTTATCAGATCGATTCATTGATTGATGCTCTCAAACATGAAAGTGATAAAAGAAATAAATATTGCATAGTTTTTATTATAATATGGTCAGAACATAAAGTTTACACAAAGATTACATTTTTTTTTGACGTTTTAAATGGTTTTCAGAAAATGCCAACGTCGTTGAACGTGCTTGTTGATTACAATTCCTGAAAAGCATCCGAAACGATGAAAAAAAAATTAAATCGGTTGAACGGTAGTGTGCTTTTTGCCAAAGTAATAAGCTTAATTTTAATCTAAAATAAGTTAGATACTTATTTATATCTAGTATAAAAAAATAAGCTATATTTTTTTGTTCACAGTCCCATCCTGGCGGTTGCAACATTCACATACGAACGTTACGACGATGGCACTGAAGTTCCTGTCTGCCTCACACAAGCTGACACGTTCTGGTCAGCTCTGTTCTTCATCCTCATCATTGCGATCTTTTTCATTATCCCCCTTGGAATCCTTTTGGTACTGTACAGTGTTATCGCGAAGAACCTCATGGAAAACCCCGTTCTAATTGCACATAACAGCAAAAACTCTAATAACGCTGGAAATGTTTTAAGGTACAGAAAGCAAGTCATTCTCATGCTAGGAACTGTTGTTCTATCATTCTTCATCTGCCTACTTCCTTTTAAGGCTCTCACGCTATGGATCATCGTTTTCCCCCCAGAGACAATAATGTCATTAGGAATTGATGGCTACTATATACTTTTGTACTTTTGTAGAGTAATGTTATACCTTAATTCGGCGATCAATCCTATATTGTACAATCTGATGTCCTCAAAATTTAGAGAAGGATTTGTAAAGCTCTTACGAGTGAACAAACTAATGAGATGCGGTAGAAGTTTGAGAGAAAATATGCAACGAAGAGACACGTTCAATACGACTACATCAACTGGTTTCTCAAGTAGTCATACCAACGACTCTTTCTGGAGACGCTACAGTAATAGGACATCCTCGCAGAAACTATTTCTCAATAGAGAAAGTAAAAAATTGAAAGAAGTAAAAGAAGTTTTCGATACAAAAGTCCAACCGATGAAGGTCGGTGAAATCATCAATGTTGAGAATACAAGACGTAATAGTATGAAAATTATAGCAGCAATGAACGAACTAAACAACGATTTGGATAGTATTATAAATGCTGAAAACGTGAAACGTAATCCTAAAGTAGAAAAAATTAACGATATAGAAGTACATGTTGAAATTAATTCCGAAATACCTAATAGTAAACAGATACAGATTATGAATCTGGATACTAAAACTAATAATCTATGCGCGACGCTAGTGCATGAATGTGATAAAAATAGGTATGTGTGTGTGCCAGAGCAAGACAAAACTATATTTGTATACGATTTTAAGAGTAATGAGAGTTTTGTGTAACATTGGCCGTGCCAAGCATTTAAATTTTAGGTTAAAGATGTTTGACAATAGATTAGTTTATTTATATATTTATAATAAATTGTTTTAGTGTAATAGTTTATGAATAAATTATTGGAATTAAAAACTGCCGATATAAGTGCTGTGTTATCAATAAAAGCATTTGTATTTTATGGAGTTTTATTTATACATTTTTAACTGGGTTATAAATAACTTTCGAAAAAAATTACAGTTTATTATGCTTATAGACGCCACTAACTTTTGCTACAAAAGCAAAAACTGAAGTTCCATAGTCTCGAAGCTTGAGACTGATAAATTTCTGCAGATTTAAATGGTTAATTAACAAGCATATCAGCGTTCAGTGCATTCCAAGCCGAATGTTTATATTTCCCGGCCATCAACCCGGTTTTTCTGTGTAACATGAATTGAAGATGAGATGAGACTCAAAGAATCCTGTTGGTTATTTACTTTAGTGGTCTGATTATATTATACCTATTATAAAATAACTATACAATACACATTATCTGTATGTAATGTGTATTGTATTATTAATTATATTGCCTTGTAATAATAGCTAAATAATAAACAATACTGTTTAAAAAGCAGTTTATTGATGAAAAAATATATCTTATGATGCTCTATAACATCAATCACTCAGCATTTGGATGAAAAAGCTAAAAGTTATAGTTGCTAGTGTTTACGAGCTTCGCAAATTGAAACCGCTAAGGTCAGTCTACTTAAGCCTCCGTGTAACAGAGCTTTAGGAAACAAAACATGAAAGTTATGTATGAGATTTATTTCCAAGGCTATTTATCATTCGAAATATGAAGCAAAATGATGTTTTTAAAACCACGCTTTTAGAACAAAATTACAAACGTTTTTATAAAACACCTACGCTAGAAAACGTTGCAATTTCAATTAAATTTAAATTTTTAATTAAATTTTATAGATGCTAAATTTTCGTGTTTAAAGTTTTTTCAATAAATAATAATAGAGATTCCTTTCGGGATAACCTCTTGATACATTGACACGTTTTAACAATATTCGCTTAACCAATATGTGTATTTGTAATAACATGACACACATAACATCGGTCAGTACTTATATAAGTAAAAATAAAGTCAATCACATTTTACTAATAAAAGGCGAAGTATATGTTTAAAAAATGGAGTGCGAATCTGTCTGTTCGATGCAGGCTTAATTTTTTACCTGAGTTTATTTTAAGATATAGGTGAGGTCGAATAAGAAGATAATTTTAAATAAACTGTTTGAAATACCTTAAACTTTTACAAGCGAAAACGTAAAATTAAAAATTACCAAAAGTAATACAATGTTTAAGTAATAAATATTTATTTTGCTTATAAAGGTGAATCATGATCTTCAGCTTAAGGTTTTTGGCGGAATCTGGCATATACAGTTCAACATGGAAAATAAACCGTTTTACGAGAAAAAAATTGTCAGTTACCTTTGAAGATATTGTAAACTATATATTTGGTGAAATAATGAAATATAATAAAGTCCAAAGGTATATGTAATAATTGATACAGTTCAACAGTCTGTTGGTTACAAACGGATGTTGCAAAATTTCGCATTTGATTTCCGGCGAAAGAAAACTGTTTGATTTAGAGGGAATAGAACTCACTGCGTTTTTTTCTGTGGTTCGAACCTAATACTTTTGGCGCAACACGAAGATGTGTGAACAAATTTAATATTTGAGTGGAGTTCTACTTATAAAATTGGCGCCGACAAAAAACTATGTCACATAATAGTCACATACCAAACTTTTTACTTATAAAATTTAAAAAAATTCACAATTAAAGAAAAACTTATATTTTCCAACAAATATTTCCCAAAGCATTTAATGTTTAGCTCCAGGAGGGAAAACTTGTAGGAAATAGTGAAGTTTAAAACAATTTGAGCCTGTAGCGATGCATCATCTCTGAATAGCAGCGCTGTCTCATAAATCTGCAGCAGATAGCCGTTGATGGCAACTAAACTGCTAAGCTTTTAAAAATACACTTTTTAACGGATTAAAACGCATTTTTGTTATGGTATACAGTGCTTTACTTCTTAAAATTCGTAACTGATTTTCCCAAATTTCATATAAGGGCGTTATAACTATACTTTAGGGTCCTGTAAGTACCTAGTACTAGTAATAAGTCATTAGTTTGACACTCAAATAAAAAAGAAAACAATACAAAATAACTATCGTAATATTTTCCTTTATAGATAAGTAGGTGATCAGCCTTCTGTGCTCAATGGAAACATTTGTTTCCTCGTGCTTCGAAACCAAGAGCTCCGGTGAAACACTCTGATGCGTTAACCACGGAGGCGTTTGGGGTCAAAATTAAATTTCCAACCAATACGAAACCGGTGAGAGCAAATCTCTCACAAGATTTGTAAAACCATATCCCATAGCAAATATACTAAATCAATGCTAAGTAATATAATACAGGGCGTTTTCGTAACAAGGCACTTAATTTGTCAACGTCAGCGACTAAGAACACTGTTCTTTAATTAATCCTCCCCAAGAAATGTAATCTATTTATTATAACTAACAGAACTAGCGTCGCAATCGAAACTGAATTTTTAATAATAATATTAATAAATATAAAATAAATAATAGTCAATAAATATTTATTATTGACTCGCATACAAAAATTAATAAAGCAACACAAATAAAAAAGGAAATAAAAACAAATGAACAGAGTACTGTACTGCAAAATGGACTGTTATAACGGACACAAAAGTTCAGTAGGGAACGCCGTCATACGTCATCACTTAAAAAATAATTAAAATTCAAAATAAAATTATCAAACCTGTATCGGTTATTGATATTTTTATTATTAAGCAAACAACACTATCAAAATAGTATCAGTTTTCGTAAAGCTTGAGATAAAACATGTAGTCAAATTAAAACATTTTTGAATATAACATGAGAACACGTGTGCTCATTGTTTACATATTGCGCCATTACATATAATTGCACCCTGAATTTACAATATAATTTTGCGTTCATTTTGAAAAAGTACAATTATTGTTTTTAGCGTTTAATTAAAATATTTTTAAACATGTGCTTGCACAAAATGAACTTTAATATAACTCTTCTATATTTATCTATTCTAATTAACGACAGATATTTAGAATTTTGTACATATGTTTAATTTATTATGAATAAAACATAATATTATAATGTTTTAATATTATAAATGAAAAAGGAAATATTTTTATTAAGAACCTACGCTTACAGCTCTGCTAAGCGGCTCTTGTTACTTATATCTACTATATATCTATAATATATATATATATATAATATATATATATATTGTAACATCCTCGCATTTATCTTACTAAAAATCAAAATTCAGTGAATTATACCTACAGTACGTGTAAACAAACACACTTTCAGATTGATAAAATGTATATATAGACTTTCGGCTGTGGTAGCTAAATCTTTTCCGTACTTCTTAAAACAGATTTTTTTATAAAATAGGAAGCAAACGGGCAGGAGGCAAGCGGTCCGCCAACCATGGAATGTATAAAAATAATTGTCCCGTAAAAAAATCATTATATAAAAAAAGGAATATTTTCAGTGGTTCGATAAAAAATAATAACATTACTTCGGTATTTCATTAGTGCCCTTTCCTGCCTCCGCAGTTTGGCGTCCGACCAGATAGTCACTTTGGATAGCAACAAATTTCTTTCTCTTAGTGATGTACCTGTTTCGATTTAAATAAAATTACCTCGGCATTTCGAATAAATTTTTAGTGCCCTATTAATTCAACGGTTTGTTTTTTTTTAACGTAATTTTTTAGTAAATGTTGTATTGATAATTATATTGGCCCCCATTATTATACGTGTTTGGATGTTTTTGTTGTGTATTTTTTCCTGTGATTGTCTTAATATTTGTTATGTGACTTTAATATTTGCCCCCACCTTTTTACCCCATTTTATATAATATCATAATTTATGTATATAAGCATTTTTTCTGTTACCATTTCACGGCTTAATTTCTCAACGTATTACTATAACATATTTTTATATAGATATATAAGCGGTAAAAGGATATAAAATACCTTTCATCAAGATAAACAATAATATTAAGCGTCATCATAACTACTATTTTCTTAATAAATTAAATAACTTAATTATTAATTGTTAAAAAGTAATATGTATATAGTAATATATGTGTGTGTGTGTCTATTAAGTAAAGTATTTACCTTTAGTAGGAAAATGACAGACACATACAAGCACGATGACAGTAATAAAATTGTTAAAACAAGGTTATTATATTTTTAGGTATTAAATTCGCCAAACTATCGACAAATAATCGTCCCTAGCAAAGGTCAATAGTCGCCGGGTCAGGAAAATTTTTCTCAATCAGTGGGTTTTCGGAAAATAATAAGAAAGCAATCGAAACGATCTCACGCACTTAGCCACAATTTATACTTTGATTGAAATTTGTTTTTCCTTTCTTTTTACATTTTTCAATTTCAGTTTATTGTACCTAATATGTTTCGTAGTAAATTTTTAGTTATATCTTGATTAAATTGCTCAGCAACACCTAGTGGAATATTGAGTAGACGACGATCTTTTTTAACCGCGAGTAGGTACTGTAGGTAAAAAGTTCTCGGTCTAACAATTAAGGACTGTGGTTTTTTGTTAATAACGATGAATTAAACTATTGATAAGGCTTAACTCAGTTTCATTCAGAAAGTCAAATTAAGCGTATTCAACCGAGGCATTTTTTCCTGGAAACGGAATTCCAGAGCCGCAACACTCATTAAATAATAGCCTTAACCACTCCACACAGACAGATAAAGATAGTTTTTGTTAATTCTATTGATTTTGAACTCGGTTTAATTCTTTCTTAGTTAAAGACATAAAAACTCTTAAAACTCTGTTTTCGTTGTAAGATCTCTTATGATTCTGTAAGCCAATGCTCGAACTAACAATAAAAACTTTTAACTCCTTTATCAACTAGAACTAAAAGCCATTAACTGTAATAGTTTTATCACACTAAGTAAACATATTCTAGAGTTTACTTATTGCTATTTACTTGCATAATTAAAAAAAATATAAACTACCTGCATAGAAATACCTTTCTAAACTTCCGTCTTTTTCTGAATTCAATCGTGAGTCTTGAAGTAAAATCATAACAAGAAACATTTGAATTTATAGATTGATTCATAGTGTTGAGGTTTATCTTCGAACATCGAGACAGAATACGAAATTTCATTCACTTTGATATTTATCGTTCTGTTACTGAGTTTTGTCGAAAGGGGTTTCTTGTCACGCACATCCACTTTATGGAACCAGCTGCCATTAGAGTTCTTTCCGAACCATTACAACTTTAGGATCCTATCTAATCCTAGAAAAGAGAGTACCTCTAATTGAAACGCAACGCTTGCCTTTCATTTGCGGCCCAATCGGATGTGCGTGTTATGTGCGGGGCGGCGGTTTGCAATTATCGCATTTGCTTCCTATAAAAAAAAAAATAATTTTCCCATTTTTAATAGTTAAAATTAGTACCTATAATTGTTTGAAGTCCTACTAACAGAGGAAGGTTGAATGTTGAGAGCGCCCTAGGATAGCTATTCGCCCTAGAATTAGGAAACTGAATCGAAAACTGTTGAAAGTTTGGTGTGCCGTGCCTTTATTACATCACTATACATGCCTACTTCTCCTTAAGATTCAATGCTGCAGATTAATGGCTGTAAAGCCTTTCAAACCGAAACATACTCTTGTATTTTTGTAAATAGAACTCAGGAAATTAGAAGGTTACAGATTACCATACTGCATAGCATGTAGAAATTTGTTTGATAGCAACATAGTTTGAATGGGATTTAATGAAACTTTGTCTACGGTCATAAATTATGTAATGATATGCCTTCTCCAAGCGTTTGTTATGAACAGTAATTTGAACTTTATTATTAAAATCGTTTAACTTATATTTTATCGAAGTTGAATTTCACGATTTAATAATTTTGCACCAAATAAGAATCAAAATGAGATTATTATTTGTTTATATGTAATTACATTTCATTTATTCATTACATACTTTAACTTATCTATTATCTTATCTAATATATATCTAATCTTATCTTAGATAATATTAGTATAAGTCATTCTTATTGAGAATACAAATTAATTATTCTAAAAACAACCTGAAAGTAAATTTTCCAAAAAATCATATATTTAAAAGTTTATTTTGATGCATATTGTCTTTTAACTAAGAACAACACGTTGTTTCAAATTACATAGTAATCATGGTTCTGGTAAAGCATTTTACGTCTGCGTAAAATATTTCTATGTAAACTCTGGTAGCGTTCTAACGCTCAAAATTACTAACTTGATATTTGAACAGTTAAGAACTGTCTAACATTTCAATAGTAAGCGATGCCATTATGATAGTCTGCGGAAGTACGAATGCTTAAATTTCATTCTCGTGAACTCCACAAGTTATTACGATAGTTTAATATAGTTTTCTACACATATTAGATTTAGATTTTTTCTCAAACTAATTCCTTAGGTTTCGCGTATGTTGCGTAAACATACATTAAAATATCAGTGAACCGGCTAACTGAGACGTATAGGCAGATAAATATGGTTAAAAAGACTAAATACTTACATGTCAGAAGCCATATTTTATGACCAAAGCAAACTAAATTAACTTGAAAATTTTCGCAAAGCCGCCATCATAACGGTAATTAATACACATAACTCATAACCTGTCCGTCAAAAGTTCTAGACATCTAGCTTATGTAAAGACAGATGGGAAATTACTATTACATGAACGTAGAAATAAAGGACTTGCCGTTAAATGTACGGATAATGAAACCAGGGCCTTAAATAAATGAAAACAGTGATGAGTGACGCTTTGTCGAAAAGTAAATTTGTATGAATATGACGTGCAGACGCGTCAATAAGTTATTAATTACAAGCGACCCACCCCGGCTTTGCGCGGGTATAAAACATATAAAAACCTTCCTCTTCAATCACTCTATCGATTAAAAAAACCGCATCAAAATCCGTTGCGTACTTTTAAGGATTTAAGCATACAAAGGGATATAGGGAAAGAAAAAGCGACTTTGTTTTATACTATGTAGTGATGATAATTGCTATTTCTTTCAAAGTGCGCTTTGAAGTGTTGTTTTATCATTATGTTATTATTTGAAGTAGTAAATAAAAGCAGAAGTGTTTCTTAAATGTCGAACCTTGAACCTATCACAAAATACTGAACTACTATACTTCTAAATCACCTACACTGTGAGTTCTTTGTCTTCTTGTGGTGCCATCTCCTACTGGAGGTCGGCTATCATTAGGGCTATCTGGATCCTGGACACTGTGAGTTATTACACCCAAAACTCAAGAAGAACAAACTTTCTAAGTAAGCCGTTTTTACGAATATAATTAAATGTTAATATTGCCTTATTTCCAAGTAGATATTATTTCATCGTAAACTGTTATTATACAAAATTATTCGTATCAAAATATATATTTACAAAATCTGTTATGATTCAAGATAGTTAGGTAGTTACATGAATCTCTTTTATGTAATAAAAATTATTTGTTAACATATTATTATGTTTGAAAGCAAAGTTGTTATTCCTTAGAGGCACACTTAATACAGTATTACCAGCTACTATTTTTAAAAGCGACTTCGATATCAATATATATGATTTTTAAGTATATGACGATGACAATTTCATAACGATCGATTAAATAGTTAAATGAAACTTTAACTTAAATTCTCTCTCTATGGTCGGTCTCTCATGTCTGAGGATCGTGGTCAGCATCGGGGTGACATCTGGAGCGGATGATCTGCCTCCATCGGTCTCGATCCAGTGCGTCTCTCACGACCACGTAGAATTTGTTCACACCACCTCTTCCGGGGAAGCGGCGTCGGGCATCAGCCGGATCGCCAGACACACTATCTCTTCTTGTCAACCTCACCTGACCGCGTCCGGTGGTTCGTTATGAATAGCTGGCGACGGCGCCCTCTGGCGTCGCGGTGCTCCCTGCTAGATAACAGACGAGGCAATGATGACCGAGCAGTGGCGGGATAACCACACACCCGACTGCAGTTGGAAGAGGCCACAGCGGCCTTGGGGTCTAAATCTGAAACCACTGCTTCTATTTTCCCAAGAAGGTCAGCATGGAAAAAAAAGAGTCAAAGAAGAGATAGTGTAATCGTTACAAAAAAACATATTTGGATTTATTATATCAGGTAGGATTAGAGTTTAGACATTGATTTCTAATCAAACCTGATATGAAGTATGTGACGATCTAAAAATATGTATTGGATGTCCACAAAATTAGGACAAGTAAAAAAAACATCAAATCATATTTTATGATGTCGAGTTATAAAGCACAGGCATCTTTGAAATTGCGTCCTCTAGCCGATACAGAATATTTTGAGTAGTAATATCTTAAATACGTACAAAAATAGTTCAATATTAATATATTTTTTCACAAAGAATCATAAAGTTTTTTTATTCATGAAAATACTTTAAAAACTTTAGACAAACCTCCTCCATTTTGCTATCTTAAAGAAACATGACTATATTTTAACCTGGAAGAGTATAGGTATGTAACAATGACGCTATTATTGCTTTTCAAAACATAAAAATCTATTTAAATCATAGTATTGTTTTAAGAAAGAAAATCTATTTTCTTTACGTCTTATGTTGCCAAGCTATAAGAGTGTAATATTTTCAGAAAAAATCGTCCTTGCTCTACTGACTCGGTTACTTCTGTGGCATTTATTGGCCACTTATTTTTTTTAAGTTCGCAGTCTGCAAAGTTTCCAAAGTGAGGTGTTATTTTAATTTGAGCTCGAATTGACTTTCTTATCGTGTAATAACAACTCAATTATAATAAAACCCATTCAAATATTTAAATCATTATTTATTTCAGACACTGTATGTCTAAGAGGTATACTGTCTTATTCCTATTAAACACTGTATGTCTAAGAATTTTTAGGATATTAAATAAGAAAGCGGGAAAAAGTTTTAGTTTCAAACCTAACATAAGCTTATATTATTTAAAACTATAGACTATAATCATATAAAAACGATAGAATATAATCTAGGGTCTAGATTCTAGATGACCTTGCAAATAGAAAAGTAAATAATATATTCAGATTTCTATGGTCTTGCACTCAAGTGAGTAAATGCCTAGCTTTTAAATTTACAGTACCTACGTACCATTATCTAAATTATCTATGGACTATAGTGGTCACATTTTTCATAAAAATATTTTACGCAGACGCTGTCAAAAATGCTTTTCCAGACTCATGATTGACACGCTGACTGACTTACATCTTTAAAAATTTGATTATGACATGTCACTGTTACTCTTGTTAGATTCATCATGAGTGATTATTAGTTTTATGTATAAAAAACTATAAAATCTAATATAGAAATAGGGGCAGGTGCGCGGAATCTGTTCACTTTATGAACCGTTCAATTTCATTCGCTCGTAAAACAAGATGGCCGAACATTGACTGACAGATTGAAAATAGCTGACCTCAGATCGTGTTTTGTTCGTAAATAGCTTCGAAACTGCTTATATGAAGTATCTGGCCGGTTTTATATTTTATCCAGCTTATCATGTGCAAATTGAGTTTTTTTACATTAACGTAGAATGAAGATAAACTTCAGAAGTCGTTGTCACAAGATTACACTTACTTGTCTTTCATTTAAAAAAAACGATAATGAATAATAATTAATGAATGGAAAATATAAATGACATCCATAGCATGGTCCTACAGTCAAAAGTTATGAAAGTTGGCAGAAAATTCAGTGATTTCGAAAAAGAAAAATAAAAGAATTAAAAATAAAAAATTAAAATATTGCAATAAATATAAACTTAAATAAGAATAGTAAGGAAAAATGTTTACTGGACTCTAAATATTGTACAAAGCGAAATAACAAGTTTTGAAATTTGACGCTTAACAATTAAAGTAAAATTGGTGATTAATAATTTTGTATTTAAAAAATTCAAAATCTTGCTTTTGCGAAAACATAACCTATATGTCTAATACATATTACACAGGAAAAGGTTGGTTTTGAGTGAAATAACTTTTGAAATCGGTTTTGAGTTTGTGAATGCTCTGTACTCCAGCTTAACTTGACTATGGATTATAAGTCAAGTAGATAAATATCTGGCATCTTATACTAAATACTACGTGGCCATTATAAATATGTACTTGAGAAGTCTTTTCTCGTGTCGTTTTTCATAAAAGTTAATAAAGTATCAAGTACTTTTCAATTTTACGTCGTAAATAAATAAAAAATTTGTGCGTATCAACCACGTAGTATAGAATTCTCGTTTTATGAATAAATTGTTTGATGTAAGTTGTTCTCAAGTGAATGCAGTTTATATTCTAACCACGTCTGGACCTTCAGAATAACTTCAATAACTTCAATTCCTTGTTCGCGCTTTGTTTTCACTAAAATACCATATTTTATATAAGCTTAGAGTTGTTTTTTGAAACTCCAATTTCTGATGTAACCGCGAAATTTCTCAAGTAGTTTTCATACAAATAGTCGTGCACTTCAAACTGTTATTCTAATATTTAAGTATTTTAATTTTAATATTTTTTTATTTCTTAATAATATTTAATTTTTAAACTTGTAGTATGTTTTGTTTATAGTAAAGAATATAGGCAGTTTTCACTAATAACCTATTAAGAACTAGGAAATCAAAAACCTGTTAAGAACTTGGAAAAGGGTTGGGCCAAAGCCCCCCTAAGCTAAAAGTTATTCAGAAAATACGAAATAAGTGCAATGTAAAACAATTCGACGAGCAGAATTTGGTGCGTGTCGCTCCGTACAAAGTTGATATATTTATAACTCGAATTTGCTCACAAATGATTATAATACATTACATCGTGTGACGCGGACAGGTTGAGTAATCGGAGCAATTCTGCAGACGACCGTTTCGGGACCAAACCAAGTTTGAAACGAAAGCGGAAGCGATTAGTTCTTCTTTCTTCAAAAATCTAGCTCGTCTTTTGGGCTCTGGAGGTGAACAGTGAGTAGGTAAACTCTAAATAGGTTGACAAGACTGAAATCTCTTAGCTTTTTTCTGCTATTATACGAGTTTCTAATAGTGGCTATGAATATAAATGAGTTAAATGATTATATGTTTATAAATACTACATACTTATTGACTCGGTTTAATTTTATAATTTTTACTTAGGTAAATGAAAATATCAGATTTTTTTTTTATAACTTGCGCCATATCGTGTGCTTTATTTGAGCCGGTTGATTGTGATTCGTGGAGTAAATATTTATAATTCACTGTATCTGTGGCATTAATGCACGTTGCGTTTACCTGCTTTGTGCTTTCATAACATTTTAATCGATCAATTTCATTGTTAGGACACACCCAAATAGAATACATAAAATATACAACGTTAGTATTAGATGTTGCAAGAAACTTAATCTGGTTTCTATCATCCCAACTCGTATAAACCTGGGTTTTTATTTACCTATGAAAAGACTAGCAAGGTCATAGATATCTTACCAAGTGGTTACGGCAGCTTCAGGAGATATTTCCTGTTCGTTCTAGATTCAATTTAATAGCTTGTATCGTTTGTTTTTATTTTTTATTATTCTCTTTTCCTTCGTTTATTAAATCTGTTTTTCTTTGCTTACTAATTCTGTTCTTCTACGTTTATTAATTCTGTTTAACTTAGTATGTGGTTCGCGCCTGTAATTGAGGCTGCATTTAATTTAAGTATTGTTGTCGTTTTGTGTCTTTTTTGTAGGTAATGGTTATAATATATATATATATATATATATATATATATATATATATATATATATATATATAGATAATAAGATACGAAGTTTATAATACACTTGTTATTATGTAACTCTTATTGTGTAAGTACCTATTTGCTTCTTCCCACGACTCCGCCTACTTTCAAACATTTTCTTCCAATTAAAGGTAGGCTAAATCTTTTCCCAAGCTCTAGTTTACTTCTGTACCAAATATCATCCTAATCGACTTAGTGGTTTCGGCGTTAAAATGTCACTGACAGATAGAAAGATAGAGTTACTTCCGCGTAGTAGAGATAAGTAGAGAATCATTAGATTTACAAAATCAACCGATCTTAAATGTGTAATAAAGTAGAATTCCTCTAAATTAATTTGTATGAAAAACATAACTCGATATGGAGCTGTATCGATAATGAAACCCCCAAGGAAAATATATCATTTTCGGTAAATTTAGGGGCTGAACAAAATATTTTTGAAGTACTTACCTAAGACCGAGCGGGATTATTTTAGTGAATGCTTATTTTAAAATACGATTTATTGTATAAGAGGGAATGGACAATTAGTTTATTTATCTCATTTTGTTGTTTCTAAAGCCGTAGTTTTTAATTTGTCACTCACGCACATAACATAATACGAAATGTTTCCCTTGTAAATGGAAACAGACTAACAAGGTATATATGTATATATAGGACAAATGAGAATTGTGAGGTAGATTTACATCTGGACTAAACCCAAAACGTACTTGATTGACGGAAAGCATTACTGATGAAGTTAATGAAAGCGAATGAAGCGAAAGAGGTATGTAGCTTAGGTACTCCTTTGGGAAATAAGCGTAATAAAGTAAATAAAATAATAAGATAAGTCATAAATAAATTGAACTGAAGAGTTCCCTAAGGTGAGATTAGGTTGATGAAAATACATATAACACCATAATACATCAAACGCAGTTAATAATCATATTAACTTGAAAATAAATCCCACAATAACTAATAAAAATAAATCAATGTAACATAATTTTGCTAACCTAAGCCCGAATCTGGATAAATCAGTGACAAACAGCCGATTTATCCTTCGTTATTGGTAGGAAGGGAAATAAAATGTTCTAATATCGTTACATTTTATTTTCATTTGCAGACTAATATCACGAAATATGTGTATATTTGACAATGTTTTTTTCTATTTCATAAAGTAAATATATATAAATGTTTCTTATTATTCTACATAATCTATCCCAGTACAGTGAGATATGTGTAAAGCTGTCGAAATATTCAACAGCTTTTAAATATTTAAAGAATCACATTAATTATTAAATTTTTTTGGTTAATTAATTATTCATATAATAAATTAACATATATTATGAATGTTTTTCAAAAACTGTTTTAAAAGTATTCGCAAAAAATTATTTTAATGAATTAATCTAGTTGTAAATTACGTTCTTCTGTCTGACATCTGCAGCAGATACTGTGCAAAAATTTCTATTTCATAAATTCTGTTAAGTAAAATTTGTAACAAGTTTTGGTAATTCTCGTATAAACAATATTCCAATTTGTTGTCTGTATTAAGTCAAGTATTTTACAGTCTTTTGATATTTCACGGGCGAGTCGGGCGGGCTACGCCGTAGCGTCGAAACGAATTTTAATTTATCGTAGCATCGTTGTAACTTGCTACGAAGCTACGCTGAAAATGATTTGCCTTCTTATTTACCTTATTATGTAAATGATAAAGCTATAAAAATTTATTATGTGCAGATTAATCGGTCCTTTATTTAATTCATAATGCAGAACAAAAATATATTTAGTTTATTGTGTCGAGACATGAAGTAATAACACCAATTAGATTAGATATGAAGCCGTTAGGAATAAAATATTTATTTAATGTTTTATTTTGGCTCTGCTTTCCAAATGTTTGCCTTGTAGAATTTATTTATTTATTAACACTTCGTTGCAATAAACAATAGGATACAGATAATAACTTAAGCTAAATGGAGTGCAACGGGCGGCCTTATCGCTAATCAGCGATCACTTCCAGGCAACCCAACAAGGAAAATAAAAATATATAAAAAAATATATAAATAGATTTATATTTCAGTTCTATTTATTTAGTTTTATTAAGTCTTCAAAGTGAAGTGGTTTACAGATTTTTAAATTATATTAAAGTTTTTTTTTGTATTTCATTCTTGATTTGATGAAGTTACGGACCTCGTAAAAAAATAAAGAGTTGAGTAAACTAGGCAGTATAAAGATCACATTTCCTCTAGCGTGCGTCACGCTAAAGTCCATTAAATGGTCCATAGCTTCGAGCCACGGAGTCTTGTACACGTAAAAATAGTTTGTACATGCATTTTGTTCATAGTAATCTTATATATAAAATTCTCGTGTCACAATGTTAGTTACCTTACTCCTCCGAAACGGCTTTACTGATTTTTACCAAATTTTATATGCATATTCAGTAGGTCTGAGAATCGGCTACTATCTATTTTTCATATCCCAAAGTGATAAGGGTAGCCCACCCCAAAAATTAATATGGCAAAACAACGTGTTCCGGGTCAGCTAGTATTTTATAAACTCTGATTCTACTTAAGGTCTTATGTTCCCTAGCTGGAGCAGGTGGCTTTCAGAGCTAAAAGTCATCTGGGAGAGTCCTTTGACTTCGATACAGGTTTCACCAGCTTTCTCCAGTTCAGCTATTAAGGTTGCTGCCAGGTCTGGTCTGGATGGCCACGCTCTCTTTTGGCTTGAGGATTCTAGGCTAGAGCTGGCTTCGCAATCACAATCGCGTAAAAAACAAACACACCTCCACCTTTTTTGATATCAGTTGAAAACAAGTATCCGATTTTTGTATATTCCTACATAAGACGTCCCGTCAGTCGTTGCCCGGCGATTCCTCTACGAAATAACCACTCTTAAGTATTTTGATTTTTCAGACTACACACTTGTTTTTTTAATTATCCTTGTACCTACAATATTCAAGTGAAATCGAAGAGAATTAAAAAATACTTACCCCAACGTGATGGTTACGAATATGATATCTCATAAACGGCTGGACCGATATCTAATAGCGAAGATCCATCTCGAGAAAGTCAGCTTTCAAGCAAAAAAAACGCTACGAAATCAGTTCGTTTACTTAGGAACTACGATGGTACAAACAGACACACAAACACGTCAAGTTATAATAACCTTCTTTTTTATCAGGGATTAAAAACAAAGCAAAATGAAATGCTCACATCTGAAAAGTGGTTGTTAAGGTTTAACAAGAATTATGAAAAGTAATTAATTGTATCTTTAGGTTTTATTTAAAAGATTTCAAGTTAAAAATCGCTAACGACCTAACAAGGAACGAAAACCAATATCTCGAGTTTAGCTTAATTTTAGAGCCACGGTTTCATAAAATATATTAAAACTTGCAACGCAAGCGAAGTGATCAATAGGTGATCCATCATTCACAGCTGATAGTTTTTGCACTCATTTACTGGATATTCCGCGTTACAATTTTGTTTGAAATTATTTTTAGATTATATGATATGTTTAAAATATATACATTTTATGCCGATTTACAACGCAACGAAATTTCAACGTATTTTTATTTTATTCCCTAATTACAGTGCAATTTCGAGAAATATGCATTACAATTTGCATCTGATATTTAATAAAATAATAACTTCTAATCACCATTCATCCCACGACTTACGACGAATTTTTATTTATAAAATTAATAAATTTATTTACTTTTAAAGTAAAGCAAACAAGGCAACGCCGTTACATTCATAATATAAGACACATAAATGCAATATCAAAAAATGAAGCCAAGATTCATCTCATTCAGGTAAATTTTCATACAAAAATCGAAATCCGTCAATTAATTAATAATAAATACAAGGGTCAAGGGCCAAATTCGCAAGGGGGTACTCCTAAACACTGTTCGCATTGTAAGGAGGTCTCTGTAGCTACTACCACTGGTGACATGGGCTCTGTTGCTGGCATCAAATGGGGAAGACTTTTTTATATTTATACATTTTTAAATGTAATTTATATATATTTATAATTAAAAAGTATTTAAAATAAGACAAAAGAGTAAATAAAGAGAAATAATAAAAATAATAATCGGGACAACTCACATACATTGCTCTGATCCCAAAGTAAGTAGCTGAAGCACTTGTGTTATGGTAATTAATGGAAACAATGAGGGTACCACAATCAATACATATATAGGGCGTCCCACGGTATGATAAAACTAGAGGCTGATTATGTTTCTTGTGTAACGGGTTCGATCCCCAATTCAACCATGTAATTAATTAAATATCTGTGAATGCAGTTTAGATTGTTTTTTTAAATTCAAATAATGTTTTCTTTCAGTAAAATGTTCCATCTACAATATTCAAGGTAGGTACTTTCCCTCCATGTGGCATGTCCGTGGGACGCCCTGTATAAATTTATATACAACCAGTACAGTAAATTAGTTACAGAATTTGTTTGAGAATCTCGAAAACTAATATAGGGTTATTGCAAATGGCATTTACAAGCTTACATTGTTAATATCTATTTCTGAACGTACATTGTTTGTTAAGACAATACAAAATGTTTCGATTGAAACAAGCATCGCATATTATGTTGCAATATGAAATGCTTGTTGCATTGTATTCAATGGAAAATTACTATTTACGCTTTCATTTCGCTTTTCTTAAACAAGTTGATCATTATCACAAAAGCGTCTTACACCTAACACGTAGGTATATGAATGTCATAACACTATTAGGTACTATGTTTTATGTGTTGTGTTTCATAATGTGTAAAAATTTAAATGGAAGTTAGATATGAATTTTCGAATAAACAAATATAACTACTACTTAGTTACAAACGAAAAGGTTAGATTCAATTTAAATGTCTTTTGATTAATTGCATTTGTTTCCGTTCCGAATATCATAGTTCGAATAGCTATATATATAGCTAAGTTTCAAAAAATATTTAATGATGAAAAAATGTCGTTTTACACATTTTGCACAGCATGACGTTTTTGATGCAACATGACTGATTTTTCTGAAGCGATACGAAATTTGAAGATAAGAAGTTCATTTTTTTTTAAAACCATCGAATTCTTCTTTCGTTAAGTCTGCTAATATTGCAAATATCCATATAAAGACATGGCAATACCGTACTCAACTGTAAGACATGGAACAGATACGCTGATTTAATTTTATAATTTGCATGCAAAACCTAGGTGTTGTCTATTGTTACTTGAAATCTAAGTTAATAAAAGAAATGCTTTCACCATCTTACTCGAGAGAAAATTATAAAAAGTGTCCTCAAAATGTTAATTCGCCTAAACCTGCTTTTCCACAGCAGTCCAATCACGTCATTTCAATTTCCATTTTCTATATTTAAATAGTCAAAGATGTCCTTTTGTCCTTATCAGGTGACTTTGTCTAGAGCATAAACTACAAATATTCAAAAACAAAGAGAATATTAATCCTGCTGATTGTGACAAACCGGCACCCTCTTCAGGTGAATAAATTTTATGAATATGTAATTTCATTATCTTGAGAAAAATGTTTGTCTTTGTGAGCATAATATTCACGCGGTGTCTTATACAAGGTGATAACATTTTATAAAGTGATTATAAGTAACAAGATACATTTTAATAGCATTTTAAATGATCATTTCAGAATTGTTATATATTTGTGTTTATATAATTAGACATCTAGATAAAAATGTAGTATTTTTTTTCAAAGGAAAATGTTTAGAAATTTCTATTTAAATTTTTTTTTAAAAAAAGTTCATTCGAAAGTAGATCAGATAGACCTGATTGCAATTTTAATAAAATTAACCTGCCAGAAATTTCATCAGCTTAAAATTAAAATCAACAATATCTTTGTGATTCAAAAACTTTTCTTGTAATATAGGTTCCCATTGCCAAATGGGAAGGTTTAGGAGAGGCCTACGCCCTAGAGGCGATGATTACAGATTATTCAAATTGTAAATAAGTAAGTTCTTTGTGTGAAACTATTTTATTTGGACATTACCGAAACACAGAAATTAATGTTAACCTTGATACTTAAAAAGACAAATTTAGTGAACAAGTCATAATTTTTAATTTTATCCCCACGACGTTGCCTCCAATTGTTTGAGAAACAGACAATTGGCTCTGTTCTCTAACAGAAATCACTAATTCGGTTTACTCTCGTCCTTGTCTTTTTAAGCTTTCGTAAATTCTTCATCTTTTTGCCATTTTTAATTACGGACACAGTAATATATATTTTAAATGGCTCGATTTCAATAATTTATTTTTTATTTGCTACGTCTAAATATAATAAGAAATTTATTTCAAAATTCACACTAAAACTGTTGCATTTGTAACTTTACTTTTATTTCATAACTAGCGACCCGCCCCGGCTTTGCACGGGTATAAAACATATATAAAAACCTTCCTCTTTAATCAATATATCTATTAAAAAAAACCGCATCAAAATCCGTTGCGTAGTTTTAAAGATTTAAACATACATATATAGGAGAAGAAAAAGCGACTTTGTTTAATACTATGTAGTGAAGAATTATCTGAGGAAGATAGACAAGCTCACGCAACATCGTAACAAGTGGAAAATAAAGAGTACAACTCTTCAGTGCTATCGGATACACCTTTCCTCGTATTTACCTATGTAATTTTACTTTACGTAGGAAACATATTAAAAGATTTTAAAAGTTTAAACCTTTTACAAGTACCTCTGGATCGTAACGAGTTTCCGAGTGAAATAAAAAATTCAATTATATCCACATGTTTACATTTCTCGAGTTCTCCGCAAACCGTCTGCTTCTGAGTATACCTAGTCACGAAGTAAGACAAACATTTGTATATAGCCTGTTAGTTTGTCCATGTAAAATAAATTAAAATTGTAATTTTATTTTTTGTTAACACAACGCTATATTATTTAAATATATAATACGGCCTTTGCCTGCATCCCATTTGACGTAAGTCTTTTGTTCTACACATTAGGTACCACATGTTGTGTAGAACTGTGTTTTAAGGACAAAATTAAATCGATACACTCAATTGAATTGTTGTAATTATTTCTTAAAAGTCGAAAAATATTACGGAGTAAAATAGAAAATCTTATGGCCGTCCTGATTAAGCATTAAAGATCGAAGTGGCCATGCGCTCCGAAGTGATATACACTGTAACATATTTAAAGCAAGCTCTTGACTGGACCTGGCGGCATGGTGTATCGTTGTATTGATGGTGAAGGTCTGAAGAAAGTCAGCAAAACCTGGAGCGAAAAAATTTCATCCAAGACAGAATAGTAGGTATGGCATTCTACTCTGGCCCAGCTAGGGAACAGGATTTTAATAAATAGGTAAGTCAGAACACAATTATATATGTATCTAAATACGTAACGTTATGATATCCTTATGTATTAATGTGTGAACATTCAATCAAACTATAACGCGTGGCTGACTCTTCATATTGAGATAAACCCAACCCTTATCACTCAGTCTTCCTTCCATAGACTGACGTAAGCCTAATATTGGTCTCATAAACTTTTATACTCGAAATTGATCCTCGAATTCATCTGAAAATTTGCAATTTTATTACTTTATTTTTATAACGATTTCCATCGATTTTTCATCACCACCTCATTAAGAATAAGTTAAGCTTGCCAGAGTGACCGCGGGCAAACGTATGTATGAACTTATGAGTATATTAATAACGCGAAAGAAGTAAAAAAAATATGTGTCAGAAGGTAATTTTAACACTGTATCTATCAATCTGTCATAGTAGTTGCCTTCAGACTTGGGATCAGTTAAGAAATCGACGAACTGGAAAATAAGGTGGCTGGCATCATGATCAGAAAAATCTGATTGGTAGAACTGCGGCTCCAAATTCTGCAAATAGTATGCGTAAGCAATCGTCAGAGCTTCTGGTCTGTATTCAATTTAAAGATAGGGAAATAAAACAACGCAATAGTATGTCGCAGAAATTAAAACAAACGGCGATTTTATTCGACGTGTTTAGCCGATAGAAATCTATTGTGGGTGCAAATCTCTTTGGGCGCATCTTCTGTTGATTACAATAGGGAAGTTTTATTCTAACCCCCCAATGTAATAAGAGATGTAACATAGGGTTTTTTTTAAAATAGTATAGGAGGCAAATGGGCATGAGGCTCACTTAGTACCTACTTATAAGCCGGCACACTTAATGCCAATTAGGTTACGGATGCGTTGTCGATCTTTTAAAGAAAGGTTGACGTATCTAAGGCATCGTAGTTCCAAATGAAAGGATTACCTTTAATTTTTTCGTTTGAAAGCTGAAGCAGTCGAAATTATTTTTAGCTTCAATTTATGAAGATCTGTTCTGATGATGAGGTATTTTCATTTGTAATTAACATATTATCAAGTGGTATTTAAATAATCTTAAATTTCACTTGTAAATGTTATAGGAACTTACCGTAAACCATAACGTAATCAAAAAAGGTTTTTCCAATCGATTCATAGTCACGACTTCGTCCAACGTTGCAAAGTACCTATTGCGTTGATCGTTAAAGATTATTTAATTTTTTAGTTTTCAACTTTTTTATGCCAAATATACTGCTAGATTCACAGTGTGAATTGTAATTTTGGTTGAAAGTTTACTTTCCACCAAAGCAAAGTCGAAATGCGGTATATATTCGGTTCTAAGGATGTTTACAAAGCGAGTTTCGGCAAAGCAAATATAAATATGGGACAAATTGAATCTTTTGTGAAATTCTGATCTTTTACATGCATCTACATCAGACTGCCTCTTTCGTCTAATGGTAAGCGCTTAAGCATTACAACCGAGAGGTCCTGGGTTCGATTCCCGGTGGAGAAAAAAAAAACTCGGTCTGGTAGGGCATAGAAGACTGATCACCTACTTGCCCATAAAGAAAAAATCGATCAGTGAAACAGATGTGAAATGCATCTGCCCCATACCCCACTAGGGGACACGGGACTTCACTTTACACATCAGACTGAAGACCACTTAATTCAACAAGTAACACTGATAATTTTTTACTTTTTAATGTTGCTTAACGCAAACTTATGTCGTTGTAAGAACATCAATTTGAACTCTTTAAGCTGACTGCTTTATAGATAACTCCACTTGAGAAATTTTTTATCAGACCGAAGGAAATATTTTAGCCTGTTTTTCTAATTTTCTCTAGTTCGTCATTTACAAGAAATCAATTACATTTTCAAGACACAACAAATATTGATTTAATTTATAATGACAATTGTCTTCCGGCTTAGTTAAAATTATAAACTGTTGTTGCTTATTTCAATAGAATCGCAACAAAACCAGCCTAATTGCCTCCTAATGACCATTTTGATATCAAGCTAATCTCTAAGTATATCTAGTAGGTAACCACATCGTATCGACATTAACTAAATTATCCGACACGTAGCGATATCGTCCGGATCTTAGATATTGAGACTAATAGCTTGGGGCTATAACTAGTTTAGATAATGTTATTACAAGAGTGTCACCGTAACAACTGAATAACATGATACGATACGACAGATTTACGATTTTTTTAACCTACAGCTCTAGTTTTAGTATACTCTAGATTAGCATGGACCTGATTCTCACTATACGCGATAAATATGAAGAGTCGATAAAATATAGCACAACTACAATAGCACCTTATTCTAGTTAAATCGAATATGATAAATATCGCAGATAAATCATTCGTTATTCATCGCATCATCTTAGGCAGATACAACGACCATAGCTCAATAAGTTTACTTTAAATATACCTACTTAAAGTAAATGATGAGTTTATATCTAATTTATTTTAATAGTTACATTAAAGATGGATCGGTGGACGTCGATACATATTTTTACGCGGTCAAGGTCAGGGCACAAGTCGTGTTCGTAAATATATTAAAACTAAGGGAGAATGACCTTTTGGAGGAATAGTTATTTAACCTACCGATCCGACTACTATAAAAAAACCAAGAGCATACAATTGTCAATGATATGGAAGAAACCACTAAGTCCGTCACCACATCACTCTTCAATTATATACGCACCAACCGTAAAATAACGAAATATTCGTCGCATGAAAGAGTTAAAATAAAATTTAATTTCTAAATTTCAGTACGGACTCTCGTGAATCGAATGGTGTAACAAGGCTTGACATGTAAAACTTAATTATGTCGCATCGCATGGTGTGTACAAACTTATATCAACTATTACATGATCCTTAAATAGCTACTAAAATCTACTGGATAATGGATATGAAGTATTTAGGTACTTCATAGTTTTCAACCCCGCATTGCCCGTTTCAATAACTGAATATATTTTATCCCATTCTTAGCAATGTTCTTTCAGAGTGCTGTTCGCATTGTCTTTTTGAAGGTTTATATGCAGTATGGCGGCCATTGGGAACCGTTGGAAAAGTATGGCAAGGTGATTTTCGTAAATGGCTGCACGACGATGATTAGCTTGTGCAAAAATTAGTCTGGTACAAATGGTTGATTTTTTTTTTAATTAACGCATTCGCGTCGTCATTTCGCATGGCATGATACTACCGCCTCTTCTTTTTTTTATGGACTATCGGAAAATACTAGAATTTTTTGGAACAAATCGTTTGACACTCGTAATTAATCCGACGAGTTCGACTAACGTCACGTAACGTTAACTTCGCACAAATGTTTAAATATAGTTTAGATAATAATTCTTCATACAATTTTACTTTTATCCTAGTATATCTAAAGAACTTATTTATGCAGATAAATAAAATTGGAGTCTGTTTGTAATATTAAAATAAGCGCTTTTTACTAAATGCATATTGAGTTATACACGGTACATATACCAAAATAAATATTATTTTAGTTACAATATTTGTCTATCTGTCTGTCTGTTTGTTCCGGCTAATCTGGAAACGGCTGGACCGATTTTGACGGACTTTCAATGGCAGATAGCTGATGAAATAAGGAGTAATTAAGACTTAATATTTAAATTAATAATAAGAAAATAACTATTTCGCGAGGACGAAGTACATAATACATATCTATTATTATTTTGCTGTTTGCTATTTTACTCTGTTTATAGGCCATATAACATCACGTTACGACGAAATTAATGCGAGTGACACCGCGGGGACAGCTAGTCTTCATATAAAACTCTGCTATGTCGTGCCTGCAATAGAGGATGAATCCGAAATCTGTTTAATTTTACTTTTTCCAGAATAATATAAATAAATAACTGCAGCATTTGTAGCCTTATCATCATTACTAAGAAGTAAGAACTAAGAACCAAAGAGTAATGACTTTTGTGTTGACGACCGATTGGCGCAATTAGAAACTGCTCCTGCCTTCTGCGCCAAAAGGTCCTGGGTCCGAATTCCGGTATGCATTTGTGTGACAAGCACGAATGTTTGTTTTCGAGTCTAGGTTGTTTATAAACTTGTATATGTAGATATTTATTGTGGCACCCTCATTTTTTTATGGAATAGAAGACAAACAGGCAAGAGGTTCACTTATGCAAAGCGGTCCGGCGTTCAAGAAGATGCCTAACGCAAGATGGGCCAAGGGTGAGTTGCCGGCCTTTTAAAGAGAGGTATACTCTTTTCTTAAAGATGCCTAAGTCGTAATGGTTCAGGAATACCTCTGAAGGCAGCTGGTTCCACAGAGTGGTAGTGCTCAGCAAAATAAGAAACACACACACAATCCGATCCTTTAATTTAAAATAAATACAAGACTTGTAACAACCATAATAAAATAGAATTAATTGGACTCAATATTTTAATGTTATGGTGAATCACCATACATGAACTGATTCAGAATATACATATTATGTAATCCCTATTTTAGGGCAACAAATTTTATTTTTGACTACTAATATGTTAGTTTTGTCCCTTATACTTTATAAAATGTCACCTTAAATATTACTTAGAATCACTAGTAACAAATTCATAATATGTCTCTACTGTAATATAAAACCATATTTTAATTATAACTTAAAAAATTGAATATTTAAATTTAGATTTTAATGCTATCTTGCAACAATCTTTGATATAACAGAAATTTATATGGAGTTGTAATAAATATCATATTTTGACGTTATACTCTAATACACATGCACCATACCATATATGAACGTCCAAAATAAAACATAAGTAAATAGTCCACCAAGGAAACCATTGGTAAGAAGACTTTGTCTGGATATATAGTACTTCGACCAGTTTGGTCCAGCTTTGATCATAAACATCACCCATAAAATAATCACTGCAAACATGTAAAAAGCAAATCCATTAAGACCCGTCAAGCCGAGTACACCTGAAATTTATAAAAAAAAATTATTAATGAATAATAAGCAATTGCAGACGTTTTTCCTATGTATAACCATTGCCAAACTCATACCTGTTACTTAAACTACCTCTATAAATTAGCATGAACCTGTTTGCATTTGTTGCCAAGATTCCTAATATATATAATAAAACTAAATCACTATCACTTCAGCAGTTTATGCATAATATAATAAGTAATATATTATGTTAAGATAGTAAAGATAAAGCTACTTTCATACATTTTACTTGAATTTATTCATTGTTTGTTTCATTTTTATTTTTTGTTTTAGTCAACTGTGTTCAATTATTGTTTGTTTTGCTAGTGTTTTGTATAATTGCTGTATTTTGTATATGTGTTTGAAGTTGCAAATAAAGTTTTTATCTATCTATCTATACATAATTTTTCTTAATTGGATGATCAGATTAATTAAGTTTTTTTAAGTTCTTAAATTGTAGTGTGCATCACTGAGGAAATGCTATAAGTGGAAGTAAATCTTCTCTGCACTTCCTACTGTTTCATTAAAGGTAATAAATTATAACAAACCTGCAGTGGAGCCAGACAGAGCTGACATTGATGTCCGACAGTATTCTACAACTATCGCATTATTTCTGAGAGCTGCTTCGCTATACGCTATAGGTTCGGGTTTATTATCCTTTGCTTTTAAATTTACAGACATCTTTGTATAACTTCGGTTATTTATTTTTAACTTAATTGCCCAAAACTCAGCAAGGAATGGTAATATTAAACTCGGAAATAATATTAATTTTTACAAGATGTATTATGTTATTTATGAATATAATTAATAATTTTAATAAAAATTGATAACTTATTCTTAATTCTTAAATCATAGTTGATAAACCGTACAAAATTACAAATGTCAAGTCATGAGTCACAGATCAAGTAGAAGTGTCAAGTGAGTTGAAACATGTAACATGAAACGTAATAATTTATATATTACTTTATTGTTACGCCGGCTCCACACGTTGGCCCCAATATAGGCCCCAACGCTATTCGTCCAACGTGTGGATCTAGAAAATGGCATTGGTCCCAACGTTGGGGCGAGCGTTGGTAGTTGGCCGGCTCGTGTCGGTTTTATCAAAGGAATCTGCGCCAACGTTCGCGATCTGTCCACACGTTGGCACTTTGCTCAGTTCTGTTGCAACACGCAGCGAGTGCGTACGTCGAGGGAGAATGGCTTCCTCATCCACAAAATCGCCACCAGCATGGACAAATGAAAAACTTATAGAATTTATTGAACTTTATCAAGCACATCCAATAATATGGGATGCAACTCGAAAGGATCATAAAAATAAAATTTATTAGCTGATGCATGGCGCACCATACAACAGAATATGGGAATGAATTTCTCAATTGAAGATTTTAAAAAAAGCAAAAATCATTAATGAGCACATATCGCCTTTACCTATGAGCTATATGCTATATATTATAGCGTAGTCTGAAAACACCTTAAATCTAGTCATAATCTATACATATATATATATATATATATATGAATCGCTGAATGTGTTGCTAAGCGCAAATCTCGAGAGCAGCTGAACTGAATTTGCTCTTTTTTATAATATTACTTGAAGTACGAGGATGGTTCTTACGGAAAGAAAAATTTGGAAAATCGCGCGGTCCGCGGGGTCCACTAGTTATTTTTACAACAGACTGTTTTATTGGAGTGACATTTTACATTGTCATTGTCAAACTTTAAAATACATGTGTGTGGTAGTGTGTAAGTATTTAGTAGGTAAGTAATAGTGCACACATACTCAAATACATTAACATCGGATTTTCGCGCCTGTGGTGGTACCTACTAAGAGCGTCGGGAATTATTTAAACTAGGTATATTTAAAAACAAAAAAATTAGCTGAATGCCTCTTGTTGTGAATTTAGAGGTAAATTGTAGTTCATGTATTTTACTTGTCTAATTCAAAGATATATTTATTTTCCAACTTAGTTATAATACATAAATTTTAGAGCAATAAGTATTAGAGATGGCGTGTGTGTGACGGCTCCATTGGGTTCCATTACCGAAGAAAATAGGACTTTGCTCGATCATTTCATTGGCGCTGCGAATTCTAAATTTTGTTTTTGTAACAGTATGTTAAGTGCATCTTAAAACAGTAATTATTATCCAGATATGTGATAACAGTGTTGTGTAAAAAAGAAAATTAAGTTTTCGATTCTTTGGTGCAGACAGACACTATGGCCTATTTTTTCTGAACATTCGATTGGATTTATAACTTGGTGATTAGTAATATGGATGTTGTCTGTGTATTTCGTAATTGATAGTATTAGTTTTTACATTAAAAAATCAAAGGTTTGCATGAAATAACCAAAGTTTGTGTGGAATGTTTGCATATGATATTTTTTTTAGAAGTATAACTTAATTTCGATTCTTTTGTTCCAGACGATGCATACTGATCATTTTTAACAATCAAAACATGGTTATTGAACATTGATTTTACAATTCTCATTTTATTTATCCTAAAAATATGCAACAATTTGATTTTCGCGAATATAAATGATACTGATATTGCGGCCGACATAGTATTACGTCAGGAGCGTCATGACAGATTAAACTATTAAAATGGAGGAATACTATGATAACAGGAATATGGATGACATTGATTGTAATAGCACTCCATCTCCAAAATTAAAACCAAAGAAGCGGTCACTTGTTGAAAGGGAATTAGAAACAACTCTAACGTCTAGAATAACATCCCCAATATCTAATGGAGAAGCTACAAACACAAGTCGCTATGGTAGGGCACGTAAATTTAAAAATTATATGTCGATTGCTACAGACAATAATGACTCAAAATCCCCAATTCGTAATATTGAAAAATCACCAAATCGAGCATTATCAGCATATAAAATGTATGCTTCAAATTCACCTACTAAACCACAATCACATTGTTTCGATAATCAAATCGAAAATATTTACAATCAGAATATATCTTTAAGTCGATTTTGTTCTAAGGCAAAGTCGGAAAGATCTAAATCTAAAGTCTATATTAGAAAAGATCTTATACAGACCAGAGATAAAGAAGAGACAATTATTTTGATAAAAAATATGTTTTCTCCCAATAAAAATGTATCTAATGCAGAAATGATTTTGTCCTCTGAAAAAATTAATAAGAGTCATGAAAAAGATGTATCATCGGTGGTAAAAACATTGGATTTTGATGGCAAAAAAAAGAAGATTCAGGAAAAGAGGCTGTCTCAAAGTGATTTATTTGAACAAGAAGCACAATGTGAATACCAAGTTGGAGATTTGGTCTGGGCCAGAATGGGAACATATCCTTTTTGGCCAAGTATTATTACCAGAGAACCAATTAGTAACTTGTTTATTAAAACAAAATGTAAGTATTCCATTATCTCTAGTCATACCATTGGCAAGTAATGATCCTATTCAATTTTGCATTTCTTAACTAAAAACCATTTTTTTAAATTCAGTTTTGCACTTATTTTTATTTATCTTAGTTTAAACTAAAATATGTAGAATACAGCCTACATATTTAAAAAATACTATTTACTAATATATAGTTACCAACAAATATTTAAAAATTATAAAAAGGAGTGGATAAATTTATTACTTTATTTTATTATATTACTTAATGTGGATTACATATTCCTATAATGAGTATTCTGAAACACATTTATTATACAGATTTTCATCTAATTTCACTGACATAATATATTAATTGCTAAATTTAATTTTTGTTTTGATTTTCTTATTTTTAAATGCAAGATTAAAACAATTAAAAATTGCTTCTTAATTTACAAAAGTCTTATAAAATAAATTTATTTTTCAGTATTTGGTAAGTTAGAAAAGAATGTAATACATGTGACATTTTTTGGTGACAATGGTCGCAGAGGCTGGATTTTGCTGTCAATGCTAAGGAATTATTCGGGATTGCAAGAGTTTGAAACTGCTAGGGACAATTTCACTCCAGAGGTAACCTATTTTTAATTAAATGTAAAAAATTACTTTGAATTAATGTTTCATGTATAATGTTATCCTTTCATAAATTAATTTCAGGCAAAAAGGAAGGATCACAGACTTTATGCAGCATTTTTTGTTACTGGTAAAAGACTACCCCTCTGGAATTTAGCAGTTGATGAAGCAGAAAGCCTCTGTAAAGAACCAAAAAGACTTCGAATTGATATTTTAAATTCTATGCTGGGAATAAGTCAACAACAAAAAGATATACCAGCCAGGAGTAAAAAAGTTACAAGAACAAATAGTGATATTTCACTCAGTGAAAGTTTGTATGATAGTTTATTTTCTGAAGATGACTGTAAAGGCTCTGATTCAGAATTAAGTAAGAATAAGTCCACAAAAAAATCACTTGATGTATCTGATGTAGTAACTGCTTGTCTGGATAATATGGCTGCAAAATCTGGAATCACAAAAATTCAAAAACAATCTCACATGGACATATGGTTGCAGAAAGCGAAATCTAAAACACCTGAAGATAGCCAATTTAAACAATCAAAATCGGAAAAAAAAATTAAACCAATTACAAAGTTACAAGTGCCTTCAACTGATACTACAACTCATAAAAAGTGTATAAGGAATAAATCTCAAAGTATCACAGGTAATAATCAAACTCATGAAAAAGAACATGACTACTTTACAAGAAGTGCTTGTCCTAATAGTGTAGAGTTTTCTTCTTTTAATGATGAAATAATTGATAGTGAAAGTGACTTTAGTAACCCAATAAGTATTAAAAGTATCCCCTCAAAAATTGAATCAAATAACATCAATGACCAAAATACTTTATTCAATAAAGATATTTTAGGAATATCGCCAGAAATCTTGGATGAAAATTGTGCAGAAATTGAAGTCATTACAAGTGATGATATGATTTTGGAATCATGTGATTTGAATGATCATATTTTTAAAACAGATCAAGTAAATCACAAAATCGCAGAGTTAAATGTAAATAATTTACAAGATCAAGCAAATTTAAATCGTGAAGAAAATAATATTGATAAAAAATATGATGAAATTAAACATTACGAAAGTAAATTTGGAAATAACTCTAAGTCGTGTGGTGATACAAAATGTATGGACATATCAAATTTAAATAAAAAATCACCAATGAACAATATAAATATTACTTCTATTCCGAAATCAAATTTTATATCAAGTAAGAGAATCATCAAAATTATTAGTAAGAGAACTGTAGAGGCAGATTTATTAAAATACTGTAATTTAAATAAGAAGGAACTTCAAACAATGAACACTGTTAAAGAAAAACCTTCGATCATAATTGATAAAAGTAATTTGAGTACCAACTTATTAGAATCTAACTTAAAATCAGATTCGTATAACAATGCTGTAGAAAATTCTCGAATATCTCAAAATCTCAACACAATCTGTAAACATAACAATAACGACACTGAAACAAAACCATTACTTCCAAGCCTGGAAAGAAAGAAAATAGAAGAGAACAAAATACATTCATCTAAAGAAGCAAGTATTAAAAATCTAAAATCTTTTGAAACAAGTTTGTATGATCAAGGTGAAACGGAAAATCAAGATTTAGTTAGTAAAATAGAACTTACAAGGTCAATTGAAGAGAAAAGCAATGAGAAAAATAAAGGTGATGAGAAAAAAGATGTCATTGTACTTAATCACGTCGAAGCTGATAAAGTAAGTACTAGTCAATCGGATAATATGGAATCGTTCTCTGATGATTCGTTTGACATAAAGTTCAATTATGATTCAAACAGTGACAGTGATAATAAAAACTCGGAAAAAAATGTTACTGACGTTAAACCCAGTACTGTAGCTTGTAAACTTATATCTCATGATTCTGATATAATCAACAAGATTGAAAAAAAATTAAGTTTAACTGAGTCATGTGAAGGTAATAATATTTTTCAGAATATTCAGAAAAATGTCTCTTTTTTATCTGAACGTGATCGTGAAAAAGAAACTGTACAGTCTGAAATTAATAAAAACTTAAATATTATAGATGAAAATAAAAAATTAAGTCGGTCTACAAATAAAAATATACACGAAAAATCATGTGATAATAAATTAATTGATGATTGTTGCGACGATATTGTCTCCAACAGTACAAATACTTCATCAAAAAGTGAACTCAACAATGTAACGGCAGATAAACTAATTATGAAAAGTTTATCGCATTTGGTTGAACCAGAATGTAATGACTTTAAAATAATGCGTTTTGATGTAGATCAATCAACAATTAGTGAAATTAATTCCTCTAAAATACTTACAAGCAGTAGCAAAAACCTTGTGAATCTACTCAAATCGAAAGACATTAAGCAGCAAGTGACTTGTGAAGAAAATGATTTAAAGAATATAGAATTTTTAAAATATCTTCAACAAAAACAGGATATTATTATGGACGAAAATCCAGACCTTACTTACGATGAACTTACTACTTACTTATTTAAGACTTGGAAGTATGAGCAAAATTTAAAATTAGATAAACCGAAATCGGACAGTACTGAACAGTCTATCACTAAAAATGATGTTTGCTGTTCTCCAAGATCTGAGAAAAAAAGTAAGCTCCAGCTAAAGAAAAACAAATCCAATCAAAGCTTAGTTAATTTTATAGTGCGAAATAATTCGAAAGGTATAATAAAATCTACGCAGCTTCAGTCGAAGAACTTGAATAACAATGAATCAGTTCATTCTCATTTAGCTCAAAAGGAGGAACCAACCAATGATAATTTAAAAACAAATTTAGATAATAAAGATTTTGAAAAGCTTGCAACTGATAAGAAAACATGCAAAAGCAAAAAAGACGTTATTGAAAAGATAAAAATAAGGAGCGATGTTTTTATATCTCAAGACATAGGAAATAATTCTGAGCAAAACAAGAGCGAAAGACAAGTGCAGAAGCCTAGCACACCAGCAAGTCATTTCGCTCTAAATCTCGACTCGGCTTCTGATGACAGCTCTTATGCAAAGAGTTTTCCAAAAAATATTTTAAGTCTCGATAAAAAACAAATTAATCCAACAAAAAAGTATGCCGAAAAGGATTTTTGTACCGATAACAATACAAAAATGAGTTCTGAAGAAAAATCTTTAACAAAACATAGCGAACCAACATTTGACTGTATAATAAATGAAGTTGAACACAAAACAGCACCCAACAATAAAGATATTAAAAACGATAATTATTTAAATCAATGCTCAAGTGCATCGGCAATCAGTGACCAGAAGATTCACAAAGAACAGTCTAATATTGGGTCACCACAAAATAATTTTATACAAAAGATCAAAATTGATTTAAAAAATGATGATAAAAACAAAAGTAACGAAACATCTTTTAATAATTTTCAGAGTAGTGATACTACTGAATTAATTTCAACAAAAGTAAATAGAAGTATAGCACTTTCTGAACCAAATGATAAGCAAATGAGAAGTAATGTGTTATCAAAACATCAATTGGTAATTAAGTGCAAAGGGACGGTATTGATAAGTGAAAATAGTGATAGTGACTCATCTGAAATACATATTAGTAATGTCAATGATTTAATGTCATTAAAGAAAACAAGAGATATTCATTCTAGAAAAATTAAATCTAAAAGAAAAAAGTCTAAAAAAGTAACAACTGATACGGAAAGTGACTCTAGCGGGATATCGTCGTCTACCTATGCCGAAAAAGATTTTTCTACCGATAATAGTATAAAACTGGGTTCTGAAGAAAAATCTTTACCAAAAAATAGTGAACCGACATTTGACTGTAAAGCAAACAAAGTTGAACACAAAACATCACCCAATAATAAAGAATTTGAAAAAAATAATTTAAACATTTACTCAAGTGAGTCGGCATTCATTGACCTGAAGGTACATCAAGAATCTAATATTGGGTCATCACAAAATTGTTTTATATCAAAGGACAAAATTGATTTAAAAAATGATAATGAAAGCAAAAGTAACGAAATATCTTTCGATGATTTTCAGAATACTGATACTACTTACTTAATTTCAACAAATGAAAATAGCGATATAGCACTTTCAGAACGAAATGATAAGCAATTAAGAAGTAATCTGGTATCAAAACATGGATTGACAATTAAGTGCAAAGGAATGGTCCTGTTGAGTAATAGTGATAGCGACTCTGAAAGACACATTATTAATGACCCTGAATTAAAGGAAAGGAGTAATATTATGAAGCACTATAGAAAAATTAAATCTAAACGAAAAAAATCTATAAATATAACAAGTGATTCGGAATCTGACTTTAGCAGTAAATCATCTTCTAAAGATTTCCAGCATAAGAAATCTGACAATATTTTAAATAGACTATCTGGCTCACCAGCTAAACGAAAAATGAAGAGAGAAAAACAGTTGAAAATAGAGGATTTTATAAAAAAGCCACAGGATTTAAATTCCTCATTTGATTCTGGATCTTTAAATGATTGTGAAGATACTAGTAGTAGCAAGAAAGCAGATGATAATTGTAAGATAAACGATTTAGATACAGGTTTCATGAAGTCTGAAGAAAGTGAGAAAGTACTTTCTAAGCGAAAAGCTCGTAAACAAACAGTGTCTACAAAAGGTATGGATCTAGAAAATCAAGAATTCTTAGAATACCTGGAGCTAAGGCAAGATCAACTTATGGATGAGCATCCTGAACTTACTCAAGAAGAAATTACCATTTACTTATACAACACGTGGTTCTTTGAAGAGAATTTAAAATCTGAAAATAAGAAAACTGATGATTTAGAGCAGAGATCCTTGGTAAAAGGACTTAGTCAAGATCTTGTTACCGTAAAAAAAGTACGAAAGAAGCCTGAAATTGTTAAAGAAAAAGATATCACTAATAATAATGAACTTTCAACCAAAGAAAAATCTAAAAGAAGGGCAGAAAGGCCCTTCTATAGAGAAGACTTTTCTGATTTCGACGATGAAAAGGAATTATATCAGCCTTATAAAACTACACCAGAAGGTGAAATCAAAGACGAACCTAGTACATCTAAAAACATTGTTAATATTGACGAAAAAATCTTGACAGATAATATTGAATACAATTACGTCGGCTACGATGGCGTACCACTTGAGGATGTAACAGAAAAAATCGATCAAGTGGAAGAATATTTTAGAAGACTGACAGAACCAAAACCAAACTTATTCAAAGGTCTAGCCAGAGAGAAAGTGTGTGAAATATGTGAAAAAGTTGGGAATCTTCACAAATGTAAGGGTTGTCATGGCTTCTTTCACGCCGATTGCAGTAGAAAAATAGTCGAGATAAAAGAATCGTCACCTCCACATAGGGGTAGAAAGAAGAAACGAAAGAATAGAGGCCGAAAGCCGAAAAACTTGGATGACTCATTTGATAACCATAGCGACAAATCCCAGGAACACGACGTGTCTTTCGAACATGAAATGGAGTCGCATACAATTGTGAACGCTGGTGAATTTGAACAAAAACTGTCATCTAAGTTAAAGGAAATGATCGAAAATCCAGTCTCCAAATACGATACTAACTCAAGCGAGGAAGAACTGAATTGGAGTGACACGGACGTTGGGTCATGCAAGGTCGTCGAAATAGTGCCAAAGAAGAAGAAGCAAGAATCAATAGAATTTAAATGTAAGGATTGCGAAGAGAACGACACACCAATATGTTTCGTTTGTAAACGTACGACGTCTCTAAAGAAGCAAATTACACATCGCCAAAAATGTCAGGTCGCGCAGTGTCACATACACTACCACATTGAATGTCTAGAACACTGGCCGCAGACGCAGTACACGACTAGTGAAAAGAAGGGAAAAGAGGTCATTGAATCCTTACAGTGCCCAAGGCATGTCTGCCACACGTGTGTCTGTGATGATCCTAGAGGATGCAAGACGAGGTTTAGTGGAGACAAGCTGGCGAGATGTGTGAGGTGTCCAGCCACATATCACGCGTTTACGAAATGTCTGCCGGCCGGTTCGCAAATTCTTAGCGGATCGCACATAATCTGTCCAAGACATTATGAGCATAGGTACGTATCTAAATTTTTATCTAAAAACTTAAGTATTAGGTATGTTTTGGTTTGGAAAGCACTGAAGATTGCCAAGTTATATGAAAACATTAAAAAATCGCAGAATTTTCTACCTATATATAATAAGGAATTTTATTTAATAAGGAATTTAATTTTTTGTTATATTAAGATAAAAAGCCTAATATTTAAAATATACAATGAGAATAAAATTATTTTCAGGCCGGGTAAAGTTCCATGCCACGTAAACACGGGCTGGTGTTTCATCTGCGCCTTGGGAGGTACTCTGATTTGCTGCGAATATTGTCCGACCTCCTTCCACGCCGAGTGCCTGAACATACAGCCTCCAGAAGGTAAAATAATTTTAAACAAGGTTTAAATATAAGTATCCTCTGAGGGGGGAGGGGGGAGGAGAGATAGGTCCCCGCGAACTTCGTATTGCTTCAGAGTTGTCACATCATTCCATACAAAATTTACGAGGAAACGAATTTTCTTTATAAACACCCGTGAATTTTTATTTTAAATGGTTATTCTGCTATTGTCAGATTAATTGAATCCAAAAAATCGAGATCATCAATATCGGTCAATCCGCTGAGTTATAAGTGGTGTAAATAACCCGATTTTGTTTTATAGATATAGAAAATTATAAAATCTTTGATGTCAGTCAAAATGAACAGGTTCTAAATGAAAAAGGAACAAACAAGAAGTGATCTCACACGAAAGACACAAATTGATATAAAAATGATGATTGATGTTTTTTGCAAACTTTAAGCAAAGGATTAGGTAGTTACCTAAATGTCTCCTAAGTTAATTAAGGTAGTAAATTAATCTGCCTTATTTAATCAGATCATATTTACATATTTATATGATTAATTTTTGATGATTTTTAGGTGGCTACATGTGCGAGGACTGCGAGACTGGATGTTTGCCTCTTTATGGAGAAATGGTGTGGGTGAAATTGGGACATTACAGGTGAGTTATGTATATATTAAAATTAACTGTTAAAAGTAAAATCCAGTAACTCCTAGTGGTTCCCCATAATCTTGTTTGATAAGTTTTTGAACGCAAAATGTTTGTTGCTTCTGTTATTACGACTATCTTTTTCTTATGTATAAAATAATGTGTTTGTGTTCGTACACCTTCCAAACTGACCGATTTTTATGATTTTTTAAATGTGTTGGTTCCGTGGCTGCGTTTATGAGTTAGCGTATTGCGCTGGAGGTCCTGGGTTCGAATATCGGGGAAACCAATGAATGTTTCGGTTAGATAGGTGCAGAAAGCTGATCACAGATTTGCCTCTCAAGAAAATGATTAGTGAAACAGACATAGAAATGTCTGTCCCAAGTCCCACTAGGGGTTACTGGAATTCAATTTATTTGGTAGGTATGAGTGAAGTATCTTTTTCTATCCTGACCGCTTTCGTGAAATCGCTTGACACAACTAGTTTTGTTATATAACGTAGACAAAGTCGCACGCAACAGCTAGTAATAAATATGTTTCACAGATGGTGGCCGGGCCTTATATTGCACCCGAGTGAGATCCCAGAGAACATTTTGGCGGTAAAACACGCGCCGGGCGAATTTGTTGTGCGATTCTTCGGACAATATGACTATTATTGGGTTAATAGGGGCCGAGTGTTTCCATTCCAAGAAGGTAAATAGCGTTCATTTATAAAGTGAAGTCCCGTATCCCCTAGTGGGCAGATGTATTTCACATCTGTTTCACTGATCGATTTTTTCTTTAGGGGTAAGTAGGTGATCAGCCTTCTATGCCCTGCCAGACCGAGTTTTTCTAAATCTCTACTGGGAATCGAACTCAGGACCTCTCGGTTGTAACGCTTACGCACTTACCACTACACCAAGAAAGCGGTCGCTAGCTATAGTCGTAGCAGTAGTAGTAGTGTAGTTTATTTTATTTATTTTTTCGATTTTCAGGTGACACTGGAAGAGTTTCAAGCAGAAACTCAAAAATCGACGCGGCATTCACTATGGCGGTGGAACACGCGCATAGAGCTTACGAAATATTGAAAAGTATGTATTTTTTTAAATCTACAAACAAATTTTGTTTCGTTCAGCTACAACAATTCCTTCGAAACTCCGAACGAATCTAGCTTTTCACCAGAGAAAGACTTTTTTAACCAGTCCCGTAGCTTTTTAATTTATGCGTTACAAACCATAAGACAACGATCTTCACATTTGCCTTGTAGAATTATTTCTGTTTTATTATGATTGGTTGGTGTATTTTTAAATTGTTTTTCGTTTGTCGTTTTTCAGATCGATCCCCAAGTAACGAAGGCGATGATGATATCGCGTCATCTCTCCTTCCACCACACTACGTGAAACTGAAAGTGAATAAGCCTTACGGTTCACTTGTCAATAAGAAGATTGATATAGAAGAGAGTTCCCTTACTCAGTGCGAATGTGACCCGGACGTGGAAGACCCGTGTGGACTGTACTCACATTGTCTTAACAGGTGAGTAAGTCATCTTCAGTACAAATTATAAAGCAAATTATAAACTACTGAAATCTACGATGGCTGTTCAATGTTCAGAGGAGTTGTTTGGATTAATACCAGCTGAGTTTCATTTAACGTCGAGGCACAATATGAAATTTCATCCATATTACTTCGATGTTTGTCGTTCCATAACTGAGCGTTTTCTAAAGCATTCTCTGCCGCGCACCATCAGTGTGGTACCAGCCTTAGAGGTATTTCCGAACTCTCTTTAAAGGACCGGCAAAGCACTCTTGGCCCATTGGCGTTGAGGGTGTCCATGTGCGGCAGACCGCTAATCCTAAGTGAGTCTCCTGTCTGTTTGCTTCCCATTCTATAAAAAACAACGCCTCATCTTTTGTCGTGTAGTATGTCGTCTTTTGTTGTATGTAACTCTGGCGGTTTAATGCCAAAACTACTGAACTGAATTAAATAAAATTTGGTACACAAATAGTCTAGTTATTTTTAAAGCTAAATTCTTTTAGGCTATAAAACATCAACAAATGGAAAATAACATTAAAAATATAAAATATAAAATTGCAGGATGTTACTGACTGAATGCGGTCCTATATGTCGTGCGGGTGAACGGTGCTGTAATCGCGCCTTCGAGAAGCGCCAATATCCCCGGATGGAGCCCTACCGCACTTCTGCTAGGGGCTGGGGACTTCGGACCCTTGAGGATATTAGGGCTGGTGAGTATCACTAACTAAGCCTACCAAATATGAACGTTGAAAGTAATTCTCACTTGAAACTAGTGATTTGTAAATATTAATTAAATTTGGCTGAGTTTCTTGACGTATTGTTCTCACACCAGACTTGTTCTTGAACATGCATAGACATGGTTTGTTAAGTTCACAAACAGTTATGTAAATGATACATATTATGTGAAATATATAAACATTGATTCGATTTGTAATTATCGCCTCGATACAATTCAATAAGTAACAAATCTGTCTCATCTCATTATGAGATATGCATAATCATCGAGTTTTTTTTTAAATTGTGTTCAATTTCACTGATACGATATATTGGTGTATTTACAGGTCAATTCGTGATAGAATACGTGGGTGAACTGATCGATGAGGTGGAATTTCAGCGAAGGATGAAGTGGATGCATCAAGTGAGAGACGAAAACTATTACTTCCTCACGTTGGATAAGGAAAGGATGATCGATGCTGGGCCTAAAGGGAATTTGGCCAGGTGAGTGTATCAACCGAGTTTGGTAAAGAAAATACACTAAAATCAGTTCAGTGTACATCTATATATTTTATATATGTATATGAAAATTGTGACTGCATTTCTGGTAATGATCGCGAAAAATTCGATTTTTAATTTAAATTGTTTATTTTTCAAAGTAGGCTGATTTCGCCTTTTTTTCCTGATTTTTTTGTGAGCATTCCAAAAACTCCCATCCCTAATTCCTAGTTTTTAGACTGAGGGAGAAGAAACAGCGAAAACAAATTTCTCAGGAGTGATGTGAGTGGCACAAAAGACATTGCCTACTATTGTACCATACTCAGAAAAATGCAAAAACTCGAACTTCAACACATTTTGCGGGTCACTTTTTATTATTATATAAATCAATTATTCTCTACATTGGCATTATTGAGGTGCAATTTTTAATAATTAAAATGTGTGTATGTAGGTTCATGAATCACTCGTGTGACCCGAACTGCGAGACTCAGAAGTGGACGGTGTTGGGGGATGTTAGAGTGGGTCTCTTCGCTTTATATGACATACCTGCGGTAAGTACATAAGCCCTATTTCATATTTTTTACTTAAGCATACAACAACAACCGGCCCGCGGGACATTTTCGAAAACCCAATTTAAAAAAAATTTTACACTACTTACTCATACTCACGGAATCAAGTAAGCGTGCAAGGCGGCAAACATCAAAGCCTTTGATAACATCAAAGTCTACCGTTAAAAATTATGAACACTACGTTTAAACGCGGCCCGCGAACGTATTTGCACACAGTTTGGCCCACAACATGTCAAAGGTTGCCCATACCTGTTATAAAGCATAAGCAGGTTAAGTAATCACAAGTTTAAATTAATTATGAAGCCTTAAAGAAAATATTGCAAAATTTATTACTGCCGAAAGTTCACAGTTTTTCTAATATGTTTAGAGGTAAGTAACCTTGTTTCAATATCGTATTGATTTGAACTGGCTCAAAAGCAACATACTAAATAAAATGTATGGGAGTGTTTAATGTAAAATTTTTGTATATTTCTCGTTTTATTTTAAAAAAGTTATTATTGTCATTTTACTCATTAGGTAAAGTACTTTTGTTAAATATGTATGTATAACTCCCATGTTAAATATTTGTAAATATCCAGCAATTAGTTTTATACAAACAGAGTGTTTGTTAAAACTTCCAACTCACCTACTTATAACTGCTAGGATATTGCTAACACTAGCAATGTTGTTTAAGTTAATCATAAGTTTATAAATAAAGACATTTTAAAATGAAAAATGAATGAACTTTCGAGTTTACATTAAATTAAATTTATGTTCTGTTTATTTTCTAATATATTATTTAGCTCTTATCTTGACAAGCCGAAGAGTGGCGCTAGTCAATTAAAAATTCAAATATGTATCATATGTATAATCTATGAAGGATTTGACTATGAAGGCCGTAATAATATTAAAACTATATAGATATATTATGTTTCCAGAAAAGCGAGTTGACATTCAACTATAACTTGGAATGTGCTGGAATCGAGAAGAAACGATGTCTTTGTGGCACTGCGCGATGTTCTGGGTTTATGGGAGCCAAGCCGAAACAGGTATTTACTATGTATTTATTTTTTACAGTCCATTCAAAGATTTTTTTAAAGCTTCAATTATTTTAAAATATTTAGTGTTAATTTCTTGTACAAGAATACTGTTCGTTCATATTTATAGTGTAGTAAAGAGGTTGGTTTCGTTTTAGGAGGAGCCAAAGAAGAAAAAAGTGAAACGGACATACAAGAAACGTAAGAGAATAGAAATATCACCAACAAACACACCACCGAAGCCAAAACGTAGGGAACCGAAGAATCGGCAGCTCACAGAAATCGAAAAAGACCTCCTCATAATAAAAAGCGCTACAAATATATCCAGTGATTCTGAAAGCGGAATAAACAGTGACAGTACTAAACGAAAACGGCTTGAAGAACCCACTTCCAGCGCTAAAAGGGTAAAACTTGTAAAGAAATTTGTAGAGAACGAAATGTTATTGGAGAATGAAGAGATAGTTGAATGAAAGTTTCGATGTATTAATTGATTGTTGTAATAAATATATATAAATGTTACTGGTCTGTATATTAAAATTTTGTATTTTATTTACGCAAAAACTACTGGTTTTGTATGATATTTTTTTTTAAATTGTGCAACGGATATTGCTTAAGACGAAATTGACTGTTACCAGTAATTAATTCATTTTATGTAAAAATGTCTACTAATAATAATATGTATGGAGCCTTTCAAAATAATTATTACAGCTGTGTTCAAATACACAGTAAATGGAAAGGTCACAAATCAATTATCAAAACAAGAGTTTTCAAATCAAATATTGAGGAAAATGTATAGAAAGAATTATAAAATTAGCTAAACTTACTACTTAAAACATAAATTTAGTACTAAGAAAGTTTGCGCTGTTTAAATTGCAGGCATTTATAGCGATTTACCTTTTAAGACTTGGGTATTGTACGCTAAACGTTTCCATACTTATTATTATTCCTAGGGTGGAATACACTTGTAATTAATTGTTTTATTGATAATGAATTGCCCGCTTAGAAATAAATATTATGACATTAGTAGCTTGAATATATAAGCAATTTGTCTTTTTTGTCTTTATTTTATTCCTTATTTTAATTAATAAAACAAATTCCTTTTAAAAAAATAGAATAAATAATAACCAAATACCTATAACTGTTTCGTAGCAGATTCGGTTACTCGATAACATTCAATGGCGGTAGGTAGGTCCTGGGTTCGATTCCCAGATAAACTACTATTGTGTTTATTCTTTGTTTTTGGTCAGAAAATAAAGACTAATAAGCAATGGTATTTTTAATGACTCGAGTTACTGATCAGAAAAGATTTTGCCATGTGAATTCTAGATGTAATCGGAAAGTTATTTATCTTTTAAAATTCCTTTCGTTAATCGAGATGCGCTTTGCATGAGAATTGTAATGCTGTGTGCAGTTTAATTCGAATTTAAAAATAAATTAAGTTCCTTGTCTTAAATATTGGTGTTTTGTACGACTTCACTCCTCTCTCCTCTCATTTTTACACAGTGTCAGGAGTCTATATAGAATCGAGTACAACCTATTTGGTTAACGAACCTTCGTTGGTTTTGCTGGGAAATAGACAAATAAGTCGCTTATATTTGGTAACCTTTATTTATAAATTTGTATGAACAAAAGTAGAAAGCAGACTACGTACAAAATGAAGACAATTTTGTACAAATATTGTAGGAGTCTAAGCTTAATTAAAAGGTCCACCCGGTATCTTTTGCTTACGAAAATGTCGGAGCACCACCAAATCTGAAATAGTAAGTACATAGGTATTAATAATTACTAACATCAGCTGCCATAATTATTAAAAAAACGAATTACTCGTATGAATAACTCAAGTATTCTTACTGCGCGGTAACCTATATTTTCCAAAATTCCACTTCACAGTGACAAAGTTCTTTAAAAAGTAAAAGAGGAATATATTAGAAATTACAAATTGCAAAATTGTCGCTTCCGTCCCAAAAACGCGTTCGAAAACAGTTAATCCTAGTAATGGTTAAATTGACGCAGCTTTTTTTTCAATCCAGCGGCCTGGAGTGAAATTGAATTACCTACTAGGTATGAACGTAAAATTAAAAACAATTATAAGTTGTCGGTCATTTTTAAATATTCACAAACAGGACGCGTCTAATTCAAAATTTATGCAACTCCTTTCATTGCAGCAACGCGTTCTACGTTAGAGCTAAAATTCTGCAGTCACACGTAAGAATATTTTTACTCCCTATAATCCCATTGTTTTGGGAACTAAGAAGATACAGGCAGACTACATTTGTTAGGACTTCTCTTTTCATTTGATTCGGAGTTAAGGTCTAAATTGGGCCATCAGGGTGTGGTTGTGACAAATGTATGGGTATTATCCGATTTCTTATACTTACAAGGCCTACGAAAGCAAGTAGAACGGAACATCTTTTCAAGTCCGATCGAAATAAATATTGCACGTCGTTTGCGTTGCTTTGCAAAAATGATTTTAACATGTCTGTTTTTCAAACTGATAAACTTTGACATAACAACTTGACTGAATCTAAAACTATTTTTTTAATGCTACAGTGCTATGTGGCCTAGTTGGATAAGCCAATTGTGCTTTTTATAGTTTGCATAACAGACGTCCGACGACGAATCTTGATGTATTAAATAGGTAATAATTCCTACTAACGTACTCATATAAGTCGAAATAATTTTTAAAAAAATGAAAGTTTATATAAATTATGATTTTATAACATAAATTTACCTGTAGTTACCATATAATTTTTTAATAAGATAAAAGTATAGATTATAAATTTACCTAAGCGCTCAAACAAATTTGATACTTATTAAAATCCTGAAATATGTACGCATCATGAAACGTTATCATTTGTTATTTTTTCATTTCCTTTGTAAATCGGATTACGTTTTCAATTCTCTCGTTACAATGTAATCAAAATGATTTATTTAAAGGTTTACTTAACCAATATTACAGACGGAGAGACCGAGTTCAAATCAAATTAAATATATTTGTTTATGCGGCATCTTATTTAAGCTGAAGATATTTTGAAAGAGAATTTTATTCTCAGTCTTGTATTGATTTGACTGACCTCTTCAAAGACCTTTTGTTAAGGGATTAGAACGTTTTATGTGAGTATATGTGGACGCACAATGTCTCAATGTTAGGTTACACAACATACACGTATTTTTCACTCGTTAGTGAATAAAAACAGGGTAATGAAGTATAAATATGGAATTGATAATGTTTAAACTTTTTTTTAAATGCTTGCATGAGATATACCACTCTGTCTATACACAACACAAAATAAAAAACATAATACATAACATATTTAAAGTCTACTTTTAACCAACCTATTACATTCATCAGATACTTATAAAGAATTTCGTTAATTAGGTAACTTGGGTTTCTCAGTCTTCCAGTTATATCTACAGAAGTTTCCATAGAATATGTCTAACTATGAGTAGGTTTGTCACATATTAACTAAAATATGTAACTCATATAAAATGTCGGCCATTACAAACAAAATAAATTAGTTCATCCGTTGGGTCGCTCCGGCCTCGCGTCAACTAGCAATGCTGTTTAATACAATTACCTGACCTACTTAAAATAACACATTTGATTTTAGCCAGATGAATATTTTAGATAATGAATTCAATGTAAATACTTTTAAGCATTATTACCTACGTATCTATGTATTCTATAAATGTATCCATGGTATAAACAGCGAAAATGTTTGATAACAACAATGAAATAAAGTTAAATAAATTATTATATATAAAATAAAAAATAAAAAAATCACTAGTTTTAACCACGGCTTCACTGTTAAGTTTTTTTGAGAAAGATGTCTATGTGTTAACTTTCAAGATTAAGTAGTTGAAGTCGTAACTAAAGGCGAAAATATAATCATACCGGCATTCGCGTTTATATTTACGTAAACAATTCTGCTATCTACATCTGAATGACTTACATTCTTATTCGCTGGTCGGATGCAGTTAGGTTCTGAAAGTAAAATTGTTTGAATAAAACATCAAATTATATTTGTAAAACAGTAGGTACCTAGTTGCAACAAGCAAGTTATTTAGGAAATTCACAAAGGAATAAATGACTTGCCATTAGTATTCATATTTTCCATTAAACTCACATTTCTCCTAGAAATTACCAATATACAAAACCCAGAATATTGAAAATACTTGAAATTTCCTACTTTTGAAATTAAAAATATTAAATCATCATTTTATAAAATCCTTTTTCGATAATATGGGCTGTTTATTGAACACGAAAGCCTTTCAATAATTTTAGACGTAAAACGTTAAGAAGATTAAAAATCTGCTTTCATTATACAAAATATAATACGAAGACTGCAAGAGCTTTGAGCTTTGGCCAGCATGTTTTTTGTGAATGGGTTATATAAAAATCTAAAACGATAAAGATTATTGTCTCTTTTCAAACTCGTTGTTGTACGACGACACATTCTTTATTCTATAAATAAAATAGCCTTATATACCAGTGTGATTGCTTGGTACGTTCAAGAGGTACGTTAGACTGACCACATCCGTGACTGCTCCCTGGTTCATCGCATCTGCGTGTTGCGCTTGAGGTCCAGAATCATGGAGAAAATTATTGTTGGATTAGTAATTAACTATTATAACGCAGAAATGTAACTGCCCATAAAATAGGGATTACAGGATTGGACAGTGTAATAAAAAATATAGAAAATTCTGTTTACATAAAACAAATAATATATTAAAATATTATATTTAAAATATGAGTATTTAAAGTTGCGCTCGTTCGAGGCTTGTATGTCGGTCCACACTAGACGAATTGTGTTCGGCTCGTACTCCGCTCGTGCTCGGCTCTCCTAGCGTAGACGCAGCTCTACGTTGGCTAAAACGCGTTAAAGCGCCATGAAACTTCCGGAGACATTTTAGTCGCAGTCACTTGAACTATTAAAGCGTAGTTTGGGCTGCATTATATAATGATATGGTTAGACATAATCTAGCGCTTATTACGCTGATTGGCGCTGGATATACTATGTTTTGTGTAGCTCTTATTTTATTTTATTTTATTGTTGGAGAAAAAACATACAATTGTTACAACTAGTTATAAATAAGCATTGAGTAAGAAAGACTATACATTAACAATTGTTCCTATGGAACTTTACTAATAGTTACAATTATTGGTTGTGACAAGATATCAATTACTTCTGTCAAATCAACTGAGAATCCAAAAGTGTACAACTAAAAGCAAGAACATTATGACATATTGTCTAGATTCGATGCAGTTAACAATTCATGAATTTTATTCTTAAATTGTGCAAGTGACATATTATTAAGATCAATATCAACAGAGACGAACCTTTTATTAAATGTGTTCATTAATCTATAGAGCGGGGCGCGGTGACCAGCATTTGTGCGACATTTGTGTACCGTGAATGTTGACTACCGTGTCTTGACTCCTTTAGTAATATAGCTCAATGCATTTAGTATAGATAATAGAATTATACCGTTGATCTTTCATTCTGAATGTGACCGATTACTTGAAGCTGTTCGAAGTTTGGGACATCATCAGCTTAGAAGAGAAGCAGATAGATATTTCATTAATTATTCTGTATATTCTCGTTTACAGCAGTATCTAAGTATTAAGGAAATTCATGAAGAAATAAAATTTTCTCGATGTATTGTGTATGACTAATTTAATAAACCTTTATAAATGCATTAACGAATGAGGAGATATATAAAAACAGGATTTAATACAGCTAATGGCATGGAATAAGGACATATTTTATTCTAAATTACACGATAATACAATATATTTAGTTAACGTGCATTCAAGAGCATTTGGAGAAAATATATTTCTCCGTCTCGTGAAATATGTTTACCTGTGACGTCACAAAACATGTTCACAGTAGAGTGAATAATGTGGAATAATGAATGACATTAATTTCGCGAGCGAAGTGAAGCTAATACGATATAGTATAGTAGTTACGACGAAAATACTTTAGGGCAGAGCAACCACAGAGCAACTTTAAACGCTATGGAGCGGTATTTTTTAATAATTACCATTTTACTTGAAATAAACCGTCTTCCGTGGGTGTGGTTCAAGCATCTGCGTGTAGGACTACTTCGAATGCCCTACTAGATGTTACGGGATTTATATTACACTGAAAAGAAATGCAATATATATATTGTTGTCATAACTGAGTAGATGTTACTTGACCAGAGATCTGATTCTATTATTTTAGTTTCGCTGGATTTCAACTCAAGAGACGAAACTAAGCGTCAAAATCGAGTATTTACGCATTTTGTTTTCGCTCAATAGAGAGAAAGACACTGTCAGTATTTTTTGAATACCATTATTAAAACTTATTTAAACTTCACTAACAACAACATTTTTCAATTTTGTTCAGTGTTTTGTTACAAGCATAGTGGAGACATTAGCAAAAATCTAAAGCATTAATTAAAAATAACTTATGAAGTTTAATATTAATAATAGTTTTTGTTATATATATTAATTTTTATTATATAACTAGCTGACCAGGCAAACGTTATTTTGCCATATTAATTTTTGGGGTAGGTTACCCTTATCACTTAGGGATATGAAAAATAGATAGTAGCCGATTCTCAGACCTACTGAATATGCATATAAAATTTGGTAAAAATCAGTAAAGCCGTTTCGGAGGAGTAAGGTAAGTAATATTGTGACACGAGAATTTATATATAAGACGAGAATTTTATATATAAGATATTTTAGTAGCTGATGCAATACATACATTGTTACGTAACAATTGTACATTTCGTATATTCTTTGGGATTTATCAAAGTGTATTAAAATCTCATTAATAATACATAGCAAATAGATGTGAGTCAAAAATCCGTTGTGTCGGTAACACGCTGCAGCTATTACAAAACCATTACAAACAACATTTTTGCCTTGTCTCGCCTTAAGTACATAATATTTTAATATTTGGTTTACCGTAATCTTCTATTTGCAACTGACTTCAAATATTATTTTAATGTCATTTATGAAAAGGGCTAATTGAATGAATATGGACGATCCTGAGGTTGTTATTGAAGTCTTCTTTTAAAATTACACGTTATTGACTTAACATATGCATAATAATTATATTAATACTAGATACTTATATTAATAATATTAATAACATTAATATTATTAATAAATAACATTATATAATATTAGAACATAATTATATTAATAACCATATTAAACAGGTTTTTTCCATAATAACTGTAGCCACGTTTAAGTTGGATTAATGTTTATTTCTATTGACGTTAATATCGTTTAAAGAAGTGATATTTTATTTATACTTAAATAAATTGGTAGTGCTCTGCCTTGTGCATTTATTTGTGTGTTGAGCACGAATGTTTGTTGCCGATTCTTGGTTGTTTTTAAACTTAAATGTATTTATTATAAACTTATATATGTATTTATTGTGGTACCCTCGTTGTTTCTGATTACTATGGGATCAGAGCGATGTATGTGAGTTGTCCCAACTATTATTATTATCACTATATAGTATAAAACAAAGTCGCTTTTTCTTTCCCTATATCCCTTTGTATGCTTAAATCTTTAAAACTACGCAACGGATTTTGATGCAGTTTTTTTTAATAGATAGAGTGATTGAAGAGGAAGGTTTTATATATGTTTTATACCCGTGCAAAGTCGGGGCGGGTCGCTAGTATTATTATAAGTGGGTAAAGCCACTTCTTTTGTTTTGATCATATATTTTTTTCTCACGATTTGAACCCAGTATGTACAAACATTGAGGCTGGTCTGTTCCATAACACCGTAATTTTACGTAATTACCGTATATCAGTATTCGAAGCTCAACGTAGTTTACAACGAAGTTTGTCGCCTCCAGCAGGCATCACATCCTTCGGTATATAGAGTCAGGAACTTTCACATTCAGGGACCTAACATATCCTATCAACTTTACTGAATATAAAGTTATACATCACACCAAATTGACATATATCTAACTTTTCTAATTCCATCTTATTAAAAGTAGCAAATAGCAGGAAAATTCTGTAAATTTTCACCTCACCTGTGAACCTCAAGTCAAGCGAGTTGAGGCTAGGTAACAATTCTGTACTTATATACTCGTATTTAATATCTTAAACATTAAATTTCTTTTAAAACAACATAGCGAATCGATGTGTGTCGGTCCCCAAAACTTTTACACGTATAACTAAAATGCTGGTGTCAAGTAAAGCACAAACTTTGCGAACCAAACATTTATATAATAACTATATACAAAGTCTGTTTTATGTCACGGCATCCAAATCAACATCTTGTAACTGTTTATCACTTTAAGGAAATAAAACACCACTGAAATTATATAAAATTAATTAAATCATCTTTTGATAACCACAAGTGCATGAATAAGATTGAATATTCCTAATTACTACTATAACAATGTTAATTTTTTATCTGTATTTTTGGATCTACTAGTTCTAAAAATTATTCTACTGATAGGAAGATAAGAGGTCTTCCCGAATGACAAAGAATATCTATATTTTTATATGCCCACGCAAAATCGCTAATAAAAGTTATAAATATTCGTAGCTTTATGAATGAAAAAGTCAAAATTAGCTAACTAGTCGATTTTGATTCGTGTAAAATTAAATCCAAATCGGTCAATACTTTTTTGAGTTTTAGTGAAACTATCGAAAGGAAATTGATATATAAAGCAATGGGTCCGGTTGTGGTCAATGGCCTTGAGCTCTTCAAGGCAACAACCTGAATCCTCCTCCTCAACCTGAATTACTGAATCGATGTTATTAATTCTTTACGATTTTTTCTTCTGAAACGACAGGTAATTTTTTTGTTACATTGTTGCGATCAACTCCTAAACTATAGAATGGATCTTATTTATTTTATACTATGCTAAATCATAATAGGTTATAGGATAGTTTTCAAAAATCGTCTCTAAATATAGTCTCTATCAGCTAGTACTAAGAATATAAGACTTACAACAACTCCACAGCATGCTTAGAATCATTCGTATGATATGTCTTCCTGTGGCCTTTCCAATTCGCAATATTTGCAGGCCAAATGTCAGGAAAGACAACGCAAGATATATAAGGTTGTATATAAATGTGTACCACATGAAACAATTTACTATTTTGTGGTTCGACTGAAAAATAATTAAAACATTTTATTAAGATTTTATTACATACTTGCGTCATTATCATCTACATATATAGCCTCTACGTCAGATAAGCACGAGTTAAATTTAAGATAATTTTAAAAATCCCAATTGTTACTACAAATAAAACTCATGAATATACTATAAAAAGATTATAAATCGCTAATATGAAAGATCTTGATCAAGTTAGCTTTCAAATCTGATTCTTCTACAGACAGATACACAGCCACTCAAACTCACAAACATCAGAAGTTTATAAGAACCCTTTTTTGTCAAGGGTTTAATGGCACGTATGTATTGAAAGTTTGATTTGAAGAAGTACAAAGGTCAAGGTTTATTTGCGGGCGCAGCAATTAGTGTCAGTTTGGTAGCGAAATGCAATAATGCCAATAATTAATAGCGGGCCGACGTGAACTCCCGTATACAGTTTTAATGAACCTTTTGAAGGCTCTTCGCGTGGAAGCCTCATAATTAACTGATGATGATGCTTTCCGGTGTACTTCGTAGTTTTTAGTCTTTTTATTCAATGGTCAAAGAAACTTTATATCATTGAGAGCTTCTATTTAAAACTTTGTAACAAATATCTCCAAGTAAATAGGTATAAATTTTAATCCAATCTTATACTAGTCATTATACAAAGGTAGTAAGTATGGTTAGAATACTAATCTGAGCTATTTAATGGATACAAAATCAAGTCCTTTTGTGAATTTGTAACATAAAAACGCAAAAAAACATTTGTTGTAAAATATTTTAAGATGTAAGATTTTCTTGAAATTTTAATTCCATGAAACAATGTTGGCGTAAGGTACACACAAAATGCTGACCTACTTTATTGTAAAGAAAATAGTTAGTGAAACTGACACAGATATGTGTCCGCATGACTTAGTTTGAGTTACAGGTTTTTTTAAAAGGCTTTAATATATAAACATTTTCTTACAAGAAATATACCAAGAAGCAATACTCCACATGCGGCAATAAACATGCTTGCGAGACAAATAAGTGTAAGCTTGGTATAATAAAATTCAGTCCGTTCTTTGTCCGTTATAAGCAAGGTACTGGTTTTTTCAGCACCTGCTACTTGGAGGACACCCCATATCTAAAAAGGGTTGAATTCATATAAAATTATAAAAGTTTAATATTTCCTAACCATGCCAGGGTTTAATGTCGAGTGGACCAGTTTTAATGAATGTGAAAATTTTTAACTGTCGGCGAAAAGAGATTATTATCTAAGCTCCCAAACGGATGGATGGTGGAATGATCGAAGATCTTAGCTAGAATTTATCAAGATCTATTCGTCCATTTATAAAACATTCTTATTTGTATTATTACGGGTTTTTTAAATTGTCTTTAATATCACTTGTGATTTGACGTCATTTATATTTTTGGTATTAATTTAGGCATTTTGAATTTAAGTGTAATAATAATAATTGGGATAACTCACATACATTGCTCTGATACCAAAGTAAGTAGCTGAAGCACTTGTGTTATGATAATCAGAAACAACGAGGGTACCACAATAAATACCATATATAGTATATAAACAACCAAGACTCGGAAACAAACATTCGTGCTCATTACACAAATGAATGCTCCTACCGGGATTCGAACCCGGGACCTATCGTTACAGAAGGCAGCAGCACTACCAATTGCGCCAATCGGTCAGCATAATGCAGCTATACCCTGCATGACTATTTTATGAACTAAAATGAGATGTTTCTCTAATACTGACCAACATAAAAAAGCAGACGATAACAGCAGCAGGTCGTAGCGGCACCACCCAGCAACATTTTGGACTGAAGCCAAATCTATCCAAAGGTGACGGACGATAGGCTGGAAAAACCTGTGTCGGCAGCTCGTCGAAGCAACTGGGAACTGGGCATTTGCAGAATCTAAAGCTAAAATCCTAAAACATATTAGGGGAGAAAGAATCTCGGATGTTGCAATACAATGTGCAAAAAATATTCAAAACTGTTTTATTGTAAGCTGCAATTTCTGTGATATTATTAACATTTTCGATGTTTAGCGAGTTTAGTAGCACCCATATCTAAATGAGTTGTAGTTTCGTAGAAGGTCCTGGTACCAAATCTTGAGAAAACTTAATTCCATCAACATTCTACAAAAAAAGTCGCAAGTATCTGGTTGCTTACCAAATAAACTGGCATCTAAAATAGAACTTGAATGGATGAAATCTTATGAGTCTGTCTAAAGACGATCTTTGTCTTTCTCCTTTCATTCTATCATTTTTTCCTCATTCATGAATTCAAGAGATCTTGAATATCGTTTTTTTAATTTAGTAATTGTTTTCAAAACATTTTACTATCCGTTCATTAGGATTGAAACAATTCTATTCAATTACGGCTCAGAAGTTAATATAATACCTTACCTTTGTATTTTTTTGCAAAATGAAGGCATGGTAACTGAATAAATTACAATGTTTCCATTTATACGTAGCGTTTGAAATTGTGTACCAATTTCCGTATCTTTTGATCTTTGGCACTGACGTTTTTGAGTGACAAATTCAATCTTTATGAAAACAACTCTGAACAAGGAAAGAATATCAAAACGTCAATTAGTAATGTACAGATAATATCTATTACAGTTGTTAAGCGTGTTATTATACCAAAATTGAACATTTTAAGTAATCTTTACTATTATTTTAATAGCAAAAGATTTGTATTTTGTTTGTATTAATAAATCCAAAAACTACGCATCGATTTCTTAAATTATTTTTCATGGACTAGCTCTTTTGTGTTGCTATTTTGTATATTCCTGAGACGAGACAAGGCTAGTGTTGAGGACATTTGCTGGAGTAGACGTTAAAACCTATACGGATTACGGATATAGGAAGGTAATACTCCGGTTTTCGACCTAGTTCTGAAAGTATAGGGCTGTCAATATATTAACTTTATTTAACTAATTCTGAATTTCAAAATTTAAAAACGAATATTTCATTATGTATTTGATATATTATATAGGCGCGACCAAGTTGCAGGATGGCGTCTGATTTCCAATTTTTTCCATTAAAAATCATTAATCGGTTATAGGTTGGCATTTAAGAACTCTAATAGGAGCCCTGACTGGACACTTCGAGTGTCGCAGCCACCTCTACAAGATGAGGCTTGCTGAAACCCCAATATGTAGAGCATGTGGGGAAAAAGAAGAGTCTGCGAATGTGACTCAAAGGCTGGCAAGCGACTGGACCTCTTCGGATCGGCATACCCGAACCAAGGGGACTATCGGCACTTCGCATCCATCGACATCCTGAAGCTTATACGATCCTTCTTCAGGGATCTTGGAGTGAGTGAGTAAGGCATGGGGTAAGTACAAAAGGACCTAAAGGTTCGACGTGCATCCCGTCAGGGAACCCCGGATGATAAGATAAGATAGGTTGGCATTTCCAAATACTTCATTCATTGAAAAAAACTCAACCTAGAACTCGGGCAAATGATAAAATATTTGCGGGTAGTTTGATCGTTTTCGTTACTAAACTTGTTTACCGCCGAGTTTTGGTTGGGGTAGGTATAAATACGGGCAACAAATGGCTGGCCAACCAAAGCTATTATAAAATTGCTATTCATTAATAACTTGCCTATGGTCTAGATTCAAAAACGCATTTTAAATTTAGTGGTATATTTGAGGTTTTCTTTTATATTAAATAATAGCACGCCATTAAAAATGTTCGTATTAGCCACCACAAATATTTTATTACATTTATAATACCTACTTTTTAAATTTACATTATTTTTATGAAAAATTTGAGAAGTAAGTCTAAATATTTTTCGCATTTAATAAGAACGTTGGTGTATCTGTATTTTAATATAAATGTGGTTTCTCAATGTTTAGGAACACGTAAAAATACGAATTACATAAGTGGCAACCCTGACATGAGTGCGGTTGGGTAAACTAATGTTACATTTTACTGTAACATAAAGTTTATTCTTTAGTCTTCTCCTATATACAATGAGCTCGTACAATAATATTTTTATGCTAGGAAATATAATGTGCATGCATGTAGGTAGTTTTATTTACATATTAGCTAACGCATCTTCGTCTTCATAAGTAGAGGTATAAGTCAAAAGTTTCTAAGAGCTTTCTTTTCCAAGAAAACGATTTATAAGTATATCAAAGTTCATCAATTTTTATTTGAGGTCGTATTTAAGCAAAGAAGACGTCAAGATAATTTGCACATAGAGAAAGATAAGCAATTTAGCCTAACTTAGTTAAGTACTAATATCGTAATTCTTTATAAAAACGTCTAACAAAGCTTTTAGCTTCTATTTATTCAGAAAACAATAAAACAGGAAAGAGTTGTTAAAATCAAATCAAAATACAAAGAGTATAGAGAGGGAGATACCTACCAATCAATAGTTTCCCTACATAGTACTTAACTTGACATATACACAGTTTAAGCATGGACTTTAGATACGGCACAAGGGGTCATTAGTCTTGTCTCAAGTAATATTAGCTCAGACAGTTTCAAGTTGTATTGTCTAGTTGTTGGCTAGAATATTTAAAGACCTAATTAATTGGTATAATCCTTTGTCACATGTAACTTCTACTTACTAAATAAAAGTTCTTCACACCAACACTAATAATATTATTTTTAAAATTTTCAGACACTGAATCGATTAATCTAATTTCATATGAAAATTTTGTAGTGAATTTAATACGAGCTACAATCATTATAAGGCATTCTTAGTGTGTAATTTTTTTATGTTGAGATAATCGATACATTATTATCATTTGTTATCAAAGATAATTATATAAATTAATAAAATAAAAATTACAAATATACAAGAAGCAGTATTAAATACTGGCTGTATTAACCCATTGCATCGTTATACTAACGAGTTGGGCGAAAAATAAGCCAACTTTTTGTAAGTTTTCCGATAAAGAACGTAAAAAATTATTATAAATTCATTTTATATATTCTACTGGTATTTTACTGTATAAAAAATGTTCCTCACTTTCTCTGAAAATAAAGGAACTTTCAAGCCCTTAGTTATTGATGTGAGCTTTTCCAATAGCTTTGAGAAAGATTCACCTGAATCTCTAATCAATCCCGTAGGTCTTCGGTTTTTTGGTTAGCCACGATGCAAACTCTTTTATTTATATCTACGTAAAAATATTGTATATCTTTATAATTTGTATTTATCATAATTAACAGTTATGTACCAAGCAATCGAATTATAATTTATTTTGCTATAACCTCTCTCTATCTAGATATTAAATCTTTTAATCTATACACTTAACGCGAGAAATAAGCAAATACTTGATTTCCAGCTTGAATTAAAATTGCCTCACATAGCAACGAGACATGCACTTCATCGTTCGTTGACTTATTAATGTTGTGAGAATTTTACGCGTTTATTTAGAAATATAATGCTTACAACAATTTTTACGTATTCAACTTAACTACAATAATGTTTTTTTTTTAAAAACTTAATGTAAGAAAAGATAATTAACTGAAAATTGGATAAAAAGCCATAAAATTAAAATTGACGTGATAAATTCACATTAACTTTTGTATTTCCTTATGTATCGGTAAAATCTAGCACGAACATTAATAATACACGCCATTATGATACACAACTAAACTGTATATTTAGTTACTCTAAACATATTTTGTAATCGAGGGAAATTAATACCTTATACCATCGTTTCTCAACCATTGTTATGTTGCGACCCACAAAAAAGCCAAAAAGTTAAGCAAAAAGTCTTGCGACTCCGTCACTATAATATTTATTTAGTTTTATAACACTACAATAAAATTCATACCTTTAAAAAAACAATTTTTTTGCACATATATGTAGTTTGTATTTATTATTTTTAAACAGACTGCGACCCCCTTTAAAAATAAACTCGACCTCCCCAAGGGTCGCGACCCCCTACTTGAGAAACGATGTCCTATACAACATCTAAATTGAATATTTACTAATAATACAATGCCAGGTAAGCTTTGTGTTTGTTCAATTCGTTTGTCCTTATCTCAGAAACAGCTTATTTGGACGAAGTTGTGTACACAGCTAAATAAGATTGAAGTTTTGAGAAGATTTTTATATAAAATAACATTATTCTTTTAACTTTAAATATAATCCTAGTCGAATAAAATAATATTCTTATTCCCAAATTAAAACGGATATGCGTAGCACCCGCTACGAATTTGTTGAGCGTAGCATTACTTGCTACGAACGCACATTGCTACAGGAAAGAGTTTTAATAATTGCTGAAACTAATTAATTTAATTAAATTAAAAAAACAGGTAAATTTTGTTAATACTATCAGTTCTATGATATTTCATATGTCACATGCTGGAATGAAAAATACAGATTATATTGGCAGGTCTTAAGCTGATAAGCTATTAATTATTATTCCCATTATTACTCGTACATTTTATTATTATTATCACATCAGTAATATTCAAATTTATCCTATGTTCTAATCAATATAATACTATATTTGTATTTACATAAAATGATCAGTGATAATATATTGTGTATGCGTCATGCCATGTCATACAAATGATTACGACAATCACAATACTACATTTGTAACAATTAATTTAGTACCTACTGCTCTGCGAAACTGTGAAAATGAAAGAAGTTATGTACTTTATAAGTTGTAATATTCCTTTTCTATTTTTAGTATCAGTTGTTAATAATTTTGTACGCATTATAGTTGCATTGAGGGCAATATAGTCGCATATAAGGGCTAGACAATTTAAGAAAAATAAATTATTTAAATTTCCTTATATTGATTTTTATAATGTTTTAATTTTATCGAAAGTGGAGCATCAAAATGAATAAACTTGATTGCACCACAGATGTTCACCGGGCGACCCTGCGCTCAGCTCTCGAATTTTGCTGGGTTTAACCGCAGTCTATATTTTACAAGCAAGAAGGTCGCACGCTTCATAAAATCTGTGAAAAAACACGTGTTGATACTCTGTGGACTGCGTGAAGTGATGTGAAGTGATTAGGAGGGAAATATAAAGCATAAATTGCAGTAAGTTTGTTTTAATTTATTTAGTAAATGATGGTTCCTAAATATTATTTACAAAAAGTACGCCACCTTTTTTAAAATTTATAAAGCTTTAGAAAAGATTGAGTGCACTTATTTATAGTATTCATTAATTCATAAAGCTTATAAATATAGGTTAATAGAGGAAATTGTAGCAATATACTGCATATACCGTGACTGCAATTTTCTTGGAAAATTAAAGTTCTTTGTTCTTATATTCTAAGAAATGGAAAATTGACTTGTGTAGCATGAATGCGGCAATTTTAGATTAATGCTATGCTTTTTTACCTATTCCTCAATGTCACTTAGTTCAAGTACAAAAATATACTTAGAATTTAATTCTTTTTCAGAGTAATTAAATACATTATAGGTTCTTCTGTAAAACTGAGCGGTTCTTACGCATCATATTGTGATCCTTACGCGGAAAATCACTCTTTGGAAAATGATGAACGAGTTTTAATATTTTTATGATAATTTGAACAACAATAAAGAACATATATACATATATTTATGTTTAAATTTCCGATTATAGCTACTCTTTGATTCTGTTATTATTCTATAAAAAAGTTTTCGTGAACACTTATCTTGCATTGAGCATAACCGCCTCCATGGATAAGTGGTTTTTCCGTCCGAGACCCAATGAAACAAATATTTTAGTTGGGTAGGCACAGAATAGTCAACCTTTCTTGTAAAGAAAGATCAGTGAAAGATGCACTTATATATCCGCTCGGTGCCTTCCTATTGAGTTATGGAATATACTTACTGAAGGAGCCTCTAAAATCTAAATATGTAGATCTAGAGTTTTGATCAACAAATAGTTTACAGCTACTGCGTTGATTCTAATTACAAACTAATTTAAAATATGCTCTACCTAATTAAGGGTTACCAAAAACTTACGTGGATATAGTTTTACGTACTTAATATAATATAATAGTGCTTATATTAAGGTTAAAATGTGTGTTATTATGTAATATAATAAAATCTTTGACTTTGAAATTTGGAAGTTGGTGCTTAGGTTGAGATGTTATATTTTTCTTTCATAATTTAGCACCAATTTACAAATTTACTTCTAACTGTCAAACAAAGAATCATAAAAATGGATTCACAATTGCGTATAACAATGAACAGAATTGTAATTATCTCGACATCGAGGTATACAAAATTTTGAAAAATCTTTTCATATGGAATTTATTACATACAAACAAAAAAAGAATAATTGGATTATTCATAATTGGCTTCACAATCGTATTATAGATGTAATATAAATATATATTCAAAGCAAACAGACAAAGAGATACATAAGCGATTGATTATTTACGCGTCATCCATTCACTGTTTATTTAAAATACTTACCATAATCATAAAATGGTAAAAATACTGAATATAAGGCTATTATTATTATTATTTACTCTTATCTTATATACATTTTTAAATGTAAGTATGTATAAATTATATTTAAATTATACATAGAAAATAGTCTTCCCTATATATTATTATTTTGAAACATTATTATTAAATATACAGTCGAATTGAGAACCTCGTTTGAAGTTGTTGGAATTTATAGTGAAAAACTCTGTACAAAAGCAAAATTCTCATAAGCAAACATAGAAGGCCGATTATCTTTTTGTTCTATTATGTAATGTCAATATAAGAGATAGTTTCAAATTATATTAATATTGTTAAGAATATCTTTTACAATGTATTATACACTACAAGAGATAAATTAAAAAGAAAACAGTTATATATACTTATCACATACAATTATTATAATATTAAATTTTTCTGACAATTCACATGCTGTACAGCTTTACCTTAGTACCTCAATCTAGTTTTGAAATCTAGTTTTAATTACAAAATATTTTAGTATTTTTATTCCAGGCAGAAAAATATGCTAATAGGTGTTTTTTGAGATTTCACGATTAAGATTCTTTGAATAAAGATTAAGATACGTAAAAGAACAATTTATCTCTGATAGTTACGCAAAGAAATATAAAAACGATAAAAATTATCTTACAAGGCAAATATTTAGTTATGAGGTTTAAGATTTTATGATTTTCTTTTACAATTAAGCAAAGACTGCCTAATCTTCAAAAAGTCTTTACAATTTCTGTTTTATTGTTTGAGACCACAGGAAACCCGAAAGCTGGCTCACATTTCGGCCAACGCGTTAGTGTAGCGGTAATGTAGCCAGTATTTTGGGTAAGCAGCCGAGGCTTTGATGAGCCTTTTGTATTTTTGTAAATATATCTAAGTGCATTATTTTAAACAAATGTTTTAATAGTTTTATTTTTTGGAATGATTTAATTTCATAATTTTGAGTATAACTTCCCAAAGCATTTTTTTTAACAATGAACAGTGATAGAAAATAACATTTCGTTTAAGTATATGCATTTTTGTTTTATTATGGTCAATTAATTTTGAAAAAAATTCGAGGTATATCTCTCGACATATGAAACGAAAAAGAAATCATGAGAGTCGCTTATAATAATAAAAATTCATAACAAGGCCGATCGACTCAAACATAGAAAATTTAGTCGAAGTGAAAACCTTCACCATTTTTGAAGTTGTTTGAAAATATAGAATGTAATATTTTATGCATCAAAAGAGAATTTAAACGCTTAATCGTATTATAATATTATATTCCTAAATTTACCAATTATGTTAATATATTCCTTTTACAACGCGTAATTACTTGAAGTTAACATAATAACTTCATTAGCGGCTGAGTAACCTTTAGGTCCATCGCTACTGAAAATGGAAAAATAAAACTTTGACGCCGTTAAAATTAACGATGTTAATCTAATTTTCCTAAAGGTTGAGCATGTGTTTTATAATTCCAAAATCTGCGACCATTTTTATTAATATGATAGGAGACAAACGGACAGGAGGCTTACTTACGAGAAATAGTTCACCTCCTATGGACACCTTCAACGCTTGTTGGGCCACGGGTGCGTTGCCGGCCTTTTAAAGAGAGGTACGCTCTTTTCTTGAATGTCCCTTAGTCATAATAGTTCAGAAATACTTCAGAAGGTAGCTGGTTCCACAGAGTGGTGTCACGCGGCAAAAATGTCTGGGAAAACGCTCAAACGCTTGTGTAACGACGAACATCAAGGTAATACGATTAAAATTTCGTATTCTGCCTCTACGTTCGAAGATGAAACTGGTGTTAATCCAAAAAATCAATCAATTAAAAAATCTCACTATATATAATTAAATAAGCTTTTTTCGAGAGTGTGTTATGCAGGCTTTTACTCGAGATATAATTTGCATGATACTATCTTTTCCCTAGACTTTGTTCGTGTATTTGCTCTATTTCAATTCCTCAAGCCTTTTTATACAACTCTATCTCTGTACAAAATTTAATCAATAACTGGTTAGTGATATTTTAAGAACAAGTAAAATAAAAGTGAAAAGTTTTAAAAGCGTAATAGATAAACAGACACAAAGAACAGATATATAAACAAATAAACAGATTTAGTTTTGTATTTGTAACATTAATATTCATTAACATTAATATTTATTATATAAGGCTCTATGCCTTAATAATTGACAGTGAAGTAATTTAATGATATACTAAGGCTCTATCAGTAAAATAATATTAAAAATCGATCCAGAACTTTCTCATTTATTCATTACAGGCAAAAAATATAATGTTTTCTCTTTATAAAACTCATATAGGTTAATGATAACAATAATCGATCGAAATATGTTAATATACTGTTTTATTAAATATACGCTAGTGCAGTAGGTACTTTCTTCCTCATCTCACTTCCTGCCAGTGTCGTTACTCCTTCCCTAACAGGCTGTGAGGCTCACAAAAGGCATTATCGTTTAAACCCAAAAGCCTTTTAACCCTTCACATGTTCAACAAACAGACCATTGTAGTACACAAATTCATTGTTAAGTTCCAAAGTGACTTAAAAAGACTTAGTTTAAAAATAAAGTTTTCTTTTTGTAAGCAAAATAAACAACTTCGCGTACATCTCAGAAAGTTACATAATATTTATTACAGTTAGATACATAACCGTTTGCAAAAACTATCACACTATGACCAACAAGAAAAATTAGTAGATTTTCTCAAATCGACGCAGATGAAATAGCGATCAGCAAGGCCCCGTGTCCCGTCGTGTGGTATGGGGCAGATGCATTTCACATATGTTTCACCGATCTTTAGGGGTAAGTAGGTGATCTGCCTTCTATGTCCTGCCAGACCGAGTTTTTTTTGTCTCCACCGGGAATCGAACCCAGGACCTCTCTCAGTTGTAACGCTTACGCGCTTACCACTAGACCAAGGAGGCGGTCAAACGATCAACAGCCAGTATTATATTATAAGTACGTACCGAATTCTACTAATGAAGATTACATGGTAAAAAGGTCCCTTGGGAGAGGAGTTACATCAATCATTTACCATGTGACAGACAGCTCTGGTCGACTTCAACCATCAATCGATTAAAGTAACTTCCTTTTGTTCCATTCCGTGAGTTTATTACAAATCAGCGGTTAACCGACTACGAATAAATGTTCCTTGTACCACAATTACCTTTATTATGTATTAAATGCGAGAATGATTATTTTTATATCATGAATAGGTATGTTGAAATAACACAATTGGTGAATTTATCTTTCAAAGACCGAATCTTCCATATTTTCTGGTTTCTGGCAAAATTATCAGCGTTAATGAACTTTTGTGTTCGTAACTTGATGCTGAGCCAGCTTCGTAATATTATATATATTTATGTATTTATATTATATTAAACTACTGTTTTTTATAAATTTTATTTATTTATTTTAGTTTTCTTGTATTATAAATAAAAGAAATAAATTTTTCGGCAATTCAAATATAAATATCCTATTTATGGTAGGCATTATTAAATTACTTACACAAAGCATATCGTCGTCAAATTATGAGTCCTTAACTATGTACTACTGGATAAAGTCTGTTTTCGAAATGCCTGGTTCATTTACATAGTCTTTTTGGACAGAATGCCATTGTCAGTGAAAACCCTGTGCAATTTTGTGATGAAAGGGGAAATTTTGTATGCGACAGGCCAATTTACTAAGTATACTGTCCAACGAGTGGCCAGCTATATGCTAAATTATTAACGATAGTAACATGGTCTACTCTTGCAATTTTTTTATAATTATACCCAAATATATGCATTTAATTTAAGTTTATTTGTCTATGTTAACATGAATATCTGAGTTTTATCTTATATTATACGACTTTTATAGCATTATAAATTAAATACTTAAGTATTATAAATTAATTAGAATGTTATTTCGCTATTCAATTTACGATAGACAATCACTGTGTAACTTAATGTCCAAATGACACTTGTTATACAGGGCGTCCCAAAGGGACATGAAGGGAAAGTACCTTAGATATCTTAGATAGGGTATTCTGCATTCAAAGATTTTTTAAAAAATACTTGCCACGTATTATATATTTTATTTTGTGGTCCCTAGCACACTAATACATTTGATAATACCTACCCATTTATTTATTACATATAAGGTCATTTTCACGTGTAAAGGTAAAATGGTGTAAAGGTAAAAGGAAGGTATTGATAAAACAACTACCTATGTCGAGTTTAAACCGTTTATATACTGTTAATCTTTGTCGAAACATGATTTTGCTATTATCAGAAATACCATTACTACAAGATTACGAAACTACTATAATATTGTCTTTAATTTACTGAGTCAGCTCCTACGCAATATAAACAGCAACGAGACCCGTAATTCGTAGCAATATTCGTACTACGCATGCTGCTACGCACTTTATATGTGGCTTCAAGGGCGTACTCAGGAGTTCAGCTGGGGGAGGGGGGCAGCTCATACCTGTTTCCAGAATTCCTTTCCAGAATAGTCCATGCTAGAACGTTCTTCGTGGTATTGCTATTCAATACAAGATGTCGCTATTGAGTCTGATTGACTCGTCGGGAGCGGAAACTACGAGATGCGACGGTTTCGCGGGTGATTTAAATTATATTGCGTCGCTAATATATGACTGAAAAGATTTCATTTTGCGCAAAGTAGGTAGCAGGTTTTTAATTCCCACTTGCCAGAAAAGTTGACGTTTATTTTATCTTCTAGGGAGGGGGGGGGGGACCCTAATGACTAGTACCAAAATTTTCTATATATTTTGTTACTAGTTGTTGTTACTAGTTGTGTCTCACGGTTTCACCCTCGTTAATTTCGTCTATAGAATACTGGTATTATAGAATAAAATATTTAATAATAATAATTGGGAAAACTCACAACTATCTCTTGCCAAAACAGAAAGGTTTTTTTAAATAACATAACATTATAAATTATACCATAGGAACACACTACCGGTATAGAAAATATTATAACGCTAAATATAAATAAAACTGACCCGGCTAACGTTGTTTTGCTGTATTAATTTTTGGGGTTGGCTACCCTTATCACTTAGGGGTATGAAAAATAGATAGTAGCCGATTCTCAGACCTACTGAATATGCATATACAATTTGGTAAAAATCAGTAAAGCCGTTTCGGGGGAGTAAGGTAACTAACATTAACACGAGAATTTTATATATAAAATAACGCTTTTGTTGAAACCTGAAAAATTAAATTTATTTTCAATAAGCTCTAGAAATATAACCTTAAAATTAAATATATTTATTTGATACCGTCTATCAAATATTTGCCTTGTAGAATTCCTATCTATAGAGCATAAAGACGTCTTCAGACGTATAAATCAATAAAAGTAAATTCTTTATTCAAATAAAGAGAGCAAAACTGAGATATTTGGGTTTCCTAATTATTTACAAAGTTCTAATACTAGATCTAGACTAGAAACGACATGCATCGAACAATGTTAACGGTGACGTGATGGAAAAGACACGAGGCAATCAACGGCATTGATTCCGAACACCGGAAACCCATTACCATGTTACTGCCATGCATTAGGGCTTATACCCTGTGGAATATTTACGCATAAGCTACAGTTTTTTTTTAAATTTAATGGAGAATGTTCGCAAATTTGATTTTTAGCTCACCGTATTCTATATTGAAAATGGAAAAATCGTGTGATTAAAACTATTTGATACGTCACGCTGCTGATACGAGCTGACGAACTCTAAATGCATGTAAAATCAAAACTACTTACTCTTTTTGAATAAAACAAAAAATAGTGTATTTGTATACATAAATGCTCTACTATGACAAAGTTTTAAGCGATTATGCGTACCTAGTAACATTTTCCATTATGTTATACTTCTCCGCCATGTCCGGAGGTTATTCGACCTTTTTAACCGAAGCAAAAAGAAACCCACAGATGATAGCTGTCAAATGAGATGATATAGCAAAAGATGACTCGCACCAATTACGGCCAGTATATTTGATATAGACTTTATTTTTAAGCACAAAGGACATATTTCTAAACTCCGACGCAAAAGTAAGGGTGTTGATGTATGTGTTTGTCTGTGGCATCGTAGCTCTTAATCGAATGGATTGCTTTCGATGCTGTTTTTATTGGAAGCTTGTATGTATAAATCTCAGCTACAATTTATGAAGATCTTTTCATGCATTTATGAGATATATTTATTTGTAATCATCATGTTTTACAATTGTCTGCAATTTTATTTGTTATATATATTTAATAAACAAAATAAATTGGTATAACTACATAGAAATACAATATACAATAGCTTTAACCTTACCATACAATACAACCCCACTACAACATTGCAAGTAACTACCATTAGAAATATTTCACGAAATGAGCCGTTATTGTGGGTTAAAGTGTCCATTTTATTAATTCATCCTACAAAAGGCAAATGTTCTGAAGAAAGGGCTATACAAATGAAGTGACGTTAGCTTGTTGTTTTATTAAAAGCAGATAAATAACATTGTTTTCACCTCATATCTCTTATTACTGGCAATTAGTGTCGCATATGACAGACCAATTAAGAAAAACCGACTTCAGTTAAAAGCAAACAGTGAATATATTCCAAATTATTATGTAATTGTATAAAAGTACTGCCCTTTATTTTTAGGCTTAAATGTAGACCTTTTTTCTATTATAACTTTGTATCAAAATGTATGAAAATCAAATCTTTAAGTAAAAATCTTTAAGTAAATGTAAAAAACATCCTACTTCAATATTTACAATTTTAGTAATCTTACTGAACTAATCTTAGTTTATGGATAAAAATTAAGAATAATATTATTATAACAAATTATATTTTTGCATATTATATTCATTTATATATTATGTGGTATATAATATATATCGTCGAATAAAATGATAACCCGACTGAGTTTGTTGGCTCTTCTCAGATTTGGGCGCGTTCTTGAACAGCTTGTTAACTTAGACCTAAGTGAAGTTATTTGATTATTAATAATGTAATTATATGCACTATACTAATTAAATATTAGTTATAATACATAAATAATTATGTAATCGTAATTTTTGTGTAAAAAGGTTTAAATGCAACCTTTTTCATTATTTTGTTATTTTAGTGTCTATTAACTTATAGCTAAACCACAAAAATGAACACATGAAAATTATAAGTTCAGTAACCCTTATCTATTTAAAAACTGCGTGGAAATGCGTGGGTTCTTCCTTCTATATACGTCAATTAAACAATCGCAAACCTCACGTTGAGATAAGTTATCTGACAATTTTATTGTTTATCTGATATCTTAATATAATATGTTGATTTTGGTTAATTATACATTAGAATGGTAAATATTATAATTTGAATTACCATATAATAATGATACTTTGAATTACCATAAAGCCATATAACTTATGTAGTTATGTTATTATGTGGAAGATTAATTAATTTATAAAATATAATTCGATTTACCTAATATCCCGCAACCGCTAAGAGTCAATGGGTATTTTTGTATTGGTTTCATTGATAATATTGAGTTAGGTGTACAGTCAGAAAAAATTCGAAAAAACGAAGTAAAATCGTAAAAACAATTTATCGGTAGTAAAAATTCGATATTTTAATTAATATCACTACATAGTATAAAACAAAGTCGCTTTTTCTTTCCATATATCCCTTTGTATGATTAAATCTTTAAAACTACGTAACGGATTTTGATGCGGTTTTTTTAAATACATAGAATAATTAAAGAGGAAGGTTTTTATATATGTTTTATATCCGTGCAAAGCCGGGGCGGGTCGCTAGTAAATTATATAATGTGAACTATGCCCATCATTCTATTACCATTTTATTTTCCTATTAACTTTCAGCATTAACTTAGTAAAGATATCATTAAAACATTTTTAATTGCTTTTTATATGCAATATGAGGATGGAGTCACAAATGATATTAAGATGGTTTGAGCACTTGGAGAGAATGAATGAAAAAAGACTAACAAGTATGAAATATAAGACGAGTATAAAAGGTGAGATGGTTACTAGTAGACCTAGGTGTACCTTTCTGGACCACATCCAGGACGTACTTGAGATGCAGGTCATAAGGACCCGCAATCAGCGGAAATATGATGAATTTATTGAATGTGGATGAAGCGAAAGAGGTATGTCGGGATCGTGGCAGGTGACAGTCTGTGTCGCTGCCTACCTCTTTGGAAAATAGGCGTGATAATATAAATAAAAAAAAACTATTCGCAACATTATAAATACGATAGATTTTTCTAATTCTAAAGTCATAAACTATACTCTAAATCACACGTTTTTGTCTCAGTTTTAACTCTGATTATTTGATCAGTTACCACTCTTAAATTCTTTTATGTAAGGTAACTTCATATCAAGATCTAAATGCATAATCTACGTTACGTCCGTTTAATATCTGCCTGATCGCGCATTTATATATAGGAACTTTAAAAATTACAACTGGATACACTTTAGCTGAGTAATCTTCACCATGGATGCGAAATTGGTTCTGGATTTTAATGCCGTCTTGAATAATTCCAGCTTTTAGCTTATAGCCTGTCAGCGTAATTTAAAACACCAGGGTGACAGACAACGTTAAATGAAACTCACTGATTCAACAGACCGCGTGTTGATTTCAATCGAAACCCTCGCCCCATCTGAATGAAAAAAATATTTATTTATAGATTTAATTGAATCTGATTGGAAATATGTTTATTTTGATAGAATAAATGAGATTAATTTTGCGTTATACTTGAATTGACAGTTTTGCGTATAGTTTATTTTATTTATAATGACCTGGCTGACTTAAACCTTGTAGATTTATGTTAAATCTTTACTTCTTGAAGTCTTCGAAGTAAGACACATTACAAGCGCATCTTTTGTGTCTAGCTTTTACATAATTCGCGTGCAAATACAGGCAGACAAACAAAAAAATATCCGATTAAATTTATTTAAAGATCCTATTAGATGTTTATATTAACTTCTATGCACAACCGTTGACCAGTTATAATTCAAAATCTTGAACGGTTTTCATTAAAAAAATAATATCCGTATACACCATATGGAATACCTGTTAAAAGAAAAAAAAAACACCAAACTTGCAGAAAAGCGATAACACTTACCTACATGTGAGGACGGAACAATGAAAAACGTAATTTTATTTATATAAAATAGAGTTAAAATAAGAATTAGTTAGGATAAAGTTTACATAATAAAGGCTACCGTAATTTATGTATTTATAAAGTTTCCATTACCCTCGCATCCGTGCCCATGCAGCCAGCTTTCCTTTAATAATTTGTCTCTGTCTATAAATAGATAATTAAACCAAGCATGAACTATAACGTTTAGAATTCGTGAATTTTTTTTGTAAATCGAATCTCGCTATTAGCCTTATTGATCTTTACAGATCAATGTGGATGATTTTGGCGACTTAGAGCTCTGTAGAATTAAAATATCAAATTTCGAATACTTAGAGATTCTTAAAATCTTTAAACCTAGATGTTTTTCCAACTGCAGATCCACCATAAACCTATTTGATAGTGCAAAATATCACACCATCTTATATAGATGTTTAGTTACACCATTATGTAATAATATAGAATTATGTAATACAATGAACAAAAATGAGGATAAATAAATAATAGTAACAGAAAGATCAAAATGTTCACCAGCTTAAGGTATCAAGGAAAAAAGGAACGGAATTCAGAAAAGAAAAGTGAAACGAAACATGAAAACCGAAACTTATGCTTTGTTCTTACAATGTTTACGTTACGTTAATCCCCGTAACACATTATAAAGGCCTGAAATAGTTGAAGGGTTGACTCCAGGTGTTGCTTATCAAAGAGCTGTATCGATTAACAATCCCTTGTTTACTTTCGCCGTATTAAAACCGTAATTCGTGTAGTCTACCTATAAATAAGGTACTCTGTTTTTATTAACTATCAACGCAAAAAGAGAAGTGTTATAAGTTTAACGTGCCCATGTTTTTGTTTCTCGGTCTGTGACACATAATAATTCCTAAATGAAGTAAGCGATTTTTTTTCTTTGACTATGACTTGATTTATGACATTCTCATTTTTAATTAACATGTTTCTCTTTGTAATTATATTTTTAATGCCTATGTAAATATTAATAACAATTTTTATTGTAATATATGTAATTTCTATAAGCTATTTATATTATGTAGATATACTTACTTTTAGACTATGACACAGATTTATCAAGCCGTTTTAGAGTTGGCGAGACCAACAATAGATTTATATTTTTACTAGCTGACCCGGCAAAGGTTGTTTTGCCATGTTAATTTTTGGGGTGGGCTACCCTTATCACTTAGGGGTATGAAAAGTAGATAGTAGCCGATTCTCAGACCTACTGAATATGCATATAAAGTTTGGTAAAAATCAGTAAAGCTGTTTCGGAGGAGTCAGGTAACTAACACTGTGACACGAGAATTTTATATTATTTTTATATATTTCTAAATGAGGCTTTGGTTTTTAGCATTTTCAACATTATAATGACGCGATGAAAAATTTTCATACTTCAAAAGCATCCTTTAGATGCGCATTTATCAGATTTTATACACTCTGCAGTTTAAAAAGTTCTGAAAACTTTGCTAAAGATGTTAGGAATATCTGAATATCTTAGCTTAGCAATTTTCTTTATTTGTAAAAAGAAATTCATTTCAATGATTTATTATACGTCTAGAGACGATATCTTTATACTATTTTATTTTCTCCCTTTATATATTTTGTGCCGCTTAAAAAACCAACAAATATTTGTTTTTATTAAGTGTATTAGTTATTTTTTTAAAGTTTATTAAAAATTGAGAAAGCAAGCCAATTGAGGAGGTTCCTAAGTGGACAATAGGTTCTTTTTGTATGTTTGTTATACTATTGTGTGGCCAGTTACCAATAAACCAATATTTTATTATATAATTTGATAGGACATCTCTGCTTATTAACGAACATTGACTGGATTTTATTTGCTGGATTTGAATCGATTGCAAAGTATAAAATTATTCTATAACGTAAAGTATAACGTTCTATACAGTATTTAAAAGTTAGAGCAAATCATAAAATAAATATATTTCTATAGTTTCTTTATAAATAAATTGACTTTTAAGGATTTAAGAAAAGCGCCGTCATATTAGGGCTTCTTACTTTGATAAACCAAAAAATAATAATATTTAACATTAGAAGGATATAATTAAAATAAATAAAATTTTGAAGGGCATGGACTCGTTTTAATGTCGTTTACCTCAGCTAAAGGTCATTTAAAAATATTGAATCTCAATATCGTAAATTCAATATATTTAATATAAATAAAACTTTTTTAGTAATTGAAATAAACAGTCTGATGATAATAATAAATTTTATATGTAATAATAAATAAAGGGTTAATAAATATTAAAAATAAACTTTTTATTTACTAAATAAAACTGATTTTTCACATATTTTAGGAGAGGGCCGAGGACTCTCGGCTCTCTTAAATATCACCTCGGTGCGGCGGTAATCACCATTTTACAAACTAATGTCATAACGTACAACTTAGTTTTTAGGTGACTCACCAAAAAAGAAATGTTTGTGAATCTAAAAAGTGAGCATTTTGGTAGTAGTGAAGTCCCGTGTCCCCAAGTGGGGTATGGGGCAGATGCATTTCACATCTGTTTCTCTGATCGATTTTTTCTTTAGGGGTAAGTAGGTGATCAGCCTTCTATGCCCTCCTAGACCGAGTTTTTTTTATGTCCACCGGGAATCGAATCCAGGACCTCTCGGTTGTAACGCTTACGCGTTTACCACTAGACCAAAGAGGCGGTCAGAGCATTTCGGTGGTTTATGCAAAGATCAGACGTAAATCACGAATATAAATTTAATTCTGTTTCGCCATTTTCTCGTCATTTTGAACTGTAAATTAAGCGTTTACGTGCCGTATTTTACGATGCCATACCTAGCGTTTACAGTCTGGATTCTCGTAAACTTATATTTGCTTTAAACAAGTCCTTTATTATGCGTACCACCTATGTACCTAAGTACGTCACGCGTCTGTCATCAAATGCGTGTTGCGGCTAACCTGGAACGGGTTTCTTTTCCAAGGCAATAAAGGATTCGGTTAGAAAGGCAGAGAAGGGTGAGGGTGTAGAGAAAGCGATCAGTGTAATTGACGAAATATATGATTATCTGACAAAAACTTGAAATACAAAAATCTGTTCTTAAAGCGTTTACCTGCGAACATATAAAATGGTACCAAAATTTTAGTTTAATCATTTTAAACAAAAATACAGTTTTTTTTTCTATTATTAGTATACATGAACTAAGCAAACAAACATAAACCGAAATGAGACTATTTTTGGGAACGCAAAACAAGCTTTTAATGTCTGACGAAGAATTGTCGCGGTAAGTGCTCAATCACGTTAACTCGCAGGCGCGGTGGTTTCAATTTATAAAAAACAATAAATTATTTTTAGCTTTGAAAGTCATTTACCTGCAAGAATGAAAGACTTGCTTTCCCCTTATCTTAATGAAGAAACAAAACTTCATAAGATCCTTTCAAAGGGAAATTCTTTCAGAGTTTAAACTTTCAAACTAAAATTGCAAACGACAGAAAATACACTTAATGTTGGCAGCTATTTGCATTTTTTTAAAATGTTATAGCGGGGCAGATACATGAGCCTGTATCTCACATAATTTTCTTTACATTAAATATTTTTCTGCTCCGTCGGGAGTTGAAATGAGGCATGTGACAAGTTACTGTAGTCTAAGTAGGCACACAGAAGGCCTTGGCATACAGATACCAGTCCGTAAAGAAAGTGATCAGTGAAACAGATGCGAATGATATTAAAGAGGCTAATTACGTATTTCTGTAATGGATGCAAAATCTAACCCGCGTCCTTCAGAGAATCTGAATCCCGATAATGAAAGCAATAGAATTGAAATGGCCCGAAAACGGGAATAATATAAGATAATCTAAAAGTCATTAAGAAGGGATCTTTATCCGATAGGAAATCTTATTCAATGATCCGAATGAAACGTTTATATTCATTCTAGATGATTTTTCATGTTTACTGATACAAATTCGATGATTTTAACTATCTGCAGTGTCTATTTCATGTTTCTGAAGCTAAGATTTTTTTCTAATAATTCATAATAAGACCTATTTCAAACAATACATACTCAATGCTACAACAAAATACATTAAAAAAATTAACATTATCCATAGTTTCATATGTTATGTGTTCTAGGTTCATTGAACTTCCCTGCTTATGTGACTTATTTTTTTTCTTAGTTAATTTCCTGCTCGCAATAACAGTATACCTAATAGTCTTCTAAGTAAATGACACATTATCTTTTTTAAGATTAATGTCTATTTTATAGGGTTAGTATATTAAATCCTTGCTATAAACCTTAGGTATTGTTCGTGTAGGCCTACGTTTCTTTTTATCCCGGAAAATGGTCCCGTTTCCGCAGGAAAATCAGAAATTCTTAATTGGACGTAGATGAAGACGAACTTTAGCTTGAAAGATAAGGAAAATTATCAACTTGTCAAAGATTCCAAACAGTAGTTAATGTTTTATATTATTATCCGTTTTCATATAGAATTGTTAAGATTATATTATAACATATCTTATCAACACAAAAAATCCCTACAGACCGAAGATAAAAAGCACTTTTCCATCTCATATAGCTCTACCAAAATTCAATTTCTTTAACCCTATCCGGATGAGAGCCAGAGAAATATAAATAAATATATGAAATCACATTATGTATCTACTAACATTATAAAGAAAAATGTCCATAACATTGTATTTTTGTTTGTTCATTAATAGGAAGCTATACTCTTTCTGAGAAACGTACATTTTATTAATTTGAATCCACCAACGGGTATTAAAATGATACTTAAACTAATGAATTTAACAATAATGGACATCCATTGTTTCGTTATCTGTACAATGTAAATAACGCCTAACTTTTTGAGGAAACCCTTTGAAAGGTGAAGACCTCCGAGATTTTAATTCTTTTATGACAAAGTATGAAGTTCTTATACTGAAGTAGCCTTTAGTACAAGAACTATACTAATTATACACCCGTTGTTACATTATTTACATTTCTATGAGTATATCACATAAGTGAAGTCACTGCAGATTCTAAAATTTACATTACACGTGTTATCACCCAGTTGTATAGTGGCTTCATAAATAAATTCAAATATCAGTAGCTGTAGAATCGAATCTAAATGACTATTGAACGGTCAGTGGGCACTATAGCTAATGTTCTTTTCAATAAAACTCATTGCATTCTAAGCTCGCCACACTGCATACAAGTAAAAGGCTTCGTGAAAAAGCAGTATTTGTATTTATTAACTCCCGAAAACAGGGGTATTATATATATATATATATATATATATATATAAAACAGGTGTATTATATATATATTATATACATAATACCCCTGTTTATAATTATTATATAATTTTGATTTGTCTGTGTGTTCCACACTGCATACAAGTAAAAGGCTTCGTGAAAAAGCAGTATTTGTATTTGTTAACTCCCGAAAACAGGGGTATTATATATATATATATATATATATATATATTATATATATAATAGTAGTAGTTAGTATATATATTATATATATATAAAACAGGTGTATTATATATATATTATATATAATACCCCTGTTTATAATTATTATATAATTTTTATTTGTCTGTGTGTTTATCTGTAAAATCGTTGCTTCTAAGCGAATGGACCGATTTTGTTTTGATTTTGTAACTTTTTTTATTTGAGAAATGACGCGATCGAATTGATCTTAGTTACAATTAACAAAAATTTATTTATGTATGATATATTCTTAATTATAATTATCATGTCGGTTTTATATAATCTTCAGTTTCACTTGTTTACTTCAAGTCCAGTGAGAGCTCTCAAAGGAAACCAAGTGATTTTAATTAGAAATATCCGTAAGGGGTTTCAGGCTTAAGATTCTTTATAAATTGGTCGGGTAGGGTTTCAATAGGAAAACACTTTATTCATGAAAAAGTAACCATTGATTCAAGAAAAGTGCTTCGCTTAGGGAAATAATACTATTTATGGGATGTTTGATGTCAAATAGTTATAATCGTTATTAAGTTTCTTTTTTATTGTTTATATATATGGAAACTATTGACTAATAAAGAAATGGTTTCTTTAAAAATTTATATTGTACTTTTAGTTACAAAAACATCAAAACAACACAACACTATACTAAACTGAAAAAACACAAGCACATTTGATGCTTATTACTAAACCAAAACCTTCTTACGATTGACATAGCAATTAGAAAAAAAAAATATCTGAAAATTTCATGTTATTTAACACAGAATATAATCATGTACAAATTTATGTACTTCATAAACAACAGACTATCCTAACAAAGGAAATATTTATGTTATTAGTGCGGTAAGTTGTTTTTCATACGAGTAGACGAATATTTATCATATAATAATCACAAATATAAGTCTTGTATTTTTTTTATGGAAATTTAAGAAAAAACCGTAAAGGATATACACGGCGTGTGGCGCCATACAACGCAGAGTGCTGTTAAGCAGGTACTTAGGAGAGAAAATCTATTTTACCGCACGTTCCGTGGTATGGTACTGCGCAATTTTTACCTTTCAAATAATGTATACTTACCAGCTTCATAATGCTTTTTTTGAGCAAATGTGTTAAAAAATATATTATTCCTTACATATTTATGCCTATCTTAATAAATGGCCAGACCGCGAACTTTATTGTGAAATTCATCAAACAACTTTAAACAAAAGTTCAAATCAGATAATATAAGAGAATTTTCTCTGAGTTTATCAAACAAAATAACTTATTCTCACAATTTGTAGAGTTGTGGAGCGTGTGGACATTCTTAGAATTTATTTCATAAGTCATGACGAATGATTTATTAAATTCAGGTGTACCGTCACATTTGTGGAGAAAAACACTACCCATACAATTATATATTTTACATTACATTTGAATCGCATATTATTTTATTAGATCTCACTCCTACCTATGATTATATGATGTGGTTTTGCAACTAACATGTGGGGGATTTAATTGACTTCTATTTCACTTTTAAGGAAGGATAAAATTCATGTAGACAGGTACATGAATTTTATTCTTCATTCATTCGAAGATTTATGTTAAAATGAGATTTCCTACGCAACATTTATTTTGCGTTTGCGTTAAGAAACTAAAAGGTTAAGTAAATAACGCGAAGTAATGAGCTTTCGAGTAGAACTTGATACTGGATACTTACATACTCCCAAGTTATTCATATAAATTTTAGTTGTGTTCAAACACACATTAACTATTATAATAACGAAATGATTTACGTTAAGAATGAATATGCAATAGCATTAAATAAAAAATCTTATTTATCATTATAAAGTTTAGTAAATGAATCGTATATTTTATTTAAAAAAAACCAGTTATTTTATTTCTTCGTATGTTTTAGTTTCGTGGGTGTCAGAGATCCGTCGATTTATGGATAAGCTTATTCACAACTTGTGAGAAGTCGAAAGCTGGCTCGTTTTGACGTTATTAAACTATCAATAAATATATACTATAATAATAAGTTGTCCTTTTGATATTTTAAAAAGTCAACGCAGTTTTGTATAATACGTTGGCGTTAAGTTTCAAATTAATTTTAAATCTTTTTTATATTGAACTATGTTTAAAAAACGTTAGTGAGTTAATTTGCAAAAAGAGATATATTTACTGAAACAAAATGTACAATTTCTGGTAAAGTCTAAACTGATGACGCAAAAAGATATTTTATGCTTAATATTAAGCTGAACGTTAATAGGTAATGTTACACCCGAAAGATTTTATTCTCATTAGCATTAATGTCAAGAAAAGCTACTTGAAACGCTAACGCCTCCGAAGATCGACTAGTCTTTGAATAATCGAGTGTTCACATGACATCGTAAGACTGACGTAATATCGCTCAATATTAATCGCCTTTTCATAGGTCTTATTCTGGAGTTTGTGATACCACTTTTGCTGTAGGCTAGAGAGGTTGGTCATTGATTCAAAATTATTGGGAGACTAGACTATTTTCTCGTAACTTGGGCTGTATTTTATTGTTCCATGATTATAAAATTTCGAGAAAAACTTCTTTCCTTATTATATGAGTAATAATAATAATTTTTTAACTCACAATTTTTAATAACAATTGTGTACAGATTGTCACGATGTCAATTGGGCTTTTTTTATACATTGATAATATCCTAAAGCGTTGATTTTAATTTATTCTACATATAACACTTGAAGTATGTAATTAATTTTCAAAGTTATCTTTATATGTGACTAAAAAATAGCTACTTTATAACTTAATTCTATGCCGACGAACACGGCACTTAGAAAATGTAAAATTACGTTATGGAAATTGTTTGGGAAAATTCTCAAATGAATTTTGTAGAAAGAAAATGTGTCTATGTAAGGCTTTTACAAGCACTTTGATGTTATCTTGTTGGTGATGTATAAATTAACATAACCTTAAAAAATAAGTGAATTAAGATGTTTCATATATTTCATTGTATTGAATTTTATGAAGACGGACTGGCTTTCGTACTACCTTTAGATCTTGCTAACAAGGTTCATAAAGTTAACCTAAATAATATTAATGGCAAAAATATCACGTACGTCAGAATCGGAACCATTATTCCCGTCATTTACATATCGCACTTCCGACAGATTTCATTTGCATTCAAAAGTCCTTTGTTCGCAATGTGATATTGTATGCTTTGGAATCTTGTTCTAATCTTTTAGCCTAGTATTTCTGAAGGCGCAAACTGGAACGTTTGTCAAGAATAACTTTGTTATATGGAAAATTATATCTATTTCGGGAGCCAAAAGAATTTTACCACTAACTGGTATTATTATACTCACAAGCAACTTTTCACATAGCTTAAGAAAAGTTGGATGAAAAATGTTTATATACCTATATACAAAAAGAGCTTAACTTACCAATATAAAGCATTTTCATTTTTGGTGGTAGCAGCAGCATTCAAAATAACAAATATATTAATTTAATAAACTAAACAAATAATTAATAATCTGCTTTATAGTGAAAAATATCCATTATTTAATAACAACCTATGGAAATTGAAGATATCGTTTAGGTTGAAAATTTTTAGTTCTTGACTTTTGTTGAATTTAAAAAAGTGTTAAATTTCTTTGGATAATTTATTTGAGAACGCTTTTTAAATATGACCTAACGAACAAAAAATGATTTAAAAAAATCGATTCAATAATAATAATATAGTAATAATCGCTTAACAAACACAAAAAGAAAACAGACAATCGAATTGACAACTAGAAATATTACTACGCTTACTACGTTTCTTATTAATTATTAGTTTAAAAATTATTTTCTACATAACAAAGTCACGAGAAATTTATTGTCTTCGTTTAATCTTTCAGTTCAAGAAATCAAGAGCAAAAACCCGCGACGTTTATATAAAGTAACTCTGAAACCTCCATTAGTCTTAATAAAACGTTGGGAGTGAAACTCAAAGAAGTGAAGGCAGTTAGCATTGCAGTCTGTTGCAGCTGAAATGCATTTTTAAACGTTTGCACAGAACAATGTTTGTGGTTGAACACGCTTGTTTATTTGAATCTGTGTTGAGTTTTAAAAATTTACTTTTAAAGCTTACTCAGTCCGTTTTCACACTATGTTGATACAGATGATATTTTTGAATATTATCTCAATTAGCCTAAACCCTACTTCATAGACCCTATTATGAAATTATTCCAGCATCCATGTTTTGTATTGGACTTTTTCAAACTACCTTCGCCGATGTATGAATAAACATTAAGATGATTAGTCATACGTCGGCTAAGGCCCATCTCTGTAGCAGTCATGTAGGTTGTATACACCTGTGTGTTTATTATAATAAATAGTTATTTTAGTTTTTAATTAATGTCACACTATTGTCTTCTCCACAATGATCCATTTGGTACAGAGAATAGGATGAAAAAATACGTTCTGACGGATAATTTACCAAGTCAATAAGTTTTCGATATTTCTTGTTTAAGTTGTCCGTGACTTTTCGTGTTTAAATCTATAATGTTATATATTATAGTTAATATTATGAGTTATATTAGCTGAAATGGTTTAGAATTCCAAAGGATGAAAAATATGGAAGCTGTATTTTCAAAAATCCATAACATAAGAGAGATAAGAGTTAGTTTTCCTTAAATAATCAAGCCCTTATAGTAACCTTATCGGGCGTTCGTTAAAACTTTACCGTCGTTGACAAACTTTAGCTTTTATCTCATTCATCTGACACTTTGTTTCGGTACCTTGAATTAATTATGCCTAATGTTTTGTTTCATGATGTTTAAATAGACTAGTCTTTGCCTCCGATTTCATCCGATCCGCCTCAATACAAAATTAAAATAGAGTCTCCTCTCCTAGATTCAAATCGTATGATGTAAGATTTGATTCCTGGAGAAACAAAAGTATTTTAATTTGGAAGTTACAGAAGGCATCATGTCATTATCATCATTATTTATGATAATATTTATATTACAGTTATTTATTTACAGTGTAAATAAGCCGAATTTGTTTTATATATATAGATCAGGAAATCATTCTAATCTGAAAATCAACGACAAAACTAAAACCTGGCAACCCTGGTAAACATATTATTAGTGGAGCGCCTTCGAAACTTGAAACATTTATTGGATTTGCGACAACATCGAAATGGTGATTTTCTCCAAAATAATAATAAAAATATATTTATTGTTTTTTATCATTTGCGGTTAATAAAAGGGTTATCTGTGTGATGTATGTGAATATATTTATATTCCTACATCCGCAAATAACAGATCAACCGAGTTATAAATAATACTGTCTTAATTTAATTCGACTACACAACAATTCAAAACAATTTCATTCCATTTTGATTAAAATTATTAATATAGATTAAAATGTCAAATTTTATTTTGACATTTTGCCTTCTAAACATACGAACTAAAATTTTTCATGTACATACCTACTGTGTGTCGCGGACGGGTGTGCGCAATTTGTATGTGAATACGTGTGTCTTTCTTTTATTTTTTACTGTATCGATGAATCAGGTGCACGGAAAATCTGAACAGGTTTATGCTCCACCGTACTAAGTTCGTTTTATTAAAGTTTTTAATAAATTAATAAATTAAAATTAAAGTAGTCGGCGTGATGTGTGTTCAAATAGAAAGTTTTTTTGTTTTCCTTAATGTATAAATAAAAGCTTAGATTTTAAGAAATATATTTTTGAAAGATATTGACCAGTTATTTTTTGTGTGTAGCTTACTTTTATACTATCATAAAGTTATTAAATTATTAAAATACAGTAATATACACAAAAACGCTTGAACGTTTTTTTATATTTGGTTCTAAAAAAACATCGAATTTTTCGATACCCACGTCTGGAAGTGAGTGTGTTCCTGTAACAGTAGAAGCCCAGTATTTATATAAAAGGGATTATAAACCCATCGAGGAAGATCAAAGAGAAAGAAAATTTTTCACACAAAAACAGGAATCGTTTTTTTTTAACTTTCTTGAGTTCGAATCGACACTGTTGAAGACCCATAAAATGTTATCCGAAATGATATTGAGCAAATATTTGTCTTTGCAATATTTATGGTTAAAGCTATGATATTGGGTTTTAAATCAACATGCAAAGTAATTTGGGTATGTTTAAATTAGGGAAAGGCAAGTTTCAAACTAATCACTGGCACAGATGTCGCTTTAATTGGACGAAGAGATCGACAGTGTGACCATCTATATTAATCTTTTGAGATAAATGAAGTCTTTTTTGTATGGAATTATATAAAAATAGGCCTAAGTCTAAGCTGATGTTATGTTAATGAAACTTACGAGTAAAACACATTGTTTAAGATAGAGATGATTATCTTCAAGTCGCTTTGTATAATCTGGGCCGACAACGTACTTATTTGGATGATGTAGAGAGAAAAACAATTAACAAATACAATATTTAGAAGAAAACAGATGCAACAATGTATCTGCTCCATATGACACTAGGGTTTAATAGACTTTCACTTACTCTTTCGCTATACATATCATTATAAAAGATTTATAAATTCATCCTCATTCTATTTACAGCAACTCACAAATATTATAACTAGGAATAACATTAAAAGCTCTTCAAACAAGAATGAGATATCCTATAAAAATTAAACAGTATGGAATCTCTAGCATACATCGAACACCTGTAGTATATTGACTCGAGCAATTACTCAAGCCAGGATCCGTTTTCCTTGACATTTATTTATGTTAATCTATATAAATTTTTATTCGTTATCGAAAGAAGTCTTCTTAATATTTACTTTTACCATTATTAACTTTTATCTTATAGTATTTTAGGCACACGGCTTTGTTAAAAGTCCCATTTGAATCCAGTCCCAACTGTTTCTAAGATACGCCGAAAAAAAAGGCACGCAGAAAGCTAGTTTTGAATTATGACAAGGAGATACTTAAATACTTCTAATTATTTTATATTAGGTATTTTTTCTCTTTTTCAAACTCATCTCAATATTATTATTTCCTGCTTATCTCATTCTATACATACATAGAATTTTTATATAAAAATTACGTTATATAATCTTATTTCTAGGGTCTACCCTGGTAGATCAAACGCTACGCTTTAAATCGGATGAGCTGATTCTGAGATTAGCGCGAACAAACACAGCTTCTCTAGTATTTTATTTTAAGTCTATTATTTAAGCCCCACGTGTTTATCAGCATTAATTTCATCGTATGGTGATGTTAAATAGCGATAAATGGACTATTCAATACAAAAATAATTTTAAAATAAGTATTTTTTTTTATAATATAGTATTTCCTGAGATAAGCATGTTCAATCAAAGAAACAATCAAATACTTCTGCTTTATAATATTAGTATAATTAAATTCTAGAGAAGTCGTATATATAGATTGCCTGTAAATAATCCGATCAGAGTTAAACTTTCTAAGAATTTTAAAAATTATGAAATTCAAATGAAAAATTATAATGGAGAGTTGTTAGCAGTGAGGTCAAGTAGTGAATATTTTGAGCGAAATAATCCTCTTTACAAACTCGCTTATAATTTCAGATACTTCTCGAATTATATTAGTGTTTGCTTAATATATTGTTCAGTAAATAACACTCTTTAAATAAATAACATTTTTTCTTTCCCCGGAATTTGAACCCGGGACTTCTGACGCAACCGGGAACACTAATTTATTAAACTGTATAATTATTGTTTTTTTTAATCATGTGATTTTATTCATAGACTTTCATATATAGACAAAAAAGGTCTTATGTAACTTAAAACGAAAAGTGTTAAGTAATTTGATTTTTTTTCAATTCGTTACAAAGAACTATAAAGAGAAAATAAACTCTGGCCTTGTTTGAGAATACGTTATCAGTATTCAGCCGGTAGAAAGAAAATCAATCCTTATAAAACATTCACACTTTGTTCAAGTGTAGAAACAGTTTAGCGAAACGTTTAAGCAATTCGACCGTGAAAACTACGAATCCCCAAGCACCAATAACAAATACAAAAGAAAAGTTTTTCTTTTACAGGTAAGGGGACAATGGAACTCACTTCAGCTCGGAATCAATTCACGACTTCGCCATTCACGCTAACAAAGGAGATTAACCTAACCTAACATGACAAAATGAACATCGATATTGTTTTGAAGGAAAATTCCACATTGGACTTTCGAGAAGTCGCCACTTCAATGTATCTTACCGATTCGTATGTGAACAACTCGCTCGAGTTCAATGAAACCACCAACGACTTGATTTATTCGAACCAGTTCGAGGATGACCTATTGTTTGTATTTCTCGTCATTCTCAAATGTATCATTATGCTGTTCATCATCACCGCGGCGATCTTCGGCAATCTTCTTGTCATCGTTTCTGTTATGAGGCATAGAAAGTTGCGGGTTATAACTAACTACTTTGTGGTTTCGTTGGCGTTAGCCGACATGCTTGTGGCTATATGGGCCATGTGTTTCAACTTTAGTGTTGAAATAACGAATGGAGAATGGCTGTTTGGCTACTTCATGTGTGATGTATGGAACTCCTTGGACGTTTACTTTTCTTCGGCCTCCATTCTGCATTTGTGTTGCATCAGTGTGGATAGATATTATGCGATAGTTCAACCCCTGGACTATCCCCTGATTATGACGACAGGTCGACTTGGAGTGATGCTTGCAGTGGTCTGGTGCAGTCCAGCACTGGTGTCTTTCCTCCCGATCTTCATGGGGTGGTATTCTACTAAAGACCACTTAGAGTTTCGAAGACGACATCCAAAGGTACGTACTATTTATTTTTTAATACTTACTAAGTGACGCAATGTACACTACCATTTTATAGTAGTACTAATCTGCGTACGCCGAAGGTTCTGGGGTCGAATGTCACGAAATAAATTTTTGAATTCGGTTGGGTAGGCTGAATAATTATTTGCTTGTAAAAAACTGCTGTCATTTAAAATACCGAATAAAAAATTTTTAATAATAGGTTACTAAAATAGTTTTGTTGAAACGTTTATGTCAAATGTCAGTTATAATTTGTCACATTTAACATATTTGGGGCATTCTAGTTTAAGCATCAAGACTATATGGTCGTGGGAAAATACTGTATAACTGTTGTAACCAGGTATTTTGATATTATCTGTTTTGAAGTATTGCCTGTGTTTGCTACAGTCAATTCAAGAATCAATTTATGGCAGGTATGCAGTTTCACTGTAAACAAGATCTACGCCGTGATTTCCAGTAGTGTCAGCTTCTGGATCCCGGGAGTCATCATGATCTTCATGTACTACAGGATCTATGTGGAGGCAGACAGGCAGGAACGCATGTTGTACAGGTAGGTTGTTTTTTATTAATATGGAAAAGCTTTATGAAAAATTATATTACTTTATAGTCAAAAACATTTGAAACTAATCAAAGCGCGTATATTTGTCAAAACTTTACAATTATTTAACTTATTACTTATTTATAGCTTGTATGTTCATGGGTGACTGTTGACAAAGGCGTGAAGTTCGCGTAAAATATAGTCGCGTAAAATATAGGATAATATTTTCAGCGTAATGGGATAAAATTGTGAGTTCGTAATTAAAAGTTAGGTTATTTTGCGCTTTGTGTTGGTAATTATAATTATTTAAATTTAAAACCCCAACCACTAAACTATAATAAAAAATAAACCGAATGTCATCCTTTCTAAACTTTTTGAACAAAGCTTCCTGGAACAAGCTCAGGTTTTTTTAAACAAAATTACTTTCCGTGTGAGAAATCCCGCTACAAAGTTAAAACACGTTGTTAAGTTAATTTTGCCGCTTTTACGCGAAAATCACATGAATTTGGTACAAGCTGATTTTAGCAGCAAAGCTATTTTCTATATTTAATTTAATGGCACTGAGATTTCCTTTATACTATTGAAATTTTTATTATCAATATTTTATCGAAAAGTAATTGATCGATTATGAAGAGCTTTTTTTAAAGCTGATGTGATCGATATAGTTTTTAGCAATGAACATATATTAAAAGTAGAACAAGAAGATTAAATACAAAATATTATGAGTATAGATGAATGTTTCACTGGTGGAGTTAAAAGTTTTAAAGTTAAAATAAGGTAGGAAAATTTATATTGCTGTTCTGACTTATCCAAGGAATAGGAGAACTAAAATATTATCTACCTACTATTTTATTTCCTATATTATCTTAATATATATAAATCTCGTGTCACAATGTTTGTCCTCAATGGACTCCTAAACCACTTAACCGATTATAATAAAATTCGCACACCATGTGCAGTTCGATCCAACTTGAGAGATAGGATAGTTTAAATCTCAAATTATAGTCGCAATTTTAATTTATTGCAAATTCGTTTCCTCATACATTTTCTATGGAATGACGTTTTAGGTGACACGTTATTATTCGGCACTGAAGCGATACGAAGTTCGCCGAGTCAGCTAGTATATTTATAGTTCTGAAATAATAATGTAAAATTCTATATTGTCATATCGTGCCTCACCGTACCAAAATCTCTGTTTAATTTTACGATGAATTTTTCCACGATAATATAAAAAAACTGCAGCAACTTTTTCGACGTCCATCATGTTAATTGTTCAACACTTAAGTACTAACAAATGATGACGAAGTGCGGCTGGCCGCAGTGTATACGGTAAGCCGCTCCGGCACGCCGCAAGTTCTTTATTAGGCTTTAACAGTTGGTATATAATATATTACATATTATTATGGATTCTAATTCGAGATTTATGGCAGGCTTCAAATAAACGGCAGGTACCTTATATTCTAAGAATAGTGTTATCACATCACGTATAGTTCTGTCAATTTAAGTAAATCCGCCTAATTTTCCCATTCAAATGTTCCCGATTACCATGTTTTCAAGTCACGTAGGGACGGACTTTTCATTTGTCAAATTATGCATCTCACGGGTGTAATCTGGGACGGATTTTAATTTACCTACTCTTTCGTTTTAATCTAATATATATTTTTCGGACATTTATCTTTAGATAAATGTTGTTTTAACAAAGTCGAGTTATTCATAAAACTTATAACTCAAGAACAGATGGACCAATTTTAATGATCTTTGATTTGTCGGATTTATCTGATCCGAGACTAGCAGAATAACTATTGAAAATATAAAAAAACCTCACGAAAAAGTTTTTATGACGTCGTACGTTTCTTCATACATTTTCTATGGAATGATATTTTATGTAATACGTTATCTCTTGTATTATATAAACTAGGCTTTCCGCAGCTTCCTTCATGGCCTTTAATATAAATAAAAGAACAACTGAATTTAAGACATAAGTCCATTCATTTAGGAGTTATGCTACCACAAACAGCCACAGACGCAGCCAAACTTTTGACATCCCACTTTATGTGGCAGGAGTTACAAAGACTTAAGTTTGAAGATATTTGTTTTTCTGTGTATCTATCTGAGGCATTTATCTGAATGCATTTCTATAATCGTTGATTTTTATTAGTACCACCCATATGCATCATCCTGCATATTACATTACATACCCGGGCAATGAAAGTCTGAATATTTCAAAACCAATTTTGTAGTATCTAATCGAAAATATCGAAACCCTATCGAAATGGACTTATTAATAATTGCAAATCGTTATATTGTCAACAATCGTTTGATATAATATTTCAAAGGCAAGGTTTCTGCTCGAATTTTAATGAGGGTTCAAATTGTTACCCGAAACGCTGGCGGTTTGTTAATTTCTTTGAATAAGTCAACAATTACTTATTTAAATTATGTTTAGGTATTGAAATTTAAGATAATTTATGATTTATTAGCTTCGTTGAGACTTTTAAATTATTAAATATCTACCTATATAGTGTGTGTGTAGTAAGTATTTACTACATTCAAAGGTGCAGGTCTTCAAATAACTTTAGTTATAATTTTTACACAATTAAAAAAAAAAAAACCTCAAAGACGGTCAAAGACGGATCGGTGGCCGTCGATACATACTACAATTCTACTCGGTCAAGGTCAAGTACAAGGTTACATCTAGGTACTCACCTGCCCACAACGTTCTGAAGCATTACTATTTCTGTGGTGTCAGTCCATCAATATGTCAAAAACCAAGTGAGGAGGCCGCCCTTTAGAGGACAACTATTTAAATTAAGTACTATAAATAGTAAGGGCATTCCTTGGTCAAGGATATGAAGAAGCAGTAAGTCCGTCACCACAATAAACAGGTACTCCTCAAATGCACTTTAAATACACGCACCAAACGCGAATAGCCGAAATATTCGAGACGTGAAGCAATTAATATAATTCTCTTTTAGGTATCTCGTTTCATTTCCAAAAACGTAACAACGCATAGCCGCAAATTATTATGTTCCGAATGACTCACGTTACGAGGCGTCTTCCTCCCTCATTTTTTAATAATTATGAATTTATATTTCAAACATATTAAAGTACATATATGTGTGTGTCTTTAATCAATCATATAGGAGATAGTCTCTTTTTTATAGGAGCAAAGTAGCAGCGCTTCTTCTGGACAAGCACTTGCAGATAAATGGTATATCAGTGGGTGACGTGATGAGGGACCGGCAGAGCATTCAGATGCAACCAATGGCCAGCAACAAAATGAAGAGAGAGCGAAAAGCTGCTCGAACACTGGGCATCATCATGTCAGCGTTCCTTGCTTGCTGGCTTCCGTTTTTCTTGTGGTAAGATATGTTTAAAAATAGAACAGTTTAGTACCAATAAAAGAGCTTTGATGTTTTTAAGTGAAAGTCAAACATGATTTATTTTGTAGCTATATTCTGTCAAATTTTTGGAACAATTTTTAGAAATAAATATATTTTTATTTATTTATTTTTCTTTTAATATTATAGCGATAAGATATCAAGGTCAGGGACACATCTTGACACAGTTGCGATGTTATGTTGTATCTATCAATCTCCATGTTTTGTAGATCTACTTCAGCCTACTACTTGACAAAATAATTCTAGTTTATCTTGATATCTAAATGGCACTTTAGTGTATAGCAAGTTTTATCAAGATTTATGATATTTTTCTATAACCAAGATATTACTCGTTTGAAAAAATATAGCTTTCATAAATTTTCCAATAAAATAAAGTTATTCAACAAAAATAAATTTTAAAATGCAAATGTTGTTTCATGTATACTGAAATTTAGATGACAGAACCTCTTCTGTAGAGAACAAAAGTTCTTTTCTCACTTAATAACATATTAAATGTCTTTTTCAGTAAAAATTGGTCTACTATTATTAAGTTGCAGACCACAATTTTTTCCAAAACATATATATATTTCTTTATTGTAGTGTTGAATTTTAACGTCTAGATGGTTCGTTAATTTGTAGATTTTTCTAATACTTTAGGTACATTATAACAGCGCTGTGTGGTGAGGCGTGTCCGTCACCACCAGCAGTGGTGGCAGCGGTCTTCTGGGTTGGATACTTCAACTCAGCTCTTAATCCACTCATCTATGCTTACTTCAACCGAGATTTTCGGGCTGCGTTCAGGAAAACTTTGGGCTCATGCTGCAGGTATATTTTTTAATGATTTTACTTACAGCACCATCCTGAAAAGTCAAAAGTGAAGTCCCGTGTCCCCTAGTGGGGTATGGGGCAGATGCATTTCACATCTGTTTCACTGATCGATTTTTTCTTTAGGGGCAAGTAGGTGATCAGCCTTCTATGTCCTGCCAGACCGAGTTTTTTTTTTTTATCTCCGCCGGGAATCGAACCCAGGACCTCTCGGTAGTAACGCTTACGCGCTTACCACTAGACCAAGGAGGCGGTGAAAAGTCAAACTTATTCATAAAATCAATTCATATTAATTATATATTCACTCAACTTCACTTAAATCTATTAGGCTATTTAAGAACACGCCTTGCTCTGAAAAAAACAGCAAAGAAACTCAGCAGTATTATTATTATTTTACCATGTTAACAAAATAAATTAAATTTCTCGTCTCTATGGTTAAGTGTTTTGCTATACTAATGCATTGGAGGATAAATGAGCCATCTTTCGGGTACCTCAACAAATTGTAAGGAGTCAAGCTAAGTTGATACTGGAATAAATATATATTTTTTTCAGGTCATTATGCGGTAACATTGGACGTCGATACTGTACTCAAATGCATCGTCGTGATCACCACCATTCGAATACGTCAGATATGCACATGAACAACTGCCTCAAGTCTACCTCAGCAGACGTTCTTAAGCAACCCACCTGTTCACGTTTCGAAGAGCCAATCGGCTAAATCTTGAAGCTAACTCTAAGGTAGACTAGTAAATTAGTTAATTGGTGTTTACAAATAGATCAGCCAAAAATACGATTAAGATCAACCCTTTATTGAATCTTAAATTACTTTTAAATATACAAATTCGGTTTGAAAGATGAAAATGTTCACCTGTAAAGGGGAAATTTAAGTAAATGTATACCAAATTGCTTATATCAATGTGTAAAAGGATTTCTCTATTTCAAAAGACATGGCTCAATCATAACTCAATGAATGGATTTATCTTTTATTAAATACTTCTACAGGTCACAAATAGGGTATGAAGACGATAGAGTTTTTACGTATTAAATGTGTAGTTATGTAAATACAAAAAAAAAACTTGAAATAATTGGAATCAACTACTCTTATATATTATTTTTTATGTACCATTAATTTACTAAAATCGAAAAATCTTTAGTTGTCCTTTATGTGATATTTTTAAGAATGTTTGATGTTTTAAAAAAATAAAACTAAAAATATTTGTAATATTATGTTATTTGATTTAACACATTAAAAAGATAAAACATTAAAGAGATTTTTTTTATATTTATTAATTACTGGCAAAGTGTTTTATAATGGTAATTTAGTTACAAAGAAAAAAAATTGAGATTCATACGCATTTTGTAAAAGCTATTTTATAAATTTAAGATAAATTAGGTACATATAATAATTAATATCATTAATAAAATAATGCGATGAGAAAGACGCAACGTGAATCCGAAATCGTAATGAATTCGAGTTGAAAAATATTAGTGGCGCAGACCGGGACTTTTTGCATTTTAAGTAATTTAGCGGAATAACTGCTTTACGCCGCTAATATTACGGTTATTTGCGTTTGATGCGTATACATTCGAGAAGTGCTGTGAATTGTAGTGATGGACTTACTCATTTTTTTTAACTTTGACCCATGTATACCCCTCTTTTTTTATAATTGTCAGTTATCCTCCAAAGGGTGTGATAAAAATAAATATTCATTTTAAGATCACTTATAACACCCAAAAATACATGTATATCAGTTGATAATAAGTGCTTACATAAAAATATCAAAAAGAAGAGAGACTAATAATTATTGTAACTGAACTGATAAATATACAAAAAATAAAATATTAATTTTCGTATCAGAATTAGTTACAAACAAATAAATGCAACATGAAATGTTACCCCGAAGTTGGCAAAAAGTTGTTTTGAAGGACGGGACTGAATAAACATTATTACAATGGCAAAACCTTCCATCCGTAATTTGTTAAAGTAAAGATAAAGATAACTAATATTATATATAACAAACTTATAATATAATAGCAATTTTCTTTTTCAAGTCTGTTTTCTTTTTGAGTTCCGAGTTGTATCTAATATTGTATTATGGTCGGTTTATGAGTTCTCTTTTCTTATTGAGATCAGAGTAACGTCCAGGTTTCTATCTGGTCGCAGTTGCAGAGTATTTAATGCACTTATGCAATGAGTTGTGCCACAGTTCGTGGGCCGATTCCCGACGATGGTATCTTGAATAATTAATTCGTAGTATAAAGAAGTTGGGATATGGGGCAGATGCATTTCACATCTGTTTCACTGATCGATTTTTTCTTTTAGGGGCAAGTAGGTGATCAGCCTTCTATGTTCTGCCAGACCGAGTTTTTTTATCTCCACCGGGAATCGAAACCAGAACCTCTCGGTTGTAACGCATACGCGCTTATCACTAGACCAAGGAGGCGGTCCTTGAGCTTCTTAATTTCTATTAATTTTTGTAACGGATGCGGAAGTTCCGAGAAGACTTCCGTATTATGCAAAGAAGGAAACACATTTAGGAACAAATAACACAATCTTGTCATAGGCTTTCAAAACATAATGTGAAAGAAAATATAAGGACGAACACGTGTGTATACAAATCCGTCAAAAGATCCTTTTTTAAAAAGATACCTTAATCTCAAACAAAATCAGTCTTTCGATTCAATTTCAAATTAAATTTACTTTTTCATAATAAACATTATATAGTTTGGACAAAATAATCAATTAAAATTTGTAAAAACGTGTTGGAACTTGTCGGTAAAATTCGCGCACTAGCCACTCTGTATCAGTTAGAGTGGGATTGTCAGCTGGCATTATTCAATAATCGTTCTTAGAAGTAGGGAAAATCGGTCTGATTCGGTAGTGGTTGTGTATTTTGAGTAAACAGGAAAGTCTTTGGACGAAGCGTATTTATGTTTAGTGGGGTTTCTATTATTTTTAATGGTAAATGATTGTGAAATTGCTTAAATTTTATATAGATACAATGATATACGATCGAACCATTGACGGTTATCGTTGGCGTGAAGGCACGCGAGGCTCGCAACTAATGATTCGAAAATATTCGTCTCATTCGGTAGGATCACCTTATTCTTGGAGCATTTTCGAATATGAATTATGTAGTATATATTATATACTTAACGTAACTAAGGACTTAAACTTTTCAAATGCCATGAAGAGCATGTAAAGACATCGGTTCTTCGTTCTTTTTAATAATATAATATTAGTAATATTATAAATGCGAAAGTAACTCTGTCTGTCTGTTACGCTTTCACGCTTAAATAACCGAATCGATTTATAGGCGATGAAAATATGTATTTCAGTTCGTCATTGTTGAAGAAATAGAAATAGGATAATCATGCGGAGAATGTCGCGGAAAAAGTTAGTTTTATATATATCAGCCGACATAAATTCCTTTTCTACATAACTATTCCACAAACAGTACTTTCAGAATAATTTTACTGAATATGTCAAATACTTATTGATATACTAAGATGACTGAATTTATTAATTTAATTGGCACGATTCATTGCGGTTTATGTTAATACTTGTTGATAAGACTAATTAAATCAAATAACAATCTCATTTAATCCGATGAAACACATGTAAAAGATTAATAATTCAAAATAAAGTTAAAAGCGTAGCGCTTTCTATAATTTGCAGCGTAGCATGTTCGTAGCATTTCGTAGCATTATGTTGCCCGTAACACCGTAGCTTGCAACGCGACTATTCCGTACGTATATGATTATAAAAAGCATAGAAAACGTAAAAACAAAGAGTATTAAAAAGGAATTTTCTTTATTACACATTACATATTATTTTATTTATAGTTTATATTCTGCTATTCTAGGCGGCAAAAATTCAACAAAACAGAGATAATTAAAATCGGTCTAGCCGTTCTCGAGATGTTAGTATTATAATTAAATAGACTGTGTTTTATATGCAAAGTGTAATTTTCAAGAGGGCGTTGTAGTCTAAATCTTAAATTATAGAAAATATAGAAAATGCTGAAAGGAGTTTTAGGCCTGATTTTGTCAAAAACTTAAACTTTAATGATTAATATTTCAATTTTTGAGAATTAGCCGGACGTTGAACAAATTAAAATTGGAAAACTATAGATTGTTTCAAAAATAATTCGTATAATGTCGCTAAGAAAAGACGCTGTCGCTAAGACTTAATTTAAAAAAAAATAATTTTAATTAAATTTTAATCATTAATATCACTTAACGGAGGTAGTATCATAAATTCCAAGTAGATGTATATAGTCCTTACCTTCTTATAAAACAGTAAAAATATTTTGACGTAACCCAGATGGCATTCATTGTTAAGTGCCGCCACTTAAAACTTGGTAATGGTATCATTACTCTTAATGAGAGCTTAGGTAACGCCTTACATCTTAGCTTAGATGTTTTCGCTAAATCAACATTGGTTTTACTCAGTAATAACAACAATGAGAATGTTTAAAATTTAATTTCGCTATAAAAGCCTCAAAATGCAAATTAAATTGATGTCACTTCAGTGTTTGCTCTACTTACACACGTCTCATGAATACTGTACAGAATTATAATTTGTAGATAATAAGTTTAGTAGCACACCTATTTTATATACATTAAAAATTTAGATATTTGGCTGTCCATACTAATCCATTGTAATATTAAAAAGAGGAAAGATTATTGAAATGTACGAGTTATTTATGAGAAGTTCCAATCAACATTGTTGAAGTGAATAATACAATTGTCAAAGTTAAAATAAGAAAAAATAAATAAAATAATTCAGAAAATATTTTTTTGAACAAATTAAAATGTTCGATAATAATCATTGGATTTGTCTTCATAGGGTAACTGTGTTATTGTTAGATGCATCCATTTTGAATAGCTTAATATTTATCAAAACATTTAAAAATTCACGAAAAATATAGTTAAAATTAATTTTCTCATACATTTTGTAATGAATGATGTTTTTAAAGATACGGGCACAGATTTCCATAAAATAAACTTTTAAATTTATTACAAATTTACTATGACACTTTGATCCGAAAAATAAACAGGTGATACAATGTAATTATCAAAGAAACAAATAGATCATCGAAAAATAATACTTAAGACGTTATGATAAGATTCAATATCGTGGCTTGGAACAGACTCAAGTAAAGATGGCTTAGTGATTTAACAACGGTCTCCGGGAGTGTTTTTGTCAGCGATAAGTATAATGGAAATTCGATTTGTTGTGATATAGAGGGTGGAAGCCCATTATAATTGTTACCTAGAGCCGTAGGGTATGTATTTATTTGTCATATTTAGGATTGTCTAAGAAAAAGTGATCGCTTTATATTTATTTAATATAGATTATTCATGATAAAAGGTACAACATAAAAAATAACAGATAGATAGAAGATACAATAAAAAAATAAAATTTAAAATCAAAATGCATTCTAATACAGAAATATAAATTCGAATGTGTTCGTGTTTGAAAGTTTTAAGTAATCAGTCATTAGTAGTGTATAGTTTATATAACAGCATATAAAATTCTCGTGTTACAGTTTTCGTTGCCATACTCCTCCGAAACGGCTTTACTGATCTTTACCAAATTTTATATCCATATTCAGTAGGTCTGAGAATCGGCTACTATCTTTTTTTCACACCGCTAAGTAATAAGGGTAGCCCACCCCAAAAATTAATATGGTAAAACAACGTTTGCCGGGTCAGCTAGTAACAGCATATAAAAAACTTATTTGTTGAGGTATGTATCTCTTTATCTTATTTTATTGAAATCAGTTTTTTAGCTTATCAGTTAAAAATCGAAAATTTAATCTAACTTTTTGTTTAGAATATCTTTAAATTACACATGCACCGTCAGAGTTATGAATTTATAGCTCGTACAAGAGTTGGTCTAATTCTTTTGGGACGATAAATTTGACATATTTTACTGATATGAAACCAACGAAGTACAAAAAGCTATTGCTCTTAGGATAAAACGTTTAAATTAAAATACAAAAACACACAATATAAGAGAAAAGTTTTAATAACTTTGATAAAAGTAACAGCGAAACGAAAAAAATAATTTCCTTATTTCCGCCTCCGTAATATTATTAAGTCGACACCGACAAATCCTAACGATCCTGTTTCATGGTCTCCTTACACCGACGCCTTTTTTGTTTATTAAGTTTTCTTTATAAGAATTTTTCTTTTCCATTGAATATATTTAAAATATGGAAATAATATAGGCTTTTGCGCGACACCATCCGCGTGTTTGCCTCATTTTTACCTCTTCAAGCCTTTTTTTCCCAATAAAAGATAACCTGTGTTCTTTCTTAAACTCTAGTCTATCTCCATCAAATTTTACTAGTTTAAGCGTAAAAGCCAAACAAATGGACAGAGTTACTTTCACATTTACTATATTAATACGTATGAAAATAATGACATATATTCTATACGCTTGGATTTTATAATCTACGAATCTATTATTTCAGATATGAATAGTATTGGTATCGGTAATACGCTAGTTGGTATTAAGCAACTGCTATTAAAAAGAATAAAATGCTGTGGGTTATGAGGCAGACACATTTCTGAATTTGTTTCATTTATTTACAAGCAAGTAGATTATCTGCCTTCTATTCTATATCTAACCAAAACCAAAAGGCACAAAGTAGGACTGACTGGACCTGCTGGGCCTTGCTTGATCAGGCAAAGGCCTAATGGGTCGTAGCGCCGTGATAGTAGATAATATTAAAATATTTAATAATTTTTCTTCAAAATCTAAAAAATAGAAATAATCAAACACAGGTCAACTAAATAACCCTCATTAACCCTCCGATGCAAAATCATGTAGCTCCTAAACGGATAACAACTGACATACATTGCTCTGATCCCAGGAAGTAGCTGAAGCACTTGTGTAATCAGAAACAACGAGGGTACCACAATAAATTCATATACAAGTTTATAAACAACCAAGACTCAGAAACAAAGATTCGTGCTCATCACACAAATAAATGCTCCTACCGGGATTCGAACCCAGAATCTTTTGGTGCAGAAGGCAGGAGCTCTACCTATTGCGCCAACCAGTTACCAGCCGTCAATTAAATATCTAACTCATTTATCTAGAGGTGTTTTATAGGTAATTAGCATTTTCGGGGGTTTTCAAATTGCCTTCAATTTCACCTGTCACTTGTTACAACTAAAATTGTTCATAAAATTAAAATTATTTTTTCAATAATATTAAGCCCTAATCGAATATCAGTACATACAGTGAACGCGATGACGTGGCATTTGTTCGACCGTTTTTAGTGTTAAACTCTGAAATATGTTATTAATTATTTAACACCAATATAACCAATAAACCATTACTGCCAGTGCAACATCATCATTTTATTCTTGATACGAATAATTTATGAAAGCTTTCGCTTGATACCTCTTAAAATTAGTTACTGTAAATAAAATTCAAAATAATGTTTTAGAGTGAGTGGAAGTAGGTCAAATCGTTATAAAAGTAAAAAGGTTTTATATTAGAATGTAGTTCTGAAAGACCGTTTTGTAACTGAATGTTTTTAAATACCTCAGAAATTAGGGCCCGTATTCAAAAATGACATAATTGTTTTAGGTTGAATTATTCTTAATTAGCGACCCGCTCAGGCTTTGCACGGGTATAAAACATATATAAAAACCTTCCTCTTCAATCACTATATCTATTAAAAAAACCGCATCAAAATCCGTTGGGTAGTTTTAAAGATTTAAACATACAAAGGGATATAGGGAAAGAAAAAGCGACTTTGTTTTATACTATGATTTTAACATTATCATGTGATCAAGATAATGTTAAAATCTGTACACGTATAAGCAAAGTTCAAATGAACATTTTAAGTATTCCTTCAACGGGGTTCTTTTTCACCCTGCGGGATCTTTAAGAACCACAGGACACAGTTCGGACAGTTCGTTCAGTTTTGGACATACTTTATGCGGTCGGGAAGCGAGTTAAGCTCAGTAGTCCTGTGAAGGAAGTTGGATTCGGGAAAGGGCATAATTCTCCCATTAACATGGCGTTCAAACGACTAAAATCTATATATAACTTACGTATAAATGTAAGAACTTTGCGCAAATTAAATTATTTTAGCCGAATCACTTGCTGTAACATTTCAAGTTTATAATTTTTTTTCCAAATACAATATTTTTCTCTAATCTATAATCCCGGAGAAGCTGATAGGGCTTGTATTATGTACTATTACAAAAATATATAAATGACACTATCTATAACTGTTTATTATCGAAAAGAGATGAAAATCATATCACTCACATTGCTTATGCATATGTTTTTGTTTTGTCTAAAGAAATTGTTGAACAATCTAGTCCACAGCACTTCATAAACTTTTATAAGGATAGTTTTCGTCTGTAGATTTACTTACATTAAAATTCATATAACTTGGAGTTCATTCTTTACCGACACTCAAAATGTTCATCTTATAGTATTATAACATAATTTTATAATTTTTAGACAAGATTTAAGTTGGATATAAGTAAGTTTTGTAATACGAGCCATAAGTTTAAGTTAGCGAAGTATTAAGTGTATTTTGTAAATATTTAGATGTATTTGATTTTGTAAAAATTTGTCTTGAAATAAATGAGAATTTATTGAATCTGTTTTTTAATTTAGCAATGACGAAATCTCTCTGCACTTCTTATTCAACATTAACATTTTAATATTAAGATATAAAATTAATTACTACTATAAATTTACTATTGTAGAAAGTGAACTCCACTTAATGTTGCACCTACCTGATTTTGATTTTTGTGAAAACAAATATATATATTAATATCAACAGTATATTATTTTTTCACTTAGGTTCTAGATTCAAAGCAGAAGGAAATAAAACCTAACCTTTTTCTACGACAGTAGGTAATTAAAAAAGGATTACCTTAACCTGACCCAGAATAGATTTTTATATTTAAAAAAGGATAAAAAGAAAATAGGCTGCTTTTTATTCTGTTCTACCCAGACGAAGTGATATAAACTATGTACATATTTCAATATGCTGTTAAGTAGCAGCACGTGGCATTCTGACCTACTTTCTAAGAATCGCTTGCAAGATTTTAATCTCAATGAACTTATTAAGTACTGTTCGTTTAAAAAAAACACAGAAACGTCTAATAAAACATTCATTTTAATTAACTTTTGTCATTATTTGATTAAAATATGTGTATCAATCAAGCGCACTAACGTCCAGATTCAGTAATCTATAAGCCACCGTAAGAAATGTTTCTTGTGATGTCGTAAACGATAAGATGAAACGTCGTAGGAAACTTGCAAAGATTTCGTTTTTTATTAATAATCAAAGCCTTATCGCTAATCAGCAATCTCTTCCAGGCAATCCAAAATTTTTGTTGGTTTGGTCGAATTTCTGCAGGCAATCCTGTAGAAATTCAACCAATCCTCCGTACCACTTATGACACCCCGTTCGGCAAGTGGCTTACCAAAGACCGAATACAAATACAAATTAAATTTTTAAATTATATTCGTTACCGGGGATCGAACCTCGGGCTTCGCGGTAGGCTTTTAACACCGCTTAGCTATGAGGACTCCATATTTTGTAAGTAAAAAATGAGCTTAAAAACTAAATTTTTTTCAGAATACGACAATACAAACAAACATACTCATATAAAGCTCAGTCTTTTTATGTATAACACTTTCCTTCATTTTCTTTAATAACCTCGTAGTTACATATTTACCGAATTGCCATCAGTAATATTCACATCTACTGGTCTCTGCTATTAAATTAAGAATAGCTACTCAATTTTTTATCTATTTCGGAAATGTTGTGTGTTATAAAAATGTTTTAACCTAAATTTGGTCTTAATCTACCTTAGATAATATGTTATTTAACCTTTGGGGTAGAGTTCTGCGTGTTTCACTAATTCCCTTTACAAACAAGTAGGTAATTATTCTATTGTGCCAAAACAAGTTATGAAAATACATTATCAACCCAAGAGGGTGGGAAATATGAAAATAGGGATAGTGAGGATGTTTTGTTTTCATCTTAAAAAACTTAGAATGTAAACTACACTGTACCTTCCCTTAGTAACTCTAGCATGAACATTCAAAAATTCCCTTTGAGATACATAATATACCGAAATTCAAGTTCAGATTCAGGTAAGCTTCTAAAACTTCTATCGTAATATAGATAATAATTTAATATACACTAGTATGTAATAGCTATTATCACTTGAGTCATCTTACGTGGTCTTACTCAGAGCTATGGAAATTTTGCTTGGACTTACAACTTTATGCCTCCTTTCACACGAATACACAACAATTTTATTTAACTTTTTGATTATTTGTATAATAAAAACAACGTTATATTATATTATAACAAAAACTCAAAAAGTAGTTAAAAGTTAATGTAAAAATTCTCTGATTAGAAGCTAAACTCTTTTTTAGTAACATTTGATATAATTCATGTAAATTTGAACTTAGCCGCTTTATTTTACCTCCAAGACTTATTTTCAGGATGAGCATGTACGAAAATACACATATTACACCGTTTTAGTATCGGCTGATATTGATTTCTCATAACAGCCGTACTAAAGGCTAGTAAATAGTATATTATTTGCGAGGGCTCTTACGCTACGGTGCAACATACAGTGCGGTACCCTCGTTAGACCCGTAGCAACATAATGTAATCTTCACTAATAACGCGTGCTGAGGTTCAAATGCTTGTCGGATAAGGCAGCGCTTCTAATTGACAACGATAACTGAATTACTGCTTGTATTTACCAAAACCTTGTTAGACAGATTTCATTATCACATCACTTATATTAAAATATTTAACTAAAATTAAAACTCTCTCTAAATAAATAACTCTGCACAAACGCTATCATATTCTCATGCGGTTTTCAGATATAGATTGATTCTCCATTTGTAAACATGGTCGAAACTAAACGGCTGTGTTTCTTGGCTCGTTGCTCAAACCATCGTGTTCACGAACGACGTGAAATAAACTAATTTGGATTTTTAGTGTTGTTATTCATAAAAGCTTAAAGATCTCTACGTCACTTTGTGATGAATTGGTAAGTGAATAGTAAAAAGGCAATCAAAACCAATTTCTCCTGATAACCTATTTAGCTAAACGTTCAAGCGATTAATGAACATTTACTAAAAGCGAAATTCCAGTCCTAAATATAATCTGCGACACCTGTATCCGTGACATTATCTTGAAGGGGTATAAACAGGCATCCACTTAACAAACAGAGGCCCTATGTTCTTAAATATAATATCTGAGTAATTAATGTTTAAACTTAACATAAAATACTGAGGCCTTACAACCGGTGGAAATATTATATCAGTCACAGGAAAATTTTAAATAAAACAGGAATAATCACTCTATACGGCAAACCTTATATATATATAATAATATTTATGATTTTCTGCTTTAAAATATGGATTTCATTTCACACTCTCGATCTAAATATTTCCGAAACCAATATTAATACAAAGAAAATATCAAATGAACACGTCATCAAATTAATTCCTAATTAATACCTAATTTAAATTTTTGTTAAACTCTTCAAAATGTGCTGAATCAATTATATAGCACCTCTGAAACATATTGATAAATCTGAAATAAGTTTGTAATTGGCGTCATAGTGTGTAATAAATATAACATTAAATTGAGAACCTCTTTGAAAGTCGTTTGAAAGCTCGGATAGGCTCGGAGAGTTATATAAGTTTACAATCAGCATCATGGCCCAAACTATAAGAAAAGTTGAATCTCCATCCATCTCTGTATGCAAAGGTCAGAAGCGAATGATAAATTAATTCCATCTGTCAGCTGTTTTGAATGAAATATGTTTTTATACTTTTCCCCGAGCTGCCATTTTGGAGTTATGAGGTTTTTTATTATGAAAATAATAACAACTCTACTTCGTAACGCGTGTTTTGTTCATTATGTTTTGCGATATTTTTACTTGGCATAAAAGTTCCTGTTGCTTGTTGTGAACTGACAAAAAAGATCTTATATACGTCTACTTCATGCTTTTTTTAATAATATTAATTATTCATATTATTGATTAAATACACCTGACATGCGGTTTTTACATATCTAATTTTAAAACTTAATTAACTATACTTTTTATTAGTAATTAGTAATTGTATTATTTTTGCAATTAATAATGAAACAAAGTAATTTTGAAACAAATATACGAATTTGGCTTAAAAAAAGGATTAAAGAGTTAAGCGTAACTGTACAATGTTATGTACAGTTATTCATATTTTTATTGAGATAATAAATCGCTACAAGGGTTTTTTTCTAAACAGATGAACTTAAGATGAACTCTTATGTACACGAAACCTTAACTTATTTTTTAGTTTCCTCATTGCCTAGATTATAATTTGTATTAATATTTTACATTTTGAAATAGAAAAATATGAATTTTATTTTAAACCACGACGACTTATTTCAGTTGGGCTCAGGAATCTCCGTCTCCTTTGACAAGTGTAAGAAATAAACAGTCAACAAATAAAATTGAAGGCAATTTTTTAAAAATCCGGTATTTTAAATATAAATCCGTAGTAGTATTTTAATAATAATACCAATGGAGGAACAAATTCATCAATCACTTCATTCACAAAACTTACTTGCCTACAAAGAAAATGTAATATTTTATTAGTTAAAGACTAAAGATTATATTGATCGCCATTTATAAATAAATTTTGGCGCAGCTTGAAGACGTGACATGCAAATTTTTCATTTAAAATATTTATTTATTTACTGAAACAAAACTAAATTATAGAACGTTGAAACTCTTTCATTATTAAAGGCAGAACTATATCTAGCAATAAGATTTTTATCTACAAAGTTGGAATGCATTCTAAAAATCTTCTAGAATTTCACTTTGCATTTGCCTGCTTAAAAGGAAAAGCCGCTTTTCCCGGGAAAACTAATACCATTTTGTTTTATTTTGTTAATCCAGATAATTAAAATTTCGCAGAGTTAGCCGAGAAATGGGTCAGCGTCAACAATAGTTTTCACACCACGGATTATACAATTTTTCTATATTCTCTTAATTATTTTCATATAAAAAAGCCTGACTACTTAAAAAAATATATATGGATTTTATAAAACTACTAGCGACCCGCCCCGGCCTTGCACAGGTATAAAACATATTTATAAACCTTCCTCTTCAATCACTCTATCTATTAAAAAAACCGCATCAAAATCCGTTGCGTAGTTTTAAAGATTTAAGCATACAAAGGCATATAGGGACAGAAAAAGCTACTTTGTTTTATACTATGTAATTATAAGAGATAATAAATTTTATGGTACAAATTCAATAAAACACACGACGTCAAAAAAAAAGTTCCAATACATATCCAAAAAAAAGATAATAATATAAGGCTTATTTACAGATTTTTATCGAATTAGAAAAACTCTCAAAAAATAAATAAAAATACAGTACCTACGGAGAAAATGCCTTTTAGAGAAAACTTTGTCTGAAAAGGTTTGGGGCCGGTCTAAGCAATAAGTTTGGACAACTTTTGATTGTACAAAAATAACAAGGGTTAGTTTTGACGCTGTTTTGCCCTTTTAGGGCGTGGGAGAACCACCCGAAGCAATTATGTTCGTAAGTGCTCGTAAAAAATTCACATAGATTTAAAGATATTCGAGTTCATATTAATTTATTAAATAATTAGCCACGAAGGCAGTTTTCCGGGTATGGAATCAAGTCAATAATATGGAAAAAATAGTCCTAACAGTACAAAATACATACAGATATTTAAAGTTTTAATTAACAGCGAGATAAATACGGATAATAGACTAATTGTGATGTAAAGACGAAATTTTACAACTATTTAGACCACCTCTATTTTTTTCAAGTATTTTTTTTTATTAAAGGTAAGTATTTGCTACTTAGATTAATATGTCTCTTCTTCATTTTTAATTCAATGTAAAATCGGAATCGAGAAACACGAAGGATCTTAGAGTTTTAACAAATAATAATTTTTCCTATTTACGTTGGTATATTGAATTGAAATTGCTTCTGGGAATAATAATAACGAGAGAAAGACTTCTTATTATATTATTAAAAATAATATGACTTTTATATATATTTTTATTTTATTAGAAAAAGCAAAATTAAAGAAATCAATTAGGAAAATATAAATATTAGGTACACTGAGAACCTCCTCTTTTTTATAAATCGATTTATTAGCTATTTGTGAAGTTTTTTTTCAGAATATTTAAAAATTATACTCTAAAACTTTATCATAGAGATAATTTATAGATGTAAAATTGTTTGTTTGTAAAGAAACCTGTTATTATAAAAATTCTGTCATTGCTATACTCTGTCCGAACTATATGACAGACAATAATTTATTTCGCAAGTAAAATATAGTAAAAAATAATAAATACATACATCTTGAGAACTTGTTCTTAGAAAATGTTAAATGCTCATTGTGTCGAGTGTAACAGACATACTACAGGCTATTGTTGAACTATAACTCTTCTAAGCCATTGTCAGAAGTGACTTGAAGCGATCTTGTAACCTCAGGGGCCCTTGTATATTTTCTGGGGCTCTGGCATTATCGTAAAATTGAAATAGATCACTTTCAGAAGATTAAAAAGTATAGACTACTGAAATCTATGACTAACTTACGGATAAATTTAATAATTTGACTAATGTCATGACATTTTTTCATTCGGTAATAATTTATAAAAAAACATTACTAGAATTCTACCGTATAGCTAGAATTAATATATTTTCATACAAATAATTATACGTAGAGTATATTCTACCCAGAAGTAACATTAGATGTAATATGCTTTGTATATTTATAGGATGAAAGCTGCTAAAAGCCGGAAGTAAGTACTCCACTTTTTCTACTTTTAGACATTCCGCCTTTATTTGTGCCGAACAGCGACGCCTTGAATTCGCAATCGTTTGATGTTATATACTTATTAATACATAATATTAGGATGTCGCATTATTTATACACAAAAACCATAATATTTAAAATTAATTGTTAAAAATATAAGGAATAACCATTGACTCAAAGAACTGAGTCACTTATGAATAAAATCATTTTGATATTATATTCATTCATATTCTTCTTGAGGTGCCACCTCCTACTGGAGGTCAGCTATCATTAAGGCTATCTGAATTCTGGACACAGCGGCTCGAAATAAGGACCTTGTGCTCAGATTGAACTATACCCTAAGATTCTTAAGCCACGAAGTACGTCTTCTATTATTATGTTAATTATACCGGTTAAATTCAATTGTACATTTTTTGGACATAACGTGAAGACTTACAATATTAATATTAGATACAAAAGGTTATTATAGCTTCTAAAGTCAGACAGTAAAAACAAAACTGCCACACTGAAAAGAAATGTTTTAAGTTGAAAAAATTACCAGTTCTATTAGTTTGAATTTTTGAGTATTTTTTTTAACAAAACAGAGACCTTTCAAGTCTAGTAAAACATTTTAACCTCTGACCGTAAACTGCTTAGTTATCAAATCAGTTAATTTTTTCCTTGGGCCTCAATATTTCAGATTTTAATACGTCCCTATCTTTTGCATCTGGGCCGCCTTGATATAGGCTGAACAAGGGTTCTATTTTCGTCGCATATAAAATAATCTCACCGCCCGGTTTATTGAGAACATGCTTTAAAATATGATACACTTTTATGTTCAGTAATCAGTTCCAGTATCAAAAAGATTACATAATAATACACCGTTATTTTTATACTTTTTGCGAGTACGTACGAAAAAGTGAATTCCCGTAAATAGTCGTGCATGCGGCAGACACATTTCTGTATCTGTATCACCGATCATTTGTTTACAGGTAAGTTAGTGATCAACCTTCTGTGCTTATCCAACCGAAATATTAATTTGTTTCCCCGGAAGTTGAACTCAGGACATCTGGTACAACACGCAGACGTGTTAACCACTTAGCCACAGACGTGTTTCTTACGTACGAAACGTTATAATTTATTTTTATAGACAAATCTAGTTTTTTGTAAGAAACTTTTCAATGTTTGTCTGTTTTGTATCAGAATAAATAAATAGTATTGTATAATCTTATCTTTTTAACACACTATTTATTATATTATTTTATTCACTTGACGCTCTAAAATCTAAATTGCTGATATAAGCATATTCCAAAAGTAAAAATTATGCAAATACAGAAGAAATAATTCATAAGATGAAGGGTTGTCTAATAATACATTTTTCGTATGTGAGCCAGTGAGGCGAATTCAGGTATACTCAGATTCATATTTGATTTCGCCCCGCCTTCGGAATTACGCGATTTTCCTTCTTACCAATGTGTTTTATGCTCTAAGACGTTGTTTTATTACAATTTTATGTCTCTTTTACCCTTCAATTTCACCCTTCAATATTTTATTGAAGGTTGACAATTGAATATAAAGGGTTGGATTTATAGATACAATGATCAAATATTGATTCAATTGTATCCCAAATCGTAGGTGGAATTCTCGACAACATTAAGTAGATAAGTCTAAATTTACACCCACATGTATTGTTTACTAAAGGACATTCTGTGGTTAAAATAGGGTACGTAAAATTTTTTTGGAGGCAAACTTTATTAAAACAGTTTTAACTTTTTAAATTATTATAGAAGTTTTTAAAAATCCAACAAATAATTATTAAAATAAACACAAGATTATTTAAAACGTCTAAGAACTTCATATTTTATTGACTGCTATATGTTGTGATAAAAATATAGGAATTGTACATGTTTTTCCGTTTGACTGATCATCTACTTGTCTATAAAGAACTATCTAAAAGCTGAAGATATTTGTTAGCATCATGCTCCACTAGAGATTACGGGAACAAATATATAACAAAAGATATTTAGGTTTCGTTGACTAGAAGAGACATTTAATCGAATTCTTAAAAAGCCAGCAAAGCTCTCGTTGCTCAACTGGCGTTGAGGGTGTCCATTGGCGCCTGGCGATCCACTAACAAGTGACTTTCCCGCCTGTTTGCTTCCTATTTTATAAAAAAATATTTGTTTTGCTAGAATATAGTGCCAAGTACAGAGCTATTATTATATATATATATACTATATATATATACTATATATATATATATACTATATATATATATATTATTATTTATCGTATCCTCGATTTTCTTGTTTATTTCTTAAGATTAATTATTTTAAGAGGCTTAGAAACTAATCAAGACAAGAATTATACATAAATATTGCTTTAGAGTTCTGTTTTTGTTTCACAAGACTTAGTAATTTCGAATTTCTTGTTTATTTGTATAAATTAAACCTACAAATGTAATGTAAGGATGAAAGATGTACTAGAAATTAGCAATACGCTTAAAATAACTGTTTTCACATTATGTTTTTAATAATTCTTTAAGTAAACAAGATTTATAATTATTTATTTTACCAGTTTTCAATCAAAAATAAATTGCAAGTTCAGAGCAAAATATTTGTGAATTTCATAATGCTACGAACCGTAGCTCGTATACGATATGCTACGCCGTTTGAAGAGCTACAGCGAAAGAATGCTACGTAAATTATGGTCTTGTTTATCTTTTTTGCATAATCTTATTAAATGTGCCCCGCGGTTTTATCCGCGTTAATTTCGTCGTAACGTGATACGTTAAACGTCTGAATTTGTAAAATAAAACATAAAAATTACAATAAAGTGTTTTTTAATCCTTTCAATTCCGTTTAAAGTGATTGAGTCGCAAACATACAAACATAATCACAAAAATTTGTATTTATAATATTAGTAAGATATCTCACTCATATTTGCTTTTTTATCGCCAATACCAGATATTATAACATCTGTATAATTGTATACATATTTATTCAGGTGTATTTATAGATACTATATTATCATATTTACCTTATGCCATCACAAGCCATTTATGTTTTAGTAATATACTACACCAGTAGCCACGGTTCATTCCCCACCCACGTTAGGTTTCAAATACCTCTATGCTTTTTTCTTGAAGGCTTCTAAGTCGTAATGATTCAAAAATACCTCCTTAAGGTAGCTGGTTTTACAGCTAGTGCAGAAACAAATTATACTGATTCACGTTATGCCGTGTCCCCACTAGGAATATTTGTCGAGCAACATGTGTCCCCAGAGACATCGGGCGATGTCTGCCGCGACAATCCGTATTCATATAATTACGAATATCGGGCAACGTCGTCCGACGTCACCCGGTATCGCCCGATGACTCCGGGGACATATGTCGCTCGACAAATAGTGGGGACACGGCTTGACACTTCCCGCACAGAAAATAACTTGCTATAGTTTTAAATACGTAGAAGTAAATACTATTTTGCTTCTGATACTCAAGAAAAAAGTTGTCATGACAGCATCAGTCTTCACAATAATTTGACAGTAATAAACTATGTTTACATTGTTACATAAATTTAAGTAAATACCGCCAAAATGAAGTATATGGATCGACTTCCGACGGTTATCAGCTGTTGTTTCTGTTGTTTTTTACGTGCAGGCACTGTTATGATAGCCATATTTTCATTCGTAAGTTCTCTATAGAAAATATCCACTGTATGAAGCTTAGCTGTTACATTTACAACTAATAACGCTATGTAGCGTAGAAAAATCTGTGAATCAGTTTTTGGTCACTTTTTAAATTATAAGATACCCTTACACCTTTTTGAAATCTGGTTTAGTGTAGCTTAATACGTATTAAATATGATTACTATATTATTTATGATAGGTTTTCGATATTTTTACAGCTATCAGGCCTTTTATTCGCTCCAAATGTGACTCATACTCGGGGCTTCTGGGATATGGACCCCGTACTAACTTATTATAGTTCAGCGACAGAAAATGCGATACAGATTATACTTGGAGCAGTATCTATTATGCTGTGCTTTGTCAGCGCTTTGTTACTTATTGGAGCTTGCTGTGTAAGTTTTGATACGGCCTACAGGGTGTGTCATATAGATCAACGTTTAGTTATGGAAATGATCAAGAGTAACTTTTTAATTAGTATTAGGATACAGTGGCACTTTTTATTTTTATGAATATAAATAATTATATACTCAGTTGTCACCCGAGGTTTCACTCGGCAGGTATTTTTTGGTATTTCTGATATAAGATTGAAACAGTAAAGTTCATGATGATCGGTTGAGTTTTTAAGCTTTTTTAAGCTAAGAACAAATAAATTCACATTTGCTTTAATGTTAAGTTATTCATTATCACCTATAAAATAGTTTCAATTTCTACAAAAGTATTGGACTGAGTGTCTTGGCGTTCAAACTAATATGTATGAACAAAATTCACCTTCTATCAATACATTTCCACTTGCGAATGTTCACTTAATCAGTAGATAAGCCCTTTTCTTTGATGTAACTCATGTGTGATCCTATTATTATGTATCCGTAATAATAGTTGCCTCATTATCTTCCAACACGTCGAACACGCAATGAACTAAATATTTGCTTGTTAATAAAAATAATAGAGAAAAAATATCATCGTTCTGTTGCGCCGTCTTTTCAATAAAGTATTGTATCCGGGCATAACATTAATCAACAGAACGGAAAATGAATAGGTTTTAATGCTATAAACTTCTTCGAATAAGTATCGATGGGTAAATCTTTGTTTTTCTACTTATTGCAAAATACCCTCGTATCTCGTTGCAGGAAAGCTTTTTTACTATTTATAATCTATACAATATTTAAGGTAGGGTGACCTACTTTTGTAACTTTGAGGGCATTTGCTGTTTCTTTGAGGCCTGTTTAGGGATCAAAGATATATTTATAAGTCTAATTTAGTTAAGGGTTTTCTATCCTTTTTCTTTCAAATTGATTTCGTGACCTATAGGAGAGTTATTTAAATAAATAAATTGGCTAATGACGCGTTTTAGATTTTTATAAATAACGTTGGACTATAGATAGATTTTTTGCATATAATTAGGATGTAAGTAACTTATTTATTCAACAAAGTTGTGTAATCACGGATGTTGTTACATATATATGTATAAGCCGGTAACTATAATTACAGTTACTTTAAAATTACAGATCACTACATTATGACTAATAAGCATCTGTAACCAACTCAACTAATTACAATAAAATAGCGTATTATGCAAACATCTAAATAGCATCAGGGTGATATATCAGCTATTTACGACTTTATATCCGATAAATTGTATTTTTCAGAAAAACGAGTCATCTTAAGATTAAATTATAGTCGTGTCTTACTCCCATATTCGCAAATATAAAATATTCTTTTTAATGCCATTGATTAAATTCAAACTTTATTAAAAAATTACCTTTAACAAAAGTAAAAGTGCAGCGTAGTCCTTAGATGCACTTGTAGAAGTTAATACAAAAGTATTTTATTAATATTTAATTAATCAAAAATGTTCTGTTTCAGAATTTGCCAGGATTAATTGAGGTCTATCTTTGGGGTGTGGTGGTTTACAGCAGTACTGTGGTGGTGTTGTTCTTTATCCTGGTCATATTCTGTTTCTTTATTCATTCTAATTGTATGATCACCGGCATCGTACTATTTGTGTTAATGTTCGTTGTTGTTTTATGTAAGTTTACTTTTAAAACTTTTGTTTTTGGGTTTTGGGTTCGAGTCCCGAGGTGACAACAAATGTTTCGGCTTAAAGAGAACTTGTGTTAGACAAAAACAATTTTATTCAAACACAAAATTCACAAAGCATCCGTTACCCCTTTTAAGCAGTTAGAAATTACTAGTGCCAAGGGACCCAGCTCTTCCTTAACTACTAAATATGTGTAGAGTGTCAACAAAGTTCATATTTGTTTTAAGTTCGTTCGTTCGTTACAAAAAATGCTTAACGTTATGGCAAGCCATTAAAATATTTTCTTTCTGTTTATATACCTTTATGCTTATATATGTGTATTGTTTTTTTATGAGGTATTAAAAATAAATAAAATATTGATTTAACATCGTTAATATATAACCCTGGCTTTGACTATTTCGTCTGTGTGGATAAAATACAGCCTATGTCAATCGGAAATAATCGAACTTTCCATCAGTGAAAGAATTTCTAAGGTTCTTTAGTTTTTCCTTACAAACAAATAGAACATTTTTTTCTATATAATATTTGTGATTAATTATGAATAGTCATAAAATACTGATGATTTCGGCATATGTACTGAGAGAACTTAAGAACTGTATATTCTGAAGCCAATCAACAACACAGGTGGAATCTATTGATATATATTTTTTGTTTCAGTGACAGTGTATTTCATGATTGTTGTGAACAGCCTCCGGATGTCGATAAAGTACATCAGTGAAGACCTTTTATGATCATCTTGTAAATATTTACAAATACATTTTTACGTGTATATTTGTGATTTATTTTAACAAATCTTCGTGATCAATCAAAGTGACATTAAATACTTTTGCTTAGGTACCTACTACTTAGGTACCTACTTTAAAAATCATAGAAACATGAGAATCCTTGATAAAAGCATCGACATACTATATTATCTATTTTTACAAATGTGTGAGTTATTATTAATGGCTCTTTTACACGAAAGTCACGTTTCCAACAACAGAGGAAACTGTAACCGTCGACCTGTAGCGACACTTGAAGTTGTAGCGTGCTGCATCCGCCATTTTGGCAAGTTAGTTTTTCCACGTTTTCTATTTTGTCTGTGGGTAAGAGTAGACAATAGTCATTTTAAATGTCAAACGAACTTCCCTATAATAGATGTTATTAATTTGAGGTATCTGCATGAAATGCTGCCAAATTATTGCCATGTTTGTTTTTATTTAGTGTAAAATGATTTTGTGATAAGTTAATCAAATTTTTATAAATCAGAAGTATGTGTGAAATATTTCCTGAAGTGGAAAAATGCTGTTTCGGAATCTCTTTACGAGTTGCAATGATGCTCATATCGATCATTTGTATTGTATGTAATAAGTTATTATGTAAACTATTTGTTACTCCATGGCGTTGAGTATCACTACACATTATTGTTAATGCGCCAATCTCGAAATACACTGAATAGATTTTTATGCGTTTCTCATTAAAATATCTTTGATGCGCGGTCATACGGGCTTAAGTCAAAATTTTGAATTTTTCATGAGAGCTACAGCAAAGTTCAAAACATTATGTAAAATCTAATTATTGATATTATTTGTAATTGTTATTTTTATGAAACAATATAGTAGTAATTATATCTGAAGCATACATTTATTTCTTGTCTGATCATTCCTGATTCTGTATTTTGGACTTATTTTGACTTAAGCCAAATAATCTCCAAATGCTCAAATAGTGACTTAAGCCCTTATGACCGCGCATCAAAGATTATTTATATTCATTTCATTTATATAAATATCACAATGTAATAAGTAAAATAGCTTATACATAAGAATACCTTTCTTATATTAAGAAGGTAATTGAATCTTATACGTTTTTTTAGATGTCAGGTGTTATGTTTTTAAGTGTAATGGAAAAGAAATCAAACATAAATTATGACAAAGCTCAAAGTGTTCAAGGTATTGAAGGTAAGCCACAAAATACAAGAAATTGATTTATTTATCAAAGCGGTCTAGGAACTTACAAACATTTGATTCTATTTCTGAAATATATATTAGTGAAGTGAAATCCCTTGACCTTCGTGTAGAAAATGATTACACAGACACATTTCTGTATATATCCAACCAAAATATGTATTTACGAGATTCGAACCCAGGCACTTCAGCAGTACGCAGATGCATAAGCCAAGTAGCCATGGTAGCCGTTAAATATCCTCTATAATTCTATTTATTAATTTACGAAACAGTACTGATAATCGTTGAAATTGATTTAAAGGCTTAACTTTGAAGCCTAAATCTCTAAATACCTTCGTGGAAACTAAAATACACTAATTTTATAGCTACTGATCAGGCAATGTCAGCGACAAGCGTCCTCATACCCACGGGACTTGTGATCATTTCTTTTATATTCATATTTACTGGAGTCGTTCTATTTTTTGCTACATTATCGGTAAGACAAATAATATACACCTAGTTTCTGATTAAACCATCTAAAAGAACCTGGGTTCGAAACGGGGAATTAAATATTCGTCACCTCCGTAAGTAAAATGATCAAAAGGAACTTGTGAACGTGTCTTTCGCTTGAAACTCGATGAGTTATCAAATTTTTAATATTAGAGCTTTAAATATGCAAAGACGTCCATTCATTGTTACCAAAAAATTGACAATAGAAATAATAAGAAATTTACAGTCTAAAAAACACTGATCTCTCTCCGGTACTGATTTCAAAAACTGTTACAAAAGGGAGACTTACAACAAAGACTTTGATATAAACCTTAATTTCAATCCCAATTTATAGTAAAGGTAGGTTCTATGAATGTACCTAATCTAATTTTATTTTTGCGACATTTAACATAGATTATAGACTGTGAATAATTAACACGAATTGTCAGCGTTTTATAGTATACCGCTGGGCCCAAGGGTTTTACCCGCTCTCATGATTATAAAAATCTGGGTGAGGAAAGGAGGCTGGAAAATACTTTTAAAAAAATTCATGTAAATCCGTGGAACCGTTTCGGATGAGTACGTACGAACTCAAACACAGTGACATGAGATTTTTATATGTATTTGGTTTTAAAAGTCAGATTTTTCGGATTCCCCATCCCTGATTAGTAGATAAAACATAATAATTCACCTTCAAGTTAAAATTATCGAGCTCACGTACTATTCACTTCAAGATACCTACTAAAATTTAAGAGCAAAATTGCGGATGGAATTAATGATTTTGTAAATCTAAAATAATAAAAGTTTTGTATTTTGTTTGTAATTATTAAGCTTAAAAGATCGATCGATTTTTAAAATTTCTTTACTGACTGGTAGAAAGAATGAGTGACAGAACTGAATTTGAAGACAATTAAAAAACCCTGACTTGTTTATTACTGATAAGAATACCTCATAAATGAATGAACAGCTCCTTATAATTTTAGCCAAGATTCATCTCGATTCTTTTTTAAAAGAATTTGGTTGGGAGTTAAGACACGCCAGAGTTATAAAAGTACTCCATTGTGCTGGGATTAAAAAACTACGACCACTAATATAACTTCACTTTACCTTTAGATGAATCGTAATGTTTTTTTCCTATTTTTAAACTTTTTTTCCGCGAGATGGCTGGAAGACATCATTTAGTAGCGATAAGGTCACCCGTTGCAACGCATTGACTTCTATTTTTTTTTTTTTTTTAAATATATACCTAATATTATTTTATTTTAAGCAAATTAACAATTTACTATTAAAAAAATAACAAAAACCACACTTAACGTAAATACACTTCGCCCAATGACTTTCCTATTTACTCGAATTACATAACCACTATCCAATCAGACAGAGTTTTCCCTTCTAAGAACGACTATTGAATGCTAACAACTGTAGAATGCCAGCCGACAACCAAGCCCGCAGATTATATTAACTGTGAGTCAATCCTCGCTTCTGATACAGTCGCACGGTTTCAAGCTAAACAGGTTAATATTTAGCACGCGCACCTGTTAGGCCAGGTTCCCACAGTGGGAACAAGACTTAAATAAATAACCAAGTTAATATAATGCGATTTTAGGATGACGAAGGTTTAGTTCAGGTGTTCGTCTGGGTGACATTCCTCGGAGTCCTCTTGGGTTTCTTCATGGTGCTGATGACGGCTGGCGAGTGCTTGCTAAAGACAAGTTGTATTTTGTCAGACTTTGACTGGCTGACAGGGTCGACGATATTGGTGATTATCATTGGCTTTCTTTTCGGTTAGTATATTTTACACCATAAAATACATTTTTCTTAACTGCCGAATAAAAAAAGACCAGTTAGTTAGACGTTATCACTTTGTACATGTATGTACCATTACATACATTATTTTTGCTAGTGGTTAAAGTTAGGAAAAAAACTTTAAAATAAAATACATTTGGCTCCAGCGTCTAGTTTATTTCAAAGTAATTCTAAGTGAAGTCAGACAGCAAATTGGCTTATCAATTTATCACAGTGTGCCGGAACGCGTAACGATATTTCACGTTTCTGCGCCTTTAGGTAACTAGCTATGAGAATTATGCGAATAAATTATTTCATATATTCCAATGAGTACCAAGAACTAATTGTATTAAAATCGTAGATGATACAGTTATAGGTAGTAGGTATCTACCTACTTACGGCTGAGTCATATATGTTTCTACACTTTTTAGCCTAATTGCATTTCTGTTATTACGGATTTCCGTATTAGCTACCATCCGTATCTTAGATAATGCTGACTCAAAGTGTAATCTTGATGTTATATCTAAAAAATTTTTGTAAACAAAGCTTAATTAACGCATATTGAGTTAGCTAATTTTTAAGGACCATTGAGAAGCACTAATACTAAATTACAGCTTATATTACCAATATAAATATCGTGTTTAAATAAATCTCATTTTTATTTTAGATTTGTTTAACTTAACCGCAAAGTACAAAAAAGTTACGAATGAGGTTGGTGGATATACCTACTTATAAAAGTTTTTGTATAAAAGCTTATAAGCTTTTAAGCAAAAAGAAACAGATCTGCAAATTTATTGCGGGCAATATATATTTTTCAAGGATAGAGATCTTTTAAAATAAAATACTGAATTCACACAGCTTAATATTTCAATCGAATAATAATGTTCTTGGGAGTATTTTTCGGTGGAGAGTATTAATTCAAGTAATATATTATGGAGGTGATATAAATTATCTCCTATTAACTTGATTAAGTTAGTGCAATAACCTTTTCGTTTGATCATCGACATGCATTGATAATTTATAATACCTCGTGGAAAATTGTAATTTGTTTTTCTATGAAAATTTTTCTATAATACTTTCGCCATTTGAAATCGGATTTTGATATAAGTACTTAATTTTCGAAGTATTATGGTTTAAATTTAACTTACCGATACAAAAAATATTAAAGCTTGTAGATATGATCGTAAACGTACATACATGCTTTAAACTATGGTAAGTAATAATAGTATTAAGGATTAATATCAAACACTTTGTATACCGATTTATTAATATAATTTAATTTTGCTAATGGACATTTGTTATTTTTCAGTGTGGATATACTTTATAACTGTAGCGAACAGTTACGTTCTCCAGAGTACTGGTTGATTGAGAGAAATTAACACAAAAATAATGCGGAATTCTTTTGACGTTTTGAGAAATATATGTTTACAACTTATCCTTATATTTTTAATTTTTTGAACATCCAAACTCAATTTGGAAATCATTTTTCTTATATCTAATAAACAAATTATATTAATATATATATTATGAACATCAGTGGATTACGCGATAAGTGCTGTGTTAAATACCGTGTGTTAAAGAATAGTCTTTTATTCATTGTCTTAAGCTAATGATCTAGGCTTCAAGACAACTTGAAATCTCCCAAATTAGTTCGATGGCGTCATTATGGTCAACTGTGACCACTACTATACTAAAATCGCTACTATTAGATAATTAATTCATCATTGACGATGTCAATATCTTCAAGCAAACTTGTAGACGTCCACGATTCTTCCTCCTTCCTCGGGCTGATTAGAAAAAATGGTTGATTCCTTTAAAAAATATCCACTACCAGCAATCTTACAATATCACAAATTGGAGTATGGCGATCATGAGAGTGGCTAGAATATTGAAAACGGCAGGCAAAGTTCCAGCATGCATATGCCACATGTCATAAACACTTAGCGATGGTGGGCGAGCGTCTAGTGTACGCAGAATTCTCTTTGCTCTTTGTCGCACCTCACCTGGAATGACAAATATATTCTAACCGGGTTCTAAAATGACTACTTTCTCAAGAATTAATAATAATGCGAACACATAAAACGGAGCATCCTGTCGCTCGCACAAGCGTGACCTTACATTACCTATTTTTTTTTACTTGTTGTCTAGACAAACTGGTTAAGATTTACAGACAACATTGATCTTTTTTGTATTAGTTTTTTTATTTTGATGAATAAATAAAAATAAAATAAAAAAAGGAATTCTTTCTCTATAACTGTCAGGAGATCCACTTAAGATAAGTGTAGACCGCCTTGGAATTGCTCAAACTTTTTTTTAACATAAAATAGAAGGTATACGAGCAAGAAGCTCATTAAGTGCTTGTGTGCGCTCTTGTCATAAAGATCCCTGTAGTGTATGTATCTATTTAGATTTTACAATTAGTAGATACTATACTCTAATCCCTCTAATCCCGGGAGGGAGAAAATTAATGTTTTGGTTGGGTAGGCACATAAAGTTGATCACCTACTTGCCTGTAAAGAAAATAATCATTGAAACAGATACGGTAAAATGCCGACTAGCGAGACGAGTAGCGAGTTCAGACCTGTCAGTAATCGGTGCCCCGAAGCCAAACTACTCGGTGTCCAAGTGGGGATTGACTACGGTCAATATAACTGACGGACTAGGCTCTCAACAGGCATCCATAATCCATAGTCATAGCTGTGAGAGGTAGGAGTGCCACCTCTCACCTACTGCAGAATGCGCGCTCGTGCTTGGGTGGCTCGTGTAGTGGTGAATCTCAGTAGTTGTGTGTTAGGTAACACTATAGTCCCCAAATCGTAATTCAGCTATACCTATGAATGCTAATGATGGTGCTGCGTGGTTGTGTTTTTTACCTTCATAATGCCTTGCAAGAATCCTAATACACAATCGCCTGGTACGCTTAGACTCTCTAAGAAATAATTCACAACGCAAACTCATCGCTACGGCGATCAGTATGGATATCAAGGCCATGGCTGGCATGTCCATGAACTCTATCCAATTTTCTTTTGTCTGAAATAAATAATATATTGTATTATTTTATACTAGGCTGGCCTCAGATAGCCTGAATTTTCTCTCTGAATTCAGAATCTGACCATAGATTCTTAATTTAGAAAGCCCAGAACACTGCTCCCAGCTTCACACACATTCAGGTTTTTTCAAATTATGAATTTCTTAACATTGTATGGAATTTTAAATAATAGTAAGAATTTAGAGAGACATTCCGGCTGTGTGAGGGCAGCCTGATTCTTATTCTTATTATATTACTAGCTGACCCGGCAAACGTTATTTTGCCATATTAATTTTTGGGGTGGGCTACCCTTATCACTTAGGAGTATGAAAAATAAATTGTAGCCGATTCGCAGACCTACTGAATATGCATATAAAATTTGGTAAAAATCAGTAAAGCCCTTTCGGAGGAGTAAGGTAACTAACATTGTGACACGAGAATTTTATATATAAGAGAATATACCCACTCTATAACCACTTCAAAATGCATCATTTATACTTACAATCAATCCTTTTTGTGCTGACACAATTTCAACCATAAAACTAACTAAAATGTGTATAAAGAAGTTCCCGACAAACAGTAGAAGCTGAAATATGAAAAGTGATTCGAGCAAAATTGTCTTAGAATATGGTATAACCTGTAATTAGGTTGACTTTAGAAGAAAGCAGTTGAAGATTAATAGACTACTATGAATTCTACTCTTTCTACTTTATTTACGCCATTCATATATTAATTCAGTCATTCATACATTAACTACCATTTGTAACTTAAATAATGTGATGAAATTCACGACAACATCTTCTTTTCTTGCAAATATCGTGAACCCAGACTTTATGTTTGCGACGTTATAAATATCACATAGAAAAGTCAGATCGCATGATCAGCTTCCCATCAGTGAAAATATTTAAAAATCGGTCCGGTACTTTTGATTTTATTCATTACAAACTGAAATAACTGAAATATTCTGAAATACAAATCGTATGTTTTATAATATTTTAATATTCTTTCTTTATCCTTTGTCCTAAAATAAAGTTTAACCGTCACCATTGTTAATATGAGTAGAATTTTTGTTTTACCTGAAATCTGTAGAGGCCCTGAAAAGTGGTAAAGGCATCGAAAAGTGCCGCTACATACAAATCCACGGGACTCGATTCAAAATCGTGCGCCTGTGACGCTAAATGTCGCATTAATTTTCTTGTATACCATCGAATACTTTTCACTTCAATCAAAACCAGTTTTCCTTTCAAATGGTTAGATATTATTGCATTAATGTAACGCATACGAAGAAAGAAATATAGCAACAAATTTGCGCAGTGCATCCACTCAAGCGCACAGCTTAGGGAAATTAATAAAAAGCCAATAAAACCGGGCGCTAAAAGATAATGCCGGAAACACCCACAACCGAAAGTTACTACCATAATCAGAACAGACGTGACCACGGTAACAACGTTGTATAGAAACATCATTTTGTGCAAACGACAATCCACATTTAATAATCTATCTAAATGTTGCATCTGTACGTAAAATTGGGGATTTTCCTGCGTATTAAAAAATCTTAAATGGATAATATTACACACAAAGGTGAGATAGTGTAAACCAGAAAGGCTGACGAAAGTATAGTCAATTAGAGGATATTGATGGAAGTGTACAAAATATTGCATGGTCACATGGGTACAGAGAACGAAAGTGATCACAATGCATACTATAGAATAAGCTTTGTGGGTGAAAGGGAGATTGGTTGCGAATTTGTCGCGTAAGTCGATACGACTAGTGCCTAATGCTACTTCTACGTAATGAAAGGGCGAGAATGATCGTATATATTGGTCTTCAAGTATGTCCTTGGATAAGTATTCAGCGTTGGACATTTTGTCTGCAAGGAATTATTTTTAGTTACATAACTGTACCGGTTATCCTGATTTGTTTCAAACCTAGAATACATAGGCAAATAAGTAGGTAACATGAAATATTTATATTTCGTTTATTAACAAGCAAGCTAACAACAGTCGTAAAAAATTTCTTTCGGTTTAGTTATATAGACTATTTTAGTAACGATGTTATAAAGTGCAACTCTAAATATTTTGCGCCTGTAAAAATAATCATAGCAACGTGAAATACTAACCAATTATAAAGAACTCACTGCCTTTTTTATCTATACTACTACAACTAAAATTGCTTTCTGAGTGGAAATTGTGTGCTACAAAAATATTCAATAACTTAATTAATGTCAGGCTGGCGCAAAGTGGAAATGAATGTAGTTTTTGAATGTGACTTCGCTCTTTAAAATAAAAAGATTAAGTAATAAATTTTAATGCTTTTAAATTTTAAAGGTTTTACAATAATAGTTACACTTTCGCAAAACGGTATTAACTTAATTAAAAAAAAATGGTTGCCTGTAAAGTCGGTATACGGGCGAAAGTTTTACGTGACAACGACTTTGAGTGGTAAAATAATTATCTTTTTATGTCTGTCTCTCTCGCTCTTAGGCGGGCTAACCATGCCCGAGTGGAAGGGACGCGTGCCTCTCACTCGCTCTCATTGTGAGCGCATAACGTGAGCGGAGCGTAACGCAGTTTCTTGAAGTGTCACCCGGCTAACCAATTTATAAGACGTTGTCACGTCAAAAATATTTATTAATTTTGGAAAGGTTAACCTAAAATAATCTTTTTTTTTGCTATACATAAAAACAAATTTGCGGTTGTTTCGTTAATGATGTTTTACACCAAAGAAAAGAACATCTAATATAGATAAATAAAGCGGTACTTACCTTTTCCCATTTTCTATCTACCACTTAAAAATAATTATAATATAATTTTTGAGAAATGATTACTAACAGAAAAACATACATAACAGTTTCTATTGTATTGTAATAAAAAATGTTTGTTTCCTATATTTATCATCGATAAGAATTTTGTTACACGCTACCTTCCATCAAACTAAACAGAATAAATAAATTAGAAATTACTTAATGTTATTGAAATAGGTACTTCTGCTAATAAACACAATTTTTCCAATATGGCGGCGCGATGGGCAGAGATATGAAGGAAACAAATGGTAATTTTAAAATCATTCTAATATTATAAAAGAGGAAAGATTTGTTTGTTTGTTTGAACTGAATAGGCTCTGAAACTACTGGACCAATTTGAAAAATTCTTTCACCATTAGAATCCTACATTATCCCTGATGAACATAGGCTATATTTTATTGTGATTTTTGTGTGTGTTTTATTGTAGGCGCGGGTGAAACCGCGGCGCAATGCTAGTATATGTTTTGACTATACCGTGTTTTCCCAAAGGGTAACCAGTTTCCCCGTAATAAAGGCTGATACATAGCCATAATAGATGATTATACAATACAAGTGAAATTGAAGACAATTAAAAAAACCTCCGACGTGATGAATAAATAAGAATATCCGTAAATTGATGAACATATTTTCATAAATTGTAGCAAAGTTCCATCTCGATCACGTTAGCTTCACCGTCACCGACAGACATGTCAAATTTATCATATTTTCGTCTGAGGTTAAAAATGCTAAATAACATCAGTATTATATGGTTTTTTATTAATTTTCGTTTTCCAAATTTACATTGAAACATGAGTCACTAAAATATATATCTATCTTCTACTATAAAATATATATTTACTCGTGGTTTGTTAGTCCTCAGGCTATGCGTATAAAGAAACCATAAATCACGTTTCAATACTCTTATGATTACCCCGTTATCCAATCTCGTATCAATAAATCCACCACTGGCCAGCTTCCAACTCTAGAGAGATGAAAATATTATGATACCTGCACTAAAACATTATAATATTACATAGGAGACATAGATTACATAGTACGCTTCTAATCAGATTTTGCGTACACGAGAATTCACTAGTAAAAAAATAATTCTTTGCCATATTAAAAAAACAGCTGTCTGATCACTACTGTTAAGAAAATAATTATTAAATAATATAGAAATAATAAAAGCATATAAAAAGTATCTTAAAACGGCAACATCATACCATTAATTGTAATAAAACTATATTTTTGTCCTCCAAATAAATCTGTAAATGAGTTCTTACATTTGACTGCTTTACTTCTAGGTACATAAATATATATTATGTATAAAAAAATTCAAAAATAAACTTTATTTCACCAAATTAATTCCATATAACCGCTCGTGTATCAAACACAGCTTCCGCTTTGTTACGTCGGAAATGAAATGTCGCTGTAAGTATTATTATTAACTCAAAAACTTCTGCCGTTACTCAATTTACTGGTGTATCCACCAATAAAACATATAATTTTCATATTATGGCAGTGGATTTCCTAGTCCTCTTCCTATTTCCAGTTAAGCTTCAGTGGTTTTTTTTAATCCAAAAAAATATGTCGAGCCGATTTTTACCTGTCATTAACAATCAGCGATTGATTTTTATGTAATGTATATACGACGCACGACTTTGTCTGCGTCTAATTAGAACAAAGAGTTACACGCATGTCATTCTCAGTATAATTTTTATTTTATAAGAATGCTAATCACATTTGACATTTGACAGATTTATACAATTCTTTCGCCCATAAAGTTACGTTTTGCTTAAAGTCTTAAAAGCGACTTTTAATGTAGTTTGAAAGAGGATTTTATTTTACCACGAGATAAATCATAGACAGAAGCTAGTTATTAGTTAACTCAAAGCGAGAACGGTGTTTATAGTTGCGTTTACTGAAACCAATTCCAAGTCTTTCGACCGTTATTTTCAGACATTCATTAAAGTTTAACTGCTGTTAATTTCTCTGTGAACTAACATGATAAAGATTTGATCCAGTAGGTATATGATCTTATTAATTTATCTCACGTTTTCTTATAAATTTAAGTCAAGAATAGTGTATGTTAGAGTTCTTAGAGAATTGATAAACGGACTCGACAAAACTTATCTGTCACGCGCATGCTAAGCAGCGCAGCTGGCATAATGTTTAGTTAAATGTTAAGTTTGACGTGTCTGTGTGTCTATTAAAAAGCTGAATTATGAGATGCTACAATTTATGAAGATCTATTGCATTAATGGAATATTCTTATATTTTGCAATTAACATGCTGGGGTTTTTAAAAATGTCTTTAATTTCACCACCTGATGTTAATACATGAACGCTTGTGTGTAGGATTTTTTTTTTCTTTTTGCATTTTTGTTCACAGCGTATATTATAAGACTTATAAATAGAAGAGCAATAGCGCACTAGCGACCTGTACCTGCAGTCTCGACATGGACGCGCGGCCCGGCCGCAAGAATTGCGACTTGCAACGCGGCCGAAACCGCGGCTACAATCGTCAGTTGCAAATACAGCGCGCTTCAAAATGGACATTGATTAAATAGCGGTGCTTGTGTATCCTTTAAGTAATAAGCGAAAAAACAAAAGGAAAAAATATTGGGTTCACCCATTGCTGAACAAAGGCCGCAAATGCGTCGCTTCAATCTCGCTGCCGCTGCGGCTCGGTGAAGCCGCTGCGGCGCGGTGGAGGTGCGCGTGCTCCATAGCGATTTCATACAAATGTATAACTGTGTATCTCGCTGGCCGCTGCGAATTGGCCGCTGCAGCCTAGCCGCTATTGCGATATTGCTCGTAGTGATAACTAAGCGACCAAGCGCATAGAGAGAGAGAGAGAGTCATAAATATTATAGCTGTTTAAAACTATAGAATAGCTTGTAGTATACGAATAGAATAACTGAGCTCCAAAGAAACTAGCTCATTTCCCGCACTGGCAATCCTATTAGTTTCAAACTACAATAAAAGTTAGGTATATTTCTATAAGTACTAAATGCGGTTATCCAGTACTTCATTAAATAAAGTTTGAGTTAAAATAGAATGAATGTTAGAAGAAATAAACAATATATTTTTTGTTTGTGGATTTTATTCGATTCTCATGAGATTTACCTACCCACTCCTCGAAAGATCTTTCTTTTATGTCCAATTTACGATAGGTACCTACAGATACAAAATTTAATATCAAAAATATAAGTGATAATCGTTTATCTTAGTCTCAAATTATTTTTTATCACTTTTGTCTTTTCATATTGATTTTATTGCTAGGAATAAAAAATTTGAATATTTTTTATAACTTCAATCTGAATATTACGTCAATGAAGCGAGAATTAATTTAATCCGGGTACGAGTGTATAATCTTGGTTAACAATACGTACCCTCATAATCCTTAAATTCCACTGAGCCACTTCAACGGGTGCAGGATTCGCAAAAATCGTTTAATATCTTCTACTTGACAAAAGGGTATGTACCTAATGTCCGTATGGATTGAGAAACCACATTTTAAGCTCTAAGTATAACTTTTAAGTAAGATATTATAATACCTCCTTTCCTTCCTTGTCCTTTTTTTTCGTCGGGTTTAAAAATAGTCGTTTTTGAAATGCCACAAACACACATACTCGATTTGTACAATCACTCTGTCCCATGTTTGTTGGGCCAATTTTCCAGTTCACCGCTCATCACATCGCTCTTCCACTTAAATGAGCATTTTTCAACATAACTGACTTTAATATAGTTTATAAATAGAATTTGTAACATTGAAAATGTAAATTAAAATAGCAGTTAGTTTAAAGAACTTAATGATGTCCCATGTAGCAGAGCATAGAGTAAGCACCTTTCTGCATTTGTCTTACGGATTCTTAAAAAATAAGTAAATTAAGAGTATGATTATAACTTATTAAGGATTTATTAATCCATAAATAACGCAACCATTAAAAAGGGCAACTAATTTAAAAAAAATCTTAATTCTTACGAATAACTTATGTATGTTACATGACATGACAAGTGTGAATTCGTTTTCCTAGGAACCAAATCCAAGGCCTTTGATGTTTTTGCGCAGTCAGCTATCGGTACACGATAAGGAAGATCTTATGATAATATATTATTCGGAAAAGTATAAGAAGTTATACGTACTTAGGTTGTATGTTCTGTCGAAGTTATTTCAAGTTAAAGTCGATTACTCATAGGTTACCTACTTCAACTTCGTCTCGTGGGGCACCATTTATCCGAAGTATGATAAACTCTTGGAACAGGACATAATTTGATTAGCGGGAATAGGAATTGCGTTTCATTTACTTAATGTCTTCAGTGGCTTAACAATGTAGGTATATTACATGTATGCAAATGAAATTGGTGTGTGATTGTAATAAATAGTAGCTTTTTACCATTTGCATATTATTATATCTAAAATAATTGAATAGGATACCTGTGGTATGTTTGTCTCTATCTGTTTTTTCCGGTTAATCTCAGAAATGCCTAATATAATTTAAGGTAAGGTGGGATAAGACTATCACCGAGGCATGACTATCATTTTCAAATATTAAGAAAAGTATCGCCTTCTTTTTGTATTTGCTATGACAATAAAACAGAATTATTGTTTCCTTGAAAGCTTTTAAGATCCGAAGTTACACCCGATCTTTCACTTTATCTTCATTTGTTGTACCTAATTAATGAATTTACGGCGTAAACAAGTTTTAATAGCATACTTACTTAAGTGCAATCGGCTTCAAACCGCCTAGTACAACAGCTTTATTAGGTAGATACATTGTTACAAACCTCAAATGATTATTGACATAAAAATAAAAAATATTGCAGTTAGAATAATTATTTATTAGGTTTCCTTGGACTTTTAAATGAAACAAAGCCTTTTATCGTGCTATCGTTTTAAGTTTTGAAAGGTACATTTGATGATAACGGAGAGATCTTTAATAATATTATCAGTTCTTTAAAACCTATTAAATAGATCTAGGTACATAATTATTTAGATACCTAGGCACCTACCTATCTTGATACCTTTAAAAATATTGTCAAATGGTTAGAAAGTTTGACGCTTGCATAAACCTGTCTACCTTAGACTGTCACTGTCAATTGTCCGTTAACCTCCACTACCAACTTAACGTCAATAATTTTGATTTCGTGTCAACTGTCATTATTCTTGAGTACAGAACCGAAAGTGGACGTTTCCTCATTTATTGAGCGCTGTTAGTTAAGTAAAGTCTAAAAGATTTGATTATTGTATGTGTATTTTGTAATACAAAATTTGTGTTATAAATAAAAACAATCAAAATTTATTTAACAATTCAAGGCCTGTGCTGAGTGGGATGTTAAAGGAGTATAGTTTGTGTATATCCTGTTTGTTCAAAACAAGGCCGAGTACTGTCTGCGTGTCGTAAGTAAAACTTTAGGTGAGTCAAAAAATAAACAAATATGAATGCAGTTTAGCACTTATTTATTTATTACGAAACATAACAGAGACATCACAAAAATACAAATACAAGTATAAAAACAGCAATATGTTAAAATATTAGAAGAAGTCAGTTAAAAAGACTGCATATTTTGTAACAACATTGCATTGTGGTGTCACTAAATACTTAACAACTCTTTTTCTCTTTAGTATCTACAAGTGATTGTGATTTCATTCAGTTTTTTATTCAACATTTCTAAATTGTAACAGATGACTAGATGCAGATTGCAAATTTTTTAACAAACCATTGAACAAACAATGTCTCGATTAGTATGTTGCATCAATATTTTCTTCTCACATATAGCTTCGTATACTATATAGCATATAGTGCATTCTTTATATCTCACTGATGGCTGTATTTGAGACTATGTACCTACTTCCTACTGAATATAATTTCTTAATATGTTTTCTTGTATTTAGTCAGCTTTATTTTAAGTTAAGTAGACAAAATCTCTGCTATGTTGCATCAGTACTATAAGTAATTTTGTTAACCTTCCATACAGATCTCATGTTAATCAAATTTAAGCATCCTATTTATTGTGGGGTTTATATAAATAAGAAATTTAGTGATTATCAAAATTTTATTGTGAAAATTATAGGTAAAAAAACAATACCTTGACCAACTCACCTTGGTATTGTACTTAAAGCTTAAAAAGCAAATGCAATTGATTTAATACTAAACTGTTTCTATGTTTTAAGCCAATAAAATTCTTAAGTTAATACAATACAATCATGCATATTTTTTATATTAAGGCTGGCGTCACATAGCGGGAATCGTCTCTGAAGTCCAGAATTCCATATGCTCCACACACATTCTGATTTTTTCAGATTATAAATATCTTGACATTGTATGAATACAGAGACATTCCGCCTGTGTGAGAGTTTCATAAACTTTGTTTATTAATTGTTATAAAAATATAATAGTCATTAAAAAAGAAAAAACCAACCTCAAAATGTGAAACATTAATTTTGCATTATAAATTATTCTTAATAAAAAGATTAAATAATAAAATAAGAAGTGTTGATAAATAAAATTCATGTAAAATTCAATAAAGACAAAACTGTCCTGTTGATGTTTAAAATAACATCACAAAATCAAAACGGCATCAAATTGATATATGTAATTGATACTTACCTATAAAGCCAAAGCAAAAGCTAAGTTTTCCAAATCAATTGCTAAAACCTTTTGAAGTTTCCTCTCAAAATTTTCATAGTCATGTAGGTACATCCAGTAGATACCTAGTTGGTTTTCTTCCAAAGTATATTCACATATTACTTTAAGATATCTCTTTATATATCTACATAATTAACGCAATCAAAGTAAAATGTGTACAATTACTCACACGCCTGCGAATAAACGAGTACAATTCAGCAATTACAACGCGATTTAATTCGTACGTGTCTCATATTATATAGGCTGTCTTTAGTAATTTCACTTGCTTTCTAACAATTTATCTTCATATCATCTTTACTCTCGTCTGTAACTCGCCTCGTTTGAACTAAGTTATTGCTGCTACGCATAAAAATTGGTGTAACTCCTTCAAGATTCGATTTAAACATTGTTGAAGATTATAAACAGAGGTTTAGCCTATAGGTAAATCCTATCAAAAACATATACATATGTGAAATGAGAGCCAAGTTCAATATTATGGTATGTGCCTTGGTTGTTGACATCAACGACAAAAGAACGTTAGATCTAAATGGATGTCGAGTTCAATGGTCAGTGCTGAAATATATTAATAACAACTTAAAATATCATTTCTTCTTATAACTTATATTGAAACATATTTACACAAAAAGTGTCAATTTTCTGTACCCCTGACAACGTAATTAGCTTAGGTAGATATAGAACGGCCAATTAAATAATTAGGCTTACAACCGTTTTCGTTTCCTGCCACCGATGCCACGAAACCGGTGCAAATGATCCCACCTTACGTAAATGTGGCTTTGTTCTTTGTTACAATACCATTAGATAACTATCTCATAATAATCTATTACATTTTATACTTTCTTTATTTCGCGTGACTATTTAACTATTATGAATAAAAATTAGATAACTCATGTATTTACTTATGTTTCCTTTTTAACCGATGGTGCTTGTCAGAAACTTCAAATGTGGCATATAAATTTAAAAATATTTAAAACGGATTTTTGTTTTAATTATTAAATTTTTATCATTTAGATACTTATAAAAGTTTTATTGAATTCTACAAGATGAAGATGGTAGGAGATTATGAACGCAATATTTGCTAGCGTGATATCATTTATTTATTTATTTATACACACATTTATGGCCTAAGCCAAGAACAAGAAGTGAAACATAACAAAAAAACACAAAAAACATAGCAACAAAAACACCCATGAACCGTCGACCAAACTCAATGGTTCGATTCCAATATTCTCATGCAAATAGTGAGATATTATGTCAAGTACGCTAAAGTTTGTACCTACCATTAAGTTAGTCTATAACTCTTATTTCACTATCACTATGAACATTCGTCCCCATTCGTTATGTAAATTAGTATAATTATTTATTAAGTAAGAACGGTTAACCAAATATAGTGACAAAAACACTAATTATTTAGTGCAATCGGAAACAGGTACGATTAAATTAACCGGTTCTTACGCATACCTACCTACAATTTATACAGCAGTAATTCAAGCAAAGTTTGGTAAGAAATTCGATAACGTATGGGTAAAATGATTGTATGAAATATTCTCACTACTCGCTAAAAATGAAGTTTTGTGTAACTAAATGTAGGTACAAAGTTTATAGAAAAGCTTACAGCGTGCATGCTTCAAAATAAAGTTCGTTGTTCAAAATGGTCCCTTTGCATAAGGTGTATTCTTTTTGAATATTTTCTTATGAAAAATACCTACACTAACATGAAGTCTTGCCTTGCAATTTCATCAAATTTTTACCTCGACTCATTGGCCTTTGATTTATATATTATGATATTTTGCGTGTTTCACACTTAAGTTATATCTGTAGATTTATTTGCAATTAGTCATGTAAAAAACAAATTACATTTTTTCGTTACGTTCAATCCGATATCGTCTAAAATCGTTTTTCAAGTAGCACGCGATTCTTGGCAACGGTAAGACTTATTTTATAAATAAAAATTCGACGCTAAAACAGTTTCAATATGTCGAGAATAACTCAAGTTCTATTGTATTTTGCGATGAATAAAAAATATTTTTTTAGTCGGAGTTGTGTGTACGCCAATTTTCTTATGGTATTTCTTTTTCCAAAACAGGCAATTACCGCAAATCTCTGCACTACACCTGCTACTTTAAGAACTCTGCCCACTACAACGTATCATACTATGACCGTAATAGGAACGCATCATGCAAAAAAATATTATTTGTATTGAAAAGTATGAGACAATGTCCACCATCAATAGAATAGCGTCAGTTAGAATATTTTGATACCTACGTTGTAGTGGCATAATGGAGGAAATCGTGTGCTTCCCGTACTGATACGTTCATAGCACGGTCATAGTACGGTACGATATAGTAAACAGACTCCTTAAGAGGATTGTGAAGTGCCGATACGCAGCGTGAGTAGGTATTTAAAAAAATGCTATCTCTTTCATATCGCTTTGGCTCAGTCTGGGCGTGCGATAGAGAGAGTTGCAAATCTTAGAGGCAATTACCTACATTTCCTTTTTAAAATAGTTTCGGGCGATAAGGTTTTTACCCCCCCCTAAACATTTACGAAATGAGACAAAAGCTCGAGGAAGATTTTAAGTCAAAAATATAGATGTTTGGATGCTAATAAATTAATGCAATATTTCTTTAAAATAAAAACGTACGGACCTAGTTTTTCATTTTATCTACAACATTTCCAAAAATTATGAAAATTAGACTATGTTAATGGGGGGGGGGAAAATGTTATTGCTTTTTGTATGAAAATGTCACACAATCTAACAGCTTCACAATCCTCTTAAATCAGTTCAAAATACCTACAAGAAATCTGTTTATCCTTGCCGCCTCTTTTCGCTAACTATGTTAAAAATTTAAGGTAAGGTACTTTCAACCGACCTTGTTAAAAACCAAAAAGGTTGATTCGAAATGTATGTTTTATAATATCAAATTACCTACATAAAAACGTGTACAATATAAGTGTCTCCAATACTTTCCAACCGCAATATACTTTTGATAGTAAATCCATTTGAAATCGTGAATAACGGCTAAGTTATTTCCGGCGCGCCACACGAAGCAAACCAAATTATAAGTGAAAACTTCGCAATTTGGTAGATTGAACTAATTTTAATGGTCACCACGAAATTGAAAGTGGTAACAATGGTTTCGCCTGCTCTATGAAAAGGCGTTTTGAATATTTAATCTATGGTGATATAAGTATGGAGTCGTTGACAGTCAGTGTCTACTCCGTGGAATACGAAAATTCATTGTATTGATAGATTCCGTCTTTGGTTAGTCCACAGGAATAAGTTTTGAATTAGAAATGTTGCGAGGATTTTTTCTCTGTTCTTTTTGAATGTTCCTTTTTTGTACACGGTTTTATTTTCTTGAATATCCCTGATATTCAACTACATAGGTACAAATTAATTGCAATTACCTAATAATTTTGTTACCTACTTAATTTAAACAAATAAGTTATTTAAAACACTAGTTAATAATTAAATAGCATTATGTAATTCCAATAAAAACTGTATCTTATCAAGTAATTAGGCTGTGTCAGTCAAATAATAGCGTTTGTCACTAGCAAAGAGATTTACGTTCGTGAAAGAATTTTTCAAATCAGGTATTTTTAAGTTTATTGATTACAAACAAAAATAGATTGATAGATATACTAAAATATTACAGAACACAATAGTACCATAACACAGGTAAACATGAACCAGTGAACTATTCAGTCAATCAATGAAGTAGATAATGTTCCGCGCTAAATCAGATCAATTAAGCATGGCTGGCTAACAGTTGTTGTAACAGTTTTGTTAACAATACATTCTTTCTTAAGAGGTCACGTGTCTAATTGAAATGTTCAACATTTTAAACTTTCATGTACAATGTATTTAATAACGAATCATTGCCAAGACCCATAGGATACCCATACGAATCGGGCATAGCAGCGCTCATTAAAAACGGATTGAATTTTTTTATAAAAAATTGTTAGAAATACGTTAGGTTAAATTTACTTTATGTCATTCACAAGTTTACTAACAAAATTTTCGAAAGGTTTTTAACTGTTGACAGCCTGTCGAATCCTTAGTGGGTAATTAAGTTTGCGCGTAACCGCTAGGGGACCTGTCACTCATACTGTAAATATTTTACGCAGAAATAGTTACTTTACCAAAGTCGTGGTTGGCACTAATCTTACCCTGCTTAAAATTATACTTTAATATCCATAGAACGTATAGAATTAGACTTTAGAGTAAAATAGTTCATTATCAAAGCTCCTGGCACCTCTATTTTTATTATCAAATTAAAATTAACAATAATTATTCATTCATATTGTATATATTGTGGAAAACTATTTTATTTAATTTAAACTTAAATTTAAATCTTTAAATTGCACTAAAAAGTAATAATTAGAAAATATTCTAAAAGATATATATAATTGGAAATCCATGCCAAAATTTACGTAGTTATCATCGAAAAAAAAAGAATCACAAAAATATTAGGGAACCTGTAATATTTTCACCGTAATGATAAAAATTGTGAGTACGTAGCGAAAAGTTAGGTTATTTTACGCATTGTGTAGACAATTATAATTACTTAAATTCAAAACCCCTAGCATTAAACTATCACCAAAAATAAACTGAATGTCAGTGTCATCTTTTTAAACTTTTTGAACAAAAGCTTCCTGGAACGAGCTCAGGTTTTTTGAACTAAATTACTTTCCGTGCGAGAAATCTCGCTTCAAAGTTAAAATACGTTAACTCTTTTCAGCCATCCTTCATTTAAAGTCGTTTAAAATTTGTTTTTATCGATTTTGTAAGAAGTCGGCCAGAAGGCAATTGTAAAGATAAATTCGTGATCTATCGTTGATAATATGTTAATTGAAATAACGCACACAACACATACTTGAAATTAATTGTAAATTATTCTATACGTGAATATTCTGTCAGTAATACCATAAAAGTTTATAGCAACGATCGGTTATGGCAAGCGATAAACCTGAATTTGTTAGAGGTAACTGTTTTGATGGATTCTATGTTTATTATTTCCAATGTTAGATAAGTTTACCGTTTATGCGTAGGCTGGAGAATGGTTTTCCAACAGTTGAAATTCTACTAAGTGTAAAAACACTCGCATCTCCGAGGAACCTTCGCTTGAAGTGTTTCGTATGCCTGTAGCATCGTCGCTCATAAATGTATAGACCGTTTTCGATGCGATTTTGTGTTTGAAAGCTGAAGTGATCGAGATCTTACCTACGCTTTATGAAAATCTGTTTATCCATGAATATTTTTATTTGTAGGTAATCATCAAGTCGAGGGTTTTTTAATGGTTTTTAATTTATGCTGGTCTTTGCTAGTATGTATAATTTTTGTCACTTTTGAATTGTCATTTATCTATTTAGTTAATTATCTGTAGCCGATTAATATATAGGCGTAATTCATAAGTGTTGACCCCTTACATATCAAATTAGAATGTCTACTTGTCAGATTAACATGGCATGTAACTGGGTAATATTTTGAGTTTTGAAAGAGTGTTTATTTGAATGCCAAATGCATTTAATACTTAGTTTTCAAAATGAAGGTCTATCTTTTGCGGTTTACAGCATCGTGGTCAATAAAATAATATGCGTGGCAAGGTGGCCGTTTGCAATTTGCGGTTGAAATTTAACGTCTGCGTCAAGTGTAGACTATATTTTTTATAGACACGTAGGTAATCCTTACGAGCCTCAATAAGATTTTTGCTTACCCGTGAATTAAAGTTGGGATACCGCGAAACATGCGATGAATGTCGGACGGTAAAAATATTTATTTATTGTCACCTTATAAGTGGAGTATAACGTTTGTCAATATTCTCATGTCGACCTTCGCATTGTTCGCCAACCGTGACGAATGCTAATTATGCTGCTAATCTCCTCACGACATTCGCATCTTCTGTCATTTCTACGGAAATGGAATATTTGAATGCCTATAATCTAATAATATGGAAGTCATGTAGGTATTCTGCATACCTGTAATATTTATTATCATGTACGGATGTATGAAGGAAGAAATGTGAATTCCCGTAACCCCTAGTGGGGCATGGGGCAGACATGTTGTATGTTTCACTGATTATTTTCTTTACATGCAAGTAGGTAATTAGCCTTTTGTGCCTACCCAACCAGAACAATCATTACTCTCCCCGGGATTCGAACCCAGGACCAAGTTACCCATGGAGGCGGGGAAGAAAGATATTGCAACTAAATTCTCATAGTCTTCAATTGTACGTTCTTATTTGACATATCACAAAACGTTTAAACGTATTTAGGCTTGTACGTCAAATTATGCACTCCAGACACTATACTTTGAATTCGTGTATAATTTTAATATCACACTTTCCATTTTCCCTTCCACCTTTTCTGTGCACGCATCTTTTATTATATTCATAACGACATCGTATTAGGCATATTATACATGAACGTGTCGACCGCAACGTTTAGAATTCGCAGTCGTGTAGCGAAAATAAAGGCTAATTTGAAATACCTATATCTTTTGGGGTAAGTTATTTTAAATTTAATTAAAAAAAATAAGTATATAAAGTATAATATGTTAAAATGAACGGCTTTATTTCTCCTTTGTCAATATATCATTGTATTGTGTTTTATCGGACCATAAGAAAAATAAAAGTGTAATACTTATATAAAAATCTCGTGTGACGGTGTGTGTTCGTACTTCTCCGAAACGGTCTTGTGTATTGTACTGGTAAAAAAAGTAAAAAAAAAAAATAACTTGGCCTGTCAAAAGATGGCGCTGATGTACTTTGAATCGCGCTATCGAAGTTCTTTCATACAAATTACATCATAAACTACATACATCATAAGTTACATCGGAAACTACATCATATAATAATGACAACATAAAAAATGACGATTCAAAATGATCAAATATGATTTCAATGAATAAAGATATTTTTGACTTTGAAATACTAAAATATTCATTGCATCTAGATTGATTTGTATTTTGCATTATAATGGATACAGATTATATATTTGAATAAAAGTATTCCTTAGGTCGCAAAATACAACATAACTTAAAAACTACACAGACACAATACATTCCCAAACCGTCTCAAAGATGCTCATGTATGATTTTCCTTCAACGACCTTCACATAGAAGCGGAACTCGGAAGAGCAGCTGTTCAGTCATGCTCACCCCATCGTGACGGCCACAGTGGGACCATAACACATCCTTACACATTCGGCCCGGCCGTTTCAAGGATTGTAGTGCAGTTTTAAAAACAACTTAAAGGTTATTTTTAGATTTTATTAAGAAATTTGTACTCGTAGTGTTAATTTATATTTGTGCACATTGATTCTGCTAAAAAGTGGATACATCCTAAAATAATTTAAGCGACAATTCCGTTTAAAAGCAAATGTAGCGGTTGTCCTTGTTTGACGGGTTTCGAATTGTTTTAAAGTGTTTTTTGAGTTTACGAGGCGCTAAATTGTAATTGTAAGGTCTTTTATGTTTTTTTCAAACCTTTTTCGTTTCATATGAATTACTTTTTTGGTCTTTATAAAAAAAAAACTTTATAAAGTTTGGAGATATTTAGTGTAGTTCGAAGTTCAAAATTGTAATAATTTTTAGAAGTTTGCTTTTCGGTTTTTTCTCTACACTATAAATAATGAAATAAACATACCGTTTTATTCATAAAAAACGGGAACATTAAATACATATTTTTTTGTTAGGTTAGAGGGGTGTTATAATCTTGATGTGTCTGTCTTTGTCATTGTAGCTCCTAAACAAATGGACCAATTATCATGCGGTTTTTTCTGAAAGTTTACTTGATCGAGATCGATCTTATACAATTTATGAAGTAGGGATTTTTATTTGTATTATCTTCAATTGTTTAGTTCAGTAGAAGTTTTTTAATTTTATTAGTTTTTTGTGTGAGTAAAATGGTTTTTTTACGAATTCATACCGAAGCTTGGCGGTTTTGTAGAAGGTGCGTTTATATATGAAGCCGAAAGTGATAAGCAGAATTGCGTAATCAATAATGCTCGATTTTGCTATTGTTATTCAAATGTCGTAGGAACATGACTCTTCACATTACGAGGTGTTAAATAAAACATGAATGGTGAAATCAGCTGTTACAAGACTAGGTTATAAAGTACCAACCGGTTGTTCTTCATTAAACATGGAGTGTGGTACCTTAGATGGTTGTGTATCTAGATTTCATTTCCTTCTCTGAGATAATAACGTACATGTATTCATACGTGTTACTGTCTTTAACGATGGGTATTTCTGTAGACGACTGTCTACGTGGGCATTTACAATATAGCCATTCAGGAAGAGTCGAACTTTCGAACAGTGAAATAATTTTATAAGTGCAGTAGTTTTTGAGTAAAGTCGTATCTTCTCTGTATAGTGTTGATACTACGGCTTATATGTATTAATGACTAGAGACATCTATATTCCATAACTGAATACTATTACGTGTTGTACCGAAGATGTTTTGGTTCTGAAGGTATAGAAAGGTGATCATCTCCAAGGCAGCATTGAAAATATCAATGAAACGGACTATGCTTTTTACTTACAACTAACTTAAATAATTTTAATCAATCTTGTAATAATAATGATACTAATTTATAACACAAAAATAATTGGATTATAAAAAGTCGACAGATCCACTTTTAATAATTCAATGATTGAATATAGCCAATTGATTGTAAGTGAAGTTGAAGACAGACTATTCGAGACAATTGACAACAAAGAAACCTTCAAGCAGACTTTCTCTTTAATCTACCAATTTAAATAAAAGTTATTGACATGTCATGTATTGTTTTCAGATTTTCCATCAGTCTCACCGCGGGCGATATAAAAACCTCGGTTATGACAAACAATGTTTGCGGTCGGTCCCACGCTCGATTACTAGAAAACTCATTGTTCAATGAAGAAATGTGACATAACGCCATCTAGCGGTAACACGAAACCAAAATGAAGCTAAATTTGTTCAAGCGGTCCATGATTTTCGCGACCTTCTTCGGGTCATGCCTGTGTATAGCATTATTGGTCGCGTCTTTGGGAACTCAGCATTGGGTTGATGCAAGAGCTAGGCGAACGCAAAACCCGTCCGAATCTGAGGGCAGAATCAGTTTTGGACTGTTTGAAGGGCACAAAGAGCTGAACGTTAGATATGGGTGGCGCCATCATGATTTAAGTAGTAAGTAATACTTATGCTTTTTCTTTCTGATTCGTTGTACGTTCTTATGTTTAATACGAAAAAGATCATAATTTAGTGAAACAAATAAGTCTGCTTGTTACGCTTTCAAGCCTAAACTGAACAGAAGTATACATATATATCTGGTAAGCTTCGCATATAGACTACTTCTTATTTCGCGAAAAACTGTAAACGGGTTGTTGAATAATCTTGTTCAATTCCGAAGTGTTTCAGACAGATAGAGTTACTTTCGCAAGTAAAGTTTCTTAAGTAAAAATTATATTCCAGTAAGTGCGGGAACCCACCCGGCCCGCCGTTGGGCGTGGTGTGGTACAGCCGCCCAGTTGGCTGTAGCTTTAGCCGCCAGTGCTGGAGCAGCAGTGCTGGCTGCTCTGGCATCTGCTGCAAGGCATACGGCGCAGCCACGACCGCTTTTAATAACTAATTGTGCTACAGGTAACTTCTTTTTAGCTATTAACGTTTAATTTAAAAAAAACGACCGAATTTAAATAAGGAAACTATATAAAGAGTCTCATATGCTTCTTTCTGATTCTCTTTTCGGAAAAAAATTACTATAACTTCGAAATCGGATAATAGGTACAATCGAAAAGTAATCGATTTATAAATAAAACTAATAATGACCGCGACACGTAACTGACACTGTCAAGTCAATAAATTATGTAAAATGAAAGTAAGTTGACCTTCCCACGGACAGAGACGAATTATTACTTTCATTTCGTTGTGTTAACTCCTGCACTTCATCTGCGTGAAACTGGGTCAAAATGGGATAAAAGTTAACGGATCTAACCTAACCCCAAGTGAGTCTCCTGTCCATTTGTCTCCTTATTTATATAAAAAAGTAATCTATCTTGCAATGTAATAGTGAAAGTGAGTGAAATCCCGTAACTCCTGTGTAGGAATAGGGCACACACTGTGCGTCTGTTTCACTAACACTAGACGTACTACTATGACCAGCCTTGTGTCTACCCAACCGAAAAATATATTTGTTCCCCGGGATTCGAACTTAGAACCTCCGGCGCAACACGCAAATTTACGTATAGCCAAGAAGAAGGTTAGGACGAATTTTAAATAAAGAAAGTTACTAAAAGGCAGTATACAGCAGAGACACCTCAGGTTACTGGAAAGTTCCGGGAATCTTATGAATTGGTGATATTAATATTTTGATATGCTCTTCGTATTTCAACGCGGTCATTGCGCAATATTACAAACTGTGCAATTTTATTGACTGTATAGGGTTAATATTGAACATTACACAATAAAAATATTAAAATTATAAAAATATTACGCACTGTTTTTGTATGTGTAAGAGGCGCCTAACATTCGTTTCGCTTATTAGAAATGGTGTCTACCAGCAATATTTCAACTAAAACTTTTCGAATTCTTTACGGTAAAAACTTTACGATAAAAACTTTTAAGACACGAGTGCTAAATTTTATAAGTAACTTATTTTAGTATCTACAACTATTTATTCCACAACTGCGGTTTTAAAACAAAAAGTAAAAAAAAAAAAAAAAAAACTCAATCTCTCGTATAAAATCACATACATACCTACATAATCGCTTTTGAGCGTTACTTAAATCTAAGTTTACAGATTGTACAAGAACGCGCCTAAATCTGAGAACAGCCAATAATTACTGAACTGAAAATACTTTATTCGCGACTTTCGCGCGGGCATTCATAAATATAGCCTATGTCACTCGCATAGTCCAGCGTATAAGTAGTTTAAATTAAAATACTTTTTCGAATCGTATCAGTGGATTCAGAGTTCAAGATCAAACATACAAATTTTGCCTCTTTGTTATATTAGTATGATAAGATTGTTTATGCAAAATTAAATACATGCAATAATGATATTTTAATGACCGGCTTCACAGTTATATAAGTCAAGATTTTTGTAATAATCAGTATCAGACCAGACAGAATCTAGTAATTGCCGCCAATCAAATCTGTATAGTTGAGAGCTCGTAGCACATTCAAAATTCGAGTATCATTCCGTGGTATGCTGACATATCGACGTGTGTACTCACGGTGAGCCTCGCAGACCAGCGAATCCACAGGATAGTCCTTCTGACCGTGGAACCAAACTAGAGAACAAACCTTGAATGTATGAAAATTCTCATAGCTATATTCTCTGGTCTATGCAATTAAACAAACATGAAACAGAAACAAATTAAATTGAAGACAATTTAAAAAAACCCGACATGATTAGGAATGAGAACAATAAGAATGGATGGACAAATCTTAATGTAGCTAATTTATCTCGATCTCGTCAACTTTCAAATCAAGATACCGCATGGAAATTGATCTATTCGTTTAGGGGCTACGAGAGCATAGACTATTATAACCTTTTTTCGTCTGTGTGAAATCCAGTGACCGCTGTGTGGGGAGTGGTACAGATACATGCGTGATCATTTCCTTGATAGGCAAGTAGGTCATCAGTCTTCTGTGCCTATTTGCCAATATTTATTGGTTTCTCCGGGACTAGAATCTAGGACTGCTCGTCGGGTTTTAAAAATGTAATTAATTAAATAGGAAATATGATCTTACAATCCACCGGTCCGTATTTGTCACTGCAATGATTGCGCAGAGCACCGCATATCGATTCGAACTCTTTTCCGTCGTAATCACATACAATATCGGGCCTGTTGCATATCGGAATGATTAGCATTAACAAATGTCTCGGGGAAATGCAGATTCTTTTTCTTTTTATAGAACTATTGTTTTAATAATAATATTTTCGAATTTTAATTAACTATTTGTTTTATATTTTTGACAAAAATATTGTATTGTGGAAAATAGATATTTTTATTTATATAACTTTATTTTTCAAACTACAAGGTTCACAAATTAAATATTGGGGTTAGTTGTAGTAGAAACTTAAAATAGTTTATAATATCGGACATATAATAATCCTGGGTTCGAATTAAGGAGTTTTTTTTTTCGGTTAGGTAGTATAGTAGGTACAATAACATTTTTAAGTACCTGATAATTTCCCAACAATTTATAAGTTGTTGAGCGCAATCGGTCATGTTGTATGAGCCACGGTGGACTACATCGAATTTGATTTTCTTATAAAACACTCCAGGGTATTCCATAATCTGGGTGGAAGCATATTTATTCTCAACTAGAAAAAAGTTTCATTTCTTTAAATTAACAAGTGAAATAAACGACATGATAATGAAAAATAGGAATACATTTCACAAGTACATGATCAACAGATAAATATTTTCTATATGTAGATAAAATATAAAACAAAGTCGGGTGTAAAGAACACCATTTATAACTCAATAATGAATCGATTGATTTTGATTCGTCTAATCCGAGAATAGCAGAATAACTATTTAAAATATTTAAAAAAACACTAAAAACTGTTTATGAAGAATATTAGTTTCATATATTTTCTAACTTGTCTAAAAAATATTTTGTAACGACGCTACCGTCGCCCAAATTTATTGAAAGTAGCTGGTACTTGTGTATTGCATGAAAAGCGAAGGGGTTCTAAGTTGTTTAAGCGATAGAAGAAATACCGGAAAACCTCGGTTTTCTTGTTGGAATTCATATGACAACTGACATAAAATTCTAGGATAAAGGAAAAAAAGTACCGAAAAAACAAAAAATGGAGGCAGATGGGCTTATACCGTATAGAGGAATGTGTGGCTTTGTTGGAAGATGCTAAGAACCAGAAGGCTGGACAGCCCGAAGATCAGCTCTAGCATAAAATAAGCCGGTTTCGGCATCAAGCAAGCCTCAAACAAAGATCATACCAATCTCAACGACTAAGTTTTTAAATAGTAAAAGAATTATAAAAATAAAATGTAATTAAATTTGTTATAATTATTATAAAACTAGCTAAAATTATTACTACTTACACAACAGAATAAAAGTGGCCAAAAAAATGGGAAAAATCACAAAACATTTCATGTTTGTGCGTCTGCGTATAAATACAAAACTTTAATAGCTTTTTAACTCGCGACTACTTTTAATTAACTTTCTTAACACGTTAATTATTTTGTGTTTAAAATCATTAATCAAGTTGTTTTAACAAACAATACCTAATTAGTAGTTAAGATTTTTTCTGCTATAAAGTATTTTGCCATTACACATTATAAATTGAAAAATATGTGCCGTGCAAAACAAATGAACATTGATTAGCGCCATCTCTGGACATTTAGCCACAACACTGAAGCTCATCCTCTTTATTTTTTCTAATATAATATTCTATTATCTATAATTAGTAACCCTATACTATATTATTCTTATAAGAATCTGCACTTCTTTTCAGTACTGTTCTGCCTTGGCGCTATGTCAGTGTGGTTGACAGAATTCTTCCTTCGTCTGCAGCACAATGTGATGTCGGAGGAGGATCTCGCGAACACCTGGTCCTCGGACTCCACTGCTGACCTTGGATTGTCATTCTGGTATGACTGCAACTTAATTTCGTAAAAGTTAAGATGTTCAGTCAGTGTAAAAGTGATAGAATATTTAAAGATTTATTCTAGATAAAAGATTTATTCAAAATTAAAATACCTCATTAATCTTCATTGACTAAATAATGTTTTATCACTTTCCTGTTGGTGAATTTGGTGTAATTTAAGTTTGAAAAGCTAATTGAAGTATTTTAGTTTGATATGGATTATGTATACAATATAGTGCTTTAGAAAACTTATGGTTAATATCTTAATTGAAATTTAATAGAGATAATCAATAATAACTTTTGGTTTTTATGAATTATGTGTACATAACGTATCCAATTTACAGTTGTAATAGTTAATGTTCAAAAAATCAAAACTTAAATTACTTATTTCAGGCTAGTTGTAGCTGCGTGCGTGACCGCATTCATAAATAACGTTTGCATTTTAATTGCAATGTCAGATGCGCCTGATACGGAAGTGGTTGCCCCAGCATTGGAGGAAAAACTGAACGGCGCCATCATGCTGTATTAATTATTTGTGGTCCCGAAATTCAAATCGGCGCAATCACAATGTGTAAAGAACAAACCGAACGATAAAATTCAAAAGTGGATTCTCAAATTGTGAAAATGCGATTACAAATTTCATCTTTCGTTTTTCATTTGCAATTTGAGAATTCACCCGAAAATAATGTGAGAAAATTAACTGTTCAAGATTCAAGGAAATATACAGGAATAAACAAAGCGAAACACAGTTTTTTGCTCAAACTGCCTGAATGTTGAAGAAAATGTTCTCTAAATAGTAAATTAGTGATTAAGACGCAACATTCACTAACGCAGATGTTTTGCCAATTTGTCGTGAATATTTTTATGATCTACATAATCCGTCCAGTAAGTAGATGATATTTGTAGATATCAGACAATGTTATAAAAATATTTTAAATTGTTTATTACATGTAACAAATCTATTTGAACTATGTGTAACTTTACTATTTTCTTGTGTGAAGCATAGATATTTTTTTAATGCTATGTTAACCAATGAGTATATAGGACAGCCGAAAGTTGTATCAACAGCATACTGAAGTTGTTTTTTTAAAATTAGTTATAAAAGTTTAGAAACAACATTAAGTTGCAGCAGTATTCAATCAATTTTATACATCTTTTCCTGAGTCTAAAATTCAATTTAAAAATAATAATATATTTTGGTTTTAAATGAAGAATAAAAAATTGATCTTGTCAAATGATAAAATATCCAGACTAGGAAATACGTCACATTTTCAAAACTGGTTTAGTTTGCTAATATAATAATGAATGCTACATTACCTCACTGATTTTAACAGTATTAAATAACACAAGATTTCTGTAAGCTCAAAATTATTTCTCATTTAATTTTATATAAGTGCCATTAGATTAAGTTTCTGTAAGGTTTTCATTAATAAATTGAATTTAATATATAATATAGTTTGAATTTACGACTTTTAAATAAAACACTGTTAGTAGCTATTTATTTATATTATATCACAAAGAACCTTATTAATGGAAGCACATGAACCTACTTTATTTGGTAAGTAAAACTGAAGTCCCAAGTGTAGCTTTTGGTAGAATTGTTTCAGTGATTATGAAAGTAAATAGTGTAGTTATAAAGGCAAGTAGGAAATTAAATGATATATCAACTCACTTTTCTGGGATTTACTTAAGCCTTTGTTTGCTGAAACTAGATATAATATTGAATATCTTTTTTGTGAAGAAACATCACATTTTTACTTATTACAATTAAAATCATAAACATTTTTATTGATTTTTTGGAGGCCTGGCACCAAATATTGTAGAACCAACTCGTACAGTAGTTGCCCCTAATTCAATCTAAAACCAATTACATAATTAGTTAAATTTAAAGGTCTTTCTAAGGGTTATATAACTTTTATAGCAAAGTATTTTACATACTGCATGTTCATAATCTGCAGACATTCCCATAGACAATTCAACATTATTAATATCCAGGTTTAAATTCTGACAAACTTCCTGTCTGCATTTGGCAAGTAGTAGAAAATCTGGATTTGGTCCAAGGGACAGATCATAATCATACTGTCCAATAGTCATTAGCCCTTTGAAGTTCAGATTTGGACAGTTCTCCATTACATGCTTTACTAAAGTGCTGGTTTCTACTGGTTCTATACCGTTTTTCACTGAAAAGAAATTTTAATATGAATAACCACCTACATACATACCATTTAAGTTTCAATTATATTTTTTGTTTGATCAGATTTCCTAATTCCTACTAACCAACTATGTATTTTGTGTCAGTAAGATCTATTTTTATAACCGAAGCAGTCATAAGTCAACATAAAAAACGCACATAAGACGCAAAATTATTCAAAAGAATAATTATTTGCAGGACTTAACTAAGTATATATTTAAATTCTTGGCTCCTTTATTATATACAGCAAAATAAATCAAATTCTAACATATAGGTACCCACTAAACAAATATGCCTTTAAACATAAACTGACAGGGCAGGGTTATGAGGATTTTGAGAACCTATTTACCATAATTAAATGAGAGAAGTCGGTATAACATTTCTAAATAAATTTATATATAACTTATATATCCTATGTTTATGTGTTTACTGTGTACATATCTTATTGAAATAATAAATTTGAATATAATGAAATGCGTACCCACTATATGAAATTATTAATTTAATTAATAAAACGCCATAGACATACTTATAGAAAATATAAATTAAGTAAGTACTAAAATTAAAAATAAGTAATATTAATAACATAAAAATACTCTAAAATATACTAAAATTAGCTTTAAAAATTAAAAATATTTTTAAAAATTTATTCCCTGTGGCATGGTACCCTTAATGCTGGCAGCATTTCCTCACTTTAATTTATTAATTTAATTTTTTTAAGTACATACATACTTTAAATTAAGTTTAAATTTTAAACTTAGCTGTTGGTACATTGCATTATCTATTTTCACAGATGTCTGGAAGGAACTAGTATCTAAGATACAGACTAGACGCTAGGCCTAGTTTAGATATTGGTAGTACAATTAAAAAAACCTTTATTTGCCAAAATGTGTCTAAACCATAAACATTGTATACGTTTAACAATAAAAATGTAGGTACCTATACATTAATATAAAAATAGAAATTTATAAAACACAGGGAACTAATAGTTCTGTGCGGCATTCACGAGAACACACACAACATCTTAATGCCACTTTTAATCATAAAAATTGTATATGGAGTAAATTGCAGTGGCCAAATGAAACATGTACACAGTACAATATATGTTAGAATTATAAGTAGGCAAGTTAAAAACAAAACTGAAGTACCCTAGATATCTAGGGACTACCTAGGATAAGAAAATTTACACTCGAGTAAATATTATTGTAATAAAATTTATTATTATTTATTTCTAGTCAATTTAAACTCGAAAACTTTGTTTCGCTTCAGATTTTCGAATAATACCTACCTAAAACGTTATTCCTGAGTGGATTCTGTAGAAAATGTACGAGAAATCGAATTTTATTCATAAACACTTTTTCGTGAATTTTTCTATTAATAATAGTTATTCTGGTAATTTCGGATTAGACGAATTCAAAATTCTGATATAATCAAAATCGGTCCATCCGTTCTGGATTTATAAATCCACACACCATTTATAAATGGTGTAAATAACTCGATTTTGTTTTATTATTATATATAGATAAGTTAAATAATATAATAACTATTCTTGACAACATTACACATAGGTATGGGTTATAATTTTATTAAACCGGTGGGTACCCTACTTAATATATTACCTGTTTTATACCCATACCTTATAAGGTGATATATCTTATAACAATTTAATCAATTTTGTAAATTTACTACCCGCTATTAAAATAGATCACTAATATGTGAGGGTAGAATCTTTATTGTATTTCAAAAAATCAGTTCCTATTCAAAGTCATATTGTATCGTAGTCAAGCGCTGGACGCATGATTGTTAATTTATATACTTAAATAAAATAAAATGGACTATATACAAGTGCCGAAAATAAAAGAAGTGCCGAAAAAAAACGTTAAAAACACCAACAAAGAATCACGACAGCCATTAAATACTTTGTTAGATTTAGATCCAAATTTAGCAAATGCACACTCAAAGAAGGAGAATGTCAAAAAGAAAAGTTTACAAAGATCGCTTAGCGTTTCCTTTCTCGATACGCGGTTTGTGACTGTGCGCGATAGAGAAAACTCAGATTGCAATTTCGAAGTTTTGCACGATATCGATGGCGATAAAGAGAACGTCGCCATCAGCAGCAAAGCCACTTTGTCGACGCTGCCGAAAGATGATCGTGTCAGGAATATTAAGAAAAGCCTGATGAGACCCCACAGCCGACAGTTGCAGCGTATTTCATCTGTCCCTAAACGTCTTTTCTTCACTGCAGAGGCTCCGATACAAAATACTATCGAATATTTCATTCCAAGACCCGACATAGCTTCGTGCGATTCCACCTATATCCGTATTTATGGTATAGATGTATTTACATATTTGTTGAAGAGAGAAGAGATAATGCCTTTGCCGACTTTTTTAAAATCGAAAAAATCCCGGGCATTCGTTCTAAATTGGCTAACTAATACTAAAGGAGGAGGTGACCCAGCCGTGATCCAGACAGCGACTTGGTACTTGGACACGGTTATGATACACCGTGAGGTGGAGTCGTGCGACCTACCCATCGCGATAACGGCCTGCTGTTGGATCTCATTAAAGATCCATGGCAAAAGGTGCACGGCGCGGGCGCTCGTTCAGAAAACATTTGATGAGAAACATTTGTGCTCAGTGGAGAAGAAGATTCTTTTGCTTCTGAATTTCCCACGTCAACCGGTACTTCCCCAGGAATTTATAGGATACTTGGCCTTGTGTTGTGATAACGAGCAGTCAAAGGAGACATTGCTGTGTGCTACCTTCATATGTGTGAATGCTATTAACCTAAACCTGGATATGTGCGGCGAATATCCCTCTGTTGTCGCCACAGCAGCCATTAAAACCACTCTTCTGTTGCTCAAGAAACAACACCTCGTGGAGAAACTCAAAGCATGTTTTGTGTACCAAGCGGCCATTCTGAAGGGTCAGGTTATTGAAGTTTGCATTTCACAAATTGGGGCACTGCGAATGTTTTTCACAGACCAGTTTGAATTTACTGCGGCCAAAACAATACTGAAGAGCCATTCTTATATCCTACGAAACTTAAAGCAAGAGTTGAATTATTTATACAGCACAGGTGGAGAAGGGATCATCAGGGCGTTTTTGATGGATTAAATTTTAATGACATGTGCAACTTGGAATATTTATAATTTTTGTATAATGACCTAATATAACCTGATATAATAATCAAAATCAAAAAAAAAAATAGTCAATAATCAAAGATGAAGTCTAAACTGAGAAGTAATAAAACTTGAAAAAGAATATAATATGTTAAACCAGGATAAAATATGTTTTATTTCAGTTCATTTACTTAGTAGGGAAGTAATAATTAAATATAATTTTATAATTATGTCAATGTCCCCAAATAATTATGTAATAAATTAGTTTTAATGCTGCAATTACACCTACTAATTATCAGTGTCAATTTGCAAAACTATAATAAAATAGAATTGTAGAAAATTAAATTATTTTAGAAAGATCAAAACTTTAGGGAAAACAAGCACCTTCTTCTGCACTAGTATTAACTTGCACCATGACTTGCAGTCTCTCATCATTTTGTTTTAATTTTCCCCACTGTTTGTTCAAGTGATCTGCAAGTTTGGCTGAATCTACAGTCTCTACCATGTAAAGGTTTGGCGACTGGAGAAGTTTGTTTATTTTATTTGTTTGTAAGTGACCAATAAAATGCCTGAAATTAAAGAATGAATTTGTCTATTACACCCAATCCCAGGAATTACTTTTAAGCTTAATAAAATAAACTTACCACTTGATGTCCTTACATATTTCTAATATTTTTGGATCATTAGCTTTTTCTGACAGTTCATTTACATAGTTTTCACCAAAATGCCGCTGACCAGCTTCATATGCCTGTATTATTAAAGCTGCTGGTTTTATTTTAGACACAGCAACTAATGTCGGCATAATTTGAGGTAAATCCTATGAAATGTTATATTTGGTTACAATTTGCATATTTTTATTGAAGGTTATGATCATTGCCATACTTTAAAAAGCAGTCTTTAGTACATACTGAATAAAATTTGCAATATTAATTACTTAACCTTAGTCCTCTTTGCCACAGCATTTTCTATTCGACTCAACACAGTTTTTAAACCATACATTACATCGATATCTTGCAAAACGTTTTCCGACATTTGCTTCAATTACACACGAACAACTAGTAAGATAATAGATGTTTTTAAGTATGTAAATGTTATCTCTTACTTAATCACATTCAGATAGCTCTACCCAAATAACATATTAGAATTAATAATTGTATTTGTAATCTTGGTAGAATTTTTAGGTCGTAAACATACACGCATTTCAATCTACAAATTACAATACAACCTACAATCTACATTATGCATTAACATGATTATAAATAATATTATGTATACATACATTATTTATTAGACATATTATTTAAAAACATATTAATAAGTACCTACTTCTTCTTAAAAACGTTTAAAAAAAGATTAAAGTGTAAACTGTCAAATGAACTAAAATTGTAATATAATAATAAATCAATGTCTTTCTGCTGTCTTAACAATTGACAAGGCTTTCTGACAGTGTTTGTGAATTTTATAAATCACAATAATTGTCATCTATCACCTTAAATAAAATCTCATCTGTCTGTGTCTATGATCTTAATTTTCAAATCTCAATTCTTCAAAAACAACATTTCAATTTACGTGTTTTTTATTGTTCCCTCAATAAGAATATAAATAAAACTTAAATTTTTTGCAAGTTATTTTATTTAAACGTAGGGTTGAGTTTTGACAAATACGCTGTATTATGCATATTTTATATACAATACAGAGATTGTGTTTCTAATTCCATAATGTTATATCGCTACCTAGGTATATAAGGAGCCGCAAGACGCAGCTATGAATTTGCTCGAAAAAGCTGAGAAATCGCTTGACTATTTAAAAAATTACCAAGGAATTGCCAAGTATGTAGTGTTCTATGTAACAAATTAAATTACCTTATGTTTAAGTTATTCCCTTCCTAACTTCTTTATTGCAGAGGTCATGAGTTACAACCAGCGGCTGGTACGTTAGGTCGCTGTCTGGGTGCTCTGGGAACAAGACCTAATCTCGCTCGCCATTATGCTAATTTATTAAGTACTGCTGTACCCACTCTACTCGTCTTAGCCAGCCATGAAAGTGTAATTACCCAATTAACCTTACATCATTATGTTTACAAATCTCATACACACTATAATTTTTTTTAGCTTATTAACTAACTTGCTTTTTTAAAATCTATTGTTCTATAGCATTGTAAAACTGTTTCATTGAATTTTCAGGCTGAAGTCAGGTTGGTGGGAGATGAGGCATTAAATAGAGTTATTGTTGGTGGCTTTGCTTTTAATGCATATAAAACAAATGCCATTCTGTTGAATCAAATTGATGTTAATAAAAAAGCAAGGTAATTTGTAATATGAACTGTTTAATTTTTAATATTGTTTAAATGTAGATAGATAAGTTTTGTCGGCTGATGTCATGAATGTGCAGGTGGGGTTTCGTCAAACTTGTAGGTAACATGCTCGCTCAAGCCGTGCCACTGTATCTGTTTGTGGGGGAATGGGGATTGACTCACAGCCAATATAATCAGCGGCATTCTTAAATAGTCATTCTTAGAAGAGGAAACTCAGTCCTAATGAGTATTGAGTGATTGGGAAAGTCATTAGACGAAGTGTATTTATGTTTAGTTGGTTTATATTATTTTTTTGATTGTACATTGTTGAATTGCTTATATATAATATTTATTATTGTTATATCAGTATTGTAATTAATATTGGCTTATATTGTTTTATTAAAAGAATACAATGTTATTTCTTTAGAAAATTAGATCATTGACAGTCTATTGCTTGATTTTTTCTTTTTTCCTAAAAATAATATGCCAATGTTTAACTTAAGATGGAACCGTGCTGCAATCAGTCGCATCTGCCTCGGAGAGTCCTGGCTTCGCCCAGGCATGGGCAAAATACGATCACATGCACAAGCTTTGTTCCCAAAATTGAGCCAAGTTGTTCGAAATACTACAGAGTTGCAATTGATGGTGGAATCCTTGGAAAGCAATTTGCCAAGGTTATTAAATGCATTGGCTGAATATAGTACAGACGAAGAAATTTTTGGTATGTAACTTATTAAAAACACTTATTAGAAAACACTAGATATGTTTGCAAATAAAATAGACTTCCTATTATGTGAGTTTAATAAGTAATTTAGACTAAAAATGCTTAAAATTTCATTGAAATTGTCGTATTTAATAAAAAAAATTCTTTTTCAGATCTATCCCATTCTCTACTTAACCGTGTAGAATGCACGGAAGCATCTGTTCGTCGTGGAATCGGTGCTTGCGTTGCACATCTGTGTGCGCACAAAGAGACACTACTTACACAGATATTGGATAAGGCTTTTGGTAAATATTTGATAAAAATTATATCTCATATATAAAACAGACAACGAGCGCCTCAATATTCATAAAGTATTGAGAAACTATACTATGTATATGTATTAAATTATACCTTAGTACCTATTATTATAAATGTGAGTTTGTCACACTTCCACTCCTTAACAATTCAATCTATCATGAAAGGATATATTTGTCACAGATAATATATAATTAATGGTCTTAAAATAAATTTTAATTTTATGCTAATTGTAAATTAATTGCTAAGACCTTTTGAAAAATTATTGATTGTTTAAATGATGCCTGCTCATGGGAATGATTTGCTCCAGTTCGAAATGTATGTTAAGATGATGATCAGATGATAACCCAACTGAGTTTCTTGACTGTTCTCAGATTTGGGCAAATTCTTGAACAGCCTGTAAACTGACACCTAAGTGACGTTCATACGCGACATGTATTTGATTCAATATTAAGATATTTTAGACTATAATATTAATGCTGGGGCGTGGGTGTAAAAGTTAATTTCATTATAATTCATTTAATAGTTCAAACGTACGGCTCTCTATTCTATCAGCCACATACAGTCACGTTATGATTAGAAATCGGTCTACATGATATGGGAGAAATCTATATTCTACATAAAACCACGAATATAAATTTTGGATATAAATTCCATGCCAAAGTAGTCTTAGTCCCAATGAGTTTCAATGATCATTGACATCTTAAAAATCAAGAAATTGATATGATGGATTTAATTTCAGAAAAGTTATGGCCGATGACAGCTGAAGATAACATTGCTATTAGCTGGTTCTGTGTTGTTAAAGCTGTTTTTCAAATAAATGACGTCAGCAAGTTTACTGAAAATGATATATTTACTGTCCAAGACTATTTAGAAGTGAGTATAATTTATTATGTTTAAAAATGTTAAGTAATATATTGACATGGGCTATGTTCTTACCCACGCCGCCCACACGAACGAATTTGCTTATAAGCATAATAAACTTTAAACTTATATACTTTAAAGTATATAAGTTTAAAGTTTAAAATGATTTCTATTATTTGATTGATCTATTTTATTATTCTTCACAGATGCGATTCATAACTTGAGTAGCTTACTACGTACGCTTAGTAGCTTGTCGCGATTTAACTATTAATTATTATTTTCAGTTATATCAGCTATGTATGTCATACATTGAGACGTCCAACTCGCACAACGTACAGAATGCGGTATTGGAATGTCTTCATATACTGTTGGGGCTTCCGGGACCACATCGCCGGTGTCTCACTGCACCTAACCCGTCATTCGTGACTCTAGATCAAAGGAGCACCCGTAAAGGGCATCGCCGAAATTGCAGTAAGATATACCGAAATATTATGCCCTATTTCAACCACTTGAAATCTTTTTTGACATAAAAAATATCTAATGGCATTTTCAAAGCTCTAGTCTCTCTGTAATTCATCAAAATTGGCTCAGAGGATTGAAAGTGTTACTGACAGACAGAGTTTCTCTGGTATTTATAATATTAGCAGGTTTAACTATAGTGGCGTTTGACTGCGATCCTACATGTTAAATGGAGATGCGGCCTGATGTAGTGCACGCTTGACTTATAAAATCTGTTCACCCACTTGAAAAAAGGTGTAGGTCTGTATTTTTTCGCCGCTTGTTTAGTTTAGTAAGACATGTTACCAAATACTAACGAATATCGATGTTAAAACGGATACATGAGTACTAATACAAGAATCTCATATTTGAAAAGGTTACACAAGCGCAATATCGTTCAACGTGCCACAGCTACCATTGGAGCCGCGGGAGTCTGAATTCGCTCTTAGCGGAGCCCTGCAACTGGGCAGTGTGCTACGGATTGGCACGCCTTCTTCGAGTATTGACGATCTAAATATCCAGGTATGTCACTTTAATACTCAGTTTATAAAAAAAAACTAGCTTCACCAATATTTTCAATTCACAAACCAGATTATAGAGAGCTAAAAGATTAGAAAAATAAACAATATGAACTTCTAATGTCTTTGCTGAATGTGGAAAGATGGCGCTGATGTACATTAAATTGAGTTATCAAAGTTCTTTCACTCGACGGAAATTATTCATGTATATAGTTGTGTCGTTGAAACTTGGAAGTTAAGTTCTTTTAAATTTAAGGAATACTTTATCGTGGTCTAGGGCAGACACAGTGAATATGTTTGCCATTACAGACTCCAGAAAGCCCCGAAAGCGAGGTAGAGAGTGAGTTGGATGTGGAGCAGTTGTCCCGCGCCGTGTCTGAACGTTTCCAGCGGTGTGACGATACTGATGAAGAAGATAATGCTAGCAGAGATCACGTGAACAAGGTAAACAGGCTGATCGCTTGTAACTAAAAAAGTCCCGTAAAACCCGTGTCATTTTTTAACACTTCGTTGCAATGGAGTGCTACGGGCGGTCTTATAATCAGCGATCTCTTCCAGGCAACCCAATTTTGTTGGTTTAGTTGAATTTCTTCAGACAAGCCTGTAGAAATTCATCCATATCTCCGTGCCACTTATGACGCTCCGTCCGGCAAGTGGCAGCCCTACCACAGACCGAATACAAATTAAATTATAAATTGTATTCGGGACCGGGGATCGAACCCAATACCTCAGGCTTCGCGGTAGTTTTATAAGACCGCTTAGCTAGGCCTCATGACTATTTCTTTTTCTCAAATTTCTCAAATTTTCATCATAGCATATAATTATTTCGACCAAGAAGATATCCTAATAATAATTTAATATTGGCTTTAATATTAAATTATAATTATATTAAATTATAAAGATAATTAAAATTTATACTAACTAGATATTAAAGACATTGTTAATTAATTTAAGAATAGGTAACATATAAACGGAAGAAAATATTCCTAAATAATATCTACGATTCAGCTTGATCAATCAGCGTTCAAACAAAAAAATCGTATCGAAATCTTTTCTTTTAGGACGTACGATACCACACACAGACATAACACCCCGCTTTTTGAGGAGGTTTCAGAATAATTTTCTAAATCAGTTTTTTATTTACGAAGTTTTGAGAATATGACATAATAAGTCCCACATTTTGCTAAAAATTGATTTTTTTGGTTAAAAGCAGATAAACATAGGCGGATCGAATGAAGACGCCAGAGTCTTGTATTGTGCGCGACTCATCACTTCAAGATTTCTGCTCGCTGGCTCTAAAGGAGACATTGTGTCTGATCGGTTCGTATACAACATCTTATATATTCCATTTCAATTTCAAAGCCTTTTATTGCCAAAGAGACAAGTACAATTTTTCTTATTTTTACTTAATTATATATAATATATTAGTATATAACTATATAGTTAATATATTCATTGTTATTCTGACATTTGGAGGGAGATACGAAAAGTTCCTAGCTTTAAATCCCACTTATCTCATAAGTGCGAAACTTTGTGATGTTGTTTGGATGTTCGTGATTCAATCACGCTTAAACGGCTGAACGGATTTGAATGAAATTTAATTGATTGAATGAAATTATATTGCACGCAAATATAATATTCTCTGGATTAACATAATTATAGGGTATTTTATAAACAGGTAGTGTGTTCCTGTGGGATAATTAAGAGACACGAGTATTCTATTTTTCAACTTCAGTATAAACTTGTTTGGATAATATATTGCATATGAAATGAAATACATCATGTTTTAATTTTTAAATAATCCTTAGGATAATTAAAAAAACACTACTGTAATTTGTGTTTTTTATTTTATAAATTCAGAGATACGAGTGTTATATTTGCTATATAACATCACTTTTCGACGAAATTAACGTGGGCGAAGTCGCGGGGTACAACTAGAAATATATAATATAAAACCTACTCTGACTAGTTGCCATTTATATATAAAATTTAAAATTTTAGGTCTGTCCGTGTATCAGTGAAGTCGTCAGCTTTATCATGTCTGAGTTCGCTTTTGCGATTGGCGCCGTACATACTGACCCACTATCTCGATAAGGATGCGGATCTCAAACTTTTGAACTACTCAGGTATAACATAAATAAAATTAAGGATCGGTTGTTCCACAAACACCTACTAACTCCGTAACTAAGTGGTTTAACGCGTCTGCATGTTGCGGTTCGATTCTCGAAGAAACAAATGTTTATATTGGCTAGGTACAAAAGGATCATCTTGAAAATGAATGACCTGAAAAAAAAAGAGACGGGATTTCATTTTCGGATGTTCCAAGTTATGTTAAATATGCAGAATCGGTATCATATTATATCGAAATATTATGTAATCGTAATTTTTAAAAGGTAAGCGTCCAAACACACGAACAGCAACACGCAGCCGTCGACATCCCAACTTCGGATTACATAGTATAGGAGTCAGTTGCAGAATTAAATGATTGAATATAAAATATAAATATAAAATATAATACAAAATAGAATGAAATGAATAAGTTGCTTCTTTTGATGAGCTTACGGCTATATTAAAAAGTTCAATATCTCGCCAGGATACCGTAATTTTTTTAGTATACGTATTTATTCTTGAAGGTTGTTAAGTACTTACTTTAAAAATAATAAGGTTGATCCTATTACGTTTTCACTTTCAATAATAGAGGATTTGGAAAGTTCAGACTAAAGTCTTTATTAGGTAAATTAAAAAAAGTGATATTATTAACGCGCACTCTTGAACTATTGTCGACTGCAGTCGACAGCAACTTGCCGTTCGTGTGTTTGGACTAGTAGTTTACCAGTTCGAACCGTCCCCAGACTTAGTAATCTAAAAAAATGAAATGCTTGAAAATTTAAGTATGTGCTTTTCCAACCGAAGTATTTTTTTTTTTTGTTTCTTCGATTATTGAATCCAGGATCTGCGCAACATGTAGCATATTTTATGATAAAAATAACTTTCCAGGTTTATCTGAAGGCACTGATTCTAATCAAGATAACATCAATGAATTTATTATTGAGAGAAACGTGTGCTACCAAGATTCCATAACAGAATCTATCAGCCAAGATCTTCTCAAGAGTTGTGACAGCATCCTAACATCTAAAAAGGACGTAAAATCCTTAGAAAAGTCCTCAGAAAGTGAATTAAAAAGTTCCAAGGATGTGCCAAGTAATATCCTGGACAGCAAGCTAGTGGCGAGTGGTTTAAGTGCTGATACAAATATGACTATCAGCAACTTCACATCAACGGATGAGCAGTCAACAGGGTACCCCATGACAAGTAGTGGGGTACTGTCTTCAAGCATCGATTTGGATATGAAATTTGATCATTTTGCTGACGTAGAAGTCAAAGAAGGGAACCGAAAAGAGATTATAGAAGAATCTGAAAGTAAGAGTGAGATAGAGTATCAGCATATGAGTGAAGTGCTGTTATTGAGTGGACACGGTGACCCACAGGTCCGGGGTTTGGTTCGAAATTGTGTGGGGAGTTATTTGGTTGCAGCGTTGCACGTGGCGCAGGGCGATTATATTAACTGGAGAAGTTATACAGCATTACCTTGTGATATCGCTGATACTCTGACAATTGAGAAATTATTCGATCTTATATTAAAAGTAAGTCAAGTTGCATTAATTTTAATAATTTATGATGTCTTGTTCGTATAATTAAGTGAAACTGTTGAATAGAGTAACAAAGAGAGAGAGAGACAGCATGAGCCAGTTTTGACAAAGTTTATCGAGCGCCATAGATAGATGGTGCTAGCAACACTACCTTCGCCTTTTGACACAATGACGTTTAAATTTAATGTCAGCCGTGCAGGCTATAAAGCGCGCGAAACGTCAAGGAAAATTAGTATTTCTATTATAATAATAATTTTAAATAAACGCACACCGGTGAAACTGTATTCTTTATATACGATTTCATTCCAGGGCTTAAATGATGAGATGCACTCAGTTGTGTCAGCTACATTGTCAACCCTTACCACGTTGGCTCCAGCATTGTGCATGTCAATTGGAACAGCTCTGGCTCAAATTGCAACCGTAGCAGACAATTCTTACTGGCTGTGTCGACTGAATCTAGTGCAATTCTATGAAAAGTTTCCTTATCAAAGGTAATTCATTTATTTAAAGCAATAAGCATTCCCTCGATAATGTTTTTACAACTTTTTAAATCTATGCTTCTTTAGGAAATGCTAATATATATTGACCCGACAGTAAATCGTTTACTATGGTTGTATGTATGGTCTGTCATAGAGTTTTTAAAGTCCTAAAATTTTACGTTTTTCAGGTTATTTATGCTGTGTAAAACATACAAGTCCCATAGCGTGCTGATACTAAACACGCTGTTCCGTCTTCTAGCAGATCAGGACCAGAGAGTGAGAATTGCCGCGGCTAAAGCTATTGCCAGGTAAATAAAAATATTATAATTCTAGTTGTAAAATATATAATTAGTTTTCCTTGAACTTTTGCAAGTGATTTAGATATTTATTAAATAAATAAAACAATATTTTCATTTTATTTTAATATTTCCAGTGTAACACCAATAATCCATCCGAAACCCCGAACTACTCCGGTCACTATGCTAACAGAAACATCAAGACAGATGAGTCAACTATTCTGCTCTGATGATAAGAGACTCTCATTGGAGCGAGTGAGAGAGATGTATTTCTATCAGGACCTGCCCGAACAGATGAAGAGTGGGGAGATATTGTATGATGAAGATAGTTTGACGGTGATATTATGTAGTATTATGGAGAGATTGATGGCTTCAAATTGTAAAAATTATACGGTAAGGATTTAAATAGTTTGTACCAGCAATTGCATTGATATCCTGACGTTGATTTTCTTGATTTTTATTTTCTGAACCCCTTATTAATGTGTGTATATAAATTTTATGATGATCTGTTGGGTTTGTATTTATAATTTGATCCAAACCAATGCACGGTTGAATCGTGATCAATGCTAATTTTAACAAAGCAAATTTTTAGATTTGAATAAGTGTCTAAGTGGTTTACGCATGCGTGTTACATCCGCCGTCCTGGGTTCGCATTCTGGGAGGACAATCAATGTTTCAATTCGGTAGGTATAGAAGGCTGACCACACACTTGCCTGTAACGATAATGATCAGTGAAACAGACGCAGAAATATATCTGCCCCATGCCCCGCTACGGGTTATGGAATTTTTCACACAAATTATAAAATAAATGTTTCAAAATTAGGCGAATTTTATGCAAAGGTTTCTTAATTAGCTAACAAATACCTTTCAGCAAGGCCTGCTTTCCACTCTGCGTGTGGTATGCCAACGTTGGTCTCCATGGCAACATAGATCATACCGCGGTCTAGGCATATTGGCTTATTGTCTTGCGAGGATCGAATCGTGCCCTGGTCCAGTGGCACTTCACACCACGTGTCTTGATATATGCCGGCTCGTGTTCCCAGGTACTTAATTACAGTTAATTCCATAAAAATTGTTCAAAATACTAAAAAGACATTATTAATTATGATATAAATAAGATTGTTTTTTTACAGCGTAATTTATGGTTCTCAATTATTACTTATTAATAATTAATAAAAAAATACAGCAACATTATTTATTGTTTTAAAATTGGTGTTATGTTGAAAAAAAAATGTATTTATTACCTAATACAATTAAGGCGGGATAATATTGAAGTAAAATTTTAATTTTTATGTACATAAATAATAACAATACTTTCAGCTGAAATCCACGATATAATGCAGGACAAGTCGAATCGAGATATATTCGAGACGCAAGAAATTAAAGATAAGTGGCAACACTTAGAGAACGATAGGGTTGCTAATCTTTCGGAGAAATTCCTTCAGGTGACCTTGAAAATGCTTAACGTTCTGGTGCATTTGATTGAGGAAGTCAACCCTAATGTCCATATTAATAAAAGTGGTATTGCTTTACCTGGAAGTCCGGTGCGACGGAAAACACAAGGTAGGTGTATGTACCACGCATACCATACAAAAAATATTCACTGTCTAAGAACTTATTGCTGTTATATAAACATGTTTAATAAATCACGTTGATCATAATTGTTTTATTTGTAATATGTACTTTGTATTTGTATAGTATTTATTAAGTTGTGTTTGCTTTAGACCGCACACTTTGAGAACACAAAACAGTATATCTAACTGCAATTTTTATGTTTATATTTCTAGAATTGACTCCACGCAAAAGCAGCCTTAGTTCTGAAAACGTTGATGAGAAAGGTCTAAAGAAAAAGCCTCATGCACCACCAAACAGTCTGAAAGCGAACTTTGTGGGACATTTCTACACTGAACCCATTTATTTGAAACACTATGATAATTTGAGGGCCACTTATTCTAACCATAAGGTAATAGTTAAAAATCCCTTTTATTTTAGTTATTTTTAATGTTTCGATGTTTGGTGATCGACCCTTAATAAGTTTCCTCAGTTTTAATTAGCGATATTTAGAAGTGAGTAAATGAACGTTGAAAGATTTCTGAGATTCTTAACATATACTCACAGGTCAAGCTAATGAAAGCATAGAATAAAAGGCTTTTTAACTTTGTTTAACATTAAATACTTCGATATTGGTAAATCCGAAACAGTTTCTTGTTTCTGCAATATAAATCAGGGGAGATGGTTATTTTATTTCAAGAAAACAGTAAAATTGATTTATTTACCACAGTACACAATCTTGCTTATGTATAATTCATCTTTTGCAGATAAATCTAGACCCTAAAGGCAGTATTTTTTATGATTTCCTCTCAACAACACTAAGCTCACTCGCAATACAATTGGAACTGTCAACTGAAGTAGAATTCGGTCCCATTACCGAAGAACTGCTTTATTATTTAAAAGTCGTCATGCCCCTTTGTCCAGAAACAACAGTGTATTGTGTAACGCAACTTTTGAAATGTCTCTTTGGCACGAATATCATCAATCAGTACGCTGATTTCATGAGTATCGCCGATAAGCTCGAAAAAACCGAGAACGCCAGTTTTTTCGAAGATGTGATGTTGATAAATAATGTGGATTTTGATTCAGGATCTAGACGTAGTAGTATTTGCTCTAATGTTAATCAGAAGTTGGAAAAAAAAGATAGAATGTTCAAGGAAAGAGAATTGTTGATTGCGCTTGAGAATTTCAATAAGAACAGAATGGAACGAAAGTGGGGGAATAATAAGAAAGAGTTAGAGAGATACATCAGGTTGTTTGAGCCGGTTGTCATACAGGCACTTAAGGTAGGAAATTTATCTTTAATTCTATTTGTGATGTTTATTGCTTCCACGATAATAATAATAACTATGAAAAAAAATTTCTTAACCTTACAGAAGAAAGAAACCTGTATGGATCCATATAATCTCTGGGTCAATTTTTCCCCAATTATCTTTTTTTTCGCCAATTGCTCAAAAGACTACAATTTTATTTGTTATTGATACTTCGATACATTTTAATTTACTGCGCCAAACAGACTTGTTTGTATGTAAAAAAAAGCTAGTGTTTGTATAACTTATTGTGCTTCTTAGACTTACACAGTAGCCAGCGCAAGTGGTGTGTGGAGTTCGGTGCTGTGTCTTCTTGGACGACTTCTGGCTTTGCGCGTTAACTACTGCATGCTGGATACCGACCAGCTTTTTATTGGCTTTCTTATGAAACAGCTAGAACTGCTCGAACATCATGAAATACCGTAAGTATTTGATGGGCTAAAGGTAAAGGCAGATTACTACTTACCGCAGACTTTTATATTTTCCGTATCGAAGGACCAATAATTTTAGTTCTTCCACTTCTGCCAAAATTGTTGTTACCCTATACCGTGTGTCAATTAAGTGATTATTTCTACCATAATTTTTAATACAGAAACTAAAATGTTTTAAAATATGTCTGATTTTTGACTTTTGAACTGAGAGCGCCGATTAAACCTTTTTAAATATTTCAGAAATTGCTGTGATCTAGTCAAGAGTATAATGCTATTCCTGGTTCAACTTTCTTCTTCGAAACACCATACGAAGCAAATAATTGAAATTCCTAAGGTATAATAATAATACAAGTATTTGTAAAATTGAATTACGAATAATAGTTACGAATTTTAAGTAGATTATGAGTTTTATAACATCCCATATTCTATCTCATGTAGTGGTATCTCATCTCGATAGTTAAACAGAAATCTTACATTTGCTTATTTTAAATTTCTAATTGAAATTATATGATATAAATGTTTAAATGAAGTGCAATAATATTGTTGTTGTATAGAAAATTATGTAATTAAAAATTTTGGTACCGCTTTGTTAAGAGTTTTCCTAATAGCCAACGTAAACCTTTTTCATAATTAAAATATTAATTCCAGTTAATCCAACTTTGCGACGGACTAATGGCGTCAGGTGCTCAGGACGAATGCATCGCGGGTTTGGAGCCCGTCGCCCTTAAAGTCTTTAGCAATATTGGAGGATCAGGAATTGGTGAATAAATTTGCTCTTAGAAAGTTGAATTTTTTGAAGTGAAATGGCAAATGAATGGATTATGGACTTCATACAAATAAAATTTACCTATGCTGTATTATATACTTTATTGACCATTCTTAAATTTAACTGAGGAGGAATTTGTTCATAAGTTTCTCTTTAAGTGTAAGATTTTATACACGGAAAGATTTCGAAGATTTATGTCATTATAAATAGATTGATATATTTTCAGGTTCTGGAGGATTAGGTCGGGCCCAGCAGCAAGAGATTCAAGCAACCAGAGAAGTCCTCTTTTATATGCTACAGAAAACTATGCATTTGCCAAAGGTATGAATCGACAAACTACATTTACTAACAAGAAATCTTTTAAATTACATTAGTATGGTGGTGAATTTTCATCGCAGCCCCATTAATAAAAATTAAAAAAAAAAAATTTACACCTAAATAACTTCCATTATTTACCATAAATCTAAATATCTCTATAAATTTTTAATCGATATTAAACTCATAGTTGAAGCACTGTAGATGATATTTTGTTTTTGTTTCTTTACAGGTTTTAGAAGTAGTGTCATGTGTAATATCTCTCTCGCAAGAGCAGCCCGAGAGCCAATATCGTTGGTGCGAACTCGCAAGCGATACGTTACTCCACGTTCTGGCTGAACGCAGCGCTGAGTGCGAATACGCGCACGCGCTGAGATCGCTGGAGGCGTTACTTGATACCATATCAAAGGACGTGCTTTTGGAGCAAACGAGAGTTGAGATGTTACTTAAGATTCTGTTTAAAGCGCCGCCAGAACAGGTAAGGCTATAAACCTTTATTATATATACAAAATGAGAAAGTAAAATTGGTCTTATTGTGAGTATTTTTTGGTAGATTGGCTTTAAACATTATTAAAAACAAAAAGAAAACAAAGAATCTTGGCTTAAATAAAAAATTGGATTTAGATTACCTATTTTTTTAAATCTAGTAAAAATTAAATAAAAACATTTGTGATGTTAGAAAAACAAAAGAATAATTTAATTCCGTTCCAGGCAACAACACCCCGAAAGATGAAACTGCGCTATCTGTCAATCATAATGGTCCTTCTGCGCAAAGTACTCATTCTTATCCCAGAAAGTGAGATCCTTCTCTCGATAAACTACCTCAAAGCAACGTGTATTGCTCCTCAATCAATATTTTTCAACGTTAAACCCAATACAGATCCCTTAAACGTCCAAAATGTGAACGAGACGTGCTCAAATCTATCGCCAGATGTGATTTTGGTGCGATTTCTTTTCAAAACTCTAACATACGCGATGATAGAGTTGGATGATGTGGCAACGGGCTGTGAAACGTTGTCAGAACACGATGAGCTGTTATATTATGTTTGTGTTGGACTTGTGGTCCAAGTCAAACATATGCTGCATTTGACAAGTAAGACATTATTAAATTTTATTTGTAGTTAAAGTTGTTTAAAATTTAAGATTTCTGTACGTCAATAACCAATATTTTTTTTAACTTATGTATATTTCTACAACTAATATTTTATTTTAAAATAACGTATGCATTTCCAAAATTAATGGGTTTTATAGGTTAATTTTGTATAGGTTTTTAACATTAACGCCGATTATGGAATAATTCCTTTCCAAATTCATAGTTCATAGTATGAACTTGATACACTATTTATATAATTTGAAGTAGTTTAGTTTTAAGTTAGTTATATTGACCAATCTTTTCAGACGGGTGTGGATTTCCGTTAACAGCAAAGAGTGCACAGAACCTCTTACACCAAGAGCAGAGTGGTTTGAACACGGGCCTCTATAGTCCCGATGAGAACATTCCCTTGGACGATCTCAATCGGCGGGTTCTAAGAGCTCGCCCTGCACTCACTATGCACTGGTCGCATTTACTTATCAGGTATATTACGAAACGAATCGTAAAATATTTATTTAGAACCACTCACAGGTATAACATACAAAAAAAACTTAATTAATTGAAATACTATTACAAACTATTTTAAAATTATAGGGAAACAATATTGGGGACGTTTTAAATAATTGGTACCTAAATATAGATCAAAGATTTATAAGTACTAATCTTCTCGATCTCTATACTGCTTGATTTAACTGTAATTTTTCTTAATGAAATATAGTATTTATTATTGAAAATGATTGTAGAATTCAATACATATGAGATATTTTTTTAAACAAAAAATCAAATAATTTTTTTCATAAACTGTGCAACGTAAAGAGACTAAATTTCTATTATTAGTCAATATATGTTTACAGGTTAAACTTCCTCACCCACAAGTATTGGCAGAAGCTCATAGGTTTCTCCCGCAGTCTGCCGTTAAGCGCTCGCGCCGCTCAATACGCGCACGCCGCTCACGCTGACGCCACACAACTCGCTGTAGCGTTGGCTTACTGCGAGTATTTTGTGAGTACACTAAGCTATTTAACTAACTTTAGCAGGGATGTAGTGTACGAAAAGAGTGCGTTTTGGATACTACGTAGGTATATGCCTAGGAACTTCAAAAATCCAACTGTTTCCGCATTTATAAAAAATAAAACCAGCCAAGTGCGAGTCGTACTCGCGCACGAAGGGTTCCGTACCGTCTACAAATAAAAATGAATCACCGCATAACTTCCGAATGACGTCACCAAATTGGATAATTCTTTTTTTGTGTTTGTTATTGCCTTGAGTAGCGCGGAACATTAGAAAATTTAAAAAACTCAGTGAGTCTGACAATATAAACTTTTCTAATGTAATCTTATAGCGTTTGACATAACTGTCAGTTTTAAAATGTTCAACTGCCCTAATTTCTCGTTTCTTAGTACACATTCCGTTTGCTATTTTAAGTATGCCAATTCGTATCTAATATTCATTGTCTGTCAGGTCAGCTAGTTATCTATAAAAACGGCAACAAATCCGCCCCGTTTTATCCTTTGGGTATGGAACCCTAAAAAGATTACGATCTTGACTCGTACAAATCAGGTGTAACAGTTAATAGTACTTTTGGAATGTTCTCAGGTTTGAGTGCATCTAACGCTAGTAGAAATTCACGAGCTATAATCCTTTTAGGTGGAAAATGGTCTAGGGGAAGTTGTCCATCTGTCGTGGCTTGTAGGGAATCGAGCGCACACATTGGTTTCACACTACAGCGAACCTCTTGTTGCCGCTCTACTGTCTTCATTGCAGCGATGTTCTGCAACCAGCGCGCTTTTGCTGCATGCGATTGCTGCCAGGTGTCAACCCTGTTTGCAGGTATGTTGTCCTATTTTCCAAAACATGTAAATTTCATTACAATTTTCGCATTAACATTTATTACTGTATTGTATGTATCTATTTAGTAGATATTATTCACTGTCTCACGTATACGAGCATGACGAGTGGCGTGTGTGTGACGCGAACACTTTCTTGCAGCATGTAGCAGTGGGCCAGTGACTTTAGGTGATTGTGTGTTAGGGAACACTACTTGAATGTAACTCAAATGATCAACCTTCAGCGCCTTCTAAACCGAAACATTTTGGTTTTGAATGGTATTGAAAGTTAAATCCGTGACCATCTGAGCTACAGAGGCGCATTACTTATAATAACGATTTAAATTTATCATTATAATATTTATTATGTTTCTTATATTTAAGTCTGCTTATCGCTTTTGTTATAATAACTTCAATGTCAAAATAGCGACAGTTAAATTTTTACTGTTTACGGTCAAATACTCGTATAAGCTTTAAATCTCAACAAAAAAGTGTGTTGTGGGAGATGTGAGTCTGTATGACACGGCTCATAGCCCCCAATCGTAGCTCCTAATCGATTTTGATGATCTTAGCTACAATTTATGAAGATCTATCCATCCATTAATGAGATATTCTTATGTTAATCATCATCTCGGGATTTCCAGGGTGAATTTGCATTAAATACATACAAAGTGCTGTCTTCGTGTCACGAGAGTCAGTCGGGGCCCTTGGTCTTCTTCATATGCCGCATCATTGGCAAATTGGAACCTTCTATAGGTGCAAGGTATGCAATATGTGATTAATGGATATAAAATATTTAATATTTAACGAAAACAATCATAGTTTTAAAATCCAAAATCAAGCGAGTTCTAATCAACAGATAAATAATCCTTCACATTAATTTCAGATTCTCTAAGTTGGCAATAGAACGATGTAAAGACTTACGAGACATGGGTGAGGATGGTGTGAGAAAGCAGCTGAGTAAGGAAGATGTCCAAGTGGCCTTGGAACTCATACAGCGCGATCGGGCACATCAACGGTATGATTGATCATCATCTATACAAAACAGCGTACGTCATTCAGACGAGTCTTGCTTTCTATCAGTGAAATAATATTTAGCATCGAATTTGTGTATCTAAAGATTATAATAGAAATCATATATAATCATAAAATCTTTTACCCTGAGACACTGATTGTAACAGCCTTAGTTTAATTCAAGTCCTAATTTATTGATTTAGGAAGCCTACGTCAAAATTACATGTGATGTAAACAAGTCTTTAAATCTTTTATTTCTTTAGCTATGCAAGTCTAGTCTCAGAGTTGAATGCGTTAGCTTCTACTGTCTTTGACTTGTCGCCTCTGGACCTAGCTCAAGAGCGAATTGTCAATCCACACACGATTCGTACTACAACTGTCGATCATCAATGGCTCTTATTACAGGCTAAGACTAGGTAATTATCTTTTTTATTTTGTTTTAAATGGCTCGATAGATATTTTTTTGAAAATTTTACAGCTAGGACAGTAATATCATACTAATAATCCTGGAGTGAAACTTGGTGCAAACTGCAAACACATTTCTGCATCTGTTTTAGTGATCATTTTCATTGCAGGCAAATAGTTGATTAACCTTCTGTATAAGATTGAAGCAATATTCAGCGCAACATGCAGATGCGTGAACCACCGTGCCTCCAAGGCCGTCATAATTTGACGTAACATTTTGTAATTTTTAAAGTTTTTGTAAAATTTTAAACGTAAACGAGTCCGAATATTTTAGTTAAATTACCGTAATGCGGGATTCACACCGAGAGCTAAGCTAAGTTAGTTTAGCTTAGCTCGCATAGTTGACGCAGTTTTCCATACTTGTGTGTGCATACCGAAAACTATGCGAACTAAGCTCTTAAGCTTTGTTAAGCGCTTAACAAATGTAGTTGTGTTCGCAATCTTTGCTATTAATGATTATTTAATTGCAGATGCTATCAGCGCGATAATTCCCAATCAAAAGTTCCTATATACAATAATTTAGCAAATTTACTCTCTAAACTACCTCTCGAAGATCTCACAACAATAATGTCCTGTCCGGAATTTGATAGGAAAATAATTGGCGCCTGCTTCAAAGTCACATGTGATTCCTTCATTAGAGACTTTCTAAACGTATTATCAATCTATGAAATGAATGAGACAGAGCGAGAAAATGTACGACAACAGAGAGAGATGGCAAGAAGCAAGGAAGAGATGACATCATCCGTTGACAGCAATAAACTGAATGTTGTCAATATACACGTGTTCAAAAAGAGTGACAGCAAAGAGTCAAAATCGCAATTCTTTATTCCAATGACGTCCATAGACAACGAAGATCAGGATAACTTCGGCAATTTGACAATAACAGATGAGGAATGTGAAATATCGGTTCCAGAATTGCCAAAATTGTACATTGCTAGTGTGTCTATATTAGACAAATCACTGGCTGAAATTTTGAGATTGTTCCCGAAACAAAACAGGCCACTCAGCCAATCTGAAAATTTTAGTCTTAATAAAGAGCAAACAATAGATAGGTACACGCGACGTTGTCACCAAGTCTTCCAAGACAAACTGTTTTATCAGGAATTCATGACCATACAGACAATTCTCAGTAATTTCCTAAAGTCTTTAGACAAGATTATCACTATTATAGACGAAGCAGATTGTGACTTACTCGAAAAGTGCATAGAGAATTTACTACCGAGTTCTTTAGCGCGTAACTTGGCTATTTTCAGCGTCGTATCCCTTCAGTACTTATCATTTTTGATAAGCAATAAAAAAGTAGTAGAAGCACCGGTGAACACAGAGGTTTCGTTTCGCGCGAATTTGCCCACAGACAACATATGCGTTGATCACGTCATGAAGTTGACCATAGACAATGTCGCTAAAGCTTTAGGCTTTGATGAGATTTGGTGCGAACTGAACACGGAAAGTAATTTAAACAGAATTCAGTCAGCTATATGCTGTTTGTATGCGATTGTCAAGTATTTAGTTAAAGATCGCAAGCCGTTGATTTCTAAATCGCACATACGAAATGAAGATGACGGTCCCAAAGCAGATATAATGATCACAGGGGACAAGTTGATAACGTTAATAGAGTATTGGGAGGAGAATTTCTATTTAAATAGGCGTCGATTGGGAAAGTACGAAAAGGTTTTGGAACATTTGATTGTCAGGTTGGCTAGATTTGAAGCAGTGAGCACGATGGCGTTAATACCGCCTATTGCTTGGGCCAGTGGGGAAGTAAAGCCGCGGGGCCCGCTTGAGTTGCCGTTAAGGGCGCTTCAGGATATGGATGTGTTGCAGCCTTTCTTGTTCAGGTTAGAATGGCATTTTTGATTTATGATATAAAATTATCTTAGACTATTTTTTTTAAACTGACCCACTTATTATACTGTGTATTTTATATTTAACTTCAGTAGCTTTAAAACGACAGACACATTAAAATCTTTTTAAGTTTTATGAAGCCAAGATTACGTAATCTTTTGACGAAATCTGTTGAAACATTTGTTTTTTTTTTCTATTTGATACCATAATACAATCCAATTTCAGGGTTAACCTAATTGGTTGGTCGTCAAAGAAACAGTTCGAAGAGATATGGGTTGGTCTAGTGGGGGCGTTACAGGGAAATGGACCTCATTGGGCAGTCCGCGGTATCACCCAGTTGTTGGTGACGGCCGCTCCACAAGTGCGAGGGAAAGGCATTTTGCATATACCAAGGGTCTACTTACCGTGGAATGATGGGTAAGTGTTTCTAAACTGATCTTTCCACGTCATCTACAATTGTATAAAGTCTTAGTGACTCGTTGCGATTCAGCACCACTAAGCGGTTCAGCATCAGTAGCGGCTGCGGCCTGTATTATATAACTGAACTTTTAGTTTTTACGTCCTTACAATAGCTATTATATCATGTTTTTGTAACCTGTACCACAGTACGAAACCAGACCGTGTCCGAATTAATTTTGAATCATTTGTGTTGCGTTCTGCATTGCAAGTTTGTACTAATTAATAAATTATATTACTCGTAAAACGTTTTAAAAATCTTATGTGAGAGAAATTATAGTGAACTAAAGTGCACATGCAGCGTTTTTCACTTATAAACAACAAACTTTGAAACAAGGTCTTTGTATTTTTGAACTATCGAAAATTAGCATTTAGAAATTATTTTTATACTCTAAAATGATTGTGGTTAATTAAAATTCTGCAAAACATGTTGCATGTATCAGAAATATATTTTTGACTGTTTAACTTAACTTATGTATAATAAAAGACTATTCTGAAAAATTGTAATATTTTGTGCCCATTTGTATCTTCCATTATTTTTACCAAAAAGTTTAATAATTTATAAATAATGCCATGCCATTTTGACATTTTTAATAATTAAATTTTTGTAGAATGCACAGACTACGGAATATCTTAGTTGGAACCACAGCGTATCGAATATTCGAAGACATCAATTTGGAACGCGTGCCTCTTCATAACGATAACATAACCGGGTATCAGTACGCACAATTTAGTACTGAGTACCTGAAACTGGCTTCTGGTAATTTAATTTAATCTATATTAATCAGTACAGATATTTAAAAGACACAATAAACCGTTTAAGTAGCTTAAAGCGAGTATTTTTGACACAATTATGTAACTTATTACAAGAATATTGTCGAGGTTTCATGTGAAACAATTGACAAATATTTATTTGGATTCGAATCTAAGACTTCCTGCTGCGTAAATCACTTGGCCAAAGAGGCTGTTACAAAGACTGTCCTTGATATATTTTTATTGTTTATTGCAGATTTAATAGACGACGCCCATTACCGCGTACGCAGAGAAGTGAAGCGTAAACGAAAGTGTACGGAGATCGACGTCAACAGCTGCGTGCAATTATTAATGGATGTCGCTACTGATATGCTTGATCCTCAGGTAATAGTTATATAACAGTTGACTCATATTAAAATTTATTTAAATAATGTTCATTTCAAATATTATTTCGCATAAGGGTCCAAAATACACGATTTTAATAAATAAAAGTAAATTTATTTATTTTTTTCACGCCGAAAACGCCTTCCGCCATTTACATGACGTCAATCGACTTGTAAACAACGAAACGTCAAAGTGAAATGTATATTTCTCGCGCTCACCTTTATATAAACTATTCAAGTAATTTTGTTTAATATCTAATATTTTAAGTTCAAAGTTGCTAAATTATTCATATTTGTTATAAAATTTATTTGTGAAAGCTGATAGTACAAATCTGCCAAAAATCGACATATTGATGTTTGCTAAATTCTTTGCATTGAATCCAGATTTCTGCTCTGCCGAGCTGAGGCAGGCAGTATGTAAGTATTATTTCAATAGGCACTTTAATCCACAACTTTTCTGTCTTTATTAACGTACTTTTTGCATTACCGGACGATACAGAAACGGTAGTTACTATATTTTATATTTAATTTATTAGAAATTATGGCTTTAGACTGAAATCCAAGAGGTTGTTTATTACGCGTATTGTTTACAATGCGAATGACGTAATGGTACAGGAAATATATACCAACAATCAACATGGCTGACAGCGTTTTCTTCCGTTTACATAAAACTTTAAATTTAAATTGTTTTTCTAGATTTAAAAAAAATAACATATTTATTTTATGGTCTAATGTAACAATTATGGACAATTTAGGCTCAAATTTTAAAAAATGTGTCAACTAGAACTAGCTAATTTCGTATACGTATTATATGATATTTGATTAATTTATTTTGAATCCCTTTTCAGGCACCAACGGGTCTCGCAGCCCGTGTATCCCTTCTCACGGCAATAACCAGCGTTAGCTCAGTATTCAGCTCAGCGAACATATGGCGACGGGCTGGCACACAGCTCAGTGCTTTACATGCGGCACAATGGCCTCACGCAGCAGCCGCAGCATTACACGCATTAGCGCATTGCCTTCCCGTGCTGCATGCCGCTGCGCCAGATGACACGAAGCAAGAGCTCGCAGCGGTGCACGAGAAGCTGTTAAAGTCCCTCTCAGCGAGCTACGCGCCACTGCGTCAAGCTGCACTACGTGGATGGTTGCTGCAATTGCCGTATGCGGCTTCAAGTGATACTCTACCAGGTGCTTATCGTGTTTAACATAAAAACCTAAACATATTTTTAGGTACACAATGAGAGATTATAGATATAATGAGAGAATAACTATGAGAGATTGTAATTACAGACTTACGTCAAGTGGTGACTCGACAGTTGGCTGATCCTTCCCGTATATCCGTGTACGAGCAAAGTTTGTACTGGACAGTGCTTTTTTCACTCGCACCAGACCAAGCTCTCTTAGCCGCTAACTTCTTGGCTGCGAACCCGCATCATTATTGCTCAGAGCTTGTTGCAAGGGTAAATTTCGTATTATTTTTGTAGATATTTAAATGGGTTTGTAAATTTAGGTAAATATAAAGTTCAGTCCAAAAATTAAGTTTCAAATGTAATAGGTCTCTTAATAAATTTAGGAAGTCTGAAGCACAAAGACTATTAGACAAGAGAGAGACTATAGAGAGAATATTATTAAATTATTTAATAATAAAAAAAGAATTAATGCTCATAAATTTTGTTATATATATATATATATATATATATATAACAAATATATATATATATATATATATATATATTTGTTATATATTTAATATTATTAATTGCTGCTAGCAATAGGAGATATTTTATCGTCGTTAACATACAATAATGTAAACTGTATTATATATAATTCCAGGGTATCATATCAGTGTTACGTAGACAAGTTCTGTCGAAGGATATTAAGAAAACTCTTGTGGAAAAACTATTGGAAAACCTGAACAAATTTTCTGAAGAACACGCCGTCCAGTTACTTCTGGTCCATCTGTTTTCTGGTAAGATCTTGATTTCTATTGCATACTCTTTCATTGATTTCTGTTAACTATCTGAATGAGATCGTTATTAGCCTTACTCTAACATCATCATCATCATTGGCTAAACAGCCCTTTGTGGGCCCGAGCCTCAAAAACTGGCCTGTTCCAGCCCTCTCTGTCTTGAGCCGCACTCTTCCAGTTATTTAGACCTATGGTCTTAAGGTCTTTGGTTACTCCATCTAACCACTCAGATGGTTACTCTAACATCACTCAGATCAAAATGTCATCGCTCACTTCAAAATGTTTGTTATCCTAAAAAAGCTATTTTTTATTATTGTAGCACTACAGCCCATTGAGTCCTGTAATGTGTGCCTTTCGCTTTCAGTGTATATGAAATAAAATTGATTATCATAATAAAAATCAAAAAAATTTGACCACATTATTTATTCTAAACTTTAAATTTTCTATACATAATTTACTATTCTTTGAATTGGCAGTGGACAGCAAACTTCTATCATCAGGTCGTCGCGACGTATCAGATATGGATCCTGACGTGTTAATGAGTGCAATGGAACGTATAACGCGATTATACACATCTTTGCGTCACGCTACACGCCCCGAAGTACAGACTATATGCGGTGCGGCGTTACGTCATTTGCTACGGGAAACATTACCCCCGGCTGCGACGTTGAGTAGGGTTTTGATAGAAATGTTGGATACGTGTAAAACTGCTGAAGGCATTTTACATAATCCTTTGAGCGAGAGAGATATCTGCGTACGCGCAGCTGCCGCTAACTGCGAGGTTGTTTTTGAGGTAAGTAAAGTTATTAGGCTGTCAAAAATTGGCCATTCAAGGCTCAATTAATGGGGAAATCGAAGAAGTTTTGTAAAGATATAACCTTTTTGTTTAAAATTCTTCTTTAAAAGTCTTGGTTAGATACAGGAATTCTCTGCAGTCGCGATACCTCTACCAATTATCCTTGTATCTTGCTCATCAGGATAAGTTGAAGGAGATGGTAGTGGTGGCAATACCCAGTTATTATAGTTTAATAATAATTTTTCAGGTATTTGAAACTTCAGTATCGCAGTCTCAATTACCAGTGCTAAGTGGGTGGTTGTTTGAAGCATTGGGGCAATTGGTCGGCGGGCGTGTCTCTCCCAAGCTCCTCCCACACGTGCTTTTGTCCCTTCTCGTGGCCGCCTCTCCACATCCACTTTTCAGGATCATGCAGCCTGTGGCATTGCACGTCTTCCATACCGGGTTTTATACCAAAATGGAGCAGGATTTCGGGATATTTAGGTAGTAATCCGTGTTTTTTTATTAGTTTTAATATAGTCGTATTAAACAGAAGCATGAGACTATGAAGCAAAAAAATATTTTCTTCCTAATCGATTTATATGATGAATCGAGTTCAAAAACACAACTGAAAAGTTCTTCCTTTTTGTTCATCTATTAAATTTTTTTTCAGCGATCTCTTCAAGAGAACAAGCACAATGTCGTTCTCCGAGCGTCGTCTGATGTGTCTCGTCGCGTTGCATTCACAGTTTACGGAACAACAGTTGCTCAGATTGCGAGAGTTGTGCGATGAAAATGAATATTTGTTTGATTTAAGACAATGCTTATAAGATAAACCTAGTTATCTGGCTTAAGAAAAAATTTGCGAGGTATTATAATTATGCAAAAAAAAAATTTAGCAAAAAAAATAGACAAAATACATAATTTATAACAATGTTATTGATCATTAGTTTGTTGACCAGCAACAGTCCCGCTGACTCAAATAAGATAGAAAAAAAAGGTAAAAAAAAGCGTCAATTTGATGCTTCTATAAAATACTCTCGACTAAATAAAGATAACGAGTTTAAAACGATCTTAATACCGCCACCAAACGAGTATACGTACGGTTCTCATCGACAAAGATGTTAGTTGATCATGGAACGGTCAGTGTCTCACACTTTAATACATTTATTGCTTTATCACGGCCATAGTTTGATACGCTGGAGCGGATATGCTCCATGAATCGGTTTACGCTTTGTTCATTATTAGTGTTAATATTAAATTGGAGACCATTTACGTGAGCAAAATGTTTGGAGTTCCCTATTAGCAAAAATGGTTGTCTGTAAAATCTGTTTACGGACGATAATTTTACGTGATAACGTAATAAGAAAACATTGATAAGGATCACAAGCCGAACGCTTAGACCAATCGTGCCTCTATCGCTTGTTCCGCGCTCTCGCTTGCACGCTCGGTTCAGGCGTAACGTGACACTGGTGCGTGCAGCCGGCGTTCGTCGATTTATAAGACGTTATCACGTCAAAAATAAACATAATTCTTACTTTAGGCTTCTGAAAGTTTGGTATTTATAATCTCATCCAAGATTAACGGGCAATTTCCTTTCAAAACTATATCGCTATAAATATAGCTGTAAGTAAGAAATCATTGCTTTTGCGGGTCGTAAAGTGGCTATGTTCACAGCGATTAAGGAAATTGACACGATGCAATGAGAGTAGACCATATATACTACTATTTTGAACGGTCCTTTTCCATTATGTTATGTACATGTTGACATTTTTACCCTTTTGAATAAAAAATAATCAAAGAAGGCCTTTCTTGGTTCTTGCGTAATTCTTTAATGATCTTCCAATTATAATCACAAATAATTCATGTGTTCATTCGGAACTGAAAGCTTATGTCATTGTTAGTATGAAATATATTATAAATTGATTATAACAGAATTCTGTCGTTAGTTATAGACCATTTGAAATTAGATTCTAAATAGTACTTTAGTATTTAAAAATGCGTATAGGGCCTCGCGATCTAAGAAACAAAAATGATGGCTGTTGTGATCCTAACCGATAACATAATCTGTGAAACAGACAGTAAATGTGTCTGCCCCATGCTCCATTAGGAACTTCACTCTCTCAAAAGTTTTCACTTAACTATAAGCGTGAATTATTTGATAATTAAATCTGATAACCCTTAGGGAGGCCTTAGACCTTAGACCATTGCTGCATACGCTGTAATATGAACTTAAACATTGGCAGGTTCCTTTGGTAACATTCGTAGTCGAAATAGTATTGTAGTAATAGTTAATAAAAACGTAGGAAAAGAAAAACAAAACAGCTTAAATTATTATATAAGATTTTAGAAATGTGATAACAATAACGAAATAAAATGTATGGATATTTTATTTACTCAAGTGACAATACGCTTAATACTAGCGATGCTTATTTAAAATTATTTTGTATTTAAAACATGACTGGTAGCTTGAAAATACAATTTGACGTACAATTGTTGTTGCATACTATTTTTTACTCTCAATAACGCCAAGTGCTTCTACCATTTTCTAACTAAATCAATTATTTTATCAATTTAACGATGGTTAACGTTGAACGTTAATAATTGATGGTTACGTGAAATGACCGACCCTTAGTTTAGATAACCGTACTTAATTTACTTCAGGCTAAGTTAAAGTTAAAATTTAAACTTAGCCTGTTTTAGTTACTAAATAATTTGTTTTCTATCTTCCAATTTTCTATGCAACGTACATTACTAAGCTTATTGAGATGCTTCATACATTCCTTTAGTCTATCATTACTTATAATAAGCGAATATATAACCTTTAGTTATAAGTTTATTTATGAATAGTCTTTAAAAAACTAGTCTTTGTTGCACCTAACATAATTACTTTATTTTAGTATGTTCGAGTGTTTTTTTTAATCTGTGGCATTTTATCTTCTAATCAAATGATCTCATTCAGTTTTTTTGATGACCGATATGGATATTAGCCATAATTTATGAGTGTTCATCCATTTATTAGATATTCTTAACTCAAATTATCTTGTCGGGGTTTTTTTAGATTGTATTCAATTTCACTTGTTGTCTATTCGTCTAAACTAAGACCAATTAATGCAAGTCAACTATCAACGTACTAAGTAAGCGGACATAGCGCTACTAACGTAATTTTCACATGGACATAGTTTCTGAACAGATTTATTCAAACTTATCTTAGCTATATCTGCTAAAATCAACGCAATTTGTCTTAGCCCGTCTTATGTCATCGTCTCTGAATGTAAGCCTGTCAAATACTAAAATAATGTAACAATGTTGTTGATAATTCAAATATGTATTAGACTATGGACTTTAATATCACTAGGTATTATAAAAAAACTTTTAAGAGAACCATAGGCGTAGCCAGGTTTTAATTTCGGGGGCGGGGAGGGGGGTTCAAGAAAATAAAACGAACAAAACTACATATTAACCCTTTGATGAGAAAAGAACAATATGTAATAAACAGATTCATAGTCATAGATACCTTTTTCAAGCAGGGGATGATATCTAGGCTAAATAGAAAAATAACGCATAATATAATAAAAATAACGGGGGACAGCTAGTAGTTAATATAACCAGTTTCTAGCTAGTTAAATTTTATCTTAACTTTTCGGGGGGGGGGGGTTGAACCCCCAAAACCTCCCCCCTGGCTACGCCTACCTGTTAAGAAATTGAACAACTAAAACGCTGTCTAAGAATGATATATGTAGTTACTCGCGTTTTTACCGATGTGGTCGGATTCGATAGTTTTAAGGCAAAAGTTGTAGCACCGTGTGATGTAAAACGTATTTTTTAAATTAATTTATATTTGTGAAGCTTCGCAATAAATTATTTCACTATTGTATTTGATTATTATTGAATTCCCAAATAATGCTGTTTGAAACGAATTTGACTTTAAGATAAATAACAATATTCTTCAATATTCTATATATAGAAAGCGGTCCTATTTTGTGTACATAATAGTCTCAAACGTTCGGTCAAAAGTGTACTATCAGTTTCGACAAAATTTCTGTGAGATCTATTTTTATATCGCTAAGTTTATGTCCTAACAATTGATATTCAAATGGACCTTACCATAGACCATACTTTGCTCAACTGTACAAAGCAAAATAAAAGTTCGCTAAGAAAGTATCTTTGACGCTTACAAATGTATGAAAACGACATTAGGACGGATGTTTGGGTTGTCACCTGGGACCAAAGCCTAGGACTCTCAACAAACTAAAAGGGGATCCTGTTTATCCCTATTATATCTCACCCTAGAGAATTATTCTTTATAGAAATCTATAGATATTATATTATAAAATTCTCGTGTCACAATGTTAGTTACCTTACTCATCCGAAACGGCTTTACTGATTTTTACCAAATTTTATATGCATATTCAGTAGGTCTGAGAATCGGCTACTATCTATTTTTCATACCCCTAAGTGATAAGGGTAGCCCACCCCAAAAATTAATATGGCAAAACAACGTTTGCCGCGTGAGCTAGTATTGTATATTTGCTAACTCAAAAAAGTTTTAATGGCCTCTCAACTTTCTTTGACTTGCTTTAATGTATATGGCATGTCGATGAATTTGCTAATAAGTAATCTGAAGATAATCATTTTAAGAGAAAATAAATGTCTTAAAAGGAATTAAAGGAAGCCCCTGGGTGGAGGCTTAAATGCGAAATTTACTTATTAATCTCAATGTAGGTACGTACATTTATAACACCCAGAAATAAGGAAGAACAAATATATTACATATTCTATATTGTAGATCCGCGTGGTCATCAAATATAGCCTATGTTATTCAGTAAGAGTAGTTTCCCATCAATAAAAGTTTTTAAAATCGGTCCAGAGTTTTGAGTTTATTCCTTACAAAATTGTAATAAGTGTAGATTACTAGCAGAAATACATGACATACCTACGTAATATAGGTACTGCTGCGAATAGTGGTGACTCAATTCATCATTTAATAAATATTATCGCTTAATAATCAGATAATTACTCTATCGATATTAGAGCTATCAGTAATATCGGAAACATGGCTGAAACACGCCGTGGTTTTATATTCGGTGCTTTCCTGTCTGGAGTTTTGTGTGTTTTACTCATTATTGTGGCCATTGCCAGTGAAGGATGGGTAAGTAATCTTTCGCAACCCCTAAAGAAGTAGCATAGGACACACACCTTGCATATTTTTGATCATTTGCAGTTAAGTAGGTGACTGTGCATACCAAAGTAAAACCTTTTTGAATTTAATCTCCGGCGAAAAGAAAGAGCACTCTCTTATTTTTTTAGTTGAAACTTTGACGTGTCTTTCTGTGCTTCGTAACTCCATAGAAACAAATGGAGCGTTCTTTTGTTTGAAACCTAGCGTGATAGAGATTGATCTTTGCTAGAATTAATGAAGATCTGTACATCAATTAATGAGATATTCTTATTTTTAACTAACATGTCGTTTTTAACATTGTCTACAATTTCACTTGTCCCAGTTCGAATCCAGGTCCTACAGCGCATCGTGTAGAAACAATCAGCCATGAGGCGGTTACAAAGTTTTAAATAATCAAACTAAGCCTCAATTTTAATTAATTTTACGTTACATGGATCCTTCGAAAGGAATTTAGGCTAATTTTATAAAAAATATTAAATACAATTCAACAGAAAGTAAACAGAGACTCATAAAATAGATTCAGTCACGTATTCGCTTGAAATTTGTGTAGAAATAAACTGGGGTTAGGGACGTGATTCGATTGCCTACACCTTTTGGTATTTTGCGTGAATTTTTATTAAAATATTTTTATAATAAGATATTTCTTATATCTTGTTACCACATATGTACCTACCTAATACCTTATAACAATGTTGTTATACTCTCTCTGCTGATAATAGATATTTTTAAAATATGTTTGGTACTTTTTTCGCGATCGGACAGATATGAATTGCTGATAAAACCCGCATTTTACTACTTTTATTAAAATACATTTCAATAATAATATACGATGATACGACAGGACTACTTAACACACACAAAACTTACACAAATTAAAAAATATAAGTATATTTACCTAAATAGGTATGACATTTTTCATTAGAGTTAAAACTGTTTCGAAAATTTCAATAATATATTAACTACTTAAAATAGATGAATTTTTCAAGTTATCGTCATAGTATGTACCTACTTATAAAATTTATTCCGTAATAACGACCTTATGGTGTTATTCTTTTTAAAAATTTATTTTGAAAAATCTAAGCATGCAGATTTAGTTTTGAACAGATTTAAAAGTTTTATATCGATCGATCTAAAAAGTAGGTAAACAATAGTTTACCCTTTTTTAGCTTATCACGCCTACTTTAAAAATGTTAATGTATACACTGCGTATTCAATATTAGTAGCATAGAAATCAAATCCAAATTACCAAATGTGTACACAGAACATACGCCAACACTGATCTTCTGGCGCCACTAACGCACTGACACAGATTTTATATTTTTCAACAAGCAAAATTTTCCCATTAAATTTCACTAACCATCCACGCCTTAACGCATTGTATATAACACAATCTATGAGATAGAAGCAACTAGAGACGCAGGTGTGGACAATTGCTATTCATGAGCATTGCGGGTTGCTACAATCACGTTTTACATTGGTGTCCCAAAAGAAATAAACTTTTCTTTGATTTTATGTATTTTTGTTTTGTTTGATTACAAGCCTTTATCAAAGTCAAAATTCATTTATTCATAGTCACGAGATCGCTTATGAACGTCATTTAAATCTAAGTTAACTAAGTATATAATGCACAAGGACGAAGCATTTTAATATTTAGTGAAAAGTATTTTATTATTTAGTGTTACATTATACTTAGATACCTACTCTTTGGGGCTATCTGTGAATTTTGCCCTTAAAGATAGATTAGATATCTTCCCAGGTCGAAATAGAGCCTTTTATAAGACGGTCTAGCCTACTTCTAGCGGCCTGTCCTAGCTTCGCGGAGAGTGTGATTTTTTTCCCATTTTCGCACCATTTTTCATAGATGCTCCGCTCTTATTGGTCGTAGAGTTATGTTATGTAGACTATAGCCTTCTTCGATAAATCAGTATCAAACACAAAAAGGATTCTTCAATTAAAACTAGTAGTTCCTGAGATTAGCTCGTTAGACCAAAATTTAGGTTTATAATATTAGTAAAAAATAGTAGATAAAGTCACGGATATCAGCTAGCTGTGCGATAGAGTAAACCGTTCCTAAGAATCTTATTAATTAAAGCCGCCTTCATTTGCCATTTATCCCTTGTCTGTCGTTGAGATAAAGTATTAAAGAACAATAGTGTTTAGGTAATCGGGAGCTTCAATCCCGTAATAACAAAAGGAACTTTTATTATAGATTGAATTAGATATTATTATGGTAATTGCTTGTTAAAAAATTTATCCGCGAAACTGACGAAAATACATTCAGTCCCATTTCCCACTAATGATCTAGGGATTTTTCCTATAATGACAAAAAATTAATAGATACTTTAGGTAATTTAATAATTTACCATTAAAAAAATAATAGAAACCATCATAAATATAAATACATTTCGTCCGATGACTTTCCCATCTACGCAAAATTCACAACCACTACCCGGATCTCTACTCGGACAGAGCCGAATAATGAATTGAATAATGCCTCTGATTATATTAACCGATAAGTTTGAGCACGAAACCCCACACGCGCGTTCACGACATAAGCCAATCGAACTAATCTATCATATACATTATCATTAGTCATTTATCCTAATCTCTTATAATCTAAGTAAAGGAACTAACAACAGCTGAATCAGTTTTCTAGGTGCAATCGAATTTAACAGATCGGTTCAGCCGTTCTAGAATTAAAAATGGCGTAACTGACTTGTCAATTTCAGGTGGTATCCAATGCAAGTACGAGCGATCAATACAGAGACAGTGTGATACAGTACGGGCTGTTCCAAGGGGAACTGGTGCTAAATCTCTTAATCACACCTTCAAACAACAAGCTATATAGTTGGTACATTTCTTCGGAGTTAATTTTATTTATATAACTGATATCTTTGTGTTACTTTTTCTTTATTATTTTCCTCTACTGTACGCGTGAGGTAATGCAGGTCTCCTTCGTAGTACCTACAGTTTCCTGAACCAATACTGAGATCAACGATATTGCCTGTATTTTGTGTGTTTTTCTTATTACTTGCTGTAATTTTTTACTTACATTTATGTCTTAATTAACCAAAGGATCGGCAACACTTGCGGTCTCGAAACAATTTCGGGACGGAAAGGAAACTTATAAATTTTAAGCATGAACAGTTTATAATATTTTTGTAACCTAAATAAGAATTTTTCATACTTAATTATTTTTTGGACAAGCCTTTTTATTTTTGTATGGTTTGGCATTAAAAAATACATGTAATCCTTAAGTTTCAGCCTTCTACAATACCACCAACCCCCATTTTTAGCACAGTAGATATTAGCAATGTAGGTAATAATTTTCAACTCTCAGTTTTTGATAATCAATACCAAAATATTATATGACAAAACAACGTTTACCGGGTCAGCTGATTTTTTTTATAAAATTATATTTAATATTTTCACCGATTTGGAATTTTTATTTGTTCTAATTCTGTGAATTTTAAGATTAAATTTGTTCAACGTTTTAAAAATATAAATACACCTCCGATTAATAATGATAGCAAGTCATATCTTTATAGATATATTGTTTAAAATGCAGTATGCTTCAAAAATACTACTAAGATCCATAACAAGGCTATTGCCAGGTAATGTAAGTCACTAATTTGTGCCTGCCTAACCGAAACATTTATTTGTTTCCCTGAGATTTGAACCTAGAGAACATTCGGCGCAACTCAACGCGTTGACCACATAGCTTCGGAGGTTCGTCAGGTGTGGTCGTATAAGGCTGGGATTCGATTATAAAGGTCGTTTCTTTAACTCTACATTTCAAGGAGTCGTAATACATTTGCTTCTAAATAAGGAAAATTCTGGTCAACTATTTACGTAGTTTTCCCGAACTTAGTAATTACAACGACCGTTGCTATTTAGGCGGTTAACCACCACACCTGATTTATGGTAATAGCTATCATTTTGTTAATTGGTGATACGGCCTAATGGTGTGTATGTAAAGTACTTAAAACCTTAAACAGCATCACATTTATCCCGTGGCTATATTTAACTATTGAAAAATAACTTACTAATAACTAACTAATTCACACTCACTACATGATATTCCAGTGACTTGTGTGTCTGATGTGAACGCATGTGCAGTGACCTGCAAGACTGAGGCTCAAGCTAGAGAAGAAGAAGTAAGTACTGGTGTTTTTAATTGAAAGTAAAAAGTTATTTTATAAACAGAACTTCTGTCACCTCCAGTCAGACATCACATTCAGCTCTATATCTCTGATAATTGATTATAATCTTTTAGGATTGTATTTTTTACAAAAATTTTACATGTATTTACCTGTAAATAGCATTATATATACCTCTATATGTATTACAAAACCATTTAAATAGACCTCATGAGGAATTAAAATTATTCCAATTTAAACTTTCAGTAGAAGCTACTTAAAACTACTGAAGCGACACTAATACCGCTCAGTCAACAGTTAAATTGGTCAGTGGTAGATTATCCTTAGGGAAAACTTGGCACGTGCCTCGGCAACATTAAACATCATCAATTTTTGACGAAAAAAAGAAATAGGTACTTAAAAAACACGCTTGTCATTGACTGACGTCACTTTTTGTAAAATAAAATAAGACTTATTATTAAGTATAAGGTACTACAGAATGAGCGTGTGTGTACTAGCGTTAGCTGCTTCACCAACCAATAAAACAAATAACAAAACAAGTTAAAAAAACCGATAAATGTGAATTCCTAATAAATGGATTACTGGATCTTTATACCTAACCAAATTGCATCGAAATTGGTCTATTCAGGAACTAAGATGCTACGGATACGTCAAAATTATTATACCACTATTTTTGTGTTGTAAAATGAATTAACTGCGAAGAAGTTACTGGCGTGGCGGCGCGCTATAAATATACAGATATAACCAGAACAGAATAATTAGATACTGTTTCTGTTCAAGGCCTATATTAATTAATAAATAGTTTTAATGTTAAAATCTCTATCAGGTGCGCGCTTTGTCTAATGGCTACAGACCGAATCAGGCGTGTGTTTCAGTAACCACAGTCGACACAAGCAATCCACGTACGTATAATTTATTTATTAGAAAAAAATCAATGTCAGGGGTATTTATTAATAGTTAATCACTATGGGTATCTGAAATTAAATGAATCATAATTTCACAAATTATGAATTTTATATACCTACTTAGTAATATTATATAAAAAAGTATATTATTTTGTTATTAAAAATACAAATTGGTCAATGTTTAAATAATGTTTCACTGATGAAAAATTATAGTTTTTCTGAGTGAACTAGGCTTGATTATATATAAACATCTATTCCCCGCCTCTAAAGCTCAGTTTGTAATTCAAAGCGAATATTGTCTAGGTCATGGATTTCAACCGAATGGTCGGTAGTCGAAGAAAAAAATGGAAACTTTTGAATAGAAACAGATTATAGTTTTGGTAGAATGCTGAACACCTTACTTACCTAGAGAGAAAATAAACGGACGTAAAATATTTAGTAGCTAGAACTTTTTGTTTCAAAAGCGATAAAACATTTCTAAAAAGCATGGAGTTATAGGGCGTTTGATTTTTTTTTAGTTGAGAACCCACCAGTAATAGCGTACAGTGTCTATGTAAGTCTGATAACATTGCTCGTCGCCCAACTGGTATTGTCTGTCTGCGCAACGGGCCTCGCTATACTCAACGCGACCAAGAATCCTACGGAGCCTATATTTGGATTACCAGGTACTTAAAGCAATTTAACGCTAAAAAGAACGAGGCGCGGTGATAAAACCTCGCTGTTACCAGCTCCTGGCCAAAAGCGAGAAAGCGCCGCGGGTTGTTTTATGGGTAAACAGCGGCTAAATTCAATAGTCCCACATAAACCTTCGCACATGCAGTCGCGTCTCGGAGTATTAAAAATAATGCAACAAAATATACAAAAGTGTTTAGATTTTAATGCTATTTTAATATAATGTAGGTATGATTCCAACTTCTCAATGATTTCGGCGATGTGTGAAGCTTGATGTGAAAATACAAAGTAGGTAAGATAATTAGGTACATAACTGGGAGGCCTGATTGAGCATAAAAAGACTGCCAACAGACGGTAGCTGTCTTATATTTTATTTGTTTCCTTTTTTTGTGTATGTGTTGGTATTACGTTCTTTTTTTGTATTTTATTTTACACTAGCGACCCGCCCCGGCTTCTCACGGGTATAAAACATATATTTAAAATATCTCTAATCACTCTATCTATTAAAAAAACGCATCAAAATCCGTTGCGTAGTTTTAAAGATTTAAGCATACAAAAGATATAGGGACAGAAAAAGCGACATTGTTTTATGCTATGTAGTGATTATAATTGTCTGTGTTTAATAAATATTTACTTAGGTTGTTTATGGAGCAACGTGGCGGCAGCAGTAGTGGGAGTGACTTTTCTAATATTCTTCGGCGCATATTGGGCTGCATCTGGTTGGAACGAGCATTTAGCGTTCTCCTATACTGCCCTGGGATCGCTGCAGCCCTCACCTCACCTCGGCTTTTCATATTGGTAAGCTTAACTTAAGCAAGGTTAAGTCTTAAACATTTAAATTTAAATCTACCCTGGAATACGCCTGAGACCATAGTAGGTACCGCCACATGTGAACTTCTTTAATTAGAAAGGACCCAGGATGACTCTCTTCTCTCTTCCATGAGTGAGATAATAAAGATAATATTTTAGTAATGTTCAATTTACAATTAAAAAAAAAAACTTGTAGCCGTTTCCCTAAATTTGCAAAAATCTCCGCCAATATTTTCCAAAATCCGTGTAGATTTCCTACTCCACTCTTTGCCAGCTACTGCTTTCATTTTATCTAAAAATAGATAAATTTAATAGTCTCCTTATTTTAAGACATACCTAACCATAACCGATGTATTCAACATGTACATAATGTATTGTATGTTATATTATAAAAGAGACTGTAAAATCTATACCGCTTAGTTTAGGTCCGATAAACAATACCACAAAACCTCCGTAAATAACCATGTAAAATAAGTTTGTATAAGTAACGATTTTACACTACTTTTCCATTAATATAATCCTATCTATCTCACAGGATATTGTTGGGTGCCTGTCTCTGCTCCCTTGGAAACATAGCTCTTCTATGGACACGCAGTTACTTACTAGAAAAGGATCCACCACCTCCAACTATCAAACTCGAAAATCACTCAGACGGAACCATCTTCCTTTATTAATGATATTAAAAGTGTAATAACACGAATAGTACACATTTTCTTATCTATTCATAAATAACATTAAAGGTTCAAAAAAATCTATATTATTTGTAAGAGAATATGTTGTATATATATTTAAGATTTTAATTATTAATTATTTTTATAATAAACTTACATTGTTTTGCTAATAAGCTACTTTTCCTCTACTTAGCCTCCTAATTTTTCGTAAAAGAAAGTTTAGAGTATCAGCTTAAAATAAGGCTTCTCCTTTTTAAATTCCATTAACGTCCAAGAGCCCCGTTCTTATGTTTCATGACGTAAAAAAGCAATTAATAGATTTCATGGTATTAGTACAAAATCACTTGATTTCGTTCAAAGAGACGGACCGCTCATTCACTGAGCTACTCACTAAACTAATTGAAATTTTCCTCTAAAATGAACCGAATAAAAAAATATATAAGCTACGTAGCTGACAGCATGCGATAACATTACTTAAACGTTGATGCCCATGATCGATTCCAGGAAAAAAAATGTTTTGATTGACCAAACATATAAAGCTGTAACGAAAACAATCAGTGTTACAGACGCAGAAATTTGTCAAATATTAATTTTCATGTACAGTTAAGAAGAATAATTCTAAAAGAAACTTCTGCATTTTGAATTTGTATGTTTTCGTATTGTATGCCTTTCGTTTGTATGCCTTGTAAAGGACCGGGCGCTCCTAGATGGGATCCGTGAATTATCTACGTATTGAGGAAATATAAGCTATTGAACATAATATTAAGAAATAGTAGTTTATTTTTAATAATAGGCTATAAAGTACCTAGTTAAAATCTTTCGGACGGAATCCTAAATCTTGAGTGTAGTACTCCAGTCTCAGACCACTTTCGGGCCTATCAAAAGATGTTTTCATCTGCCCAATTACTCGAATTTTATTTTTAAAGAACCTGAAAAGATTTAATATTATTGTTTAATATATACTGAGTTTTTAAAACCACTTATGTTTATTTTTGGTAGCATGTAAAAAATTATTTAGTAATAATACCAGAGAGGTCGCAGAGATCTCTTGAAATCAGTTTATGAAAGATAAATTTATACTAATATTAGAGTTGAAAAAAAAAGTTTGGTTGAAAAGGCTAATCTCAGAAACTATTGATTTGAAATTCGTTTTGTTGCATAGTCCGTTTATCGAGGAAGGCTTTATAAAATCACGACAACAAATAGGAGCAGAGCGTTAATGAAAAATGTTGCAAAACGGGAAGAAATAATCCTTTATCTAGTACTATTTCTTATAAAAATATTAACAAAAAATACACTCGAAAGTAATGAATCCGAGTCACTTAAAGAAACCTATAAATCTCGGAAACTAAGAATGCTAGCGTAATGAATAAATTGTGTTTAATTGACAATGTAAATCCTTTTATAGTAATAAAATTTATGAGTCACTACATTTTATTTACTAAAAATTACAAAGATATAAAATAGGAAATATGACATTTCATGCATGCTTGCTTGAATTTTTCCCCTAATCTTCTATACACTCTGCTTTTCCATCGTGCTTATAGAGCATAAATTTTGATTTGTCAGAGACATTGAGTTTATTTTAAAGTGCACTCGAGGACAAGCTGGATTAGACCACCGGTTAGTGCTAGTTTTAGGTTGTATTGTCGATTTGTTTTATAAAAAACAAATCGACAATACAACCTAAAACTATAACAGCAATTTAACCAATGACATAATTAATCGAGGGAAGGGTGAAAAACGAATATAACTCGATACAGAGGCCGTTACTATATTGCATAATCGAGGCTTAAATCAACTTTTCGACCTTTTTAGTTTGTTTCTAAGAACAATATCAACTCCGTTTTCTATATTATACAGAGTTAGAAATATTGAAACATTTTGCCTTTTCCTATCGATAAAGAAAATTGCTAGATTCTTCTCACGTGTCAGGCACTGTGGAAAAAACAAAAAGTATTTTTAGGTCATAATAATAATCGTTAATTATTCTGCAGGTGTTCCATCGCTCTCTCTCGAAGAATATTAATTTGAAAGGTATCACAAATCTATTCTATAATAATCTCAATAATAATCATTGAACTTACGTATTACTAATGTACGTAGTACATAATAATTAATGACTCAATGATATATTTAATTTAATAATGTTTCTGGAATAGATAAAGCTGTCAAATTTACGAAAGTCAATTGTCAAATATTTTTTTGTTTCAGGTTATTTTTAAATCAATTTCTATAATGTTATCCGCTGATGAAACTAAACACATTAACACGGCAATAGGACTTATATTTTCCTCAACAAAATAGTATAATGTTATGATAAAGCTTTTATGATATACTAACGGCTCGCCCTGGCACTGGCTGTAACAATTCGGGTGTCAGGATTTTGAAGATCTTTGATCAAGAAAATGTCATCTTTTCAGAGCTACAATTATTGTAAATTGTGCTGTAAAACACTAGAAACATTTTACGTAATTAAGAAAACCACATCATTGTATTAATAGATCTTTAAGCCACAGACAGACTAGACACATACCTCTTTTTTGCCTTGGACGTTAATGACATCGTTTCAATTTCTACTTTAAATATCCTTTCTATTTTTTTTTTTTTGAAAAATCTTCTCAATACAGACATTGTCCAATTTTATTATATGTAACACACAAAGCCTGTAACAAAAGACTCGTTAACTCTATTAAACATAAACCATATTTTTACAAAAAGGGACAAAGCGAAGATAACAAGACAGTGTTGTGGTACGTCTTTTCTCAAGTTCCGTCTCATAATCAAAGGTATAATGAGGAAGTTTCCAGAAGCGCTCTGCGAATAGTGTAACACTAAAGAAATTAATAACGCAACTGTCTAGTTTTCTTGTAAGTTGTATAATGAGAAGTTTACTTATTTTATGCAAGAAAAGAAACTTCTGTCTTAAATCTGTTTCATTTATGACTTTATTTTTATAAAAAATTTGTACGTTACACTCGTGTATATGTATACAATATAGCCACTCATATTCACCGCCCAGATATATGTCACTCAGACTGAACCACCTCCGTGGCTCAGTTTTACGATTTCCTAAGGTGTGCCGGAGATCCTGGGTTCAAATCCCGTGAATGTTTCGATTTGCACTGAAGGCAGCCTTAAAATGATCAGTGAAATGATACAGAAATATGTTTGCTCTAGGGGTTAGGAAATTTCACTTACTGAGACTGTATAATTTAATTCGTATTAAAATGAGGATTTATTATTAGATCATTATTTGGTCAATTAGACCATCTATTGCTATTCACTTCATTGAAATCAGATGAGTAATTCAATTACATGAATATATTATGTATTATATTAATAAATACAATTCAAATAAACTGACCTTCGTATCTATGTGTATTATCTGGAATTAAGTAAATTAAGTAAAAAGAAGTAAGGTAAAAAGAATTCTACTATACTAAGTTTCAGTAAATTTGAGCTTAATATAAAATACATTTAAACTGTTTCTTGCCGTAATTATTTTAAACGGTTGAGTAGTTTCGTAGATGACCTTTTACATCGAAACATAGTCTAAGAACCGCCTTCTGTGTAATTTAATTATAGCAATATAGCCCTTATGACTAGTGCTATTAAGGCCTCTATACCAAATTGAATTCATAATGTCAATACATCAAAAGTTATTGGTATCCTTCGACCCATAGTTATTAGTTAATTCGTGAGATTAATGTATGTGTAATGTACAATCAGCAACGTTACATTTTCTCAAAAAATATTTAAAAGTTGGTTAAAACTAACTTGAATATTATTGCGAATCGCCATTTCGTCAATTTGCGCCTAGACGAGTTTGCCGTCTATTTAACCCCCGACACATAAAGAGGGGTGTTACTTTGGCGTCAAAGGTCGTCAGACCTGTGGCGTCATAGCTCTTCAACGAATGGACCAATGCGGTTTACTTCGTTGGATAGCTGATGTGATCGAGATAAATCTTTGCAATTTATGAAAGTCTGTTCATCCATTTATGAGATATCCCAAAGTTACCAATTTCTTAGTAGGAAATAAAAGCTTTAGCTAAAACCACCTTCAATATTTCTATTTTCTATACATAAATATTTGATAAACTGATTATGTTGACCGTACATTCTAGGTAACCACGCAACGAAGTGACGGTCTGATTACATAAACATGGAACTTCACATGTCTGACAGCAGACCGCAAGATATGAACTTGAACTGTAAACTCAACTCAGCCCAAAACATAAAACCACAGAAATAATTTAAACCAAATATGTTAAGATGTCTAAAGTGTAGGAAGTATAAGACTTTCACAAGCGTCGTTTCCTCTAGAAGACATTTCAAGCATGTCTCCCACTAATAAAATGGCTTCTCTATTTTACCCTGCGGGGTCCTTATGAGGAAGGCTTCCGTACACTGCCAAAATCAGAACGGTATTCTTGTTTGTTGTTGTTCTTGAGAGCCTTAGGCGAAGGACGAGATCCTAAGCACAACTACCGACATTTCAAAGATAATTGAGCCCCCACAATATCACTTGTCATCGTAAGTCAAATCATTGTCCGAGGAAATATATAAATAAGTTACCATAAAGAACAATAAAAATTCAACCACGCTATAAAACAGCGAAGTGAAATATAAGACTCCTATAAAATTACTATAAACGATCTACGAAGTGCAACATAGAAAATAATAATTCTACAAGGCAAATGTTTAGTAAAATGGAACAGAAAATAATAAAATTACAATCTTTTACCCTAAGGCACTACGAACAAGAAACAAGTATATGGTTCACTAATCATTTACTTTACAGGCAAGTTTCTAAATCTTAATATATATAAATTACATGTCACGTTGTTTTTCCGCGATGGACTCCTAAACTACTTAACCGATTTTAATCAAATTTGCACACCGTGTGCAGTTTGATCCAACTTGAAAGATAAGATAGCTTACATCTTAATTTATAGTCGCAATATTATTTTATTGCAAATTATTTGACGTGATACGAAGTTCGGGGTCCACTAGTAAATTATAAAATAGAACTTATGAAAGAGGGCTATTCAATAATCATTAAACGTCAGACGCGTGACCAAATGAATTGTAAGAGTGGCATTTTGTTAATAATATTAAAAATATAACGCTTATAATTTAGTCCATTAAAATGTTTCTAGATGTAAGAGTCGTTCCGGTGTAACTTCGCTGGTCATCAATCATCGCTGGCAGACAGCGGCCGTTAATTTATACCAGTTAGGCCTGTGACGTCATCACTCATTACAGAGTTACGAATTTGTTACTATGAAATCATTTGGGATTATAAATGCTTTGACTAGTTTGGTGTACCTAAATAATTGAATAAATTTGAATTAAATTGCTCATAAAGCTATAAAAACCTATCTAGGTTCCTTCAATCCCAATTTTATTTCAATTGTAACATGTATTATTAATATACACAGAAGTAAGAAATTCTCTATTCGAAAGTATTCTGTTTTTTATGTTTGTTAATTGATTGTAAGATGGTAATATAAGATTATATCGTAATATGGATAAGATTTGATAGTTTGAAAAAATCAACAAATGCTAAAAATTCACATACCAGATGACGTGTTGCATTTGATGTGTGTTCAGCAATTAATATTCCAACAAAATTAGATATGTTTTGAAAATTAACTGGAAGACCCCAGTCGGACATAGACAATCATTAAAATATAGTATAGCACTACAACGTGATAATGTAGCCAGTATTTTTGTAAATATAATTAAGTAGATTATTTTAAATATTTAATAAATAAAATAATCATAAAAATTAAGTGTTTGAATATTATTTGCTGTACATTTTCGTGCAGTTGAAAAATTTGACAGCACGTCTAGCAGTTATGCGTAAACATAGCCACTATCGGATTAACAACTTTTCAAGATTAAACGACTTATCGACACTTTTGAGCCCAAACTCATAATTGACACTTAACCAACGTAATGTAGAGATAATATAGAAAAGAGTGTTCCAGAACTTTTAAAAGATCCCGTCTAATAGAAATATATAGGTTTGTTAAAGCTTTATTGACTGCGTAAATCAGGGGATCGGTAGAACGTTTGGAATACTCTCAATAAATCACACCCTACGCTCACCTGAATCTGGGATCTGCGCCAGATTATGCCAACGCCATACGACCTACAATAAACTAAATTACAAACACAATCTTATGGTTTCACTTGATAGACTCCATAATATAAAATATTAAAATAACCATAAACCGACGCAAAGTAGAGTAAACATAATAAAATATAATAATTGATATTTACAAAAATATCTTAATTATCTTATTCTTTGATTCTTATACTTTCGTTCCTTTTGGAGTGGAGACTTTGGGTCCATGGGGGCCAGAAGCGCGTCGATTGTTTAAAGAGATATCGACGCGCTTAGTTGAGACCACAGAAAACCCGAAAGCTGGCTCATATTTCGGCCAACGCGTTAGTATAGCAATACAACGCGGTAATGTAGCCAGTATTTTGGGTACGCACCCTAACGGCTTTGATGAGCCTTTTGTATTTTTGTAAATATATTTAAGTACATTATTGTAAATATTCAATAAATTTAAACAAAAATATCGTAACTCTAATTCTAACTCGTTAATGCGTGTGTTTAAAATTACTATTTACTTATTTTGTTGATTGGGCTGTCACACGTATGACGTAACCAAAAACTCCTCTTCGTGAAATGTTCGGTTTAAAGACAATTATTCTCATAAGAAATTTACATTTCACTTAAAATGAGATACAAAAAAAAATAGGTTAATAAATATTAAGTACAAACTAAGTTAGTCACTGATACTCATAGTGTTAATATATAACTTTAATTTTTTCTTAAAATTATTCACACTCTCACGGTTTTTAATATTATTTGGTAATTTATTGAACAACAATGTTCACTATCGTATCTGGCTAGTTAAACCAATTCTAACATTTAAAATTACTTTTTAATTTATAATAAAAGCTATTATAATTAAAAATTCAACTTAAATAATTTCTGATACTTGTATCTATATAAGGTATGGTTTTTAATAGGTATAGTATTAAAGCTGTAAGATAAATAATGTAACCATAATTTTTGGTGTTTCTTTCTTAAATAAGTAAAAATACAAACTGTTGTATAATTTATTATTTAGGCCAGGGTAAGAGCAGAAACTTATTTCGGGTGCCAATTATTTTCCTGTATTTGTCGCTGCCACGCCGTCTGCCAATGATAGCCACGGAGTCGCCGGGACAAGGTAAGGTCACCCTAAATTTGACAGTTGCCAAGTTGTTCTGTCCTATATTTTCATGAACTTACCAGTAAAATTGTAATTCAGTAGAATTTATTGAAACTTCTTTTTTGTTTTATTTAGACAAACGAGACAAACGCAAAGGATTAATTTACTTATCAGGCACGGAGTCTTCGCTAAGTACAGTGGACAAAGTTAAAAGTTAAATGATTAAAAATTAGCTATACAGCATTTATATATATAAATTAATAATTAATATATATAAATTAATAATTAAAATATTAGTGTAAAGTAAAATGAAGTCCCGTGTCCCCTAGTGGGGTATGGGGCAGATGCATTTCACATCTGTTTCACTGTTAGATTTTCCTTTAGGGGCAAGTAGGTGATCAGCCTTCTATGCCCTGCCAGACCGAGTTTTTTTATCTCCACCGGGAATCGAACACAGGACCTCTTGGTTGTAACGCTTACGCGCTTACCACTAGACCAAGGACCACCTCCTATAACCGTCACTTTTTCCCCATTTTATGATAGCAATATTAGTACTGTAATAATTTTCAACTAGAGATAATACAATTATGGCAAAACAACGTTTGCCGAGTCAGATCGGTAATGTCTATATAACCTGCATGGTACCCACGAAGTTATTATTTAGTTAAACGATAAAAAATAGTCATGAAAATGATATTACGTAAAACGAACAATATTTGTTTCAGTTAAGTGTAACCTAAACCCTCTTAAATAGCAAAACACACGGCCGACAGGTAGGTGACAAATAGTTTGATATTACGTAATGTAAGCTCTCAATGCTGTGAGCCAGGATAATTAACGTCTAGCTTCGATTAAAGTTCGTGAAGCTTTTAATGAATTTAATATAGAATCGATTTAAGCATGTTAATTGCACTGTTCATGCTACGAAGTCTCTACGTTAGTATGGTCTACGCCGTAGCCAAGTCCTATGCTTCGTGATATGACTTCAAATTAAATTAATACTACAAATCTATTAATAACTCAATCAACACTTTATAATGCAAATGCAAACCACTGAATCAATGAGTTTTCGTTTGTTTTGTGATACCGAAAAATCTTTTGATATTTGACTATATTTTTAAAATTTATTATTTCTAATAATTATATTTAATAATCTGTACACAGTAAATAAGACAACGTAAAATATAGTAATCCCTGCGAAGCGAGGGTAGGCTTCTAAAATAAACATACATAAATCTCTACTTCCCTAATAATATCATGAAACTCTATGTATTTATATGTACGTTTGGTATGATTTTGATGAAATTTAATACAGATATAAAACATGGATGAGAACTGCCTCCTTGGTCTAGTGGTAAGCGCATAAGCATTATAACCGAAAGGTCTTGAGTGTTGTTTGTTGTCCTGATTGTTCGATTCCCGGTGGAGATAAAAAAAACTCTGTCTTGCAGGGTATAGAAGGCTGATCACCTACTTGCCCCTAAAGAAAAAAATCGATCAGTGAAACAGATGTGAAGTGTATCTGCCCCATACCCACTAGGACTTCACTTTTTACACTTTTATAGAACTTGAATTAGGAACAGGTATAGACTACGCTTGAGAAATGACTTCCTTTTGTCGACGGGGTTCCGGACAAAAGCTATTATTAATAAAGAGCACAGAGCTAATTATAGGCAAGCTAACTTATTCGAAGCACGTAGTAGAATATATTATGAGTAAAGTACCACACGGACGGAGCTCATAAGAGTAGAACGTTAATATAATTCCATTTTTATTCGGCCGCTTTATGTCAGCTCTTGCGTAATGGCCGCGAATAAATGAAACGTTCTCATCATTTACATTTATAAAGCATTATTTTTGACAGCCGTTGAACAAACAGAATCTATTTGATTCGAAATACCAGAACGCCAATTTTATAAGTGTGGTGCAATAAAAGATGCAAATTATTATTTCCGTTTTATTTATATACTTTTTAGTGAACTTTATATAATATATTATTTTTAATACTTTAATGTAGGTACTCAATAATGCCTAGGACTAAGACCACAAGATCTAGGTAGTAGAACTTTTTTAAAAACAGTATCAAAAAGTATACTCAAACTCATTTTATATTTTACTTAAGTAAATAGAAGATTGGTATTTTAAAAGTATATAAAACGCCTCTAAAATCGATACTTTTTACATAAAATATTTAATAGATCATTAATTTACCATTTGTCACTGCGAATTGATCCTTCGCGTGGAAAGACGAGAAGATCAATATCATTACAAGACATTAACTCTGAAAATGCCTTCTTTCTTTAATATCTATTAAATCTGATAATGGAGATTTTTATTTAATGAAATTTCCAAATTTATTTACAATAATGTCTACAATATATTATTTTAATTTATATATATTTTTAAATTACACCTAATATTAAAAAAATACATATACAATAAGAATATGTATTTTGTGTATCTTAGAATGATATTAATAGTAGTATTTTTTGTATAACTATTACAGATAATATTTACATAAGTTTTTAATATAAAAACATAAAAATCCTCTAAAATATTAGTAAATTCGCTTTAAAAATTTAAAAATATTTTAACAAATTTATTCCATTTGGTACCCTTAATGCTGGCAGCATTTCCTCGCTGGATTGCAATACTAATGTGCTGAGTGAGGAAAGCGCCAGCCCTGGGGTCACCGGTGGACTCAACAAGGCGCCCGCTTATCTCTTTCACGAGCGCCTGAGCACTTGAACCCCATGGCCCAAAGGTCTATACACCAAATGGCATGAAATTATATTTAGAGGAGAGAAACCTGTATTTTTGCCGTTTATGATTTTCAGCCATCTCAGCTGCCGCACCGGATTTGATACCAGTCCATTGGAGATGTGTCGGGGCTAAAGTGTCGACGCAGGTGGCGTTCTATACTAAAGCCCGTCCCATTGTCCAAGGGATCAACGAAATCCCATCCGGTCGCTTGCCATCGTCTCTAAATATGCCTGCTGGTTCTAAAATAGTTGGTACATTTACGGTGGCAAGGGAGCGGCGAATGATATCGTTGATTGCAGCATGGCGTGATAAACGGCCTGCACTTTTCTGGCAGCAAAGACCATGGTGTCCACGCTCATCCATCTCACAACAAGTGTGCCCAGGCTAGGAGTAGGATAGGCATTAAGCCAGTGACCTGCTTCCTTACAACTGACTGCCATCAACCTTGCGCGTTCTGGAACTGAAGTCTGAACTAATATTTTTTTTTAAATATTAATACAAACTGGTTCATTCCAGCTACGTTGTAAATTTAAATTTTTAGTAGGTAATTTTAGATCTGAGTCAGCAACTAACCAAGCATTTCTTACTTCTTGCAAACCCGATACCTCACAGTTTAAAGTAAAAGAACTTAGAACCTACGAGGTGACTTGTTTGTGACAAGAAGAAAGAAACGCTGGGAGAGCCAGCCAAGTTAATATTTAAAATTGATTCCATTGTAGATTTTAAAAGATCGTCTAAAGGTAAAAGAAGATCTAAAAATTTCCAAATATCAGTACAGCGAAGTATGTAAGTTAAATTTGTTACAAAAAGGCAAAATTTTAAAATAAAAGGGCTGTATGGGCATTGATTTTTAAAAGACGGTCAGTATTATCTTTAAATTTATTATGGCATGCCTTCCTGGCCAGTAGATGTGAACAGGTAAGTCAATATAAGCACAGAAATAAGTGGGCAAGCTTACCTAGGCATATTCTCTGTGTTAAAATCAATTGATATAAAACTCATTCCGTTATCACAACAGTGAAGATGATGAAAAAAAATTGATTATAATTAATTTAATTAAATGTTGCTATGAACACTTTTCGATGGGGAAATTATGATAGGCATGTTTGTTTATAAATTATATTCGATAAAAAATGTCTTATCGAGTTATCAGATCGGTGAAGGTCGATCTTCTACGGCTCTTAGACCATTATTATTTGTAGTTAACTTGTCTTCAATTTCGCTTGTTGTGTGTAATGATTAATTCAAAAACTACTGAACGAATTTTAAAAAATTAACTCATGAAAAGCTAGAATCTCTCTAGGGGAATTCGCGTGTAAAAGTTATTTTGAGGTAAAATAATGGGCTGTGTATATTAAAAATTAATATAAGTGTGAAGAAGTAATCTTAAGGGCATCAAATATTAAAACCAAGTACCCGCCATCTTAGACTTTGTCTATGTCTTTCATAAATTAGAAGGAATTCAGCAGTTATTGTAGCTTCAGCTAGCTTCGCTTGTTTATTAAATTTTAATATTTATTCACAAGCTATGCCCGCGGTTTCACTTGAGTTCATTTTATCGTAGCGTGATGCTCTATAACCTAGACTCCTCTTTTCCTAGACTTATGGACTATCCAACACAAAAAGAATTTTTCAAATCTAATTCCAGTAGTTCATGAGATAATCAGTTTTATTATATTAGCATGGATTTGTTAGGCATTCAAAAAGCAGATAATTTAAATGTTTTTTCTTTTCGATTGAACCATCAAACATGGTGATCTCTGTATAAAATAACAACGAATAATTTATTTTAACTTTATTGGTTGTTGGAGATTTTTCTTTGAAACAACTCATCGAACAAAAGATAAAATAAATATTCATGAAATTCAAAAAATAATATTCAAAACATTTACTTTCTAACCTTCAAGGGTATTTTAAATTAACATACAGAATATCTCATAAATGGATGTACAGATTTTTATTAATATGTATCTAAGAATTAATCCATTCGTAAGCTATGATACCACAGACAGACCCACAGACATACTCAAAGACAAATTTATAACACGTCTCATTTTCCTTCGAGGGTTAAAAAATAGCTCTTTAAAGATAACAGTAACCAGGAAAACATGTTAAGTGTTGAGGATGCAATAAAAAAATCATAGCCGAAGTTAGTGAAAAGTACGAAGTCATGTCCTCTAAACACACAACGACATTTCACAAAAATACGAGCCGGGTTCGAGAAAACCTTCTATTTCTAATTTTATTTACGAATCTTTCGCCATAAATTTTTTTCAGACAAAATATTGCACGAACCTTGGCTTTGGGATAATTTCACAAGATTATGTTTTATAAAAACGTTGAATTATGTAGAAAATATGTAAATAATATCAGCTTTTATTATAGGTACAGTAGATGAAAAAATATTAGAATTAAGTGAATTATTTTGTGGTCTATTATACTAATCAATACTCGTATATTAAATTATATATTGGATTTTTCTCTGAGAAATAAAGTTTTTCTTTTCTCAAATTCAATAAATTTGTTATTTATTTCTATGGTTATATACAACAAATTCTTTATATACAAGTTAATTATATGTATATAAAAGACTAATCACAGCTGTTATTTTATCTCTACAAAATACATCTGCATAACGGCGTAAGTAATAAATTATACTGATAAACATTTTACTGAGAAAACATGTAAATACAAATGAATTATTGATAACCCGTTCTTATCTTCAAAACTTCTGGAGCTTTTTTAAAAATCCTTTCAGTGATAGGAGACTATAATCTTTTCGAGTGAATATATCAATTACCCGCGACTCCGTCCGCGTCTCAATTTCTATATTTTCGGCAATTTTTACAACCACAATGTCTAAATTCCATACAAACTTTCCCTTCCTTATATCAACCACCACGAAGAAAGCGTGGCCGTCCAAACAGTCTTGAAGACGTACTATCTTGTCGGAGGTACGGGATATCGGGATAATATGGAGCGAGGCAAAACGCGTGGCTCAAGACAGGGCGAGATGTCGGAGAACAAGAGACGCACTTTGCCCAGAGGTTCGTCTGTCCCAGAAGTCATAAGATTTTAAGAAGATGTCTATTTTTCACAATAAAACGTAATCTATGTCCTTCCCAAGGTCTAGTACATCTCCGTGTCAAATTTAAAAAAAAAAGTTCTTTGGTTTGGGAGTGAAAACATAACAGACGGATAGAGCTACTTTCGCATTTATTAGTACGGATATTTCTATATTTTTCACTAACGCCAACGAAGGCGCACCTAATGAATTATTATTTCATATAAGAAAAATATTTCTCTTGGGGCTAGTTTATTGATAGAATCTGAAATAGTGTGAATGACGTGGAATAGAGGATATTAAGAAAAGAAATATTGAGAAGGTTTCGATACTTGAGAGAATGGAAACAGATTAACTAGATATTTTACGAGGGTGTTGAGATGGGTTCTGATAGACCTAGTCATACCTTTCTGGACTAAAACTAGAACTTACTTGAAAAAGGACAGATCAAAAGCGCAAGTAACCGGCGAGTATGTATGGCGAATTTAATGAAAAGCGAAAAATATAGGGATCGTAGTAGGTGGAAGACTGTGGTCGCTGCTCCTTTCAGACATAGTGACAATAGTGAATTTCCATAACCCCTATTGGGGCACGGGTCAGACACATTTCTGTATCTGTTTCACTGATCATTTTTTTATTTTTTCGGCAAGTAGGTGATACAACCTTCTGTGCTTACCCAACCGAAACTTTGACAGGATCTCCGGCGCAACAAGCAGACATGTAAACTAGTTGTAGTCTAGTTTTAGACATCTACGGAGGCGGTTAGATGTAACAATAAAAATATAACAATAATATTATTATAGGCAAAAAGCAAAAGGTTTTGACTCCTGTAGTAACATAAACGATAACCCTCAAACTCTATTTGATAATTCCCATTTATGAATAGTCATTATCCACATAACGATGGAAAATATGGCTAATGTCCAAAACTTGTATGATAATATGAAGTTAGCTCACGTCTCGAGACGGTAACCCCTGAGACTCGGGCCGGATATCCGCAAAAAGCCGGATATCGAGAGGACGCCTAAAGTAATGTATTGTTATATCCTGTCTACGGAAGGCTTTTCTTTAGATCTTATTATCTTCAGTCTAACGATTTTCTGAATACACACCTGTAACGGACGTTGCTATACAGCAAAAACTTGGAAAAAAACCTAGATAATAAAGCTTTTACACAAAACATCAGTGAAAGACATTTTTAAAACCCGTATAATGTTTTTTCTTAAATCTGCCATACTAATACACAAATGTAATAATTATATCACTTATAATAACTTATCATAAAACGAAGTACAAGCCACTGAAATCTAGAAATTACTTTTGCGTTTGTATAAAAGAACTTTGAAGCGCTACTTTCACTATATCACCGCTATCTCTTGACATTTATAACTATTATAATTAATTAATTTAATTTAATTATAAAAGTACTTATCTATAATATTTTCTTTCCTATATTCTGTTCTAGTGCCTTTTATCTTCATAATATTTGAAAATCATTTCAGTAGTTTCAGATTCCATATAAAACATTACGAAGTACAGAAAATTGATTATAAAAATTTCCCATACTTATTAAAATTGCATTTTACATTATGACATTCTCATAGATTTTCATATCCAAATTAGGTTAATAATTAATTATACTTATATTTAGGTATTTATAGTTGTGCCAAGAAACATAAAGCAAGTATCTTATTGTTCAAATTATTGCCGGTTTCTAATGTCGCACGTGTGAGCCACGCCTCAGTGAATTAACCAAAGCAACATATTGTTTATTATGACTGACGAGTTACGGCACATGCGTTATATTTAGTCTACTTAGACCAGAGCGACAATGTGATGCGACTATTGTATACAATCTTTTTGCCGCAAAGCATTAGAAAAACTATTTAATGCTTTTAGTCAACTTCAACGCTTATTTATACCAATATTAATAGAAATAAGTTCCATGCTTTAGAAGTGAATACAATAAAGAATTATTGCACTAAACTAGTATTGAAAAGAGAAAAGATTTATCTTTTTGTTTGTACGGAATAAACCCAAAACCGATTTTTTTTAAATGCCAAAGCTAGATTGCGAGTTATGTATCTACTATGAAATCTAGTTTTCACTAATTCATACAAAACATTACGTTACGTGTACAAATCCCTTAGAATTGAAGCACTTTTGCTTCATAATGAGCTTATTATTTAAAAGTAGGCAACTGCCTTGAAATAGATTTGAGTAATTAAAACAAACGTTGTCTCAACGTAATATATAATAAGTACATTATAATATAAATATATAAAGTTGGTGATTACCGCTGAGGAGGTATTTAGAGCCGAGGACGATAAGTATTACTACTCACGTGTATTCTACGACGTTTTTCAACACACTTGTGAATAAAAATTGAAGAAAAATCAGTTTTGTTTAATATATAAAAAGTTTGACTATAAATGTGCGTGCATCTAAAAATAGCAAACATAGGCTAGCTACTTTGCTTTAATAAAAATAAGAATGAGGTTGCTTACCTACAAAAAGTCATAAAATTTTATTTGAATGAAAGTTAAAATAGTTTATTTAAACACGAATGAGCATGAAATAAGCAGGTAAGACACTGATTTTTACTATTGAATGCGATAATCCAATGTTATTTTATTTCGTATCGAAACTATTTTTGAAAACATAGAGGTTTAAAAAAAAATTTTACTACATTATCGCACAAGTGCGTAGTAATAAAATATCATAGGCTAGAAGCGCCTTTAAATACCTGATTGCGTCACTTTATGAACAAATATGTTGAAAAGCTTGTTAAAAATCTCATTAAACGTATTTTTGTAGTGATAAAAAGTTTTTAATATCTACGGTCCAGAATATTTTTAAAATATAATATGCAAACCTCTCTTTAATTTATATAGCTGTGCCTGGCGGTATTACCTTCTCAATAAATTTATCAACTATCCTACACAAAAAGAAATCTATTTGAATCAGTAGTTCTGCATTAGTGCATTCAATCAAACAATTAAACAATCTCTTATGGCTTTATAACATTTGAAAACAGATATTAAAACTTCTTTTACTAGTGACATCATCCATAAAATATGCTCAAAAAACATTTATACTTATATCTTGTATTTGTTCTTATATACGTATACATATATAGGTATGATCTACTTCTTATGTCTCTGGTTAGTTAGTGGTAGTACTAAAAGTAAACTATAAAATAATACAGTGAATAAAATACTTATTATATACTTACGTATTCATTAAATTTCCATTGAACTCAAAATAAATTGAACAAATAATGTTTATTTAAAAACTTACTCAATCGTTCTAAAAGAGTTTCGAAGGATTGTCTGTAACTTTCAACAACTCAATGAAATGTAATTTACACTGAGCCTCGCGTAAACAAGGACCTTATTACTAGAAAGTAAGACTCATTAACTACGAGTGATTTTTGAAAATTGAAGGTAAATAGAACTGCCGGACTTTTTAATTCCAAATAAAAATACCCCCGTGAATAGATTGTTAAGTTGTACCAAAGATGCATTTCGATCACGAAAAACGACAATGCAGTTCGATAAAGGTTAGTAAATTATCTTACAGATAATTGTGATTTAGTCCTCAGACGATGGCTGACGATATAAAATACTAAATACAGATATACAAACCCACAAAGACACAAAACAGACATCAAATTTAAGGTGTGTTTTTTGGGTCGCTGGTTAAAAGGGTCGTATGGACGAGTGTGAAAATAAATTAAGTAAGAATCTTATCCCCAAACAGGTCTCATGAAATCCCCAGCTTACTTTCAGGAAAATTACAAGACTTTATTTTGTTTTACTACAAAAAGTTATTTTTATTTAAAAACCATTTACACGGGTACTGGAAGGTACTTTCAAAGAAAATAATAAGTATCGTACAAAATCAATATATATTTTTAACGAGAGCATTAAAAACGGATTTTCATGATTAAATCAATGCTATGCTACTCAGAGGAGCTACTAGGTAGTTGTATTTTCAACTTATAAGTATTTTTCTTTTAATAAACTTAAAAATACTTTGCATTTTATTCATACAACAACACTTCAGCCTATTTATATTTACTATATAATGTTTTAATACTTACTTTCCTTTATTTAACGAATTAAGTGAGAACGAATTTTGTTCATTCCTGGCGTATTTTACTGCGTCGTTAATTAAAGTTAGTGAGTGGCAATAAAACTACTATCGAGTCAATATTGTGGAGGGGTGATGGCATCAAGACTTATTCGTTTATATTGAACTTTAAAAGCACTTGCAATATGATACGAATTTTGTCTTGATTTAAAGCCAGTTTATACGTATTTACAAAGAATTAATGTATGTGTAGTTAATGTAACTTGTTGTGTTGTGAAAATAACTATAAACTTCTGTAACCACAAGTAATATTTTATATATAAAAATCTCGTTTCACGGTGTTTGTGTCTGTATTCCATGTGATTAATGTGTATCGTAAAGTATTTTTACCCTCCTACTCCTACCCCAAATTTTTAATCGCGAGAGTGGGTGAAACCGCTTGACACAGCTAATATGATATTAAAACCGCCTACGTGGCTAAATAGATCGCTCATGTGCGTGTTGCGCTGGAGGTCTTGCATTCGGGTCCCAAAGAAAATATTTTGGTATTGTACGCACAGGACACATTACCTGTTTGTAAAAGAAAACGAACATTAAACATATTGTAGAAATATGTCTACTTTATATATCAAATTTGGTCACCAATTTAGTCCACCGACGGCAATAATCCTAGCTGGGTGTAATTTAATAAGTAATTGTGATATTTTGCATAACACATGAAAAACTTACAAATTTTCTTTGTGAAAATTGTACATAGCTCCTTAATCACAGCTAATGGAAAGTGTCAAGCTTGCGGAAGCCACGTTTATTGCACTTCAAGGGGAAGGCTTGCCTCGCACAGCCTTCCTCCACAGGAATTGAAATTCAGTTCCTTAATTTTATTTCATTTTTTAATCGTTATATTCTCAAACATTGTCCATGATAACAAAAAATAACACAAAATACAAAGAGAGAAAAAGTAGATATATATACATGTATAACAATTACGTACGAACTAATCTTATATATAAAATTCTCGTCTTATATTTAAATTCTCGTGTCACAATGTTAGTTACCTTACTCCTCCGAAACGGCTTTACTGATTTTTATCAAATTTTATATGCATATTCAGTAGGTCTGAGAGTCGGCTACTATCTATTTTTCATACCCCTAAGTGATAAGGGTAGCCCATCCCAAAAATTAATATGGCAAAACAACGTTTGCCGGGTCAGTTAGTAAATATATAACATAAGTAGTATCCGAAAAAAATACATCTAAAATATACACATACAAATTAGGACCTTAAAGTGGCCAGTGGACGTTGACAAAATCTTGATGCTCCCGATCAAAAATATAGCAACTGTTTCGTCAGAAATTACAACATTTGTGGCCATCCTAAAACTATAATCTGTTATTTACTGTATATTGTATTATAAAGAGAATTTTGTTGCTCGTTTTTGAAGATTTAGTACGGTTCTGATTGTTTTATTAATTCTGACAGCAATCTGTACTTAAATGAGCATATTTCATGAATTCCATTTTCGAATTGAAAAATTCCTTTTTTGTTGGATAGTCCATTTATCAAGGAAAGCATACCATTTAAAATAGCGGGGGCCAGTTAGTGCAACATAGATTTATGGGGATAGTGTAGTAATAAGCCTAGATATTAGTTTTTACAATAAGTTAAGTTATTGATACATACGCTTAAAGTAACATTAAATAATATAAAAATTACAATTAAATAATTATAATAATACAAATAAATGATAAACATACTTAAAAAGTATTTTTGTTTTTAATTTTTCACGTTGGTTTTTTCGTATCGTTCATGTTAAATACATATATGAGATTTTGCGACCTAAAAAGTCTAGACTGCTTTTAAACTTTCTAAGAACACTTGTTTCAGTCTACTCGACAATATGTAATGGCATGCTTGGAAAGCTGAAAATTAAATATTAATAATTTTGAAATCTCCAAAATTCGCTTAATACTCGTAATATATTAAATATTCGTTTATAAAACCCCGAAAAAAGATAATAAAAATACACTAACGATGTATTTTTTCAGCGTGATCAGTCGGTCCAGCTTACGCTAGCCCGAGATATTGAGAGACGATAAATTGTCGATAGTGCTATCTCGTTCCAATATAACAATGAGAAGCCAAACCGAATCGTTTGACACCTCATTCATCAAAATCGGCCCAAGGATGGCAATGTAGAAGTGAATATAGGAAAATACAGACGAATTCATAACCTCTCCCGGATTTTTTGAGGTCAGTAAAAAATTCTATGAAAATTTGTCGTGAATTTTTAACAAAACTCATGCCAAAACTATCTTGAATGTTTAAAATAATCATGGAATCTATTTAAGAATTTATTGAATACGCACGTACATACTCGACATCCCATTAGGCCACATCATCTTTTACGCCAGCTGAGATGGCAGACACACCCATGTAGTTTTACATTAAAAAAACAAATAAGAAAATCTCATAACATGAATAGATTTTTATACATTGCAGTAACGATCCTCCTCTATCACCTCAGCTTTAAAAAAAACATCGCTACAACGCTATAGATCTCTTTTTTGTCATGGTAAATTGGTTTAATGGGTAAATGATGATGTTAGCGTAGGAAATGATAAAACAGGTCGACAAAATTTCCTCGCGACGTACATGTTAGACCGATAGAAGGAAAGGTCGGTGCCCGGAAAATTTGAGTCAGTTGTTAACATTTCCATTTTCTTTTATATTTACAAGATGTATTTTGTTTTAGGCTAGCTTTTTCTAAAATTAACTAACTATGCATACAATGGCTATTTTATTTTATGTAAAAATTTGTAAATATATTTAAGTAAATTATTGTTAGTTGTAAAGTAGTTATTAATGATATATTATTATTATTTTAAATTAAAATTTGTACATCTATTGTTCACAGATATTCATTTCTGCCGTTTTTGTTGCTTTATCTAAACATTTGCAATGCAGATTAATGCTTATCTTGAAATTCTGTCCAAAGTTATATGAAACCATGTTTCACTCGCAACCCATCTCCTGTCACTATAGATCTTTCAACTCAGACATTTTTTGTGCTCTTGTTATTTTTTTAACCTCTTTTTTGGGTGTTATAAGTTTGACGGGCTGTATTTCTGTAGACCAATTGTAAAGCGGTATTTTTAAAGCTAACGTGTTAATTACTTTATTTTATTATTAATTTAATTAATTACTTTTAGTGATTGGAATGGATATTAGATTTGACATTTTTCTGTCTGTTTGTTCCGGCGAATCTCTGAAACGACTGAACCAATTTTGACGGGGCCTTCACTGGTAGATAGCTGATGTAATAAGGAGTAACTCAGGCTACTTTTATATTAGAAATTAGAATAAATAAATAATAAAAAATGACTATTCCGCGCGGACTAAGTACCTACCTAATACAATATATGTATCTATTATTATTTTGCTGTTCGCTATTTTACCCTGTTTATAGGTTATATAACATCACGTTACGACAAAATTAACGCAGGTGAAACCGCGGGGCATAGCTAGTATGAAATAAACATGTTAGGGGTTTCTTAAATTATCTTCAATTCCACTTCGTTGTAAATGATTTTAATTAACTATTAAACGACAGAGACGATCACAACTTTGATATCAATTAATCTTGTACGTAATCCAAGCGAAAACTAATAATCTGTCTTAGACGAATCGCTAATCGTTTAAGTTGCCCTAAACTATCCCTAACAGCTGTATTCATTACATAGTTCAAAAGCTATCAAAGTGAATTCCCGTAACCCCTAGTGAGGCAGACACATTTCTGTATCTGTTTCACTAATCATTTTCTTTACAGGCAAGTAGGTGATTAGCCTATCCAACCGAAATGTTAATTTGTCCCCTCGAGATTTGAACCTAAGACCTCCGGCGAATCACGCAGACCATAAACCTCTTAGCTACGGTGGCGGTTGAAAGCTTTTAGCTTCCCTTAAATATGTGGTAACTGCGTAGTTCAGTTCACACGGTTTATCGAACCAAACAGTAATAGAAGTTCACTAATTATTTAACCTAGAGGCACTTACTTCCAAATATTTTCATTTTAAAGTAATAGAAAATTCTTCAAAAAGTCGCGAATCGAAAACCACCGAATGCAACAGATAATCTATTTTGTAAATATTAAAACAAAAAATAATTAGTAATACTGTATACCTTAATTTTTTATTAAAATATATATTTTAGTAAACATATTTGCAATAATGCATTCAACATTAGTGGTAATTGCACTGATTATACACATTTGTGAGTTTTCAATTATAGGATTAACATTCATGATTAGATTTTCAATTTGTGAAGGTCATGCTGTATTTGAATAACAATCTGTGTCTTATTTGGTTACAAAACAAAGTATTTTTTATCTGTATTTATCGTCTCTGGTTTAGACAGGAAAATTCTTTATTTATTTGATACTAGCGACCCACCTTAGTTTATTTGAAAGCATTTGGATTAAAAATATCGTTTATTGAAATCAAGGCGATATATTTGTTGTATGAATTTTCAAATTGGACACTGAAACAGCTTATATGGTTAAACATCTAAAGCACAAAAAAAAAATTTACAAAGTTATTAAAGGTTTTTTTTATATTATTTTCTTATCTCGAGCGATATTAAACTTTATGTTATCTAGAACACAGAGTAGCAATCTGAATCGTTTACAGAATTATTTGACAAATCATTGCTAAATTATACAAAGCAACTAATGTATAGTTGTGAAGTCACAGTAATCTTACATAACTTCGGATCAGTCGTACATACGCACGATCGTATATTTTATGCGATAGTATGCCGTATTTTAACACACAAAAGATCATTTTACGATGAACGGTTTTGTGAGAAATTTTGTTAAAACATAACGGATTTATGAAAGAGCAAGATATATTGAACAATTGAAGGGTTTTATTGTTTTTCATTAGTTTCGGGGTCCAAAGGCTCGCACGGAACAAGTGTTTACTCGACTTCTTATCCCTTTTCAGATCTTTACAAAAGATGACCTTCACTTACGAATGATTTTACTAACAAATTTATGTGAACCTTTTTCATATTCTCTCATATTATTGACGTGAAAATATTTAATATTCTTGAAGTGAAATTGAAAATAATCTAAAATACTCTCCGAAAATATTCCAGTGTGGACATTTGGAATATTTATTTGTTTCGTTGATTTTCTTATATTTTTAATAATTATTCTACTATTTTCGGATCTAAAGAATCGGTCCATCTGCTCTTGCGTTATAAATAATTTAAATAACGCAACTTTGTTTTATATATTATGTATATGTATAATGACAGATAAGTTTGGTCGGGGTTTCGTGTTCAAACTTGTCGTTAACAGGTGCGCGTGCTCACCTGTTCTCTCTGTATCAGGAGCGGATATTTACTCACGGCCAATATAACTGTCGGACTTGGCTCCGGCCAGTTGTATTAGAATTTTTTATTATTTTTTTGTTGGTAAATTGTTAAATTGCTTCAAATATAGATTTTAAACTCACAGAATAAGCAATGACATTAACCGCATAATGTTATGAAACTACTGATAATTATGTTGCAGCAATTTCATATTCTTTTTGGTAGTCCAAAGCAGAGGCGGCGCAAGGCGTGGGCGACGTGGGCCACCGCCTACGGCCTCGCGGTCCAAGGGGCCTCGCGCCTCGAAGGCCCGCGAACGCAAATATAGATATTATTACTCATCTAGAAATAAATAATTAAAAATACCGGCTATCAAGTATCTGGCAATACTAACCTACCACATTCGTTTTTTATAGATCTAATCTAGCAATATTTGCTGGCGTTGCGGGTTGTGAATGACGCCGGAAATCCTTGCTTCGCCCGCTGTGTTTAACTTTTGCTATTTATGACTCATTCTTAAATTTCGAGGGACTCTTATATTTTAATTCAAACCAAATGTGCGTCTGTTATTGTTTTGTTATTATAGTTCGAGGAACTTATTCTATTCAAAAAACCAAATGTGCGTACCGACTTTTTTGTCAATTTTATTACAGTCAGTTCATAAACAACAGTTGCGAAGAAAGTTCATGTTCTTACTCATAATATCTAAACGAAAACTCATGGTGCTGTCTTTAAGTGATAAACTAAAAATTGTGTGTACCTACCATATTTGATAAAATTTATGAACTTGGAAAACATACAGGAATATACCTAATTAGGGCGTCACATTTGCGGTTTGCCGTATTTGTATTCCAAACAGATTTCAATGTGAAAATAAGTGTTGCGTTTCATTGTTTGAAAAATAAAAAGTAAATAAAGAACTGTTTTACACTTTTATGAACTATTGAGTATTTGTTGAGTATTTGTGATTCCATTTTTATTAAATAAAGTTATTTAAGCTCTTTCTATCTGTCGAACCCTACGGCTCGTAACATTATTTACAGATTAGGTATAATATTTGAGGCCTACTTAACATGTCAGGCCCAGGCTCCAGTAGAGATAGAGATATCGGGAGAAAATGGGAATCTGGTTCAACAAAACGAAAAAGAAAAGCTGAACGAGCTGTAGCAAATCAGGTTCTAAGTTCAAGTATGATAAAGTTTCTCAAAAAAACTCCTTCAGAACCATCTGAATCAATTGTTTCGACTTCCACAAAAGATATAAACATTTCCAATTCCGAGACTCTGTCAACTTTGGAAAGCACTTCAGACGCACTGAGTACCGAACTAAAGTCAGAAATACAGGTAGAATCAAACTCTAGCCTATCAGACTCTGAAAATTCTGAAACTCTCCTGTTAAGCAGTAGAATTCACGAAGAACAAGTAGTTTCTCTGCCAGTTAGCAGCGATACCAGTGATGCAATCAAACAAGCATTTGTGTGTTCCGATCCGGCACAGTGGAAGTTTCCCATATCAGATTCTCAGCGTCATGATATGGTTCAAAGCGGCCCTACACAGCAGTTAAAAAACAGTGATGAAGAATATCCGAAAGATGAAGATCATAGGCACTTTTCCAATTTTTATTTTACAAGAAAACTAAATAATGGTGAAATTCAACATCGTCGCTGGTTAGTTTATTCTAATTCCCAAAATAAAGTTTTCTGTTTTCCATGCAGACTATTTGGCAATTCACAAACTCAGATGGTCGAGAAAGGGTGCTGTGACTGGAAACACTTAAGTAGTATTTTACAAAGACATGAGAATACCAAAGAACATATGGCATATATGTTCCAATGGATGACATTAGAGAAAGGAATAAAACATGGAAAAACAATAGATCAAGAAAACGAAAGGCTGATGCAAGAATCTCAAAAACATTGGCTAAATTTGTTTGAGAGATTAATTGATATAATTAATTTCTTAGCTTCTCATAATCTGGCATTTAGGGGTCAGAGAATCTCTCAAGATAGGAGACGATAGTTCTGGTAGGAATTCTGGTAACTTCTAATCGAGTTGAACAAATGTCAGTAATCTTAAGATTTTGTGATACCACAACCGGCACAATAGAAGAAAACTTTATTGGATTTCTTGCTGTCACTGAGACGACTGGAGAATATCTAACTAATGCAATACTGAAGGAATTAGAAAAAAATGGACTAGATATTCAAAATTGTCGTGGGCAAGGATACGACAATGGTGCAAATATGATAGGCATGAACAGTGGAGTTAAAACTCGAATATTAAATATTAATCCTAGGGCATTTTTTACACCATGCGGGTGTCACACTTGGAATCTGCTGTTGGTAGATGCAGCTAATTCTTCTGAGGCGGCAAAAACATTTTTTGGTTTTATTCAGAAAATTTATTTGCTATTTTCAAGATCCAGCAAACGCTGGGAGTTAATAAAAGACAAATTAAAGCTTACCATAAAGCCTTTATCAGACACAAGGTGGGAAAGCAGAATTGAGGCAGTAAAGGCCATATTATTGCAATTTGATGATGTTGTAGAATGCATTGAAACCTTAAAAAAAAACATGGAAGACTCTGAAACTCTCAGTGATTGTAATTCAGTTTTGAACGAAATGCTCAGTTTCGATTTTATCATATCGTTACATATATGGTATGAGATATTATCGCGTGTTAATATTATAAGTAAATTATGGCAATCTGTACAAGTCCATTTAAGCCTTGCTCTTGAACAGTTGCGTACTTTTTGTGACTGGATTAAGGAATATCGACAATCTGGGTTTGATCAATGCTTGTCTGAGGCTCATCAATTTATTGAAAAAAGCAGTTATGAACTGCCAAAAGACTTTAAAAACAAAAGAGTCGCCAAAAAGAAAAGAATTTTCGATTATGAAAGAAGCGATGAACCTATACATTCTCCCAAAAGACGGTACGAAATAAATTTTTTTAACACCATGATTGATTCCATAGTGAGCAATATGGATTCAAGATTTAAATCTCTAAATCAACATTTTGAGAATTTTGGTTTTCTCTACGATATAAGAAAGTTGAAAATTTTTTCAAAAGAGTATATATTAAAAAATTGTCAAGATTTACACACAATCCTGCGAGTGGGTGAGAGCAGTGACTTCCAACCTTACGAATTATATGAAGAATTACAAACAATGGTCCCCAATTTACCTGACTCCATGAGAGATGTGAAACAGCTGCTTCAATATATAACTAAAAATAATTTAAAAGAAATTTACCCAAATATTTATATTGTAATTCGAATTTTGTTAACAATACCAGTTAGTACAGCTTCAGCTGAAAGAAGTTTTTCTAAATTAAAACTAATAAAAAATTATTTAAGAAGTACAATGGGTCAGGAAAGACTTTCAGCGTTGGCGGTTTTATCTATCGAGGCAAATATAGCATCTAATCTGGATTACGACACAGTTATTAAGGAGTTCAGTAAGGCTAAAAGTAGAAAATTTCTGTTGCTTTAATTGTTTACTTTACTGTTAGTTGAGGTACCTATATTTAATAATGTAAAATAACTACAATGAACAAGTTTGCATTTTTATGAATAAAAGTTTAAGTTTCAAAAACTTTTTTCTCAACAAAATCCGTCATCTTGCGTCATCCATGAGGGGGGGCCTCGCAAAATATATCTTGCCCACATTAAATTTAGGTCTTGCCCCGCCACTGGTCCAAAGCGACTAAATTTGTTACAAAATTACCATTCTTTGAAAAAACGCGAATTCTACATTTCGAATTATACCCGAATTTCACGTGTTGTATTAGAACATAATTTTACTTGTCATTAATAAACTCAAAAACTACTGGATAAGTCATAAAATAAATTAACAAACTAAGCTCTTTCTAAATGATTTAATTCGCGATAAACAATTAGTATTCTATATAAATTCCTATAAGCCCATCTGTTGCTCCGCCTACATTAAAGCAAGAGATTAATGTTCTTAATTTTGATATTTGTTGATGCTATTATTTTTAAGTGGTCAATAAATCATCTCTAGCTACAGTATTTCAAATAATTTTGGAACCAGCAAGAGGTCTTATTATGTAATATATAACGTAGTTACGATCAGCCGAGTAATCAAGTTCTTGAACACACACATACAAAAACGTATCTTTACGTATATTTATTCGTTTTCTACAAATTCCCACCCACAACACTATTTTTTTCTCTAATTCCTTCAAAATTTCGGATATTAAGCTGAAGAATTTGTCATGCTCGTTCTATAACTTCTTTTAAGAACTCCTTCATAAACGTTTCCTAATTTCCTATCCCTTATATTAGATACTTTTTCATATTGTTAACACTACGACTTTCGAAAATAATCTAGTCTTCGTTCAAAAACCGCTCGCTTCGTAGCGATGAGGCAATCCATTACACTATTACTGTATATATATGTAAATACTATTTAGTTGCGACGTTATCCCTGTGGCCATTATAATATAGCCCATGTCACTCAGTAAAAGTCTAGCTTCCCATTAATGCAAAAAAAGTTAAAATTGGTCCAGTAGTTTTTGGGACAATTCTTTTAAAACATACTAAGATACAAATCATTCCCCGATATAATATTAGTGTAGATAAATTAAATTATTATCTTATTGTATTGTCATATTTGACTATTGTTGGCTATTACATTGGTGTGGTAGCAAACAATAAAAAACTTGCTGTTAGACAATTTCGACACCCCACCAAACTGAAATGTTTTACAGCTGCGCACTTTATTAGCTACCCCTATTGAGAATTTTCACAGAGGAAAAACTTGAGCGTCTCGTTTTAACGGAACCTACTCATGAAGATTCAGCCAGTTATTAATCATTGGAAAAAACAGGCGTTGGCTGCTGGACCATTTAATATACGTATGAATGTTTATTTAAGTTCAATTACGTATATTTTTAATTAAATAAAATTCACCAGTGGACCTCGCGAACTTCGTATTGCTTCAGAGTTCCGAATAAAGTGTCGCCTAAAACGTAATTCCATAGAAAATGTATGGGGAAAGGAATTTTCTTCATAAACACTTTTTCGTGAATTTTCCTATATTTTTAATACTTATCTCATTCTGGATAAAGACAAATCCAATAACACAACAACACAGTCGCTCTTGAGTTATAAATGGTGTTTGTTTTATATATATAGATAATTATAACTTAAAACTATCGTGACGATAAAGTTATTCTCAGCAACAATTATGAAAACGTCATGCGACGGAATAGAGTTTTCCTCGAGTAATTTTATCCTATTTTTCTTTTTCAAAATTGGAACTATTGCGGTTTGCAAAATCTTTTCATCGCTTCGATCATTCTTAATATATATATATATATATATATATATATTATATTATATTTTATTCTTATATTTAAAAAGCCTTCATGTGATCCCTTTGTTAAAAGTTTGATCAAAACTCGCTCACTCGTCGCATTTACAAACATCCATTTAAAGATTTGCAGCATACACCGCAGGAACTAGAGTCGAATGACATTCAAGGAAATTGCCTTCTGGAAAAATTAAGATTTCCCAGGAGGTGGCAGCTTCTGTCTTTATTCTAGTTTTTTTCTTTCTATAATTGAATAAAATAATATTACTTTATTCAAGTTTCGGCATAAATAATGTAATATTTTTATTTATGGAAATTTCATACGACCCGGCTTCGTACCGGAGTCAGGAACACTGTCCTTACATACATTGTTTAACTTTAAACTGTGTTTAAAATGTTTTGTTCATTTTGTGAAACATTATTTTAAGCTAGCTTACAGAATTTTGCATTAATACTTCAATTATGCACAATTTTACCAAAGTTGTAGTCGTATATTTTAAAATAGAACTTCAAATGGCGCCCGCTTTGTAACTAAACGCGGAGCACCGCTAAAAGTGCTCCTGCCTTCTGCGCCGAAAGGTCCTGGGTTCGAATCCCGGTAGTAGTGCGTGTGATTTGTGTGATGAGCATGAATGTTTGATTCCGAATCTTGATTGTTTATAAACTTATATATGTATTTATTGTGGTACCCTCGTTGTTTCTGATTACCATAACACAAGTGCTTCAGCTACTTACTTGATCAGAGCAATGTATGTAAACTGTCCGAATTATTATTATTAAAGTAAATGACGAAAAAAGTTGATGGTCATTAAAAATTGGTCCCAAATACGACGACGCTTAATAACAAGATAAAATTTGATATATCTCCAATTAAATGTCGGATTAAGCTACAAACGAAATATAACAACCGAATTAAAGAAATTCTCTTTTCTTATTATTAAAATTATAATTTTCTCTTTGGCAGTTTGGCACTTTCAAATTTTGTATAAAATTTTGCTTCTAGAATTATTATTTCATTTATATTTTCATCTTCAACTTATTTTACTCGTATGAGTCTTCTACGTATGTGAAATTTATAAATTTACTGAACTTAGCTGAACTGTCTAACCACCAATAAAAGATAGGATGGGTATAGTAAGCTATTCTTAAAAGATAGATAAGTATATGCCACTGCGAATTTTTTTTATAAAAGAGGCATATCATGCATTATTTTATTATATCTCAAAGGGATTAGGCAGCGTTTTCAATGAAAGCTCCGAGGTGGCTCAACTCTTTCCGGCACTTCCAACAATTATCAACATATTTCAACCAATTTAGACAAAATATTGACAAATTACCTTTAATTATACTTTTCTCATGAATCACTCTATCTATTGGTGATTCGCATAATAATCCGTTCAGTATTTTTTAAGTTTATCGCGAACAGACTAAAAGACAGACGCGGCGGACGATTTCGTTTTATAACAAATATATAGTGATAGAACCAACTCTGAGTATGATCTGCCTATCATACAAAAAATAAACATAAATTGGTTCATACTTTGCCTTAAAATGTTAATGTTAAATCAATAAGAATTTTATAAAACAACTAAAAAATTTATAGAACAAGATAATAAATGCGATAGTAGATGCAGAGGAAACCTACATCTCTACGCAATGTCAAAGAATAAAGCAGATCTAAAAGCGATTCGCTGAATGCGGAAGAGGAAGGAGCTGATATTTGGGAGCTCCATAATTCAGCCCCAGGAGTGAGAGCAGTATGGGGTATATGGGGCCAAATTTGCGCATTATAGAGTTGCAAGCGCTACAATAAAAGTAACTCATGACTTAAGACTCGTAAAAAGTTATTAGAGATAACGTCTCAACTTATTCGGCGTCCATTAAAAGTTACCCCATCAAATTAGGCCCTTACCCCGTGTTCACGTGATCCTATTTGTTATTCTCTAACATTATTCGAGCTCCGTGCGACGTAAATATGACGTATATAAACAATTAATTAGTATCTGTGTTCAGAAATGCCTGGTATGGAGCTGGTTCCACAAAATGGTGGTGCGTGACAGGAAATGCCTTTGAAAACGCTCACTTGTGGAACGACAAACATCGTGGTGATACGGATGACATTTTGTGTTCTTCCTTGACGTTCAAAGATAAAAACTCGGCTGCTGGTATTAATTCTAAAATTTCCCCAATTCTTACTGTCTTATGTGCCTACCCGGCTGACATATTTGATTCCCCAGAACTTTACCTCTAGCGCAACACGCGTGATCCACTTGGCTACAGAAGTTGTAGCTCTGATAGCTGTCAGAGTTAATGAACGCTAACCTTAATATAGATATCTAAAAAATCAATGATTATGAATCCATAGTACACATAAACTAATCTTACTCCTCTAGTGCAGTTGGAGTCACTGGTGCCATTATTAAACAATAGTTTTAAAGCATTGTCATATTATTCTATCATATTATTCCATTCATATGCATATATTCTATGAAAATCGGTTATAAAATATTCATTTTACAAGGATGTTACAAAAACATAGTGACTAGTTTACACGAATTGTTTTTGATGACTTGTCACATCGCGTTGTGACATCATTTTGTATTGCGTAAAATTGCTAAAACAAGACACAATTTCTGTGAAAATTTCAACAAAATAGCGAGAAAAAATATCCAGATAAGTCTCTCATAAAGATAACGTTGGCGTTGGCCTCCCTTTTCTTTTACAAAATGAATAGGTTGTGTATTCATGAGCAGTTGGTAGTGCTCCTGCCTCCTGCATCAAAAGGTCCCGGGTTCGAATCCCGGTAGGTGCATTTATTTGTGTGATGAGCACGAATGTTTGTTTCCGAGTCTTGGTTGTTTATAAACTTATATATGTATTTATTGTGGTACCCTCGTTGTTCTGATTACCATAACACAAGTGCTTCAGCTACTTACTTTGGGATCAGATCAATGTATGTGAGTTGTCCCAATTACTATTTAAAAAAAATCGTAGATTTTCATTAGTCATATTCTGTACGTCAAAGTATCGAAATTTTCGATGGGTTTTTATTATTGGTGAAAAAGTTCGTACATTTTCCATACAAATATTGATCTAACACTATCTTAAAATACATAATTAAACTGGTATTCGCTTAGATTTAGGGCAAGGTATCTTCTGTTTTTCAAAGTTGGATTTCGATTTGTAATTAGCAATTAACAATAGTAGATACTAATTATTACATAGTAATAAAAAATAATTAAAACGGTTAATCGATCTCAAATCAGGTGATTTGCCTCATAACTTGGCGACTTGATACAACTTCTGCTACTATTTCTTTAATCAAATATTGACAGTAAGTAAAAGGTAAAACGTACTGTTATCGTGTGTTAAAAACCTTACTTTCAAATATTTTAGGCTCAGTATTAAATATTATGATCGTAAAAATGCGTCGAGCAAGAATGGCATTTTTAACATAGGCCTTCTAACTTCAACCCTTAAATTGGTAACAACTCCTTACTGCGTTTAATTTTATAACTAAAGAACGTTTTTTTTTCTTGTTATTCAATTAATTTTGAGAAATTTTTCATTAGACTATTTCTTGGCGTGGTATGTTATCCGCGCGTGATGAGAACGTGATGCGAGCTTAGAACACGCGCGGTCCACCGGCCTGCCATAGCGTCGTTAAACATGTATCGAACTGTGAAACATTTTTGTGTATTTTCATAACCCTATGATAGATCGTAGAAATAACTTATTTATTAAAAACTATCGATACGTTAATTACATTTGCATGTTAAACGAATGAACAGATATTTATATAAATTGTAGCTAAAATTCATCTCTATCACGTCTATTTAAAATAAACTGCATAATAAATTCGTTTATATTATTCGGAGATACCATGCCACAAACGGGCATACAGACACACGACTGTAAGTGTATAATACTTCAAACTATTCATAACGCTACGCGTCGGCGACTAAAAGTGTCCCCCGCCCGAGTGCTATATTAAAATTACCAGCCGTCTTTTTCTAGGACATCTACCCTAAAAGCGTTTTTAACCCGCCATCCGTTGGCCAGCTGTATATTGGATAGCGGCGATTCGTAAATAATAGAACCTGTGTGTTAGATTAACTATAGGTACTTTTACAAATGCCCGTTAGTTAATCTTGAAATCTTCTAGTAAGATATGCCAAACGTAAAAGCCTCGTAACTCCTATACACTTAATCAATATTCAGCATCCAGAGCCTCGACTCTTTATTTGAATTGTTCCAAAATATCTCCATTATTTTACAAAATGCTGATAGTGAAGCAACGCTGGAATTGGATATTTTCTCATGTACCTTAACTAAGGAAGTGTTTCTTGTTAACCTTGGACGTGGAATAGCGTCTTTTCTTACAATTCTATTTATATTTATAAGCCTCTTTTGTTCTTATAATAGTTTTTTTTGTTTTGGTAAATAATATGTTTAAATGTACTCTGTTGATAATTTTTACTGTTTGAAACTACAATGCTTTTCAATTAGATATTAGGTATAGAAATCCAATGGTAGAAATTTTAGTGTAATAAACACTGGAATAATGATAATGATTTTAAATTAAAATTTATTTATTTACGTTAAAAAAACGATAAAAATAACATTAAAATATAATAATGCTGTTCCACTCCTATATTTAAAGTTTTATGTTTCAGTTTATTTGTTTTGCATCCCGTATAAAATGCTAGCCCGTGTCATAAAATATCCAGTGTTGTCATATTACCGCGACTATTAAAATAAATTAATAAATGATTTTAACAGATTTGGTAGAACAATTAAAACCCTTATCACTACTTTGTCTTTGTTTGTCTTTGACCGTGTAAATAGTCGGCACCCAGATCTAAAAACTTTTAGAAGTGGTTTATTTGTATTAACAAAACGTTCGAATTAAATTAAAACAGACGAGTCTATGCAAATAATATAAATTTCTTTCGGTTGATTGAAACCACAAACCTTTGGTTTTATGTGAAACCAATAATACTTAATCGTATCCCTAACCGCAAAAGGTACACATTCGCGTAATATACTTGCGGTTACTATAAATTATGTTCATACATTGAGTCAGGTTTTTAAATATATTCTATTATATTATAATTATGGTAAGCTTTGAGGGAGCACAAATGTTCAACGGTCTACCCGAAACCATTAACAAGTGAAAATGAAGCCATTTAAAAAAACCCCGACATACAAATTCATACAAAGTAGCTAATCTATCCGATCAAATCAGTTGTTTATAATAGTCAACAAGTCAAGACTAATGCCCAGATGCTGAAAGGTTAGTCAAATCGCTATTCAACTAACATTGCTTTGAATTTAACAACTCTGTCTAATCGAATTGAGTTGCTGAAAGGTCGTTCAGTGAAAAATTAACAAATATTTGATCAGCTTGACTTGACATGTAGATTGCTTTAATAATGGTCATACTGTTTATTTCGTAAGTATGTTAGTTTATTATTTACATTTGCATTAGTGCAAGCTTAGGTATACTAATTCTATGTAGTCACTAACTTATTTCATATATATTAATTCATTAATCTAATTCTCAATTTAATTCGTTTTATAAGTTTTTTAATTAATGCCTTTTCAAAAGCGCCGTCCCATCACGAAAAACAATTACTTATTTCTACGTAAACGTGAAAAACCAGAAAATGTTGGAAGGTAATTAATTTTGACACGTCCCGAGCCGCTTCAAGGGACAGGCTTCTATTATAAAAGAACAACCTCGAATCCCCGACTTTCACGATATAGAATTAGTATAGTATAGTGCAACGGGCATTTTTTAACCGACCTTCAAAAAACCAAAAAGGAGGTTATCAATTCGACGCGTATTTTATTTCATTTTTTTGCTTAACGTAAAATAATTCATTCCAAACCAAACTCGAGTGGTTTCATTTTTGGAAGTCATTTAATAAGGTTGATAATTATTGTCAACCGATTGATTTTATACGAACAGAATACTTTTACTGTATTTTTTGGAAATGACTTAATCGAGATGAATCTTAGCTACAATTTATGAAGTTCATTCGTTTAAGAGATATTATTATTTGTAAATAGCGTAGGGTTTCATTTAACTGTCTTAAATTACACTTGTGAATATATATTTAGAATATACAATACTAATACTTGTGGAGCCCGCGAACTTCTTATCGCTTCAGAGTTCCGAATTACGCGTTACCTAAAACGTCATTCCATAGAAAATATATGAGGAAACGAATTTTCTTCATAAACACTTTTTCATGAATTATTCTATATTTAAGAATAGTTGATTAGACGAATTGGATTAGATAAATCCAGTAAAATAGAGTGTAAATAACTCTATTTTGTTTTAAATAAATAGAAATTTTATATTCTATAGATGTCAAAGTATCTAAGAGTTTTGCCCTTTTATTTATGGTAAAACATGATTAATTAGGTCAGGCTATCGTATATTTTACAAATGATAGATGCTGTAGCCGCAAAGTAATTGTAACGAGATAACGACGCTCGTTACCGTACTAACGTTTAACGAAAAGGTTGCGTGATCTTTGTTGCGTCGTTAGCCGCTATTTGGTTCGCTTTCCCGGAAGAAAGAGGCTTTAATGGGTTTTATATAACATAATAAATATTTATTTTCCTGGTATGAGAAACCCTTACCTCCGAGCACTATCATTTCAACTGCAATATAAACATGCAAATTTATTTCAATATTATCTTTTTTATATTTACGATATCCCCTTACCTCTTGGCAGCAGTCAAGGCATTTTATAATCATACATTTTCTATAAGTTTAAATTAACTCGGTTTATTATTAGTAAAAATATTTACTAATAATAAATTCAAATCGCGAAAGTTTGAACTCTGTTAATATATATCAATTAATTAATTACTTGTTTTAACATGCCGGTCACGTATGCTTTCTGTTGATTCTCTGCAAGTGTAAAAACCAAACCTCCAGCCTCCATCTTCTCTAATTCTACACTATCCTAATATTACGGTATTAAAATATGTACCCAAAAATAAAATAAAAAAAACTTGAGAGGTGTCAAGGGACACCCGGATGGAAAGAAGTTCCTTTCGATTTAATTAGTGAAGGAATTGTAATAAAATTTTATTTCTTTTAAGTTATAATAATATTCTTTTATTATTAAAAAATATAATGTAAACTAACAAATATAATAGAAACTTAATCAGTAGGCTCAATTTTAGTAATAATTGGCTTGTGGTAACTGAAGTTGGAAACGTTTGTTTGGGATTCTATTTTATTTAAATGTCTTGAAAAAACTGCATCAATGGTAGTGTTATATTAGTTCTCAACAAAAATAATAATCGTTGCGACACCACACTGTTCAATGCGAAATAGAAAGACGAAACGAAAATAACTGGCTTGCTTTCTATGAGAGAGAGAGAGAGATAGACAGAGAAACACGCGCACGCCACATGGCTACTACAATTATAGAAAAAAGTTTCGTTACAACTTTTGGCCTTTATTTTTTCCGTCTAGCCCCCTTTCGCAACGCACGGTAAGGAACTTCGTTTCAATAAAAAAGAACATAATATTCTCTTTTATTTAACTAACCACCAACCAAGTGAAAGCTGTAGATATATGTATTTTTGGAAAATCGTAATTGCACCTATTTTAAACATGATATAAATCCTAAATAACCAATTTTTAGAACTGTTATTTATATTTTTGTAAATTTAAGCATGACAAAACTATTTGAATATTGGAAATTTTATTTTATAAAATACTTAGAAAAATCGGCGAAACTGGTGATTAATTCCACGGTGACGAGCCTCCGCAAGTGAAATAAAGGAATACAAACTAAATTAATACAAAATAATCGCCCAGCAGTATTTTCTACATTGTATTAAATTCCCACAAAATATTTCACAATAATAAATACGTTTCATCGTACTCTCGTGAGGATGACAAAGGCTGAATACATTTATTCTAAACCAAATGTCTACATAATTAGCTTTAATACTGCACGCTAATATTAACCTTATTCCTATGAAGTAAAGGTAAGTTTTCAGTGGCTAGATATTTAATTTTCGGTCCTCTCGAAGTGATAGGAGATTAGCTGTGATTATGTAGGAAACTTGTTGGACTGCGTACGTCTGGGATTTGCAGATCATATACAAACATATAGAGAATATATTTATTTTTGAAATTTCAATACTTTTTTGTCCATGTGATAGGTGACAGAAACGATTCTTACTACAAGTTATAATGTTTTTACCCATGTATGAGGTATTATTTTAAAATTATGTGTCGATTTTTAAATTGTCTTCATTTTCACTTATTTCTGTTCTGGAGCTAAATATCTTGGAATACACACTTCAAAGATGGTCGCTATGAACAGAACAATAAACTTAATTAGAACCTTTTAATATCGCAAATAATCTAAAAGCTATTGAACAAAGAGCGTATTTGATAAGTTTGATTTATGTGTTGAAAACACTGGAACGCTATTCACAGTAATGGTTCAGAAATACGTTGAAACGTTCGTAGAAACGAGAAAACTTTCTCTCTGCCCAAAGAAGACTTTCTTATTCTTAGCTTAGATTTTTCAGACCCATTCTGCTGTATTGAGTACTTCAAAAATATATGAATAATATATATTTATTAAATATATGAGTAGATGTATTTTATTTATTTATACCTAATCGAAAGATACGTCGGAAAGAAGGGATTGTCTTACATCATGTATAAATTTAAAGTACCTCATTAAAAACATACGTAAAAACCGTATTTTAAATGAATTCCCGTTTGGTATTTTAAATGAATTGAGTATTTTAAAACTAATTTCAATATATTTAATTATATTTATATATTTTGAAATCTATAGGCATTTCTTTTTAATTCTAATTAGAAAAAGTGAAGAAATAAAACCACAAAATTTATTTACTTTATAACGTTTTGTACATTCTACACATAAATACGCAGAGATAGATAAAAACAATTGCTTTCGTATTACTAACGCTTAAATTAGTCACAGTTAATCTAGTACATCACAATCAGCTAAGCTTAACAACGATATAAATTATTGCTCTGTTGTTTATAACTACTTTTTACACTATTTACATGTAGAATGAAATAATCAAACCTATGGATATAAAAGACCGTTAAATCATATGTACATGTACATATATATAAATAAGTTAGTCTCGCTGAAACTCAAAATAGTAAAGACATATCACCAATTTGAATATTTATGTATGTTTTCGCTGTAGTGTAGTAAAAATAATATCTCGTATAATTAAATCCGTATAATTAAATTAATAGTGGGGTATCTGAAGACACATTCTTATGTCTGTTTCACTAATCATTTTCTTTACAGGCGAGTAGTTACTTGTAGCAAGTATGTAGGCCTTCTGTGCCTACCTAACCAAAATATTTGCTTCCCCCGGATTCAAACCTGGGACCTATATCGCGGCCGTAGACGCATGAACCAATTAGCCACGGCGGCTATAGTACATGGTTGGTAAGACAAAATTCAGCAACTCTAAAGTTTAGCTGAAAAAACGAAAAATTTGGCGGATAATTAATTAATGTTTGAAAGAGTAACAACTTTCGAGTGGGCTAGGATAAACTGTAAATATGTTTTGAGAAAGTATAATACTATTACAGGCCGATTCTAGATGAGCTTTGGTACCGTGCGAGAAACATATTTTTGCTACGCTGGAGTGAAAACTGTAGCTATTGAACTAAGAAATAACGGCCTTTTTAACTTCGGTAATGCAGCGCTCAATATGTCAACCAAGAGGTTACTAAATAAATTTGAAAATTGACTTTGACTTTGACTTTAAATAATTCTATAAAGTTATATTTTATGACAATCAATCAGACGCTATATGGTTTTAAAATGAATTTTTCAGTTAACCACGACGCGGTTGCAGGTTGCAACCTGGTATTCAGCATACTCATGGTCTGATTTTTTTAGATTTCTGATATTTCAGCAACCTCCGTATCGATAATTGAAACAATTATTAATAATTAATAACAATTAATAAAAATTAATAATCTATTAAGAAATCAAAATATTACAGTATTATGCAAAATATATTTTATAACGCGTTGAAAATTATGTATTACAAATATATACAGATATTTTTAATAAATCTTTATAAATTTATATTCAATTAATTGATTAAAAAATTTATATTCATTTAATAAATTTTTATAAATTTATATTCAATTAATTGAATCAATGAAGAGAAACATGAATAATATATTTAACTCATAGAACTTTTATAAGCTTCTTAAAATATGGTATAAGAGACAAGTCCATAGAACGCGTAACATATTATGTATTATGTACTATATAATATATAGTACATTATTTCTATAAATTTTTCATTATAAAATGTTTACGTATTTGTTTTCCCCTTTCCGAACAAAAATTTTATTTACACATTAATCAATTTAGTATTAAGAACATTTAAAAAGCATTATTGTTTATATAATTTTATAATACTATGACAAAATATACAATGCAGTCTATAAAATTGTGCTATAGTTGCTATATAAAGCACATATTGCTTTAAAATGAAAAATACAATTTAACAACAACAACAACAAATAATGTCTAAACTTATGTGATCCAGTAGTAAAACTTTCATTGTCTAAGTCAACCAGACTGGATTATACAAGTTTGTGGCATTAAAATTACAAACTATATAATATGACAACGGTCACAGTATATATAATATTGAATAGTATTACTAAAAATCTAGAGAATGAATCTCGTAGCAAATAGCTGGAACGCTGACGTAGTGCTCCACGTTGTAGCTCTACGCCGTAGACTGCTACAACATAATGTCTACGATGACTGTCAACACTATTTAATACTAGTTAGATGATAACGAAGTCACTATTTTTACAATACTATAACTTCTACAATATTCTAGCTTGGATATTACGGTTTTTATCGGTTTACTAACTGTATTCGAAAGATATGAATTATTATTTGAACAAAACTTACGTGACAGCCAATTTATCGTGACACGAGTGCTGAGGCAATACTTTTCCTTTCTGCACTTATTAAAAGCTTTAATTAAATACTGAATATTATGCGAGTACTTATCTGGATGCAAAAATGATTGCCATACTATTTCTAATTATTGCATATTGAGCAACTACATATTTATAACTATTATACATAAACAATTAATAATATTGAAATAACTATATAGTAGCACATAATTAAAAATGCGATTTTGCTATAATTGTCAGATATATTAAAGTGTCTTTGGTTTTAACAAACAAATAAAGTTACTAACAATCAAAAATGTTTGGTAAAATTCCAGTTCGGTTCTTTGCCAAAATAAAAGATGATTTTTGTACGATTATAACTCCCTATATTCATACTTTAACTAAAATTAAAATGTTGGTTTATATTTATGCTGATTAGAAATAATATTACTTTAATTCTTGCTCGTTCTAAGAAGGCGCATTCACTAGTCGTTCTTAAAACGGGGACTTTCAATAACATATTATTTTAAGAAATATCTTAGAAGGGAAACTCTGTCTGTTTGGGTAGTGGTTGTATATTTTGACTAAATTGGATAATGTGTATTTATATTTAGTGTGGTTTTTATTTTTTTATCACTAAATTGATAAATCTAACAAAATGTAACATAATTTATCGAGAGATGTAATAAAGCAACATAAATGCCTAATTCATACGAAATTAACATGATATGCCCTTTAGGAAAACATGACAGGTATTTTGGTAATAACATCTCAATTATGTATGTTAAATAAGTCGTTGTAATAGTACTAAGGAGACTGTCAGCCATTTCTAAATTAAAGGTTGAGAACATGTAATGAATTAAATATTTTATGAAGACATGCTGTCATCTTTTTTTACGAAGTTTGATATAAATAGAAGTCTATACATGATTGGATTGGCAAATATGGCTACTAGCTTGATAGAAAACACACTGGAAGGCCAGAGCTTAGACAAAATTTTCCGTCTATTTCATTCATTTTTTATTCATTTCATATTCATTTCCTAAGCAGAGAGGCAATCAATCCTCCGATAATTATGGTGAATCAATTAATTTATATTTGTTATTGTGTTATGTAGATTCAAAGCCTATACTTTATTTAGAATTTGAGGCATCAAAAACTGATGCTATGAAATTAAATAAATTGAAATTGCGATAAACCGCAAATATTTTGACGTTCGACGGATCGTAAACTTTAAAAAAATGTTGGGTTACAATATCCAAAATACCAGTCTTTGTTGCTAATAATTGTAAATTGTTCTATGACGTCACGTAACCTAAATGCGGAATTTATTGATTATTATGATTTTTTATATTATCATCCTTGGCATAACGTATTTAAATCTGGAAAATCGAGGTGCCTAATAAATTATACAACCCAGATGTTAGAGTACCACTATATAAAAAATGAGCAATTTATATTGTAATTTTTGGATCACTGTTTATTTATTTATATTCCATGAAAATTACTTTACGTTTTCTAAATATCAACTAGAGCATATAACTTAATATCTAACAATACCCTAATAAAATATAACAATTATATCTTATATAAAGACAAAATATTGCTTTATACAATAAATAATAATCACAGATCATTACTTACAGAAACTTAATTAAACTCTCCACGATTTACCAACATGAATGTAAGAAAAAATATTTTTTCTCTGGGAATCGAAACCAGGACCTTTCTTGCATCGAATGTCGGAAGTTTGACTGACCTATGGATACTTTTGGCATTATATATTTGAAAATATGAAATGTGAACTCAAAACTGTATTAACACGAGTACATAACAGTTTTAAATAGGTATGAGGGCCGTAGTGTATTTGGTGACTGTTACTAACACTAAAAAATTTCATGAATTGAAGCATTTTTGACATAAGACGTCTCATTTGAATAATGACAACAAAATGGAATATGTGATTCGATCTACACATAATGTGTATCTGGTGAGTCTGTATCTTCTAACATTGACAACATTGCATGGATTGAAGTGTTTCTTGACTATGATATTTGACATATTTGACATAATTATGACCGTCCAATATATGATTTAATTAAACATAGTGTGAATTTGGTGAGTCCTTCCAGCATCGGAAACAGCAGGGTAAGGCGCATTGAAGTGTGTTCTTGAAAGCATCGCGAAAGTCCCGATTGAAGTAGGCATAAATTAGTGGATTTAAGGCTGAATTGAAATAACCCACCCAAAAGAGGGCACCAACCACTACATCTGGCGTTGCACATGGATCGCCGCACACGTTCGTTATCACGTACCTGTATTAACAAAATATGTCATATTTTAGTTATGTCTAGCAAATATATCCTTTAAAAACGTCCCTCATTCTTATAAGCGTTGCTTAACTTGGAAAATCGTCTCAAATCATCAGTCACATAGCTATTATGAAATCATTGTTGTGAAACGAGGCCAAACACTACGCAAAGGTTAAAAAATTATTGTAATAAAGACCATAATGCGTTGTGGGATAAGATAGACAAATTTCTACGATCATTTTCATTACTGACAAGTATATTAGACTCTTAAACCTAATCTTTTTTTGTTTTCTCAGAAATCTAAGCAGGTCTTTCCATATCACAGTAAAAGTCGGGTACCTGACTGACGGGGTGTTAAGCTGTATGGTGTTTATACACAAGTATAATTTCAATTATTATCCAAATATGTCCAAAAATAAATTCGTAATTAATAGCCGGCTATTCTGATTCATAGATTAATAATAAAAAGTTTTAATTAGATGAAAACTTAACTTTGTATTTACAAAATTCCTAACATTCCGTTAATAAAGAGTTTATGTAGTATTGATTCAAAACAATCCGGTCAATCAATTTCAAATATTTGTCGGTGCACGGTTCAGAAGGGTGGCCATGTGACAAATGACAAGCGCGGGCTACTCTAGCGGAGCGTCATGTTGGTGAAAGCGAGGCGGCCATTTTTAAAAACAAAAGAAGATGAAGATTCATTGTTTTTGGCGGGATCGCAGGCGCGTCACCGATTCAATGACGAACTGCTAATTATTAGTGTGAAAATAATTAATCAGGGCCGATTTGTTTAATATTGTGATATATAGTGTGATTACATCCGATATGGATCTTGTATCTCTTACATATTCAATACGTTAACGTCAAAACAAACTTGAATGTCAGAAATAATTTCATCAATCTCATACGTCTTCAAAATCAATATTGAGTTCGATTTTCTAAATATAGGTACATAACATTAATGATATCAGATCCTTGGCTTGTCATGGTAATTCAGAGTGTATAATCTATTCGATATTGAAAGTAGGTATATTAATAATAATATATGAACGACTTGCTTACAACCTCAAATTTATTATTATCTTAAAAGCTGTATATATCCACATACTATGTATCGATAATATTCTATAAGTTGGTAACTAACTATGGATAGATAATAAATTTCTTGTGAAACATTATAACTCCGAGTAGGTTTAACGTAGGTTTAACGGGACACTTTCTTTAGGTAAGTACTTATCAAGTTTTGTGCCTTGCCAACCATTAAATTATTATTTGTTTCTCCAGAAATATAGGTAATCCAAGATCTGCAGCGCATGAAGACGCATCAATCACAAATTAACCACATAGGCGACGAACGCAAATATGCTTACTTTTTTTACTTTACTTTTAAACACGCCTTCATGTGACACTAGATTCTTTATTTAGTTTACCGCCAGTGAAAGAATTTTCAAAATCAGTACAATTTTTGAGTAGGTTTAAATAACAACATAGACAATATATTACGAGTATAGAATATACAATAATATGTACTTACGTCAACTCTCTCTATATAAGAACTACATAATTAAGTTACTTAGTAACTTTTATAATTCCTTAACGAGTTACGAAGTCATAACTCATAACATAAAGCCACCGAACACGCTCGAAAATATAAGTATCAAATATCTACTGCGTTTTAATATCTGATATCGAACAAACCTTGTTATAAAGGAAAAGTTTTAGAAATTAATTTATGAGGGCGTTGAGAGAGAATTGTCTTGGTACATTAACAGGTACTAAGCTAAAAAATGGCAATTATAGGATTAATGTCATAACTAAATTTCATAAATGTTTTATCATTTTTATCCCTTCAGCTAATGTTCCATTTCCTTAAGTAAAATCTTCAAATTCTTTTTAAATTTTTTCATAGAGTTTATACTTATGAAAATCCAAAATAAGGACGAGTAATTAAATGTTTCTGTCAAAATCTCAGTTCGTTCTCTAAATAAATGTAAAATTATTATATACTCCTAAAACATGGTTATTCATATATGTAAAGCATTTCGTCAAGTAAATTCTAGTATCCTCTAGCGATGCATGATGAAACAAATTTCTAATCCGATCACATTCATTCTGATCGTATCTGATTTCACGTATCATATTCTTTACAGTAAGTAAGTTGGCATGCCTTAAATGCCTAATCAATCAGTTTTCTCGGGATTTGAACAGCACAACACGCAGACGCGTAACCCACTTGAAAATATAAAAATTAATAAATAGATTATCGTAACCAGTACTTACATTAAGGCAAGTTCTTGTGATTTATTTCTTTTAATCATTAAAATAGTAAAGAAAATATTTATTTCTACTTACCAAAGAAAGAATGGGAGCCAACAGAGAAGAAATGCACCCACAATGATTCCAAGCGTACGAGCTGCTTTATGTTCCGCTCGCCATGCTTTGCCGGCTGCTCGCAGGGTTGCCCCTTAACATAAAATACACAATTATTATCCATTTTATATGTTTATATATTGGGGATGGCTTATCTAATATACGAAACATTTAAGTCACACCTTCCTCATGATTTGAAATACGCAGATGCGTGTGAACCACTAAGCCACGGCGACACGGTTTTTGTGTGATGATATTTTGTCTACAAAATATTTTTTTTTATCTAAAGTGTTTGACTAGCCCATAATGTTGTTTGTGATTTAAATAAAACATTATAACAAAAATTAAATTAAAAAGTGTAAATATTTATGAGATATTATAAAAAACAATATGGTTGTATTCATGAAGGAGAAAATTAGTTCATTAAAGATTCAAAGAACGCATTTGCTCGGAGAAAGTCATAAGAAGCTTGAAATGAAAGTTTTGTATCGCTGTGTAAGCCTTAACATTGTGAAGTTCTGAATTCAGGGTCGGAATAAATACTGTCTATATTGTAAAATTTAAATTAAATAAAGATATTGTAGAATGAAGTCAATTATTTATGTAAAATTATTAATGTTCATACATAAATATTTTAAACTACACTAAAATGTCGTAAATAGTTGATTCTACAAACCGAATACTTGCAAGTCGGTGGCATGCAGTGATTTTGTGAAATCTTTAACTGTAATTTAAACCCCTCTCTTTTGAAGTCAGCTGATAACAGAAATAAATCTAAGGAAATCGGTATGTGTACCGAATTTAATTTAATTATTAATTTTTTGACATTCATGACACTACAATTCACTACGATGTCAATTATTGAAAACTTTACTGTGCAACCGTATTTGCACAATTATAGATCACCTTAAACAAAAAAGTAATATTATCACACGGCTAATGGTCCATTTTATCCAACAACTTTATTGCGTTTACAGCACTTAAAATTTTCACTCGTTTGAGTTTCAACTTTCCTCAAAATTTATTTCCCACTCGCGTGGCAATCTATTTCACACGTTTAAAAGATTTTAACTGTGAGTGTGTAAAAGTGTATAAAGCACGTTGCAGTTAACTAATTAATTGGAGTTCTCAAAGAGATGTGAAAAATGATAACTTTTATTGACTTGCTTCGAATGCGCCATAGCTGCTAAGGGTGTATACAATTTGATATAAAGGAAATTTATTTTTCGACGGAATAATTTTGATAATATAGATGCTTTACTTACATGTACATAAATAAGATTAACGTGTTTAAGTGATAGGCTATGGATGATTTCCGAGAGATTTCGAAAATAATATATTTGGTACCAATAATAGGAATATTAACTACCTCTGTATGTCTCTTACTTAACTCTAAAGTCTAAATAATACAGTACCTTGTGAATTCAGTTCAGTAGCAGTCTTTGCGAATTCCTTATTTTCCGAAGCACAGCTAATACGAGCAGGAATGGGGACCTTATGGGAGCCACCTGAACAGTACCCGGAACTGCCTGCATCTGAGCGCCGTGGACTAGCTTCTGGACTTTGACAGTGCTCAGGTGCATCGGGCAGGTCTGTCATATCTGGCAATTCCGTGTGGATGCTGGGTACAGGGCTCGGAGAAGGACTGGGCACAGGCGGGCGTAAACGCTGAGAAAGCTGCGTCCTCTGCCGATGAACAGAGTTCAGCAGCATATTAGAAGAAGTGCGTGCCAAAGCAGCTCGTTGGCGCACCGCCTCTCGAAAAATGCGACAATACATTGAAATCATAACTATACTCGGTATCCAGAAAGACACACTAGACGACACAAGCGCATAGGCCATATTGGCACGAAATGTACACTGATCAGGATGCGCGCGTCTGAAAGCTCGATGTTGCTCTGTCGTATACCAACCCATGAAAATTGGTACAAAACTGATGAGTGCCGGCCACAACCATACATTAGTCAACATAAAAGCGACTGTACGTGGCGTCATTGTTCTCGGATAGTCGAGAGGTCGTACGATAGCAAAGTAGCGGTCAACGGCAATACAACACAAGTGAAGAATAGAAGCACTTGAAAAGTACACGTCCAAAGAGTTGAAAATATCGCACACGAGGGGTCCAAATGGCCAAGAACCACTGAGCTCAGCGCTGGCGTTGAATGTCATCGCACATAATGCCACCAGCATATCAGCCAGCGCCAGGCTGACCACATAGTAATTGGTAAGGACACGCAGCTTTCGATGGCGATGAACAGAGACAATGACTAGAGCGTTTCCCAGTATCGCTCCTAGGATGATGGTGAGGAAGATAAGCGCCTTCAGCAGATTGAGTAGCGGCAGCGCGGGCGCGTGTGGCGCGGCGGCGGGCGCAGGCAGCTCGGGCAGCGTGGGCAGTGCGGGCAGAGGGGAGCCTCGCGGTCGCTCGCCCGCTTCGCCCCGCCCCGCCCCATCTGTGAACAAGCAAAACTAATATTACTCAATCGTTTTTAATAAAATACACACATCTTGATGTGCTATATGTATATACTCGTATAGTATATTTTAGTGCCGTCAAAGTAAAAATTTAGTGAAGACTGAATTACCTCAGAGTACGAGTAAATTATCCATTAGTCTGTTATAAAGAAATAAACAAACATGTAATTTGTGTCGGGTTGTGAGCGTCTCTACAGTGTAAACAGACAGTTAGCTTTGTCGGTTTATACATACTACATTTGTTTCTATCATTGAGAGTACATCTCCTTACTTTATGTGCATATGTTATTAGACTAATCATACCTATATAATATATTACTTAATCATACCTATATATACCTAAATAGGTAATATGTTTTTATTATATAAAGTGAATTCCCGTAACCCCTAGTAGGGCATGGGGCAGACACATTGCTGTATCTGTTTCATTGATCATTTTCTTTAGAGGCAAGGTGACCAGCTTTCTGTGCCTACCCAATCGGCACATTCATTAGTACCCCCGGCCTCCGAACCCAGGACCTCCGGAACAACATGCAGACGCGTTAATCACTTTAGTCACGGATTCGTTTTAATTGTATAAGTATTATTAATTATAAATTAGATATTTGTTGAAGGTAATTTCTGGATCTACTGATCCGAATAAAAATCCTTTCACTAGATAGTAAGATTGATTATTTATGAGTAAAAAAAGTAAAATACTTTGAACTGCCAGAAGAATATAATTTTTATAAACTATGTCAGGAAGAAATATGAGAACTTTACTAAATTTCTTGGCCGTTCTTTTCAGAGTAGATCTATAGGTACAACCTATGACATATATTTACAGTATTGTAATTTTAGATTTAATTATTGGTCATAAGTTCATGTTTGATTCTATGTGAATAATTTGACTTCAGATTAAGATTCGATACAGGTTTGAAAGACGAACAGAAATCTATCGACTCTACCTATATTACGTCAAAGACAACCGCAACTCTATGAATATAAATGAGACTGCAATCTCCCCTCCCCCTGAAGGTGGGTATCTAATATAGCTTGACTATCGAGTATGACATGTACCTAGAGGTTTTATTAGCAAAGTTATATTGCCCCACATACCAATAGACTTATTCGCAACGTATCGAAATTATCACGTTTTGGTTCTTTACGGCGAGATATCTTTGGGCGGGTAATCAAAGACAACATTTGTAGATATTTTTATTTCAATGTTGCTATGGCATGTAAGTGTTGTTTAGTACCACCACATTTACGAAATCAAAATTGCAGCAAAGTACAAGCCACTCTAATGAATTACTTTTGGATTTGTATGAAAGGAATTGCGTATTTCATTGATTTCAAATTAATATTGTTTATTTTTTCTAATATAATTTTTAGCTCTAATTAAGAGGCAAACTAAACGAACGGCGCGGTTAACTTGTAGCAATCTCTGCGATCTCTCTGAATCGGGTCACTAGTTCAAATATAAAATAGATCGTTTATTTTTGAGGCGTCTCTCTAATGAAACTCTAAAAACAAAAAAAAAACAAAAATTAAAAATATTATCTACTGAATGTACAATGTAGACGCATTGACTCATCTTAGATTGAAATTCCTACGCAACATGATGTCATTTTTATAGTAAGGTAAACCTTAGCAGGCTAAGCTTTAGTTTTGCAAATAGCCATAAGATATATTCGCAAATAAAGCATTCTACACTACTTGTACATAAATAATGATATAACCAGCGATTTTGTGCGAATAAGATCGCTCGTTGCAGCTAACAGGCCACCCTTGAGATCTTACAATATTAATTTAAGTGTTAGCTCACAATACAGACATCTATTATCGTAACTGACTTTGCAAATATTTCAAAGAAAATTGGAATTATTTCAATGAAACTTTGGCTTACAGATAAGTTTCAGCCTCCAAACCTATTATTGCCTATGTCCATTCTAAAGCTCTAGTTTATCTCTTTACCAAATTTCATCAAAATTAGTTTAATGGTTTCGATAAGAAAGCATAACGGTGAAATATAAATACAGATAGTTACTTCTGCATTTATAATTTCAGTCGGCAGTACTTATAATAAGAGATTAGTACATTTGCTACAATAATAATCATGCAAAGTCATTCAACAATACTGTTATAGTTTTGTAACTAACATTGTGACACGAGAATTTTATATATAATAAGATAGTACTATTCTTCAGAAGATTCGTTAGCAGTTTATCATCATGTTTATTAAAAGAAAACTTAACCGAGGCTAGAACGAAGGCTACTTCTTTTTGGGATCTAGCCAGAATCTAATAATATTTCTCTCTAATCTAATAATCTACAAATATTCGTTAACATACGAGTTACGACGAACAATAGAAAGCAATACAAACAAAATTGTTAAAGTTTCCACTTAAAAATAGATTTCTGAAGCTAGGTTATTCGAAGTCAATAAATAATTCATAGCTAAGCTAGCTTTCATTAAGGATTTTCCACACATAAATGGAAATATTTACAGTTTTAATTTAACGACAGTGATAAAATATGCATGTTCCCAATAAGAATTGTAAAAAAAAACAGCAATCAAAAAGGTATCATGAAAAGATACAAAGTCTTATAATTTTTATGATGTCATTGTATCATGGAAGTGACTCCTAAGTGATTACGTATACCTTTCTCTTACTGACGCCGGGGAAGATAAAAATGGCTGTCAAACTCTCAAACTTCGCGGTATTTCCCTAACTAACGAACCTTCAAGAAAGGTATTAAAATATGACGCACCTGTAAGTCTTTTGTTATTTGATTTTTAACTACGTAGGTACTTCTGCTATTAAAACTTCTGTAATCCAAAGTTGCTCTGAATGTTCTTCGTAAATATAATGATTTCGATCCCATTCCTAACTGAAGTATAAAATAAGGTTGTTTTCTTTAATAAAAAAAAATCTGAGTATACAAAGGTCCCTTGTAGGCGTTTTTCTTTTTCAGGTAACGGACCGTCAAAATTTTTAGAGTGCGGTTTCTATGGTGTGCGATTTCTAGTAAATAGAAAAATGTAAAAGGTCATTTTGTATGAATACTCTCTTATATGGTGCATTTCATACTCTTTTTACGAAGATGAAATAAAAGAAAGAAACTTTTCATCTTTTATAAATGCAAAACATGATAAATTTTGTATTTATTAATTTAATTATTAATTTTCACCAATCTTATCTAAAATTACATTTTAATATCAACTTGGAAGGAATAAGGAAATGAAAATGAACATTTTCATTTTAACTAAAAATGCAAGTAGACTGCACTCCAATGACAAAAATAATAATAAAGGGACGTCTAAAACTAATTAAATTTCTTATATATAATTTTTCGGATATTACAGAATGACAAAAAAATCATTCGATAATTTACGACATCCCGTCAATAGCTCTTGCACGACTGAACAAAACGCGTGAATTTTATTTTGCAGAACGGACCCAGCCTTACTTACTTGATACTGTACAAAACATTCGCGCGGAAACAAATCGCACCGCACCGCGTTCAATTTGCATCAAATCACTGATTTTATTTCCGCGCGAATTTTTTACCGTCGGTGCGGCTACTTCAATAAGATTCAATGTGTTACAGAATTGCGAAAAAAAAAACCTCGCGGCGAAATAACGCTGTGGGGGGCTCTAAGATGGAAAATAAATAATATTTATTTTTGTTAAGCTGACTATACAGAGCACGAAATAAATTATGTTGCCAAAAGTGACAGACAAAGGAGCGGCAGACGCTTGACCTTGGCGATGTATCCACAGACTTCGCTGGACAACTTCCAATTTAACCTTCATGCTTCATAACTGCATTGCGCTGCTCTGAGGATGAACTTTTACAAACAATTACATTCATCTAGCCTAGTTTTAGATTTCAGACATCAAGTATGAAATTGGTTTTAATGATATGAATATATTATATCTGTTGGGGTGTGTACTGGCTGTAATGTGTTGTATAATGAACCAGTTATCGAGTTTCCAATTAAACGTCGATTCTTTCATATAAAATATAATTTATGTTAACTTATTTCAACCCATTTAAAGTTTTACCTCTAAATATTATATACGTATTATCATACTTTACATACACCTTACCTCATTGTTTTGCTGGTGGTAGGAAATAAGTATTAAATTAAGATTGTATTAATGCATTACTTTGCGAAGTAGAATACAAAGTAGTATGTTTTATTCTATTCCAATGCCCCACATTGATCTTACACTACAATTGAACAAAATCATTTTGTAGTCTACTAATTAATATTATAAATACGAAAGCAGCTCTGTCTATCTAAAGCACTAAATAGATTTCTATGAATTTTGTTAAAGAGATGGACTAGTTTACGAATATAAGTTAGCTGTTATTGCGAAAAAAAGGCTTAAAGGGATTGAAATGGCAAACGCGAATAAAGTCACGGGCAATAGCAACTTTACTATAAATGTGTAATCAGTTTGTCTTGGTTCATGAATGGTGTTGTTGGCTCAAGTCCAACTGCTCCTGACCTTCCATTCACCAATCGATACTACTCACACTAACATTCAGCAACTTTTACATTTTACAGTTATAACTTTTATAAGCTTTCATCATCTTTATTTTCTTATATTTCTACCTCGTGATGAAAAAAGAGAGTTCACCTATATACCTATTCTAATTAATAATTAAAATATCGGGGTTTTTAAAATTATTTTCAATTTCACTTGTATATCATCTTTGATAGCTTGTCCATTCATTTCTTAACAGAACTCCAAGCAGCTTTCAGGCGAGACATAAAAACTGTGAATTTTATTACAAAATATAGGTACCTAATTCGAAAATAGAATCACTGAAATGGTTATCGCCCGAGTGTCCAAATCAATGAGAAACTGGAGCGAGTAATCGGATTTCACCGTTTTATGTGGCCATCACAATGTGGATATAACCAAATGTACGTTGATAGAATACATTTCATAACGTAAGGCACATTCCCTTACCTTATGAAATGTTATATATTCACTTTTTTTGTAGCACGATCTATCTGATCACCTCTTTGGCTAGTTTTTGCATGTGTATTTTGCGCTGGAGTTCCTGGGTTGTATTCTCGGGTAAATAAACACCTACTAGCCTGTAAAGGAAATTATCAATGAAACAAACGTGAAATTTATGTATACGGTGAAAATGGTACCTGCTTAAATAATTCCTGCCAAACGACTCACAAATGTATAAAATTTTAATCAATTTATAAGAAAGATTTTATCTTTAAATTAACTACGTAAAACAAGTAATAAAATATAAGAGTATGGCGGTAGCCACGCGATGTGACTATTATTCGACTACTTAGTTCAAGTGCGCAGACTTAATTAATGGTAGCTATGGCAACTAAATATACCTAGAAGCAATTAGCACGTTGAACGAAATATTAAAACATTTTTATATTTAAGAGATCTTTTCAGCCGAACTTTCAAAAAAAAACTAGATATGAATTCAACGAGTCCCTGAACCAATTTCAATGGTATTAAAAAATTTAGTTTAGCGTTTCATGGTTCCATGGTTTACGAATCCGCTTGTTGCACCGGAGTACCTGTTTCCCTGGGGAAACAAATGTTTTTGTTAATTACGCACAGGCTGATCATCTCCTTGCCTGTAAAGGAAATGGTGAGGCAGAAATGTATTTGCCTCTCTTCCCTACTAGGTTTATGGGCTTTCACTTGCTTACTAGTGTTTCTAGCCTACGGCGTAGCACAATGTAGAGGTCAGAACTAGCATGTTAAGTCTACATGGCCACGTTATGGCCTAGACCTCCCAGCTTTGGCTTTAATAAAACCGTCACACTCGATGCCTGAAGGTTCATATATTATTAACAGCTGTCAATGACAGGTATTCAGTACTGAAATAGCTAAATTATGTAGATAAATACACTGTTTATTTATGGACAAAGATACTTATCGCGATAAATAGCATCGAAAATAGGGAATTTATTTAGTATATATATTATTTTTGGAATGTTTTGTACTCATAAAAAAAAGATTTGTATTGTGTTTTTATGAGTAAACTCATTGGACCAATTTTAAAATTGTTTCACGTATGGGAAGATGCTTTCTGAGTGACATAGACAATATAGTATGTGTATACGAACAAGCTCACCGGTTAAAGCTAGTATGCATTATCGATCTGTAGAGGCTGCAATTTAATATATTATTGCCTAAGTTAATTTCCCTATTACTAAAAAGTTAATAAAAATAATTAGTGTCATCATTTTAAGAGTATTGTACTTTACCAGTACAATTATTTGCTTAAGATAATTTACATCAAATTATCTTACTAAATTCAGAATTTCAAGGTACGAAATATTTAACACTAGCTTATACAAGTGACTTTGTCCGCATGAATACCCACAAAAAACAAAGCATATTTGTCACTCGTCAAGATTCTAATTTCTTCGTTACTAGAATATAATCTCAGACAGTGTATACGTACTTTAGGCATTATTTTGGAATATTACACTCTAATATATTGCACATACGAACAGGGTAAAATTGCAATGGATACAAGGACACATTAACTTAATGGGTAACGACGCAGTAGATGAATTGGTAAAATTATCAAAATCCGCAAAATCATCGCAAAATCCGCAAAATCCTTGGTACTGTAACTGGACACTGTCCTCTAAACACTTATACAAAATAGGTGTCATAGACAGGCCAATGTACAGAGAATGCATGGAGGCAGAATAAACGCCACAGCATGTGCTGATAGAGTGCGAAGGCGTGGCAGATCAATGGCATTCTCCAATCCCTATCATCGCTTTCTGAAGCCTGCAGCAATCCAAAGAGACTGCTAGCCTTTTGGGATAGCCTGGAATGGATGGTATAAGCACGAAAAATTAATGAGTCATATTCATTTTTCAATGGCCCAATCTAGAGATTATAATAATATAATCGGATAAAGCCCGGCAAACTTAAACCTAAAAGAATTCTTAGCATCGGAACAGTGATTAACTCCCTTCAAACAATCAATTTTTAAATTAGTAGGCACTAGGTATATCAAAAATTTAATATAATATTTAGTATCTCGATACTATAAGAACTTAAATATATCATTATTTAAGTCCTATAACATCCAGTTATAAATATAAATTCATATTAACGAGAGATATATTGCAACAAGAATAATTCAAAGTTAAGCCTTACTGTCACAAAACGTAATAATTCAATCGTTTTATTCTATTCTAAAAAGGTTATAAGACTCAATCTGATCGTGATTATAGGATTTTCATCTCTATAGTTCCAAAGGAATAAGGCTATGTAAATTTTAGTTGCTATTTAACTGAATTTCTAGGGGTTTTCATTTTGTATTCGTGATAGAAATGTGCTTCAAGGGAAAAGATTTTCAAAGGGAATTATTGTCAATGTCTCTTTTTTTTCCAAGGTTATGTTTGTGATTCTAAAATAGTTTTATATTTAAAATTTATTTTTAAAGTACACAGAATATAAAATAAGCTTTCATGTTATTTTTTTTTATATTAAAACTAAGTATCTATAACACTATTTAAGCACAGACTGATATAAGAAAAGATAAAAAGAGAGGTTAAGAGTTCGAATTCCTGGTAAAGAAATAGTTGGGTAAAGTCTCATTTCTCTGCCTGTAAAAAAGAAAAGATTTCACTTTTATTTTGTTAGGTGTTTAGAATTTAAGAAGCTCTATTTGAGTCCTACTATCTAAATTTTATTTATCTTGGTAATTTACAACGAGTCGTAGAAATTTATCTATTTATAAAGCAATATTGTTAGTAATGAGTAACATGTATATTAAAATTAATCGGTCATTTTATCCTAAACAATGTTAAAACACGACGATTGTTTAAAAAGATATCGACGCGTTTAGTTAAGACCACAGGAAACCCGAAAGCTGGCTCATATTTCAGCCAACGTGTTAGTATAGCAATACAACGTGGTAATGTAGCCAGTATTTTGAGTACGCACCCTAACAGCTTTGATGAGCTTTTTGTATTTTTGTAAATATAATTAAGTTCATTATTGTAAACTAGCGACCCGCCCGTTTATATGTATAATATACATATCAACCTTCCTCTTCAATCGCTCTATCTATTAAAAAAAACCGCATCAAAATCCGTTGCGTAGTTTCAAAGATTTAAACATACAAAGGGATATAGGGACAGACAAAGCGACTTTGATTTATTCTATGTAGTGATATTTAATTAACATAATGTTACTAAAAAAAAAAAGAATGTTATAACAGTCAATTTAAAAAACACAAACAGACTGGAATAGTATTTAACACATTGCTATGTTAAATATCATAAAATATACTAAGACAAAATGGCAGTTACACTGCACATGATGCGCTGGACTACTAAGAACTATAGAATTACTAAGAAAAGGGTGCCGTGCTCTAATTCGCAATTATTATGTGAATACATCTATTCCATTACATTTACTGTTTACACGCTCCGATGCAGCCTTGATGTAGCCTTTACAAATAAGCTAATGGTACTACTAAGATTGAATCGACCAACCGTTTGGCGCAATTGGTAGTGCTTCTGCCTTCTGCATCAATAGGTCCCGGGTTCGAATCCCGGTAGGTGCATTTATTTGTGTGATGAGCACGAATGTTTGTTTCCGAGTCTTGGTTGTTTATATACTTATATATGTATTTGTGGTACCTTCGTTGTTTCTGATTACCGTAACACAAGTGCTTTAGCTACTTCCTTTGGGATCAGAGCAATGTATGTGAGTTGTCCCTATTATTGTTATTATTATTATTATTATTTAACACTCGCAAAAATCTTACAAAAATTCGATGTATTTCGTCTATTTCAGGTTTACTTAATTTCTTAACGCGTTTAATCTTGCAACTAAAAGTTTGCTCAGTCACGTTTAAATGTCCTTGAAAAACATTTAGCCATTAAATAAGTGATCAAGTGGAACAGTGGCCTTAGACGTGATTGTTTTAATAACTGCGTAAATTCTTGAAGAAATAGAGACGCATTTTTCTATTTTTAGTTCAAAGAATAGAACTATAAAAATAATTCACTATCAGATTTCATGAAAAGCTAACAGATTTCGTTTAAGACCAAGTAATAAGTATTAGAATTTAGTACAAAACGTTTGTTTATACCCAATTATTTATGTTTATAAATATGATATCTACTATCATCTTGTCTACGTTGCATAACTTAAATTATTACAATTGTTTTGCCAAAAATGAAAAAAAACGTGCTTAGATTTTAATTTAGCTATGATATTAAACTAATGGGTATATATCACATATATAAAATGTATATATCTTTCTACCACGTCCATTTAGTCGTGAGCCTATATTTTTTGGGTTTGTACATACTTTTTGCTCCAGTAGACCCTTCACCCGTGTTACAATAATACAAGACAGTATCATTAAGATATCTGTATCAAATAAATAAAAAGTTTAATAATATACCTAATTTTTAAGCTTAATTGATTACTGATTCAACAGGATTTCAATCCGAAAGCTAAGGTCAAGCTTAACTGATAAACTAGGCTTATCTTCGTATTTTAATCCTCAATTTGGGCAACAGCATCAGTAAATACAGACAACCACTGAGCTTCGTACTGGAGGGGTTAAAACACTAAAGTCCGTGTTCACAGAAAAAGATATAACTTTTTTAATTGCTTAAAATATTTAAAAATAAATTCTAAAACACAAAAATAATATAGAGATTTATGTATATTTAAAAACACACATATCTTAGATATATATATATTTTAAAGTCAAACTGTTTGTTCGGCTCAAATTTTTCGTCCCTCTATCCGCTATCGCATGTCGCATTACAGCCAACCGCGGAGTCGGAGTAAAGTGAAAGGCGTTCGGTAGAGCAGGACAGCGATATAGCTAGTGAGTTAAATAAACCGGTCAGCAAGCCAAACATAAGAAAACTCAATAATATCAATTGAGTTACCTTCTTACTTCTTCAACGTGATTTTTTTTATCACTAGTTTGTATACTCACACAACTATTGGACATTGGCAGAATCCATTTTTACATGGAAAGCCATTTTTTCTTACGAAAAAGAATAAAAAACCGGTCAACGAAAGCAAAAACAGTCGATTTTTTTACGACATTTTTTTTATTGAATGAATTCATTAATCATATTTTAACACGAGAAAAAGTATCTCAACTTTGCCAATTGAACGCGGACTCGTGAATGTTTATCGTGTTTATACTTAGAACTACAAATCAAAAATATGGAAACAGTTGGAAAGGCCTTACTCTTAACATAGTGCTAAAATAAGTAATGTTCAAAACATTAATATCGAATAAATGAGAGATAGAATAAGCTTTCAAAATAGTTTTACCAATTTTTTTAATATTAATACTGTTTTGTTTGATTTGATATAAATATTATTATAACAATGTGCTTCAACAAATTATCATATATTGTATTTATTACATACTAACTTTTTCTCGTAACTTTCCGCGGGAGTAAATGAAATAGCATATTAGTCACTCGAAAAAATTGACTTCCTTTCATGGGAATATTTTTAAACTCGAAACGGTACCAAACATTTATCTTACCAACAAATAATATTATCCCTTTATCATTTTATTAGCATTTATAACAAACGATCATAAGTCAAACAAACAGTCGAATCTAAGCCACTGGCCATAATAATAATTGAAATTATTATACAAAATCTATCTTATACAATATATAAAATAAAGTCGGTTAATTTACACCATTTTTACTCAAGAACAGCTGATGGACAGATTTTGGTGATCATTGGTTTGTTGGATTTGTATAATCCGAGAATTGCAGAATAACTATCAAAAATAAAGAAAAATTTATGAAAAAATTTTTATGAATGAATATTCGTTTCCTCATACATTTTCTATGGAAGGACGTTTTTATTATTCAGCACTCTGAAGCGATACAAAGTTTACTGGGTCCACTAGAATAGTCCATAAAAAGAAGATAGAGAAACCGCGAATTCCATGGCGTAAAGGTTCATTACAATGTGTATAACATTGTATTTGGGACAGACAGAGAGCATAGGGCTTTTGGAGTGAAGCCTTTTGGGCAAATAGGTTTCAAGTGCTCAGGCCTTTGTTAAAATAATTTTTTAACAAGCGGGTGTCTGGTAGTATCTACTCTAGTGGAGGACATCTAGAAGCCTTTTTCTCGCTCAGCTCTCCACGAAGAAAAATTTCCAGCCTCATGGGCATATATTTTCAAAATTAGTTTTATTAATAATAGTTTTAGTTTTCTTATTTTTAATTATGTTGTAGATTTGACTTAACTCAATTATTTTATTAATTTTAAATTTTTATTGAACAAGTAATGAACCCTTTATAAGAATAAACATCATAAATGATTCGAGATAATTGCTCTAATTAATTTAAAAATTTGAACTACATAATATGCATTTATTAATATTTGAACTTGTAAAGTTTAACTAAAAATGCACATAGCAAAGCTCGCATGCAGCTTGTATGATTGACCTACTAAAGAGAAAAATATCTCCGGTCTCACCGTCTAGGCCCAGTAGGCCGGTTCCATTCCCACTCGCTATGATCTCGTAAGTATACTTGCTCCTCACGAAACTATCCACTCTTCAATGTACGTGACACAAAATACAACACGCATCTACAACGCTACGGACTTTGCGTAGAACCACTACGCGCGCTACGAGAGGACTGACGCTACGAACTCGAGGAAACATATCTCTCCCTCGCACGTGTTAGGAATGATATTCCTCTCTCATGCTTGCTTAGTTTCATTCGGAATGAACGCTGACGTTGTCAGTCTTTGTCGTAGTGTTATTGTGCTCTCAACGAATGAAACGGTTTACTTAGCACGGACTTGAACTGATTTATTTTCTGATATAACATAGACTTATATTCATGGTATGGTTGGATTAGGGTGAAATAATAGAAAAGGATAGGATGCGTAGAATTAAGACAAAGGGTAATTATTCTACGGTGTATTTAATATTTTACCAGGATTAAATTATACAGACTCATTTAAATATGACGGGAAATTAGTACAATGATTAAAAACATGCTGTAAATAATAATGGTTCTAATTTTACAGTTGTGTATCGGTAATGTAGCTTTTAAACAGATTGACGATGTTCGAATGTATTTAAATGAGATCTCGCAAGTCTATAAAGGATATTTTGAACTCATAACTGTGTTATCTTTTAAAATATAGGTATTTCGAGCGAATGTTTAAAGATTTCTTAAAATGAAACCTTAACCCACTTAATAATGTATTTTATTTACGCAAGTGTAAAGAAAATAATAATTGTATTTAACACAGTTATTATTAAATATATCCACATAATCGGTTCAACTGTTTCTTTTAAATTACCCCACTTCAAACGTTGCTCAACCAATATCGTTTCTAAGTGTTTTATCTCGTTTTGTCACAACAATTGCACGTCAACAAAGAAGTGACAGAAAATTTATGACATTAAATTTCAAGTAACGTTCTTAGGTAAAAGGGCTAGTATGTTAATGTTTATTTTTTAATTAAAAAGAAGAAAAGAAGTATTTATAAAAGAAGTATTTGGTTAAGTATTTTTTGTTATCGTCTGCTTAAAATGTTTGTCTAACAGTTACGCGCAAGCATACATGGCCACGAGATTGGCATTTTGTTAAAAAATTCAAGAATTTCACTAGTAAACTCAAGGATGATGTACAGTTCTCACTAGGCTATCTCATTAGGTAGTCCCTTGTCAGTGTAAAAGGAATATTGACTGCTGGCAGCTGTCGAATGGGATAATGTACGAAGAATTGAAACAGGTCTAAGTAACCGAACTCAGCTTCTATCACAAATCTATATCCATTTGTATTATTTTGAAGCATTAAGCCGCCTCCATGGCTAAGTAGTTTACGTATCTACGTTTTACGCCGGAGGACCTGGATATAATCTTGGGGGAACAAATAAATGTGTCATTTATGAAGATAAAGAAGGCTAATATCCTAATTGTCTGTAAAGGAAATCAGGGAAACACGTGCAGAAATGCGGATTCCGGATTTCACTGTTCCACTTCCCATTTTTTTAACAGGCTAGTAGGTGAATTCAAATAACAACTTCCTGTAACAAGTATTAAATGTCAGGCGTGCTCTGATAACACTCTTATAAATAGGTAACATGAATTATTCCATTGTAACTGAATAAAAATATTTATTAACAGACAATGCTGTAGTAATAACTATGTAACACAGAATATTATAAATACTAAAGTTTCTGAGAATGTTTGTGACTCAATCACGCTTAAACGCCTAACGGATTGGAAAAAATTTGCCAAGCAAACAGAATATTCTCTGGATTAACATATAGGGTACTTTATATACCGGTAATGTGTTCCTGTCAGTGGCGTAATGTACCATCTGGGGCCCGTGGCAAATTCTTTTGATCCTACCCTATAAGTAAAATTCGTCACGTTGTACTTAGTTTAATTTTAATAAACCACTTAAGTAGTAACCAACACTAATAATAATTTTTTTTTCAAGAGCATGGGTTATACATTTATATTCATTCATATTCATTATTCACCAGCCTATATACGTCCCACTGCTGGGCATAGGCCTCCTCTCTTAGGCGAGAGGGAATGGGCTATAGTTCCCACGCTAGCCCAATGCTTAAAAAAAATGTACCTTCTTTTCAAGTAAAATAAAATGCTCAGGTACAATGTTAAAAAATATTTCTGAGCTCACGGCCTCTTGGGTTGGGAGCCCGTGGCATTTGACTAGCCCCGCCACTATATAGTTACCCCACTGGTTCCTGTGGGATAATTAAGAGATACGAATTATGTTTTCAACTACAGTATAAAATTGTTTGGATATTATATATTGCACATAAAATAAAGGACATATTAGGGATAGTCCCTAAGGATAATTTTAAAAAACACTATTGTAATTTGTATGCTTTTATTTTATAAATTTAGATATACAAGTATTCTATGGGCTATATAACATTACGTTATGACGAAATTAACGCGGATGAAACTGCGGGGGACAAGGGGACAATAATCGTTTGTCATATCTATTGAAACTCTGACAATTAACGTTATTTCTTTATTTAAACAATTATTGAAGTGAAAACTTTTTTAGGTGCATTTAGCACTTTTTGTGGATACTGAATTGAACTAAGCCGTCACGCGTCATGCGCGTCGTCGCGTTACATAGCCGAGGCTATATAACGCTCATTCGGGTGAAGTCGGCTCGAGTCGACTAAACATGAGAGGAACAGTCAGCAGAGCGAGAGAGAAAACGCAATATAGAACACAATAAACTTGTATTTCGTATTATTAATTTCGCCTTATTGAAGTTTTCACTACTGTCGTGTGGTTTTAAGCACACACACATTTTATTTATTTAAAACAATCTTAAAAACTGGGTGTATTCGGTATTTATTTTAATAATAAAGTTTTAAAGCTACCTACTAAAAATTAAATACAAATAAAAGAAAAACCTTCTTTGACTATCGACGAAAAAATAGGGGTGTTATAAGTTTGACATGTGTCTGTCTGTGCCATCGTCGCTCCTAAATGAATTGACCGATTAGGATGTGTTTTTTTATTGTTTGATAACCAACGTGATCGAAATGAAAAAAATCTATTCATTCATTTCTAAGGTATTCTTTGTAGTTGTTGCAGTTGCTGAGTTAAGCTGAAAACAGTTACAATTATCTCATAATATGTAGTAAAAATTTTAAAATTTAATATCGTGTTAACCGATGAAGAGACAAGAAAATCATTAAGTTTCACGAGCATTAGGTAGCTAGATATTTAGCAAAAAGCTGGTGCTTCATGCAGCGGTGGTAGTTATCTGAAACGTACAGTCTCACCACAATACCAACCAAGTCAGCGCAGTCCACCTCGCTCCGCAACCCCTTTAACCCGTTAATAAACAGCGCTTATTCCCGGCGTAGTTCGAGCGATTTTGGTTTATGATTTCCAAAATGCTTCTCATTTATACCGAATAAAGAACCCTAGTAAGTAGTAACATTCTTAATTTCGAACCCTAGCCACCTAAACTCTGCGTCAGTAATATGTTCACTAAACGAGAGACTCGGAACAGACTGAGCCTTGGGTTGCCTGGAAGAGATCGCTGATCAGCGATAAGGCCGCCCATTGCACTCCTATAATTAATCAGCTTAAGTTATTATTTGTATTCTATTGTTATAGCAATGAAGTGTTAATATCCACCTCAAATCTCCATACCTCCGTGCCTTTAAAGAAAATGATCACAGAAATCTGTTACCTGTGTAGGACATTATGGATAAATTTTATATACGCCTACTAAAAACTCACTAGCAAACATCATAAACGAAACGCAGTAACAGTTCCAGTTTTTAAATATTTTAATATGCTAATTGACTTCACAACTGACTAAACTTTTGTGATTTAACAGATTATTTTATATGAAATATACGAGAAAACGAACGTTCATCGAAAACATTTTTTGTGACGAATTCACTGGGCCGATTATGAGTTATACCTAAATGGTGTTACCAACTCGACTTTGTTTTGATATTGATACGTACTTATGTGATTTTAACGAATAATCCCTCTTAAGTGGAGTACTTTTAAGAGATACTTTGTATTGTTTTTGTCTCTAACACGCAATTATATCTTAGGAGTCAAGTGAAGTTTCCAAATCGAGATATTTCCTTTCTGATAGGCATGTAACATAATCGGATAAATGTCGAGAATTCTATTACATCGCGTTAGATAAACTAGAAGTAGAAATGAAGCTAAGACACAAGTGTAACAGAGTCACGCTTCCAATTATCAGCGACTTCCTTCACATTGAAGGAAGTTATGCAATGTAATTTTACCCTACAATATCTTATGTTTACAATATTTAACTAAGCTCATGCAACTCAGAAACGAAAAAATTTCCAATACGATAAGATAAAAGGCACCTTTTGAATTCGTGGTTAAATTTTCAATCTTAAACATTATTATATTGTGTTTTAACTGTGATTTTATCTGCCTCCATAGGTACATATCAAAAATAAGTATATTAAGAACACCGATGTAGGTATATAGGTATATATACCTAAATGAATAATTATTTCATACATAATAATTTTATTTATGTTAAGTATTATAGTTGTCATGGAATGAATCTGAAGGATTAAGGAAGGAGGTTAGCTAAGGATTTCCTTAATCTTGAATTTTAAAAGTCAAATGTATTATTGTTTAAATAATTTATGCAATAAATGACGCGTCATACATAATTTGAAGTTGGCTACGTATAGGTTAATATAATTTAAAATATAAGATTTAAAAATAAAACGTAACACTAATTGAAGTATTCATGTAATATAACATTGTCTAATAACAATCAAAACTGGTAGGTTTTTGTTTTATAGTATTTAAAAATAAAATAGGTAGGCAGGTAGAATCCTGACAGCGATATACATAATATAATAAAGCTTGTATAAAATATTATATCTATGATAATATTGCCATATCTATATTCTATAGGCTATATTCTATAACTGCTGTATGTCTATGATTTCATCAAGATTTTTGTACATTCTATAAACTATGATTTCATTTCTATGACATAAGAAATTTGTGTTGCCATTTTTAGATAATATCAAACGTTTTAAGTAGTTAAAAAAAAAACAAAGTGATTGTTAAGAAGGTTTTATAATTGTATTTTATTCTTCTTTAATATACTTTTATTTTTTATGCCATTACTATATTCCTTACATTTGAAACCTTTTTTTTTCAGAACCACCTAATTTAACCTTTAATCTCATTTATAATATACATTTTTTTAAATTATTTCATTTAAAAAAAAACAAATAAATAATTCTCAACTTTATTTCTTTGTGTCTGGAATCTGGACTAAAATTTTTAAAGACGTAATATAATATTATAGATTTTGTCTAGATGGCATTTAATATAAAAGTCAATTAAAATTATGTTTTAAATTAAAATTATGTTTTCGGTCAAGATTATGAATTTTCATAAATCAACAGCGGGTAAATTAAATTATGCGCTGGCAACCTTAGTGGTGACCGTCGCGCTGCGCGTGTTAACTGTTTAAATATGTACTAAATCATATTGCTGTATAAATCAGTACCAAAAATTTGCACGTATTATTTTTCTATTTATTAAAGAAAGGTGTTACAAAATTAGTGTTGTGAAAATGACATTTAATATTTAGTCGGTAACGAATTATAGTTTTAGCATTCCTTTTCTTTTTTCTGACAGTATAATAAGCAGTGGGTATTATGAACTTTGACGATTATGAAACGCTCCCGACCCAAAATTCCATCACACATATGACGGCGGGAGCGATCGCCGGTGTGATGGAACACTGTGTGATGTACCCGCTCGACTCGGTCAAGGTAAACGTCTGGAGTCACCAGTTCTTCCCAATATCTGACACCTAACCTAGAATAACTAACTAATAACTAGTTGTGTTACGACACAATGTTACATAAAAAAGAGATCCGGTCTTTTCTAATAATTGAACACGAACGAAAAACAGCTACATTGCGATTTCCGATTACCATGTCATGATCAATTGCGTAAAAACTGAATATATTCAATGATGCTGATAATATCGTTCCTGCCTTGTTTTTGCAATTGATTATATTACACGGGCCTCAGACTATTTATAAAATCAGAAACAATGATAAAAGTTTGCATTTATGATGAAAGAATAAAATATAGAAGAATATATTGTTTGGTCCACTTTATTTTTGGTTGGTTTTATTTATCTCTAGATACATAATATTAAGATTTTGTTTACTTCTAATTAGTGCAGTGCATGTACATTATAATCTTTATTTTTTACAACACATATAAACTTCAAAATTGAAGTATTTAGTATGAATTTGTTAAAAATATAATAAGTGAATATTCTTATATTTGTTCAAATGTGATTTTCTTTTAATATATTTTCTATACTAATATAAGGATTTTTTAAATATTTTTAACTTATTACTCCTGGACTGATTCAAAATAATTTTCTGACAGAAATTAAAATATCCTATCATAATAAAACTTTGATTATGTACTTTTAATTATTCTATTATTAAGTTCATGAATGTAAAGTGGCACTACATATTCGATGACAGACCCAAGTGTAATAGTACTAGATATAATTATCATTAAAAAATAAGATGACAATAAACTTTTACCTAGTAACATTTGTAATGATTTTATCTGATAATAATAGCAATGAAATAAAATATTTAATTTTAAGATAATACATATTTTTAATATGTTATTGATCAATTTAATGTTTTACATTATACTGGATAAAAACATTGACAATATTATATTAATTTAATCAGGGGTCTCAATTTTATCCATACAAAGCAAATATTTAAGTACTAATATACAAGCTATCTTAAATTTGAAAACCGGTTTACAATATAAACATAAATGACCTTTCTTCTTAAAATACTATTCAAGAAGACAAGGCAAGGTAAGAAGGAAGGTTGGCGCAATAGGTAGTGCTCCTGCCTTCTGCGTCAAAAGTTCATGGGTTCAGATCCTGGTAGGTGTATTCATTTGTTTGATGAATAATAATGTTTGTTGTCTAGTCTTGATTATTTAAAAAGTAATAAATGTATTTATTGTGGTACCCTCCTTGTTTCTGATTACCATAACACAAGTGCTTCAGCTACTTACTTTGGGATCAGAGCAAATGTGAGTTGTCCCAGTTGAAAAAAAAAACTTAGGACTTGAACCAAAGAACTTTAAAAAAATTACAACTGTTTACATTACTGAGTCATGATTTTGAAAACAAAGACAAAATATTATAATTCAAGACCACAAACAAAATACAAATGAAACTGTTCTTTAAGCTAGAGTTTATTGTTAAATATGTATTATTTATTACTAATTTGCATGAAGTAATTAATTTATATTAAATGTTAATAGTTCTACAAAGCGTTAAAAATACATAAGTCAATACAATTTAACAATATTTAAATGAGGAAATAATCCGCCTTGTTGGCTTTCTGCCAGCAAGCCTGTGTCAAGAATGCTGTTTCACAGTCATCTAATCCTTTTTGTGTTCCACATGCTCGTATTTTAGCTTCATTCCTTTTTCTGAAATCCTCGGGTAATAAGGCTATTACAGCTTCAATGTCTACTGTACCTTCAGACAACATTCCAGCAGTCTCCATAAAGCATTTAGTATAGCACTTAAGTTTGGGATCAGGCATTAAATCAGCACCAGCGTTCACCTTGTCAAGGAGAGTTAGGTCAACCCCAGTTTCAGAAGCACAGCTTTCACGAAGCAACTTAGCTAATTCTACCATATCTTCATCCATTGCAAGGCTTGTCATAAATAGACAAATTATTATAAAGTAAAACATAACTGAGTTCAAATCTGCTCATTAACTTAAACTGACATCTTAAATGACATGTGCTAACATTTTATATGAATTTTCTCAATGTCATCTCAAAGTTCATCATTTTAGACATCCAAATTATAGTATAATTTCCACTAAAATGATTATATGTGATGTTTGTAAATAAAAGAGTTGGTCTTTTTAACAGCTGCAATTTTAATAAAGTCTTTAATCATTTTTAAAATTGTATGTTAGTTAAACGGACAATTGCTGGCAGTTTATGAAATTAGTAGTTTTATGCTTTTTAATAATTTAAGTGGCATTGATACTATAATAAAAATAATAGCCGGATAAAAATCTTAAAAATAGCATAATTACCTATTACTTAATTATTATTTTGATTAATTTTTTTCTTCAATAATTTCATGTTTACAGAAAAGTGAGTATTTAAAGCATTAAAGTTAACAAAGTAATCCTTTTTTAAACAATGTAGACCACTTGTTGACATGTACTATTATTTGACAGACTCGAATGCAGTCACTGCGCTCAGCACATAATGGCAGCATCGTCGAGACCTTCCGATATATGGTGCAACGAGAAGGCCTGCTCAGGTATTTTACTAAAACTTATTATACTTATTAAATTTTTATTTCTTTATATATAATATTAGTAGCTGACCCGGCAAACGTTGTTTTGCCATATTAATTTTAGGGGTGGGCTACCCTTATCACTTAGGAGTATGAAAAATAGATAGTAGCCGATTCTCAGACCTACTGAATATGCATATAAAATTTGGTAAAAATCAGTAAAGCCGTTTCGGAGGAGTAAGGTAACTAACATTGTGACACGAGAATTTTATATATAAGATGTAATTTGGGTCTTGGTGGCTGCACAAAGCCCTTAGAGCCCTTTCAGGTTGCCACAGGGTCTTATATCTAAGTACAGTAAAATGTCCCTCAGGTAACCTCAGGAAATTATTCTAAGAAAATCTTAATAATGTGACCGGAAAATTAAAGCTTTGTAATAAAATTTCGGGTTCTTTTCATTCCAACTTAGCGAAGTAGAGGACATAATATGTTATACAATAAAAAAAGAGTATCCATATTACCTAGATTTATATTGCAAAAACCAATTCCGAAAAAAGCTTTCCTTATTTCAGACTCGTTCGTGTTAGTATTTGATAACTTGAGGGGTGATAACTTATGACGACATTAAATTATATATAATATTATAGTACAGCAGTAACTTAATGAGGTCGTTTATATATACAATAATATTTTTTTAAATAATCAGATCATGTACCTATTCAAATACTGGATAGACACACAGTTCACTTTATAACTATGCAATACTCGCAAAATTCCCACCGGTCGGCTTATTCATTCGCTATTTAATTTTTTCCGATTGTCACGTGTTCATATTATCTAGGTCTATAAATTAAACACATTTTGGCTGGACGTGAATATTTTATACAAGCATGCCTAATCATAGTTCTAATTTAGGAACTTCTCTCAGACTTTATGTTTGTCTGATTGGTCCCATCTTATACCTCTTTCACAAAGAGTCGAAAACAAGAGACAACTTTGGAACGTGAATTATAACAATTTTATCTGAACTGTATATTTTCTCATTGTCTCTATTTTTATTGTCCATCCATATTTTATATCGTTATTTAAATATTGAGAATTCAGATCGCAAAGTTGGCTTTGCCGACCCTAATTTGTTTTCGACTCGTACACAATTCGACGTACTCGTAAAGATTTTTGTATTTTAAGAAAAAGGTCAAGTAGGTATTTACTTGTGTTATTTTTAATAAAGAAATAAGAAATGTCAGGGCAACGAGTGTAGTAACAATGGTCAGTCAACTAAAAAGCAATGATCTTATCATGCCGGCTTTTGAAGAAGACGAAATTCACCTTAATGGATACGTTTTGGGGAATCCAAGTCGAAATTTTCTCTATTATTTCTTTTTTTCATGATTGCCAAGAAACATGTTAAAAACACTGTAAAGTATTTTGTATTACTGTTTTTGATTAGGTAACTGGTTCATTCGACAGATAAAGTCTTGTTGTACAATTTTTTAACATGTGCATATGCGTCATGACTACTTATCACCTCACGTATGAGATATCCGTGATGTGATTAAAACTTTTACGATATTTGATAGCGGAATCGACAAATTGGCCATATATAATATAACAGATTTAGTTGCCTACTACCTGAAAGAAATGGTGTCTTTAAGTTTTGGTGCAAACATAATTTTTTTACTTCATACAGACAGTTAGTTACATACAGGTAGTTAAGCACGGCCCACATCTAATATTTACCTAAACAAAGTCGTGTTATTTTCACCATTTATAACTCAAGAACGGATGGACGGATTTTAATGATCTCTGTTTAGTCGGATTCGTCTAATTCAATAATAGGAGAACAACTATTAAAAATTACGTCCTAGGAACCTTCAAGAAAAGAGCGTACCACTATTTAAAAGGTCGGCAACGCACCCGTGGCCCAACAGGCGTTGAGGGTGTCCATGAGCGGCGGATTGCTTATATTGTAAAAATTACGAAAAAGTTTTTATGAATAAAATTCGTTTTCTCATACATTTTCAATCGGATGGGATTGACGTTTTAGGTGACACGTTATTATTCGAAGCGATACAAAGTTCGCGGAGTCCACTTTATAGTTTCTAATAATTTTTTTTGCACTGAAAAGTATTAAATAAAACAGAAGTAAGATTACTACAAGGCAATTTAAGAATGGAAGCCGGCGGTTAAAGAATTTCATGATTCTCTGTTACAGTTTAGCCATGAAACAAAAACAATCGTGTAACAAACATAAAAAATAAAAAGTCGTTACATATAGACATTATATTTTATTCATATAAAACCAGTAGAATTTATTTGTAATCATTTGAAAACACTGCAATGTAATCTCTGAAATTGCTATTTTTTGCTTATATTGGTCACTTTTAGATCTAATTTGCAATAGTCGGTCTTTTTACAATATCACCTACTTGATGCATCAGTAATGGATCTCGAGATATAGTATAATGCAATAACCGATGCATTGATAGTACAACTCCTTATCATACGAGAATGAATTTGTTGGCGATGATAATGTTTGCAATACAGTGATAAGATTGTCTATAAATAATTATTTTTGTAAAATATATATTTTATAATACACAATAATTATTATTTTTTTTATTATAAACACAATAGATATCTGTACTTGGTCATATATTTGTCAAATCAGGAAAGCCTTTAACAGATTTAACCATAGCTATAGTGGGCGTCTGTGAGACCAGAACAATAAAAGATGGCTTAGGTTTAAGTTTAAAGACATTTATTCTCACTTAAGATACACTTATCACTTACATGAGAATAGGTACATAGAAATAAATACGTAGGTAGTTCGTCATCGCAGAAAAAGACAGTAATACAGAAATTCTAAAGAAAAAAACAATTGGTATAAACATTAACATTATAAACATTTAGTTACATAATTAGTAAAAAAACAGTTATAATAACTATAAATAAATGGCTTCTTCTACGATACCTAACATTCTGATCTTGAAATAACAACAAAATATGTAGTTGCCCTCACGGGTTATTACTAATTAGAGCAAAATTATATTATATTGTCGAAGTAATAAAAGCGATTCGTTATAAACAGTGGTGCGCCTGCGGCTCCCGCCCCGACCGCACGTGTTGTTCTCGCTTCCATCATCATGACGCTCCGCCAGATTGATGTTAATGTCTTCTGTCAAAGTCAGACGTCTTACAGACTTCAGACTTCTGAGCCTTACCCGTTATATTTATATATTTATGAATACTTATTCAATCAAGATAAAGTCGGATATGTTACATTTATAATATAAGAATGGTTGAACTGATTTTATGACTTGTGTTGGAATTTCTGTCTTCGTTTTAAAAAAATACAGTAAGTGAAGACAGGAAAGTAACTTCCGTATTATAAAGCGGTCTCTTGAGATATAATTGCAGATATTTTTCGTGACTCAGCAGTTTTTAACAAATAAAAAATAGCATTTTGTGTACAGCAAACAGACAACCGGTTCGACATAGTAGCGCTATGTAACCAAACCAGTTCAACGCTAGACATTTGATATTTTAAAGATCGCACAACTACCTTGCAAATTTTTCCATAGTACTAAGTAGAGATGAAATGGATTGCGGTTTGGCTGGATACCGGATACCAGATATTCGGCAAGCTAAGAGGCCGGAGCGCCGGATTTCCAGCTATCCAGCTATTGTTGGGTATTCGGCCAACAACTCTTACGACAAACGATAAATCTTCTTCTGACAGTAACAGATCATCGCTGTCTTCAACACCCGCTAAGCGAATGAAAGAAGATGAAACTAGATCCAACTTCACACGTAAAGCCATGACACTTTTTGGGACTGTTTCAATGAAGTGGCAAAGTATAATAGTAGTAGTGATCTTCGCGATCAAGAAAAATAAAATCCAATTGCTAAGGAGATTGACTTTTTCTTAAAAACATCTCGAATCAATCGCAATCACGACCGAGATCACGAAATCGCGGCACCAAAGTTCTTTCACTTAAATACTAAGGTAATTTATTGACTTTAGTCCTTTATAATGTGCTCCGATCTTGCTCTGATACAGATTTAATGCTCCTGTTTGTCCAATCAAGAGAATAATATATGTAATTTCGCGTTATGTAACGATTGGGCGCAAGTTCTAACCCTGAACGTAACCTTCCATTGTTCCTGCAGTACATGCATAATAAATTATACAGCTCACAAAACAAAAATACGCACGATTTTAGGGAAACAGCTGATTTGACAGAAATAATCATATGTTTAATAAATATAGCACGGAATCTCGAAAGCCACTTGTACGATAAAACTAAAATTTGTTACGTAGGTAGAAGACGTCTTTTTTTGAGTTTTGCGACTTCTCAGGAATTTTAAGGACAGTAAATTTTTAGAGTAGCGTAATAAAGGAAATAAGTAAATAATAAGGCAGTTGAAAGTTTGTTGTAAAGCTCCTTGTTTTAAGTGTTCTTTTCTACATGCTTTTTTTATCTTTCTAATCTATTTTTCGTAGCAAATTTGAAGAAATCTTAAAAAAGAAACTATATCTTCGGAGTTCAAGTCAAACTTTTAAAAAAAGTGAAATTAAAGCTGATTTAAAAAACTAGTTTAGATATGATGATTAAAAATAAGAATGTCTCAAGAATGGATGAAGGGTTCTTCATAATTTGTAGCCTAAGAATTCATCTCGATCATGACCATCCATTCGTTTAGGAGGTGTGAGGGTTTAGATCCAGGCAGACCCACAGACACCGAGACGTTAAACTTAACACCACTCTTTTTCGACAGAAGAAGACAAGAGACTGAAAATGGACAAAAAATCGCGAATTCAACTGGCTGAGCTGAATTTACTATTTAATTTATTATTTTATTGCGTACCAAATAATGATATGGTTTCACGCAATTGCTGATTAATTAATCAAGGTGAAATGTTCTTCTGTGAATAATGAAGTGTTTTGCTATTGTTATACATAAAATCGTATTGATACAAACATTTCATGCGAATTTATTATTATATTATGTAAATCATAAATCTTAGAAGTTATATATTGTATTTATCTAAATACAGCGCCTGTTTACACACGCTTTAAAGAATATGCGCATAATAATATCAGGTATATTTACCTCAAAGTAATACATTAATTTACTCTCATAAACGAAATGATTAGTAAATTCCAATGATAATTTTGAGCTTTTTTAAATCTATAATACTATAAAGAGTTTGTTTACTAGTTACCAGTTGAAAAATATTTTTTTGTGTTGCATATTTATCGAAAAAGGCTATATAACGTACGTCATTATCATCGTTATATTTCAATCAATTTACAAAAAAAATAACAATTTATATACAGAATCCTCAGGAATCACTCCATCATAGACAGAAGCGTTGAGGGTCTTTTTATATCTAATGGTTCTTAAGAAATTCTTAATATCGCCTTCGAAACATTTAATAATATTTAACTAATACAATAGTATCAGTTGAAGTCCCTTTTTGAGAACTGACACAAAATAAAAAATTTGACCTTATTCAATTTAGTGGTTGAAATTCAAGCAGTAGTGTGTGTAATATTTATTTTAATGTGGTTTTATATCAAAAAAAATATGTAATATAAACTTTAACTGTGTCAAATTTCACGTTCATTCGTTCGTGGAATTTTCTTAAAAAGGTGTACAAAGTTTTCTCGTCACCTATAAATGTATAGATTATGTGACACATCACACAGTTGAGTTGGTAATAGATATACCTAATATGCAGTACAGACGTTTTATTTTCAATATAGTTATATGTTTTGTCTGGTTTGCGGTTACGATAAAAACAATCGTTATCTATTATATTTATAGTATTGTGATATTGGCAATATTTGTTGATGATATCTGTTGAAAAACCAGTTATAAAATTGGAAGCTACAATATTAAGATAAAGACTAAATTAAATAACACACTTCTTTTGCTTTACTATATGTATATTGTAGAGGGAAAAGCAATAAGGTAATTATAACAAATATATTAGTTCGCTGGATAGGATTAATATATTGCCTACATCCTTTTCATTATCAGTCAATGTGCTCATCTGTTTCTGTGATGCAGTTTCTAAGAGTTTTGGGCAAAAGGGTCACCAATGGTTATTGTTTGTACAATATATTAGATACCTAGTTGTAGGCTATTTCTGTTAAATCTATACACAAGGCAATTGGTATTGATTCAAGCCGACCTTGAACTGTGTTTTTGTTTCGTGTATACTGTCGTAAATAGACGTTGCCGATCGATAGTCCTACGATGATTTTTTCAATGAATATTTGATCAATCATATTCTGAGTAGTTTTTTACCCAAAAGCGTGCGCTTCATTGAGACAAACCCAACCAAACCACTCTACCCTACCAAACTACTGCACCAAACCCTACTCTACCAAATTCAGACAAATAGTATTAAGTACTTAATTAAGCAAATACGTAGGACGAAAAATTGCGAATAATATGAGAATTCTGTAAATCAATCACTATGGATAATATGTTTGAAGTGCTTTTCATTTATTTAAAAGTAATGAACATGACAATGATTTAATAAAAACTTAACGATTAATTAATGGACTTGATATCAGATTTGATATCGATGTCATATCAGAAATCAAGTGCGTCCGTCCAGGATTATTACTATAGGTATTTTCACTTAAATGTGTGACAATCATATGACGATTATTTACTATTCAGCACCTCAACATCCGGAGAGTATCGCAAACATTTACTAGCTGTTGACGTTATATTACCGTGTTTACAATTTACTGTACTTAGGTATATCCTTATTTTTGTCTTTTGTTTCCTGTTACCGTTTTTAATTCATAACATTCCTAACCTATAAATCTTAAGAGTTGTTTTAAATTTAAATCAGATGTATGCCTACCGTTTCGTTCAATCAGTCCAATATTGGGTTATTTTGTTATTTTATGCGTGGTAATAAATATGAATTTATCATTGAGGGAAAAACGAAATATTCATACCTTGTGTAAAATTTCCGTGAAAGAAGCCGAAATTTGAGACACAAAAGTGTGTATTTTACAGTAAGAATCTTAACAGTACAAATTGCCTTTTAAATTCCAACAATACCTATTGGGCCTTATTACAAAACATGGACTAAAGATGTTTCAGTAGTGGTTGCTAGGATACACGTCTAACGTTCATACAAAAATGAGGTTTTTCTCTGGTAACAAACCCGGCCTATCTTTAAACCGCATTTTGGAATAAGACAGATTGTGTTTAGTATTTCAATCCTTATTCCTTGTTAATGCTTAAAATAATACTTTTTCTTTACTAGTCGATGTACCTGCCTACTTTGTCGCACTATCCTTTCATACATTCACGAATTATAATAATTTATAGACTTCAGTCCTTTGTAGGTTTACTTTGGTTTACAACATGTAGGTACCTATTGAAGAATCAAATAATAATTTCGCTTTTTTGTTATGACTTAAAGAACAATATCTATACATGAAATTAATTCTATTTGCGTCACAATTTATTCTGTTTATGTATTTGCTTTTTCATGGTTAACATAATTTCCACGTGTGAGCTGTGGCACGTGGTCTTTTTGGATTGGATTGTTCTCTAGTTGTTAATCGAAATTTAAGCGTTTTCGCCAGCGATACTTGGTTCTGTAAGTGGAAATAATTGAATGGTGCTTTTTCAGACCGATCCGCGGCATGTCAGCCGTGGTCGTCGGTGCTGGGCCGGCGCACGCCTGCTTCTTTGCGACGTACGAACAGAGCAAGCACACACTATCACAGCTCACTAGGCATCGGCATGATCACATCACGCATGGTAAGACACGAGAATATTGATTATATTTTTTTTTTTTTTTGACTCGGGCCAAACAAGCAGACTATTTATAAATACTAATAATGTCCGCCCGCTTTTAGGAGCTGCGATGCCACAGATACACATAAAGACAAATCAAACACCCCTCTTTTTGTCGAGGGTTCGGCAGATAGAAAAAGACAAGAATTTGACAGCTGCAACAATAATGTCACAGTTTTTATAGACGAAATTAAATTTTATTCTGTATAATATGTTGCTATAGTAGTCTATATCCTACATTTGTACAGATGAAGACGCGGCTATACTCTAGTGTTTCTTGGAAATACAATTCAAACAACACAAAGTAGACTGATATAACTTTGCCTACATTAAATGGAGTTTTTATTAAACGTATCAAACATGACATCATCCTGCATAAGAAATTAATTAATAATTTCTCAGTACACAATTTGATATGGCAGTTTTATATTATTGTTAAGGGGGGCAAAGGTTTATCAACTACTTTATATTCATCCAAATTTAATTGTTGAAATAAAACAACGAGCTTGTATAATTAATATAACTGTATACCTAATTTATTATAAACTGAGATTTAAAGACCCCAGAGACTACGCACTTGGCGAAGTTTTGCACGGCCTCCCCTTACATGGACACACGATCTGGTATGCCGTATGGGTAGCCTGAAGGTGCTGGATGCGAAGCATCGTGGATCGGTCGTACTGGCAATCTTTGGGGAGGCCTTTTTTCAGTAGAAGAATTGGTAGGCTGATGATAATAATGAGATTCAAAGACAGCATTTATTTTATTATTTGTTTTTACTTTTTCTTTTCTTTTTCTATGGACAAAATTTCCGAAAAAAAAGTATTATTATTACTTGACTCATCATCAAGTTGTATTTTAGTAAAGTAATAGAGTTAAATTTATGGTAATAATTTCCAGGTCTCTCCGGCTGTTTGGCGTCACTAATCCACGACGCCGTCTCAAATCCTACCGAAGGTGAGTTTATTTTACTATAAGACTTCTGTTGTAGTAACATTGAAACATGCTTACACGTCGTCGTCACATTCGAAATTTACTTATATTTAATCAGTGGTATATGTTTTATAAAACATATTGTATATAATTTTTTTAAGTTTTCTTGGCTTTTTGCTTGTCTCTTGACAGTTTTAAAAATAAACACGATTATACTGTAGGTGCTTTGTGACTAGAATGTATGATATTTTGAAACATATAATGCACCGAAATTGAAGGTGTTTCTAATTTGTATCCACAATTGTGTCGAGAATTGGACGTTGCTCGCATTCATATGATTGCTTTTATTAGTTTACGACGCCACATTTTTAGCTCTTTGACTAGCAATGCCCGTGACTGCCATAGCCTTACATCCGAGTTAGACCGGCAGCTGAATAGAGTTGAGTGTGCAAAATATGAGGACCGTATTCTATAATATACAGTTTTGAACTCAGAAAAGCTTTGCAGATTGTGATTCTGAATATTGCCAGTGATTAAAGATACTTGTTAGACACTATTCAAGACATTTAAAGAAATTAAACGAATCGTTGAAAAAAAAATTAAGAAAAAGTAAATTTTTACATTAAGTAATATAAAAATAATTAATCCGTTTTATTTTGACAGTCATAATAAATACATTTGTATGACAAAATACAATTTAGTTGTGATTTTTTGCAAGAACAAGCCTTTGTTTGACATTTTCATGTACATTTACAGGGCTGAATTCGGGCACTGGTTGGTGGCTTCGTCAGTTGTCGTGGGTACAATTTACCATCTTTATTGTTTCATACCCTATTAAGATGTAATTTAAACTAATAATGTAAAAAAAAACTAAAACTAAAAAGATTTAGTAATGTTTGGTCAGCAGTTATCCATACATATGTTTGTGCTGAAGCTCTTAACAAATTTAAATGAAGAGTATCTGATGTGCAAATTACTTTTAATAAATTGAATCCGAAGCCGATATTTTGAGATATTAATTGAGACTGAACTTGATCAGCAGTTTTTTTGTGAGGAATTATACCTAGGTGCTAATGATTTCTAATTCTGTTAACTGTTCGACACTTAGGTATGGATTCCGAGGTTAAAGATGCAGCTTTTAATTTATTTATTTTTTGAGCCCAATCTTTGGGTGCTATCTTGTAATCTTTTTTTACTACTTGAACAATGTAGTTTGTTGAGATTGTGGTACGAATACTTTTAATTACTTCATCTAGTGGTATGTTAGCCATAATGACCAATGATGATCAGTTTCTGAATTTCTTGGCAGTGTTTATACCATAAACTCCTCTCCCTCACCTCCATTGCAAATAAATCAACTGGATGTTGCTTACATGCAACTATGCTAATTTTTGTAAAAACATAATCTTGTTGTTTTCGGCAAGCATTTAAAATTTGTTCCGCCGCTGAAATTTCAGAACACAAAGGGTTTTGATTTTGTTTTATGTTTGTGTACCGCAATTCAGATTTTTGAGAAATTTTAAATGAGCTCTTGTTGACTTACAAACAGCTTGAGTAGCATTAACATTTGCTTCTGCCGCAGAAGAGGTAGAAATAGAAATATTCTCCTGCTTATCTAATGCCACTTTTCGACTCCTTATTTTCTGTTCACTAATGTTACTTGCCAATTGCCATACCAGTTCGATACCATGAACAATTGTGTTCAGTAAAGTCGGTATTATTTTTTATTTTCTCAGTAATGTCATCTTTTCTCCGATCTGTTACTTTTTGAATATTTATGAACGACTAGTTGACCCGGCGAGCTTCGTACCACCAATAAAAGTAAGAATGGGAATCGAACGTCAAATTTTTGACAGGAAATTAGGTAGAACAGTTTATACGGGAAAATTAAATTGTTGTTTTTACTATCTTATATAACATCACCATTGAGTAGGAATTTCAGTTTTTAATGAATAGATTTTGATAATATATACGTGTCAAGTATGATTTAACAAAAAAGAATCATCAATCGGTCAGAATCGTGTAAAAATATATTTAGAAAAAATCAGTCGAATTGTGAACGAGGAAAAGGAGAAAAAATATTTAAGCCATTTATTGGAGAGTACATAACACGTGAGTAGGTACGACTGCCACTCATTAGTATGGTATTGTGGGTTAGTTGAGCTCTTCGACGTCCTCGTAAATTACACTACAATGTTGGCCATGATTTAGCCACAAGGTCATAATATCATTGCCAGTGAATTTTTCTTTCTAGCTCCTGATTACATAACATACATAACTAAACAATGATAATAGATTATAAAAATTACGTCTTCTAGCTTAATCAAAATTACAATTATTATAAATTAAAAGGGAAATACGTTTTACGTAAATGCTATCGAGAAAAAATTAACCAAAATCTATACCTTGACTATAAATACATAAAGTCCATGACTAGTTCACGAGTAAAAATCTATAGAATAGTAATAGCTTGCTTACTCTGTGGTTAATCCCCGATTTGCGCAACGACTTGAGGAAAATCTTAATAGGTCGTGCAGCTTACAGGATTAGTCAAGGCCAATCATTGGGTTCTATCTAATTCTACTCTAGTAATCTGTAGCTACCTACTAGCTTCCATCTAAAGCTGCGTTCGTAGACATTTTACCTGTAATACCGGCAGACATCAGTATGATAAGAATATAGTATTCTTGTATTATGTGAAATTTTTTACTTGCGTCGATTGCACAATATAATTACACATATTTTCAACGGAGTTCAAAAAACGCGTGATTGTGAGGACAATTATTATGAATCGATTCAATGTAGATAGGAAAAAGGTAGGTACATAAATAGGTACCTACTTCAAAGTTTATCCCAAAAATAACGGAATACATATTAATTTAAATTTCATTGGCTTCCAGGTTGGCCTTGTAGAAGTATTTTTTCTGGGTTTTTTAAAATCCTTACCAGTGCAATTTGAATTCTGCTTATAGTTTTTAAAAATTTGATTTCAAAGAGTAAATATTTTGTTGGTATACCCTCAAAACTTAACAAAAACTAAACAGATTTTGATAGCACTACTAGACGATGGAATTATCCAGAAATAAAATATAAGGCTTTGTTTATAAGGGTTTGTTTGCCTCCTATATGTATATTGTATATCTTTAAACATTTCTTGAACAACAAACTAATTTTCATTAATTGCACAATGCGCGCACGCGCATACTACGAAAACGTTTCTATTAAAATGACGTCACGTTGTACGGCACCCGCGCTGTGTTTTCCTCATACCCATTTATATTCTCGCTTGATAAAATGCACCGTCACGTGCTTATTGAGAAAATGAGTAATAATTTTTGCTTACGATTGCCAACTAAAATATAATTTGCAGTTTTGCAGGCAGGATAATAATCCACTTCCTCTCAAATCGCAGTCTTGCTACTCCGTATAAACGAATTTCTCTTATGATAGATAACCATTTATTTGCAGATAGATACCGCCTTCGGCTAAGTGGTTAACGCATCTGCGTGTTGCGCCGAAAGTCCTCGGTTCAAATCCCGGGGAAACAAATGAATGTTTCGGTTGGGTAGGCACAGAAGGCTGATCACCTACTTGCTTATAAAGAAAATGATCAGTGTAACAGATACAGAAATGTGTTTGCCCCACTAGGGGTTACGGGAATTTGTAGAATTAATTGCTTCTTAAATTATAAAATTTAATAACACTTAGTCTCTAATGATATAGTTGATTTTTATCACCATATGGCTGTTTGGCTAATTTGAAGAAACACCAAACATAATTTATACGAATTAGGGGGATGCCTAGGTACAATGGGCATGGATGTAGTAATAGGTAATATGTTAGTTGAAAATTAAACAATTATAGTATAAATTTAGCTCCATCTCGATCACGTGTCAGCTATCAAACAAAATACTGCATCGCAATCGGTGCATTCGATTAGGAACAGATAGAGATACACCCCCTTTTCTCCAACCACTTTGGTCGAAGGTTAAAAAAGAAAAAATAACTTGTTGTAGAGATTCAATGTGTGTCTATATGTATGTAGTTTGTAGGTATTTTATTCCTACAATGCAGTACAACTAGATGTTCACTAGAGAATGATTGCATTTGGTTGACCGTTTTCCGGTGATTGTTGGCTTGTTATCATCATTACTCGGATACGGTTCACTCCTATTCTAAAGACTTGAGTTGTACAAATTATATGGATCTATGAGATGGTACATTTTAAATAAAAAAAGTATTAACGTTCGACGGCCAACGAAATAAAAACTTATTGGGTAAATTATGTAATAACTTTAAATATTTATTTATACTAATATAATATTATTTACCATAGGCCAATGCGCGATTAAATTTTAGAATTTCATTTTTTTTTCTGAGAATATAAAAAGGTTTATTTTTATAATGCATTAATAATATTTTCTGGAAAAAAAACTTTGAATTTTAAAACTGTTTTCGTTGACTGTGCACTTGTATTACACAAGTCCTTGACATTTATAAGCATATCAGATGCTCATTGATTTTGTAATAACTTGAATATTTTATATCTTTGAAAAGTATTTAGTAGGTACACTACAGACCTCGCTATTCTTTTGGTCGCTGTGAATTTTGTACAGAACCAAATTATAAAAATTATTATCAGAACTAACGGATTGCCCTATATATTGTTGTCCTTTACGATACTTAATAGGGCGATGCTTGAAGGCCATTATTCGCAGCTGATAAGCCACTGCAGTGCACGATAACTAGTTATGTCACAAGGTCACAAGAGTGCAATAAACACTGCATTTCTGGAAGGACAAAGATTAAATGCCAAGTCAAAATCTCTATACAAACGCATTCGTTTTCTAGTAACTTTTCTGGCAAAAGAAAACAATGGATTACTTTGATGTTCGTAGAATGAATGTCCAATTAAAGTACTTCAGCTTTTTTCAACATTTAAACACCATTTCAAGTGGACACTGTTTATTGTTTCTATTATAATATTTATCTCCAATTCATACAAACAGTAAACGAAACGTAAACAGCCTCCGCGAAGCTGAAGGGGAGAGGGGCGCTAGTAAAAAAATAGGTTATGTGTAAAGTACAACAAGGTCTTTAATTTTGATTGATGTATGTTCCTAGTCACTGCACTGTTTCGAACAACAGAAATTGTTAATACGTTTTCTTTTTATCTTATTTAAAACTAGTGACCCCGCGAACTTCGTATCGCTTCAGTTTCAAATAATAACATGTCACCTAAAACGTCATACTATATAAAATGTATGAGGAAATGAACTTACTTCATAAACACTTTTTCGTGATTTTTGTCTATATTTTTTTAAAAATTACTCTGTTATTCTCGGATTAGACGAATTCAACAAATTAGAGATCATCAAAATCGCTCCATCCGTTCTTGAGTTATAATGGTGTAAACGCATTATATATATATATATATATATATATATATATATATATAGATTTATTTTAATTTTTTAAGTAGACGACACAGGTTCTAATTGTTAGTACCTAATTTAAATAAATCTTGACTGTCGAGATTCACTTTTATTAGTTTAGATAAAGTATGTATTTCTGAACTTGCTTCATCGCAAATATAAACACGTATATATTCTTTGTCTGATAAGAGTCCCATTGCAGCGTGATGATGTTGTTCCACTTAATATTTTATTCAGACTGTTTTTATGTTGTTTACATACTTATTATTTAAAGTTTCCTCTTCAAATTAAATATATAGTACAGATGTATACAAGGAAGTCTAAAATGTTCTAACAAATAATCTGATCTTCTATCTTTCCATCAATGGAAAGATAGAAGTTATCAAGAAAAACAAAAGACAGACACGTAAATAACTCATGTTGCTGTCGGTGGTTGTAAATGTTAAAAAGATACCAAAGACAAATACTAAAATGTTTTTCTGTCAAAATGGAAGTTGGGACCCAGAGGGTTCTTTTTTTTAAATATAAATTTACAACATGTAATTAAATAGTTTGAATTTAAATACAGGATAATAGAAATGACATGAGAAACTACCTTTTTTAAATGGGTCGTTAAGCGAAATTATAACGTGATAACATTAGCTACTCTTGCAGCGCAATGGACGACGAAATAATTAGTTTGCAATTATAAAATAAGTGATCGGGTCACTTTTATGAATATTTATTGGTTTACGTTGGTATTATAGAATAATTTTAATAACTACAGTATTAAGCAATTTTTAACCGCCGAAATAAGCTCAACGTGTCTGCGTTATGTCTAACTTATCTAAGTTTTTCTCAATTATCTATCTAATTATCTTTGTCACAGACAAAAGTTTTGGTATTCGTCACTGTGAATGTTTTTATCCAACATCGGCTTAGTGACTTTCAAAGCATAATGTGTAGAAATTAACAATTCTGATGTAAAAAACATGTATACAAAATGTTGTAAAGACCAGTTTCATGTAACATTGATGTTTCAAGTTGATGTGCAAAACACGCATAACAGTATTATACAAATGTGTTTTTCCATTTTCCATTCGTAGATTAGATGCATTCATGCGTGTTTAAGTTATAGTATAATTTAATGAATGTTATTATCTGTGACAGCGTTGTAAGTAGGTATGCTATTAATTTTTTTGATAATTCATTTAAGATACAAGACTGGTTTGCTAATGATTTCCATAAATTCAATGTCTTCGCTTAACCCAACGTATTAGCTATAATGTTATCTTTCATTGTGTTGAGACATTAAACTTTAACACATCAGAAATAGCGTCATTAGTCTTTGATGCTTATCGCCGGACTCAAAGGAAATTTGTATAAAAATGAGATATTTAAGTGCACACTAGCTGTGCCCCGCGGATCCGCTCTCGAAACGAATATTTTTTCCCACTTTAGAAATCAGGCATTTATGCTCCGCTCCCATTGGTCGTAGCGTGATGTTATATAGCCTTCACTATACCAACCGTTTAAAGCTATAAGGTATAAATTAGTAACGCTTCTGATCGTACTACTAAGCCTGACCCGTGATAACAATATGTTATCATATACACACATAGCGTACATTCACTCTATTGTCTCTCATAGCAACAGCTATCAAGTAGGGCGCTTCCATGTTCAAGAGACGAAACAAGTGATATCTCTCAGTTTATGTCACAAAACATGTCTTTATGCTTAGTGTCTGCACAACATGCAACATAATATCTTTCTCTGAGAGTAGAGGGAGTGTCTGTATTTATTACACCCTATTCGACCTGTATTAATTTATCAACATTGACGTTTTAATCTATAATATCATAACTATGTATAGACAATATAATACATTTAACAATAAATGTATTATATTGTAAATACATAAAACAATGTACCGGCACTGATTGTTAAAAACAGTTTTCTCGCTGAAGTTTAATAAAAAACACACGTTTTTATACACGTGGACATATTCATATTATTAACCTACGGTGATATTAATCTTTAAAAAAAATACGCTGTACATTTAAAGTTTAAGCAACCGAATAAATTTTGGTATAAAAATTCTGATATCCTCTTCATTTTCATATAGGCGATGTCGACGGTCCCAGATATGAAATATTTCTAAAGCATACTATTTGCCATTTCAGTTGTAAAACAGCGGTTGCAGATGTTAAACTCGCCGTACCGCGGCGTGTGGGAGTGCGCCAGACATGTTTACAGGACTGAGGGACTTCGAGCCTTCTACCGCTCGTACGGGACCCAGGTCACCATGAATGTACCATTTCAGGTGCGTATTACGGCAATTGTACATCTAGTTGAATGGACCTAGTAATAATAACGCGAATAATGTGCATCAAAAGGGGATGTAGTAACAAAGATATCAAAAGGTATGTTGAATTTGGAGAGAATAAATGAGAGACAAACGAGTCTAATATATAGGACGAGTGTGAATGGTGAGGTGGCTGCTTGTCGTATGTTTTTGGACTAAATCGAGGACGTACTTGAGAAGGAACAGGTCAAAGGCACCGGCGAGCATGTGATTGAGATATGTAGGGATCAAAGTGGAGATAAGTGGCAGCTGCGTTTCCCTTTGGGCAATAGACGTGAGGATAATAATAAATAAAATATAATAGTCTCGTGTATTATAAATTGCAGGCAGTGCACTTTGTGACGTACGAGTGGTGTCAGACCCGAATGAACCCGACGCGTAGCTACGAGCCCCGCGCGCACTTGACAGCGGGCGCGTTCGCGGGCGCGCTTGCAGCGGCCACCACCACGCCGCTCGATGTTTGCAAGACACTGCTCAACACTCAGGTGAAATAATATTTCAAGCCATTTTGCTCCATCGATCTGACGTACAGATTAGGGGTGTTTTATTTGAACTCTACGTATATTACACTGAAAACAAGTAAAATACGTATTTTAGGCCATTTTCTTTTATTAAAATTCCTACAAATTACATAAGTATATTTATCATTGAAGGAGCGTGGCGCGGAGGGGTTAGTGGGCGCGGCGGGTCTCGTGATGAGAACTTCGGGGCCGCGGGGTTTCTTCAGGGGCGTGGCCGCGCGAGTTCTGTACCAGATGCCGGCCGCCGCCATCTGCTGGCTCACTTACGAAACGCTCAAACACGCCCTAAACACCGTATGTATTACTTTTAATATCTAATATAGTTTACAGATCTTTTACACCTATCGATCAATGTTAATCAACTAAGTGAGCATGAGTGGTTACATTTTTGCATCTGTTTCACTGATAATTTTATTTTACTTACTAATAAAAGACTTGATTTTTTCTTCTTCAATAATTATCTCAAAGTTTTTAAACACCCTATTATTCCAGTGATTTCCCCACAGGTCGAATTGGCCGAGGAGTCGTCGAGCAACACGGCGGGTTCGAGCATCGCGTGCGCAACTCTGCGGTTGGCGGCCGCCGAAGTGCCCGCACCACTCACGCGCACATAACACAATCGCACTCTTCCCTCTTACCAATAACGAACCGTTATCCCTGACACACGTAAGTTATGGAAACTGTAAAGCTAAAGTTGCGACTCCGAGAGTCCAAAAATTGTTTTAATGTAAAAGACCCGTTAGCCGTTGATACGTTTAAGTTCATATATGTTAGTTTTACAATTGTCTTTTTGTTATTCCTATGCTGAGTCATTTTTTTTAATATAAAATATATTTTTATAACACATTCTCGAACGCATTAACAGCCGAATTAATGTTTCTCAAATATTGTCAAAAATTTGAAATATGCCGTTGTTGTCTAAACAAAATTATTTGATTGCAAGATTGGATTGTATTTAAGTGGAAATAATAGAGAAAATGTTATAAAATCCGTTCATGATTCATTAATTAATCTATGATTAAAATCTCAATTCGATTGATAAGAGTTTTTTAGAAATTTGATAACGGAAATTTGAATTGTTTCCATATTTCAAAGCACCACTAAGTTTTTGCTTATTAATATTAAATTTGATTACATTTTATAATATTTTGCACTAGAAGTAGCTCAAGCATGAGTTTGGTAAAGTATTATTCGGTTCTGGTTTGTGCAAACTGACACACAAACTTTCAACTCATGATTGAAAATTTATCGAAATAAAAATCGCGACTCGATTGAAATCGACTAATATTATTTTAAAGTAACGTCATTATAGTCGAAAAATTATCAAAATAAGACTCGTTCTTGTACTTTATAAACTATCCATTTCTAATCGATTAGTAGTTTGTTCAGTAAATCGATTCAATCGATTCCATTCGATTTCCCAGTGATTAATCGATTGGGAAGAGGGGAGGGTTGTTGTTGTTATTTTGTTGTCTATTACAGAGTATATATTATCGAGTAAAAATTATTTTTGTGTTGTATTTTGGCATGTTTGTGTACACGCCTTGCGGTGTCGTGTGTGATTTTCCAATGCTGTGCTCAGCTGGTGCTATTTTTCCCATACACTACGACATTTTTTTCGTTAAGACAGAAAAAATATTTTTAAAAGTTCGAAGTTCGCATAAACAATTTCTTAGTTATAATCTACGACAAAATATATAGGGTGTATAGGAGAAATAGCGTCGTCTTTATTTGTTAAAAATGTTTTCGTTTGATTGAAATAAAAATAATAATTTTAGAATAAGTCAAATAACGCAATGGTCTAACCAAAGCGTATGGAGGTCATATTTTCGAATCCCGATCCTGAATGAATTTTTCTAAATACCTACTAAATTCTCGCCAATATGATTGGTCGATCAAAAACAAGTCCCTTGTTTAATTTTGATAACTGTTCAAAATGAACGGGTCGGCATTTGATTGATTAAAGTTAAATAACCTTCATAAGCGATTAATTATAAAGTTACATAAGTTGTCCGCAGGCGTGTGTGTATGTTTGTATGTGCGAAATAGGTTTTAGCTGTGATGTTACGAATAAATTAATTAAGTCATTATGAATAGTTTGGTTATTAAGTATTACTCGCCGTGCACACGATTAACATTCACATTGTTAGTGTTGCCCGGTTTTGTTTTTAATGCCGTATGAGTTTATTAATAAATCTCTGTTAATGCATCATGCATAATGCAGTTTGCTTGACGATAATAGTTTTTTTCATGATTTTTGATATCCCCTCACGGCAGCATGATATGCGGAATGTGTGCCAACATATTGAAATCTATACATAGATTTTAGTAGTTATTGAAAGAAAAATAACAATCACAGATAAATATCTTAATCATCCATACATTGCCAATGCCTGCATTGCAAAAGGCCTCACTCAGCGTATCTCATACTCCATCACAATACTGATTCAAGAAATATCGTCGTCTCACCTTGTTTTCGGCCTGCTCACACTCTATATGTCTATATATGTATATAACATAATAAGAACATATATAACAGCTCAGTTTTACTTAACCATAATACATAAAAGATTATTTGAAATAAGTTGTACCTAAAATTTGGAATGTCTAAAATTATCCAACAATATTTTTTTATGATATGTTGGTTCGCATTTCTTGTTGTTTTTTTTTAAAGTATTTCTGTAGAAACGAATTAAATCAAATCGCGCTGTATCTCATTTCAAAAATCGCGTTTTGTGATCATAGTTATTGGCCTATAAGTTAATTATATTTAATTGTACTAAAAGTTGAGGATTTTAGAAAATAGAACTTAATTTTAGACGTCACGTATTGGTTACCATAATGTAAATAAATTTGGAATCACGCTAAGTTTGAAAATTATGATTTATTTGCTTATTTGGCTGTATTTTGGTGTATGAATCACAATAATTATGGGTAAAATAAGTGTGTACAGAATATTTGTAAAAATCGTCAGTTTCAGCTTTGTATAGGCTGTGATTTCTGTTTTTCAGTTTCTTTGGGAGTTTTGTTAATATTGCAAATAACGCACACCGCTGTAAAATTCTGTTATAATGAATACACAATTTGACATTTAACTGTATCAAAAACAGTGGATCTTTAGATTATAGCATAAAATTGTGTGTTTTATTCAATTTACACTGGATTTGTGTGAGTTTCTTGTTGGATTATTTATCCTAAAATACTTTGACGAATTGATGTACAGTTTCATGTCTATTGTAAAATACAACTGTTTTTGTCAAGTATTTGTACAAAAGTGTCATTTTTCCGAATGTAGGAACTTTTTACATCGCTGCTTTCAGTTTTGCTTGATTTATAACTGTTTGGGCGTTACCTAAATGTGAAATGTCCTAAGAAAGTAGGTAAGGCTGGTTTCCGCCGATTGTGTAAAAATATCTTAGTATCGGGAGTTTGAAATATAGCTCTGTTTAAACTGGAGACTAGCCCTATGATGTCAGGTTCGTAGACACAGAAAATGAATTTAAAAAGATTGACCACTACATAGCTATATCACATACCAGCTCTTTTTATCGTATTTGACTATTCTGTGTCTATGTTTAGGTTAGCGATCCTTTGGGATGGAAAATATGAGGTGCTATGTATGATTGAAGAGCGATTGTTTCTAAAATATAAAAAGAGTTGGCGCTTAACTAAGTCATACGCCTAAACTTTTGCTATATCAGCTGTTTTATTTAAAATATCGTACACTTGCATATGCAAAACTTGTCCTTTGTTTATATCTTAATATATACATTTTGAAAAACCTAGCAATTAAATATGACCAAGTGTCTTGCGCTAAAACCGGTCATTAATATCTCAGTGACAAGTTGGTGAAAACTCTATTTTACAAGAACTTTTAAAATAAAAACAGTATTTTATATCTTAGCAGCAATCGCTCTGGTATGAAATTATGTGTAATTTATGACTTATTTATGAGTATTCGAGTCAAATTGTTGGCATTAGAAGTCGAAATGAACCGTGTTCTGTGAAATGAGACAAAATAAACAGTTGGACAATATTTGCCTTTTTATTACAAACTATTACTCCCTGATTATTGGATTCAACATTTTGGCGTTTAAGAATATAATAATGGGATCTTGTTGTTCAGAACATAAAGCTTACATTCACGTGTGATCTCCCGAGAAGCATGTCGATTTAAAAGTTGGACCCGAACTAAATCTAAGCGAATATGAACTGTATCGTGATCCTAGCAGTTTCACCCGCGTTAATGTTGTAGGGAGATGTTATTTATAACCTATGGCACTGACTACCCAAGAAAGATATAATCGAATCGATGAATATCCAGTATGGGAAGCAGAGAAAAAATGTAGGCATCGAAAAATCTTACCGGCAACCTTATAGACTAAAACGGGACAAAATCATAGGTGTAACTATGACTGGACAAACAAACTCCTATTTAGGTTAGGTGTCACAAATAGTCAACTGTGCAGAGGATGCACGGAGGCAGAAGGAACGCCATAGCATGTGCTAATAGAGTGCAAGCGTGGCAGATCAATGGGTCCCCATCATCGCTTCCTGAAGCCTGCAGCAATCTAGAGGCTAAGTGCGGATAAAGCCCAGTAAATCTAAACGCTTAATTGTGGCGGAACGAAATGGGGTGAAATCGATAGGAGAAACTTGGAGTGCGTTAATATAGTCAGTTTTTATGATCTGATTGGACCAGGGTGCCTCTGGGGCCCTGGTTTCTATGGGACGAGTATTGCTTGCGAGTTTGGTTTAATTTTCATAGGCAATCTTACATTGGAATAAAGTTAGCCAAGGTCATGCGGCCCAGCGCATCATTTACCTATACATTAACTAAACTCACGCGGGCCGCTTGCGACCCAACGCATTTGATCTAGGACGCACTGTTTTCCCAGAAATTAAAAAGAAATTTGCTTGTATGAAAATGGAATCAAGCATTTATAGAACAAAACATACCCAAAAAGTTGTATTAGAATAAAACAACAAATACGCTTGGAAATGCAGTTTTATTACTTAAAAAGCATAGTCTTTACATAGTCACTGATTCACTTACACTGAATAGCTAACTTCGCATATTATCCTTCATATCGAAATCTCGCTTTTTATACAGGATTATTTTAGAAATATAATACAAAACCGATAATAGTCATCGGAATAATGAAAATAATTGTTTTTTCCATCCTTTTTAATTAAATATTGCGTTCGTTTCTGTCCAGCAATTCTATTGAGTTTACATATTGTTCATTCATTATTTGGATTCAAGATTGAAAGAAATGATTTATTATATTTCTGAAATAATCCCATTATAACGACAAGCCTATAATAATTTAGAAAAGATTATAATTACGTTACATTTTCTACTATTCCTTCAAGCCATTAATAATTCTGATTATAAATTGGTTCCTAACAGTGAAATCTGTTTTCTATATTATATTTCCATCTATTGATAAAAACAACGACAATGCATGAGAAATGGTAACAAATTAGGCATTTCAAATTGTATGTAGTCTATCTATACTTAAAATTATCTTAAATTACAATATAACGCACAAGCCATTAGAAAAAATACTAAGTTTTCTTACCACACATTTATATTGCAACCGAAATATCTGAATAAAATTAAAAACAACGAAGTAGTTACAGGGAATCACACGCACACAAAAGCATAGGAACGAATACGCGGTCCTCAACGCACACATTCATACTTCGCTGTATTTTGCACCGCAGCGATTGAAATGCACTTGTGTGCGTTAAGGGCGAGGCCGTTTGATGAACACTGCTCTTCACTACATAGTATAAAACAAAGTCGCTTTTTCTTTCCCTTTGTATGCTTAAATCTTTAAAACTACGCAACGGATTTTGATGCGGTTTTTTTTAAGAGTGATTTAAGAGGAAGGTTTTTATATATGTTTTATACCCGTGCAAAGCCGGGGCGGGTCGCTAGTATAATTATAAATTCAAATATTTTACTGATTGAAAAACTTAATAGTAAATAAAATTAGGTCGAAAAAGTAAACGTATGTTTTTAATTATTTTAGTGGTTAAAAACGTTAATAAAAACGAGATAATAGCATCGATATCAAAAAAAAATAGTTCCTATTTTTTGTAATTTCTATAATATTTTGAATTAAAAGTTAGAGTAAGTATTCATCAAAAGGTGCAAACTTTCACTCACTTTAAACGCTAAAATTGGATAGCAATAGAACTAGTGTGGCATAAACCCCACCCTATGTACATAGTTGAAATGTCACACGACAATTGACACGTCATGTGACACATGACATATTGAAATTCCACCGAAACCTTTATCAACTTATCGTTATTTTTCTTACATATTATATATAATATATTATCTATATATTTGGTTCTCACTAAAATAAACGCTCGCACTGTATACTCAGCTATACATTCATACAAGGCATCGATGTATTATAAAATATGTTACTACGTAACCTGACATCGGACGCGAACTAAACTTGCCACTACAACTTAAATAAAATGGAAAATCATTATTATTATTATTAGTGTATAGTTATAGAATCTATTAATTAATTTGTTTAAAATAATGAAGAGCCCTATTTAAAACTTGCATTGACTCATACAATTCTATAAGACGAATTGGTCAAAAACTTGCAATTTCAGAGAATAAGAGCGTCAAAATTGACAATTTTATACAAAAAAATAAGGTAAAAATGTAATAGGCCTCTTAAATGTATATCCTGCTTGTATGGCAACACTTCTATGTTGTATTCTGCTATTTTATTAATATTACCATACTTTTAATATAAGATTAAAATATACCGGTAAAACTGAGTCGATGGATTGTATTGGCAATATTTAGTCTGTCGTATTTACAGTTCCATGAACCGAATAGATAAATATCCATAATCACTCACACATGACGCGTTATTATGTGAATATTATTATAATATCAATATATTACTATCGTTAAAACTATCATAAATAGAACCTCGCTAAGTCAGCTTATAAAACCTAGAGATACAATTATGCATAAAAAATTGCCAAAATAAAATAATTCTTATTATTTACTCTTGTAATCACAAATATTTGTGACGAAACGCAGTAAAATTCTAAATAGCTTTCAAATAGTGGCAAAGTGTTTTTATGCTCAAATCGTAAAAAAGGATTTTTTTATAAATTTTGGAAGTTTCGCGTTTCCGTAATGTGACAATCGCTTACATTTAACTTTAAAATTTTTATTTGTAAACTTAACTTTTATATTCTTTAAAGATAATATTTCAATAAAATAATATTTTTTATTAACCTCAGAAGCCAAGGCCCACTCTGGGTAGCTGCGCTAGCGGAGTAAGTATATATTCTATTAACTGATTTAAAACACAAGCAGTTTTATAAGTCAAAAATGACAACTGATAGTAAGTACCATATTTGAATCATGGTCATATTTTAAGTATTTTGACATATTGGATCTGTCATTTTCAATAATTAGTTGCGACTGAGTAGGTATCTAAAAACTAGCACTTAAAATAACTAGGTATTCAAAAGTTAAATTTGTAAGTGACGTCACATTATCACTCCATATCGAAATACCGATCGTCACTTTTGATATTTGACACGTGTCACTTGTATATGTCAATGATTAAAGTGACATGTACAAATTAGAAGAGTCGCGCACGCCGTTTCAGCTCGTTTCGACGCCATTGTGGGAGACGGTAAAATTCGGCGCGAGAGAACTGAAGGATTGCTTCAAACTCCGCGTCAGATAGATGTCGCTGTAAATAATTGTTTTCCAAATTAGTATGTAATTAAAAATATAATTTTTTTAAATCAAATTTTATATTTAAAACTTAACTACAGATTCAAAAGATTCGTCATAGCACAATACTAAGCATAGATCTTTAAAAACATTGATTCATGAAGTGTTCTCGTGTATTTTTTTTTAATTTTAAGTAGAATCTAAGAAACATTACTTCCAAGTTAAGCCGGTCAACGTCGGGCGGCAGACGGTAGTTGGTGATAAGCAGCAGGTGGTAAGGGTAGAGCTTGGCTGGCTCATGGACCAAATGCGAGGTGGCCATGTTCGGCAGAGAGCGCCTCACGGACCCGCCCCTGACCCCAGCTGTGCCTGTCACACTACCCGCGCCCGTTACTCCACGGACCAGTACACCGCCCTCTGTTGTCTGTGAACGGGATAAATCACATGTTTAAATTCATAAACCTTGATTAAATAAATCAGGTGAGAATTAATTTCACGCATTTATAACTTAAATGTGAACGTAATTGTCTTCTCACTGTCAAACCCAATCTTCGCCGTTCAAAATATATTTGTAGAGTCAACACTATTTATTTGACTCCTAGTTTATATAATACAACGAATATATTGTCTTTGGACGGGACTCATATATTCTAAACAGGTTTGAACTCGAACTAAGAATTGACTGTAACATTTTTCCTAATTTGTAATCTTTTAGAATCTTAAGCAGATTCTCAAATATAATTTTAAAAAATGTTTACCACAGCACTCCTATCCACATCGGTAATGGAGCCGGCAGAAACTGTAAAAAGATTACGTTCATAAATATATTTTACTAACAAAAACAAACCAATACGTTACGATAGTTTAAAATGATCTGTAGAATCATTCGCAATGATTCGAAAGCGCATTCCGGTCGACAAGGAATACTCTGTGACGTAAATTTTAAAAAAGTAGAATTAAATTCGAGCCAAGCTACATTGTAGGTTGTTGAAACAATATAGATACTAGAATGGTATTTTTATTTCATAATGGTAGGTACATGTTTAGAATATCTACTTATAGAATTAAGGTCATTCTAAAGTATTCCTTTTCGTAAATCAAAATAGTTTTCGATTCGATGTTAATAACCTGGCTAGTTGGAAAATAAAGGGAATAACGGTAAAGCTTGATGAAAGGGTTAGTAAGCCTGCGCCGCACTTGTTGGTATTATGAGATACTGGTTTCGAGCCTGTGTGCCTACTGAAGCATCAACAAACTACCAAAGATAAAAAATACACAATTAAAAATGTACTTCAAAAAAATCATTCTTCATTCAAATACTTAATCTGTAGAATCGATAACATTCCTTTGTTTGTGATCAAAACTTAATTAATAGTTGGTAGCATACCTACTTGGTTAGGTATTCAATACCTCACAAATGTGTACATTATTTATTTTAGTGTATATATAAGCTACAAAAAGTTAATTTTTATGTATTTCAGTATCAAAAAAGCATGTAAAAGCTGTGCTCCGTAAGCGTATGGAGTCGAAAAGATTGAATGAGACGCGAGGCGCACGCATTACTTACTGCACAAGTCCGTCCGCACTTTGCGTGCAAAAACGATTTACTATCAAATAACTGACATTTTATATCTTTAACCGATTTTAAAAAGGGAGTATATCCGTTTTACTATATTATGATGCTTCTTTGTATATCAATAACACAATTATTTCGCCAATTATTAACAGATTTTAATTCTTTTTTATACCTATTTCATCTTTTTATTTGACTTATAAAAATTTCCTAATATAATTATTGTTTCTAATCTATTACTTTGAAATAGTGTGTTATTTAAAAATAAAATTTATCTTTATTTCGATAAGACTTAAACATATTAATGCTTCTGACCAAGTACTTTAAACTAAAATACGTACTGTCTGACTTGCCGCTGCTGAAATCAGTGCTGTGCGTCTTGTCGCCTAAACCACTGAATGTGAAGTCACCCTGAAATTCAAAACACACACACTCTGTAAAAATATTACTTAATATAAATAATTAATAATAATAATTGGGACCACTCACATACATTGCTGAAGCACTTGTGTTATGGAAATCAAACTGCGAGGGTACCACAATAAATAAATATATAAGTTTATATACAACCAAGACTTAGAAAGAAACTAAACGAATGTTTATCTCATCACACAAATAAATGCACCTACCGGGATTCGAACCCGGGACCTTTTGCTACAATGATGATTAAATCTTTTAGATAAATATCCTGTGTCCCTTTCAAAAGTGCCGCAGTTCCTGGAAACCAACCAGACAGATTTTGTTGAAATTTTTCTTGCTTCCTCGGTATTCAAACCCTAATACAATGAAAAATCAAGTTCTTTATAACTGAGCCAGAAGGTGAACTAAGCTGTATATTATTATGTAATAAACTAGGTTTTTAAACCATTTTTCTCGTCCAAATGGTAAAACTGCATATTTAACGCTGATTGTATTTAATACAAGTTACTCACCAGATCTCTGGAATCGCTGTGGGCATTTAAATTTGTTACCTTACCTTATCTTTGTGTAGATTATGTTGTAATGTAGTAGGTAATTATTTTAAAATATTGTATATATAAAATATATTGAACGAAGGCTTGTTACCATTGGAGTAATGTAATTTTACAAAAATGGAAATGGTGAAATAATTGAAACTGTTCTGGGAAATAGATACAAATATTTAACTATGCTTCTATCTTCATGGTGTTATACGGAGCCCACAGGTGTAAAACTTCACCTTATATACTAAATAATTTCTTAGTCAAGCAAAAGGCTAGTTGACCCATTAAATTGAGCCTAAATTGTTCATAATTGTTACATTAGATTAAAAAATAACATGGTATTTTTTTGAACTACGAAAACATAATTTTAATTTACCGTTTTATGTAAATGGACGAAAATGGAATCAGCCACGATGGTCTATAGATTGTCTGTGCCATTACGTCACTCGCACTGTAAACAATACGCGTAATAAACGACCTCTTGGATTTCAGTCTAAAACCATAATTTCTAATAAATTACATAGAAAATATAATAACTACCGTTTCTGTTACGTACGGGAATGAAAACATACGTCAATAAAGTTGTTGATTTAAGTGCCTAAAGTTTTAGGGATTTGCATTGCCTCAGCTCGGCGGAGCAGAAATCTGGATTCAATGCAAAGAATTTTCCTAACCATCAATGTGTCAATTTTAGGCAGATTTGTGCTATCAGCTTTCACAAATCCGATGTTCTTGATCAATTTTATAACAAATATGGATAATTAAACAACTTCGAACTCAAAATACTAGGAATTTTGAAAATAATTCAACAGGTTTATGAAAGATGAGCGCGAGAAATATACATACCACTTTGACGTTACGCTGTTTACAATTTGAGTGACGTCAATAAACATTATTGAAATAAATTTTAATGAGTCAACTAGCCTATTGCACTTCATGTTAGCAATAGGTACATTGCCGTTTCAATCCTTTTAACAAAATTTAAATTACTATACTATAACGAATTGAGTTTGAAAAGAGATAAGAAATTGTAAAACCAAAATAGACTAATAAAGGCATTTAAACTTTTATTACTTGTGACTTGAGTATAACTTACAGATTTCTCGACCGGGCCATACACAGCACATACACAAGGCAACACAGCATGTACAATACTTACAGCGGTACTAGAAGAGAAGGTGTGCGACCTGGCGGAGAGACCGTACCCGGGACGCGGCGCCGAGCGCAGTGACGACACAACTGCAACACTTGCAGCTGTCATACTCACTCGGCACAACTTACATAACCGCTTGTTAATTAGTCAGTCTCAGTCGGTCTATGTCAATAATACTTTTTCTCTTTCTTAGAGTAAAGAAAAGAGAAAGACGAAGGCGATCAGATTGGCAACACGCAATTTGGAGTCTTTTTTAAGTCGCGTTACAGTCAATTTCATAGTCAGTATTTTCGCTCTGTCCAGTCATGGACAGACTATATCAGCAGTCTCAATTATAGCCAGTCTTTTCGCCGTCAATCTAATTAACAGTCTTTCTTAGTCTTATCGTTTGTATAAAAGTATTGGTTAATAAAGATGAATACCTATAAATTATATATAACTCACATTGCAGGGCGACATCCCGGCGGGCAGCGTGCTCGCGCGTGTCCCCGCCCCGCCGCGTGCACCGAACACTACCATACAACACACACATGCACACATTGTACGCACACTGTTTACGTTACGCACGCAACACACTTTATAACTTGATAAAAATGTTGCCATTTAACAATCCATCGGAAATTATTATATTTTTTTAATCTACTTTTTATGTAACAATTTAATAGTTATGGCATATCAAGTCATTAAGGGTAAGAGTATGTGGTGCGTATATATCTTAAAACAAGCTATTGAAGATTTCTTTACAACACAATAAAAACAATCATCAAACAATTTATCCTTATTGAATGATTTGATATTTTTAATTAATTTAAAATATAATTGAAGAAATAAATTAATTGGTGCGTGAATCGAAAGAAATCTTTAGATCCATACTCCAAAGCATTTCTCAGGTCACAATCTAGTTTTGAGCGATACTAAATGTTTTAACTTTTAAAAATTTCAACGCTAGATTTCACTTCCGAGTCGGTTTTTTGAATATGGACCTCAATTAATCTTAGATAATTTGATTATCTATGAACTACATGTCTTAATGCACAAAAGTTAATCAAACTCCAAAGCTGCAAAATTTTTTACTGCAGCCTCTTATTCGAGTTAACTTCGTGAGTTTTTTTTACACACTATGTTTCTTCACTTAAAGAGGCTGTTCTAACATCATACTTTTACTGAAAACACTTTTAGCATAAATCATTTACTTTTCTATCGAATCAAGGACAAACAAATCGAAAAAGCATTTTTATTGAGTCTACTTAATACATTTTTTTTTATTGAGAAACTTCGTTTTTGAAAAGATACCAGTAAAACAAATGTAAACCTTCAATAGATATTTGATAAAAATAGAACAGTCCTCGATGATAAAAAAATACGAAAATTACAAGTATATGAGTATCAGACAGATTTTTTATCGAATACAGTAAAACATTCGTATAAAAATTCGGAGTGATATTTATGCTGGCAATAAAAAAAATACTTAATACTAGAAATTTAGCCTTAGTAAATAAAATATAGCAACTTTAAGCAATATTTTACTTATATTACAAAGTCAAAAGATTTGTATTTTTGTTTGTAATGAATAAACTCAAAAAATATAGGAATTTTATAATAGGTTTTATATAACTAATCGTGCTATGAGGTTTCACCTGCATTGATAACATCGAAGTAAGATATTACATAGCCTCTCTTGATAACAAATTTTTATTCGAATCAGTAATTCAAGAAAAATGATAAATGAAACAGATGCAGCAATGTGTCTACCCCATGCCTCACTAGGGGTTACCAGAATTCACTTTAGTAGTTCCTGATACACGCTAAGCGTTCAAACAAACAAACACTTCAGCTTTATAATATTAGTACAGATGGTAATTGTATAGTGTAGAGCAGAGGTGGCCAACCAGTCGATCGTGGCAAGGCAAAAAATGTAAATATGTACAACAGACTGCGCAACGTAGCTAATCACTAACTATGTTGTTTCATTTAATAATTTAAGAAGTATGTAATTGGTAGATCGCACAGGGTGTCGTCGGTGAACAGTAGATCTTGGATCTAACCAAGTTGGCCACCCCTGGTGTAGAATATCAAATGAGCTGAAAAATAATAAGCAATAAGCAATGGTAACAGCAGATTTTTTGGAAGATTTTCATTATTATCAAGCCATTTAATAGATGCTTCATAAGTGTTTCTAAATAACAAAGTCACCAAGTGTGTTTAAAACAGATTTGATTTCATGCACAGTGTAGTCAAGTGGTTACATTGAATACAGATTGTTCACTAAGCTTTCAGAAAGTTGACGCGGAAAGTAAAACGAAATGTCAAAATATATTTAATAGTTCAAAACAATAAAAATATGATTATTTTCTATGGGATTTTTCGTATGTCAAATTATATTATTCTCATCAAAAAAATAAAAAATAAACTGAAGTTTGGTTTTGATGAGTTTTTACTAACAAAAAAAAAAATAACTCAAAAAAATTACTGATATCACGTTATTTAGTTTAAAAAATTTTTTTTTCAAATGTCTAACGATATCAATCCTCTTTTAACCGACCTTCAAAAAATTTATACGCATTGTGTGGAAAAGTTGGAAGCTTAGTGAACAAAGAAAGCCATTAAAATTTTGCATCGACACTACAAAAGCCCCCGTGTTTACCTGCACGTGCCCGCCGATTGTCGCTCTACAATACAAAGCAACTCTATCCAATATAATCAAAGAATTAATCGTTTTAATCTGTATTTTTTTTCCATATATTATATATTTTTTTGACACGGCAATAGACGAAATACAGAATGCTTCGTTAGCCCTTAGCTAAAAAAGTTGAAGTTTTTCTATCGAGACCATAAAGTAATAAGATTGGATGGAATTATGATGTAATTATTTTTTTAACTAAGGGCTCTTTAATTAAACATAAAGCTAGTACTGTTCGCCATTTTTATTATTGCTATGAACATAGTGTAAAAAAACGCCCAAATATAGGCAGCTATATTCACAATGAACAAGAAAATTGGCGGGTTTTTGGTCTATCGACTCGTCTAAGTATTACGTAAACAGGGTTTTTAGTTTTTTTTTTTTTTTCTTTCATTATACTTTTAAACAATGCTTAACTTAAAATCTAAAATGCTCTGTCACTTTCTTGCTGACGTGTAAAAAGGAGACAAAACACTTGGCAAAACAAAGTTGAGTAGCATTTAATAAATATTTAATCTCCTTTTAGTGCTTACGTAATACTTAATGGCGTTGTTAAACGAAAGATAATTGTTAAAATAATATACCATGGATTAGTTTATGAGTAAGATACTAGTGTGAAGAAACACAAAGAAATGTTACCATGTGAAAGACAAATCAAAGACATGAGAAGACTATATGATAAATGTAAGTAACACTAAAAGTTATTGGCAAAAGTAACCAAGATATTAAATTTTGAATGAGTGAATTAATAAAAACATGTTTTGATAGATAAAACTACAAATTATAGTTCTAAGTAATGTTAAAAAATAAATCTTTTATATAAAAAACAAGTATAATTTACAATTGAGGTAAGTAAAAGCCATGTAATAATAAAAAGTAAACTAGACTTTCATTTAACCACTCACCATCGTTAGTGTGATATGTTTTTACTGAAATAAATATTATCATTATTAATTTAAATAAAAACTTTGAAAAATCTAGCCCACATTTGGGATATTTTTGTATTGATTTTGGAAATTTAAATTCGACGTTCCTCTTCGTTTTATCGATTCTTTTAAATGAAAAACTGTTCTACATAAGAGGCAGAAAATCTTTATTCAATTAAGTTATTTTATAATATTTCCAATAAATACCTAAGCGCTGTTGTACACTAAATTTGCATATTTTTTCGGTTTGGCAATTTGTTTACTATATGAGTATAAGGCTTCTAAATATATTTTCGATAAAACCTTTAAAAATGTCAATTTTACGGCCTTGATTTGAATTATCGATGGTTTGTCTTTCACACGAATAAAATTCCTATAATATTAGTAATCGATTATCTTGAATAGTGTTCCTGCACTTGCATTTGTGCATTTTATTTGCACAATGTGACCATCATCTTCCAGTGGTAAAATATAGATTTTTTGGATGAAATGATTTTTTCATGTACTAATATTCTAAGTTCTTTTGCTGTAGTGATGTGGTGGTTTTGCTATTGTGTTATGATGTTTGTGATATACCGTTATAAGAGGGCACGTGGTGGTGATCTAGCTCGCAGTCGTGGTGCTTCGGTCTGTCCAGAGTGCGTGATGGCGAAGCCCCAACGGGAGAAGAATAGCGGAGACGGGACATCGCTTCGCGAGCGGCCGATGGAGTTCTAGAAATACAATAGTACATTTAACAAAATATATACAAGCTTGCAAGAAGCTTAATAATAAGCCTTGTTTATATTAATTTGTAATATTTTTTTTCTTGCAAAAATATTTTAGTAAGAATTCAGACAAACCTGCTAGCATTTCTTGGATCTAAGTGTGCCTTCTTCCACTGTTGTAGTTTTTCGCGCTCCTTTACTTCTTTAAGGAACACCTGAAATTATATTTTACATTCTACAAATTACAATTATTACATTTGAGTAATAAATAAACAAATCGGTAAAGCCATTTTAATAATTTGACTAGGGTAAGATACAGAAATGTGTCTGCCTTAAAAAGCTTTAAAAGGCTCTAAAATGCCTTTAACTTTTATTAGGACATGTCCTAATCGCACTTTCAATTGTATTTAGCTCAGAACATTTAGTCTTACCTGCGCGATTCCAGAGTCGATCTTAGACAATTCTTGTTCTTCCTTCCGTAGTTTAACATCATGTCCGTTCCCATTCATTTTTGCTCCATCTGCTTCATCATCACTCTCTGGGACGCCCTTGTACGTGTCCGACCAGCGACGACGACGCTCTTAAATAATCACGATTAAATATACGATCTAATTAAAGGAAAATATTTTCGTCAAGTGTATAACTTACCAGGGTCGGTGTAAGGATAAGGTGGTGCAGGGAAGTCATCCCGTTCTATCTTGGGTTTGGTTCCCGGTGGAGGCTTATATGCCGACGGGTAGTGAGATAGTTCTATTGGCTCCTGAAATATTTATTTATGTCATTACTTACAACTACCATATTTTTCACACAAATACAAACTATTAAAAAGAAAAACAAATATAATATAAAAAGTTATATATTTTCTTCAATGTACTTGCAAAAATGATTCAACTACGTTTTTCCACCTTTTTTATTTACATACTTGTTAAGGATTAAGGCGAGTCATGCTTCAGACAGAAGTGGTCCCTTTAAGATAAATTTATCTAAATTTAACGCTTTTATTTCGATTGGTTCCCTTCCACAAAGTTTTGATTTAATATTATAAACGTCATTGAAGTCTGTTATATTTTTATTTAAAAAATTCATACTATGAAAAAACATAACCAATTCAGTTATCTTCCGTGAGAGATGCAAACAGTCAAAATCCAACGACGACTTAATTAAAGATACTTTTCGCCTTCAAATTACGAATTATATTTGAAAGAAAGAACGAAACAGAAGATTCTACAACTAAAATAGGCTTAATGTGGTTCTATGTGAATAACGGGTTTGCGACTTACTACCTCATTGTTCATATGCGGGGACTTGGGACGCGGAGTTTCTGCTCTCATGGAGTCAACTAGCACCGTCATTCCAGGACGAGAAGAAGCCTTACTGCCGGGCCGCGAGCTGGTACGGTTGCTAGCACTTGCTGGAATTTGTATTTAACATTATGTGAATAAATATGTTAAGCGCAAACCTCAACAATAGCTGAATTTTGATTCCAATTATTGTTAAGCTATTTGGTCAAATGTCAGGAAAGTTACTATTAGGACAAAAATTTAAATTACACGGAATCCGTAAAAAAAAAACACACTTTTTAAGGGTGTAAGCAGTTTGAAGCGATATGTGTGGCTACAATTGGCTTTGTTGCTTTTTCGTTGTAATTTAGTAATATCGTTGCCCACTACTTCAGTCGTATCCGCAACACCAATAATATTTTTCATTCGGATCTCGCCCCCTTAACATCTTTCAAACCCCTACAAATTCCTTCAATACACACTAAGTCACGGTCAATGACTAGTAATCTAGTTGAAATAGCTTACACGGCGGTCTGTGGAAGTGCGGTGAAGCCGGTGGTCTGTCTGCCACGGTGACAGGTCTCCGAAGTCTCGCGGGCTCTCCAGTCAGGTACGAGAAGGCAGTAATGCGGTGCGGGGAGGTTTCAGAGGAGCAACGGCAGGACCGATACTCGCGCAGGACGAGACCTGGGGATACCGTGCGGTATCCGCTGCCATACTACAGAATTATTACTTATTAAAATCTTCAATGTTACACTATAGTCATTATTATGTACATCTCTATTAAGGCGTTCTCTGTAGACTTGTATGAGAATATTCAACCGAGCAAGTTATACAAGAATTTATCAATTATCGGTTATGAAGATTTTATGAAGTGAGAATGTGGACTAATAACATTTCTTATTACTGAAATAGTTTCATTAATATTTATTTATTTTATGATTTTTACAATATAATAAAATACAAAATAATTAAAACATGGTTGAAGTGTAATTGGTTGCTTATCTCTACCAAGCGAGGCAGGCAGATTTATTTATATGGTCAAAAATACATGTTTAAAACTTTCAGAAAGAAAATCTATTCATTTTTGTAAAACTATATCTAATATTTTGAAGATATATGAAACAAAAAGCATATATTTAAATCTTCAAACAGGTATTTTGACTAAAATGTGTTGAAAGATATACCCGTGATACATCTTATTTTATAAACTTACCTTTCCAATTATTACATTTAGTAAAATTAAAAAATTAACACATCCACATGCTGCGAAAAGATCGAATAAAAGGGTTCAAAAAAATATTTGGCAAAGTATGTAAATGTGTAAACTTAAAATAAATTGAGCCTTTTAACATATCACAAAATACGGAGGTTTAAATAAAGTGACACAGATGGCGCTTTACTTTTGAGTGTCAAACACAGTGACAGTGTGATATGTCAAAAGGCTTTGGCAAATAAAAAAAAAATCGGACCTTCCTATTGAGACTACTGTACGGGCTGCAGTATGATCCGTTGACGCTGGGCGTGCGTGACCGCATCGAGAACTGAACATGACAAACTGTTGTTGTCTCACTCGCTCCCACGTCACAGCCGTCATGTTGTCTCGCTCATAGAGACAATATGACGGCTAATGTTGAGTCGCATTAGCAAAATTATTTCAAAACTAGATTAAAAAGCTTTGCTCCCAAAATTACCAAATTATTTCCATTTTTAAATAAAACAAACAGAAATTAATCTTTTAAATTCTTGCTAATTCGACTATAATGAAACCAAAATGGGCTAAAAATTAAACAAAATCATTATAATAATATTGAAACAAGCAGACAGGTCAAATGCTCTTTTGTGCAAATGCGTCAATCACCTATGAAAAAATTCTAAATACCACTCAAATGAATTTAAAATAATGCCGACATGCATTGAACATTGCAGTCTAAAATCAATACAATAAGAAAATCTACACGACAGTTTATAATACAAATCAATGCATACTGAACTTAGTAAAAGGATGTATGTTGGTTTAAAAAAATATAATGTTGTCACTTGTTGTCGCTGTTGCACCGGAGGAACTGGGTTCGATAATTTTTTTAAAAGTAATCTGATGTGCCTTAATATGCATGGTCATATTACAATTTAAATTTGTGTGCGTGTAATTCTATCCACTTGTATACAGTAGACTGCAGTTGTGTGTGTAGAGTCATCTATACCTGCAACTCTGAAGAGGCTCGATCCAAGGCCAATGGGTCGAGTGGAGTGAGTGGGGCATGGGGCGCTGGACCACAACGCGGATGCCAAATGGCAGCGCCCTGAAGAAACATCTCTTCACCATCACCGAAGGGATCCCCGCATTTACTACAGCGTGCGCATGTCGGGTGGAAGTGGTGGTTTTCTCCAGCCTGAAATAATATTCAATAATTTTAATTCCTAAAGAGTCTAATACGGATCTATGCATATGCAAATATAGATGTTCATATGGAAAACTCGTGCATATGTGCCATAAATAGACACCTCATTAGGCCGCATCACTTAACACTATTAAAAAGTAATGAACAAAACATAATCGTTCTATAAGGCTAACATTTGGAAGCCTATGATATAAATATACTATGATTTTCTTTCACAGTGTTTTATCGGTTTCTAGTTTATTTTTCATAAGAATTTTGTTTTTTATGTGTGAATTTTTGCATTATTTCAAAGTGCCCATTCAATTTCGATGAAAAAATGCGACTTCTATCAAATAAAAATATACAGTCGAATTAATAACCTCCTCCTTTTTCAAACACAGTTGAAGGCGAAATCTTTACAACACATGAAAACAATTGACTCGAAAGTAACATTTATTGTTTAAATTGAGATTCGTGCCGAAACTAATTCAATCAAATCACTCAATGGAACGAAAACAAAGGGTTTTTGTATGTAAGACAATTACTTGCGACTTAAATATGTTGTCACGATAATGGCCGTCTGAAGCTTTCATGGCTCATTAAGTATCGTAAAAGCTTTAATGAATTTCTGTCTCACAAAGAAACCTTTGAGAAAATTATTACTAAACCCAAAACGACATGTATCATATATTGTACCTTTTTTGTATTTATATTCGATCATATGTCCACCCGTATCTATCCAATGGTTCAACCGATTTTGATATGCGATCACGAATTATTATTATTTTTTTTCAGATAGGAGGCAAATGGGTAGGAAACTCACTTACGATAAGCATTCCACTGCCCATGGACACCCTCAAAGCCCAGGCGGCCACGGATGCGTTGCCGACCTTTTTAAGAGAGGTACGCTCTTTTCTTAAAGGTCCCTAAGTCGTACCTAATGATTCGGAAATTCCTCAGAGGAAATCCATTGATCTTACGGTATACGCTGTATACGCTAAGAGTATACGCTAAAACGGATATATTTATTTTTTATTTTTACATAAACTAATAAAAGAGAAAATATATTTTTGATACCTTTTTCAATACTGATAAAAAACGTATGCATAAAAAAGTCAGAAAACACACATGAGTCCATACCTGCAAGACTTTTCCAGAGATGAATCTTTGGCAATAAGCACACCTAACTCCATACAGCCTCTGATAGTCTCTCTCGCAGTACGGGACTCCGTTTCTTCCCATATATTCCCCTTGGAGGACCGTCCCGCATTCCCCACACGCGAAACACCACGTGTGCCATTGCCTGTCTAAGGCCACTAGTGCCTGACCCTCTGAGAGCTCTTGACTACAGCCGGCACATTCTAGAAATCATATTAGATATAATACATTAGCTAGAATTTACTTCGAAGGTATGGAGATATATAGCGGCAGCAAATTTTAATTTAAAAGTGGAAGATTTTTGCACGAAACAAAAATAAATAATGACAGATAATTGTGGAAGCAGAAGCATATTATATATATAAAGTATATAATTTTTTTTAGAAACGTAAAAGAAGATTGAAGATTAAATTGGGTGGTTTTTACAAAATACAATGATATTTAGTTAGTTATAAACTTAGGGAATTAAAAATATATCATATTTTACGATTTTATTGACAACCTTTAGGTAGGTTTTTCATCAATATTAAAAGATTTTAAAATATCAAACACAAAAAACAAACGAATAACAATGATTTGCAATGCTGTATCATAAAATCAACAACAAGTGCAAAAACGTCAAGGTCTGCCTCTACGGCGATGACGCGATTGTTTGTCATTCGCGTATCATTAAATACGATTTTTTCTATAATTTTCATACCCAATTAAAATAAAATAACAAATGTTTATATTATAATATTTTCACCTATTAAAATTCTCAAATTATCATTTACCTTAATAATATTACGTGTAATAAACAATATTTGAGTTGGTTTAACCACTGCGACTATCATTCATAGAAACGCTTCGCTGTGGGGTGGTTCGGTAGTAGATCGGAGGGAGATGGTATGTCATCTTCGTGTACCTCAAACCGTGATAACTCACCATTAGGATCCGGCCGTCTTTGGTCGATCTGATCACGATCTGACAGAGGCGACACTGGTGAGGCGGGCGTGGCCGGGGGCGGGGATGTGGGAGAGGCTGTTGGGGAGCGCGCAGCCCGCGCTGTGTGCTTCTGTGGCGCGGCCGTACAGACCGCACAGATCACTTCTGTGCCTGTGTACGTTACCTTCTCGCCTGATGGGAATGCGCGTCTGGAATAATATGTACAGAGGTTACTACGCTCTATAGGATCGAAAACTTTTCGGCTCGTTTCTTTTATTAACCTTCGACACATAAAGGAGTCAAAGAGGGGTTGTTATAAGTTTGACGCGTCTGCTTGTGGCATCGTATCTCCCAAACGAATGGACTGACTTGTTGAATGCAACAATTCTAATTTGTAATCATCATGTCGGGGCATTTTCGTGAGATATACGTACTTGCATCTGGCGCATGTAAAGCACTTCTGATGGTAGGTGTTTCCCAATGCGGAGACCACCTCACCCTCGACATACTGGTTGCACGCAGCACATCGTGTGCCGAATGCACGCTGGTAATCCTATAATTAAACATTGACATAATTATACACAAAGAAATTGAAACAGCATCGAAGAGTCATTTTTTATAATTTCAAGTATTGTATTTACTTTTTAACTTTAAAAAAAAACAACCACGGGCAACCCTGAAATTGTGGCAAATTACAAGAAGTGCGAAATAATGTTAGCTAGAGATTAATAGGTTATAATATAGTGTGAAAGTTGGCGATTACCGCCGAGGACGATAATCATCAACACTCACGTGCATCATACGACGTTTTTCAACACATTTGTGAATAAAAATTAAGAAAATAATCAGTGAATCAGGTACAGTAATAAATACATACACGAGAGATTAAGAGATTTTACAAATATCACTGGGATCTGCTCCGTCCTCACCTGCGGGCAGTAGTAATATCCATCCTTGCAGAAGAAGCCACCACGAGCCAGCGAGGCAGAGCAAGTACGGCAGGTAAAGCAGGCCATGTGGAAGTACTTGTCGGAGACGCGCAGTACCTCACCACTGCATTTGCCACCACAGGCACCGCACATAACTTTCCCTGCAATCGGAAACATTTATAAGTACCTTTTAAAAATACTACAGTCTCCGTGGTTCACGCATCTGCGTGTTGCGTCGGATTTTCTGGATTCAAGTTCCGTAATATCAGTAGATAAATAATATATAAAAATACAAAAGCAGCGACTACACTGCAATATCATCAGTGTGTCTTAAAAATATACAAAATGATAGTTACTGACTTCCATAAACTTAAAATAGGATCATGAGAATTCCCAATTTATAAATGACAAAGTTATGTAGTAAAAAAAGCATTGAAAAATAATAAAAACATATCTATTTTATCTCTCCTTATTTTATAAAGTAGGTTCAAGTTTACAGTTAGTTGATTTACTGGATGATACAGTACGAGAACACAAAACTATAAAGCTCGGAATGATTGTAATTTGTAACGATAAAGCGGAGTATCGTGGTTCGTGACTCTCTTAGATTGACCGCCCACCTTTTGTGCATCTTATTGGTACCTCACGAAACTATTTTGAACACGTATTAAGTATTAAGCATTTGTTTATTGATTACATCCCGGAGTGAAGGCCCGTAACCCACAGCGGAGCTTTTCAAACGGAAATTTCTCCCTCACGCAACAGGTATCCGTAATAAAAGGGTAAATGTCCGTGAATAAAGAAATACAGGTTGTCCCAAAAGAAAGTTTATATTTAGTAGACCAGTTAAAAAAAGTAAACTATGTTAGCCAATTATATTCATTTAATAAGTTGTTCGATTGACTTCCGATTTGTTAGCCAAATATATGTATGCATTTAATAAGTCGTGCGATTGACTTCCGATTTCTACTAGGCTATGGTATGATGTTGTATCAAGAGGAAGATTTTCATTGATGTCAGCCATCTTGTGCGATTGAATTTTGAACAGTGCAGATAATGAATAAACTAAATTAATTGTTATTGCTGAGTTTTATTGAAGAGGATAACAACTATGTATCAAAAATGTCTAAACTAATGACTACATTCCCAAAAGCCAAGCTACCGATTGATACCTCTCGCGATTAGCCGCCTTTACTTAGCCATTACTTATAATAAACCTCCCTCATCCCGCGCGTAGCATTCACGCAGAAAGCTAACCAAATATAAACACTCTTTTAGGACACCTTGTACAATTAAAAATCCTATCATGATCATTACAAATAAGATCTCATAGATTTCGTATAAAAGCATCGAAATCGATTCACTCACTTAGAAACAGGCACCAACCTAATACCCCTCTTATTTTTTTCCGTGGTTTAAAAATAAACTGATGACGCGTTGATAAAGTAAATGTAAAACTTAATCAAATCCACCTTTTATAATCGGAATGAAATGTAGTAGTTAGTTCTATATCTTAATGTTTTCTTGCCACAAAGAGTATATAATTCTGTTAAATTAATTTGATCTGAAATCCAGCATACGAAAGACGAATACAATTCATTCATATTTCATCAATTGACCTTTGAATCGGACCCGCATTCTTTCCGCCTTCAAATAGACTTAAATCTCAACATTAATTGAAATTATTCTATGACAGACACACAGAAATACCTATCTTTATTATATGTACATAAAATTTAATGTAGGTAGGATTTTTTGTCAAATTTAGCATGATAATTCTCATGTCGTAGTAGAAATGTGACAAGTGTATAATCGTTAATGAATCTGTTCGATTATCGATTGGTATTGCAATCGATAGTTGCATGTTTTAGCAGTATGGATTATAATACATAATACAAAAATCTTTTTCTTTCTATATAGAATTTATAATTTATATATTTATTAGAAATTAGAATACGATAATTAAAAAATGGCTTTTAATGAGATATATAATAGATAGATAGAGTCATCCTTCTCTCATGAGAAGGATGACTGCCTGTAGTATTATCACCATCTTGGAGTAATAAATACCATTTCAGGATTCTAGAATAACAGACAACTATATTTATTATACCATGCATTACATTATTTTAAGCATGTAATTAATGTTTTTATCAATGGTGGCAAATAACTTTAACGTCTACAAAAAATAATAAAAAATGTTAATTTGTATATGTTCGATTTATTTTATTTCAAAACCGAGTTTTAAAAGTCTGTGGTTATTCGTTATGCTTGACACTTAACTAAGGCGGTACCTATCAATGAATAAGTCATTATCTATGATTTATATTACTTTAAAAAAATATGATACTTCATAGACATGATTTGCCAAAATTATCATCCTAAATTTGACAAAGTTAAGAAAGCTTCATCAAAATCAGTTCTTTTTGAGATAAGCCGGAGTATATGGCCCAAAGAGGTTTAACATTAAATTGATTTATATATAAAGAAATTCCTCCGCCTTCGTGCCTAAGGTGTTTACGCGACTGTGTGATGCGCCGGGGTCCCCGCGGGATGAAATGAATGTTTCGGTTGGGTAAGCACAGAAGGCTGATCACCTACTTGCCTATAAAGAAAATGATCACTGAAACGGATACTGAAATATATCTGCCGTATGCTCTACTGAGGACTTACGGGAATTCACTTATATAAAGCAATACATTATGGCTCCTATGCTCTGATACCCCAAATATCATCAACCAAACACATGATGTAACCTTATCAATGCACTTTTACGTTCCGTAATCCCATGCGGTTAATTCGATTACACGCAGCGCGTGCGCAGCGAAACATTTGCTTTCAATTAATTTGTTCAGACACGTTAACCACAGGGCAGCCTTCGTGCTCAGCTGGCCGCTCTTCCGTGTTTTACGCTGAATTCATAATTATTTAAAAAAAAAATCATATTAGTATTATAAATACCTATAAAATGTTGTTTGATGTTTGATGTCTACATAATCGACGTCGCGTATAGGTGGCGGCACGTAAGTTTAGCGCCGAGCGAAATATGGAGGAGGGGCTTCATCAATCTCACTTTTTATTTGCTTTAGAGAATCAATCAATTTATTGGTTTCTCTTTTAACAAAACAATTCACGTCATACACCACATTTCGTACCTGTCTTTTCAAAACAATATTTCTTGTATATTCACTATCTAATAAAATACACTAATAAAAAACCTACAATAACCAACGAACTCAAACTTAATAAAAAACAATAACAATACACTTTATAGAACGCGACTTTGATACCTAATTTTTGACTTCTGCGCAATAACGCTCAGCGCTAGTTTCGTGCCGCTAGTTATACTTATGAACTACTAGCGACCCGCCCCGGCCTTGCACGGGTATTAAACATATATAAAAATCTTCCTCTTCAATCACTCTATCTATTTAAAAAAAACCGCATTAAAATCCGTTGCGTAGTTTTAAAGATTTAAGCATACAAAGGGATATAGGGAAAGAAAAAGCTACTTTGTTTTATACTATGTAGTGATAAGATAGGTCGGATAAAATGAATAAATAAATAATTTGTGAAGTATTGTCAAATAACCTTTTATTCTAATACAACATCACAAACGTCATCTATCATCATGTAACTGTAATATATAATTAACAGTAAAGTCCCGTATCTCCTAGCGGGATACGGCAGACCCATTTCTGCCACTGTTTAATTATTATGTTAACGATGATTTCGTTAACCGACAAGTCAATCACTTTAGCCTTCTATGTTTTCAAACTAACGCACAACTGCTCAACACACATTAAATGTCAGATGCGTGTCAGATACAAAAACCTGCAACACTGAAACTGGTAAGAGCTTCCATATCATAAATCAACTCATACATCATATGTGCAATACAAGCAATAAATTAAAGACAGATCACACATTAAAAACCCACTTCGCCATATATGTAATTGATCAATATAATAGGCGATAAAAAGCAGTTAGCCCAAAACGGAGTTATCACTTTTTGTGCCAAATCCGGTTTCTGTAGTGTTACGGTGCACATCTCATCGTCTCTATCGTCTGGGCTTCATCATTTATAGGGTTCTCTGGTAAAATACAAAATTATTTAATTCACGTATAAGAATTTAGATAGAAAAAAAAAGTTTATTTAAGCCGTTATAAATTTATTTTCCCTTGCAACATCTTTGTATATTAAATTTACATTAAACCTAACCGATTTCATGGGAGGTCATAATTCCTCCCCTCCCCTTCCTTTTTCATTTATGTGTATCCCCTGTAATATGCAGAGATAGGAAAAAACCAAAATAAATTACTAGAGAATTGAGATAGTTACATTTTGAATTTATTAAAGGACCAGTTACTTAACCCAACACACGCTTACCTATTTTCACATCTAAATGAGTCATATCCAGTCTAGGTGTACAATACGGATCGTTTTGTACTTTTTGTCCGATCAGTTTCCATCATTGTTGTTCAATTGGTATATGATCCAATTTAGATAATCACTTTAAATCTAATTATTATATTAGAGTTCAAGTAGTTTCTTACCATGGCTTTTTCTTTAAATTAAATGTTGGTCTGTATTTGAAATGATAGTCTTTAGAATCGTTCACTTCAAAAAATAATAACAAACAGTAACTGAGACATACATACTGATGAGCCGATGTAAGACCTTAATGTTTGTTCGAATCTCAACCCGATGATAAAAAGCCGGAAAAAGAAGCTGTAATATTGCTTCCAATAAAAATCAGATACTCTACTCTTTGCCTGGAAGAGACCGTTCGGCTGCAACCCATTAAGGCAATCTATTACAGAGAAAAGTAAAAAGTGAATTCCCGTAAAAATTCCCCCAGTGGAATATGCGGCAGATGCGCTTCTGTACTGTTTCACTGATCATTTTCTTTACAGGCAAGTAGGTGATCAGGCTTCTGTGCCTACACAAACGAAACATTACACTTAGCAACGGAGGCGGTGTATAAATAAACATATGAAAATAATACTGCTATTTTTATACAACGAATTATGGGATGTCCCACATTATTCATCTGTTCGTAAACGTGAAATTGGTATTCAAATTAAGCTCAGATGATTTTTAAGACTATGTTATCTATAAAGATGGTATCAGAATCGAGCTGATTACGGTCACATGGAATGCGTCTCCAGTCTCCTGGCATTGTGCCACACGTTATATTTAGCCGAGACTCCTCAACTAATGGGCGAATCGTTTTTATCACTTTTATGGCGAGTATTCTTACTTAAGTATTTATTAAACGTCTCGAAACTATTAAGATTCTCCAACATGCAATTAAATTTGTGGATAGTAGTGGTAGTCATAATATTAATACGTGAAACAGAAACTTTGTACACCTTTTTACGAAAATTGCGCGGACGGAGGAGTATGAAATTGCCCACACTTTCAGTTTATATGGTAATAAATTATGCATAAAAAATACATTAAATCAATAAAATAAACATTACGCACACTACTGATTGGATGACACACACAGCATCCACACACACATACTTATCTCTTTAATGGAGAATGTTCACACATTTTTATTTTTAGCCCACCGTATTCTCTATTGAACATGGAAAAATCGTGTGAAAAAAAATATTGGATACGTCAATTTGTTCCTGAGAAATTATTATATTAGAATATTAAAAGTAGGACGTCATTTTTCAACAGCTCGCGCAGTCCGTCGCGTCGCTGCTCGAGAAAAGAGACAGAAAGAGAGCGTAGTGTTGTCCTGTGACGTCACGCTGTTGACACGAACTGACGAACTTTAAATACATGTAAAATTTGATATAAATACACTATTTTTTTTGAATAAAAAAAACTAGTGTATTTTTATACTTAAAAGATCTACTGTGACAAAGTTTCAAGCGATTTTGAGTACCTAGTAACATTCTCCATTGTGGTCTTTGGAATTTCGACCAATGGGCGAGCTCTAGTATTAATAATAACACACGGTGTCATCTATCATAACAAAATTCGTAAACAAAAACTTTTGCATGCGGTGTCAGACGTGTGGGTGTGGAGTGTGGATTGAATCTATGTCTTGGGGTAAATTTTGTTTAAAATCTTCTTAGACAGTTTTTTTAACATTAAAATTATCATAAATAACATTTTGATAAAGAACGTTTAATTTATTTAGTTTATATTAATTTTATTTAAAGCCTGGAATAATGTATTAATTTGACACTAAAGTAAATTATTATTTATATTACCTACTCATATCACATTAATCATTTTCAATTTTTAAAGCGCTATTAAAAGAGCACACATGAACAATATAATTAAATTTCTAAAACTCAAAAGGAAAGACAAAACTCCATTAACCGCAGTCCACTACATAGGAAGATATTGTCTAAGCACATAATTACAAAGTCACAGCATACTAAAGATCAAAGTAGAATGTGAATTACAGTAAAAACGAACACTGTCATTACGTCTGTTCGCAATTTGTCGGCATCATTACAATATTACTGCTACGTGAGTTCATCTCGGGCCGGTTAGCTTGTTGGCATGGCTACATTTGCTCGTAAAGATTTATAAACCAATAGTTGATATTGTAATGACGCTACTTAACTATTTCATTGGACTATCTTTTGCAAAATGCTGCTTAATTATGAAAAAATAAATTCAATTTTAACATCTATATAAAAAAATTCAGCAAGGCAATGTTTGCACATTATGTTCTTAAAAACCGTTATGTTATAACTGTTGACATTTTATTTATTTATTTATTTTATTAACACTTCGTTGCAATAAACAATAGGATACAAATAATAACTTAAGCTAAATGGAGTGCAACGGGCGGCCTTATCGCTAATCAGCGATCTCTTCCAGGCAACCCAACAAGGAAAATAAAAAAGTTATGAAGGGAGAGTGCATGAAGTGCGAAAACTACTAAATCCTTAACAATAACAAATATGGTTCAAACTAAAAACTAAAAAGTCTAAGCGGTATTCGTTTAACAAAGTTAAACGAATGGACCAAACGATGAGATTTTTAATTTGTTTGCCTCTAGTATCAGAACTTAAAGTAATTAATGTACTATATTAAGTTTAAAAAACACAAGAAGGTAATCTAATTTACAGAATGATGATGTAAGCATTGTAAAAACCATTAGATCTTAGATGATTTTTGCTTACACAATAATTCAAATAAATTATATCAATTGGTCATATTTGAAGAAATTAATGTGCTAGAAACTAGAAATTTCATCCAGAAATCTAGAAGCTAGGTATACCCACTTGGAAATTCGAATACAGAATGCAGCGCTGCCGACTTTCATCATTCGAATAATTTCCCGAGATGAAAATAACGGCGCAGCATGATTCAACTCGTGTTTACGATAATGCCAATTGTTACTATTTGTACACGACTAACGATTTAATGGTTCCCAGGATAAATAGATCGGATACTAGTTATTTATTGAAGCTTTTGACCATGATCCTAAACTGATATAAAGCAAATACGGCATTTCCAATTTGATATACTCATTACAAGAGAAGAGCATCTATTTAAACCTCCGACGTAAAAAGGGGTGCTTGACGTGTCGGTATTTTAAATGAAAAACTAAAGCTTAATAAAAGCCAAAATTGGATTAGATATTTCAAAATAACGTGAATATGAAAGGTAATGAAAAAAATTGTAATATAAATTAAATAATATAATAATGAGTATAAAATTTGCTATGTTGAAATTTAATATCAAAACCTTCTATGGTTTGTTTTTTTTAATTTCATTCTTAGTGAACCCCGCAAACTTCGTATTGCTTCAGAGTTCCAAATAATAACGTGTCACCTAAAACGTCATTCAATAGAATATGTATGAGGAAACGTATTTTCTTCAAAAACGCTTTTTCGTGAATTTTTCTATATTTTCAATAGTTATTCTGCTATTCTCGAATTAGACGAATCCAACAAAACGGTGATCACTAAAATCAGTCCAGCCGTTCTTGTTACAAATGGTGTAAATAACTCGACTTTGTTTTTTTAATATTCAACTTTTTCATTTGAAAAAATATACCTATCGCAGGTTGAAATGATGAAACTGATAATTTAACAGGACACTAATTGAAATCTTAAACCAAGAAACATGACGACGAGGAAGATAATTCGTTGAATTACCGATACCGTTGGTCGATACCAACTACTCATACTAAACCGCTAACGGTTTGATCATTATCACACTGACTGATTGACACCTCGATTTGTGATGGTGTTATCATTATATAACACTCCACTTTCGATCCAGAGGAATTCGGTTCAAGATAACAACAAGAGAAATTTAGCAAAATTAATAAATCAAATCTTGCTCAACTTATTCGCTTAAGTGCAAAATTGATCCTTCATATTTTAAAAAGTTACGCTAAGCCATGTTAAGCCAAACACACTACGTCACCGATTTTTAACCTGCAATGAGAAAAGAGGAGTGTAATAAGTTTGACGTACGGATGTGGGTATGTTTCAGAATCGTAGTTCTTAAACGAATGGAATTTTGATATGATTTTCTCGTTGGAAAACCGATATGATCAAGATTTTAGCTACAATTTATGTAAATATGTACATTTAAGAAATATTTGAAATCAAAATCAATCATTTGATTTTAAAAGTGTCTTTTATTTCATTAGTAATAATTTCTCGAAACTACTAAAGTGTGAAAGCTTGTTTAATTTTTATGATTTCGAGCTGGCAAGAGTACCTAAGATTGTTTTTGTTTGAGAATGTTTCGTCTTCCCCGTGCTCTTATAAATAAGAGATTTCACGTATTGCGAGAGAAGCCACAGACGGAAGCCATTAAATCAATATATTACCAGACTCTAAGGTCACAGGTTACAGAGGCTGATAGCCAATTACCTTTACTATGCAATGTGTAATGTAATAGTGTCGGTGCGCGTCAACATGGGTCAATTAGCCATTAGGCCAATTGCAGTAGTATATAGGTCGGTGGGCGAAATTGCTCAGCAGATAGTCACCGTGCAAAGATAACGTCCTGATTACTTAAGTGGGCATAGGTGGATATCAAATGTCAAAGCGAAACACACTGAAAACAAATTGATTCGGTAAGTTTTCGTAGGGTAAGTTAATCTTTTCTTTATGGTTCTGGATTTCCTACGAAAAAATCTAGTGAAAAATGAAAGAAATCGAATTTTAACATATAATAACACAGCACCAATAAATCTCCAAGACAATGGACAATAACTGCCAAATACGTTACGTAAACATAACTTGCACGTGCGCCGCAGTCCGCCGGAGAAAGCTTATCCCTTTACAACTGACAATTATAAGACACACCTTAATTTCTCTACCTTCGAGTTATGGTCTCATTCACGTAATACAAAACGTAACGTTAGGCACTCAGTTCCAATATGTTATACTTTTACCAGAAGTGATAGAAATAATTTGTATAAAACATATGGCTTTTACTAGTTTTCACTTACTACTTTGTCCGTGTGGGCAATTGACATATCAAAAGGAAGGAAGATTCGACGTACGTTCGTTCATGATGATGATTGATATTTTATAGTACCTACACAGTACACTTTAAAGGTTAGATAAGGTAAATATCTATATAAATGAGTATGTAAATATTATGTTTGATTAATTTTAATTGAAATTTTGCTCAAAACAATTAACTTCTCACGTAAATAGAGTTTAAAATGCAATACTATAATTATAGCATCCATGACCAACTAACTACAACATAAAATAAATTCGACACAAAAACTTTATGATTTTTAACGACGAGTAGGTATTAAATTTTATAGCGGACGTCATTCGCATTAAGATGAATTTAAACGATTCTCACTTTTATATTACCGCAGAAAAAATTGAGTGAAAATGTATTGGTGTACCACAAAATTATAAAACTACATTATGCAAACAGTGTAAGTAGCTTTTGGCTTTTCCCTTTGGCTTCCCCTAGTTACAGTAGTAAGTAATGAAATGTCTACAACAAGGCTGATCATCAACTTACCTGTAAGAGAGTTAAGTTAAAGAATGAAGCAGATAAAAAAATGTGTCTGCCCCATGATCCACTAGAGGTAACAGGAACGCATTTAACTGCACATTGCGTACAGTAATTATCCAAGTCATAGAATGCGGTTGCATAGCGTTGGGATCGGCGAAGTGTCACTAATAACTTTCATCCTGTGACGCGCACTGGGGAGCGCAGGCGACGACTTGAAAGTACCAAACCACCGCCAGCACAGGCGAGTTTAGCCTTTAAGATTCAATATTTTTATGTATTTAATGAATTACAGCAACCAAATTTTAAATTGAAATTAATATTAAGAACCATATCTAAGTCTATAACACTCTTCACCTAATACTCCCAGACCTGTCACAAATAAGTCGCATTCTGGTGCAGAGTTGAAAAAATCAGTATTGAGTGTGATGTTTCAGTTACTAGCTTCCCGTTAAAAAACGATCAAGTTATTACAAACAAAAATACAAATCTTTTCTCTATATATTAGTATATATCTATCTATGGATACTTTATAATCCAAGTTCAAGCGAGGCGATCGTCCTGACCTAATTTCAAGTATTGAAATGAAGAAATCGTGTTTTATCTCAGTTTTATAGCTGTATTAAGGAGAATTTATTCTGAACCAAATTCGAAAATTCAGTATCCATTCATCATTATTTAGGGCAGGGAAGTATTTTTAACCACTGACGAAAAAAGGTTTTTATAAGATGTTGTTTTATAAGGTGTTTGTGGATCTGTGTGTCATGTCTGTGGCATAGTATATCCTAAACGAATGTACTGATTTCGGTGCGAATTTTTTTATTGGAAAGCTGAAGTGATTGAGATGGATATAAACTACAATTTATCTGTTAAGATCTGTTCATCCATTTAATAGATTTCTATATTTGTAATTATCATGTTTTCAATTTAATTTATGCTTTCCCGCTTCCAACAGATAGTTATTTATATGAACATAAAATTTTCACCTAATTATATAAAAAGCTAGCGGACAGGTACTTAAAACTTTCCTATCAAATTACGTTCTTGTTGCACGATATCATCTAATTACTAATCACGCTTTCTCGTGTCAATGGGTTGTGGCGATGGCGAATTAGCCGACACGAGAAGAAAGAATTCATGATCCCATCTAAGGTAGAATATATACATGTGGCATAGCTCAAATTACTCTCAAATGAAGTTACCTAGAAAGTTTCTCTACACACATTGTCATATAAAATGATTATACATAATATAGTATTAAAATTTTAACAAAAAACCTACTTCAAATTGTAACTCTAAAACTACTTAACAAATTGATTAAATTCAAATGGGACCATACGGGAAGCACCAGCTTTCAAACAAAAAAAGAATCATCGAAATCGGTTCACCCAGTCGAAAGTTCTGAGGTAAAAATCATGAAAAAAAATATAGCGTCGAATTGACTACCTCCTCCTTTTTTGAAGGCAGTAAAAAGGATATTATTATAAACGTACCTTTTATCGAAAAAAGCAATATTAGCCTAAAAAGCAATATAAGCCGTATGTTAAAGGTAATCTATACTCGTTATTATTTAAGAAAACCGAGGCGTCACAAATACAGTCTAAAGAAGAAATACATCATAGATGCATCCTAAGAATGTTTCACGGCTAAATTATTATAAACATTGAAATATTATGGTTATTAGTTAATGGAATAAATTTTTATATAGGTCATAAAACTTGTATACGTGCCTACTACACGAAAATGAAATATAGTGGTTAAATCAGTTTAAATCGCACTATCCAAAGTAGTTTCATATAAACATAAATAGTTTATAGATTACCACGGTTGGTACTTTGTTTTAATTTCCTACACATTAAAAAGCACAAGTGTACCTCCATCCTAACACTTTCACGAAGCTTAAAGCTAATCATTTGTCTAGATTTCGCTCGACGTTGACGATGATGCTTCAACCTGTCATTTGTAATGAGTTGAATCGAAAGTTTCATTATTTGACAGCGATGTTAAGAATTAACAAAGAGCCTTTTAGAAGATACGGATATCGATCCCTTATTATTTTAAAACGTCGCCTTATTTGCAATAATGTCATACATTCTGTCTCTTTTTAAGACCCAGTGAAAAAAGAGAGGAGAAGTTTTTTTTGTGTCTGTATATCTGTGAATCTGGCGAGAACCATAACACACAGCCGCCGACAACGCAACTTTACCGCGTATTGAGGCTCGGTTGTCTATGGGCGGTGATCTCTTACCAACAGGGAATCCGCCTGCCCTATGGTCCACTATAACATATAAAAAAATAGCTTCTAGTCTAAGCGGTTCTTTAAACTCGAACAGAATCTTATATTTATAAAAATCTGTATTTGTAATTATCATATCAGAGGTTATATGCGAATTTTGTATCAGAAACTAGATAAGATACTGAGCAAAGATCTCAGTTGAACAATGTTAATAAGTAAAGATTTTTTATTTTTATTTAAATGCATAAGAAATTAAATACCTTCTGTTTTTAGCATTATTATACCCAATGATGTTCATACATCTTTAATACCGCTGTTGTCCGCGCTGTAAGTGGAACGTGGCAAAGGGGCAACTGCCCGAATTTCACTTATCAAATACCCATCATTCACTTTAAAGGAGCAATAAAAAGCGCCTAAACGGTTCTTTATTTTGCCATAAATAATAGACAGAAACACTCGCATATTCCCGTCGCGTATATTTAAAATCATAAATTAAAAATGAAGTACGTATTCAAATGAATAGCAAATAATTTTGATTTATCGTAATTGATTTCTTGTTCATCGCAACAAATGATTGATGAACGTTGGCTCGTCGAGTTTAGATAATTATAAATAAGAAAAACTCATCAAAACATCTCCGATCTAAATACTAACTGTATAAAGACAAAATATTTATATTGTTATTGTAAAAATAATACAAAAACTACTGCACTAATTTTAATGTATTTCCACGGATGAAAAACTAGACTTCTACTGAGTAATTAAGTTTTAATCTTGCCTTTCTCCTTAGATACTTATTCAGCCACGAACTTACCTGTAACAAAAAAAGTATTTTTTAATAATTAACATAATTAAATAATAAATAATCTATACTCATATTAAAGAGACCAGTTTTATATTTTCGTTTGTGATGAATTGTTCATAGGCTAAACAGTTCATTATGCACTAAAAAAATCACATTACTAACTACAAAAAACAAACAGGAATGTTGTATGTGTGGCTTAAAATTTGCTGACTTCTATTTGATTTATTTTGTAATTTAATATCGTAGCCCGACGCTCCAATCGTCTGCGGAGACGATTATTATGATAGATCGTTATTAATATTTTTGTAATATTTATTTTCTTTAATAATGTACCTACTGGTCGCAGAAATAAATTAATTTATATGGATATTATACATGGATTTTAATATATTTTAATCATAATTTAACTACGAAACAAGGAACACAGCCTTAAAGCATGTATTAAACTTTTTTCAATTTCAAAATGTCTTTATTTATTAACTAAGGATTAAACTTAAATAACAGTGCTAATATTATCCTAGTTATAAAAAGATGAGTTGAAAATTTTAGCAAACACTCGGTTTTGTTAGAATATATTTAACATGGGAGTTGTAGATATAATAGGGTAATTATGTATTCACAAACATGTTTACTTTGGAGAGTAAACACTTATAGTTTAGATATTATTAAACTAATTTGTGACAAATTGCACTACAAAGTCAGATCCTACATTTTAAAACAATGTCCGTAATCATATTAAAAACGAGGATAAATATGGAACTGATACCTAAGACCGATACAATGAGTCTGCGTGTCTTTGAAAATGGCCGGGGAATTGCAGATACGTGATTAGAACGTTGATTTCAATTGTTTACTAACTGTTTCATTTTAACAGATACATTTAAATCACACCACTGAAACATCTTATAAAACCACAAAGAAGTTTTATTATTTTCAATTCCTAGATTAAATATAATTATTAAGTTAATAGAACACAGAAACCCTTAAGTCGTAAAAGATTTTTAGACGTTAAACAATCTTTTCTGCTTATATATATTTAAATAAATTTTATCTGTAGCGTAAAGAAGCCGCTGAAATGAATATTTGACGTAGTTACCTAGACGTGAGCGTGAGAGGTCCTGCGAAATGCGTCATTTGTTCCACCAGATATTCGTCAAACAAAAAATAAGTTTTAAAGCGTCTTTTATTGAATAATATACAGACATTTAACCTCAATCCGATTTGCCCCCACGCCTCCTACGATTACCTTTATCAGCTTTTTAAAAGGACACAACATCCGCATGAAATACCACAACGTAACTCGTAAGTTGGATGATAAGAAATATCACTAAACACTTTTCACCTACAATTATTAATACATTAAGCTTTATTGTAAAATGAAACTAGAAAGTTATAAAGGAAACTGTAATTTCCCTCGGATACAGTTTCTTTATTGAAACACTATTATTTATTACACTTTCTAATCAGTAGGTGTTATCTATTTGATTAAATAGTTCTATTTAAGGCATTGAGACATATACGCCTGAACACTTTCTAAGACTTTATTTTTCAAAAATTACAGTGCAGCTAGTTCCCGTATGGCAGGAAATGCCTTAGAAAATGCTCGGTTGTGGAACGACAAACATCGAGGTGATACGGATGAAATTTCGTATTCTGCCTCTACGTTCCAATATGAAACTCATCGGCTAGTAGGTCAAGCCAAAAAACGCCTCTGAACATTTCCCGTGAAAAATGCTCCTAGCTACGATTCAAGAAATCAGTTTAGCCACATGAATGTTATGCACACAGTACATAACGTACGGAGTACGTAAAAAAAAACTACATGAAAATCGTATCAAAACAATACTTTATACATTCCTTTATTCACTAATCAATGTGCGAAATTGTTTTAGACCACAAATAAAATTTCGCCGCCTGATTGCACAGTGCACACCCCACGTAATACGATAGCTTTGTGTTAATCACTCATTTAACACTACCGGGAAACATAGGGTTAGCATTTAACACCTGGCCTTGCTCTCAGGTTATTGACTTGCAGATTAGAATTTAACGACTATGGAGTATGTAATGGTTACATAAGCGTTATCTAGATATCAGCAATCTGTGATAAAACATTTGTAAAATAATGTTATTACAAATTCGTTTAAATATTTACAGTTATTTAATAAAAGAGGATAAATAAATAAAACATAAATTTCGTTTATTTCAATAATCATTTCCACAGCAGCTACGGAGACTTCAGGTAAGTAAGTAAGCGTTGGAAATGACTCGCGACTTCCCTTGACGTTCATCAACTTATGATTAAAAATAACAAAATAAACTAGTAAAGACTAATTTAAGTAGGTAAACATTATATATTTTAATTGTTATGCCAACTAAGTAAAAGCAATGCAAGCAAATCATAATCGGTCAAAACCAAAGAGAAATATGATAAGTATAATGTTCTTAGTTGTATACTTAGTAACTAGCAGGATTTGTAAGGGAGTGTATGTATGAGAGAAAGAAATCATTAGCATATTATATGAATGGTGTGAATGGTGAGGTGAGTGCTGGTAGACCTAGTCGCACCATCCTGGATAAAATATAGGACGTACGTATAGGCAGTCCGTGGTGTAAGCCTACCCCTTTGAGGTGTAGGCGTGACAATAACATTATAGCAATAAATTTAAGATTGGCAAGTATCCATTTCCTCTGGATGCTGAATAACGTCACATCCGTTCGTTTATTTGTTATTCCTTACCTCAATAACTAAAACCGCAACGTGGGTTTCATCAATTGCCAAGTAATCGGGTTGATGAGAAAAGATATGTATTGTTGTTTGAATTAAACTCAACAACTACTGGACCGATTTTAAAAATCCTTAAACTTATGGGTATATAAGTTATCCACTACAAAAAATGTGATGTTTCCTTCATCTGAATATCACGTATGTTTAAATACGTAAGCTATCAAAATTATTGGGGATTAAAAATATAGATTAACCAAACTAATATAGGTATGAGTTTGTTTCTTACGCCTTTACACCTAAACTGATATTACGTACCATTATGAAATTGTATAGACACATAGGCATCAAGAAAAGCGCATAACAAACCTTTAGTCAAGAAAAAACGACGCAAGCGAAGCCGCAAATAAAGCATATATAAAATGTTTTATAAAAGAAACCCGAACCAGATCCAAGTTATTCAAAAAGGCACTCAATTCAGCATTTGAATAAAATCTAGCGTAACCTACATTCCGCCTCCTTGAACCATATTCCGTTTTATGATCCATCCATTAAAATTTTTATTGAAATTGTAAAGCGAGGACTAATAAAATTACATTAAAATATTTTATAAATGGTTCGGGTATTTTGAGATTAAATTATGAACTGAAAATCAAACAATGAAATGAACTCATTGCAATTTTCTTCTTGAACTCAAAAGCTGGGATGGGTGCCAATTTATTTGATTTGCTTAAGTTTAAAAATACTATCTTTTAATTTAAATTTATATATCTGTTTAATAATACTATCGATTTATATTGTAAACCCTCCATTTAATATGACCATTTTTTAGCTTAGAAATTGTATTTATATATATAGCTACTCTTAAAACACGGATATTTATTATCTTTATAGAAGATGAACAATCCCTTCACAGATTGTTGTAATGTATCTCATCGCTTAAACATTTCTCCACTATAGATTCGTAACGAGAAATATGATTGAGACAAAACACTGGTCAAAGCTACGTAACATTAACGTTTTTCCCGTCTTCTTCCATTTGGACATGCACAATAATAGCCTACTAGTGGTCGCCCATGTTGGTCGAAATTCAAGAGAGAGTCAGGTATATATGTGTGTGTATGCTGTGTCATCCAAGCAGTAATGTGCGTAATTTTATTTATTTAATGTATTTTTTTTTTAAATATTAGATTTCTCCGTTTCTTCTCTATATAAAATATAAGTGTGGGAAATTTCATACTCCTCCGTCCGCGCAATTTTCGTAAAAAAGGGTACAAAGTTTTTGCTTCACGTAGGTACCTATTAATATTATGATATCACTGATAGATTTAAGATTCCCATTATTTAAATAATTTTTAAAATCAGCCCAGTTTACATAATAACACAGTAACTACAAATAATTTATTTTAATCATATTGAGTGAACAAACTTAGCTTTATTGTTTAGTTATTATGTTTGCCAGCATCATCCAACAACATCTATAGGAATTAGGAAGCCACAGATAATACACATAAATGTAAACTGACCAAGGTAACATGAATGGGGCAGTTATCAGAGCGGAACTATCGCAAATCGCAATTCACAATACACTCTGTGTTGGGCATTTAAATCATACTATTAAGTACATATGTATGATCATTATTTTCGTGCTACTCTTCAGCTTTCAAGTGTAGGATAGTTTTTTTAATTACAACTTCATTACTTAAATGTATGTTTATTTTCTATATCTTATAATGTTAATGTGAAACATTCAAAGATGTCCTTATTTATGTCATAATTATTTTATTTTCAACGTTTTCTAGATGTATATGATTTGTTTCTGGTGTAATAAATAAAAATATCGGCCGCAGGGTGAAATTGTAAAATACTACCTTACTTTAAAACGTTGATTATCTTGAAAAAATGTCTCGACTGCTCTTTCACTTTCTAACTGATGTACAATTATCGTTGCGAAAACGAGACAAAATATTTTAAAGAAGCTTTGTCGAGTAACCTTTACCTCAGGTAAAGGAAAATTTCTTGCAGTAGTTTGTACATGATTCACTTGATTTCCTGCCACTGATCACAGTAGTAGAACGTCTGCGTATATGTTTACGAAGCGGCTGTTATGTGCCTTCAGAGGTATGTATTTCCGTACTATTACGACTGGGGCATATTCAAGAAATGCGTATTCTAAAGGGTCGGCAGTACACCTGCAGGCCTACTGGCATTGTGGGTGACCGTGCGCCTCTTATTTTATAAAAATAAGGGTGAATAATATACATTCAATTCAATATTCGCTTATTATTTTAGCATCGAATCTAACTTTCGACATTAGATTATGAGATTTGATTTATATTTTTGCTATTTCTGATATAACATGACAAAAGCTAAAGGAATCCTTATCTTTAAACCAGAAAGAGATATTATCTAATGTTGTGTTCTTGTAAAGATAATTGTGAGAATGTTATTATCTTGAAATCGGTGGATGTTCACGTTCTAAGCCATTAATTTTCTTTGTTTTTTTAACAACATTAAACGCCATTAACGATCAACATTATATAATAACAAGGTTAATAAAATTGGTTGTAAAAACCACAAGGCCTGCCTCGGAATCTAGTATTTGAATTGTTCCATTATCACGTCATTTTGGTCGATTCTGGTCCCGTCAACGACAAATTTGAAACTAAATGCTAGTCTTTGTATGAAATAAATGAAACAATTTCAAGTAATTTTATTTGTCCTTGACTTAAAAAAAACTTTATACATAATTAAGTTGTTATGAAGCACGTATATTTTTTCATTTTCATAAAATTTCCTCAAATTATGTCATCCGTTGAAGGTATTTTGCGGTTTACCGCAAATTGTTTAATGCTCAAGGAAATAGTTATCGTATCTTTATATTATACACAAAACTTCTTATTAAATAATAAAATCTTATTATTAAAATATTTTATTAAACAATTGAATTTAAATTGTATTACTATTATAACATTTTTACTTAAGTTTATTTCCTTCACGCTTCAGGAGTTCAAATAAGGAACAAGTTATCTATTCAACTTTGTAATTATTTGTACAATTATTACAGGAATGTGAGGCCAATTATGTACCGATTTTAATTATTCTTTTTCCGTACAAGTACCTAATTTTGTCGGAATTAATGCTTAGATGTCGGATTGGTTTCAATCTCTGTTCATTGTTAATATTCGTCTTGGGAATTTCCCACTCAAAAGCTTAATATAAAAATCAATTTATAAAAAACTATAAAATATTCACGTGGTCATCTAAGTATGTGTTTTTTTTTCTTTATGATTAGTATAAACTCATAATAGAGTATAGACTATACAAGATAAGTCTGAGAGTCAAATAGATAAAATATAACACAAGTTAAAAGTTTATTGTTACATTTTTTATTCTACACACATGACTTCCATGTGATTGAAATCAAAACAAGGGTCGCGCAATGCCAAACAAAACAATGTATTAGATAATGGTATTATGAATGGGCGCAAGTTCCGTTAGGTGAACTACACACGAGCGAGTCAATGTCAATGAATGAAAAAAAGAAAATGCTAGACTTACAAACTATGTCTTTTATTTATAAGTAATAGAATAAGTTTTTTTTAACTAATATTTTTATTTATTAACGTGACAAGAAATTGTGATTGTAGCCATTCAAAAAGTGAATGTAGGCAATCACTTGTTTCTTTTTTATTTATAATTAAAGTTCTGAATATTGATTGATAGTATTTAATGCTTTTAATTGTTGAAAACAAAATTAAATCGTACGTTATTTAAACATTAATCAAACCTTTTTATTTTAAATATACGTTGACATGTAAATTGTACAGCCCTTTTGGTACAGCCTAAAGAATTTTTCCTATCCGTCCATTACTTTTTGAATCTATTTATTACAAATCTTTTCTCTTTATGGAGTTATTATAACTTAAATTTAAACCACAAGAAGAATTTATTAATAAAGTTATTCATTCCGTAATTTGTGACTTACTTACCCGAAAATTAGTAGATCAATTAACCGGTCGTCGACTCTGTGATAAGAGTTAATGTTACTATTAATAGTTTGCATTAATTATTTTAGCATCTCGTATTGTCTATCACGCTATAAAAAGGCAATTAAATATTATATGAACTTACCAATTTAATAATCGTTCATAATTTCACAATCGCGCCTTCTTAATCTCGCAATTAATATTATTTTAGCAGCTCCTCTATAGTCTATACCTATTCTCTTTACAAATTTTAATGACTAATTAAACACAAAAAACTGAAAAATTAAAGGTCAGATTTCGCAAAACTTCCAACGAATATCTTCACGATTTTTATTTTAAACAACCCTGATTCGTTCATTTGCAATGCTTTACAGTTAATTAGGTTAAGACGCAACAATGGCCCAACTCCCATACAAAAATCGGCATTATCCTTTCAATAGTAAACTCGTTAACCACAGCTCTACCAGCTCTACCACAAGTTTGATACAGTAATCTGGAATAGTGTCTTCATTAATAATCTGTACGTAAAATCTTACAGCGCTCCCAATTGTTACGCGCAAACTTATTTGACCACTATGTAATTAACTATTGAATAGTAAAAAACTTATTGAAAATTTCGTGATGCATCTTGAAGTTGATTTAGATATCTCTAGCTTTCCGCGTTTAGCACGCCTAGTAGTTTTCCTAAATAAAGATGTTGGCAGAGCGCATAGTGAAGCTGACTACTGACATCACCTCGGGGCACCTAATTCAATGTCAGCGGTCAATGCCGTCCCATTCATCGACGCTTTTAAATATTACACATACGTTATAATTAAGTTATTTAGATATTTTAACACAACTACCTGTTCATGTAAAATTTCAGTTTTAAATAAATTCTTTAAAAATTCAAGTCAAATTTAAAACACTTCTCTTCTTTCATAAGGCAGTTAATTCAATAAAGAACGCGAAATCAACACGACAATTATAATAATTACAAGTATGTAAATCTGTTGCGTTCTGGGATACGGTCCTCTGCATTTGGCCCATTATCTCCAAAGTAAACTGCATACAAGTACAATCTGCATAATTACGTCAGCAGTTGACGCAACGCTGGTTGACCTTCACCTGAACCGGTCAGAGAAACTCATATTTACTTTGAGAACAAAGTTTAAGAAGACTTGTTTTCATCCACGGTTCCTTTTAAAACTTAAATGTTTTTAATTCAATTACCTGTTGAGGAAAGAGCATTTTATTTTAACGTATAAGGACTCGTTTATTATGTAGGTATTACACATTATATTGTACCTAATGGAAAAAAACAGAAAATTACCAGTACCCATTTTAATTCTTCATTAATCTAAGCGAGAAAGAAACTCTTTAGGGTCATTCAGAAGACACGACAGAAAATATAATTCAGATTAGTCAATTTTAGAAATTAAAATACATGATGCAAATTTGTCGTTCCCAACCCAATTATTTCGACACATTGATAGACTTCTAAAGTTAAATCAAAGACACACTAACTTTACGGCGAATATGCCGTAATTAGCCATGTATTATAATTAATATAGTAATCTTTCTTTCAGAAACAAACTGGTGACCTATCTTAAAAGAAATAAAGGTCATAGCATAATTGTGTCATCAAGTCATTATTAAATGCGTGGGTAACCAGGCAGTGACGTCACGTTTTTATAGGCTATTTGCCGGAAGGTTTATGAGCGCCGTAATAGTATATATTTGTCTTCAATATTGGGAACAGAAAAATACATTAAGAGATACGCATATTATGGTGAGATCTATCGTCCTTGTTTAAGCACCGACTCAAAAAGAGGGGTGTCGTGTCTGTGTTTATGTCTGTGCTTATCTCGGCATTGTAGTTTCTAAACGAATGCAACTATTTTGATTCTGTTTTCGTTTGAAAAACGTGATCAGGCGGATATTAGATACAATTTATATTTACATTTTTCAAACAAAAAGAACTGCATTGAATTCAGTCCATTGGTAGCTGCAATGCTTCTTTATTCGTCGGGGGTCAAAAATAACTTTAACAACGGCATTTAAAAATACCATTTGAAAATCTTAAGTATCTCATAAATTGTATCAATAAGTAACTATCGCTTTTACAGGACTCGGAAGCAGAAAGAAAAATTCCCCTACCTACTTATTGTTAGTATAATAATAAAAATACCTCGATAATGTTTTAAAATAATAAATATCATTGAAACCTCCAATTGGCGATGGCAAAAAAAAAACATACAAGAAAGTTACATAAGATATTGTTGTTAACCGTGACACGATTCGGCGTCGTGGCACACTCGGCGATAAGGCTCTTATCAAATACGGATTCATGGCGATTTCATTTCAATACATTTGTAGTTTAAAACTGCTATTAAATTTTGCTAATGCTATTTTCACAAGATTCAGACATTTTACTGAGACAAATTGATACTTTCACCATTATTAAACTATATATCTAAACTATATTAAAGTCATTTGTAAGTTTTTCATATCGTAGTTTGAAAACCCTTAGTTTGAATATTTTTTTTATTTGAAAAGATATACTTTCAATATGATAAAGATCTATTTCATTTAAAGATTAAGTATATTAATTTTGTAAAAAAAAAATCTAGACAAAAAACAACTGTATATACAGTACAATGTTTTGTTTTTAACAGAATAAAAATTATTCATTTAAAATTCACAACATTGTTATTTTAATTCCTGTTAGATTTAGGAAGGGCATTAGCGCTTATGTATGTTTGTATGTACGAGTATGTATACACGTTAAACAAGATTACAATAGCCACAGATATCATATTATAATACGTAGAATTATAATATTCTACCATATCGGTCTGTCTGTTTTTCTACTCGTGTTTTAAGCAATATATAATAATGAGTTGTATTGTGGTAAAATATAAATATTATAGGTAAGTTTGTTTTACCACAACACACAATGACTGACCTTCGACAGATGTGTTACAACATTGCGTACTCAAATATTCGTCAGTTTGTAACCGACTGGCGTAAACCGTTTTAAAATATGAAAGAAATTTACATTTCTGATTTTTTCTCTTTTTCTTTATTCTTGTGCTTTGATGAACTAAAAATTAAACTTACAGCTTATGGTCTATAGTTTTATGAATTGCATAGAAATTATTTTCTTACTTAATTCGGTCTAAAGCGAAGAAGCGCATTCACGGTCAGCCATATCAAGTCTATGACATTGAAATCTCCGAGTATCCGCTTATAAAAACTTAACATTCAATTGAAAAGTTCAATGCTGACGAGCTTTTAATATTATTACTACTGCCCACGTGTTGTACAGGAGGTGCTGTGTTTGAACCTCGGAGAAACAAAAAAATGATTCGGTAGGTAGGCACAGAATGCATGCACCTTCTTGTACATAAAATGCACAATGAAACACTAAATACACTTAAGCATAATTAAAAATTATTTTATATTTGCAGTACGTAATTACGAAAGCATTTTCCGTACAAAACATAAGAAAAATATCTTGAAATGAGTTTATTACTAAAATTATTCTTTTGACTATTTTAAATAAATTCTTTTCAAACCGAAAGTAAATCAGGTTAAAGATATTAACAATAGCATTATCTTCGTTTACCTACCAAGAAATGGAAGTATGTGGTACAAAACCTTGACCAATAAGCAAGAATACGCACAGAAAAATATGAAAAACTAACAATGATTTGCAAACGGTGAAGTATCTTAATCTATAATTATATATTATTAAGAGAAAAGACTTGTATTTTTGTTTGTAATTAATAAATTCACAAACTCAAATTTAAATACTCTTTTATTGTTAGGTAGCAGGACTCTATCCGAGTAATAAGAGTGCATTTGCATCGCGGATGAAATTTCGAGTATTCCTTTACTAATATTATAAAGATTAAACAAAATATGTAATAAATTGAAGACAATTAACTCCCCGATATATTGATTAGAAATAAATATCTCATACATTAATGAACACAACTTAATAAATTCTTAACTCGATCACGTTAGCTTTCAAAAAAAGTCTCATCAAAATCGGGCCATTCGTTTAAGATCTACGATGCCACAGAACACAGACACATCAAACTTATAGCATTTTTGTCGTGGGTTAATAAGGAAATTTTTAATATAAGCGTGTAAAGTTGTTAATTACCGCTGGAGCGGTATTTCGTCTTCTTAAAGAGCCGAGGACGATAATTATTAATACCCACGTAGTATGGATACACGTATCATACTAAGTTTTTAAATACACTTGCGAATAAATGAAAAATCAGTTTTAAAATTTGACTTATGCGCTCGCATCTAAAAAGGACAACCATAGACTAGCTAGATTGCTTAAATAAGAATGAGGTTTTGCTTACCTACAAAAAAAACAAAAAAATAATTATTTGAATAAAAGACTTATTTATTAAACATGTACAAGTTAAAATTGTTTTTTAAACATAAATACCAAAGTTCGATGCGATAAGAGTCACTTTATGAGCAAGTGTGTTGAAAATTATTATATTATATATTAAGCTAATTTCATTTACCAAACCAGCATTTTATATCAGTACCTCGCAATTGGTGACATCATTGTACCTTGTATTGAATGTCAATTGGACTGCACGTGTCCGAGACGCGTGGACAGGATATACTTTTACTTTATTATTATTTTAAGTTCTATACAAAAATGTCTTCCACCTTTAATTTTATTTGAGTTTATAGACTAAGAGCATTCAGCCCCTTGAAATTGGTACAGTTGTTAAAAAATACCCTAAGTTATAGCCAGTGAAAATCCCATCAAAAGCGGTCGTTTCTGAGATTAGAAAGAACAAGCAAACGAATATTTTAAACGTTGCATTTCAAAGTATACATAGTGCATACAAAAACACGCATTTAGGAAAAAGTTGCGTTGGCGCGAGCGGCAGAGACGAGGTAGCAAAGTTGAAATTCGGAGAGGATACAATAAAATCTCACAATTTTCCCGGAAAACTTTCCAGGTAAAACTACCAAATGACTGAATGTACTAACAATAATTTAATAACATGTAATTCTATCGAATCGCAACCGGGCAGAGCGCCAGAGGCATTTTTATTTTATTTCACATTAATTCTCCCGTAACAGTCCTATATTTAAACGTGACTTATCTTAATTTGGTTTTGACAGAATTACAACAAAATGAAGACAAAAACCTCGATGTGTTAATTACAAATAACATTATCTCACGATTTCACAGTTGCATAGACAGACACACGTTAAAATTATAATTTTAAATCGGCCATTTACCTACCTAAAATTTAAAATCGTTAATTTTTAGGTCGGCCATTGATCGAAATTCGACCACAATTCAAGAATAAGTCAGATATGTACCTATGTGTGTATGCTGTGTGTTATCCAAGCAGTAGTGTGCGTAATGTTTATTTTATTGATTTAATGTATTTCTAATTCATTTTATTATATAAAAAATAGCTTTATACACTTCTTCTCCATATAAACTTTAACTGTGGCAAATTTCACGATCACCTATTCACGCAATTTGTAAAAATGTGTACAAAGTTTTTGCTTCACGTATAAAATCCTCTTTTTTCGTCAAAAATTAAAAATGAGGTAAAATATTCAATGTTTAGCAGACTATTTGTCGGTCATGGGATCTAGTTTGCAAATATTAATACTGGTGACTCATAGACGATATATTTAGAATACAAATTATTAGTGAATCATTACAGAGATACGCTGTTATGTAGCGAGATTAAATGTTTACTAGTTTTTAAATTAGTGTAACTAAATAAACAAATAAAACCCATTTTATACATTAACTTACTCGCGTCTTCGTTTACGCGGACAATGTGCATAGTGTAGATACAATAAGTTCCGATCAGTGGAAGATTTTTTCTCAAATCGGTATAGTAATGTTAATTTTATTGATTATAGAGTGAAATCCCGTGTCCCCTAGTGGGGTATGGGGCAGATGCATTTCACATCTGTTTCACTGATCGATTTTTTATTTTAGGGGCAAGTAGGTGATCAGCCTTCTATGCCCTGCCAGACCGAGTTTTTTTTTTATCTCCGCCGGGAATCGAACCCTCTCGGTTGTAACGCTTACGCGCTTACCACTAGACCAAGGAGGCGGTCAAAGTTTATTGATTATAAATAAACATAAATGTTATCTTTTTGTAATTGTTATATCTTGGAATAAAACTACGTAAATTAATTAATTACTGGTATTTTATTTCTTGAAGAAAACACGTGCACAATGCGCTATACTAAAAGCAGCAAAAAGTGTTGTTTATTTTATGACAGTAATATTAGTATCTTTTATCAAAACTAATTTAATACATATTCTGTATTTTTGTTCATCTGTTGTTCGACAAATCGCAAGGCGCATATGTTAAGCGCTGTTTCATTGTTTCTTTATAACCATATTGTCTTTGTCTAATAGACATTTAACTTATACATTCAAAAATCCATTAAATTCAAACGAATTCTCTCACTGTTTTAATGGATGAAAGTTCAAGCTATAAAGACGTGAACATAAACAATAGATATAAATCAGTCGAGTCTTCGAGAAAAACAAAACAAAGCTAAATGTACTCGGATGACACAATAACAAAGTGATGACACTGCTTTAAAAAGCTGACTCCATTTAATGAGACAAAAATACTGTACTTAAAAGATCATAGATATAAATAAATATAAAAACTGAGAAATCAAGCAGTTTTGAACATAAGCTGTCGGATTTACATAGACACGCCTTTAATCGACTTTGTTATAAACCTGACAGTGTGCCTTTCTGCTCTGCAAGCTAACAGCCCCAGCAAGAGGCATATGACCTTATAGTCTGCCAATAAGCTATCCTTACTTATGTATCTAAGCATAGCTTAAACATTACTCAACTATAGATAAAAGTTGCTGCTTATAAAAATAAAATACTCGACGAGAATACAAGAGTTATTTTGTCCTCAAAAAATATAGTTCACGGTATACGAAACACATGATGCAAACAGGTTTCAACGACGCAGACGTAAATTTTCTTTTTGTTTAGTTCTCCAATTAAGCGTGACTAACTAAACAATGGGTAGATACGCCATTTTAAAATGGAAATACATATCCTTAAAAAGCAATTATAACACGACACAGCAAGTTCCAATCAAATTCAGCCAAATATAAAAGAATCTAACTTTATATAAAAACAAATGGAATAGCCATGACAGAATGTAAAACAAACGTTATCTTAATATTCGACTTCGCTATTAAGACAAATTGCCTATCAGCAATTCATTAACAGCACGTCGTTTAAGCATAATTTACATACTAAACTGAATTATCTAAGGCGATAATGTTGCTAGTGTTACATAAATCAATTTAGCTTTTTCCTCACTTTCATTCAAACCGCCCGACAAAATAGAGGGCTGTTACAAGTTTGACGTGTTTATATGTCTGTGGGTTTGTCTGTGGTATAGTAGCTCCTAAACGAATAGACCTACTTCGATGGGGTTTATTTTGTTTGAAATCTGACGTGATCGAAACGGATCTTAGATACAATTTATGAAGATCTGTTCATCCATTATTCAATAATGAGGTATTTCTGTTTGTAATTAATATATTGGGCGATTTTTCAATTATCTACGATGCACCCACAGACACCGGTTAAAAAATAATCAACGATTTAAATCAAGTCTAAAAGCGAAAATTGTTGCTATCTGCTATAAGCTAATAAAGTTTTGTACTGTACATAGACATTACTTTCAGTTTAATAAAATCGAGAGCGAATGTGATACGTACATGGTAATAGATATGATTGACACGCATTGCGAACATTAGACCGATTTCACTAATGGTTCAATAGCTTTTTATTTTTTTAATAGACAATGGATATTATACAATATCTATGCTTATTATTCTACTTATTTTAAAACTGAGGAGAGAACTAAATCTTATTAAAACTATAGTAGGTAGGTACCTACGTATGTCTTCAGACTTGGATGTCATTTCATGATGACACTGTATCAAAGCAAAAGTATAAGCGAATAGTGAGACACTGGCATCGTCACGTACGGGGTCAACGTACTGAACTTCCACGAAGACTAAATTGTAGAATCAGATAGTGTCTTATAAGAATGTCCCTATTAAGAATAAAATAATGTTATTAAAACAATTGCTTTTAAGAAACGTGGAAGTAGTCAGAACACACTCCGCGGTTTAACCAGCAGTATAACTTTGTGATAGCGTAGAGATAGTCTTTATCAAAAGAATTTTTCAATTCGAATCAATAGTTCCTGGGATTAGTGCGTCCATTCAAACAACTTTTCAGCTTTATATTATAGTATAGATATTAAATATTTTTAATACTTCAATATGTGTAGAAAAATTCATGTCCTATACCTAGTTAAAATACCTGAAGCGGTTAACGACTCTCAACTATGAGTACTGTTTTGGATTAAAACAAACAACACGTTCAACAACCCACGCATTCGTACTTATTTGTAAACAGCATTCGTTCATGCTTTTCATTCTCTAATAGAAATTGAACGGAAATATTTTTAGATTATACTCAATAGCAAAAACAAATGCATACCTACTTTATATTATTCAGTCTCAACTCTTATAAATTTTAAAAACATAGATAGAATGTGAACCTCAATCATTTCAGTCATTTACTAAGTTCTTGTAAATAAAGTCACAAAGAAAGTTAGAATATTGAATACAGTTCCGACAGAGTGAATTCTCAGCCTGTACGGTAGGCCTCATACATTTCTGGACAGTATACAGAAGTACGATTTAGAAAGGACATGAAAATTACCAGATACTGACACTGAATCGTATAAGTAATGCTTTTGCAGTATCTACCTATCTCTTTTAGAAAAACAATTATCCTAAATAAAAATATCCATTAAAAATTGAGAATTATTCACATTCACAGCAGAAGAAAAAACCAATGACGCAAAAGCGCGACTGATGTACGCTAATGTCCGTACCTAAGTATTAGTTATCGATTAACTTGAAGAGAATGGTAGTGATAAATATAAATCTAAATAACCTACGGGCTATTACATAAAGTGAATGTAAACAAGGGAATGAACAAACAATGGACGCGGAAACGCCGGCCTAATGCACTAAATCGAGCTGATGCATATCAATAGAGCCACGATTTCTCCTTGCGCAATACTGTAATGGATTACAAACGATACAAAACTTATGTGCAATATAACCCTCTAACTTTTAAAGAAACTGTGCAAAATAAATGTCCTAGAAATAAGATGGATTTCACGTGAAGTAACAATGTTCAACAAAACTGCAATCTATTTATAAGTATTCAAAGAAAAGCAATATGGTCTGAGCAGTAGTTAATCTTCTATTGACATAATTTATGATCCAGTCCATCATAACAACGGTACAAATGCACCGACAACGCATAACAATGCATGCCGCTAAACGGAGGAAGTCAAGTAACAACAAATAGTTATTGTAAATGGCGTTTCTTGCTCACAAATCAGTATCATATTAACGTATTAAACCAAGTTCTTGATTTGTATGACATTCATATTAACCAGAAACTTTAAGACTTGATTTTTAAACATATTTAGTTTTAAATAGTATATGGATTGTTTAATAATACCAGCTGATACTTAGCAAGCATAGAATTTGAGTAAAAAGTCATCGCGTCTATCTTTATACCAAATTATAATTAATTTACAATTTTTCTACCCTTTAATCGGTAGCTTTAATAACCTAGATATTATTTTACTTCCTTTAAGAAAGTCCTAGACACAGTAGCCGAGTGGTGCTGTTTCAAGTGAAACCACCCATTATACGGTCAATCATCATAATCAGCTGTTAAACGGAACCTTCAGTTATAGAATTTAAATGCAATCCTGTCTTATCGTTTGAATATCCAGCTTGTAACTGCAAAATAATTAACAAGGAGAGAAAATAGTTTTATTACATCTTGTAGGTCAATCTTGAGATTAATATCAAACTTTTTGATAGGTTTTTTATTATCGAAACGCTGTCTATCAAGAGGCCAAGTAATTTGTGCGTAAGGGCGCTAAGGTAAGATATTCCATACAAATAACTAACGCATAGCTATCGAAAAATACTCTACCAGCCTTGTGGTAGAGCTACTGATATTCTGAAATTACCTAGCAAATGTGAACGTACGCTGTAACGGTGTCAAATAAACAATTTACTCGTGTTTCCTGTGGCTCAGCGGTATATGGGTTATCTGATAGAACGCGTAGGGCGTGGCTTTCAGATCGGAATTCGATTACTATCAGTTTGTCAATCCTTTAGTGAGAAATTTATTTATAAGTAATTTATCATCTGAAGACAATAAGATAAGGAGTGATATAATTATGTTTTGTTAACGCACATTCCTTAGTCGTTAAGATTTTTTAGCTGGAAATGTAGCTTGAATGGAATAAAATTCTAGTTAATATGTTTTTTAATACCCTCAGACAGTAAAGGAAGGACGCAAGTGGATAGAAATAGCCTGTTTGAACCGTTATTAGTTCCGGATTCCGTGTAGAGCGAGGAAGTTACGCGTGGCCAGTTCAATGTATTGAACAGCTTAATCGCTGCTTTAATCAGTGGGAATATATGAGATTAAATCATAAAATAACATATTATGAGGCAGATATGTTTCTATGTCCGTTTCTCTGATCTTACCTGACTTTACTTGCAAATGATTTTGTCCATTTATCGAGGAAGGATGCGGAGCAGCAACGAAAAATGTTACAAAAACCAAGGGATATAAAAGATTGTTTCTTAAAAAATCTATCGTTCAGTCTGATTAAATTTACAGCGGACTGGAAATAGGTTAAGCTCGTTAATGCTTTATGAGCGAGATTACACAGCTTTATTCCGCACAGATATTATAGCAACTGCATTTTACTTTGAAACGCTTGTTTACGTTATTCTGATATTTAGCATATTGTAAAGAAAGCTTTATATTTATAACTACTCTGTTCCTTGTTAATACAGTTATGGGTATTTTTTTAGATACGGCGCCTACCCGTTACTCAACTGAATAGTTGTACATTAATACTTTTATACAAACAACATATTATGATGCAGATTATTAATTGTCTAACTTATGTCTGATTATTTATTACTTTTAATTGAGTGATATTATAAATTACTAAAATATTTAAAGTAGAGTGAGACAAGTCAAAGTTATTGGCATCTTCAATATGAGCGACCTTTTAAAAGAACCCATAGCAATCGCTTTCGACTATCTGTCTTTCCGCTATCTGATGACATCACCAACTTCATTGGGCAAGCAAAGTCTACGGTATATGTGACATAATAATAATTTATGTAAATTAAACACTTATATTATACCTACCTAGCACCTTTTCCTTTTGATCTTGTCTGCGTGAGCATATACAATATTGCCTGTAGAGTCGTTTCTGTTAAAGAATTTTAAAATCGGTCCAGTAGTAATTTAATTTATTACGAACAAATACATAAATTTTTCCTCATTAAAATATTAGCATAAATTATTGTAATTTAATTTTGGGATACAACTTCTGTCTGAAGTTTTAAGAAAGATCTACTAAAACTTATTAAAGCAATGTTTAAAAATCTTTAACTGATGTTATATGAGGATATATTTTAATTCCGTACGGCAAGTGAGGTCCCGGGATAAAGTTAGTGGATATGGCAATATAGCCGTAATACGTAATGATGTAAACAAAGTTACATAAGGCGAATTGACCTGAATGACGCACTCACGCTGGGCGTAGCAACTGGTTTGAAAAATGTAGGACCTGCTTTATAAAACATTTGTACTATAAATAGGGATACATTAAAATGATTAGATAAAGTAGTTATTTGTAATAAAAAAAATAGTAGCACTTTTCGGCTTAGAAAATAACTACCTAAGACTAAAGAAACAAAAATTATTTACTGAAATAAATTCTTATTCTTTAACCTAGTCCTTCCAAATGTTTTTAAATGAAAACGACAAATAACTACCTAGTCACTTTACTCAAGGTTTCGCATATGAATTTGAATTACAATAAGCCTGTGAACTAGGGATCAATTAACATTTATAAGGTCATGTACCTACCTGATTTTATAATCAGAATAAATGATGGTACTTAATAATAATAATCAATGTAAAATTAACTTACATGGACCCAAATTAAAATTATGTTTGTAACATTGTGTAACTTATATATTTATTTTGTTTAATTTCGAAAAAATACTTGTAATACTAACAGTGTTATTTGTAAGTATTAAAAACACCTCAATAAGTAGTTATAGAATGTTCCATCATTGAAACTCAATTCGTAATTTCAGGTGACAAATCACTCAATAACTACTTATTGTAAATGACACAACACGTTAAATATTTAAAACATACAGACAAATGGTTTGAACGGATTAAGCTGTTACAGTTATCACAATATTAATTTTTAATTTAAAAATTCAGTATAAATAAAATATTTGTAAATTTGTATAAAATCTTTATGAACTGTATGAACAATTGAGTTTGTAGTTCGATTAACGGCGTTTAATATCTAATAGCAACCGTGGATCAAAGGTTTTCTTAGCCCGGATATTAGAGTTACACGCTCCATTTACGTCAGTAATTACAACACGTGCCCCGGTTAAAGTCCTTAAAGCACCGCCCATCTTATCTTCCCGTTCCCCGACTTGATGTTGATCTTTGTATAAATTTATTTGTTAAAAGTTCTTATATTATATACCGGCTTACGGTGTTTTATTTTCATAATTTATTATTTGATCCCATCATATTGTATATTTTTATAAAAAATATAATATAATATGGAATTTACGTACTGTAGTTGAATAATATTTACTACGTATTTAGTAATATGTCGGTAAATAATTCTCATCAAGTCAGCTCAATTAGTTTGAATAAGTAGGTACATTTTTTACAAACAAAACATACGCCAAACACAAGATATCTTGATTTTCCCCTATAAGCCTTTACATCTCCTTTTGGAATGTTTGGCAAGAAAAAGTTCTGCTGAGTACGAATGCATTTATTCCTATTAATATCCACGGGGATATCGTACCGCGCTTCCTTATTAGCAAGGAACACTTCTTGGTCCAATACTCTTCCCGCCCTACAAAACCGAGCCAACTTATGTACATTAACGAATCATTTGCATTTATCAATTTCACAAATTAGTCCACTGGATGACACACATAATATATCTTCATTCACGGGTGCTTAAGGCACAGTGTCGGCTCCGAGACACGGCGACAATTGATGCGCCGCAGATTCCAGGAGATAAAGTAAATATAAACATTCGCACATTCCTCTGGTACCAGACTATGACGCTTATGATAAAGCAAAAAGTACGTTCCGGCTCTTCGTTATGGCGATATAAATATCTTAGGTGGAGATAAAATACAAGAAATACCAGTAGCCTTAAGAAAAATGAATTTTATGAATTTTTTAATAACAAAATCTCGAAATTAAAATCTACGCTTGAGTTGGTTTATTGAAAAATATTTACTAACAACTACCACACTTTAACAACTTGTTAACGTCTTTTTAAATTTTATTTACGAAATGACCTACTGTTATTAGCTATAAAAGGAATTGTTTCTAGCTCTAGCTAGATGTCATGTAACGGGAAATTCAATAAAAATGTAACATCTGTAGGTCGCGGAGTGCCTGGGGAGTGGGGAGTGCTGCTTCCTCTTTGGTAGACAATCGCACAAGGTCGCGGACGTCACCTGTTGAACGAAGGTCAATAGGCAAAAATACCAATTCGGGGCTACACGTAATCATATCGAAATCAAGGTCATTGTTGAGCAATTTTAACTATTATAATAATTGGGCATTAATTGGAACCGTTTGTCGATATAAATCTTAGTATTTTTGAAGTCGCAAGGTTTACTATTGAGTGTAACGATTATTAAATAAAATTATTGAGTAATTTTGTTATTACAATAATACAAACAATTTGCGGATTGCAAAAACTCGACAATCTAATTACCTTTAATTTATTATTTAAGAAAAGGCCAATTAATTTCGATCGTTGTTAGAAAAATGAAAGATATTTGAGCCGCCAAAAAATAAGGAATTAAAATTAAATGAAAATATGGAATTTTAAATATTTTTAAATAAAAAATAATAAAAAACACTCAATTTCAAAGGAAATGGGCAAAAAAAAGATTACAATTATACTACATAGTGGCCATGCAAATATAAGCATCGTTTGTCGATCTCAAACATTGTAATGGAGTCAGAGCTTCCCAAGTGATTCGCTCGCAGCATCCTCATTACTGCAATACGAACGCTGACTCTTTGAGAATTACTAATTAAACATTTTTATGTTTGGAAAACAAAAGGATATATGTAGTGTTTCAAAAACTATTTATTCATACAGAATCATACATGACCGCTCATGAACTACAGTTTACAGGCTGTTCAAGACCGCACCCAAATCTGAGAAACAAAAAAAGACGAACGTAATGTTTATTTACGTAATATAATATAATATAATATAATTTAACATTAACAAATTCTATAATAATTACAAATGATTGAAGAGATATACAATAAAATCATCGCAGCATCGCCTTTGGGGTGTTTCGGAATTCAAATAGCTGCGTTACCGCGTTGTTGATCTAAGGATCCAACTTCGATTATTTATTTACTTAACTCTAAAATTACTGAACAGATTTCGATGAAATTTAAATGGGACCTCACGGGAGGCACCAGCTTTCCAACAAAAATAATCATCGAAATCGGTTCACCTAGTCGAAACTTTTGAGGTAACGAACATAAAATTAAAAAAACATAGCGACGAATTGAGTACCTCCTCCTTTTTTCATGTCGGTAAAAACTATAAACATTTTAATAAAACACGAATGGACCGATTTAAGGGTGTTTTTTTAATTTTTTTAATTGTCTTGTCATTTAAAACGTTTAAATATTTAATATACCCATATAATTTCATTAAGTAAGGCCATAATAATATGTAGTTTCATTAAGAATGTATGTATTGTATGATCATGAAATATTTAATTTGTATTGTTTATGAAGTAATATATGCAAGCTATAAATCAATCAGTTTATAATACGAGCATTGAGTGCTGATAAAGATCCAGTGGCTTCGACATAAATAACCGACTGATTATCTGTTGCACTTGACATATTAAACGATACTTAACAACGAATTGTTATTCATAATAGAATAATATCAATATCCAATAGAAATGGTCTATATAGTATAATTACGTATTATTGTTTTAAAGTTTTTTAACCGACCTTCAAAAAAACATAAAGGATGTTACAAATTCGACATGATTGCCACGAATGCATTATTTATGCAATACTTATATATACTTTAGAATTTAAGCTCTTTTAGACTTTTGTTTGTTTGTTTGTTTTACTTTTATTCTAAGTATAACACAATATGTGAATATGTTTGTTACACTTTCACGTCTAAAAATAGCATTGTGATTGTTTTTTGAGAGGCGGTCATCACCCAACAACAGGCGAGCTCGCTTGCCTTCGATGCTACAACAAGTAAAATTGAAGATAATTAATTAAATCCTCGACATCATAATTTATTAATATGTGAAGCAAAAACTTTGTACCACTTTTTTACGAAAATTGCTCGATCGTGAAATTTGCAGTTAAAGTTTATACGGAGAAGTGAAAAAAGCTATTTCTTTATATTTAAAATGCATTAGTAGGACATAAAATTAATTAAAATAAACATTACGCACACTACTGCTTGGATGACACAGCATACACACATACATATACATACATTTCAGTCATATTTCAAACATACACACAACAAAAAATCGCAGCTAAAATCTAAGCCAACTGTATATAAATTATAAACAATCTACTTATTATGTTGGTCACTTCTACAGTCATTCGCATTCAGCAACAAATAATTTTAATAATTAGTGATAACGTTAAGCTTATATAAGGATCGTGCAAAGAACTGATAACGCCAGTACACATTGATTGGATCGGTATACATTATAAAGCATTGTGCAAACTGTGAAGTAGATTTCAGTTATCTATTAATGACGTTCGTGTCTATAAAGAACTTTGAACGCGATTAAAATTTATCGGCGCGATCTCTCCCTTAATTTTTCTAACTTATTAATCTATAGAAAACGAGACCACATATTATGGTAACGTGTAGTAATATCTGCGAGACTGCAGCCAGATGGATTTAAAATATTTACCACATTGCTGTATCTGTTTCACTTCACATTTCCTTTACAGGCAAGTAGGTGATCAGCCTGTGCCTACACAACCGAAATATTTGTTGCTGACAACAAATGAATGTTAAGGAATGCCTTCCGCCGCCACGGAGGCGGATATATAAAGTATATTTCATTATTCACTAATATTATATCTCTCCGCTTGTCTTACTGACCATGATGTAGCTTACGTTCAATAAATTATTATATCATATTTTAATGTTTATTTAATAATCATTATTTAACATAATTTAAAACACAATGGCTAAACATAAAGAAAACGCAAATTAATTTTTTAATTGTTCCCGCAATAATTAATTTACTTGCCAACAAAAACAAAAGAAATATTCGCAAACGAATAAAAAAGTATAGTTATTTCTTAATGTTAATGTAAATGTAATCTTCTGATGGAATAAAAAAACAACGAAGCGAGATATTTTTGGAGTTGGATAAAAGATTAAACAATGCCCACTTGACAATGAAAAGTATATTATTGCATCCTCTAAAAATACCTTTTACTGGTGACATGGAAGCCAATTTATAAAACCCCCGTCATGTTAATTATAAATAGGAATTACTCATGGATGATGAACAGATTTTCATTAATTTTCACAGAAAGACACGTCAAACTTGTCACCCTTTTTGCGTGGGTTTAAAGAAAATGTATGGAACGGATCTCCATTTTTAATCTTGGAATGATGTCATTGATAACAAAAACATGCAAAGACTACAAGGCGACAAGATATCGCAATCATAAAATGTAGATAAGTGTGAATTCTCAGTAGAACAAGAAACTAAATAATAAATTACTTCAATGAAAACGTTAAACGGGAAAAAACCTTACTACAACGACATTGAGTTGCTAAATGGTTATCGCGTCTGCGTGTTGCATCGAAAGCTTTGCCTTCGAATCCCGGAGGAACACTTTTTCGGTTGGGTAGCCACAGAAGACTGATAAACAAGCTTATAGGCTTCGATCAAATAATAATTAGTAAAAATAATCAGATGTGTGTCTCCCCCCTGTCATAAAAGGATTGGTACCTATGACTTATATTCTATATTGTTTTTTTATGTTATTATCTCATGTTTTTTTTTAATTTGGATTATAAATACCTTATAAATAACTAAATAAAATGTTGACAAAGCTATTTTGTCACCCTTTTTCTACGACTAAGTTAATGTACGTGTGCATTAATTTTTATAATTTATCTTAGAATTTCAGTTTTACGAAATCGTAAACATATCTTAAGAAATACGATCCTATCGGTTACAAAATCCAATCCAACTGGATCACACTTGTTTTGCAATTGCTCGTTTTTGTTTTGCTCATTTATCTATCGAATATAATCTTTATTCCATCGGTATAAGAATCATAACAATACCTGTTTACCGAGTAAATATTTAAATCGTATGGATCGGACCTCTCATATTTAATGATTGTTAAGAGCGAGAGGTGGCTCTGTCGCAATCGAATGACAACTCAATGTCGATACTTTATCACAAGTTATCTTGTACATTTTGTGGCAATTTCGAAATATTGGCATTCTAATATCCACTCCATTGTTCAAGTAACTAATGTATAAACTTTAAATGTAAGGTTCTCTAATAGACAGTTATACTCATTTTTACCTACCTCGGGTGCAGGGTCCAGTTTAAAAGCCGTCCATTAGGTTTTGAGTTTATTCATTATTATTATTTCATAATTCAAATATTAGCATAGCATATTTTTGTTCCAACAATACATTTAGCGATAAATACTGGAAACTCAACTTACCAACACCCACAAAAACTTTCATAAACAGATTTTCTTGGATCAAAGCCAAGAATGCTTTCAATCAAGTCACGATCCAAACAAAAAAAATAGTAGATTAAAATCAATTTGTTTAGAAATGATGAACTGTGATCCCACGTGGAGCCAGACAAACACATCGACTCTTTATATTATCGCTTCGAGAGATGGAAAAATCAAATGGTAATACAACATTTTTATAAGACCATCGATTACCTATTTGAATGATTTGCGCTTGGGAATGATTTGCACCAGTTCAAAATGTATCTTTTGTGAACACGGTCGAAAAAACATGAGAATCCGAGTGAGTTTTTGGCGGTTTTCTGCAGATTTGGGCGTGTTCTTGAACAGCCTTATATGTGATCAATTACATGATTCTATATGAATAAAAAAATACGACTTATGACAATAAAATCCAATTAACCGAAATAAAAGAAAACTCCCGAAGAATTCAAATACCCTCTGCCATAAAAAAGGTTTCACAGCTGGGAGGCCATTCGGAACAAATTCTTAGAAAACAGGACATTCCTTCCCCCCGCTAAACATAGAAAGGAACTCCAACCCCAATCTAATAATAGCCTTCGAAACCCTCTCATTATAAGCTTCGAAAATAGACCATACTATAAAGAGAACTCCTGACGATAAAGATCAAGATATACGTCATCTAGCAGACGATATAAATCAAGTTATATGAAAGTGAAAATATGGTTAACCTTAGAAAATGTGTCAATGTTAATCTGTTGAATTAATGATAAAATGAAAGATTTAGCTACGGATAATATTAATTTGCGATAATAAGCAATAACGCTGTAGTAATAATTGACATAAGTAATTATTTCCGTAAATATGAGTTATCAAAAAGTTACCTAATAACAATATTTCAGGCTAGTTTAGCACCCTTATCATTTACATGTAAAATAAACTTTTTTACATTTAAAATTAAATTAGGTTTAAATTTAAAATTAATACACTTACAACTAGTCCTTTATTTAAGAACTTATTTTTAATGTTGTAAAATATATTTTAAACAAATTCCGTAATTTTAATTCGTATTTAGGCTTAGACAGTAATCCTCCATCTATCTGCGCAAACGCCGCTAATTATCACATCCGCCGGCGCCTATACAACGCCTTGACTTACGTGAGATCATTCACCGGATAAATAGGAACGCTTTGTTATTTTAACTTTTACTAACATTACATGACATAATTTCGAGTAAGAGCATAATATATTTCATATTCACACACGCAAAAACTAATCAAATTGCATACAATCAACATTTTCACATGAAACAACCATAAACCTTGCATAACTCAATTGATCATTTCTCTAATTTTCAAAATTTCGATTCCCGGATGTAATACTATGCGTGAAACAGACGAAAAAAAGTAACTTCCCAAGTCTCGCTATGGTTTATAGAACCATACCGTTGAATCAATCATTGTTGAAAAACTTACGCAAACATCTTTCAACTAAAAGTACAAGTTCAATTGCCATCACTTGACACTGCATAATAAATGACACGTTATAGATAACCGTTAGTTGCAACAAAAACCATACAGTTATACGTGATTGCGAAACAAGCAATAAATTGCATCCGATGATAGATAGATTGTCAAGATTATTATGATTTACGGAAAGCTTAAGCAGAACCGATCTCAAAGTGTGCAAATGTCAAAAGACGCACTTCTATAAGACATCACTTTGTCAAAGGTCATATAAAGATGGTTCAGTAAGAAAACTTATTTTAGCTAAATTAGTTTGTCTTTGACATCTTACTTACTCGAAGTGTAGTACTAACTATTGTACTTTGAAGAAAAACCTTCCCTACATTTCCCATTTCCCAGGTTGTATTCTGTTATCCAGTAGTTACGGAAGAGTGTCGTTACTATGCGGACTAGTTGAAAGACGGCTATTGTGTCATCATTTTCTAGAAATATACAGTGAATTGCACACCAATATATATTTTTGAATTAGTAAACTCCAGGCATGTAATGTTTTTAAAATCTACAATGTTGAGAGTATTATGTCATGTAACACGTAAGTCCTACATCGCGTGAGGTGTGAAGAATCAGCGCTCCCGAAAACGAATCCATGACTCATCGGATGAAAGTGTTTTTAGACTCATATCAACCGAGCTCAACTTTGCACGGTTTTTCACATTACTATCACAAATATTATATCGTGTTGTATCGCTAAGTTAACGCAAAACATGTAATACAAAAAATACTATGTTTCTATCTTTTTTATATTCATGCGCAACAAAAAAGGGTAGGGCTGAGCTGTGAGCTACTACCGGGGTCCATAGGTGGCGGATAATGGAACGGCGGTAAGATATTATCGCTAGCTGCTTCGGCAGCCCCCGACCATACAGCGGCAGATTTTTGAGGGTGTAGTGAGTGTTCTTGGGAGGGAATACTTTATAAAAATGCTACAAAAGACCCAGTGACAAACTCTGTGACATGGCGAGTAAGTGCCGCCAGAAAATAAGCACTCCCTGTGCCTGGGCAGCTGCAGGTACAGTAGACCAGCAAGTGGAGATCTAGTAGATCAGTACAGTTGATGGTCAACATTAGTTACTTTGTAACAAACAGCGATGTGGAAGGCAAAGGGAAAACCACCACATTATTTTTTCTCAGGAGAGTTATTATGGCTATTACGACACAAACAACGGCCCTCAGTCCCCGGCAGACCTTAAGTGGTCAGAGGGTGCTAAGAATCCCCGGGAGGACCTTAAAAATTGCAACTTGGAACGTGAGGAGTATGTACAGGTGCGAGAAACAGAAGAATTTAATACAGGAGATGAAGAGATTAAACATTGATGTCCTAGGCATCAGCGACTCAAGATTAAAAGGCACTGGTTTGATCACTTCAGATGATGTGCTTACTTATTACAGTGGAAATGACGACAAGGAACATAGAAATGGAGTCGCTATAATTATTGGAAAACATATAAGACCCTCTGTCCTTAATTTCCATCCGGTATCAGACCGTGTTATGCTACTACAGCTGGCGGCCAAGCCCGTAAACATGAATGTAATACAGGTTTATGCCCCCACATCTGCTAAGACCCAGGATTCTCTAATTGAGCCCTTCTATGAGGACATCAAGAAAATTCTAACAAGACTGAAACCCCACGAATGCAACATTGTTATGGGTGATTTCAATTCCAAAATTGGCGAGGGTGCTGTGGAAGGTACGGTCGGTGGCTTCGGTCTGGGTGAAAGAAATGAACGTGGGGATCGCTTGGTGCAGTTCTGTCAGGAGGAACAACTCGTTGTAATGAACACATTCTTTAAGTTGCCACCTCGTCGTCTGTACACATGGACATCGCCAGCTCACACCGCAGAACATATAATAAGGAATCAGATCGACTTCGTTCTTGTGAACAAGCGTTTTAAGAATAGTTTTAAGTCAGCCAAAACATATCCCGGTGCAGATGTCAATTCTGACCACAATCTATTGGTAGCGTCTATTCATACAAAAATGAAAAAGTTGGTACCTCCAAAACAAAGACCTAAAATAGATACTGCGAAATTAAAAAACCCGGAAATGCGATTAAAACTACATGCTAAGCTTAATAGTCGTGTAAAAGAGCTACAAGAGCAGGATTCCGTTCTTCCCGAAGATCCAATAAGGACTTGGGAAAACCTCAAGTCAGTTATGGTTGATACAGCAGCGGAAGTAATTCCGTCAACCAAAGGTATAAAGAGGAAAGACTGGATTACAGACGACATACTCCAACTTATGAATAGGAGGCGAGAGGTAAAGAATGTTGATGCTAAGAGGTATAATGAAATTGATAAGGAGATAAGACGGAAATGCGCAGAAGCCAAAAACCAGTGGATTGATGATGAATGTCAAGAGATTGAGTCAATGGAACAAAAACATGACTACTTTGGCATGTTCAAGAAAATACAGGAAGTTGTCGGCAGGAAAAAACCTAATGTTTCTCTACCACTTATAGACGAAAATGGGACAATCGCTATGTCTATTGAGGAAAAACTAAGAACTTGGGAGAAATACGTAAGGACTTTGTTCAATGACACGCGCAGGCCACAACGGACGGCCATGTCGCTTGACGATGGCCCAGACATCACCAAGGAAGAAGTCATGCATGCAATTAAATCTGCCAAGGCAGGAAAAGCAGTTGGACCTGACGAGGTTCCTGGTGAGATCTTGAAGCTTCTGATGAGTGAAAATATACCAATATTAGTCCGTTTATTTAATGGAATATATAAGAGCGGTAATATACCCAACGACTGGTTGTTTTCCATATTTGTGACTCTTCCAAAGTCTGGCAATGCCAGAAGGTGTAATGAGTATAGAACAATTTCATTGATGAGCCATGTTTTGAAGATTTTCCTGAAAATCATCCATAGCCGTATATACAAAAAGGCGGAAGAAAATATTTCAAACACTCAATTTGGCTTCAGAAATGGATTTGGAACTCGGGATGCACTTTTTGGCTATCAGGTACTATTGCAACGCTGCTGGGATATGGGTCGGTGCACATACATCTGCTTCATTGACTATGAAAAAGCTTTTGACAAAGTACAACATGATAAGCTTTTTGAAGTTCTCAGCAATATAGGACTCGATAATCGAGACTTGACAATCATAAGGAATCTGTACTGGCGCCAGAGGGCGCGAGTGCGTGTGGACCAGGAATTGACAAAAGAGATCGACATTATGCGGGGCGTCAGACAGGGTTGCATACTCTCTCCGCTGCTGTTCAATATCTATGCGGAGGCAATATTTGCAGAAGCCCTAGAAAATGCTGGAGAAGGAATATTAGTAAATGGTCACGCGTTGAACAACATTCGATATGCTGACGATACTATATTACTAGCATCCAATTTTATTGATCTGCAAAGGTTGCTTCGGCGGGTTGACGACGTTAGTGCGAGTTACGGTCTTAGCATAAACTTGACCAAGACTAAGATTATGATAGTCGGTAGATCACAACACCTTACAACTCCGGATCTGATTATAAGAAATCAGGTAGTCCAAAGAGTCCACTCTTACAAATACCTTGGCTGCGTGGTGAATGATCAATGCGATCATAGCGTGGAGATCAAGTGCCGGATAGAGCAAGCACGAGGTGCATTTTTAAGGCTGAGTCACCTTTTGTGCAATCGTTCGTTGAGGATAGCTACCAGAGTGCGTTTGGCACGTTGCTATGTGTTTTCTGTTCTTCTGTATGGCGTAGAGTCATGGACTTTAACTCAGAGTATGAGCGACCGCTTAGAAGCCTTCGAAATGTGGGTATACAGAAGAATCTTGAAAATATCGTGGACGGATAGGGTGTCTAACGCGAGGGTATTGCAGATGGTGAATGAAAAGGCAAGGATCCTAAGCACCATCAAAAAACGCAAGCTGGAGTACCTTGGTCACATAATGCGTAATGGCAAAAACCATCTGCTCCAGCTCATAATGCAGGGCAAAATTCACGCTAGGAGACCGCCTGGAAGGAGGCGCACTTCGTGGCTTAAGAATCTTAGGACATGGTTCAACCTGAGCACAAGATCCTTGTTCCGAGCCGCTGTGTCCAGGATCCAGATAGCCCTAATGATAGCCGACCTCCGGTAGGAGATGGCACCTCAAGAAGAAGAAGAACAAACAAATAGCCAAGCCTGTTATCGCAATCTTAACCAATGCTTTGTTTAGTCTCATTGTTAATAAACTGATAATTAGTAAAGCAATTTGTAGTTACATTTTTATTTCTAATGGATCACTGTTAATAATGAAAAGAAGGCATAAATATAAAAATATCTATATTATTAATTTTAAAACGAAACAGACGATTCTTAAATCATTCAAAAATGAAAATTTTGCATTCCCTGGTAGGCTTGATGCCCATTTACTGCATATATTTATTTTGTTTCTATGCTTCCGAGGGCGAGAGCTATCATTCAAACGATGAAACGACTATTAAGTGTTACTATTACAGCTTCATGGTGACAATTATAATCATTCATTTGTTGTAAGTTCACCTTTAAATGTACTCTTCTAACGAACAAGACTGTTCATTGAAAAAAACATCAAAACCTAGAATTACAAAATCACAGTAGCAAAAAAATATAATTGCACATTTAAAAATATTTGAAATGACACAATAGACAGGAAACATAAAGCATTAATAAAACTAGCGTAAATTAGAATAACCAGTTCCAATTTGGACATTTATTGCGGCAGCGTAATTAATTTTATCAAATATACTGACCTTCGTTAGCTAAATGTGTCAGTGGTAAAATACGAATATATAAACAATGAGAATGAAAACAGAACCTAACATGTGCCAGATAGCTATTGAGACTGATCAAACAAAGGATAGGTGGATGACTGATAAAATAGAGAGACATGCAAAATACATCGATAGAAGGTTAAAACACTTTATTGGTTTAAATCATTATTCATTATATTATTCTAGAAATTAACTACACGAATACAAAGGAAGTTCACGTTAGGATTTTAACAATCTTATGAGTTTCATTTTTAGGAAACATTAAATCTGTTCGCTTATTCAGTCTGATCCTATATTGTTTCCCCTATACTGCGAAGACCGAAACATACTTGAGCCGAATGATATAGGTAATTTAGATATTGAGAGAGCAATTAAAACTTCATTTATTGACATGTTTCATGAGGCTTACCGCAAACTTTCGAAAACACATTCGGGTCATAATGAAATTAAAAATAGGTGATGACCGCCACTTTCCCATTCGTGAAATAGGGATAAAAGATAAAATATTTGTTATTTATCGATTTAATTATCCTCCAACAGTAACAAGTAACGCGTAACCAAAACCATTAGTTCCAAAGCGAATATAAACCCCGATTTAGGTCACAATCAAGGATATGCATGAACGGTCAATCTAACAAGGCTTTCTTAACGGAAAATCGTGATTAAGTAGGCATCGATATGTAAAATAGTGTACCAGCTATAGTGACGTGTAGTCACGCGCTATTTCTATGCCCGCGCATACATAAATGTAGTGAAAGAGAAACGTATTTACAGGAACTGTTTATTAAATACAAAGTAAACATCAACAATTAACCCTTTATAAAGGTTATTAACTTTAACAAATATCTCATATGCTTTATCGCTTTTTCGCTAACATGAAGTTTCAAAGGAAAAAATTAAACAACACTGAACACATGATATTATGCCTTCTTATTCTCGAATAAAATTTCAAAATCAATCGATTGCGAAAGCCAATATTTACATTTGACAATCTTTGATTGGTTTGGGAAGTGCCGTTATGAAACAATTATTTAAATTAAACTAAATAAAAGAGTCTCTGAGGATTATATTTGAAAAAACTGTTTTCAGTTTATTGAACTGAGACTGAAAACACTTTTTTAATAAAATTACTTTAAGCAACTTTATCACGCTTTATTCGCTGAATAATTATTTATAGGGACAGGGTTAGATGGAATTTAGTAAAACATAGATATGAAGATGTAAATTCAGCTATAAAATTTAGGTACTTATTTAAGTACCTAATTGAAATTGACATAATTTGTATTAAGAATTTGTTATTACTTTATTAAGGCTTTGTGCTGCAACTGAGTTTGTGATGAATGGATGTTAGTTAAGTTATAAAGTCTATGTTATATTATATTCAATTGAAGTAGCTCGAATCTCGGCAGTTATGAATGAAATCTATTCTCTCCTTAAACTTCACTTCCTGAATCCTGATAATTTTAAGACAGCTCATAGAGGTAAGTGAAAACTTCCAGAATGTCAATATTAAGTATGTAAGCGGTTTTTTATTTTTAGTATTGCATTTATTTATGTTAATGCAATTCATGTTCCATCATAAAATGTATTTATCATATTATTCCCTCTCGATTTAAAATTATAAATGTATATTTACATATTAAAAATTGCATAAAACAATCTTGTTTTAACAAAATAATAGACTGAAATAGCAGTCTACAAAAGATGTATTCTTTTGTAGACTTAATTTAAAAATATTTCAGCGAAGAGATATCATATTTTAGGGTCAGCATTTTAATGAGTTTGCTATGATCTACTTTCTGACAGCTCCGTTTCACAAAATAATGAGTGTCAATTTATTTTAAATAGCTGCATAGTTTTTCTCGAAACTCCCAAAGCGATCTAGTGTCAAAATACCTCGACATCAAAGCGGTTGACACTAAATTACAAAGGTAGACGACACGGGACTCGAAACGAATCACGTTTACTAACAAAAAGTTCCCTCGAATTAATTAATTTTGCGACAAAACTATATCCAATTCAGCGACGTCGCTACTCGAGTTTATTGCCGCGAATGCGTTAACAATTTTAAAATGAGTGGCGAATAAATTTATGCTTTTGTAATTCGTTGTGCAACGAAAGTGAGCACACACAACATTTCATTTATCTGGAGGACGTCGATAAAAATAATCAGTAAGCATTTAAAAGAAATATTTGATAGACGTCAAGGCCATCAATGATGTAACCGCTATGACAGAATTTTTCAACGATTCGAGTTCATAATGGTGACAAAATTCTATTGCCTCGTACCCGACATACGGGCTCGACTCTAGTAACCTCTATAATTGAGCAAGATGACATCATGATAGCGAGACAAAACAATTTCAATTATTTCACAATATGAATGTAACCTGACCTTTCTTAGCTTGCTTCTCACGCTCTTTTTCCTTTTCCCTCGCCTTCTTTTCTCTCTTCTCGCGCTCTTGTTTCTCCTTCTCCAATTTCTTCATGTCCTTTTTTATTTCCTTTTCACTTTTCTTTGACTTGGTGTCATCAATCTTCTCGGACAAAATGAATGCGCCCGTCTGGAGTTTGGTATCCACCTCCTCCTTCGGCCTCATCTTGATTCACGAGCACACAACTCACACAAGGATAACGTAATTTTAGAAACGGAATCCCGTGTAAAATCACTTTCGATATCGGGACGCTAGATCGCCTTGACAAATTCTCATTCGGCACAAATCTTTGGCGGACTGATAGTTTATCGTTTACGTGGAGCAGCCGGCCGCGATTGGCGGAACGATATCGTAATCACTGACACCTTCAAGCGTGCGAACCGCGACTGAGAGTACACAGAATGTATACACAGCACCGACCAGAACGAAGCCGCATCGAGTACTGACACTGAGCCGTGAGCGCCAAATTCCGCCGGCAGCACTCCACTCGCCGCTGATCGCTGCGCAAGCGACGCGTGCGAGCGTCAAACTTCTTTCTATAAATAAAGCTACTTCCTACAATTTATGGAATCAGAAGACGATTTATGGCCATTGAACCCTGAAACTTTTCGCATCGATGTGACTAAGCTTAAGATTCGCATTCGGGATTACAAGTTTCATTTATTTATACTCTATGCCAATGTCAATTTGTGACGGCCACTTTATTAGCAAATGCACAAGGTCACAGTACCTACTAATGTTCCGGGAAGTATTAATTGCTTTGTTTTTTAAGAATATTTCAAAGAACATCTGAGGCTTAAATTTAACACTTATTTAAGAATTGGTGAGTAAGGCAATGTTGAAATAAAACAAAAAGTTGTTTTGGAAAGTTGAGCGGCTACTTCACAATATGAAATACAAGACCCAGCTCGGCCTGAGAAGCAGAGCCTTCGCGAGTCGAGAGGAATTGACGATTTAACATTATACGGTGAAATTTATGGGTTCAACATATATATTGGCAACCCACTTTGTGTAAACAAAGTTATTTTTAACTTGTTTTCTTTTCTTTTTAGGTAATCACTAAATAAAAGCATGTTGGAGTCATAAATTGTATATTTTTTCGTTATGTGTCTTAGTCTTATACATGTTTAATGGTAGGATTAGTACCTTACATTAAAAAAAAATTGTAAATTTGACAATATATATCATTATTTACACTTTTATATAGATTTTTAAATTACGTTATTGAGATATCTAAGCGAGAAATGCTTAGCAAAACTCAACAAGGATCACAAAAACGTGTCCTTATGTTCACAAACGACGTTCAAACATGCTTCGAAGCACAAAGTAAATGCGATGTTCGTGTCAAGTTTGTTCAACTAGTAGGAGAACAAGACAAAAAGCGATATTTCCCAGGGGGCAGTGGAGCATAGAGGCTTGCGGTCAGCGCTAGCTGTTTCTCAATCCTTGGAGATGACTAGGCATTAGTAGTTCTTTGAACCCACTGTTTCTTGTCTCTTTAAACAGATTTTAAAAATGGAAGGAGTTTCCACTTCGTCTGCAACTTTTCTTATGTAATTTCAAGATAATTAATAATTTAGAATCGATGATGATCACAAAAAAACTTTTTAAATATCAACTTAAAGGTCACTTGTTTCATAATGTCGTTATTCGTATGTCTATATAAATTTTTAATTTTTGTGAAAAGATATATTCCATGTTACAAAAAATAATTAAAAATTATTTATTTTTAAAAGAGGAAAATCAAATTTACTAGACTGTGCTGTGTAGCCGTAAGCTATCTCATTATGTACGTTTGCGTAAGGTACTAATCGCATTAATAGAAACATATAGGTAATCTAATGTTCAATGCAGTGAAAGGAGACTTGGAGCTTAATCGATTCAGGAAATTACGAATAAAGTAAGCTTTAGATAATTTATCTGACGCTTAATGATAGTTATGTGCTAGCAACACGCACTGCTGCAGTCGTTTGACTAGATTTGACTGAAACAATTAAATTATATACCTAGGCTTTTGCGCATTTTAAATATGTTAATAATTACAAAAGAACATCTCATAAATGGATGAACATATCTTATAGCTAAGAAATAAGCGCGATCACTATTGCTTTGGAATAAAAAAACCGTAACAGAAATGGTACATTTAGGAGCTGGGACGTCACAGACAGACACACAGACATGCCAAACATAACACCCCTGTCGAGGGTTAAAACTCAAATCTAAGTTAGAAACACATCACATTATAAATGTTCAACACTTTCCTTAAAAGATCTGTAACCGTCAACATCGATGGTCAAATATAAGAATAGGGATCCGAGATTGATTGATCGAAGCATCGACATTTTGGGATCGTAAAGATCGATTTAAGCAACGAACCAATTATCGATTTTGCCAAGGTGAATGGGACCTTCTAATGCAAAATATACCCATCTTATTCTGAATCTACAATAACGTGTATGTATATGTGTTTCAATATATCACGTGAAATATAGGCTGATGTTATGGACGTGTACGATTCCCAACAGCCCGTATTTTAAGCCCCACATAACTGTTACGTAAATATATGATTTGATTCAATAATTTAATTAATAAAATGGACATAAAGTGAAACTCTCGTGCAGCCGTGACTTACCGTACCTAACTAAATGTTCACATGAAGTACTTCCTGTAACTACAGGAACTACAAAGTGGATTTATTACTCGCATTAGAAATTGAAAGTTTATAATTTCATACACCTACTTGATAATATCCATAACTAGTATCTTTTTTAGAAGTCTTTCGATTCATTGAAATTAAATCAAAAAATTGTCTGTCGAAAAAACTACATTAGGAAATTACAAATGAACGTACCCAGTATGTTTTAATTAAAAATCATTAATAAATTACAAAATGAATGTACGCACTTTCTTAAACTTCAATGTACGCGATAATTGTTGAGATAATTTAATCTCGTTTCCTCTTTAAAGGCGTACAATTGTGGCAATATTAATTATATTGTGAAAGTGACCAACCTTATTTTCGATTTCCTATAATTTTCATTAACGTATGATTTACAGTTTTTAACGAACAATTTACTTATTTTACTGCACCAACATTGAATATATTTTATTACTTACACTAGTGGTCGCCCATTGGTCGAAATTCAACCACAATTCAAGAATAAGTCAGGTAAATATGTGCGTATGCTGTGTGTTAGGGATGCATCGATATGCCTTTTTGCCAACACGATACCGATACAAACTCTTAGTGATTTAAAATTAAATTAAGGTAAAATATTATATGAAACACAAGTTTGGTTAAAGTTTTTAATTTCTATTAAAAAATAAAAACAGTTACAGATTTTAAATAAGATTCATGGTTCAGCTAATAAAATTAAAAATTAAGTGTAATAATTAAAATAAAATCAATAACTGTTAATAATTAAAATTAACAAGATTTTTGTTTAAAAAAACAGAGCGTTCTCAAGTTTTGCGGAGAATTGCGATTTCGGAAGTCTGTCTGTATGAGACCTGCGACAAATAAGAATCGTTGGCGTATATAATAAGGCGTTGAGGGTGTCCATGGACGGCGGATTGCTTCTCGTGAGTGAGCCTTCTGCCCGTATGCCTCCTATCCGATAAAAAAAAATAAAAAAATAAGAATATCTCATCTGAAACCAATAAATCGTTTTTCATTGACTGTCTCCTCTTCGATTTTTAACTAAATAAACTTTCACAATACATAATACGTGATTGCACTTTAAAATCAAGTAAGCAAATATATTGTTGGTGCAATGTATTGTTAAAAGCTTCAGTAAGGAAGGTCTCGGTAGGTAAACACAGGTGTTAAGAACACAGGATTTATTTTAGTAAGGCGTTATGATTTTTGCTAAGCACAACACAACATTGTAAACGCATGTCCATATGAATGACGAAATATTTAAACTCCTGACATGTTTATTTCAAATTATATTGCTCACCAACTGCTAAATCGAAGAATCATAAATAATCACCTTTTCACCAGACAAATTGATATAGATTTACTTTTTTACTAATACTTCAAACCCCTATATAACAGATCTTTTTTTGCATTTGAGGTTAAATAGTGAAGTATAATAATTAATAAAACATGGATAAAGAAAAGTTCTCCCATAGATAGTAAGCGTAACAAACGCATATCCAAATCTATTTAGTATAGCTATTGTAAAGACAATTTATATTTTAGTAGAAATAAACTATTAAGTACTAAGTACTTTATTTTAAGATAATTTTCTTTAAAAACTACTCCTTCTTATGAACATGTACTATATTTAGTTTGCCCAAGTAGGAAAAGCACCGATAAAAAGCTTGTATTGCATATATCAACGAGTACGTAATGCGAGAACTTAAGATAAATAATACGTTAAACTTCAAAAAGAAAAAAAAAAGGTTTTAATTTTTTTCTCTGAAACTGCCGTTTATGAATAAAAATGCTTTTCTTAGAGAACTAAGGTTCTCATGACCACTTATATCCACTCAGACATTGTTTAAAGAGGAAGCCTTCTTGACACATGAGTAAAGTCACACTGTTTATTTGCAAGACAAATAACTTTAGTATTGCACTGTCAATATACATTACTCACATATGGATTCACACTGAATAATTATTATATAGGTATTTTAGTAACATTTAACTCAATCGTGTAAGTTATACAAATTTATTTGATATACATACACCTATATTAAATACCCGAGTACAATATTAGTATGATTACTAAAATATGTAATATACAAATCTTTTTATTTACACGCAATAACTATTAAAATTATTGTTTAGTGGTTTTGTTGTGAAATCGTACCGACATTCGCTTAAATATAGGCTCTTTTAGAACATATTTATTTACAACAAACTCTATATTTAAAAACTAATCACATAAAAATATTATATAAGTTGTAATAAACTCACTTTTACTATTATAATTTTAATTTCTAGCTACTAGGTACTTTAATAATTGTTTTAGAAAAACTGAACTTTCAATAATACAAGTTGAACTGCCGTATTCCACCTTACAGTAACTTCCGGGAAGCTTTGAACCCGGAACATTACTCAATCACGCAGGATATCGTCAATGTACCAATTGGTAAACGTCAATCAATAGTCTCGTAAATATCATTGGGGCATCGGGTGGATACATTTCTGCGTTAACTTACTATGACTCTGCGACCTTTCTTAACTCTGTGACCATTGAGATTGGCTCCCAAACTAAAACATGTTTCCCCAGCAATCAAACCCAGAACCTCGACCTCGATATACGCATTAAATACGATAGATAATAGGGAAGTAAAAGATACATGTGTAGGGTCGACAATGTTGCAGTGGGAGATTCAATTTAATTATACCCATTCTATACTTATTTATTTCTGGTGAACATTGAGAAAATACATATTACACAGATATTATAAGCGACCTGTCATAATGGTGTTGCGGAGGCGACTGAAGCGGGAATATTAAATTACGAAATAAATCAAATGTAGAAGTCAACAAATTGTAGACACAGATGCCGCTACACATGTAATGGGTTTTGTAGTATGAATTATTTGCCATAATTATTTTATAGCTTAGTGTCACAGTATACATTTTATTTTAAGTAGGTACATACTTAACCTTGACGACACACGCGGATATAATTAAATCGTGTTGAAAATGCAATTAATGAGAAACAGTACGATTTCGATAATGTTATCATTACGACCTTGTTTTTCAGTTTTCGCATAGAAATGGAATATTTAGAGAACCACATATCTAAACCATACTTTTACCAGACTGTGGCAAGGTCTAAGAGAAGGATTTTACCTATATCTGTGTGTCCGTTCCTATGTTCGCTTGTAAAGTAGAAGTTCTACCAGATCAATCGTTCGACCGATTTTGACAACGATACGTTAAATTCGTATTGACACCGCTTATATGTTGTTCAAAGTTTTAAAATAGCTTTTTTTTGAAAATCGCTTTAAAAACAAACATCGTGAAATAGTGAAATTGTTTCTAGATATCAAAATTCCATGACAAATGTTTTCTTTGCGTCAAAGGAAAATAAAATGATACGCATCGAATCGGAAAGAAAGTGACCAGACTCTAATTATCAGTTCAATCTTGATTATATCTGCTACTGTACTTTATTCACGCTCTAGATTATTTCAATGACCGCTATTCCCTAATTATTCACGGCTAATGGTTAAACAAATTCAAAGATTGACAACTATAACATTTATTTAAAACGAAAGCTATAAACTGGCTTCAAATATATAATAATAATACAATTCTAAAGATGCGAGTTTTTCGCGGTTAATAAATTATTAAATAAATTATATTATGTAAAATACATTTAAAAATACAGTTTCGATTTCTTATAAAAACAATATTAATTTTTAAAATTAATATTTTAAAAAACCAATCATTATTTCTTGAACAGTTACTTAGTTACTAAAACGGAATATGTTTAAAAAGTTACAAAGCTTCTTTGTTACAATTCCAACAAAACTCCCCAAATGAACAGTGCCAAATAGAGTTCACACACCCAAAACACCTACAAATTAGTGAGGCAAGAGGGGAACAAAGCGACTCTATAGACGGAGAACCAATAAATGGTTTAACCATAACTGGTATCAGCAGACACGATACTATTTAAAACACGACACATTTATTAAATAGGTTATAGTAACTGGCATTTGGAAGGAGAAAATGAAGATGTGATGTAGTTAGTAGTTTTGTCTGTAAAATAGCACATCTATCGCAAATTTAGTAAAAATAGAAGAATATTCAGATTCAATTCTGATATTGCAATCACGTTGCAAAGATGTCTTATATAATCTCTATTTGTCACTAGCTTTTCTCTCACTAGTTGGGCATAATTGCATTTATAAAGAGAGCTTTTTGGTAGTCTATGATTTTTCAATTAGGTCGTTCGTAATTGGTAACAAAATTATAAATTGTATTGTTTCCTTATACTATTGTAGATGTAGTCTTCCCATACTAATTTTTTTACTTATGTTATTTTATCGTTTCCGTAGAGAGCTTTACAATAGGTTGCCTTCACCCACTTATTTAGATTTGTTAAGCAGCTGACTCATCGTCAAACCGTTTCTATTATACATATACCAAATAATAAGAGACAGTAAAATCAACATAACATAATACTGATACGAACTTATAATATATATACATATAGCTTTAACTCGAGACTTTAGTAACTGTCGAGGAAGGCTTTATAACATCACGCCACGACCAAATTAACTCGGATGAATCCGCGTGGCACAGTTAGTATATAGAATTGAAAATAGAAGGAATGACTCTGAATGAATCACTTGCCGGCTTTCACAAAATGGTCTAAATGACCGGCGGCCCTTCAAAGCGCAAAAGCCCTTGGCAATTCATCCCATTCCCTTACAATTAGTCCAATTAGTTAAAACGACAACGCTACAATATAATTCTCGTAACTTGAGCTGTGTTGACCTGAATTTAGGCTGTAACTCCCACAACTAATGTTAGAACTACCTACTTTGATGTCATTCAGCTGTGAAAAAGTTGAAAAATGGAGTCTTAAAAAACATAACCAACAAGTGATATTGAAGAGAATTTAAAAACCATTTTCAGTAAATACCAGTGCGTTTGATACCTATTAAAATTCGTAACCGTGCTTAATCGTAGTGCGTATGAGATCTAAACAATCTCCTGAAAATGTGTTTTACGATACTATTGAATTAAACTAGAAGCGGAAAACGTGTACGGTACATTTGACACACACATAGAAATAAAGTAATTACAGACTCCCGCACAGAGGGGGAGAATAAGATGTACGGCACCGCACAGGCTGAAAGTCACGTAAGAGATCCTGTAGATCCCCTAATGCATTCAACATTTTAATTACAAATAATAATACATAATAAATAGAAAGAAAACAAATTTCGAATACAAACAAAAAAATAATGCATTATAGTCGATTCATTTGTTTTAAATAAGATACTTAAAACAACCGTTTTGCGACGGGGGTATGAATTGTGAGGAAATATAAAGGACCAGAACATAATAATATCATTTAAAAGATACTTGTATTTTAGATTAGTCTAACCTCATCATGTAAAGTCTGGGTGGGACACTGCAACAGATCACAAAATAGTTTTGTTAAACATAGTGTCTTTAATTGGTAAGTTAAATTTATATGAAAAATAAGTAAAAGGTCTAGGAAAAATCGAGTTAAATGTAAATGAAAGAGGAGATTTAACCCATGACTAAGTTTGACCTCTCTTAAGCCGCAGTCAAAACAAACGTGACAAATTCGACACCAGTTAACAGCTTAACCTTAAAATGTATGGTCGAAATATTAAGTATTATAAAAGACGTGTATTTTTTTCCGATATTCCGCTCTAAGTCTTACATCGCAGTCCGTATACCGATTTGGATGAATGGAGTGGAAAACAATAGGATAACTCGTCGAAGTGGTCCCATTTGTTTTGAATTTTTACGATTAATAGTTTTCAGGATATTTAAAGAATATTTTCACAACCGGGCGAGAAATCGCTGAAATTCGCGCGACCGCGTTTTATTTATTTGCTTATAGGTAGATAAAAGAAATGTGAATCCTTAGCCGCCTTTCAAAAAGCAACATTACATTTTTATACCCTTGTTGAATTTTACATGAATTTTAATTATCAACAATATTTACGTCTTTTTATTTATAGTACGTTCATTTAGAATACAAAATTCATTTTTACTTTTCAGTGCGTTTTGTTTTATATTATTATTTAAATAACATTCTCGATATAAAGTAAGAGAATAATTATTTCTTTAAATATATCTCAATTAATTAGTATTTTAGTCAGGAGATGGTCCAAGGATCAAAGTGAACATAGAAACCGGTGCTTTCGCAAAGAGAGCGGTTCGAACCCGACACCCGCGAGAACCTTGCCGCACCACCGCGCTAAGCTATTGCTTACCATTATGAGGAAATATCGAAAGATTATTTTAACTATTCTAGAATAAATAATACATCTATATTATATGGTCGGGTAATGGTAGCCTATCGGATGAATCTGTTAACTTGGTTATGATATTAAAAAAAGGGTCGCTTATAATAAGGTAAAATTTGTCTAAGGCACCTTGCTGTAACCAAGGCCTGCAAATAAAAGCAAGAGGCTCCGTGGTGTTTGAGCGGGGCATGAGCCCCACATGACACACAACAACACACTCCACATAAGCGTCACAGAGTGGTATGCGTAACAGTATTTCCTGAAAAAAAGCAAAGTAAAGCAAGTAAAACTAAATAGGTACGTCATGGCGCAGATTTCTAGATCCATCATCACACGTTTAGACTAGATTACGGCGGAACAATTGGAACTTTGTTAATTCTGTTTTGGTACCAGGACCTCAGCGTCAATATGGAGGTGATAAAGTTACATCAAATAACAAGTGTTAAGTTCAAAATAACCCCAAGGCATAAACAGCAACGGTCCCACGATATCCGCATTCCGCACCCTCTTATTACGTCACATATATGTAGTATTTTACACCCCTCACCGTTTATAATAAAACAAACTGCGTCCATGCTTATTAAGGCAATATGCAGGGGCAACAAATCTTTCACAATCCCGACGCAAAATAAGGGGTGTTATAATTTCGACGTGTCAGTCTATCGCATCGTAGCTCCTTTTGATACGGTTTTTTTGTTTGAGAGCTGACGTGATCGAAATGAATCTTATCTAAGATATTGACGTGTAACTAATGTGTTGGGAGTTTTTTCAATGGTCTTCAAATTCACTGTTTTGAAATCGTTATGCCTTAACTAACCACATTACAGATTAAAAAGCTGAAAAAGTGAATTCCCGTATACCCCTAGTGCAGCATGGAGCAGATGCATTTCTGTATTGTTTCACTGATCATTATCTTTACAGGCAAGTAGGCCAATTAGCCTACTCTAGAGGAATAATCGCAGCGTACATTGCTTTGACCCACTATTCCATAAATCATAATGAGTGTAAGATAAGAACCTACCCATTTTCACAAAATTTTAAGATACGTAATTTATGTAGTTTTACTAACCCAACCCTTAGCTTTAGATTTTTCACGGCAGAAGTTCAAACAAAGAGAAAATGTTTAGTTCCCCTTCAAGATAGGGTCGTAGAACGGTTCCAACACCTCGTTACGGTTGCGTAAATGAAAATTTGCAATAGACAGACGAGGGACTCCATTCATATTCCACAGTACCCTTAAGGGAGCCTTCTAAGGGCACTTAAACCGTTTGTCCATCTGTCGTAATAGCCGAATTGCTCATTTGTTGAACCAAGGTCAGTGTAGGGTAGAATAATCCCTTAGGTTAATAAGACATTGACTTGATTTGATTAATTAAAATAATTAGTAGGTACTAGCGGATTCGCTACGTGGAATGATACGAAAAGCGAAATCCTGTAACCCCTAGTGGAGAATGAAGTTTAGAGAAAAGTTTAGAAGAGTATGAAATAAATTAAATTTCGCATTAAAAAAACTTATTTCAAAATTTTACAACACTAAATTACCTGTATCTACCTACATAAGGTTTTGATTAGGGTGGAAAAAAACCTATTTGGACGTTATGACGGCAGACGAAGGTATAAAAAATGTCGTCGACTTATTTGTTCTCAATAAGGTTTCTTCGTATTTAGCAATATTTAGTACCTACTTAATCCAACTAATACCACACAATTGTACTTAAATTGTACTATACCTAATTGTACTTTATCACTGTATTAGGTACATCGGTGTCATTGTTTCAAAAATAGGAAATATATTATATTTCCTTGTTTATTTTTATCGATTTTCTATTTAACTTTCGACAAGTCGCTTATTTTATCTAATTACTACTACTATTAAGTTAAATAATGATTATTAAATAAACATTAAAATATTTATATTTGATGCGATAATTTATTTAACGTAAGTTTCATTATGGTCGGTAAGTCGTGGCTAAGTGATTTTCGCGTCTGCGTAATGCGCCAGATGTCCGAGGTTTGAATCCCGGGGAAAGATGTGAATGTTTTGTTTGGGTAGGCACAGAAGGCTGACACTCCATGCCACACTAGGTAATGTACGAGAATTCACTCTAAGCACTTTAAATAGATAACAAAAGATAATTATTAACCTTCAATTCTCGAGTAGGTATATTAAGTGATATATACGTGATTGTGCAAACTGAAAAGTTCTTTTAATATTACTTATAAAATAAATCTATCTTCAAAGACCCGCTTGTGAAAAAATATAGAATTTCTTATTGTAGTAGTGTTTATGTTGAAAGTTGACAACATTAACATTTAAGTAAAGGCGAAATACGATTTATGAATCTATTGAAATATTTATTAAATAACTCAGTATCATGCTCAACTAAACTCTCAGTTGTTTCGCTTTTCTTTAAATACTTTTCGGTAAAAGCTACATTTATTAAAAGGCCGTTGCTAGTCTAGACTAAAGAGTAACAAATTAAGGGAAACTCTGCTGACCTAATTCACGGACGCCGCAGTAAGGGTTATTGCCTTTAGTTGCATGCAACAGCATTGTATCGATTCTACGAATTTTAAATTATAAGCTAGGCTGATTTGTAACTAGCAACTAGCCATAATAATTGTTATTAACCTACTTCAAAATAGGAGGAGGTTCTCAATTCGATTATATTTTTTTAATGTTTGTCACTTCAGAACTGGGTGAAATGATTCTTTTTTCTTTTGAAATCTGGTGCTTTCCATGTGGTCCCATTTGTCAAATTTCATCAAAATCTGTTCAGTAGTTTTAGAGTTATTACCTACCTATTTGAAGTCGGTTTTTTTTGTTAAAATAATTATTTTTTGCTTATTGGTTCATGGCAGTCATTACAGTCCTTTTATTAATTTTGTTAAAACACAATTTTGCTGTCGAAATAAATGTAATTTAACAACGTAGACGCATACGCGGGCATCTGCTCGTAATATACGAGGGCTGTTCAGTGTGTGAAATGTAATATTACACTTTATTTCATTTTTACGCAAAGTTTAATACAAATGTTTTGATCAATTTTTTTTTACAAAAAAAAAATCGGCGAACTTGAAAAATACGTGTAACCTTAGCGGCTGCCACTTAAAAAGCAAGCAATGAATATTGCTGAAAATTTTATCGTACGTCAGGGGCATGTGTACAAACATAATAATAAAAAAATTATTAACAAGCGGATTCTCCAAACCCGCTTAAAAATTCTCGTTTCTTTTTGAACAACGTACTTAAAAAAAAATAATAATCATAAAAATCATCATATTATGATTAAATGAAAGCTAGGATAGCTTTTAACCTCAAATTCAACCAAGTGACAAAACTATATATAGCGCGATTCCAGTGAAATAATTAAAATCTATCGGTTCGTTTTTGAGTTTATTTATCAAAAACCTATCTTTTAATAGGTATGTATTAAAATAACTTACAATAACTTCCACCTTCCAAGGCATACATACTTAATTATATAATATAATGATGCTTTGTTAATTTTTGTTGACTTTTTGGACATTGCACATCCATAAAAGTATATATGGGTCAAATTATATTAATTAAAATCAAAATAACCCCTATATTAGCAATTAAAGAATTAATTTTTAGAACAAGTCTATGATTACATAACAATTATTTAATATAACTTGCAATAAATTGTACAAAATGCTTTACAATACTTTAATTTTAATAAGTTAAGTATAATATTCAAAGCCAGAACAGTTTTTATCAATATAACATTACAATCCAACAGTCACAGTTCACTGACTGTTGATTTATCTGTAGTATCAATTACCAACTTTTTATAGATCTACTTGTTGCTGGCTTTTTTTTTAGTAGAATGACTAAAAATTGCTTTTAATCTTATTTTTTAATTTCCAGTAGGTACATAGATATAGTAATAAACAAACTCAGTCCTTGATAATATAAAGTTGGGGAATATCTGTCTCCTGGTCTTCTTATAAGAATCATTATATTGCAAAGCAACACTATTAAATGATTGATATAGATTTTTATAAATTTTGCTTAAAAACCTTGAATACCTTATTTAAAAATTCATATGAATTTCATAAAACAAGAAAAATAATATTTTAGAATAAGAATATTCCATTAAAAATCATAAATAGTAACATGAAAAAGTAAAACTAATTAGTGATACAATACTGATTTTATTGCAGCATTTAGTTTTATTACTTTCCATATCTTCCTTCATAAGTTTATGTAGCATTGTCTGTAAAACTAAGATTTTTCAAAAGAATAATATATTTCTTATTGTTGTTCAGTCAAGGACAGACTGATTAGCAGTTTGTATGTGATGTAATTGCCTGCCACGCTTACACTAATCACTTAGCAAGGTAAACCTAATCTACTTACCTTATTTTTGCTAACACTTTATATTTAGAACCTTATTATCTGAATATTGTTACTTCAATATATTATATTTGCTGTAGTCACTGAGCTTGTTAGTGAACAAAAAAAAAATGGAAATCAAGTCGGTGTGTTCTTAATTAAGAATACGATTTTTAAAAAAATCTTTTATGAAATCACCGTTTTTTAAGATATTATTTATTACACCCGGCATAAGCGTTATTTCAAACTTAAAACCCGCGGAAGAAAAATCGATATTTTGAACACGTAAAACTTTAAGAAAAATACTTATTTCCAATAAGAAACCTATTTTAATAAACGTATGTTCTTTGGTAGATTGTGATACACATTAATTTATACAATAGGATTTGAAAATTAATTAATTTTTTGAGAAAAGTAAAGAACCGGAACATACCCATTTTTTCGGAGTTATTGCTACCGACTTAGCTCCTGAAAAGTGCCTGGAAAGTGTCGTGTAATTAATTCTTCTTCATCATATACCACACATCATTATCACAAACACATTTTTCATGATAAAAACTAAGGAATCACAAAACTTTATACAAATAACTTTTTAAAAACCAAGGAAACTGCACTTCAGTGAACCGATTTTCGTTTTGAATCGCGAGTCGCGATGGATAGTTTGACAATTGACAGCTAAGTTGAAAATTTTGCTCGGTCGAGTAACGAGCTGTCAGGTAAATTACGCAAGCGCCAACTGCGAAGGCACGTTCCAAAATACGCAGCAAGCGTTTACTTAAAATTAATTATATTTGAAAAAAGTTATACCCAAATTTAAAACTTGTACCTACAATACCATAATAAGAACTAAAACCTTTATAATCGTCGTGACTGTTTATTTACAATACACGCCTCACACAGCTGTTATACTTATTGGATTTTTTTTGCCGTATGGATTATGAATATAATAATATAATCTAACACGAATCCTTTTTATCCACCCAGAATTTAAAGGACATAGTCACAGGTAAGGTATACATTTCTAACACCTTGATGATATTGCAGTCGTTGCCAGTTGCTAGAACTAGAACAATTATATGTAGGTACCTTTTTAGTTCTTAGTACACTATAAATGGTAAAACTTACCTACGATTTATTTTTTTACAACTCACAATTCACAGAAATAAGAAACTGCTACCATCTATGCAAAACATAAATCATTTCAGTTTACCGATTTAGGCGTGAAGAGGCTAACTGATTGCTGTCTAATTAATTATACTTATATAGAATACCCACAATAAAGGTTTGTAAAAAGAAAAGCGACCCTGAATAAATACGGATTACAGACAATTACTTCACTGTCAACAGGTATGTACGTAATGGCTAAAGATCAAAGCTCTAATCTTTCTATCTTTCCAAGTATATTTTACTACAGATTCCAAGTTAGGGTCGACGAGATACATCCATACTCACTTTTAACAGGTAAAAGTGAGTATGGATGTACCTACTTAGTATACTAAAAGAAAAAGATCAAAAACGCTCCATAAAATGCATGCTTTATTGATTTAATCCTGTCTGTATTATAATAGATAATTTAAAAATTAAATTGTACGTTTGTTAACAAAATAAACCCCAAATAACACATTTGCGTGAAAGGAAAACCCGAAAGCGCCTATTTACATTTTTACCAAAAATAATACAACTAAAATGAAACAAGCGACAAAAAATATACGTACCTATGTCTTATTGGGAACAGTAGATATATAAATTAAATATTTCAAAATCGACCGTAAAAGAACAATATCCCATGGCCAAAAGTGCGTTTTGTAGACCGTACATTAAAAAAAATAGAATTTTATATTTTTCATGTATTTCTACAACTTCATTTGCACAGTTAGTTAGTTTTATTTTAGTATTAGTTAGTTTCGTTAATGGTTTAATATATGTGTGAAAGAAAAATAGACAGTGTTTGTTCTGGCAAACGAACAGCAATTTATAATCAGTTGCCAGATATACAAAATACCAAAATTCATCAAATCTAAAGTTTCTAAGTACCAACCCAATTACTATCATCCCACACCAACCTACTACACATCTTTATGTGAATAGCCTAATGGAATCGACCCAGATATAAAACAATATATTGAATGCTAACCTACGCGTTCCAGCTTTTATAAAATATTTGATATTTCCTTTATTGTACTATGATAAATTTAATTTTGCAAATATTACATAGACGTAATATATGTGTCATACTTACCTATGATCAATCTAAAAAAATATTTGTATATAATTTCATAATATTATCTTACACTGCATGTTTCATAGTACATGTATTACTATTAATACTTTTCAAAAATCGTAACAATCAAGACAAATTTAATTATAATTATTATATACATAGGAAAGTAGAACACAATTTTTGAAAATAGATTGTACAAGTTAGATTATTATTCAATAAAAAAACCTTAAACTTTCTATATATAAAGATTGATTATTCATAATTATTATGCAGTCCTTATGCACTCTATATATTATATAATCCATGTTATTCATACAAATCTAACATGTCTAACTAACTAAGTTTATATTAGTTTCTGAACGAGCTGTCTCCTTCCGAAACCCTTAGTGTGTACATGGGTTCAACACGTTTCTTCATCTCTTTCACTGATTATTTTCTTTTAAAGGCTTTAACTGCCTACCACCAAGTGAAGTCTATTAATGTATTTAATTTTTAATAACACGTAACGTCTAGTACAAATACGTGTCTACAAAACGCAATCCATTCCCAATAAACAATTCGAGCCCTATACAATTTAACATCGCAAACTAAATTCAACATACATATTTACATACCAATACACCATATTTAAAAACTCTCTATACATTAGGTATCTGATAGACTTTTCTAATAGAGATTCAAGCACAAAAACTGTCAAAGAGAACTCGTATTAATATCAAAAAATTACAGCTTTTCGAGAGAACATTTTCTATATAAAATCACTATGCCAAACCATTCTAGAATCGATAACTTTCTTTAAAAGTGTTTGTACTCGAGGTTTGTACCTGTATTTAAAAAAAAAACAATAAATTGAATGAATTGACAAGTTCGAATTCTTATTGGATTTCAATACTGATTTAAACCAAAATATGTTAACGAAAAATATCAAATCAATATTGACATATATCTAAAAAAAAGTACCGTCAACCGTAACAACTTTGTCCAGTTAAGTATTTTTTTATTTTACCCCAAAAATTTGTAAGTGCTTTACAAACATTTTATTTGTCGAAAAATCAAATATGTATATGTAATATTAATACCCGAAGGGTTTGTCTCCAGTATGTACTAGGTTATAATTTATATCAGTTCAGTTGTCTGTCAAACGACGTCAATTCAATTGGTGTTTTGGCGGGTCAAAACTGCTCTCAAAAACTTTTCTAAAAAATCATTGTCGCTCTTGGGACAAGTATGTATCGTATTAATCGTTAGTAAAGATAATAATAACAGTATTGATCTCAAATATGACGGGATTAATAGATTTAGAATTATGATGGTGGGCAATGTCATCTTAGTAAGTTACGAGACCCTATTGATAACTTTGTCGACACATTAATAATTTATTATATACATTTTTTTATATAATAAAGCGCTTTTAGCCATCTAAATTTATAAGAAACTTTAGAAGCCTCTGATCACACTGTTCTTATTTAGTTACTATATCAATTACCAGTATATATTTATGCCTGTTTTGGAACCAGCGGACTTCAGAACATATCTGCGAATGGATTCGAGATCTTAACGATCTATTATTATGGTATTTATAAATCTTGTGACAGTTTAGTGCAAATAAAAGATTGGTCGTAACATTAAGATTTCTTGCAATAGGAAACTTGTGTCAAGATTTAAAATTTTCTTTACTATCCAAACCTCTGCTGACAAGAATTATCCCTGAAACATGTTGGGCTATTTATAATTGTGTTATAAACGTCCTCATTCACGGACAGTCACGCAGCGACTGAAGTCAATAGTCATTAGTTAACTAAATACGTTGCACCCTCAATGCGTTTCTAATTAGGCTTCTAAAAATCAGTCAGTCAGTAAGCGCTTATTCCACCTCACTGAATTCAGACGTCCTAAATGATTCTGTGACTATATTCAGTCAAGTGAAATAATTCTATTTCACTTGACCATCCTTGCTTCTGAATTTAGGATGCTAACTTGCTCATTGGCGATTATGCTTGACTAAATTTAGTATCGACTGAATCAAGACGAGCCTAATTCAGCCAAGTGTAATAAGCGCTTAAGATAGGAAGCAAACGGGCAGGAGTTCACTCACGACAAGCAGTTCACCGCCCATAGACACCCTTAACGCCTGATGGGCCACGGATGCGTTGCTGGCCTTTTATTGAGGTATATTTAGTAGACATAGTAATTATAGGTGATTGGGGTTTCTACTTAAACAATCCCCAAATATTTAATTACACTGTTTAAGAATGAGTAACGTTAAAAAGTTAAGAGACGTGATATTCAAAGTAATTCGTGTTGTGTTCCATTTTAAAATATTAGATAATTTTACTTTTTGTCAGTTTTAAAATATACTTACATTAGTAATTATATCAGTTGACTCTCAAGTTTTAAACGTTGTTAAGAAACGTAAAATTGATATTGTATTATTCAAATCCGTTACTGAGTGCAATTTGTTAATTTAATAAAACTATTCAAATTATAATAAAAATATTAAATGAAAGATTTATAGGGAAGATTTATTCTACCCTTTTTTTGGTATGTTTTTTTTTATCAGCTCTATGACTGCCCACTTCTATTTTAACCTATAATGAAATAGATAGAAGTGTCATAAATTACATTTTTTAATGAAATTGGTAGTCTCTTTTTAATTTATATCATTTTCATAGAAATTGCTTATAATCTGGAAAATGAGAGACCCCGCAGATAAGCAAATTCAAGTTGGGCAACTAAATCGCCGAATATACTAATAGGCATACACAATGATAGCCCGCAGATCTTATCCAATTTAATCGTCCAACAAAATAATCGGACAGCGATCGTATTAGAATAGACTCCGCACAATTAAAAAGTTGGCCGAAAAAATTGTGAAAGTATGCGATTTAGTTGTTAAATAGTCGGCCAACTTGAAATCGTTAGTCACGGGGTCTGTAAGACACAAACGTACTTTTGAGTAGATAACGATTATTCAATTTAATGAATATTTCTGGAAATCAATGTTGCCACGGTTGATGGTACATAGTTACAAAAAAAAACTAATTTCCAAATAATTTAATTCTATTTCATAGAATGAAAACCTTTGAAAGCAATATTATTTTTTATTTCGACTGGCAACAATGTATGTACAACATAATTATGAATAACATTTCTATACCACCTATTCGAATGACCATATTATCATCGTGATGGATAAAAATCGTTTCATTCATAAAAACTCAAAACACTTAATAAACCTACTATAGTTATATTGTCACAACGCGTTACACAACAGGAAAAATGCCACTGGAAACTGTCAGCTGCAAAAATGTGCCAAATGTTCTATCACTGTCTTGCTGACGTGCAATTATCGTTGTGAAAGCGAGACAAAATACTATGAGTAAAGATCTTAGTCGAGCAACCTTAATAAATGGCGAATAAATAGGTTTATTTTAGCGTTTTAAGTTTTCATGCATAAAGCGGTTCATTATTCAAAATACTCACGAGATTTGAAAAAAAGTGTTAATTAAATGTATTTCTCGCCTTAATATCACTTTGCAACTACTGACACGGTAGCAGTGTTACTATTCTAAGCACTATCCTAAATAATTAAGAACTTTCTAAGCGGCTAGAAGAAATCTATTAAAATTATTGCATTAAATTACTCTATGTTAACAGCTTAATTAATTAAGTTGATAATAGTTAGACATTTTTGAATGCGAGAAAAAAAAGACAACAATTGACTGGACCGAACCTCTATACCATAAATAAAAAGATTCTATATTGGAAACAACTTGTAATATTCATTGTTATTTGTCCTAATCGCGAAAGAGGTTGCAAAGTGTTGCCAGATATAGAAAGAGTAAGATTTAATTGACTATCCCATTTCTATTTAACCATTGAATAAAAACACAGTAAATAAACCAGCCACTTGATATATAGAAAAAAAACTGAATATTTTTATATAATGAAAAAAACTTACTCTTTCTATATCATAGTTGTGTAAAAATAAATATTAAATTTGTTAGCGCTCTCAATATATGGAACGAGCTTTCCTTCTTTAAGTTGTTTAAACCAGCCAAGTTTATTTAAACAAGTTAAATAAAAAATATAATGAGATTTTGATCCGAAGAAAATTCTTGTAATTTTTTTTATTGCGAAAACTGACTGAAATATCCCAACACGAAGGCAAGCCGTTCCTTTTAATTATTATTATTATCACCAAGTGCTTTTTCTTATTTACATCTGAAATACATTTCAACAATTTTTAAATGTAAATTTGCTATAACAATTTATTTCATTTCATAAACTTAGCTCATTTTTATATAGAAATGATTTACTTTAATTAATAATTAATTTACATATTAATCATAAAGGTGTAGTATATTAGAAAAGAACACATCTATAAATTTCAATCTATATTATATTGCCAGAGATGAATAGCAAGATATTTTTCAATCTTTAATGAACACTGAAATATTGATATTATAACAAAAAACTGGCTTTTCCTCACGATTTCGTCTACATCCGCAATTAAATGTAACTTTTATCACTGTGAAAAAGGATTTCCATGAGTGGAAGAATTTTAGATTATCTCGAACAAACATTTTAGTTCATAATTAAATTATTAGTGCGACAAATATTGTATGCATTAAATTCTTAGAATACTGAACCAAAAATTGGCTTGTATTATTATGATCTCTTCATTCATCTTTGGATATACATTTTTATGAATAAATTTAGCATCGATAAATCAATTCAAACTTTCGAATGAATTTTTTTTATTATTGTAAACTTATCGTATTTGATGCTATTCTTGTTTAAAGTATGCTGAATCAGCTTTATGTTTAAGTAGCTGTTACATTTGAGCGACCTTCATTTTGTACCATCTATAAATCAACTCATTCCCAATAACATACCATGGATAAAAAGATGTGCTCACAACTTATTACTTGCTGTTAAGGTTTCTGAACGAGTGACAGCAACGATTGACAGTGACAATTGGTGCCAGTTTTTATTAGAAAAAAATATCAGGAAATGACCATTTCATATTGTATTCATCTGACGAACAACAACAAGTTCACTTGCGTTTCGATAAGCTTAAAAAGAGCTTGACTAATTTCAATTACTTTTTGTCAAATATCAGTAAAGGTTTAAGTATAATGATGTACTCATTGTAAGGATGAATTTTGATTAAGAGTGTTCATTAAAATATTTGAAATTTAACAGACAGGGCAACAAATGTCGAGTGAGTTGTATATAAATGATACAAAAAGAGCCTTATGAGCAAACTATTCTTCATCCGTGTCGGGATCACTTGAGAACTCGGCCGTCTGAAGTCGCGGCGGGAAAGGGCCGCGGGTTTGTTGTCTGAAATAACAACATGAAAATTATTTTATAATGTTTCATATTTAGTCCTCATGACAGGACTAAATTTTGATTTTGACATAACTAAATTACTCTACTTCAGTGTGTGTACATCAGAATCGTCACAATCTTTCACTCGTCTGAGCGGCGTCATTGAAATGAATTCCCTTGAATTAGTTTTAAATACAAATAAGTAATACTTACTTATACTGCCAATCTCATCTGACTCTGGCTACCTTTCACAAGACCACATTTACGCTTTCTACACTTAGTTTCAGTTGAGACATTGCGTCCATCATAGAATCTCAACGGATGTGATTTTCTATTTCGTGGTTTTTTTAAGTGACACAAGTGGCGTAAAAAAGGATTAAGATGTCGAAAGATAGGATGCAAACGCAACATTACAGATATTCGAATGAAATTATAGGCAGTTATAAGATAAAGGAGTACTCACGCCAGTCGCCTATAATGATTAAGCCACTCCTCGAGCATCTGCGCCTGCAGCAGCGGCCTCGTGTGCACCCGTTGCCTCGCCGCCAAGACGCCGCCCTCTGTCACGCACGCGCACGTCCACCGACGTACCACGCTCTCTTCGTCCGCCATCTATCCAATTTAAATGTATTTGTCACTATATCTATGTTAGAAATTGACTCGTTAATTAAGTTTAGTTAAATAAAACTTATGTAGATAAAAGTTAAGTAATCAGGACGGACGACTGGAGAAATTCAATGTTTTGAAGTGAGCAAAAGTGACGTTTAAATAATATTAAAATATAATTTTAAAATATTATATTTTATCGTCCAATACGATATATTATAAAGCTACTATTAATAGTACTTTTTGAAACATATTGTGACGAGCAAATGAAAAATTTATTTTTACTAACCTCATCACAAGTAAGGAAGTGGACGGGTAATAGTTTCCCCTCAGAATCAGTGAGGGGCAGAAATATCATGTCCTCACTGTCTTCATCTTGTTGTTCACTGAAATTATATTACATACTTGTTAAGAGGCTATTTAGATTTTATAAGACAATTTTAAAAAAAGGTGAATTTAAGCTTCAACTGCTGCATTGTTATTAAGATTATATTTATGCATTTTAATGTATTAATTAAACAATATATATCTTTTTTTAAAGAAACGAGACTAAAAAATCCTTAGGATTTTGCGAAATTTCGCTAGGAACCGTTTGTTTAATTCTGTTTTCTTCTATTTCGTGATTTGTAATATCTTCAAAAAAAAACATATAGTATAATTAATTAAATGTATTGTAATATTCTTTTTTAATAAAATCAAATGTGTACATTTATTTCAAACTAAAAAATTGTTAAAAAAAATATTATATGGTGAGTATCTAAATAATTTTTAAATCAGTCAGTTTCAAAATTATTACCATAAAATTACTCTTGAAAAATCCTTCATCTATATAAAACAAAGCTGGGTTATTTATAACTCAAGCACGGCTGAACCGATTTTAATGATCTCTTTTTTGTTACTAACATAACTATTAAACGTAGAAAAATTGTCGAAAGTGTTTATGAAGAAAATTCATTTCCTCATACATTTTCTATGGAATGACGTTTTAGGTGACACGTTATTATTCGGCACTCTGAAGCGATACGAAGTTCGCGGGGTCAACTAGAAGATAAAGCTGCTTCAAAAAGATAAATTACTTAAGTAAATAGATATAAGGACTAACACTAGGTTTTAAGAAAAAGGCTACTAACAAAGCTATGGGAATGATCCTGCAATAAAAATGTTATTATTATTATTAAAAACCTTACAAATTAAATATTTCCGTTGACTATCTTACCGGCAAATATAGTCGTGACGATGGGAGTACGGCTCAAGTGGAACGAGCGCAGAAAAATGTCCGCGAGTGTACCCCAGACACAATGGTGATTTTGAACAGAATTCCGCTTCCCATAACAACGGCAAATAAATACCTAGTAAGAATATTATATTAAAAAAATAGTCGTTTTTTATACTGGATGGAAAAGATTTGAGTGCATATTTGATTTTTTTATATTTATTTTAAAACGTTCAACTCATTTTGACAATCTAGAGTAGCGTTATATTTAAGTATACTTAAATAGGTCCCAGACGATTTTATTTAACGCTCATTGCCTATAGAACCGATCTCGGAGACAAATGTTATTTTGAAAGGCATAGCAAGGTATAATGAAATGGAAAATGAAAAATTATTTGTGAAACAGACGCAATAATGTGTCTGCACCTCACTCAGGTACTTACGGTACTTCACATACCTTGAAACCGCGCATATCCCAATGCTTCGCCACGAAACGAATTGACCACATCAACTCCGTATACTAACACCGGCCGTCGCAACACATGCGCGAGCGCAAACACGTGTAACTAGAAATTTAAAGGACGTATAAAATTCATAATAATATTTAGTATAAGTTTTGGTTTTGATGATAGTAGGACCAATGTTAAGCAATACAAACAGCAGCTAAATAAAAAAAAATTGCAAACCTGATGCAAGGCTGTGCCAGGTCTCGCAGCGGCTGCAAGAAGGCGACTCCATTCTGCGCGAAGTTGCGATTCCTCTAGAGCGTATTGGAGTTGGGATGCTTGAAGCCGCTCCCAGGCTTGCCAACGAGCATAGAAACTGAAATTGCAGATGCTTTTCTTTTATTTCTAATTTGTACAATTTCATAAAATGTTAGTGAAATAAACTTTCTAATGTAAATTAAATAGCAAAGATTGGTAGTCTTAATCACACCGCTTCAATGATTTCGATAAATTTTAGTACATATTTAATTGACGCTATATAAAGTCTATTCAATTACACTTTTATATACATTGTGTTATGGTATATGAGATAGGTTAAATACTACAACCTATTAGATGATTCACCTCTGGCTCGAAGGACCAAAGTGCAAACAAGTAGCAAATTTTCAGATCTTATGAAACAAGTCAAAATTACGTTGAAATTCAGACACTGAACAAGGTGATAATATCTTGTTAGAAAACATACCTTCTGTGCGCATGATGTAGCGTGTCAGCGAGTGCGGCGCGCAATACATTAGCTCGATCGAATACTCCGTACGCGGCCTGACATAGTGCGTCTGGGAGGCAGTCGCCCGCCGAACGATTCCATAATGCGTATAGACGGGATCCTAAATCATGAGTATATTTTATTACTCACTAATATTGTATCTCGCCGCTTGTCTTACCGACCATATAGCTTACGTAAAATTATATTAATGTTTATTTAATTTTGAATTCGTTTTACAAAGCGCCTTCTTCAACAGGTAAACCGCCTTCTATGCCCTTTAATCCTTTAATAACATTATTATCTACAAGAATCTAACAGAACTCACCCAAATTTATAGTTAATTCGCAACTCCAATTGATGAGTGGTGTATCCGTTTCTAATGTCTGTTGTGCATCTTTGTCTAACAATTCAGCAAACAACTGCTCTTGAATTGCAACCGGCAATTCATCTATTTCTGAAAAAAATAAAAACTTACTATGAAATACCCTCTTTTCTTATAATATACATAAAAATAATGGTGTATTTACGAGTAAATATATTAGTGCACTGAATATAAACAAAAACTAATTTCAAAAATACATTGTACAAGTCAACTTTAATTTAAAAAAAAAATAACACCGAAAACGGTGAAGTCTTGTGATTAAATATAAGTAAATTGAATTATAATTCGTAAACTTTGTGGGCTATATTTGTTTCCTCATCATTTTCTTCCAAGCGAAACATTTTAGTTTACGCTTATTTTCTTTATAATTTGAAACGCTTAAACTTATTGATCTTTGGATGCGGTCAATAAAAAAACTTTCGCGAAACTTGCCAAATGCAGTGCCATTCTTTATAATAAAGATTATAAAGGTTATAAGATTGACGTGTGTCTGTGGAATCATGTCTTCTAAACGAATGGACCGATTTTGATGCTGTATTTTTTTCGAAAGCCGGCTTTTTCGATCACGTCGGACAGGAAAACAGATCTTCAATTTATGAAGACCTGTTTATCCACGAGATATTCTTATTTGTAATTAATATGTCAGAGTATTTTGTCTTCCTAGAAAAAGTACTTACCTGCTGGTAAAGAGAAAGTGCATACTTCATTGATATACCGACAGGGGAAATTTCCTTTCTTATGTCGAATACAGCTAGCTATGTGCCTTCTTATTGCGGATGCTAAGTCGGGAGCTGTAAATTTATGAATAACGTTTTAAATATAAAAATAAGAGCAAAATTAAAGAACTGGAGAGATTAATAATTTTTTTCTTTTGTTTAAAATGCTCGTTGAGCAAATCTATATGTCTATGGTATTATATAGACAAAAGTACTGAATCGATTTTAATTTTTTTTTTCACTGATGGGTAGCTACTCTTTCCAGTAACATACACAGTCATGCGCAGTTCAAGTAAAAGCTAGTTTTCTTATAAAAAATTATAAAATGTATAAAGCACGTATTTTATTTATTCTTCATCTATAAAATTATTATTTTTTATAAATATGGAGGCAAACTGAGAAGTAGCGGTAGCCTATAGACACCCACTATTCCATTTGGGCGACAAGTGCGTTGTCAGCCTTTTAAATTGTTCTCTTAAAGTAACCCTTACCAACATATGAAGGCGATCGTTTTAAACCAGGTCCACCACCAGATATTCTAGATAGTAGTGTTGATAATATTTCTTGCCTTTGAAATCTGAAACCGAACATTTTCTCCAGTCAATAAAAAAAATTAATAGATTTAAAATATCTCTGTGCCTAATATTATGTATGCCAAAATTTAGCCACAAAAAAAAACGTATTGACACGGACCAACCTTTTCTCATTTTATAATAGAAAGAATTATACAAAACCGGTTTTGTTTTGAGAGAGGAAAATGAGGAATACGCAACCATTATTTTGCCTATTATTCGTAGATCGTAGAAATGGGGATAGCTGCAGCTATCCCTTTCATGCTCGGACGACTTGCACGAATAGAGAATAGAGATAGCACGATATGAAGCAAACCTACTGCTTAGATTTTTCGTGTGCATACATCCTGTTAAAGTAATTTATACCTAATAGCCAAGTGAACCAGAGTATGTCCTGGATCGAAAGCGGAAGCTCTATTAAGCAGCGCCACTTCCGGCGCCGTAAGTGCCCTAGCCGGGGATCCTCCCGCCGCTAAGTACGCCTCGACGCAACGCGCGTCCCCTTCTACCACGCCTGAAATCCATCATAAAAAAAAATTAAATCCTTTTGTGAAACAAGGAGCAGAAACATTAGCGCATCAGTTTTCTAGATCATTTTCTTCAAAGGCTAATCCTTATTTAACTACCGACAAAAAAGATGGGTTTTATAAGTTTGACATGTCTGTGTGTTTTTGTACCTATGGATCTTTGTTTCTGTCAATGGCATCATAGCGGCGAAACGAATGGACCGATTTCGATGCGGGATTTTTATTTGGAAGCTGACGTGATCGAGATGAATCTTAGATACAATTTTTTAAAATCTGTTCATCCAGTTATGATTTGATGATGATGATGGTGATGAAGCTATTTATTTAATGTAAATAGCTTCAATCAGAAGCGGAATATGAGCTCTGTAGCCTTATTTCCGCTCTCTAGTCTGAGGCAGTTATTGTAAAAGTGCAGAACATAGTTTTGAGTTACCTATTGTGTACGGACGTTCTATTATGTTTTCGTAAAGCATTTTTTTAGTATGAAGTGTACCTTACTAGAAAATTCAATAAAACTGTCCAAAAAAAAAAGTTTTTATTAAGATAACTCACCCAAACAAGCTTGTAACCACATCCAGTCCGTGTTATTTCTACGTTTCGAGCGCCGTCCGTTTCCTTCCACCTCATGTATTGACGTATTTTGACTATTACATATATCATTTATACCTGAAAATTATTATTTTAATTTGTATAGTATTCCCTTATTTAGTTATCTATACGTTGCTTGACGTAAAATGTATTAAACTTAATAACTACTAGACCGATCATAGACATTATTTCACTTATGGGAAGTTACTTTCCGGTTGACATGCCTACATTATATATACCCATGCAGATGAAGGAGGTAAATCTCTTTGTAATAATTATTATTACACTGGACAATAATTAACAATTAAATACTCATAACGCGAATATTTCGTTATGAATACATCATGTATTCAAGTTACTTATAATTTTTGCGTCACATTAATAACAGGTTCATATTATTAGTAGGTGGGTATACGTTTTTTTATTATATAGCATGCACATACATCGTGGCGGGGGTGGGAGCGCGCAGTTTTAAATTAGTGCTTTTTATGTACATAAATGTGTCTTTCTTTTATTTTATATTATAACGATGAATCAGATGGACGGAAAAACCTGAACAGGTTTATGCTCCACTTTACCATGTACGTTTTATTTGTAGTTTTTAATAAATAAAGTAGGAATCATGTTATTATACAATACATTTCTCACCTGTTGGTCTGGGCACGTGAAAGTCGCTGTGCGTACGCGGAGGAGCGGGCGCGCCGCACATTGCGCATTTCTGTGAACGCGGCCAATTCTCGTACGTACACGTCTAGAATGGTACGTTTTAAATGCAAATTGAAAATCACTTACAAATTTTCGATCTATGTTATTGACTTTTTATTGTTTTTTTATGTTTGTTTTTTTTTGTTAAAGCTTTTATTAAATAAATAAATTTTATGCCTTATAATGTGGTTGCTATGGCAAGTTTGCTACTGGTATGTAGGATAAGATAGGAAAACGCGCATTTAAATCGGTAAAGCAGTTACTTAGGTAAGACCGAAAAAAGAGCGTTTAAATTTCTCATCTAAATATATCAAAAAGATTTTGTATTCTTAATATCTGTAACTGATCAAATAGAAAATAATAATCTTAAAAGTTTTGTATTAACACTAATATATTATTGTAAGGTACTATGATTTTAGCCACTACTAAATATTAAAATACTTACACCACAAGACCACTTGTTAATAGTAGAGGCACTAGCTTGCCCCTGTGGAGATGATATTCTCAGTGGTTTGAGTCTTTCAGCGACCGATTCAGCACCTAAAACAACCACTCCAACTTTTATGTCACGCATATTACCTATACATTTATTATAAGAGAAAATATTTGTATGTTATGAGAAAACTTAATTACTGAATAAATTTTAAAATTCTTTCACTGATCAGAAACTAGACTGATATATACACGGACAAATTCCCTAATGATAGCTAGTAGTCTTATTCATTAACGCAATCTAGCATCTTTAAAGGGTAAGCAAAAAGGTATGCAATATACCTAATGCATGGATAGAGATGAGGATTTATATAAACAACCTTAATCATTTAGAAAGAGTCTTGCACTTTTATCTACTCTAGTATAAAAAAAGTCAAAATCAAACCTACATATTTAATTAACTTACCAGAAGCATCTTGTATAGGAAGCGCACTGGCACCATCCTGCAATTTGAAGATATCTTCACCGAGAGAGGATTTGGGTGATCGGCACATTGTACACTTAAAGAAAAAAGATGTTTTGTGATTTACTTGAAATATCTAGCTCTTTGAATTTCAATTTGGCTTGAAGCAAGCTCTCAGTGTGTTTTTTAAAGCAAATTTAATCACAGTTCAAAGATCTAACTGCATTTTCAAAAAAGTTTTTGTTTACAGAAACAGTTCTAGCTTGTAGTTGAATCTTATAAACGATTTACACTTTTTAAACTAAAAGTCTACCAACTAGTAGTTTGTATCTACATAGATAACAAAAGTATCAATGATGTTGTGAATTTACCTACAAAACTTGTAAATTTTGGTAAAATTAATATTAAGCACATACTTGAGAAATCCATATTTTTCAAAGTGCAAAAACTTTTAAAAATACCTTTCGTGAGAGTGGGAAATTCTCATAGGTACACATTTCACACTGCCATTTTGCATTATCTAGTGTTGCTCCTGTTATCTGAAATAATTGCCAATAAACTTTTTGTTTATAAAAAAATTAAAAAGCTGATAAATTTTATCTCTCTTAATTAAATTTATAAACAAAATCTTGATTTTCAGAAAAATAAAAAATACATGAGTAATAACAATTTAAACAATTTCTGCCCCTTAAAATTCATAAGTATGTCTTTTAATTCCTTGCTATTACAAAAGATTCAATTTAAATACACTTCATTAATAACCAATGTTAAATCATTAATAGTACAAATATCTAAATATAGCATACCTGCGAAAGAGTAGTTTGTGAAACATTTGTAGATGCATTAATATGAGCTCCGCACTCTGCTCCCACAGAGCTTGCCTCAGCGGAGGTAAGTAATGGGCTCTTTTTGCTGCCATCATCTTGCTCCTCACTCATTTTACCATTAATTGGAATAAGTTAACGGTAACCGCGTTTCGTTACTATGAAGTAGACATCTTATAGATTCTTATACTAATAATATCCTTTTGTTTGCACAGTTGTTCTCCAATGACAATAACTTGGCAAATTTGAGGCTACAACATAATATTAGAATGTAGATCATTTCACCGTTAATGCAGTGAAGGCTCGAGGATGAAACAATGCACAATAATGTCGCAACGATTTCATAATGACATCCATTCAAAGCATAACCGATTTAAATTAATATATCTTTTAGTACGCAGAACTTGGCAAACACTTTACTTCTGGCATTTTGGCATTGTTACACAACATTAAAGTTGTAAATGTTTTATCCAAGAAGGTCAAGACTAAATACAAACGCTTCAATTTTTACTTACATGTCACAGTCAGGCACTTGATTTTTCTACGATCCTCACAGCTTTATTGTTATTGCAATTAGACTTTACTAGACGAAAAATTTCATGAACGATAAACGAAATGAAAGCGTTTGGAGAGAATAGAAACAATTAAGGTCTGAGAAAAATATTAATATAGCCGATATTAAAAAAGGTATATCTATTTTGACAAAATAATTTTGCTTTGCAGTTTGCTTTGATATTTAAGTTTGACAATTGACAATATATGTACTTCAAATTACTAACATATTATGTTGTTCACAGTTCAATGTTCTGCATGTTTAGTTCTGCACCATAGATGTTCATGCTCTAAGGTATTCACTGTTCACTAAATACTATAATAAAAAATTTTTATTCAGGCTTAGAGCATTTACCCTATGGAGATGTTATAATATTGAATCACCGAACTATTTTTTCTGCCATTTTTTGCGGGAGGAGAGGTGTACATGTATAGCACACTACGGCATTTTGAAAACTACGCACAGAGAAAAGCTTCATATAATTACAAACGCACACTAAAAAAATGTACTACAGTGAAAACAAAACTAAAATTACAAAGGCACACTAAAAAAATGTACTACAGTGAAAACAAAATACACACATTGATAATCTGCGTGTATTCATTCAATCACCTCATGTACACAAACAAAGAATGCTAGTGATGTGACACACTCATCAAATGATTATTGATTACATTAATCTGAATGAATGAGAAAATACCATCATTTATTTAATAATTTAAACGTATAAGAGAGGTTAGTAAATACTAGTTGGGAACAATGTATAATAATAATTTATATATTTTTTATTTGTTTTAAGATGTACTTTTAACGTTATTTTACTGAAATGATCAAATACTTATCGCTCGCAACATGGTTTAATTTATTGCGGGTATATTTTTATAACACGACTGCCAAAAAAGGAATGTATTTTTTTAGAGTTCATGTATCAGCAGTTTAGCAGTTACATTAGGTATTTCATTTTATACGTGAAAGAATTTTAAAAATTGGTCCAGTAATTTCGCTCACTAAGGGCCGTTTTCATCGTTTGAATCATAAAACGCGTTCATAGGTAAGCGAGTTCAAATATGGCATTTGATCTCGATAAAAGTCAAATTGATTTCACCAGTACAATTTTGATCACGTTCAAGTAAACCTAGTTTACGCGTAATAATCGTAAAAGCTCAATTTCATCGTCATTGTCACTGTCAAAATAACGTTAAAGTTGTCAACGTTAATGATTACATAATAATAGTAATAATCACAATTGTTTTATTTCCCATTTGGTGACAACCCTAGCATATTTGCATGTGACAACTGACAGAGTAGGACGTACACTCGCGGCGGCATCGTACGACATCAAAGGCGTTCCTCTACTGTAGGAAATATTATAATACTGTGGTATAAACTGTGGCATTATCTCGCTAACGTTGTCCTTGGATTAACCCCGTGGTGCGTTCAGTTTCACTTAACGTTAAAAGTTACCTTCTGGCTTCTGCACCATTACTTCCATCTAAAGGCCTTAAGGTTTTCATCAAACCACCAATCGTGTTACAGTTTAATTAAATCGATATTTCGATAGTACCTAGGAGACCTCTTTTCACAAGAAACACCACTAAGTTTGTGATAATTGTATTGCTTTAGATTCAAGTACGACAATATTATAATAGCTAGTGCTTATAGTATGTAAAATCTTTGTTTTAATCAGATTAAGTAGTCAAGTTTCGAGATGTAAAATCATTACACAATTATTATGATCCAAATCAGATGTTTCCTGAAATTTAGAAAAATCTTTTTACTTCTTCTGAATAAAAATACAGCAAGGTTTTATGTAGCAATTAGAATTAAAAAAACAACAATGTTATATAATAATTTTGGTTTATTCACTTTGGCTTATATTGATGGTAGTCTGCAATTTAGATTTAGTGCTAAATACTAACAATGAATTTGGCACAGGGCCTTCCTTCAATTCAGCATGTACAATTATGTACCTTGTTCCTGTTGAAACATTTCAATTTACACACTTATAGATGGACCTTGCCAAGACTTCTTGGGCCTATAGTTTAAGTGATAATATTATGTCTCATCCAAATACATGATTGACTTTCCTTCTCTACATTACAGTCATGGTTCTTAAATACCGATATCTCCAGGTAGATATGTCATAACATTCCATTAACAATGAACTCATTCTTATTTTTCTTAAATTCTTAGCCATTGGACAATACTGAATTGTGAAGAGTTTTCAGGCATCCATTAAATCCAATGCTTTCTCTTAATTCCACTAACAAATTTCTCAATGTAGAAACTTGTTTTCTAACTATGTAAATTTGTTAATTTTGTTACAAATAGCATCTTTGTCTAGATCTAACACTGTAGGTTTATGTGGTCGTTTTTTCTTGGGGTATTCCAGACACCTTCATTAACCACACCTTACTTTTTTTATGTTGTAACCCTCGCTTCTGTAAAGAAAGATGAAAAATTATGATTATGCATTTCTATTAGCAAATCATGTTTTAAATTATTATATCTTTAAAACTTATGTACTTTGTAAAAACTTACCAGTGATTGAGAAGCTATTTGATTCAAGTACTGAGCTCTTAAGCAGAAAGACAGGATAAGAGAGGACAAGAGACAGGAGACTCACTGATTAAGATCAGTGAGTCTTTCAATAGTTTTAACTATCTCATCAACCCCTGCTTTTCTGAAAAAGAAAACAAAATAAGTTAAAATTACAATGCAACATTTATTAAGGTATGCCGTATGAGAAATAACCATTATGAATTATTATGGTGTTTATCATAAAATGAATGTAAATAACAAAATACTTTTGTAAAATTCAAATAAAATACCAACGTCTTATTGGCATCATACTTTAATAACCTATGAAATCTAACACCACGCGTAAACAATCTTATTTCTGTTTGAATTCAGCATCTTTCTCTTGTTGTTTTTCTTCATATTTAGAAATTATGCGAAACAACATCTCCCGCACTCCACTTTTAATAATTTTATCCATGTTTTTAGTAAATGCTTTGACAAGATCAAAACAAATCACTAAACAGGTAAGTACTAAGTAGTAAGTACTAACAATCAGTGTTGGCAACCTGGGAGATAGCGCTGATCGTACCAGGGGCGTAAAATTAGCGTATTTGCCGAAAAATTATCGTATGTTCAAATATCATAAAAATGCGTTAATTAAAATAGATATTTATCATGAACATTGCGCTCGACCGTCCGATCGTACGGTGATATCAAATTATGGTACATGTACGATAATTATCGTACGGTTGTCAACACTGCTAAGTGCTAACAATGTAACAACTAACAAGTACATAGTACAATAACAACACGCCATCTTGTTTTGACAAATTGAGTTTGACAATTGATATTAATGTAGCATTGCCATATAAAACGTTTGTATATAATCTGTCCGAGAACTAGAGTAAAGAGTTTCTATCATTCTTTTTAGATATACAACATACACTTTGCTTAATTGGCTAAGGTTTCAATTCGTTCTAACTTATCATTGGCATTTAATTTTGATTCAATGGGATTTGGGTAAGATCCTGTTTTTGTATTTTTTATTTGTATAAAGTCTGAAACAATGACGTATGAACTGTATATCATTTGAGCGATGGTATCTGCGCTACAGTTTCAACTTTTGTAGCTATCATCGGCACTTGTCAAATTTCCACCAATATAATATATTTTTCGTTTCTTTTTATAAATAAGAATAATTATAAAAAATGATTAGTGAATATGTTCGATTCCAAGAGAGTTTTTACGATGTTATAACTAATATAATTGTTGTGACCTTTATGGCTGAACATATTATAAGACGTTAGTCTTGGACGGAAAGGACGTTTAAAAAATATACCGATTATTGCTATCCCATCTATATCTTTTAGCCAAAGTGTAATAATTTTCTTTTTGCAACACTGCACTTTTCCAAATATTTCAAATTTGACATGTTAGTTTTAGACTTACTTTTTCGCAATGGTAACACATATCTCAATTCTCAAATCTCTATGTGCCGGCATCGCACGTGAACGTGTCGGAAAATCGTAATAAATTAACAAAATCACCATGTCCGACGAATATTTTTACGGTAAGTTACATTATCAAATATGTGCTCGATCTCATTTATTTGTTATTTCATTCGTGCTCTACGTACTTTGTTTAAATTCACTGAATCATTTTAGCGTCAAACTGACACCCGGTACTTCGCCATTTTCTCAAAGCCTTGTGTAATTTGTGACCATATTTCTATAACTATACATTTCGTGTGTGTAAGAGTTGTACAGATATGTTGTGTTTAAAACTTGAAATAATGTTAAATAAAAACTTGCCGCCACTTTTGGTTTTCTTAGAATGTTAATCTTAAAAGTATGTAATTATAAGTTGACTTGCTTTTACTACTTGCTCTACATTCAGGACATTTGGATGCTGTCATAATATATGAGTAATGAGAGTACAAATGTGATACCTATACTTATAATAATATCTTAAAACGTTAGGCGCGTAATTTGAAATGAAGAATGGCGTCCATACTGCCGCCTTAGCGTCATAACTGTTGCTAAAATTAATAGTTGACTTGCGTGCTAATTTTCATATATATTCTGTTATTTGTATAGAGGTTATATGGTGAAATTTAACATGCGTACCGCGCTTTTTCAGGCATCACCCTGTCATCGTCACATCAGTCAGAGACGTGGGATCCTGAAGCGAAAGCAGAATACCCTCGAAGCAATAAACTGCTTATTCGTACAGCCCTACTTGGACCTGATGCCAAACCAGATGAACTTAATGTTGTACAGGTGAAAATAGTTTTAATATTTAACTAATGTAGGAAAACTCCTATCATTAAATAAAGTGATATTTAATGATATTAGATAATTAAACAAGTCTAAATATAATAATGAAGCAAAAAATTATGCATATTTCTTGTGGTTGTTTTCAGGTTGAAACTATGTGTCTACAAGACTCAATCAAAATTCCAGTGGCCATCTTGAAGGTTGGGGAAACTAGACAAGCTCGGTTGGATATTGAATTCCCAGATGCACCAGTAACATTCACACTCACTAATGTAAACAAAAATGCAATTTTAGTCTGATAGTTATAGTTAATACATAGTTTACAAGCAGATCTTTTGTATATATTGTTAGAATTTAGATGATGATAAAATAACCATGGGTTATATTGATGGATAGTGCAACATCGTTTTGATGGTGTACAGTCCAAACATGATTTCTTGAGGCATTTGTCTGATTTAATATACTTAACAATAAAAATAATGTTTAAGATGTTCTTGTATTATTAACATGGTTACTGTTTAGGGCTCGGGGCCTGTGTATTTAATTGGCCAACACTTACTTGGTGCTTTGGTTGAGGAGTTTGAAGATATGGAAGAAATGGAAGAAGAAATGCTGGATGAGGAAGAAGGTGATGACGCACAGTTTAAGGTGAGTGTTTTCTACTTAATGTTTATATCTATTTATTTTTGTTGTCTGACATTTAAGTGTCATTTAATTGTTGAATTGACTTCAAATAATTGAGTAGAACATGCATTTACAGGAAGATGAGAATAAAAGGAAAGCAGCTGGCAAGCGCAAGACGAATGAGGTACTGAAAACCTTCAACTAATATTGATTTATATAAACACGCATACGGAAGGAAAAGGGCCAATGGTCCATTTCTTCAAACTCATGACGGCATCAATTCAAAATTTTAAAACTTCCTTTGATAATTTGAATTGTCATTGAGCCATTTGTAATATTCAAGTAAAGTTAATATTTTATTGTTGCTGTCATGATTGGCAAAATTGGACCTTCAAATTTTTTTCACTCATTTGCTCTAAAATTGGCTGTTGGTTTTCTGTACTCATTCATATTCCCTTTACCTTCTGAAAGCTTATTTTGTATCTTTGTCTCAATTCTTTTTATACATATATTTTGATAAATTAAGATTTATTTATTCAAGTAATTTCAACTGGTGTTGCAAATAATTGGTATTTATGTACATACAATATTCAAGGAAATGATGTAGCTATTTCAGTGTGACAACTAAAAACTGCATGTTGGATTTAAACTATGATGTAGAATGTAAAGATGTGCATTAGCTTTAAATAAAAATTTAAATGATAAATTATGTAATATTAACATAAATTACTTATATTATTCCTCATTTGAAGTGATAAATTGTTAATATATTTCAAATTTTCTCTAGGATGATGACGATGATGATGGTCAAGAAGGACCAAAAAGCAAGAAAACTAAAATGGCAAATAATGCCAAAGGCAAAGCTGCTTCACCCAAGAAAAATGCTAAGAAGTGAATTGAATGACACTGACTCTGATCTTAGCCACATTGTCTACCACTGACATTAAGTACCATTGGACAACCTAAACAATCTGTGGTATTTTATGTATAGAATAGTATTTGTACTAAGTATTATACTATTAGACTTTCTTGATTTTGTAAGTAAATAGATTTTTCACAAGATACACTGATAACAAATACAAGTTGTAATACCATAAGCAAACATGTATGTTATTCTTCATGGATAAAAGAATTATGGTCTAATGGCTTCTTAAATTAATTGCTAAGCTTTGTTGGTGAACTGCTCTATACTGTTGTAAGACTGAATTCATTTAATTTTGAGAATATTAGACAATTATATTGTAGTACACAATGTGGCTCTGTCATCTTAGTTTTATCATAGTATGATAATCTAGGTTAACTTGTATGAAGTACGGAAGTTTTGTGTGAATGTTTGCAAATTATGTGTTGATTGAGGCCCAACTGGTGTTAGATAACTCTTTATATTGTACTTTAAATGTATATTGACAAATGGTAAATTTTTTAATTACCAGTCCAGGAAGTAACAACTAAGATCTGCCATGTTCCTCTTTTACAGTAGTACCATATAAATGACATGCTTGTCAATTTTTGAAGAGGCAAATGTAAGTTAATGTCCTGTGAAATTGAATTAATATCAACAAATAAGACATTAGAACGTTTTTTTTTTACAAAATAGTTGGGTCTGGTTATTTGAAGACACCTATCCTTGTAGTATTTGTGTAGGTTATATACTTATAGCTGTTACTTTTAAGGATGATGTCTTGCAAAATCATACTATAGTATAAAGATTTTTCTACAACTTAATTTTTTTTCATTCCTGTGTTATAGCGTTAAATTAATACAAATTTATTTTAAGTTAATTTAAGCGTAATCAGTGTATTGCCGGATGACGTAGTTGAAAATTAATGATTTCTCAATATAGAAAAATAACTGATACCTAATCTATTATTTGTTTGTACATATACATTACATAAGGATGTAATAGAATAAACCTTTCTAAGCATAGGTCTTTTATTTTAATTGCCCTAAGAAATTTATAATTAATATTATAGATATCCTAAGGCTGTTCCTACTTAGTAGGTACCTACCTATGTATATTATTAAAAACTTACCAGCCCACTGAATTATTCTGTAATCAATTCTTTGGTAGCAAAATGCAAATAACCTGGCTGACTTGCTAAAAAAATCTTTCTAGGAAGTTCACTTGCGCCATAATTATCGTTTTTAAAAATAGGTGTCTTATGCAATAAAATCAAACATTCACGGAAATAATATTTTATTTGTATATTTCATAACAATAAAATATTTCACGTAGGTAAGTCAAATAGCTACCTAATATCCGGCCGAATAAAAGAAACATATTTTTGAGTAATTACCATTTGCTTTATTTAGTTATAGTCTTAGGGCCTGTTGGTTTTAATTTCTATATGTTCATGTACTTAGGTAGGTACCTACCTACTGTTTCCGATTCTTTGTGTTTTTGGAATCTGGTTTAGTTTTGTCTAGTCAGTTTTTGTAACCTTTTTCTGTTGCCTTTTTAAATAAATTATTGTGCGTGCCCTTTGTGATAACATTTAATTTAAAGTACATATTTAAAAAATGGATATTTGATTTATGACCAAATCGAGGAATTAGAAAATTTGTCGAGACGTCGGCCGCCAAGGATTCGCGTATTTAAATTTCGTATTGTTTATTTGACGGACCTAAATGAAACGGATTTATTTGCTACATTTCAAATGTCTAAACTTGCAGTTAACCAAGTGCACAATTTTATAAAAATTAATTTTAAACAAAAAAATAAAACCGACCTCAAAACGCACTGAAAAGTAACAAATAAATGTTGTATTATAAATGAACCTACTATAAATAAAAGACGTAAATAGTGTTGATAAATGAAATTCATGTAAAATTCAACAAGGGCATAAAACTGTCATGTTGCTCTTTGAAACGCGGCGCCAAGCCAATTAATTAATTTTTTTATTAAAGTCCAGTCAGTCTTTTTATTTATATATTTGGCACCGTCTTTCAAAAAACAACATGAAAGTTCTATGCCCTTGTAGAATTTTATTTATCAACACTATTTACGTCTTTTATTTATAGTAGGTTAATTTATAATACAAAATTTATTTTTTACTTTTCAGTGCGTTTTGAGGTCGGTTTTATTTTTTTGTTTAAAATTAATTTATTTTATACTTTTGAGTGGCTCTTCTAAACCGTATAGTTGGTTATCATACCATCAAAACTAAACTAATATGGACGCTCTGACTTTACGCTTACCTTATACACTAAAAACTAATTTAATTTAATAATTTAAAATTAATAAAAATAAGAAGACACAAAACTTAATCGTTTAATACTAAAAATTTAAGTAATATCGTACATATAAATTAAGTTTTCATGGTGTTTTATAGTATGCAAGTGAACGCACATTGTGATTTACCGTAGGAACTCAATTACTATATTCTCTCTATCTCTAGAAGTATTTCTTCTACTTATAATAAGTAACGCTGCAGCAGCGGTGGTGCACGCAACCACTCTGTTTCCATTCATGGCGATGAACTGAGGTTCGCAGCTCTATGGATCGATTAGCCCGGCCGCACATTATCAGAAATTTATGTCAGAAAAATCCTAACGCACCAATCAGAAACGGCCGTGCCGTTAGAATTTTTCTAACAGTGTGCGGGAGCTAATACAAAATATATGCACGGAGCGCCTTCCGGCGAGCGTTAGAATTTTTCTAACAGAAATTTCTTTTAATGTGCGGCCGGGCTTAACCTCGCGTTCAGGACTCAGGTTCGCGGCGGTCCGTACAGGAGCTGTACGCGTGGACTATGTATCCCGACTACACGTAACACAGGAACTCGCAATCCGTACGCAGTTTAACAGTGGCTTAGAACAGGGCCGGATCTACCATATGGCTTTTTGGGCTTCAGCCCAGGGCCCCGTGGATTCAAGGGGCACCCTGCTTAGTCAAGTCACTCAAAAATAGACGATAAAGCAAAATAATCTTTAATTTTATTAATCCATATTTTTCTATACTAAGTCATTAAGTGGGCCCGTAAGTAGTATTAGCCCAGGGCTCCCTAATCTCACGGTTCGGCCCTGGCTCTACCAGCAACACTACTGGGCGCATCATGAAAAATGAGAAAAAAATTGGGACGGCAACGACAACTTGGCGCTAATGACGCAATGAATAAATGAGAATGATTATGTTTGCGAGATTAAATAAACATAGGTAGGTACATATTTATGTTTAGTGTGGTTAAATTTCTCACACATAGGTATCATCCTCGACAACAATATTTATCCGCAATGTTTTATCGACATCAAACGGTCGTCACTAAGATGAAAATAATGACAAATTTAATATGATGTGGCAGTAATTTAGGCCTTATTAAAACGACTAAAGAAAAATTCAAAATGATTGTTTTAAAACTTAATTTATAATTATAAAAAATAATGATAATTTATTAAAATAAATATTTACTGTGTTTAAAAACATTTTATAAATAAATTGTATAATACTTTCATAAGCAAGATTAATTTTGTGGCTTAAAATTGCAGTAGGCATTTTTCTGAATTTTTTTCACAGTCATCATATTACAGTAAATAAACTCATTGTTGTAAGACATTACACCTATCGAGGCTTTCATTCATTCAGATACCAAAAATATTAATTACTCATTACTGTAAATAAGTATTTAAAAATCCTTTTTTGAACTTCTTAACATTCTAGGTTTTATTCTTAAACATTTTTGAAAAGAATATTCATTCTTCATCATTTTCTATCTAACAGAGCTTGTAAGATACGGTTCCTTTCTTTTTGGATCTTGTTTGAATCCTCTATAACCTTTATTAACTGTTCAAATTTATCCTTTCCCTTTATTTCGTGAACATCTTTAACAATACTAGTGATTTCTTTTAATGTTACATTGTCCATACAAGCATGTTTACATTCTTTCTTTATTAATTTTGGCTGATCATATATTTTTTCAAAGTATGAATAATATGGCCATGTACTATTTTTTCCACTGATCTGCTTTCTTTCTGCCATTCTTAAATAGGTTTGTTTTAGGTTTCTAAATTTTTTATCACATTCACCAGCAGTTAACCCAAGTTTTGCACCAATTACTCGCCAAAGTGGCTTTTTTTTAACTAGAGGATCCCAGAACTTCACTTTGTTATCAATGTAAAAGGTAAGTAGTTCTTTTACATAATCCTGCTCGCCTACCCTGTAAACAATTTCTTGACCATCATCAGTGATAGAATATGATTCATTTTCAAATATTGTTGAGAATTCTTTGTAGTACTTCCATTTTGTTACAGATCTGCCTGTATCAACTCTCATCTTAAGTCTTAAATAGGTTTGTTTCAAATTTCTAAACTTCCTATCACAACTGCTGGGACTTTCACCTACTTTTCTGGAAATTTCCCTCCACAATTCTTTTTTCTGATATTTAGGGTTCTTAAACATGTGTGCTATCTCTGCATATGCATTAATAAGTAATCTGATTTTGTTTCTATCCCATGGTCCTAAATCTGGATTATAGTTATAATATATTCTTTCAAAATACTGATGGTATGCCCACTTAATTAATTTCCCAGTTTCCCGACTCCTTTGTAGCCAATTTAAATAAGTTCTTTTTAAACTTTTGAACTTATGATAACAATTATATTCTGTTGTTTGTAATTGAGTGGCAATTTCTTTCCAGACATCTTTTTGTACATAATTAGAATCTCTGAATTTATTAATATTTTCAATGTAAAGAATTAATAATTGTCTAATTTTAGTGTCTTCCCATGGTTCCAACACAGCTGTAGAAAGTTTACAATCTATAAAGAACTCTTCACAAATGTTAAAGTACTTCCATTTAATATCCTTTCCTAAATTTTTCTTTTTCATCAATCTAATATATATTCTACGAAGATTTCTAAATTTTTTGTCACATTCTTCTGGAGTCGTTCCCAATAGGGCTGCTATTTCTGACCAATCAATCTGGTCAATAGTTGAGGAATTGTATCCGTTTTGAAGACAAAGAGTTAAGAGCAGCTTAACTTTATTTCGGTCCCAAAAGATATCGTCTTTGGCAGGGACTGTTTCTTTAATCTCTTTTACAGGTTCTTCTTGGAGAACTGGTGGTATAGTATCTACTTGCATATACTGTCTGTTATCATTTTGAACACCTGTATCCACAATAAACCTTGCTTCTTGGCCTGCAACTAGAAAAAAGTACAATTTTATATATTATATATACATTATATACTTATTCAATATTTGAAATGGCAAGAATATAATAAAAATGGAAATAATAAGAATACACACTTTGAGGATTTTGAATGGTGAAATTGTTACTCGAAAAAATAACATTGTGGTCATCACGAACGACCAACCAATAATTTTGGTTGTGGGTGTTACTCGCGTCCATGATATGAAAATTGTTGTTTTGCTATTTAATAAAAATTTAAGAATTTGTTTTCGAACATAACAATATACATATTCAATGTACCTATTATGTATTTATATATTTACAATTTTGAATTTACATAATAGGTACATACCTACAGCAGTCTCGAATGTCATAGAGCGAGATCGGTAGATTGCCATCTAAAATCGGTATATTTGTACCCAAAATCGGTATTTCACAAAAAATTACAATATTCGATCAAATTCGTTTATACATTGAAAAAACAATTAAAGACTAATTTTTAAAAATGAAACGTAAGTAGGTATAATTATTTTTTGTACAAATATTTTTTGGCCACAGCCACGGTCATCTTCGAATTAATTTGGAAGTCATAATAATTAGCTGTACTAAAGAGTCGTTTTGCATGTAATAGACCAGTGATTGATTTAGTAGACAGCCTATTTCGCTGTTTTGCTTTTAAAAGATTTATATGTGAAAATATGCGTTCAACGTTAGCGGATGAAACTCATGAATGGGGAAGTGATAAAATATTAAAGATGAAACTACCTATTACTATTAATCTGAAATCAATTAAAGGTTTTGACTTTTGTCCCACAGATTTTGAACTACACTACAGAGTACAGTCAGTGTCTATAATGTTAGTCGGCATTTACCGAGTTGCAAGGGTATTAATAAATAGTGAATAACGTGTTTTTAGGAAAAATTACAGTGAATCAGCTAAAAGTGTAGTGTCAATTAACGTGTAATTTTTTAAAGGATAAAAACAACAGGAAACAAATCAAATCCAAATATATTTGCTTCTTTAATTATTTATAAAAAAAATAAAAGAAAAACATTTAAAATTAAACAGATTATATTAATCTGAATCTGACTCTCTTAGTACGACAATGTCTTTATTTAATTTAGTTTCAATTCTGCGCTGATAGTTAATACTTGAGTCATACACTGAACCAATTGCTTTATATTCATTTTTGGAATATTTTTTTTAACAACGAAGACAATACTATCACAAAAACATAAAATGCATCTTTAATATTATTTTGTAGGCACCCTTTAGAAAGAAAAGTTACTCTTTCTTCAAAGTTAAGAAAATAATTAATAAAACCGAATTCCTGTTTATATAGACTAGATAGGTAAATTCCCGAGCGGGAAGCCCTTATAACATTGAGTACAAAGGACAAAAGGGTATTCCCCAAAATATATGGAACATTCCGCATAAGGTTCATCCATACCTACTACTTTTGAGGGTTTCCCGGTAACATTTAAACATAAATAAAAGATAATGCCATGTTAAGTGTAAAATCGGTAGAAAAATTGGGAGAATTTCCATGTATACTCTAAAATCGTAGAAAAATCGTTATATTTCGGTATTTTGGTAGAACAGAGCCCATATCGGTAGAAATACCGAAAAATCGGTAGGTTCGAGACCACTGGGTACATAATAGTTTAATACCGTAATACTCTATGAGTCTATAGTCTATAGTAATACTGTTTTCAAAGTCAAAGACTAAAGAGGTTAGAGAATAAATTATAAACAAACGCGTTCGAAGTAGGTAGGCTGTTATTTTAAAAGGTTTTTGGATTGCTATAAAAGTAGGAACTACTGAGTCATAGACTAAGTAAAAGTTAATACATAAAAATCATTTTTTCAAACTTTATCATGTATTTAATATGTTTAAATAATAATATTAATACTATAGTAATCCAACACCGTTGGGTGCCAGATATAGTAATCCACAGACGGTTGGGCGTCAGATATAGTACTGGGAACTATTTAAAAGGGGTGCGCCACTGCCGGTAGGCAGAACATGAGAAAACTCAGGGTGTAGGTAAAAGGTACTTTAATCAACTAAATGATAAGCAATGAATTAGTGGTTTAACCGTGTGTACTTAATAGTTAGTCACTACTTAATACTATAACACGTGGATCTTAATAACAAGACGATGTCGCTTGCGGTGCGAGCGTCGTGGGTGTATAGGTGTGCGCGGGAGACTCGCGCGCGTGGTCTCGCTATGGCGGCTTGTATACGACTCCCTGTCCCTGGCCAGCACAGCGTGTCAGACGCTGCCGGCCGTCATAGAGCGGGACGCGGGAGGTGAGAGGGGTAACGCGGTTATGATGCCCTACACTGGCACCACACTCACACCAGCAAGTAATCTTGTTGGTGTGCGTCTGCGAGAGTCCCGCTTGGGTAATACGGCGAGGCACCGTAATACGGTTTACTATATACTCCCCCTCTAGTTCAGGTATACGCCTTCGTCCCTGGTCTAGATCCTTCTTCGGTCGTCGCTCGGCTGAGACTTCATCGATGGTTTCGAGCTCCTTTACAATATTCTCCAGTTCAGGATCCGCTAGCTGTTCCAGCCGCAACAGATCCGGTTTCTTCACAGGTACGTCTTTTATTACAGAGCAAATGCCGCAATGATCACGAGTTTCTCCCGTGCAAGTCGGCGTACTTAATGTGTCGGCCACAACATTTGCTTTACCCGAAGTATATTGAAATTGTATGTCAAATGACTGGAGTTTGAGAGCCCATCGCGCTAGCCGACCGGTTGGTGATTTTAACGTCAGCAGCCAGCGGAGTGGTTGGTGGTCACTTCTAATTATAACGGGTTGTCCGTCGAGGTAGGATCTGAAACGTTCAACTGCCCATACCACTGCCAGAGCTTCACGCTCGGTGGTAGAGTAATTTCGTTCCGCCGAGGTAAGGAGCCGACTTGCGTACTCGATTGGTCTTTCCTCTTTTACCTCCCCCTGAAGTAATACTGCACCTAAGGCGTAATTATTAACATCCGTTCGTACAATAAAAGGTCGACTAAAATCAGCTTGGATCAAAATGGGGGCCGAAGTCAACAACCGCTTAAGTTCGTTGAATGCTTGTGATTGAGCTGAGCCCCAGGTCCATGTTTGATCCTTTCGTGTCAAGCGTGTTAATGGTTCAGCCACTTGGGAAAAGTTAGGAATGAATTTCCTAAACCACGAGCACGTTTGAAGAAAAGTTCTCATATGCTTGAGATTGGCCGGTTCCTTCATTTTGAGTACAGCACTGACTTTATCATGGTCGATGGAGACGCCGTCCTGTGTGATTATATGTCCAAGGTACTTTACTCTCTCTCTTGCGAAAACACACTTCTCTCTATTAACATGGAGGTTGTATTCAGTCAGGCGCTCAAAAACTGCCTCGAGATCTTTGAGATGCTGTTGAAAACTATCTGAGATTATCAGAAGGTCATCTAAGTAGGCTAATATGACTACATCCTTTAAAGATGCGCAAGAGCGGAGGCGATCTATGAGCCGCTGGAATGTGGCCGGCGCGTTCTTAAGGCCAAAAGGTCTTAAGCATGCGCTTAAAGCGATATATACCGAGAGGAAATATAAAGACTGTCTTATCCCTGTCTTCTTCTCGAACGCTAACCTGCCAGTATCCTGGTCGAAGGTCAAGCGTGCTCATGTAGCAATTCCTTTTCGTTGACTGTAGCTCATCAATCAGCGGCATGGGGTAAGTATCCGACCTGGTAATAGCGTTCAGGCGCCTGTAATCAACGCAGAACCTGACGCCACCACGAGTTTTTGGTACCATCAACGCCGGAGCGCACCATGCAGACTCGCACTCTTCAATTATGTCCTCTTGTAGCATTTTGTCTATTTCTTTTTTCATCACCTCTTTCTTCGCAGGATTCAGACGGTATGGAGGCACTGCTATTAGTGGGTGCTCACCCGTATCTATACGATGTTCAGCGAAAGGCGTAGGAGCTCCCCCTGGACGAAAAATGTGCGCGTGCCTGACGAGGATCTGGGCGAGTTCGTCTCGCTCTGCTGGCTCCAATGTGGAACCCTCGTCATCCTGGAGAACGTCTGTAGAGGCACAACTAGTCCCACGCGAAGTTGGTTCGAAAAATAGCGTATGTTTAACGCGATGATTGTCGTCGAAATACCATACTTCTTTAGAGAAGTTAATAACAACACTCGTAGCCCTAAGAAAATCTATACCTAGTAAGTTCTCGTTGTTGTCAGACTCGGGGAAAATTAAAAATGGTAACGTTATGATAATTTGTTCCAAACGCACCTACAACGTGGTAGTGAGGATATTCACCACACGTACGTGGCCATCAGCAAGTTTAATTTTCTTCGTCAAAGGCATGAGTGGGTGGCCTTTACGTAGAAGGAGAGCATATAGCGTGTCCGGCAATACAATGCTTCGCGGCAGTATCGATTAAAGCCGTACCATTTACTCCCAAAATCATGATTTTGAAGATGGGACGTAAGTCGCGACGCTTGACGGGCCTATCGCCGACGCTACATGCCAACAAATTGTCATCGTCCTTAATACGTACATAATTATTATCATTACAACATAATACTTTAACATCAGCTGAATTTACAGACTTATTACAATTTGAATGATCTTTATTGTATGTTTCTTTTGTAGACAATTTTTTTGATTGACAGCGCTTATTTTTATAAGAAATACAAGATATACTTTTATTATATAACAAACATTATATATAACATTATTATATAACAAACGATTTTTAAATTTACGATCGCGCACTGGTAATTCGACACTATAGAACTTTTCCGGCACGGACTCATTTACGGCACTTTCATTCGCTATATTAGAGTTATTATCATGGTTCATAGACTCACCTCTGTCCTGTAACTTACGACACTGTTCGCGTAGGTGACCGTACCGCTTGCAGTAGGTACAGTAGGGTCGCGCAACTCGCGCGGGACCGGAGGCCGAGGTTGTCAGGTGAGCAAGTGGAGGCGCGTTCACGCCAGACGTACCGTGTGGCCGCGGGGCATGCAGGGGTGCAGGGCCGCGAGGCGGTGGCGTGGCGCCGGCCGCAGGTAGCGTGCGCACCGGCGGGGAATGCTGGGACGCAGGGGCACGAGGCGGCGGCGTGGTGGCGGCCGCACGTATCGTGCGCACCGGCGGAGCACCTCGCACGTGAGCGGCAGCGGAGGGGGCCGGGGCGGCGCGGAAAGTACTCACGCCAACGGCCGGCGATGGCCTCGCTGTTGATACCCATCGTTTCTCTTCGCCCATGGGTCTTCAATATTTCTAGCATGTTGTAATAACTCGGCGAATGAAGCGAATTCCTCTCTGCGGAGTCGTTTTCTTATTCGCACGTTTAAAAGGCCATAAATCATGTCTAACTTCACTTTTTCGTGTAAATCGTTCTTAGGTAACCTTGACAACAGGGCGCGCGCTTTGGCAACGAACACATCGGTATTTTCGTGCTGTTGTTCGGTTGCGAATAAATCACGGTAAATCCTATGGGCGGCCGTCGATCGCCGTAGGTGCTTCGTAGATTATGAACGACCTCGTCCCACGTGGTTACTTGATTTTTAATACCCTGCCACCACGTGGCCGCATCATGCGTAAGCAACATCGACATACCTTTTATCGCATTATTGTCAGTCACGTTAGCGCATTCTTTATAACTTTCCACTGCATCTATAAATCCTTCAATGGATTCGGTAGGTGTGGCGCTAAACACAGCCTTACAACGTGCAAAATTACCATTTTCGGTGAGCAACGGGGTGGGAGTTGAGGTACTCGCGCGGTGGCCGAGAACACTGTCTAGGATTTCCTTTATAGCGTTGGTTTGCGTTCTTTGTAGGCTTTCTAGGAGCATGGAAACATTCTGCTGTGAAAATGTTGCGTCAGCATAGCGAGGTGTGGGGGAGGGGTTGTAAATGCCTGTCGCATCATCTCCGTCCTTGTCGCCGGTATGCTGGTACTCCTGGTGTTCGTGCTGAGGGGGTACAGAGGAATGGGGAATGCCTGATGCATCATCTCTGTTGCCATGCGATGTTACTTGACTCCTCGTACGCGTCATTATCACTAGGTGGATATGTATGGATTCGTACCTATGCAAGTTGCTTATGAACCCACAAGTGTAGGTAGGTACGGAGTCGTACGGGTTTCGACACTCACTCAAATCACTCACTCGCGAATCGTTTGTTTTACCACTAATTCACACACTGTTGGGACGCCAGATATAGTAATCCAACACCGTTGGGTGCCAGATATAGTAATCCACAGACGGTTGGGCGTCAGATATAGTACTGGGAACTATTTAAAAGGGGTGCGCCACTGCCGGTAGGCAGAACATGAGAAAACTCAGGGTGTAGGTAAAAGGTACTTTAATCAACTAAATGATAAGCAATGAATTAGTGGTTTAACCGTGTGTACTTAATAGTTAGTCAATACTTAATACGTATAACACGTGGATCTTAATAACAAGACGATGTCGCTTGCGGTGCGAGCGTCGTGGGTGTATAGGTGTGCGCGGGAGACTCGCGCGCGTGGTCTCGCTATGGCGGCTTGTATACGACTCCCTGTCCCTGGTCAGCACAGCGTGTCAGACGCTGCCGGCCGTCATAGAGCGGGACGCAGGAGGTGAGAGGGGTAACGCGGTTATGATGCCCTACACTGGCACTACACTCACACCAGCAAGTAATCTTGTTGGTGTGCGTCTGCGAGAGTCCCGCTTGGGTAATACGGCGAGGCACCGTAATACGGTTTACTAGATACTTACTTACTTTTTATAATACATTATTCCCGAATCATTTCAAAGTGTATATTCTAGACTTCTAGAGAATCATGGTCTTTTAGACGCTTCGATCTTTGGACCCACAATTTCACCCACAGAACATTATTTTATTTTATTCTTTTGACTTGTTTTGTCTATGTAATATGTATACACTATACAGTAGTATGTAATTTTAAAAAAATCATTAAGACGGAGCAACTGAAACGGCCATTTTAGTGTGATTTTACTATTCTTCAATTTAATATTGTGTTTATGAGATCAGAAAATTGTGACGACTATAATAGGAAGTTCGATTTATAGCATTTATATTTTGGTAAGTTTGGATTTGTACAAATACATAAATAATTTTTACAGTAATGTAAATGATAGCGTGTTGGGTTATAATAAAACCGGCATCATCGTCACTGTGTCAATAAGTGTCCTCTGTCCACCAACATCAAAATACTATGGCGGGAAACCTTCATGTCAATATTTTATAAAGTGGTATGTTTATTGATATATATAATGAGAAAACTTAACTGATCAAGTTTTTTATAGTTTTGATACAATGTTAATTTTATCTAACTAAACTATTTAATTATAAAACTATAACTATATAATATAAAAATATTTTATGTATATTTTTTTATTTGAATGAAACTAGAAGTAGGTAGGTAAACTAAACAACTTATCCATTTATTTGTAATACTGTTATTTGACAAGTAACAAAGTTTCTAATCTACATGTATGAATATTTTTAGTAAGAAAATTATTTGGTAGAGTATGTTTGTTTTATTTTATAGATAGAATGTGAGTAAAGCTAAGTAAAACACTTGTACAGATGTCAGGTGGTAGACTTATAGTGCTGGACCGCGCTGGTCGCGATGCCAAGCAGTATGCCCTTGCAGAGGGTCTGGCCACTCTTGGCTCGGATCTCGCTTGTGATATCCGCTTAATGCTACCAGCTGTCAGTCCACACCATGCCACTGTTATGGTGCAGGCGAATCAGGTAATTATTAAGATGGAAAGTATTGCTATTTTGTGTAGGTAAAGTGGGTATATATATAAGTTTTATTTAAAATTGCAAATTGTTAGATTTTTATAATTAAACTAGGTAGCATATTATAAAAAATATTTGAAAGAGCTCCTCCTTGCCCACAGATGAGATGAGATGTCACATATTTTTCCTTAGTGATTTTATGGTAATAACACTATAACAAAGTTGTAGAATAGCTTATCATTTAACATCTCGGGCCACCATTGTTAAATTAAAAAAAAAATTGTATTTGCAGACAGTAATACAAAGTGTATCTGAAGGTGTGACATTTTTAAATGATGTACCAGTAAGTGTAGCTATTTTGAGGCATGGTGATATCATATCAATGGGCGGAAGGGCACTACGCTGGGAGTATTCTCATCCACAACACAGACCACTTGCTAAACCACAACCAGGTAACTAAATCATATTATGATTATATCCTTTTAATTGAACATAATTTACAAAAGTTGTTAGTCAATCTTTCTTGCTAACATGAAAATATAGGTGTATAAATGAGGAACAGTTATATAATATATGATGGAATATCCCCAATTTGCTTTTTTAAAAGTCTCGTCATCAGAGTGCCCATCCAAGGACGAAGTGAACACAACACTTGTTGATAGTTCTTGATTTATTAGCTAATGAATAACAATTTTAAAAGAGCTCTATTTAGCCTGAAGGCAAGAGTGTGCAACCTGTCTGTTGCCTGTATTTATAACCCACCATAATAAAAAAACTTTAAAAATCCGAGTTCTAGTTGAGTGTTTACAATGAATTAAATGTTTTAAATAAAAACAATTAGAAATCAGACACAATCCTGATCCCAACTGAAGACCTGTTATCTGGTTGCATCAATGTTGTAGCTCTTTACATTAGGAACAACTTTAAGATGAAAATCAGTTTATTTATGACATATTTTTTGTCTAGATGATTAGGAATAAGAATCTTAGCCCTAATCATCTATTTGAGATTTTTCAAATTGTCTTAAAAAATCTCAAATTGATGATTTGGGGTTCTTTGGTTTCCTTGTATGTATATTGCATACATATATTTTTTCAAAAGTTGTATTACTAGGTACATACATTACAAAATATGATCAAAGAATAGAACTGCCTACCAGCTTTTATTTTTAAACATTTACAGTACTTATAATTAGCTATTATAAAGAAGTAGCTTCGATAGGATGATCTAAACAATGCGCTACCAGCTCTTAGTCCAATATATTGGTTAACCGCATAAGAAATAACAACCAAGAAATCGAAATCGAAAAAAAAGAATCATTGAAATACGAAATTTCATCCAAATCGCTACAGCATTTTCTGATATTATATTAAATATATTTAAATGCGTTTTAAAATATGTTTACATAGCACTAGTGGCGGTTAACAAAACTCGCAGAGGCAAAGCTCATCGAAGCCGGTCAAGTGATCCAATCCGCAAGGCACATGTACATACCGCACCAAGAACGTCTCTACATGGTGAGTGTTAAATATGTAATTATAAATACTGTGCTGTTGTGGGGTTGGTGTTGTGGTGTGGGGGTGGAGGTTGGCGGGTGAAATATAATTTACGACCTATTCTCATACTTATAAAATACACAAAAATCGGCCGAACTGTTTCGGAGAAGTACCTACGAACACCGTGATACGAGATTTTTATATGTATTTTAAGTAATTTATCAATTTATCATTAAAAAAATAACAGAAAGCGCACTAAACATAAATACACTTCGCCCAATGACTTTACTATTTACTCGAAATACATAACCACTACCCAAACAGCCAGTTTTTCCTTCTAAGTACGATTATTGAATCCTCCCCTTTGAGAACGACTGTAGAATGCCGTCCGACAGCCAAGCCCGCAGATTATATTAGCTGTGAGTCAATTTCTGCTCCTAATACAGAGTGGCACGGCTTCGAGCTGAACAGGTTAGTACGCACACCAGTTTCACACGTTTGAACACGAAACCTGATCCAAGAGTATTCACGATATCAGCTGAACAACTAAAATATTATTAAATTATTACTAGGTGTTGAAGGTTTGCTGTGAGTTTATATAATGTATTATAGGTAAAAGGTGCGCTTGGGCGCAAGCGGCCCGCATGCGTTTTTATACTGTACAATATACATATTATAATAATATGTAGTTAAAAGATACGCTTGGCCGCAAGCGGCCCGCGTGAGTTTTGATAATGTATTAATGTAATGATGCGATCAAAAATGTAAAATTGTGGTCTCGCCTACAGCCTGCTTGGTTTTTAGCTGATAGCATGATCTGGTCTTGGAATTTTGCTCCCAATGCTTTCAACTTCCGCCTTTCTTCGACTAGTTTTAGAGTGCTTTCACTCATCCATAACTGGCATGCGCGTGTTGCATTGGCGGATCAAGTTTTTAGCTTTATTTCAGAGGCTATCTGACGTTTTAGTTGAACCACCTGCTGTGGCCTATGATTGCTAACTTTGCTTTGCAACAGCATAAAACTTTGAGCTGTCTCTTACTTCGATCCTCCTTAGAATGTCTGGCGCGCTGTAGCTTTAGCTTCATATTGAAAATTATGTCTCAATAAATGAGTTGATGGTCTGAACTGTAGTCTGTTCCAGGAAGAGTATGCGCATTTCGGATGGAAGTCTTCCATCGCGACTTGATGAGATTTCTCTCACTACGGTCAAATCTACCTGCTGCCTTACATAGCTTGGTGGGCCCTACTTATCTTTTGCGTCGACATCGCTCAGTATCATCAGCATTTTTCTGTTGGAAATTTTGTCAATAGCGGCTTCTATCTTGTTATAGAGGTCCTTTATGACCACATCACTTGCTGTACTAGTGGGGGCGTAGACCTGTATGATTTTCACATGGACAGGTGACATTCCAGTAACATAATTTCCATAGGAAGCCACCTGCCAGCCCATGGCCGGTAGCGAATTTTGTACCTCCCGCTCCGGCCGCAGGTCGGCGGCGGTTGCTAATCGGGTCGCATGGCGAACGGTTTCTGTAGGTTTTCCTGCTCATGATGACTGTCATGGAAACATAGTCGCAGTGGTTTCTCCGTGCTTTCTGCGCCAGTTATTTTAGATACTTTAGCTCTATTAATATTTTCGGTCAGTTATTCAGTTAGGCCAGTTCAGTAGTTTTCACAGGATGATTTTAATGTCTTCCCTTTTGATCTAGAACGAGTATTCCCGTTGTAACATCAATATTTTCTAGTGACTTATTAAAAACTTGATCATTGACAGATATGGTACTCAAAAAATATTTTTCACATAGGTACTCTACACGTTTAGTACTATTTTTGCCATCAGGCAACTGGCAACGAATACTTAGTATGTTTACGTCTCGAAACTGTGTCTATGCAGACAGTGTTTATTTTGTTTCTTCACCAAGCTAGCTACGTATGTCCACTGCTTCTCTCGATCACCCAATGTCCAAAAACTTTTAAAAATTATCTTTCTCTTCTCTTCGATTATTTTATCGATAAATTTAAATGACAATGACAAAGTGGTCCCATTTTTCTTGCTGCCTGTATTTTACCTTAATTATAGTAATGTATTCTTTTCCAAAATTTCGTAAAGTTTTCCTTTTTACATCTATCCAATCTTTTACATGCCTTTGTCTTATATTACCTTTATCTTTCCTTGTACGGCGGATATTTAAAGTACTTGGACTGTTAGATTAAACTGATAGTGGACTGTTTACTAGAGGAGTTGAGCAGCTAGATTCATAAGCTGGTGATGGCTGAAGTGAAATATTTAATAATGATACATTTCCTTTTTCTATTAATACAGTCAGAAATTATTGTCACAATCATTGTCCAAAGATTTATGCTACAGGTAGGTAACGGATGTGCTGTTTAAATTTTTATAAAATTAGAAAGATTTGCAGTTGCATCTATCGTTTCCATATTGTCATATATGTCATCGCCTAATATGTATAACTAACTCATTCATCTCAAATTCATTAAAAGTAGACAGGGAGAATCTGAAAGGACTTAGTACATATTGGTAGTGTTAATTTTATACTTATTGCTAAGTAAATCCTAACTAAGGTACCAGAGTCCATTGAGTTGGAAACTAGAAAAGCAGGTGACATTGTTAACTGAAAAACACGAAAGGAGGACTTTGCTCGGTAGTCAAAATCTGAAGAATTTTTAAGTATAAGTACTTTGTTGTAAGTAAAAAAGGTGTTTGTAAAATGTACCTTGTCAACATACAATATAATTTTAAGTAACCATTTTCGGTGTAAAATGTTATATGTATTATTACTTAACATATAATTTGTTGTAATTTTGCAACGTAAATTCTTATCTAATAAACAACACTGTTTTAGTATATTCTTAGCGGCGTAGGCGGAAAAACTTCAATTAGTTCGCTTTGGCAATACAGAAGTCCAAGTTATATTAATTTTATACTAATTGTAATATTTTAGTTTTATTACCTATTATATTTTCAAGTTTTTGACGGAATTTCATGAAAATCAAAGCCATAAATTGCTATGAAGCAAAACTTGCCAACGAAGAAAAACAAAAACGTTATTGTTTACGAGTCCAGTTCAGATCTCTATATCTAGTTGAAATATCAGTTTATATCGATGACTTATATATCATTTTATAAAAAATTAAAAGGGTCAAATATGATAGTAAAATAAAAACGGTAGAAAAGATAGTGCTGGAGATAAAGAGAATATAGTAACTGTATTCGTGCGATAAATCATAACGTGCGCTTACTTGCTATAAAATAAGCACAATGAAAACATAATTTATTTGAACGATATTACTTAAATTGTAAATATTTAGCAATTCAGTTTGCATCTTCTTGTAACGATTAAAAATATCTATGATATGTTGAATAGTTTTTAGTATATTGGGCCAATTTCTGAAGCAACCGCTGAAATTTTCGCGATCTCGTTGTACTTATTTGCATAACACCCAATGAAATGTGAATGTTTTTAATTTATATTTTAACTTTTAACAATAATAACTAGACTAATAGTTTAAGAGATGTATAGAGGTAACAACAAACAATAATTATCAATGACTTTGATTTAGAACTCTGAAAGGTATATGAGATATTAAATTAAGGTAAACTGTAATACTTTCATTTATCTAATTACCTGATACATTTAGAACTTGACATAATTCAGTGCAGATTTAAACCTTATGCCTACCATACATGATCAGTTTTGCCTTCAGTTCTAACCGACGGGATACAAATCCGCACCGTGTATGTGCAATTTGGCCTTAAGGTATACTCGCATCAGGCCGCCGGAGCAACTGAACGAATTTCAAAAGATTTGCCTGACCGGATGGACTGATCTGACTGTGTTTATGCGCAATCCGGCCGATCGCTTCAGCTAGCGCTCGAGTGCCACGCTGGTTGCACGTGTAGGTCATATATTTTTGTGTCAAATGATTTAATTTTACGATAAACAGAATGGTTTCATGGACGAAAGAGTTTCTTTTTAAAGCATAGGAACCACTTTGGTTCATAAAATCGAAAGATTATTACAACGAACAAAAACGAAACCAATGTTTCAAGATATTGCAGTTCATCGTTGTATTGCCGAACCAATGTTATGACTTGTTGTTTTTTAGCTAGTAACGCTATGGCAGCGAACACAATAATTCTGCTTCATCCATAACTTTATACGTCCGCCGCCGCACTTGCTACACGTCTTAACTGTACAAACGTTACAGCAGAACTAAGCGGATTTCGTCATGCCACTCGATCCGGTCAGGCCAAACTGAAGCAGATTTGCCTGATCCGATCGACCTTTCCATGTAGGTTTTATAGTTTACCTTATGGTAAAAGAGGAAACTTTCTGAACGAGAAAAGGCCACACGCATCTAATTTAAGTACCGATTTCTCGATAAAATGAGAACTAATATGAATCGTTGACACGTAATTTAACTAGGCATTTTATCTTGGTTTTATATTGTAGTAGTCAATAATATCCAAAGTACAGTGCTGGAGATACAGAGAATTAGGTAAATGAAGGTGGAAGTAAAATCCGAGCGTGTATGTCAGTTTCATTTTATTTACGAGTATGAATATATCGTAACCAACTAAACAGTTTAGAGCCACTAAAAGTATAAAAATTAATTTTAAATAAAAAAATAAAACCGACTTCAAAACACACTAAAAAGTAAAAATAAAATTTTGTATTATAAATTAACCTACTATAAATAAAAAGACGTAAATAGTGTTGATAAATAAAATTGATGTGAAATTCAACTAGGACATTAAACTCATGTTGCTTTTTGAAAGGCGGTGCCAAATATATGAATAAAAATACGTAAATAGTTTTGATTGTTTATAACTTAATGAAATTAACTTAAAAAATAGATTGAATATTCCAGAACTTTAATTAACAAATAAATTGAATGGCTTCAACAATTAAAGAATCAAAACTTTACGTATTTTTATTCATATATTTGGCATCGCCTTTCAAAGAGCTATACCTATGGCAGTTTATGCACTAATTTGCGTCTTGATTTATACTAGATTCATTTAAAATTTATTCAGAATTTATTTTTCACTTTTTAGTGGTTTTTGAGGTCAGTTTTATTTTTTTATTTAAAATTAATTTATCTTATATTTGTCTTCATTAATTGTCTTAACCAAACCGAAAGTGTAAAGAAGGAAATATATAAAAAATAAATTGTAAATTTAAATAAAATATGAACAAGGTCCTAGTTACATATAGGTCAAGTTAATTTGATATTTCTTTCAGCGTCAAGCATGAAACAAGTGGCAATAGTACAGCCACAAAGGAGAGGTGTTCTGCAAGGTAAGGACATTAAACTAGTGTTGTCTTGAGTTACTTTCACTTCCAGTACTTTTTAGACATTAATCATGGAAAAATTATTTAAATCAATACAGTTAGTTTTAAGCTTTGTCACTAAAGAATAATAAATATTAAAATATTACTATTAATAATTTTTTCATAAATTAATAAATATATTATTAGTGCAATAGAAGTATCTTGGCTTGTTTCTAAAAATCGCTTCGCATTATTCATTAGTGTTACCAATTACAAAAAAAAAATAAAAAAATTTAGGGTTTCTGATGAATTATTCAGTCTTATTTTTAATTATACTAATTATATGCCTAGCGAGATAGATAGCAAGCCATAATAAAAATAAAAATATTATTTATGAATATTCTTTGTATTGTTTTAGGAGAACCAAGCTGTATTCCTGTAATGACTGAAGAACCAGCTGAAAATTCAAATACTCTAGAAACAACAAGGTACTTTTACAATTAGACTTTTGCATTTGATAATTTTATAAATTATTAAAGATCCATCCATCATGCCTCCTTCAGTCAACCTTTTGATGCGTTTGTTCATAAGAATTCGTTTTGTTCGAAATATTTAAATTGAAAGTTGCAAAATTTATAGTAATGGCTGTAACATAATTTAAAAAGATGTTGTATGTATTTGTGTATGACGTATTTGTATATGTATATGACAAAATATATAAAAGAAATAAGAAACCATGTTTATAATTAAAATTTAATTGTAGGAAATCAGCGCGTCCAAACCAAAAGAATCCCCAAGCCAATACCAAAGCTTCAGAATGGATTGAGTCGCGCAAAAGTAATTCTCAGCCGCTTGTTAAACTGTTGAGAGCACGTTCCCTTACACCGGCAACATTACTACTGCGATCGCAATTCGCTACAAGGTCGAAACAGACATTGAGAGAAACACTTTTAAGGTCAAGATCTTTAGGAAACATTCCGCTGGAAAAAAAATCTGCAAGACCATTGGCAACGAAACAAACAGTTCGTGCGACATCTTCAGCAGCACCAGTAGAAACAAGCGAGGAAATAAATTTTGAATCAACGACGACTCTTACACCGAAGCAAACACGTCAGTCTCGGTCAAGATCATTGTTGGCTCCATTAGAAATGGAAGCAACTACGAAATCTATGCGGAGGACTCTGACACCAAAGCTAAAACGGGAAGAAGAATCAACAGAATCTGCGACACATAAAATTAATACACCGAAACGAACACTTCAATCTCGTTCGAAATCTTCATCGACTCCTTTCAAAACAGAAGTGTCTAATAAATCTGCTACACAGGAGACTATTGGATTACAACAAACGCGTAAATCTCGTTCACGAACATCATTGACTCCTACAGAAACAAACGCAGCTACAAAATCTACATCGAAACCAATACGTAGATCTTCGTCGGCAACGTTAGAATTAATGGACACGAAATACGATACAAGTTCTATTGTAACACCGAAAAAACCTGAAACGCGACTTTCGACATCGGCAAACTTGACGTTCACACAGCCAAGTTCATGTGAAACTACGCATTCTAGTTCACTTTTTAACAAACTAACACCGAATCTAACGAACTCATTTTGTACAGTGTCATTAAAAAGATCTCTTATACAATTAAAATCGCGGCCGTCAGTAACAAGGATCCTATCAGATTCTATTAGACCGTCACACATACCGTTGATAAAGAAGCGAGTTCTTCCTCCACGTGCTAGAACTCTAACGCCACGCGCTCAAGCATTCGCAAGAAGTAAGCTTTCTGTTGTACCGATTCCAGTACGTCAGACATCGCTGCGTTCGACGATATTAAAGAAGACACATAGGCCCGTTAAAATACAAGCGCCATCATCAATTGGTAAGTAATCTTTATTATGCTTCTTAATTTATTCCTCCTGTGACTAATTATTTATGCCTTGAAGAAGCTGGTCTCGAATTCGGGTAAAATTTCTGTTTGGAAGCACTAGGCAGATTACATCCTCGCTTGTAAAGAAAAAGATCATTAAAACATATGCGGATATGCGTCTGCCCCATGCCTCGCCATGCTCACGAAGTGTTATTTATGTCATGGTAAATAGGGATTGAATAAGTTTTTTTAAAAAATCTAAATTTGACAGTAAAAATCGTCGAGCCTTTTAAAGATAAATCCGAATATACATACAGTAATTAAAATTTGATTGGATTATTATTTACATAAAATAAAACCCATATAAGTATATAATTACAACTTGAATGTTAAGCTAATTAAGTTGAATTTAAAAATGTAATTATGCTAGTGCAGCGACCCGACATGATTCATAAACTGAATTTGAACAAATATATCTAGGTTTAAAAATGTGCATTGATAACTACAGTTTTAACATTAACTGTTAAATGTAATCAAATTCAAACCAAAAGATCCGTTTCCGTAGCTAAGTTAAACATATGTCTGACATTTTATCACGAAGCAAAAAATATATTGAGTTTAGTGCACACGACGACGGAAGGCTGATCAAACTATGTATGTGCCTGTAAAGAGAATGATCAGTGCAACGGACGCAGAGGTATATCTGCTTGTGTTACGGGACTTCGCTTTTTGCAATTTAGCAAGGCAACGTAAGCAAAAAGTGACCTCGTTAAAGAGCTTCGTGATATTTTTTTGCAAATGCACAGACAGCAAAAAAAAGTCGGAATTTATTGACGTTTGTGTTATCGGAGAGTTAATACAAATTCGAATATATTCTGAACATTGTTCTTTTAATTAAAATTGCTAAATTTATTTATTTACTAACTTTACCCGCGACTCCATGTTTCTTGTATTTTTATTTACACTCTTATATATTAAAAAAAATATACAACTCCATAAACAATATATTGTTCTCTATTGTCAACTAGGTGAGCCTTCTGTGCCTACAACATTTTGATACCCCGAGAATCGAACCAAATAGGTCCAGCAACAGATTCGCAAACCATCGTAGTAACGAAGGCGGGGAATAGCAAAATTACTATTATTAAAACATGAAACAGTTGCATTATGTATACACTCTCAGTCGCGAATATTGTTTGCGATAAAGACGAAATTTACAGAACAAAAAAAAAGTGATGACTTAAGTCTGCGCTCAAGCGTCATTATTCGTTCACATTTCTTACTTTTAATACTCATTCATTGTATATTTAGCAAATTTAAACCATAAAAATTTACCAAGTGCTAAAGTTAAAATTTTTTCAAATATACCAAGTGCTGTTGCGTGCTCTTTTTAAATGACCTCTCAGCAATTCTATCGCGTATTTTTTTTAAGTTTAAACAATTTAAATAACCTTTAAAACAAACTTAATCAGTTATTTAAGTATTTTTGTTTATATATATTTTTTTTAACTAAATTGAATTGCTTTTGTCATTATTTTACCATATAAAATCAAAAATGTTTTTTAAAGTATTACGTTCAATACGCAATTATTTATCCACCTTCTTAGATCACACAAAGCAAGCTGCCATACTGCTGATGACGGGTCATAAAAAGTCAAGATCTCCCAATTCGCTGTCCATGATCGTGAAAAAATCATCACCAATACGACAATCACTACTACGAAGCCCTCAATCACGGGAGAGTTCATCTGCAAAACGAAATGTAAGTTGCAAAACTAGGTACTTATTCTGTTGTGGCTTGCAATCCTATCTTTTCCAATCCCCTCCCAGGCCATCTAGTTTGCCGTCTTAAGACAACCATATTCAAGAGCAATATGGCGATAGCTGCGATCGACGCAACGTAACGTCTTGTATATTATATATATACCTATGTTATACTAGTTTAAAAACATAAGAAAATATTTTCTGGCAAACATATTAAAATAGTCATCAGCCCTAAAATTATATAATAATAACAGTTATAGACACAAGCGTATATTATTTTAAAATTTATCTGTTTTAAAAAATTCCAATAGGAATACATTTCTCCTCCCATTTCAAAGAAGAAATCCATACACGCAACTTTTTATAAGTTTTGACAGTTTATTCGTTCGATTAGGAGAAAGATTTTGATTAAGCATATATATATTCCCAAGCGTAATGTTTAAATGTAAATGTTTATATTTTACAGAATTCAGTGTTAAATATAAACGACGAAATTTCAAGAAGTTCATCATGTTCGTCTGCAAGAAAAAGTGCGATGAAAACAACTCTTAAAGGCCCAAAGAGTGCGCGAAAAGCTGAATCTATCAAATTCGATCTCAGCAATCTCGAAAACGATAAGAAGTCGGATCGAATAAGATCGTCAGTAGCCACAGTGGATACGACAAATCAAACTTTTGATAGTTTCTCTAGTGTTCAACATGGTACGCCATCTCCAAGAAGGCCTATACATTCTAGAAGTAGTCGCATCATAGAAAAAACCTTAGGCAGTCCCATGACCTATATAGAAAATACCAAAACTTCTATTAAAACCTCTGCAAGATCCAAGTCTTCGCGTGGTTCTCTGATTGTCCAAAAAGCTCTTGGAGAAACCTTGAAATCTCAAAGTGATATGTTTAGACCAACAAATCTTACTAAATCTTTAAGCCCACAAGTTGAAATGTACTCCATAGTAGATTTGGTGTCCCGCGATTCAAATATGACAGAATATTATACAAATAATTCTACACCTTTTGGAACCCCACGGAGTCATAGAGAAACCAGATATTTCGACCCAGCCCTGCCATCTAGTACACCGTATAAATTACCTAGAAATCAAAATATGGAAGACGAAAGTGCAGTACCTGGAGAATCACCAGAAGTTATCACGCCTGAAAATAATGAAAATAACAAACCTGTTCCGAGTGCTCGAATTTCTAAGAGGTCCCGCAGCAAATCGAGAATAAACGATAGTGATCTTGTCTTATTAGAAGACGAAGATTCTCCAAGAACATCGAAACGAGCAGATAAATCTGCTAATATTTCTTTGGACGTTTCCCATGTGAAGAGAAAATTGTCCCAAAGCCTCACAGAGTCTGATGAAGAATCGGAAAAAAGTGATGTACCAAATGTTAAATATACATTTACCAAAGCGCCGAAAAACAGCTTGAGTGAAGATAGAGAGAATGAATTATTCACAAAATCACCCAAAAATGATCTACATAATGTGTCGGATGCAAAGGCGTTTTCGAAGTCGGCGAAACAACAAAAAACTCCTAAAAACACTCTAGAAGACGTAAGAGGAGTCAGAAAATTATTTAGAGGAAAAGATAAGACGCCCAAAAATACCCTAGAAGATGTAAGAGGCATCAGAGATTTATTCAGAAGAAGTCCTCGAAACGATTTGAGAGTATCTGGAGTGAAGGATGCACTAAAAATAAAATCCCCCAAAAATGATTTAACAGACGTAGGAGTGAGGTCCTTGTTCAGTCTTGAAAAAGATCGATTTAGCAGTAGCGTTAGTGGTGTGAATGAGATATCAAAGGAAAATTCAGTTTCGGATACATCATTTGATTTATTAATGGGCAAGCCGTCATTACGGACATACAAAGCAGCGAGCGCGCAGAAAATGAAAAATACATCAAATATACGCAAAGTGAAATCTTTGTTTGACTCGACCACGATGCGCGTGGAAGATTGGCCAAAAAAACCGATTCAAGTGTACAGCGAAAAAAGTTTGCCTCTAAAAAAACGATCACTAAAGGCCGTCAAATCTACTCCCATGAAACACAACGTCACGCTTAATTCGACCGAGTTGAGGCAAATCTCTCCTATTGCTGCAACGCTTCCTGTTGCGACACCGAGGTAAATGATCATTTATTAGATTATTAAAAATATAAAGTTTCTTTACTCGTAGCGGGCAAAGACTAATTTTTATTGGTGGTCTTTCAAACTTACACTTGTTTTACAATTATTTTTTTAATTATTATTATAAATAAGAATTTCATTAAGAAGTATTTTTTATTGTATTAAACATACTGTGGCTATATCTCATGGCCAATTTATCGTATTATTACATTACAGACCTCTCACGACGATTAAGAAATTTAGATTACAAAAAAAATAATAATAATGTAATTAAAATATTTAATATATTGATATTGTTTACAGGGTTTCACAGTTTAGATATCGAACCAATAACGATGAAAATAATAGTTCTATATTGCACACGAGGTCAATACGTTCATTAAGATCAACTAGAAGTTTACAAAAAAATTTTTCATCATTAATTCGTGACACCATACTTGAGGAACCGTCAACTTCGCGCATTCAAAAGAAAATAACAGGCAAAAACACTAACCAACAAGATAAAAGTACAGGAAAATCTGAAACACAAAACATTCCGGATGTTCCGGCTCAGAAGGACAAAACAAAAACTACGCGGCGCAAAATGGATAAAGAAATTCAAACAACTCCAGCTGAAACAATAACGCGATCGAAAACAAAACCCCCATCGAAAGTTGTTAGACGATCTATTGTTGTCAAGACACAAATACAACCGAAATTAAAAGTTAAAATAGAAAAACCGAAGAAAAATGCAAAGCAAAAGGAAGAAGACTCTAAAGGCAAAAATCCTTTGCCGACGCCAACTCCAAGACGTACGCGATCTAAACGGGTATCTGTTGCAGCGCCAATTCAAAAGAAAAATGTGAGAAAAGCGAAGGTAACGGAAAATTCAAAGGAAAATGATAGTAAGGATACAAAACCCAAAAAGCCTGTTGTATCGGTGCAAACTCCAAGACATACGCAAACTAAACGGGTATCTATTGCAGTGCCAATTCAAAAGAAAAATGTGAGAAAAGCGAAGGTAACGGAAAATTCAAAGGAAAATGATAGTAAGGATACAAAACCCAAAAAGCCTGTTGTATCGGTGAAAACTCCAAGACATACCCGAACTAAACGGGTATCTATTGCAGTGCCAATTCAAAAGAAAAATGTGAGAAAAGCGAAGGTAACGGAAAATTCAAAGGAAAAAGATAGTAAGGATACAAAACCCAAAAAGCCTGTTGTATCGGTGAAAACTCCAAGACATACGCGAACTAAACGGGTATCTATTGCAGTGCCAATTCAAAAGAAAAATGTGAGAAAAGCGAAGGTAACGGAAAATTCAAAGGAAAATGATAGTAAGGATACAAAACCCAAAAAGCCTGTTGTATCGGTGAAAACTCCAAGACATACGCGAACTAAACGGGTATCTATTGCAGTGCCAATTCAAAAGAAAAATGTGAGAAAAGCGAAGGTAACGGAAAATTCAAAGGAAACTCCCGTCGCTTCTCCAAAGAGAACTCGAAACAAGAAACAAGCTGTTAAGAAATCTTCTACACCCAAGGAAGATAAGGTATAACTTTCCTATTAAATGTTTTTTTATATAATAGAGGATAACAGGGCAGGCCTCATGCTATGAGATCACGGCCGCCCATGGGCAACCGCGCTTTTGTTGCGTTGCCCGCCTTTGAGGTATTGGTTCGCACGCCGTTCAAAATTCTCAAGGTCGTATCCATGGGAGAATGTAGATTGGTTCCACAGGTAAATTAATAATAGGATAATAATAATATTTTTTTATTAGTAATTAAGTTAATCATTTTATGTAAGCTATTACTTTTATGCGGATTTGTTTCTGCCTTTGCCTATATAGCGTGCTATTCTGATATATCAGCTGTGTTATTGTAAAGTTTCATTAAAACTCATTAAGTGGTTTTTACCTGAAAGAGTAACAAACATCTTTAAATCCATTCTCACATTTTTTTACATTTATAACATCAAACGAACAAAGTATAGTGTATAATATAAATATTAAACTAACCGTCTCTGTTGTTGAGTTTGATGTCCGGCGAAACAAAAAACATGAGTCGATCGGAAGCGATGTTAGAAAAAGTAAAAAAAAATATTTTTGCTTAATTGGAATAGTATTGTGGTTGAAAGACAATTTTCATAGACAATTATGTATTAAATTACTCATCATAAATTTTTTTTAGGTTGTGCAAGAACAAAAATCCGTGGCTCCTAAGAGAGGTCGCAAGGGAACACCTACTGAAGAAAATGTTGTTGAAGTAAAAGGTAAAACGCAAATAATCATTCTACAAAGTTAATATTTGTATTTTGGAATCCTTTGGGTCAAAGATTTTATGATACAAACACAGAAACTTATGGCCGAATACAGAACGTACTTTGAAAATATGTATATTAATATTCATTTAGTATTTATTATTTATTCTCGGCTCTAGATTCGAATACCGGGGGAAAAAGTTTCACATGAGTAGTTCAAGACAGCAGACTTAAAACTACGCTAATGGTTACCGGGTATCACATATTTCATTTATAACTAGAATTGAACCATTGTTTTTAAATTAATTTGACATATGAATAATGGCTCATCCATAGATATAGAAAAACCGAAAAGGGGAAGAAAAGGTCCAATAAAAAAGGTACAAGTAATCGAGGTGAAGAATGTTAAGAAGGAAGAGAAGAAGGGAGAACGAGCTAACGTTCAAGAAAGCACCAGCAAAGTGAAGGTGGAAGTAGCTACAACCAAAGGGCAAAAGGTAATTTAAGAATACAAGTGAAGACATAAAATTTAAAAAATTTGACATGGCATATTATCTGACATGTCGATTAACAATCGGAATATATCTGTTCATCGCCTTCTGAGTTATAAATGGATGAACATGAAAAACATCAAAGTCGGTCCATTTAAAAGCTATGCCATAGACAAGTCAAATATTTTGCGTCGGCAGTTAAAAAAATTAGCAACTAGATTGCGAACTTATGTTATATTTATAGTTTAATAAATTAATAATAAATATAACTTAATACATAGGTATAGCACTTAACGCATATTAAACTAATAAATATTTTAGTTTCGTATTTTTTATATTATTTAAAATGAGTTTATTCGTGTAGATTGCACAAAAAGAAACAGTCGCACCAGATAAACCAAGCCGCAAGAGGAAATCACCCGACGTTGTCCCACTTGTAAACGAAGGTTTGTAATAAACATAATTTCAAAGTTTTAATACTGCAATATAGCATATATACCATTGTATTCTAACTTAATATAATAATGTGGTGTCGACTTCTAAAATTGAGGAGTTTGTCAATTTGACGGTGTTTTTTACGTGAATGTGAGGCCAATTATTATGAACCGATTTTTTTCGTATTTCAGATGTGCCAAATTGTAAAAAAAATCTCACTTCTTAACTTTAAGGCACTGCGGTTCTCCGGTCGCCGCTAATGTTAATTATGAACAAGTAAAAAAGTTTCTGTTTTGACAGATATAGAAAGACCGAAAAGAGGAAGAAAAAATCTAGTAGAAAAAAAGATTGCTGAAGCTGAGGTGAAGAATACTCAAAAAGAAGTAAAGACACGAGCGACAGCTAACGTTCAACCCAGCACCAGTAAAGTGGCTGCGAAAGTAGCTCCACCCAAAGGAAAGAAGGTATTTAACATTATCAAATATAAGTGCACCTAAAGATTATCATAATATTAATGCGTGAAGCAAAAAACTTACACATCTTTTTACGTATTGCGGACGGAGGAGTATGAAATTTTCCACACTTATAGTCTATGTATAGAGGAGTGGAGACTAAGAATAAAACTAATTTTTTCTTTCTACGTCTAACATAATATTATATTGTACATGATTCATTTTCCTATTGCAATCTTGGAGTCTATATACAATTTTTATGATTAAAAGTGGCATTAATTATTTTGATTGTTGTGTGTGTTGAGGTTCTCGTGAATGCCGCACAGAACCAGTTTCCTGTGTTTTCTAAATTTCTATTTTCATATAAATGTGTATATAATACTAGTTGGACCCGGCAAACGTTGTTTTGCCATATTAATTTGGGGTGGGCTACCCTTATCACTTAGGAGTATGAAAAATAGATAGCAGCCGATTCTCAGACCTACTGAATATGCATATAAAATTTGGTAAAAATCAGTAAAGCCGTTTCGGCGGAGTATGGAAACGATCATTGTGACACGAAAATTTTATATAATGTGTATATAATATATAAACACGGTATAAATATTTACAATTATTACATAAAATAACTAAGAATATATTATAACATAAAAAAATATTATAACATAAAAATTTGGTATACAAAATATTGTAAAATATAATAAAATTATCATTACAATTAAAAATAAAAAAAAAATTAAAAAACTTGTGGCATGGTACAAGCCTAGGTGGCTTAATGCCGGCAGCATTTTCTTGCTGGATTGCAATACTAATGCGCTGAGCGAGGAAAGCGCCAGCCCTGGGGTCTCCGGTGGACTCATTAAGGCCCGCTTATTTTTTTCACGAGCGCCTGAGGTATATGTATTGCATCGAAATCGGACCATTCACAGACAGACAATCTTACCCATACATGTCAATCTTATAAACTTATACAGTGAAATTTTTTACAGGCCGCGCAAGTACCAGTAACGCCGGCTAAAACAAGTCGCAAAAGGAAATCTGATCAAGCCATTGCTCCAGATGAACGTTAGTACTAAGTATAACATTTTATATTAAAAGAAACTCCTGAAACAAAAGTAATAATTCCTTCACCATCTCTGCTATCAGGCTCTGGAATTCCCTTCGCAATGATATTCGTCTTGCTGGTTCTCTTTCCTCCTCCAAGCATTACCTCTCCATTATCCATTAGATTATTTCACAGTCTAGTCTCCATTCCTATGACAGAGTTGGTTGGAAGAGCCGCTATTTTATTAAAAAGACTAAAATGACATTTCATGTGTTGCCACTTTTTTACGTCTCATTAATAGTGATGTGCTGACCGATGATAAATCTAGGTCGATACTTATATTTTTTAATATGAAGTGTCTGTAATTTAATGTGTTTATAACGTGTAACTTATCAAAATCGGAAACTTAGATATTCAAAAGTTAAAACAGATTACGTAATCCTTAAAACCTACCTTTTAAGAGATATTTAGATTTTACAATGCAGGTTTATTTTTTATTTATTTCCGTTACACATTAAAAGTATCTAAAATATAGTATATTATATATTTTAGATACTTTAAGATTTATCGATTAATTATTATGTACCACGAACCGCAGTCTAAAGAGCAGCACAATTTTTTTTTGAGTTGGTCTCATTATTTTTACGTTTGAAATTTTTAGTTTTAAGAATTAATAAATAGACTGTAGTTTGTTAGTAGTGTGAAAATTATTAAATAAATGTTTTTTTGTGTAAAACAGGAGGAGGTACTCAATTCGACGCTGTTTTTTTATGTTTGTTACCTCAGAACTTTCGACTGGGTGAACCGATTTCGATGATTCTTTTTTTGTTTGAATGCTCGTACTTCTCGTGTGATCTCATTTATTCATTTCAATTTCATCAAAATCTGTGCAGTAGTTTTAGAGTTGAAGTCCGTTTGTTAAAATTTTAACACTATTATTTAATATCACAGCTAATACGACCAAAATGCGCAAAGCGGCAGTGATAGAGTCGACTCGCACCACTCGCTCTAAAGCTGTTCCCGGTAAGATTTGTCGTACACATAAACGGTATATACTAAGGTTAATAAGAACTATATATATATCCATAAATAGTTTTATTTACGTGAAATTCCATTGGAGGCATGTCAGACATATATCTGCGTCTGTTGCACTGTTCATTTTCATTACAGGCTAGTTAAAGATGGCCAGCCTAATTGAAAAATTTAATTTGCTTACCCAGAACTCGAACCTACGCTCACAAAGCGGTTACAATACTTACGACGGGATAATAAAAATTAGTTATAATTAAAGATAAATTAAATAAAACTACAGTTGGTGTGTTTGTTATTTTCAGAGACTCAACCAAAAACGCAAGGCCGAAAAAGATGAGATAAGAGGCGCTAATTGTTTTTAAGTTCAGTACAAATTATATTAAGTCAGAAAATATCAATTTGTCAACGTTGTAAATTTTGTTACGTTGATTTTCGAAGATCTAATGTTTTTTTAAGGTTATTGGGATTAGACAGCCCAATGCCCAAAGGGAAAATTAATGATTCCACAATTAGGTTAATTATTTTGTTTTTCTTTTGCCCAATTATAGTCAATCAAATGAGAGCTGCTCAGAATTCTCATGCTGTTGCTCATTACTGTCAGTGAGAGGCTTATATTTGAGCGGCGTCTAATTGTTTGGGCAATAACGGTCTGGTCAGGCGGCTGGCGGGTCTCTGTCAGGCCCAGCGCCACGATGTATCGTCCTCTGTGTGACCTCTACTATAGAAAGTGGTACATTAGATCGAGCCAGAGTTCCGACCCGCCAGCCGTCTGACCAGACCATAATTTCCTTTATTATAAGATTTAACTTTAGTCAGCGTCTCAAATGTCGGGTAACACAAATGTGAATTGTTGCACCAGACAATAATGTTCCTCTACCATGAGTTAACTTTTTCGATTTTGAACTGACAACCTCTCATTCCCTTAGCGTACACAGTTTGTCTTTAATGTTTAATGTTATCAGTTATAAAGTTCTGTCGAAACCGAGGCGCCGCGCTGCCACGTTTCCTATACAAACATTTATCGCAGACGCCTTCGAGAACCATAACCAATGCCATGGTCATTAAAAATACACATTTAAAAAAATATACAATCCAAAATACGGGCTGCGATGACGCTTTGTATCGTTAATAGTTCTATTTGCATAGGCCGGCAGTCAGTTTTTGTTCCCTATAGAATTAACTAAGCGATATCTCATTCAACAATTGGCAGGCTTTATGTCATTTGACGCACTGTTGTTTTTCAGCAGAATCAAGTCTAGATGCAAAATATTGTTTCATCTCATATTTACTTTTATTTAAAATTACAATATCAAATATATCCAAAGTTTCTTAAAATCGGTTTATCTCAACATGGGTATAAATTTAACTATTATATAAGTCTGCGCGTAACTATTAGAAGCGCTGTGTCACATTTCTCATATAATTTCATGCAGCTATCGTAAAAGTGATTTAGGAAACTTGTGGTAGAGGTGCTGATTAAAGTTATGTAAGGTTTTAAGTAATTTTATTATTAATTAGAATTATGTCATTTTTTAACCAAGTAGTCAGCATAAAAATCTCCGTAGCTCCGTGGGTTTTTATTTTTAATGTATTTTTTTTAGATTTTTAGAGTACGATTCTTGGAAATCTTTTTAGTTTAGGGGAAAAACAGAAATGTGTCTGTCCCTTGCCCCTAGATCTTACGGGAAGTCACTTTATTTTTATATGTAATTAAATAAATTAAATAGATATGTCTATTTTATTTCATCACAAACATTCTATGGATCCCTCTGAACTAATAAGTGAAATTGAAAACAGTTTAAAATAGATTATAATGTACAGATGTTTATAAATTTTAGCTATTATGTCAGTTTTCAAACGACATCAAAATTTGTCCATTCACACAAGCGTAAAATACTCCTCCTTTTTTGTTTCGGAGGTTAAATCTGGAATGTCATTAAACCTCGATCGCCTGTGTTCACACGAGGCGCATTTCAGTAAAAATACTTATTACTGTATTAATTTTGGATTTCTGTATAAACTTATTAACAATAAATAACTCTTAAATGGAATTTATTATTATAATATTTACAATATACAATAAATTTTTATACAACTTAATAATTATTTAGTATCTAATGTAATTTATTAGTTTTATACAGGTAAAATATAATGAGATAAAATAAATTTTTAACAAGACTATTATAAAAGTATAATTAGGGCATAGATACGTTCAACTTTATAAAAACGATTTTACTTTCCACGACTTCATAAACATTTCGAAAAAAATGAAATTGCAAGTAAGTTGGTACCTAGAAACCTATGAAGATGTTTATTTTTGTCGTAGCGAGCAATGCGCTTACTTACCCCGTAAGGATGCGGGACAAGTGGGCGCATCTCAGTTTTTGTAAAAAAAAAAATATTAAAATTTTCGGTCTCGTTTATATTTCAACTAAGAGACTATTAAATGGTCTATCTTTGTGCCATATTTCCATATTTGTAACTCCTTTATATTACACGTGAGCTTATAACTACCAAAGTGCGCACACTTGACCCGAACGACTGTGTTATCATTGCGTCGTGTATTTATTCGATAGGAAAGAGTTAGCAAGGACACCTTTGCGATTAATGACTAGTTGAATATACAGATGGTTCTAATTCTTAAAATAAAAGAAATAAGAATTCATATTGATCTTTTGAGATTTTAAAATTCATAACATATGCCGTTTGATGCCATGAAATTGGCGAACATTGTAAAAATATCTCTATAAGACAGGATACATTCTAACACCGGATGATATTTTTTATTACAACTGCATTTGTTTTATGTATGCAGTTAAGTAGGTAACTTAAATTATTATAGAGGATGGGTGACTAAGATACGAAAGAGAACGTTGAAATGTTTTGGACACTGAATGGTGCGGATACTGATAGACTTACCTTTCTTCACTTAATCCTGAACTTGAGACGGGGCAGGTCAAAAGTACCAGAAATCGACGAGCTTGTATGATGAATTTGTTGAAAGTGGTAGAATCGAAAGAGTTATGGGGATCGTGGCAGTCTATGTTGGGAAATAGGATCACGGTCTTTCTGAGCAAGGAGCTAGGCCGAGAACCCGTGGTATTTTGCAATTTTGCCACCTATTGTTACGCAACTGTTTCAAACGTTTATGATTATCCTACAAGTGTTAAAATTATTCTTTCCTACTTATTCTGTCGCACGGGTCCAGCTAGCCTGAATATATTAGTCAATAAATCAGCGAGTGCAGTGAACAACGTTTGGTTAGTGGTTGCTGGTAAGGCGACGGTTAGCGTACGTAGCTCTGCCCCACCTCCTCCACTCCCTTCTAACATAAAACCTTTCACGCATTTCAGTACTAATTCCGCGCGTCTAACGCACCACGACATTGTCATTTCCTGTAAAAAAATCACATTTATTGATAAAGAAATACTTAAAGAGGTAAATAAATATCTATTTACATAAATTACCGATATTACGAAGTATGTTGCCACTTCCGTGGCTAAGTGGTTTACACGTCTACGTGTTGAGCAGTAAGTCCTGGGTTCGAATCACGGGGGAACTAATGAAAGTTTCGGTTGGGTAGGTACAGAAGGCTAATCACCAAACTTGCATGTAAAGAAAATGATCAGTGAAACAGACACGGCAATGTGTCTTCCTCATGCCTTACTAGGGGTTACGGCAATTCACTTTTTCACTAGAAGTGTGTTTATAATTTTTTTATTTCATCTTTTTGAGACGATATACAAAGGTTTGATACTAACATAATAATATTAACCTACATTAACTAATAAAATGTCTGTTTGTAATATTAAAATAAAATAACTTTAAATATAACTATTAACCCACATAAAAGTATTTTTATGGTAATAAATAAAATAGACATTCATTTTACCAAGCAAATATTTTGGAGCCCGTATAGTATGGGAGTTTTAAAAAAATGACCATTTAATTTATATGGGATTACCTACAGGAGAACATATCACAAAAAAATAATAATAATGAAAATCAGTTCTTTTTAATCATAAACTTTTAAAAGTTTTGTTTCAAAGTAAGTCATACCTCAGTTAGATCATGCCTAAGTAGCAATGGTAAAGCGATAGAAGTGACGTCATTACACGACGCTGATTTCAGGATATTTCTCAACGCAAGTATCGCTGGATGACGAGATGTCATATCACCTAAAATATAAACAATTTTAAAATCATTTTATTATACCTCTTTCGTTTCATCCACTTTCAATAAATTCATCATACATGCTGGCCTGCATTACATCCTGGATATGGTTCAGAAAGATACGACCGGGTCTTTCAGCACCCATCTCACCATTCACTCGTCCTATATATCAAAGGTACTTGTTATTCTATTTTCATTCTCCAAGTGCCCATATTAATAGTTGGTGAAAATTATTATTTACCAATTCAAATATCAATAAAAAAACAGTTTAAATTATGAACTCCTGAGATATATAAATTGATAATAAATAGCCTAACATGCTTACCAGCCTTCATCTGCTCATCATCAATAACAAGATGGTATACGAGATGAGCGTCCGCCAAGTTGCTGTGTCTGCTTAGAAACACATCCCCGGGCTGCAGCGAGCGTTTGCCTCTAGTGCTCCGCCCTCGACCTTCACCTGCTATACGCTCAAGGTTTCGTTTCTCCGCCTAAAATATATCACATATTCACGTCACACTGTAATTCCATCACTCAACTGAGAGTTGCTGTTAATTTTATTGAACACTAGCTGTGCCCCGCTTCATCCGCTTTCGAAAAAACTTTTCCCTTTTTTGCAACATTTTCTATTGCAGCTCCACTTCTATTGGTCCTTATTTAGCTTTTTCTTATCCAACACAAAAAGATAAGGCCATTCAACCAAACAAATTCTTTCTAATTATTCACCTACCGGCTCTTTAACTTTCTCTGCGATATCTCGGAGCTGAATTTCAACATCATCAAAATGATGTTCGGTGGCTTGTCGAGCGAGGCTCACGAGGGGTGAACGTAAGGGCTCGTGCTCTGCCAAAAGGACCACAGCGCTCAAGTCATTTGAGTACAGCCCTAAAGCGGGTTGAGCACGGTTCCATGTACCGCTGTGAATAGAAAAGTTACTCTCATTATATCAGAATTAAGTTAAATTAAAGACAATTTAAAAACCTTCCGATAATACGATGGTACAAATAAGAATCTCATAAATGGATCAACAGATCTAAATAAATTATAGCTTAGAACCATCTCGATCACGTCAGCTTTAAAATAGAAAAACCATCGAAATCGGTCTATTCGTTTAGGAGGTTCGATACCACAACAGACACAGACAAATAGACACGTAAAACTTATAAACCTCTCTATTTTTCTCCAAGGATTAAAAATAAATTTTATTGCATAGGAAAAATGAAAACTGATGTGTTTTGTCTGCCTTTGATTTCTAGAAAATAAACATTTCTATGAGTGAGTAACTCACGTGTCCCCTCGATTAACAGAGCACATATCCAAAATATCTACAGCAACTAGACGTATATTGTGTGTCTGTTTGAGCTGTGAGCCCAAATGTATGGTAAAGCTCTCTTCCAGTCGTGGTGGGGCTGGTAGAATAGTCCCGGGTAACTCTGGAGGAAAAGAGCATAAAGGGGAGTTGCTGAAACCAAAAGTTACACTACTTTAAAGTTATATATTTTAATAGACAGATGCTATCAGTGTTACAAAAATCGAAGAAACCTCAAAAAATCTACTTCAGTGCATTATAATTTGAAGAATAGTGACAGTTTTCAAAACTCAGTTATTTTTATGACCATCACCCTCGGTTTCCAAGCTTTAAATGTAGTGCTAAGTTCATTATCAAGTATTTTTTATTTGTTTTCGCAGATGTAGATCAGACAGAGCTAGAACAATAAGTTCTATGTCTATATGTCTATGTCAAGTTGTATCTTACCAGTTCTTTAATAACTTTTGTTACATAGTTAACATTAGAAGTTAGTAAGTTATCATAACAAGATTAATTGTTTAACAAATCACAACAATTTTTGATGATCCTTAGGCTGGCTAGTTTACAATAAAAAACAATTACCTGGGTGTAGCATTTTCATTAAGCTGATAGTCGTCTAGGGCAGTCATCAGCCAGGCTCTATGAGCCGCCCTCTGTGCATGCCTCAAAGCGTCTAATTGAGATTCCCATCTACCAGCAGCAACACTCTGTTCTTCAAAATGTTTTCCAGCTAAGGCATTAATTTCTTCTTCAGTAGTTGATACATTCAGTAATCGTATTTTGTCTTCCATTTCTTGTGTTTGTCTGAAATGCTTTGTCTGTATTATTATATATATATAAATATATATATATTACTAGTATTTTTAAAGCAAAAATGATTTTTCTTAATATTATATTTTATGAAGGTTTTAATTGCATGAGGCTAAAGTATGATGGGCAGTCAATATTAGCTGTTTAACTTGAAGAAAAAGAGACTGTTTTGAAGAAAAAGTATAGTAAAGAACAAATTTCTACCTTTCAGTCAGTTTTCTTATATCTTCATCACGGTTTTGAATCATATTGAGAACAGTTTTAGCATAGGAACTTTCCACCTGTAATATTGTTTCTAATGCCGGAGAATGCACTAGTTTATGATAAGCTGTTGCAAATACTTCTTCATCAGATGAACCTTTCTGTTCAGCAAATTCTAGAACATTCTCTTTGAATTTTTTTTCCCAGCTTTTAATAATACCTTCGATATTAAATTCTCCATTCTTTAATTGATTAAGTAATTTTTCATCTCTTTCATTGTGATAGTTTTTTGTTTCCTCTGCTATGAATTCTGATAACTTTTCATTTAACTCTGTAAAATTATTAAAAATGGGTTTAACACTCTTTCAATTCTCCAGTACTCCTGTACCTACACTAATTTTTAAGAGTTATTTTTTCATAATAAATATTATTTAACTCAAAATCTATTTGAGCACTTTTAATGATTAGCTACCCTTCTTATATCCAATAGACGAAGGGAGTATCCTATCATCGTAAGTAAAGAAAAAAACTAATAAATAAGTCAGTTGGGTCTTTACCATCTTCTAAGTATACGGGAATATGGAACATCTTTATTACACGTTGTACCAGCTCACGTGAAGAGCCTTCATAAGGAATATCCACCGGCACTTCTAATTTAAAAAGCACTTCTTCGTTTGTACATGTAGGATATGAGAATTTAAATGTTTTTGTCAGATTTTCATGGGCTTCAGTGGCCATCATTTGATTTTAAAAACAAAGCTAGCTAACACACCACCCCAGTTTCTTTAATAACTGGTTACTATTCGACATCAAAGTACAAAGATAATTAATAAGCTTATTAAATAAATATTGAAATAATATTTTCAACATATAAAAGTAAAAAAAACACCCACAAACTACAAAAATTACAAAACACTCAACACTCAACAGCTGTTTTCTAATACCTACTTATCCTTAGTAGTGTGTTCTGTGCTACTTATAGTACGTGCGCTGTAGCAAGGTGCGAGTGACAGTTTCAGTAACATTTCGTTTCACTCTTGAAAGTTGCCGCGATTTACAAATTATGACTTAGTATTTCAGCTGTACCACGTAATAATATATTAAATCATTAATTGTACTGAATTCAAACTGTAGTAAATTAAATTAAACCAACCAGAATGTTCTAGTCTACAAATAAAATCAAATTGAATGTAAAATTAAGCAGTGTTATGCGTATAACGAAACGCTATAGACGTATTTAGTGATGGGATGTACTGCTATGACAGATAGTCGACATTCTTCATAATAAAAACGTATATTGTGCATAGGTTCAAAATTGGTCTATATTTCTACAACGGAACATTTATAGGGTAACGTTGCTTAAAAGGTTGCTAAGAAAAAAAGCCGATTTTGATTATTATGTACGTACAAAAATAATTATGTAGCCATAAAACATTTATATTGACAAGTTTATACACGTAGTTACACTGCACAACTGAATAACACAATAATTTACATAAAAATATTAAGGAGAAATAGATTTATTCTGCGAGTATCGGTAATGAATTGTGTATCGTCACATCCCTTAGGCAAGTGTCACCCGCACCATGCTACAGCGCACGGACTATAGAGAAATGACATTGTTTTTTAATTTATTTTTTCAATTTGTGTATTCAGAATGTGAACCAACTTTTGGCAATTGACTGATAATTGATATATGACAGTAGATAGTTTTAGCAAAAAAAAAAAAAAACGTTCGTTTGGTTTTAATTTTTTCATAGTACGGTAATAATTGTAAAATATTTATTTAGGTAGGTACAACGTATTATTTTGTGCTTCATAAAATATATAATAGGTCAAATATATCATTTTATATAAATTTATTTTAGTGCAGTAAAGTTTTCGTGCAGACTCACATTTCACAATGCAGTGGACATTGGAAGTCAGCGTCTTTGATTTTCAAAAGGAAACTGATATTTTTTAGTAGAAATATGTAAGTAGGTACCTTTATTTTTAACCACCCACACAAAAATAGGCTATTATAAATGGGTTGGTTGGGTTGCTGTTTCAATTATATATGGCGGATTATCAGATGATTGCGTGTCCATATTATCACGTCGACAGTCACCAAAGGTGTGTCTGTAACATCGTAGCTCCCATTAAAATTGGTTTAGGCGTTTATTATATATTCTTATTTGAAATCACATCGTTGAGGGTTTAAAAAAGTTTTTTACTACTAATTAAGGCTTCATTTTATTGTATATTTATTGTTAAATAGCTAACTTCTGTTTGTTTTGCATGAAAACTAAATAAATTAGGTACTTACCTACTATTTTCTTTGTATATTTTTTAGTTGTAGGTATTGTATTGTAACTTTATGTGTTTTATCGTGTAGGTGTGTAGTGAATGATAAAGACAAGGTTACTACGAAACTTGGCTATGCCTTAATTTAGTCAGACTTTATACTTTATTTGAAACAAAACAAATGAATACATAGTATTCCTTTCCCTCGACTCCTGTCGTTTGTCTCCACAAACCCGTGCTAGGGACAGTTGTACACGAAATTCGTATAGTAGAACTATATTTTCATTAAATATAAATTAAAAAATGGAAACAATATAATATAGAGTAATAAATAAAAAATAATTGGGTTCGCAACGCGTTTAATCCGTGCGGACCTGCGGTCAGGTGGTCAACCTCTTCATCGTGGAATCAATTTACGCGGCTTCACCGCCCTCCTCGTCCTCGGCGCTGGCTGTCAACATGGTGATCAGCTTCGTGGTGTCAATGAAGCCTTTGTCGTCGATATCCATCTGGTCATACGCCTCGTCGACTTCGTCGGCGGAGAACTTGTCGCCCCAAGTCATGAGAGCGTGCCTGAGCTTCTCCGAGTCGATTTTGCCATCCTTATCGAAGGTTTTGAAGGCGTTGATAACCACGTCGTCATCGTCTGATCCACCGGACATGCGGTTCGCAAAGAGTGTGAGGAGCTGGGTGAAGTTGATGGGGCCGGAAGCCTCGCCAACCATGTCGTCTAATTCCTTCTCGCTGGCGAGCCTGCCTAGGGAATCGAAGGTGGCGCGGAGGTCATTCTTACCGATGATACCGTCCTTGTCGTGGTCCATTAGCTGGAAGGCCTGTGGAAGAGATATTTCTTAGTCTCCAGCTTCTGAATTATTTATAAATACTTCAACCATTAGCATTAATTGTTTACTAAACAAATGTTATCGCACGAGCTAAACATTGCTATTATGTTTGGTATGACACATTTTCAATTGTTAAGTTTCGAAGAACATCTATTGCTGTTGTTGATGTATCTCGCATAAATTTATTTTTAGAACTTTTTATAACTATCCAAGATTTCTTTTCATGTCCTGATAATAAGAATTAAGGACATAATAATTCAAATCATTCTGAAATGTTCTTTTCGTTTCAAAATAAAGTTTAAGTTAAGTATTAAGTCTATAGAAGAAAAAAGGTTTTTATAAATACCTCTTTGAACTCAGCGACCTGCTTCTGTGAGAACATGGAGAAGACATTGGATCCAGTGCGCTTGGCCTTGCGGCTGCCACGAGAAGATTGCCTTTCAGCAGGAGCTGCTGCGGGTGCCTCCTCAGCGGGCGCTTCTTCTTTTGCCTTCTTCTTCTTAATCTTCTTTTCTTTATCCGCCTGAAAATATTTTAGGATAAATCAACGAATCGACATATAAGTTGCGTAATAATTGTTAAGGAAATTGAGGAGAATGAAGATCTTTGTTTAATTTGGTTTCGTACGCAGCAAAGTTATTTTGGTATATTAGGAGTTCTGCCATTCGTTTCATGAGTTTTTTTTTACAAATTTAAAATTTATAATTTGGATTCTTATAGCAATACCATTGGTATTATAGTTATTAAACTGACCTCTTAATCGATTTAATTGGAGACTGCAATATAACAAAATATAGTTGCGATAATTTTTTTCGTAATTCATAATTAAATAATTTTAGTTAAATTTTATTATTATTTATTGTACTTTAAGAATTCTTTAATTTATTCGAAGTTTATTGCTTTGTATCACCATTCGCTTATTTTGGCAGGCGCCTTTATTTTTAGAATCGGCTCAGCTTACGCGCCTACATCATTACGTTACGTAAATCTTACGGAAATAGAATCCTCTCAATGCAGCTCTGATGTTTCCCGAAATACAAATTTTACTTTCTTTACTTTTATTTCATTTGTTATCTTATTATTTTTAATTTCATGAATTAATGTTATTTTATTTAACTCGATTTTTTTATTTAATTCCATGATTTATCTATTGCATATTCCATGCAGGTACTAAAATATTAACTTTCCGATTAACTTCATTATTCAATTAGCGAATCAGTTAGTTTTATGAATCTGCTTATTACTATATTATACCCGGCAAACGTTGTTTTGCCATATTAATTTTTGGGGTGGGCTACCCTTATCACTTAGGGGTATGAGAAATAGATAGTAGCCGATTCTCAGACCTACTGAATATGCATATAAAATTTGGTAAAAATCAGTAAAGCCGTTTCGGAGGAGTAAGGTAACTAACATTGTGACACGAGAATTTTATATATAAGATGTTTGCATTGTTGTAACCGGTTTTATTTGTTTAAAAATTAACTATTTCATTGATCACCGTAACGTTACATTATTTGAATATTCTACTATTATTTTTCATCACTGCGTCAAGGTATGAACATTTATCCACGTCACTTCACCATCACTTCACAATTCACTACACTTACCATTGTGTTGAGTTTGTTGATCGACGGAAGAGAGACTGTACCGTTCGGCAGTCCCACCCTGACTCCGAGAAGTTGTTCCCGCTTTGACTAGCAAGAGTCCCCTCCCCTCTTTCGGGATTCCGTGCCCGGTCACTCCATTCCATATATAGTTCGCCGAATCAGAGGTATAGGAGTATCAGAAAGCGCCCGCGGGTTGATCCAGGCAGCCGCGGCTACAAAAATAAGTATCGATAGGTTTTTCGAATTACTATTGTAAGTTATTTTAACCAATTGTTGGGTTAAACGCCAATGATATTTTTAGGTAATGTTAGGGAATTTTTACGTGCGGCGCATTAAAATTAATAGTAAATATAAATGTAGGTAGTTGTTCTTCATTATCTTTATTCTATTTATCAGTCATTTTAAAAATTATATCTATATTATTTCTATGCAAGTATATATTTTTCAATAACAATTATATTTTATAGGTTGAAACCAAAATAAACAAGACAAACTAAAATTAAAAATAAGGTCTAATACTTTTAGTTCTCAGAAATTAAACTGCATCTTAGCGCTGAACGTTTTTAATTAGCGAGTGCTAGTTCAACCCAGCCACGGAGATAGTTCCTTTTGATTTTTCTAAAAATCTACTTTAAGTATACTAATAGCATATCGAATTGAATATCGTGTAATATAATGGATTCCACTTTTTCAATACTATGAAAGTTTTAAAGGAAAGTTTCTCAAACACGCTAGAATCATAAATTAATATCTGGAGGCTAAATTTTCTTCAAAAATTTTACGGTTCTTACGGTACGTGCCCTTACGGTTTCCACGGTTTATTATAGATTAAATTTCAAAATACATCGTACCTAGTTGGTGACTAATACTGTAGTCAAAAATATCACGCATCGCCTAGTTCATAGTTTCAGGCCTCGAGGGGCCCATGCTCAAGTCTGATCGTCCTTTCGGATCTGCAGACAGACTAGGTTTCGCACCCTGTTGATACAGGGCGGTGTTGGGGTCGGGCCCAGAATAGCCCTAGGAGATAGTGAACCGAGGAGCAGCTTACTCGGCCCGCATCGCCTAGTTTATTATAACCATGCTATATAGACCTAAAATCTCTATAATACATATTATCATGTAACGATAAGCTAGATTCAGCCTTCTACATTCTTTCTCCATGTCTTGTCACAGTCTTTGATGACCTTCAACTCGTTTGCTTGTCGTCCTTAATTCTTCCTCTGCAGTTCCCAGACCATTTCTTGGTTATGTCTGTAAATTTTTTAAAAATGTAATACGGTTAGTTTCCGTCTTCGTAACAATATATATATATATATATATATATTTGGGTGAACACTAAATTATGTAAATAATCTATAAACGGCCTTTATTCATATAATAAATGGTAGTGTTTCTGTATAAAATAATAATTTTAAATAAAATATGCATACGAAATAATATCCTGCCCACGATATTTACGCTATTTTTAATCTCTGATGCAAAAAGTGTCAAAAAATTACGTGTCTGTGTGAGCACCATTTTGATGTTTTAAAATTATATATATTTTATTAGTTGTCCTAAGGTATTTCATAAAGAGGAAGTGTCTTACCTTCTTAGGTACGCTAGGAGCTGTCTCCGAGAATTTTTCCGCGTGGCTTTACTTTTCTTTGAAGGCGCTAATGATTTAAAGATAACTGATGGTCACTTTTTGAGAATCTTTTTATTATTCAAGTTACAACGTCGCTAACATTACCGATGGAGTCGCGGGAATCGGTACCTATCCTTAAGACAAAGGATCTACTTACGCTGATTTATCAGGCTATAAAACAGGACTATGTGATTGGATTGATTTTTGATATAATCAAGTAGTTTCCTCTTTTTTGTTTGTCTTTTATTATAAATTATAGTTATCTGTGTTAAATAAATAAAATATTCCTAACTAGCGACCCGCCCCGGCTTTGCACGGGTATAAAACATATATAAAAACCTTCCTCTTCAATCATTTTATCTATTAAAAAAAACCGCATCAAAATCCGTTGCGTAGTTTTAAAGATTTAAGCATACAAAGGGATATAGGGGAAGAAAAAGCGACTTTGATGGTGCGCGCGGCATTTATATTCACTGTTTCACTGATAATTAATTATTTGTATAGGTGATCTCAACTTTCTACACTTAGGCATTACATTAAATGTCTGACACGTGGCCGACTGAGGTAAGGAGGTGACCTCAACAGGCACATAGAAAATTGTTTCCATATAATCCTGCGCCAGCGCGTTTTTCGCGTTCCATTCATTTACATGCGTACTACGTCCACTACTGTGACGTCATATTCTCCATCTCTCTCTATTATATAATCATCTCGTTCGTTAAGTTACAACTGGTAATACCGCCTTTCACTTAGTCTTGAACAGTGAAAATGCTTAGAAGTTAAAATGTTGACTTGATATAAAAATGTACAAAAATAGTCATTTAGTACCAAAGTTTTTGTGTGTTTATTTTCTCAGTTTAAGTGGTGAGTTTTCGAGTTACATCTGTAAAGTGTAGTATATAACTAAGGTCTAATAGTTTTACTTCATAAGGAAGTTAAGATTTAATGTAAGGCACCTTTACTTTTAACTGATTTCTAAAAGGTGTGCTTTTGAGTCTGTGTTATTGTTTTTGCTCTATAACCCTTTACTTACTTCGTTGTCTTTGTTTATTTTATAAATATTTTTATTGAAAATTATATAGGTAGTAAATTAGTGTCCATTTTTTTAAATTCAAGAAGTTTTTGAACTAAATGTAATTTCCAATTTTGAGGTCGGTTAAATATGTTTAAATTTTAGACAAACAATTTTGAAAGATTTGTGATCTTTCCAAAATGTTTTTTTTACTCATAATTACTTGATCTTATAAATATTTCTAAATAACTCTCAACAACATTTCTTATTTCATATAAAATTATCATTATTTTAGGATTAAATGCCTTTGTACTCCGGGCGTACATTTCACAACATGGCCTTCACGGGGAAATCGAGTTCTCTTCGAAAAATGAAACACTTATTAGTATAAGAACCAATTTAAAACCAACCCTACAGTATCCTGATGGAGTGTGGCGATGGACGATCCACGAGTTTCCAGTCGATTATAGAGATATCACAAATGACAGATGTTCGGAAGAGCATTTAGGGAAAGAGTTAATAGATTTGACTGAAGAATTAGGCTATCTAGTCATACCTGGGAAAGATCACGCTGAGTTCGAAAGCAAAAATTCTCTCATAGGTCTTAATGGCTTGTGGGGAAAGAGCATAGTCTTAGAGACAGCAGAACGAGACAGGGTAATTTGCGCGTCAATTTTCTCAACAGAATATCAGTATGAGCAACATGCGTTCGCAAAATTCACAGCGCCGATTGCCGGGATGCTGCATTTCAGATGGATCTCTTCGAAGGAGTACGATGAAAGTGATTCATACATCCAAGCGGATTTGTACCATACAAAAGCAGTGCAACAGAAAGAGTATACGCAACATAAGTGGAAGTTATTCGTGACTGATATTTTTGATTCTGATAAAGGGAACCACGAAGACAATTGTAATGTTCTTCAAGTTGTATTTGATCCGGAGAACAGTGGGGATGGGATGACTGTAGGAGATTTGGACAGTCGCTTGGGACTGATCAAGGTGGCTTCTGATCCCAATGTAAGGAGAACTAGGAAGTTATATAAAGATGAAGTCTTGAATATCTTAAAAAATGACATGGAAGTGACTAAACGAAGTTTGTACGTTGTGATTTATGATAATAAGCATTCGGAAAGTTTCTTGGCCTGTGCTAAGCTGAGAACGATGCCGCCAAAGAGCACGAAGTAAGTTCTTTTTTAATAGCTCAATTGTGAAGCTTACTATAGCTTAGGTATTTATAGAATAGTGTATTTTATCTTTTATAGTTACATCATAAAGCTTATATATAGTACGATGATTACTATATATTAGCCTCCGTGGCTAAGTGGTTTACGCGTCTACGTGTTGAGCTGTAAGTCCTGGGTTCGAATCCCGGGGGACTAATAAATGTTCCGGTTGGGTAGGCACAGTAGGCTGATCACCTACTTGTCTGTAAAGAAAATGATCAGTGAAACAGACACAGCAATGTGTCTGCCCCATGCCCCACTAGAAGGGTTATGGAAATTTAGTACGATGCTTAGGAGCAAATTTACAAACATTATATGTGTCAGTAATTGAGTTAGTAAAGTTTATAATGATATGGTTAATTTGTATAATTAACTGCCCTTTAAATTACAATTATTAAAATTTAAATGCAACGTCGTCTAATTAATTACACATTGCTAACTATACTAGGCAAAATATTTCCTTTGCTTTAAATATCATCAATTGCAATAAATTATATTTTATATCCAGGTCTTTAATAAACATGGACGGAATCCGCGGAATAATAGAATTCACCCAGCGTTCGCCATTTGATCCAACATGGGCCAACTTCCAACTTGGTGCGTCAGATTTAGATTATGAGAATAACCTTCGTCTCGTCAGCTCAATAACCCAATACAGGTTAATATTATCAAATAGTTAAATCTTAAACTGTGCTGTTAATTACGTAGTGCTATAATCTATGATCTATCACGATCGATCGCCTCCACGGCTAAGTGGTTTACGCGTGACGTTGCACTGCATATCCTACGTTTGCATCCCGGGAAAAAATGTAAAAGTTTCTGTTGAGAAAACAAAGAACACCTATCAGTTGATCACCTATATTCCTCCTGCCATGTAAAATTGGTCTGTCTGTAGAATCGGCTAAAGGAATTGACTGAGATTTGTAGTATTTCTATTTATATATAGTATTTTCCTTCTATGTCTATACAAAAAAAAAACCTTTTTATGAAATATGTACATATTAAAATGGACATTTAAGTTTTGTTTGTTACTAAAGTTTGTTTAAATCGATGAAGTCGCAGGTTTGTTATATTAAATCTTAGTATTGTGGGCCGAATTTTAATACCTTTTGCAGCATCAAGGAGTTACCTGCACGGCTTTATGGCGCTAAATACTGGGAGACCATGTGCAACACAACGGGTGGAGTGTACAATCCGAATGAAGTTGATTTAAAAAATACACCACCACCAGGTAATTTATTTTCAGTCATAAATTCTATATTACCCTCCATTTTAGCTCCCTTATAATGTACGATACATTGGAAATCAAGAAAATAATGTATAATGTATCAGTTAAAATACCACGTACAAAATTATCTGATAGTCTACCGCTATAGTTTTGTTGTATTGATTGCGGTAATAGCTTTCAAAATTATTTTTCTGTTGAATTTTAATATTAGGTTGGTTTCGACCGAGTATAAAATGAGTGTGAAGATAAATTCATTTTAAAATTCATACCCAATTTTCTTACCTATTAATCTAATTCTAGTTACATTCAGTTACAGTGTCGTAAGTGATGTCTTTTTCTCAAATATGAATTCTTATTCTGCATCTATACCATTGATCATTTTCTTTTAACGGTAAAATTGATTTGTTTCCATTGGATATGAACCCAGGACTCGACACGCAGATACGTGATCTCCTTCAGAAGTGTAATAGGGCAGAATAATATCAGGAAAAATGGATTATTGTAAAGAATCGTAAAATAATTGCAAGAAATGTGAGATAACTAAGCAATCAAGTAGTTTTGGTACTTATAAATGTTTGTAATAACATTATAACATAACAAATACCGATGAGAGGTAGCAACATCCGATTGTATTTGCGACGTGTTGGCGAACGACCAGGCTGACCGACATTCATTGTAAATATAGTTCGTTGCCTAGTATATCTATTTATGAGAGCTTCCTTGTCTTTCGTATCTCTGAATAACGATTTGTATGTATGTGTGTAGGGCTATGGGAATTAAACTAGTTTTTAGAAGAAAATGCGGCCACAAATATCCAATCTCGTTTATATTTTTTTTGCAATATCAATTCGCCTATTATTACATTATCAAGTAATATTTAAAATGTTGTTTTAAATTAGCCTAGGGGTTTGTGGATTTGTATGTGGCGTGGCGAGTTCCTAAACGATTTCAATATGGTTTATTTGTTTGTAAGCTAATGATAGAGCATCTTAGTTTAATGTTCATCCATTTACGAAATTATTTTATTTTGTAATCGTGTCGAGAAATTTTAAATTGTTTCATGATGGCGTTAAGCCTTCACGCGCCTCAAACAACTCTGACGCACCATGTTTTTCAATCGGATATTAACGTGATTATTTTTTTTAGATAAAGTCTTAAAATTCACGGATAGAGTAAAAAAATAATTAAACACAAATAAAGTCCCAATGTGGATATTATATACCTAACATTTTCTTACATACTATATACATACATTACATTGACGACCGATTGGTGCGAATGGTAGTGTTCCTGCCTTCTACATCGAAAGATCCCGGGTTCGAATCCCGGTAGGTGCATTAATTTGTGCGATGAGCACGAATGTTTGTTTCCGAGTCTTGGTTGTTTATAAACTTACATATGTAGGTATTTATTGTGGTACCCTCGTTGTTTCTGATTACCATAACAAAAGTGCTTCAGCTACTTAGGTCATCAGAGCAATGTATATGAATTGTCCCAATTATATATATAACTATCGATTAATTATATAATTTATGATATTAACTGGATGTAAATATGACTTCTCTTTAGGTATGAGTACGCAAGACCACTACGCGATTGGAGATCTCTTGGGCAAGTATAAGGATAGGACAGAATATTTGAACCATAAATACCTTCTACCAGGGCTGGCGAACGAACTGAGTGGATCCTACTGGGACGTGTTTTTACCACTAAGTGGAAAACATAGTGTTATGCATAGATCTGTTGTAATTACTAGGTGAGATAAACAAGCCTTTTGCATCTGGATATTTTAAATACGATGAACTCCAAAAATGAGTATACTTGTAACCCAAAATATTTTTATTTATTTAATTTATTAACTATAGTTACAATTTATTTTAGTAACTTCACTACATTATACATGAAAAGTGAAATCCTGTGTATGGGGTAGAGGGGTATGGGGCAGATGCATTTCACATCTGTTTCACATCTGTTTCACTGATCGATTTTTTCTTTAGGGACAAGTCTCAAGCTTTCTATGCCCTGCCAGACTGAGTTTTTTTTAATCTCCACCGGGAATCGAACCCAGGACCTCTCGGTTGTAACGCTTACGCGCTTACCACTAGCCCAAGGAGGCGGCTACATTTTACATAACTTATGTATAATTTAGAAATAACTTAGCTAGATAAATTTTTAAGAATGACGAAAATGGTGTTATAAGTTTCTGGTATCTGTTTGTTTGTCTGTGGCATTGCAGCTCCAACCAATGGACCGATATTGGTGCGGTTATTTTTTGTATTAATGCTAACGTTATATTGTATGGATCTTGGTAATAAATTATTTAGATATATGCATCCATTTAGGAGACATTTTAATTTTAAAACATGTCTTCAACTTCACTTGTTCAATTTAATAAAAAGAGAGTATTCTTTGACATGAGAATATATTTTGGCAAGATCAGATGAGGCAAGGCAAAAATTCGTTTTAACATTACAGGCGACCACCGAAACGAGAGCTCTGTGCGACAATACACTCGTACGAGTATGGTACTGATTACCAGACTCAGATGAGCTCAGCAGAGGTGGTCTACCGATATCCTGTAGTCAGCAGAGTCATATTCAGACAGCCGCTCGAAAAACCGTGGGAGGATACAACTGTCATTATTGAGAGTATGGTAACTACGAATTGTATAAAACGATAATATTTTTTGTCATTTTTTTGGTTGATAAATTCTCAATGTAACAAAAAGTGCTTCATAAGCGATCATGTATGTGATGGGCATGGGACAGACAATATTTCGCGCCTGTTTCACTGATCAGTTCCTATACAGGCAAATAGATGTAAGATGTAGGTAAGCCTTCTGTGTTGGACATTTTTTTGTTTCTCCAGAGATCAAAAACCATATACATTGAACATGGGACCTTAATTGTTTTTATTCCATAGCATAATGGAAACATCAAAACTAGAGTTACAATTCTTTCTAACCCCCTATGAAAAACAGGAGTGTCTGCTGGTGAGTGTGTGTATCTGTGGCATTGTAGCTTATAAACGAATGGACCGATTTAAAGCATTGCTCTTTTGTTTGAAAGATATGGATCTTAGCTATAAGTTATCAAAATAGGTTCATACGTTTATGAGATATTCCTATTTGCTAGTTGTGTACTGAACTAGCACCATTAATATAGTTAAGTATATGCTTTTAAAACAATACTTTATATCTAAAACATTAACCTGGTTTACCCAAAAGCTATGATAACATTGAAAACATCATCGTTTGACGCAGATCCATTCAGACGGTGCCAACGTAAACAACACACACGAACACAGATGGGCCATACACCAATATCCCCCAGGAGCCGATTATTATAACTGGACAGCAAGATGTCTTAGTGCTGGTAAAATATACGACCCTCACGGTGTTGACACCGACACACGACATCCAGAACAATACTGCAAAGTTGGATTAGAAGGATTGTGTAGACTTGGCGATTTTACTACCAGGTATTATATAAATTGCATAGAGAGATACTTTAGTTTTAATAAATTTATACAATATTTATATTTAGGCATGCCTTGGTCTTTTAACTACTTTGTGTCAGTACTTCCTCATAAGAAAGTAAACGTCGCCTAGTAGATTGCGTGAAGATTTCTGTTGTTTAACCCAAATGTTGTTTTTTCACCGGGAATCTAATCCAGGACGCGTGTCGGCTACGGAAGCGGTTACGGCACTTTTATATGAATATTATTAAAAAAAAAATTAATAAAATAAAATAAATGGAAGAAATCATATTGAAGTTTAATTTGTTCGAGTAATCTTTCAGTTTATATCTATACGTTCTGGGATTATGTATGAGATGACTAAATGATTTTTGTCTTTGAATTGTTGAATTCCAGACACGGCATGTTATCTGTGGCTGGTAGAAAGCGAGACAGTGAGAAGCTAACAAGACGATTGTTCACGGACACAGTGGTGGGTCTGGCTGGGAAGTACTCCATCATGAGAAAGTCGTTGGTGATATATGATGATCATGGACCTGTTGCTCGAGGGGAGAGGATGGCTTGTTCACTGTAAGTATCGAGCACTAGATACTAAGACCTTTGTATACTTTTTTATGATAAACAATTCCAAAACCCAATAAAATTTCGTGATACACGTATTAAAAAAAATATTGAAAAAAAAAAAAATCTTCTGTGAATATTTGCTGTGTATTTTTCTCCAAATTTTAATCGAAAATCGCATTTTTAACCTCCTCAGTGGCTACATGGATAACGTATCTGAATGTAACGTTAAAGGTCCTACGCTTAAATCCCGGGAAAATAAATGAATGTTTCAGTGTATTCTTATCTGCCTTAGTAGCTAAAACTTATGCGCAAAATGCTCTTTCTCTTCCTCTATTCTCTCTTATTTTATTAACAACTATATACACACCTGCTGCTCACTAAAATATAGCTAAAGTTACGCGGAGTCTAGCTTCCAATGAAATAGTTTTTAAAGTCAGATCACTTTGTCCTATCAGTATAGATAATAAAATATTTAGAGAGCTTAATATGTCGTATAATTTTGACTATTAATTAAGATTGTTCGTTTCAGCGTTAATGGTCTCCACCGCCGTAAGGCAGTGGTACGTGACTGGTTTGGAAATGGCCACGAGATTTCCCTAGTTGGAAAATTCGAAATGACCCAACAATCAGAGTATGACACCACCAACGTGCAGATCTCAATGGAAAACCTGGCTGATGATGCTCATAACTACAAAATACATATGGTACGTAGACGTGAAATTTAATATAATTTTAAAAAATCCGACATGGTAATTTCAGATACTAAGACTGCCTCATAAATCAATGAACGGATCTTCGTAAAATATAGGGGTGATCAGCCTTCTATGCCTTGCCAGACCGAGTTCTTTTTTATCTCCACCGGGAATCGAACCCAGGACCAGAACCAGGTTGTAACACTTACGCGCTTTTCACTAGACCAAGCAAGCGGTCATTAAGACCATTAAGTATTGCTTAATAATTTAAAGTATAGTATTTTCTAAAATTATAGTAAGTTTTTTAAAATTAAGTGTGACTACGAATTTATCATTCGTACTCGAATATCTATGTTATACGATTAATTTTCACATGAATTTATTATTTTGTAGACTCCCGTCGAGAGAGAACTGGAGTTCCCTTGTGAGAAGACAACGTTATACGATACTTATAATCCGTTTAATATCAGTAAAAATGCAGAACCACCACCTACTAAAGGTAATTGAAAATCATATTTTTGTCTTTCGTTAATATACAGGAGCGATTTCTATACATACTTAACTAGTGAAATTGAAGATTCAAAACCTAACCGGCGACATCACACAGAGTACTGCACAGTTAGCATAGAAAGTTAAAAAAAAATTGAACTGTCAAAGTGAAATGTCAATGTCACTCGATTATTCCAGTTAATGTCTTGATGACATACCTAAAGCGCTTATTCCACCTCACTGAATTCAGACGTCCTAAACGATTCTCTAACTATATTCAGTCAAGAAATAATTCTATTTCACTTGACTGAAATAAGCGCTGGTGGAATAAGCGCTTTAGAACTGAATTATGGTGGAACAATCGCGTTTGCCGCGTTTTTCTAGTGCTCATCCTTGATCCTAATTAGTCATTAACTTATAAACTTAATAACACAGGTACAGCAGACCAGTACCAATTGGGAGACTTAGGAAGTAAGTACGGGTTGCTGGATGACGTCAAGAAGTTCACCACAGCGTATAATGAAACGCAGTTGTCTTTGCACGGCCCGTACAGCATAATTGGACGATCGGTTGCTATTCATAAAGATGTATGTAATCTTAACTATTAAAATGGGATATGATGAGCTTAGATATATTGTATCGGCAATTTTTTCTTTCAATAAATTAAATAATAACCCATTTCGACTTAATGAAGAGGTTCTCAATCTCTTAATTGTGAGGTCGATTATGAACTGCCTTTTATGATTCTTTATTATATTTCTGTTCAATAAGTTCTTCACATATGATTTCATGTAATGCTAAACTGTAATAGATAGCCATAGAAAGATACATTTTTTACAATATTTTGTTCCGGCTAATCTCTAAAACGGCTGGACCAATTTTGACTGGACTTTCACTGGCAGAAATTAACGCGGGTGAAACCGCGGAGCTCAGCTAGTTTATCTTAAATTAAGAAAAGGCAATTTCTATGTAACTCTTGATATAGTTTTTTTTTAAAATCTAGTGGCCTACCTCCCGGCGACTCACGCCCCGGGGCCGAGGAACTAGTCACTAACTATTCCCCTTACAATTTTACAATCAGTTGATATAGTTTACCAAAAACCTTTTAAGCAACGGGACCATCGTTGGGCCTGTTCCACTATAGAGCGTGGCTACAGTCCGTCCGAGGCCCGGGAGATACGCGGCATCGCATCCTTCCACCATCCTGGAGGATTCGCACACGGGTACATCCGCATGACCCAACTAGTGCACAACGATGGTAGCACAAGTGATACCATTATTGAAGTAAAGTTACGTCACCCGGGACAGTATGATAGGAATTTGGTGAGTTTATTGAAATACATTTATATTTATCTTAGGTTTAAAGACATTTATTTCTCAAAAAGAATTACAAAATTCGCTTATATGTGAAATACATTTAAATACAATTCTATGCTTCAGCATACAGATATTTATAGTTATTTGATATATAATAAATTGGTAATAAAAACATTACCAATTTAAATATTGCATACCTATCACTGAATGAAACAACATCCATAAAGTCATCAAACTCTCTACTAAACAAAGACACTCAAAGTACAAAAAAAAAAAACAAAATACCAAAAAAAGCTAACCTGCAATTTTTCTTTATTCTTGTGTTTTGTTATGTTCTGTGGTTGTCATTTAAACGCTTTAGCCTTGTCTTGGCCTTAAAAAAGACTGTCTCAGTTGTAAATACTTATTGTATTTTAAGTGAACTTTTGTATGTAAATAAATGTCCCCTGTATATTTCAGACACACAACCACCGCTGGGAGATATTTGTGAATCCGGTGGGAGTGGATGCAGCTGTCAAAGTGACAAACACGCGTTGCGTAGCCGGAGGGTACAGGTGGAATCCATATTTCACTCAGCTTGCTGATCCACTCAATGTAAGAATTATTCATTTACCTTTTGCCCTATTTTAACTCCACCAAGCCATTTTCACAATAAAAGGTAAAATATGTCATTTTTTCCTTGTCTCTGTACCAAATTTAATCAAAATGGGTTCAGTGATTTAAGCGTTTTACAAAGTTACTTTCGCATTTATAATATTAGTAACGAATCAATCCCTCTCCAGCTTCCAGTCTCCTATAAAATGAATGAATATATAGGAAATATTAACTAGATAAGGTGAGGTTAAATGTGAAGTGATGTGCTTTTAATTGCGCATATTATGTGCTTTCTACAAACTTTCAAGTAATTCATATAATTTAGTGGTAATGCTTAAAAGTTAAGATTCTAAAATTTGGCCACGCTACATATATATTTTTATTTATAGAAGGCTCATTGATATTAAAAATAAATTCACGTTTAGCGGGTGTTGAAGTCGTTTATTTTTTTATTAATTTATTATTATCTTCAATTTCACTTACAGCATGATCTGTATAACCAAGAGTGTGGAGCAGACAATCCATTGAGATGTGACGTAGGTGACCTCACTGCAAGACTTGGGACTATAAGTAAGAAGAAATGATAAATAATCTGACGCTTGCTTCTCAGTGTAAAAATTCCGTATTTCCGTAAAGCTTAGTAGTTAATCTGTCAAGAACGTAATGTATCGAGTATTTCATAAATGGATGGACATCTTCATAGATAAATCCATCTCTTTTAGGTCAGCTATCAAAAGAAAACCGTATAGAAAGTCCACTCGTTTAGGAGTAACGATGCCATAGACAGACACATAGACATGTCAAATAGCACCCTTCTTTTTTCGTCGATGTTTATAAATATATACTAGTTTAATATTCTTCAGGTATCGGAAGTAACCGTCAAATGTTTGTGGACAGCAACTTTCCCTTAGAAGGCAAGGTGTCAGCGATGGGCCGGTCCATCGTGATCATGGGCCCCGAGAGGAGCAGCGAGAAGTTCGCCTGCGCCAATCTGCAGCCGGACAAGGATATCATCAAATATGTTAATATTATGAAACCGCCCAGATTTGTTCTGTAAGTTCGATCCACAGTAATCATCACTAGTCATAGTTTTTGGTAATTATAATTAGGGTTTTAGGAAATATATGGAGCAGACATTTCTTCGTCTGTCTTAATTTCAATAGTAGACAATTGTTATGAAGTTAATCTTTAACGGCAATTGTTCCACCTCCGTGGCTAAGCAATTCATTACGTGTTGCGCCAGTGGTCCCGAGTTTGAATTCCAGGGACTCAAATGTTGCAGTTAGGCACAAAGTCTGATCACCTACTTAGCCTCTAAAGAGAATGATGTTCCGCCAAGATTTGAACCTAGAATGAAAATGGAATGTCAGATGCGGCAATATCTACGCAAAAATTAGGGTTAGGTGTTAAATTGTGATTCTTTTAGGGGTCAGTTCCTACGTGAGATCCGCAGAGTGATGGGAGTACCAGAGTGGATGGTGGGGGTAGATTCTCGTCGCACGCGCATTCTACATTCGGGCGCCTGCATACAGGTCTTACTCCACTTCCAGGGGCCAGATGCAAATAGACTCGAACTGGATTTCTCCAGGTAACTTATTTTCAAAATATTTACATTATATAGATTGCTCATCATAACCATTGGTTTGTACCCAAAATACTGGATGCGTACTGCATTGTATCGCATCGCGTTGGGCGAAAAATGTGCCAGCTTTCTGGTTTCCAGAAGTCTTTGTATATGTCTCCAGTCTCTAAAAATAGATACCCTAAGCTCGTTTTTCAGTTATAATAAAAGTTTAATTCAATGAATATTTTAAGAATCTTTAAAATCTTCAAAGAATTACAAAATACATTTAATATTAGTTAACATTATAAAAGAATGTGAAAACCATTCAAATCTATGAATTACTTTTGTGTTAGCAAAGACGAACGTTGAATGTGATAAATACCTACTTACCAAATTCTTTTTACAATTTTTTCAGATTGTTAGCATCGGGTAGATTAGATTCACCGAGTATATTCGTTCCTGGTTACGTTGACACGAAAAGAAAACGAACGGTCTCGTACAAGCAGTGTGGGGTCACGGATCCTAATGAGAAAAAAAGTGAGTGGGAAGAATTCCATGGGACAGCTAGGAACATTTCTGTGTCTGTTTCACTGATATTCTTTAAAGGCAAGATGGCCAGTCTCGGTCTTTTGGAAAAAATTCTTTTCCCGGGGTTTGAACTGAGGAAGATTTGTAAATCGCAAACGCATACCCTTATTAAATTAATTGTAAAATTTAACTACTAAAGAAAAGATGTCAAAGGTAAAATTTATTATTTTATACAAATTGTATATAAAGAGAACATATTTGTATTTTGTTTGTAATTAATAAATACAAAAGCTTCTAGACCGATTTTATTTTGTTTCACTGATGATTTCACTTTTTGGAGTGAATTATAATTACATATTATGTACTTATTAACTCAATCTTCCAATGGAAAGTATAGAAGTACTTAATGATTTAAAAAAAATACTGATTTAATCGTATATACATCGTAAATCAGCCCTTTCATTTAAGTTTAAAATTTTGTTTCAGAGAGCACATTTTTCTTCTCAAAGCCCTCATCAGCTTCCCGGTTATGGAACAATGTAACATTCCTAGTGATCTCAATTTGGCTATTGTTGTAAATTATTAAAATGTAAATAAATGTTAAACAATATAATGATGGGTTTCTTCTAATCATCCCGTAAAAAATTCTTTAAATTCGACCTCAAATTTTGCAGCAGCTGAGTTTTATCTTCGAACTTCGAGGCAGAATAGGATATTTATATGTCACCTTGGTATTTGTTCCACAACAGCGTTTTCATGGCATCCCTACCATGCACCACCAGTAAAAACCTTAACAAGCATTTCCTAACTATTTTGACTTGGGGTCCGAAAGAAAAAGAACAGTACGTAGGTACCTCCCTAAGGACAGCAACGTACTTGTGTGCACCCTGTATTGTGGCTATCGAGAAATTGTTTATAAAAAAATACATTATTTATAATGTGGCGCGTAACGTATTCGTAAGTCGTATTCTTAAGGCAATAACTCCATAAATCATTAATATAACAAATACAGTCGGCAATCATAACACTCAACATCACTTGCGGTGTCGGGTAAAAAACGCCTGCCAATTTGTACAACGCATGCGCGGCAGTGAATCAATATCGTCAGTGTGAATTAAAATATGAAAATGTTCGCACAAATTATCCATTTCTTATCATTTAGTTATGTTTGCGCTAATTTAGAAGGACCATTTTTATTTTTTGGACCGAAATCGTTGGAAAAATTCAAGAAACCAGCATTAAAATTCCTCGATCAAGATGACCTGATGAAGATATACGCTGAGCCATCGGCAATAGTTGTGTTTAATAACCAGAATTCGATGACCCTCTCCAGTGGCAATTTTCCAAGGCTGAGGAAGATGCTCGAGGGTCAATCTCTGCTGGTTTTACCTCAGGATTTTTTGGATGTACACCCGGATTATATCAGTAATGAGACGCAGGTTAGTTATTTCCTCTTTGCATATATTTAATAACCAAAGTTAAGATTTTGGTATAAATAATTATAACAACTTGGTTGTTTTTAAATTATGTAAGTCGCTTTTAATGAGTAATTTTCTCAAGTGGTGTTTTGAATTATTCAAGAAGTTTTTAATTTCTGTACTTTATTGATTCTTTTATACAAATCCATCTAAAGCTAAATAAAAAAGGTACTTGGTATCTTTTTCTGTAATATTTTCATCTTTAAATATAACCTCTTTTTCAATGTTGTTTACTAAGGATCTTTACTACTAATACTAGAACTGGCTCAATTTTATGTCAACACATTTACATCTGTATGTAAAAGTATAATTATTTCAGGTGCTCACCCTACAAGGGCCTTGGTCAGAAAGAGACGCTCAAATGACTGAGACCTTTGACCGGCTTCAAGATATCTATGGTGAAGGAAAAGTGTTGGGAGTGCTAGGTAAGGATTACATCTTGTTACTGTCTTGTCTAGGATAACTTAGTAACTAGGCACTTAGACCCGATTAGGTCCCGATATTTCTAAGCAACTGCATCTGCGTATTAATTAAAGTACCTAGTTAGTTATTAAGAACCAAAAATACAGTATGTATCGTTAAACAGTAATATAGTATAGTTTTTATTTGGTATTTGCTGACTGCCGTAATCTTAAATCTACTATTGCTACTAATAATAATATATAAAGAGAACAGATTAGTATTTTTTTTGTAATGAATAAATTGAAAAAACTAATACGTTTTAGGAAAATTTAAGATTTAATAATTGAAAAAGTTATATCTATATTTTATAGCGCCTGATATAAAATGTGTAGCAATTGTTACGAGAAGTGATAGTTTCACTGATCATTTATTTTACAGGCGTAAGGTACGTAATAGTACGAAGTAAATATTACCGTCTATTTCTTTGTAATGGTCATGATTTATTCTTTTATTATGGTTTGATTCAGGTAACTCAGTATCGCAATCCCAACCCATTGACTACGATGGTGAGTGGTCCCGAGTTCGGCGTCAGGCGGAAGATGGTACAACCACGATTACTTCTACCACTGAAGAAGAGAAACCGGCAAAAAATTTACCAAAATACGCACTTTATAATGCCACCGGTAAATATTTGTTTACGATTCTAAAATTAAAATTATCACTTAATTTTGGATTCGTAAACTGTTATATTTTTAAGTCAGTGCTAATCTGTAACAGAAACTGACTTAAATTATTATTTCTGTTTTATTTACTTTTTAGAGCACTTTAAAGTCAAGTTATATTTTAATCACTTTTATATAATTATACTACATTTCAGGACCTGCAGGCAAAGGGGCCTTATTATTTTCTACGGGTTGGCCAGAGCTGAAATGGGAGGATGGAACAACCACAGTCCTTGACACACCAGTGGGAGAGCCGACAGTTAAAACTACTAGGCTGTACACTATATTGGTTGTGAGATTTGCTGATGGGGATAATACTCGGGATAAGGTAAGAAAAGTTGTGAGCATCATCGCATATATAATTTTCAAAATATAATTAAATGTAAACATTTTTATTTGTGAGACGCTCAGAATGTTTGTATTTCATGATGTTATAACATATAACTCCGTAAAGTTCTTCTTTCCGTAGATGTTTGAGAAAAGGTTTTGTGTTTTCTGGGCTTCGAAGCCCTTCGCTTTTAGGACTTAAAATTCGAGTTTGAGAAAACCAGCGCGTGACTGGTACTGATTCGGATAATCCACGTAACCATAATCATTGACAGACTAGTATAGCCTTGCTAAGAACCATGGCCTAGATAACAATCAAAAATTAAAAACAATGAAAAGGAAGCTAAAGAAATGAATATCATTTTATTAGACATTTTTTTATATAAATAATTCTTTTTTATTTTGAATACCTAAATAAGAAAACAAAAATAATTTAGGAGAGCATCGGGCTGCCTTTGCGCTGTTGTTTTTGTTAATTCGACAGTTTAATATCGAAAATCAAATAAATTCCTAACGCGTTTGTATTAGAGGACGATAATCATCATAAGACATAAATCGTTCTTGAAGCTTAGATTGAAGTGAAGTTTATAAGCGATAGTGAATATGGTTCTATATTATGAATAAATGCTATTTTGACTTTGACTTTGAATATTTTCAGATAACCCTAGACTTCAGCTTCAAGCAATCAGCTGGTTGGTGGACAGCTGTGGGTGTGGAGGTGAAGCGAGGGACAGCCATAAGTGGCCTCAACCTACAGGCACCAGCACTTCCAGATGCTCCTTCAGCTGTTCTCGGCAAATCTTACCACTGCTCACTGCCCTTGGTCTACGAGTCTGAGGAGGCCTCACTCACTTTTCCTAATATACAGGTATCAAAGTATTCTATTGTGTAATAACTAAAGAATAACACGACATAGTTTAATTTAATTAACCATTAAATTAATTCAACAGAAAGAACACATTAATATTAACCACGTATACTATGTATGAATACTTGCGAGCTACAGACCTTACGAAAAATCATTACGATCGGACGGTACAGTTTAAACTGGCCATACACGTTACGAATATCGTCATAGTTTCTTCCGATTCCGATTTATCTATCCAAAATTTCATACTGCTCCGTTTAACGGTACAGTTTTATAAAATTGGATCTCTCAAAATACATTCTTTTTTCTATATGTTTGTTTTCTATATATATATATATATATATATATATATATATATATATATATATATATATATAAATATGTGTGTTTTCTATTTAAAAATCTCTGTGGATTCAGATATCCGACTCCAAGGTATTCCATATAGCGTAGGGCATAGTGATTTCAGTAATTTTTCGAGACATTTAGTTTGTGTGTGTGTGTGTGCACAAGCGTGCAAACCATTAATTCTTAACATATTTCCTAACATAAACGTCAAATATTTTTTAATTACAGGGAGGACTTGTCCAAAATATTGTAAACATTTTATTTAGAAATAAATACATTTTTATTTTTTCATTATAGTTACATTTGTACCGTCCAATCGTAACGATTTCTCATAACGTGTGTAGAAGGCTTATGTCTATAAACGATGTAAAAATAGTTCAAAATGGCAAAAACTAAGAAGAACCTAGTGTCGATTTAAACTCGGTTGCTATCTGTTCATAATTAATTTATTGCTTTAAATGTAAAAATAAATTAAAATTGGTTTTTAAATGAATTTTGAGGTACCTAAGATTTTAGAAAAATACAACCTCCACCTTTTTGTGGTCAATAAAAATAAAGTTTTTACTTCTTCAATCGTCTGTATGCATTTCAGATGCAACCGTTTATGGAAAGTACGGAGAAATTCTCAGACGCCTTTGACTGTATTGGATTTACAACTGTACCCATATGGTAAGTAACATTGCCTCTATTAGGTTACGGTTAAGTTAGGTCAGCCTCTATCTCCCATCTTGCGAAAAAATTTAAATAAATTGTTCATAAATTAATAATAATAGTAAATTTACGTCAAAGTTGTATTAATCACACGTATTTAGAAATGTCTTTTAATTATAAGATACGACAGACTCGCATAACACCGTATTTCCGTCCTCAAATAGTATAGGATAAAAAAACTTATAAATTAAAAAAAATACTATAAAATATTCTAAAAAGTTACAAAGAAACAGAACTAACCATTTTACAAATATTTCGAGGTCGGAAGAGTGAAAGATTTGTAATGAACTTTGGGATATCTGATTATCGGATATTGCGAATACCTGAATTAAACGAATGTTTTGATTTTTAAGGCATACAAATGAAGCACCTGTTATCAATAAAACAGTCCCTGACAGGATTTACTTTCTCTTAACTAAAAAAAAATTTCAGGTCTGGATTGATGGTGTCATTCCTAATGCTGCTGGCTCTCTCGGTATCCATCACGATGATAATGGATATTAAGACCATGGATAAATTTGAGAATAGTCGCAGTAAGCAGCTGACTATCACCGTCTCTGAATGAATGAATTAAAAGTTTAAGAGCCTGTTACTTTCCTTAGAGTCTATAAAATATGTAAAATTTGTAGTAAGTACTTAGTGTTTTTTAAATATATTTTAATTGTTTACAATATATATATTTAAGAAGCTATTTCTGAATTATAACTTATTAAAATACAGTACAATGTTAGCTACGAACGTCATAATTATTATAGTCTATCGTTTTTATTAAAAATACTTAATTATTTAGTGAAATTGACAAAATAATTGAGTCATTATTTTAATTCGAGTGTCGATAAAGTTTTGTTAAAATAAAATGATTTACGGAAATTTAAATGGTTTTCCTCCTTTTTGGTTTATGAAGGTCGGTTGAAAATGAAAAAGTTACATGGGTTCTTAAACTAGAATCTATAGTTTATTCAAAAAAATGTTAATCAATTTATGCATATCTATTTGGACTAGATAGTATTCTTACAAATTTAGAAAGTTGCTATTTAATTAATGTATTTTTCATTCACCAATGTTTTTAAGAATACAAATTGAGGTTAGGTTATTTTATATACTATAATAACTGTTATATATTATGTAATCATTAGTTTAAACTTATATTTGTCAATTTGATATTGTTGTATTTTTTTTTAATAATTCAAGTAGGTAAGTGATTCATGTATTTGTTTGATTGTAAAAATATTTCAATTGTTGTAAGTGTTACAATTACATATCAATTTAAATATATTTTTGTTTAATTCATTAATGCCAACTTTTCAAAGTTAATTAAAAAGAAACTGAAGCAGTTTTAAAAAAAGGTTGGGTTTTCTTGTTTTCATATTATACTAATTATTACCGGTTACGATTCAGATAGAAAAATCTATCGAAATTAGGTCAGCTGTTTTCACATAGACATAGATGTAATAAAAACAGTTACATTTTGTCATAAGAATCAGTTTTATTACCAGATGTCTTCTGAATTTTTAGATAGGTTGGAAAGTATCTTCTGTAGCGCAATGGTTGTGTATTCGACTTCAAGAAAAGACAAATAATATCAAGTATTAAATTTGAGATTGAAGATAGAAATGTATTTTTATGAAAAATCAAAAAAATCTTTGACGTACACTAAAAATTTAAACATAAATAATAATTCTATAAAATTATTAGAGTTCTGTATGACCGATTAAATAAATAAAACAATATCAGACCTACCGAATATACCCAAAAAATCCATCAAAATTGGTCAAGCCTTTTCGGTTTTTGAGAGTTTGGTTACAAACATTATGAAATGAAAATTATAAATATATAGATATGTATATTTATTTTATATGTGAGATTTTCATAGATTTGAAATACAGCTCGTATGAAAGTAACCGCGCGTAAGAACGGATGACGTAATAAGAAATTACCCAAAATAAATAATAATGTAATATTGTCCATTGTATGTTGCGCAATACACTTTGACATCATGTAGTGAAAAGTGCGCCCACGCATCTGCTAGTGTAAACAGTTCCCATGCCATGGAATAAGAAATTGTTGTAGAACACAGACGCGTGGTTTGCTCACGGAGGCAATGAGGCGGAGGATGTCTAAGAATGTATTCTAATCTTAGGAGAAGAATTTGAGAATGTTTTATGCTTAAATTGTCAGTGAATAAATTTAAAAACACAATTAAAAGAAAACTTTATAAAAAAGCATACTATAAAATAACGGATTACTTAGATGATAAAAAAGCTTGGGAATGAACCTGCTCTAACTCTGTCTTAATAAAACCAAATATTATATTTTTTTTTACAATAATTGTTTTTTTCTGTAAACTACATCATATAAAAAAAATGACGATTCAAAATGATCAAATATGATTTCAATGAATAAAGATATTTTGACTTTGACTTTGACTTTGACCGGGTCCTCTTTTATAAGTTAAATACAAAATGAAATAATTTACTGATTATTTTTATGGAAAAAGAGGCGGAGACAGACATGGTACTGTAGATTTAGATGTTTTTAAGTAAATTTTCCTCAATTTATTAACGATCAATAAAACAACATAAGAGATTTTGTTGAAATAGTTATAAAGCTACCAAAATAGGCAAGGAAAAACCTAGAAACAATTTCAAATTGTATTTATTTATTTAATGTTTATCATTTATGTTCAAATATAAAATCATGCGAAATCTATTAAGAATTTCACTTAAGACCTTATTCTATTAAGGACACAAATTGATGCACACCATATTACTTTTCTACGATACTTTTGCAATTTCTTTGAAGAATGTGTTTGGGAATCTTCGAAAGTGGACAAGCGATTATAGTCTGTATGTGTTTGACATAAGAATGGAATTAAATAATAGAGTTTATTGATTGGGGTATGGTACAATTTAAAAGCAATATAATTTGATTAATTGAATATTCTAGTAGGCTTATTTTAAATCAATAGATTCGTAGCTAGAACTACATTTATTATTAACTTTGATAACGCAGACCCTTTACAAATGCTGCTTAACTTGAAATAATGTCTTAAATGATCTATTAGTTTTCGCTGAAATGCAATTGTGGTTGCAAACATTGAGACAGTACATTTTGGGACAAGATTTCAGCGCGGCTTATATAAGGAGATAGTGTTTTAGTACTCAGGACTTGCACTCTTAACCCCAATAACGCTGACTTCTTCCGCCAGATGGCGACAAAGCCGTCCGTCTTGTTAAAACAAAGATATATATTTTACTCACAATTACTAATATTACCATACGTATTGACTTTATTTTTAACATATCAGCATATTGAGAAATATATAAAAGAAGATTTAAAAAATGTTTTTTCTTAAGACGGCCCCATCCCGGAGAAGGCCTCCTCCAACTCCTGTCATTTTTTCTATCTGCGGCTTTTATGCAGCTACAACCGATTACTGTTTTTATTTCATCGGCCCAGCGGTCGTGCGGTCAACCTCTGTTTCACTTTATTCGCAATTACTAAATAAACAAAATTTTTTTTTAGTTGCTTCTTTATATAACACGTAGGTATAGATTCGTATATATATTTTTTTTCTTGAGCTTATTCCTTGTACCACACATACAGTCAGAGTGTGGCTTTCACTGATTAGCGCTGACCGACGGCGATAAAATTAATTTTATCACCACCATTTAGCTTACGAAGATTCACACGTTGTAAACCATCTATCCGTAACAATGTTATTAGTTACAGTGTCTTTATGATTTAACTTTATTTAATGTACATTCAATTAGATAATATTTAATGAATTTTACTATAGAGATGCATTGAAATAGAAAATAAATATAAGTGAGGAAACATTATAGCTTTCGATCACAACATATTATTGTTAATTTTAAAAGAAAAAAATGATATTATCAAATCGATGTTTTGGAACGAAAATAAAAACCAAAAAAACCTACTTGAAATTGTAACTCTAAAACTACTGAACAGATTTTGATGTAATTTAAAAGCACCAGCTTTCAAATAAAAATCATCAAAATCGGTTCACTCAGTCGACAGTTCTGAGGTTAGGTCATTAAAAAAAGTACAGTCGAATTGAGGACCTCCTTCTTTTTTGAAGTTGTTTAAAAAAGAAAAAAATATCAACAAAAAAACTGGGCTTATGGAAGTTCGTCGATTGTTTCAAGAGATATTGCTGCGTTCAGTTGAGACTTCTGGGAACCTGAAAGCTGGCTCATTTTTCGGCCAATGTTTTAATATGCGATACAATGCGGTAATGCAGGCAGTATTTTATATTTTTTGTATAGAAATGTTCTCAATGTCAATGTGAAATATATGTAAATGTATAAAATTATAGTTATATATTCAAAACTTTTTAAGCAATTATCATATATATATTGTTTATACTTAATTGGAAATATATACAAGAAAGTGCATTGACACACTTTTAATGTAATTATTTTAATACTATATTTTGAGAATAAATAAATATTGATAAGTTCATTAAATATTAATTTTCTTTTCTCGTAAACTGAACTGCTTCTAGTGATCGGGTTTGATAAAGTTAAATACCTTAAGTCGAATTGAGTAAAAAGTAGATCTTTGTAAATACAATAAAGAGCACACAACGGTTTATAACAGCTCAGTAACATAATCTTAAATCAATAATGATTGTCATGATAGATGATATGAATTAATAGAAAGTAGGTGAAAATGATGAATGTGGGCTACCGCCGTTTTGCCGATAACTTTATTCATACATACATACTTCTTTTTTCGTTGATTTAATACAAATTTTGGACACACCAAATAGGTGTGTCCAAAATTACTTCTAGTTTAAAACTTGGAGTAAAGATAATCTGGCGTTAGTCTGTTTATTACCAAGACTGTCAGTATTATTGCCGCGAAGATGACCTTTTCACTAGTTAATCGCTCTTTGGTTGACAAAATGAATGAATTTTCCATACAAAGCTTTTAATCGACCATCCCGGTCGGACTTTCATATATTACAGCGGTGTCACGAAGACAGGTTACAAACAGTGAAAGTGCGTAATTAATTACAATAATGATTCGAAGTTTGGGTGAAAGGGAATCCATGTTGATACCATATTGGGCCCATAAAAAATAGTGTATTCGGATATTTATGCGCGGCTTTTTAACAGCATAAGCTGGAGACAGTGCTCAATACAAAGATAGAAGCGACTACGTTAAATTATATTGCTCCTAGCTGTGACACGACGTTTCACCCGTGTTAAATTCGTCGCAGCGTGTCATATAGTCATGTCTTCCTCGATAAATTGGCTTTCCAACGAAACAATTCAATTCGAGCCAGTAGTTTTTGAAATAAGCAATAAAAGAGGCATCAGTTTTTTAATATTACCAATTTTATCGATGTTTGGAGGCTGATTTTATCAAGATGGATAGCTCGCAAGATCTGTTCATGAGATATTCATGTTTGTAATTACCATGTGACCATGAGGTCAGAGTCTTTTTAAAATTATCTTCAATTTCGCTTGTCCAGAATGCGACATACTTGTGACACAGTCGGGAGTGTTAAAAGAATGCAAGAGGATTTCATAGTCATACTTAATTTATTTGGTTTTAATATGTCTGGCCTTGGACAGGCTTCAATGGAGCTAAAGGAAGCCTTTGCCGATAAGCACTCTGAATTAAGAGACATAATTTAAAAACCAAGAAAATGTTATCTAAGACAATTCAGAAATGTAGGCCTATTATTATGTTTGGCATAATTAAATAAATAAATCTAAATAAACAACAGTATAGTAATAAATAATGAACGGAGAAGGAACCTATTAGATAATAAAAAAACTAATTAATTATTTCCTATATTATACCTTATGTAATATCCAATTGCGAAAAATGAAAGGCAATAAAGTCTTTTTATCCATTTTATAAATGAGATATTTAAGAGATGTCAATCCAATGTTAATGCGGATAAAATCATTACTCACTGTTGCGTTGAGCTAATGTCTGCGCAGGCGCATACGCTCAGAGCTTGTTTTAGATTAAATTATATAATAATTGTAAATAAATTTTTTAAATTATGAAAATATATTCAGTATAAAAAAAATTAAAAATAGAATGAATATTCCAGGACTTTAATAAAAAAATAATTGAATGGGTTGGCGCATTATTATAGCGATACAACGCGGTAATGTAGCCAGTATTTTGGGTACGCACCCAAACGGCTTTGATGAGCCTTTTGTGTTATTGTAAATATATTTAAGTACATTATTGTAAATAAATAAAAAATTAATATTTAGATTAAATAGATATTTCAGGAGCAGTTTTGATTTCGGGATGGAATTAAAGATAGATAAGTATTTTAGGAGTTCTAATAAATTATAAAAGAAAGACGAAAACCAGATGCGGGCTGTTTTTTAATTTTTTGATTTAGTGTATAAAAATAATAAATATAAAAAAATTGTTTATTTCATTAACAGATACAGTTTTTCTTAACTAGTAGTGGATGACTTCTATTAAGATTTTATATGCTTGTGCCAGAAGTCAACGCTCTGTGTATGTTTTAAAATTAAAAAAAATATAGTGTGTGTGTGCTTAAGACCACACGACAAAAGTGAAAACTTCAATAAGGCGAAATTAATAATATGAAATACAAGTTTTTTTGCGTTCTATATTGCGTTTTTTCTCTCGCTCTGCTGACTGTTCCACTCATGCTTAGTCGACTTTACCCGAATGAGCGTTACATAGCCTCGGCTATGTAACGCGACGACGCGTGACGGCTTAGTTCAATTCAGTACCCACAAAAAGTGCTTAACGCCCCTAAAGAATTTTTCACTTCAAATAATCTGAGGTTTTTCCTTTTTTTTTAAAAAATAAATTAAAATGTTTTTTAAAATTTCTACAGTCAGCTCTTAAACTACGAGGTTATCGACCTCATCTCATTAGCAATTACCGCAAATGAATATTCAGCGCAATCTTTACACTTGAACACATTCAAACATTCTCCTCATCAAAGAAATTATTATTTCCATCCTTTAGGATGTTTGCATCTATCTCGGTTTATGTCAATTTCTTCACATCAGCATTGATTTATATGAAACTATCTGTGCCCCGCGGTTTCACCTGCATTAACTTCGTCTTAACGTGCTGTTACATAGCCTAAAAGCTCTTTCAATGACGATACTTCCATAGAACCTTACAACCCTTTTTTCGCATTAAAAGGTAGCCTATGTCCTTTCTCAGGGTCTAGACTATCTGTGTATAAAATTTCATTTAAATCGGTTCAGTAGTTTTGGCGTTAAATCGCGATAGACAGAGTTACTTTGGCATTTATAATATTAGTAAGGATGTTTTAACCACGAAACCGCTATTTTTTGAGGATTTTTGTAAATATAAACTCGCTAATTAAATAAATATTATTAATATTAAATAAATATCGCTAGTACGTAAAAGTATGATGATCTGACGATATGACCTGCTGTCCTTGCTGAACTCGCATCAGATGGCAGAAGGAAACCGCGAGACCGACGCTTCGCTGGTGGGACGATGTTCCTCGGGACCCTAAAGCACTGAAGGTCCGCGGCTGAAAGAAGAAAGCCGGGAATAGAGAGGAATGGGAGACTGTGCTACAGGAGGCTAAGGTTTAACTAGACCTGTACAGCCATTAATGTATGTATGTGTTTTTTTTTAATAATACATAATAACGTTTATTTCTCTTCAAATTTTACACAATTATACAACAAGGTTGAGACCTCCTTGTAAGTATTAGTCATTCTTGTGACTGGAGGCCTCTCTATAACTATGTACTATATAAACCTCTCTAGGACTAAGTATGTAAACAAAAGTGTCAATAGTATCGTTATCTAATTAAATAAAAAACCTTCGAGAAAAGAGCGTACCTCTCTTTAAAAGGTCGACAACGCACCCCCCAACAAGCGTTGAGGGTGTCAATGAGCGGCGGATTGCTTCTCGTTAATGATCCTCCTGCCCGTTTGCCTCCTATTCGAAAATATAAAATAATACTTTTAATATAATCAAAAATATTATTGTCTTTTATTTTATAGATATACTTAATCTGCTATTTCCACATTTGTCCCCACATCATATAATTAAAATTGATCGAGTCGTTTTCGAGTTACAAATTATATAACTAACACACTTTGTTTTCTAAATAGAATTAGCGGCTGCAGTTTTCAAATTTAAAACACTCCATTTATAATAAAGTTAAGTTTTACTCTTATCTAAATTAATTTACGGCAATAAGTCAAGCATTTTAGACCGGACGAAGGAACCATCAAATAAAAACTTTATCTGATTTGCCTTGCACTGAGGACGTTTTAGAACAAAGAATTACAAAAATATAATTTGACCTTATTATGATTTTTTATAAAGCCTTGCACATGTTTTAATTGAATTAAAATTATTTAAATCTTTTACGCATTATTAACATAAATATTTGAAGTCTGAACCATGAGCCAGTTTACTACGCAATAGTTAATTTGGTCAAAGGGTCTAAAATTCGAATCCCGTGAGTTACACAAGTGACATAGAACACAATTTTAAAAAAAATCCCGAAACGATGACTACAAAGAATATCTCTTAATTGCATGCACATATCTTTATACGAAGATTCATTTCGATCATGTCAGCTATCAAACAAAAAGAAAAACCACAACAATCGTTTCATTTAGTTCATTCGTTTACATAGTCACAGGCATACAGACACTGTTTTTTATTTGGAGGTTAAAAAGGGTTTTAAATTCTTGTCTTTAAGAAAATACTTAATAGCGATTAATAGTTTTTTTAAACTAAACCATATTTTTAATTCCGGGATTTGAATCTGGGTTTCTAAATAACGCTTACATCACTGGTTGTGCAGGGCCAGACATTATATAATTTTGGCTTATTTTAATATCAACTTCCGAAAGCTATCAACATTACTTGTTGTACCTACTGGCACCTGTTGCTGGAAAGGTTCATGCAATAGGAATCTATCAAAGGACAGACTTTACTTTTCAATTAATATTTATTATAAGGCTGATGTTTGTTTAGTTGATTGAGGAAAATTATTTTATACCATTTATCGAGTAAAGCTTGTAATAGTCGAAAATAATGGTCGTAGGAAAATACAAACAAAAATACTAATATTTTTACATATTCGAGATTCACAGATCTCTGAAATTGAATTGCTAGATCTCCAGGCACTTTAAATACACCAGTGCGTGACCAATTGAGCTATAAAGACAGTAAAATATTAGATAAATAAATACATAATATTTTTAAAATAATGCATAACGACATCCGGAAGCTTTCACGGGCGTTTTACGCTCGAAGCCAAAGTCTCTGAGCCATGCACTCATCAATAAGTTAACGCGCGCGGTACTCGTGTGAATCACGTTCGAAATTCAAATACAATTCGAATTTTGAAATTAAACTTCTATCAAACATAGTTCAAAATTAAATTTCTATGAAACGTAGTTCGAAATTTAAAACTTGATTTATTAATACTTGTTTTGTACTGTTTTAGTTTGGTGTTATTGACTTTTGTTTAATTTGTGTAGTGTTCCAATATTTCGGATTTTCAATATTTTGGTAAGTAGGAATATAATAGATTTTTAAAATTATAATGGGTATGGTGATGATTTCCTTTTTTGGTCGATTTTATAGACCAGTAGAAGAGAAATAATCCCACCATACACCATTTTATTATATCTCATAGTTTAAGCAGCGTTTTCCATTAAAATCGACTACTTCCAATCGATTTACATATATTTTGATATACACTTAAATTCTCACCAGGCTACACTAAAAACATGAACGCGGCGAAAGACTTTAAAATATTTCTATGTACTGAGTTATTATTACGTATTATAAAAGTACTTTTACTAAGAACTAGTAAACTTTTTTATTACACTGTATTCATGTGGTAGTAGCGATCATAGTAAACTGGAATGGAGGCATGACCCACGTGAAAGTGATAAGACCGGTCTGGAATCACCTTAGCGGAAGAATCATTCACTTTTGTAGGTGGGCTTTAATGTACGATCGCCCGTAAAAAAGTAGGAAAAAATGTGTCATGGCTGCAAATTGGCCTTGAATAACTCCTAACTGAGCTTTTAATAAACACAAATAAAAAACAGAAATATTATCTTCAATGACAAAGAATAGCAGTGTCTTTGGGTGTGTGTTTTCTAAACAAATTGACCGATTTTGATGCAGTTTTTGTTTGTAAGCTGACGTGGTGGATAGTCCTGTTTTCAATAAAAATGAACTTTTTAATGTTTAAATCGAGCAGTAGAGTAATATTATCTCCAAGGCATTGAACTTGGGATCTTTGATGCGTGACACGAGTCAGTTTTACTATCCAGTAGTTATGTTTTAATATTGTCACCCGTCTTCACGATCTCTTTCCCCGGAATTCGAGCTCCGGACCGGACTAAATAGGGCGTGGTTACTATCTCTTGCCTCGAAATTATTAAATTGATAAATAATAACTTATCTAGTACACATATTTAATTTATATAATTTAACAAAAAAAAACCGACTTCAAATTGTAACTCTAAAACTACTAAACAGATTTTGATGATATTTAAACGCTACTACACAGATCAGGTTTTAAAGGAAAATCATCAAAATCGGTTCACCCAGTTGAAAGTTCTGAGTTAACTAACATATAAAAAAATACAGTCGAATTGAGAACTTCCTCCTTTTTTGGAATTGGTAAAAATACTACTTTTTACAACTTAATCAAAGGTAGTGAAATCTCCACCAAGTTGTCAATCTAGCTCCAGGCGTATCTTTAAGAGCGGAGTTTCTAGAGAAAACTTGTGATCAAGTTAAATCTCGAAAGCCTGAAGTACTCAATATTATGATAAATCATTTAAAGAAGCGTATATTAAATCGACATATTTTTTCGTTACGGAATCAAAATATTTGATTATCCATCACAACTAAGGTTAGATCGAAAGAAGGGGTGGATTTTTGTACTATTATAAATAAGTAATTTTATTGACAACAATATATGCATTTATCTGAATAAATAATTTTTGTTTGCCTATCTGTGAGTACATTATAAACTTTAAATCCATCCAGCCGTTATTGAGTTATTAATTTTGCAACTTACCCAATGTTTTATAATAGACTTTTAACCGAATTCAAAAAGGGATCTTTATAAATTGTAGCTCCCGATCAAAAAAAAAGTGCTTTAAAGCTTAAGCATACATAAGCTGACATACAGACGCGTCTTCACCCCTCGTTTTGAGTCAGTGGTTAAAGTGAAGTTTAGTTTTCGTTTTCAATGGCAGCTAAATCACGATGAATTGTAATATGAATTCCGTTAGATGTATGTGTCACATGGGAGTTTAACGGTCAGATGAGAAGCAATTTCTTGCCCTCGCTATTGTGTTTAATGCGTTCTCTAGAGATTTGATGCTTAGTGACTTTTAAGTGACGTATAATGATTGCCATTTTTGAAGTAGGTATATAAGTTATGACCGCTATGAATCTGTTTCGGCTTAAGGTGGGTCTATCGTCTGCGATAGACGAGCCAAGCACGAGCCGAGCACAAATTCATGTAGTGTGAACCAAAAGACAAGCCTCGAACGAGCGCGCTTCGAGCATTTACCTCGTGCTCGTCTGTGCTCCGCCAAATGGTTTTATAGGAGAGGAGGAGGAGAGGATATCGTGTAGGTTTTTTGTACGTCCTCACTTGACGCTGCGAACAATGATATCCAGAACGGTTCCGCTCGTGTTTTGTTTGTTTAGCGTAGACCCACCTCTACAAATTCATAGAGCACACAATATCTACGTCGGTAAAGCCAATTCAAAAAAATTAAAGGGTTTTCGTTAGATTTTAATCATTTTTAAATATAGAAATTAAAACTACCGTTTTTTTCAGCTTCATATGATGGGCTAGCGTCCACCATGAACGAAAGCAGAGAGAGAATACGTCGGGAGCGAGAGAGAGAGAAGAACACATATACCTCTCCTCGTCTCGCGTTGCGTCGGGTGCTCCTATTGGCTGAAGGCCGCCAATTCCGGGAAGCAGCAGCCATCTTGTCCCGGCTCGGCCCGGGCGTGTTGCAGAGTGTTGCGTCAGAGCTGCCAATAGATTTGTTAATTGAATCTCTACCCCATTCAGCGCACTTGATAGAAACACTTCTTAACAGGTCGGTACTACAGAATTTAACAAAACTTTCTAGACATAGGAAACTTATGAAAATATTGCGCTTGCGTTCCTTACCTAGTTTATAAAGAGAGGCCTCTTAGGAACATACTTGGTATGCCTGCATTCTGAGAATTATTATTTACCTAATAAACTCCTGAGTGAGCAAAGCATTTTTTATTAATATTTCAGAGGGAATATTATTTGAATTAAAACTACTGTTACAAATACATAGTACACTTCTTTGTAAACAGTTAAAGATTTTAAACTCATAAATACAACTGTTATTCAACTGTCAGATTTCACATGTTTAATATTTACTATGTATCATACTGTGTGTGTGGACCATATTTTATCTTTTAAGTAGAAAAATCTGTTTTTCAACACACATTTTTGGATTTTTATAACAATACACATATACATTACATATTATACATTTAAATGTTCTCAAAGTTGTTAAAAATATATTTAGGTAATGCTTGACAATCGAACGGGATCAGTGGAAATATTAAATTTATTTTATATCCTTACTATCCGTTTTATTTCGACAATAAAGGCACCGCCCGTCAATCTACTTTCTAGTGATTTAGTGGTAAAAAGTAAAAAATGGAGGTCAATTTAATCAGCTGTTCTAGTTATGTATGTTATTTACATCCTTATTGACAGCGGCTTAGATGATTTTTCGGAGAAATTAAAATAAGATATTACATTTTAATTTTAACAAACTAAAGTCTGATCTGGGTTTCAAATATTAAAAAAAAACAAGCCGTAAAGTTTTGTTGTAAGCCAATTATACTGTACTTGATTAACGATAACTCGTGGATTATAAACCTAGTCCTTAAACTCTAATTAGGTATGAAATAAGTGGTTAATTTGTAAGAGCCACACTTCATTCATTTTTCCACCATCTCTTATTTCTTTTCCTATCATAAATTCTCCGTAAACTATCGCTGGTCATAAGGCCATATTATATCGCACACTTAAGTATTTTTATTATTTTCTTTACCTAAGAAAACTCAATACTGACATTTCGCGTGTTTGAACTACACAAAAATAATGAAAAGTATTTGATTTTTATATACTATTAATAAATTATTAATAGACCTATTTAAAATGATTTCAATTGTTTTATTGATGTGTAGCTTAACTCACTTTTAATTAACTATAGGCAATAATGCTACATTATGACCACATGAAACACTTGCTTGATATATTTTGACTTTACTTTTTATTTACGGGACATTACTTATATATACATAATGTTTGTTAGCTAGTTACATCACTTTTTCAAATACTTTCGTATCTTAACTTTTACAGGCTGGGCCACCTGATATACGTTTTTCGTGACTCGTTTGACTGGTTTTTGCGTAATACTTTTACTGTTAATCATATTGGGTGAATGGTTTTAAAAGCATTGATAATTATAAAATACCAAAACATAAATGATTCATTTGTAGTATAAATTTCACATGTAAGTTTTACGTATTAAATTTGACTTTAAGAAATGTTAATTCAAGTTGCTTCGGTAAAGATTGTATTTTGTTCTGTTCAGCTTTCGAATACAAAACAATTTTTGAATTATTTAAATTAAGTACCTATGTAATTGACAGATGGATTTTGGCCGGTGTGGCGGGCACAGATACTCAAAATGGCAGATTGCTAGCTAAAGTTAATTCCCGTAACCCTAAGTCACTGATCATTTTCTTTACTGGCAAGTAGGTGGTCATACGTAGTAGGTGATTCGAACCCAGGACCTCCGGCGCAACACGCAGATGCGTAAACCACTTAGCCATGAAGGCAGTTGCTAAGATCTTGTTCCTAGCTAAATTCCTCGAAAATTCTAGTATTTACATGTACATACATTTTAAATTGAGTTGTTAATATGTTTTCGAATACAAAAATACAAATGCAATACTATATTATGAGATCTACAGAAGTTTACCATAATCCCATGTTTATCAAACATATACAATACTAGAACAATGTAAGTTATAACAGTATAAATTAAGAAAAAACAACGATTTAATCAACAATGCAGTTCACACATTTCTCAAAGCAGCCTTATTCGCGTAATAATTATTTTTCTGTCTATGGTTATTCTTTTTTATCTTGTCTTTTTATGGATTATAGTTGTCTATGTTAAAAAAAAACTTCATCGTTACAACTTTAAGTAGTTTTCATATACCTTTACTTATAATTTAGACAACATATAGTTTTAGTTCATTTGTCTTGTTAAGAGGGCTGCATTTCGGCGTTACGCTAGTTTAGGTATTTTTCGCACTGAGCGGCCATCGAGCTACGCAAGCGTTTCTTTCTTTCAAATCTATTATATTATATCTCGCTCGCACTATTATAGCGAGTATGGCGACTAAAATGATCTTGATCCACCGTAGTTAATAAAGTTTTCTTAGGGTGAAGTTTGGTGGAGGCTTTATTTATGTAAAGTATTAATGTATTTATATGTATTTTATATTACAAGTTGTTTTCATTACGAACATAAATAATTAAATAAATAAATTTTTAATAAAAATCGGTTAATAACACGGTTAAAACCTACTCAAATAAGTAAAACATACAAATGTAACAAATTATTATTTATTATTAGTACTATTACAAAAAAACGAGAAATTGCACGGTTTCACCGTCCAAATTGTATGATTTTCGTTTGTTCCTTGAAATAATAATTAAATAATTTTTAATAATAGTTCATTTTCTCTACTAAAATAATAATAAAATAAATTTTAGAAAACTTATTGTTAATAAAAGGGTTACCCCTGACATGGTGTAATCAAAATTCTGTACAAATCGAATGAGTAATTTAGGTGTTCAAATGCTGCTACAACATTCGCAAACTAGTTTAGATTTTCTTCAATAAGATACTCTTCTCAAGGTTCTATGTATAACAGATTTTATAACAGGTTCTATAAGAAAATCTGAACTAACTAGTTTGCATTTTCTTGAACGTTTTTCAAAGTGCATATATTATTAACTCTGGTGCAGGAGTTAGCTTTTAAGATTCCCGTTTTAAACTTATACGAAGAAATATTAATTGCTTTTAAAACTTGTCAGATCCAGATATTTTCTGTTTTTAAATTTTAGAATATATTTCTTGAAGTCTGTCGGCCAATTTCAAAAGACTTGTGTCTGATTAATGCGTAGGTATTGTGTATTTTTGATTTTAAGAGAAATAAATAAATTAGTTTCGAGGGTACTTGGACGTGTTAAGAAATAATTAGGAGGACATACCCATTTTTATGTTTGTTTAGACTTGATTCTGGTTTGGAAATGGTCTGTTCCAAGTCTCGATTGGTTATGGCTGGGAGTCTGTCGGTATCTGTATAGCATAAAAATTTGACTATTCCGTAGTTCCACAAATATATTTTAATACAAACTAGTGGACCCCGCGAACTTCGTATCGCGTCAAAATTCTGAATAATGTGTCACCTGAAACATTACACAGAAATGTTTGAGGAAACGAATTTTCTTTATAAATACTTTTTTTCGTAATTTTTTCTATATTTTTAATCGTTATTCTGCTATTCGGGACGGAGGCAAATAAAACAAATTAAAAAACATGAAAATCGGTCCAGCTGTTCTCAAGTTATAGGTCTTCGAACAAACTCGACTTTGATTTATATATATAGACTACCTAGTCTAATATTTTTTTTAGTTATTATACCTTAATAACTAAAAAAAATATGAAATGAACTTTACGCGAATAACAACATTGATAATGAAATAGAATCGCATTCGCTGAATCGCGAGTGATGAAACTTTTTTATAGTCAATTGTTACCCTGAGATACATTATTATCATGTGAACTAAATATTTTTGTTATGTAAGTATATCAAGGTAGGTTTACAAGGGATTTTATATATCTGAGAAGGTCACTGATGTAATAATTAATTATTAAACACGCCGCAAATATTATCACGGATGTTCAACTTTCGAGGTCCGAAGATGTATCTCGCGATTTTGTTCGTGTTTGCCCTATTACAAGCCATTTTTGCAATTAAAGGTAGCCTATATAATCTCCCGATTCTATGTCTATCTCTGTACCATATTTGTTTAAAAGCGGTTCATTGTTTTAGGAGTGAAGGCGTAACACACAGTTAATTTCGCCTTTATAATTTTAGTAAGGATTCCGAGATATTATATGATATCTACCTAATGTATGTGTGTGAGCTTGATACACCGATGTAAAAGAGGGATGTTTATAGTGCCTATGTGTGTGGATTGGAACTCCTAAAAGAGGAATCGATTTTAATGCGGTTTTTTACTTTTGAACAGCTTTCATCGTGATGGATCTAAGCTTAAATTTATTAAAATCATTACATCCATTTATATTCTTATTTAGAATCATCTTGTCGAGGGTTTTTCATTTGTCTTCAATTTAACTTGTCGTTATTTAAATAAATCAACAAACAAGTAATTTGTTCCAGACTCATTTCGTTGGAGATCATCCCACGTCCTGAATTACAATGTGAGGCGGTAGCATGGAGACTGGTTGGATTATTAGGGAGCGAACAGGGCTCTGGTCTTCGAGGCAGAACTAGTAGACTGTCAGCAGCCCTGGTACAGTACTCCCCGGAAGCCAGGGAGTCGGTGGACAGCCGGCGAAGGCAGCTGGATGCCGCTGTGCAAGGTAATCTGAAAATATATATTTTCAACTGATTTAAAAAAGGAGGAGCTCTAAATTCAACTGTAGGTATGTTTTGTGAGGCTAATTATTTGAACTGATGAACCAATATTTATAATTATTTATTCGACATGTTCATATATTCATATTATTTTTATCGAAATTGAACAGCAGTCTGAAAAATTCAGTAAAGACTGTACTTTCGACTTCTAAGTCGTTGTTTAGGTATTTCATTAAGTATAGATAGATATATTAAGTACCTTTCTATTAAATTAATCATGCTTTTTTCATCGAATAAGTTAAAGTAAAAGAAAATGATGATCACTAAGCATGTCGCTTTTATGAGCTTTTTTCTCATCAAATCTAAGAATGCTAGTGTATCCTTACAAAAGTCAATGTTAATTGCATCATAAAAAATTCTTAAGTAGAAAAACTTACATATTAGTGTAATGAGCTAATTATTTTACAATTTGGCAATTCAAGGCTATTTCTCGGTTATTTCTCAATTATTTTGAATAGAGCTGGAATCAAGTATTAATGATATTTAACTAAATAATTTTACTGTGAGGTCCACATAGGCGCAGTATTTTGTATTTACTTTTTTTTTGTAAGACGCTTTCAACTAAGGTTACAATTTATCTTAAGAACAACTTTACTAAAATATATTACGCATTTGTAGCAATATCTTAATTGATAGGTGCCTTCTTCTAGTTTACATAGATAATACTAGTGGGCTTATACAAGCAACTAAATAAAATCGGTTTTTATTTGTTTATTATATGATTGTATACGTAAAAATGGTGTACTAATCAACCAGAATATATGTACCTACAGACTGTTGTTAAGTGATATTATATATGAATTTAGATGTAAATAAACCCTCTGCGGACCACACTCTATTTGTTAGTGAAAATCGGTTCAGTAGATTTCGATTATAGCACAAACAGAAAAACATATGGAGATGCTAGCCGTCTCTGTTCTAAAATTTCTAAAAACCTAACTCGATTTCGCATTTATAAGGGTTTAAATTTCGTTGGAAAAAGAAAGAACTTTATAAAAGGTTCTTGTTTTTCTAATAATTTGTATATTCTTTGACATTCTCTCTAATGGATGTTCTTGATCCGATTATATCAAAAAGAAAATACTACTTTTACTAATAAATTTGATAAAACACCAGTCTTGTACAAGAAAACGAAACTTTCATAACAAAACGAGTCTTGTATCTTTTTAAATTAGATAAGAAAACTTTATTATATTCTAATATAATATTTATAATCTCGTCTTTCATTTTCTTTAACTGTAACTGACTGACTTTAAACTAAAAACCGATATAACAACTCATTGATTGATATAATAATATATTTAAAACTTTTGTAGAAGGAAATTAAAAACATATCTTCCAATTAAACCTATTAAAAAATCAGTTATTTGTCGTCATAATTGAGTTATAAACATAATAGCGGATAGCGGTTCTGTAATTTAGTAAGTTTAATTATATCAAGAACAACTGTTTCGAATTGATGATGATTTTTGGTTGGAGAGCCCATTTCTTGATAGATAGGTTATATAAAATTACGCTACCACAACGAATAATGTTGCGAACACGGGAAAATTATTCATTTTGTGAGCGGGAACCGCATGTCACACTTAGTAAATTGTTACAAAGGAATATTAATAATTGTATAACATTCTCAGAGTCATTAGCATTCTTACGTATGCGCGACTAATGTGGAAGTGAGAAAATAATTCTTCATTTCCTTTCTAACAGGATGTTTTCAATACGATTGCCTTTTGATAATGATAAAAAGTCGCGAAGCCTTTGTTTTATTTTGATTTTTACCAGCGAACAATTTCCGCGTATATATAAAGACTTAAATATCTACTCGAAGTCAGTGCCAGACTATAAATAATCATATTTAAACCACATTCAAAATATTACTTTGTAGAATTGTTATTTTTGTTTATAGTTTTTTTAAATTATTGTTATGCGTATTCTAGATGTTAGTATGTTAGTATTGTACGTTAAAGTGATAAATCAAGTGGTCAATGGTTATGGAAACCAGCGGCTAGGCTTCATATAGACAAAAAATACGTTGTCTACACTAACGAATAAATAGTGTTAGGTATTTAATATTAAATATATAATACATAAAATACATAACGCGAAACAAACGAAAAACATTAGTTTCAAAATCTATAACTACATGCATTATTATGCTTGATGTGCAATTTTTAATTGTTTTTAAAAATGTACCTATTCTATACTCTAAAACTATGCAAACACTGAAGGAAACGATTGCATTAATAATATCATTGGCCACAGGACTTGGTACACATGGCCTGACAGCTGATTCATCGGGGTCCCTGATTTCTCTGCATGTGGCCATGAAGAATGAGCTGCAAAGGCACGTGGAGGTCTACAAGCAGGCGTTACATAAGCTCGAAGAATTGGTATTTATTTTTCTAATTCCTCATAATTCATTTGATTATAATTTAGATTAAAAACTGGCTGAAGGCTCATCTGACAGAGAGCGAAACTACAACGCCATTCGGGCCATGGACGGAACTCTTAATTTATTAATTAATCTACGCGTTTTAATGGACGTTTCACGTTTAATATTGATCTCCAAACTTCTTCTTTTTTCTCGGTTAAAAGAAGAGTTATAAGTATGACGTGTCTGTGGGTCTGTATATCTATGGTATTGTAGACCCTAAACGAATTAAGCCTGTGCAATTTTCTTTTGTTCGAAAGCTGATCTGGATGGATCTTAAGCACAATTCTTAAAGTAGGTGATCATATTGGTGGTTATTTAAATTGCATTGATAGGTAGTATGTTATTACCTATTCCGTAATTAAAGGTTTTTAACTGTGTGAATTGTATGTGGGTTTTGCATCGTAAATAATGCAAGAGTAGTGTCAGAATATCCACATAAACCACCTTAAACGTTTCCTGAACTACTGAACTTACGGTACTGTAACTGTTAGTAAATTTTTTCCAGTCCTCGGTGACAGTAAATCAGGACCCAGCATCTTCATCCCACCAACGGCTACTAGCTTTATCCCACGCTGATGTCGAACGGCGTCTTATCGATAACAAATCCCTCCTCACTATTGTCGATAAGCCGGCGTTACGACAGCTCCCGACACTGGTTGCATCACTAGCCGCAAGGGTTGAGAGCGATAAGGCGGTGCTGGCCTGTATTGGGCAGATCAAACGAAGCGATCCTTCCTTGGATCTCAGTGATACCCGGTTAGTATATAAAATTCAAACTTCTTTATTTTCACGTAATCTATATCACTACATAGTATAAAATAAAGTCGCTTTTTCTTCCCCTATATCCCTTTGTATGCTTAAATCTTTAAAACTACGCAACGGATTTTGATGCGGTTTTGTTAAATAGATAGAGTGATTTAAGAGGAAGGTTTTATACCCGTGCAAAGCCGGTGCGGGCCGCTAGTTATAAATGAAAATGAATCACCGAAATGTATGTACGCGCATAGCTTCCGAAGGACTGCACCAAATTGGATAATTTTTTTTTGTTGTGTTTGTTATTATCTGGAGAAGGTTCATATGAAAGAATGAATTGAGAAAGTTGCGCGGAATATTAGAAAATTTAGGAAAACTTTTCTAATTTTATCTTATAGCGTTTGACATAACTGTCAGTTTTTAAATTATTATGCCATTTCGAATTCAATATTCATAGTTAAGACAGGACAACGTATCTGGGAACTTTCATCGAAGACGCTGCCTAATCCCTTTGAGATATAACAAAACAATGCATAACGGGACATTTGTCTTTTATAAATGTTCAAAAAAGTCCTTGGTGGCATATAATATGTACCTTTCAAGGATAGCTTACTATAACCATTCTATCTTTTATTGGCGGTACAAAGTTCGCTGGGTCACTTAGTATCATATAAATGATCACTTGTGAACGTCAAACTTAAAGTTTAGGTTGTTCAAGAGTGCGTCCAGTTCTGAGAACTTTCAAGAAGCCGGGTTATCATGCTTAATATCAAATATAGTTTAACGATAAGATTTAGCGGTAAATTTTCGCTTTATATGTCTTAAATTTATTTGTAATAATAATAATTATAATAATTGGGACAACTCACATACATTGCTCTGATCCCAAAGTAAGTAGCTGAAGCACTTGTGTTATGGTAATCAGAAACAACGAGGGTACCACAATAAATACATATATAAGTTTATAAACAACCAAGACTCGGAAACAAACATTTGTTGAGCACGAATTAATGCACCTACCGGGATTAGAACCCAGGACCTTACGATGCAGAAGGCAGGAGCACTAGCAATTGCGCCAATCGGTCGTCTTGTAATATAATAAATAATTAATATAAAAGTAATAATAAAATAAATTTGTCATATAACCTTTTTATATTTCTAGGTATAAAAGGTATATTGCTAGTAGTTGCTTGCTGGTAGTTTTAATGTATTTATTTATTTGGCTCATATTCCGGAATGGAAATTAAATTAAAAACTAGATTTAAGACTTTTATTAGGATTTTTATTATGAAGTTGATTTTAGATTAGGACTTCAGTTGCGTTTACATTTGGGGCGAAGGATGGTTTATTTAGTATTAAGAAAAACACATCGAATTGATAACCTACTTTTTGGTTTTTTCAAAGGTCGATTAAAAAGTCACTTTTTGCGTTCCGCGGTTTCACCAGTATTAATTTCGTCATAGTTTAATATTATATTGCCATCGATAAATAAAATATTCAACACAAAAATAATTTTTAAATTTAATTTTTAATAATTTAATTTTTAATATAATATATATTAAAAATTATATAATTACCCATAATAATATAATGGGCTGCCAATTATTAGTTAATAAAATTGAATCATTTTAAAATGAGATAATTATATAATCATGCATATTTAATTTGTGGAACTCCTCAGGGTAAAAGTCTGCTCCAAAGACTTCCACTTTTTTCTGTTTATGGCGGTGGTCATCCAGTCCTTTCCTACATAGCCCAATTTGTACATTGAAATTGCCAATCGTGTATATATCATATTATGAGAGTTTTCCAAGTCATTGTAGATTGATCAATCTCTTCTTGCGTGGAGCCTTCCGTTGGTGCGTAAGCCTGTATAATTTCGAAGTGCAAATTTCCTATGTTTATTTCTAATATACCGGAAAAGTTTAAAATGTTTTCTAAATAACTATAGTTAACGTGATTTAATAGAACCGGAAAAAAACTTGTCCGCAGTTACTTCTTATATTACACAATCAACTACACATTTGAGTACTTTCGTGGTTTCGTAATATAGAAAACATCAAAGCGATGAGACGCGACGCGTCAATATTGATTAATTGAGATGGATTTTGATTGGATATATTTTATTTTGCCCGCGGCGTTTGTAAATATTAAATATTCAAAAATCTCGAATTAAAAAAACTATTACTTTCTAACAGATAATATTGAGATGTTTTATAAAAAACCTTAATTATCTTAACAACCTCCGTTTTACGCATCTGTGTCTTGCGTCCTGGGTTCGAATGCCGGGCAAATAAATAAATGTTTGGGTTGGGTTAGAAAGCAGAGAAGAAAGAACAGAAGGCTGATCTTTTTAGTAACTTTGTAGTTAGGAAGACTTTTAAGTAAGAAAATGGTCAGTGAAAATGATACAGAAATTATTATTTTTTCTTTGTTTGTTTTGTAATTGTGTCGTGTTCTAGGCTAACGTATTAAGTTGTATACCTGTCATGTTATTCCTAAGGTTGAAAAATAAATAACTTTGTAATATTAAATAAATATAAATATAATTGTTGGAAAATATAAATAAATAATTTTTGTTTTATAAATATAGATATTTTCCAAGTCTCTTTCAAGTTTAGCACAAAATATGATGCAAATGACTTTTCTCTAGCGGTTGGAGAAATTCTGTTATTCAATAACAATAAACATAAACTTTACGAGATGTGAGAATGGGAAACTCAAGATGATAAAAATGTTTGTGAAGGTTTTTATGAATGTGTATAGGTGATTTATATGTGACACGCTGGAATCCTCTTTTAATTACGTCAAATATTAATAACTCAATTTTTAATTTTTTGGGTGCATTAGGGCATGAGCGAGAACACGCTATTTTAACTGACTTCAAAAAAGGAGGAGGTTTTCAATTCGACTCAGAACTTTCGACTGGGTGAACCGATTTTCCGATCTTTTGTATTTGAAAGCTGGTGCTCTCCATGTGGTTCCATTTAAATTTTATCAAAATCTGTTCAGTACTTTTAGAGTTATAATTTGAAGTTCGTTTTTTTTGTTAAAGTTATTGTTTTGCATATGAATGACATTAACTTATCATTTCCATACAAAAATGATTTTCGCAGTGTGATCTCGCTAACGTTGTATTGGTCGCCTCCCTAATCTCGTCACCCCGCGAACAGAACTTCAGCATACTATAGGGAAGGTCTTTTAAACAGTGCCATCAAATCTTCGAATAACATAGGTCGGGCTACCGATCTCGATCTTTAAGTACAAATGGTGGAGATAATTGCGCCTCAATAGGTACAGTAGCAGGGTAGGTGAGAAGTGAGGGTGCCAAGTGAATCCAAAAATTGAGGTCTATGTGCCCAAGGACAATGCTCCAGAACCTCCATATCCATACTAGTTACAACGGTCCATAAATCAAAGCACGTTTAAATAAAATATAATTTGTTCACGTTAAATATGCTTACTTATATACTTTCTTAACTAAAAATGTGAATGCAATAAGTACTGGTAAAAGTAAACAATAGTAATTAATCTAATAAGTTGTGTACAATTTGTTGGTTCTTAACAATGTTATCTCACTCTCTTTCCCATACAGCTTTATGAAAGTTATTGTGCAATAGATTTTACTATTGTTGTTATGAGTTAAAACATAACTTTTTTTGCATATTTCGACGCAAAAAGAGGGGAGTTATATTGTCTGGGAATTTATCTGTAGCTATTAAAAAAAAATAATCAAAAATCATTTCATATCAATATCGCATTAATACTGCTATTTAATGAAATATTGTATGTTCGTTTGACTTGTTGCTTTGTGATGTATCTCTCGCGTCGTCTTCCTCACACATAAGGGTCGTGACCACCTCTATGTATGTCTTATTGATGGGATTTCTTGGGAATATAATCGCGGTGGGTTCCCTTATTCGTCAATATAGATGTTCATTAATATTTTATCAATGTCAAATCTAGTATAAGTGTCGTTGTACAAGCATTAGATATTCATCTTCGTTTAGTTTTTTTGTTTAATTTTAATTTCCTTTATTTTATTTTTATTTTACTTATTATAAGAATGTATTTTGTAATGAGAATAATATTTAAATCATAAACATGAAATATGGAAGAATTTTCTAAAGCAATTCACAGACTCCTTTCTTTAATAAATTTTTATATTGAAGTTGGTTGATATATTCTACCTTTCAGACCAGTAGCCGGTGTTCTGATGAGCTACTCTCGTGGCTGTGCAGCTGTGTTATCACAAATGATAGAGACGCAGCCGCCAGTGGAATCGCCGCGCTCACCAACGGACTCTGCCAGTGATGGTTATCATTCGGACAGTGATGACTCTCCGCAGCATCCTGAAAGGTAAGACATTTTTTAAGCGACAGAGAGATGATAAAGCACGAAGTTTTGTTTGAAAAGAGGATAATAATGCAAATAAACATTGAGACGATTTAATTCTACAAACACTATTGAGTCTTGTCTATGTATGAAATGAATGTCTGTAAGAAACCTAAAAAAAGACGGCGGCGTGATTTTGGAAGCGAAAGCTGAACTGAAGTTCAAAGACCCAGAATACTGCAGATTTTGCGCAGGTCATAATTAATTTTAGTCTGTTAAACTTATGTAAGGTAAAACGTAAAGTTGTTTGCATATAAAAAAAGCTTTCGCTTTGAAAACCTTAGTCTAATTAACTACTTAGTTAATTAACGTTAAAGAAACAAATACGCAGAAACCACTACATTAAAGAATTTCTTTTAAAGGAATTTAAGAATTATGATTCTGATGAAATTTTTGGTTTCAAATGGTCTTTTGCAGAAGTAAGTTGATATCCCAATATGCGGCAGTTTGGTCTTTGGCAATGGAAGAAACCTTACCAGCCCTAAGTCGTCTCGAAGACATGAAGCAGACACCTCAGCTGAAATACAAGATCGTCTTCTCTGTTGTTGTTGTAAGTATTCGTATCTCAGATTTTACCTCTATGGTGTACTCTACCATGCTGGCATCGATTCATCTTAAATAGGTGCTGCTAGTTACGAAAAATATTTCTACCGTTTCTTTATTACATCAGAATTGTCTGTCAGGAATTATTTAAATATTTAGTTTAATACTTTAACCTAGAATTACAGATGGGCTTTTTTTATTCTCACGTAAATTTCAAAAATTTGAGTTATAATTTGATATTCTCACTTTATAACTTAAATATTTAAACAATGTAATTGCAAAATCACTTTATGGTGAAATTATTGAAAATAATTGAAATTATTTTCAGTTATCGTTCCGTGCGGCAATAAGTCTCCGCGACAGGCGTGTGAGTGAGGTGAAATCTCTCCTTGGTTGTGAGTGTGAGAGTGACAACTCTCCATCTATATCCAGCTTTGTATCATCTGCTATGAGGTTGATGCGGACAACAGCACACAGCTTTCCTTTGGGTGAAGCTGAGAGGACTGTTATCAATCAGGTCTGATTTAAAATCCCGGGACTTTTAAATTGTCTTTTCTCTAAAAAAGAAATTTTAGATTCGGTAAAATCTGCTGATATAAGCAGTTCTGTTAACTAAAAAAAATCAAATCTTTTAAAATAATTTTTAAAGTTTTTATTTTAAGAATCGTTGTTTAGTTATATACACCACAAGATTATAATATCTATGATGGTGTAACACTCAGAGGCTTGAATCACTGCCGCGGAAGCGGTCATGGTTACAGAAAAGTTATGTAATGTCTTATATTTACGTGAGTATCACATATTTAAAGACAAAGTTTCACCGGATTCAGTGCGTTTATTTAACAAATATTTACAATATCCGCTAAAACTGTTTTCTTTAGTTATGTATATTAATTTATTTGAAATAAACTATACTTACATTGAATGCACAGGTGGTAAAAACACTAAGCGAATACCGATGCTTGTCGTCATGCGGCGCTTTGCACGCATTAGTGGCTGCATCTTGTCGAGCGGCCTGGGCACTCTCCCTGCACTCACCGCCACTACGGATCGACACTGACTTTACTCCAGGTAATAGCTTAGAACAGTAAGTAATATTTTTGATATGTTATTACCGACTTCAAAAAAGAGGAGGAGGAGGAATTCGATGCTGTTTTTTTATATTTGTTACCTCAGAACTTTCGACTGGGTGAACCGATTTTGATGGTTCTTTCTTTGTTTGAAAGCTGGTGCCCATTAAAATTTTATCATAATCTGTTCAGTAGTTTTAGAGTAAGAATTGGATTTTTTTTGTTACAATTTTAATACTATATTATTATACCCATTTACGGCTGCTACTCCAGACTATCCCTGTTTAAGTCTATAGCAGATATTTCTACATATTTTCACATATAATTCACTGACCACTTTCTATACCAGCAAGAAAGAGATAAGTTAGCCCTCTGTCTGTACTTACGAAACCGAAATATTTTTTGTTTTCCTATGATTCAACTCACAAAACAAAACACATATAGGAACCATAGTCACAGAGGCTATACCTATGTAATATAGCCTTAATTTAGCTACAAATAAAGTATCTATATATTTAATTAACTTCACAAATTATATTTTAAAAACGTGACATAAATAAATGCAGTATTAATATAGTAGAACTTTACTGTTACGTGTAGTATTTATTATTTAACATAAATTCTATCGTGTGTTTTACTGATTTTTGATATAATAAAAAAAACTCTTATTAAAAAAAAGCTTACCCATTTAATTCAAATTTCGTTACTAAAAATAATATAATTTTATAATGTGGAGATCGAGAAGTTATCATAATTATCAAATTTTGAAACTGAGTTTTCACTACTAAATCCAGCCAATTATATCGAAACATAATCTGCGCCCATAGAATCTGTGCTCAAATAATAGTAAGGATTAAGTCGTTCACATGTAATACACATATGAATACGATAACAAAGCAACCTCAATTAGATTACCTGCCTATTAGCCTTTTGTACTCGACCTTAATAGCTCCTAAGCTCCGTATACCGCAGGGTCTAGGACTGGACCGCTATCATTTGTTCAATTCAAAGATATGGGAACAGCGGATTTCAAATTGGATTGGATACTGTTTTATGATAGCTGGTAAAATAGTAAAGATAATCTATGAATTGTTTATCTATTTCTATATTGATTACGTCCACAGTGGTTTTGGGAACCAAGATATAAAACGTTTACCTAAGAGGTACCTAAAAGGAAATTTTAAAAATTTGTACTTCAATCTGTTTTAAAGGATTGTATGCAGTGAAATAATAAAATATTTTTTTGTAAAACATGATAAAGTAAATAATATTGAAAATTAAAAAAAATACACGAAGCACCCAGTAGCAAAGTGGTCTACGCGTTTGTTGCCTATTGGACGTGTGTTACGCCGGAGTTCCTAGTTTGATATCAAGAAACAAAAAATACTTCAGTTGGATAGGCACAGAAACCTTTTCACCTAGTTCTGCCCCATTCCCCAATGAGGATTATGGAAAACTGGGTTCTTTGGGGGGTGTAAAAAGGTGGTTATTCCATTATTACCTCTTACATTTTTTCATTACGATTACTTCTGTTTCAGTGGTGATGAACCCTGAAAAACACATAAGATACTGCGCAGCCGGTGATAGACGCTCCGATCTGATCAAGTCTTTCGTGTGGCCAGCTTTGTTGGATCACAACCGCTGTGTTTTTAGAGCTATTGTTCTAACTTAGTTTCATACATTTATACCTCATACATTTTTACCTCCGACTCATAAAGGCGATTGTTAGAATGCCACTACATTTATTATTCCATGTCTTTAATCATTTTTTTAATAATTCAAAGCAACCAATTTTGGCTTAACGATGTTAACATAATTTTTAACTATTATGTAAACAATATTTGAAGCAACCGTCGACATGTTAATATGTCTTATGTAATTTATTATTATGTCATTCTATTTAAATCTATTTTTAGATTTAAAAAGAACACTCTGCTGATATTTTAAAGTTTATATTTATGTATTAACAAATTTATTATATTATTAATGTTACTTTTCTATTTATGTTATTTAATTTAAGTGTAACACATGTTTTTATTATAATTAAACAATTTTTACATTAACCTATAATTATTTTATATTCTATGAAAATTGATACCCTAACACGCTCTGTAACAACGGAAATGGATAAATGAACATCTTCTGTGCTTTGTGGTGATCACGCTGCTTAAAGTCACGCTGACTTTGCAATACCTATTGTTATTTCCAAACAAAAACAATGTCTTTCCGTAGCGTAGTCTGCCACTTTGTTTGCATTGGCGCTGGCATTTGTGCTTGAATAGAAATATTTGTCACGTATCTGATATTCAATACATTAAGATTCAGATAGGTGCAGAATTGTATCTGCCGCATGACCCATAGGTATACGGGAATTCACGTTTTATCTTTTATTAAAAACATGAAGTTTATTTTCACAATAATATCATATTAGGATTATTCACCTCAAATCATATCAGAAAGATAAGATTACATTATCTATTGATATAAAGTAAAAGGTGATGCATTGTAAGCAGTATAGTGTTTAATCTAAGACGACCTACATACTCTTCAACTTACATCTTCGTGAGTGGTACAATCAAAAGAAGTATTGGTAAAACAGACAACACATTGAAATTTTTTAAAGAGAACGTTTCAAAGTTATTTGTGAGTATAACCAGCAAAAGTATGAGCTACCCACCTAAAGGACCTCCACCATATTTCGCGCAACCACCGCTCTCTGGGAACAATCCCTCACCCCATCGACCTGAACATCAACATCCACATCACCATCCACCCCATCCACATCACCATCCACCCCATCCACATCACCATCCACCCCATCCACATCACCATCCACCCCATCCACATCATCATACACCCCATCCACATCCGCAGTACCCATACTACGTTCCAGGCACTGTCATGATGCCAGTACCAGTTATGCCCATGCCATCCATGCCGATGCCTCCGATGCCTGGACCATCCCCTCCTGAAAGTCAACCAACCTATATAACCAACTACATCTACCACGGCGAAAGTTCCAACCAAAGTGACAAAGTGCAGATTGCTGAAATTGGTGGAGATTTTAACTGGGTTCCAACAACAACGACCACAGCTGGACATTTATCTGGCAAAGCAGTGCTCGGTGGAAATGAAGGATGGGACGGAAGTCCCCTATGGGTGATCAGAGCTTGGCATAACGGAGACTTAATACCTGGGAAGCTCTCAGTAAGACACAAATCCGCTTCTGTAATGTACAACGGTAAGGAAATACCAGTTCAGAATATCGAAGTTCTTTGTTCAAAACCGGATAGTTTGAGATGGGTTCCTGCTTCTGACGGTAATGTTCCCCCTGGAGCTATTCCTGGAGGAAAGACAGCGTCAGGAGAAGTGCTGTATGTTGGTAGAGCAAGACACCAACTTTCGATTACTCCAGGAAAGGTTCATCCGAGTCATAACTGCTGCTACATAGCTTTTGGTGGATCGGAAGTGTCGCACAAAATGTACGATGTCTTGTGTAGACTAAGTTAGTATCAAATTAAAGTAAATACTAATGGATATGGAGGTGAAGATTTTAATCCGATTGAAATGTATTTCCTTATTGTAATACTCATAAATAAAATTTGAACGCTGAATTCTATTATTCTCTAAAATTAGATAAAATAATTGATAAGAGTATCTGTACTTGGTATAATAATTTGTGGAATTATCTTATCGCTTTCGATACAGATATCACTGCGAAATGTTGAAACAAATGAAATTATAGAATTTCAAACACCCGACGACATATTCACAAATAAGAATACATCATAAATGGATAAATAGATAAATTATTGCTAAAATCGTTTAAGAGATACGAAAGATACGGCACACAGTCACGTCAACCTTTTAACACCCTTCATTTGTGTGAGTGAAGTCCCTTGTTCCCTTTGTGGGGCATGGGACAGATGAATTTCACATTTGTTTCACTGATCGATTTTTTCTTTAGGGGCAGTAGGTGATCAGCCTTCTATGCCCTGCCATACCGAGTTCTTTTTATATCTCCACCGGGAATCGAACCCAGGACCTCCCGGGACCTCCGGTTGTTACGCGCTTACTACTAGGCCAAGGAGGCGGTCTTCTTTTTTGTGTAGGAGGTTGAAAATACAACGTTTTTTTAAAAATAAAGAAAGAAATGTTAATAGCGAAATTCGATAAATTATTTTAGCAAACATTTGATGTGTATACCTAATGACCTTAGGATTTCGCTAGTCGTTCACTGAACTTAGAAACAAATTAAAGTTCAGTTCAATTTATATTTCGAAGTACACATAGTTATAAGATTATTTGTGTGCAAAGAGATATTGAAGCTGATTTAAAAAATCCTCGATGAGTACAATTAATAAAGAACGGATTTTCATAAATTATAGCTAGTAAGTACCTTGAGTAAGTCAGCTTCTAATTAAAAAATTCCGCATCTACATCAATCCATTCTTATAGGAGCTACGATGCTTTACACAGACACACAAACAGGTCGGGGGTTAAACAGACATTGACTTGTGTTAGTTCAGGTTATACCACGATTTATTAGAATTATCAAAATTATACCTTAATTAGATACTAAGTTAAATAAGAAACTATAGTTTGATTTTTAATTTCACGGAATTATGACAGCTGTAATTTTTTGAAAATTCAAATATCAAAAATCTCTGCTTTGAATTTTTTAGATATATTTTTTATCCAAATAAAATATATGAAATAGAATTAAATCAAGTAAAATATATGTGACAATGTAAATAGTGTTTGTTTTGTGCATTCAATGCAAACTATGAACTAGAATGTAAATTTTTAATGGCTAAATGAAAAACGACTTAGTAGAACATGATAGACATACGGGCCGTAAATATTTTATAAACAAAAAGGTTTTCTCAAAAAAGGTTTGTAACCTATGGATTATTGGACAGAGATTCCTATAAAGGAAAAAAATTCCTTAATAATAATAGAAACTTGAACTATAGTAAAAAATGTAATTATAATTTTAAAGTAATCAGTAAATTTTTAAGACTTAGTTTTGTCACTGAAACTTTTAAAGAAAGGCATAAGCCTTAAAAAAAAAAAAAAAAAAATTATTTTTATTTTTGTTTTCAGTGGGTACGTTTCAAAGTTGGCAACATTTCTGAAATGTCATAATTCCGTGGAATTAAAAATCCGAGTATAAGTTATAAAATAGATTGGTAAATATAATTTTGTGAATTTAAAGAAATTAAATGTGCCTAAAATAATCTTATAATCAACATTACCTTGTTATATATTGCAATAATTTTTTTCCAGGCGCAAAACTTTATAGATAAGGCCATCGAAGAATATTGAAACTGTTGTCGCTTTTTTAAATATAACTGGATGATAATTATTTGGAGAAAATAAATTTATTATTTTTACGCAAAGTTCAAGGCCTTATTTAACATTTTATTTATTTATCCAATCTTAAACTAACATTACAGGTAAAAACCTATTGTTTCGGAGTCAAATTCTGTGTGAAGCATTATTTTGCTTCTTTGGACTCCGAACTAGTACTGCCGGCCACAGAGGTGGAGGTGTTGAGTAATTAAAAAAAAACGGCGGACTGCTTCTCGTAAGTGAGCATCCTCAAAAGATCACGTCTATGAAGTATCATAATTTTTAAAAGTCAAATAAACCATAGATAATGACGTATTTCATTGATGTGTACCGCCCATTTAGTGATATGCTATGCATTATCACAGACATTTAAAAATTAGTTTTAGAATAAAATAAATGGAATTAAAAATGAATAAATAAGTATATCATGATGATAATAATGAATATAATTTGGGTTGTGCACCATTGTACTACTAATAAACAACTTAGTTTTAATTCATTGATTGATTTCAACCTACAGTCCATTTCACAAAAATGAATAAAAATATGCACGAGTCTAAATCGTCGTTGTGGGAGAGTTTTTACTGTCGAAAATAAATTATAAATTCAATAGAAAAAACATAGATTTTTTGTATTATTAGAATCCATACTGCATAAACATGCAATTCCATAATAAAAATCCATTAATGATTATATAGTTACCTCATCTCTACTGTGGCTTGTCAAAATTATCATCCCAAGTTTGACAAAGTATACTATTATTCATTCATCTTCTCTCTTAATTAAATGACATCAGAAGTTTAATTGAGTCAGTTTTCGCATTAATTGCTTAAAGTGATTATTTTATACTTAATGAATAGAATAATAATATTATAAATGACTAAGATTAAGGAAAATAGTTCGGCAAGAGAAGCCAAAACCCTCATTCTAAGATTTTATTTTTCTTGTATCAAATTCGTACTGCGGAAATCACTTTTTCGGAACTCGGTGCCTAATAATCCAAATTGTCCAAAGCCAGACAAATACTGAAGAATACTAACAGATTTTGTTTGAAAGGAACAATACATCTGTGGAATATATATTTGAAAAAAAAAAATCATCGAATGAAATAATATTTTGTAAGTACTAATAATTTTTTAAATGATACCTAGAAGTCGTTTTATTAGAGTGCAAAACAAAGCTGGGGCGACTCAATAGTTACTAATAATAAGAAGTACGGCTAATCAATAAAATAAAAGTCGAAATAACTTCATAACGGAAATGAAAGTTTAATGATACTAAAATATTCATATTTAGCTCCGATTTCGAAATTAATTAAATAAAAAAGATTGATGAAATGAGACGAAATTCATTTTATACATTTAATATGAATGATTTCAAGAGTATGAGAAACACATGTTTTTAAAATAATTGAAAAAATTACATATAAGTCCATTCTGTAGGCGTAAAAAAGGGGTTAACTCTAATAGTATTGCTTAATGGCTAATCATGGAGAATGGTAAAAAAATCTACAAATGGTCGTAAAATAGTAAGAGAAACACGCAAAAAGTGGATCGTCATGATGTATAAAATTTTTATAATTTATATATATCTTCTTTAAATAATATAAACCAAATAAATAACTAATACTATGTTAAATCATTTAAAATCCTTACTTAAGCTTATATATCTCTACATGTTTTATTGAATATCATACATAAAAAGTAAATCGCATTTTTGTTGTCTTGTCATATTCTATATTATTAGATGTGCTTAATTATCTATTTCGATATTATAAAGACGCGTCAATTTTCATTGGTATAAATAAAATTTAATTAATTTCGCCAAAAGCTATCTAAAGTTAAGATCGTTCTTCAGTAAAATTTGTCAATTTTAATGTAGATTTTAATTAACAAATTGCTAGAAATTGATTCTCAATAGATCCCAATAATATTAGCGCTGCCAGGCATAATGGAGTTAATTAATTTGACATTTGTGAAATTATTAATAGTCGTAACAAATTAAATTTTTGAATTATGCGCTTACTTATAAACGTTACTCAACATCTTTTTTCAGTATTTTGTTTATTGTTATTATTATTGTTATTATGTATGGAAAATCTAACAACGCTCTTAGATATTTAAGTTATAGTGCTATACTTACTAGTAAGTTAAACCGCTATTCGTTGAACAAACAGTACAAGACATAGACCAATCAATGTAATTGCCTCGCCGAGCGCCTGCTCCCTCTTTTGAAGTCAAAAAGCAACCTAGCGGTTAAGTATATTGACTTTTCAGTGGTACAATCTGCAAGTCACACTTAATATACATTGTACATATTATAAAGGAAAATATTAATTATATTTTAAAGTAATGAATATAAAACTAAGTCGGTTTATATATATATAGAATAAAAAAATATATAGAAAAATTCATGAAGAGTGTTTATGAAGAAAATTTGTTGCCTTTTACATTTTCTATGGAATGACGTTTTAAGTGATACGTATTAAACAAGCCACAATAAGTTAATGTTATCTAAAGACATAACTGTGTAATTTAAAGCGGTTCTAAGGAATTTGGTTCCATAAAATCTGTTTAATACAATGTTATAAGATTGATGTATTACTTTTAACTTGATAATTTGTTATTAACTGATTAAAATTCAACCAATTGAAAATCTGAGTCATTTTTAAACTTGAACCACTATTATAAGGTGAGTAAACTGTTGTGTTACTCTCAGTCGCGACATTCAATTAGCATTAGAACAAGAGGAATCGGTTTTGTGTGTGTGAGTGAGAAAATATAGGAACTATTTATGTCTGTGGTTTACTGATAATAATAACTCTGTCTTGTTGATTTTTATGGTTAAGCTCAGATGAGTTTTTACCGCTACAATCTTTGAATGAAAAGAAATATTGAGATTATGATGTACACAAACTAAACGAGAGTAAAATCAGTCTAGTTCTGTCAAACATGTATAAGGTATGTAAGGCGTATTTTCTCTTTGAGGTCTTAATAAAAACCTATACATGTGTATTTTAAAGAATAAATAATGTTTTTCTAAATTTCGTAGTACATTTGATGTTTATTTACATTTATGTCATAGAAACTCACACCTTACGATTAAGGTTAGTAAATAATATTTAATATTTGTTAATTTTCGCAGTTTAATATTGATACAGTCACTGAGTTTTAGGGTCCAGTAATGATTAAGATTGACCGTATGATGTCATCTCGATGACTTCAATTAAACGATCGAATTACTACAATAAACAGATAAAATTGATGACAATTTAAAATAAACTATGACATGATGAACCGCCTCCGTGGCTAAGTGGTTTACGCATCTGCGTGTTGCGCCGGAGATCCTGGTTTCGAATCCCGGAGAAACATATAAATGTTTCGGTTGAATAAGACAGCTGATCACCTACTTGCCTGTAAATAAAATGATCAGTGAAACAGATACAGAAATGTGTCTGCCCCATGCCCCACTAGGAGTTACGGGAATTCACACATGACACGATGTTTATAAATAAGAATACATCATAATAGATCCATCTCTACCACGTCAGCTTTCAAGCAAAGAACCTGTGTTGAATACAGCTCTTTCGGTTACGCCTTAGTGTTTACAATGCCATAATACACAGACCCACAGACACATCAAATTTATAACCGTTCACTTTTTAAAGGAAAATCTATATCTAATTTATCGAGTTCATGACGAAGTTTTGGAGTTTCATGCACTTGGAACTAACCACAAGAGAACTTATTTTCTGTTTGATGAATAAAACATTTAGTTCATATATTTTCATTAGTAAATATAATAGTTCTCTGATGCTATGCTAATACGGAACCTCGTATTAAAGGAACCGCGCTTGGCTTTAATAATTACAAGGCACGTATTGTTGTCCTGAGACGTATTACTCACTCGGTGTTCTCATGCAACTCGTAAAACTACAATTTGCTTGTCACGCCCTTGTATCCCTCCTTTGTAATGAATATTCCTTAATTTTATAATTTTTTAAGTTCAACTTGAAAATTTATTAAATTATTAGCAAAATTTTTTCAGTTTAAAAATAGAAGTGATCGCCACGACGAAAAAAGAAGTATTTTCACTAGAATTTAGTAATAGTTGAGTAATTAAAAACTCCATTTGTTGATTTAAAGTGTAAGAATATGTGAAAATTAGGTTTTTGGAAGTGATTTTTGGCCCAAAAATTTACAAAGTGTAGTTCAACGTTGAGTTTTGATAAACATTGTTAAGTTTTGATAAGTGTTTTTGTATAAAATATTAATGGTTTCTAAAATAGAAGAGTTGAGTGTTAATGACGTGGTTAAGATATTACAGGGATGTGGCAAAAATGAATTCGTTGATTTTGTTAAGGAGAAGAAAACTGATGGACGGCATTTATTGGTGAGTTTTTATGATAACACCAGCTGTGCCCCGCGGTTTCATCTGCATTGATTTGGGAAAAACCCTGCTAAGCTCTCTCAAAAGTAATATTTTTTTTCCATTATTGCAACAATTTTAATCAATGATCCATTATTATTTGCAAAGCGTAGTAACATTTTTTGCCTTTCTAAATTATCGATAAATGGGTTATCAAACACAAAAATAATTTTTCAATTTTAATTAGTACATTCTGTGATATGCGTGTTCAGACAAACAAATAAAGATAATAGAGTTAGGAATTAATAATATAAACTATCTTATAGGTGACATAATAACTAATATTATTAACTTTCTAGATAGACTTAAGACTTTGTAAAATTCCGATTTAGTTCGTGTTCTTTCCCCTAGTATAAATTCTATATAATATATAAAAAGTTCCTCTTTAAGAATGGGGATGAACACTGAACAGTGCCTCAGTTAATTTTTAGTTTTTTAATATAGGTACTTCTTCTTAATTTGAATGTAAAAAAATTAGATATTTGAATAATGCTACTTCAGAAAATAACACAAGATCGCTTAATATACTACCAACTTAATTATTATCAAATCTTATAATATAAATCGTGTCACTTTAATGGCAAAACTTTGACAGTTAAGTCATAATTTCCAGGAAATCACTGAGGGAATCGTGAAATTATGGCGTCCGAAATCCAACGCTAAAGATTTCATATTATTAATCGAAAATATGAAAAATGATCCTAGTAAATATCAGAAGTATTTAAACGATGATATTATTATTAAAGAAACAAATTTGACCGATAGTCAATACCAGACAGTGAGTGTGAGGAAAATCAGCCAGCATGATGGCAGTTTCAACAGCGTTGAAGACATTTTAAAGAAAATAGTAGCGCCAAAGAGCTTTCTATACAGGAACAAAAACAAAACATCCTCTTACGTGCCAATGGACGGCGCGAAAAAGACAAAAAAGTTCTTTCGATTAAGCTCGTACGATTATCCGATTTTCGATCTTAAGTCAAGGTTCTCGAGAGTTGACAACGGTGACAGAGGTTATTATGCAGTTAAAACGAAAGGCTTGCAAAGGGCTAAAAAATCAGATACACGTACCAAATATAAATCGTTACCAACTCCTGAAATAAATGAAAAATATACAGATGACCACCTCTACGAAGATTTATGTTATCCTGATGTCGAAACTAAGAAAGAAGTTAGCGCAAGCAAGCCAATGAGTAAAATACAAGAACTTTTTCATGCTTTTAGATTTCCTTTCTTTAAGAAATTGGAAGAAACGGAAACCAAGAATGTAGAAAAAGTAGAAAGGGAACATATTTATGAGAATAATGACAGTATTGGGGATATGTATGACTCTATACATGTACAGAAAGACGATTCGGCTAAAGAACATGTATGTTTTTATCTTTATTATTTCACTAGTATTAAAAGCAATTAATGAACAATCGAATTATTTTATCTCAAAGAACTGTATATTAGTAATTTATTTTTGTATTTTATTACTTCAAAAGGTTACAATTAAAATTCATACAATCAAGGATCTTGAATTATAATATTATTTTCAAGAGCCGCCTTCGTATTGTTTATTAAAATGGATAAAAATCGATAGTCGGTAGTAAAATTCACTTGCTTTGCAGTGACAGGCCACATTGTAAGTGATTTACAGAATACCCGCGAATAAAAATATTTAACGCTGTAGAATGTAGATAATTTAACAGCTTTTCGTATGAAAGAATTTAATTAAGGGTAACTTATTATCCTTTTGTTTAAGCAAAATAGATTAGATAGGCGTCGCATGAGTAATGGTAAGACAAAGTTAATTACTTACATCAAAGCATGAGTCAGGTTAAGGAGATTAAACAAGTTTAAATTGGCAACATTCTGTGGTTGTGTCTTGTTATTAATTTTGTATATTAAAACATTGTATGGCGTTTAGAGGAATGGAAACTTTTAACGCATTAGGTCGAATATTTTGTGTAACTTGTGGGAAACTTAATTTCCTTATCTTACATTAAATATAGCTTGAGGTAGTGTATGTTTAATATATATTAAATTACAAAATTTGATGTCTGTTTAGTTTAGACAATTGTCCCAATTTATAAAGATGTGGTTATCCATTTAAGATAATCTTATTTGTAATTAACGTGTCAAGATTACTTGTATCAAAAACATATTATGTAGGTACATACTTGATTGAATTTTTTATTTGAATCTTTTAGCACCTCTCTAAAGGAAACTTAGCAGTTGAGGATTATTTGGTACCCGTCAACATAGAAAAAGATTACTGCGATGTTTGTCTTAAGCAGAAGGAGGAATCTTTACTCGGCTTCATAATGAACTACTTCGAAGCGCGATTTGGTAGACGAGGTAAGTTCAAATCTTCTAATGACAAGCAATTATTGTAAAATCCCTCGATTTATGAGGCATGGTATAGACTTCAAAGGTGATCAGCCTTATGTGCTCATATAAACGAAATATTTAGGGCCGTTTTCACCGTTCTACCTAAACGCGATCAATGAGGCTTAAACTCAGTTTAAGTGTCTGACTGAGATCAAAAATACTTTTTGGATTTCACCAACTATAACTAAACGTAGTTAGGACTTGAATGACGTTCAATATTGAACGCCCGGTTTTGAGAGTTAACTGTATCGAACGCGTAGGTGTTTATTGTGATTCGAACCCAAATCTTGGGTTCAATCAGGCATCTGTATGCCTAAGTCACTATTGCGATAAATGTGTTACAAATATTAAAATTACTTTTGAACAACCGACGCAAAAAGACGAGTGTTATAAGTACTGTGTTTATGTCAGTTCGTAGGTATGTGATTCTGTCTGTTTCAACGTAGCTCGTACTTCGTAGCGTAATTTTATATAGCCTTCCTCGATAAACGAGAAATCCTTCTTCGAATTTCGAACCAATAGTTTATGATAATGTTCAACCAAACACTCTTCAGTTTATAATTTACAGATACTTAATATTTTAGTTAATATGATTTTAGTCTATCACGTATTCACAGATAGTGAGCGTTAGATGCGATAGTTTAGATAGCGACCAACAAACAAAGAAACTTTATAATATGAGTAGGGTTGCTGAAAAAGATCGGTAGTGATAAGGCATCACATTTCACTTTTTTGTATTGTTTTTATGAGGCACATAGCTTGATAGATAATTAAAATATTCTAAGTGACAATAATATAAATTAAGAATAAGTTTACTAATTTAAAATAAAAACTAAACTTAAAAATAGAAATGTTAATAAATATATTGGGTTTAAGATCAGTTCTATCATAAATCAGGTGAAGTATTTTTAAATATTGTCTGCTTGAGATCTTACATCGCTCTTAGTACGTACGCTCTTAGCTTTCCTATAGTAAAAACATATATATTATAACTTCGACAGTAATTTCATAGTTGACGTAGACCTAAATAGATTCATGGGCGTTAATGACACTACGTTTACAAGTGATAGCCCAAATGAATTACGGTCGATATATCGATGAAAGCTAATTATCGAAAAGTGGGAGAACGCCGAACATCGATAATAACGCGTAATCGCATTCAACATGATTTCGGAAACAGTTTAAAACGAACGCCTTTTACACCATAGTCATTTACATTACACTTGCGAACGTGAATTTTAATTAAAAGTTCACATAACGGTCAAGAACGCGCCCAAATCTGAGCAGAGACGAAACTTAGGCGGTTTTTTTGGTTATGTTTAACAACAAATATGTGGTGTAGATTAATTGCAATTCATTCTCAAGCTTTAGTAGTTAGTAGTCAGTTAAATACGTAACTTGAGCGATAACTTTTAGCTTTGTGTGTTAAATTGATTTATATTGTTTGTACTTCGCTTAAGTATTTTGTTGAAATATCGAATACAATTAACTTAAAACAAAACATTTGAACACAGAGTAACGGAAAAGAAAAGAATCGGGCTACGTTTAAGACACTTAATTTTATTTTATTATCTATCAAAATATCTAATAATTCAGAATAACTCGTTTTTCTTCTTCAAGGTTTTAAAGTATAATCGAATTAGTTATTAAAAATGTTGTAACAAGACGGTGTAACAGTCGGCCATGTCGCAGTGAGCAATGAAATTAGCAAATCCAATAAGTTCCACAGCATTTCAGCTCAGTCGGGTAGATCGGATCATTACTTATTCATAAAGATCTCAATGCCAATTTAATAATAAGTATTTAATATAGAAATTGGCTCTGTCTTTCATAACAATTAATATTTTAATCGTTATGGAATTTTTGTAATACATTTGTTTTATGTGAAAGTAATATTATGGTAAAAACGGATCAATGTCAAGAGCGTGACTTACTTTGTTAAAGTTCTTTCCTACAAATGTATGATTTCAATGGTTTGTTTAATTAATTAATTGTTAAATTAATTTTACAAAATCTTAATCTTTATATTAGGTATATCTTTATATACATATGATTAATTAGTTTAAGTATTTGTAAGTAGGTGTTTATCTTTCTTTAATGTAAAAACAACTAAATGAATTTTGATGAAAATTTACTATAATAAAGCTCATACATCAGATTAACATAATATATAATTTATTAAGAGTGAGTGAATTAAAGATATCTATTGGTATTTTATAGGTTTCAATTATATGTATATTACAGAGTTGAGCCACAAAACATAATATGTAGATTGTAGGACAATCACGGAGAAACCAAATCCGCTATATTATAGCAGGCGCATCTGTTAACGAAAAGTTTTAAGATGTAATCCCACCCAAGCGTTCCGGATATAAGCCAATCCATTCTACTTGTAACAATATATATATAAGCAAAACTCTTTAGTTATAAAAAAACCTTTTTTTTAATAGTAAATTATTTTTTCGGGCAATTAAGCGTCACTAAGTGTCAATAATTGTCTTATCGTACGTAAGTTAAAAGTTTTACGTGTAACTTTCTCAGGCTATTGTTTTTTTGTTCGTTCGTGTCATATGGGTAACATGTGTATAGGGATGTGTCTTTGTTGATTGTAGATGATTTAATATCGATATAAAAAGCTGCATTTTTTTTTATTAATTTTGTATTTAAGTAATTGAATATGACCATGTAAAATAAAATTCATGTCTTAATTTAAGATTTTATATTATAATTGTAAATACTTATTTACAATAATGTCTTTAATATATTTCAAAAATATAAATCGGCTTTGATAAGCCGTTGGGGTGCGTACCCAAAATACTGGCTGCATAACCGCGTTGTATCGCTATACTAACGCGTTGGCCGAAATAAATATTTTATTATTAATACTTCACTATCAATAGTATAAAACAAAGTCGCTTTTTCTTTCCCTATATCCGTTTGTATGCTTAAATCTTTAAAAATATGCAACGGATTTTTATGCGGTTTTTTTAATAGATAGAATGATTGAAGAGGAAGGTTTTTATATATGTTTTATATCCGTGCAAAGCCGGGGTGGGTCGCTAGTATTTTTATAAAACGTTGTTGATTAATGTTTTATGTATAATAATTAATAATATAATAAAACAAATATTTATGATAGGTATGTTTGTATATGTATGTTCAAGATTACAATAGTTCGTCCTGAGATAGTTATAATCATGGAGTAGACACATTTTTGCGCGTTTCACTGATGATGATATTTTTTATTGATAAAGAAGGTGATCAATTGTGCTTTTTTAATTTTTTTCCTGGTATTTAAGCTCAGAATTCGCGGTGCAGAACGCTTTGGATGTAAGACGCGTGAACCACAGAGGTGGTTTGTGATTACCGATATTATTGATAAATGGAAACATCACTAATTATAACTTTTATTATTTTTCATATGAAAATAGTGAGGAGCCGCGTTACTCTCAGTTGACATATATCTTACACCGATAACACTACATTTTAAATATAAAAAGTGAATTTTTCAAGTGAAGTGACAAATAGTGATAAAAATATCTATTACAAACTTAAAGTGCCTTAAATTTTGTAGAGGATGGAGGTTAATGTGAAAAATAGAAAATATTCTTTTTTATTGTTGAAATTATATATCCTTCTCTATTTCTTTTCATTGAAAACTTAGGCTGTGACTCAGCGCGAATTAGCGAATAATTGATGTTAATTTGACATTTGACATCGCTTCATATTACAAAGTATCACAGATCATTTTATTTAGGTATTTATCTTAATTTTATATGATTTGTACGCTATATGGTTCGTTACAATGTCGTCTGCGTAGGTATATAATAAAGCATATATATATATATATATATAAAATATAGCCAAAGTATATAATACGTCACTTAGAAAGTAGATTTCCATCAGTATTTTTTTTAAATCAGCTCTGAAGTTATTGAGTTTATTTATAAACTTTAGACTTTCGCGATTTGAACTCATTATTATTAAATATAATTTTACAAACAAAAATTTAAATCTTTTCTCATTATAACATCACTATAGACTGGAGTAGAGATTAAAATTATCATAATTCTTAATTAATTGGAGCACGATAACAAAAATTACGAACAAATAACATTCATTAAAAACCAATTGACCCAATTTTGTCGATTGAGACGAGTAATAGGCTGTCATATTACTACTATTGCCTCCGACTCCATCCACAAGTTTTTATGTTGTTTCGTAAGGTTCTTTTTTCAAGCTATGTTTGAATATTTCTCTAATCAATGGTTCAGGCGTGAAATAAGGGGACTGTAATTGATTAATATCTGTAAATTATACGTAGGTATTATCTGACTGCGGTGAAGCCAAAAAGATCCTTATTTTTAGCTGCACCGCAGTAGTATGTATAAATTAAAACCACTCTTCAAAGAGGGTTTACCCATTTGGACGAAATTAGAGCTGGTTATATGTATGTATGATATATATTTATTTTAATCTTAAAGCCAAGATATCCTGCAAAAGTGTGAAAGTGAAGTGTTACCATGGCCTAGTGTAAAATGTGTTGGTGGGTGAAAGTTAGTGTGCCCCTAGTATATAATCTAGGTGTTAGGGTCGGTGAGGCCATAGCTGATGTGTTTTATAACACTTTTCATTGCCTTAGTGATGTTATTGCAGGTGAGCATAAAACAAGTAAATGAAGACAATTAAACACCTCCGACATAATTACAAATAAAGAATATGTCATAAATGGATCCATCTCAATAAAAAACGCATTGAAATCGGTGCATTCTGGATCTTTGATACACAGAAACGTCGAACTTATAACCATACATCTTTTTTGTCGAGGTTAACAATTCTATCGCCGCGTCTGTCTATTTGCGTTTAACTTGAAACTTAATAAACGGATTTTCATATGATTTTCACGAATTTATATAGTGTTTATGTGTATTATAGTTATACAATACATCTGCATACAAACGCTTAAATAAATAACTACAGTTAGAAGATTCTCAAATAGATAGATACTAATTCTCTTTTTTGTTTAATATCCTTAGATAAATTAGATAGAAACTATTAAATAGAAAAGTATTACGTAATAACGTCATGTTTTTAAATGCTAAATTTAATAGTTCAGAAGTTAAGTTTAATTTTAACTCAATTTCAATATATCCCGTCAAATTAATTCCAGAAACGAACGAGGCGCAGTCTGACGTTTCGGAAGTGGAGCCATCTTGTGACGATTCGAAATGGGAACGCAAGCCCAACATGGCGGCGCGGCCACTTCCGGTGCCAGTCGAGAACGAATCGTTTTACATGAATATTGATAGACAGGAGGCTGAGAATTTGCTGCTGGGACAGCCTGATGGGACATTTATTTTGAGACCTTCTAGTCAGGTGACAATGACAATTTTTAAGTTGAAAAAAAAAAAAAAAAACTGTTTGAACAAATTAAACAATCATTTAACTGTGATAGGCTATATAGCATGCGAAACGTCGGAAAAATATACTAATACTCACATAATTGTAAAATCAGTGTTAAATATACGCGCTTATTTTCTTTCAGTCTATTTAAAAATCTGTGAAGTATTTTGAATTATTTTTGGAATGCAAAATAGGAAGTTTTATTTAGACACGGGTTTAGTAACGGGAGTTACGGATATCTTGATCAATCACTTAATTAAATTTACTGGGTATTGTATAACGTGTATTGAGCTGTTGTTAATTATCGTTTTGGGTTTGTAAATGTTCTAAAATATTATAATATCTCTTTTGTGCTTAATTTGACTTTTGATACCTAGGTTTAATATAAGTAAATCTCTTAAAGGGCAAAGTGATATTTTGCTTAAATTGTCAGTGAATAAATTTAAAAACACAATTAAAAGAAAACTTTATAAAAAAGCATAGTATAAAATAACGGATTACTTAGATGATAAAAAAGCTTGGGAATGAACCTGCTCTAACTCTGTCTTAATAAAACCAAATATTATATTATTATTTTTTACAATAATTTTTTTTTGTAAACTACATAATATTGAAAAAAATGACGATTCAAAATGATCAAATATGATTTCAATGATAAAGATATTTTGATTTTGAGATATTTTGACTTTGACTTTGATATGCACTCCTTACATAAACGTTACTTTATCAACGTCTTTCTTTTCTTTCATGCTTGTTTACTAATATAATAAAACTCTTTTCAGCCAAACCACGCTTACACACTGAGCGTGTCCTGCACAAACGCAGTCCACAATGTTGGCGTTCGGCGAAGGTCAGACGGTCGACTAGCACTCGGCTTCGCACGGCGCGGGGAACGGAGCTTCGCGACTGTCACGTCATTATTACAACATCATAAGAAACGTCGCTTGTTGTTAGTCGCTGGTGGCGATCTGATTGGCGCAACAACACTAACGGATAGCCCACAGTACTATCAAACGCCTAAAAATATACCCATATGTTGTAAAGATGTATCTTCCGTGTAACAAAATATCATTGAGAATAATGAGATTAAAACGCAAGTGTTATATTACTTTTTTATTCCTGTTCCTGCATCAAAAATAGTCGAAACATGAGTAAATTTTGTGGCATTTACTAAAATAGTCGCCTATACAACTGCACATACTAAAATTTGAGCAACATTGATTTTATTAAATGGAGTCTTGACTACACAAAAAGAGGCCTGTTTAAGATGAAGTATCTGTTCGTTTATCTATGGCATTGTAACGCCTAAACGAATGGACTATGTTTTTTTTAATTTGAATGTTGATCGTGATGCATTTTAATCCATTCTATTTGTAGCGAATAATAAACAGATTTCACAGCTAAAGCCATAATTGATAAAAATATTTGTATAATTATGAATTATTCTTACTTATTTGCTTAATTAAGGGGTTTTAAAATTTCCTTTGTCTTAATAATGTCACAGAGAGGCGTCGGTGTCAACTGTCAAAAGTAACTTAAGTAAAGATAAAATACGAGGCGCTAAAAGCACAACTTAATATATCATGTAAATTAATTTGGGTTGTGAAGAATCTGTGGGTTATTGGAGTTAGGCCTGTTATGAAAACCCTTAGTTCTCAAGTGTGACCTACATAGCTTTGTTAGCAGATAATGGATAAATTGTGGCATTAAGCTCAATTAACTTCAGGCAAATTCACAATTAAAGTTAGGTCTCACTTGAACTGGGCTAATTACGGCTCTTGAGAAGGTATGTATATAATTGTTTTGAATTTGTAAACGTAAGCCACAGATTGGAGTCATTAAGTTTTGGCTAAATAGCGTCAACACGCCTATATTTGTCGCTCTTTTTTTGGAGGAAATATTTTATGGTTATTTCGTATTTTAATAATTTTTGGTGTAATAAAGGTATACTATATTTCGGAGCTATGATGCCACATACACAGACCCGTTTTTATAACGCCAATCTCTCCTTGTCCATAGAGGCTTACAAAAATAAATATTTCCATGAAAATGCCTCTTCATGTTCATCCATCACACAAGTCAGAAAAAGGCTTCGATGGTTTTTAATGTCAGATAATGGCATGATGGATGCATTTCCCTATGATATAGCTGACTTTGCAATGTAAAGGTAACGAGGTTTTCATTTCATATAATACAAAAAATTAATAAGAAATATTTTGTTTGTCATTCTCTTTCAAATTACGATCAAAAACGGAGAAACAGATGAGTAGAAGAACTGATTCACCTAGGAAAAAGATTGTGACATGAAAATAAATTAATACATATTTTAATGAGCAATATACTAAATCTATGAACTTACCTACATTTGTATGAATTAAATAAATAGCGTCTAACCACTTTTTTTTTCTCCTAGTGGCCTACCTCCCCGGCGACTCACAACCCGGGGCCGTAGAATTAAGAGGGTACGTCATACTCCTCTTCGTTTTTATGAACTTCAACCTCAATATCTACACGATGACGACATGTGACTGCAAGAAGACCATAACTTCCTGGCTTCGGAAACAAAATTACGCTGAAACTGAAGCACTATCGGAACAAACCTAATTTTTGTTATTTTATTATTTCCTTCGTGTCTTGCCATTTGGAATCTTGGACACTCCGTCAGCAGGTGCACTACAGTCTCATTTCTTTATTGCGCGCTTTTATGCGTCTAACCACTTCCGAGGCTAAATGGTTTACGCCTCTGCGTATTGCACCGGTCCTGGGTTCGAAACCCGGGGAAACAAATGAATGTTTCCGTTGGGTAGGCATAGTAGGCTTATGATGTAAATTAATTAATTTATAAATTAATGTGTTCATTAATAAGAATTAATAAACTGGCTTGTTTAATTTACAAATAAACATTAATAGCTAAATCCGTGAATAGTCAGTTTTAAATATATAAATATTATTTAGTACACTTTTACGCTATATTTTAGGCTTTTAAATTGCATCTGATTGTTTTGTATATTTTAATTTTAATAAGCAATCAGTTATCATAATAAGCGAAACGATGCGATTTTCGGCTGGATTGCTAATCGGCTGGTAAATATTTAAACTATAATATGTATGTATATAAAGTTAAACAAATAAATAAATAGAAAAGGCGTCTAGCCATTGTCCCACAGGGAGTACAAGACTGTTATAGAAAACATTGAAAATGTCATCAATTTAAAAGATTCGCTTTTCTATCTCGTCATGCAATAGTCTAGCGATTTCTCAAGAATTAGAGATCTGGATGACTATGGCCCGATGGTTGCATGCTACGGATGCTAACTGGCATTAAAGTAGTTTCTATATTATAGAAACTAATGTAGCGTTCGTGTCGCACACTTTACGTTTCTTAGCAACTCATTCTGCTGGTATTTAAATGTATTTAATTTAATATAGTCAAAAGCTTTAAGTTTTTAAGCTGTAAGTTTAAGTTAATTTTATAGACTAAACTTTTATAGACATTAAGGTAAGGTAACAACTGATGTTTTAACAATAGAAGCCGAATGACTATTTAAAAAAACAATGGTAAAGACGGTTTGTTTGAGACTAATTTATTTCAAATTTGAAAAGGGAACGTAAAATTTTATTTGTTTTTTAGTACGTACGAAGTAATATAATAATATAGAATTAATATAATATAATTAATATCTCTGTAATATAAATTGTTAAAATAATGTGAGTATATCTAGAAAACTAATAGCAATGTTTATCGAAAAACAAAGATTTGAGCTTTCATTTACACGACATGTGAATATATTGTTATTGCTCGGCAATTTCAATTTTGTTTACTGAATAAATTTTCTAGTACACATACATTTTTTTTTCTTATTATTTGTTTTCTTTGTTTTGTTTATTGCTATAAAAAATTATGAAAGTTCTACCACACAAAAAGTATTTTTTTAAAAAAAATCATACTATAAATATCTTCAACAGATTTTTATTGTGTGCGAATCCGGGATAGTTCACTAGCCCAAGAAATATCACCCATTATATTTAGGGAACACCAAGACCGGCTAAAATTATAATCATCCCCATTTTATCTTGGTAAACGGACAACATCCTGTTATCTCATTATTACGTCACAGCTTCCCTCCGGAGTTCCCGGGAAGTCATAAAAACAGGTTTTAGATAAGTGTAGTATCGATATTTGGGGTTCACTACTGGCGTCTCTGATATTATATTGTATTTTAGTCATGGAGTAGATATGACAGAGATAGTAGAAGTTTTTATGATTGTCCATATTTTTATTTTATTTGTCAGAACATACGCACACTACCCCTATCTATCTATCCTTACAGCTACAGCCAATGCGATGGTATTATACTACAAATTAAAAACAATTGCCGATTATCTACAACTTCTATAAAAAGTGTTTTACTACAAATTGCTACATCTTTTACCATTTACTTAAATATTAATTTTATAATAATTATTATTACACTTTTGTATAACGTTTTTAATAAATTGTACAAGTCAATTGATATATGCAATAACAAATGACTAGGTACACTACAGTCGCAATTCATAGCAGCGCCCACGAAATATACCGTTCAGATTAGAATAGCTACCCTTTATTATCTGTTTCCGTATTTATGGGGTCTCGTAGGCCCATTACATTTTTATTCGTATTTATATAAAAATTTACCTGGGCTATTAAGCTTTATTCGCATTTACACGAGATGGCGCTATATCAATGTAAAATTCTCTCGCAACTTTATCCACGTGGTGAATCTAAGTGCAAGACGTTAAAATATATGAATTACTTTTTTGATAGCGCTTTTAATACTATTTAGCCAGATATTTTAAATTAATAATTTTTATTTTTCTGTTTATATAATATTTACAAGTAGTTCTGTATATGTACATATAAGTAAAACTATTTACTTTAACACTAAGTTCTTATTTTTAACTAGCTCACGAAACATGATGATGCGAGCAGCGGAAGTAAGCGTTATATAGTCTATACTCTATGTCATTCCAAACGAGGTTAGCTTGTTATTAGCGAAAGAAGTTTTATGCGACATTTAAATATATTTTTGTATCCAGGAAGTCTAAACATCATGCTACGATGAGCGAAGCATCAATGAGACGTGTTGAAAAAACTGGTAAAGTTATTCCTTTGAGAGAATGAAGTTCAAAGTCTATTTAAATGATCTTAAGTTCACCTTATTCTCTGAATGGCTTGAAAATGTGATAAGAATTGTTTTGTCTAATAGCTCAGCCTTGGCCTCTATAGATAATAATGCATTTCCGCCATTGCTTTTCTCTTATATAGGTTTATTAATATAAATATAGTAAAATTTGTTAAAAGGAAACTAGTTATTGCGGCTAATAACACAACGAAAAGCAGGGATCCCTAACAGTAAAAGACCCTTAACGGATAGGCCATTAAAATTGAATATGTCGCCGGATACTGATAATTTTTTAACATTACAAATTTCATCTAGTCTTCGAAACATTTTTAACTGAATCGATGGTTTTTTGTAGATTTGTGTCATGAGGATCTTGGTCAAATGGATTCGAGTTTTGGGACAAGGTTGGCTTTTTAAATATTTTTTAATTTATTAACAGATTTTTTAACGAAAACTGTATTTTAGTAGAAAATCATATTTATCCCCTAATTTAAGAAGACAGATGTTTTTTTGACGTGTCTGTGGGATTTTGATGCATTTTTTTTTGTTTGAAAGCTAAAGACGTCATCAAGATGGATCTCTATGTAATTTAAGATAATATGTGATATATAATACTCACTTACTATAAGCAATAACTAATGTTTTGTACAAGTTTATACTTTCGTATATTACGAACAGCCGAAAACTTAACTTCTACCGTCCAGAGGAATTAGGATATTCGTATTTATTCGTAGAAGATATTCGTAAAAATCGATTTTTATGACCTTTGACCTTCAATATCTTAAGACGCGATCACAATAACATTTGTGACTTTTGAGACAATATTTAGAACGATAAAACAAAGGTTTATACCAATTTACAGCCTATTATCTTTAATTCCGAGGTGAAACCCCTAATATGACTGGGCCATAGAGATACAGAGAAACTACAATAATTATGGAGGGCATTATCGCCCGATAAGACATGTTTGATATATTACTATCTGTAAGTTTAGTTTCGCGTAAATTCCGTCGTAGCGTGATCTACTATAGCCTCCAACACAAAAATAATTGTTAAATTCAAAACAGTAGTTCGTGGTATTAGCGTGTTATACTAAACTTTTCAGGTTTATAATATTGTATAGATTACAAATAATTGTTGGATTGGACGATATTTCATTTAATGTATTTACAGGAAGTTGTTATAAAATGTGAATGAAAAATCATTAGAGCTTAAAGCACGTGATTTACCCCACGACCGCACCTCGATATTAAAACTACAGCGCACAGTCAGCTGCAATAATATGTTACAGAAATTAAATAAACATATTATATCTGCTATAATAAATTAAAACAATCAATTAATGTAAAAAAAGGGGTGTAAAGGTCTAAAGTGTACAATGTATTTGTGTGTGTCTTTGAAACTATAGCATATACATGTTAAGTTTGTTATACACTTAATAAATATTATTTAATAAACTATACTTGCGCAGTTAATATTGTTTTAAGATATTTTGAGTTTTACATTCATACATCAAGTAGTTTTTGAGATTTCGTGTTTAGTTAATGACCTTATTACGAGTCTACTTATAATATAGGTAGTTTGTTTAGGACTGAGTTAAGTAATTATCTTTACGGAAAAGTGGGATTACTTGTTTCTATAAATGTCGCTGACTGTACTCAGAAGTAGAATAGGCGTCAAATAGTTATTATTAGTAGGCACGCACGAAAAGTCACTAATTTACATTTAGTACGCGTCAAGAATTTTCATGTTATTTTCTATGGAAGAACCCATTTTTACGATAACATCGGAGATTTAAATATACGAATAATTGATATTACTTTACGTAGAATTGGTGAATTCTTCTAGCGTATTTTTAAACTGACTTCAGGATCTCATTTTGGATGTACATATGTATTTGTTTAAAGATGCCAAACTTGAATATCTTAAACTTTTAAACCATATGGTACTGACTTTCTAAATTATTGCGTCGTTGAATGATTTATAGTTTTTTAAACAAATCTTCGATTCAAATTTTCAACATTTGAAGTTTTGAAACGATTAAGGCATAGTAAAAAGTAATATGAACTTGGTCCCTTCCGTGGCTCCAGCGTCTGCGTATTGCATTGGAGGTCGAATCCCAGGAAAAAAGATGTGTCGGCATAGAAGACAATGTTACTTGCCCGTACAGACCTGAAATTTAAGACTATTACTTACAAAACATTCGATTTGGAGTTCTTTGCCAACAGGAGACACGTCAACATATAACACCCAGTTTTCGTCGAGGGATAAAAATATTAAAACCCTTACCTGTATACTTTACTTTTGTTTTTGTACATTCTTAAGGTAAGATTCTATTGTTATGTCATTTTCGTAACCAATTTAAAGAAATTCATGTTCGAATACATATACATAGCCAAATTTCTGACAATTTGATGTGAACATGAATAATATCAATATGGGATTACCAATGAACTGTAATATGTTAGTTATTTTTACATTTATATTCTAATTATATTATATTAAACGACAACATAACATTACAACGACAAATTAACATTGAACGTAACTTTAAATACATGTTGCTTATCTAGTGTTTATTACATAAGGGTTTTCTAAAGACAGGACTTTTTAAATTTGAACCTTTTAAAGCCTCCTTTTTATGTTATAATGTGAATTATCGACTAACCAGGTTAAAAAAGGTTGCAGTCGTTCCATTTTCGAGATAACCTGATTAAGGATTAATGGTTCCTTCGCGATCTATCACCGTCGTTACGTTATCATGTTTTGCCATATTTCTGTAGCTAATGTTAAACGAAAGCGGCAAACAGGTTGATTTATTTCAGACGACTTCAATTTAGGTCTTTTTTATTAAATAGGAGCAAAAGAGGAGGAGGCTCACTTAGGATAAGCAGTTCGCCGCCCACGGACACCCTCAACGCCAGTCGGGCCACAGGTACGTTGCCGGCCTATTGGAGAATCATCGATTGTGTGTTTTAGGCGATTGTTAATTATGAGCCTATTTAAAGATGATGTTTGATGTGTCACAGTTCATATGAATTTTATCGAAATTGATTGAACACTTTTTGAACAAGGTGATTTATAATTCTGTCAATACAATCTGTCAGTGTCTAAAAAGTAATGAATAAAATAGAAATAATTATTCTAAAATATAAGTATTTGTAATTAGATGCAAAAATACCAGATAACCATATTCAAAAAATGTTTAATCCAAGCAGAGAAAGCCTTGCCTGGAAGAAATCGCTGATGAAGCGAAAAGGTCGCCCGTTGCACTCCAATTAGCTTAAGTTCTTATTTGTATTCTATTGTTGTTGCGACGAAGTGCTTTTAAATAAACAAAGAAGATAATGCAACAGGTTAATGTTACAATTGATAGTGTTTTTTTCTTTTGCATCACCGCAAAACGCGACAACTGGATCGCTTTTGATGAACATTGATATAGATCAATTTTAAAAAGTCATAGCTCTACAGACAGTGCCAGTTTAATGTATAGCATTAATTGCATTTTCTATGAATATACACTAGACAAACAAACTTATCAATAGAAAAAAAAAATATGTTCATGGGAATTTAATCATTATTTTGTCTTAAATAATGACTAATTTGGCTTATAATGAACATAGCGCCAATAGGGTTACGACATAGGTGTAAGGTTATCGAAGACAGGGTTGCTGATTCATGGTTCAAGGAAAAATACAAAAAAAAAGTATAGATTAATACGTTCCTTTTGTAAAATTATTATTTTAGTGGAATGAAACCAGCTGCCTTTAGAAGTATTTCCGAACCATTATGACTTACAGGCTGTAGCCCAACTGGCGTTAAGGGTGTCTATGGGCGGTGGACCGCTTTTCATAAGTTAGCCTTCTACCCGTTTGCCTCCTATTGCTTAAAAAAGGTAAGCAATGATGTGCCCCGCGTCCATCGCCCGCAGCTTCGGACCAGATCTAAATATGAATATGATATAACATCATATCAGAAATAAATTTACATAGCACAATCGATACAGTGCTTTTAAATTCATTCGTTTTAAACGTAAAAAATACAATACAAAGTTTTTTTTATTCATGATATGATTTTGGGGATTTTATAACGCGTAGGTTATGCTAACCTTAATGTAACCTAACCTAACCCGGGACGATCGGAGGCCTAGAGAAAAGCTTTCATCAGGTCTGAGATCATGCCAGCTCCCCTAAAACACGGCTTGCATAAAATATTTAGTACCATTCCCACATCAGATTTGCTTATTCTGAGATCTTCAAAGACATTTTGCCTCTCAGCTTGGTTCAAGACGCATTCCATCCTTTTTCTTCCACACTCGGTATAGTTAATACAAATCTTTTCTCTTTATAATATGTATAGATTTTAGTAGCTTTCATTTTTAATTGATAATTTGGTGGTCGTTAAAGTTGGTTAATTTTCAAATCACTCTTAAATAATAAATTCACACCCAAAATTAAAACCAAAATACTAAAATAGGTATGTTATGTGTTAGAATTACCTAACTACGAAATGTAATTGAATCACACCCAATAAGTATACAATACGACCCGTATTTACCTACTGCGAGTGTTAGGCTGAGAACACAATACAACTATGCTATAAACCTCTTACTTATAAAAATTTAAACCACAAAATTTTTCGCTCACGTTGTTTCCTTTTCGCAACAACGATTGACAGCAAGCGAGAGCGAGAAAGTAGTGGCATTGGAGTCATTATTGCTTAAAATGATGGCAACGTTTTGAAGTATTTTAAATACTTAAAACATTCAACTCCCATGAGTTATTGTTAGGTAAAATTAAATTCCCTTTTGTTAGGTAAAATTATTATCAGCTAAAGAAAATTCTAAAAGCAAATAATTTTTCGAACATCGTAGTAACGCAGTATTGATTATAGATTAGATATAGTTAGATATTGGAGAAAAATAAACAGTATGAAATAAACATGGCTTAAGTAAAGACATGGCGAAGATGTTACTCACTTTAAAGTGCCCTATCAACTTTCATATAAACACGAATGTAATTCATAGATTTGTACTTAACTTTATAATATGTTACTACTGATAAAGTTTCACAAGCTAGTAGGTATTGTATAAACAATGCATTTTATAAATTTCATTTATTGTAGTCCCAGCCTATAGCTTTAGTTCAAATATAAAGCAATCAATGCTATGTTGTATTGTAGATTCACTGCGTAAGGGTGGCATTTCAATAAAGAGGTGATCGTTGTAAGTAATTATATAATATTAATTAACGGTCTCTGAGGTGTAAGCCAGAAAAAAATTTATAGTTTAAATAGATTATGGTAATATAGGTAAGTTGAGGATAGGTGTATATTAAGGGAAACAAATCAAATCATATTCTGATGTTTTGTATGAATTAGATTTACGTACAGTTCAGTTCAAAAAACGGTGCAAAATTCTCCCTTACACATAAATGTGGAAATTTAATATTCCACAACGGTACTCCTAATCTTTATTTTATTCCGAACGCAAGTGAACCATGATTGAGCAGCCCTGGCCTGACATCGACATCAAGATAAGTCTCGGAGGCAGTTAATCACGGGCGTACATGCAGACAAACGTTACTTGTTATATTAGTGCTAAGGATTTAAAACAGTAGGTACTTTTTGATTTTTTTGTGACCATTGTATATTTTTTAGGTTTAATTTTAAAGGCTTTATATAAAAATTATTGCTAGGTATCTTAAGCTGACTTTGAATGTCTTTAATACTCTAAAATAAGGCTACTTAGTGACCTCAAAATACTCAAATGTTTGGCATTAAGTTTGTTTTGAGGTTAATGGCAATGGCGTTGCGTTTTGAAGATATTCGGATTATGCTAATTATAAATATTCATTCATTCATTAGCCACAATTAAAATTAATACCATGAGTTTGAAATTTTCGTTGTAGAGGTTTCCTTCTTAAATCGTTAACTTAAATTATTTCTTTAATATTATTACAAAAATTACAAATAAGATGTTTAATACTGGTTTTTAAATTGTACAGAAAACTAATAGGAAAACTTTGTTATACAAAAGACAAAATTAATGTTTAACTTTAATGTTTAGTGAACTTTTTTGTGCGGACATTCCTAAATATAGATAGTGGAAATTTTTATTAATGAAGAAGTAGTGCGATTATGGCCATAACAATAATTTGGAAAACTTTTAATAATCCATAAATTAACGAAATTCGAAAAAGATGATCTTAATTATGGCTGTACATCATAAGTGCTACCGTATATTTTCTCTCTACGGTGTGTGTAAGCCAGCTGTCATATTTTGCTGTCTGTCAAAGTCAAATCACATCATGTTCTGCTATTTCTTGACATATTACAATGTTGTCCTAGTGTAAAAAATGTTACCAGGATTAAATGACTTTGATTTTTTATTATTATCTTATCGTCCAAATAAATCTGGTCAGAGTCCAGTTAATTTAATCCTTTTAACAACTCCTTTAATCATTTGTAAAATAAGTTTATAATTATTATGTCGGCGATTAAAAAAATAAAAATCAATACGAATTCAGTTACTAATGTTAACCTTCGACGCAAAAAGGGATGTTATAACTTTGAAGAGTTTGTCGGTGGCATTGTAGCTCAAGAAGACAGTTTAAAAACTGTTAAGACAAATAAGGTCATAATAAATTGTAGTTAACAACCACCATGTCAACTTTCAAATAAAATCACAAAATATTCATAGCATCGAAATCATAAACAATTTACGAGTTACCGTCGGGCCGAAGGAAAGGAGCGCTGTATCCGGCGCGTGTACACCATACACCACCGGTAAAAAAAACCCAAAAGCGGCCTTCCTCGGTAAAAATAATATAATTAGTTCAATAGATCGAGATTTTGTGTAACTTACGCGAGTTTTATTGATAAGAACATCGTATGACTTTGTTGATAAAAATATTATTGTATTTTTTTGTACAAAAACATAGTGTTGGAACATTTAAAAAAAAGACACCTGCCATATTACATACTAGCATCCCGCCCAATAATGGCCCATCGCGTTATTTTAACTTTACGATAGCTCCTAGGCTAATGTTTTGTTATAGGCGCTTTCAATAAACCTTTGGTAGTGAATACCGTATCAAAATTCGATTGGTAAGATTTAAGATTAGCATGAAAATACATATGCGGCAAGGGAATTTGTTTTATATTAAGCACTGATGATTTTATATTCATGAATGATGATAAACAAAATAATTTTTGATTAGTTAAATAATTTAACATTTGTCTGTGTGTTTCTATAAATAATTATTTAAATAGGCTTTTCACTCTTAAAATACTTATTATTAATCGTATCAATGTAACGATTTAAATGGCATCTTTTGCTCAATAATAACTATGACTGGCAATTTCATGCTACAACTCCTAATATTATCTTAGCAATCCGCCCTGATAACACTGAGCTAAGTTTATCTGGCGCAATACGACACTGAAAATCGTGTATTTTCTATATTTAATCTCATACATATAAACATTTCTTAACTGGAAACAATTTTATCAAAATCCCACCTGATGTAATGAGAAGTGTAAGGAGTTCCATTCCTTCGTGATTTTGATTAAGCGAATGGATGAAACAAAAAGCAAACTTTCTCGTTGACAATGTTTGAGCAAAGATCTTAATCGAGCTTCTTTTATAAGTAACATGTGTTAAGAAATAATTTTTAAGAAACTTTTTAGTATGTATTATATAAGAATCAGTCTATTATATTTTATTATATGCCCTCAAAACTCAGACACTTGACAATTTCTCCTTGATTCGTGAGTTCGTTGCTTTCAAAAACTAATTAATTTTCTTCTCCGAATATATTCAAAGTTTCGTGCGTTTTGAGAATACTGATTACATTTGAGTCTGGTTTGGTGTAAGAAAATTGAGGGACTTACAGCTGATTGGATGCATTTGATTAGAAAAGTTGAAACACTTTTCCTGGCAGCCATTTTAAACAGGCCATCAGTAATACGAATCTGAATTATATTTTCTATTTACTGTTACTTCTTTCAAATTGTAATTCGTCAGTTAAATAATATTGATATTTCACATCGCAAAGTTGTCGTTTATGACTCGAATTACAGGAAACATGATTTTTTTAAAGTTATCCAAAGTGGCAAAAGAACGAGAACCAATTTCGTCAAAATATCGCGAAGATCGTAAACCTTCGTTTTACGATGCTACGCAACTTGTAAAATTGAATGTTGGGGACGTGAAATTTATATTAAATATAAACTGAATTATTATCAGAAAGTAGCTGTTACATGGCTGTGGCTGGCTAGAGATATCAACCCTGTAAAATAGATTAAAACACAAAAAATTTAGTTCTGTGAAAAAAATTAATGATGTCAGGCACTGAAGCAAGTTAATATAATTTTGTTTACAAGAATAACTATTTTAATAAGTTTCTTTGACCTATGCTTTTAATATTTTATTGCACTGGAATTGATTTTATATTAATTTTAAAATAAATATGTTTACAAGTACATAGATAGTTGAGGTAGGTCAGGGGTTAAGTACATTATACGATATCACCTAAACACATTTCTTTAGTTTATCACTGTGTTTATAATGACTTATCAGCCATTATGCCAATTAATACTTATAATATATAGGTTTAAGGAGCATTTTTATGAGGATAAAATACTAGAATATGTTCGCGACTTTGTCCATGATCATAGGTAGGTTATGGTATAGCGAAAAACACTTGGAAATTTTCAAGAATAGAGCATACCTCTCTTTAACACACCACCATAGGCTCTTGTGGCCTAACTAGCAAGAAAGTTTTTTCAAGTTAGTGAAAAGATTTCAAATAAGACGTTTCTTAATTTGACTGTATATTTGATACGCAATTGTGAGACCAATAATGACCCGATTTTGATCGATAGATCATACTTCAAAGCTAGATGCATATAAATTGACCGAAATAATTGGTTTTTCTGAAATTCAACAAAATTAAGTTTTATTTACCTCGAATTTTTTTTTCTTCAGTGGAAGAACGTCCAAACGACATAGAAGCGAGCGAGTCTCATGCAGAGGATAAGAATGGTCACTCGAAAGTGCTTTCTCGACTTGAGACTGTCCCTGATATCAAAAGGGACACCTCTGGAATCACCACCCAGTACATTGCCACGGGAATCGGTAAGTATCGATTCTCTAAGTTATTTCATATATTTTATAAATCATATTTTTATTCAGCAACGTAGTGTTTATCTGTGTATTTGTGGCATCGTTGCTCTTAAATTGACGTATTTTTTATTATTTATTTATTTATTTATATTTCGTTGCAATAACAATAGAATACAAATAATAACTCAAGCTAATTAGAGTGCAACGGGCGGCCTTATCGCTAATCTCTTCTAGGCTTTCAAAGCTGACCTAGATGGTTTTTAAATACAATTTATGAAGATCTACCTGATCATACTATTTTAATTTAATATCTAAATTTCGAAAGCTTCATCGATTTTATGTGTATTTTTTGAAGCTAGGTAATTCTTTTAGAAGTACATAACTATCTTTTAATTATACGGCAAGATAAGATATGCCTTCATGAATAGACAGACGTATGTGATATAGATGACATTATTATTACAGTGAACCTTGGAGCGTTCGCGTCAGGCGTGTGCATCGCCTGGTCTTCTTCAGCCTTGCCCCTCATGATCTCCGAACAGTATGAGGTAAATAAACCCTATTATACACATCAAAAGTGTTTAGAGATCATTAGCCGTCTCTGGACTCGCTACCGCATCACGGGCAGCGTGGCCGAGGGAGTACCTGCTTTATTATAAGACTGAAGAGATTTAAGTTTGAACATTATAATCTCAGGAACTACTTATTCGAATTAAACTTGTTGAAATGAAAAGCATTGTTTCTTATATCACTACATAGTATAAAACAAAGTCGCTTTTTCTTCCCCTATATCCTTTTCTATGCTTAAATCTTTAGAACTAAGATTAAAGAGGAAGGTTTTTATATATGTTTTATACCCGTGCAAAGCCGGGGCGGGTCGCTAGTTATAAATATAAAGAAAATAATTCAAACAAAAAACTACATTAAAGTCGGTCAATCCAGAGCCATACACATAAACTCATAGACACGTAATTCTAACTAAACTAATAAGACCTTTTTTCTTTGTGTCGGTTAAAAATAGCCACTTTGAGCCATAGACGAATATGTAGGAGGTACGTACATTAATTAATATGTAGTAGCAGTTGACAGAAGAATCGTGGAGTCAGCAAGTACAATGAGAAAACAATATTATATAAAACAATTTTAATTTGACTGAGTGCGAAAATCGTAAAAGTTACGAAGCCCCTAATTCCTTCACGCTTTATAAACTTTCTCGGTATTAATATGGCTGTCAGCGATGAAATATTAAAACATTTTCATTAATAACATCATAAATAATACAGCGGTTTGGGGACAATTCAATTAGAAGATTTGATTCTTGGCTTTCGTGTCCATTTTTCATTATGCCAAGACAATTTTAATATGAAACGGGTGGAACACTTTTGATGGAACTTCCTTTCGCCTGGTGTTTTCACTATTGAAGTTTACTTCAGTATAATGTGAATTCATAGATTTCAGTGGTGCTTTAACACCACTGAAATCTATGAATTACTTAAGTTTGTATGAAAAAACTTAAATAAAGCAATTTAAAATGTACATGTAAAAAATACATACACACTTTTAAAAGAAACAGTTTAATCAGATTAAAGAGAGTAAGTACGTTTATTACAATTATGTATTATTTTATTACAAAATATTCCCGACGCTTCACGCTTTAAAGGCTGCATGAAGTAATTGTAAAATTGTAAATAATGTATGTATTTTTTCTAAATTATTAATCGAAAATTAGTATATATGGTAAACGAGATGATTGAAGAATTAGAAAATAAAATAGAAATACTAGTGGACCGCGCAAACTTTGTATCGCTTCAGAGTTCCGAATACTATGAATAACCTGACACATAAAACGTCATTCCATAGAAAATGTATGAGGAAACGAATTATCTTTTCAACGCTGTTTCGTTATTTTTTTCTATATTTTTAATAGTTATTAATAATTCTGCTATTCTTGTATTAGACGAATACAGCAAATCAAGGATTATCAAAATCGGTACATCCATTATTGAGATCTAAATAGTGTAAATAACTATGCAATACGACTTTGTTATATATAGAATAAATATATATGTGTATATATATATATATAGAATAGCAATCATGAATTTACATGAATTAACAATTAGAATTCTCGACCCCTTGATTGTGTGAACTGTGTCAAAATTGAAATGCACCTAAATTGAAGTTATCAAGTTTTGGGTCTTGATAATCCTCTAATCCTGAGAGCCCTGGGTGTGTTTGAGGAGTTCGAAATGTATGTCACGGTCTTAATGAAACTATGCAACAAGGATTAAGTAAATCCTCAAGTTTCTCTTGTTGATTCCCTCGTTCAAACGTTGACATTTAATAAATAATCAGGTTATAAACAAGTAAACTTTAAAGCAATTTAAAAAACCCCCGATTTGATGATTAAAAATAAGAATCTCATATATGGATGAACTATTTCATAAATTATACCTAGCTTAAATTCATCATTAAATAAAATGCGCTAAATTGGTATTCCTATAAGAGCTACGAATCTACAGACATCTTTCTTTTTTCGTCAGGGGTCAAAAAAGGGTAAACAAGTTAATAAACAATCACATTATTACATACCTACTAATGATAATATTTATGATATAATGTTTGTGATTTCGTATGAATAGGGTAAAAAGTAACTTAAAATTGCTAAACAATATTATCATAATTTTAAATATTGTATGCCATTGAGCTAAATATAGCAACTCATACACAGTAACTTAATATTCTAAAGTCTGCTAAAGTTTGTCAATAACCGTTCAGTTGTCTTACGTGAAAGAGAGGTATATCAATAATCAATATATATCTCTCTTCCTCTCTTAGGGTCAACACCCTATGCGGTAAATAAGGATCTTCTGGTGTCTAATAACTTCTTTTTATTTACAGGTGCAATCATCCCGATCGTCAGACTTTTTTACAACTAACAATAGAACACATACAAAAATTATGGTGAGTTCAACTTTCTACTCTCTGTTCAGTTGCTTAACTATTGTAATGTAAATAATTGTTAATTAAAGAAAACATTTTAACATGCGACTGTAATTAATAAATTTTATTTTAATTTCTGGTATTATCTTTCTACGCTACAACTAATTAACTTGAAAACTTTTGGCACAAGAATCAGGCTTTCTGAGTGATATATTTATTGTGTATGCCATATATTTTGTACACGTGAGTAAAATAAGTAAATAAATTGGATTTTTTCCAGCTCACCGAATCGGAGGCGTCGTGGGTGGCGTCTCTGCTGTGTTTGGGAGCATTGTTCGGAGCCGTTCCATCTGGTCTCATTTCGGAATATTTTGGACGAAAGAAAACCTTAATTTACTTGGCGCTACCTTTAGTTGTCTCTTGGATCTTAGTCGCATCAAGGTACACGCATTCAAATAATATTTACATCCGTAATAAAAAAAAATATTATATTTGGGAATAAATGTTATATAAAAGGGAAAACTGTATGTTTGTTTGAGGTGGTATAATTTCTAAAAATTCTGACTTTAAAAGCTTCCATTGATCAATGTTTGTCAACATTACAACTTATGATCCAATTAAATAACAATTCTTTACAAATACATTCATCGTTTTGTTTTCTTGATATTATTTGTGCCACTTTATTGCAAGTTTATTTTTGCGGGTTTTGTTACCCTATTGACTTATTATTTTATTTTTTTAATTATTAACAGTTACCGATTTTTTTCAGTCCGAACGTATATGGTCTATATGTGGGTCGATTTGTGAGTGGCGTGGCCGTGGGAGCATTCAGTGTGGCTATACCACCCTATGTGGAAGACATAGCTGAGAAGAATATTCTACCAGCATTGGTTAATTTCTACCATGTGCACTTCGCTTCTGGTGTGCTTTTTGGGTATATTATTGGTAAGGAATTAATTTATTTCCATTTTCTACGGCAGTGCTGACTTTCTTGATAAAAGTCCTATATCATTTGTTCCTGATAATTTGGGTGAAAAGTCTAAATAGTTTAGACGTGAAAGCTTTACAAACATACAATTTCAATTTCAACAACCAACAACCTCGGATACCGTCCTTGTAATAATTTTTAGTTATTACACAAAAACTTACTTTATATGTGAATTAATATTTGTTTTTAATATTTTAAAGTTCAACGTTTATCAAAACACATCATCTGCATGTGCTGTATCTATTTACTATCGACATATTATTAAACATTAATAATGCGATACGGCTCGATAGATAATGTTGTAGGTATTTTCTGTGGACTCTGATATAACGAAGTATTACAAGAATATAAATATATTCTTGTATAAATATACTGAGTATAATAGCAAGTATACCGAAGCCGTAAGCTTTAGAAATATCATAAGTAACGTATTGATTATGTAATAAAAACCCACTTTATCATTAAAATAAATTATCCCTGTAATTCCAGGACTGGTCCAGAGCGCTTCCTGGCTTTCTGTTCTATGTGCAAGTATACCGATTTCATTTTTTATCGGATTTATATTCCTTCCGGAATCACCAGCTTATCTGATGTCTCAAGGGAAATTCCACGAAGCAAAAACTGCCTTACAGTACTTCAGAGGCATAGATAATGACGTGGATTCAGAAATTAAGGAACTGAAGGAATACGTCAGGAATTATGGCAGGAATAAAGTCACCTTCAAACAGCTTTTCACCACTAGGACCACTGTCAAACCATTGATCGTCTCTTTTGGGTTAATGATCTTTCAGCAAATGAGTGGAATCTATCCGATTCTCTTCTACGCGGAGAAGATCTTCAAGAGCTTCGCGATTCCGTTAAATTTGCCCAGTGCGACAATCATTCATGGTCTCTGTTTTGTTACGTCTATGTACTTTTCAACTAAGTTCCTAAAGAAGTTCAGAAGACGAGTGTTATTGTTAATATCTTTTGCATTAATGGCATTAAGCTTGGGTACTTTAGCGATGTTTTACCATTTGAAAGCTTCAAACCTATCAGCTCACAAGACGTGGGTGCCGCTAACAGCTTTATGCGTCTTTGTGTCAGTATATGCGGTAGGGGCTGGTCCAATACCATGGCTGATGTTACGAGAGATTTTTGCACCAAATGTAAGGCGACGTGCAACAGCTCTTACTGCTGGTTTTCACTGGTTTTTTGCTTTCGGAGTTACGACATCATACCAGAATTTGGTGCACATGATAGGTCCGGGATGGACGTTATGGCACTATGCAGTTACTAGCTTAATTGGAACGATTTTCGTTTACTTTTTTGTGCCGGAAACCAAAGGAAAAACGTTGGAAGAAATACACAATGAATTTGATGGGATACATAAAAGTAAAAGGCATCGACATGTCATTGAAGTTGAGACTGTTTCAGTACAATAAGTAAGATGGAGATTATATCAATTGTGAAGCACTCGTATCGAAATATAAACCTATACTTATATAAACATAACGCAATTTATACTTTTTACTATTTATTTATCTCAAAAACCTTACTGAAATATAGGTTTTAATCATTACATTCACACAGATAACGGCGTTTTTTTCTTAGTTTATCATATAATTATTAATATACTTAAAGTATAAATCAATATAAAAACTAAAATATTACAAATAACAGGCTATATTTAGATCCTTATTACTTGTTAAATAATACTTTTAAATCAATTCTCACTTTAATTCAATATGAAATAGAATTCTCGATACAATTTTTTTAAATTAATATGGCTCAGCAATTTAATTGGTTTTAAATGATATATTTGTTAATTCTGCTAAATAATATTCTTTAAGACTTAAAAGTCATATATGACTTAAACCTAAATAATATTTTAATTGTATGATTTAAATATTTATTGTTAATATCTAGTGTGTGGAAGTTTGATGTAGAAACAGTATTTGAGTTGGAAAGCAATATATTATTAAATTAGATTTATTTACAAGAAACAATTGTAGTAAATATTGTTAAAAAAATTATGTCATAAAAGTTATAATTATAAGATGATGTATATTTATTATAATAGATGGTATTTAAAAAAAATTGTTTTATTTCTAACGCATTTTAGCTTAAAATCGCGCATTCATCAACGTACAATGCAAAATGCCTGTCACTCGGAAAACCTCCTTTAAACTTACTCCAGTTTGAGTTTAATCATTACAAAAATTCACAGCTATAAAATGCACTTTTTTAACTTAAAATTTCAATTAATATACAAATATCATTACAAATTATATACTAAAATCTAAAATCTCTCCAGGAATCATCTAAGCTATCGGTGAAAACCATATTCAGACCATTCAGAATGCTATCTCTTTCCAGATAATGTGCAATTGTTGTAGCGAAAACGAGACAAAATACTTTAAATAAAGGTTTAAATTAAGCAACCTTAAGGGAGTAAGTGTATATTGTCATACGAAATTTGTATAAATATTTATTCTAATATTATAAAGCTTGTTGTGTACTTGTTAAGATCAGTATGCAGAATCTAATTGATTCGAATTTCAAATTTTTGCGTTAGATAGTTTATGAATTGAGGAAGGCTTTAGGAAGATGAAAAATTTATTATTATTTTTTTACCAAATTAACGCGGGTTAAACCACGGCGCATAGTTAATATTATTATTAGTACGTGAAAGGTCTATATAATACTATTTTTTACTTTTTAAAACAATGGTATGTCAACAATGAAGGTGAAAGCCGGGAAGGATTTTGGGATGGTACGTGACTGAAAAGTAAATTCGTTAAGGCCTTATTCTACTCAGTGTCTTATTTATACTAAATTATCTTTACTGGTGAAATTTTACCACAATTCAGTGAATTTTTAACGACAACACGTTTCTTTTATTAGCTTCATGATGATAATATCATTTATTTATATGCGCGTTGATGCACCAAATCACATCTTTTAAAGTAGTTTACTTCTCTAAAATACATGTATTAAGGAATTTACTATGATTATATAAAATTCGGAAGCATGCTGGCTATTTTACGTGGAAATTTGAATTTGAATTTTATTCTCGTGGGCGCGACAGCGAGTTATGTCTGACTTCTGCCGATAATTAATAAATTTATAATAAATAAAAAAATAAAACCGATCTCAAAACGAACTAAAAAGTGAAAGTTACATTTTGTATTATAAATAAGCCAAGTGAAAAATACATTTGTATATAAATAATTAGAAGAATTAGACGAAATTAACGGGGACCGGTACCGCGGGGCACAATTAGTAAACAATAGAATGATATGAGAATAAGACCCCAGTACTCGCTTTGCTTCCCTTGAAAAGTTTTGAGGTTTTTCAATTTGTTTTTGCTTTATTAGGCTTTTCAGTTTTGTTGGACAATGAAATTATTTAATAAATCTTATTACTGAATCAGCTTTATAAGCGTAACAAATAAACTCATCAACTTTGGGTTGATAACTAGTCTGTTTTAATAACAATATATTTAAAACTGGCTATGCTCGTGAATTTGTCTATAGTTTTTACTAAACTAAGTTACTTCTTGTTAAAAATCTCAGCCAAATAGGCTGTTTCTAATGTTAGTCGGCACAACCAAAGCCTTAAAATACTTGGTTGAAATTAACATCATTTCAATCGGTTGAGCCGTTTTTGACATGAGTCCGAACCAGCATATTACGGCTTCTCTCTTTAATTATCGCACGACACAAAGAGACGTCTTTGATTCAGAGCATCTGTCATCTAAAAACACTTCTAAACTGATTTCGATGATTTTATTTTGAAACCCGACCGAAATGTATCTTAACTATTCATGAAGACTTGTTCATTCATGAGATGTTCCTATTGTAATCATGTCGGTTTTTAAATCATCTTCAATTTCGTTTTTATAAATATTTAATCTTTATACATTTTTATCACCTATACAACGAAACTCGTGCTCACCCAATTTGTATTCCCGACAAATTTCTTACCACGTTCATACCAATACCGAATCTAGTTAATTTTGTACGTGTCTGTGAATCTATTATTAACAAAGAGGTTTCTTTGATTACAGAGAATTTGATTAAGTTAAGCAACACTTACTGAAGTTCGGACCTTGAGGACCTGTCTCTTGATTGGTCGACATCTGAAAAATAACATAATTTATTATTTAAAATAAAGGTTAGCCACATAACACACGTAAAGATAATCTTAGGGGGAAACAGGAACTAACACAAACATCTAACACGTATTACAATAGGGACCAACACAATAATTATGCAAAATAACGTGACGTTGATGAATTAAATGTAAATTTGAAAATTACAATACATATAACAACCATAATATATAAGTCATTGATGAAAGTTCTTTCATTTGACTGATTTCCAAATTAAGAGAAAAAGTCAAATACAAAAATATTAGTTTTTCATATATAACCACTTCAAATGTTTGTAAAAGTGTTAAGGATATATCTTTATTTGTCTTTAATTCTTTTCTATATTTTCTTTGATATAATTTTTTTTATTTCTTTTTATTATAAACAAATAAACATTTTCTCTAATTAATATCTCAGAATCTGGATTTGAAGTTTAAATAATTATTAATTAAAATTTTCAAGTGACTTCAAAAGAGGAATCTTGGAACAGAAAATTAAAATCTTAAACCCAAATTAGCTTCGAAGTATTCGCTTCATAGAATTAATTCTGTTTTACTTATTACTAAGTGCACTTTGAAGTAGATTTCTGTTGTTTCCGCTTTAAACGTTTTTCATTAAATACATGAAAAGCTTTAACATATATTATTTAACTAGGTACTTTACCCTCAGGCAATTAGCCCTTTGATTTCATTCAAGGGATCATGACAAAGGATTTCTAACGATTCTTTGCATTGCTTAATTACTTTTGCTTCAATTGCGATGCAAAATAGTCCTTTTCTTCCGTCTTTATTATAAAATTCCGCCTCAAAGCTCCTTTTCAATTTATAATATTATTATAAAGCTGAAGATTTTGGATGAACGCGCTAATCTCAGGAATTATTGGATCAAATTGAATAATTACTGTTGTACTGGCAATTTTTCGAGGAAAGATATAAGCTATATAAAATCATGGTACGATTAATTAGAGCTGAGTATCAAGTCATTTAAAAGATGAAGTTCATAATTCAAATATATGTATACGACCTTTTTTATTCAATTATTAAGGAAATTGTCAATAGGTTTTAGATTGTATATCCTTTTTTAATTTCACTTTATTTTTATTATAAAAATAAAGATGGCCTTGCATTTAATAGTTTATAATTTGGTACATAATACGAAAAAAATTAAATGATTATGAGGTATGTAGGAATCATTGCAGGTGGCAGTCTATAGTCGCCTAGGGGTAGGTAAAATAAAAAAGGATATTTATAATTTGTAATAATTAGCATAAAAGCGAAGCCGCCAGCATTAGCTAGCTACAAAAGCCGAAAAGTAATTTCCTAAAGGTATTTGTTAACACGTCAGCAGGATCTGGTAATCCTGTCACGTATCTTACGCCAATCAATTGTTTCAAAGTAGCTCACCAAGGTTATTCACTAACCGATATAGACTTTCTGAACGGATTTTACGGTCGGCCTTGGTTTGCGAATGTCAGCAGTGGTGCCTAGTCGAAATAAAATATATTTTTCAACAATTTGAAACAATTTAAACTATTTAATCACAAATGAGAATATCTCGTGAATGCATAAACAGATATTTTTAAATTGTAACAAAGATCCATCTCAATCGCATCAGTTTTTACAAAAAAGTAAATAAACATATCAAAATTCGTTTAGGGGCGACGATACCAAAGACCGACAAACAGAAACCCAGGTTAAGCTTACAACACTATTTTTTTCGATCTGGGATTAAAAAATAAAATGAAACAGTTTAAATCTATCCAAGCAGTTAAAATTAACTCATAAGTTAACTAAACAATTGGTAAGAAAGAAACACATGTGCGAAACTCGTCTTACTGCTGTTATAGAAATCACTAACTTTGTTAAAACTTCGTCGAAGTTAAGTAATAAGTAAGGTCCGATCAGGTAAGTTTCGTGTGAGGTTTATTCCCTATGGACTTAGCCTTATTCGGGTGAAGAAAATCGTAGTTCTATGGAATGATTATTTATTCAAAACAAGATTAAATTGAAGAAAATTAAAAATTTCAACATTATGATTACAAGCAAGTTATTCACATAATCGGTTAAACAGATTTTAATAAATTCTAGCTATGATCCATTTTGATGAAACCAGCTTTCAATGAAAAAAGCCGCATTGTAATCGATCTATTCGTTTAGAAGCAAAGAATTAAAACTTTTTTCTTTAAATGATTTAGCTGGTTGTAATACGAATAAGGCTGTTTTATTATACGTTCGACGTCACACCTTACTCAAATTAATTAATACGAAGGACCTGCTGAGATAACATGTTTACACTATGGCATGAATAGCAAGTTATCCTTATCAAACTTAAAACAATATATCAAAAACTGAAATTTATGAATTACTTATACGCAGTAATTTTTAGCGTTTTTTTTAAATTTGACAAAATATGTCAATAGTAGATTTCTATTAAGTAAGTTCATTGTATTAAATCCGTGCCAGAGTCAAAGTATGCTTTTAAACAAATAGAATATAAAATACACTTGTGTGTAGGCGACGGTCCTTCATTAAGATATGCTGTTAAATTTCTACGAAACCGTGATTCGCATGATTAAAAACAAGAAAAGCCTGAGTTGGTAAATCGGCACCGTGTCTTGAAATTTAGCCAAATCATTTTAAGTTTTTACAGTAAATTTTTTAATATTAAATTTAGCTTTATTTAACTAAAGTATCTAAAAGTAATTCCTCAAATCATTAATACTTAATCTCAACGAAAACTCACGAAGAAGATAAGGCACGTAGAAACTGTGATATTTTCCTTTTCAATTTTCTCCGTTTCGAGTTGCAGTTGTGTCACTGGTGCGCAATTCGTGTGGGTACAGTTGTGAAGATGAGTGATTTTAAATTAAATTTTCGAGTTTTATTTTCAACGAAACAATTAGGAACAACACACGACAAAATATTCTAGGCTGAAAAAAAAAGTGAATAAGTTAAATACAATTAATAATCAGGTTCTAAGTATTATTTATACGATTTGCTTAACTAATATCTGTTAATTAAATGGTTATTTTCGAAAATAATCAAAAGTGATTTAGCAATTTAAAAGTGAAAACAAAAAAAACACGTTAAAATTCTGTATGTATGAATTCTTTAATTTTTATTAATTATAATATGAATTCTGAGCATATGTAATATAGAATCGGCCATACATTTTTGCACATTTGAAACATGAATAGAAATAAAACTACAAATGTTATTTTGTTGATAATTTTTATTAACGAAATAAACGTTTATTGAAATTTATATTTTAAAATGACATCGTCGAAATGTGCCTCGTCGTTGTCACTTCTGCAATAGACTACACCAACTTTGGAAAACTCGCTGACACATGCTGTGAGGGATCGCTTTTGCTGAAATGGCAGCCTATACTGTCGCTTTAGGTGCTTTTGGTGTTTAAGGTGAAGGTTTTCCTGCTCAAATATCGCTTGTTTACGTGCCTATTGATATGAAAATGAGCCTCGTCCGTAAACAATACATTCTCAAGACTAGAGAATCGCTCCAGTATAATGTCAACTTACTATATATTATAACTTACGTTGAATGTGATCGTTTGGTTTTATCTGTTGTAAAGGTCAATATTCCTTGTATAAAATAAAACTCTGTTTTATATTTTTATATTTAAGCCCAGCACGCTTCCACTGCGCTATAACATTATCTCCTGCAGAATTTAAAGCTTATACCGGTGTAATTTAAGCTCCAGATGCAAAATTTAAGACAGACTAGTCCTTGATATTGCCATACCCACTGAACGCTTATTCGTTTTTGATTTTGAATCGTTCCTTACGGTTTCAACCTCCCGAATGTTCTCATCGCTTCTTTTTGAACGTGGTCGTCCTGTTTGTTAAATATTTGCTGTCGATACCGTTTGCTCAAACTTCTTGATCCAAGCTTTAATTAAATTAAAACTTGACAGCCACTTACACGGCGTAATCCGTTTTCAATTCTAAAGAGGCGTCGTAAAGTAACGTAGGATTTGTTATTTTTGTAAAATTGTTTTACACATAAAGCACGCTATTGTCCCGTGAAGCTCTCCATCGTGACTAAAACTGCATGAAACGACGCACTACGCCCTTCCCTTTAATGGGAGAAAATTTAAATTCCTTTTCTCAAAAGGGAAATCAAGTGTTACTATTTACAAAAAATTTTTTCCACTCTATAGTAAGTTATAGCTCACAATTGAGCTGACTTATACTGAGTGGAATCGATGCACTTGATTGCTCAAAATTTTCGTTATATATACATATATAATTTATTGCCATATTACTTTTTGCAGATGACTGTACTTGTAAAACGCAGTAGGAACAATGGACCCGCTCCTGGCTCTAAATCCTTAGATAAAGTGCTATCACAATATAACGGCTTCTAGCACACCTTCGTACATAATCCTCAATAGGAATCAAAACCTGCGTTGTTCGGCTTTTATATAGCTTTTGCCAGAAACTGCTAACTAATATGTAAATAATTAGTAAAGTAGTATATTTATATTTGTGAATATTGGGTTTTGATGACGTCACTTAATGTTTTTCACATTATGTTCTCATGTAAAAGATGTAAATCTTTTTTTACATGTCTGCAATCTCAGTATATCAATTATCTATATCATATCAATATTTAATATAATCTGTTCAGCGCTTGGCAGCGCAATGCTTGGAATCCACCCTTGCGAAATCAAACTCACGATCCGTTAACAAAGTTTCAAATGTATGTTAAATTAATACTTGAACTGCTTACACTAACTTACACGAGTTCCACCTATGTCCAAAGTCTATTTGCAAAACTATGTTATTCACTTAAACATAAGACAAGCTAAGTTGGCTATTTCATTAATTTTTACGATACAATCTATACTTGTTTATACGTCTTCATTCCTGGAGGCATCTATATTCATTCTATTTTATTAAGGTTGGTTGATCGCGCTAATATCAGGAACTATTGTACGAATTGAAAAAATATTTTTGTGTTGGATAGGACATTTGACCAAAAAGGCAATAGGCTATATACAATCACGTTACGACTAATAGAAACAGATAATCAATGAAAAATGTTGCAAAAACGGAAAATTTTCTTTCTTTCCAGTTGAAATCAGGGGACATAGCTTACCAGCTACGTAGTGTAATGTACACAATTCAGTGTATTTCACTCAGAGCGATTACTTCCCATCAGTGAGAGGTTTTTAAATCAATACAGCAGGTTTCGTATATTAATTACAAACAAGAATGCCTACCATCAATTTTCTCTTTATTGTCTAGATTAGTATATTAATACGAAATTCAAAGCTTTTCACCTCTCTAACTGAAACTAAAGTACCCTTGAACCCTTTTAAAGAGGCTATCAATAATTCAACGGTCAGTTATCCGTATTTAAATAACCAAATGGTTTTAAATCTGACGGATAGACGTAATAAATTCTAGAGTTAATTTTCTTTCTAAAGGCAGTTTTTACGCATTCATAAAGTTATTTTCGATACCGTAAATGTGGCGCCTTTTATACGCAAACTTACACGGCCACTATGGGATTGACAGGTCGTCAACAGTTTATAAGCCTCAGACCTCAGCCGTTATGGGAAACCTTAAATATAGCCACGAAATGTTGGAATAACATTTCACTATAATACTAGATGTAAGAGAGCTTAAATCAAAACCCAAAATTTGTGACAAATTTAAGTTCCAAGACAACAAAGTTGTTCCTATTATTTTGTTTATGTATGTTTTTTGAAGACATAATTTGACATAATGTTTTCTTAATTTTTCTCCTCCAAGTATCTGGTAGATGAACCAGCGTTACTACATTTATAATACTGATAAAAAGGTAAGTAATATAATGCAAAACTATTCAGTCGTAACAAACCAATTCTATTGGTTTTTATTTATGTACCATAGCGGCCTGTCGCCTTAAAATAAAACAGTCATGATAATTAAACCATTTATAAAAATATATTATTTAGATACTTATATTTTCGTTTCTTTTGGAGTAGAGACTGGGTCCATGTGGACCAAAAGCGCGTTGATTGTTTAAAGAGATATCGACGCGCTTAATTAAGACCACTGGAATCCCGAAAGCTGGCTCATACTTCGGTCAACGCGATAATATAGCAATATAATACCATAATTGCCATCGTAAAATTCTACACAACAAATATTGGTAAAGAAAATTCGTTTTCTCATACATTTGCATAGTGTTCTTGACACTAAGATAATGGAGTGACTGGTTTTTGTGACAAAAGCGATATAAATCTGTGAAGTATATAATAACTTATTTTTATTTTGATATAGAGCCTTACCTACTGCCTGCCCCAAGACCCACAGATACATTTGAAATATAGAGTCGTTATGTATGTGTAAGTAATTGTGAGAAGTGTTCCCGCATTAAGAGTCGCATTAAACTAATAGTTATTAGTTAAGGGGAAGTTAGCGGTATATTTACAAATACACATAGATTTGGAGTCTATGTATATTTGTAAATATTTAATTTTATTAATTCTTCTACATACGTTGAATATTAATTATAAAAATCATGTTATTCATTAAAATACCATTTATTTTTATGTTTCTGTAAGTACATTTAAACGCTGTCTTAAAATACTGAATTGAGATTAAAATAAGAAGAAAAAACTGTTTTTTGTAATAAAAACTGAGACCTCTGAAGAATGACCTTTCAAATAATAAATAATAATCGTTTCATAATTAACCTCCCAATCACGTAACAAATGAATCGAGTTGAAGTAGAAGCGAATCGAAAACATCAGAGCCTCTGGTGTTTTTTTGAAGTCGACTGAAGATTAGAATAATTTTAGCGCTACACAAATGTTATTTTAAATAAGCCTCAGAAAGCTGTTCGCCTTAATGTGTTGTACAAAATTAATTACTTAGAAGAAATACCTCACGTTGGTTTAACACGAGAAAGGTGCCTTTATTTTTATTTAGGTTAGACTAATCTTCGTTTGTGGCTCGGTTAACTTAACCATTAATCAATCTTAAGGATAGTTCGGCTCGTATTCGAAGTGTTAGTCTTATGTTATCTATTTTTAGAGACTTTTTTAATAAAGAGGTTTTTTGTATAAAATGGGAGGTAAAAATGGCCACGAGGCTAAGAGTTAGCGGGCCGCCCAACGCTAGTTAAGTTGTGGGTGCGTTTGAAGAAGAGATACGTTCTTTTTTTGAAGATCCCTAAGTCATAGTAGTTAGAAAATACCTCTGAAGACATTTATCTGGTTTCACAACGTGGTGCGTGGCAATAAATGCCTTAGTTTCATTGAGATTTATTTAGTAGTTTAGAATTTTATTGATACTTCCATTGTAATGAAGGTAAAAAAAACAAAAATTCATTAATAAAGAAAATAATATCAGCCAACTAGCCACTATGCCTATGTTTTCTTTCCGTGAAACTTCAGACCAAGTTAGTACTGACGGTTTAATAAAAAAAAATCCTCTTTAAGGACAATCGGCCTCCTTAAATTTTATTTTATTTTAATCTCAACATAAGACTGCACCAGTAAAATATTTCTTAACTGAGATATAGTCTATAAAGTAAATAAAAGTTGTTGTGATAGTTCTGGTTTATCTTTGAGATGACAAATAGATTAGTACTCAGATTAACAAAGAATAAACTAAAAAAGATAAGGTAGACACCAAATTATTTATACATTAATCCATTTTAATTGCAACAGTTAAGTTCGTTGAAAACTGCACAAAAAGCAGATAAAAATGCAATTCTCATATATTAAACTCTCTGAATAGCCATTTATTATTTGCAGGTAACTTTTTCACTCTTTTAATTGCGCGTTGAAACCATTTCATACAGTAATTTATATACCAGATAGTGGTCGTTATTTTGTAAAATGTTTTATTTTATCCACTAAAGTCTAAAGAGAAGAGAAATTTTAACGTGCCTGTATATGACGTCTAAACGAATGGATTGATTATAATGCATTTTTGGTTGAAAGATGACGTGATCGGGTTTTACAATTTATCAAGATCTGATCCATTTTTTGATGAGGCTTTTGTATATTTATTACATATTTAAGTATATAATTAAACTTTTATGTAAATATTATAAAAAACTCATTTATTCTCTCAGGTATTCCTATTTATTGTTAACTTTTTGGGGGATTTTTAAATTATCATAAGTTTCATCATATTTCATATATATATAAAAGTCGAGTTATTTACCATTTATAATTCAAGAACGGATGAACCTATTTTCATGATCTCTGATCTGATAGATTCGTATAATCCGATAATAGCAGAATAACTATTAAGGATATAGAAAAATTGATGAAAAAGTGTTTATGAAGAATATCGTTTCCTAATACATTTTCTATGGAATGATAGGTGACACGTTATTGTTCTGAACTAGCGATACGAAGTTAACGGAGTCCACTAGTTTGTAATAAAGTAGATTTTTCAATATTTCAGCAGCTTTGTCTATAATTAACAATTGAAATTAAAATTTATAAAACTCTCAATTAGTTAGTTATAAATAATAATAAATCATAAATAAATAACCATAACTTGCTAAGAACTAATACAAAGATATCTTCTCTTTTATTTCTTAAAGGCGAATATTAATATATTATCGGAATAAATGACATTAAAATATTATTGTAACATATCGTAGATTGTAAGGCGCCAAGACGACTGGCTCTTCTAGTGAAATAGTACAGTAACTGTTGACTTGCTCAAACAATAAAATAAATTGATAAAATGAGGATAACTACGGGAGCAAAATAAGAAGACGTATTGAGGAAAACCTGAACGCTTGAATACGCTTACTTTGTTAAATATGTCAAATATCTTCTTAATAGATATTTAATGATAAGACTTGTGCTTTTGTCAACGATATCTTGTTATTATCATATTATTTTTTGCAGTATTAGATAATAATATGTTCGTTTTTATATATCAGCGAAAGTGTGGATTTACGAAGCAGAACTCATAGAATCAAAAAACACTTCTGTTCGCATTGGAGACAAAGAGTTTTAAAATATTAAAAATAACATTTTTTATTGTAAAATATTCACAAGAAATTGAAATGGTGCGTGAGTTCAGAGTTTAAGTACACGAAAGTTACAAAGAGAATTATTGGAAGAATGCCCGAAAGATAATATATACTGAATCATGAAAACTTTTGGCTATAAAATTCATTCATTCAACCTATCTTCTTACATAATATCTCAATAGATAGAAGAAAAATTAAAGATAATTTAATAATTCCCGGACATGTTAATAACAAAAAATAATAATTTATATACGGATGAAAAGATCTTCATAAATTGTTGCAAAGAGTCATCTCAATCATGTCAACATTCAAACAAAAAAATCTCTTATAATTGGTTCATTCGCGTAGGAGATAAGCTACCACAGACATATAAATTGTAACAACCTTATTTTTGTATAGGATATACGGTATGCGTGTACGACCTAAATATTCTATCAACGTTCCATACATCATGACATATTGGAGAAAGTTTGAAAAAAATAACCCAAAGTTTAATCGATGTACAAGTGTTGGAATTGCACGAAATTAAGGCCACGTTGTTTTTATAAATTATATAAATATACTAGCAGCCGAGCCCAGCGTTGCACAGATTGCTACACCCATTTTTAAAAGTTTTAAAAATTAATTTCCTTAAAGATTGTCTATGGACATTATAATGGTTCTAACAAAAAATAGATAAACTAAATATATTCCCTTTAAGAGACAAACTATATTTTAAAATTTCTTTAAAAATTCATAGTGGATATAGTTTTTGTATAGACGTTCAGTTTGCTTACATTGGAATGCAATTCGGATATAAACATTTGGCGCTCTAACGTTTCGGAAATGCCATTTTGACATATTTTTTTGAATTTTTGAATAGAAATTTATAATAAATTCAATAAAAAATATTTGCGGGATAATACCTAGATTATATTATAACGTTTGCCTTAATTTCAGACAAATATTTGTTTCAATGTAGAGATCAGCCTTTTTACATATTTCTCCGGAAATTAAACACGTCTACACTAAACACATTATGCTCCACTGTATGAATTGTTTTTCAAACACTTGTGACTGTTCATGTAATCATATAAGAATTATATTTATGTGTTACATTTATTTCTATTAAGGAAAAACTTACATAACCTACTATTGTTATGTAAACTTTAGAAAATTTCAAAGATATTTATTAAATAACACATTATATATTTACCAACCGAATCGAGCTAAAAGGAAGATATAGGAAATATTGAAATGTTTTATTAAGACAATTAAAAAATTCATGTTAATTACAAATATGAATATACCTCATAGATAAATAAATATTTATAAATTGTAGCTTAGATAGATCTAGTTTGGTCAATTCGTTAAGGAGTTATGATCTCACAGACACAAAGATTACAGTCAAATTCATAACTTTTTTGGGTCTAGAGTTAAAAATCAAGCAATTAGTAATACTAGAAGTCTACGCGTCAATATACATTAAAGCAAAAATAATAAAAATATACGAATAAATGAGATTATTTTCAGCGTTCTTTTAGCGTTCGATGCCTCGTCAAATAAAATATAATGGTTAAAGTTCATAACTGCGCCTTAAAACAGACAAGAAAACTTCTAAAATATTCTGGATGGAAAATATTAAAGCCCGAATTTTTATCGTAATTCTTGGGATTAAAGGATAAGGGTTTTGTTTATAACGAGTTTAATTAATTAAATAGAACTCAAAATTAAGAATTTTTATAAATGTATTTTTTATGATTGCTTTATTTTGGTAATTTGAATATAATTCTAATATTATTAAGACTTGTTTTCAACAATTTTAGTTTCATAAAGTCTAAAATATTGCTACCTATATATAATAAATACACCAAACTTAAGGTTTATATTTGACATCGCATAAACAAAACAAAGAGTACGTTAGCTTAACTAGATAGTAGATACATAGTCAGCTAAAAACCCGAATACATTCTGTCTGTTTGCATAAACGTCGCATTGTACCGTGGATATATAAAACCTTGAAAGTGAAATCTATAAACATAAAACAAACCATTTATAACTCGAGAACAGTTGCACCAGTTTTTAATAGTTATTAATTTATTGCACATTTCTTCATTAAGAGTATCATTATAGGAATCATTCGAATTCATTAAAAAAATCACGAAAAAGTGTTTATGAAGAAAATTAATTTTCTCATACATTTGAGCAATGTTTTATTTGACACGTGGGTTATTCTGAACTAAGCGATACAGTTTCTGGGATTTACTGGTGTGTAATAATTTAAACACAGGTTTGTCTTTGAACAGAATTATGTACAGATTTGATAACAACCTATTTCTATATCATTGTTCACAAAAACCGTTTTATCCATAAGTGATTTACGCATTTACGTATTGGAGTTCGAATCCCGGTGAAATAAATGTAAGGTTCTATTGTTAAGGTTTAGAAGACTGATATCCTTGCCTGTAAATAATAGCGAAACAAGTGTAGAAATTTGTTTATGGGATTTCATACATCTACACTCTGTAAATATGAAGATAACAGACATAATAATTTCTTTATAACATAGCAAGTAGTTAGTTTAGCATTTCTGGCCTTTGAGAATGTAGATTAAATTTAATATAATACTAGCGACCTGTCCCGGCTTTGCACGGGTATAAAACATATACATAAACCTTCCTCTTTAATCACTCTATCTATTAAAAAAACCGCATCAAAATCCGTTGCGTAGTTTTAAAGATTTAAGCATACAAAGGGATATAGGGACAGAGAAAGCGACTTTGTTTTATACTGAATAATAATTTGAGATACCACATCAAGCTATTTGTGGATCTGTCCATTAGGATTGAAGCTTTTTCACGTTTCCTCCGCAAACACGTTGATATTTCACTTGGCTCAGTGTTTGTGCCATACATCGTCTACATTTACATTTGCCCATCTAATTATGGGAAAGAGGAGCTTTATGATTTCAAAACACTCTCAAATAGAAGTAAATCCTAAGGTGACTACTTAACTATATTGTATTATAGCTGTTTCTAAAATAAACTATAACCATAGTGGGACTTTCTTAAATAAATCATCTATGATAACGTATCATGTATATAAAGTGAATTTCCATATTGAACAAGTAGACCATGAGGCCGAGACATTTTTGCATCTGTTTTACTGATGTTTTTCTTTACAGGCAAGTACGTAAGCAGCCTTCTTATCATGACATACATGATCGCTTATAAATACAGTATGTAGTTCTGAGAGGCCAATGAGTGAATTGCAAATAAACTGCCGATTATTACAAGATTTATTTAACTTGCTATTTTTGTTTATTCGGGTGAAATTTTGCAAGTTAAATTTTAACCACTTCCTGGTTTCTGATTAACCTTAAATTTCGAATATACGTGTAAATCAGATGACAATGTATTTAAATGAAGTCGTAGAGCTGATAGCATAATGTAGCGGGAAGGTGGACATGAAACTCCGTAATAGAACTACGCAACACCATCGAGCTTGGGCTTATTTGATTCGTCATGACAAGTAGGTACTTTTGCCCTAGAAAATATTCAAAGTCTGACGATGGAGCCGAGAGGTGGCCATTGAAGCTATGTAGTAAAGCAACCCTGTCAAGTTTGAGCTTGTTTGATTTATCTCGAGGAATAGATAGATACTTACTAGCCAATATAAAAAGCTTGTCGCGTAAAATGTTTTTAAAATAAACTTATTTTCGACTAGGTATAAATACCTACAGTTACTCATATTTGTAAAATATACTCAAAATGTTTTCCGTATATTACAATAAACAGACGTGTACAAACAGATATAATTTGTTTGTACCCAATTGCACATTATTTTGCGCGCTTAGCAAACGTTCTCATCAATGCTAAAATACGGTGAATATATTTTGGTGTTTCATTAAATGTGAAAAAGACTTGACTGAATTTAATTTTTTGTTGCTTCATTAAAAATCCCAAGATAATGGTTAAAAAAACGGTTTAAAAATACAAATACATTTTTATCGTTTTGGAAAGTCACGACATTCTTAACTTTTTCCCATATAAAAATAATTTCTGGAATTGATGTAAGTATTGCCCAATCCAAAATCACCACCAAATCAGCGTTCTTATTTGAATAGAATTATATTTAAAAAATAACAATTGAAAAAATAAGTAAAAACCCAGTTACAAAAAATGTATTACCATGTTACAATTTTAAAATTTTTATTATGACTTGACTGTTTGTAATATTAAATTTTAATTTTCATTCGTCGCCGGCTACTTAGAGAAGTTGTGGCGCGAGTTTTTCTTACGTGACTAAAAAACCAATGTCACGGTAACTATACGTTGTATACGAAAGCGTTTTCCGTATCTCTCTTTTTAACCACTGACAAAATAAGAGGGATATTATGGAACTTGTCTGTGAAGGGACGTCTGTGTGTTTGTTGCATCGTAGCTCGTTAACTAGGCGTAGCATTGGTAGCGTAGTGCCGTAGCACACGCGTAGAATCATAGACGACCGTAGCAGCAGTCATTGATTTATTTTGAAACTATAATTTTTTTATACCCTGTAATGTTAATAAGCCAAATAAAGATAAATCAAAGCCATTTTTTGTAGATATACTATAATATAACATGTAAGAAAATTGTATTATTCAACGCACTTTCTCATAGTGACTGTTATCGCACACCACTTAGGTATATAAAGGCGCTTGTAACCAACCTATGACATTTGGATTACTATTACGCATAAGTACGAAAATGTAGTAAAACCTTTTTGTTAAACCTCTTTGTTCTCAAAAAAGAGTTTCTCGAGGATTATCGCGTTTAATAGACTAAATTAAGTGTCTCACTTGCTTATTTCATGCAATTTCGGATTTAAATAAACAATGTTAACGTCTTCTACATGTTTAATAAATAAATCTTTCGTTCAAGTAAAACTTTCAAATTTAATAAGTCATAGTTTTTATTTACTAAAGAAACTGTTTTCTTTTTCATTTATATTTATTCCCAAGTGATGAGTATTGATGATTAGTCCTCGGCTCTCTTAATAATCTCGCCTTCAGCTCGGGACTAAATACCGGCTCAGCGGTAATCATCACACACTTATATAATAACTAGCTGACCCGGCGAACTTCGTATCGCCAATAAAAGATACAATGGGTACTTTTATGTGCATCTTTAAATGAGAAGTATCCCACTATGGATTTTTTTGTTATATTGGGATTAATTAATTAGGCAGCGTTTTCAATGAAAGCTCCCAGATGGCTTAACTTTTGCCGACAATTCAAACTGTTATCATCATATTTTAATCAATTTACACAAAACTTTGACAAATTATATACCTATACCTTCTTCGTGAATTACTCTATCTATTGGTGAACAGACAGACGAAGCAAAACTTTGTTTAATAATAAGTAGTAATTATAGTAGAAAAATCTAATATTTAGGTCTCTTAAATTAGTATAAACTTGAAATGTTGTGATTAAATGTCACTTCCATGCTGATATCGCATTAGTGGTTGTCGACATATTTTAAGGGATGTTCTTGTATACAGGGTTCGGCATAGGATTATACACCGACAAAACAAAACGTTCTTTTCTCATTATATTAGTTCAAAGTGTAACATCATGAAATCGGATACCAACCTATCATTATAGTTACAGATGAAAAGTGAAGTCCCGTGTCCCCTAGTGGGGTGTGGGGCCGATGCATTTCACATCTGTTTCACTGATCGATTTTTTCTTTAGGGGAAAGTAAGTGATCAGCCTTCTATGTCCTGCCAGACCGAGTTTTTTTATTATCTCCACCGGGAATCGAACCCAGGACCTAGACTAAGGAGGCGGTCATAGTTACACATAGAACACTATAAATTTAGATGTACCCAGAGCTGTCTCATATTAACCCGCGTCACAAAAATGCTTCCTTGGTGGATACCTGTGTCATAAGAGGAATACGTGTGCGAAATTTTAAATTTCTAGCCCTAAGGGTTTGGCCTATGCGTTGATACATCAGTCAATCACTTTCGTCTTTTATATATATAGATGTACATTGTACATTCATCTTTTGTTTTTTGACTAAATTCCGCAATCAATAAAGAAATAACGATCTGGTACAAGAATATTATTTGAAAAATGTCCGGGTAACTCCCTAAAAACCTTAATAACCGCCAACATGTTTCAACCCACAATACCCAATACGAATAGAGTCGGGTAAATAATTTTTGAGAATAGGTATGTAAGAAATTTTCAAATTATGCAAAGTTCTTTTACCGATCCCTTATACTAAACATGACATTGACAGATAGTTTCAAAAAAGATAAAACGTGTAGACAATCGTAAAATTACTTACTTTTTTAAAGTAATTACAATTGTAACTAGATTAAATAGGAGATTGACATATTAAATCATCTTTAACTATGAATTCGCTCACGACTTCGCTTAAATTATAACCGCGCCATTATCTTAGCGTTAGAAATAATTTCCTACAGCGCTGACAAAGGAATACGTTTTAACTTATATAATGAACTTTGAACGAAGTGTTTTTGCTGAAATATTTATTTTTTCGTAGACATGTGTTGAAATCATGAAAATATTTCAAGAAAATAAGCTTCGATATGAGAAATGAAATGTTCTGCGTACCCTTCAATGCTATGTGAAGAAAATGAAACTTTTTATCAGGCAATTTGGGTAATTGAAATATAAAAGGTTGCGTTGGAAGACATTTTTATTTATATTTTAGGTAAATTTAAGAATTATCAATTATATATAATATAATATTATGTATTCACAATAATTAAATTGCAGACTAGTTATGCCCACGATTTCGTCTGTGTTTTTGAAACGAAACATACCTTATAACGCCGTTACAGATGAGTGGAAACCACATTTCAATTTGTTTACATGTTTCTGACATAATCCCGAACAAACACACAGCTTCTACTTATTATTAGTTTAGACAGATAGATATTTTACGACGTAAGCAGAGTGAAGTGTAGGTTCGCAATATTTGACATTTAAAACTCCTATAGATCTAGCAGTTTGTACAGACTACATAAAATAATATTGAAAAATATTACCTACTATTATGTAACATTGTCTCATGATTTCATTTAGACAAATAAAACACCTACATAAACAGACAAATTATTAGAGCTTATTTATTTAACCTTTGTTAATTCCAAAATCTTTTTTTCTTAAGAAGTATTTTAATAAATATCCTCTAAGGAGTTTATAAGTAAGCTTAATAATATATTTAGGTTAAATCCTGTTGTCAACGAAAAGCCAACATTTTAATTTTTTATTTATTCCTTATTGATGAATCTATGTAGGTGTATTTTTTTTTAAAGTTTTATTTATAGAATAGGAGGCTCACTAAGTGGACCGCCGCGCCGTCCATGGATACTCACAACGCTGGATAAGCCGGGAGTGCGTTGCCGGCCTTTTAAGGAGAGGTAGGCTCTTTTATTGAAGGTTCCCACGTCGTATCAAGTTGGAAATAAATCATAAAGCAGACGGTCCCACAAGGCGTTTAGCATTTTTAGTAATACTGATTCACTCTAAGTTTTAAGGGCAATTTATTTATATATTAATCAATCAACTAAAATCCTAATTTGCAAACAGCTTTAACAAGTTGCTTGTTGTTTTGAAAAGTATACCTAAGCCGAAGCATTCAAGAGGAACCTTAAAGTTTACAAATTAGATTCTCATTAACGCTCATGGTCTTTGGTTTCTCTTCAATGTTGTAAATTGGTAAATTAACTAATAAAAAAAAATTTTTTAAATAAGCTATATGGTATAGTTTTTCTTGAGAACTATTTATTTTAAAACATGCAAACCGCCTTTGAAATGAACTAAAAATTAGTAAAAATAAAGAATAATTTTAAAACACAAAGTTTTGCTCGAATTTTTCAAAAAGTGCCCTACTAATTTTAATAAAATTGGGTTCACAATCACGTAACACAATAAAACACATCTAATTTACAAATCTAAACTGGATGACCTACAACGGGAGGCTTTGGAAAGGAGATTCAGAATCAAAACTCAGAAGACCCGGGAGATGAGGTGTGGAGCGACAAGCTCTTTGCCGCTGTCCATCGGCATGGAGGGGGTGGAAAGGGTCCACAAATTTGCCTACCTCGGTATTGTGGTATCGGAAATGGGGAGGACCGAGGAGAACGTCGCTTCAAGAATCGCCAAAGGGAGAGCAGCCTTCGCTCAGCTCCGTCCTGTATGGCAATCGCGGAAACTGACTAGAAGAATTAAGCTCAAGATATTCCGGTCCAATGTGAAAGCTGTGTTGCTGTACGGATGTGAGACGTGGAAGGTCACTAAGGACATCACGCAGCGGCTCCAGGTCTTTATCAACCGCTGCCTTCGCCGTGTTCTCGGTGTATTCTGGCCCGAGAGGGTTTTAACCGTGGATTTATGGGAACGCTGCGGTGAGACTCCAATCGACCACCAGATCAAGCGTCGCAAGTGGAACTGGATAGGTCACACGCTAGAAAGGGATTCCCAACATATACCGAGGCAAGCCCTAGATTGGAACCCTCAAGGAAAGCGAAAACGTGGCCGCCCTAAGCAATCCTGGCGGCGGACGATCACTGCAGAGGCGAGAAGAGTTGGCATGACATGGAGTGAAGTAAAGCGCGTAGCTCAAGACCGAGCGGAATGGCAACGTACTGTGGACGCCCTCTGCCCCATCCAGGGGACTTAGGACTTTAAAGAAGAAGAGAAGAATTTACAACATCTTCCGTTTTGATTTCTTTTGAAAAAGAGATATCAATAAAAATTATTTAAAGACAGTCCAATCTAACTATTACGACAAGTTTAAATATTCCTAGATCTATGAATCGGGACAACGTTGCAATATTGAAAACTTGGTATTGAAGTCGAACGAATTTTATATTCAAATCTATTGTTTCCAAGGATATTGGCTCTAACCACAGGAAATGTAAGTCCTTAAAATATTTCTACGAAAGCTCTTACCGCACTGTGTCTTTGAAAACATAAAACTTAATCCTATTAAACGTTGAAAGTTTTAGATTATTAATAACATAAGACTACATTGTAATAATATAACGGAAAAGCAATATTTATTTATTTATGTCAAGAAATACAAATAGATACATCATAGAAAACTTAGAAAGAATACAAAAAGGCATAAAGCAGGTGAAGTCGTTCGAACAGTATTTTTAATAACATATATTAAGGTGGTATACTGACTTTTATGTATTAATTAATGTACCTAGCTTCGCCGCGGGAAAAAATAGTAATTCGTTATCTCTAAAACTTTTTTATTGGAGTTAAAAATATATGAACGCGATTGAAACAATGTGTGGTTTGACAATTGACGTTTTAAAGCGACGATTGCCGAATATTCGTGAAAAACTTTCGTTGGGTTTTATTCATTTCCATTGAAATTGAAAACAAAGAAATCCGTTTTAAAATCATGGATAAAAGCTTTCTGTATATTAATATTATAACAGCTGAAGAATTTGTTTGTTTGGTTGAACGGGCTACTCTCAGGAATTATTGCTACGAATTGAAAATTCTATTTGCATATTGAAATAGTTGAACGCAAAAAGAGGGGTGTTATAAGTTTGACTGTGTGTCTGTCTGTCATGGAATTGCAGCTCGTAAACGAATAGACTGATTTCAATGCGATTCTTTTGCAATTTATAATCTGTTCCATGAGATATTCTTATTTGTAATAATTATCGTGTCGTTTTTTTTAATTGTCTGAAATTGCACTTGTTATTATGAAATATTTTTAAGTTTAGTTTCTCATTTTATGTTTTCAAGTTAGAGATGTCGTGACTGCGCATATACAAGTAATTAAATTCAGAGCATGCTTCTAATGAAACATCTTGCACTTGAGTTTGAAATTTCATATAACTATGGAATATTGAGCTATCTATATTTCCTGGGCTATCATGTTCAATCGACTGGCAATTAATATACCTATTAAGATAATAACTATTTAATTTAAACTCAATTCGTTGGTTAAAATGTTAGATAAAATTATTCAATAAGTAAAATTAAAGATAATTTTAAACCCCGATGTGAAAGTTACAAATAAACAGATTAATTAAAGCTAACTATGACATCACATTTTAAACAAAAACAAATGCATAATAATCGGCCCATTCATTTAGTAGCTAAGATGGTGGAGACAGACACAAAGACACGTCAATCTTATAACTAGCCTTTTTATGTCAGGGATCCACACAAAAGAACAGCCTTTTTTGTTTAAAGATAGAGGAATATTTAATGTAGCAGCTTTGAACAGTGATTGTCTTGACATTAAAAAATATATATAATCTGGATAATAATGAGATGGTATACATAAAGCCAAATGTCGATGGACATCTGAAATATTATTTTAAATTTGCTTTCATGAAACGACAGTTCACGTAATGGCTAATTTTAAGATCTATGACATAATATACGAATTTTAATAATAATATTTCTTGTGAACAGCCCCAAGCTGATGTAAGCGAAGATTTCTGAATCATAATTAAAATTTTCCCAAATAAATTTGATTCAGGCAAACTAATCTGAAACGTAACGAGAGACATCTGTATAATTTGCCTAATCTTATTTCAACTTTATAAGTTTAGATGTTAGTCGTTTATGCAAATTATTTTAACCACTATCTCTGACGCCAGAGATGTGATTGTGGGAACCTTTTCTATCCTTAGATAGAACTTACTGGTCCGGCCCCTTTGATTTTAGACAAAGATAAGCGTGTTAATCAATCTGATTCAAAGACGTACATGAATACAAAAAAAAACATTTTTATCTATATTTAAGTAATTTAAAAAAAGTAAAAATCCAACTGCATAGTTAACTAAAACGTTCCTAATAATTCTACAAGGCTGGAAGTCAGCATCATTCTCAGATTAGCTCGAACAAACGTATACCTGTTATTATTGTATATACCATAGTTTATTATAATATTTATATTATACTTATTAATATAAGTATATATTTTATTTTACTTCCAACACAATTTGTGTTGCAATAGTAAAATTATAAAATAAAGAACAAATCACTAAAATGTAATTGCGTTTGTATGGAAGATCATTAATGGTGCGTTTAATATATCCACCATCTTTTGACATTTAGATCTAACATTTCACAAGTTCATACTGTTTATTAGCTCCAATTGGTAGGTCTACACAATAAACGAGACCTTTGCGAAGTTGGGTCGGGCCGCTAGTAATATTTAAATTAAATTACATTTGGAGAACTAAAAAACTATAGACTGTTAATAGAACTATGTTGTACGTAAAAAACTAATAGATATAATGTATAGAAAAACCAAATTGTTGAAATTATTTCCCTCAAGAAATCATGCGACAAAGGTAACGAGTACATCGGCAGAGGATTTTGATAGTTAAGTGTTGAAGCATACGGACTCTTTTACAATAAAACAATTTTACCATTTATAGGTCATTTCCTTACCTATATTACTTGTTACAATATTAATATCCTGAAGTAAATGACGTGAGAATTAGGGACTAAACTTATTTTGTTATACATTTTAAGGAATGTGTCATTTGTGTCATCTATTCATAGATGTTGTCAGAAGTTTTAAAATTAATATAAATATGTAGAATAAGAATAATTGACATAATTTGCAGACATACTTCTGCATTTCTTTATCGCGCACGTGTAACGTATCTGACAGCCTAGATTCGATTCCCGGGGAAACCAAAAATGTTATGAAAAACCAAGAGGGAGCTTTATCACACTACACCTACTTTTCTATACAGCAAATAATCAGTGAAACGCAGATAATTGTCTGTCCTATACCTCAGTAAAAATAACAGGACTTCAATAATAAACATATTACTATGCAAAGGTAATTTGTGAAGTAAATAAACTGTTTGTACTAATGTGGTTCTGAACTCAGAACAAACCATTTACTTGGGAACAAAACTTACCTAAACTTTACTAAGTTTATAGTAAAGTGCTCGTATAGTTGCAAGTATGAAATAGTCTACAGTATAGAGAATAGACAGCTTTGTTTGAAGTATACATTAGAAAAATATTTATAGTATTTATATTTTATTATTTAAATTATTTAGTTCATTTAGCTGCGTCAATGTTTCAAAATTTCAATTTGTAACTTCTGACGGAAAGTTTGTAGCATCATATCAGATTTTTTTTTTTTAAAGCTCTCGTGTTCGAGATGGACTTTAGATACAATTTATTAAGATGTTCATCTATTCATGAGATATTCTTATTTGCAATTAATATATTGGATTTTCTTCTGTTTCTAGAATATTCAACAACGCGAATAAAATTGTGGGTGCACCTAGGTAGAATAAAATAAATTAGAATTAGCACCGCTCGGGTCTTTGTTTATGAAATGAAACAACGAATTTACGCTTATTATGAAATACCAGGTGTTACAATATATATTCAGTGATGTCACATCTGCTCAAAATTTGAACATTCTGTTTATTTTCATATGGAGTATGGACAAAATAATTTTAATATAACTGCGGCTTAAGGCAAAAGTCAGTGAATGTATTTGCCCCATATTACACACAGTTGACGTCTACATAGTGATATCGATGTAATTTAAGATGGTACCTTGATATTTTAATTTTAGATATGATGTAAACACTTAGAGCATACTTTAATATGAATAATGTATCAGTCCGCCCCAGTTTCGCCGGGATTGCTACACATAATCTGCGTCGTTTCTTACTGTATACTGATTATAGATAATAGTTAAATATTGTATTAGAAAAAGTGAACAATATTTAAAATTTTGTGTCTAAAGGAATTCGCCGTATCACCTCCATGTTTGTCGTTGCGCAGCGTTTTAACCGGAACCAGCTGCCTTATGAGCTATTTTAGAAACGTTACGACATATGGACTTAAAAGTAAAGAGCGTGCCTGTCCTTAAAAGGCCGGCATCGCAATCGTGGCCCAACTGGCGTTGTGGGTGTCCATGAGCGGTGCATTATCACTGAGCAAGCTTGTGCTCTTGTCTTAATCTATTTACTATATAAAGTAATAAATTTTCAGTGAGTTATTCATTTCTTTGTGGCGTGTTAAAATGTCCCTAAATAAAAGGAAATATAACACTCTTAAAATATTGTCTTTGATATAAAATGAAATTGTAGAAAAAATAATTGATTCTGTCGTCTATGAATAATAAAACCTATTTGGAAAATAAAAACAATATTGTCTTAACAACCCAACGATCTCAAGAGGTTTAGCTCGTAATTGCTTTTGTTTTTAAAGAAATTCATTAAATTGTTCACCTTTTTATATCCGTCTATTTATTTATCTTTTTTAAAATACTTAGACCTAAAAAAATAGGTTTTAAAGCCTATAAACGAAAAAATGGACAATGTTGATGCTGTTTTCTATGTTTAAAGGCTGACGTGATTGAGATTAATCTTAGCTTCAATTTCTAATAAAAATATAGAGATCTGTTTTTCCATTTGTGAAGTATTCTTATTTTAAAATAGCATGTCGTGGATTTGTAAATGGTCTACAATTTTAAACAAAACAAAAACGGCAATAGGTGCATTCGTTTAGTCAGACTATAATATAATATATAACTAGTTACACAGACATACTGTACCACTCCTTTTTTTACGTCTGAGGTTAAAAGAGATAAGAATCAAAAATTAATAAGCCAAAAGCTACTTGTTTCGAAGTTAAAAAATCATTTAGGATCTCAAGATGTAAATAACTTTAGGATTAATTTAACTTAAGAGACAAATTAATCAAAGTTTTGCGAAAGATGTTAATTTATCAATTCCTCGCCAAGTATTCTTTTTCGTTCCTTCGTTAGAACTCATTTACTTTATCTCGAAAAGGTAAGTGGACTCGAAATAAGTGTGGCGACGAATGAGTTTTTTTTGGATTTTTTATTACGCCGAAATTTATATTTTTTAACATTTATTTTTTAACTGCGATTTTGTAATTTTTGATAATCACATAATAATTCTTTAAAAGAAAAGTGAATGCTGGTAATAGGGTAATACACTCCTTCATAAGCAGTCTCCTTTATTTTGTACAGACTAACTTTCCGTCAGAAGTTACAAATTGAAATTTTGAAACATTGACGCAGTTAAATGAACTAAATTTTCAATTGAAATAAATCCCAAGAACCACATCATCAATTATGCACAACCGTAGAAAAAATTACTAGTTAGTAAGTAGATATGGTAGCAATCTTTTTATTACAAATGTTTTGTGCTACGGAGTAGCAGCTACGTATCGTAGAGTCAGAAAGACGACACCTTAAAAGTGCTACGAATGGGTACATAATTTTGTCTGTTTTTCTGCTGAATGATGGTAAAACTCAAGGCGGTAATGCAACTACTATTTTGGAAACTCGGACAAGACTCAGAAACTATTGCTTCGAATTGAAAACTTACCTATTCATATGTTGGTTAGACCATTTATAGAGGAAACTTATAGACTATATACATCAAGCAACGGCGAAATCAACTTAGGTGAAATCGCGGAGCAACACCTGTTTAAGGTTTGTTAGAACGTAAAATCAAATGTTTGTATCTCTACATCAAGTCTTTTCCCGTAAACGATAAATCCACGATTTTATTTTCACATACATTCTAAACCATGAAATATTCAGTTTAACAGTAAAAATGTGTCTCTGGGGCCTCAAAAATGTTGTTCATATTTTGATAAAATTTAATAGAAGAAAGATTATCTTGAAATTGTTACCTTAATAACATTGCGTAGATTACACAAATGTTAATATAATTGGTTGGTTGTTTATTTCGACGTTCCCATAAAATTACACTAGCTTAACAATCTTTTGCTCACGCTTTTTTGATTAAAGCTACGTACTTTGAAACTTTTTCAAAATCTGATGGTAATCAACAGATAAAAAATTCTTTTAAATACTTTTATAATATTTTTAAAATTACAAAGTCAGATTCTTTTCTTGATTATTATGGAGCCTTTACGACTAAACGATTCACGTATCTGCCTTCATCGGAGGTCTGTGTTCGAATCTCGAAGTAACAAATACATGTTTTTGTGACGCTGTCACATAAAGCTGACTGTCTGTCAGCAAAGAAAATTATCAATGAAACAGATCCATAATGCCTATGCCATAGGAGTTACGGGATTTCATGTGAAGACCAAACCCATTATATGGCCTCTAAAACTGCAATACAGCCCTGTACTGTTTGCGAGAGCACTCACATTTGCGGTGAGCGGAATCGAAGGGACCCTTTTCCATTTCTACCTACATAAATAATGTAGAGTTTGAGCACGTCTATTATACTTAGCTCTATGGTTCTTTTGTTGCATAAGCTGTACTAAGTACATGTAAGTACTCTGTGACATATATTTAGCACTCTATCAGTTGATACATTTATTATTTCCGATTTTATTTTCAGGTTGGAACCGATAACAGGCGTTACGTGCGATCAACCAATTTCAAATAAAAAGTAGGTTCTCAATTTTAAGTATAATGAGCAGATTTTAAGGTCCCACAAAAATTATCGAATTTATTTTTGAAAATTCATCAAAAATTAATAATCTACGTAACTAGACGAAATGTTGATTTCAATCTCTGCTGTTATATTTTTCAATGTTAAACTGAAAAGAGGAAAAAAATAGTTTAAAAACTATAACACATCTGCTAGACGAACTGGAAAGTAATAAAGATAATATTATGAATTTGATGACAAATTTTTGTATGTCGGTGCCAAACTGTAATAGAAAATTATAAAAAGACATGTTTATCTCGCACCGGCCTTACATTTATATAAAACAGAATTCTATTATTATATCAAAAATAATGTCATACAATACAATTTCATGGTTTCTAAGGACTTAAATAAGAACCTTTGACAAATGTGCGTTCTACCAAAATACCAAAAATGAAACTTAATATGTTAAGAAATACAAAATTAATTTGGACCACAATTACCTAGCGTAAAATTGCTACGAATGTGCTTCAGCATTGTCAGACAATTGGAATTATTATACTGACATCATTACGGGAATTACAAATGATATATACGTGGTCCGCATTATTCGCGACGCTTAAATATGATAAAAAAATTCAATTCCGTCTGAAATATATATAAATTAATAGGAAAACAACTTAAGGTGTAAGATAAGGGTTTAATATAAGGTTCAATAGGTATAGGATAAAGTTATTAATGAAAATCTTTTATGTCGTTTTAAGAGAAAGTGTTTATTTTTACCCTTGGACTCAAATGAAGCCTGTTTCCTCTCGTATACAATTCCAGTGTCGACTCAATGCGAAACCTAAAATTTATAAGAAATTTGAAATTTTTTAATCAAGGATCTACATTCCATAAATACCCGGATATAATATGCTGTTTTCAGCTCATAAAGTTACGACACTGTATATTATATAAACTTTCTACCTTACGCTTTATTTACTTTCTCATTTCCGGTTCGAAAGGAAGGCATTAGACATTTTTCCGGTTAAAATATTTGTCATAAGCTTTAAGAAGAGAAGATCTCATAATAATTTAAGAAGCTTTTAATAATTTATTTTTATTTACATAAAAATTACTATATTATTATTTATTCAGTTAATTCTTTAGTCCGGGTTCGATGTGTAATTATGCGATTAACCGCTTTTAATCGATTGATTGCATGTAATTTCATTAAGTTGGTAATTTGTTACAAATTAACACAACAAAAAGTTTATATACTAATAGGTACTTAACGCACCCCAAGTGCATACCCAAAATACAGTCAGTATTACCATTATTTCGATAATATACCTTTACAACTCCGTTTCATTTAATAGGAACTGCAGAGATTTGTACTACCGACCTACTTCTGCTAACAAATCTTAAAGTAGGTACGTACCCAAAATACTGAGAGTTATTTTGTATTCATCATCTTATATATAAAATTCTCGTGTCACAATGTTAGTTACCTTACTCCTCCGAAACGGCTTTACTGATTTTTACCAAATTTTATATGCATATTCAGTAGGTCTGAGAATCGGCTACTATCTATTTTTCATACCCCTAAGTGATAAGGGTAGCCCACCCCAAAAATTAATAAGGCAAAACAACGTTTGCCGGGTCAGCTAGTATAAGTTATAAAAATACATATAAATGTAAATAAAAAAATTACATACCTACCTCTGATACGATATCAATGTTTTGATATCTGTAATAAGCGGTTATTAAATTTCAGGAGTTCAATGAATCCTTACAAAGTGCTCGAATAATTTCCCTAAAACCTCTACAATATAAAATAATATTCATTATTCACTCAATTTAATACAAATATTAAACATAAAGCACCAAATTATCGGGTGATCAAATTAACCGTTGGGTGATTATAGAGTCTGTCAAAAACTATTTCAGAATACTCACAAGATATTAATTAATTTTAAAAACATATTCTGAATGACATTAAAGTTATTTCTTGAAAACTAATTGAAAGGTTTCACAGAAATATGTATAGTAAAATAAAGTTTATTTTAAAAAATAAACTATATATACCTATCTGCTTTCTCTTTTTACTTTTTTTATCTATTCGTTTAGGAGCTACGACACTGACAGACCTATAAATCCACATACACTGACACTTTAAACTTACCATTTCTCTTTTTTCGCGAGGCTTAAAAAGTTTATTAAATTTTATAGGTATGAGTACATTTACCGTATATCAAGTACAGCTAATCTAAATTACAATGAAAAAACGCGATACTATAAGTTTTTAAATAAAACCATAGGCTTTGTTATAACACCCCTCTTTATTGGTTAGGGGTTAAAAAGAAAGCAAAGTCCCGATTAGATCCATAAAACAATTTAGGGGTTCATTTATAGCGGCTATAAGGAATATCGACTACGCGCTCCGTGTTTTTATAGCATTCGAATCTCGTGAAACGTTTATTACTGTTTTGGGAATCGAACTGGCGATCACGGTCAGTTCAAAGGTTATATAATAGTGCTTTAGTTTATAGACTTTAGAAAAAAGTAACGTAAAATAAACCTATATAAAAAGTGCGTTTTTGGTGTATTTACACAATTAATAATAGTAAAATTACAATTGAAATTGAAGACAATTTAAAATACATGATGATTATAAATAGAATCATAAATGAATAGATCTTTATAGATTACTAAGATCCGTCTTGATGATAACCGCCTAAGTGATTTAGTCATCTGCGTGTTGCTCCGGAGGTCTTGGGTTCGAATCTCGGTGGGACTAATAAAAGTTTCGGTTGGGTAGGCACATAAGCCTGTAAAAAAATGAAACAGATACGGGACGGGTGATCCATTTTATCTTGATTACGAAATTGGCTTGTGTAAAAACTTATTACATCTTTTTTCGTTGATGATATTAACTCGACTATAACATAGTTTTTAAGTTTCTTAATAAAGTTTCTTTAATGTATAAAATATATTTTTTCTAAAAGTCCGATTGGCCATAACTGGCGGCGAATTCACCAGTGTTAATTTGTTTTTGTTGTTTGTAAAAGGTAGTCCTTTTGGGTAATCTGTATAAATAAATAAAGACTTTCGCACACAGCCATGAACTGTCATCGAATAATTTGGCAGCGGTCGATGGTGTTAAGGTGAATGTCACGGTTTTGGCACAGGCCAGACTCAAAAGGGCTTGGAATAACACTTGTCACTTACATCACAGAAGTATGGAGCTTAAATATATTAAAAACTATTTAATTTTAAAATAGAAACTACCACACTTAAGATTCGTTGAATTGATAGATTTATTTTTTCCGATGTTCCACTCCTACGTCGCGTCACCGTCCGTAGATCGATTTGGATGAATGTGGTGTCAAGCGATACGGTAACTTTCAAAAAGCAACATTACATTTTGATGCCCTTGTTGAATTTTACATGAATTTTTTTTATCGACATTATTTACGTCTTTTTATTTATAGTAAGTACATTTTTAACACGACTTTATTTTCACTTTTTGGTGCGTTTTAAGGTCAGTTTTATTTTTATATAAAATTACTTTATTAAATATTTTTTTGGTAGAATATTTTATGGATAGATAGTTAGATATCTGTTCTAACCTCTAAAAAAATTATAACATAGAACGGGGTAATTAAAAAACTATTTAAACTTCATCGCATTAAAACAGTTAGTTAAAAATACTCGTAATAATAAGTAATTATTTCATGCACATTATGATAGAGTTTTGCACCATACAAATCCACTATTACCATATATGATTATTTTTATAACTAGTGCATAAATCAATAAATTATAATAATAATTATAATAATAATCATTAAATTATAATGAATGTTATCGAAACTTGACACAGATAGTCCAAACAGAAATAGAAAAGATTTATTTGTTTAAAAAATATCTACTTATAATACTTACCTATATACCTACCTTTCCTATCTACCTTTTTATTTATTATAGGCAATATACCTTCATATCTTAAAGATTTCTGTGAAAAGTTTATTTAATTTTATAAGCGCAATTTTATGCAATAAAATTACTAGTTTTAAAATAACAGTACATAGAATCGCCTGTTCTGATGCATGAATTCAAATTATAGGTATAACTAAATGCAAGTCTTTATAAATAAGTAAATCATTCAGTTAATAATAGTGATATGGTGAATGAAAGCGCATGCGTGTACTATATGTGGCCAGTAGCAAGAAACTCTTTAGTTGGGGTCGACGCTTTTCCAGCGATTTTCCGACACGTAAACATTACGAAGTTTAAGTGAAGTGTAGTGTAGTGTTGTGGGTTCAGTGTGGCGGATTTTGGTAAGGTTTAAAATTTGTTTTTATTAACAAAGCATTTTTGTTTGAAATATTTTAAGCTTAAATAATTATTTTCAAGAGTTAAGATTTATCATTGTCGTAATTTTTTATCTGTAATGCGGAGCCGCGTTTTGAAAAGTTCGTGTCTTAAACAATTGGTGTAGGAAAAAAATTATTCTGTATATTTAAATTTTATTTGCATAAACATTTCCAAAAATTTTATGCCTAACTACAAGTGAAAAAAAAATATAACAGTACTTTTAGTGCAAAAAAGTATTAAGGACCACTGGAGCTTTGTACATCTTATTTTAAAAAACAAGACCCTGAACGGAAAAGAGGGATAGTAGGTGGACGTGTCTATGGTCTGTGTGATGCAAGCTCCTAAACCAACCATTTATTTGTTTCGCCTGGAATCCAATCTAGAACCTTCAAAGCAATACGGCGATCGTGAATAGTAGACAGGGAAAAGGCAATACTAAGGCATATATTTATTTATTCAATTTATGGTTTGTATTTATCAATCTACTTAGGTAAGTAGACTATAATTACATTAGTGTAAATGGCCATAAGCTTTTCTTATAATTTTTGCCCATAAGTCGTTTACTTATTAACTGCACCGTTCTATTGACCACGGATTTACGATAGTAATATAAAAATCCTATAAATAGTTGTCATGAAACTAAATTAAGCACCGATTTTTATTTTCGAGCGAGTTCATTCGATAAAAGTGACCTAGACTTAAAAATAGAATGAGGATATTCTATTTTTATTGACTGCTATGACTCAATTACGCCTTTAAGGCGGCCCGGATTCTAATCCTCAGGTAATAGAGTTATATAAATGCTTAAAACCAATGCCTGGGAGTTATCGTATATAAAAAATTCTTGTGTCACAATGTTAGTTACCTTACTCCTCCGAAATGGCTTTACTGATTTTTACCAAATTTTATATGCATATTCAGTAGGTCTGAGAATCGGCTACTATCTATTTTTCATACCCCGAAGTGGTAAGGGTAGCCCACCCCAAAAATTAATACGGCAAAACGTTTGCCGGGTCAGCTAGTTATTATATAAAAGCTTTATAAAAAAGTAAAATAATTTGAAAGTCGGTATAATAATAACAAATAATTACAAATAAGAATACCTCATAAATGGATGAATAGATATTCATAAATTGTATCTATGAATCATCTCAATTACGTCACCTTTCAAACACAAACAACCCGCCTTAAAATTGGTTCATTCGTTTAAGAGTTACAAACAATGAAACATAAAATCAAATTTTCAAATTTATAAATGCTTTTTTTGCGTCATTAATTAATATCTTTAATAATAAGGCACATTAGAAGCTCCATAATATTTTAGTCGAAGGATCTTTTTCTTTTTTTTATATTCGGTCGGAAAATATAAATTCGATATTCATGGCGTAATAATTTGTTGGGACATTAATCAATTGTGCCTCTTAAACGTCTTTTACTGCCCTCGGGGGATTTTTCGGAAGTGAATCATTAACTTTGAGCGTGCTTTTTTGAAATTCTATACTCGACGACCTCAGTACTATTTTTATCTCGAGTTTCTCTTTTCATTTAATGTTTTAAAACCCGACGAAAAAAGCGGTGTTATTTATAAGTTTGTGTGTCTGTAGCATCATTTTTAAATCAATGTACCGATATCGATGCGGTTTTCTGTTTGAATGCTGACAAAATGCAAGCAAAAACATCTGTTCCTTTTTTTTATGAGATAACTTTTTATTGTATGGTAACGGGGGATTTTTGGTTTATCTTAAATTACACTTATTTGAGGGTAAATGGGAAAAGTTGTGGCCATTTCTCAGGTCCATGACAATTTAGGAAACTTTAGTAATTCAAACGGCCGATCAGGCAAGTAGGAACTTGCCTGAATAGATCAGTGGAACAGATTGAGTAGCTTTCGAAGTATTTTTCGATAGCGTATGCGTTAATTATCAGCCCCTAGTGGATAGGCGCTGCTTGCTATACTTTCCGATAGTAAAAAACCTATCATCAAATACTTCGATGGTAATTTCATGGTATAGAAGTCAGTTAAATAGAGTTTGTTCTGCTCCATCTCCATTACAGGTTACAGGATTTCACTTTTAATCAAGACTGCAAAGAAACTTTTGTGAATTAAACGGAATTCCTAAATCATAATATTTTAACATCTAAAAACGGTTTATCTCAATCTAAGTGTTTTTTTTGCGTAAAGGTCCATAAAGGTAAATCATAAAGTCGTGCGAAATCCTAGCACAGTTAATTATAAAGCATTTGTAAATGTATATAAAAAACGCATTAAAGATAGTAAATAATAATTGCGAAGTAAATAGAAGCGGAAATGTTTGTTTTAAGATAAAAAATTATGTTTGTAGAAAAATAACAATATAATATTGTAAAAACTTTAGTAAACGTCTGAAAATATTTAAAGTGTGCAACTTCAATAACATCATTGCACGGAAGCTCATTTTTTAAAAGAAAAGTAAGTGTAATCCTTGTAAAGTCATTTGTCAATTAGAAAATAATTAATGTGCCATCAAAATAGTTCCAGCCATTTCACGTGTCAGGAAAGTAATTAAAATATGTTATAAATTAAAAATCCGTAATACCATTTTCTATCGGTTTCATACTTACCTGAATAGCTACCGATATTTTAATTGCTTTGGCGTTTTATATCATCCTGAACTACTGTTTGTTTATTCTGTGATTCTATCATGTACCGAATTTATGGTTATATAAGGCAGCTCGTTGATTTACTATAAAAGTAAATGTTAGAATAGATTTAATCAACTTATATACACATTAACGTCAATTGAACCCTTGAGTCCAGTTTAGACTGATCTAGACAGGTCAAGACATACAAAGTCAAATCAATAGAGTAAAATCGATATAATTATATACTATGCAACCTCCGTAGGTAGGTAAATACTTTACCTAGTATGCATCTACGTGTTGCAAAGGAGGTCGGAGTTTCAATCCCAGGGAAATAATAAAATATTATACAGGCACTCCTTGTCCATTACGTGATCTATAAATGTTCGTGATTCAACCAACATTACAGCTGAAACCGCTTGGACTAAATTGTATTTGTTAATTTAAGGTTTTGGTTTTCGCACTTCTTGCTCTTCAAAATTATTATGTTTTGTATTTCTTTAGTTATATTTATTTTATTATTTATTTCTACACACATCACTATTTATTTACAATTATTACATAAAATAACTAAGAATATATTATAACTAAAATAAAAATTTGAAATACAAAATACAAATATAATAAAATTAGCTTTTCAGTTAAAAATTAAAAATATTTTAAAAAAATTATCCCTTTTCCATTATTATTTTTATTATTTTCTTTGTTGAGTTGCCTGGAAGAGATCGCTGATTAGTGATAAGACCACCCATTGCACTCCAACTAGTTTAAAACTTGTTATTAAGGCAACGAAGTGTAAAATAAATAAATATTTCGGTAAGATAAGCACAGAAGGTTCTTCGCCTACTTCCCTATAAAGAAAACTGATTCCTTTAAAACAGATCCATAAATGCATCTGCCCCATTCCCACACATGGCTCGCTGGACTTGACTTTCACATGCGACTCTGTTAGATAATCGAATAAGTTTGTATTTCAACCATAAATACCAATATCGATTATAATAACCCTCCTGTCTTTAGTCACGCTATCAGCACAACTTATAAGTTTCTCAGAAAACTGTGTCGTGTTATTTGGAGTATTTTTTCATAGTTTTGTAGGAAAATTGACGCAACTTTCCACTTTTCTTTATCAGGGAAATCTTGAATGTGTAATTCGGGAAGTCACGGGCAATTAAATAGGTTTTAGAAGAGATTTTAAAGATATCTAGGCCACAACTGAATCTTGTATTAGCTTGCTTCAGAGGTAGGCATTTCAGAACTGGTAACGATTTGGAGATCTCCACTAAAAGAGACCTCTCTTTAATAGCTCGGCAACGTATTTGCAATCCAACTGGCGTTGTAGGTGTCCATGTGCAGCGGTTAACTAACATAAAGTGAGTCCGTTTTCTTTTTATTTTAAACCCCTGACGAAAAAAGAGAGGCGTTATAAGTTTGACGTGTCTATATGTCTGTCTATCTGTGCATCGTAGCTGCTGAACTGATTTCGATGCGGTTTTTTGTTTGAAAGCTAACGGGATCGAGATGGATCTTTGCTACAAATTATAAAGATCTGTTTATTCATTAATATATTAATAATAAGCATATCGCCTTTAATTTCAATAGAATTATAGAAATATATAATATATATATTACCCCTTACCGTACCTATTATAGAATAGGTACGGCATTATTAAGCTAGTGTATTACGGATTTACGAATTACATTTACGAATCAGAAACTAAGAAGAAAAACTGAATGATTACCTTTTCTAAATGCGTAATTAATCTTTTATGATTCGTATTGCGTAACTTTTTTCGTCTGGAAAACGATTTGGAAGCTTTATATAAGGCAAAAAAAGTTTCGTATAATATTTTAAAAGTAACAAAGGTTTCTTTGTTACTTACTTTTAATTGTATAATCATCTCTTTTCCTGAAGGACCACAGATCTATATATGTAAATAAATCACTTGCTACATAATATAGGAGCAATTTTTAATTGGCTTTAAAAAAAATTGCCTACCTTGTTATAAAACTCAGTGTACGCCACTGGCTGTTAACAAATGAGACTGAAAACAAAAAATAACCCTTCGATTTAATTTAAAAAAAATATAAACGGATGAACATTCCATAAGTAACTAAGATCCAACTCGATCGAGTCAGCATTCAAACAAATCCGCATAGAAATCCATTGGCATATTAAAGGATACCATAGACACATTGAAACATTAACTTTAAAATCTTCATTGATGCTTCGCTCCTATTGGTCAACGCATTATATTATATGGCCTATAGCCTTCTTCGATCAATTGACTATCCAACACGCAAACAATTTTCAATTCGACCCAGTAGTTCCTAAGATTAGTGCGTTTAATCAAACAAATTTAAATCAAACTCCGTAGTACCGATTTTTAAACCCAAGTGATAGCGGTAGACATGTAAGTCTTCGAGAGCAAAATAAAAAATCAATTAATATTATACGTATGACTAAACTACATACAGGTTAGGGTTAGCGATGAATATCGAATCGCTTTTCTTTTATCGGAGTTGCCCGCGACTTTAGTCGCGTTTTTCACTTATTTAAATATCTTTAAGTCGATTGAAATTTTGTACAGTGATAGGCTCGTGAAAAGATTTTTTATTTTATTATATTTTATCGAAAATGAAACAGACAATATATCACAAAATAGACAATATAAAGATAATATAATAAAATGATTCACAAATAGCATTCAATAAAGCTTGAAGTGGTAAAAATGATGTTAATTATTTATTTTCAAAGTACCTTATCAATATAGTATATACGTTTCCAAAATAATACGTTATTTTATTTGACAGCCCTGCTCGAATAAAATTCTCAGTAACGGATATCGTACACCCAACGCGAAAAGTTCACCAATAATTTTACCGCCTGTACTTAATTAAGGCTTCAATCCAGACTGATATTAACAATGTTGAGTATCATTTTACATAGAACATTTTAAGGAAAACGTAGAAAATGTATTCTAATATACTTTTTATGTAGTTATTAGCTTTTATTTGCGCGTATGCGTGGGCGGGAATTGAAGTGAAAACATCCTATGAACACCCACAATGTCACTTTATCCGCAGGTACTTTGTTGGCATTTTTAAAAGCAGCACCGTCTCTTTTTGAAATCATAATGGAAATACCTCATAAGTCAGTCGGTTCCACAAGGTGCGTGGCAGGAAATACCTTAAAAAACGCCCAGTTATGGAAAGATAACATAGAGGTGATAAGGAAGAAATTACAACTCGACGTTCAATGATCAAAATCAGCTGCTGATTATCCCGTCAACTACTCTGAAAACGCCCCATGAAATATGAAATTTTTGATAATTATTTTTTTATTTTATTTATTAAATATTTACAATAATGTACTTAAATATATTTACAAAAATACAAAAGGCTCGTCAAAGCCGTTGGGGTGCGTACCCAAAATATATTTAGTTAATTTATGTCAAAATGAGTTTTTGTTTTGAGTTCTCATCATAAACTAAATTAGTGCAACAGCAACCAAAAAAAGGACAAATAGGTACTAAGTATATAAAAAGACTGCCTGTTTGAATCCCTAGTATTGTGTAAAAGTGCTAACAGAAAGCAAATAGAGAGATAGACAATAGCGAGAATAATAAAGAAAGAGAAAGATAGACAACGAGCAAGACGGTGGCCTTGGAGAAGGGAATTCTATAGGTTAATAGCAAAGAAGTAGGTGTTGTAGTGTTCAGTGGCCCAATTAGGCAACATCGATTTACATGTAATGAGCTTCCTAAAATAGGTTGCGGCCATTTCTCAAAAGTGATAGATCGTTTTTTAATACGCTGTTATTTGAACTAATTTCTCACTAGCGTTATATTTCCATATCGATTTGACTTACGGCGTCTGTGCTGATTAAAGATTAGAGATATTATTTAATGATAGATTATTTCGGTCGGCTGATGTCGTTAACGCTCGGATCTGGTTTTTTTTAACAGGTGCGCGTGCTAGGGTTAGCTCGAAGCCGCACCACTCTGAATCAGGAGTGATGATTGACTCACTAATATAAATAGTGGATTTGGTTGCCGGCTGCCATTGTTCAACAGTTGCTCTTAGAAGAGAAGTCTACTGTTGTTCTTAGAAGAGAATTATTCAATAGTTGTTTTTAGAAGTGGAAACTTTGTCCAGTTGAGTAGCGGATATGTATTTGGAGTAAAAATCAGTCATTGAGTGAAGGGTATTTATGTTTAGTGTGGTTTCTACAATTTTTTTTAAATGGTAAATTGCTTAAAAGATAATATTTTTGTATTATTATTAAACGAAATATCATGCTCCTCCAAAATATTTGTATCCTAGATACCACCGTATAATAATTAACGAACCTTGGATTTTGGACAGATCCACTTTGGGTGGTCACTTACCCAAAAAAAAAAACATAAATCATCGGTTTATTATTGACCTCACTAGTACATAACAAACTCAGAAATATAAATGAGAACCTGAATTCAATTGAGATCTGAAAACCTCTAAGAATCACTCCTTTTTTTAAGCGAAAAAACCTTCCTTGAAATATATCTTTCATTAGGAAATTTTCCACCGCCTTCAAAAGCTTCAGTTGAATTTTAATAATAATTCAAAAAGCTTGTTAATGAGCTTTGAGTAAGTTTGACGGCGGATTCATTTAATATCTGAGATAATATAAATTTGCTATTTTCTTTACAAATCAAGAGACCTCAAATTATTATAATGGTATTGTCTTAAAGGGCTTTGATCTTTAAGCGTAAATTTTTGGCTTTGGGACTCTGTACCCTCGATTTTTGATAGTTAACGAAAGCTATGATATTTATAAAGTTAACGCATAATACAAATGTTAATCTTGTTCCATTGATATAAGGTTCTATTTTAAGCGACAACATCAATTGACGCGTCTCACATATTATGCAAGTAAATACAATCCTTAATATTAAAACGAGTTTTTGCATTTGGCTGAAAATTAAAAATTTTGAAACTAGCAGGGGCAGTAACAAAATACTAATGAATACCGCTTCATATTGTATAAAGTTACCAAATATTTTAGGGACACCAGTGACTCCTTTTATTTAGGGAAAATAATAAATTTTCACAAACTTCACGATTTAAGCTCTATTAAAACTTACATTGTACTCTAAAATGTCTTTTGAAAACTTATGGAAGGCAAAACATTATTCGCTTCGCTTTCTTTGTAAACTACACTATATCTGTAACAAATTGTAATATAAAATCATGAAATAAATATTACAACCTACACTAGCATTATAGATTTTTTTTTGTTTTATTCATTGCTTCTTTCTTTATTTTTAAAAGATTTCAGTTTGCTACAGTTAATATTTATGAAGAATTTAATTTAAAGCGCGCGAGCTTTAATGTGCAATTGAGATAACTACAGTAAAACATAGTGGAGTAAAAAATATTTCGTTAATTTAACTGGCTATTGTTTTAACCCGACCGCTTCCTTGGTCTAGCGGTAAGCACGTAAGCGTTAGAACCGAGAGGTCCTGGGTTCGATTCCCAGTGGAGATAAAAAAGAATTCGGTCTGGCAGGGCATAGAAGGCTGATCACCTACTTGCCCCTAAAGAAATCATCGATCAATGAAACAGATGTTAAACACATCTGCTCCATACCCCACTAGGGCACACGGAACTTCAAAAATTGTTTTAACCCGACGTCCATCAAGTTTAGTCATGATGTTTTCAAACTCGGGTATTGTTAATAAGTGAAATTGAAGACAATTTAAAAACTCCTAGCGTTTTAATTACAAATAAGAATATCATGAATGAATAAACAGTTTAACATAAATTGTTAGTGATATTCATCACGATCATGTCAGCTTACATACAAAACAACCAGGTTGAAATAAGTTCCATTTTTTTAGGAGATATAATGCCACAGACAGACGCACAGACACGTCAAATTTAAAACATCCCATTTTTTCACTTTTTGGCACTCACAAAAAACATGCCTACCTAAATAAAAATAATGTACATGTGACCAAATTTTAAATTCGAGCTCGTTACTCCTATTTACTGAGCAAATACTGCAAATTAACCTAGTTAAGAAGGCCTATTCCTGTAGCGATCGAGTTACGATTCTGTAGAAGCCAATAAAGTCAAAGATAAAAATATTTTCATTCATATCGAATCACATACAAGATCCCTTATGAACGTCACTCAAATTTAAGTTTATATATAGGTATATGAACATAGCAAAAAAAAGGAATTTCTTCTTGTATTTATAAACTTAATTGATTCTCTAACAAAGTCGCATTTGACAGTGACAACACAGAGCAGATATTTACTGTTTCTTTACAGGCGAGAATTGACCTACCCGAACATTAATAATGTCAATTGAAATATTTTTTCAAGGGTTTTGAAGCCACGAGTTCTGGCACATGCAGAGAGGTTGAATGAAAGACGCGTGAACTACTAAGCCATGGAGGCAGTTGATTTTATAAGTAGAACGAATAAATGTACTACGACCGTGTTCTTACTTTTAACGAGCGGGAATAGGTCTGCAGAGCCTTTTGCCAAGTGCTGGTAAATGTATCAGGGTTGCCATGTTTAAAGTAGGCAATGCGCCAAAATGTTGCTATCTGATCTAAATTGCAAGCTTTAATGTTCCACCTTTCAATTGTAATGGATACATTTATGTTTTTTGGGTAATTTGTGGGAATTTATTGCGCGGAAGAGAAATATATATGGCAAGGGGAATTTTGCTAAATGAATTATTACAGTAAAAGAGGACGCTGAAATAATCTACATTAATATTATAAAAAGAAAATTAGTTTGTTTCTAACGGACAGATTAAAAACTAGTAGACAGATTTTGAATTATTTATTTTACTTCAAATATCAACAATAATCACTGAATGTCAAATTTTGGCACTAATGTGTTTGTATGTTTGTAAATCCGTACCGTAAGTCTGTTTATTTCAAGAATCTTTAGTATCCAAACAATTCTAAGCCATGAATCTGAATTATAATTCTATTAATGGATGTATGTATGTTTGTTACACTTTCACACAAAAACTACTAGATAGAGTGTAGGTGATATGAAATTCACCGGTTAAATCATGCAATCGCCACGAAACCCGGTTTTGTTCTTGTTTAATATAATACCGGAGAGCGTAGGACGGTCACTTACACTTTCTATAATTTTATTTTCAACTAGAATAGCATTAATTTCTTATATTTTATGTTGTATGTTAATAATAGTGATAATTTAAAACTCGGCTAAAATGAGTAATTTTAACCGAATTACACAAAACACTAATTACATCGAAATATAAACCTTGAAAAAGATTGCTAAAAAGATTAAAAGCCAAAAGCCGAAGCTAATTAGGGTTTTCAACGAATTGAAACAAAGCTCGTGACAAAAATTCAAACAGACCTCGAATTACTAAATCGAGATTGAGGGAGTGAAAAAGTTACAATGTCTTCTGAAATTCGATATTTCGAGATGTAATACGATTCTTAGTTTGAGTCGTATTATCGCACCCTGAATTGATTTGACAATAAGTAACATATTACAGCAAGTAATTGGCCTATGGGTGGTAGTTGGTGTTATAGTAATTTTCGCTCAGTCGTAAAAAAGTCTACATTGAATATATAGATGTAAATATCAGGCGTGAGTGATATTTCGTAATTGTTAATGGAGAATGGGCCGACAGCTGATTGGAAAAGGATGAAACAGACACAGATATATCAATTCAGTTTTTTAACAAAAAAATATTAATCGTTCATTCGTTAAGGACTTACAATGCTAGACCATAATGATAGACATACACACAGACATACGGATACGACAAAATTATTGTATCGTTCTTTTTTTTCCAGCATTGTAACATTTCGTATACCATCTCATGCAAACACGTTTCGATCATTTGTTACTAAAGACTTGCTACTTAAGTGCTACTTAATTAAGATATTTAATAGAACAACCCCAATGTCCCACATAAAATCAATTGAATTCAAATTGAAGCCTCAATTCTATAAAATTTTCCAATATTTCTAAGATTGTTATACCCTAGTGAGAATACAATAATAGAAGTTCGTACGTGAACTTTTCGCATTCATTGGATTTACTAATTTATATATTTAACGTAATTTATGCATTCATATAACAAATTTTACTTGAGACTTTCTCTCTGGACATCACTACATAGTATAAAACAAAGTCACTTTTTCTTTTCCTATATCCATTTTTATGTATCTTTAAAACTACGCAACGGCTTTTGATGCAGTTTTCTTTAATAGATATAGTGATTTAAGAGGAAGGTTTTTATATATGATTTATACCTGTGCAAAGCCGGGGCGGGTCGCTAGTATATTATAATGCAAAAATAGTCTAGCTTACCCATCAGTAAAATGATTTTTAAACTCAATATCTCTTCTCTTTTTTCTCAAATGTAATGTGTTTTAGTAGATGAATTATGGTTAAATTAATGATACTAATAAAAATTAATTGGTTTTATTAATTTCTGTTACGTACCGATTTTTAAATATTTTGTTAATTTATTTTGGTTCACTTTGAAGTCCGTTTATAGTTTTAACAGAAAATTCTGAAGCCAATATTAAAGTTACGTAAATTTAAAGTTACATTGCATAACAGACCTGAATTATGTAGTTGGCGATAAATCGAAGTGTTTTTTAAAGTTTATTTCACCGGAATACATACAGCAAGTATATAGATATTACATATAAGTTTATACCATTTCATAGCTTGAACGAATTATCGATATTTGATTTTTAGTTAAAACTTCTAAGGCCTTATGTGTGAAATATAATTTAAAAAAAATTATATTATAGCAGTCACGATATTGTTTAGTATTAAAAAAATCCATTACAGTTTCCAAAAATAAGACAAGCGCCAACCGTTGGCTTAATTAATCGTGAATTCAAATACCGGAAACAAGATAATGTTTTGGTCTAAATAAACGCACAGAAACACTCTCAACAACTCTACAGAAACTCGCTTTTATTGCATATCTTATTTTGGGTGTGTTAGGCACCTCTACGTATACTACAATATTGTTAGGTTTATTGCAAATTATGTAACAATTGGCTGTTTAAAATAGTAATTAGCGAGTTTGTTACGGATTTTTGCGATAACAGCGGTAACTTTGATAATATACACTTGATTTCACCGACATTACTAGTGGGTACTTTCTACATTTAATTTATAACAATGTTTCGATTATTCGTAACAATTTTCAGCTTACTGCGAGTCTTGCAAAGACCTTGTTAATATTTTTTAGTCTAAGTTGACATATATGTAAATGACGATTATTTCGATGAGATATACCGTGCATTATATATGTAGTAGTCTGTGAAGAGGTGTATAACATAGAAAAACTATGTAAGAAATAAAGGGGTTATCAAAGGAACAATATAACCCCGGGTAACGAAGCATACAAAGGGAATTCACAGTTCGCGGTTCGTGTCAAGTGCCTTCTTATTTTTACAGCTATTACAACCCTATTGTGAAGGGCAACAATAAATTTGACATAAGTTTGCATTTTTTTTGAAGTATGCATAAAATATGTATAGAATAACGAAATTTTATATTTCCAAACATTGAAATTGATGGAGTTAACAAATATAATAATACAAAGTATAAACAGAGTATAATATATGCACAACATTGATTAGAGAAAAAAAAACTGACAAGAAATCGAATAAAACATGAGAACACGTAAAGCGCACATCTACTCCCGCAAGGACCTCAAAGTAGTGAGAACATTGGAAACGCAGCTTAGGAAAGCGACTTTTAAAATAAATGTAGAGGACGGCACCCTAAGCAGAGCTTCTGAATCTAATATTCGTCTAGAGATTGAATAATGTTTTTTATATTATAATAATAAAACATCGATGTCAAAAGTTTAGACACAGATATTACTCCTAATTCTGTTAACTCGCTAAAGCGCTATAAAAACTTTTAACAATACCTATCGAACTTTTTAATAGGGCTTCAGATTGAAGTTTGAAAATGTTGTTCAAAACTGCATTATTTAAGTGTCAATTACAATAATTATTTCGGTAAGTTAATTTATTACTAGCTTTTACTCGCGGCTTTGTCTGCATTAGCATCTTATTAATAATATATTCTTACATTTTGTTTAATATTTTTATTTAGTTTTTGTATCGCATTCTAATATAGAAAAGATTTTTCCAACTAATTTGTCACTTATTGGCACGTTACAAAATATCTTTATTAATAATTATATTATTATTTTGTCGTTACCTACTGAGTTAATTTCGTTAAGTATAAGATATAAGATTAATATACCCATTACTGTTTTACTTATAACCATGCCACATTTAAAACCACACAGACAGCCAACAAGACAATTCTTTACTATCCTACGAATTCTAACTTACTATCCTGGTAGCATTTGCTGCATATTTCAAATAGAAGACTTGATTTGATATAAATTTTCCTTTACATTTGAGTCTCTATAAAAGCTCGCTTTGGTGTAGAGGATAATAGTAGCGTAGCCTGCTACGGCGTAGAGGTTAGCGTAGTACATTCCTCTCAAGCCGTAGATAGCTATGAAATTCAGAAAACCTAGTAATACGCGTAGCCGGTAGCAGTATTTTTAACAACTCTATGGGCTCTTCCAGCCATTTGCACTAACCCAATTTTAGCAAGGGATATTCCAATGACATTCTGTCAACATACTTCATTTATTACAAAAAAGCATTAGCAAAACGTACAGAAACAAAATTTATTTTATGCAATTGTAAGCCTCTATTTAATTTCCTTTATATACAGTCACCCACGTAATACATATAAAACAAAAGGCATACAATTCGTCATATTTAAACAATCAATCTTCTGATTCCTTTTTTATTAGGTATATTCTAAAATGGTTTTCATCGTCTCTATAATATTTTTTTAAATTTTTACTTTCTACACTTTGAATGACTGTTGTATAATGTGGGAGGTTAATGGTAAACCTATTTAAACACGTTCGTATCACTGTTAGCTATACTAATTAAATAAGAAAATAAATAAAAAATCACTATAACTTTACACAGATAAATACTTAGCCTTAGAGATTCTTAAGTTGTACTGTTGTGTTTATGTTCTCCGTCTTTTTCTTATATATAAAATTCTCATGTCACAATGTTAGTTACTTTACTCCTCCGGCTTTACTGATTTTTACTAAATTTTATAAGGTCTATATTTTATAGGTTTATATTCAGTAGGTCTGAGAATCGGCTACTATCTATTTTTCATACCCCTAAGTGATAAGGGTAGTCCACCCCAAAAAGTAATATGGCAAAACAACGTTTGCCGTGTCAGCTAGTTGATAATAAAATTCTTAAAACCTAAACCTTACATTGACATTTATTATTTTCTTTTTATTAATATAGTATGAGAAAACTCTCTCAGGTCTTTTATGTAAAGATTAAATTAGAGCAAATGTTCAGGTTACAGGTTAGTATATTAGATAGTGTGGAAGTAAGTAGAGTATGGTAATGGCTAGTCGTCAATCAAGATTGACCAAACTCGGAAATAATCGACTCTAAGCAATCACGCTCGATTGTTAAGCTAGGGTTAAATTCAAATGAAGGTTGCGAAAGGCATAGTAATGTGTGAGTGCTTAGAAATATCAAACTATGCGATAAATGATTATTACTTAATTAAAGGTTTTTAACTCTTGACTAATTACTAAGACCTTTTATAAAACCATAGATTATTTGAATGATAGTTGCGCTTAGGAAAGAAATCCTTCAAAATCTTTTGTGAATAATAGTAAGATGATGTTTATCTACTAACATCCTCTTACTATTATTAATTAAGCAACATTTTTGTTTGAAAACGCTAAACCTTATGTAAAGAACAAAAGTAATGTAAATACATGAAAATTTCCCATTTTCCTGAAAGCCTGATTTAGCTTAGTACGTTTCCGATTACTTAGCAAAAATGCTTATAAGCAATTCTTCAAACATTTTATATTTATTCTACTTAGACATGGCCGAGTCTAAGTGGTTTACGTATATACTTATATTTCGAATTCAAGAGAAACGAATGTTTCGTTTGGGTATATACATAAGGCCGATTCCCTATTTACATGTGAAGGAAATATCAGAAACAGAAGCAGAAATGTATCCACCCATATCCCACGTAGTGGTTATGGGATTTTACATTCACTTTTTTAAATGAAACTTTTATTTATAAAAGCGGACCCAAAATGCTGAATTTATTTTTTGATTTCTCTTTTGCTAGTCCTACCTTCATAATATAAAGTGCCCCTTGTATATCACCTGCGACCATAAATATCGGATTCAGTGATATATTTACTAGTTTGAATATCACTTTGCCGAAAATATTTCTTGTTTATTACCTTTTCCAACTTTTCAAGGCCAATACGTTATTGACAACTGCCATCTATATACTACATAAAGGAAATTAAAGTGTCTGAGTGAAGTGTAACTGGTTAGTAATAAACCCATACGTATATTATAGGTAAGAAACTTTAAATATTAAAATAATTTAAAGAAAACAGATCAATATTAAAATGCAAAATAATTGTAAAATTTAGTTTGACGCGCTTAATTCGTTCAAACTGTTAAATATTTTTTCAATCTTTCGTCTGTTTTCTTAACCTCCGACAAAAAAGAGAGGTTTTGAGTTTGATTTGTCTGTCTGTCTGTGGGTGTATGCGTTTGTCTGTAGCATCAAAGCTCCTAGATGAATAGACAGATAACGATGCGGATTTTTTCTGTCGTGATTGAAATATATTAATGAAATTAATCTTTCAACCATTTATCATTTTTATTTGTAATCATCATGGCAGGGTTTTATTAAATTGGGAGTTTCACTTATAAAATCACCACATTATAGACGTAATGTAGAGTTGTCTAACTTACTTAGATTCGTGACCCTATATATATCTCACCGGGGTTCTAACTTTTGACTTGATCCCATATCAATGTCACGGAGCTGTAGCAATGTGGAAAGAGGAATATAAATTATATGTTATATTATATGAAAATGAATAAAAATAAATCAAATAACCTAGTTTCAACAGCACGGCTCTTGTAAAATCGGTATTCATTAGCAAATAAATCAAGAACTACCATGAAGTGTTTATTACATCCATGGATGATCACCGTGATGACGAGACTTTTAAATCAAGCCGTCGACATTTCGTCACATACCATACCTTGTCCTTCTTCAAATCTCTCCTCCACAGGCACTTCTTGTCCTTGTCTTATCCTACTTCTATAAATATTCGTGATTCATGCAACAGCTGATACCGCTTAGGCTTTTAGTTTGAATTTTTATTTGTTATTGTTAAGGATTTAGTTAGTAGTTTTTGCACTTCATGCACTCTCCCTTCATTACTTTTATTATTTTCCTTGTTGGGTTGCCTGGATGAGATCGCTGATTAGCGATAAGGCCGCCCGTTGCACTCCAATTTGCTTAAGTCATTATCTATATTCTATTGTTATTGCAAGTTGAAGAATAAAGATACGTACTTACTTACCCGTAATTTCACGTACTTTTCAGTCTGCACATCCCTATTTTTACATCGTGGGTTCAAAATAGATTTAAACAGTTGTAATAAGAAATTCTTTATACAATACTTTATCCGGTAGTTAAAAGCGAGTTTTTAGTTAGAAAGTAAAATTTCTGTGGTCGGGAACTAAATCTCGAGTCGCGTACTTTCCGTGGTTCGAAACTATTTAAAGTGAAAAACTTTTGTTTAAGCGGTACCGATATTTCTTTTGTTCTAAAGTATACTTATTAAGTTTTTATAGGCGCCGGAGGAAATAAATATACCGAACTTATTAATATTAGAAACTAGGCTTCACACGCGTGGCTTTTCGGCGACGACTTAAACCAAGCGAGTGAGCGATATATCACTATCTCACCTTTAACCTAGGGGGATTGCCTTAGTCAAAAGTTATTTAGGTTTTTAGTGGCCTAATAGTTTCATTTTTGTCTTTGTTTTTTTGCAAAATTATATCAGTGATTTTAATTTTTTAGTACTTGATATTTATGGTTTCTGTTTCTCCCTCTAATATGTATTATGTACCTAGCTCAACCTTTATAAATAAATAAATAACCTCTTGCACATAGCTCAGGTATTCACGATGAGTCGAAAACAAATTCGTGTCGGAATGACAACTTTGCGATTTGATTTCTCAATAATAATCATAATAAATTAATTTTAAATAAAAAATAAAACCAACCTCAAAACGCCCTAAAAATGTTTACTAATGTTTTATAAAATGATATAAGATTCGTCGTTACAGACTGATATTTCATCGAGATGTAAAGATGTAATCTGGACGTGTAAACAATAACGTCTAACATGTTTTTTTCCTTTGACAAGTTTTGCTAATAATATAAAATCAAATATGTGGCTCAGGTTAATATCCATCAAAAACTACACAATATAAATGGTAATAAAATTAATGTATTACAATTAGTATAAATTTAATGAAACGGACTTTTGTATTGCCAAAGCGAACTAATAAAGTTTTTTAAATCATTGATTTATTCACTTCAATATCTCTAAATTTATAAATCAATTCTTGATTCTTTCAATATCCTGAAAACTACTGATTGTAAAAATGAGACTACTTCAACGAGTTAACCTATCGTATGACACCTGACTCATCCAAATCGGTCTACGGATGGCGACGCACGAGTTGAACATCGGGAAAAATATACACTTCGAATTGATAACTTTCTTTTTGGTTTTTTTGAAAACCGGTTAAAAATACAGTTCAGATTCATCAACAGTAATTTTACATTTAACGTTGCAAACATATATCACATGCTATATTTTCAAATCTAACAAGTTGGTAGTTCCTGGTTTTTCTGGAAAGTTCCTATGTGCGTGCAAATATAATGCGGGTGCACGGGCCTCATAAATGTAATGAAAAGACTTCGAGAATTGTAGCCAACTCCCATCTCGATCACTTTAGCTTTCAAACAAATGAAAAAATCACATATGTATTATAGTCAATTTTTTAAGGATCTACGAAGCCACATATTATATAGAGATCTACTTTTCGTCGAGACCTAATTAGTTGCGTAAATTACTTCATAAATCATATAACTATATTTAAGACTATTAAAATTGGTCCAACCATTTAAGTGTCTGTATGTCTAACGTTGAACTTCAGCCGTCCATTTTGAATTCAAGTATATGAAAAATGAATCCGCCTATAGCTAAGCTTTGAATTTCACCCGCTAACGCTCATACGTAACCATCTCCTTAGAATATCATGTACGTGGCCTAGTTAGTAACAAGATACACCTAATACAATTTATCAGGCGATGTTCAAAGCTAGAAAACTTAAAGCAACATGGCCTACATTCCTATGCAAATGGGTTTTGATAAGCTTTTCGTTGCAAATAATATGTAAATTCTTTAAACATTTTAAATAAAATATGTATTATGTATAATAAACGCATTATAATAGGAAGTAAGATAAATTTTGGTAAAACAAAGCTTTTAATAAGACTTTAATAAGATTTTAAACAGAGTTTAAAATCGAATAGAAGGAAATTCCTTCACATAAAACTACTTCAAATACACATAAAAAATAAAATAAATTTATTTGTATTTTTTTTTACAAATAACATCTAACAAATCTTACAATCTAATATAAAGTTGTAAGTTTTATCTAAAAGTTATCGTTGTTAATGTTTATTAATTTTACTATTTTATAGAGGTGAAATGAAATGAAATAGATTCTTAGGATATGAAAAATGAAACAATACGAGTAAGTTTGTCACTAAATTGTACCTTTAATGTTTTATTTAATGCTATGATTTGCTTAGCAGTTAACTGTTTCCTTTTTCCTTCTTTTTAAATCCTTTTAATGCATTTTTGTCTTTCGTGACGTCACTAAATACGGTGACAACAATTTTTGTCATATTGTCGTATTTGGTAATCGTTTTAATAGAATTTAATATTGTTTTGCACATCAATACACTTTTTAGTTGCCAGATTATTGGAAGTCAGTGTCTTAAAATATATTTATTTTATTTTTCAAACGTTACGAATATGCAGCGTTATATGTCTATACCGCTAAGGCGAAAAATTACTCGGATTTTATGTACTATGATTTGAGTATATGAAGAATTCTGTGTTCTAACACTGCGGCCAATATTCGGGGCACTTAAATGGTACCCGTATCTGCCATTCCACTTGGTTGGCTGTCGTCATAGGATATTACGTCAGGGAAATGATGTAATCTTGATAGCAGAAATTCCTCTTACATTTGCTAGAGACTTCATAAGTATGTAACTCATATAAATGGAATATTATTTATTTTACAAAAAACAAAACAACATATATAAAACTAAATACAACTTGTATAGATGAATCTTAAGAACGTTTCACAGGTGGAGTAAAAGAGGTTTAAAGTTAATTAGGGTAGACTTGTAGACACAGAATAAGAACAAAACAAGTCAAGGGATAAGATTTAAGTTTGTGTCTGAATGCAGCTAGTATTTACTTTTTTTTAAATTTTGTGTTGTTCTCGCAATAGTATTTTTATTTACGCATCTACGTACGTACCGTGAGGTTTTGGGTTTCCAAAGCCTGAAAAACATATAAATTTTGATTGGGTATACACAGAAGGCTTGCATTTGCCAGTACAGGATCTGTGAAAAAGAGGTAGAAATTAGTCTGCTCTGTGCCATGTAGTCAAGGGATTTCACTTTTGTATTTACTTTTAAATACTTAAATACGAGTAAGTTTAAAAAAATTCTAATATTAGCTTAGACAGATTTAGTAAATGAAAAGTTACCGGTTTAACGTAACAAGTTATAATTTATTATTTTCATCTCCAAAAGATACAAAAGTACTCCTTTAATATCAAATTAAGTCGAAACTCCGTAACTTTGAATGGAAAGTTAGAAATAGTTTTCGTTATGTAAGGCCATGTAATATGCGTGTCAAACATGATCTTAGTGGAATGCTTTTCGATAGCAACTATTGACTTCACAGGTCATCAATAGTTTAAAATTTATACATACATTATTAAGAATATAGAAAAAAGCATAGTACATTATTATCAAGAAAAAAAACCTGAACTACAACAATCACGCGAATGAAAACAGCATAGCTAATCTTAATCCTAAATTAACCGATCATGAAATTTGGTTTAGACATTCTCAGACGTATAAAGGACATCAATCATCACACATATATTAACTTCTATTATAAACTAGCCATGCCTTACCATTTCACCCGCGTTAATTTCATAATACAAATGCACTATCAAGCTATGTGGATACAGGTGTAGCTTCTTATTATAACACATATTATAAGTTTTTATTGCTAAATTAATAATCAATCGATCATGATAAAATATTGTATATACATCGTAATGAATATTCACATTTTATATCAGAAATAGCGTCAAGCGAAATTGATGACAATTTAAAAATCCCTCAACATGATGATTACAAATAAGGATATATCATAAACAGATTAAAAGATCTTAATATATCACGAAAAACGCAAGCTGGAGTACTTTGGTTATATAATGCGTAATGGCAAATACGATTTGCTCCAGCTTATAATGCAGGGCAAAATCCAAGGAAGCCGACTGCCTGGAAGGAGACGTATCGTGGCTTAAGAATCTGAGGGTTCAACCTGAGCACAAGATCCTTGTTTCGAGCCGCTGTGTCCAGGATTCAGATAGCCTTAATGATAGCCGACCTGCGGTAGGAGATGGCACCTCAAGAAGAAGATTATATCTCGGTAAACTCCATCTCGATCACGTCAATTTACAAACAAAAAATCAAAATCAGTCCATTTATGTAGCAGGTATGATGTCACAGACAGACACACAGATACATTAAACTTATAGCATCCTTTTTTTCGTCGAGGTTAAAGGCAATATAAAATAGCTAGAAAATTTAGTCACAAAGCTGTAAATAAAAATATAATGAGTTGTTGATTTAAATAAAAACACTTTAACTTGAATCTTAATAAGAATAGTTTGAATGGTGTTGACGCTTAATGGAATAATAATGAATTTGAAAAGAGCTCAATATAATGCTAATTTTCTATCGCCAGCTAAAGAATATTAGCATAATATTAGAACACATAGATGCGTCAAGCATAACATCACATATTTTGCATCGCACAATATAATAAAAATATTATCAACCGATGCATCAAAAACTAAGTGTAAATATGAAACCTTAAATCTAGCTTAAAACACGTAGGGTGTTTTTATAAAAGATCAAGGGCGACTAAAGGTAAACTTCTACAAAAAAAAACCAAATACAAAAGTTCCAATGCTCAAATTCAGTCCTTTTAGTTAGCTTACCTTTGCTCCCGAAAGTTAACCGTGAAATCCTTAACACAAAACTAGCTTTTGAACGCGACTCCAGTCGTGTGTGTATTTCAACCCCTTTAAGATTTCTTTTCGCAATAAAAGCTAACCTGTGTTCATTCTCAAACTTTAGTCTATCTCTGTCTCTGTCATCAATATCATCCAGTGGTTAAAAGATAGAGTTACTTTCGCATTTATTATATTGGTACGCATATTTTCACCTCTGCCATCGCTGCTAGACAAAAATGAAAATTGAAAACGCTACAAAATGTTTGTCTTTTGATGATAATGACTTTAAATGTCAAGTGAAACCATTTAAAGAGCTTTAAAAGCAACAGTCGCTCTACTACACACTTGGACACAAATAAAGCATCTATGTACATATCGTATTTTTGAATCGTACTATTGATGAAATAAAACCTTTAAGTCACAAAAGATTTGTATAAATTTATTATTTACAAAACTATATAATTAATAAAAAGATGACTGTATTTTTAAACATTCTTGTCCGTGTGTGAAGCCCATGTCAATAAACTCCGTGTCCACACGGAGTTTATTCTAGTCATGGGCTATTTTTATATTTACGCCTATAATGAAAGATCAATCAATGACCGTAAAAGGTTAATCTATAAAATACAATGCACAATACATCCCACGTCAAATGTTTTGTAAACTTAAGCATATTGACAGAGCTTTCGACCTTTTCAGTGCTTGACATTGGAGTCAACACCCTTCTACCTTTGAGTCACTGACATTACTAGTAGCATTGTTGAAATATTAAATGTGCCCAGAAAAGTATTTTATCATTTATATAATGTATATTTTTTAAATAAATTACGCTTTAATCCAAAATAATTTTTATTGAGAGAAAATATATAGATTTTATCTATTTGAGATAACCCATTCTCTTTGGACAACCTATAATATATTATTGATCCATGATATAATAGTATTTGCTTAAACAAATATCATTACAAAGTAGTCCATTCTACGGCAAAGTTTCATCTACTCAACCAATTTGCTGACTCAGCATAATTGCAGTAATCCGTAGAAAATGTAAACGATTGCCTTGATTTCCTTCAATAAGTGGTACAAGTGATTAATTATCATACATACATATATACAGACACAAATACATAACGAAATAGACCAATACAAAAACCGTAATATTATAAAGCTGAAGAATTTTTTTTGTTTATTTGCTTGAACGAGCTAATCTCAGGAACTACAGGCTCAAGAGTAAATTTTGAGTTGAATTGTTCATTCATAGAGGAAGACTATAGGCTATATAACATCTCGCTATGACTAATAGCAGTGGAGAATCAATTAAAAATTATTATATTATGCAAAAACAATGTATGTGACAGAATTGTTGCCCTTTAAAAGTTTTATAACAGTCTTAAACATCTACTATGTTTTTCATGTCCATAATATGTGTGAAATATAGGTGAAATATGAACAAGACTCAGAGGAATTCTTACAACAAAACTAAACAATAAACAGGTCAGACATCAATTGCCTAGATAGAGTCATTAATCAGCAATAAAAATAAACAGCTGTTCCAAATACCCACAATATCTAAACCTCAAGAAAAATAACAAAAGGTAACACAATGTATAAAGTAAATAAATTGTTTAATTATTATTATAATCTTCATAAAATGTAGCAAAACAATTTAAATCAGGTCAGATTTCAAACAAAAAATGCATCATAAATGATCCATTCGTTCAAACGCTACGATGACACACAGAGACACGTCCAGCTTGTAGTACTCTTCTTTGCATTGAGGGTTTAAAATGAAATAACAAGTAAACCTTCACCTTTCATTTTCTGTAAAAGTGCTACAGTTACATATTAATTACAACTACGACTGTTGTTCTCCACGAATTAAAGAAGCATTAAATATTTATTTATTTTAAATTGGCCTACCCCAGTGCGAAATTGTTCTCGGGCCGTGGAATAGCTGATTGTAATTTCTTCGTTTACATATACTTCATCTCCATATTATCAGAATCATAATTTGCACCCTTAGTGCCTCAACTCAAAATTCCTGCAACACTCGATTTTACCATAAACTGACATTATAAAGCATATTCTAAAACCTTGTAAAGTAGAAGTGACCTATATCTTAGTATAACAGGGGGCAGCGCATACTTTGATCTCTATATATTATTAAGATGTATTAAATACTATAATTTTTTAAAGACTAATGCTCATTTACCACAAATTGCATTTTTTGGATTAGGTCACTTTCATTCTAAGGGTGCGATATGTCATAGTCATAGCATTAAAAACATTAGAGACATTGTTTATCAGAAAATACTATTTAGTTCGGAAACACGTTGTCTTGATATATAATAGTTTTGCACATTTACAGAATAATTAATTTTGGATACTTACATCATAGTTATTACAATTTGTTTAGTTTTAATTTTTAAAGCTTGTATGTATTTACTGACTTGGCTTTATCCCATGTAGAAGATAAGCAGTATGTAAAAAACTAAAAATTATAACAATAAAGGATGTATTAACACGCATTGAATGTCAGACACGTGACCAACACAGCTACGAGATTGGATATATTAGCGGTGAAGACATTCGAGTTTCTCATATCTTTCACGAAGAAATTATGAGCAAAAAAGAAATACAAAATGCCGAACTAAGCGCGAGAAAACGCAGGATAAAAGAAAATCTGATAAGGCTTATCAAATTACCAGTTCCGATAACAATATTTAGCATATTTTTTTGATACGGTGGAATTATTTTGGCCAAATTTGATAACGAAATGTTTGGTTTCAATTTCGTTTTGGCAAGGTTAATTGATGGATGAACAGATATTGATAAAAATATAGATTTGTGTCCCTCATTGTTTAGTGGTTAACTCTTGGACCTTTTATTCTGTTAATATAATAAAACTACAATAGTTTATATAGTAGTGCATATAAGTTTTTTTTAATAATTCAAATTCATAAAGGACAACTCTGTTAGGTTTTTATTTGTATGTATAAAAAAAATATAGTTAAGACCTATCTCGATCATGTAATCTTTCAAAGATAAAAACGCCATCAAGATCGATCAATTCATTTAGTAAGAAATATGAGGGCACAGACACATCAAACATCCCTTTTATTACGTCAAAAGTTTCTTTAAGTTAGCCATATCCTTGCTTAAAAGGAGTTCCTATCCTACCTCTATGTATGAAGACAAAATTATTTATTACTATTATATACTCCCCAGAAATCGTTATTTACGAAAAACATGTCTGTATTCCAAAGAACCCAAGCCGTCTTTTTCTATCTAGGACAGCGCTGAGCAAATAAATGATGCGGCCGATGATATTAGAGCCGGCGGAGTGTGAAATAGCTCGCCTTTAACACGTAGCGAGCAAATAGAATCTTCAACGTTTCTTTGAACCTAGACACCGACGATTTACGTATCAGAAAAATAAGGTCTTACTTACTAGCGGCCATTTACAGCTTCCGTCGGGAAGCTATACCCACGTTGAATCGTTTAATTACATCGCAAAAACGTCTCCTATCTAAATTTTGAAATCACAAATAGACGCAGTTATATTTCTAGATCAGGTTTCTGTTGTGTAATATATTTTAAATTGTAACAAGTTAATTTCCACTTAAATTTAAATAAACAAAATTTTTTATTTTGAAGTTCCCAAGAATAAGGAGTTATACAAGTTGATGTGTCTATGTCTCAGGGTGGCATAGGAGCTTCTAAAGCTATGTACTGATTTCGATGCGGTTTTTTTTTAGAAAGATGACGTGATCGAGATGGATCTTGGCTAAAATTTATCAAAATATATTCATTAATTTATGAGATATTCTTATTTGTAATCAATATGTCGGGTTTTTTTAAAATTTTCTTCAATTTTGTTTTTATTATTTTTATTATAACAGTTTTTTATATATAATATAACTCAATCTGTCGTTAATTAGAAGCTGTAAGAAATCAATAAAGCTCTATCGCATCATGAAACCTCCTTATATCGTTGCTTGAATTTAAAATATATAGGTTTACAATTTAAGGCAGCATTTGTTTCTCTGCGATTCGAACCCTGTACCGAAAAATTCATTCAAAATAGAGTCGTTCACTGGAATTTTGCGTGAATCCACGGAGGCTGGTCTAAAAGCTCTCGTGAGGCATCTTTTGAAAAATATTTTTTGTCACCGGACCCTTGTTACAACCCTCATTATAACAGAAACGAACAACGTCTTAGCACGAAAAATATACTAAACAATTTTCTATCTTACGTGAAAATTCTTGAATATTTTCACGCCTCATAAATTGTGGACAACACTTCTTAACCGCCGATGCAAAAAGAGAAGTATTATATGTGTCTGAGTGTCAGTATGTAGCACTATAGACAGATTTTGAGGTGGTTTGAAAACTCCTAAACGAATTTATCTAAGATAAGATTTTTTTGTTTAAAGCTGAAGTTATCGAAATGGATCTTAACCATAGATTATGAGGATCTGTTAATTAAACGATATGCAAATTTGTAAGTAATATGTACTTAAATATTGTCCTTTTTGGAGAACAACTTTATCAATCCAAGTTCAACGCAGGTACAATTGTTGTGCCTACATCACGAGACCTAAATGACTGAGTCCTATGGGATGGATTAGAGGTTCAGGCGATTTCCTTAAAGTTATTTTGCTGGCTAACTAAGATAACTAAACTTGGTGTCTTCGTCACTTTGAGAAATGACAAATCATATCTTAGTAGACTTTTGAAAATAGTTATTATATATATTTGTATAAAAAGTATTCACAGACTTGCTACGACCCCGATATACCTCTTTCTATTCACACATTCATTGAATGAATACAATATGCTCACCGTCGAATTTAATACTAGCTTTCATTCCCGTGGTTATATACTATATTTTATATACCTGTGGTAAACTTTATTTTATATAATTGAGGTATATACAATATAGTATGTATATGTCACTCGGTAAGATTTAGCTTCTCGCTAGTGGCGGAATTTATAAAAACTGTCAAATACTTGAGTTTATTTATTACAAAAATAAAATATTGTCTCTTAAAATTATTATTGGAAGATGACAATTATAATATTTTTCTACAAATTTATATGCAGCAACTTAGTGGTTATTTCAGTGGCTTATACAATGTACACAAATAAAAAGAGCAAAGATTTATATTGTGTTGTAGTGAATTCAAAAATTAATGGGCTGATTTTAAAATTCTCGTATTGGTGGGAAGCTATAATCTTACTGAGTGACATAAGCTATGTTGTACGGCCTCGCGGTCGAAATGATATTACAAATAATGTGTTTGTATATCTTTCTCAAAAATCACCTGCACATATTAGTCTTCTATTAAAAATGTTCAGTTTTACGTAACCACAAAGAATTTTAGATGAAGTGTCGAAATAAGATTTTTGTTGGGGTTTTTTCGCAAGTTGTGCATTGTTTAGTTACAGAGTTTTTTATTCCCAGAGAACACGACTTTGTAAGGCTTTTCAATGTTTATTCAGTTGGACTTCAGTCCATTCGAATTCGAATAACGAATGCAAAGATTCTTATAAAATGAGACCATTGTCGATGGCACAGTTATTAATATAACAGTTTACACTTAATAGCTTAGACTTGACAGATTTCGCTAATAATGTTATTTTTATTTTATTAACATAGGTTTTACATAGACAATAATAGATATAAATAGACACAACAAACAATTCGGTTAGGTAACAACAAAATTACGTCAAAATAAAGAAATTCAAATTACTACTATAAATTTTAATGTAAAGTCAAATGAAACAGCAATATCACTTAATTATTTACTTATTTATTGAAAAAACTTTGATAGAGTAATTCAAATTCATATTTTTGATTTATATTAGTCTACAATATTATATTATTTTATTTATTTTATTTTGAATACCAACAGCAAATCCTAAACAAAGATCTTAACAAAGCCATTAACTCGCAGATAAAAAATGTGTCAATTATGTCATGCAAATTCTGTGTTCACCATGTTTACGCACCAACCATAGATAAGTTACTAAAAAGTTATGTTATTAAAAACGCTGTTATACTCATGTCGTCTTATTTACTGTATATACTGATAATAGGTTAGGGTTTTTCTGTTAACTATAATACCGAATATCATGTCTCTGACACTCAAAAATGACTTTTATATAAAATTTTACCCATTATCACATAATTTGATACTTTCGTAAAATAATACTTATCAATGTACCTACAATTTGATATTAAGTTAATTTGAAATTTGGTAGTTCAGCTTCATACGTCAAATATCTTTCGAGATATAGCAAGTTAGTGAGTGTTTAGTAAGTGAATTTCCGCTTTAGATGCAATGAATCTTCATTGTTCAGAATTTTAAAATTATTTTATAGCATTATTTTTTGTCATGTATTAATAAAAAAATACAATAAAATAAAAATTTCATTTATTTCATTAATCATTACACATCAAATACGGAGACTTCCCATGAGTAGGCGAGCGACACTTGGGTTGGGATTGACTCGCAACTTCCCCAAGCATTAATCAACTTAAGAAAAAAAATATACTTAGTTAACTACTTAGCACTAACAAGATTTGTAAAAGTGTGTAGGGGTATGTTTGTGTAAAGTGTGATGTATGTGAGTGCATGTAGTGTGTGTGTGAGAAGATGAAATCATATTATATGATTATTAATTAATTATTATATTAATTATTGATTGATCGATTTTTTTTATTAATAATTGTCAAATATTAAAATAAATAAATCACATATTTCGATCGAGAAGCTACTGTTTTCATTTGACTGTGGCACTGTCCAGTCCACTTCCACAACACAATGGAATTCTTGTTAGTGTCGAGAGCACGCAACGTAACTCCTGGGCCTACTTCAATTAAATGCATTTTTTGCTTGAACACCCCACTGACGCTATTTTAAAAGTATTATCATATAAGTTCAAGCTTTTGAAATTTCATTATATGACCAGCTTTTTCTGCGATGCCAGCCGCGTTTTCAATACCTTCAAGCATCGTTCGAGGTCCTTTCTCAAGGTCTAGTCTATAACTGTACAAAATTCATCAAAATTGGTTCAGTCATTTATAGACAGACAGAGTTACTTTCACATTTATAATAATCCTAACAAGTGAAATTCAGGACAATTTAAAAACCGACATGTTAATTACAAAAAAGAAAATCTGAAATGGATGAAAAAAGATATTATTCATAAATTGTAGCGTAAAACCAGTTTGATCACGTCAGCTTTAAATAAAAAAATCGCATCATATAAGATTAATTCGGTTCGGATCAATGACAAATGCACAGACACGCCGAAGGGTTTTATACAACCTGTTTTTGCGTCGGGGGTGAGTAAGATAGATCTTTCTTATTCTACGTGATTATGTAATATTTTCACAACCAATTACCTCTAAGTGTTATTAAAATCGCGTGATTCGCAATTTTTTCGTAGTCAAGGAATTAAAATATATTCAAATCAAAATAGGTCGGAAAGGGAAATACTTTGGAAAAGCAATTTGGGTGTTTTGTGAGGAAAATCGTTAGCCATTATAAGTTAGGGATGGAGCACCATAATGAGTTACTAGCTTCGCCAGCGGGTTTTGCTTGAATAATAAATTCCATGTCACAATGAAATTTCGGAAGATTTGTAAGTATAACTTCTTAATAGACGTTAATATATAAAGCGAAAGAGTGTATATTTGTTTGACGAAATAACTCAAACTGGACCGAAGTTTTTTTCACTGATGGAAAGTTAGTCCTTCTGAGTGACAATGACAAATACATATACATACGGACGATGTTTTTAAGCTAGTTATTCCTGTACCAAAAGTACCAAAAGATACCTTTTAGACGGTTAATTTATCTTTTTAAAAGCTGTCCACTCGACACTAATATAATTTGAGAAATAGAGAAAAAAGTAAAATACCTCTAAATAACAAATATCTCTCAAATTGATGAAAACATCTAAACTGTATCTACATCTCGATCATATCTGCTTTCAAAAAAAAAACACATTCGTTTCAGAACTACGGCTGTTCTGGCAAAGAGATACGTCCGACTTGATACACCCCTCTTTTCGTCGGAGGTTAGAAATCAAACACTTCATAGTTTCAAAAGCTACATTTCCGAAATGGGTCGGTGCTCAAATAATAGTCTTGGTGGCTAAACAATACTTGGATAGCTTTGAACACGCGATTGGTTTTAAATAAACGATGTCTGGGTTTATTTCCATACAATTTCGCTTTGACAATTGTTCTTATAAATCGATACATTTTGAATTATTAATGGCTTAATCCTGTTCGAAATTTCTGTTACAGGTGAATATTACAAGGAACAGCTTTAATGGCTTTACAACAAGTTTGGTCTGTGGGTTTTGGATGAAAAATGGGATTGTAAAAGTTTCTGTGGGCACTATGCTATTGGCATTTTTGCATAATTTATTTATAACAGAAAAAACCAACACATATATCACAATTTGATCATATTTAAGACGAAATATAGATGAATTCTAAAAATGTTTCCCAGATAGAAAGTATAAAAAATATTTAGTTAAAAAAGTATCGAATATCGAATATTCATAAGGAATGGAAAACTAATTCCGGTCGGAAACGACAACATTGTGATGTGAATTCTCATTTAACTAGAGGAATAAAATTCATTGGGAGGATTCTGTACGTCGACCATTATTCTTGAAGTTTTCTATAGTTTTTTTACTATTGAAAGCTTTCAATCCCATAGTAGCCAAAAAGGTTTGCACTAGAAGTGGTGTAAGGTTTCCCATACAAATAATTGTGTACACTTGTAAAGACTACTGGTAGAGCTACTGATCTCTAAGTGAAGTGGTGAAAGATGGAGAGAAAGTTATTTATATCTCGAATGCTTAGTATAACTCAATCTATTTGTTAATACTTAGTCACACAAAAAAGATAACAATGCAGCAAGAAAACTTGAATAATTAATTAGGTGTGTAACGGACAGTTTTTTAGCTAAGAAGCGAAATCTTCCACGCAACCTTGACAAATATATTATAAGTAGTTAGATTTCTTAAACTGATTGAAATGCCTAATAATATTATTAATGTCTGTCTATATGGCTGTCTGTCTAGTTGTGTTAAGTGCACAGATACATATTAGACAGAAGATAGTATACTAGAGTTTGAGAAGGGCATATTATGTTACTCTTTTATTGCAAAAAATGCTCGAAGTCGGGGGAGAAAGCTACTATGTTAGATTTGGATGTGAGCAGTTTAAAAATCTGGTAAATCACCGGTTTGCTCTCCTCTGTAAAATATAAACTTGTGATTATGGCTTGTGAGGTCGTAATAAAATGATCCCGATTCCCAAATGTCTATTAAGACGAAGGAAACATAATGGCTGTATGGAGTTTTCAATTAAAGCCACAGTTAATAGACGCGCCGCTCCAGTGACGCCGCCATTCATATATTTTGTTTGATTTCATTTGATACAAAATTGACTTGCGATCCCATGAACCAAATGTAGCTTTTTGTTTTCGACAATTTGACATTGATTGAAATGGATCGAATAAAAAATTTAATTTAAAAATACTTCAAAGACTTTTCCGTGTAGAATTATTCTTTTTGTTTTATTCATTAGTCTGCCCTTCGGAGACAGTCATTAATGCCGTCTAGGTATCGAGTCCATTGGCATTTAGTCGAAACGTTTTAGATAACTGTTTATTTTTCATTAAAATTAAGCTGTAATCTATAACCAGCACACGGTAAACGAAACGACGCGGGTATAATAATCCCTGCAAAGCTGGGGCGGGTTGCTAGTAAATAATCAAATAATGCGTTGTTTTAAGTGGTCCCAACGGAGCTGTATACGTAATAAACTTCCCCTTAATTAACGGATCTTGCATACAAGACAAATGTTTATTGTTCGTTAAACACATGTTTTATGTTTATTTCACTGTTGGATAATTTAGTTAATTAGCACGTGATTAGACGTGTTTAATTTGGATGTTTGGCTATTTAATTGCGTAAAATCAAAGTTTCTATTTGTGTTTTATTGTTTGTGATGATTTCATTGTATTAATTTATAAGTCTTCCCAAAGGAAAGCAAGGCAAATAAGAAATTATTGAAAATATTATGAAGCACAGATTACCACGTCCCATTTTTAAATTTAATTTTAAGACTTTATAAGAATAATAAATTTTTAGTAGACTAATTTAAAAAACTAATTTTAAATATATTATTTTTAATTTTAAAAATTAAGTAATTAAACCGAGACACTAAACTGATAGGTGCCTCATAACTATTATTATTGTAAAACCATTTCAAAATTGAATTGACCGCACGCTGCGCCTGACTTAATCATTACTGAAAACCACACAATGGATCCGACTTCTGACAATACAGATATAAAACCATTACTGTGATGAAAATAATACTGAGTTACTATCTATCTAATGTACGGGAAACAATTTTAATTAATGAACGAATAACTTATATTGTAAAGCTGAAGAATTTGTTTAATTGAACATGCTAATCTCGGGCACTACTGAATCGAATTGAAAGTTTCTTTTTGTGTTGGATAGTACATTTATCAAGGAAGGCGATGAATTTATGAAGAATTTTTATGAATTGAAACTGCTACATGGCGGGCACAGCTAGATAATAAATGAAATGTATTTTCAACACATTTCATTTCATGAAACAACTTCATGAAGATGCGCAGAAAACGCAGGCTCCTGTTGTTAGTAACAATCCTTACAATGTATGTTATTTAGTAATTTGCAAATACAGTCAGTCATGTGTTACTTAAGATAAGAATGTGTGAATAATGAGTTTTTGTCGTCAGGTGTTAAAGGAAATGAAGGGAAGGAAGGCTGGGCGATGAGCGCGCGCGCGTTACGTGCCGTGCGCGTAATATGCGCTCACTAAACGTGACCGCTTGCGCGGCGCTGCTGGACGACGTACGCTGGGACGAGCCAACCAGCGTTGGAAGCCTCGCTGTACTCGCTCTTATTGATGTCCTCGTGATCACAGGTACGACAACTGAATAACACGGCTGACAGATCTTATCAGACTGATCTACGCACAAATCAAGGTATGGATTTAGGGGAATGCAACCGGGGCTACAGCTCCGGGGCCTCCAAAAAGAGGGACAATGGAGACTTCACAAGAAAATTTCAAAGTTAGACTAGTAAAAACTAGTAAATATCTTTTTATTTAATATTTTTTTCGAGCATTGAAAGTGATTTACTCGGGAACTGAATTTCAGCGAATTCATCAACAATTTTTCGGCGAAATAATCTGGAAAGGCTCCTTTTGTTAACGCTAAAATTTAATTTCAGATAATTCTTGTTTGCGATTACATTTATATGTTTGTTAAATAATAAAATGATCTATACTTGTTGTCACAATAAACTATTTATTGGAAAACTAAAATAAAAAATAAAAAAATATGTATATTTGGTAAATTATTTGGGGTCACTTCTTTGTTGCTCCGAGGCCTCCAGACCTCTAAATCCGGTATTGCACAAATCGCATCTTAACTATGTATGGTTTTGTATCACATTCCACTTTCCACATACAATATTACACAAGTGAAATTGACAATTTAGAGACGTTAATTAGAAATGGGAAATGAGGTATTCTAAATGGATGAACAACCTTCATCTGGATCACATCAGATTCTAAACAAAAAACACCGCATCAAATTGTTTTAGGAGCTCAGATGCCACAGAGAGACCCACAAACATACAGGCATGTCAAACTTATAGGTTTAAATTTAATAAATTGTGTGTACATTGCTGAAATGTAAGAAAAATTTACAACATAAAAAAAATTGAGGGTTAATTGGCATAAAGATCAGTGCAAAGCCGGGGCCGGTTGCCAGTCAACTCATATAAATGATTTAATTTGATTTGAAGTGACAAAGTACATCAAAGTACCGTTCAGTTTATTTTCGTTTAACGTTGGCAGAAATTGAATTTGTCGTAATTGTTGTTTGAATGGCTTACAGACATTTACTCTAGTTTGATGGTTAGACGTATTTTTAGCCATAAAAAGACAGTGAGTTCATTTGTTTGTTTGAGAAACGGATCATACTAAAAAGAAATCAAGCAAAATCCAATAGTAAGGCATGGAGAACACTGATAATTTTCTTTAAGCAAGAAAAATGCAATGCCGTTATGCAAGATACCATGGCATAAGGAAAATAATTGGTATTTTCGTAACATCTCGTAAAAATAGGCATAGAGCAGATATATTTAAAAGTCTCTGCCTCTAATAATTTGCTTTAACATTCATAAGTAATATACAAAGCCATCATTCAATTTTTAATCCCCGACGCCAAAGTTGGACGTGGTATCTGTGGGTCTATGGAATCGTGGCTCTTAATGAATGAACCGACTTAGATACAGTTATTTATCTGGGATATAATTTTCGAAAATATTCTCATTTATAGTAATCATGACTGATTTTTTAAAATTGCCTTCATTTCATTTGTTAGATATAGAAATATGTCGTAAGGAAATATTCGCCATGCGGAGGCGGTAAGCAATATAAAAACCCATTACTCGATTTCAACTGTCGATTTTAATAAAACTGTGCATTTTAAAACTCTGAACTAAATGCCAATCGTGGAGTAGGCGTTTGAATCAAAGCTATTCTAAGCACATTCATTTATTCCAAAGTGAGAGAGCCATTAGTAAATTACATTACTGCTGCCGGAGCGTAGTTTTATATGTGGAAAATTTATGAACGTTAGTTAAAACTTTTTTATAAATACCTATTTTCTTCTGAATACAAGTAAGGAGGAAGTTCGCAATTTGATATTTGTTTTCCAATTATGAACTGATATTATTTTCCCTAACAAGTTAATACATAATAATTATATTGTCAATTTATTTCAAAGTAATTTACCGTATAATATAATATTTATTTCACATATAATAAATTTTCTCTAACAAGTTATAAAGAAATTGTATATTTTTTAAAGATTCAACAAAAACTAGCTTTCAAAGCTAACTGTAGGTAAATTATTGATCCGTTTTAAAATTAAAAAATAAATAAATAAAAATATTTCTAATATCCAAAAAATACTCTAAATAAACTACCTGCCTTCTAGAATTAATATTTATTTATTTCTTTTTTCTTTCTTTATTAGTGCACAGTGAAGTCCATTTATATTATTGTTATAAATTTAGAAAATTTATGAACGTCAGTGAATTCATTGCTATGGCATAGTTTTTCTAATATAAAATCGGTGAGCATGTATGATGAATTTGATGAAAGTGGATGGAGCGAAAGAAGTTTGTAGGGCAAATGGCTGTCTGTAATATCTGCTTTTGGGAAATAGGTGTGGTGATATAAACGGTAATTTTGTGTATGCTCAATGATATATAATATATACTATAATAAACATTTTTTAACTGTATTACAGATAACCCACCTAGTTATCTGTGAACTGTAAATAATTTGTAAATATATAATTTTGTGTACATTTTATTCCCTTCACGTCGATTACACTATTTATATTTATTTTGTCAATTTTTGTTATTAATAATCTAATTTGATAGCTGTGTTGTCAAGTTTGTTTCAATATTTCTTCTCCTCCGCCTCATAAGGAAACAGCGAAGGGTGGTGCGTTTTTAGGGTGCTTTCAAATAAAAACCCGAAAGTGGATGTGGATGGCCGTTTTTTAAAATAATTTAATTATGTATCCAAAACTATAAATATGAAAATTATAGATGAAACTATAAAAAACAACAAGAAAAACTAATAGAAAAGTAATATATAAATAATTAAAAATAATACGTAATGTATTATCAGTTAAGTATAATTTATTAGTTTTATTTTAAACTTGTTTGTTTCATGCAGACCCATCTGATGAAATCGGTCTATTTGTGCAGGTGCTATGACGCCATAGTCAAATACAACCACAGAACTTAACATCGTTTGACGGGCTTTGAAAACAATGCTTTTTAGATTAAAAAACCCGCATATTAATGGTTTGTTCCCCGGTTTATAACTAAACTTATTATACTTTTAAATAATTTAATGATCTCCTTTTTTAAGAATAAATCTCATAGTTTGTTTAATCTCTTTTAACAATTATCTGCTTAAATTAGACTGTTATAATGTTTATCTTAAATTTAACTCAATAAATAGATCCAATCTTTTATGTATTTCTAAAGACTAAGCAAACTTCTCTCAAATTCTGAAGCCACTTCTAATATCATAATATCAAGAGTAATAAATCATAAACTTTGGCAAAGTCGGTAAATTAAAGTTTCTTAGCGACTTTTGCAAACTTTTCAACTACGCACGTATATTTATGGAGATTCCTTTCCTACATTTAGTTGTGGTTTTATAATACTAATTAATAACTTATGAAATCTGAAGAAATAATAATAAAGTATTTAGTTTCGAATTCGAATTTGATAAACGTTAAATCTACTAATTGATAGGCATGGAAATTGAGATTCCTTTGTATTTAGAAATGCGACGATTGATGCAAATCCGATGTGCAATATTTACCGCTGACTACCGTAATTGTATTTCGGACAATCACCTAAAATTGAATAGTTTGACAGTATCTTACCTTATATGACACAGAGATTTTTAGGGGAAGAAATAAGGGGAAAATCTTAGAAGATTAATTTCTAAACCAATTTAACAACCTAATCAGGAATTTGAAGAAATTGAAATTAAAGTTCTAAAAAATAGAATTAAAATGAAAATTTAAGAAAAAATATATAAGAAATTTGTAAAGAAAAAATGTGTCTACAATACAGGACTAGATGATACCAGCTCATCCGTAACACATAAAATTGCGAAAACCTTCACACATTAGGTCAACCTCCAACGGTTTGTCTAATTCTGACAGTAACTATATTGGTGAATGGGGCAGTTCAGTAAATTTTATATAGAGCAAAGAATTAGATAGACGTAAGAAGTAACTTAGTTTTATAATTTGAATAGATACTGTAACTTTATAAAGTATTTTTCACATTGAAATCATCATTAGTAATTTGTGTGACAACCAAATTCTTCATCAGTCTTTCAAATTATTTTTGTTGTAAGCATATATACGAATAAATTCATCTGCCTAATAGTTACGGCGTATTATGTATCTTCCAATATCATTCATCTAATATACATTTTTGTCACAGAATAGCAAAAATCTGAGATAAATTCGTGCGTGTGGTGAAGCGTAAAATTGTGAGCCATACCTGCGAACCTTTCACTGTTTGTTCTTGTTATATTTAGATGGGTTTTTGTTTATTCAGCGCAAGTTTTAGGTCTCGATTTTTTTGTTACGACTAATACAATATTGATTGACGAATTAGCTAGGTCTAGCTTCATAGCAATTAATATAAATTTCTATTTGACAGTGCAAAGAATTGATGTATGAAAGTTTTTCTTGCAAATATAATTATTAGTTAGCGTGTATGCTAAATTGAAAAAAAAAACATCACGACATAATTATTAAGAATATCTCTTCAATAGATAAATATATCTTCATAAAATATAGCTTAGTTCGATCCCGATAACATAGTGAGTGAGCTTTCAAATAAAAAACTGTATTAAAATCAGTCCATTCGTTTAGAATCTATAAAGAAAATTATAAATCTTGTTTTTGTTGATGGTTAAAAACCAGCGCTCGTAGAACTTATTTTTATATTTTTTGCGCTTCCATTAAGAGCTTCGTATTCTCGCTAAATATGTTTAAAAATACTAGGTTTAAGCATAAGTCTATACAAAAGATACAAGTTACTATAAATAGTAATATACATTATAAATAAAAAAGGAATATCTTTGAAGGCAAATCCTTAGGATTAAGATATATTATTATTGGGCACCATCAACTTCAAAATCACTAAAATCTACATATTACGTATATTCAAATCGAGAACTTTTCCTGATGTCCGTGTGATATGATGATTTCGCTCTAAAACTACGTAGACAAAGTCACGCGAGACTTTGTTTGGTTATATAACTAAAACCTACTTTCCATACAAACTGTAATTAAATCCAACAAAAGCGCAAACAACAAAGCGAAGTAATCAAAATGTTTTGTTTGGTCAGCACTTCTGTAACGCACTTTTTCTCCTACCATTAATAGCTTATGTGTGCCTTACTTTAAATAAGGGTATCTATATATGAGGTGCATTCTGGAAAAATAAACGCAGGTACCCCTTCTAAGTATTTGGATAGACCACGCTAAAGGTGGACTGATGGTATATTAAAGATATCGAAGAAAGTAGATAGCAAAAGGTCAGGCAACAATAGAAAATAATAGAAGGGACCTTTATCCAATAACGAATTCACCTTCTGATAATAACTATGAACCGTGTTTAAGTTTACTCGTCGTAATAACTCTTAAATAGGTAGTTATTTTTTTTAGTTTTTTTTATTTAGTTAATTTTGAAACAAAAGGCTTTTCATAATTAATTTGTATCTCTTTAAAGCAATTCACGGGTCACTTCCAGAAGGAAATTCCGGTACTTTAGAAGGCTAACATGGGGATACATATCCGTTACGCAGTGGCTCTTATTATTATTACTATCTTTATCTATTATCTTGTCCAATAGTGTTACAGGACACTACAATTATATCTCTTTTCATCCATTGGCTGTATACAATATACCTATAACACTGACTGCTATCCCATCCATGAAAGAATTTTTAAAATAATTCCAGTAATTTTTGAGTTTATTCATTAAAAAAAAATTAAAAATTTCCTCTTTATAATTAACCCTCCACGCAAAAAGAGAAAAATAAGTTGGACGAGTCTGGCCGAGGCATCGTATCTTCTAAACGAATTTTGGAGCGTTTTATTTCAAAGCTTTCGTTGATCTTAGCAATTAATGAAGATCCGTTTATCAATTAATGAGATATTATTATTTGTCATTAAAATATTGGATTGTGTCTTCAATTTCACTTGTAGTTATATCGATTTGAAAATTGTTTTTGTGACTGATAGTCAATTTAAGAAGGCTATAAGCTATAATATAACATCTACGACCAATAAGAGTGGAAAAAATTATTATACAGGGGTAAGATATAATAACATTGGTAAATATAAAATGTTTATGTGCATATGTATGACGTAAACATAAGTTATGAACTTGAAATAAACGCTACGTTGAGCACGCTCGTTTTGAAACAACCTATTTCTATTTTATTTAAAGCATAATAGCAGAGCCTATCTGTTGTTTTTGCACTCAGACAGTATTCAAAAGAATTAGTTTTGAATTTTTCATTTCAAGAATGTTATAAAAGAAAAAACAGAGTATATGTAAATTGGAATAATTCGCTTGTAAAAAACACAGTTATACTCGGTTTAATGATATGTAGTAACCACCACAATATTCTACAAAGAATTATTATGGAAAAAGAGTTAAGGCTTTAGAGAAGACCTTTCTCATACGATAAGTTGTTGCTATTACTAAATATTGTATAACGTATTCTTAGAGAAGGAACAATAGCAGTAAAGATTCAATTCCAATTTATCTATTTGTATGGCACCTGAATTTAAAGAAAAAATTTGAACGGATGACGTTTTGCGAAAATTGTTGATGCGAAATATCTAAAAAATTGTAGCATTTGAATTTCAAAAGGTTTGCTTTAAATGTATGATACCTACTCCTGTTAAGTTCATAGAGTTATTACCAAATAAGTACGACGTGGTCGCTCGAATTTCAGCGATTTCTTGCCCGATTGTGAAAGTATATTTTCCTAAAAATTCGAATCTTAAAAATTAATTCGGTTATGTCAAGAATTAGTAAATACCTGGGGGTTGAGCCAAGGACAAAGTTAGCGACACAACACTGCGGAAAAACAGGTTTTTTAAAGAAAATGACAATGATATTGCAAAAATTCTTATACAGAAAAAATTGCGAGATCTGGTTATTGTTGTTCTTGGATCAACCCCTTTTACTACCGATCTTAGCCAAGTGTAAAAGCAAATGCACAATCTATATTGCATTTCTTTTTCTAGGAAACTGCTTGGTAATAGCTGCGGTCTTATGCTCGTCAAAGCTGCGCAGCGTCACAAATCTCTTCATTGTGTCGCTAGCAGTCGCTGACCTGCTGGTGGGTCTTGCAGTGCTACCATTCTCTGCTACGAGAGAAGTCTTCAAGGTAATTGTGGAATAGCACAGCAAATATATTTTAGAGTCAGACGTATTTATTTAATGCGGGTTAAAATGTAAAAAAAAATTCCCAAGCATCCAGTGTTTTCATAAACGAATATATAAATTTGATATCCTAAGGTTGCTGCGATGGAGATTCAGGCCCCTTGTGGTTTTCTTCTTATATCTTTAACTCGATTTTTAAGGGAAGATAATTCTCTTGAAATTATAAGTTTCTGTTGATATGCTTGATTTGTGGTTGTTGATTGATCTATTTTAAAAATCGGTCGCAAATGTCAATGAATTTACAGGCAGACTATCAATTTAAATTAAAAGTCAATAAAATAGACTGTAATTAACTAAATGAACACTAATATTTATACCTCAGTTTGGTGGATTTTATTGTCCTATACTGTTATTGCATTTTACAAAGCATCAGTAATTTTTGTTTTATATCTTATCAACTTGCTTCGTATTCAGAAATAAGTTATAACTATACTCGCGGACAATAATACGTACGTGGTGATGTTTTGTGTCGTCTCAAATATTTGTCCCTTTTTTGTAGCATGCTATAGTAATTAGTACAAGTAGAAAACTCAATGGATATTCATATAATTACGTGTTATTTCTGCATCACTAGTTTACCTAAAACTTAAAATTTGACCCTCCCACAACTGCTGATAACTACCAGAATTCATTTCTTAAGATACATCTTTTTTTTAAGATGGAGAAGAATTTCAGTTTATATTTAAATACGTGATCAAAATTGCAACTGTGGAACTTTAGTCAGTTTACTCTAATAAAGAATTATACCAATTAATAATAAATAGACTAATAAAAAACTTACGTAAATAAGTAATTACTCCGCTGGCGCAGCGACAAAAAGTGGGTCTTGGCCTCCGAAGTGAGAGAATGCCACCTTCGACGATCTTACGCAGCAGCGTGCTAATCGCCTATTTGAAGCTCGCGTAAGTCCACCTCCACGACGTCTTTCCACCGGTATCTGGATCGGCCGAGGTCTTATAAAATAAAATAATTTAAATCTTTGTTAATAAAGTATCTAAATAATTATTTTTAATTTAAAGAAGCGATCTATCTTAACTCCCGACTAAAGTAAAGTAACCCGTAATAAATCTTTGGGAATTTATAGTTTCAGAAGACAAAGGGTCTTTTGGACCCGTGCTATTCTTATATCCAATCTGTTTTATATCAAGAATCTATTTGGCTATTCCACTATGTTTTCTTTAACTCGAAAGGGTTTTGTTTTCTAAAAGGTTTTGTTTCACGTAGGTTTATGTAAGAAAATTGTATGAAGAGCTAGACCTATTTAATAATAATATTATTATTACCTGTTGCCCGCATCTCTCTGTATACTTATTTAAGACTAGCTGTGTAAATAATTAAGGAAAATTTCACGACGCGTTTTTCGTCTGCGACGATTGTTTGAGATTTCCGATGCATCGGCGGACAACCTATAGAATCGCGCGGGCCAAGGTTTGGGTCCGCACTCTCTACGGTTTTTTGGCGAATGACAAAGGATCACGCATATTAGAAATATCGTAAATAACCGCCCATCATGCGATTTTAGTCCGCCGAGTTTGCGGGTGAAAATTGCAACCGTAATAACACCCGCCGAATAAGGACAAGGTTAAGGTTAATTTTGCACCAGGTAGATTGGTCGCTGAAATCTCCTGGGCCACCGAGAATCCCAGATTTAACTCCTCTCTCTGTTAACACTATGCAGGACGGCAGACAGACACATTTCTGCGTTTGTTTCATTGATCATTTCCTTTACAGGCAGGTTGAACAGCCTTCTTTGCATATGCAAACTAAATGGGATAGAAAACCGATACATTTATTCTCCGGGATTCGAAGCCAAGAATCACTCATATATAGTTGAACAAGTGTTCATAAATTATAGCTTAAATATATTTAGATCACAGCAACTTTAAAAAAACCGCATTAAAATCGAATCATTAGTTAAGGTGCTACGATGCCACATAGACATTGAAACACACGTTAAACTAATGATGGAAACAATCTTTTAAAACGCGACACCACGCCACGCCATCCCACGCATGTCAATACTAATGAATCTCATACATTGAATACGTTTAGAAAACACGGCATGTGGACGATTCGCATTAGGTGTCGACACGTCACGTCGCGTGGCGCTTTAAAAGCATGTTTCCCTTATTATAACATTTTTGTTTTCGTCGGGAATTAATAAATATTACTCTTAACCACATTGTTTTCCAGGTATGGATATTTGGCGACGTTTGGTGTTCAGTTTGGCTGGCCGTGGATGTCTGGATGTGCACTGCTTCTATCCTGAACCTGTGTGCTATATCCCTTGACAGATATGTAGCTGTTACGAGGCCAGTCAGCTACCCTTCCATCATGAGCAAGAAGAGGGCAAAAGCCCTAATTGCTGGAGTGTGGGTGCTGTCATTTGTCATTTGCTTCCCACCATTAGTAGGATGGAAAGATAAGAGGGTGAGTTTAATTATAGTGAACCAATAATTTAAAACAAATTGATTTTGTAGCAATAATACTTAATACAAATTAAAAGTATTACATCATAGGTATTTCACAAAAATCCAGTCAACTAAAACTAAAACTTTTCTAAGTAGACGGTATTAAAACAAAAAAAAATAGTATATTATCTGGAAAACTCCATTGTTTGCGTGAGATAGTTGTCAAACTAACGGAGATGCGAGCAAGAGCTGCTAAGAACTTAGGTATTCCTAAAGATAAAAAGTAATCCTTCCGATACATCGAGTTAGCCGGGTAAAGTAATTATAAATAAGCATTTCTTAAATTAAAGCTAAGATTCATCTAGATTCTAGATCAACGTCAAGGCAGAATACGAAATTTTATCCGTATCACCTTTATGTTTCACAACGTTTTCTTAGCCATTTCTTGCCGCGACTTAAGGACCTTAAGTAAAGAGCGTACCTCTCTTTAAAAGGCCAGCAACGTACCCTTGACCTAACTGGTGTTAGGAGTGTCCACGGACAGTGGACCGCTTTTCATAAGTGAGCCGAAGATATTAAAAAAAGATCACATTATCTTTCAAAAAACTGCATCGATATCGGTACATACATTTAGGAGCTGCGGCTCCTGTGGCCCTTGTGCATGTATATTTTAACCTGTGTATGCTCCACAGAGCACGACACATATACAAGGGTTAATAAACAAACGAATTAGTTTGAAGGTCTATTGAAAAATATCACGGTTTTCTGTTCGGCAGTTTATACTATCGAATTACATATTGATTGAATACTTGCATTCATAATGAAAGTATTTTGATAAAATAATCCTATTCTATTATTACCAAAATTAAATACCCTTTCAGCGAAATGAATATTTTATGAAATTCGTGGCGCCGATTTATCTTGTTTTCATTGTGATCCTTACGTAAATCTGGGATAATCTTTTCTTTTGTGTCTAAATAGCTGTTAATAATATTTAGCGTTCGCCTGAAATCTTTTTAGGTGTAGACCCTTTTGGAAATTTACAACTATTTTTTATAAATTTAGATGTTATAAAATTATCAGAGTTCGAAACAATTCCAAATGGCATTCCATAGAAAATGTATAAATTTACTTCTTAAACACTTTTTCGTGAATTTTTCTATATTTTTAACACTTATTATCCTATTCCGGATGATGACAAATCCGAAAACACAAAAATCATAACAATTGGTCCAGCCATTCTTCGAGTAATAAATGGTGTAGGTATATAGATGGTATATTGTATGTTTGTACCTATTCATGTATGTGCAATCTAGTTTGTTGTACGCTAAATCAATTTAAAAATCGCAATGTATGGATTTCGTATAAAATACGTTAGCTGACTTAGTATATACATTTTGTTTTAAATGTTACTTTATTTTATATTTAGATTGGTTACGTAGATTTTTTAGTCAGTCTTTTCTATTGTATTATTGTTAAGTCTAATACTGTCAGAATAAAAAATAAGGACAAATAAATAAATAATAATTTGTTTATGTAAAAAAGATAATCAAACGACATGTACCTAGTCGGGTAAATCGATTAAACACTGACAAAACATTTATTTTACTTTAATTTTATGACACATGTGAGTTTCTATACATTTTATGAAGACATTTCGTTCTTTGACAATTGTTTTACTAAAAATTATTAGATTGGGCCTACAATTGTTTTCCATTTATTTATATTTATTTATATCATCTGCAATATAATCCTTACGACTCCTAAAACATCTGAGCTTGACCTTTTCTGTCGTGAACTGGATGAGTAAACGAGGGATTCTTATTAATAGATTATATAACATGTCAAAGTTTGTTTTTCCTTGTTTTAATGGTCTCGTATTCTTGGCTAACGCATTAGGGCTTTTAGAGAAGTGATAATAGTGCGTGATGGGTGTCGCCTAATGCTAAGTAATTTTTATATGGAATTGACGTAATGTGTCGCTATTGGTGGGATAGGTAGGTACTATAATGTCTTTTCCACATAAATATCCTTTATGTTAGGCGACACTCATTACACATTAATGTCGCTTCTCTGACGGCCCTGTGATGTTAAATTTAAGGTTTGAAATAAAATAAATTCCTCAATCCTTACGAACACTATGAAACTAGAATATCCAAAGGATTAATTAATATTTTAATTTAAAACAAATCTTTGTGTAACTTAAACAGTTATACATCATGTTTACATAATATTATAACATGTATCTTGAAAAAATAATTAAAATACACCAGGGTGTTTTCTTTGTGAACAAAGAGAAGTATTCTGAAAAGAAAAGCAACAAACACTGAAGCGTCTACTACTTACTATAGTCTATACTATAGTAATTTCATAAAAATAACGCCTGTTGGTTTGTAATAGCAATTTTTATTTCCATTTTCTTTGTATTCTTTAACCTCAGGCGAAAAACGACTGTGTATAAGTTTGACATATCTGTGTGTCTGTCCTAAACGAACGGGCATCAATCTGGTTTTTTTTTTGTTTGAAATCTGACCTGCTCGATCATAGCTGTTTATAAATTTCTGTTCATCCATGGGTATTCTTATACTTGTAATAGCATTGAATTTTTTTAAATTGTCTCAAATTTAACTAGTAATTTATATATCTTTAAGATCTCACCCTATCTAAAATCTTCTAATCCTACACTAGTTTCAATAGTTGCAAAACTTTTTCAGCCAACAGACGCCATAAATTCTGAAGAGATTCATCCTCCGTGCCCTTGGACTTGCGAGTTGACCAATGACGCGGGCTACGTAGTCTATTCAGCGTTGGGATCTTTCTATATACCAATGTTCGTGATGCTTTTCTTCTATTGGAGGATTTATAAAGCTGCTGTAAGGACTACAAAGGCTATCAATCAAGGGTTTAGGACGACTAAAGGTAAGTTATAAGCGCGATTTAAATACAAATTTTAAGAATCATTAACTTAAGGATGACTGGATTTAAATTCTTCACTTCCTTACGGCTGCCTGGACTCTAGAGCGATGCAGGATTGTCTGCTTAAATAACTTTTGGCACTCAAAATCTTTGAGTTTTAGAAGGACTGGACTCATCCGACTCCAAAGAGTAGAGAAAAGATACAATGGTGATGAGCCAGGAGTTTACGTACCTGGATAGTTAGCCAACTAGTATGCCTAAAAGACATTTTCCCTACTATAAAAAATACATTTGCAGATAGTTTTGAAATGTCTCTCATTGTTGGTAAATTTGGCATTTAGGCTGGCTTGAAAACTCCAAGTTGAACAAAATGTTTTGAAAAACTAGAGATTATTGACAAAGAACAGGAAAAAAGTGATCTTTTTTAAAAAGTTTTCCTGTTAATAATGATAAAACTTGAATCGCGTTGAATTAAATATTAAAACAAAATTATTCAAAATTCAATTAGTTTCGAGACATTTCGTGTGAACGGAACTCATATTGGTATCTGTTAGGTTGTAGAAAAATTATTAGAATTCAAAAATCAATTTTAGATTTTCCAAAAAAAAAAAAAAACAGTTAAAAACTCCTTCTTTTTTATATTCACACAAAATATATATTATAACAAAATAGCTATTAGGACTAAGCTAGGAAATAGCTATCTTGAACTACCTAATTCCAAATACCAATTATTTCAGGCTTAGGGAATCGATTTGATGACAACCGGCTTACATTAAGAATACACCGTGGCCGGGGCTCAGCGAGACCTCATGGCTCTCCGCTGTCCACCGCTTCCAATCATTCCACTAGTACCTCGTTAAGTGCTTCCCCAGAGAGATTACGAAGGTGAATTATATACTTCTCAGTTATTAAGTACTATATAGTATATATATTTTATTTTTTCATTAACGCCGTTACGACATAATATTATAATAAACGTGGTGTAATAATTTATGAGACTGATGAATTCAAAGACAGCACAAAGAAATATTCAACTTGTATTAAATATCAGACCTGAAATTCACCAAAAAATTTCGATATATAAAATAGGCAAATTAAAATTTCTGCTACGTTACTAGATAGAGACCGAAGTGGATTTTTTTTAGCTTAGTCTTTTATTTATTAATATTATTATTAAAATCTTTTATTGCAATAATTATTTAATTGATAGCTATAGTGATGGATGATGGATGGACAAGTAGATTTTATTTTTGTAATTTTTTGTGAACAATAAATAAAGAAAGAAAAAACCGGCGGTAATCATAAAAGCTAATAAAACTACATTTTAATTGTAAATTTCAGACATTCAAGCGCCCGTCGTGCCCACGAGAAGATTAAAATTTCCATTTCCTATCCATCGTCAGAGCAGATATGTCCATTGGAGAACTCCAGGTCCTCGAGCAGGTCTCCGAGCCCTTCACTTTATGCTGTTCATTATGAGAGGGATGGGAGAGAATTGACTGAGAGTAGACTAAGGGTCAGACCTCACCTTTCACCTGGTACTCTTTATGATGAATTAGAGGATAAACCACGGACAAGAAGAATGGGAAAGAGGAATATAAAAGCACAGGTAAATAAAAAGAAAGCCCCAGTCTCGAAAACCGAATAATCCCTGACGGGATGCACGTCGAACCTTTAGGTCCTTTTGTACTTACCCTATGCCTTACTCCCTCACTCCAAGATCCCTGAAGAAGGACTGCATAGGCTTCATGATGTCGTTGGATGTGAAGTGCCGATAGTCCCCTAGGTTTGGGTATACCGATCCAAAGAGGCCCAGTCGCTTGCTAGCTTTTGAGTCACATTCGCAGAGTATATGCCTTATCGACTCTTCTTTTTCCCCACATGCTCTACATATTGGGGTTTCAGCAAGTCTCATCTTGTAGAGGTGGCTGCGACACTCGAAGTGTCCAGTCAGGGCTCCTATTAGAGTTCTTGCCTGGGATCTACCATATCTTTAGATCCTCTTATGCAATTTATTGGCAAATTTACTATAGGTATAATCGCGATTAGTTTTTAGAAAGAATGTTTCACTCAAATTTTATAATATTATTGAAACTTTGTATTAAAACTAGAAGTATATCTAACCCACCCAGTTAACCAGCTTTTGTTAACCGGGTTGTCTATTAAGTACACGGATTGTAAAGTAGAGCTAAATATGAACATGAAATGTTGTAGCTAAATATCAATATATGGCGCCGACTTAGATATCTACAAAGTTCTTCCGAACAAATAAAAAATTAATTCACACATTTCAGGTTTGTCCTTTACTTTATAGCATGTAAATAATGCTTTCATATTCAATTTCACTTTTCTTGAAACAGAGTTATTTCAGAAACCTTTGAGCAATAATGTAGATATAATATACATTTAAATATATGAAAATAATAATCAGATGTCTCTCTTTGTTATGTTTTCCAGGTGAAAAGGTTCCGTATGGAGACGAAAGCAGCCAAGACCCTTGGCATAATCGTCGGAGGTTTTGTCTTTTGCTGGCTTCCGTTCTTCAGCGTGTACGTCGTAAGGGCGTTTTGTGGCGACTGCGTGACACCAATTATATTCTCTATACTCTTTTGGCTCGGGTACTGCAACTCGGCGATTAATCCTCTTATTTATGCGCTGTTTTCTAAGGATTTCAGGTAATTATTTTACAGATATTTCAGGTTTAAATATTCATTTATTTCAAACAAAGATACTTACATCACTACTAAAAGCATCAATTACACTTACAAGCTGATGAACAAAGTTAAAGAAAAATTATATGAAAATTAAGAAAAACTTCCTTTTAGATTCGCGTTCAAGAGGATAATCTGCAAGTGTTTCTGCGCGGGCGGCGGTTCGAGGCGGGAGTCGGACGGCGCGGACACCACAGTTGCCGTGCAAAGGAACAGACCTGCGCATGGACATTCACATTCTCTGGACGATGATGCGCCAGCGCCTAACAATAAAAGGTACTTCACTCCCAACATATTTATCGAACAAACTTTATCAAACAAGAATGTTTCATAAATTGATGAGTAGACATAAGTTGTATCTGGCTAAATTCCATCTAAATGACGTCAGTTTTAAGACAAAACAACCGCTTTGAAATTGGTCCATTCGTTGTGCTAGACGCTACAAACAGACACACAGAACCACAAAAACGTCAAACATACCTACACCTCTCTATTTCCTTCGCGTTAAAGATGTTATCTAATATGTAAATCATTCAGTAGATCTTCTGTGGCCGGAAAGATGTTTTAAAATACATAATTTGACACGACTTTAAAGAGTACCAAAACAAAATGAAAACTTAACTTAATAAAAACTTAAAAATTAAAATCTAAAAGTTGTATTTTTCAGGTGACGTCAACCATTGCGGCGGCAAAATGCTCAGTTCCAAGCGACCGTCGCGTGTGTATAGACAAAACCATAGATAAAAAATTACTCTATGTAGATATTTATCTAAATAAATTGTAAATAATGATGATTTATACAATCATGTATTAATAATAACTAGTATTTATTAAGAAAATTATGTAAAGCACCATTCTAAATGTTGTAGAACTTATTATCCCTAAAATCTCTAAGATAATTAAAGTTGTTTTAGTGTATAAGTCTCGCACATTATCGGACACGTCCGCGGATGAATTTCACTTGGTAAACGGTCACAGACCTGAAATCGAAGAACATGGACAAAAACATAACATCCATCTGCAGACCCGTCTGATAATGTTGAGCTAAAATATATTTGATGTTAAATGTTGTTGAAAAGGTTGTATAGATTATACACAGGGATCTAGTCAAACTTAATATATAAATATTATTAATGATAGTCCAAATATATTAAACAAAAGCTCCGCAAACGATATCAAAACGTTCACTGTGCATGCAGCATCGGTAAAGAAAAAATCGATCAGTGAAACAGATGTGAAATGCATCTGCCCCATACCCCACTAGGGGACACGGAACTTCACTTCACTTCAATGCAAGCTATTCCTAATTTAGTCTACACTACCAGAAATGTGGTGTGTACATAAGTATTTATAGATAATAATATATTTGTTCATAGTTGTAATTACTTTTGTAAAACAGGTCAGCCTCCACAGCCTAGTCTAGACTCTAGTCTATGATTATAGTATAACAAGATATATAGTCTATAGCTACAACTATATTTGAATATGTACTTACTCATTAATTAAATTACGGATGGATAGGAGTAAATTTTATGGTATGTAAGTGAAATAGAAGACAATTATTACCCTATATACCATACCCTATAATATATTAACCCTCGATTTGATTACAAATAGGAATATCTCACACATGGATGAACAGATCTTCATAAATTTTAGCTTAGATCCATCTCGATCACGTTAGCTTTCAACAAACAAAAAACCGCATCGAAATCGGTCCATTTGCTAAGGAACTGATATGTCAAAGAGAGACACGTGAATCTTATGACACACTGATTTCTTTTCAGGAGTTAAAAATGACAGTATATTTGAATATTATACTCTATTAAATGTAAAACTATATTATAGAAATAAATAAAGCAATATTATCACGTACTTAATAATTATACATACCTAATAATAGTAGGCACCTATTTTTAATATGATTTTTTAATTAACTTAATAAAAATAAAAACACTTAATATAATTTAAAAAGGCAATAATATTATCATTAATAGACAAAACTATCTAAACATGTTTGTTTTGTATAGTGCTTAAATGTAAGTGGGTTCAAATACTGGGGAATACCAAATAGATTAATATTATACAAAGATACGAAATTGGATTTTAAGTTGTATTAGATATTGAGAAATTACATTTAAAATAGGTTCTTCAAATAATTGGTGTTTAGAATAAATTAATTGATATCTATAAATTGTAAATTACCTGCATTGTACAGACGGTCATTTTACACTTTTTATAATAGTAGAAAATATCATAGAATCTTATATATTTATAAAATTACCTATTGAAAAGACTGTTGTGATGTAATAATTATTATTTGAACATACTTATCTCACCGTAATTACTACTTAGGTATATATTGTTTATTTCATCCAATCTCGAGTTTAAATAAAAAAATTTAACTTGTACATTTTTGATAAATAAGACTGGTAATCAAAGATTTTTTTTTAATCTAAGCAACCTCACTTTAATTTTTATTAAAGCAATGTAGCTAGTCTATGGTTGTCATTTTAATTAATCAAATTTAATAAATCAAACTTTATGCCGATATGATGCCTTTATGATGATTGCCGTACTCGGCTCGGGTCTAAATACCGCCTCGTAATCACCAACTTTACACACTTATAATGTACTTAGTTATAAACTTATATATTATTTAAATGTAATTAATCATACCTAAAGTATAATTATGATGTTTATGTATCTTTCTGTTTTTGCTTATAAACTCTTCAAATAAGTGTATAGAAGTAAAATCAAAAAATAATGATTTAAGATAAAAAACTATCTTCCATTTCAATCAAATATTTTTTGAATAATTTATATTCATTGATTCTTTAATAACGAAAGTAATAACGTAAGTCTTTTTAAGTAAAAATAATTTGTATAAATTTATTTATTTGTGTGTTTTATAAAAAAACATATTTTAATCTGAATAATACCTACCATAAAACTATCAGTGTCCTACTATTAAATAATAATGATTTTTTTTTATGTAAAATTAAACTACTATCCGATGTTATTACTGCCCAGTTTTATTCTAATATTTAAATTACTGTATTATAATATATACTTCTATTCTTTACCTGAGGTACCTACCTACTACCACATACTACAATGATATATTTATACTTATTGTAAATAACCACGTAAAATCACAAAATTACGGTTAATATAAATTAGTACTCATGACCATTACTCAGTCTGTAAAGATCAATTATAAATTATACTCTATATACATCATTATCAAGTGCCAACAACAGATTCGCTGTCAATCTTGCTTGTCAACTGTCAATGGCCGCGTTGTGGTGATAACTGACAACTCAAAAGTCAAAACACGTTTTAATTTTAGAATTTAGTTAACTTTGACACAGTGTTCGTGGCGAGTAGTGTTATCGTGTTTGATTAATTATTTCTGTTATCGTAAATTTATATTAGATTGCTGTAAAGATTTATCTTTATTTATAATTATATTTCTTCGTTGTTCAACTATGAATGGATTGAAGCTATTCGGTGGAGTAGAGGGGTAAGTACCAAACAATATTGTTAGTAATTTTACCCGATCAAAATGTAGAAAGGAGAAAGGGTGCCTTGAATTCACAATTAATTATTTCGAAGTCATTTATTTCAAATTAAAACAATTGTATATTTACATCTCCGAATAAAAAACGCGACATTTTCACATCAACCTCGTCAATTACCAAAACAACTCTTAATAACTTAAATGTCAAAACACAAAACCCGCGAAAATATTTTTTATAAATAAACAATACGCACCAATGATAAACTCATTTAAATGATTTAATAATGTACCGGTGATTCAATAATTGAAGTAATATAAAACGTTACATTTTATTTTTATATTTGTTATGTGTTTAAACATAAAATAGGTAAGTTGACGAAAGAATGTTAAGAATGTGCTGCATACGATGGCCTTCGTTTTTCGCGCTTGCATTTATTTATTAATCAATAATGTTATATATTATATCCGAGATCCTTTGCTGGTAACTATAGGATACTAGCCTTTAATAGCGACTTCGTCTGCGTGACATTAAAATATCACTTGGAAGGAGGTTAAAATTATTATATTTTATATATTAATTACTACTATTACAGCAACACAAACGAATGCGTAATTATATTACGTACATAAGAAAAATTTATTTAATTTTAATTTACAATACAAAGTAGGTACCTAGTAAATGTGAGGCAGGAATATAACTAACTTCAAAAGGGGAGGTTATGCATTTGGGTGTATGTTTTTTCGCGTAAAAAAGACGCATTATGTTTCATACATAATAGATCAATTTACAATTTCTGTTCATGCATTAACTAACACGTTTTAAAAAATAATAATTCAACAAAGTAAATATTTGTAAGTCGGTGCCAAACGGTTCGATGAGAAAATCATCTCATCAAGTCTTTACAAATCATAATAACGATCAATTTTATCAATCAATTCAATTTATATAAGCCTTTATTAACTGCTCATTTTCGCGTACTATGACGTTTATCAGTTCGCTTATGATAAACAAAAATCCCCCTAAAGTGTGTCATCATTAACTTTTCGTAGTCATATTTGAGCTGCATACACGTGTAAATACGCTTTTTCGTTACCAATAAAAAAACTATAGATATACCTACATATTATGATAACGCATTTTTTAATACACCACTTCTAAGTAGATGCCTCAAAATGAACTTTTATCTATTTAATAAAACTGTCCTGGGCTTTGGGTTTTGATTTTTGTTTTATAAAACGAGTTTTGTCAATGTCGATCTGTTAAACGGTCAGATGGAAAAGACGGTGTGACGGACAAAAAAATAAATATCACTTATTACGTTTTTTAGGTATGAATTTATTAAAAAACCTGGTACTTACAAGCAGGTAGGTATATTTTTGTTTTGATATTACCGTTAAGGATTCTTTTAAGCCAGCTTTTTTAAAAAAAAATTGAAAAGACTAGTTTATTATATTATATTATATTAAATATATATAATCCGACATTTTATTGCAAGTCTAATTGATAGTAAAATTAATACAGTTGCAAATGAAATTAGAAAAAAATTATAACAATTTGTTACGCTTTCACTGCTTATATAAATTACGAAGATTTTTTCGATTTGAACGCTCTGACAGAAACCAGTTTTATCTAAGTATTAGATAATTTATTTCAATTAATTTCTTATATTATAACAAACACAAAAAACATCATACCCTAATTGAGAACTTAATTTTTTTGAGGTTGTTGAAAATCCAAATACTGATCCGATTTAAAATATTATTTTACTAACAGAATGCTACAATGCAATGAGTAGCATACGATTCTTATTGTGTCACGCGAACGAGGTAGTCAATCGAGGAAGGCTTTTATAATACGCTGCGATAAATGAACATAGGCACAGTTAGTATTGCAATAAAATCATCGCACATGTTCATTGTTCATAAAGTTACTAATTGTAATTCAAGTATCGTTATCATGGAGTGGAATGCTCGCTCACGCGACCTTTACCTACGCGACACACCCACCGACGATAATTAAAGAGTTTTTATTTACAAACAAGTTTTAGTCTGCTATTGTAAAGAAAAGGATTAATTCTATATTCGAGATTCTTTAGAATTAGGATAGAAAATCTACTCAAAATTCTCCATCAACTATGCTAAACGACATCAAAGCTGAGTGGCTTAAAAATAGACGCGGGAACAATTTTTACTAAAAATTCTAACAAAAAATGCAAAAATGGGCATTATAGGAAAAATAATTCACTCATACGTCAATAAGAGTCGCTTTTCAACCGACATCAAAAAAGAGGTTCTCAATTAATATGTATGTTTTTATCTGATTTTGAACCAATTTAAATGTTTTAAGAGAATAAGAATAGATGTCGGTGCAAAATTGTAACAGAAAATCATATTAACTTCAGAATTGTTATTTCTGTTTTATTTATCACTTTTTAGTGTAATTTAAAGTCTGATTTTAATTTATTTTAATAATTTTTATTGTATTCAATAATTTCTAGAGTTTCTAACTTCAAAATATTGTAATGTATATTATGTACAATAAAGATAAATTCAAACAAAACACTTATCTTCCACCATCGAGTTGTTGATAATGGTGAAAAATATTTACATAACTACATAAATTGATAGTGTTATAGGTAGGTAGTCAAAATTAAAATAAACTTTTATTCAAATAACTGTTAATGCTGCCGCGCATCACCACTCTGTGGTGGTGCACCACCTTCAGAGGTATTTTCGAGCCATTACGACTTAAGGACCTTCATGAAAAGAGCGTATCTCTTTTTAAAATGCCGGCAACGCACCGGATTTAGACGGCGGACTGCTTATCCTAAGTCAGCCTCCTGTTAGCCTCCTATTTTTAAAAATAACTTATACAGATCACTTTTGAATCGTCAGTTTTTTGAAGTCATAATTACCGCAGTGTGTAGCTGTGATAAAGTGGGTGTAGGCAATTTTGACCCGACTGCAGCGAAGCCCGAATGAAGGATTATGTATACTACTATTATGCTATTGTATAACCACAACTTAACATCTCAACATCGGTTGAGCCATAAAAATCGTTCTTTAAGTGATCTGTCATTTCTATTCGTCTCGATGGCTAAAATAAGTAGATAAAAAATCTTTGAGTCAGGTAGGATTAGAAAAATAATTTTCATTAATTTACTTTTTTGTATCATATTCTCTCGCAATAAAAAACACTGCAATAGAAAATTTTTACCTATACATCGTTTTATTAATGTTTTCAGTGGTGCAACACATTCAAACTTGGTGATATGCGATGGATCCGGTAAGGTGGTAGGTAAGTCAAGAGGCCCAGGTACCAACCATTGGATCCTAGGCATAGATGAGTGTGCGAAGCGCGTCATTCACATGCTGCACTCCGCGAAGGATGAGGCCGGTATTCCGAGAGATAGACCACTAGATTCTTTGGTAAGTTTACAAGTGAAAATAAGGGCATCTTAAAAAACCCCACATGATGATTACAATAAGAATATATTCTCATAAACGGAAACGGATTTTTAAATTGTACCTAAGATTTATCTCGATGAAGTCAGCTTTCCATCAAAAAAACCACATTGAAATCGATTAAGAGGGCCACAGTTGGATGTCACACATAGACTAAAACACACACACACGTAAACACACAGTATATCAAACTTCTTTTATTCTCTTTTTTCATTAGGGACTTAAGACTTGTTATATAAAAATTATTTTCAGGGTTTAACGCTCTCCGGATGCGAGCAAGAGAGTAGCAACGCAGATATAGCAAGACTGGTCAAAGAACTTGATGAGAACAGCGCTGATGAAGTCTATGTAGCTTCAGACACTGTAGGCTCTCTTTTCACGGGGGCTCCTAATGGTGGAATGGTTCTCATTGCCGGTAAGTCAAATTACCATTAACTTACAGTTTTTCTTGTGTTGAATATACCCTATGCGAATTCACATGAATTTTCAAAATGAAATTTAATAATGATAATTATTAAATTTAAATAACAACAAACCTGTTCAAAACTACAACCTTTCAATGTTAAAAAAATAAAATAAAAAATCAATAATTCATTTATGACATACATCTAAGTTTACAGACTATAAAAAACGCGCCCAAATCTGCTAGAACAGCAACAAACTAAGAAGGATTTTCATTTCTTGAAAATAATTACTTATTTAATTTTAGTGTTTAGTGGAGTTTTCCATAATGACTTGAGATAATGTTGCACACATGGAATCACATATTGTAATCCTGTGTAGGTATTGCGTTATACTCCTATCAATAAACATCACGTGCAGAGTCAATTGAATTGATTGCTTCTAGAAGCGAATTGAACAATTTCTTTATTGATGCGATTGTGGTCATATTCTCAAATTATTTTGTTTTTGAATAGGCCTTGAATCTTTTCTCATATTTTTAAGAGCCTCTCTGACTGTTGCTGAAACTATTTTCAGCGACCTGTCTCTGTGAATTTATTAAATAATCATAATCGTTGTCAAATGTTAAAATTAAAACTAACTCAAACACCTCTTGCATTCTTCACCTAACCCTCCTAATACTCACGAATTTGTCGCACTCTAGTGCTGTTAAAAAAATTATTTAAAAGCGAAATGATGCGTAAAACTGACTTCTTGTCATTGTTGAGCAAGCAATCGGTCTCAGCGAGAACGTTTTAACATTTTTTGTCTGAATTACCAATTGAAAGATGTTAAATTTGTGTCAATTTCGATATATTTTTATGTACTACTGCAGAAGCCTGGGATGATATTATTATGTGTTTATAAATAAAGCATTTAATATAATACGTTAAAGATAAGAGTTCCACGATAAAATACTAAATCAGTTCTTAAACAGTCATTTCCAAATAACTATTCTGCCAATACTATCTTTCAAACGGGAGGATCCAATAAGTTGTATGTTATTGTAGCAAGGGCAAAGTGTGAAACCTTGATAGGATGCTCTCATTTAAATATAGGACATCTGATAACCTTTGCGCCTTCAATCTTATGAGGGCTAAAGGTTATTTGCGAAAAATACCAATTATTGATTCACAGAGTACGGTTACAGTACGAGTTTTAATTCCTTCGTAGAAGTGAAAACTCTTTACACTTAGAAATAGTCACTCATAGTAAATTTTAGTTTTTGCAGCTCAAGCTGAAACCAGTAGAAGTTTTCTAACTGTCAGTTTTAATTTTATTAATTATTATTAAATGTATAGTCCTGTAATCTGTAACATAGCGCAGACATATTTCTGTATCTCTCACTTATTTATTACAGGGTCACAGCTTTGTGCATAAAATTAGTCTTCAGTACATATTTTAAAGCAAAAAACATAAAGCGAAGCTAAAAGTAAGTAAATATTATGTAGACGTGTATGCATCTCATTGCTACTGAATTTCAAATATGGTAACTAAAAACTATTTTGATTGGCCTTGATTTTTGATATTTAAACTGATATTTAAAACGGCCTTTTCAAACGAGTTTATTATCTAATAGATTTCTGGTTTTTAATGAGTGTATGCTTACAATTTTAAATTCAGTTACGTCACGAAATGTACGAACGAATCTTGTGTCATCTTTCCATCAGTCACTGCACCAAGAATATTTAAATCCAGCAGTTTTTGTGTTTATTAATAGTAATAAAAATTAATTTTCTCATAATATACATGTATGTTATAGGAGTATTTATTTCCTTAATCCTGAACATTTTTAAAGCAATTAATAGTTCGTCCATTTATGAGCGCAATATACAATATCGCTCTTATTGGTCGTATATCGTAATGTTTAAATGCGGTTCTCGATAAATGGACTAACCAATATAAAAATAATTATAATATATATTAGTAAAGGTTTAGGTTATATAATAGATATAAACAAAGCATACTGCATATCATTTAATACTTGCTTATCGCGCACAAACAGATGTTTAATAAAGTATTAAATAATAGTGTGTTATTAATTGACTAGTTTCTCTTATCAGCTCTACCACTTGTCTGATAAACTATTTTTTGATAACGTCTGCATTCATTAATTGTATGGAAAATCTTACATCGCCCCTAGTGATTACGTAGACTTAGCCACTATGGGATTCAGTGCCGGATTTAGGGGAGGGCAACCGAGGCTGCAGCTCCGGAGCCCGCACAGAAGAGACTTCAGACTAGTAAACAAATTTTCCTATGATATTTTTTTCTCGTTTTACCTTTATCTACAATACTTTGTTTAAACATGATTATTTTAAACATTAACAGAAACCATCGATCTATATTTGTTCACTTCTATCAGGCAATAAGTAAAATATCAAAATATCAAATAATTTGGGCCTCCACCCCTTTGTTGTCCCGAGGTCTCCAGACATCTAAATCCGGCACTGATGAGGTTGACAGCTTTCTGATAGCGAAAAAACCTATTGAAAACTCCGATAGTAATCTCATGGTTGACGTAAAGTGAAATTGAAGACCATTTAAGAAACCCAACATTCTAATTACAAATAATACTTCATAAATGGATAAACAGTTCTTCATAAATTGTAGCACAGATCCAACTCGATCACATCAGCTTTCGATCAAAAAAGGCATCAATTCAAGCTAGTACTAGATTAATATTATTTATATTTGATGTTAATTTAGGAAGTATTACAATTTCAATGATAAGAAAACTTCCTCAACGGATAAGAAGAGATATGTTGTCAATACTAATATTATAAAACTGAAGTATTTGTTTAGAATTGAGATGGTTGAATGCGCTAATCTCAAGAACTACTGGTTCGAATTGAAAATTATTTTGCAAACCAAAAAGGAGGGATTTTTTTCCAATGTTCCGCTCGTATGCATTTTACATGAATTTTATTTATTAACACAATTTATGTCTTTTTATTTATAGTAAGTTCATTTATAATACTAAATTTATTTTTTACTTTTTAGTGCGTTTTGAGGTCGATTTTATTTTTTATTTAAATTAATTTATTTAGTCCGACTAGGAAGGCTATATAAAATCAGGCTTCGATGAAATTAACATGGGTGAAACCGCGGGGCAATTTTAAATAATATTAATGAAATTTTATTAATCTTTCAGGTACGGGCTCAAATGCCTTGTTAAGAACACCAGACGGTCAACAATTTGGTTGCGGAGGCTGGGGGTACATCCTTGGCGATGAAGGAAGTGGTATGTGAAAGAATTAAAATCTATCTTTCATCTCTGTGTCTATTTCAGAGCTCATTTTCTATACAGGCAAGTAGTAAATTAAGCTACTGTGTCTGACTGAAACATTTGTTTGTGTCCGAATACCAGGACCTTAAAAAAATTAATGATTTTTAAATACATAAACATTTCACTAACTTTATTCCGAAAAATAGATTACATATCTAAATCTAACCGCTAGGGGCGCTGTAAGATTTTTCCATTTAATTTTTTTAGGCAGACGCTATCGAAAAATACTTGAATAACTTGCGGTGGTGGAATACTCGACAGAGCTGTTTACTGTAGCTACTTGATAATAAGTGGTACATAAGTATCAAACGTGTTCTTATCTGTTTTAATTGTATACGGTTGTGACAAATACCGACGAAAAAAGAGGGGTGTTATAAGACGCCTGTTTGTGTTGTGACGTAAGTTCTAAACGATAGCACCTATTTTGATGCGGCTTTTTTGTTAGAAACTTAACGTGATTGAGATTGGTCTCAATGTATAGAGATCTTTTCGTTCATTTATGAGATACACTGAAATTTATTCCTACTAATATAAATGCGAAAGTAACTGCGTTCGTCTGTTACGCTTTTACAGCTGAACAACTAAAGCATTTTTGATGAAATTGGATACAGAGATAAACTAGAGCTTGGAGAGAAATATAGGCTACATTTTATGACAAAAAAAAAAAGATTTTGAGAGTTGAAATTGGACAAATTCGTGAACGTAGTCACGGCCAAAATTTAGTTTCTAATAAACTAGCTTTTTTAATTATCTACAATTAAACTTATTCCCTTTAAGCGTATTGGATTGCTCATCGCGCTATCAAGATGGTATTTGATGACTGTGATGGCTTCCGACCTGCTCCTCACTCCACTAAGCAGCTTTGGGAAACAATCAAGGATTACTTTAAAGCGGAGACCAGATCAGACCTTTTGCCGCATGCTTATAAACATTTTGAGAAATCATTCTTTGCTGGTAAGCCAATGTTTAGTTTGCAACTGGAAAATACGAATTCAGAAACATTGAATACTTGTTGAAAGAGATTTTCAAAAGAAAACATTGAATTGTTATAATAAAAGTTAATAAACTCCTGTTTTAATCATGAGAAATATTACCTTTTAAAAATAAATTGGCTTGTAGATAATGAATTATATTATTGATCAACCATTAAAAATTATTATTTTATCCTGAATATTATTTTAGGTCTCACAGCAGAGATATCCGCCCTCGCCGGCGAAGGCGATGCCCTATCCCAGCACATATTCGCAGATGCGGGCGCTGCACTAGCATCTCACGTGGTTGCGCTCACATCTCGCAGTCAGAACGGCACTCGGCCGTTTGAGAGTGGAATGAGGATTGTCTGCGTTGGTTCCGTTTGGAAAAGCTGGCATGCTCTTGCGCCGGGTGCTTTGAGTGTTCTCACTGCAAGACGCGTGAGTAAAACATTTATTTAATGTACTTATATCAGTTTTGAATTCATATGTGAACGTAATGAGTTAGGAAAAATAAAACTAAGACATTAGGGTACTTATAAAATATTTTTTCTTAATATTATTAAAGAAAAAATGCATGAAATGCTTTTCCTCCGATATGAAAAAGTAAATGTTTATTGTTTTCAGCTAAATATAGACATAGAACTAGTCCGTTTACGCGTGTCAAGTGCACTGGGTGCGGCCTGGTTGGCTGCGAAGCACGTTAACTATAACCTACCCCGGGATGACTCGGCTTTCTGCGAAGTATTCTACACGTACAGAGAAAACGGCAGGACAAATATCGATGGGAATGGATGTGGCTGTAGTGAATTTTGGAGTTAAATTTAATCTGTCTGAAAATATTTTGACCTCCGCCGTATATACGTACGTTTGATGATATCAAGTGACAATTGACAGCTGAGAAGTAAGGGTTTCTTAAATGTATTTAACAAATAATCTTTCGCTGGTTCTTCAACAAATACCTACGCTTTTTTCTATTTCTATTTTCTTCAAACCGTTGCAAAATTTTGTGTTGAGTTCTTGTTTTTAAGTTTACTTAAGTTCTAATTTGGTGAAACAGCATTATTTTATTTTTGTCATAGCGCCATCTTAATTCAGTAACAGTGAAGTATTAAGTAATTATTACAGCGTGAAAGTGAATTATCGTAACCCCTAGTGAAGCATGGAGCAGACACATTGCTGTATCTGTTTCACTGATTATATTCTTTACAGGCAAGTAGGTGATCAGCCTCCTGTGCCTACTCAACCGAAACATTCATGTGTTTCCCCGAGATTCGAACCCAGGACCGCTGGCGCAACTCGCAGACGCCTAAGCCACTTAGCCACGAAGGTAGTTATTAGAGTAGCAGGCTTAATTTTGACCACAAGCCTGCTTTGCAATGATTGCTATTCTAATAGATTAGAACTATATTAGAAAAAATAATCATGAATTTGATGCAGTTGCTAAATACCAAGAGATGGCACTAATGTACTTTAAGATTAGGCTAAGTTCTAACACAAACAAAAAAGTAATTCATTTTAAATGATTATATAAGTGTATTAATACGTCGTCATGAAACAATTTTAAAACCTTTCTCATACTAACATTAATCATATGCTTAGACTTAGGTACTTTCGTGTGCCAAATTATAAAGTAAGGATACATCAATGTAATATTAAAATTTATGAGGCTCTGTATATTGTGTATAATAAAGATATTATGTTATAATAGAATACATTATATTAAACAGATAAACGTTACAGATTTTTGAATTGGGCCTGATAATTCCAGATCAAATTAGGTTATGACACTAATTGTGTTGCCACATTAAAAATGTCAAATTAAACAGAGATCTGAATTGTGTTAGGATCTGAATACGAATAATTTAATAATATTGTTATAAATTTCATAAGAGTATATTTTTCGATGTTTTTTTAGAAATGTAGTTCCTATTTGTAGTCATAGATCATAATATAATGATTTAAAATTTTATGTATTTTAAAGGGACCAATTATTTATGTACATATTTTATTTCGAACCTCAAGTAGAATAAAAAATGTAGATTAATCTTTTTGACCTAGTATTTTTTAAAATTATTCAAAATAAATGTATTTATCACCAAATATGGTTTATTATTTTTATCATATTCTGGTTAAAATTCAATATCGATTTTGATAAACATTTATCGTTAAACTGAAACAGGTACGATCTTGAAATCTAAATTAGTCTTTACTGACCCCTAGATGGCGTTATAAACAATTCATATTGTTTTCTCAACAAATGAAGACAATTTATAAACCCCAACATATCAATTACAAATAACAATTGATCTATCATGATCATGCTTGCTTTAAAAAAAACGCATCACAATCGGTCTATTTGTTTAGGTCAGATGGCACACAGTCCCAAAGACACATCAAATTTATAAAACCTTTCTTTGCAGGGGAAAAAAAAAACAACGAATAAATAACTTAATGTATTTCTGGTGTAATAACAATAGTTGTCCGTATCCTTCCTCGTACAATCTGCATCGTAAGTTTGCCCGTCGAGTTCTCCAGAACTGAATATAGGTCTGTTGCGCTTGTCACGGGTGTACCATTTATGTGCGTCACTATATCACCCGGTTGAAGACCGCCACTGAAAAAAAACCTTAAATTTAAGTCCCTGATCAGAATTCTGTGTCAGGATTTAATTATTTTTATTTTTTCATTTTTAAAAGTATTTACTATTTTGTATTTTCTTCTTTTTTTCCTTCAACAAAAACTGACCAATAAATTTCGACACAACAATGACATGATGATTATATTATCTCATAATAGAAGAAAATCTCTTTTATTAAGTTAAGTTGAGGCTCCATCTCGATAAGATCAGTTTTGTAACAAAAAAAAAAAACTGCATCGAAATTGTTTAGTAGGAAATTTGAACAATGCTACGGTCAAGTTCATAACACTTCTTCGTCGAAGGCTAACTTAACCTAACCAAATACAATAGGTTTTAACTCACTTGTAAGCAGGTGAACCTATTATCACTTTCCAAACAAGAATTCCATACTCAATATCAGTGGGCATCTGAAAAATGGTTACAAATAAGAATATCTCTAAAATGGATGGACGGATCTTCAGTAATTGTAGCTAAGATCCATACAAAACAGAGAAAAGCTTACCTCAGGATTCCTCATACGAAGTTCCATAAGTATGTTAGGTGTCAGTGACAGCATTGTTATTCCGAGGTAACGTTTCGATACTTGCGGTGATTTAGTTTTTCCTTAAAATTTAACAAATAAATATCAATAACTTATATGGAAATAATTTAAAATATTAAGGTTAAAGAACCAGATATTGTTCTAAAGTCAACCGGCCGTCAAAAAGTAGAAATAAGTAAATAAGTAGAGATTGCATAACTGTTAGGTTTTAACTACAAGCTTTTTAACAGGGTTCCACATGTATAAATCTTAATATGTACATACAGTTAGTTTGAATAAAGCTTCATTAAAAGCTTCAAAGAAATACTTACGTTTAGCCAAAAACTCCTTAACATAGTCAATTGGTATTGCAAAAGATATCCCCGAAGTCACTTTCATACTGTTAATACCAATGGCTTCGCCTTCCAAATTGACTAAAGGCCCACCACTGTTACCAAAAGTAATGGGTGCATCTGTTTGTATGTATACCATGTCTTTACCTGAAAAATAATGTTACATTATTATGTAGAGTATGTTCAAGAAATAAAGCATGTAGTATTATTTAGATTATATAGCACATAATGTTTTTTTATTTACACAAGTATTACACATTTTAAGAAAACAGTAAACGGATTAAACATGTATATTTATCACAATTTTACAAATTATAAAAAAAAAATTAAATCATTTAAATAACTAAGAAATTTAGTACCTAAAACCTGAAATTGTAATAAAAATCAAGTGTATTTTTTGATGTTATGAAATACGTACCTTGTAATCCGAGGTCTTTACTTGCTCTCTGTGTTGAACTAACCACACCGGCTGTTACAGTATTGCTTAATGCAAGAGGACTGCCCATAGCTACTACCTGAAATAGTTTTAATAATGGATTAGTAATCTTAAATAAAGTCAATAGGAATCTTGCTATGTCCTACATCCTTCCTCAGTCTCTAGTCTACCTCACTTCAGTGATTTCGGTGTGAAAGCATAGTGTGACAGACAGAGAGGCAACTTTCATATTAGTACAGACTAGCATATATAGTGATTTAATAAGGTTTGTGTTGTGAAATCCATTTTGTGTGTTTAAATTTATATTTTAGGTTAATCTACAAACCCACTCGCCAGGTCGTAAGTCAGCTGATGTGCCCAACTTCATAACAGGTAAGTTTTTAACTGGTATCCTTAATGTTGCCAAGTCTGATTTGATATCAAAGTCCTCTACAAAACCAAGGTGAGTTGAACCATCCTGAAATTTATGAATGAAATGTATGTAAAGAGTAACAATATCTTAGCATCTTTTCAGAAGAGAGAGTAGCAGAGCAATGTTGAGAAATAATTTTATATAAGTGTGTTCGTGAGCAATGTTTAATTTAATACCTCAGACTTATGCGATAGGTGGGACCAAACAAAACCAGTGATTATCAATAAAACTGCATACATAAAATAACTCCAAGTAGAGCATTTGAACCGGTTAGTGTAAGATTTAGTGTAGTAGGATAGCAGAAGAAAAACCGCGTATCTCCAAATTCGCTTAGAACGGGGTAGCGTAATTCGGGGTATTACTGTATTGCGTAACTTACCATAAGCCGAACATTTACCACAGCATTCGGTTTATTTACAACTACATGAGCATTTGTTAAAATAAGCCCATCTTCATTCACAATAAACCCAGATCCGTTTGATATTGTGATTGGTTTTCCGGAAAATAGGTCGAGACGTCTACCATCCTGGATTTCAATATACACAACAGACGGAGCTGATACGGCCACCACATCAGCTATGAAGTTATACTTCTCCCGTCTGCCCGATAAAGTGATCGTTGCTGCGTCAATCTTCTCATTTAAAGATACGTAACCAAAAACACCAGCAGCAACTGCTATAACACCTCCATAATAATGTCTACGCGAAAAATCCTCATGGTCTTTGTGACTTGAATACTTATATGTAGATAAAAAACGACTAGAACATCTTAAACTATTTTGTTTAATTGAATTTTTAATTAAAAAACGTGATAAAATCCAAGTATTTATCATTTTATTGACAGAATGAAAATTGAAAACTACTTTTAAATTTTAAGTGTCAATTGACAATAGATTATAGATATCAGTTGACATTTCATGAATACACCACAGTGGGTATGCAGCAAGTTAACCACAGATTAGGTACAAATATTATTAATCCGACAACCGGTAATAAATTATATAATACTAGCGACCCGCGCCGGCTTTGCACGGGTATAAAATATATATAAAAACCTTTCTCTTTAATCACTCTATCTATTAAAAAAACCGCATCAAAAGCCGTTGTGTAGTTTTAAAAATTTAAGCATACAAAAGGATATAGGGAAAGAAAAAGCGACTTTGTTTTATACTATGTAGTGATAATAGAATGTTTATATTATTTATTTACACATTTACAGCCCCTAGGCCAAGAACAAGAAGTAAAAAAAATATGAAAAATACCAAAAAACATAAAAAACATGAACCGCCAATCAAACTCAATGGTTCGACTCCAGTATTTTCTTGTATGTAGGAGTTTCCCCGCCCCCGTGACGAATAGGTCGCTTTCCAATGAAGAGACTAGAAAATCGTTTAGTTTCGCGAGCAAGCTAGACACCGGAGCCTGCTGGCGATGCACAGTGCGGAAAAAGTATTCGGAGATTCTTCACAGGAATTTTTTTTTGCACTTTCTCGATCATTAGGGAGTAGCACTTTTCGTGGGGAAACCATACTACGGAACTGGTTTCCAAAATGCTCCTCACCAATGCCGAATAAATTACCCTAGTAGCACTGCCAGAAAGTTCGCAGTTCCGCAAAACAAACCCTAGTCTCCTAAACGCTGCGTCTGTAATACTGCGGATATGCTCACTAAACAAGAGACATGGAACAAACAGAACCCCCAGATCGCGAACCTTCTCAACGCGCCTAATTCCCTGAGACCCAAGTTTATATTCATGGATTTTCCTGTGCGGTTTGTTACTAAAGGTAATCGTCACACACTAGTCATGATTAAACTGAAGTTTATTCATATATCTCAAATTCATCACAGCATTTAAGTCTAACTGCATCTTAATATAATCTTCGCGTGACTTGATAACCTTGAATATCTTAACATCGTCAGCAAATAGAAGGACTTTTGATGATTGAATTATTTCTGGTCAGTCGTTGATCATTATTAAAAATAGCAAAGGTCCCAGGCTTGAGCCTTGGCTAATACCAGAGCGCGTTGGATAGCGTTGAAATACATGCGCGCCGTACTTTACAAACTATTTAATAAACTATAACTATAAACTATATATTTAACTATATATTTGTATTATGCAGACAGTGTAAAACCTATTTTTTTATGTACAGCTATATGGCTTTTTATAATATAAATACCATACCATAAATAATTAAAATAAATTAGGTATGAAAAAAAGATATTAAATAGGTAATAATCTTATTATTAGTATTATTATAATATTATTATATTATGATAACACTTTTGAACGTAAAATCGGTACTGCTGTACGGGTGTGAGACATGGAAGGTGACAAAGGACATATCACAGCGTTTACAGGTCTTCGTCAACCGATGCCTCTGGCAAATTCTTAAAATTTTCTGGCCTGAGACAATTAGCAACGCCCAACTGCTGGAGCGCTGCGATGAAACACCTATTGCAACGCAGATCAAAAGGCGAAAATGGAGCTGGATTGGTCATACGCTTCGACGAGGTCCCAATCACATCCCTCGGCAAGCCATGGATTTGAACCCGCAGGGACGAAGAAAGCGAGGCCGTCCAAAGCAGTCTTGGAGGCGAACTATCCTGTCGGAGGTACGGGACATCGGGATGACGTGGAGCGAGGCCAAACGCGTGGCCCAGGACAGGTCGAGATGGCGGAGCACAATGGACGCCCTTTGCCCCGCCTAGGGGTCAAAGGATTTTAATATAATAATATATATGATAACACTTTATTCGGTAATAAACTAAACAAATCAATGTTTTAATAAATTATTCTTCATCTTGATCAGAACTTCTAATTATTTTTTTTTGCTTTCGTTCTGAAACAATCAGATTAAATATTATGTAGTTAAAAAATTAGTTTTATCATTTTATAGAAATAAAGAAAACCTTAGTTCTCAGAGATGCATTGGATTCCTACCTAGAAACTAATAACTACTATAAGTTCTATAATTATGTAATAGCAAAGTAATTTGATTAACGTATATTTGACATTTCTTCTTATTAATCACGTGTAAATTATAAACTTTAACTTACTTTGCTTTTTATGTTTTCTTTTCCTGGAACCTAGAATAAAATATTTAAAAAAATTAAGCGAATTTATTAACAATGTAATAATATTCTGAATATTATGCTTTTATGTTACTATTGCTCTTTTTAAAATTTTGATCATCCTTATAACAAATGTATCTAATAATTAATTATTCGAAATTCGTTTGTTAATACGTATTAAAAATTAAAAGGTCAATAAATCTTTGGTCTCAAAATTACCATATATTTTCGGTAAAGCTAGTTCTTGATAGTGTATAACCACTTCACCTATAAAACAATATTTACATTACTACATAGTATAAAACAAAGTCGCTTTTTCTTCCCCTATATCCCTTTGTATGCTTAAATCTTTAAAACTACGCAACGGACTTTGATGCGGTTTTTTTTAATAGATAGAGTGAGTAAAGAGAAAGGTTTTTATATATGTTTTATACCTGTTAAAATCCGGGGTGGGTCGCTAGTTATTTATAAATTAAACCCTGTTGGCGTCTAAAAATTTACGCCTGTCAAAATCTTGAGGCAATACTTGCTTTATGATTCTTGTACAATAAACATATATTATGTAAAATACAAAGACTAGAATATCAGTTATGTTATAAATAAAATATCAATAGACCTTTTATCACTAAGAAAATAATTTTAAATCAAAGACATTAAATATTTTCATTTAATATCTAATTTTTATCGTATACGGTTTTAATTGGTTATAAATAATAATAATAATAGATTATTTATTAAAAATAGAAGAAATTGGCGTTTAAAATACACAATCATTTGTGTATTTTAAATAAATAAATACACAAAGAAAAGATTCTGCAATTAATATGAAATAAATTAAATAGGCTATTAGTTTTTTTTAAAACTGTGTCAGATATTATAATTTTAACAAAAATCTATTAGTTATTAAAAAAATTTAGAATTAAGTATTTTTGAACCTACATATAAAAATAAAAACATGTATTACAAAAAAGTTTGCCCGTTAATAGTAAATATTATAATTGTACGCAAGTCAACTTCATTGCAATTCCGCCGCACCGGGCTTTGGATACTGATAAGACTTCAGTATCCGAAGGCCTTCAGTAAACACAATTGAAAATATGTTTCTATATTTTATATGGGAAGCAGCGTTCCTATTTATTTCATAGGAGATTTACGTCAAGCGATACTAATTCTTATTGATTATTTTGAGTTAAATTTTAAATATGCCGCTACAATGAATATAAATATTGAATGTAATTTAAAAAATTAATAAACGTAAAGATTTGGGGTAGGTTAATTTTTTTTAAGATTTCTATAATTTATTCGCATATAGATTAACAATTAAGACGTAAAGATAATTTTTATACTTACCTAATTCATTCACTGAAAATTAATGCTAACTTATTTTAAAAATGTAAGAAACTCATTTATCACTCCTTTGATAATTTTCAGACAGATAGGCCTTCTGTACTTATTCAACCGAATCAACTGCTTTCCTGGGATTCAAACCTACGACCTCTGGTTCGAAACACTGATATTTACATGCGTGAACCACTTAACCATGAAGGCGGTTACAGAACATCTTAATACGCCTTTAAAGCCCGTTTTTTTTTTCAAGAGGAAAACGGACAGAGTCTAACTTAGAGTAAGCGATCCACGGGTGCCTTGCCGATCTTTTAAAGAGATAAACTCTCTTTTTATGAAGCTCTCTAAGTCGTAATGATTCGGAAATTTCAAGGCAGCTGCTTCCATAGAGTGGTGAAAAAACGCTTAGTTGTAGTGCGACAAATATCGAGGTGATACGGATAAAATTTCGTATTTAAAAACTCACCATCAATATCATTTATTTTAACATTGTGTTTAAACTCGATAGCTGAAAAGCAAATTATTGAATTATTATAATTATCAATAAACGCTTTGCATTTTTTATTTTTAAGATTTCATGAAAGTGGATGCAGTTCAATGCGCTATTTATCGAAATCGAGAGGGATGGATCTTGGCCACAATTTGTGAAAATCTGTTCATCTATTTATGTGTTAATCTTATACCAAACCAACCAACCAAATGTCAAATAATGTCAGAGGGTTTTTTTTGTGTCTAACTTCTCTTGTTTTAAAAATATTACCTCTTTAAATATAAACTTGAATCAATATTTCAAGTGCTCTGCGCTTTTCTAACTGACGTGCAGTTGTTGTTGCAAAAACGAGACCAAATATCTGAAGCATTTATATGACCTTATGGTCTTAGTTGAGTAAAGTTTATACGTAAGAGTCATATTTTATCTTACCTTTGACCATCGGTAATAGTGCATATCTCGCTGCGTCCTTTCCCATCACATTTATTAACGCTTTCACATAATATTTTAGATCCTTCATCCATTCTGGCTCAGGTTTGACTGAAAACAATAGATTAAAAACTAATAAAAAGTAATGTATATTATTACTACATACTCTACACTAATAATATACATTATTAGATATATTAATTAATATACTTCTTGACACATTTAACAAAAAGTATAATGAGTTTCTCTACAAATAATTATATTATGCAAGTTTATTATTCACCTTCTGCCTCAGCCCTAGATTTCATTATGGGTTTATGTTCAACGCTTGCCAACCCTAAAAAAAACAGATTAACGGGACTCTGATGAATAATCATAATTATTAATATCAAAGTAAGGTTTAATAATTATTAGGAATGTTAACTAGAAAAAAATAATATAAGATAAGAATAATTCTGAGATTATGTGGGTTCTCTACAACAATTTGTGAACTTTTACCTTCTTTATTTACTGAAACAATAAAAATGTATATATAAAAACAATTTATGAAGATAATATGTTCTTCCATTAATGAGATATTTTTTATTTGTAATTAACATGTCGAAAGGTTTATAAATTGTCTTTAACTTCAATCTTTAATTTACCTTTGACATGCAGCAAGACGCTGGAATTCTTTTCCGTTTCTGTAATATGCAGATTATGAAAAATTATAATTTCAACTCACATTATGCAAAGGAAAAAGAAAAAAGTCCATACCTTCTACATATTGTTCTATGTATTGTTTCGCATCTTTATATCCGTAACGATTAATAGCTTCCTGTATCTTCTGCCGAAGACCAGAGAGCCAATCAGGTTCAAAAAATGCTAAAAAAGTAAAAAGAATTGTTGTTTCCGCCCGGGATCGAACCGGGGGCCTTGTGCGTGTGAAGCACACGTGATAACCGCTACACTACGGAAACTTGAATGATAGTAGCAAATTTGTTTATCATATTCGAAAAAGAAATTTAATCTACAATAATTATTATAAATGTTTTGTATCAAATATTTTTAAATTAATTATTTTACTCTTTCTATTAATTTAAAATCCAATAGTATTAGCCGATAACCATAAACACTTCTATTTTCAGTGAATTAAATATATTCTAAAGGTTTTATGGTGTTATTTCGGCTGATTATTAACCTCTTATACAAACCTGAATCATTATATAATATCGGCTGCTTCAATATCAGAATTTGTTTACTTTCTTCAGTGATATCTACAATAAATTAAAATATTTTTAATTATATCATGTTTGCTGTTAATATATTTATATATTAGTAAATCTAAATAATAATTACTTGATGGCAAAATTTGGCCGAAAATTGTGCAGAAGCTGAACGCGAAAATCTAAAACAAAAAAGGAAGGAAAAAGTCAAAAGAACGCTAGTCTAAAAGTTTGGATGTTTTAATTTTAATAATAGACCATCATAATACGCCATTGGATCAGGTAGTAAAAATATTTTTTTTTTAAAATAACAAGTGAAACTGAAGACGAAAACTCCACGACATGGTGATTAATCATACCCATCTCGATCTAATAAAAGTATCTTATTTCAAAATACTCACAAAAAAGAACAAAAAATATCGATAATACATTGCCTGAAACAAAATAAGAATTGCAAATCAATATCATTTACGACAAATTCAATTATTTTTTCAATTAACTTTGAAGCAAATTATTATTAAAAAATTTCATCGTTTACTTTTACAGAGTATAATGGAAGTCACATAATCATTATTGGGCACATATTTGTTACATAATTATTTAAATGAAGTGCTTGGGAATGATTTCCTCTAAATTATTTTCTGTGAACACGGTTGGTAAAAATAAGATTCTTGGCTCTTCTCAGAATTGAGCGCGTCCTTGAACTTATACTTAAGTGAGTTTAAATGCGATCTATGTGATTCTATATGAATAATTTTTTTTATTATTAGTATTATAATTTTGTCGTGTCTGTTCGTGTAACGTGTTGTGACATCATAGATGCTAAGCGAATGCATTGATTTCAGTGCATTCAGTTTCAGTTTTTTGTTTGAAATCTGACATTATCAAGATGGATCTCAGCTACAATTTATGAAAATCTGGTGATCCATTCATTAGATATTTTTATTGATAACTAGTGGACCCCGCGAACTTCGTATCGCGTCAAAGTTCCGAATAATAAAGTGTCACCTAAAACGTCATTCTATAGAAAATGTATGAGGAAAATATTTTTATTTTATTTTATTTTTTCGAAAATTTTCTAAATTTTTCTCTCCGTAAGAACCATCCTTGTACTTCAAGGAATATTATAAAAAAGAATTGGCCAAATTGGTCCAGGCGTTGCTGAGTTATGCGCTTACCAACACATTTTGCGATTCATTTTTATATTATAGATTAACACGTCGATTTTTTTAAATTGCCTTGAATTACACTTGTACGTGAAAAAGTTAGCGGGTTCATTTGTCGGTGTCTTTGTAATAAATGCAGTCGCAGCCAAAGCCATCTATTCTTATTTGTTACTCGCAGTTAGTAAAACTTTTCACGTTTTGCGCCTGAAATCTCTGAAACTAAGCCCAGTTAGGCCATTTAAATCTCTGCCTTTATGGTTTAGTCTACCAATATAATCTTAGTAAAATAAATATATAATTTATATGATATAAATAGTGGGTTCAAATCCCGGGGAAACAAATAAATGTTTCTGTTGGGTAGGCACAGAAGGCTGATCACCTACTTGCCTGTAAAGGAAAAAATACTGAAACAGAAAAAAAATGTGTCTGTCCCATGCCCAACTAGGGGTTACGGGAATTCACTCAGTTCACTCAAATGTACCTATATATGTACCTATAAACATTAGTACCCTTACTAATAAACGTGGTATAAAGTTATACTTAGGTTTAATCTAAGAATAAGGGAAAATTTTACCAATAAACCATGAATAAATTTTAATTGGATATAAAGGTTGAATAAATATGGAATAGAAAGTTTTTATAAATAAGACTGTAAAGATTCTTTAATGTTAAATAATATAAAAATCCTTAAAAAGTATTAATATTACAGCAATATTAAGGATGGACATTTATCGAATAATCCTATTCGATATGAAATGCAATTTTCACCGACAAGTTACTAAATTGATGTCAAAATGTCTGGACAGTATTTGGCGGAAATTACGTTCGTAAGAACTATCGTACGGACATAAATGCCTGTGTTTACCGAGACGGTATTAAAATAGACAGACCTATTATATTTACGTTAATATGTGTTAAATACATTAACAAAAACAGTTAGAACGAATTCCGCGCTAATATTTAACACAAATTTCACAATTATTTGATTATGAATAAATTTTCTCGACGCCTCGCGAGCTTTACAGCCTGCATGATTTTGATGACTAAATATACGTGCATAATCCGTTTAAATTTAAACATTTAAAGTTGCGTAAATAAACAACTAAGTTAAATACATAAAAAATTAAATTATTTTATTGTACTAATCCACACTTTTGCCCACAAAATTTTCTATTATCTTTCAGTAAGTGCTTTTAAGTTCATTTTAAATTGATTTATAGAATCATATTGTAGTTCATAAGATCATCCCTCTGAAGTCAGAAGTAATTAATTACATTTATTTATTATTTTAAACTCGAATAAATCTAGCACCCATAAATGCTAAAGCGCTGTGCTCAACTTGTAGCACCAATTGTACAAGGATTTGCATCAATGTATGTGAGCATCAATCTGTGTCTCTAAAGACAGACCAGGAGTTCCGGAGTCTTCAACGATTTTGAAAGCCAAAGAGATAAATTTATAAGCTCACCCAACTCTCTGGGAAATGGAAACAGAGGAACCAATGGTTGGTAGCGCACGGAAACCTGAGTTATCTGGATCTGAAGCTAGCCATCAAGAATGCACAAAAGGCATTTTCTACCTCTAAACTCTAAAGCATTGCAGAGATTTCACTCCCGTTAATTTCGTCATAGTGTGATTTTATATAGCTAAAGCCTTCTTTAATAAATGGACTATCCAACACAAAAATAACTTTTCAAATCGTGCAACCAAACAAACAATCTGTTTCATAATATTTAGTATAGGTAGATTTAAGTTTCGTAATATTATGAAACCAACATTTCTAAGACAAAACACAAACACTTTTGAATAATGAAGAACATTTTCATGATTAAAGTAACATTTGATGCAAAGTGAATACATTATTTCCAGGCTTCATTCGCTAACGATGTTGTGAATCGGAAAGGTTTTCAATCGTTTCAATTCCGGGACAGTTTACATTGACCGGAGGCGATCGAAAGAAAGAGAAATCTTCGAATAATACAAGCTTGATGTTTTTGTTATTCCGGAACCTCTAGTGGGGCATGGATACCTGTATCATACATAATTTTCTTTAAAAACCTACTTACCTTACCTACCTTACTTACCTGTTGATTTTACTATAAATCCTTTTAAGTATTTAGGGGAGACCTACATATGACGTATGAAGCGACTATTGCTAAAGATATAATAAATTGAATTGTAAATACAAATTGTATACATTAACTATTTAAAAACCTAGATTTTTTAATTGTATAATTTGATTATGAAACATTTCTGCTCTGCTGTAGACAATTTATCCTTTAAACTATTCCCTCTATTATGCAATATCCCTAACCTAAAGCCCTTAATTACACACAGTCTGTTTTGTAAAGGTACCTACTGCATCGACCCTTATCACAAGGTTTTGCTATGTCAAGTAATACTAACTAGTTACTAGATCTTGGGAAGAAAACCGGGCTTTACAAAATTAACAACGCTCAAATTTATAGCTTTGATTAAGTTTTCGACCGGGGCTTAAAATATGCAAAGGAAAATATACAACACTAATTTTAAGATATTAATGACTAGCTGTGCCAGCGGTTTCATCTGCATTAATTTTGTCTTACGTTAAAGCTTCAATAAATCCATCACAAAAATAATTTTTCAATTCAAAACAGTAGTTTTAGAATCTCAGAAAAAAGCTTTATTTATTTAATTTTAGACTCATAGTTCATAATTTATAAGTTTAGTATAGATTCGACTTATGAAATAATGGTTTATTGTATAACAAATAAATGGATAGTCATTCCAGTGTGCTCTTTATGTGAAGTCACTAATCTTGTTAATGTCTTTTTTGTACGTAAACTTTCACTTTTGTTTTTCGTGTATTTTTGTCGTGTGTCTAAGTTTTGAAATCTCTTTTGTTATTTTTGTATTTTGTTTTCAATATAAATAAATGTAACAATAACTTTTACTGTAATGTAATCTATCTATGTATACAAATATTAACTACTTTAGTTGCTAAGCGGTTCATGTGTCTGTTTGCGCCAGAGGTTCTGTGTTGGAATCCCTGAGAAACAACACAGTTTCGACCCAAGGCATAGAAGGTTGATTGAAAAAGACTTGACTAACAAACGTGTCACGCCAATGCTCCATGTGGCAGGCCACACTAGAGGATGTAGGATTTCTGCTTTTAAGATAAAATATTCAGGTCATTTGAGACTTGGTTAAAGTTAAATAATGTTTATGAGGAGACTCTTGACTGCTAACTATAAAAATGTACCAAATTTTATCCCTAATACAAATAATCCATTCGGAACATTTTAAATATCCTTAATAATAGGAAATTATTTGAGTTGCTTCAAAGGTTTTATGACCGATTTGCGCTGACCCTTGATACCCCTGTAATTTAACCACTAATTGGGGAATGCGGGACACTGGAACAGCACTGCGGATCAAGGTGTGTTTGCTGTACTTGGTATTTTAGCAACGTTGAGTGTTGCCAGACAGGAGATGTAGCACAGATTAGGAAAAATAGGTATACATTTTTGTTACTTAATATTTTTAAATTACATTTGTGTAGTTTCGTTTCCACGATTAGGCTTGTAAAACAGGATTGGTGCTTTCTTGATAAGTAGTTGTTTAACGACAACCATGAAAAGTTAAGACAAAATTAAAGTTAACTCAGAATAATAATTGGTAAATTATACAGCCTAAATCACTAGAAAACGTGACTTTAGTAAATTTTTTAACATAAGTCCACTAGTTTAGAGTATACTCATTACAAACAAAAATACAAATTTCTATTTATAATATTAGTATAAAAGTGTTTAAAATATACATATATACAATAAACTAACTTACTACAGCCGAAACATTACAATGTAAAAAAGATATATATAATAACTTTCGTAAATATTAAAAAAATTGTTATCCAAGCGAGTGAAAATGAAGACAATTTATGATGATCACAAGTACGAATGTCTCATAAATGGATGAACTAATACTAACTTACTTCATAAATTGTGCTAAGATCAATTTCGATTATGCAAGCTTTCATACACAAACAACTGCATCAAAATCGATCCACTCGTTTAGACAGACACGTCACCACCATTCATATTTCGTCGAGGATTAAAAAGAGATTTTGAGCTGTAATGTAGAATATTTATTTAATATTTATTGGAAAATCCGGGAAACTTAGCTTATATAATATATATGGCCACCCTGCAAGTTTCATTCTAGGCTGTAGTGTTGCTGAGTCAGCAGTACAGAGTGCACGTCGCTGGCGAACGTGGTTTGCGTGTTTTACAAAACTTTCCAAACTCCGAATTGATTACTCATTATTTCTGGTAAGTTTAACAGAAACTTAATTATTAAATAGTTTTAAAAACTGATTTATTCTTGAAAAGTTATGTTTTGAAATTATCGGCCAACCATTTAAAAACAGTTCCGTATTTCAAAAAATATCAAAGCAGAGAACAAAAATTTTAAGATCTGTCTCTTCAGTGTTTTATTTGAAGTTGATGATTTTCGACAGTGTTCAAGATTTGATTGATACTTGAGATTTAATTTGAAGAGTGTTTGAACTCGAGTTCTTAGATACTTCAGTCAATGATATTTATATAAAATTTTAATAAAAAAATTACTCATAAATTTAAGTTTTACTGAATTAAAGCGCGTATAATAATCACAATTTTACAATAATTTAAATTAGTATAAAGTTTCAAGTAGTTTAATGCCATGAACGTGACCCCTTTTTATTTAAATGAGTGATAATCGCGTAAATAAAAAAAACATTATTAATACTTTAATACTTAAACAGAAATTAAATTTTTTTCCAAATATGTACACAGATTGAAGACAATTAAACGAACCCTCGATATGGCGATTACAAATAAGAATATTTCATAACTTGGAACTAAGATCCAACTCAATCACATCAGATTTCTATCAAAAAAGCCAAAGTGAAATCATATTTGTTTACAAGCTACGATTCTACAGAGAGATATGTATATTAATGGCCATAGGTCATAATATGATAAATGCAATTTCATTATTTTACAGGACAAGCAATTAAATTATTAAGAAATCTTGAAGGAACTATTGAAATATGAAACACTCGATATATGAAAATAATTATTTAAAAATTTGCATGTAGTTATCCTGATATGATCAAATGAAAGAGCATTTTTTGGCGATTATTAATAAAGTTTCATGTATCTAGGACACATATAACTCAGGAAATAATACGATACTCTCTTTATTAATCTCTAATCTGTGTAAAATTATTCACAATTGGTTCAGTTTTCTAATAAAGGGCAAACAAATAAAAAAAAATCAGTGGCATTAAGGATTGCCAATTGTAAAAATTAAATATTATTTTATGATTATGGGACGTAAGGAATGGTTATTTTTCTTTCATTTCCTGAACTTTTCTTTTGAAAATGAACGACTATATTTTGTGATGAAAATATAGTCCATATAAAATTATGTATAATGATAATAAATATTAAAGTTCAGAATGGGTCAGTGGGAGCTGAAAACCCGAAAGGGGGCTTATTTTTCGTCCAATGTTTTAACATAGCAATACAACGCGGTAATGCAGTCAGTATTTGCATCCAAAGGTATGATAAGCCTTTTATATATTTGCAAATATATTCTTTAAATATGTAAATAAGTAATATAAAATTAAATATTTTAAATTAGAAGAATAAAACATGCCATAAGTTAGTTATAACATTTTGCTATATGTAACATTATTTACGAAATATATGCAACATAGTCCCAAATAGTAAAATCAAGCTTGAATAGAGCCTTAGGCAGTGTTCTTTGTAGCATAGATAAAATATTCAATCCAGAGGCACCCTGCACTTTGTCTGGCCTAGATCTTGAAGTTTGTCTAAGATTTTCGTGGGAAATTTCGGTGAACAAAGCAATCTTTGATACTATTCCTATTATATTTGGTTTATTGAAGATTCTTTATGTCATTTGAAAGAGACATATTATTGCAGTAACTGCGCTTAATATATTTTAAATAACAAAAGTTTTTATCAAGCCGTCTTTACTGAACATTTTAATTTGCTAACACCAATGAAATGTAAAAGTACTCATTCACCCTAGACGCAAAATGAGGGGTATTATAAGCTTGACGTGTCTGTGTGTCTGTGGCATTGTAACTCCTAAACGAATGCACCGATGAGATGGATTTTATTTACACTAAATGAAGATCGGTTCTTTGTAATTAATTATTAACATTCCTTTAAAATTCACTTTTACTTTAAGCTAATGTAACCTACATTGGTTATTGATGCTCAAAAGATTTCAAATGAAACCATATATGAAAATATTTTCATAGTAAAATCCGAGAATGTTTATGTTTGTATTTTTGGCATAAATCCAGGTGTACCCCACATTCATTAAATGCGAATGTCTTTGGCAAAACAAAGCTCATACTGCCATATTTTCAACTTAAAATATGTACAAACTTCTCAAAGTTTTGCAACTTAGAACTTGCAGATAATAGATAATGTATTCAGTTTTCAGTGCCTCATACTCAGTATCACTCCGGTTTGATTCAAATTTGAAAATTATGACATTCGAAACTTTTTCTGTTCAAAACTTAATTTTCAGTTCTCTTAAGTTATAAAATATCTAGGAACATAAATGGAATACATTTAAGATTCAGTTATTTATTAGGTATTTTGTCGATCATACATTTTCTTTCATGTAAAATATAAAATTGAGACAATAATATTAATATCAATCTACCTATTTAGAAATACAATTATATATTATAATTTTTGTATTTACATCATGGTTTATTTATAAGTTCAACCACATGGATAGGAAACAATACATGGAAAAATTACAAAAAGCTAATAGTGTGTGGTTTTATTTAAATGAACATCAAAAAATGCAAAAATTTGAATCAAACATAGTTACGAATGTATTAAAAAGGAAAATAATAAATAAAAACACTATCTATGACCTGCGGTGTCACCCACTCTCAAAAGAAATATTTGCCTACATTTTTGCAACATTTTTCTGTAATGCTCTGCTCCTGCTAGTTGTAGCGTGATTATATAGATAAATAACAATCCGAACGACGATAAATAGCCTATCCAACACAAATATATTTCCTCATTTCGAACCAGTAGGTAGTTTGAGAGATTATTAATTACAATATTATATAGTATAGATTCAACATATATATTTTAGTAAATATCTCGCTATTCTTTGGCTACATTGAATAAGATTGTATTACACTGAGCGAAACTTGGTCTTAAAAGTAAATCACTGTGTTGAATAATTAGCCTAAACCACACTCGTTGACATTTTGTGGTAGTTCAAACAGACAAGTGTCAGCTTCAACTGAAATTGGCAAACTTATACATTTTGAGCTTAGTGTCAAAGGTGAGGCTGCGAAGTGTATTTATAACTTATATTACAAAGTTTATATTACATTTTAAATATCATATTTTAGTTTAGGCTTTGCGGTTACGTCTAAAGGTTAAGAAACGTTGTGTTGTTGTTGCTCACTGTTGTCTGAAAAAAATAAAATAAAGTAGAGTTAATAAGCTCTGATTAGAATCGTTGTCTTAATTCTACATTTTACTTAAATTATGTGAAACTCCGCTACATTGGCAAACATATTTCTACATCTATTTCACTGTTCAGTATCTTTATCTTTTCAAACAAGGGTCGCTCGTCTGAGATTAAGTAATACGAGATAATTAATTGATTTAGTAAAAGTATATAGTCGAGAAGTTACAAAAGTTAGCGTAAACAATTACTATTTCGTCACGCGAGGGAAATCGCACGCACAGTTAAAGTATAGTTACTTCACAATCTATTCCCCAATATAAGTCGTAGGGTTTATCAAAACCTAAATGATTTAAACTTATTTACAACTTGTCAATCTTATAGAGGCCACTTACAATCACGGAAAGCCTCTATGGGCTACTGCCCCTGGAGGCTTAACAATGTCTTATAATTATCCTCAAATATCTAACCTTATATAAATTATAACAGAATGATAAAATAAGCCAAAAATATTTTGATAATTTTGTGACAGCTGAAATTAATTTTAGCAGCGCCAGGTTATTGTTCATAAAAAATATTACCACAGATAAATGTCAACGTAATAAGTTATGGTGGTTTTATGTGCGCCAGAAATGCCGGCTAATACGTATTATTTAATGAATTAAAATTAATTTTCCATCTTCTATTGCATCTAAATTGGACGATGCCGCAAGTAAAATCTACTTTTATATACAACCTTAAATTTTATCATCTCCACTAACCAAGTGTAATTAAAGACTATTAAAAAACATCTCGACATGTTAAATACAAATAAAAATGCTTGAACTGATCTACATAAATTGACAGAAACTATCTAGGTCATGTATTCATAAAAAAACGCATAATTCATCACATTTAGAAACTACGATGCACACAGACAGACACATAGACACACTTATAACACCTTCATAATGTCATCAATTATTAACAGTCAGTTAAATAGGAGTTAGCCCAATTTCAACAGACAGGTGAAAAACCAAGTGAAAAATGATCTATTGGTTGAGCTACCATACCGCATACACTGACACAGGCACGTAAAAATTATAACACTCCTCTTTTTGCGTCGGGCTTAAAAACACACATACAATTGCAATGAATGAAATTCGCTAGCATAATAGTAACTCTACTTTTGAGCGATTTCCCTCAATTTGCTGCGCTAAAAGCAAATACGGTTTGGAGCAAATAAAAGTTTGAAATGGAAATGCCCATGTGAGATTCATGCGATTTTGAACGTTAATTTCGCATTCGTGAATACAGTGCTTTTCTTTTAAAAAGGAAATGTAAAGAGATGCTAAAAGACTCGTCAAAAATATATTATATTGAATACTAGTAGACTTGACAATGGTTTTAGAGTTTGATGTAAGGACGAAGAAAAAATACCACTGGCTGCTCGAATTCATAAAATTTATAAAAATATTGCTACATAAATGCTGACACCTTTTTAGTGAATTTTGCTCTTATAACAGCTGACGTTGTATTATTGTACCAATTAGTCACTGTATATAACTTTTGGAGCTGACTATATCCGATAGTTAGGTACGGTCATTTATTGTTAAGAGCTTTTTGAAATCGGGCCAAATCGTATCGAAAACACCTTACATAACCAGGCCAGGAGTCGAGAATTCAAAGTTATTTCAAATTGAAAATTTACTTGTTAAGTTTGAAGGAGATAATAAGATATCTTTCAAATTATTTCTATCAAAATTACATGTGGCACACTGAAATGTTAATATTTAATAAAAACTAATCAGACTTATTATACACGGCAAACTGAGAGAAATATTTGACATAATTAAATTACATAAGAAAATACAGTATTGTTACAAGTTAATTGTGGGTGGGGTTTCGTCTTAATATGGTCTAAAAAAATGTTCTTTCTTTAATTGTAATTTAAATTTATATAACGTTCGACCAAGTGTCTTAACAACAACTGACAATAGTATTTAACTTAAAAATATCTCTTACAGCGCCCCTAGAAGTTTACACAGTAGGTTACCGATATACAATTTGTTTGATATGTAAATGATAATAAATGATGTACCATTTCTTTGATACGGAATGGGAACTATATTCGTAGACGAATGCTACGCCGTAGTACCGCTGTGCTACGGTCTTGAACTTTTACAGTGTATATATGTATATATATTTTTTTTCAGCAGCTTTTCATTGAATAGTTAAAGCTATACACGATCAACTACCTTAAATATTCGCTTCACTGCGGATTCGAAGTTTCGTGTTAATAGATTTCAAATTGAATGCGCGAATCGGTTTTTATTTTAAAAAATAGAGCTTAAACCCGCAAATCATCAGTACTGTAAAAATTGAATTAACGTTTCTTCTTAATTAAAAATAAAACTCTCTCAACATTTTGAACATCTGTCAAAGATTATTGAGTTTTAAAGAAATATGTATAATATATCAAAAACTAGCAAAAATCTTTAAATTATGTTCAACAGTAACTTAGCTGCCCTACAATATAAGCTTGCTGCTGTTTGGTGTCCGTTCTTCATTAGCTTAAATCCTAAGGAATAATACTTATTTTATTTATTTATTATTACATAGTTGTACACGAAAGAAAACAATACAGCAGGAAAACAAAAATTATTATTTAGGAGTGTAACGGATGGCCATAATGCTAATAAAATGCATTTTCAATCTTATGCAATGTATCATTTGTTAAGGTTTTTTGTGAATTGCAACATGGGTGCCGTATAAATATATGAATGTAGAGCGGGTCGCTAATCAGAATTAAATCAAGTGGGCTTTGAGCTATTACTTCGAGAATAAAAGCCGATCTTTTGCAAATTGAATTTGATCTAATAAAATGCTTAAAGCTTAATTTTTCCATAAGACACGGAAGATTTTTTTCTTTTATCTTACCGAGATAATTTCCAAGAACAAGTGAAGCTAAACATGATCTCAATTTAACGTTTTAATCGAAAAATGTTACGGAAATTGCCCGTAATTTTTCGGCTTAGGTTTTTTCGGCTAGCTAATAAATCTTACTTGACTTTTTACTAAGCAAAAACATAAAATTCAAGTGACTCCTTAGGGCAGCCATTTTATTTAAGAAAAACCCGCAAAACTGTAAATTTATTTATTCTTCCAGGTTCGATAAAGCTCCGTAAATATTCTTATTTACAATTAACATGTCGTGAGGTTTTAAGATTTTCTTCAATTTCACTTGTTATAAAAATTATATGATTTGAATAAGTTAATTCAAAAGTTTATTATTAATATTAAAGAGAGCCATAGATATTAATAGATATAGATAGACATATTGTCAGTAAAGTCAAACCAATTTAGAAAATGAATGAAAACTAGAAGTGCGATCCAATTTCATATCGAGTTTCGAATGGTCTAACAGACAGTGAATGTGCAGGGAATTTAAAATGCTCTTAACGAACCGCGTCCGATATCAATTAACACTAGTGATATACGTGAATTTGCTTGTTATTTATTTATTAGCTTTATTTTATTTGCAACAGAAATTGTAACAATAAGGTACATATTTCTTAAAACAATCTTATCTGCTGACATAATTTTATACATGCATTTAAAAAACATTCATTGAATGGTGGTACACGGTGTTAGTTGTGGAGTGTGTCTATATAATACTGTCTATTTCACTTTTAAAAAAAGTCTACATTGGCATTATTTTGAAAAATTCATTATATGAATTCAAAAATTCAATTCAAATTAAAAAAAGTGATGATAAACTAGGGATAACCTTACCAAATGACAGGTAACCCCATATCGGACAGGGCAAACACATTTCTGCGTATGTTTCTTTGAACATTTTTCCTTAGAAGCAAATAGGTGATCAATCTTTTCTGCTTTTTTTTAATCACTTGAATCGTCAATAAATAGAATAGAGTAAAATCAATATATTAAATCGTACAGAGCAAACAAGCCCAAACATTTTTGAACAGTCGGTTAAATGTAACAGGAAATGTGCAAACTATTCCAATATTTGTTCCAATACAGACAAAGGGTCCAATGTTTGTCGTGAAAATTGAATAAATACTGATACACTATACCAAATAAAGATAATCTCTTTTAATTTTTTTCCATAACATCTGTCCGTGGCTTTACTTGCACTCATTCAAAAGATTTAATCATATTATTGCACAAAAGTCTACAAAACGGAACGTACCGGGAACTTTATGATGTAAGCAATTATGAAAAAGTGTACATTAATTTTACTATATTTAAATCAGTCCACATAAGTTTATTTTTGGTTTATTTAAATGTTAAGGAAAGGAAATACATTTAATGATTCTACTTACATAAAAAGATTTTGTTAAATACGTCTGTTAGTCATCCGAATAATATGGGAAGTTTTATGAGTTGAGATGCTTAAAGTTTATAAAAGAGGTAGAATTATTTCTCTTTTACTAAAATAGTTTCTTTTGTATTTCTATAATATTATAATTATTTTATTTACAATAATGTACTTAAATATGTTTACAAAAATATAAAACGCTCACCAAAGCCGTTAGGGTGCGTACCCAAAATACTGGTGTAATACATAACGTTGTATCGCTATACTAACGCGTTGACTGAAATATGAACCAGCTTTCGGGTTAAATAAAATTATAAGAATTTTAAAATGTTTCAAAAACTAAAGAAACCATATACTTTTTAATAACACGAGGAACTTAAGTTTAATTAATCTTCTAACATTACTTCATATTATATATACCTACTAACATTACTCGTAATATACCAATTCAATGAATTGAATATACCAGGTCAATTTACCGCTCTGCGGTTCACTCTTTTCTTGAAGGTCCTTAAGTTGTAATGGTTCGGATACAAATCTGAAGTCAGCTGGTTCCAAAAAGTTGTGGTGCGTGGCAGGAGATTACAACCTTAGAAATGTCCAGATTTTTTTTATTCGGAAAAAATAATTAATAACCATTATGTTATAAACATGAAAATTATTAAAATTTTCAATGGCTATCTACGTATATCTACTGTTCACATTAATCAGTTGGGTCAAAGCAGATGTTCACTTTAAATTAGTAATAAGGGGACAGAAAAGCCTTATTTTCGGAGGGATTGGGGTCGAAATCGGGTGTATAATAAACTGGAGTGGTGCCAAATTGAAGAAGCGATAGGCTGAAGTAAATTTTACGCCAAAAGTTCATAAAGGTTTTTTGTGATTGCAGCAGAAGATAGTAGATGGTGTTAATTGCTTCAATTTACATATTTTTTAAATGTCTCGAGTTAATTCTTACTACGCAATTTGAAAAATTACTAAATGTAGGAATATAAAAAAATAATCAAAATGTATGAAACTTTAATATTAATAATAGAGGTTAAGTGTGAAATAGCAGTTTTTATACAAAATTAAATTAATAATCTTCTTGTTGGAAGATTTCACAGTAAAACTCTTTTCATATAAGAGCTAGAACCATTTGGTTATATAGTCGCTAGAAGAATTCCGGCTAGGTGGCTAAGTGGTTTACGCGTCTACGTGTTGCGTCGGAGGTCTTGGGTTCGAAACCCGGGGAAACAAATAAATGTTTCGGTTGGGTAGGCACAAAAGGCTGATCACCTTCTTGCCTGTAAAAAAAATAATCAGTGAAACAGATACAACAAGGGGAATTCACTTTTCTGTAGGTGAATTCAGAAAAAGTAATTGTTTGTGGTGTTTTGATACTGTAATGGTTAGTTTTTAGTATTCGTTTTTTTGTTTGTAAAATGTACCTAATAAAACCAGGATATACGACGTTTGACTTATGTGATTAAATATAATGCCTCTGACTAGTATTTTGTATATTAATTTAGGTATAACTTAAAGAAATAAATAAAAAACTAAATAATATGAATATGTCACTCCTATACGGAGTACCCCGCGATCAAATAGAACATAAATAACAATATGACAAAGTAACCTTACAAATCGTGGCTAATTAAATATAATTAGCCACTCTTAAAACGTCGAAAAATATGGAAAAAATATTTTTACGGCTGCTTGAATACATTAAATTGATTTTACAAGTTCGGTTAATGAAACAAAATTTTTTAGCTCCGTCATTTTTCTAGGATTTCGAAATGCTTCGTGAAAAAACCTACATTTTTAAGCTGGTAACGTTTTATATTTTACTAGCTGCCTTGAGGTTTCATCCACGTTAAAATTGACGTAGCGTTACGTTATATTAAATAAAGTCTTTCTCAACAAAGAGACTATTCAACACAAAAATAAATTTTCAATTCGTATCTATATTTCCTGAGATTATAGCGTTACCCAAAAAACAGACTTTTCAGCTTTGTAATTTATTTTTAGTATTTAGTTAAATGTATTTGTGAAGGTTAACTAATTATTTACCGCGAGTGGCATGAGGTGAGGCATTAGTAATGATAACTTTGAGTCTGAACACTGACCTTAAGCTCCTACCAATTACAGACCAGGATTTGCACGAATCTATTCCAAACTTCGACTAATTAAGAACAACTGAATCTGTCTTTAAGTTACTGAATCCGTCAGACTTATTATTCAAACCATTCATTCATTATTTCGTTCATTCAGAGTGAATAATGATTGTGAAATGATTGATAACCGTGAAGGAGTGATTTTAGTCTTTTTATATACGAAAAATATGAGAGAATATTTTAGAAGAAACTTATAAACTAAGGACTATTCGGTCTGCAAATTATCTGGAATAAATCTGTCTGGAAGGTAGCCTTTAATTTCACCACATCACCAGGGATGGCTGTTAAAAAATTGCAAAAAAAAACATCACGAGATTAACGGACGACATCCTATGCAAAATATAATGCTGCTTGATACCGAAAAATTATTAACAAACTTTGAACTGCTTGTATACAAACGTCGCAGTACAAACACAAACTAGTGAACAGTGGAAATAGTTTAATTGAGTAACATCTTTTATTTACGCGAGTAGCATACATTAAAATAAAACCGTTTCTATGTATTAAGTGCGTATAATTTAACGCAATTTTACATTTTTAGAATAATATTAATTGTATAAATCCAGTACTATTTTAATGTATGTATAAACTGAATAAACGCAAGGTTTATAGTTCCTGTTTGATAAGCACACAAGAACGTAACTTTGTACAAACAAATTGTAAGCTAGTGTTGTGAAACCTATCGCTAACTTAAATTGAATTTAAATGTTTCCGACATTTAACAACCGAGTTCAATAAAAATAAAATTATAGACAATTCGAAAAAACATTCGACATGTTTATTACAAATAAGAATGAATGAATATATAGTCTAGCTAAAATCCAACTTGATCACGTAAATTTTCAAGCAAATATTCATTAAAATCTTGTTTGGGAGATAAGATGCCGCAGACAGACAGGTTAAACCCATAACACTTCGTTTATTGTAATTTTTGTGGAAAATTTTGTGACATGACGTGGCAATTGCAATGAATTTGTTCATTCAAAGTGTACCGAGTCGGTTTCGTTTTTTTTTTAATTCTTCTCTCCAAACTTATCTAGAGGCATGTCGTGGACATAAGTTTGACATAAGTTACGAATATTAAGTTTGACGTATGATACCAATTCTTGTTCAGAACATTTCAAAAGTAAGTTTTCATTATTACTCATCGTACACCCTCCAGTACCCCAGCATTATAAAACAAAAATATAATTGCCCGTGAGATGGAAAAATGTGGAAAAAACTTAATATTCTACCCTGTTTCTGTAGGTAAAATTTATTTCCTTAATCTTTGAATTTTTCTTATTACGAGTATAAATACGACACTAATTGCTTCACAACCCTAGCGTTAACATAATATTGAGCATAGTTGACCAAATTAATTAAGTTTCAGCAAATATTTGGATAAGATAATTGTCCATTGTCAATGACCACATGATACTTTAAAACAAGACAAAGGAAATTGAATTCAAAAATATCCTCACACTAATTAGAGAATACAAAATTACAAAAAAAAACAGGTTAAATTGATCCATTTATTTAGAAGTTCCGATGCCACAAACACACAGATATGACAATGACACATTTATAACACTATTTATTTTGCGTCTGGGGTTAATTATTGCTTGTTTGAGTTTTAACTTAACTAACCACTTACATTCCATTTTCTTCTACGATTAACTGTGCTGTCAAAAGTAAAGTGCTTAAGTACGAGCTTCGATAAGTCAACACGTCATGGATTATATTACAGCTTAAGCAGCTCACACAGGGGTGTCTATGTTAAGCTTGAGAACTAAGTTTCAACTATAAATATGCTGAAAATAATCTTATATTTTCATTTGGTCTATTAGATAATCCTAAGTAATATTACTTTGGATCATCATAAGCTACTGTAATTCGTATAATTATTATTAGCTGTCACTCGCAACTTCATCTCCTATTTTCCCAATAATAAAATAATCCGGTTGTTTTTCTAAGCTATTTTTAGATCTGGACGCGTTTTTAACATTGAATACAAACAGTAGTAGTCCACAAATGATACAAGAAAAATTAAGAAAATTTAAAAATACCATGACAGACACACACATAGACACGTCAAACGAATAAGATTTTTTGTGTCGTAGCCAGAACAATCATTTCATGTATAAGTGACTACGAGTTTTCTTTAAAATTTTAAATTAAAATCCTTAATGATTTTTCCAAATGAAAAATTCTTTTCGCTGCATGTCTTCAGTTGTCTCAGAGTCGCATATTTTTTGTGACCGTTGAACAAAGGTAAGACAATGGCCTGTTTGTTCAGCGCAAGTCTTGGTTTTTCATTTTTCCTATGTTTAAAGTAATTGTTGTGAACTTTTTCGTCTTATTTTCTTATACCTTAATACCTCCGAGTTCAAAGACAGTGTTTCCTTTCTTACCTCTTTTTATTTTAGAAATAAAATAATAACAGTACATATTAAAAAGCAAAGTAAAAATAAAATCTATGAAATCCTTTTGTGTGTATGTTTAATTGATTACGCTATTTAATATAATTTAGCGTCATCTTTAGAAATTTCAAAACATTTCAAATTCATAGTATTTATTTTTTAATATACCTAATATTCAGAAATTTGGCCTTATCTTTAATCAGTATACCTTTGCACGTAACGAGGAAGGCTGCTCTGATGTATGAAAAATATCTTAAAAGTGACATATTATAATCGTTATAATATGCCAAATATTTTTTTAAATTTAAAGTTGAAGATATATAATGGATCTAAAAAAGGTATTAAATCCGACATGAATTTCATCTTCAGGGTATAATAACCTAACGTTGACTTTTTTACAGATAATGTCATCAGCAACAGCTTTTCTTCTGATGGCGTTGGTAGCTGTCACCAGCGCTCTTCATTGCTGGAGGTGTGGCCAGTATAGTGATGGTGTCGGCTCCATTACCCCCTGTAATAACAGAAGTGCTACCCGCTTAGAACTTTGCGCGCCCAATGCGAAATATTGTATTGTGAGTATGCATAATAATTGTTATATATAAAAAAAAGCACTGGCAATAACATATTTATATCCCAACCTTTATGAGTCCATATTATCACAGCATTCCCACGTTATTAGAGTATTTTTGTACAGCCTTCTAAAGTTTCCCCCATCCTACAATTTGCTTGACCGATTCCATCGAGATTCACAGAACACATTTGGCACAACAACCGACATTTGTCAAATTTTATTGAAATTAATTGTGAAACAGTTCTTTGTAACGCAAGCTTAACTTCTTTATCTACTTGTAAACAATAACTAAGATCATCATAACTGAGATATAGAAATGTGTCTGCCACAGTGTTGCAAAATTTATCTTAAAAGATTGTAAAGTCTGTGTAGCATGGTCAATTTATTCCAAAATACGCAAGTACATAATATTAGATAAGACGAGAGAGATATAAGCGAAACACGAACTCAGCATAAATTAAATAATGAGAAATAATCATTTACTTAAAATTTATCTTCCATTTGCAAGACTAAAGTAAGTGCGTGCTCGGATTCCATTTAAAATATATGTTTTATTTTACCTGAAACACTTTAACTTTTATGTTTAACCTTTTTACTTAATTTGGCTGCCTACATTTATTCTGCGGTTTACGATTTGAACTTGGTACATTACTTTTGAACCCAACGAACTGCGTAGAACTTTTAAATTCAAATTATTTTATTTGCAGAAACATTTATTTATAGAAGAATATATTTATAAATAGAAGTTTATACCTTAAAGATTTCTTATACCTTAAAGTGAAATCATCTTAATTTATAAATCATCATTTTATATGTAGAAAGTAGAGCGATTGTGATCATATTGGTAAGCAGACAAAGTCGTGGGCACAGCTATATTTAAATACAATTTTAATTAAGAACAATTACATGTTAACATTTTACTGCAACCTAATTCAATTTAGGTTGTTAAAATTTCGGTCTACGTACTTAACCCAGATTAAATTTGTTTTATAAGTTTCAAAAATATTATTTAACACATTTAATATTTATAATAACTTTTAAAATATCTTATATAATGTCAACCATAAAAATCTTTTCTTTTTATAATATCAGTATAGAAGGAAGATAAGATATGACATCCTTATATTGCAATCCGACCTATAGTAGTCAATATAATAAAGGATTCAAATAGCACACGATAAATGTTCGTAGAAATCGGAAACAAGCTGACGTACCTACTATTCGAGATAAGGATTGGGGCGAGTCACGCGTCAATTTCCGCGCGAATTCTCTTATCCGCCATTTTGTGACGTCCACAGAATGGACGCTATCTTGAATAGCATTGAGATTAAGATGATTATACTATATTTTACTCCACCAGTAGCTCGCGGTTCCACCCGCAAATATAATTTTTGCCCGTTTTTGCAACATTTTTCATTGATGCTCGGCTACTATTAGTAGAGGCTTGACTCTAGAGGCTATATAACTTTACATTACGGCATCGACAAACAATATAGTCGTTACAAAAATATTTTTTTAAATTCCAACAATTCCAATTGTGATATAAGTGAATTGTGTGATTACAATCGAATTGAATATAGATAATACATATATCCATTTGCGAGAAGTTTAAATATATATTCCTTTCTCCTTGCAATTTCTTTTTGCGATTATTCAGTTCCGTTTTGAATGCATAGCAAAATAATTTAAATCTAAATTACTGACTTCATATCTAATACGTGTATAAAATTATATATTATTATTATATATTATTAGGTATTTGAAAATAACATAAAAAATTAATTATATCGTAAATGTTTGACAATTAAATAATTTTCATTTAGATAGGTATAATGCACATTCATGTTTGCATGCAATTTGTGGCTGTATGCATTTAAGTAGCGTGGTCAGAACCGTAATTTATTTATTCACTCCACAACATTGACACGTTCATAAGGATGTTTGTGGAAAATAAAACGATTCAATCGTATTATTACAAAAATTAAATACAAAAGATGATATTAGAGAAACTGATTTTAATTATTGAACGTCGAGGCAGAATTCGGAATTTCATTCGACTTGGGGACCTTTCTGAAAAGAGCCACTAGTGAACCTCTAGCCCTTTTGCAACTTTGCTACGGTTTCATGTGTAGCTTAGTGTTGTATGCGCTACGCGTTGTTGCTACGTAACGATAAGTCATCTATTAACTTATATAAACTAAACTAACTTATACAAACTAAAAACCAATATCTATTAATGTGTTTGTATGAAATAATTTTAGCGGACTGATTTAAAGCACATACATTAGCGCAATCTCTTGACATTTAGCCACAGCATTTATTTTATATATAATATTAGCTCTTAGTATACACGCCGTAAATGAGAGGACGTGGATAATTCCCTGCGAAGCTGGGGTAGGTTGCTAGTAATTATTACTAATTACGTAGTGCATACATGACTATGTACTCTATCACTATATAACTGTAGGTAATACCACTGATTAATACCTACATTTACCATAAAAATAATCGATACACGTGTTTTCTATAGTCCTTGTATTGAATAATACAAGGGCTTTTATTTATCTGTAGTTAAATATTGTTAACTTTTACGTTAATTGTGACTTTTAGTCCAAAATGACTGCGAATGACTTCATATTACAATATATTAGTTTAATATATTAACTTTTTCAGAACACCTCGGGCAATAACAAAAGCGTGTAAGAGACGCTCAACTAATGATTGTCGTTAAGCTCTCCCATTATCCTTCACAAATAAACAAGTTATTATAGCAATTATCTTAAAATAAAAGTTTATGGCCCCGTTCTGAACGTTCGTTAGTACGAGTCGTGCAATCATACGTCTTAACGGTAGGTTATGGTACATAATTTGATTTTTACTTAATGTCTCTTAAATAAATTTGGTTTCAGAGGTTTTTAGATTCGGATAATTAAGTGTGTGTTATTTGTTGTTTATGTATACGCGTAAACCACTTAGACACAGAGGGGCTTTGTTTCGTGTTATTATTTATAAAACGAAGTAAGTTAATGTATTATTAAAGAATCCAATAATTGACAATTTTGCAATACAGTTTTTTATACTCGCGGACAAATAAAATGGGTCAGTACGAAACTCGGTCACTCGGTCTGCCGGTTTCTGGTCTTCTAATGTTCTACCAAGTTTCTCGGAAACGTTGGATGACTCTGCACCGTAGAAAATGAGACGGTTACTCTCGTTGTACTTCTCTGACTTTTGCCTTCTTCTAAGAAAAGTGAAAAAACAATCAAAAGAAAAACACGCGTAATTTGAATTTATTAGCAAATTCGAAATTGTTTAATTTTTTCCAATTACGTTTTATATCATACGATGTAAAAATTATGTTTAATATAAAGTTAGTTTCAAGCACGTGACATTATTAATTTGCAAGATATAGAGGATTTTGCAGCTGACCCGTATTATTTGTCCACGATTATATTATATTGATGTAGATATTTGTAATAGAATTAGTTACGTTTTGTCCTAATTCTAAGCGGAAATGCATCAGCTACTTTGTCATACTCATAGAAAGACACATGACGAATGAAAAAGTAATATCGCACTCTAGAAAGAGGTCAATGAGACATGAGATCCCTCTCCAAGATATTGTCACAACTGTGCTGTAGGCTATCTGTTAAAAATATCACACCAAGATGATAATGGAGCAGTAAGTCGGCATTTTCTTTTGAATGTGTATTATAAAACAAGCGTATAACTTTGTCCATGTTTGCCATATTGCAACTCTGTCAATAAGTTTCGTAAAAGCAATATTATAGTGATCTACGTGTGACAACGTAACCGACAGATACTTTCGCATTTATAATATTACTAGCGACACGCCCCGGCTTTACACGGGTATAAAACATATATAAAAACCTTTCTCTTCAATCACTCTATCTATTAAAAAACCACATCAAAATCCGTTGCGTAGTTTTGAAGATTTAAGCATACAAAGGGATATAGGGAAAGAAAAAGCGACTTTGTTTTATACTATGTAGTGATAACGGATGACAATGAACTGAAATATAAAAAAATCTAAGACACAAATGAAGATTTAATATCTAGATTTAGATCGCAAAGAAAACTAAACGTCTTGCTTCAATGACCAACTTTCTTTGGTCAATATGGAATAAGGTTTTTAGAGCAAAGTAAATCAGTTTCTATAATTTGCTTCTTTGATTTTGAAGCTTTTGATATTAGCTCACCAAATATATTTAAAGAGACTTTAGCCTATCACTATAACTTCTACAAGAGAAAGAGGAGACTTACTGAGCGGTGGTGTTTTATAATAATGAAAAAGTCAAATGACATCTGCCACTATTTACTAAAGAATTAATTTTTGAACATCCTAGTCAACTGCCTATTTCATTAAAGAATCAAATGTCTAACAATCAACAGTTTATTACTTCTAAAAGAATAGTTCAAGTAAAAAAAATACACCGTAAAGTTAAAAATATGTATGTATATCTTAAAGTCAAAAATATCATATACTTAATGCATTTTTAAAACTTTTTAAATGTTGTTCTAGGCATGTATATCAAGTTTAATTTAACGAAATTTCGTATAGAATTAGCTTTTTCGAATAAGGATTTATGTTTTATGATGAAATTTTTTATTTCCTTTAAAAAACTGATAAAATCATTCATCAATATTTGAATAAATAAAAGTGTTTTAAAATTGATACTCCAGGTCGGTGTTACATTTCCATGTTATCTGCAGTGCGGCGTCGATAACAATAATTCTCACACAATACAGGTTAAGTAATGAGTAATTACGAGTTGTCTTTTATCTTCCGACGCCATTGTATTTCAATAAATATTCACTTTTTTCTTTAATGGATAGGCCTGATTCGTAGCGTTTGTATCCACGAATCTATAGAACTACATTAATTTAATTCTTAATATAATCTCTGGTTTTGTGTCGGGGATTAAAAAGAACTTATTATATATACCACTACGATACTAGAATTATTAATAAAATGTATGAAAAGTATCTATGAACCGACTTCTTGCGCAATGATTTTCTATTAGAGTTTGGCACCGGCTTTCAAATTATCGCCTTGTAGAATTATTATTATTTAGTTTTATTATTTAGTCGGAATAGAAGTTCTTAAGTTTTTTTTTCTTTTTCTTTTCGTATAATCAATTCAACTAAAAAGTAACATACTTGTACGAACTCTACATCTTCGTGCACGCGTCTGCGTATTGTGAGGTCCTAGTTTCGAATCTCGAGGAGTTCCATGAATGTTGTTGAATAAAAATGGAGCCATATTGTATAATACAAATATAATCTCACTTTAAACCGACCAATCACCATGACGACCTCAATTCATTAGGGCTCGATTCATTCTCAATAAGAGTATTAGGGTTGCCGCTTTTCAGAAACTAAGGACTTCCGCGTAATTGGTGCATATTTTTGTATTCCATGTTTTGTAAAGCACGCGAAACGTCGAGGAAATTTTGTAATAATTAAATATTTGTATAATTTGTGTCAAATATTCGTCCTTAATATATTAAAACTATTTTCTTTAATTGGGCGACACTCCCGTAAAAAAACATATTATAGAAATAATTAAAATGATAATTATATATAGAACGATTTATAAAATATGTATACATAATACCATAATAATCCTAAAGAATCTTAAATGAGGATCCTTTGAAGAGTTCTAAAGGAAATCAGCGTACAATTTATGAGATAAACTTTTATATGAAAATACTCTACAACATCACTAAGTTGGCATTTTAACCCACAGCTAAAAGAGGGGTGTTGCAAGCTGTTGTTGTTGTTGACTTGTAGCTAAACGAATGAACTGATTTTGATGTGGATTTTTGTCTGAACGTCATCAAGATGGATTTTAGCTTTAATTTAAAAAGGTCTAATTCTTCATTTTTGAGATTGTTAAATGATTTTCAATTCCATTTGTCAAAATAATTATAATAATGTCTGCAACAACCCTAAACCCTAAACCCGTGATTTCGGTGGAGTTAATCCATTTCGGCAGAGCCCCGACAACGCTTTTAATTGCCAAACATACAATTAATCACGCTGCTATGTCAAAGGCATTCAGATGTACATAATGTAAACACTTTATAATTTGCTAGCGACCCGCTCCGGCTTTGCACGGGTGAAAAACATATATAAAAAACCTTCCTCTTCAATCACTGTATCTATTAAAAAAAACTGCATCAAAATCCGTTGCGTAGTTTTAAAGATTTCAAGCATACAAAGGGATATAGGGACAGAAAAAACGACTTTGTTTTTTACTATGTAGTGATTTTTAAAGATTTCGCTAAATCCAATCCAGCTATTTATTGAAAAGCTGAAAAACTATAGTAACATAAAATTGCAACTACTGTAAGTTAGTTAATACTAACTATTATTAATTAATATATACATGAATATATACATATATACGTTATATTAATATATATATTACATACTTACATACAATCTATTTTGTGTTTGCATAAAATATATTGGCAGGATCCACCACCACAAACCAGGATTAGGGCTTCACGGAGAACGTAAAACATTTAGCCACGTTAACCAAAAACATAAATGGATATCGTTATCGCTGAAGTGAAATTAAATACATTAAAAATCCCCCGATACTTTAGTTTTCAAATTAATAAATCGCATCGAAATTGCTCCATTCATCCATAGACACGTCAATTAAAATAAAATTCCCCTTTGTGCATCGGACCTTACAGATTATTTTAAGTATTTCAAGTAGGTATTGAATTCCTGGCTCTTGTATGTTTGTTGAGAAATTGTAATCTCGCAAGCACAAATTAGATCGGAAAAACCCTTGACCCAGCGCTTAAGCGGTAAACCGACCTCTATTTATTAACACGAGAATATTTCATCAAGGAAATCTTTATTTATGTATGTACTTTTTCTTTTGACTTGAGTTAATGGCTAATTAAGAAAAATCAAGTTTGAGTGTGCTTTGTAAGCTAAAATTTATGTCAAAAATATTTTTGTGTGAGAAAGAAATTATAAAATAAAGAATATATTTGAGTATTGTTGAATCAATCGAGTTGGGCACGAATGACAAGTGATGCGTAAATACAGATACTGGTTGCTGACAGTGGCAGTTAAGTTTGCACGTAACCACTAAACACTATAAGAGTTGTAATATTTCCTATACAAATAATTAACGCAGACCCAATCAAAAATTACTTTCTCAAAATTATAGTAGAGCCACTGATTGATTACAAATTATATTCGTTTTTCTAATAAAAACTTTTATTTATTTAATTGGACTTCGTTACATTAACAATAAATGATATCAAAATAAAGATCGTCGTAATAGTGCAGGAATAATAATTCAACTCGAATCGTCTACAGAGCAATAAAATTCACAGACACCAATTTAATATGAAACCTCTCAAACGCCATCAGCCACTTTGTGTCACAGACAGGAACAAACGATCTTGCTATATTTTATATGTATATTGCAACGCCTTTAGTCGGAGAGAAATAGCGAAGAAACAAAAAACTCTATATAAGTTATTCTATCTATATATATAAAAATCAATTGCTGTTCGTTAGTCTCGCTAAAACTCGAGAACGGCTGGGCCGATTTAGCTGATTATGATTTTGAAATGTTTGTCGTAGTTCAGGGAAGGTTTAAACGGTGAGAAAATATGGAAAAATTGCGAGGAAGATAGTAAAAACAACAATTTCATTTGCCCATATTAACTGTTCTACCTACTTTCCTGTCAAACATTTAACGTTCGATTCCCATTCTAGCTTTTATTAGCGGTACGAAGTTCGCCGGGTCAGCTAGTTATTCTATTATATTATCATGCAAAACTACCATTTTATAAAACCTTTAAGAAAAGAGCGTATCTCTCCTTCAAAGTGTTGTGGATGACCTTGGGTGTCGCTCCACTAAAGTTCACTAAGTAGTGAACCTCTAGCCCGTTTGCCTCTTATTTTAAAAAAATTATGTGAATTTATAAACAATTCCTATTTTAGATTGTCATGTATAGAAAAATACTTATTGTTTTTAGGCGACTTTTTAGTAAGATTGGTACTTAAATTACGAATCTCTGTTTATTTCTAATATTTCCCTCGAAAATTTTCACTCAAAAGTGTCAAATAAAAGTACACTAAAGTTTAAAGTGTATTAAAAAGTTTTAAACAACAAAAATAACAATTCTATCAAGCAAATATTTTAAGTAAATTCTTTTTAGTTTAAAATAAATAAATAAAAATTTAATAAGCTCGCGGATATGTTTCAAAAAAATGTGAAATACGTATTTTAAAGGTTAGAGTAATATATATTCCCAAGTTTCTTTTTATGTACTTCAGGTCAATAGGTAGTTGGGATCATTTGTAAACTAAAAAACGTATCTTTTCAGAAATAAATCTTTATCCAATCCGGGTAGTGGGCTGTTTCTAGAAGTTATAATTGAAAAACTTCGTGACCACTTCAGCCTAACCGACTTTTGCGATAATCATTGATTTCTATTTCGTATCAACATTCGGTCCACTTTCAAATTGTTTTTGACAAAAGGCCCGTTTCGACGTGTATGTGATTTTGAAGGATTTGAACTAAATATATTAAGAAATAAATTGAAAGTAACCTTGAAATCGTGCTACCGAAGTTATTTCAAACAAAGAATGTTTACTTATGTATGAAAGAAAAAACAGTACACTGTATAATATTTATTAAATAATAAGTCAAAATTAAAACGTGCTTTTAAGTATTGTTTTTGTAACTACATCAAAGAAATATTCAACATTTCTGCATAAAAATACTTCCATGTTTGAATTTTTTTAAATAAAGGGAGTTACTTTTAAAACAGCTACAGATTTTGACTTGAATACACGAAACACATTTTTAGGGAAGAAGTTGAACAACGTGAAAAGGTATTTCGAACATTTTGAAATATCCATTTAATTTTTAACACCGATGAAAAAAGAGGAACAAGTATTTTAAACAATTAAACAATTTACCATTAAAAAATAACAGAAACCACACTAAACATAAATACACTTCGTTTAATGATTTTAACATTTCCTTAAAATTCACACACTACCCAATCGACCATAGTTTCCCCTTCTAAGTACGACTCATCACGAACGAACACGAAATCTCCACCCGCGCGTTCCCATCATCGCGACCGAACTTGTTGTGACTTTGTGTGTAGGTCTGTCTGTGCTATCATAGTTCTTAAACGAATATACCAATTTCGTTGCAGTGCTTTTTATGTTGGTGTGATCGAGATGTTGCTACAATATTCCGTTCATCCATTTAAGAGGTGTTTTACTTTTTAACACGTCGGGATTTTTAAATAGACTTCAATTTCACTTGTTACAACTTACCATGTGTATAAGTTTCTTAATAATATTCCTGCATTATTATAGTTTAATAGGATTTTGAGGGTCCTTTTTAATGTATGCAAATTGGGAGCTTAATTTTGTTTATTAATTTCACGGTAAAGCAAGCGGTGAGGACGGAATCAACTAATTTGCTTGCATATAGTGTTCATAATTTATTCTAAAGAGGCATTTGAACCTTCAAAAGGAGATTTTCTATTTTTAAAAATTTTGCATATTTATTTGAGGGTGAAGATAATAATTGAGAATGATTTTGTTTAATAGTTCAATCACTTGAGATGTGATTCCTAAATAAAAAAATAATAGTCTTACTAGCTTTTGCCCGCAAGTCTGTCCGCGTGTTTATTCTATTTCTATATTATATTTTACAATGAAAAACTTTTATACAAACTTTTACCCTCCATTTCAACTACTTTAAGTCTGTTGTTCGCAATAATGTAGCCTATTTCTTCTCCAAAGCTCTAGTAATATCAGTGTCAAATTCGATAAATCAGTTTAGTGGTTTAGGCATGAAAGCGTAACAGACAAAGATTTTTGTCTATTTTCCTCTCATATATTGTTGTTGCAAGTATAAAATAATATGTATGGTGCTACTCGGTATCCCAATTTGCATTTAATGAACTATTAAATGCAAGATGTAAATAAAGGCAAACATCCAAAAAAAAAAACATAAGTTATACTGTATAATAATATGTATAACTTATACATTATATTATACACAGCAAGTGAACAATGTCTTTTCTAAAGTCGCAAATGAAGTCAAAGACAAAGTTATAGTTTTGCACAAGAGGGTTTGATGGATTACGAAAGTGCTTTATGTTACCAGTTGAGGGTTCTCGTTTCAACGATCCAAGTTAGCTAGCTATTAAAGTTTCCCAATTATTTGGGGAAAATAGAACATATGGCAACATTTAAACTTATTTAGGGATTTTCTTAACTAAACTCAATCCAAGTTATTTAAACAACTAGATACATCCTTTACGTTTCTAATTAGTTTCCTGAAGAATACCCCTCGATTTTTTCAAATTCATATTCTTTGAATTAAACTTTTTTATATAAAAACTATAATCCTCAAAAATTCTTATTAAATTAGATCATGTTATTAATTAAATCTCCATTATCAAAATAAATTTAGCATATGAAGCTGGCAAGATGAATCCATTATATATTTTCTAAAATAATAATAAATCTAATTATATACAGAAAAATCACTTCAATTTTAAACAACAAAGAAAATAATTAACGGTATTAATTAATTTTCACGAATTAAACCCGGCAAAATATTTATAGCAATCTGACTTAAATTTTCTCCGACATCGTATGTCAAAGCTAAATAATAGTTATAAACTTTTTAATTAACAAACCCCTTGTTAACGCTCCCTAAAAATATTTTTATTTACAAGAATAACACGAAAATATTAAATAAAAACTATTTTTTAAATAAAAAGTAATTGAAATACAAAATATGAGGGTAATTTGAAATAGGTATGAAGCTAGTCACGAACGATAATCCTTACGTTACTCATAACTTGAAACAATATCTCAAAGGTCTCGCTTTCTTAACTGAGGTGCAATTGTTGTTAGGTTTTTCAAAATGTCGCGGCTGTATAAATCTTGATATAATTTTTAAAGGTTCTTTCAAGTACCATTAAAACGAGAACCTTGACCTGTCACTTTGAAGACAGTTGAAAATTATTAAATTTGAAAAAAACCTTACAAAAGAGGCTTTAAGAGTGAAATATTTTATAAGTATAAAGCAATAGAAATTTTAAAAATGGAATTTTAAATGCAAAACAAGCTCATTGTTATTAAAAAATATTTTTTGAAAAAAATCAATAACTTTTTGGCTTACTTTTAAACGAGCTTAAAACTATTGTTAAATACTTTTTTTTACCTTATATTAACTTTATAATAACAACCTATTTCATTCACAAACAACAGTTTCATTATTACACCTCTTCTCAACTAAATTCCTACAAAGATCGGATGTATGTAAGGATAAAACCTAAAATTATAGTTTATAATTACGATATTTTTGAAAGGGCATGATATCACCCCGTTTCATATTCCCCCAATTGGAGCTTGTGATGACAATCATACAATCACATACAATGACAAGCATAGGAAGACATAACTGTAACTAGTAAAATTATCTCGATTATTATTAGACCAGTATTTTGAAAAGGCTTAGAAAATTTATTAATATACTATGAAGCGACTTAAAATTGCACTTAAAAGTAATAAATAAAACGCAAATAATAATTCTACGAGGAAAATACTTGGAAGTAGCGTTAGGATTTAATATTTTATGATTGTCGAAATATTTCCTTTGTAGAATTTTGAAATTGGCTTCGCAATCGTGAAACATATAATACATGCAAAAAACGTACACCCAAATTGAGAGCATCCTTTTTGATGTCGATTGAGAGAAAATCGGCAACGGAAACCTAGAAGGCTTTTATAACAATACATTCTTTTTTAAAATGTTTAAAACACTCTTTTGTTTCAGAAATATGTCAGCGAATTGACCGTGGTTCGAGATTGTGTGGAGTCGTGCAGTGAAAAGGGTAATTTTGTTTTGATATTTTACAAGAAGTATTGCTTTAGGTATAATTTTTAAATAATTATTTGTCCTTTATTCTAAAAGTGTGAAACAACAGCGCAGCGTGACACATGAAAAATCTGAGATTTATTGCGATGACTGAAGTATGGTTTTATTTTAATTTGATATATGATTTTCACATATTGAAGTTTTAAATTGACAGGGTGATGCGGCAGTCGCCGTCTATAAATTTCAGCTAGTTTAAAAAGTGAAATTGAAGCCAATTCAAAAACTCAACGACATGTTAATTAAATAAGATTACCTCCTTAATGAATGAACAAATCTTATTTTTATTATGGAGATACGATGGACAGACATACTTAAACACACAGACACGTCACCGTTATAAAACCCCTTTTTTCGTCAGGGGTTAAAATGTTTAATAAAGTTGAAGACCGTTCCTCGTTATGTGCACGCGAGTGTATAATGATATAATTGTGTGACAAACTTCAACAAAATTGCCATTGTTGCTGACATATAACCCAGTTTTATGGTGATATTTTAACTTCGTAGTACTATTTTATTATTGTACTTATTTAAAGGGATAAAATTTAACATCTCTACGGAAATAAATTTATTGTATTACAGCTAGGAAATAAAAATATGTCTTCTTTATCATATGTATGTAATCCCGTAACCCGTAGTGTTTCATTTCACTTTAATTTCACTAATCATTTTCAGAGTGGTTAGCTACACTCAACCGTTAATAACTTCATAAATTGTATCTTAGATAATATCTTTGAAGAAACACTTCTACGTTTTTGTTTTCTAATATATTCGCACATTAGCAAATAAATCGTAGGAAGCAAATAGAATTTGTGTTTATATCATTTGTGTTAATATAAATCGTAACCGGTTTATACTATTTCGAAATCTTGCAATTCTGAACATTCGAGAACTAGATTCTAGTATTATTTATATTGGGATCGGTAAATATTCAGCGACCAATCTTGTGGCAAAATGCCAACGCTGAGCGGGCAATTCAAAATTCGCCTATACCGCTGATCACTAATGAAATCGAAGAAAATTTAAAATCAACCATTTTGTTTAAGAGCTGCGATGCTACAGACAGACATAGATACACGTCTAACTTAAACACCTCTTTTTGCTTAAATAATAATTGTTTTGAAAATAACACAATTTAAAATGAAAAAATAAATGTTTATTTCTGATGTATCTCGATGCTTTTATAAAGACAATATAAAGTAAAATATAGCCTTTCAAAAGTGCAATATTGTCAGCGAAGATATATTGTAGTCTCGCAGTATGACCACAAATCCGTTAGGGGCATCCAATCGTTAAACGACGTGTTACGAAAATCCCGTTAAATTCGTTACTGCTATGCTGATACAAAAGATAACTATTTTAGAAAATACTTTTTATAAAATATTAAATAATTTACAGGATATCATTTTATTAAAGCTCTTTTTATTGATCTTTTTCGTTTATTGTTGTTATTACTCACGTAATAAACACATGAGACTTCAAAGGTCTAACTAAAACCTTGTCTTTTTCCGTACCAAAATTTAAAAAAATTCTTTTAAAATAAGTGAATCATCTATATCCATTACATAGTTTTCAAAGCGAAAACCTACTTTTAGTAGGTAGGTATTTAGTTTTAAAATAGTAAGTTTTCGATTCGGGTGTATGTTTGTGAGGCGATTATAAAGATAATAAACCAAGCCATAACTCAACATCATTAAATCTTTTACTTACAACTATCAGTACATTGCAAAGTTTGTATCTTTTTTTAAAATATTTTATTAATTTGAATCTACGCAGTCACGACTATCAAAAGATAGATTTGTACAAATTTACTGAAACTGCTTGAACTCATTCTGAGTGAAAGGTAATCACAAACAATCTGGTCTGTAAAATAGGTTTATTTGAACGAATTCCGCAAAATTGCTCTTTTACGGTTAATCCAGTAATCGAACGTTAGGGTCTATAAAACAAGAATTACTATCGGTCAACGACCAAAGGCAAATTTTCCACGGTCCTAACATTCATTTATGGCCCGTGTAGCCTGGTGTTTGAATCAACGGACCGTTTTAACCCTCGATGAAAAAGAGGGGTGTTAAAATTTTCACCGGTCTGTGTATGTGAGGGTATGTCTGAGACATCGCAGGTTCTAAATAGACCGGTTTTGATGTAATTTTTTGTTTGAAAGCTGACCTGAACGAGATGGATCTTAGCTTTTTATGAAGACCTGTTCTATATTATATTATGTTGGAGATTTTTTAATTGTTTTCATTTTCGTCAAACTAATAACACCCCCTTATTTGCATTACGGGTTAAAATTGGTCCAATCAAGTAGAGTGACACGGCCTATGGAGCATAATTTTTTTAAGTTATTTGAATATTCTGAGGGCGCGTGACTTACATGCTCACAGATATAAGATAAATTATTCCGACCGCGCGCGGTTTGGGACGTTTTAGCGAAAAATATAGAAGAAAAGTTCCGTTGTGATGGTACTTCGGTGTACATTGGTCACGTCCGTCGAAAGTGTGTAAGACTTACATTTCACACTATTTTAATATAATAAAATTTTAAAAAGTCAAATCCCTTAGTGGGACACACGACAGATGCATTGAATTGACGCGTTCGTCGGATTTTATCATTTTCTGAGCCTTATGTGCCATGGAATCAAACCTTCCCACTGCGTCCAATATGTTCAATTCGTGACCAACTCAGTTACAGAGGCCGCTGTCTGTCACGCAAAAACTACTGGGTAGTCAGAGAAAAAGAACGAAAAACATGATGAATATGCTAAGTTATGTAAATATATGAACATACTACGTCTGTACAGTCAAACAGACCAAGATGCAATCACACGGTAATAAATGTATTAATAAAAAAAATTTGTTCACAGAATGGTGGGGTGCCCGCACATTTTGCTGTGAATCGGACGAGTGTAATGGTGCTTTCCCGACAAATCCCACATTTACTATAATCATGGTCACTGCTGCAGCCATCCTTCTCCGCTGACTGTTTCCTTCATACCCGCTTTAAGAACTTTATGGTGTCTAGTTGAGGTTGACTTTTATTTCACTTAGAGTCTAGAGCTCATCTCACTGGCACAGAGTTGAAGCGTCTTGTCCTGATTTTCCAAACTAACCAAGCATTGATGTGCGATTTTATATTTGTTTAACACAAATTTGAATTTTAAATTAGGAAAATAGAAATTAATATGCATAGGCGAAAAACATGACACGCCGCGACGCATCGACTCTACGCCAGTGTGAGCTGAGTTTTGGCCTTATATTAAAATGAATAATTAATATACTCTCACAATCACTCGCTCCTATGGCCCAGAATGGATCTCGGATTCTGAAACGAGAATCCAAATGTAAAAATTAATATAATCGTCATAATTTATTTATAATTAAGCCTTACGTATACATTCTAAATGATCTGTCATGTATATTATATTTAAAATTAATGTTTTATATACTAAGAATCTTACTTATATAACTATCTTAAACTCTATGTGTTGTAATTGAGTTGCAATTGTTGTTGCACAAGAAAAGCAAAACACTTTGAGTAAAGATTGTTCAATAACGTTTTTAAGTTCCACTAACTTTTCTAATAATAATTTTACTTCGTTTAACATAGCACATGTTTTTAAAAATCCTTAGATCTTTCTTAAACGTGTGTATGCTGCGTGCTACAGGGGCTTGTGACTCTCCACTGTTTGATTATTTCATATAAATTTACTTTAAAAATTCAAATCATATTTATAAATTAATTTGTTTATTACATATTATCGCGTAATACATCTAAAAAGATCCACATTGTCAGCTTCCTACTAAATCAACGAAATAAAATTATAAACTGAAAAAAAAAACATTTTTATACAAGATAAACTTCCCTTAAAATATGGCAGCATAGAGAGATACACATTGATCACTAAATATGTTTAACTTAAATGTGTAGTTGTTTCAAATTAATTAAAATATCAAAATATTCGCAGCGTCAATATTATTTAATGGAATAATAAAAGAAGCGCGTGAAAATACTTAATTAGTAACCCACATAGTTATTTTAAACAAAATCGTCTCGCCACTGAAGAAAAATTAGCAACGGTATCAAAATTTAAAGTTCGGTTATTTAAAATGTTTCAACTTTAAACAGTTAAGAAAAACACCATCCGTGACTTAACCGCCGTGGTTTTCGCAACGGCGTATTGCGTGGGGGATTCTGGGTTCGTATCTCGGGAAGCTAACAAATATTTCGGGGGTTGCAGGGGGAAAGGGCATAGGAGTTGTTTTTCAATTGTTTATTTAATTTAAGATGTTTCTTGTCAAACGAATAATATAAAACAAGGTTTTAGATTATTTTAACAGTTTCTTGAGTGAAACTTCAAGGGGATAGATTAATTAGTATTAAAGATTGTTTATATTGTTATAATGTAATTATAATATTTTTTTCTACGAAAAAAGATATAAAAATAAAAAAAATCACACCGATGAAGATAAAGTTCTTTAAAAAAAGCTTCTTTTACATATAAGCAACCTCCACGTAGTTTTGAATGCTTTTAAAAAGAAATAAAAAATATAACGCCTCCAAAGACAAAGCCAAATACAAAAGAGTAATGATTCAATGGGCACATTATTTTACAGCTCATTGTTGCCAGTTGCAAAATAATTTTTGCTTTGAAATAAACGTGACCATCGTGAAATTGTTGTTCTGCGTCTGAGATGGTAATTAAGAGTATAATGATCTTTAATATAGATGTTAAATACAATACATATATTCAGGGCAAAATCATTTATAATTAAAATCATTAATTGTTTTAATAAAATTTATAATAATTATAAAGATTCAAAGAAGCCAAAACAGTCACAAAACAATAAAATATATAAAATATGAACATCTTAAGTATAACATATTAATTCTATGAATAATTGGATATGTATATTATGCTTATTTCAATTTTAACATAATTATTTAAATTTTTTCAATAAAAAGAAATTGGTATTATTAAGCATTTGAAACAATAGTATTTTAAATGATGTCTTATAGTGTCCGCATGTTTTTTTCTTATTTAAAGCAAATTAAACTTTAGAGATGTTTCGATGTTGATGATGACGATGTACGTATTACGTGAGTTTTTTTTTGGTTTTAATCGTGATATGGAAAGAAGAAAATTTTTATTTTAAAAGTACGAAATAAAGAAAATGTGAAGCCACTCATAAAAGTTTTAAGTCAATTAGTTCCATTCTGCAAGAAAATGCTGATTCAAAAGCAATTAAAACAGACTTTATTCGCTAAAGTTAAATGCTTTACAGTAAAAAACTAACGAAATGCAATCAGTTCTTTGACTAAATGTTTTGTTACATATAAATTATTTCTATATTTCCATTAATGAGAAATAAATACATTTTAAAAGAAATTTAGCATTGTAAAAGCTGAGCAACAATTAAAATTATAAATGATTACTGAATGATCTTCTGTTTTTGTATGTTATAATATTATTACAAATAAATTATGACATTATTCGTATTGGTTATAATTTTTGTGAAATTTCGCTTCTCAATAAGCGCTTTTATCCGCGATTAGGTACCCTTCCCTCGAGTTGTTGCTGATTCACGCTACGTATATCGCTGGTAGTATGAAGAAGAAATCGGCAATGCAATTCGACAAAAAATAGCACTCACTTTTGGTAGTACCCTGCTTCCTTAATAATCTCGTTTTTCTCCAGAACTTTGTATACCATAAACACATAATGTGACACGGCATTAAATATAAGGCGAGAATATAGGTTACGATTGATATTAAGGTTACTTGTTGTTTTTGTTATTGTTTTGAAGGTGTAAAAAGCCGCTTTATGATATAGAAATCGCGGGTTCAACGAAAAATAAAATTTACACGTGATAACTCATTACAAACCTCCCTGTGATATTTAGTGATTTTTTTCTAAACCCCTCCCTTTCGACATTCACGAGATTAATGAACGATCCCTTATTCTTTAAAAAAGAGGAAAATTATAATTATGTTGTCGACTAAAGTTTATCCATCATCAATTTTATCAAGTTACGAATAAATTTTTAATGATAAGTGACAGTATCATAGCAAAAAAAATAATTAGATGTTTAAAATATAATTTTAGAAATTGATCAAATATAAATCAGTTCCAGGACTAATAAAAATTCTTAAAAGTATTTTGTCCAAAAATATACATCTTTTTACTTGTAAAACGCGGTTACCTGAAATAAATGTTACAAATTCTCTATCTTGTTCTTGTTAACGTACAGTTATTGTTGTAAAAACGAGATAAAACATACTGAACTTATAAGTTATTTATTTAAGTTACACTATCATAAGTATGAAAATTTTCAACCAGAAACATCAAAGAGCACGACTCTTCATATTATTTAAATGTATACTATACTTGTATGTATGTGGAGCTATGGTTAATGTAATAAGGTCCAATCAGTTGAAAGAAGACAGCCATCCGTATTGGTACTCATAGGGCGTCAGTGGAGGCGTCAATTTACAATTAAGAGTCTATAGCAAAGTAATAAGAACTGCTATACTAAAAAGATGCAAATTTTAATTCTTATAATAGATGATTATAGAGTTTGTAGGCGATGGTCATTTTTTCTGATATGCTACTTAACTTTTAATTAATATAACAGGACATAATTCACAATATCCATAAAGTTTGGCGAATACTAAAATAAGGTATAATAAGAATAAAGTTGTAAGTGTACTTACCATATAAGTTTGCTTTCAAATAGAAATATTTAAAACGCTTTATAGTACCAGGTAAACATAAAAACTGAAGAATTCTAAATTAAAATAAATTTCTATATAATAGACGAGTAAGTTATAAGAATAATGTTCCAAAATGTAGATAAAATCTCGCAATGTCATTATATAATTTGGTTTTCAAATATTTTAATATATTGACATTTCATATAATTGTATAGAGATAAAATGTGTTTGAACATAGTGAAGATTGTTAGATCTAAATTTAAAAATTAAGTAACAGTTTTTTGATTCGTAGAAGTAAACGACCTATAGTTAAAAGTGAGTCAATGGTTTAATATGACACAACTTATAAGAAACCAATCTTTATTCTTCTTTTAAAGTTGTTTGTATTTTCTTTTGTTCATATATATTTTCTGTTATGTTATGTTATTGGTATATATTAAATATAATTAACAAAATATTGCAAAACAATATTTATTTCGTTATGTTTTGGGAAGTGACAAACTATTTATACTTTAGCTGTATCAAAAATACAAGTTTCACTTTTATAACCACTATAGATTTATTATTTTGAAATCAAAGAAAAAGAAGATATACTTTCGAAAAGATAATCTATAAAGTTTTTTCCTGGAAAATATGTTTTCACTGAAGTAAAAGCTTACTTAATGAATAAAAGATTTCTACATAAAAATTGGTTGTCAAGAGCGAATTTCGATTTTAAAAAATATTGTTTATTACTATGAGGCCCTAAGTGTGAATCAAAAAACTGAGATATAAAAAATAAAATATCAAATGAATTAGATTTCATAAAGATTAAATCAGCTTACCTAATTATTAAATATTGGTTAATTTACATAAAATATCGATTTAATTTAAATTTATTTTCGATATTTATTATTTCGATAAAACATTTTTCTTGAATATATTCACTATGCGATAGATTAGAAACATCTTAGAAATAACAAAAAGCTACAGAATGTTGTCATAGTCGGAATTTGAATTCGTATTGTCAAATTAGTAATAGTTTTATAATTCTGTTTATATGTATAGTATGCAAGAGTTGGCACAACTTATGTTTTATTAAACGGTGACCTATTTTCTTATAAAAAATAGTCATTGCTATTTATATTATTATGTATTAGATGTTATTATCTATTGCTTAGAAGTTTTGTAGTGACATGCTGTCATCTTTTTTCATTAATGACAGCAGATAATCCATTATCCCCGCGTTCCATCTTTGGACTTCCAGAGGCTCGATAAGACTCCAGCCTATTTGGTGGAGACACCGCGGATCCGAACGACCAGATTTACCTCGTTGTCGTTCGGGGCTGGAAGGATTCTAATGCTCTTCTTAAAACAAGCAACAATAGTTTGTGATGGGTTTCACTTAAAGCCAAGGAAATTTTTATGGAAATTACGTTTGATGTCATTACCGTACCGACGCGACTTCGTCATTTCCACACAAATTTCCTTTGCGTCAGACAAAATATAATACACAAATGACGTTTGACTATGGGTCTCTTTGTGGTTGTTTTTCCGGCATACTATAGACTACCTAACCCTAACCATTATACTACTATCAATAATCTAATCCTTATAGCCTGTATCTCCTAACATCAAGATACAGGCGAGCGAAAACCAAGAAATTTAGACCGGAAAAACAAAAGCGCCCATGCGCTCTTGACTAATCGCGGCGCAGACACATATATATACGTGTGTATATATATATATATATATATATATATGTGTATAAAAAACCTGTCTTTTATATTAAAAAAACTGATAATTACTACCACTGTTTAATCAAAAAATAATGAATATAAATAGAGGCCCAGATTTAACTTAATCAACTGAAGCATTGGTTTTTTTTGTCAATTTAAATATATAATTTTAAAAAAATTCAAGTTTATTGAGTAAGACTTATTTTATTGTAACAAACACTGGCTTTTATAAAATTATTTTATAAATAGAGCTTTAGATAATGTATAGATGCTATTTTAGATTTTGTTCCTAGCTAAATAAAGACCAATTTATCACAAACTTTGTTTTTAGATATGTAGAGATATCCTATCAATTTTATACAGGTTTAAGACGAATAATGATATCAGATGAATTTACGTACACATACGGTACATGAAGAAAGCAATGATTACAATTTAACAGGTTTACAATGTTCTCTAAGTTTATTTTTGTCATTTATTAGCTTTAGCTCCCGATTTCACCTGCGTGAGTGTTCTATTGATTATTACAAAAGCCCTCCTCGACTTTCGGAGATGAAAAAAAAGATCGGTTTAACGTTCTAAGTAAAGGATTCTTTTTCAATTTAATTTTTTACCACGTTTAATTAAAACATCACATAAAAACTCGTATGAAATTCCATTAGCTTGCTTTTTCTTTCATGAAATGTACATCATGTAAGATTTTAATATTCCGATAAAAAGTGCGTAAAATATATTTGCCCTTTTTGTTTAATTTAGTGTTTCTTTGATTGTTGATTAAGTAACTCTCTATGCGTACTTAGAGTAGATATAACGACTTTATTGATTTTATATCATTACATACTAAAATTCTTTAATACGGAAAAATTAAAATCAGTAACTGTTAACAAGAAGTGTTAGCGCATGTGGGTGGGACGCAAAAATTCGATCGTAAATTTATCAACGACATATCGTTTGACCGACACATAAAATGGTGATACATTAGAATGAAAAATATATTGTTTGATCTAAATTGTAACCCCGTTGGCAAGGATTCATGACAACCATTGTTTTCTTTGTAGCTATGTTATTTTGTACTGAACGTGAGATTGTCATAACTATTTTCGACTTATCTGCCAATCATAAATATACACAAATATTTTTCCTCAAACATGCTCAGAAATAGGCCCAAGATAAATTACATTTCTATAAATAATACGTATTGCCTGTATGGATATTACATAAAACTATACATAATAAATAAATAAATAAATAAATTATACAATGACGTTAAACAATGTTATATACCTACATAAGTTAAGAAAAAGGGCTCCATAGTTATAAGAACAATATTAATATTTTAAAATACATAAATATATTGATAATGATATGAGTATATATTGATAATGATATATGATGAATAATATGAGATTAATGATAAAATTGCCACAGTTATAAAATATTCACGGAGTTGCTAAATTATGCCAGAGGAAAAATTTCAATAGAACTATATAATTATGTCAAATAGAATATAGAACTATTTTCAAAATGGGAGTGCCATGCTGTTACCTTCGGGCTTCAGTCAAAATAGACTGGTTCGACCAATGAAATACCATGGTCTCACAGGACTCTGACGTGAAGTGAGCTTTGCACTTGGTTCCCGCGTTTCGTTCGGTTAGTGGGAGTACCGGAATCTCAATTATTTAATTAAAAGCCGGAAACATACCCGTGACCTTAAAAGTGTGCCTCCTGTCCGTTTATATCTTAAACTATAAAAAATTATAGAAATAAAACTTAACTGTCTGGTAATGAAATTTCAAACCTTTTTTGTGGCCCACTTTTTGACTACGTACATCATTTTTTTTCGTTCATCAGCAAACGATTTTAATTTCAGTAAAAAAACAGTGAATAATGCTATCTTCATACAGCTTAATTTTTTTTTATATAACCAAATTTTTTTGGAAGACAGTTATCCTTTTATGTTTTAAGAATTGAAGCTCGTGTCAAACACCTTACGACACGATTATGGTGCATTAAATTTGTTACAGATAATTTAGTAGATATTCGTATTTTAGGAAAATTTTTAAGAAAACAAAGAGTTAGGTTTAGGGTTCTTATAATTCAACTAAGCGCTTCGATATCGTATATAGATAAGATAATTTATAAACCGACACATATTTTTGTGAAAAAAAATTAGCTTAGTAATTTGTACACCTGTTGAAACAAATAAATGTTTAGGTTGTGTTAAGCAGAAGCAAAAATGTGTCTGCCTTCTGACACAGGGATCATGGAACTTTACTTTCACATAATATTTTAAATTACAATTCCGTTTCAGTACTGTATGCATAATAATATGTTTACCCTCTGGGAATAATGACAAATATAAGAAAACTCCGCATTAGATAATAAATTCATTATTCTGCCTAATACTGGTAATGAGGTAATATTTTATATGCGGACTTAATATATTTGCTTAAGATCTCTATAGGATCGTGTTTTGTCACTGTAGACGTTTTCATTAAAATAATTAAATAACAATACAAAATTATGTTTAAATATAATCGTCTACGTAGCTAAAAGATCTAAGAGTGTTAGTATTGCCAAAGGTCTGGATTTGAATCTTGTGAGACTTGAATATTTTCTGTTCAATAGGCGTAGCTTTAGTAATGACAGTCTTGTTTCCGCAACTCGACGTCTACTATGCGCCTATTTTGCGTATTGAGCCGGGCGGTTAGTCCTGCCATCCCAGCTCTTCCAAAAAGTTTATCAAACCTCTGGTGTCACCAATAACCTCGGGGAGGGTCCGTGGTGACCCCAAGTGTTTGGCTCGGTAGTTGGTCACGCCTGTGCACTCCAGAATAATGTGGGCTGTCGTCTCTTCTTCATCCAAGCACGCTCTGCAGATGGGGCTGTCTGTAACACCTATATTAAACAGATGTTTGTTGAAAGGGCCATGGCCCGTAATTACATGTGTTAGTTTACGTATTTCTGGTCGTGTGAGTTTCATCAACTTCCGAGTCAGTCTCCGGTCTATACCTGGGAGGGCTTGCTTCGCCTGTCAACATCCGCTCGGCGTAGGTTTATTATCTTCTTGTATGTATTTTACATCAGTGGTGGACTGTTTGGTTATATAACTACAAACGCTGATGTCTCTGGCACTTTTTCTTATATGATATTTTAAATACTTTCTTTTTGTTGTGAAATTAAGTTTCGGATCGATGCATATATAACAATTAGCATACATACATAAAAAAGATTGGATCTCGTCACACAAATTGAAATGTAGGCCGCAATGCGTTGAATTTAAAATTGTGGCCTTACTGCGTGTTATAAATCAAAATATATTTTGGAAGTAATGCATGGAACAAAATCTGAATATTCTTGACTGGAAATAGAGAATGCCGCAAAATGCTTTTAAACAGAAAAATATCCATAGGTTAATATTTTATATTCACTTCTTATATCCAACCTTAAACTTCAAAAAAAATTCAAATAGTTCGGGCATTTACTGACAAACTGGTTTTGAGCTTAGTTATACATTTTTTTTGAATCTATAATAATATATAGTATTTAATGTTACTTCCTAATAAAAATCAAATAAAACACTATAAATAATAAAAAAATTAAATAAACATTTTTTTATATATAAAGATAGAAGAGATATAAGAAGTAGAAGAAAGAAGACACAAAGAAGTGAGAGCAGTGCCAGTATTAGAATCGGTACGCTTTGTCGTCACTGCTTTGTGCGCTAACAAAACGGATTGATTATCTACTTGGTGCTTGCTCATCTTCTAGAACATTAAGAAAAGGATCTGTCAAAAATGAAAAATTAGCTGTAGTATTATTTTCTGTTTTCATATTTTTTAGTTTATTACAGCTTTCTGACTATAACATTATTTTTTATTCATATTTCCATTACTTTATGATGTTTTCAAAATGTTAACGTTTAGTTATCGAAACATATAAGTGAGAAGCTTTAAATTCTAGATTCTGAAATTCTTAGTGCGAAAGAAAAAAATTTATCGTTGAACGCAAAAATATTTCCAACTATAGAGTGACTTAGCTCCATTTAACTTTCAGTGAACATTTAATCGAATAGATGCAATTCACCAAAAACCACACAGATTATGCAGCCATTTGCATTTTATTGACGCTGGCGCCGATATTGCTTTCACAGAGATTGGATTTGCAATAACACGGGAGTATTTAAATATGGCGTAGAGGATGCCAGGAGAATGTAGAGAGTAGAAGAGTGTAACTTATATATATTAAATGAAGAAAAGTATAGTTTCCGAGTCAGGGGTAGCTTTAAATTATAAAAAAACTACTGTTCCTGCTAGTATTAAACATGCAAAAGTAACTCTGTCTCCCTGTTACGCTTTCAAGCTTAAATAACCAAACCGATTAAAATATAATGTGGTTTAGGACCTTTATATCCTTACATAGACTACTCTTTATCGCGAAAAAAAGGGTTGCAATACACACACGGACGTAATCAGAGATAAAAATATACAATTCGTTTTTTAATAGTCAGTGTAATGTAAGAATTAATTAAGTAATGCTTTGACAGTGTAGATGGCGAGTTGAGAATATTTTATCTGGCACAAATATAGATTTGCAGGGTCTATCCTCAACCATAATAAAAGATTATGCCTCCGGCTGGAGCAAAACAAGTGCTACATTATGATATTGCTTTCTTAGATTATCTTATTGTGATCTTTGTTTGACATCTTCGTAAATTTTCTGTTATATATGTAATATAATAGAAAATTTTATCTAATATAAGTTACGCGTCTGTAGCTAAGTGATTCACGCACCTTCGGGTTTGACTCCCAGGGAAACAAATATGTTTCAGTTCGGTAGGCACAGATGCTTGTAAACAAAATTATCAGCGAAACAAAAGCAAAAATTTGTAGGATTTGAATTTTTATTGAAAATTCGGTTAACAAAAAATACCTACTTTATATTTCATAAATTTACTTGCTCATACATAAACAGAGAAATATGTTCACCCTCATAAGGAACAATGACATTGTAGAACTGACATTTAGATAAATGACGTGGTAAATTCTGGGAACATTTAGATCTAAATAAATAATTTTAATACCAAAACAATAATAAAACAAAGATAAAATATTTTATGTTTCATTCATCAATCGATTTATTCAAATTAGATTATACCAATTTATTAGCCGTTGTCGGCTAGATTATTGTGTGGTGAAAAAATCTCGATACGTGCTAACTAAAGTACATACTGACGTAAGTTAAGTATATAAGTCGTGTTTTTTCCAAGATGGCTACTATGTAACTAAATCTATGTGATTGAGTGTATGGATTCAAAAGCCACATTTAGTTTTGAGTTAGTAGGTAGTTATTAATAATTTGATCGGTACTAAATATAGGTAGCTCAATGCATACAGACGTAAATTATAGTTAAGAACTGTGTGTCAGTTACGACTTTGAAATAAGAATTTCCACATTTTTGCAAGTCAGTTTCCAAGCTAGTGTATTTTAGTTAGTATTCTCATTACTTGAAGTTTTCACGAGGGCCCTTGAATAATACATGATGAGGCGTTTGTCGCTTACTCATTTGTATGTGTTTGTAGGCAAGTATGAAAAAACAAATATTTTAGCATGAAGATCTCATGAATATAGTAGCTTACACCCGTGACTCTATCCGTGGGCCTACGTCAACCAGAATTTCTAGACATACTGGACACATATCGGTATATTATAGGTGTGAACATTTACTTTGTATTGATATGTACAAAAGGTGATCACCCAAACAAAACATTTATTTATTGCCCCTAGAATACAACCTCAGGTGTAATCATTAACCACGATGCATTTTTAGGCCAATCTAAAAGATGATGGCTAATTTTTTATTAATAAATTTGATGTAAATATATGCTGGGTTCTGGGTTAGAATACTGGGGCAAATGTTCGGTTGGATAGGCACATAAGGCTGACAACCTACTTGCTTGCAAAATGGTTAGAAAAACAAACGAAGTAATGCATCTACGCAATGTTCTACTTTCCTTTCAACTGCATTCTCACAATAATTTTGAAAACCTTTTTTTAAATATAACGAGTGTATAGTTCCTTATATAATCAGTATTGAAGTCTATATCTTCTATCGAACAAATAACCCTAATGGAGAATTGAAAGAGCACTATTTTATAATAGAAATATTTGCATTTTCTTAGATTGTCCCGGTGACTTCGAGCAAGCTTTCTTTCTAATAAAACCTAAATTTAATTCAAATTAACTTCATTTAAAAATAAACTCTATTACATTAGGTTAGAGTTGAAATTTCTTTTTATATAATATTGGGACAGATTTTTGGCTAAAATATGGTTACTGTGATTTGTATTGAAACGGAATAGAAGTGTAATCTAGGTTTAAACGTCTTGGCTGATATAGTCCACGTAGCGTTCGAGAATTTCGTCTATTTTTGGTCAAAAAGCTTTCAAAGATGTTTGTCCAGATGTACCTATTGGTTTCGTTTTCCCGCATTTTACCTTAAATTTAAAACATACTAAATTTAAAACAAACGTATTGATTTTTAACCCTCTACAAAAAAAGTTTCGTTTTAAATGTTGTTTTAAATTTGACGTGTCTGTGTGGACGAACAGACCGATATCAATGCTGTTTTTGTTTAAAAGCTGTTGTGGTTGAGATACTTGATAGATATTCGCTACAATTATGAATATCTTTTAATCACTATTATTAACTTAAATAGGGGGGTTTTAAAATTATTTTAAATTGTACTTGTTTTATTAAAAATATAAGTAGTTTTTAATGCAACAAAGCTTTTAAAGTATATTTACCTATCGGTCATTTAAATTATATTTATATACCTAAATGTACTATTTTTAGAATTAAAAATATAAATTTTAATATTAAAATTAAGAAATGAAAGAGAAGGAAGGTAAATGGAAATAACTATAGAAACATATTATTGTAGTCAGTTAATTTTTCGAAAGTTAATAGCATGGACGATAAAATACAAGCAATCAATCTATCACGATTCTTAGGTATGTATAAGAATTTATTAAAAGTTAAATGAAAAAATGTAGGCAAGATATACAGAAGGGCGGGTTGTGCTAGAGGTCCTGGATTAAAAGGTTAGGGAAACCAAAAATGATTTCATATAGATTCACAAACTAATAACACCGCTAATTTTGGGTCGGAGTGAATTAATTAGTAGATCATTAGTTAATCTTATTAATTTAGTTCCAGTACTATTTAGCATAATATGTCTGACAATGTGCCAAAAAATGAGACGGCAAGAGTCGGATATTAAAGAAGAAGACATCAAAACGATTGTAACACAGGAGCAAGACGCCGCAGAATTAGCTGCTAATAGGTAATGTTAATGTGCAGACAAAAAATTTGTTATTAGCATTGATTGAGTTTGTTGGGTGTTCTTCTAAGATTTGAACGCGTTCTTGACAGTTTGTAAACTCAGATTTAACAATCATAAGCGATCATGTTTATGATTCTATATGAATAAAGTCTACTTTTCTACACAATTGCTCATAAAGTGACTCTTATTGCACCCCACTTAGGTATATAAAGGCGCTTATTACCAAACTGTGACATTTTGATTACTATTACACACAAGTGTGATATTCTAGTAAAACCTTTTTATTAAACCTCTTTGTTCTCAAAAAAGACTTATGATATGAGAAAAATTACATTGGATTATACGTAAAAGTAGTATAAATTATTGTCATACTTACTTATTTTTTGTAATGTAGTGTTTAATTTAACAATTTTAACTTGTACGTGTTTAATAAATAAATCTTTAATTCAAATAAAATTTCAACGTCATTCTCATTTTTATTAAAGTTGTCTAGTCTATGGTTACCTATCATTTTTAGATGCGCGCACCTAATAGTAGAGGAGACTGTGAAGATTGACCTTCACCGATCTGATAACTCTATGAGACATATTTTTTATTAAATATAATTTATACACAAATATGCCTATGATAACTTGCCTATCGAAAAGTGTTATATTTGATAAAAAAATATGTCTCATCGAGTTATCACAAGTGTGTTGAAAAACCTCGTATGATACTTATGAGTAGATAATTACTGTCCTCGGTTCTCTTAAGACCGCCGCAGCGGTGATCACCAACATTACACTATTATCATAATATACCATGAAATATTCACGCAATACGGATAGAAGATGCTATTGTATGCCCATATTGAATTAATTGAATTAAGTTTTTACCACGAAGGCAAAAGAACTTAATAGAAGCTTGGTTTTTCAGATTCTCTATACCAATGTCGACTACAAAAAAAATAAAACGTACAACGCCATTTAGAGTTACGTTTCAGGAAGATTGTGACTATTTAGTACATTACTGTCTAAGAGCATTCACGTATGTAATATTTGTTTTTTTTTCTTTGAGACACACATAGCAGGATTTACTTCTCCGCGCAATTCAATCTATACTGAGTAATTACTAGATAATATTATAAAACTTAAGAATTTGGTTTAACACGATAATATCAAAGACTAGCGGTTCAAAATAAATTTTTTTTTCGTGTTCGATGGTCCATTATTCAAACATTATGCTACGACCAATGTAAACAGAGAATCAATGAAAATTTTGCAACAACGGGAAAACAACCTTTTGCGAGCTTTCGTTGCGTGCGGTAAACAGTTTAAGTTATGCTTTTATAACGGAATTGTTCCTGTATAAAAGTTATAATTTAAATGTCTTAAATATCATTGGCTATGTTTTACAACCCCATGAAGACGAAGTCGCGAGTAAAAGCTAGTATTATACTATACAAGAAGGTTATCGTTTATTAAAAGAGTCTCTCATTGAAATACCGCCCCGCCCCTTGTCAACTCATACTGTTGGACTACGATGGGTCTACGACGGGTCTACGACTTGTTTTAAATGGATTAACTTATGTATATTTAATACCTGGTAATAATTCGTGGTTTTAATTAAATAATTAAATAACCTGTAATTTTGAAAATATGAATCTAATGTATTAAAAGATATTTTAATCCACAGCACCGGTCAGTTATGCGCACGCACATTATTTTATACATACTATACATTCAAAAACTATTGTCTTATGGATTTTGTCAACTGCATGGAACGATATGAAGGTAAAGTAACAAATTATTTGAAAACGCACAATTGGAGACATACACAAAATATTAAATAATTTATTGAAACGCTAAGTCGATAGTTAGAACTTAAAACATGGCCGGTAATTATTTTTTCAATTAATATATTAATGCTTTAGCAAATATAATTTATGTCAGTGTTTGCCAAAGCGTTGTATAAAAACAAAAAAACACTAAAAAAAATTCAAATAATAAATCTTTTAGTATAAGTACATAATATATAGTAATATATATTTATAGTATTAAGTAGTATCACTAGGTACATAGTATTATAAAACAAAGTCGCTTTTTCTTTCCCTATATCCCTTTGTATGCTTATATCTTTAAAACTACGCAACGGATTTTGATGCGTTTTTTTTAATTAGATAGAGTGATGAATGGAGGGAGGAGGAAGCTTTTTATATATACTTTATACCAGTGCAAAGCCGGGGCGGGTCGCTAGTAAGTAATAAAATATGCCTATACATCAACACCGTCAAGACGAATTTATTGAGGCTCATTATATGTAGGAACGTAAACACAACAAGGTCCAATACAAGTTCTTTAAGTTTCGCCGCAGTAAAAATGCACAAGACTTAGAAATTATAGATAATATGTAAAAAACTTAATTTTTAAAAATATTTGTTTGTTTTTACAGTATGGCAAGTTGTTCATATGGGACCATGTTATAATATTACACCACTTACGGAATACTTATGTAAGATCAATCACTACTATTGTCTGTTTTAACCCTTGACGCAAAAGAGGGTGTTATAATTGTGACGCATCTGTGCGTCTGTTTTTGTGTGCCTGTGCATATTTCATCATAGCTCCTAATGAATGAATCGATTGTGATATGCGATTTAGTTTGAAAGAAGTTCTAAAGCTGACATTATTGAGATGGATTTTAACTACAATTCATAAAGATCTGATAATTCATTTATGAGATATTCTTATTTGTAATTAACACAAAAGGAGATTTTTAAACCTTCGTTAGTCTTTCAATTTTACTTGTATCTTAACAGTTTACATAATTTAATGGGAGCCGAACCAACCGTTACTTATTTTTTCAGTATATCCCTACGACGATGATTATTTTCTGGATTTGGACTATGTTATCGAAGATCACCGAAAATAAAGATGAATAAATGTTTTAACTGAACAATGTATAAAATAAATATGTATACATATTATATCAGCAATCTTTACGCGTTTGTCTGTCTACAAGTATGTCAGCGCGCTGAACTAGAAATGCTCGGATCCGGAGTTTGTGTTGAACATTTTATAAATTTTATTCAATTGATTCGATAGTCTTATAGCCTAAACTTTAGAATATTGATTGTGATTTATAACTTATCATAAAAAAAATTTGTTATTTGCATTGCTTATATATGCGTAAAAATTAAAACATTAATCCGCAAGGGCATTCAAAATAATATAAACCTAATAAGCCTACATAACTTGGAAAGAGTCCAACTTTAGTGAAAGAATTTTTAAGTATGATCTAATACATTTTGAGTCTATATACATACAAAAATTCAAATTATTTCTGTATATTAGTGTAGATTTTTAGAAGCTTTTTCATACAAATCTATCGTAATTATAATGGTAATGAAAAAATGTACAAGTATTTCTTGCGTTCGAAGGCAAGAGATTAAATAAATAATAGAGACTCGTTACCATCGGGGATTGGAGAGATTGAACCTCTCGGCCTCTGCATTTATTTTATGTAAGTAATCCTTTTTCTTGTATCCTCAATGGGCTTGGGTTGATATAAATTCTCGGACCTTAGGTGCAGATTAACCAATTTATAATTTAATGTAGATCGTTGGTTTCGAAATCGGATTTAACCTACCGGTATACAACTTTAAATAAACTTGTACTTACAATGATCTTTTTGTAATTTTTACATAAAGTTTTATAAAGTATACGATGTACTATCCAACGCAAGAGTTTTTCAATTTGAACCAGCATCACGTTCAACCAAACTAATAATATTAGATTTTATTTTGAGTTTATTAAACTCCCGATATATGAGATTAATTTATATCTAAACCAACTCTTGGCTTACATTAACATGAGTACAATAGTTCATTTACATAAGGCCTGTCAACTCGCTTTAACATTGCATATAAACCGCTCAGCGGATTTAGGTTAAATAAATACAGTCAAGCCAGCGCTATTTAAAGCAAACATAGGTTGATAGGGTTATTTATCTATATTTGTTATTATTTCTATAAAATAAATATTTAAAAACTATATAACTTTTAGTATAATATATAAGTTTTCGACATTCAAACTTCTCAATATCATTTAGGCCTTTAATGAACGCCATGTTTGTTTCTGAAGTTGATTATAAAGTTAGAAATAAGTGGAAAACATATAAATCACGCATTCTGAATGTTGGAAACTTACGCAGAAAATAATAATCTTCCTTTGTTATATCATATTAACTATATAAATCTAAATAATAGTCTAATAATAAGATTTACATTTGTATGATCTATATAGATTAGGTGGTTGGTGGGTTCCGAGTTCGCTTCCTATAAAAAATAATTCGGTTTTGAAAACACAACCATCAAACTTTTTGCTTGCTATATAAGTTTATCAGAAAATTAGACGCAGAAAATGTCTGTCCCAGCCATGTCGGATTCAGGAGATTTTTCTCACTTAAGTAGAATAAGAAATTTCCCGTGGGTAAACTGAAAAAAATATGTGAAATTTTTCTTAGTATATTAAAATGTTATAAGTTATACAGCTCAGATATCAGTTATACAGTTAGCTTTATAAAATCGCATCATAACGTCGGTCCATTCGTTTAGGATACCACAGTAGGTACGTCAAACTTAATAACACCCCTTTTTTGCATTGGTGGTTAAAAAAGTTTTGGCTTCCCATTTCCTTGTAATGAAAATAATCACAGAAAAGGATGCAAAAGTATTTCTGCTCCTTGCAAGTGTTTCATTGATATATTACTTATGTATGAGTTAATTAAAACAATAGATATATAAAACTCAACAAAAATCTTTGTCACGCAGTCGGCCGTGTAAAACAACAGAACATAATGGCGTATTCAGAAATAAATATAAAAAGCAGCTTTGTATTTCGTCGAACTAGAAAGTTATTTGAAACGTACATAGGCTTTTGCAATTTACAAAATTGTCCATTTTCAAAAAACGACGGCTTTGCTCAACCAAAAAAAGTTTCTGATTTTGACAATTTGAGTTGAGAAAATATATACCTACTGTCGCAAATTTTAAATACTTATTATAAAACTTCTTTAGAAATTATATTTTAAATAATTATTAACCTAATTCAAGAGGAGGTTCTTGATCCAGTGGTGTGTGTGTCTGAATTTTGCCCGTTTTTGCAACATTTTTCATTGATGCGCCGTTTTTTTTTTCAATTTGAACCATTACTTCCAGAGATTAGCGTGTTTAACCAAAAAATGTCTTCAGCTTTATAATATTTGTGTTCAAATCCTTTCATTATTTTGCAGCTCATTTATGAGAATGGGATGCTTTGAATATGATACACTCAGATACAAAATAAAAGTGAAACGGACCCTTATTTTCTTCACAATAAATCTCTTTAAGAACATTTTTGCCAACATTATTACATCATTTATCATGGAATATAAAGACGAAGATTTTGTTTTGTTGAAAACCAAGCTTATTGCGAAGTAGCAGACGATATTTTTGTGAACTAAACGATTTCGAGGTGAGACTAACAAAAAAAAAATCGTCAATCATTTCTTATTCAAATTTCTTACGCTTCGAACAGTAGTGTTCGAATTATATAAATGATGGATAAACAAGTAACTTGAACACTATTGGTATTTATGTTACTTACTTTTTTTTATCGTCTAGGAGGCAAACGGGTAGGAGGGTCTCTCACTAGAATCAGTCCGCTGCCTATGGATACCCTCAACACCTGTTGGGCCACGGGTACTTTGCCAGCCTTCTAAAGAGAGTAGGTTGCTCTTTTCTTGAAACTTTTATAATTATTTAGAATTCTGACTACCACGAATATAATACTTAAGAATAACATAACAGCTGTAAGAGGCATTGGACTTCACAAAATACGTCATTTTATGGCAATGGGGACTATCGTTTTTGTTCTCACCAGTTGGCGCCACTGTTGACTAAGGTCCAGAGGTATAGCTGTTAAAGGCAACTTTATAAGATCAGTGCCGAAACAAAGTTTTGAATCTTGAATCTCATTAATTAGTTATAAATAATATCTCGTTTATTAATTATAAATAACTGTCATCATATTTTTGGGCCTCTTTTTCTTAATTCCGCTTTCAAAGCATTCACATTCATCGTCAAATAATCCATATTTGCGATTATTTCACGAAGGAGATCACTCTTCAACAGATTAAGACTTAAGTGACGTTCAAAAGGGAGATAATATTTGATTGGATATAAATAAATCATTTTTAACGTTGACTTTATTTAACGCTGTAAATAGCAGACTCCTTGTCCAAGTAAGTAAAGCCGTATGTTAAAGCTAGTAAGGTATTAAACCTGAATAATTCAGAAAATAATTTCCAAAACCCGAGGAGTATGGAATCCTTTCTTTCACAACTTCGAGTGCAAAATACACAATAGTACAGAAATACTAAAAGCACTTTTACTACTGTGCACAGTTACTGTTTAAAATAAAACTTAGGTTTTATTTTAAACAGTAACAAAAGTGTTACTATTATCATTATTTTAAAAGTAATAATATTTTTAAAATATTTTTTATTTTTAAATTATACTTAGTTGAAAAGCTAATCTTATTTATAAAATTCTCTTGTCACAATGTTAGGTAGTTACCTTACTCCTCCGAAACGGCTTTACTGATTTTTACCAAATTTTAAATGCATATTCATTAGGTCTGAGAATCGGCTACTATCTATTTCTCATACCCCTAAGTGATAAGGGTAGCCCACCCCAAAAATTAATATGGCAAAACAACGTTTGCCGGGTCAGCTAGTTTTATTATATTTTAGAGTATTTTGTGTTCCAAATTTTTATGTCATAATATATTCTTAGTTATTTTAATAAAATAGTTACAATAAAATTAAAACCATAAAAAATTTATTTAATTCAAACCTACTTAACTTAATTTAGTAAAGGGGATATTTATAATCATAATTAATTCATACTTAATGGTTTTTGGTATGTGAAACAATTTTATCGCCAAAATTGAGCGCGAAAGTTACTATTGTACTTACTACTGTTTTATCAGAAAACTTTATTGCTCAATGAAATGTACGAGGATACTCATAATGATAAAGGTTGTATTATTGTAATTTAATATGTTATGTATTTATGAACATTCTTTTTATTGATATCTATGAGACTTATCAGCATTATTAATATAGGTACAATTTCAAAGCATGAAGTCAAAGTCAGATTTAAAATAAACATTATTGGAATAGGCTTTTAAAAAGTACATTTTAACTATCGATTTTCTTATATAGATCTTATAAACTGGCGTTTACATCAGTACAGGCTCGTTAAGCAAATCTAAATTCAGTTTAGTTCGCGGTAGACAGCGCCATTTATCGTTCAAAGAATACTTTGCAAAGATCGTAACATTTAGATAGAAAAGTCCTAATTTTTTTTATTTTTTTTAAAATTTTTTTAAATATTTGTAAAATTGTGAAAAATATACGCGTGTTAGCAATTTATTTATTTACTATTTAAAATATAACGGAAACTACACCAAACATAAAACATAATATACACGTCATCCAATGACATGACTTTTTACTCAAAATACACACCAACAAGCCAATCAGGTGTGACAATTTGTTATATAAGAAATAGCTATGTAGGATTTTATATAATCCTGAAAAGGGTGTGGGGAGCCCCAGCCTCGCTGCCCCACCGTGAACTCCAGCTCACAACACACTGAGTTCTCCTATTTACAGTAGTAATACATTATTTATTATTACAACATCATATTAAAACACTATAAATAACACAGTAAATACAAAGTAAATAACGAACAAGTTACTTAATTTACGTGTCTCGACGGTACCGAAGCTCACAACTGGGAAGGAATGGCTGTGCTCTGCCTGGCGGCGGCCTTTTATACCAATTCTACACAATTTTGCAAGATCCCGACCACCCACGAGGGTAGTTCGAGATTGTTCGGATATTCAAATGTTTTAGTTGTTTCCACGACGAATAATCAACAACCGAGTATTCTTATCTATTACGCGCGTAATCCATTTTCTTTAAGTGTAAGTTTAGCTGCAACATGAACGGCGACCTGAGAGCGTTAACTATAAGGTAAATAGAAAGATACTGTGATTATAAAAACTCTTTGCTAGACAGGTTTTAGTAGAAAGATTATGAAGGTGCATAAGGCTTAGTATTTGAATATTATTGTGGGTTATGTATTAAATAGAGCTTCAATATTAAAACCTCTTCGTGTTAATCATTTGAACTACAAAAACTTAATATCCGCAACTTTTAGTTTCCGACGAAAAGAGGTTATAAGTTTAACGTGTTTATGGTCTGAGGTGATTTCGATGTGATTTTAAAACTGACATGATCGAGGTGGACCTTAGCTACAATTTATGAAAATCTATTTATAAGATATTCATATTTGTACATAATGCCGGGGGGTTTTTATATTGTCAATTATAGTCTTTAAGTTCACTTCGAAAATTTTTAGTTTTCTAATAAGTTTTTAAAAAAAATATACTGTTGACGATTAAACTATATTTGGTATTATGTATATTTATCTTGGGATTGTAACTTATCTTCTGTCTTGATTAATTTAACTTTGAAGTTTGTAATGAATCTTAGTGTCTAGTTATGGGATTCATTACGTCTCATGTTAAGCCTTAACATTTCGTACGGGCTAAAATAATGCTTAGGCTGAGTGAACACTTTGCGTTTAATAATTCTTAATTATAAAGCTAGCGCAACAAAAATTCTCGATAGATACCTAGTATTTTAAGCAACACATTTTGCCCTGATCATTTTCATTATATATAAGTGGATTTTTTCTATGCCTTCTGAATTAAAACATATTACCTACGTTAAATATAAAATCTTAGCTGCGTAAGCGGATAAAAATAAAAATTGTACAAAGATAATAAAAGAATTTCTTTATTGTATTATTTTTAATTATATTATTCTTCTATATATCGAAGCCTTTTTCTAACTTATAGCTTTCACTGTAGATGAACCGACGATCTTTATCAACTCAAGAAGTCGAGGCGCCCCGGGGACACCATAGGCACTCCTATGATAACGCTCAGTCCAACCAAATATAGTACCGAACTCTGTGCAACGCTCATGACTCACCAGCCTATCATATCCTATAAACCCTCAGTGGTATTATGTAAATCACTTGTTTGGACTCAAGCTATTTATATCAACACTATTCACAAATTTTAATTAAATAGAAATATAATGTTAGATTTATATATGTAAATTTGTTTTTATTTTTTCTGGTTAAATTGGTTTTATTTCTATAAAAAAACTTTTATTGTTAATCTATTTAGATACGTAGGTCTCTGATCTTCAAAAGGTTAACAAGATTTTTTACGAGTTGTAAAAGTAGAATAAAACTCCTTTAAAAACAGAGATAACTTTATCACAGTCCCTAGTCTGAAAAGTACAGTTAAAAACGTTAAAAAGTTTACTCCTAGAGTTCCACGGAAAATGCGTGGATCGCGAAAGTTTTAAACCACGAAATGCCTCCTTAACTTTGTAGATACAAGTTGAGAATTTGTTAGTTTCATTGATAAAATGCAATTTTATGGCGTTATGCAACTGTAGCTGATAAAAGCTAGATATTTTTGATTTGTTTTACGTAATTGATACAAGAAAGAAATTTTCGGATGTTGATGGTCATTTTTATTTACAATAAAGTACTTAAATTTTATCAATAGGGAAATTTATTTACTATGATACAAAAGGCTAATCAAAGCCGTTGGGGTGCGTACCCAAAATTCTGACTGACGCGTTGGGCGAAATATAAATATATAATATAACATAAGCTTTCGACTTTTTATAAAACGCATTAGAAAATTATTAAATTAATTAAAATGAATATTACACATACTGATTACACCTTACTTATTCTTGAATTTTATTTCGACCACTAGGCGACCACTCCTTTACTTAGTTCAAAATACTTTTTTGAAAATCTTGCACATAAGTATCAGACCACTTTTTTAAATGACTTAATATTTTTAAATTATATGATATAGATCCTAGGGTTTTACAATACAAGAAAAAGTAAATAAAACACTAAAATAAAAAAAATAACATTAAAGATTAGTGCTTTGAAAGATGAATACATATATTACATACCCTTCTTTACTATAACAATATTTATTGTTAGTATGTGAAAAAGAATAAGGTACGGTCATAATTGAAGAGGAAAAATGAATGAAGATGAAACAAGGAAGTCGTCTTAGCCGGCTATTTTCAAAGTAATTACTTATTAATTGTATGCTATACACACATAGAATATGACCAGGTAATTTCTCAATCTCAACTGAATAAATCAGTTTCTTCACTGAAATATTAGCTTACGTGAAATAAAATAAGAGTCCATTTCATCACCGACACATGAAAGGCTTTGATTCTGTCCGTTTCCAGTAAAATACCTCGTTTTAATTAGACAAATGGAACCTCGTACCTGTATACGGTTTTTTAGAAAGCACTTTTGATGATACTTATGATGTTAAGATATTTTTTTATTCCCGACGAAAGAAAGGGTGTTATACATTTGACGTGTCTGTATTTGTGGCATCGTAGTTCCTAAACGAATGGACCAATTTCGAAAATAATCCCCAAAATATTAAAAGTGTAATAAAAAATTATAAGTGAAATTGAAGGCAATTCACAAATAATTCCAACGTGTTAATTACAACTAAGAATACCTCATGAATGGATGTATAGATATTTATAAATTGTAGCTAAGAGCCATTTCTATCACGACGGCAATTGAAAATTTAGTTCTTTTGATTAAGAGACGTCACACACCACAGACCCTCAGATACACAGACAAAAAAGTATTTTCTATAAAATTCACTCAATATTCATATGAGGTTTATATAAGATCTGTGCTCGTTGCCTTTTTCTAATTTGACTGTAAATACGTGTGTGTTACATTAATTCTTCATGAAATATGCTCATAGCATAATGCACACAACAAAAAGCTTGGTAATCAATAACAAATCAATCTCATTACAGCATATTCACACAGTTCTAAACATCTCATACGTCTGCAGCGTCACGTATTACATTGGAGATTGCGCTAATCACAAGCTTGATTCATCGCGCCCCAAAATCATATTTCAGGTACTCGTTGGTACAGATAAAATTTACGACTATTCTTAAAAATAAATCGCTTGTTATTTAGGTTTTCATGATGTTTTGTTTTTGTTTTGTGTTGATAAATAAATTTTATGATACTTCACGAATAAGTTTCACTTGCTTATAGATATGTAGGAATAGTAGATTTTACTCAAATAAAGGCGTGAGTAAAAGACAGTGGGATTATGAATCCATTAATCATTAGCCAAGAAATACGAAAAAAAAAGCAATTGTTTAAACCCGCGCAGGAATCAAGTAAAAGTCAGCCTTAAATACAGACCTAAAACTATTTCTATCTACAGAAACATCGATATATTACAAATTGCGAAGGGGAACTTTGCAGACCTCATTATAAATGTTCAATGTTTTAAAAACTGAAGAAATAATAATTTCTCTTCCGAGCAACACATAATGAAGATGCTCGTTATTTTTACGCTGTTTATACCTCATTTGTTGTGGAGTTTAAATCCACATTCCGTAGTCAATTTGATTTATTTTTAAGATATTCCCAAGGTTGTATACACTAGTCTCACGTATAATTGTATCTCACCACGCTTCGTGACGCAAACTGTGTCGAATGATGAGGCGGTGAGCTTGGATGTCAAATTCGTTGTTCTTTCAAACTCCCGTGTCAACTTGTCGCCAATTTAAGCTTACCTACCACTTTCTGAAAACTTATAGTTAATTTTATTAGTTTTCATGAGTTAGTTGAGTTCACGTTCGAATTTGTGTTTAATTGTTATTTTATTCTAATTTGATAAATCCTACTTTTTTTTTCTTTTTACTTTGTAAGTAATTGTTGTGCATGAGAATTTTAAACGAGTTTATTCTGTTTATTTTACTAATTGTTGTGAATTGGGAACATACATTTAGTCACTTGTATCGATAGCGATTTAAATTTTTTAGTAACTTTCATCTATAAGTTATGTTTGCAAATGCTTATTGGATTATTGTAGTAGGTAATGTTGTAAAGTAAGATAAATTATAACAATAGTTTCTCTCTGAAATAAATATGGGTCCCTGTATGATAATAAAGATATTGCAACATTTATTCTTGACATTATGCTTTTGGGAGACTGCATAATGAGGCTAGTTGAAAACTTTTTGATTACACAACAGTCACTTAGGCTGTTGACGAATGACGATCTGAACAACTGACACTTGACTTTGTAGTGTTATTTTGATACTTTGAGGGCAATATTTTTTGAAAAAGGTTGGAGAAGTGCTACGTTGTTCACATGAATGAAATTTAAAATTATATTTTTTAATTTTTAAGGTTCTAATAAAATAATAATGAGGTTGTATTCCATTGCTTTGATAAAAGAGCATCTGTCACAATTTGGCATAGACTATAAGATGATAAAGAAATACTAACTTTTCACGTAGTTTCACCTGTAACCAGAAATTTCTGAGATTAGCGCGTGTTAATAAGTTAGCTTAATAGTATTTTATATACATATAAAAAACAAAAACATTTCGTTGGAATTAAACTTTCATGTTTAGTTGCCAAGTTCGTATGTAGCCTAAAACGTGCATTCTACTGGGGATGTCCTGTGAAATATGCCACAGTAAACTTCTAAATATTATGTAGAGTATGGTTACAGTATAACTACTTTTAAACTGTGAGTGTTTAAAAATTTATTTATTTCGACTACTTTTTATTAAAAGATAAACAATTTCAGCGTATTAAGCGCGTTTATTTAACAACGTTTTACAATTATATTATAATAAAACAACTATTAACAACTAAAATAACATATAACATACAATATAATAATACTTTTTTCCTATTATGTAATTAGCTGATGCCCGTAACTGCCTCTTCCATTTCTAGATCTCTCTTATGTAGCAAAATTTAACCAGATTTACATAAATCAGGTACAAGACGGGTACATACATCATATATATAAATAATAATATTACTTTTCTCATGTCGAGGCATACACAAAAAAGCCTTCCTTCATTTTTTTAAATAACATTCTAATTAAAATTTGACGTGTCTCATAGTAGGTTTAAGACGAATGAACCGATTTCGATGCGTTTTTGTTTAAAATGTGATTTGATGAAGATGAATCTACCTACTTAACAATTTATGATCTGATCCATTACGAGATATTCTTTTCACATTAGTTTTACTTGTATTCAAAACCAAGAACCAAAGAAGTAAAAGTATGGAAGGCATAAAAGCTGATCTTGTACAAGCTAATTAAATAAAAATATTAAATAAACAGATGGATGTAATATGTGAATTCCCGTGTCCCCTAGTGGGGTATGGGGCAGATGCATCTCACATCTGTTTCACTGATCGATTTTTTTCTTTAGGGGCAAGTAGGTGATCAGCCTGCCAGTCCGATCCGAGTTTATCTCCACCGAGAATCGAACCCAGGACCTCTTAGTTGTAACGCTTACGTGCTTACCACTAGACCAAAGAGGTGGACATAATAATGTATACCTTATAATCTGGAAGGCCATAAAGTTTCACATTTTCATATTTGTATCAAGATTCTAATATTATTTATTCTCCTTTTAGCTAATATTTTGCTTCATTTAAGCACGGATTAAAATGAAAAATTACGGATGGTTTTTCCGCTGCATTAAGTAGCTAATTAGCTGAGAAAATGCGAAAACACGCTTCAAAATACTTATCGAAAATAACAATTTATTTTCGCTACATTTGAAATCTAATTTTTATTTGTATAACTCAAAATATACGTGAAATTAATAAAAATAACAAGTAAAGTTCCAGATTTATATGTGTTATTATTAAATTTCGATACGAATTTCATTATTTATTAATTAAAACTAGCTTCACCCGCGTTAATTTCGTCATAGTGTGATGTTCTATAGTCTTCTTCGATAAATTAACTATCCAACACAAAAATTCGATTCGAACCAGTTAATAAGTAAGTGCATCCAACCAAACAAACTATTTAGTTCGTATATATTTTGATACAATTATTTCATTATTACTAAATTTTGCCAACATTTCTCCCGTGTCGCGTGATGTCGTCCATGACCATGAGTGCTGTAAAACACGCGAGATGTCAGATTTTTTTTTATAATTATCAAATAAGTAATTGTAAAATTTGAGTTAATTATACGCGCTTAATCCATTCGAAACTGTTTTACATAAATATGTGATATTTACGGTATATGTGGTAATGTAGCCAGTATTTTGGGTAAGCACCCTAACGGCTTTGATGAGCCTTTTGTATTTTTGTAAATATATTTAAGTACATTATTATAAATAAATAAATTTGTTCACGTAAATAATATACATTATTATTCAGCTCTATAATATTAAGTATAGAGAGCATAGTAAAGTTAGGTAACTGATATTTGTTGGCCTTTGAATATTCAATGCAAAGCATTCAAGCTTCAATTGCAAGGATTTAATATTCATCACAATTTGACTATTTTGATGACACAATTGCTTTATTTCTAACTAATCTGCATAGAAATTAAACAATTGACAAAAAAAAATTAGTTAGTTGTTAAGGAGAGGGTAGAGCATGTAGGTAGAATATATTATATCTTTTAACACTATCTTGCATATTTATGTGAAAAGTTATAAACTTATAATGCTTCTATTAGTAATAAATAGACAACCGGTTGGCGCAATTGGTAGTACTCCTGCCTTCTGTGCCAAAAGATCCTGGGTTCGAATCCCTGTAGGTTCATTGATTAGTGTCATGAACACGAATGTTTGTTCCCGAGTCTTGGTTGTATATGAACTTATATATGTATTTATTGTGGTACCTTCGTTGTTTCTGATTACCATAACTCAAGTGTTTCAGCTACTTTGGGATCTGTACTTGAGATGTTGTTGTTGTCCCAATTATTATTTTTATTATTAGTTACTCTTGATAATATTATGTTGTTATTTAGAGAGCCTGTGCCGTATTATATAACGCAAGTAATTATATTTAGTTGTAACATAGATTTGACATGATTAACAGAGTAAATATCATAGCGGTTATTTATTTAATTTTTAAATATTCCTAGATATTTCTTCAACTTTTTTAAGAAACTAGACTGTATACTAAAATTATAAAATAGGAATTCACAATGTTTAATTAATGTTTGTTAACCATTTGGTTAAAAAATATTTTAAATTTTCAAACAGTTGCATGAAAATCCAATCGAAAAATACAATAACATAAAAACTTTTATTTGTTGTTGCATTTTTCAGTTATAAAGATACATTGTCGATTGTAATATTTATCGCATAACTATATATGAATTCGCAATTATCCCCTCTGTGATAAAGCCGTTATAATAGGCAGTGTAGCGTGGCACCTGACACGTTGGCGACGTGCCAAATTGAACACCACATCCACAGAGTTTAACTAACAGTGGGTATAAAGAGAACAAAACGCTATAGGTAATCCATATAGACCAAACCAGTAGTAAGTTGTTACATACCATAGAATTACACAAGTATTTATGGAACCCAGTCGTGAATTTACAAGTTGGCCGAATATACAAAAAAATTTGGATACTTTGTAAAAGATTGACCCCAAAATGCATTTAAAAATATAATTTAGTTTAATATAATAAAACATTTATTTCGATTCCTAGTGGCTGTTTGTACCAGATTGATTTTTATTTATTATTTGTAGAAGGAAAAGCAATCATTGTAAATATCCTACTCGTATTTCTCATGCACTGTGGAAATAAAATTATATGCAATGTATTCGGAAAAATAGAAGGGTGTTTAAGGGCCTGGTGGCGGACGATCACAGCAAAGGTGAGAGCAGTTGGCATGACATGGAGCGAAGTGAAGCGCGTAGCTCAAGACCGAGCGGAATAGCGACGTACTGTGGACGCCCTCTGCCCCATCCAGGGGACTTAGGACTTTAAAGAAGAAGATTTGGATAAAAATTCTCACCCCCACCGCAGCTGACGACATACAAAGTGTTATTGATGGGATTTTGGTCAGCTTAATGTAAAAGTATATTGTTATATCGATCTCTGTGTTTTTGATTTTAATGAAAAAAATAAATAAATTTACTTCTGGACTTTGGTGTAGTATTATTTGATAGCATCTGTATCGCTGTATGATTTTTAATATAAAAATTGTATGAAAAATCATACAGCGCCATTGGGAATGATAGCTTTCTATACAAACATAACGTAGATTTGTCGAAATCTCGAATCTCGATCGAATAATTATATAATTATTATATGGTTGACAAAGTAATGCTCATTGAATGACGTTTTAAAAATAGACGTAGGCGGTAGGCGTTTCACAAATTAGACATACTATTTGCATTTCAACAAAGTATATCTCTAGAGGCAGTATTATGCACGTATGTCGACCAGTGGGCTCGAATTTTTATACGTTAATATATCTTTAGTTACCTTGTATATTTCTTGAGATTGAAGCATTTAAAGCATTTATGTAGCGTAAAATAGTACACATAGTTCCACGGACAACAATAATTGCTCGTCAGCGAAAAACTGATAGAGCATCAAGTTAAGCAAGTAGACATTGTTTTATAAGTAAAGGGGTAAGTGACTATCTCTTATTTTTTCAATGAAAAGAAGAAGACAAAATGTCACTTAGGAATCCTCTAAGCATCCCAACTACATGATAATGACCACGAGGTACTTAAAGATACGCAAAACCCCAGATATATTTATATATTTTAGTTCTTTATATTAATTTCAATTATTCAAAAGTACGTACATTTTATATTATTAAGACAGAGTACTCAGTATAAGCTTAATGGCAATAATAAGTTATAATTTTGGTTTGCGTAACTCTTTTTCTTTATTGCAAACCGTGAAAACTCGATTTAGAACTTAAATTTATATTAATAAAGGTTTTTTGACCGCACTCAAATATTAAAGTCACGAAATTCGCATTGGTATCGCGTACTGGCCTTCTGCCATCGCTTACCTTCCTGAAAACATCCGCCTTATTTTAATTATTTTGTAAGATATCTGCCGTTCTACTAAAGGAGTGGGAATGTTACACAGATCGCTAATATTTATTTAAGTACACCAATGGGTATTACAATAATAGTAAATAATGTAAGCAATTAAAATATGTATATGTATATATAAATAAAATTAATTGATAGTAATTTCCTTAAACGGAGATTGAAAGTCAATACTACAAACATTAGGTCGCTAATGTTAGGGGTCAAAGTACGAAATTGTCAAAGTATGAAATTGAAGACAATTAGAAACCCCAATATATGATGGTTGGTGGAAAAATAATAAAATCTCATAAAAAGTATAACAGATATTCATAAGATAGCTAAGATCTATCACGTCTAACTAAAAAAGCCGCATCGAAATCGGTCGGGCAGATAGACACACAAATTTAGAGTTTCGTTCAATTTATAACACCCCTCGTTTTCCGTTATTAATTATGTGAAACTTTTTTTGGGTTTTGGTTAATGTACATAAGATTTACCTTTTAACTTACATTCTATTTTCTTACAACTTTCTTAGCTGTCAAAAGCGAAGTGCCTAAGTATGAGCTTCGATAAGTCAACGCGTCATGGATTATATTAAATCTTAAGAAGCTCACGCAAGAGTATCTAAGTTAAGCTTATAGAACATAAGCTACTTTATTCTAACGTTGAGCAGACAATGTGAAATGGAAATAAATCTAAAGACAATAACTGATTCTACAGATATAAAATTCAAATCACAATTAATTTAAAATGACTATAATTAAAACAATTATTTTCGACGACAACTAGATACTGTACCAAAGGCGTAATATTGATTGAACCAATACCAGTTTCCATTAAATATCGTGTTCAAATGCTTAACAATTTGTTAATGTTAACCTCGCGGTCACAACTCATTTGCTAGTTTAATTTGGATACCACAGATAAAATTCAATTTATTTTCTAAGTAACCTTTTGGTTTTAAGATGAAGATGAGTATACTATATAATATACTCAGTATAATATATAGAGTATATATTACTCACACACTTACACCTCATATGAATATACAATATTAGATAATATATAAACAGTTTTTGAAGGTTTAAAAAGGAGATATTTGTAGTCCAAAAAAACTATACCATTTTTTTATAGGTACTCTATTCGAAATATAGTAAGTATTCAAATTAAAATCACCTCTATATATTTTTTAGTGAGCCTTCTGCCTTTTTTCCTCCTATTTTATATAAGAAAATAATGATTAATGTTTCCTACAGTTAATCAACTCCAGGGAAATATTTCCGCCCAAACAAAATTATTGTTTTATAATTCATAAATATTAAACTTCTGTGTAACTTCTTACTTAAAATAGCGACCGCCGTCTGAAGTCATTAAATATTCAAAGTTATGAATTTTGATGTTCCTGAATTCTCGAGAAAACGTAAAAATCTGGGAAGAGCTAATAAACCCGACGAGTAGAATATACTTCTTTTTGTAACCTTCAAGAATTCTGTGGTATTCACTTAAATATGCCCGCAATTTCATTTCCTTATTTTAACCAGTAGTAGGACAACTAGTGTTACCTACCAAATCATTAAAATGAGACAAATAGTCAAAAATATATTTTATTTAATTATTTACTCGTACATAGACTAAATGAAAGTTATAAGTAATAATCGAAAGTAAAAAATAGAAAAAATATTTTTTTCTAATTCGGTTTCGGAGATGAGGGATTTCCGTTACCCATATAAAGAAGAAATTAGATAGACACATTTGCCTGACAAATATCTCCTTGATTTTATTACATGCAAGTAAGGAAACCTTATTACATACACAATTCACGATGACTCAAAATTCATTTCTATTTTTGCAGACGAATTGTTGTAGCTAAACGAGACAAAACACTGAACAAAGATCTTATATAAGTAAAGTTCTTAGGTATGGAAGTATAACCTAGTTGTGCCTTCCAAACATAATTTGGATTCTCGATCACTATTATTAAATGCTGGTACCACGCTACAATAAATAGAGGCGAATAAAGTGTAGCAAACTTTTTACTAGTCAATTGATTAGTTAATTTCTTATGATTTTATAAAAGAAAGTTCATTCAATACAATTAGTACAATATTTCTAATTGAAGATGAAAAGTAATGAAACAAAAGACGATCCAATTTTAAGGACAAACTTAGATACGACTGAGAATGACGACATTTCAAGTTATGATATCAGATATATTATTTTCCACTTAATGTTTACATTATACGATAAGAATCTTGTGTTTACTTATTTAAATATTGAAGAAAATTTGTAATGTGGTATGACACAATGAGATAGACAAACTGCCGTTTACCTATTTAACTCCGGACACAAAAAAGCGTGAAGAAGCATGATCTTTTCACATTCAAGTTCATACTGTTTATTTTTCAAATACAACATTATCTCTAGTCTATGACATGGTAACCAGTAATCAGGTAAATATCAATTCCTGGGTTGCTAGTATCAAAGAATAACTTAAACTAATTTTAATATGGTGTATATTAATTAATTACAGGGACTCCAGCGATCTCCCAAACTTGACAAAAGTTTCTCTAAGATCTAATTATTATGTCATTGTCATGTTATTACGTAAGGGAAACCGACCTTGTTGTTTCATGACGATGAAAAATCGTATCGTACAATGTAAGTAAATGATTTCATTTTCCACAATTTAGGGATAAAACGAAGTTGCGATTGTATTAAGTTTCATCTGAATGACGTCGCGAAGAATTAGGATTTATATTTAGATAAATTCCTGTCCATTAAATATTGGAATTGGAATAATAACTTTGCCAAAAAAGATTAAATGGAAAATTATGGCTATTGTAGTCTGGCAGGTCTCAACATAGAAGGTACCTACTAGTCAACTTTTATTTCTTTTTTTTTATAAAATATGTGTTAAACGGACTGGAGGCTCACTAAGTGTTTGAGATGGACAACCACAATACTGGTTGGGCCGCCGCGCCACGTGGGTGCGTTGCCGGCTTTTTAATGTATTGGAAGTAACTCTGACTATCTATCTACAAGGCCTACCGTGCTGCTGAATCTTTTTTTAGTTATAGGTAGGTATGATGTAGATACTTTCGGTCCACCTATAACTTAAGTACAAGTAGGTACCTAAGTACGTTATTTAAGTGTGTTAAAAATGATACATAATAAAGTTTTTATGATCGTACTTAATATAAATTTTCCATTACATTATCGAGAGGAGTTTACGACTATCAGTATAATATTATTCAACCTACCTACTAATATTGACAGTAAAATTCGATCTCGAGAAAGGAAATTTGTAGTTTGCAAAGAAAAATGACCAGACGTAACTAAAGTTTGACAAGCGCTCAAAATATATTTAAGATCATGGCTATTGTGTTCGACGCATAATTTAACATTAATTTTAGGAAATTAAATTCATCACGTTTTAATTTATTACAAGGTATTATTATTGTATAAATAAATTAATATTATGTAAAAATTTCGGTAGACAGCTATGTTTTGCGCTGTCAAATATCAATACTGTTAAGGACGATATTGTTAATTGTCAAAACTGACAATTGCGCTACAAGTTCGTCTTTACTATTAATCTTGATTCTTGACAGTTTAAAAAAGTTTTGATTGCGATTGTGATAAAAATGACGAGCTCTACAATTATTTAGAGAATTTTTAAATAAAAAGTGAGATTTTTTTAAATATGACTGTGTGGCGTAAACTAAAAAATGAGGAATCTTACGCTGTTGGTAAGTAGCAATTGCATTTTACATAAAAGTTGTAGCAATTAGATCTGATTTTGGGCATTCCGCTGAATCCTCTCCCACGGAGTGATAAATATAAACATTGTATCATAATATTTAAGTGTACTCTAATCATACTGTCGCTATTTTAATATACTATCCACCAAAACTTTATTCTATTATGTTATAAAACTTTTCCCGCTTTCAAACTTTTGACAAACTTTAGCTAGTAATGCCAACTTGGTTAAACTATTTTGTTCAATGATGTGCTGACGAGATTTTGAACATTTTTTATCTTTGTTATCACTATAAGTATATTACACCACCTTCTTATTGTTATACACAATTGAAAATGCTTGTTCTATTGATTATTTTATACTAATAGAATAATATACTAACTAGAAACAATTGAAGTTACAGAACTTTTTCTTGTTTAGCAGTTCCAAATTCATTGATATAAACCAAACAAATAAATTAACAAGTAAGTACTGCTTCTAGTTACAGTCTCAATATTTCTATTTTATATAATTCACACACGACTCTAATGAGTATGATATATATCAGTGAACTGATCTATAATCTCTAATCTGGTTTTGCTTAATAAATTCTATGAGATTATCAGGTCTACAGTATACAAAATAATTTATAAATTAAAATATTAATTACATATATGTACTATTTGAAGTTATCCACATCCTTGTTGTGGCCGTTAATTATAGCCAGTGTTGCAATTTCACAAGTCATTTGTTACATAAACAGAGACTGGTTGGTGCTTATTGAATCTGAATGCAACATGCCTTTGCATATATTACGCAATTATACTTTCGTTATTATGTTTATTACAGACTCAGACAAATGGTTAAAGCATACTTTTTCATTGTAAGTAGTGTGCAAACCATATGTCTGATTTTAATATCTAATTACATAATTTATTAAATCCTGACATTAAGTGTTAATAGTACCCTACCAAAAAAAGTTTTGAATTTACTAAGTTGTATTTATTATATATTTTAAGTGACACCACATGTTGTCTTGCCTGTATGCTCATTCACTTGTTCCAAAACCACTTGTGAGTTTCATGACATTCATCAGCAATCAGAGATCATGTACATGATTCTAGATTAAACTCTTTTTATGCACATGTTGTATATATAATAAGCATAATATATGGTTTTATATTTATAAATAAACTTTTTTACCAAACAAGTGACATATATGATACTAATCTATTTATTCCATAGAATTGAGAGATTTCAAAGGGTAGTCCCATACAAATGGTTTGTATTTAATTACTTGATCAAATTTTATTTATGCGATACTAAAGGATGTTGAGCAAACAATAATATTTCCTGTTACACTTCCTTGTTGGTACACAATGGTATTATATGAGTCTCACATTGTGTCGTTTTATGCTAATGCACTGCCATATCTATCTTATTACTGTCCTAATTTTGACACCACCAGCTAAAATTAAACCTAATCTATTAATCAAATCAAAGTAATCTTATTAAAAGCTTACTTTTGAATCCTCAATTTTAATATCTATTTACTAATAGTAATATAATTCATAACCCATAGATTATTCTACCACATGCATGTGATTTCCCTACAGGAAATTTGTATATAATTAAATTGTTAGTATTTCTTCCTTATAGTTTCAAAGTTTTGGGTTTACCTCCAACAATTTGGACTTCAGATTATAGATACCAGGATCCGTTTTCACTCGAAAACTTGTGTGATATGTGTGTGTCTGTATGTTCACCGATACCTTTCATCAGTCCCCACAAGAAATTAATTATATAATAATTCTTTCTTCAAGAAAGCTAGAAGAAACATAAATCGGAGAACATATGGGATACGAAAAATAATTATTCGTTGTCCGACTTCTTTTTATGGTCAAACTTTACGATTCGAAGTAGGTAGTTATCCTAATCTTTCGTCTCCTTCAAACCTGTTAAAGAAAACTCACCTTCAAAATACTCCTAAGTTTATACACGGGTCTAATCAAAGTGATAAACTGATAAGATAGGATATAATGATAAACGTGGGTAGGGATCACTCTATTAAGTGTTTACGAATAAGATAGAGTCTCAAATTTAAACGCGTAATACAAAATAAGTATTGTTCGTTGGTAAAATTTTGTCTTTACGTGTAGAAAACATGTCTTCCAATATCATACGGATTAAAGAATGACACGCGTGCTTTAATCTGATAAACTGTGTTTTGAGTGTTTGTGAAGTTGACACAGTAATTATTAATATTATTAAGAATTTCGAATAGAATTATGATGGTACGGAGACGACTGAAGCGGCTGGTAATAATAACGAAATTATATCAAAATCGTGACAACAAATTGTAGACGCTGATACCGCTACCGTTGGTATTTTCTAGTGATGCAACGAATACTACTTTTACGAATACGAATACGAATATCAAACCTACTATTCGGCGAATACGAATACGAATACGAATATCTCGCCATGGTAATCAAAGACTTATTTATTTGAATAATGTTTACTCTTCTAATAATTAAAATTTACAACAGGCAAATTTTTATTTAAAAAACATAAAATTTGTAGATTTTCTGGTTTTAGGCGATTTCTTTTTTCAGTCTGGATGTTCCCAGCCGTTGAAAAAAGTCTTTCCGAGGCGACTGTACATGGCTTCAGTAAAAAATATTTTTGGGCGAGCTTTTTCCGACTTGGAAAATGGACATCTTCTCGCCAAAAAGCCAGTGAATCAGCAGTCGGCGATAAATTTGGGAGCTTTAGATAAGCATCTATCTCGTTTTTAGTTTGCGAATCCCCAGAAAAAATATTAATATTAATATATTAATAATGCGTACAAAAATATTAGTTTTTAAATATTCGTATTAGTATTCGCCGAATACGAATATTCGGTAAATGTCTTCTATTCGGCGAATACGAATATTCGTATTCGTATTCGTTGCATCACTAGTATTTTCCCATTCTGATGATGATGATCATGAGTGTTCATGTAACCTCTGATTTCATGAACTCGTTTAAGCATTGCTTTGGAATTGAATTGGAAGTGTATTCGAAGGACGATTTTTTTTACAATTTACTAAGATTTGTTCATCCGTATTTTTCTCATTTGTCATCATATCGGGTTTTTCGTTAACTGTCTTTAATCAGCTGTTTTCTTTATGATGTTAATTTAGTCTTACATAGTCGGCAATTATGATACAGAAAATTCAGCTTAGGTTCACGTAAACGAGGCTTTAGAGGTCTAATTACTCTTACTTTTAATTTGATATGGGTCAAGTCCGAAAGCCATTTGGCTGCAGTTCTTGATAAAGGGTGCTCGAATTTGTATTCACTTCTAGGGTTTATGTCTGGGATTTTATACTTTGAAATCCCGCATTCTGAAATTTATTTTTCTGTTTCATGTAAATACGACATTAGCATTATTCTTATTGAAATAAATAATTTAAAAAATCCAACTCTGGGTTATGACTTTTTAACCGTTTAAAGGTCATGAACTCATAAAACAAACATATCCTCAATAAAATTTATACATTGGTCTTCCCTATAAAACATGTTAACAGTAAATAGTGCGAATCTACTTGACACAAATACATTAGGGCATTGTATGACATGATTAACTGAGAAAATCCCTGAATAACATTTATGCGAACCAATCAATTGAATTGAAGGTTGTCCGTCCCACCTGAGGAAGTGATTATTTGCTGTCAAAACGCAAATGACAGACGGATTCCCGTGGCTTAATATCTGTGTTGCACCTTTTGAATAATACGACTTTTTTGATGGCGAAAGTTTTTATTTATTTAAATTTATTACAACCTTTGAACGAATATGCGTTCGATTTGAACACAAAACATTTCAATTACACGGAAATTTCATGTTTGTCGTTGTATATTCAAATAAAGTTGTGTAAATATGGAAAGCCGAAAGTTTTAAATGGTTTTTTACTGTTATCACTAGTTATCGACTTCGATAGATCATATCATGTTAAAATATAGCATATGATGAATTCTTTAATTTTATGTATATCTAGTATAAGTAATATTTAATTTGAACGCCTCCTTGGTCTAATGGTAAGCGCGTAAGCGTTACAACCGAGAGATCCTGGGTTCGATTTCCGGTGGAGATAAAAAAAACTGTCTGGCGGGGTATATAAGGAAAAAATCGATCAGTGAAACATATGTGAAATGCATCTGCCCCATACCCCACTAGGAGACACGAGACTTCACTTTTATATGTAATATTTAATGGCTTGAAAGGCCCCGGTGTTGAATAAATATTTTTGTATTAATTATATAATACATATATGCATTATATTATTTTACTCATAGATAAGATAAGATTTTATTAGTCTCTTCTTCCGCTCGGACATATCAAATAATGCATTTATCATTCAGTGAACTATAAAAATTTCTCCAATTGTGTTCGAGTTAAAAACTAATATTAAATATTACCATAACAGAGATTTCAGGTAAACCGAAAGGTTTAAGCTTGTTAGGCACCATAATTACTTAATTAAACATTCACTCAGCTATATTGATGCACCTAATCATCAATCTAAACTAATCAATTCTATTTAGGACATCTAGATGGCGCTAAATTACATTAATCTCGGTAATTAACGTTATCTATTAGCATACGGTACGGTAGCCTATCTCGATTATATTACTATATTAATTGCACTTACGATACCATAATATGGTTTCACTTTATTTAACCACCAACGAAAAGAGGGTGTTTATGAGTTTGATATGTCTGTGTATGGCACCGTAGCTTCTAACCAAATGGACGCAAATTAAATATTGTTATTTGTATTATCATGTCATTTATCAAAATATTGTCTATAATTTTTCTTTATCATAAAAATATCGTTTTTATTTAATTGTCTGAATGGTTCCTGACTGAAAATATTTTAAAAGTATGAACGTATACAAACTCACATTATTTGAAGCTTATAATCACTAGGGTTTCAAAGGTGCCGTCGTTAATAACAACTCATTGAGAACACCTGTGACCGATCGATTTCGCCTTATTTAGGGACCGAAGTTGTATTTGCATAAGGGAATTACGTCTTAATGCTTTAAATGTTGAATAAGCCTTTTTTGCCTTCTCCCGATGAAAACATACATAAAGAAATTTATACATAAAAATGACCTATTGATTGAAAACATATCAGTTGTTATAAATAACACCGATTTACTATAACTTAATAATATGCCTCACATCATTAGAATCTATTATAAAATGTTAATAATCGTCCCACTTATGAACTAAGGTCTCATTTGATCGTAATTCGCTGCGCGCGCGCATTACATCGGTTTTGGTGCGCGCCACATAGTGTCAACGTGATTCACGCATTCCGCCCCATTGTGCTTTTTATTAATAATTGTTGAAGAGCTGCTGAAGATTTTTTTTTAATAAATATTGAAATTTATCCAAATCATGGTGATGCAAAAAGTGTATTGTGATGTCTTAGGTGCTGTCATTAAGTACAAAATATATAATTTTTGTATGTAAAGACGATACTAGAAAGCTTTAGAGAACTCTTACACAGTAGGTTTTCTCATTCTTTTTTAGATTTTCTATTAGATACAATTTGGGTAAATATTTAAAAGTATTTTTAAAAGTATATTATTTTTCATATTCAATTTAAATGCTGCCTGAGTCAGAAAGCAGCATATTTACCTACAAAGAAAAAATAATGACCTTGTTAAGAATCTTGCCTTTTGCCATTTGAAAGCTAGACTATCAGTTTAATACGATACGATATTGCATCATTTATTTTATATATTTATTTTAGACTGAACCACATATTATCACATGTTAAGATTATACCGTTTTTGTAAATGAGCGGAGTCGCGCCATGCTCGGTTTAGTCCTTGCTATATAAGAATTAAGTTAACAATTTGTTGATTAAAATATAAATGACTAGCTCTTATCCTATTAGACAATTCACATGTAAGTAGCAATGAAAGTTATTAATAACTTGGCGTTGACGCTAAGTAATTACTTGGACATCTGGTATTTTTTAATTCAACCCACTCTTAACGGAAACATTTTTGCCCTTTTTATTCTTAACAAAGAATTATGGCACATAAGCTTCTCATGGTTTCATTTGTCATTTTGCTCAACTTTGTTACATTTTCCCAATTTTTAACCTCTAACGAAAATAGAGGGTATACATTTTACGTGTCTGAGTGTGTGTGGTATTATAATCAGAGCGCAAAGGTCAAATTAACTTGAAGACTATTATATAACCCATCAACATTATTATGTACAACCAATAAAACCCCATTAATGAATGGACAAATTTTCATAAATAGCTAGCGATCCTCGTTCACGTCGGCAAAACAAAAAAAAAGTCGTATGAAAAGGTTCATTAATGTAGAAGTTACGATGCATGAAGAGGAGCACAGACTCTTCTTTCGTCGGAATTTTAATTTTTTTTGAATTAATGCAGTGCTTCAGGTGTAATATATACATTTAGGCCTTAATATACGTACTAAAATATTAACCAGTTACCTGGTCTAATATAATATCGTTAAGCCTAACAATATTAACGATTATTAATGTCCCGATCCCGAGAGAATTCTATAGCCTATACAATCATCTTTATTGTGATTCGGTACAATGAAATGGGAGTGGTCATAGTTTCAGCGTGTAATATCCATTTTACTCTATTTACACGACTGTTAGTATTTTCGTCATATTATATAAACTTAGTAAACAATTCCTATTAAATAATATCTACATTTGAACATTACTAGCCGTTTTAATTAATAATATCGATTTTATATCATTTTGTCGATCAATTTAACTATTTTAATTATATTTTTTGACGTCAAATATTTTTTTAAACTTCCAATAAACATCTTAGAGTCTAGATACAAAATCGAAAAAAAATGCCAAGTTTGCTAATAAAATCAAAGATACTAAAAGGTATTGGAATAAAAAGTGACTTGCACTGGCAACACGATTTGTCTCTGCCATTTCCTTTGATTTCAACCGGCTGTATACACAAAAATACCTGCGTGCCTAATAAATGTCCAAAGAAAAGGAAGTTTAATTAACACCACATCTTTCAAATTAAAGTCCCCCAGAATCCAGTACAGAGATTATCTAACTTAAAGACCTGCCATTTATTACTCGCTAGAACTAAGAACACGCCAAGCCCTTCAGGCTCATTTTAGGTTATTCTATGTTATTGTAACAGTGAATTAGGAAGCGGTTTTGTGTGTAAAGAGTTGTTTATGGAGCATTTGCTTCTTGTTTTTTTTTGATCATACAGCTACAATTACATTACTTTTGGAGATACGTTTCTTTCCGAAATTCCCATATCGACTATAATATTTTTAACGAAGAAGTAACTCTGTCAATTACGCTTACCCGCTCAAAGTATGGAATCGTTTTCGATGAAATTTCGTATAAAGATTGGAACATACGACTACATGTTATGCCTTCAAAGCTATTGTATTTGGCAGGAAGGCAGACAAATTAGGGTTTCGGTATTATACTGTAAACGATCATTTTTATAAAAAGCTGTTGATAAGTTGGATATAAAAACGGACTTACATACCAATGAAATGCATAATCTTTTGAGCTTCGCCGCAGTCGGGTAAAATTATGACGTAAGAGAATTTTTTTGTAATTTATTTACGTTTAAATACACCACAAACTTGTTGGTTATTTAGTTCCTTTAAAGAAGGGTTCGAAACGGAATTCTTTTGTTTCTGTAACATAAGTACCACATGTTGGCTAAATAATAGCTTGGTGAGTGTTCGTAATGAAAGGAGTAAGATACAATCTTTAAAGGCCGCCAGCCCTAAAGGAATTGTTTTCAAAAATATTACGTTAGCGTAAAAATATTTTTTAAAAGCTCGCTTCCTTCTAAATAATAATAGTTTTTTTAACTAAATATAAAATCGTATAGAAGAATATTAAACTAAAACTTTCTCATAACAACCTCAAAATCATAGTCGTGATAAGGATTTATGTCGATCGTTTATAATTTTTTTAATTGGCAAAATGTTCCTAATGCTGCGGCTCCATTATCGCGCGAATATTCCTGGCGCGTTGTCGCGATAAAAATTATCGTATGAAGCGACGAAGTGAAGCCACTCAAGCGAATATTGTCGCGACAAAACCCTTTGATTCGCGCCAGTTTACCGACAGCGCCGCGGTCGGACGAATACATCGGAATTGACGAACTTCTTTGCCTCATCTATCGTGATAGCACGAATATTCGTCAATTCCCGCTAATGGAGCCGCAGCATAAGAAAGTAGTTTGATAAAACAAGTATATAAAATCTAACAAGGTATAAGAATAACTATGTTAAAAACTAGGTTTCTATATGAATAAATTGTCTGTGTGCCTTCCTCGATAAACGGACTATCCAACAACTATTCAATGGCCACCGCCTTTCAAAGAGCAACATGACAGTTTTATACCCTTGTTGATTTTTACATGAATTTTATTCATCAATACTATTTACGTCTATTTATAGTAAGTAGCACTAAAAAGTGAAAATATATCAATATAATACAATTTTTTTCACTTTTTAGGGCTGAGGTTGGTTTTTCTTTTTTAATTAATTTTTTTTTTCATTAGAACTAGTGTTAACTTACGGAGATTAGCGCGTTCAACCAAACGGTCTTCAGTAGGTATTATAAAATTAACACAGTTTATTAGTAACTTTGACAACGAGTTACGAAATCTTCTTACGAAACCAGTTAGCGAAACCGTTGGCTACCGCATAGCGCTCTTTAAAAGATTCCTGCGGATATAATATTTAATGCAAATATTGAAAGTGCTTAGTTTTTGGTATGATAATGATATTTTGATTGACAGCTCTACTATAATAAAGGTGAACTTTTTAATTCACAGTTATGCTAGATTACTATATTAACTAATGGTTACATAACGGTTGATTTGACTGATAGACAAAAGGCGACAAAGTCCACGTAATATTTGTTTACTAATGAACTCCCGACAGGATAATTTCAAGTTATCAATTGAAGTTAAAGTACATCATGATCATGTTACGCAATAAAAATGCATCAAAATCGATCCATTCGTTAAGATACGCAGACTCGTTAAAATTATAACACCCCACTTTTTGCTTAAAAGGGTAGACACTATAACTAAGAATGAGCTAAAAGTAATAGCTAAAATATTTGAGCTATATATTATAGCTAAACTACAGCGCGTATATTTATTACAATTTAGCTAATTATTAAATATTCTTAACACAATAATAATTCATACAAATAATTAAGCTTAATCAATAAGAATTTTTTTTTGACGTCGGCGTCAAGACTAAAAACACTACTAATAAATAAAATGATATTCATTTTGCCAACATTACACTTTTACTATGTTTTCTGTGTATATAATATTTGTATTTTTTAGTGTAGCTGATTGGTTTTATAACTTATTCCAGCATTATACAACTTCAACGCCACATCACCACACCATCTTCAGCTGGAAGTTGGTGAGCTGGTATACCTGGAAGGCGAGGCGAAGGATTGGTACTGGGGCCAGAGCCTCCGTCGGGACGCAAGGGGTGCCTTTCCTAAGAACTATGTTGTGATACGAGAGTGCCATGTTGACAGGTTACTGTTCATACTTAATAACTATAAACATATATATTATATAATATATAGTATTCATCTGTGTGGGCTTGACAAACATAGCCTATTTCAGACTTTTTTTAGAACATAAAGGGAAATAATGCATAACTTTTGCATAACTTTAATTGATAACACAGCGCATGATATAATGATAAAAGAATATAAAAATATCTCGAAAATTGATGAATATTGGAGATTAGATCAATCTCGATCACGTCAACTTTTAGACAAAAAGTCCGCATCAAAACCGGTCCATTCGTTTAGGACCTACTACGCCACAGACAGACACATAGACACGTCGTAAACTAGTAACTTATGATAACGTTATTAGTGTAAGACAAGGCCAATTAATTGCAATTCCATTTGGCTCAATAAATGTAGGTTAGTTTTTATCTCTGTATTGAGATAGCGCTCTTTGACCTCTATATTTACGTAACAATATTAATTAATTATTTATCTCTACTCGGTAATGTATGGCTTCGGGCAGACATATTTCTCCATCTGATTCACGGATCATTTATTTCACAGGTGATCATTGATCAGTCTTCTGTACCTCGAAATATTTTTTTTTTTTGTTGCATGTGTACTGGACTATATGTTTATAAGGTTTTCGAAATAAATTTTATTGTTCGAATAAAGAGCTTATCTGTACTGGACCGATGTTATAAATTCACACTAACGGGAAGCTAGACGCTTTCTGAGTGGCAAAGGCTTTGTATATGCCCAAAAGGACAAAGTCACGAATCAGAGCTTGTATCGAAAATAAAACCCGGGCGGAATTGGCTACATGTATTACATAATATACCTAATAAACATTCCTCTCTTACTTAATAATATTGCTCAGTGTTTTGTGACGTTTTTACAACTTCTGTTCAGCGAGAAAGTGAATGAGTGATTGAGACATTTTTCAAGTTAAGTTTATAAGTACGACATAAGCACTCACAAAACATATTTTGTTATAAGTAATAGGTTTAATGCACAAAAAACATTTAGCCGACGCTATGTCAGCTATAGCTTGTTGACGGGTACGAAAAAATACCTGTACACCACATTAACATTGAAATCGGATGACAGTCTCCAACAACTAATGAATTGAAGAAAAAGAAAACCATTTAGACGATGGAAAGATGACTTAGTTAAGGGGGAATGGAGAGTGTTGGAGGAGGCCTTTGCCAAAGAGCACACAGAATTGTAAAGAGGAAGAAGATAAATAAGCAATAAGAAAAATAAATAAACTTTCTGTAAAAGGTTGTAAATCAGAGAAGTTCAAAATTTCTCGTAGACCACTTTCAAATGTTTACTATACCCCGTAGACAGTTTTGTTCCTTAGTATCGAAACCAGAAAAAACTTCCCACTTGCCACGCTAATGTGCTATATTCCTCCGTCTGGTATCTCGTGGAACCTCGGGGGTCTGGACCACTACCGGATCCTGGGCAATAAATTAATAAACATATACAAAAATTTAAAAAAAAATGGTATCTTTCCCCCTCAGATTATACAATCAAAAATCAAGTCCGTGACGCTTTCCAGCGTCAAATCATTCTTAAGTATGCCAATGAAATTAGGCCAAAGTTCACGAGGAGTTTTATGCCTACCGGTCAAATGAATTCAGATAATGGGATCGATGACCCCACGATAATGAATCATGACCCAGACACACGTTGTTTAAAGTATGGGCTTTTTATTTTATAATAATGACAAACTTTATAAGCCCGATGCAATAAAGGGGTATTATAATGTGCCCGTGTGTCTGTCTGCGGTATCCGACTGATTTTACCGGTGCTTTTGTTTGAAAGCTCATAATCAGAATGGATCCTAAAAGAAAGAATATAAATATTTTGTAATTTTTTTTATTGTCTTCTATTTCACTTCTTAAAATTAAAATAAATTTTCCTTTGAGTAATTTTAATTTCTCCAGCATTTAACATATTTGATTTTGTTATAGAAATAAAAGTCTATTAAGGCTTCGGGTAAATTAATTGTTTATTATTTCTGCACTTATATTATGATTATCTTACTGTATTAATAAAAGTAGTTCCTTAATATCTTACACATGGAAGAGACACATTTCTGCTTCTTACTCTATTTTTATTTAGAGGTGCAATCTAAACCAATAAAAACATATGTTTCTTAGGGATTAAAATCCAGCACTTCCAAAGAAACATACAGATGTATAGACCGCTTAGTCATAGGCGTATATGATAACAGAAGTTACTAAATCTCTCCCTATGGAACTACGGGACGAACAAAGACAGTATGACATTTGGCCCCTGTTGTTTATAATCGGGTAAACAATAGATGCCAAGTAGAATCAATGAACAGGGTCTCATTTAAATGTATTGTTACTTGTACTGGGATTGAGCTATTAGCGACACATAACTAATTTCTAATGAGCGAATTACTTGGTATTTATTTATTTTTATTATTCGTTTTGTTAATTTATTTTGTTTTATTTAGTATGGCTTGTTTATATTACTTTTTATTAACTCTTTTCTTCTACTATACGCGTGAGGGCAATACAGATATCTCTTCCATAGTATGACCGCCTCCTTGGTCTAGTGGTAAGCGCGTAAGCGTTACAACCGAGAGGTCCTGGGTTCGATTCCCGGCGGAGATAAAAAAATACTCGGTTTGGCAGGGCATAGAAGGCTGATCACCTACTTGCCCCTAAAATAAAAAATCGATCAGTGAAACAGATGTGAAATGCATCTGCCCCATACCCCACTAGGGGACACGGGATTTCACTTCCATAGTATAGTTTCCTGAATGTGGATGTGTTTACACGGCATTGTTTATGTCTTTCGTCTGCTTTGTATTAATCTACTTCTACATTTCTTATTCTTAAATATTTCGATAATTTAATTTCAGATGCGGTGGAACAGTGGTCGCTTCGGCGGGTGATAGTGGCGTAGTCCATGACATTGCAGTCACATTGAGGGAGTGGCTGCAGCATTGGAAGGCACTATATACAGTTAGCCATTATTTAATTTTTTTTATTTATTAATGTATTGTTTGACGTCTGTTTGTGGTATTGTAATTCCCAAACGAATGGGACGATTTCGATGCGGCTTGTTTGTCTAAAAGCTGACGAGAGCCAGTTGTATCTTAACTACAATTGAACATCCACGAGATGTTTTTTTTTTGTAATCATTATGTTGGGAGGGTTTTTAAATGGTCTTCAATTTCTCTTGCCAATGTGTCAATAGTAATATTTGTTACCTGGCATAACAAGACAGGTCCATTCGATGGCACAGACATACAAACAGGCACATTAGACATATAATACATTTTTATATATATAAGTTAAAAAGTAAAGTAAGTGTAAAGTGCTTAAACAAAGATTTAAAAATGTTTCAGAAAAATGACAGTCGCTTCAAATTCATGGAAGTGAGTATGCGGGCGCTATTGGAGTTGCGAGGTCAGGCGGCCTCGGGCGCCTTACCACAAGATCAATTACGGCGAGTCGCTAGGACCGCTGTCTTTACCACCGATAAAGGAAATAGGTATACTGCGTAATTTTCGCTTCTTAGTATAATAATAATTAGAAGATATAATTACAAATGAATTTCTATTTATTCCAGAATATTGGGAATGGAGTTAGCAGTAAGAACAGCGAGTGGTCAGCTTGTGGATCCATTAACGACGTCCACTTTTAAATTGAACGCATTACACGACGAAGCCAATTCGCGGATTGATAAGAATATGGTGAGTTTTAGATAATTTCATGGATATTTATTTTACTAGTGGTCGCTCATTGGTCTAAAATTCGACCACAATTCAAGAGTAAGTCAGGTATGTATGTGTGTATGCTGTGGGTCATCCAAGCAGTAGTGTGAGTAATGATTATTTTAATGTCTAATGCTTTTTATATAAAAAATATAGCTTTATGCGCTTATTCATATAAACTTTAACGGTGGCAAATTTTCGCGATCACCCGTTCGCACAATTTTCGAATAGGGGGTGCAAAGTTTTTGCTCCACGTATTATTATTACGATAAATAGCTTTTGTCTATGACATTGTTCAAAATGACATTGAATCTTTGACATCAATGATATTTTAATAAGAAAGTAGAATATTGTGAATAACAGATTTTAAAAGATAGTTTTAAAAATCCAGCCACCTATTACAACAATACAGTTTTATCCTATGTTATAGTAGATTATACGTTCCTTCATTATCTTGTACGTACAAAATATTTCCTTTATCACTAGGAAAGAGTTCACCGAAATATCCGTGAATTACTCTTTAAAATTGGTTCAAAAGTTATTAGTTTATTTTATTTTTCAGGACACAACGCCTTCCAGCCGTCCAACGAGCCAAAACCCCATCGCTCGTACGTACACAATAGTCGTGAACGTGAAAAACTTCGTGTGCCGTATGAGCGATGTCGCGGAACTGTCGCTCGCCTTACACGACTCGAGTGGTGCTAAGTTGACCGAGAGTGTATTATTGCGGTGGCCGCCTCAAAATTTAGTCGTTGATCTATTCACGGCACAACCTTTAGTATTTACAGTAAGTATTTACTAACAAACCCAAATATTTGCTTTTAAATTAATTTTGTATAACAACGGCCAATAGCACATTGGTACTTTGTTAACAGAAATAAATAATACATAAAAAACTTTTAATTATTAGTAATTTAACTTTCAATTTGTCCAGGTGAAAAATTGTCATTCTGAAGTGTATGTTAAATTTCTTACAATCTAATAACGAATCTTACAGGATCTAGGAAGTGATATTAAGAAAGAGAAGATTTTCCTCGTTTGTCACGTAGTCAGGATAGGATCTATGGAAGCACAGAATGTTGATCACAGGTAAATGTTTATTCCCCTTCGGAAAAGCTACACCGGTTTTATTTAATAACACATAAATTTTATTCAATCAAAACAAATGGTCCATAATCTTATTACTTTTCTATCAATCTCTATCACTGTCTATCTATACTTATCTATTGTTTCTATCGTTCCTACCTATTTCAATCATTATCTATGTATTTCTATCTTTTCTATCTATCTATCTTAGTTTCGATCGAATGTCGTGTGTGCCTAGACGCAGCACAATCACGGGTGCGCCGGCAACCAGTGGTGGCACCATGCGTCGTCCGTTCGGTGTTGCTTTGGCCGATGTCACCTTGCATTTGGCCAATCAGCAGGCGGATAAGGAGATACAGCTGCCATTTTATCCGTACGTATTTTTAATTCGTCCACACTTACCAGTTCTTAGATTTTGTACACACAGAACTGTTTTTAATCTAATAAAATCTTTTTATCTTGGAATAATTTGTATAATTCCCTAATTATTTTTTATATTAGAAAGACTTTTACATAAAACAATGAGGTAATATATATTATAAAGGAGTATATCTAATTCAACGTGTCGGTAAATAAAATATTCTATATTTTAAGAGTAAATTTTAATGGTAAAATAACTCTGGCAGATGTGAAAAAGACAACATGGACTCACTTCTCAAGAAGGTGATAACGAACAGAGATCTCAAAGATCAAAAGCACACACAGGGACTCTGGGTTTACTTGCAAATGTTTGAAGGGGACCTGAAACAAGTATGTAGAATTTTGGTTTTTTTAGCTTAACGCGATAGCATGCCCTCTTTTGTGTATCCTGAGTTCTGGTTTCTACCAATATTGACAATATTTAAAATTGTTTTTTTTTTTAAATACGTAAAAGCTAAAATTTTAACAAGCTATAAGAGTAAAATGTAATGTATTTCTATGGTTTTATTTGGTTAACACACACCATAATCAATTACATTATTATAATGATTAATAAAAAATTTCTGCGCCGTTTCTAAAAAAGTGATTTGTTTATTTTTCTTTGCGTCAACGGATCGTACATTGCTTATACATTATAAACTTTCAGATACGCCAAGAAAACCCGCACCTTGTAGTGGGGAATAGCGCGTTTGCACGTAAAATGGGTTTCCCCGAAGTGATAATGCCGGGAGACGCTCGAAATGACCTCTACGTGACCTTGTGCAGTGGCTCCTTCTCCAGAGGCGGTGGAAAGTCATCAGAGAGGAATATTGAACTGGTGGCGAGGATCGTCGATAAAAATGGACAAATCATTCCGGTATTCATTTAATTAATTATGGGAATTTGCTAAATTTTAAAAATAACATTATAACATATAATTTAATAGTAGTGTATTGTATATATATACTTTCCTGCATGTTCCTGTCTTTACCACTACAGGTTAAAGTGAGTCATTAGGCGAAGTGTTTTTAAGTTTAGTGTGGTTTCTATTATTTTTTACTTACAGATTAATTACATATTTTTGCTTAAAATATGTAATCAATTATATATTTAAAGATTTAACTCAACTAACGTGTTTGTGTGTCTGTCTGTGATATTGTAGCTACAAAACAACCATGTTGGGGAATATTTAGATTGTCTTCAATGTCAGTCGTTTGAATTACTTTGTTTTGTCCTCAGGGTGTGATATCAATAGGCGCTGGTGTGCCGCTAGTCAACGAATATACCTCAATTGTTTATTACCACGAAGATAGACCACGATGGCAGGAAGTGTTTAAGGTGAGCTGAGATTAAATATCCAATCACCTCTAGTGCGGCATGACCCAGACACATTCTTTTAAATATGTGATAAAAAGTCCCTTCTCCCCTAGTGGGGTGTGGGGCAGATGCGTTTCACATCTGTTTCACTGATCGATTTTTCTTTAGGGGCAAGTAGGCGATCAGCCTTCTATGCCCTGCCAGACAGAGTTCGATATGGTTTTGTTTGTTTGAAACTTACACAAACATACGCAGATTATCAACAATTTAACTAAATCTTTATTCATATAGGTGTGTCTAAACATCGAGGAATTCAAGGAGGCACACATAGTGTTTCTATGTCGGCATCGCAGTTCCAATGAGGCAAAAGATCGCAGCGAACGACATTTCGCGTTGGCTTATTTGCGACTTATGCAGAAAGAGGGCACCACAACGTCGGATACTCAACATAATCTTGCGGTTTATAAGGTATCTAAAACTATTTGAACTGCTTCAATTATTTATAAGATTTGGATACAAAAGTAGACTAAGATATTGTAATGTAGTAATTATTGTTTAAAAGTATTGCACTTCAGTGTGTTCAAATGTAGGAATTAATATTTTCATAAAATTGCGTGGAGATTATTAATTGACTGTTGATCTTAGTACGTCATATATTAAAAAACCCACCAATAAAGTAAATACTAAGCACTCAGTGACAAATTTGAATGGTCCCTGGCATGAGAATAGTTCTAATATTAATAATTTGTTTAAGATCGACCACAAGCGGTCACAAACAAGTGAAGTAGAGACCGAAGCGGCGGCAGCTTGCCTAGGTCTGCCGTCCAGACGTGATGAGCTGCCGGCTGGCTCTGACCGCGGCCTTACCAGAGGTCCACTTTCTCTGGTCCATAGAGATACGCTTACAGTCGCCACCAAGCTGTGCTCCACTAAACTTACTCAGAGAGGTATTTTGGTTCTTTGTATTTTTAACATAGAACGACATCAAGAAAACGAAAAAGCTTAGAGCCTTTATACAAATCTTCCATCACCAATTTGCAAATGAAATTTATATTTACCAGAATTCAATTAGCAATTTAGGTTATAGCCTATCACTGATAGGTATATGGGTGATGGTCTACCAGTCTATCAGACAAGTTGTCCAAACTGATTGACCACCCTATCTGTCTGATCTGATCTAATTATCGCCAAATTTGAATTTTCTAATGGAGTAAGAAATGAACGATTATGACATACTGTATTGCTTTTGATAGGTATTTTTGGTTAACTACATAAGAGTTTTAAAATTTTCAGAGGAAATTCTCGGCGTGCTTAAATGGAGTACGCATCACGCGGAAGGAACGTTGCGAACTGCCCTCACAAAGTTACTAAGAGTTCCAAATGATGAACTAGTCAAATTCCTTCAGGATATCTTGGATGCTCTATTTTCGATTCTAACCCAGGTTTGTGTAGCCTTGCTAATATTATGTTTTCTGACCATGATCACAATTAAATAAGTCTACAAAAATTAATTACTGCAACTGTCCTCTTTATTCATTGCTAGCATAAGTTAATTCATTATAATATGTACCTACATTGTTGTGTATGTATCATGTGCGTCAATAGATATTGTTTTCTTTCTTTCCTGAGAAAATGTTGATTTTATAACAATTTTGAAATCTATAAACTAATTATTATTTGAAGGTGGAAGAAGAAAGCCATTCATATACAGAACAAAGCTATGCAGTATTAGTGCTGGATTGTCTGCTCGTGGTGATCTCCTTGGTGGCGGATCACAAGTACCAACACTTTCAACCAGTACTACACGTCTATATTGAAGAGAGCTTCTGCGATGCACTTGCTTATGAGTAATTATTTTTCTACATTTCTATTAGGTTTAATATTTATGATATATTTTTTGTCAAAATTTTGTGTATTTCCTACGGGAAAAGCATAATCGTGAGGGGGTCGGGACCCTCGATTGAGTACCCTTGCACCACTTCGCTCCTGATACAGACTGGCACGGTTTCGGGATAAACCGGCTAGCACGCGCACCTGTTAACGATCACAAAATCCGACCATAGTGTTCACGACATCAGCCGATTGAACTAATCAATCATTATATTTAATTTAATGATTGCATTTATACTTTAAACTGTAGAGGATTAGGATTACAGACATGAAATCTGTCCATTCGTTTAGGAACTATGGCGTCACACACCCACAGATAGGTCGTCAGATGTTAAAAATGATTAATTAAAAAAAAATCTTTCAGAAAACTAATATCTATAATGGTATGGGCGATACGGTCAGCAGAAAACGGAGAGATAGCATCAAAGAGACTTTTGCAATGTATGAAGTGTTTGGAGAGTCTCGTACGAGTTCTCGTACGTTCTCGACAGCTGCGATCGGCGCTTGGATCACGCGCTACTAATAGTGCGACCGGCGATAATGACCCATACTGCCCTCAACTTGAGGTATATTTTTTATTATTATTACTCCTATTTCCCAAAGGGGTAGGCAGCGACCATAGACTGCAACCTGCCACGAACCCTACATACGTCTTTTGCTTCATCCACTTTCAATAAATTCATCATACATGCTCACTGATTGCGGGTCCTTTTCAAGTACGTCCTGGATTTGGTCCAGAAAGGTACCACTACCTACCAGCACCCACCTCACCAATCATTCTCGTCCTATATATCATACTTCTTTTCATTCATTCTCTCCAAGTGCCAAGTATACTAATACTTAGGAGGGAATTGAACCAGTTCACCCATATTACCTGTATTTGTTGTTAAACATTATCAGAAAAGAAAATAACCCCGCTGTTCTGGGATGTTCTTCTTGGACCTAGGCGCGTTCTTGAACAAACTTAGTAATTTATAAAAGTAATTTGATGTTGACTTAACATATTTTTCGTCAAATTGATTATGATGAAACCTAGCTAAGAGTCACTCGATCAAACAAACGTAAATCAAAGTCAGCTTTCCTATTTCGTAAATACGACAGTAAAAATACACATTTCAAACATATAGCCCTTTTGTGTCGGACGTTAACATTCAATTTTGAATGAATATCGCAGAGTCTTCTCCAAGCGCTGGTCTGGTTGATGCGCTGCGGTGATCACGCGTTAACCTGTCAGGGCTCAGCTTTGAAGTACCTCCCCCACGCGATACCGCATATGATCAAAATATACCCCGATACGAAATTAAGGTAAGACTAACCCTTTAAATCCGATAATATCTCATTTATTTTTCACTACCAAGACTGCCTGGAAGAGCTTCCTTGCTGAAGCCGCCCGTTCCACTCTTGATGATTCTTTTTTTTTTTGCTGCTTTGTTTTCTCTCTTATGTAAGTAGGTATTAATGAATAGATTCACCGATCTAATTATACAAATTCTCGAAAATTTGACTCTTACCGAGGGATATAGACATTTGTTATCCATTTTTATGATTCAAATTTGTTATTGTTTATCAATATAAATTAATTTTAAACAAAAAAATAAAACCGACCTCAAAACGCACTGAAAAGTAAAAAATAAATTTTGTAATATAAATGAACTTACTATAAATAAAAAACGTAGGTAAATAGTGTTGATAAATAAAATTCATCTAAAATTCTACAATGGCATAAAACTGTCATGTTACTCTTTGAAACGCGGCGCCAAGCCATTCAATTAATTTTTTTATTAAAGTCCAGGAATATTCATTCAGTCTTTATTTATATATTTGGCACCGCCTTTCAAAAAGCAACATGAAAGTTTTATGCCATTGTAGAATTTTAGATGAATTTTATTTATCAACACTATTTACCTACGTCTTTTATTTATAGTAAGTTCATTTATATTACAAAATTTATTTTTTACTTTTCAGTGCGTTTTGAGGTCGGTTTTATTTTTTTGTTTAAAATTAATTTATTTTATACTTTTGAGTGGCTCTTCTAAGCCGTATAGTTGGTTATCATACCATCAAAACGAAACTAACATGGACACTCTGACTTTACGCTTACCTTATACACTAAAAACTAATTTAATTAATTTAATTTAATAATTTAAAATTAATGAAAGTAAGAAGACGCAAAACTGAATCGTTTAATACTAAAAATTTAAGTAATATCGTTCATATAAATGAAGTTTTCATGATGTTTTATAGTAAGCAAGTGAACGCACATTGTGATTTACAGTAAGAACTCAGTTACTATATTCTCTCTATCTCTAGAAGTATTTCTTCTACCTTATTGATTTTACTGTAATATATGACCCTTTTAATGTTTTATATAATGATATATAAGTCATCGATATAAACTGATATTGCATCGAGATATAGAGATCTAAATTGGACGCGTAAACAATAACGTATGACATGTTTTTCTCTGTTGACAAGTTTTGCTCCATAACATCAAATATATGGCTTAGATTTTCATAAAATTCCGTCAAAAGCTTGACAATATGAGTTTTAATAAAATGAATTTATTACAATTAGTAAATATTTAATATAACATGGACATCTCTATTGCTAAAGCGAACTAATTGAAAATTTTTCAATTTTTTATTTTATAACCTCAATATCTCTAAAACTATAAATCAAATTATCTTGATTTTTATTATTTCTTGTTGCAAATTTAATACTAAATCGAATAACATCTAATTCATCGATAAGGATTCATAAATCATAGAGTTAAGCAAATTAGCACGACATGGTCGCGCGGAATTCAGCGATTTCTCGTCCGATTGTGAAACTATTCTTTCAATATGCTGAAAACTATTAATCATAAAAATTCTAAAAAAAAATGGGACCACTTCGACGAGTTACCCTATCGTTTGACACCTCACTCATCCAAATCGGTCTACAAATGGCGACGTACGAGCGGAACATCGGAAAAAAAAAAAAAAAAAAATACACGTCGAATTGATAACCTCCTTTTTGGTTTTTTTGAAGGTCGGTTAAAAATATGAAATAAATTTCCAGTGAATACACAGTATGGGCGCTAGAGGCTTTGCCACTCGGGCGGTTATCGAACCAGCGACTTCATGCCTTATTGGAACTAATCAAAGGACCATTGGGTACTAGTGCAGGCGCAAGAGCGAAATTACTACCGCATTTGGCGCAAACATTACGCTCTCTACTACGAGCGCCGGCTGAGGTATGTAATTTTAATTACTTGTATCCAATTCCTATATTTAACGAACGGATATCTGTATTAAAGATATTGTTCCATAAAAGTTTAATTTTGAAAAAAATGTTTGTGAATTCCGTTCGTTAAAAACTATGAGCGGAATTAAATCGCGTAGACTAAACTTGAATATTTTAATTGTCCATTTCCCGCTTAAGAAAAGTATTCCTTATGTTATAATTACTTGTTTTGAAGTTTCAAGAAAATACAAACCTTTTCATTAATTAAATCGTAAAACGCACTTTAGTAATACATAGAAGGTTTTGTCACTCATTCAAATTATGCGTCGACTTCAAAAGAAAGAGACAAAACATTTAATTAGTAAAATAAGCTGATCGACGCGTTTTGACTTAATAAAATTTTCAAAACGGTATATCGTTAGCTATAAATTTGTTGCGATTTAAACCCGAAAAATTATTCTTTAAAGTTCAGATTACACAACACTTTAAATACAACAGTCATCTCTACATGAACATACAGATAATCAAGACTACACTATGTAATTTTCACAATCGCAGCTAAAAACTAAAAATCAAACGGGTGGGTTCATTAATGAATAATTTGGACCTAATACCATTACTTACATTTTTAATTGGAGGGACTTGCTTGAGAAGGAATCATAATTCAATTCGGGTTATTAAAATTACACTAAAATAAAAACACAAGTACATAAAAATTCATGTGGTTTTCAGTATTTGAGTAATTTTCATGTGACAAAATATTATTTGGTGATGTGTTTCGATCAATAAATTATAATGAATTTTGTGGGTTAAAACAATATAAAAATTGTCACGTGAAAAGTTCAGGGTGTGTTGTAGTAAGACTAGCAAATAAGGTTATTTATGTCATAATATTAGAAGTAGCGCAATGATTACGAAGTTAACACTTTTAAGTATTTGTGGGAAGAGTTAATTTTAGTCTATTAACTAGTTCGTAGTACTTATAAATGGAGTTTTACACGAAAATTTAAATTCTTCGTAATCAGATCGCATTAAATATAAACAGCAATGATTGTGTTCGTCCATGTTTAAACACCACGTTGTGATGGTATGTATGCACTTTGCACTGCAGGTGACGTTGAGATTACCACGAGAATTTGTCATTTTACTATCAACTTTAAAAAAGTCAAAAGGGATATCAAAATATATAAATTTTGTATGTTTCATTACTTTGAAATGGTCCTTCGAGACGGGTTAAAATAAAGTACTTTCTATTGTAATTTTGTTAACTGTAAAGGAATAAATAAATCTTTTTGATTATTCTGTACATACTTTCATACATTTTGACATTATGAGAGTAACATAAATATATGACTAAATCTATTTACTACCAAAAATCATAAATTCATGTGTTGCATTGCTTTATCATATACCAATGAAAATACGGATTATAAAACTAATCCGATTCTTGTCGTAATCTCATCGCAACAAGATCGCGAGTCGGCTGGCAGGGTTTGTCCTTCGCTGAACACGAGGTAAGAACACGCTATGCATGACGCATGAGTCCACTGTATTTTCCATGTTTATAATGCTTTACGTAATAGTACAACACAATGTTTAGAATTTATTTCACAAAGACTTCTAAAGTGATTTGAACTGGTAGGTAATTTACCTTTTTGTTTGGAAAAGTTATAAAACATTGTTACAGCATGCTTTGTTCTCTAACGATAACATAATATAATAATAATAATATAGGAAAAAACCTCATATTTTAAATCGTAGATAATTCTTTACCTTTACTGCTTTGGGTTAGGACTACGTTTTATAGACAATTTCCTAAACAAGATATCATTCACCGAAAACAACTGAAGAAATGCTCTAAAAATTTGTGATAAAATTATAGCACTGTATACAGGCTGTGACAGCACTGCCATACTAATAGGACTTATAGATATGACCGTCCACTTAGCGGGTGGGGAAAAAAAATACAAGTCTTCTTTACGAATTTTTAACTTAGTTACTGAATATTTTTTGTGACAGCTCACTAAATATGTCACTGCAGGACTCCCTATATATTCTAGGGAAGTCTTAAAGGCAATTTAAAATATGAGGTTTTGAAATAGTTTTTCATATAAACAATTTTCGCGACTTGCAAGGTTTAAACTAAACGATAGTAGTCGCACCCGCATCGTGAGGTATGCACACAAATCATAACCTCCGTCGACAATTGAAAACCTAGTTTATAAGAAAGTTTATTTTACTATAACTAATAATTTTATATGTAATAACTATCACAGTGTTCATTTGTGTGTGTGTGTGTGGGCATGCTAAATCACGTGTGTGTGAAAGTACTGATTGGAATATTAACAAGTGAGGACGATTTTAAACAACCGCATCCAAATCGGAGCAATCGTTTGTGGTAAGGAGAATTGATAATTGAAATTCCCCCTTGGATATTATTAGTAACGCTCCATGTTCTGTGATCTGAGTGAAATTTACGATACGATGACATTGTCAGACAGTCAAAACGTAAAGCTAATTGAAGTTTGAAATGACATGTACTGTCTCAAGAGGCGTAGTCTCGTCTACGCTTCTTCCAAACAGAAACGTTTTGTTTTGTTTCCTTTTTAAATGTATCCAACCAAATAGAAACATTGCATCATTTAAAATTTGATTTCGTGTATTAAATCATATCACAAAGTGGTTCTTTCCAACTTTTTTCAAATCGTTATGAATCAGAACTTAATATAAAACAAGTAAGTAAAAATTTGTTGAAGACGGTAGTGTCATAATTATGATACCCACCGTTTCAAAATGATTATATTTTAACTAGTACTGTGCTGTGTTGTGTGTGTGTTTTCACTACTAACTATATCTATGTGTCATTCAGAGTCCAGACCATATTTTATATCTCGTATATATGTACATTCCTCTACACCATTTTACACCACACACTACGTTATACACAGAATTTCTTTATTTATATTTATTTTATTTAAGTCTCGACAAAATTAATTTATAGATGTTATAACGGTTAACAAGTTTTTGATTTTTTAAATTAAAAAAATAACAAGCGAGCTTTCGTTGTCGCTTGCTGAATTGTGTGCAAACTCAAGATGTGTCGCATGAACGCAGGAGATAAGAACAAAATTCAACTTCCATATCAGTCATGAGTTTTTTTTAAAGTATATTTTAGCGAGATAAATTAGGTAGCGCTAGTGGGATACATACTATTGGTTTGACAATAAGATATTGAAGTTTTGATAGTAAACTCATGGCTGAAGTATTGATACTAGCGACATCTCCTGTGTAACGCTCGTGATGGTCAAAATGAATTAACTACAATCTCATATGAGGCGATAAGTACTTCCAGTGCATATTGGTGTGCCCTAAATCCTTAATAAAGTAATTGTGAAACTATGTTTTAACTACTTCATCATATATTAATCCACACTATTTTTATGTTACCTTTGGTCTCAAATACCTAAACGTGGAAAGGCAAGGTAGAATAGAGAACTTAACAAGAAGGGATAAGATTCAAGATTTCCTAAGTTTAGGTGATAACACCTAATGCTGTTAAGTTTAGTTCTGTTAACTGTTGGAAATATAATGTTAATTCATTATGATTATTCATATTATTGGTGTATGCTTGTAACGAACATCCGATATGACACAGTTTAGATAATCACATAATTTTGTCTTATGCTTATTTAATTTTACATTTTATTCAAACATAAGAAAATATGTGGTTATCTGAATACCTAACAAAAACAATGGACACTGATCATGTTTACGTAAAAATCAAGTCTTTAATATTAATCAAAGAGCTTTTGATTCGAAAAATGAATAAAACGGCGCATTGTTCTTATTACCACGCATTCCACTTATTCTTGAATATTCTCCTAAGCGTAGTGACCAATTGTGCCATTTTATTCAAATAAATTTTGTTATATTTGCGGAAAGAGTCTGTAGCTGTTGTTACTTGATATGAAACTATATTGAGCCGCGTTGAATTCCAATATGATCAGTGTCGGTGTAGTGTGTCGTCGGTGAGCGTTAGTGGCTGGTGTGCAGTGGGAGCGCGAGGCGGCGATTAAGTCGCGATCCGTGAGCAAGGCGGCGCGGCTGCTCGGCGCGGACACCACACGACTCGTCGATAATACCCAGCACCAACAGTTTGTACGTATACGTTTATTCTACGTACGTGCGTACGTATTGACGTACGGTGTACTTTGTGGAATACTCATATTAGGGTACAAATTTATATTAAACTCTAATTAATACGGGATTGCATTCGATACCCAAAATATGAGTAATCCTATTATTTATCTTTAATATAATTTTAATATGAGTTTTGTGACTTGACTTGAGTTTTTAATTAATTTTATATGATTATGCAGCGTAATACAGAACTGTGGAGGGCAGGTTAGTTATTATTGCTTAATTCAACAATATTAAATTGTGCTTAAATAATTGGTGTTTTAGTACGAATGTTGATAACATAAGTGACAAATCTCCGTATTCTCAAGAGGCTTTTCTGTAATGATTACATATTTTGTAGTTTTAAATTATATACTCGTATTTACAATCTTTTCTGTTACCATCGTTGTTATTTAACAATAATACTAGATGAGAAGGTTGTCAATGCTTATTTTATCAACTAGTATTATCGTATACGCATTAGTGCGTATATGTGATTTTAACTTGATAGGATTTGTGCTAGTTCTTACTCAAAATGTGAACAACGCCTCAGCCAAGAGATCTATTTGTAGCAAACTAAAAGATCTCTACTTAAACTTGCTGAACCAGTTAGCTGTGTAGTAAATTTAAAAACCTTCCTTTGAAATCTTGTATGTTAAAGTTCTAAGTTCTATGGTACAGAGCATACAGTTCAGGAAGAGGGGTAAGTTTTGGTCAGAGATAATAATCATTGATTTAAAAATACCTCTCTCAGCTTGACGAACTATGAAAATTAATGTACGTCACTTGTATTGACTTGTTAAGATTGTCTAGGTGGAGCTATGCGTAGACACTTTAGGCGAGGTTGCCACTCTTTTGGCAAGGAATGACGTCGGATCCGTAGAGGCTGATAGAGGAGTTCTAGCGAGAGCCTTACTTCCCACCGTCTTGAAGATAGCTGTGACCATGATGAGGGAGAGGGCCAGAGATGAAAGCATCGCTAATGATGATCCTTTACTGGTGAGAGACTTATAATCACGATATGAAAATAATAATAGAAAAATAGTTTTGTAATTATTATTTTCTGTTACAATTATTTTTTCATGATTTGAATTCTGTGAATCTAAATATCGTTTTCGACGACATTTAATTGCTACTATTGTTTAATAAATTAATTTTTATTTTATGTATGTTCACTTTTATCTTTTTTGACTTCGCTTGTATGGAAATTATACCGCGGCAACTGAAACTAAAATTTCTAAACCTGTCGAGTTTGCACGTAACAACGCAATAATGTTTATAAATACATTATGTAATTTTTATAATCCATAACCTGTTGCGTGCGTATTTCCTTCTCTACTTACTTAATTTAGTATTAAGGGTTTTATGTGGAGATAATAAAGATTTATTTATAATACCTACTCACATAATATGTTTTAATCTTAGCGTAAATTAATCTGCGTACTGCTGGATATGGTGCGTCAAATGTCTGAGGAACAATATACCGCTGTAATGAAGACGGTGGAAGCTGAGGGTACCGGGCGATCGGATTCCTTGGCCCAGGATGCGTTGGCGCTGATGACATTACTTCTCCAAAAACCGATCTTCAGGTCGTATTGGGCCGATATGCTACATCTGCAACATTACATCATGATGCATGCTCTGAGGTAAGTCTAGATTTATTTCAGTCATGATTTTAATTCAGCTTTGGAAAGCAGCACCCTAAGGTGGCAAAAATTACTTTCAACTTCTACCAGATTCATGAAAGTTTCTTTAAGATTGATAATGATAATTTTTAGTATTTTATGCATTTAGCTCAGAGCTTTAAAACTTGTAATAACCATGTATTATTACAACTTTTAAGGTTGCTTTCAAGAATGCTCCGAGACAGTCTTTCCTCACTGGATGAGACAGACACAGACGGTGTAAGCGCAGTCCATTCGACTTTGGCTGAATGGTTCAGCACCGTGGGGCTTGTCGCCTCTTCGCCTCCTTTGCAGTTGGAATGCGTCCCGGCTACCAGGAAACATCGAGTGGTGATGTTGTATGGCGATATACGAAGATCTGCGGCTACTATGGCCGCCGAAATGTGGCATAGTTTGGGTGTGTATTCCACATAATAGAATGTCGTTTATGTGGTTATTTAATCTTTATGATTTTTAAATTTACTAATGCTTTTGAATTCTCTACGATATCGTGTTTTTTTTTACATATTGTATATTTACATAATCAAGAGTTATCCAAATCGTTTTGATGATTTTCTACCAAAACATATAACAGAATCTAAAGGCATCTGTCTAATATCGCGTTCGAATATTATTTTATGTCTAAACTTAAATTTAAATGTTTCAGGCGATCACAAACGATACTTCATCCCTCAGCTGGTTGGGCCGTTTTTGGAAGTGAGTTTCCTTAATGATGAAGAAGTCCGCAACACGATAATTCCCCTCTTTTTTGACATGATGCAGACAGACTTCAACCGGACACAGGAAACTTATGGTGAGATTTGTTTTTGACGCCCAGACGGCGACTATTGAGGTCGGTCCCTAAAAGTGAGACTGCGTACTATTTTTTTGAATGTAATAAGGCTAAAAAACTATTCAATTTAAAAAAAATCTTTATTTTATTGGTACAAAAAAATTAGAAGTATTATAAATAATTTTCAGGTAAAGGAAACCTCCGTACATTTGAAAACGAGTTAATAGACAAACTGGACGTATTAGCTGAAGCCGGTCGTGGTGACGCAGCTTGGCGGGCTCGATTCGTATCTCTCTGTGGCACTATGTGCAGCCAAAGCGATAATTTGCGAAACTGTGGCGCGACTTTAGTTGCCGCGGCTGCGCGACAACTCGACGCCTTGCTGCAGTATAGGGCGGCTCCGACCTCGCATAGAATGTACTTGATCACCAGTGTATTGCGGTTCTATGAGCAGATTGAAAGGCCGCATATGTATATAAGGTCAGTAAGAAAGAGCTGTTATAAATGATGTGTCTGTCTGTAATTTCTTGCTACAGGAATGAACCAATTGCGACGCGGACTTTGTTTGATAACTAACGTGATTTAGACAGATTTTAGCTATAATTTATGAAAATCTGTACAATTAATAATTAATACTTAGTTTTGAAATCACGTCGGGTGTTTTTAATTGTATTCAATTTCTGTTACTAGATATGTGCATCGGTTAGCGGCAATGCACCGTTCGTCCCAGCATTGGGCAGAAGCTGGTCTCACTTTGCAATTGCACGCCAAACTGTTGGAGTGGAGTGACATCCCTTTGCCGCCACGACTTAGGCATCCCGCCATGCCTGATTCGCATCACACACATTTGGAACTTAAGGTCAGTCATGCTGAATGGTCAATTTAATAGATCACAGTTCATTAAATTCTGATGTAGGTGTTGTTGCTTGCATTTTGTCTTCCACTTTCCAAATCTAACTCCTGTTGCGGCGCTTAAAAGAACTTTTCAAGAATGCAATATTGTGACAGCTGCCATCCACGCCACACATTGGTGTTATCTTATATTGGTTAACTATCTGGTTGATCATCTTCAAGATGCACGCACGAATCTAGTTAGTGCCCTTAACCCTGCAATATTTTTGCCTACATTCTTGGGAATCAAGTGTGGGCCTCTTCAGGTACCATCTCGATAAACTTCCAGTTTCGAGGTCGACCAGGAGCTTATTGTAACCTTGTAAAAGAGGCCACACAATACTATTTTTCTTAGCACCGGCTAACTTTTTAGATATAGTAATATTTTTTTATTTTATAAACTTTACGTTACTATTCTCTTAAGTATAATAAAATTTCACGCCTTTAATATTCTTTATGGTGAAATAAATGTTGTTTAACTTTTAATATCTTTGCAGCAAGTGTTTTGTGCGAAAGTTATACAGCTTTTGAGACATTGACATTTTACAGATATCCTTATACGAAGAAATGGCTCGCTTACTCGAATCAGGCAAGCAATGGGAAGCGGCGGTGGAAGTTATCAAGGAGCTGGTCTTGGTTCACGAACAAAACGCCTTAGATTATACAGCATTGGCCGATCTACATGAACTCTTGGCATCCTTATACCGCGCTACTTTAAATCAGACAAGATTGCAACACTCTTACTTCAAAGTTCGGTATTTGGGGAAGGGATTCCCGTCGCATTTGCTTACGCCAAAGGTGAGTTTTTTAAAATGTCCGCGTTAGTTTGAGCGTAGGGTGATGTTATATAGCTTAAAGCCTTCCTCGAGAAATGGTCTATCCAACACAAAAAAAAATCAAACCATTTGTTCCTGAGATACGCCCACTCAACCAAATAACTTGACCAATCCGCTTTATTTTAAGCGGCAGTGTCAATTGACGTCTCGCGTAATATGCTAGGAACATAATAATTAAACGCGAAGCTTTATAGAAATTTCACATCGTGTCGATACATTTTGTGAATTGGACGACCGTTTTCTGATGTAACCTTTATAATTGCCTATTCCCTATAAATATTATCAATGAAATAGACGCAGAAATATATGTCTCATACTCCACAATGGGTTACTGGACTTCATTTATTGTTTCAATTTCAGGGTTTCGTATATCGAGGCAATGAATGCGACATGCTTCACAACTTCAAGGAGCGAATGTTGGACGAATGGCCCGAAGCGGAGGTTTTGCTTAAATTGGACGAACCTGGAGAAGACATCACCGAGTCTGATGGACAATGTATCCTTTTCTAATACTTGAAAATAAAAAAGGAGGAAAACATATTTATAAATTTTAAAGATCTTACAAGACAAAAGACTGACTAACTAGCTTACTGTCCATAACTTCTTTCGCGTGAAAATATCACAAAAAACAGCGTATATTTTTCCGGAATCCTGTGCTTAAATTTAATTTAGTAGAAATTTCATTCAATTGTTCTGGTTAAGTTGCACACCTATTTTCACACATCCATACATTTAACTTGCGGTTTCGTTCGCATTGTAGTCTTAAATTAAAAAAATGTTAGACCGCTTCCTTCATCTTGTGGTAAGCGCGTAAGTGTTACAATCGGGTCTGTCCTGGGTTCGATTCCCGGTGGAGATAAAAAGAACTTGGTCTGGCAGGGCATAGAAGGCTGTTCACCTACTTCCCCTAAAAGGAAAAATCGATCAGTGAAACAGATTTCAAACGCTTTTGCCCCATACCCTACTAAGGCACACGGACTTTACTTTTTTCATGTAAAAACCTGTGAAAATCTTCATGGCTTTAATTTTGATGTAAAAATAAAACAAATAAGCAGAAATTGATAATTTTAACGTAGGAAGTGGAAGAGAGTGTTTTTATTAAACGTTTAATGTGATTCTGAAGATATAATCATTTTTCTTAATAAATATCAGATTTACAAATAAATGCGGTGACGCCAGTAATCTCGGAGAAATGGGCGCATCTCGTGAACAAACCAATCGACGAGAGAATACTTCAGTATTACGAACACAATAATGTTAATAAGTTTATTTATTCTAGGCCTGTATATAAGAATGGTAAGCAATTTTCTTAAAGTATTTCTTTTATTTGTTTTGTTCTATTCTATTTATTTTTATATATTCTATTATATTGTTTATAAAATTGTACAAATTGTACATAATGTGCATGAAGTTATTCAAGGTAGATAACTACAATGTTTCATTTAATTAATATTGATAATCTCCGTTTCTAATAACTCAATTTTTCTTTAACGGACATAGTGAGTTTTTTTTGTACCCCTTTCTTTTATATTTCAAATGGTTTAGACCATTGTTCCCTAACCTGTGGTCCGCGGACCCCTGCGGGTCCGTGAGCATATGTTTGGGGGTCCGCGGTCCCATACGTATGAATCTGATTTGAGATTGCAATTGAGTAATAATATCAACCCGAACATTTCTTAGTTGCAAAAAAGCAGCACCAAACTTTTCATTAATATTTTTCTACGACAAAGTTAGTTTTTTTGTTTTTAAATTTAATGAAGGAATACTAAAATATAATATTGTTTGCAAATTGCACCTTTTTTTCATACAGGGGTCTTTGGCATTATGTTTGGTTTCCTTGGGGGTCCGCGGCTGAAAAAGATTAGGAACCCCTGGTTTAGACAGTGTTTTTGATGAAAACTCTTACACATTATAGACAGAGAAAGACTTTTATAATGTCAACTGATACATTTTTTTCTATAATATTCCAGACGATGGAGAATTAATATCGGGTAAAGATGTTTCTGGAGCGAAGGAGTTCGCTTCAAGATGGATTGAAAGGACTGAAGTTGAGATTAGTGATAAATTACCAGGTAAGAACGTTCTTCTAAGACGTCTTTAAATTTTTAAATTTTGCCACGGCTCTAACTTCACTTTATTGACGTTTAGGTCTCTACATTACTGAAATAATTATAAACAATATTAATTGTTCATATTTATCCTCTTGGTGGCCCGTCCTAGCTTCACAGAGATTGGGAAATATTCTTGTTTTATTGAAACAAACCGCTGTGCTGTCCCGGCCAACTGGTTCACTTCTTCATGTTATGCTGAAGGTTATGGGTTTGATTCACCGGGAAACGTGTTTCGGTTGGGACATAAGGCTAGTCACCTACTTGCCTGTAAAGAAACATTAGTGAAACGGATGCAGAAATGTGTCTACGCTACTTAAGTAAATATTTATCTAACTAGGTATCCTGCGATGGTTCCCCGTAATATCTTCTCGCACGTATTTGGTCTCTCCCCTGGAAGTCGCCGTGGAGACGATGTCAAACACGAACAGACAACTCAAACGTGTCATTATGGAGACGAAAAACAGCAATGCGATATTGCATCCGCTTACTATGAGATTACAAGGTAACTGGACAATTCGCGAAGCGTATTCCGCATATATATCTTGGTCAACGTTAATTCTTCGTCCTGTTTTTAAGCCCCATGAAAAAAGAGGGGTGTAATAAGTCTGTGTATCTGTGCCATCGAAGCTCTGTGAATGTGTATAAATTATATTAATTATAATTTTATCCGGTCCAGGTATCCTAGACCCCCAAGTGCAAGGTGGTCTAGTGAACTATGAGCTAGCATTCTTCACAGCAAGTTACGAAGCGCGGCATCCAGAGCATAGCGCTCTGTTGCAACAACTCAAAGACATAATCGCTGATCAAGTGCCTTTACTTAAGTTCGGTAAGATCGCTTTCATATGAAAAGTAAGGTATTTATTTTGAATAAAATATTGTCAGATACAAATATCACACATAGATAATATGTGCATACAAATCATAGAAAATATATGTTCGTTGATATAAATGCAAATATTTCCTTATTTATTGTTTTTGGAAACAGGTTTGGAAGTGCACGCCACTCGCGATCCGGATAAGAAAATGCACGCGTTGCTCGTGAAGCGTTTCCTTGAGTTGCAGCAGAAGGTTGAACAGAACTTTGGCAAACGGGTGCGTATTTCACTCTGTACGAACTACTGTATGAAGAACCTTTGATCGAGTGAAATCAGCGCCAACTCTTGACGCCACAACGTTTCAAGTTCAGGATTGAAGTATTTGTAGAATACACTACAAAGCTTGCTAGTATTAACAATATTACGAAAACATATTTTAAAATTTTTTCGTAATGTTCTCTACAATGTTTTTATAAGGCCAATTTTTTCCAGATAAGTGAATTCGACACTCTAAGCGAGGCGTCTTCAGAGGTTCAATTGAGAGCGAATCTTCGAGACAGCAGCGATATTGATTCCCGAAGCCTAGCTAATAACAGGATGTCAGACATTTCCACTGGAAATGAGTAAGTGTTTGCAATTGTTTATTGTGTGTTTGCGATTTTGATGAACTTTAGTACTGAGATAGATTAGAGCTTCAGAACGGACATGCGCTACCTTTTGTCGCGAAAAAGGCTTAAAGGGGTTGAAATAGGGCAACCAGAAAGCTATCGTCAGTCCTCTGATTGGTAAATCCTTTGCGTTCAAAACTTACTGAAGTTCAAATATTCGTAGTAACCGTAGCAGTAAGGAAAATCTATATATAACTTTTTGGACTGGATGAGAATAAAATGACGGCAAATCTATTTTATTCCCATATTTTTCCGTTTTCCTATTTAATGTTTTTGTTTAAATATATTTTATATTTTTTCAGATCGACATCTAAATCGAAATTTATTTCAGCTTTTAATAGGACTAGGTATGTTAAAATTGTTTTTAGTAAAAATATGTACTGAAAATATATAAATAAATATTGTGTTCGGCTTTTTTAAAAATTGTTTTAAATAGCTAGATATATTTAGTTTTAAGGTAATTAAATTTAAAATTACTATAGACCTATAAAGATATAACTTTATAGGTCTATAGTAATAGGATACCTTTTAGATGTCCACCTTTATGGTAATTTTGTTTTGTTCAGAACAATTATTTTGTTTTTACAGAATCAGTAGCAGTGGTACGCTCACGCCGAGACATAAGAAAAGAAGTCGAAAGGTTAGTCAATATAAATGAACTCAAAACTGATAATTTTTCGTACTTTAACCTTGTTTTGACTTCTAGCTTATTTTTTTGTTGTTGTTAAACTGAGTTTTTTTAAATATTCTATTAAATATCCAAATAAAATTTAAAACACTAAAAACTCGATGGCGCGATTTAAATTGTATCAGCGCGATATCTAGGCATAAACTACAACTTTTATTTTTTCTTATTAAATTTAGATATGAGAAGCAATCTCTGTGAAGGTGTCAACTGATTATTAAATTAATTTAATTTAAAAGTACAATATTGGTAAATTAGATAAAATATTACACCGACGTTTTTGACTACCGTTTTTGATGACCGATTGGCGCAATGCTTCTGCATCAAAAGGTCCTGAGTTCGAATCCCGGCGGGAATGCACCTAGCACTTATTTATGTCATGAACACGAATGTTTGTTTCCGAGTCTTGGTTGTTTATATACTTATATATGTATTTATTGTAGTACCCTCGTTGTTCTGATTACCATAATATAAGTGCTTCAGCTACTTTGGTTTCAGAGCAATGTATGTAAGTTGTCCCAATTATTATTATTATTACAGAGCGAAGTAAGCATCCAATCGAGTGGCAGCCAGTGGTATACGTCAGCGACGACAAACGGCGTGAACAACTCCATCAACAGCGCAATAACATCGGCCATCGCGAATGCCTTCAACAACAATGTTAACAGTGCCAGCTCACCGAGCATTGTCGATACAGCTGTTTCGCCGCTCAGGGAGTTAAGGCAGGATGTAAGTCTTATTTAATCCGTACCTAATGTTAAAAAAGTATCTCTGCTACGCTTCCACGCCTAAACTGATTTTGATGAAATTTGACTAGAGCGCGATAAAGAACATTTCTTATCTTTTGTTGCTAAAAACGGTTGGATGGACAAGCGCATGTAAAAGGTAGTAAAAATGTGATAATTATTATCATGGCTATAAATTGAGGAACTGAAATGTAGTGCGAATGAAATGCCTTGTGTGGGCCATATTTCTGCATTTTCTTTACAAGTAAGTGAAGGAGCCTTCTGTCCGTATCATTCATCTAACCGAAACATTTGTTTTCCCTGGATTCGAATCTAGAAACTCCAGCGCAACACGCAAGTGCGTAAATTTTGCTTTTACCGAATTCGGACAGTTTCGAAGTGCTCATGGAATTTACAAAATATCAGTTCCAAACTTAGTAGGAAGGTAGGTAGGTAGTTTATGACAAATGCCCAGTATTTAATCGATTCTTATATATAATCGATTATTATCAGCTTGTAAGCTTTAAATATGCTTAAAATAATTATTTAAAACGGCTTTTAAATTTATTGCCAATAGCTTGCTTACAAAGCTTCAAGTATTGTTATTGTGAAAAGTCCCTACTTCAATAGTCAAGCTTAAATCTAGGTTCTCCTTTTTTAAACGTGGAAATCATGTTACTGAGATTCTTCAAACCTACAATTCAAATTATTTCCCTGGACTGTTGGCATATTAAATATACTATGTCCAATAAATGTTATATTATCGAGAATAGGTATTAATATCTAATACATATGAATTAGCGTACACATACACACTTAAAAAAAAGCAATAAGTCTTCAAAACTTACAAGTAAACGATATTTTGATAAAAATATAGTGAGCTAGTTTCAGTCACTTTGTATGCGTGCATACAAAGCACTCGCACCTCAGTAAAAGCTTGGAGAGCTGACTCTTTCTTTAATGAGAGTTTTTAAAATCTGTTCACTAGTTGGGTTCATTCATCACGATCATTAATAAAAAAGCGAATAAGTTTCCAAGCATATGTTATAAGCAAATGTTTGGTATCAGCTGGTGACCGAAAGGCCTCTACGCGCGGACGTCGAGCGACGGTTGTCTCAACGGGCCTCCTACGTCACGTCATCAGAGCCGCCGTCTAACAGGGACTCGTTAGGTACACGTGAACCGGATAATTATGCATGGGCGAAGTGTACTGCCGTCCTTGATGTTACAATACGATGTTATTCCCCGTAATTTATAAATAACAATTGTTGTAAATCAGTGGTTTAGATTTAAATTGTGATTGATGTATAATTGATGTAGCGAACAATGTAGGAGTAATAAGAATTGATATAATTAGCGGTTAAGTTATATCGAAATCTATAGTTAAGAGATTCTAAATTATGCAAAAACAATTAATGTGTGATATGAAACCGAAACATATTTTTAAAGTTTATTTGCATTTTAGTAAAGTTATTAAGTAATACGAATAGGTATGAAATCAACTTAACGGGTTTATCAAGGACGGCAAATCATGGTCTTTGGTTTGGATTAATGTTTTGTGCACGTCGCCTGGTTTGAAACATTGTCAAAATTAAACACGTTTTTACCATAACTTAGGGATACATATATTTTATTTGGCTTGCATGTATATTAAGCTTTTACTAAAGATATTGGGTTTCTTGGCTTGCATATAATATAATTATCAATATTCGCACGCATTTTAGATAAGCGATTGGTTTGGCATTTTTATAATAGAGAATTTTAAATATAAATAGCATGGTGTGGTTCAAAATATACTAAAAGGAGTTTGGATAGAATGTATTTGTTTTAAATAATTCGGATAGTAACCATTTTATGTTATCAAAAAACCATAATAAATACAAATAAATACATTACTTTATCTTTAAGATATATTTAACCATTTTTGGTTATAAACTATAGTTTTCAAATTATTAAAATGTTCCTGGTTTTTAGAGACTGTTATACTAAATAAGTTTTTTATTCAATAAAAAATTTAACGCAAATATTATTTTAGTTATATATAGCCTCTTGCTTTATAAATTTATAATTGCGTAACTCACGACAACGTATCAAATGCCGTCACTTTTTCAATTATATGCAATTGCTTGAAAGAGACAAAATATCTTGAGCATATAAGGTGTTAGTTGTGCAGTGTTTTGTCTTCTTTCTCTTTTCCTTATTAAAAAGAGAGTCAAATACTTTATACAATATACATATTTTTAAATTTAGGCACTACAGACTCGAATCAAGAAGAAGAGGAACCGCCGCCACTACCAGTCAAGCAGTCACACAGAAGCCTTGACCTAGACTCGGAGAATAATAACCAGGAATCAAACCCGCTACCCACCAGGTACAATTACGACCTAGTGCTATCACCACGCAATTCATACCTGTACCAATCAAAAAGAAGGGACTTACCACCGACCAATGAGAAAGCTCCTACCCCACCACCAAAGAAACGTAATCAGTCTAATGCATAAGACTCTAATTTTTGATATTATTTTGATTTATTATGTTTTATTAGTAAATATCTAAGAATTGATTATTGTAAGTATTGATTTTTTGTAAAACCTTGGTGAATAGCCTTTTAGAAGTATTCACAATTAGTCGAAAATAAATTACGATCAGAAACGACAACTTTGTGTCGTGAACTCTAAAATTTCAATTAACAATCCGAGTTATAATTTCTGCTGTCTTATTAACTACCAAATTTTATTTCTTGCGTTTAATATTGAAAATTCACATCGCAAAGTTTTCCTTACCCATCCGATTTTGTTTCGACTCATGAATACTCGTAAATTATCCTATTATATCTTCGATAGAATTAACGGTTGTTAACGGTATCATATAATAAACTTCATGAATCTTTATCTTCAGGAGTAGAAAAATAAAAAGACCAGAGCGCTCCAATTCTATCCCTGTTAGTAAAATCTGTGTTTCGTATTCGGTTACTGAGGAAAGAAATACTGTTTAAAAGACCAAGAAGACTGATTACCTAGTAATCGGTGAAATAAGTGCAGTAAGTCTACTCCATGCCGATATAATAGTCTTCCATTTTTCTTTAAAAAGATTTCTATTTAGAGCGCTCTTTAATTTTTTAATTATAATGCATATATGGTACCTTTAACAATTATATTGTAATTTGATTGCGTATTGACCGATATAAGGCTGGGTTTATTGATATCGCGCCCAATATTTAAAACTGACACGTTTGAACTAATGTCAAAATACTTGAGGTATTTACTTATTCTTGACTTCACAGACTACTCGGTTTCACAGATAATTAAATAAAAACTATGTAATAGTGAATTAGTGTTGTTAATTGAATAGTTCTCAAGTCAAAAGCACCTGAAACCAATCCATATGGTATTTAAAAAAAAGCAGGCAGTGAAAGAGTGCCCTTTGACCGTAGAAGGTGGCGGTCTGTGGTCGCCTACTCCTTTGGGAAATAGGCGTGATAATATAAATAAAATAAACTCAGCCTTATTAATACTTGCTCATAATGTTTGTATGTTATGTCATCCTTTAATTGAACTATTATTGAATGGCAAAATATACAAAGTCGCACGTCAGAGAGTATAAAACATAATTTTCCTCATGTAATTACATATCGTGATGTTAGTAACTCGATGCCATGATTCCAAAGCGATTTACTCGTGTCATATTATAAAAATAGGTTAGGTTATAATTTACATACTAGCTGCTTGCCTGGGGTCGCACGCTAATGAAGCATATGACATCCATTTTTTCCATTATTCGACACCATATATTTTTTATATTATAGTCCTTTATAGACATTTTAATTTATACAAACCTTGACCTGACAGTTAATAACACGTATTAATTTAAAAAAAAATGGAAATCATTTTTATCTCTCTCTATCTAAAACTGAACGAATTTTGATTTGCGATAAACACAGGTGTGGGCTAGTAAAATATATAAGAATAAAGAGTTATATAAGAGACAATTTAAAGAACTTTTTATTTTAATTACGTAATAACTTAAGTGAATTTTATTTATATAGTAAATGACAAAATAGTTTTAAATTACAGTAAAACAAATAAGCGAACAATGTTTAAGGATTAAGAGGTTGTTATATTTGAGCGGTGATTAATTCCTAAGCTTAATTATTAGTCACGTGTTCTACAATAACCGCCTCCGTGGCTAATTGGTTTACGCATCTGAGTGTTGCGCCAGAGTTCCTGGGTTCGAATCCCAGGGAAACACATGAATTTTGCGGTTGGGTAGGCACGGAATTGCTGTGTCTGCCCCATGCCCCACTAGGAGCTACGAGAATTCACTTTTTGAAATATTTATAAAAATACACTTAATTAGAAAGCTACTTTAAAATTTCCGTTGCTCAGCGGCTTGATATTATTTCAGTTAATAAAAAAGACAAAAATGTGTCTGTCCTAAGTCCACTAGAGGCATACCGGACTATTCCATATACTTATGTTATAAGTCTAGTTACCATATAGTATATTTTAAATGTAACGGTAAAGCGGCCATAGTTTTTTATAGTGCCTAGAGAGAAGTCCGTGAGGATTGAGGAACCACATGTTGTATTGAAATGCAGATAAAACCAATAACTAGAACTTGAAGTTAATAGAAAAGTTTAAAACTTATAGAATTTTAAATGTGGCTTAACAATCCTGACGTCAGAGCACCTTAACCTAAACAATCTGAAGAATGAATGATATATTCTAGCTGATAGAACAACGATGTCTATGAAGCTAGAGTCTAGCTCTTGATTCTTCTATTATAATTTCGACAGGACTGCAACGCAAATTTGTGGCAATAGAAATTGAACGGTAATTTCATTTGTAATAAAGTTCATATTCGCTAAAAACTATGAAAATCTTCTATATCGACATGCCACTCGCAATTTCATAATAAAATCTAATCCTGTATAATAAATAAGAAATGTATTTTATTATCTTGCATTACCGTGGATTGCGTGTGGCCTGTGGATGATACAAGATCCCACGTTTCGCAAATCACGCTGCAAACACAAATGGATGTTGCAAATTTAGCGTGAGTGTCAATGTCATTTCCATACAAAAAAAAACTTTGTTCTCGCTTCCTCCATTTTATTCTTACGTCCCAAGAAGTTGAAATCCTAACGAAACTAAAATAGGATAATCATTAGTAAAAATCATTCAACTTGAATATAAGAATGGAAATAATGTTTGAATTTTATCACCGATTCTATACGTTTTAATAATGAAAAATTATTCTATAGCTAAATAATATTTACGGACAACTCTCCGTTGAGTTAGCTGATATTGTTGTAGAGTTGTCCATAAATAAACAGCTTGTTTGATAGAATAAATATAATTTGATTAATAATTTTGAAATAATATACTCTTGTAAATCTATGTTTATATGATTAAGTGTTACATTTTGTAATAAATATTATTATGAATTTTTGTATTTCATTTTAGCTTTCTTCACAAAAATTAACAACAAACAATATATGAAAATTTAAATTTTTTTGATACGTTTTGGAATCGTATGTGGACCGATTAAGATGCGGTATCCTGTTTGAAAGCTATATTGGCTACAATTTATAAAGATGTTTTTAATAAGATATTTGTAATCATAATGCCGGGGAGTTTTTTTTTCCCTGTCTTGAGTTAGACTTATTCCATAAGATCCAATTTTTATTACTGTTTAAGTCAATCTTAGGAGACTAAAAATGAGTAACGCTATCTTTTCGATTTGCAAGCATGCATCTGCATTAACTTGATTAAGCTGACTCTAGTTATGTATTTGTTGAAAAGGCATGCACACAGATTTCAAACATTTACAAAATTAAAAACAAAAATAAATAAAAACCAACAAACAATAGTTATAACAAATGTAAGTACTAATATTGCAATAATGACGTATACATATGAAGATAAAAAGGAAATTAAACACTAGTTAAAATTATACAAGTAATATAAATAAAAAAATATATATATAAAACCTTTTATTTCATTAATATGATTAATAGTTACATAATATTACTGAGACTTCCCATTGTGTATTCAGATGACACTCGTGTTGGGAATGACTCGCTACTTCCCTTGTGTTACTTATTTTTATGTTTTAAGAAGTGAAAATTCACTGTAAACTTAGTAGACAGGCGATTAAATATTTAAGATAGGTTTATTTAAGTATATCCAGGCAAATTTGGTCTTTAATTAGAGTAGTTGATGCGGACACGTCCAATCGCATACAAACACGACTGTATTTAACCCAGCCATACGCGTAATTAGCACTTTTTTTCTTGTGCGTAAAAGCTGCGAACAAACTTTTGCATTCAAGTGATAGATGTTTCGCTAAATAGATAGTTTGTTTTTCACCAGATATTTTAAGGTTATGTGAGTTCAAATTATCAAGTTTGTTCAGTTTATTGTGTCTCTTATAGGAGATATCACGAAGAGGTTGTGATGAAAATGTGACCAAGATATTGCGTAGACTTAGTAGTCTACTGTCTTGCTGTCATGAATGTAAAGAAGGCATGTCACTTGCACAACCCTCTTACAAAATGTTCCTTAACTTGAAACAATGTCTCAAATTCTCGGTCATTTTCTCACTAAAGTGCAATTGCTGTTGCGAAAATGAGACAAAACAGTTTGAGAAAAGATCTTAGTTGAACAACATTTATTAGGACTAAACTAACCTAAGATTAGGTAAGAGGATTCAACTCAAACAAACTAGTTAACATCGCGTCGTTCAATAAAATTTTGTAATGTATTCGCAATAAAAACATTACGTACATCATGCGTAATAATAAAGAATATTGTAATTTGATATTACTAATAGTAAGCTAATATTTTTTGTATCACAAGCACATCGCAATGTTAAATTTGCATTTAACAATGAATAGTGATTTAAATAAAGTGTGCTGTGGTATCATTTAAATATTACAAGATTATAACGAAGCAAAAAGGTGAGATTATATTTTTTGTATCTTCGATTCTTTTGGGCTCACAGATTTTATTATTTAATAGAGCCTGTATTTGACTAGGTATTTTTTATGCAAAGAAACTCACGAAACACACAGTTTTAGCGGGTTAAGTGCGTATATTATCTAGATTAATTTATACTTACAAGTGGTCGCCCGTTGGACGAAATTCGACCATAATTCAAGATTAGTTAAATCAGGTATGTATATGTGTATATGCTAGTGTGCTATGTTTATTTCAATTAATTTAATTTATTTCTAATGCATTTTATATAATAAACTTCTCCATATAAAACTTTAACTGTGGCAAATTTCTCGATCACCCGTGCGCACAATTTTCATAAAAAGGGGTACCTACCCCTAAGCAAAAACTTTATACCTATAAAGTTTTTGCTTCACGTTGATAATATTATCTCTTGTATATTTTTAATAAAAAATAGGTACCTACAAAAACTAAACTGTGAAGGTAAAACAGCCAAATTCACATTCATGTATGTTACTAGATTAGTAAGAATTGAAATATTTCCCGTATTTATTCTGTGATTCAAACATAAGATGTAAATATTTTTTTCTTGATTTATTATTTGTAGTGTAAAAATCATAAAACGATAAAATAGTTGTGTATAATTAACTTACTAATCTAATTAATTAATCTTTATTTTCTTCGACACAATTTTTAACTCTTGAACAAATATTGCCGCTAAAAATAATTACATCAAATATAATTAAAGAATTAGTTAATATTTTTACAGCTTAACGCATCTGGGCCTTCGCCTATTAAGATAAGATTTTGTCAACAAAATATAGCACTACTCTGACAAACAGTGATCTCTGATAAGCATATCCTAATAAGGTTCGTTTTGACTTAAAATATATTGATCGGTGCTGTACGAGCTTTTGTGCTTAACATAAAAACGCAGTCTTACATTATTGTTGCCAAAGATTTCTTTCTGAATACATTTTAAAATTATTGACGGATATACAAATGTTCGTCACAGCTTTAACACAACCAAAATAGCCGCTAAAATAGATTTATAGTGTTTTAATTATTCTTCTATGTAGGTGTTCTACAAAAAGCGACCTCTGTGTTAATTAGGCAAAAAATATAAACATTCATTATAAAGAATAATTATGTACCTTGTAGTAACTAATTCGTAACGGAAAAAGAGAAGTGTTGTTAGTGAGTAGCGAGTCCGTCAATGGCATCTTAGCTCCTAAGCTAATGACCCGATTTCGATACGGCATTATTGTTGATTTATTTGTAAGCTTGAATCGAAATGGATTTTAGTTACAATAAAATTTATAAAGTCCGTTCATTTATTTATGAGTTGTTCTAGTATCTCATGTTTTGAGTTTTTAAAATGAACTTCAATTTCACTTGTTTATCTTAATTATTCAACGTACGTGTTCTCACAACTAATAGTCGATTCAAATAGTTATTGTGCACTTGTTATTTCAACTATAATTATATGATAATTGCATTAAAAGTGATTCATAGCACATCCGTTCATAATTGGTAATTCATTTTAATACACTTGTACAAACACTGTTTTATTAACTTCAATACAAATCAATACCTACAATCATAAAATCAATGAAATACTTTAAGTTACCTGTTGTCAGGAGTTAGGGCTGATGCGTCTGCGTCTTGGTATTGCTATTTTAATTTAATACTAATGAAGAAGTATTCGCTTAATTTCAAATGGTCATAAAAATAAATAAAAATGATCAAGTTAGTTCTTATATATTTAGATATTTTTAGCGCTATTATGTCCGAACTGTACAAAGTCGAATTATGTTATCCTTTTATTTGAATTATTAAATATTTTATCCTTTATTTCTGTAATTATTATTGAATAAGGTTTATTTGGAAATTTATTCGATGCCTGAATAGGGATTTCACCTCAGTGACGTCATAAGCTTTTCCGCGTGCCTTATCAAAGATGCCGCATTATGCTTAATTAATGAGTCATATTATATACATTATAGTCATATTGTCTTCATCTAGTTTACGTACAAACAACAAGCACTAAGTAAATAATTAAGTAGTTATTATTTGTAAGGACTATGGAGTCAGGATTACAATTCGGTATTGATTTTAATAGTGGATTGGAAAAACCAGAATTAGTTTTAATCATTAGCAAGGTCGCAAGATATCGCTTGATAATAACTTATAAACATAATTGAACATTGAATTATTTGTAATTCTCTTTATGGTTATGTACAAAATCATTTAACATTTTGTACTTATCAAATAAATCGCTTTAAATCAAATTAAGCGATAACAGTTTCAAATATTATTTGAAGTAGCGTCGTAGATTCTAAAAGCTTTAAATACGGAGCAGAAACCTTTCATGTGGCAGATACATTTCTGTGACCGCCCCATGAACATAATATGATCAGTGACATAGTAAGGTTGGGTAGACACTACAATAATAATATTTTCCTTTATTTCGTATTGGTCGCGTATTTTATTTAATAAACATTATAAATTTCAAATTAATACTTTATTATATTACCTACTAATTAAAATTTAAAAAAACTTTAAACTAGGTGTCAACTAACTTGAGAAATATAATGATTTTAACTGGATGTCTTCGTTGACCAACAATACGCAGACGAAATCGCGGGAATGGCAAAAATGTTTCGATGTTAACCATGTTTTTAAATCGATTCCATAAGAGTTGGAGAGTTAGTGCCAGGTTTAAGATTTTATGTTTTTTTACAGTACATAATATTATGTACTGTGTGTTTAATTATTATTTTTTACTGCTCTTTAAAGGCTGTTTATAGATTTTAAAAATTATTTAATATATACAATTTTATCACATCTAATCCTGTGGAACATTATAGAGACCAATATTAACAATATGAGCATCTACATTTACTATTGCTCAGTTTTTAAATAAAAATAAATAAATACAGATTAAAATTACCATACCGTCTAGGTTATTCAGTGGGTGCGAAATTGTAACTGAATATCATAAAATGTAACTCTAAGTCGCCGACATATATTACCTTGTTGGAATGATTATTTTATTTATTAAATACAGTTTTGTTGAAAATTGAAGTTGTATTTAACTTATTTTAATGTTAGGTCATACTGTTAAAACATAATTTACCTTTTTTAATAAGGCTTTATTGCATCACTGACTTGACTTAATAAATTAACACTTTCAATTACTATTTACCGTCTCTGTTGACATAATTATTCATATTTAATTAAGTGAATTGCTTAATATAAAAAAATATATACGTATTTGTGAACATTCTTTAATTTGTCTCTTCAGATTAGTTCGGCTTCAACAAGATTTGATTTCAACAACATCCATAAACAAGAATTTGTTTATGTATGGATCTTGTTGAAATCAGTAATTAGCTCCGTTGATTACGTGTTTACATCTGAAGATTCTTGTTTTGGTTTACGGATAAAAATCGTTTAAAAGAAATCGTCGTAGAAATCTGATCAAATCTACATTATAAACCAAGTGAAATTGACAGATCAGAGAATAGCAGAATAACTATATTAAATATAGAAAAACCACGAAAAAATATTTAAGAAGAAAATTCGTTTCCAAATTCATTTAATATGAAATGACCTTTTAAGTTTTAGGTGACACGTTGTTATTCGGCATTTTGAATAATAGCCTGTAATCATAAGCTATATTACTCTAAAGTTTCATTAAAATCGTTTTTGGCATTAAACACAAACTCAACTCAATATCACAAATTCCAACGTCGTTATCAAAACGTGAATAATTCACAAGCCCCATTAATTACTCTCTCGCTTGATTAGATTTACAATTTCAAAATAAAGTACACAAGTTATTTTTATTAGCGTATAATTTTTTATCGATAGAACCTGGCTGTTCTTAGAAAACTCGTTCTTGAACAGATTTTAATCTTACTACTTATACCTAATGTATAAGACAAATAAAACTTTATTCGTAAGTCAATATTAAACTTTGACAAAAAGTTCAAAAGGAATGTCGCCACATATTTATTTAATCTTAAAACTATCATTACAGGTTAACATGCATAAATAGCAATAATAAGTAACAAAAGCTTTAAGACTATGAATATAATTTTTATACCGTATGTTCATTAGTATGGTAATAAAAATGTAATTATAGTTAACTTAGTCAAGTTGCAATAGAATAAAGTTAAGATGCTACCCGGTTTAGTATGCGTTATTCTTGCGTAATTGGAGCCTATCCAAGATGACTGCAGATTTATGTACAGATCTTAAGAATCTTGAGATTAAGGTACAGTGATATTCCAAGGTTATGAATTAATTATTAATTCCTAAAAAAAACATCAATCATTTCGATATTTATATGTGAAAAAGTATGAAGTTACTTATGACTGACTTTTTGGTTGGTCTTAGTTACTTGGAATAAATATTATGTAAAATATGATGATATTATATAAAAGATTCGAAATTGATGAACAATTGATGGAATAATCGTGTATCAAACGTTAGAAAAATACAGTCGAACTCAGGATTGATTGTTTTATTATTTACTTAGCTTTCTTTATACTTGTTTGTAGCATTTTCTATATTTTTAATGACTCATGTATATGCAAATTAGATCGAGACTTTTTTGTTGTGAGAGTAAATTCACAATGACTTCACGGTGTAAAATAAGATTACTTCTTATCACTATGTGACACATTTGATAACTGGAAACGGAAACTCGAGTCCAAACAGATTAATCTATATATATATTACTAACACGAATAAGCTGCACTTATCTACCTTAAAATGCGCAGATTATATAACAACTTCATATCAATCTTTTTAAAAGCTTTAACGCGTCTGTTGTGTATTTGTGGCATCGTAGTTCCTAAACGAAAGGACCTATTTTGATGCGGTTTATTTCTTTGAAATCGGATGTGATGGAAATAGATCTTAAATAGGTACAATTTATAGATCTGAGCATTATTATGAGATATTATTTTCTACACGATCACGCTGTATAAAGACATTTTTTGTATGGAAATGGAAGAAGCGAGATCTCTTTAATGTTGTCCTTGCAAAGACCGCCATGGCTAATTGATTATTTATCTTGCCAAATCGAAATTTTAAGTCGGCTTACTAACTAGAAAATATAAATAAAAAATACGTAAGGAAAGAATCATTTAGGATATAAGGTACTTCTATTTCTGAGGACAAAATTTGAGTAATTTACTGCAATCAACCCCCACCTACGTTATTATGTCAGAGCTTAAGTAGATGCAGTGAAGGTATTGTAATGTCCGTAGTAAATATTTTACTAAATTTTTGGCGGTTATCTTAAGATAACTAAACAAGACAAACAAAGTTTTAAAAAGATTTATTATTAACACTAGTACACACTGTGAACTTCGTATCGCTTCAGAGTTCCGTGTAATAACGTGTCTCCCAAAACGTTATTCCATAGAATGTATGGGGAAACGAGTTTTCTTTCGTGAATTTTTCTATATTTTTAATAGTTATTCTGCTATTATCGGATTAGTAGAATCCAACAAACCAGATATCTTCAAAATCGACCCATCCGTTCTTGAGTTATAAAAGGTGTAAATAACCCGACCTAGAACCTACTAAAAATTTTATAGAAAAGCGAGAAAACACTTGTTTAATAAAATAATATGTAATAAAGTATATTTATTTCACAGTAGATTTAAAATATAAAATAAAAATTAGTACTACAATATATTTACAAATATAGAAAATCCTCATCAAAGCAGTTGGGGTACGTACCTAAAATGCTGGCTGCACTACCGCGTGTATCGCGGATTTGAAATGTCATAAATTGGCCGTGTAAATAAAAATTTATATGAGTAATATTTTCAGTCTAATACATCTGCATTGAAGTCAAATAAAAAAAATCTGACGATTGTGTAACTAGTGAATTGTGTGTTGATAGTAAAATGATTGAATCTTTTCCATGCATGATTCATCCCGTTTATATGTTTTTCATTCAAGGAAATTATATTTTAATATAGGGTTAATAATGAATGAATAAATAAAATAAGGTACAATAAAAAGCCTAGGGTAGGCACAGAAGGCTGATCACCTACTTGCCTGTAAAGAAAATGATCGGTAAAACAGATACAAATATGTGTCTTCCCCATGCTCCACTAGAAATTTCTGGATTTCACACATCTTTATTTGTTGTAAACAGTGACATGACATAAATTGCAGCTAAGATCCATCGCGTTCGTCAGCTTTTAAACAAAAAACACATCGAAATCTCTCCATTCGTGAGCTGCGATACCACATACAGATACAGACCAACAGACACAATTATTATTCCTGATTTTCATGATTCACTAAACATACTACCTATGTATAATACTCAGACATAAATTATTTTGTTTTGGTCATATTCTTCATTCCGCCGCGGTCCCTCGACCGAGCCGCATGTCAGTTCTACCAATATAATATGGACAGACGCCAAATCTATTTTTGATATTAAAGTTGAATACGGAAATATTGTGAACTATAGTGAAGTGTTTGTGAATTTTATTGCAAGGCGATTTACACAGGTTTGTAATATTATATTTTGTTTAATAACAATCCATTTTTGTATTGAATATGTGAATAACTTAAGTCAATACTTACTTTTTTATTAAGTACAATACAAAACACAATTAAAGTGTAATGGGTTACCTTATCGCTAGCAAGCGATTTCTTCCAAAAAACCGAGTCACAAGAACGGAAACTGAACAGTATAGTTTAATGAACTAGGTTACATTTAAAAACAACATAAAAATCCCTACTGATATTTCTATTAATAATATAAATGTGAAAGTAACTCTGCCTGTGACGCGGTCACGCATAAACCAACGAACAGATTTTGATGAAAGTTGGTACGAATATAGATTAGAGTTTGGGGAAGAAGATAGTTTTTATCACGAAAAAAAAATGCTTGAGTTGCGGTTACAAGCTAGTATTTGAATATTAAAAAAGAAAAACATTTTAAAATTTATTACGAAGTATCTTAACCCTGTAGGTTTCTGAATTGAAATATGAAAATATATTATGACTAACAAAGAAAATTGTAAGCTTGGTTGTAACTTTAATAATAATAAATACATTATCTTTTTAGAATTAAAATTTTCAAAAGTGCATACACACGTGTGTACATGTTCACATATGTTCAGTATGTAATAATAAAACTAGATTGATAAAACAGTAGCTTATTATAATAATATAATTATTGGAACAACTCAGATACATTGCTTTGATAATAAGTAGCTGAAGCACTTGTGTTATGGTAATCAGAAACAACGAGTGTTCCACACACAAATAAATGCACCTACCGGGATACGAACCCAGGACCTTATGGCGGAGGTGGCAGGAGCACTACCAATTGCACCCACCGGTCATTACTACTAATAGAACCTTTATAATATTAAAGTATTTAAGATTTTATGTCCTGACGAAGAAATTAAATTTAATACATTCAGTTGAATACATTTTAATAATTAAAAAAACATGTCCGTCTGAGGTGTGTCTAGTCTTTTTTACGATTAGCTAGAACAGACAGAGAGGTAGATCACAATCGATTTATATGTACTATTTATATACTACTATCGACCCGGCCCGGCTTTGCACGGGTATAAAACATATAAAAACCTTTCTCTTCAATCACGTTGCGTAGTTTTAAAGATTTAAGCATACAAAGGGATATAGGAAGACTTTGTTTTATACTACGTAGTGAAGATATCCATTCATGTGTTATATAAAGTTAAGACAATACGAAATTATTATCAGTCTGCCTTTTCGTATGTGCGTGGGTAACGCATAGGTTAACGTAAGTGTACTACTGAGTGGATATTGTATTGTGGCGGGTATAGCTGCAAATATATGACTTTCAATCACTACATAGTATAAAACAAAGTCGCTTTTTCTTTCCCTATATCCTTTTGTATGCTTAAATCTATAAAACTACGCAACGGATTTTGATGCGGTTTTTTTTAATAGATAGAGTGATTGAAGAGGAAGGTTCATATATATGTTTTATACCCGTGCGAAGCTGGGACGGGTCGCTAGTATAATATAAAACAAAACAAGTAGAGTCACATATTTTAAATCTGTGTATGTCTGACTCTGAGCCATCTAAACAAATGAAACTATTTTTATACGACTTTTTCGTTTAAAAGCTAGGTAACTTGTTAGAGATGAATCTTAGGTACAATTTATGAAGATCTCTTCATTCGGATATTCCATTATTAGATATTCTAATATTAACCTTCTAGTGTAAAATTGTAATGTCACAAAAACTGGTTTAGAAACGAGTATTCTAACAATAAATTCATACTTTTCTTATTCGACTCTGGCGTAATATATATTGTATATGTATATTCCGGTTATTTACACCATTTACAACTCAAGAACAGATGGACCGATTTTGATGATCTCTGATTTGTTGGATTCATCTGATCCAAGTATAGCAGAATAACTATTGAAATAAAAAAATTCACAAGTTTTTATGAAGAAAATTCGTTTCCTCCAATATTTTCTATGGAATGACGTTTTAAATGACACGTTATTATTCGGAACCTCGATGTACGAAATTATGAAGTGATACGTTCGTGGTCAGCTAATAAACATAATATGAAGTGTATATCTGTCTAGCCAGTAGCCGACTGTGTGCAATAGTGGTTCACGCGTCTTATTGTCTGTGGAAGCAAAACTATTTAAATAAAATGATGAATGAAACAGCGCAGAATTCTACCCCATTGTAATTTTATTTTTCTTTATAATTATAATGTCTTTTTAAGCTTCTTTTTTAATTTTAAATTGCGTTGTTGAATACATAACATCATAATGTTTCTCAATACATAAGTACTTCAAAAGTACCTCCTTACATCCCTCTGTTATATGTTTGAGGTGTCCGTGGGTCTGTGGTACTTACTGTCTGTACCATCGTAACACAAGCTGACTTGAACAAGGTCGGGGCGCAAGTTAAAACAAGTCTATTATTTTATCAATAAGAGTAAAATTGCTGTGCATGCGCGAGATACAAAATAATAAATACAAACTACTATTGAATGTACATTTTTAATAATTCTATTATCTATAAATACAAGATTCAATCGATTGAAATAAGTCGTGCCCTAATTTATTACGAGAAACGCGATTTAGAACTGAATTATTTATAAAAGAATAATTAAAATGTGAATAATATTAAATGAGATGTCGTGATATTGTTTCTAGTTCAAATCCATTCATAAGACCTTATCAATTACTATCACAGAGTCTGACTATTGACCTTGTCCCATGGGATGCTGACAGTGCGCGAAAAAACATTAGAAACTTGATAAAGTTACTTAATTTCTGAATATTTTCTTATTTATCCTCAAGCCAGTAACCATATCTTTGAGGAAAAATGCTGGTTTTTTGTACTATATATTTAATTATTTTGTGTTTACATTATTGAGTAAAATATGGGTATTTTGTCAATTTTTTTTTGTATTTCGTTGAATACATTACATTTGAGGAGATATGTTTTCTACAATTAGTCCTTATGTGAAGTTTTGAATTCGAATATGTACTAACTTGGCTTTTATTATTTTAAATACACACAATACAATGCGCTTTATAAATAAAACAAAAAATTGCTTATCATATTCTCGTTCAAGTTCAAGTTCAGTAAAGGTTATTGTAGAAACCTCCAGCAGGTACCTTTGTACGTGATCAAAAAGTTGAATTGGTGAGATTTTGAGATGACATCATCGGTTTGTTTACTATGTGCTGAGTCTTCGTCCCACGAAGCTTAAAAATGTATTACACCTCAATCTTTTTACTTTAGCTACTAAATATTCCTAAGATGCGTCTACACTTATATCTTGTTTTCTTCTTATATATATATTTTGTATTTGCGATGTCTGTTTTCTTCCTTGTTAAATAAATAAAAACATATTTTTTAAGTAGCCAAAGCAACTATTTATATTTCTTTTAATTTGTTATTTGATCTGACTTACAAAGTACGATAGTTTTGACAGAAAGTTTGTTTAAATATATATATTCGTTATATAAAATTCTCTTGTCACAATGTTAGTTACCTTACTCCTCCGAAACGGCTTTACTGATTTTTACCAAATTTTATATGCATATTCAGTAGGTCTGAGAATCGGCTACTGTCTATTTTTCATACCCCTAAGTGATAAGGGTAGCCCAACCCAAAAATTAATATGGCAAAACAACGTTTGTCGGGTCAGCTACTATCGTTATAAATATATGTGCTTAGACTTCTGAAAACCCTAAAGCTGTTGATTTGATAACGTTTTTTGTAAATTTTATAATATTGTGTCATATTATGAAATCAAAAAATGAAAAAATAAGCTAATCTGACTGTCTTTATGGCTTAGTTCATCTCCATGTTGTAGCGATGGTCATGGGTTTACTTCGGATGGGTAGCTTCGATCACCGAAGGCTCACCTACTTATCTGTAAAGAAAATGATCAGTGAAACATATCCAATAATGTGTCTACTCCATGTTTAGTACACGAGTTATGTGATTTTACTAGTCTTATATACCTTTTGAATATCATAATATCTATATAAATGAATGTTTATTGTTTAAGTCGCGTGTTTATAGCAGGTCAATTGACCGTAAGCCAGTAAAAACTCAATTCAGCAGTAATGCTTACTTTCTTTATAAGTTTATAGATTACTCGGGCTCAAATTCATAGGTAAGTCCTGAGTAAAAGTTAACTTTTGACTTAAATTTTCAACCAAAAATATATGTAAGTATCTAAAGGGTACCATGCAGGTATTTCGCCCCCATAGAAAAATTAGTATTAAGAAATATTGAATAATCTATGATCAACCTCTGTCAAAGTTGTCAAACAATAGGTGTCAAATGTCAGTACATTTCAGTCGTCAGGTCATTGAAATGGTTTTCATGAAGGCGATTATTTGCATAGTTGTATAAGTTAATTTAAAAAATTGGCAAAAATATGTAATAGTGTATGAGATTATTATTAAAAAAACGTAAAAATGATACAAGAAAAGAATACGGTATGATGTTTACATATTTTATATATTTGTTATACATAAGTTATCTTCTATATATCATAAAGTTATTCTTATATAGTGCTGTCGGCAGTTACCGTTGGCAGCTCGTTTCGGAAAAGTACGTTACGACGTATTGTCTCAGATACCTAATATTTTTATTTTAGTTATTACAGACAACTATAGCCCGTGACACACAACATAAAAACAGAGCAAAATAGCACAGCTCCAAAGGGAAGAAACAATTATACAATTTATTACGATATCGAATGCCTGTACTGGGCACTTGAAATCGATCTTGTTTAGTGATGTCAAATGAACGTAATGGTATATCTCTTACAATACCATAATAATAATATCTTCATCACGCCTTTAATTACTCGAAGAGGTAGGCAGAGGTGCACTTAGTACATTTCGCCAGATATCATGTTTAGTGCCATTGCAATAAGGGGCGAGACTATTGCCAAACACCAGGCACAATTCCAGATCAAGCTACTATTCGGAAAATTCGAAAACCCAAAGATATGCCCGACCCGGATTCGAACCCGAGACCTTGTGATTAGCTGGCGTTGTTACTACCGCTACGCCAACAAGGCAGATACAAACTTACCAACCTTACAACCAGAAAAACTATATTTTTGGTTGACCGTAGATCCAATTGAATAGATATTAAAAGATGATTATTGATATTATAACATGTTTATTGATCCATAGACGGTAGGTATGAACTTCGTGGGCCAATAATTTAGTTATAAGTAAAATAATTATTAATCCATTCTTGATCGTTTCATCTCTTTCAAAGGTTAATTGCTGTTCTCAGTAAATTCTAAAACGGCTGCATCGATTAGGTATAAATTTTTATATTTTCTTCGATGTAGTGATACTAATAAAACAGAAATAGTTTAACTATTTTGAATTCGTTTTTTTTCAGATTTACTCTTTACTTAAATTCTTTGCTCAAAATATCTTGTCTCGTTTATGCAACAACAATTGCATTTTAGCAAGAAAATGACAGCATTTGAGACATCGTTTCAATTTAATATGTAATAAAGCGTAAAAAATAAGTAACAGGACTTATAATTTTACAGTGTGCCATTGGCTTAAAAATCACGCCTGGTAGGTTCTTTAATAGTTCAGTTCATACCAACAGCACAATTGTCAGGATATTAAGGTAATCGTTACAGTAATTTTAGTAATTTATTTCTATAATTGCGACAACGCCATTATTCGGATAACATCTGAACAACTTAAATATTGTTCTAAACCGTGTTGTTGTCATACAAAATGTCTATAAACCATGAATTGAAAGAATTATAGTTATTATATTAATAACACTATATTTCTTTAAAATTTTAATATTAGTTCCTCCTTTCTTGTTGGTGAAGTTTCTAAGCGACCACTTCAGATATTCGTGATAAAATATATAACAACAATTGTATAATAATATAAATATGTACATACAATTAGCTATATGGTAACGTAGTTAGGGCTGGTACGCACAATTTTCATATGATTTTCTCACTGTACCTTTTCAAGGACGTTTAGAAACGTGCGAGAACCAGTCTCATATTTAGGGCTTTCGCACATGGGTCGTAGGTGTAGTTCGCGGAGTGTTCTACAAACGAATTGTCGCGTAGACGTATCGTTTTGTTATATAATATCTCAGTTGAAATCATGGCGTCAAACGTACCAGATGTGTTTGGGGAATTTATTGATGACCTTACCTTCTCTTCAGACGAAGAGGATTTCTTGTTACTTGATTTCGTTAGAAGTAGAAAGCGACGTGCCCAAGCTTTCTCCGTTACATCTTTTCTAGAGTAATCACTTAATAAATGATTATATAGGCAAGGAAATGTTTCGATTAGGCTTATAAATTCTGTAACTTTTGCAGTAATCATTATAAAATAAAAATTTTGTCGCTTTCTTTTTTACGCCAGTACGCTACGAATACCGTAATGACACTGAACACCTCATATGATACGGTGCAACACCGCCTCGTGTGCGGATGTTCCTGCTCGTATTGCTCTCGTACAATGCGCGTAATAAGCTTACTATACGACGCCATGTGCGAAGGGGCTTATTCTTATTAATTTAACCACTTCAATAAGTACTCCATTCCTACGACTAAGTTATTTATTTACAGATTTAACTCAAATATCACAACATGAATTAAGTCAACGTATGAAATTGACACTGAAGATCATTTAAAAAATCTCCCTCATTATGATTATAAAATTTGATTATCTGATTAATGCGAACAGATCTTCATAAATTGTGGCTAAAATCCATCTCGTTTACACGTCATACTTATATCACCTTTCGTTTTGCGTCGGGACTTAAAAAGTGAAATGTAGGCAACCCTATATGGAGGATAATACCCGTTGTAAGGAAATTAACATAAACAAGACAAATGAGATGCGATAAGTTGTTTATTAATACATCCATTGATTGTGCATCGTTTTGTCATGCTGATAACATTAGCAGCTGTTATATAATGGTAGGGCTCATCTTTTTTTGGTCACATTGCGTGAACGACAAAAAAAATGTGCGCCTCAATTTCACCAACGTTAATTTAATCGTAGCGTCCTTTTCAATGAATGGACTCTACAACCCAAAAATAATTTTTTAATTCAAACCGGTAGTCACTGAGATAATTGCGTTTAATGAACCAAACAAAGAAATTTATATTTTATTATTTACTTACTAGCGGCCCTGTCTAGCTTCGCTGATCCCTTCCCTGCGTTATTTCGTTTACTACGTGTAGTGATTATGATTAAAATTAGAATTTAAAAAATTAAATAGAAATTTTTAAACTTAAAGTTTAACTTCGGAAATTAGAAAACTTAAAATATTGTGGTTGAATGACAAGTGATGCGCTGATGTATTTAAAAACGCATTATCATTTCCATACACACAAAACTAATTCATTTGAGGTTTATACTTCGCTACAAAATATGTACGGTCTATTATTTTTATAGACATTTCAATTCTCCTACTAAACTTAATACTAACTTTTTATCGTGACTTCTTCAATGGGTTTATAATATAGCTCATGTTACTCAGAGTGTAATTTCCCATTAACGAAAGGATTTTTAAAATAGGCCACAGTAGTTAAGAGTTTTTTTGTTACAAACAAAAATAAAAATATTTTATATTTAAACTAACTGACCCGGCAAACGTTGTTTTATCATATAAATTATTTCTAGTGAATATTTTGGTATTGATCGCAATTTCCATATTTTCTCACCGTTTAAACCCTCCCTGGACTACAACAAACATTTCCATTCCATAAACCAATCAGCTAAATCGGCCCAGCCGTTCTCGTGTTTTAGCGAGACAATTGCTTTATAATAGATATTAATATTAGTATTTAAATTATTTCAATGTTTCAGTGATCATGAACTCCGGTTGGCTGGCGTGGGAGTGCATAGTATTCGCTCTTTTCATTTGTATGTCATCATGCTTGCCGTTATGGAGTCGGAAGAAGGACGCTGCAGCGGGGGAGAGTGCCAAGAGAGCGTATATTTTCGCAGGGGGTGGAGTTTCCGTGCTCTCAATGATGCTGTCCGTGGCAAGAGGAACGCTGGGCGTACGCTCGTTTTTAGGTGAGATTGACACTTTTCTTATTGATCCACATTGCTCCTAGACGAAACATTGTAAAATGATTTATTTAATAAGCATGTCACGATTAACGTACCTCATTAACCGTTCGTAATAATAAAGCGTTTAACTCGTAGACCACAGAGATATAGATAGATATAGATCTATCTATATCTCTGAAGTCCACGAGTCGCCGTTTATTACATTTTTATTTACAAATATTACGCGTTTTTTGGGTTAAGAAAACAGACGTTAGTGATTTTCCATGACTACACCAATCGGTGAAAATCTATAAATAATGAAGTACTTACATGAAATGTTGGAAACTTGTCAAGCCACGTGTTATAGGCACGTAAATAAATAAGCAAAATGGACTTTTGACAAGCACTGTGTTTTGATTTCATAGCGTAGATCGCCTTTTAAAAAACAGTATTTAGATAAATATAGATGATTTTGGTTATCTTCATATTATGATGAGATATTATTATGAAGTTATTTTTTCGATCAACAAAACAGAGGGATATAAAGCTCTGACGTGTCTTTCTCTGTCTGTGCCATCGTAGTTTCTAAACGGATTTACCGATTTCGACGCGGTTTCTCAATTTGAACGCTGAACTGATTGACATAGATCTTAGATACAATTTAATATTGATGAAGATCTATTCATCCATTTATGAGATATTCTTATTCGTAATCATCATACTAATATGATCAATTTAAAAAACCTTAAGAGGTTTTTTGCTGCAATTTTACCTAATATAATATGGCAACATTAATACTTCCTAGCGGAAATAAACTCGTAAGTCTTCGTAAGTATAATCCATAACTTTAGAGTTCACGTGTGTTAACTAAAACGTTCGAAACGGACAGACAAGATGGATTTATTATTAGTAGGCATTCATCCACGTGATATGTTATGAGCCTAATATTTATAAGTCACAGTAATTAAGAAGATGTCTTCAGAGAAAATTTAATGGCTATACTTACAGATCTTTAATTGGAGATTCATTTCGAACACATCAGCTTTTATTAGCATACTTACACAATTCACTGTAATTGATGAAATATATGTATAAAAAAGTTGCCTTGTAGAATTATTATTTAATTAGTATTATTTATTACATTTTCAAGTACTTTCTTGTTGTTTTAGAGATTTTTAAACTATTTTATCATTAATTTATTATGTAGGTTATTAATTTAATTTATTTTTTTACATTAAAATTGCACTGTAACTTTTAGCATATAGCATCGTGTTGAAAATAAAAAAGTGAACCAAATAAAAATAAAAATAGGCCATGCTGGCGTGGGTCGTTAGGACTTAGTAGACATTTGCTTAGACTTAGGTTAAAAAATTCGCAACAAAATAAAACAAAATATAATTTTATTACATCCATAAACAAGTTTTAAATTGATAAAGTTAATTACTTTTATCACAAAATTAAAGAAAAACATGGAATATTCATAAACTCGTTTTTTTGCGTCTGGTTTTTATGATTGTAGCTAAGCAATCGATGAATCAGCAAAGTACAAACCATTGAAATGCTTAAATTACTTTCGGGTGTGAATGAACTTTTTTAGCGCGATTCGTTGTATGTCAGAGCCATCTCTTGATATTTAACCACAACTTTTCAAGTTCATACAGTTGCTTTATTCATTACTAGTGGACTTTGCAAACTTCACATCGCTTCAGAGTTCGGAATAATTACATATCATTCCCTAGAAATGTATGAGAAAACAAATTTTCTTCATAAAGACATTTTTGTAAATTTTTATATATTTTTATTAGTTATTTTGCTATTCTTTTTCTATTCTATTATAAATGCAAACTCTGTCTAGCTGTCTGTGTGCCCGTAACGATTGAATACCAAGCTGATTTTGAAATTTAGCACAGAGATGGGGAGCTTGTGAAAGAAAATATGTATATTTATTATTTGCCTTTTAATTCCAGGATTCCCATCTGAGCTGGTGTACTTCGGATCGTCAATGTGGGAGACGCTGTATGGAATGATCCTGGCGTTTCCTGTGGTCTGCTGGGTCTTTATACCTGTTTACTTCAGACTCCATACGAACTCCGTCTATCAATACTTAGAGGTATATTATATCTCCATTTCTTCACATTATTTCACATTATCTAGTCGTTCTAAGTCGTTTTAAGTACAAAAGGACCTGAAGGTTCAACGTGCGTCCCGTCGGGGAGCCTCTGATGATAAGATAAGATAAGATCTAATCGTTCTTATGACTTATGTATTATTATTATAGTGTAAAAATCATAAAATAAAAATAATAATCACAATACGCATACTGAAACCTGCTAACACCTTATAGTGGGGCACAAGTTTATACTTGTCTTTTTCTCTTTTTTTTTTGTTTTTCTGAAATTCGATTCGATTCTTCGCGCAACACGCAGCTTATGTCTTGCTGCACTTTTTACATTAAATTGATTTAGCAGCATTTTGGCAGACACAAACATATTAAAATTACTTAAACGTAATATCAACGATTCATATTGATGAAATTAACAAAAATGCCCTTAATAACACTCCAATAATATTATGAAGATGTATGGCTAATACATGAAAACCATATTTTATCACCAATTTCCTTTAATTTACGATGGCAGCATTTTCACTAAACTTATCTCTCTTTTCTTCTAAGCTTTATTGAATACGGTTTAATGACATACTAAACAACTTAACTAATTAACAAGTACAACTTAATTTATTTCTTATCTAGAACTAAATACTGTTATGTATCCTTGGGAATTTCTTTCAATTAGGAAAAGTAATTAGTGTCTGACATTCATAGAAATATCATTGTTACATTGATAAACATATAGACATAAACTGTACATACAAATTGTTACAATGGGTGTTACAAATGAAAATGTCTCGTGAATGGATGAACAAATCTTCATAAATTGTTACCAAGATCCAACTCGATCAAGGCACTTTTTAAATGAAATGAGTTTTATTATAAAATATATGTTGATAAGTAAATAAAATTTTACCTATGCCATCAGCATATCAAAAACACGAATTAGTGATTTTTAAATGAAATTTTTTTTATACATATATATTTTTAATTATATAACTGTAGATAACCGCCTCCGTGGCTTAGTGGTTTCTGCGTCTGCAAGTTGCGCAGGAGGTCTTGTGTTCGGAGAAACACATGAATATTTCGGTTGGGTAGACACAGAAATCTGATCACCTGCCTGTAAAGAAAATGATCAGTGAAACAGATGTTTCTGTATCTGCCCCATGCCGCACTAGGATTTACGGGAGTTCACTTTTTTTTCGCTGTAGATAAAGCGAAAATGTTGTAAAATAAAATGTCAATTATGGAACGCACACAATATGTCGTGTCTAGCGTGAAATTACTTAATTCAAGCAATAAATTATCAACACTTTGTTGTAATAATTAGAATTAAGGTGCAAATCATAACATTATAATAGTGCAATGTAGCGCGGACGTGACACGCGTTTTTTAATCCATGGCTAAAGTTATTTAAGTTTTAAGTGCTGTAATATTTTCAATGGTTCGTTTTTTTTTTACATACAAATTTGCTTTTCGACTGACACCTATCACACACTTTTATCGCTTATCTAGAGACCCTGTTTATCCATTTAATTTTTCAAATGCTTTAGCTGTTGTTATTTTTCTTTAACTGATATCTATCAAATTTATTTCTTTTAATTTTTTTAGTGTTTCGCCTGTATAATTTTGACAATCTATGTAAATAAGTAAATGCAAATAATGTTTTGTCGTTTCTTAAATTTTCTTCAATTTAGCTTGTTATTTCAGATGCGTTTCGGTTCCAAGTCTGTACGTCGTCTCGCAGCAGCCACCTTCTTACTTCGTCAAGTACTAAACCTCGCGGTTACAGTGTACACACCGACAGTTGCGCTACACGCGGTACTCGGCTTGCCCCACTGGGCGTCGGCGGCTGCGTTGACTGTGGTCACTGTTGTTTTCAATTTGCTAGGCGGTTTAGCTGCAGCCATAAGGTTAGTATATGATATACAATCAAACAGTTTATTTCACATAATTTACAAGACTATTTGTGAATATCATTCATTTGACGTATCTGTAAGTATGTGCGTGGCATTGTAACTCATAAATGAATGGACTCATTGAATTGTTTCGATGTAATTTCTTTTGAGTTACAATGTCTGAAGATTTGATCACCCATTTATGAGGTGTTTTTATTTGTCATAAACATAATACTGTACCGACTTATGTCGGGAGTTTTTAAATTGTCTTCAAATTCACTTATTATAAACCAATCAATGTCTAACGCCATTTTCAAATTAAATTTTACTGCTATCGTGGCGTTACAGCCAATTAGATTCTGCAGTTTTTTTCTTTTAGTTCGTGATTCCCAAGTCCTGCTAGACACCATCCAGCCAGCGTATGGTCTGCCAAGAGTCTTCGCGGAACTCTGGTGTCTTCCATCCGAGCAATATGACTCGCCTAAATTAAATTATGATTAATTTAAAAAGGACGAACATCATTCTTTTCTCACGAAAATAAAATTAGATAATTTCTTTCCAGGGCAGATGTGATTCAAACATTGACAATGGTTTTAGTGAGTGGCGCGTTCATAATACAAGCAACTGTTAAATCTGGGGGGCCCTCACAGGTCCTACAAGATAATGTTGAAGGCGGTAGAATGAAGTTTTTCAAGTGAGTTTATTTTATTCTATAACTTTAGTAATAATAGCTGTCGCAAATGTCAGTATTACGCCAATGTCATGGGATCGTTGAACAATCAGGTCCTTAATTATACATAAATTTAATTTGTACAGGTGATCTCTTTGCTAAATTGGAATTGTAAAAACGCATAAATAACTTTTAATGTAAAAAACATCATTGACAACAATAAAATTGAATAAATGTACTGAATCGAAAATATTTACTTCATTAGTTTCATTACTTATTACTTCTACGTATATCCACCAGGTGGTATAAAACCATCATTGACAACAATAAAATTGAATAAATATACTGAATCGAAAATATTTACTTCATTAGTTTCATTACTTATTACTTCTACGTATATCCACCAGGTGGTATAAAGCCTTCTGAGGTATTTCCGACCATTATGACTTAGGGACCTTCAACAAAAGAGCGTACCTCTCTTTAAAAGGCCGGCAGCGCACCCGTGGCCCAACAGTTGTTGAGGGTGTCCATGGGAGGCGAATGGCTTCTCGTAAGCTTCCTGCCCGTTTGCCTATCTCCTAAAAAAAATACAATCTGTATTTATATTTGTAGGAATTGCATTTTATAAGGTATCTACTTATTCCTTCTCTGTAGATCTCCTAGAAGAAAGAGTTATTAAATTTCCATCCCTTAATATAACAATCGACTCTCGTTTTCAGTTTTACATGGGACCCAACAGTTCGTGTGGACACATTCTCCGCCATCATCGGTCAGCTGTTCATGTCCGTATCGATCTACGGTTGTCAGCAGACATTCGTGCAGCGATACTGTTCGATGTCCAGCGAATCAAAAGTTAGAAGGATCCTTTTCTCCAATGTGCCAGCGGTTTCTGTCTTGTTCAGCCTGTCATGGGTGGTAGGGATGGCCTTGTACGCGCTATACAGACACTGTGATCCTCTTTTGAGTGGAAGAATCAGCGCTCCGGATGAAGTCCTCCCCTTCTATGTGCAAGATCAGTTCAGTTTTCTCCCGGGAATGCTTGGTTTGTTCTTGGGGAGCGTTTTCAATGGAGCGTTGAGGTGAGAAGTTTTTAAGTGTATTAATTACTAGTTTTTAGCTCGCGTTTTTTCTTGCCTGTGTATGCTTCACTTTTACCCCTTTATGCCTTTTTCACAATAAAATATGGCCAATGTATTTTTTTGGCGTGATAAGCAGAGAGACAAAAAAGAGGTGTGTTATAAGTTCATTAACGTGTCTGTGGGTCTTTCGATCGTAGCTATCTAACGAATGGACCGAATTCAATGCAGTTTTTTTTTTGTTTGAAATTGACGTCATCAAGATGAAATAGCTACAATTTATGAAGATCTCTTCATCCAGTCGAGAGGTGTTGATAATTGTTTTCAATTTCACATATTGTGTAAAAATATGTATAGTTCAAGATTATTTCCAGTTTCCTCGTATCAAACATCAACTCGCTATCAACCGTGACATGGGAGGACTTCATATCGTCTGCGCCTGCCTTCAAAGGCATAACTGACAAGCAGCAGCTGACTGCCATCAAGATTATTGGTATTATTTATGGTCAGTATGAAGATTATTAAAATATTTAAGGTTTTAATATCAACTAATCGGATTCTTCATAAGGTTTAAGCTACTGTACGTTTATTTTATAATCGCTTCCCGGGATAAGTATGTTGTGCATGGTTTTTTTATATTTTTAACCATAAAAATCTTTATTAGTAATTTATTGTGTTTATTTACTAAGTGTAAAGAAATAAAATTGCAAAACAAAGAAATAATACTGTACTTGATCGATTCACTCACAATTTATGAATTTATGGAAATTGAGAAATGCGTGAATTTTTGTCATCTGAAACTCTAGCAACATTCTTTATCTTTTCAGCCATAATAATAATGATTCTATCACTGTTCGTGCGATTTATCAACGGGGTGATTGAAGCAAATATGCTAGTAACATCAGCAACGTCTGGGGCGCTTTTGGGGGTATTTTTGCTGGCAACATTATTCCCGATGGCTAATGGAAAAGGAGCACTATGTGGAATGATTGCCTCTCACATGGTTACGTTTTGGATGGTTGTGGGGAGACTTCTTTATGTGAATACCAAAGTGGATATGCTACCGGTGTCTGTTGAGGTAAGCTAATTGACACCCAAGGGGAATAAATTCCCTCGATGAAAAAAGTAATTTTGATGTGTCTGTGTGTATCAGTGGCATCGTAATTAATGATAGGTTGGATTTCGATGCGGTTTTTTTGTTTAAAAGCTGACATGATCGAGATGTATGTTAGATACAATATATATTAGAATCTGTTAACTCATTTGACATATTCTTATTTGGGTTTAAAACGTCGAGGTTTTTTTTTGTTATCTTTTTATTTGTTTTTTTCTTCAGTTTCACTTGTTTTTAATGCATTATCATCATCATTTATAATTTAAATATCTTCAAATTTCAGAGCTGTCCCAACGTGACCGCTCGAGCATTGAACCCACGACCGATGGCAGTTATAGTTAATGAGACACTGACGCAATACGCACCAATATTTAAAGCTATTGACAGCACTCACACTCCCAAGGAGAAAGCTAGTAATATTGTGTGAGTAACTTCTACCACCTTTCTTACTAACACTAGGGTTTTATTTTAAACAACGAGTCGTAATAAGTTATTTATTTTATTAAAATATAAGAAAAATAAATTATAATATTGTAGTAAGGTGGAACGGAAACCTATTCAGATTTTTCCTTCCTTCAGATTCAATAAGCAAACAAAAAAAGAAAAAAAAAACCAATAAAATAGTTAGTAAAATTTTAATAGGTATTGCAATTTAATAATTGCTACGAAACGTTGATTTTTCCACGACTATTTAAAATACTTTAATGTTTGTCTTCAGGTTTGACAATTTACTGAAATTCTACTCTATATCATACATGTGGTATGCAGTAATAGGCACGCTGATCTGTATAACTATTGGGGTCATAGTTGGCTACCTCACAAACAAAGAGACGGACAAGTTTGACGAACGACTTCTCCATCCTTTAGTGGCGAAAATTGCGCGCCATTTCCCGGGAAAATCTCATACATTCACTGCCCCAGAGAGAGAAAGATCGTCAGAGGAAAATGAAGCTTCTGACAAAACGTATGACACTATTATCGAAGAGCAAAAATCTCATCCAGGACTGGATAGTAATAAAATATATTATATCGATAGTATAGAACCGATTAAAACTAGACTATGATACTAAATAATTTTAATAACATCAATGTGCCAATTTTGTGTATAATTAGAATTAATTAAGTGATTATTTAACGAATATAGTGTGTTAAAAAATAAAACTATTTTTACATTTGGTAGTACGATGGGATTCCAAAATGTATGAAACTATAAAATTTTCGTTTTGTAAAAAGATAATATTATTTTGAAATTTATTATTAATATATAAGTTTGTAGGTAGTATAGTTGCATTATCTCCAATTATCCTAAACTCATATTATATATGCATGAGTAATTGTTTTTTTCACGTAAGAGTGCATGTTAAAACCATTAATTTGATTTTTGTGAAATTTTATATAAAGAACTGCCTCCGATCACGCCATGTGATTCACGCAATTGCGTACCAGGTAAGGTACGAATACAGGAAAAAATAATGTTTTATCAGAAGGCTGATCATCTACTTGCCTTTAAAGATCAGTGAAATAGATGCAGAAATGTTTCTCCCATACCCCACTAGAAGTTTCATTTTAATTGAAATATACTAGCGTCTTTAATATTGGTAAATTAGTCAGTAGTATCTACCTAAATGATTATATGTAGTGTGATTTATTCCTAACGAGAGCTGTGAACATACTCCAGTCCAATTTTTAATATATAATAATTATTAAATTATTATTTTTGCACAAGTCTCGCCTATTATCGAGGTGATAATAATTTTGTATAAATTTAAAAGGTAATCATTTTTACTACCTAAAGTGCAATTAATTGCAATAAATTTAGTTACATTTCTGATAGCGGCCCGCCACATATTTGGGATTATAGATTAGAACTATATATTATATTAGAAAAATACTCGTATACATTTAAAATGTGTACTTATCTATTTTTAAGGTTGCATAAAGTTCTGATGCAATTAAAAGCTAAAAAAGATATTAACAAACATTTACGAGAAATAAATACACGCATACACGTACAGATAGTTGAAAAAAAAAATAGAAATAATGTTATGTTAATGATATATGACACCTCGAGTAGGTACTATGATATATACTTTTAGTAAGTACAGACATCTGTTCCAGTTTTATTATAGGTTATAATTATTATTGTAGAAATGTCATGTCTTTGTTTTTCTATGAAAAACAGTCAAATTAATAAATGTAAAGCCATTTTCGTTATAAAGATATATTAGTTCTAGATGAATTTAAATATAATATTAGGTTAGTTATAATTTGTCTGTGATTATGATATCGAATTGTATGAGTTTATTATCAAATTAGCCCTGTGGTCAGTCACGTAGAGTGATGTTATAAAGCCGTCCTCGATATTGGTATATCCAATATGAAAGAATTTTCAATTTGAACTAGGAGTGCGTTCAACCACACAGACTCTTTAACTTTATAATATTTAAGTATAGACTTTCAATAGATTAATTGTCGACAATCTGTCGACAGTTGTGAACTTAAAGTTCAATTCAACGCTACGCTATTTGTATTAAATGCGTGACAAATTGGGTTATACTATTGCTTTTTAGATCGGAAGGAAAACGGCTTATTAGAGAAAGTTCAGTTCTGTTTCAGTATTTTTTCCTTCCGAGGCAAAAAGTGGGGTGTTATAATTTTAAATGGTGAAAGTAATGGACCGATAAGGAGTTTTCTTTAACACGGCAGTTTTAAATATCAAAATCAAGATTGATCTTGGCAACATTTTATGATCCATTATTGAGATCTTATTGGTAATAAATACATCGGAGGGTTTCTTTCACTGTTTATTTTTGAACTATGCATATACGTGTTAACATTTTTCAAATGTGTGATATTTAAGATTGCAAATTTTATTATTCGTTTACGAGTAGGTTTTCTAAGATGCCTGCAAAACTGTGAAACAAAAAACACTTGATCACTATCGTCTCATCTAATTTATTATTGTGTTTGTTAATGTTGCCATTATGTACTTATAATGATCAGTATTATACGATATGTTATAATATTTTTAAAATAAACTATTTTATTATTATGTACGGTTGTTTTATTTTGAATCTTAAACTATGTATGTTATAAAATAATTAGGCGATAACAGAGTATGCATACGCAATGGTCTTTTTTTTAACTTATTCCACCATTTCCGTATGAGGAAATGAGAAAGGACACCAGTACAGCTCTATCTACCTGGTTGAGTATTTTTCTTTAACATCTGTGTTAACGGAGAATGTTACTAGATATGCAAAATTGCTTGAAACTTTGCCTCAGTAGAGCTTTTATGTATGCAAATACACTATTTTTCGTTTTATTCAAACAGAGCTTGTTTTGATTTTACATGAACTTAAAATTACTCAGCTCGTGTCAGCAGCGTGACGTCACAGTTCAACACTCCACTCTCTCTGTCTCTCTTCTCGAGCAGCGATGTGACAGATTGCGCGAGCTGTTTAAAATGACGTCACATCGTCCTACATTTAAATTTCTGTATCTTGGGAACAAACTGACGTATCAAATAGTTTTTTTCACACGATTTTTACATTTTCAATAGAAAATACGGTGGGCTAAAAATCAAAATGTGTGAACATTCTCCATTATATGTATGAAAAATCTTACAATGTCTCTAATAGTTATGCAAAAACTTACTTGGCCACTTTAGGATTGAAAGTTTTCAGATAGTAAAAAACTTATCGGAAACTTCATAGTATTCTCAAAAATGATGCGCAGATTACAATGTCAACTATTGAATCTCAATATAGGGTCGATGGAAAGGCAATGTCATTTTATTGTTATTTCTGAGAACAGTCAAGAAACACAAAGCGTTAACAATAGAATATGAGAAACCTTAAGTTTATATCCTCATATTAAACTTAAAGTATTAACTTCCCAACGACGGCTTCAAAGATGAAGTAAATACGCATTCATGGAAATATTGTAGAGGTTAAGGAAAGCCATAAATATGCTTATAAGTTGTGTTTGCGAGCATTAATTCTAACAAATGGTTCTTTCCCACACCCATTTGAAGTTCGACACAATTCGCGATAAAACTTAAAAGGAACAGGTACGAACTGAAAACACTACGTTATTTTGAAAAAGAAACGTTAGTCTATTTCTGAAAAACTTTTAACCCTTTGAAATCAGTTTTTAAATTTTAATATTATATTTTATTTTAGATTAGACCAATAGTTATTAATAAAGAAGAGATTGAAATTATTGTCGTCTGCGTATCTTATGTAAAGTTTTTTTATAGGTCATGCCTAAAAAAAAGAGTTATTAAAATACACTACTACTCCACAATATTGGCGACACGTACGGTAAAGAAGCCAGAAGATTTTTCTAAAATAGTAGACAAGTGGAACGCCACCCATGAACACAGACACACAACGCAAATTGGTCCGTGAATGCCAACTTTTAAGGAGAGGTACGCTCCTTTTTTGAAGTGCCCAAAGTCGTTTCACACATAAATTATAAGGCAGCTGAAATTCATTACAAACCGTCAGTTGTGGAATGAAACACATCGTGGTGAAACGGAAAATTGAAATAAAAAAAGATATTGATTATGGATTATGTTTTATTTGTAGGATTCGTTCTATTTTACTTACATCTTTATATGTATATGTGATATCTCTGTTTTTTTCTCGTAAAACAAATAAATCAATCAATCAAATAGATGCGTAAGTCCAGCTCTGTTTAAGGCTTTGCTTATGCAAATCACGAGAAAGGACACTTGGCAAAATTTGGTTTTCAATGAGAGATTTACGTCGAAATGTGGCGACGCTCCCGCATTACTCACTCTTACCGCTACCTACTTTGATTTCAAACGATTTAAAGTCGCTTCGAAAGAATTTCAATGAAATTTGATATTCGCCGAATAATTTCGTATATTGAACACAAGAATCTGAAACGTCTTTTCGGAATTATGCAATATTTGTTTTATTAAAGTATACATGTCATTTTTTTGTGTCTTTAATTTCACTTTTTATTATTGCTTTTTTTCGCATGCTGTGTTTGCATGTAGATGTGTTTATAGAATATAAATACCTGTGGATAAATGAACTGATTGAAATGAATTTCTAAGTGACATCGGCTGATATATTATTCTCTCGAGAACGTTTCTAGACAGTGTTAACGTTGTACCATGTAACGTAAAAAAATATAAATTACTTTTAAACCTAGCTATGTTTGTATTGTATATTGTATAACATCATTGTACTACAATGACAATGAAAATGCATTTTAAAAATAGTATAAACGCAATCTGCATAACTAGAATTGCAAATTTAAGTTAAAATTAGGTCAGGGAGAGTGGTTATGCAAACGTCAAGATTCTAACTTGAACAATTCATTAATAAAACTCGATTTTTAAAGGTTTTTTTCATGTTATTGGATGCGCTTATTACTTATGATAATTTGAATGCGATGGTTGCCTTCGCATCCTAATCAAGCAATCAAATATAATACAATTTTGCGTTAATTTAATTTTGCGTTACTTTCATCCACAAAAGAATGTTCTTAAAACAATTTTCATTCAACTTTTAAAAAACTTTCAGAAAACCAACAAAATACGTTCCACTCAACTTATTAATAAAAATATTAAACAGGTAATAAGAATTTTACGTACGTATAAAATTTGATATTCTTCCAGAAAAGTCGGTGCCAGAGCACTTTAATACACATTTTATCTTCTATAAGACAAAAAGAAAGTAAAAAATAAGTAGAAAGTACCCGCTGGGGAGGTGAGGGAAGGCCCGATTGGCAGCTACGTCGTGATTTAAAAGTTGGGGCTCGACAATTCCAACTAGAACATGCCGTTTAAGGTATACGATTATGCGATTCTTTAGTCCCCGACATAAATAGTTTTATGCTACGTGACAGTGCCTAAATGTCGCATCGGCGTTCCAAAACAAATGGATTGATTCGGTTGCGTTTTATTGTTGGACAGCTGCGAGATTTTCATATATAAAAGACATTTTATCTGTTGTGTAGTAGTCATCATGTTAGGGAGCTGTTCAATTTCACATAAGTCATAATATTATAATGAAATGATGCCAAACTATAACGAATGCAGGATTCGCGTCGATTTTAAGACTAAAAAATGCCTGAGTGAGCAAATATACAGCCAGATATTAATATTATAAAACTGAAGTGTTTATTTGTTTGATTCAGCGGGCTATCCTCAGAAATTTCTGATTCAAATTGGATATTTTTTTTGTGTTGAATAGTCCGTTTATCCAGGAACTATGTAACATCAGTCAGTAAGGTACAGATATTCGCTTATATTTGTACCAGAGCCTCGTTCTAGTTTTTAGAGGGATCTTTATGATGACAAGGTTTCTGCGACGCCGCTCTAGCTCAATATAGACACTTGGCTACGTACAAAGAGAATATTTTCGCTATGAAAATATAATGTTCACAAAATATTGTCGCTTTCAACAACACACCTGTAGTTGGGAAAATATGTAATAGCTCTAACTTTTTCTTTAGTAGATGCGAGTTTGTATGGAATAAATTTAAGACATACTGCGGCTATGATACGATGGAATATATTATATTACTTTTAAATATCGTGAAGAAATTGAAAAACATTTTACTAAACGCATATCTAAGGTATTATGGTTAAATGATTCACCCGTTAACAAATCATCGTGCAAAAAACATGTCAATTATGCTCGGCGCCAGTACTATTGATAAGAAGAAAGGGTATAAGGAAGAATCTAATGATATCATATATCAAAAAAAGAAGATATACATATTATATACTTAATCATCTCATCAAATAATCTAAACACATCGGTAGTTTGGTTTTGAATGAATTTTAAGTTTTTTTATATTAAATAAAAAAAATGGCTATTTAAATGCGGATAATATTATGCATCGTTTAACAAATATTAATCTTTTTATATTTAAATTTATAAACAAAGAGTACCGAAACATAACTCTCGCACATATTATATAAGTTGTAACAATAACTGCCAGTATTTTATTATATTATACACTTCTATTATTTTTGAGGCAGTGTCTAAGCTAAGTAACCTTGATAACCAATGGGTTAAAATGTTATAGGGCCACGTTTTTAATACTTAGGGAATAAAACTGGGAAATGTACTAATTCCATTATCATAAACTGTGAGATTCCGGTGTCGCAACGACGCGGACGCTACGAGGAAGCGAAACTGGTCCGTCTTGCACACCGACGTGTGTCTACATTTTTCTACACGCGTCTCATGTAAATAGTTAGAAACAGTTTAATATTTCTAGAGATTCTAAGTATTTGAGTCAAGTATAAAAATCGAAATTTAAGCTACATTCATTTGAATAAATCATTAATATGAAGCCATAATATTTTGCAAAAACGCGAGTTGTTAAAAGTTTGAACTTTTTATAGATATTTTGGAATATTTATTGGTCTATGTTCCATAAATTAGGAAGCAAACGGGTAAAAAGCTAACTTAATATTATAAGTGGTCTGAAAATGTTGCCTTTTAAGCAGTGGAAAGAAAGAAATAAAATATGGAGGCAACGTCATGACTAGGAATTTATCTAAAATTCTTAGCTTTCGGTGTAAGAGACGTCCACAAAAGGAACTTATCGCGATCGCACGACGTTGCTCGATTTATGTGCAAAGTTTATCTCTTCCGTTCGATGTTTGGGCCGACGAAAGGTATTTCGCTTAAATAAAACTTGAAAATACACAGAAATTTATAAGAATTTGTGAAATTAGTGGAAGTATAACTGCCAGTAGACAGCTTGCAGACGAACATTTTAATAATAGAACAACTGAATTTTAATACAATTTGAAAAAACCCCGTGATGACTATAAACGGATAAACATATTTTCATAAATTGTAGCTAAGATCCATATCAATCACGTCAGCTTTCAAATTAGTCCATTTGTTTTGCAGCTACCATTCCACAGATACTCAAAAAAAACACGTGAAACTTAGAACATTCTTCTTTTTAAATTGGAAAGAAAAAATAACATTCCTTTACAAAAAATAATCATGTATGATGTAATCATATTCAATAAAAATTATTATTGAGATTTTGTTTGTATCGGGAAACAATACAATTGTATCAAGGGTCGGTACACACTACATTGACTTTTATGGATATTATTATGGTCCTCGAAGCCAAAAAGCTACGTAAATCTGATAGTATCTAAAATCTTAGGATGTAGACATATTTAAGATTAGTTACATATATAGATATTATTTTTATCTGTTAATCGACTCTCTGAGTCTGCACTCAAAACAAATATTTTTCATACAAATTTTCAACCACCTTTTTACCGCCTCTTTCCAATCCTGTTGCAATATCTAACTACTAACAATACAATACTAACTAATGTTTTCTGTATTACCTATCTACCAAATTTCAGTTTCATACTTCAAGTAGTTTTCGAGATTTTGTGTTTTGTCAGTGAATGACAATTATTTATCTTAAACATATACAGATAAGTATGTGTGCCCGGGACTTCATCCACGTGGCGTAAGCAGCTATAATTCTAAGAGATCATAGAATAGACGAAAACTATGGCGTATATCGACAATATTAAAACTTTTAAATTAAGTGTAATCAATCCCATTTTTAACCAACCTGCAAATTAAAAAAGGAGGTTATTAAATTGTTTTCGATAAATGCTGGCGATACTTACCAACAGATTCTGTAAGCATTCTTAAAAATAGTCTATGAAATCCAAAAAGATTTGATTCCAACTGATTTCGGCGAGCTTCTTCAAAATAAGTATTAAATTAACTTTGAATTGACTTTTATTAACTAAAATTATTGCACCCAAAATATCTTTATTTAATATTAATTAAGAAAATAATTCCATTTTACTAATACAAACAGATATTTCATTTTATTTCTATTCATTAAAGATAAATTCTACTAAAATTTTAATAATTAAATTTACATATTTTCTTTTATAATCAAGCCAATTACCGTATAATTACAATTATGAACGTAGCTTTACAATGGAAATGAGAATTCCATTTGCCCGAAACAGTAGGCTCCAATTAGACATTCCGAGGGCCATTGGAGTCTTCAATTTCACTCAAAGTAAATTCTGCTAATGACCGCTTTACCTTTGACGATTTATGTTTTGCTTCAAGACAATCGGCGGGTACTTCAAATAATAGGACTTCAAGTAAGCTTTTAAAACTTTTCAACATGTCAGAGTGTCTGTTTGTGGCATCATGAAGATCCGTTTATTTATAATCTTCTCAAATAATATTCCATACATTTTCTAATGTCATTTCCCAAATTTTAAAACTACATTCGAAAATTCAAATAAATTCCATCAAAGCTGCACGACTCTGACATATTTCCGTTTTCGAAAAAGCAAAATAATCAAAATTGAATCCGCGAACTATTATCGTGGAGTCTGTCAGCTCGTCTAGATTTATGTATGCGCTATCGAACCTCCCTAACGACGCCCCGTTTCCTACTGTCTGCTATAAATCTTCCTCTGGAATTAGGTACGGTGTACAGCGATGCCTAAATTTTAGTTTTTTTTTCTAATCTGAGTGAAAATAAATAAATAACAAATAAATAAAACAGAGAGGTGTTATAAATTAGACGTGTCTTTGTGTGTCTGGAAAACTGTGGAGTTGTAGCTCATGAATGACCCGTTTTTGATAGTTTTATTTTATAAGCTGACTTCATCGGAATGGACCGTAATTGTAACTTATGGTAAATCATTTTTAAGATATGCTTGTTTATAGTTGGAGGCTTTATATTTAAAATTATCTTAATCGTAATTTATTTAAATAAAGTGTATTTTGACTTTGATTTTAAATAATAGCTACCTAAAGTTTGGATGTGATTTAATAACCTTTTGGCTCAGAAGTTTCGTGTATTTTTATATACAATTTTTACTTACGTGACTCAGTCAAGTAAAATCTTTAAAGATTGGTTTATTTATTGGTTATAAAAATTATTTATGAGCATTAACACTAATAAGTGTATATAATTGTGGATTATTTAAATGGAGCAAGAAGTTGCCAAAGCTAAGAGCTTAAATTTTCCATTTCTTAGTTACCATATTACTACTTCTTGGTCAACTTTTTGTTTTTTATTACATTATCATAGTATGGTACTTAAAAATTATAGATTTGATGATATGATGATATTTTAATAGTATTCTTTTAACATGTTTTTAACATTTTATACTTTTTTTATTACAAATTTTTATTCATAATTGTATGAGCCCTATAATATTCCATAGTAGATTTGTCATAGATATTTTAACATCTGATTATCAGATACTTTACAATATATATAATTATTTTTATAATATATATTTAACTGAAACCTAACAACTTCACTTATTATGTAATAAAGCAATATTTAGATTATTTTGTAAGCAGTATGACCAAGATCTTATCTGAGTCACATCTAAATTCAGAAATAGCTTTGTCGGTAACTTGCTGCAAGTTTAGTGCTATTTTATTTCTTACCTGTGTTTAACTTTTATGAGTTTTAAAGTAGAAACTAAAGAACTAAATTACGGCCTATTTACCGTTTCTCAGTCTTAAATCTCATTTATTCTAGTAAACCAATAATTTGGCGGTATTTATATTATAATCGTGTGTGATATAGTTTTGTTGTTATTTATTATATATTTTATTTATTTCAGTGTTAAATAGTATACCTACATTAACTTAGGGTCTAAAAATAAATAGCGCATTTATTTAACAAAATTTTATGATTATTATAAATTTTGTTAAATTAATGCGTTTAATCCGGTGAAACTATTTTCTTTATCAAAACATGGATTGTGGCGTAGCATGCGTAGAGTCTACGCGTGTGCTACGGCGTACTACTATGCTACGTATAAGCTTCAGTTTTATAAGCCAAAGCAGGTTTCTTTTAATATATTTAAGATATTTTTGATTTTAAAATGCTAGATATAACATAATATTTAAATTTACATCTTCAGGTATCTGGCAACAGATGTTATTTACTGTCAGCCAGCTTTACAGGTGGTGCTATTCAATACTCGCGTCGTTTTGCTTATTGTGTGTACTGAATTTTGATATGAGCTAAATATTTAATAAGAAAAAATAAACACACTAACTTTTATAGCTTTTGAGCGCTTGTTTTTCTCAGAATTTTTCAAAATAAATATCTATTCGCTCTTTTACTGAATAGATCTTGGAATTAACGATTATTGACGAAGTCGTTGAGTTTTATTAAACACTTCAGTTCTGCTTTAGGTAGGGCTGTCTCAATTAATTAAATATAAATGTTTAATTTTAAATACTAATTTGAACGTAAATTTTAGGCAATCATTTTCTCTGCGGCTATATGGTTTATATATCTGTATGTATTAATTTGATTTGAATATAGGTTGTAGGTTCAAATACCAGAGAAACAATATTTAGATTGGGTAGGCACAGAAGGCTGAGGAAATGTAAATATATATATAATAATAATAAAAAATTGTGAAATGCAGAAATATTTCAAATTGACATTAAAATCTAGGACCTGAAAACTGAAGAATGAATAGACAATATAATAAGAAATACATAGAACAGTAAAGAATTTCAGGTATTTTCTTATAGAATAACTCTAAATATGATATTGACGTATTGACGTATTGATTGAATGATTTATTATTAATCTCGCACATACAATATTTATTTCCTAATGTTTCTTCTTCATGTTATCGTTAGTGAAATCACGAAGCTTGGAATGGAACGGATACAATTTCACTGATCATTTTCTTTACAGGCAAGTAGGTGATCAGCCTTCTGTGCCCACCAACCGAAATATTTATTGCTTCGGAATTCAAACTCAGGGCCTTTGTCGCAACAGATGGGTACGTGACCCACTTACCCACGAAGGCAGTGATATGTGACCGTGATGTTTGTATATTTAAACTAAACCTTTGCACATATATATTGCTCACGAGATTGTAAGGTTCCCAATAGAACTAACCACTTCATGGAGGTAAAACACCATGATTACAAAATCTAGTATAAACAAAGCATTCACCTACTAATAATATACCTAAATATAAAAGATTTGTATTTTTCTTTGTAATTAATATCTAACTCTGTTCGATAGATTTAATTTAACTCTGTACAATAAACTCTCTCTGTACTCTTAATAACAAGAAGCTATACTCTTTTTTAGTCACGCTTTAGGTATAACATATGCCCACGTAGACGAAATTGCGAGTAAAAAGTATTAATTTTTAATTAAAAATGTGCCATCGAACTTATGGAGTCAGAGTGAAATGGGCTATATTTTATATTCCGACACGGATAATCATTACTTGTTTAGTAAAAATAAGGATATCAAGCGAATTTTAGTAGAATTTGTCTGTGATGAATTAATTAATACTGAATGCTTTACAGATTTTAATCACGATTTAATTAAATCTTACGAATATCTGAACTTTCACAAATTGCTTTATCAAACGCGATTTAGGACTTTTATAAAACTTGTATTATTAAAATATCTTATAATAATAATTATTTTGTTATTTTGTAATAGATTTTAATTCCGCCTGTGGTAAAGGAGGAGGGTTGGTCAGTAGGGACCATACCTACCGTAAAAGGTGAAACGCCGAGTGTCAGTGGACGGTAAATAACCAGATTCCACCATAGCCACTCAGTGCACGTTAAGCGGTAAACAGTAACCGTGATAATAAAATTTTCTCAGACTGACGAGGAAGGACGTGGGAATCCACCATCATTACTATCCCAAGAAAATCCCCACCCACCATATTTTGGTGGAGTTCACGACCCTCAGACATGAAGAGCACGATGCGGGAAGGATGATAATTACTTTACGTTTGAGTTATTTAATTACTTAAACAACAATTTTTTTAAGGGTAAAGCAACTATTCCAACATTTTGTAGATATATATACTATGCCACTCAGATCATGTCAAACTTAGTCATATTTAAAAAATACGAAGGATAAGGGTAATAAGTAATTAGTAACAGATTGCCAGTAACCATTATTGTAAATAGTAAAATCTCGTCTGGTGAAAGAAATCCCGGGAAATATAATGAAACAGCCTGCCCTAATCTCACGCTTGTGTTGGACAGATAATGATGTCACGGGAACATTGAGTGTGGAGAAGGGGATAAGCGATCAGCGAATACTTAAATATATTGTATATAATATATGGCATGTGCAGTCACATTTCTGTATCTGTTTCACTGATCATTTTCTTTACATGAATGTAGGTTATCAGCCTTCTGTGCCCACTCAAACGAAAAATTCCTCACGCAGATGCGTAAATTACTTAGGCATAGAGGTAGCACATAGTATAAAGTATATAAAATTTATTAAAAAACTATATCCCGAGTATTCCGTATCTTTGTTTCCGCACTTGTTGGGCACGGGGTCAACTCTGGCCAGACTATGTATAACTTACAACTCCTCGTCATCAAGGATCGAGGACTTGGATTAACTTGTTGTTACTAAGTAATGGAGTGACTTATTGTTTTACGGTTTTCTTTTTTTTAATTATTGTTAAGCTAAAAGGTCTGATTGCCCGCAATATATTGAAATAAATGGAAATACGAATTCTACGAAAAAAATGTTTGAAAAGCTAGGTGATATTGTTAAAGATTTTCTGTTACAGTTTTGCCCCGACTTCTAAATATTTTATTTGTAGAATTATTATTTCTGTATATTTTTTTACTTTTTAATTCACTTTGAAGTCGATTTATAGTTTTATAAAAAACTTATTTATTTCATACTTTTTAGGGAAATGTTCCCGAGTCCAATCGTAAGAATGAACAGATTAAAAGTAACGTGTCATCTAGATATGTTTTTTCAGTTTTTATTGATTTTTTGGAAATTTTCCCATTAATTTCGATAGAAATTGTATGGTATAGAATAGCACCTTAGGTATCAAACAAAATAATAATAATTCAAATTATTTCACAATCGCGTAACTGTACAAACACAAAAATACACCCGAGTTAAGAACTTCATTTTTAAAATTTAAAACTGAATAAAATACATTTTAATGTTTAAGAAATATCTCTTATTTGTGTTGGAAAAAGAAAATTAGTTTCTCAGTTATGGATATAATGTCACCGTTTATGATTTATTTATGATAATAAGTTTTAAGTTTAAACAGGTTTAGTAAAGCCAATATTTTGAATTTTCCCACAACGATCACGTCTTTTATATATTTGTAGTTAATTTGTAAATAAATTAAAATAACTTTTCATGCCTTGGCCCCTTCAATTACACTTCGCAAGTCATTTGTTAGGGACGGGAGGTAATATCATTTTGTTGATTATAACCATTTCTATGTTTGTGACATATAGTTAACATAAAATTTTGCCTCGCTTGCTTATTTAGCTTCGCTTACAAGGGGATATTGTTTATAACATCGAATTTTAAACTCTGGGAAGGCGAAGCTGTGCCATTTCATAGTCTGACCATTCTGTAAGGTTAAATATATATTTATTTCTCTATGATTTGAACCCAAGACATCCAGTTCAACGAACAGATACGTGAATCACTTAGCCATTTGGTTGTTATAGGCACAGAAGGCTGACTTACTAATAAAGGAATAATTTACATATTTTATTAGTGTTTTGCGAGACAAAAATGTAAAACAAAATAATGAGATTTTAATATAGAATGCTATTTGTAGAAAAGGACTGAAATAGAAAACAATTTATTATAATGAAATATGATATACAGTTAGTTTTTGCCGTCAAAACTCTGTCGTATGTCTTTTTTGTAAATATGTAAAAGCGAATTGATATGAGCGAATGAATTTTGCTTTGCTAACTAAAATCCCAACTAAAATTTCAGAGTCGTATTTCACAAATCCGTGCGTGTTTCGCAATGAAGCCAATAATTTGTGAGTACTAACTGTTGTACATTTAATGCAAGTTTTTTTACTAAATATTTATTTTTAACCTAGTTCTTATCATCTTTAGTTTTTTATCACGACTATAAGTATATATTTAAAACATGTTACTTTTAATATTATAAATGAAATGTTTGTTTGTGAGATTGAAAAGCCGTCCAACAAACATCCATAAGTTTATAAGTCATCTATAAATCTGTCACGCAAAAACTAGGTATTTCTGCATGTGTTTCAATGACGATTTTTTACCCTATATTTGAACCTATATCCTCCAGATGCAATATCCACTAAACCACAGAAACGATGAGGGTAGATCTTAATAAAGAAGTCAGGCTATAATATTTACTTTAAACAATTATTTCGTCTTTAAAAATGAATTTTATGTAATGTATGTATCTTATAAATAACATATAGATACTCCGAAGCTTAAAATATTAATATCTGACATTGTAAAAACCTTTTCTTATAATTGCAAAATATAAATCTGACTGAAAATATTGTTACTTTAATCTGATTTAAGCCTATTCTAACAATTCATTTGATACTATCATTGCGGTAAAAATATAAGCCGATTTATTTTTTCAACTTTCATTTTGTGTTTAAACAGTATGAATGTGGGTTTATTTTTCATAATAAAAATTAAATAAATGTTTCTATAGGTTATGAAGAACGCACTGAACGTTTGTGAAATACCGTAACCAAATATAGGTCATTGACAGATTATGCGTCTATTTCACATATCTTTAAAGGTATTTTAGGTAGGTGCTAACAGCTGCTCAGCATTCTGTGCCTACTCTACCAAAAATTGTATTCGTTTTTCCAGGTAATCGATTACAAAATCTTCCAAAAAACTCACATTGAATTTATACGTCACGTTAAGGAAGTGAAAAACTTCATATTTGCGAATATAAGTTATCATTTTTAATTATAAATAAATACATATTATGATATTCCGCAAAAATAAATAAAGAGAATTGAGTTTAAATATGCAACAACAATATCTTAGTTTAAAATAAGAAACAGAACTTAAATAAAAAAATGTAATTACCAAACAACAACCATCACGAGATGTTTTTTACTCATATTTTATTTAGTTCCACGCATATATTATGTAATAGCGGGCATCACTATGGTCACAATGAATTTATCTCAACAAAAACTCCATTAATTTTTGGAAACCAATCTTTATGGTATCTTTGAAAGTACGGTTCTAAGAAATAGTTTCAGGATCAAACAGGTTTTCCGGTAAACGCTTTCCCTCTTATTGGCCCCTTGATACCCTCTAACGGTCCTCGAAGCAGAGGCTCCAATTTGGAGGTTTCCTAAGAAACGCCTTTGTAATATAAACCACAGACAAAAGAAGCACTACACCTACCAATAACAATTTATATTTAATCCGTCTGTGTCTCCAAACTCGATAAAAACTTTGTAAATTTGAACCTCTTTTTCACTGTATTACGAGTAAGAAAGAGCTTCAAATTTGATGTCGTTTGTTTCACTGATAATTAAATAAACATTTATTTGTTTCCTAATGATTTAAATATAGGACCCGTAGCACAACACATTGATTATATAATTTGCATTTATATAATCAATGTGACTTCTAGATACGGTATCCAGATTGGTCTGTATTTTGTGAAAACTCGTCTAAATATAAATAGCTCTACGAACTGCATACATAGAGAGATTTGAGGCGAACTACGATAAAAGGCTGAGAGTTTCACATTGCTTTGTTGGCAATCAGATTTTGTTTGTTAAAGACTTTAGAATGTAATACTACTCGCAAATTCGTCTGCGTGATATATAATGCATATATCATACATAAAGAGTCCAGCTTACCATCGAGAAAAAAAAATTAAAATCAGCCCAGCAGTTTTTGAGTCATAATGAACGAAATGCAAATGTTTTTCTCTTTGTAATATTAAGCTAATGTAAAAAGTTAAAGAATACGTACAAATCCTTATCGTAAATACGATACGAGTCTAAAGCTAACATTAAAAGTGGCTTAGTACTCGAACATTTAGTGATGTATATGACGGAGTACCAACGACTAGCTTCTTTTTAAAAAGTCTCATCACGGTGGTCATCCAATGATATAGTAAACAAAGCACTTGTTCTTGATTGTTAATGCATAGCAATTTTACAAGAGCTCTTCCTTGGGTCCGAAAACTCGATCAAAAGTGTCAAGTATCACAAGCCAACTGTTGCCAGAATTTTTACCCCGCCCGACCTAGACTTGGCGGCAAACAAGAATCGTAATGACAACGATCGAGCTACCCGAAAAGACGAGTTCTAAGTTGAGTGTTTATTTGTTTGTTTTAAAAGCTAAACTAAAATTGATTAATGATATTAAATGATCCCAACTGAAGATCTGCAACCTAGTTGCATGGCCATATAATATAATATGAAATAACCACTTTAGTGCCTCAGTGAGTTACGTTGACATACAATGCGTTGTTTGCTCCAAACCCCAGTAGTGGTTACAGATATTAATTTCACTGCGCAAACTGCCATTTCTGTTTTTTTTAGATACCTGTATTTTTTTTAAATTATATTTTAATGATAATCTTAATAAGACTCGCAAGGGCCGCAAGCGTTATGTAAATTAAAAAAAGATAACACGAAATTCAATTTAGGTTGAAATGACAAATTCACCATACTACGCAATTCGCGAGAAGTGTGCAAGCTATAAAGTTGTATCCCGGCTGCTCGCAAAATATTACTCTCTCGCTGACTATAAAATCTCATGGTGTAACACAGACAGTAAGAATATACGTTACTAAATATCTCACTAAAGGCCCTGTCTATTTGAAAGATGAGAAGATGTAAACAAATGAAAACAAAATAAATTATATTGATTGATTGAAACATATATAATTGTATTTATATAATATTACTTACTACTGGTACTAGCGTATCATTTAGAATAAGTCGTAAGAAAACACAGGAAATTTTTCCAACAGTATATATTATACAGTATTTTTCCTAAGGTAATCCAGTCCCGTTGCTAAACTAGAATGCCCTCTACATTTGGATCAACCAATTTCAACAGAGATCCATCGAGCTTTATATTGACACGTCAATATGCCATCATACTGACGTTCCCAATACTGTGGGTGAAATGAAGTGTGTATTTTCTAAACTGCCACTTGTTTAGAAAGCAGGTTTTAACGAAATGAAATGACTAGATGCTATTTATCAGCAAATAATTACATAATTTGTAATAAACCTAAAGAAGAAATTTTTGAAATCGAATCATTAGATTCTTAGTTCATCAATTTTCTTAAGAGGCATGTAAATGATCAGCCTAATGTGCAATATCCGATTTGTAGCTCTTTAAAAAGAAAATATTAACAAGATAAGAAGTATTTGTCATTTTTTACAACAGTATGTCTCGAGTAAAGATGAGAAAATTTATTCAGCTAGTGGGTTAAAAGGTTTTATTTGGTTTCCGAGTCCCTCGCCTGATAACTTTCTTGGGTTTTAACTGTAAATTATCTGTTTATTTAGTTACATTATTAACAAAACCCATTTTAATAGTTAAATATTCATATAAAGTTAACTAGTTTTTCATTTAAAACTTCCGGCTGAGTTAGGTTTTTTGGAAAAATTTGGAAAATAAACTAATCTATAAAAATAAAAATATCCTACATTTTTATGATGTTATTTTTTAGATTGGTTTATTCTTTAGAAGCTGATATTTTGGTTCATTCTGTAAAACATAAGATAAAAGTTATGTGCACAGCACCATCAATCACTCTACAGAGAGGTATAATTCTAAAAACTAAATTACTTTTAAATATATTCTATATCATCGAATTAATAAATTTTCAGCATTTCTACAAAATATATGAGTTAAAATGAAGTATGTAAAAAATCAGAAAAAAAAACACTTATATAATATTTGATAAACGGTTCTTTAGGTTGAAACGAATTTCATAGCTACTCTACTTCGCTCCAAAAGTAAAGTTTATCAAACTAAAGTCAGCATTCTATGAATTTGAAATTCAAGAGATAGAGCGCAGAATTTCCATTAGGGCTTTATCTAAGGTCAGAGTTGTTATTAAAGACAAACACAGCAAATATGGATTGCACAAATACGCTGAGTAATCTCACAGATCGTCTGCACTATCAACACTATAGTATATAATATGTGATACTAACAATTGTTACATAATATAAGATACATTATTGTCATTATCTCTTGATTAATTTTTCCCTTTTTTGTTTGTTTTAAATATATATCCTACTGCAATTTAAAAATTTAACATAAAGAAAAATAGAAACCACGCTAAAAGTAAATACACTTCATATAATGACTTTTCTATTTATTCAAAATACACAACCACTACCCAATCAGACATAGTTTCTAATTAAAATATTTTATCGAACACACAATGTTAGTATAGTAAATCCTTTGTAAGAAAACTGATATTATATTGACTCGTAATTACAGAAACGCATTTAAACGTGGATAAAAACAAACTATCGTGGCAAATACAAGTCGTTTTTTTCATACCCGAGAATTTGTCATTAATTAATGTATACATACTGGGATTAACTACTACAAATAGAATACAATTAGTGTCGGAATCTGTCAAGGAGACTAGATTAGATATCTCAGCACTTAGGTAATTAATCATTAATTCACATCTATATCACCTGCTATCTCCGTTTACACAATATGATGTATTTCGTAGCACCGCTACGAATCTCGTAGCGAAATTACTAATATTTGTAGATGGTACAAGTTGCTAATATAAAAATATTTTTTGCTAATAATTTTAAAAAAATATTTAATGACTAGAAACAAAACAGAGAAATTATTAAAACAAGATAATTATGTAAAATAAAATACAAAATATAAGTACAGATGCGTCCTAAGAAAATTTCTCAGCTAAAGTAAATAGACATAAAGGTTAATTGAGGTAGTACAGATAAGTATATGAGACAACAATGCTTACTTTATAAAATTCTATATTAACTCTATCGAGAATACGATGGAAGTAGAATGCTGTATGAGGTCGGGTGATATATCACTTCCCTGACATGGATTGAACGATTCTAATTATGTTTTAACGGTACGACCTGTACGTTAAAATTTTAAAGGTGAATTTATTACCTTTCCATTTTACACTAAGATATTTAAAGATAATTATTTAACAGTTAGTTAAACGGCTCAGTTTATTTTAATAGTTTTCTCTATATCTCTATCATATAAAAATTCTCTTGACCTCTGCCTGACGCATTATTGTGTCATAAATTTTATTGTATGTCAACCATGAAATAACTATTGATGGTTTCTATAGACCGTTTCTGATCCCATAGTGGCAAAGAAAGTTTTCGTTGTAAGATTTTTCATACAAATAATCAACGCAGAGGCTATCGATAAACACTTAACCAAACTTGGTAGAGCTACTGATTCTTCCACGATTAATCTAAAACAAACACAAAACTATAGTAAAATTTCAAATAAAATCACATATCATTTGATTATACAAATGTGAACTTCCAAGGGTTAATTACAATGATACCTGTTATTTGAACCACAGAATCACATTTCTGCGCTAAAACTTTACGGATAGGGTCGGGTAACTAAATCTAATTAAATTGTTTTAGATATTATTCTGTACCAGTATATTGTATTTCTACAACAATACTTTTTTTACTTCCACGGGAAGTGTTTTAAGGATAACGTTTATGTTTGTTTATGGCATCTTAGCTTTTTTTGTTCTTTTTGCTGTGATTGTCTACTTACGTTCTAACCAAATTTAATTTAACTTGAAATCTTTTTACTTCATCTGTAAAACATTTTTAGGATTCATCCGTACTTCTCTTATATTTTGTCTAATATATGTTCTACTTGTGATGTATTTTGTCTTTGGTATTGACAGACAGACACACAGGCCCACAGACACGACAAACTAGCTAAATGAATGCCCATAACCCGTTAGTGGAACATGGGGCAGACACATTTTTGTATGTGTCATTGATCAGTAGCCGCGTAAACTACTTAACCACGAAGGCGGTCAAACAAACCTCTTTTATCCTCGGTGGTTGAAAAACACTTCAACATTATTCCGAAATCAAAAAACACTTTGCAAGAGTACATATGGCACATTTTTTTGCGGAATCGTACTATAAAAATATTATTATGAATATTGCAATAATACTGTCTTTAAATTCTGTACGGATTCTTGTACGTGACTTGAGTAAATACTGGCTTCTTATATCAACTAAATCGATATGATCTCTGTAAAAGTGAAATACATCTGTTTGTGTAATATTAAGGTCTTGATATATTTTTGGCTTTGAGTATTCTTATGATTTTAATGCTTGAGACTTTGTTAAGCTATTTCCCGGGACTTTGTGCATTCGTCTGTAGGTACTATTTTTGAGATGAAAATAGCTAATATCCTTTCCCAAGTTCTACTGTTCGCATTAGTTTCTCAAAGTCGGTTTATAAGCGAGAATACGTATACATAGAAATAAAAAGACACAGATTTAACTATTCTTAGCAAACTAACGAAAAAATGGTATCGAGTCTCATAACAAAAAACTATTTCATAGATAATTCTCTCCAAAGAATGAAACTAAATAAATTCGCAAATATCAAAAAACATAGGAGTGAACGCCTGAACGATTTGAACGTTCTAAATCGTTCAATAAATCAGTTCAGTGTACAGCCATCGTGCGAAGTGGCCATAAAAATGTTTTATTGTAATCCGCTTGTGTTAAATTAAAAAATACAGCTTACATTTTACCGATAATTATACTATATTGAATCTAGGTATATTGTTATCTGTTAACCGACAGCTTATAAAGCTCTACTAAAAATCTGGTAAAGTATTTTTCGATAGCGTTTTTGGCACACATTCACTTGGCCACCCACTATATACTTGAGTTCCTCCTATAGTCATACACACCTATCGAAAATTTATATAGTTATCTCTATGTTGACATACTATTAATAAATCAGAATTTCAGTCCAAAAAGTCACAGGAAATTTTCAACCATAACAAACTGTATCTTATTCACTAAAATCTTTTATAAAAATCAGAGATCTCTTTGATAAGTTCTTAACAAACTTTCAAACCAACTATTAAGATAGAATCGCTGAATACTTTGAGCGGACATCAAAAGTTATAATTACTTTCAGCATCTAAATAACTTTAGTGACAGAAAATATTTTTACTTAGTTTTTCTTGTCGCTTCATTAAAGCTTGGAAAAATAGCTTACCTTTCCACCTTACCATTATACCTACTTCATTTTATAGATAGCCCACAGTAATGCAAAAAACGTAACATCTTATACAAAAAACTTATAATAAAAACATACAAAAAAGACATAAGTATTGGAAAATATCGTTGATATCCCTTCGTACTTGTTTAAGAAACTGTATTACAGAAATAATTTCTCTTTTAGTGAAAGAAAAGTTTAAAATGTAAAAAAAAAAACAATTATCAATTATTTTAAGAAATCAAAAACAACACTACTAAACATTTATTTCTCAAGCTGTATAGCCGCATAATATCATAGTATTCCTACGTTAACCGTACAGTTTCGATACTAAAACTAGTATGCCCAAAAAATATTTTACGTCCAAAAGCTCCAATTCATTTTCGCCATCCTACAAACCTATCTCCATCGAGCTCTTTTTCATCTGTAGCTTAAAGTAGACAATTTATCACGACAAGCCTCTTTGAATTCCCAAAAATATATAAATAATATGTAGGTACTAATAATTGTTGTATGACGTCAATGTATCCATGACTGAAACAGTCTGGACTACAAAAAGCATTATTTCATTCAAAGTGATAGATCGCTAGCAATAAGTAAGGCGGCATGTAAGTACAATAATGTTGTTTCACTGTTTCAGTAAAATATGGCGCGATCATTATTCACTGAAGAAATTAGTATTTCTAATTATACACCTTTTGTAATTTATTGCGGCTCTTTTGTAGCTAAATTGTCTTTTTATTGAATTTTTATTCCACGCACATTTTATTTTATTGCTTTAGAAACGTTTTATAAGTATACCTATATTTTATGTGCTTCAACATTTCTTCGCATTTATTTATGAATATTCATGAATAGATATACCAGTATAAGAACGATAAACGGTCTTATTTGTTTCTTTCTTTGGTTGGTCTTTCATGCTAATCGGTGGAACTAATGCTCCGAATTGAAAAATTCTTTTGTGTTGGATAGATCATATATCGAAGAAGGTTATAATGCTATGACAAATCTAACGCGGGCTTTCGTTATTTGAATTTTTTAGTGTTATCACAGTAAAAATGCTTTCATAGTTTGCTTCAAAATTTTAAAATCGACTTAAAATATCTAAGGATCTAAGATGGTACATATCTCCAATTCTAGTATGATACGTTATTAAATGCATATTCATGCATATGTTAAGATAAGTTGATGTGTCAATTTAATAAGGTATGATGTAGATCATAGTTATCACAATAATAGCAATACATTGAATAGACAGAGAGATAATATCCACGAAGATATTAACTACTCAATGGATTTTAGATTGATATTAATGGCTACAATTTAAGAAAGACAATCAACCATGTGTTTGGTATTATTCGATAACATAACGTAAAAACTTATATAAAACTATAAAACGACCATAAAACACTAAATAAATAGATAAAACAGAAATTTTTATTCTATAAAGAAAATATTTGTGATGAAAAGATTTTATGATTTTCTGTTAGTTTCGCCCCGAAAAAAACAACAAAAAAGACAGTTTTCTAACTGTCAAAGCTTATTTAAAATTCAACACAGAATCCTATACGTGAACCAAGAGTAAAGATTTTTAACTGTTGACAACCTGCCAATCCCAGTCACCATGAAAGTCGCGTGACCGCTAGGGGCGCTGCCACATTTTGCATAAACTTTGCTATCAAAAAATACTTGACAAAATTCGTGCTAAAGATAGTAGTACATTTTTTATGAACTTTGATAAAATAAAAACCTTTTTTAAATATTATTGTAAAATTTAATTCTAACCATATTATTGTTAATTATTTAAAATTATCGAATATAGAAGTATGTTGTATCCAGAATAATTAATAAAAATTATGTAATGTTGGTCATATTTCTAGATCTAATGTCTGCCAGTTATATCAATCTAATGTGATAGTAAGCAGTAAATTGTCCAATCGTCGCTAAACGTACAAGAAAATTAAATAAAACAACTATGTGTTTTCGAAAGAATTTAATTTAATGTATTAAGGTAGCCAACATCAAAAATGTAGCATATGATATAAGCTTAAATATACGTAAAATTATAGTCAAAAATAATTTATTCACATAACATAAATCGCTTATGAACATCATTTAAATCTAAATTTCAATGATGTAAAATGTGAAAGTAACTTTGTCTGTTTGGTACGTTTATATAATTCAAACAAGAACCAAAATCCCTTTAATCGATTAACCAATTATCTTTTATTTCGATAAAAAGCTTTAAAAGATTGAAATAGGGTAAAAAAATCTATCTATGAATAATAAAAACCTCATTGGCGTGAGATTTTGTTTTTCACCAATTCCTATCAAGTAACAGTGGTAATGCTACATCAATTTCTTCCGCAATTAGCTCGTATGTTTGTCATTGTCATCCACAAAGCTGCGGTTTCAATTTGTTTTGTGGATTAAAGCGTGACTTGTTTAGCTTTGCTCTTGTTTCAATTAAAACATTATTTACTTGCGACGTCAAAAGCAAATGTTACGTTTACCAGCTGCCTTCTGAAGTATTTCCTAGGGCTTAGGCGTCTGCGGCTCAATTGGCGTTGTGGGTGTCCATGGGTGGAAGGAAGGAAGGAGTTAGCGAACTCTAAGTGAGCCTCCTGTTCTATAAAAAAGCTATATTTTTTAATCGTAAATTTTTTTGATAAGTATATAATTGAATGCAAAGAAAGATATCAATTAAAATCTAATGCAGTTTAAAGAATAAATCAGTTTTAAAAATATTAAAAAAATATAGTTTAGCTAATACCTTATTTAAAAAGCATTTTTAAAAATATACTTGAAAAAATTATTACTAAATATTCAAGTATTTTTGTACTTTATGTCTGCGATTCTTTTATTAGTCTCCATTATATAAAACCCTTCTCAGACAATGAATTTGTAGAGATAACTTTAGAAAAATCCCAAGTTCATTGTTCCGTACCGCCGGTCCCATAAACCCTCTCACTACTGGGTAAAAATGACCCTCCGAAAATAAATCTCGTTAAATTATTAGAGGGTCGGTCTGACCCGAAAATGTCCAATTATTGGTACGTCTTTCAACACATTCACCTCATATTAGGTTGTGGAAAGGGTCAAATTGAGTATGTAATATAAAGTTTATGCACGGTAATGTAGTGTGAACCACAATCTAGTTATCGTTTCATTACTAGAAATGCATATTAGAGTGTGTTAATTCCTGTAATCTCTAGTGAGGCATGCGGTAGACATATATATGTATCTGTTTCACTGATCATTTTCTTTACAGGAAAGTAGGTGGTCAGCCTTCTGTTCCTACCCAACCGAAACATTCATTTGTTTCCCCGGGTTCGAACTTACGAACTCCGGCGCAACACGTAGATGCGTAATCCACTTAGCCACGAAGGCACTCATAAATGTATATTACAATCTTTTAAATTTTTACTTTGTGATTCTTTTTAAACCGTTCACTTATTATTGCCCTCAATTCTAATAACCTAATGTTTATAAATGAAGTTGTATTGTTGATTTTCAAGCTATGAATCGATTGTTATACAACTAGATGAGCTAGAAAAACAGCTAGAAAACATTAGCTTTTTGCTGCTAAATCTATCTGAAATGTCAGATTAAGCCGTGAGAAATAGCTAGTTAGTCTTGTTCATCGGTCAGGCACATTTTAAAGTCTGTATTACTGATCATCTCTATAGGGTCATCATGATCAGCCTTTTATGCCTTTCCTACCAAAATATTTCTTCCTCTTGATTCGACCTCAGAGTTTTGTCGCAACACGCAAACAAGTAAACCATTTTGCCTAGGAAGTGATAAATCTATTTTTCGAAACAAATATATTTTAACAGGGAAAGGAAAGAAATCATAATAATATAACGGAAATTTGATAGATAATAAATTAAAATATGTCGTTCGAAAGTTTTCTAAGATGTCATTTTAATCTCTCAATAAAAATCGCACCTCTCTCAGAAGAGGAATTTAAAAATCCAAATTATTAAAATTAAAAGTGCCATCGTTTACATTTTTTACGTCAAGAACCAACAAAAAAGAGATTTATCCGTAAAAGTCCCTCGTGTCGTCCTCAACAGCAAAGCTTCGGGTATTTCTGAGTAAATCCAACCCTAACTAGTCTCACAAAAGGGATGTTTTTGTAAAATTAAGATAAAAACGAAAGATGGTATTATGGAGAGTTTTTATTTGTTTAAAGTTAGGAACATTACTCGTCCTATAGCACCTAAGCGTAACTAAAACTTCTATAAAATCTATATAATATATAAAATTCTCGTGTCACAATGTTTGTAACTATACTCCTCCGAGACGGCTTAACAGATTTTTAAAACTTTTTTGTGTATATTCGGTAGGTCTTAGAATTCGTGAGGTCGTAAACTATTTTTATACCCCTAAGTGAAAAGGATGGCCCACACAAAAGAAATATTTTTTATGATTTGGCATTAAATTATATATAATATAACCTTTAATTTTCACGCTTCTACCACCAAGTCCTATTTTTTAATAGCGATATTAGTATTGTAATAATTTTCAACTCTCTAGAAATAATTTTTGTAGCAAAACAACATTTGCCGGGTCAGCTTGTATTCAATAAAAATCTTGTTATTAATACGTAAAACCGTGAGACCAATACTAACAGTGACAAGATTTAAATTGATATGTATTAAGATATACGTTTTTAGTTTGTAAATAACTTTTTTAAAGTTTGAAATTAATTTTGGTGAAATAATAACACCACTTTTAATATAATCTTAATAGGTAAAAAACAAAACAAACATAAACACTTCACAATCGTGTAACAGACATACAAAACATATAGCCGAATTAAGAGTCTACATTTTAAATCGGTTGAAAATAAATGCCATCTTAGCGATGAAATAAAATATATCAAGAGTGGGTGACTCTTACTATAACGAACAATATTATATTCTACTATTAAGGTAAAAGCACATGATTTATGAAATGTAACGGCCTTCGTCAGAAATGTTCGATGCCAAATGACCCCTCGTCACAGAGTGCCAATCACGAATCGTCATGCATATTCATTTATTACAACGATCAAATATATAGAAAATTCCTACCTACACAAGAATCAGTATTAAGTAGGGTCAAGCCAGACAATTTGTAGTTTAATGTTCCTCTGTTTTTGTATTATGTTTGTGTGTCTGTGAAGAGAAGTATTATGTACGATACTAATATTATCGAAAAATTTTGAAAAAACGGAAAAACACAAACACAGCTACTACTTTTAACAAAACACACACACACAATATATTAAGAAATATATGATATCAAATACAGTAGATATATTTATTCAACATACCAGATTTGATTTATACTAATAATTTATAAGAGAAGTTTAGCATTTAGGCTAATCTCTAAAACTTCATTGATTGAGATGCGGATTTCATTAATGTTATGACAAGTTTTTCGTATAATAAATAGTTTATTTTGATAGTTTACTGAAACGGAAGAATTAAGCAAGACTAGTTTAAAATAGGATACCTTTAGGAAATTGTCATTCTTAAAAACTTCTTATAACAGAATCTCCGACCATGAACCTCCATATTAGATTATACGGTACATATCTAATAATATACTTTGAAGAGGCTTTTGTAAATATATAAGTACATATTTTTATTGTATATGTAAAAACATTTAACGGACGTATATTATTGACGACGGGAAAAATTTAGTAAAATCAAACAATTCTAAAAATTTTGATAGAATACGCATTTACTCTGTTGAAACTGTTTTCTTTAATAATGTAATACTCGTGTTAATATAAAATATTACTATTTGTAAAAATTATAAATAAATATTTTTTATTTATTGTAACACACCTACATCTCAAAGGGGTAGGCAGTTACCACAGACTGAAACGATCAATAAATATATTTTCATAAATACTTTATTTATTTTCTCCAACGTATGACAATTTAGTAAACTATATTAATAATTAAAACAACACAGCTGTACTGAACTTGTTTCACTGTTTTTTCTCCTCGGCCTAAACACTAGGAAAAAGCGAAGAGCAAAGAGGTTTTAGGGCGCTGTAAAAAATGTTGACGGACAAACATTGCCAGAAGCGGCTCATTTTAGAAAATACTTCACTTTCATTTCATTACTTTTTATTAATTTTATTTCACTAAACGTTAAAAATAATAATAAACAAAAAAAATATTTTTTTGTTTATTATTATTTTTTAATATTAAAAGTATAGAAATACGTATTTCAGATTGACTTATAACAATACAGTCCTATATTGAAGGATGACAGGAATTTTGATTGTTGCGTCGTTTGATTTATTCGTCAGTTTTGTATAACACAGTGTAATGAACCAAAGAGATGTTAATATTGAATTTATTGTCAATCAAAATTCAAAGAATGTAATATATAAACCAAATTCGTCTACGAAGAATTACTCTTCGGGTTGCGAGAGCGCGTTTCTGCGGCTCGACGCTTTCCATTCCATCTTTTCGTGAATGCAGACACGCTCTGAGCACAGATGCTGGAACTGAAGTATGCTTTGCCAAGTTCAAGTTAGAGGAAACCCCAATAGAAGACTGGTAGAGCCGAGGTACAAATCGATCATTGGAACTGGGTAGGGGCGAAAAACGTACTGAAAAATCTATTAGCAAATTCGGTCCAAATGTTTCCTCAGCAAAAAACGAGGAACTATTAAGTAAACACTTTATAAATCCACTGAAATCTATGAATGGCTTACGTGTGTATGTGCAAGAACTTTGATCGTGGACTTCATATCTTTGTTAGACCGATTTGAATCAGCGTCGTCTATTTTAAATTAAGCCAATATTCTAATATAATATTTAGCTATAATGATTAATCAATGACAATAATAATCAAAACACAATCATATAACAGGGGTATGATATAATATATGAACCCACATTTCTTCATTAAGATATGAATTTCAAACTCCTTTATTATGAATCTCTAAAGTCAAAATAATCTATGATAATTCAAAACTTTCCGTCGTCTTATTTATAGGCAATTTACAAAATTGACGCAATAAATAACTTTAGAAGGAGTGTTGGAAAATGTTTTTGAAATTCATTAACAAATTGGGCGCGAATCGAAAGATAATGAGAATTGGAATCTGTTAAATGACAAATTATTTTGTTATTTTAAATCTCTAAAATATTAGAACACTTTTACGAGTTGACCCAAGTATGTAAGCAGATATTTATCTTTTTTGTGGTTATATAATAACATTACAATATTGCTTTTGCTATAACATTTAAATATTACAGCAATATATACAAATTACATACAGTACAACAACACATATTAATATGTTATTAGTAAGATATTATTAATTTGGAGCAGATCATTCCCAAGCAAATCAATAGAATCAGCAATTACCGAAAATCAATGTGCGTAATTAAATTCATTTACACAAAGTTCCCTATGAATATTTATCAAATTTTCCGCACTTAATAATTCAATTAGATGATAATTAAAGATACTAGTACGGATCCCTATGAATAATTCAAGGGCACATCAAACCAACTATTAAATACCAATTCTCGAACCCCATCTCACCTGCAAGGGATGAATATATTTGTTATGGTTGACGGAGGTGTAATTGATTTTCGTTTACAAAGCTCTGTTTTGGTTCCAGAGGTAGACATATTATATTCTGCTGTATATAGAGTAAACTGGATGGTTTGCACTTTATATAGAGAAGACGAAGTAGTTTATGTTTGCTATGTTCATCTCTATAAATTTGTCTTACTAAGGGAACTTTACTTTAGATCCTTTGACACCATGCGTAAAACATCTTTATTTTTAATCTAAACTTGTATCTTGTATTTCGTCCTTTATGTGTCTATTTTATTTCTTGTAAAATATATAATATGACTGTATGGTTCCTGGATCAAGGGATACTTAAAATTATAGGAAATTAAGTCCGAACGTGTAGTTGCTAAATTTCAAAATAATAATAAATTACTAGCTCTGATTACGGTGCATAAGAAGCTAATACATAATAACAATGTATTATTTAGCTAAGATCTAAGCGCTGTAGGATCCCGACTATGCAATTTTAGTAGTAAAGTTATGTTGAATATTTCCATAGTTAGCATTTCATGCACTTTGTGACTCGCCATAAATATTCACGAAGCGCTGACGTTGATAATACTTAAAAATTCCATCAAATCGCTCTACAGTTTGTTAAAAAATAATATTTTAAATGGGATTAACTTCAGTTTTATTGCAAATAAACGGAATAAATTTTTTTAGCTTTTATTATAAAGTCACGTATCAGTTAATAAGATGTATATCGGGCAGACACATTTCTGAGTAAACTTAAAAAAGAAACCGCCGCCCATTGACACAATGAGTCGCGGGTGGCTTGCCAGCTTCTTGGTTCAAGATCCACAAGTATTATTGGTCCATCAAAGTGACGGTGGAAATGCCTTACAATGAGATGTGTTTAGTTATTAAATAAGTCCATCGATGTATTCGTTTTGAACATGGTTAACAAAAATTAGACCCCGACTGAGTTTGTTGGCTGACCTTCTCAGATTTGGGACAGCCTAAAAATAATACTTAAGTGACATTCATCAAGCGTTCATTTATTTAATTTGTTATGTAAATAAATATGTTTTTGGCTTATCTATAAGGCTATATGTAAGCAAACGACCGTTTTTCTTTTTCAATATATTTTATCACGCCTTCACATAGCATAAAAACTCGCAGCTTATCTCACACGGAGAAAATCCTTTTTGAAATTCGTTATAACCATTAGCGTTATTAATATAAAGCCAACGACACCCCTCGACTTTCTGAGTAAAAATAAAAGCGTGAAATACCGAACGCGCCCTGCCGACAAATTAGATTATGTACCTACTGAAAATTTAGCTACTGAAGATCTAAAGAGTTATATCACATATTTTATATATATATATACATATATATTCATGTCTGACGAGAGGAAGTAACCGTATCAGATTGATTATTGCCAAGCTATACGAATGATATAATACAAAAGTCTTCAAAACAATTTATAAAACTTCCCACTTGATGATAAACGGGAATATCTCATAAATAGATGAGCAGATTTTCATAAATTACAGCTAACATTTAGCTGTAGTCACATCAGCGGATCACAGATATTAAATACAGAGCCTTGAAACAAAAAGAGCATCGGTCTCAGTTTAGGAGCTACAGACAGACATACAAACACGTCAAATTTATATACTTATTCGTCGAGTGTTAATAACATATTATGTCAAGGAATTGAATTCTTCTCAACTGACGTCAAATAAGGAGCCTCTTCTCAATTGTATTTTTACGTTGTAATTTTTAACCACAGAAAAAAAAGGTGTTACATTTGTTATGTATCGGTATTAAAATGTTTAACCTGATATTTTACTTTTAAATGCATCATATTCATACAATATTCAGAAGATGATCTCATCGGTTATGCATACGTTGGATTTTTATGCGTTTAAGTTTTCTCGAATAAAAAGGCTAAAGGAGTAAAGTAAGAATATTATGTGTGAATTCCCGTAACCTTAGTGGGGCAAGGGTACATACACATTTATGTTTCTATTTCACTGATCATTTTCTTTACAGGTAAATAGGTGATTAGCCTTCTGTGATTACCCATCCGAAAGATTCATTTGTTTCCCCGGGATTCGAACCTCCGGCTTAACACGCAGACGCTTTAACCACTTAGCCACGGAGGCGGTTAGAATATTATGATAAGTTCTAAAAATATATTTTTAATCCCAGAAAATGTTTTATAATAACCATTGAATAGTTTATCGAGTTTATGTATGGTCTGTGGTATCATAGTTTCTTATAAAATTTAAGAAGATCCGTTCATTCATTCACTCATTTTCAATTAGCTTGTACCCATCTCGATTGAACAAAAACATTTATTAAACAAAAAAATATTTTATATATATTTGTGTCCCAATTTTAATGGGAATGTGGAAATTGGATTGTTTCGATTTAATTTTTCTTACTTTATTTAAATTTGATTCTGAATTCATCTTATGTAACTGGGAAGTCACAGACTCCTGTAACGGTTTATTCTATAATAGAAGCCTGATAAGCCTTATTTATGTTTTGCCTTATTGTGGGTGGTTGATATTAAAAGGCAATTGATTATATTATATATGTATTTGCGTCACGATACACTGGACACGACATTCGAACATTGCGTTAATACAGCGACTCCCTCTTAACAATTGTCTATGCAATAAATCAATAACGTAATAGCGTATAAGTATATATAATTGTGTAGGCACACACTTCCCCTCCTTAAAAAAATTAAAATTACGTATAGTAATATAATGAGAAAAAAATAATTAATAATAATAATCGAAACATGATATTAAATTACTAAAGTTAAAAAAAAAAAAATTATTAATCAATTTAAACATGTGTAAATTCTCAATACATGTAAATGTTGTATAAATTTAATATAAAAGTTGTAGAATTGTATCTTAAAATGTATAAAGTACAATATAAATGTAATGCTACACAGTTCTGTTATGAGTTTACAATATAAGGAAAAATAATTTTTAGCGAAATAAAAATGAAATAGTTATCTACATAATAATTATAAGTTATAACATACTCTATTAACAATTTTAATATATAATATAATATAGATTGAAGAACTGGTAATGGATAATTATTACGAGATGTTTATTATTCAACCATAAATTGCACTCTAGGCTTAACTTGTCGCCCGTATCGAGTTCGGATCATCTTATTATTATTACTGGGCTCATTTCTGCTGTCACTATGCACATCGGCATTTGTTGTGGATTCCTTAGCCTTTTTTGGCGGAACGTATTGAATTTCCGTGTCATTGTGTATAAGAAATGCAGGTTTTAATCTATCGATCGATATTGTTTTTATATTATCATGAATCTTTATTTTAAAGTATTTATCCGCTCTCTCAATAACTTTATGAGGTCCAAAATAAGGGGTTGTTAAGGGTTTTGTGACATGATCGCAGCGTACAAATACGTGCGTGCATGATGATAAGGCTGGGTGTACAAATATATGTCCTTGTCTGTGCGGTCGCTTTGGAATGGCGGCAAGATTTTGAATATGCATACGCAGATCCTGCAGTAAGGTCTCGTTATCCGGAGATGTTTGCTTAGACAGCTCAAAAAAATCTCCTGGTAACTTGAGAGTAGTACCATATACCATTTCCGCAGCAGAGATGCCTGTATCATCCCTTAAGCTAGCTCTGAGTCCTAATAAAACTGTTGGTAGCTCCTTCACCCAGTTTTCGGTATTTCCGCGTGACATTAGTGCTGTTTTTAGCGTTCTGTGCCACCTCTCTATCATACCGTTGGCTTGTGGATGGTATGCCGTAGTACGAATTTTAGATATCCCCAAATATTTTGCTAATTTACAAAAAAGTTGTGACTCAAATTGTCGGCCTTGATCTGTAGTTATTTTGGAGGGACAACCGAATCTTGTGATCCATTGATTGTATAATGCGCTTGCGACGCTCTCAGCTGTGATGTCCTTTAAACATTTAACTTCAGGCCACCCTGTTGCTCTGTCTATCATAGTCAAAATGTATCTATATCCTTGACAATAAGTTAATGGACCGACGATGTCCATGTGTAGATGTTCAAAACGGCTAGAAGTTGGAAATAAACCGAGTGGAGATATTGTGTGGCGTTGAATTTAGATTTTTGACAATTAACACAGGCTCTAGTCCACTCGTTGATATCTGAATTCATAGATTTCCAAAAATATCTATTAGCTATCATTTTTCTAGTCGCGCGCGTACCACTGTGACTAATTCCGTGAATCGCTTTAAAGGCTGTAATACGATAGTCATGCGGTGGGTAGGGACGTGCGCACTGTTTTGATATTTCGCAATATATTGGTTCACTGCAATTTGGATATACGATGGCTTTAAAACTTAAATTTTTGGATTGCAGCAATTTTTGTAATTCTTCATCGTCTTGTTGAGCCTTTGATATTTCTGCGTAATCAAGTGGTGAAGGCATGTCTATCTGTTCTATTCTTGATAAAGTATCCGCTATAATATTTTGTGAGCCTTGAATGTACTCTATTGACTTACAAATTTGGCTTATGAAATCCAGGTGTCGTAGGCGTCTAGGTGTATCACTGCTACTCGTAGCTTTTTTGTGTAAGGCGTACACGAGTGGTTTGTGATCAGTAAACACGGTCACTTGTTGACCTTCTAACATATACCTAAAATGTTTGACTGCCATGTATATTGATAGTAGTTCACGGTCGTAAGCACTGTAACGTTGTTGAGCTTCGCTGAATTTGCAAGAGAAGAAAGATAGCGGTTTCCATTTTTGGTCAATTTTTTGTTGAAGAACAGCGCCAGCGCAAGTGTTGGATGCGTCAGTCATTATAGCTAAAGGTGCTCCGGAAACAGGATGTGACAACATGACGGCGTCCTTGAGATTTGTTTTGCACTGTTCAAATGCGTCTTCGGCTTCCTTACTCCATGTGATTTTTGTTTGATCATTTCGTTTTGTGTTGTGTAAATATGCATTCAAAACTGCATGGTATCTTGCGGCATTAGGTAAATGACTCCTGTAAAAGTTAATCATTCCCATAAAGCGGCGCAATTGAGTTACTGTCTCTGGTTTGGGGTATTCTGTAATGACCTTGACCCTATCATTCAAAGGTCGTATGCCATCTTTAGAAACGCGGTACCCCAAAAAGTCAATTTCAGGTTTTCCAAAATCACATTTAGCTAAGTTTATAGTAACGCCGTATTGGTTAAGGCGTTTGAAAACGGTTTCAAGGTGCATTCGATGTTCAGCTTCTGAGTGTGAGAAGATAATGCTGTCGTCGACAAAATTGAAAATAAAATCCAGACCTTGAAAAACAACATGATTCATAAACCGTTGAAAAGTTTGTGCTGCGTTTCTCAAACCAAAAGTCATCCTTGGAAATTCGAACAGACCAAATGGAGTTATAATTGCGGTCTTTTCGATGTCTTCTGGCGCCATAGGAATAAAGTGGTATGCACGGTGTAGATCAATTCGAGAAAATATCTTCTTTCCCGCTAATGAGTATGTGAAGTCGTGTATACGTGGAATTGGATATCTATCTGGCTTGGTAATAGCATTAAGGCTGCGATAATCGCCGCAGGGTCGAATTTCACCATTCTTTTTAGCAACAACATGGAGCGGACTAGCCCAACAACTTTTCGAAGGTCGACATATTCCTATTTGCTGCATGTACTCAAACTCTTTCTTGACTTTCAGATATTTGTCTGCGGGAAGAGGTCGAGCGCGGGCGAATACAGGAGGTCCAGACGTCTCGATGTGGTGCATAACATTATGTTTAGGAACATTTTTGTAGCACAAAGGCTTTGTAATATCAGGATAAGTTGATAGTAAATCATAGTACGGGTTGGTAACTTGTATTGTTTTGATAGTGTCTTGATTACAATTTACCATAGACCCAATAACGTTTAGACTCGTAACGGAATCAATAAGTTTTCGACCATTCACATCAACTAAAAGTTTATGGTGATTCAAAAAATCGGCACCAAGGATCGGCTGTTTTACGTCGGCTAGTATAAAGTTCCAAGCATGAGGTCGTCTTAATTTTAAATTTAACTCTAAGTATTTAGTTCCATAAGTTCGTATTTCACTTCCATTTGCAGCATATAGTTTATAACTATCACTTTCACTATTTCTATAGGGTTTTTTAACGGCTGGCAAGACAGAAACGTTGGCTCCCGTGTCCACCAAAAAACGTAGGCCACTGTTAAAGTCGGTCACGCACAGGCGGTGAGATGGTGAAAGGGTGCAGACATCCGCCGCTGACTGCACCGTATTTAATTTTCCTGGTTCTGGGTTTTTGATTTATTCCATGCGCACGGCTCTTTACATTTGTTAGCTCTATGACCGAATCGCGCATGGTAATAGCATGTATCATCGGCGCCTCGCGGCTTGCGTTGTATCAAGTTACGGCTGCGAGATTTTGAGCGACAGCGATTGTGCATATTATAGTCACGTTTTTTATGTTGAAATCTTTGAATGTTCTGCAATTCCATCACCTGAAGAGACAACTGAGCTACTTGTGCTTGCAACACGGAAAGGTTATCGGACGTCGACGGTTTGCTGATAACTTCCGCTGCGTGAATAGGCCTTGAAGTTTCCATAATTTTGTCAGCTATAGTAGCCAAATTTTCCAAATCCTTTACATCCGTGACAGCGAGAACTGAGCGTACGGAGGCTGGTAAATGTCCTTGCCACATGATACTCAGTGTTTCGTCGGGTATTTTTCCTCTGGCCAAATCTCGCATGCGTCTCAAAAGTTGTGATGGCTTCTCATCGCCAAGGTCAATTTCACTCAACAGTTTTTGGAGTTGACGATTCTCTGATTCTTCATACACTGTCAGTAACCTTGCTTTCAGGGCTTCATATTTTTTCTCTCGGGGCTGTACAAGAAGTATGTCACTTACTTGCTGTATCACGTCTTTTCCCAACTTCGTGACAACAAGGTTAAACTTCGCTTCGTCACTAAGTTTTTGTGGCGTTAAAATGGCTTCACATTGCACGAACCATAAACGAGCTTGATCGCACCAAAATTCGGGAATTCTTGACGACACTGTGACAGTTGCTAACTCGGAAACTGTGCTGGTTGATGGTGTTCTGTTATCACTCGTCATGATTTAAAATTTTCTAGAGCCTTCGCATAAGGTGAGCTGAGTCGCTGATGATGATCACCAAATTATCGTAACGTCGGTATATGATCACGTCGGTATATCAATCACGTCGGTTTATCATCACGTCGGGGTCACCACTTTGCCTTATTGTGGGTGGTTGATATTAAAAGGCAATTGATTATATTATATATGTATTTGCGTCACGATACACTGGACACGACATTCGAACATTGCGTTAATACAGCGACTCCCTCTTAACAATTGTCTATGCAATAAATCAATAACGTAATAGCGTATAAGTATATATAATTGTGTAGGCACAATGTAAATAAATAAATTATTATTATCGAAATAAACGAGTGGACCACTGTCTCCTACGATGCGACACACTGACCTACAGACACGCAGAATCAACCTTTTGACAACCTCCATTTTCGTCGGGTTAAGAAATATAAACGAACCCAGTTCAGTTATCCCTGTATACCTGGATAATGTAACACTTTGATCAGCCAATTCTTATATTGTATCTGTAGTCAATTTCTCGACTCGTCGATTCAATTTCAAACAAACATGTATCGTTCTTTGTGTCTACAAATGACAAAATAATACTTCAAGTTTCAGTTTATTCCTTCATACATCTAAACACCTACGTAAAAACATTATTTATTTATTGATTTATAAACTACAGTACAAATTCATAGTAATAATGTTGCCTTTTCACTACCAAGTGATATCTTCCAGGCAAGCCAGTGAAACGAACGAATACTACAGACAGTACAGTGACCATGTTGAAAGAGGGCCGCTAAAGCTAATAACTAAATTTCTTCTAACAATTTTAACCAAGTACAATAGATTAATTATAGTTTTTGTAATGCCGTATTTAGCTTCAGTCTAGTAAATATAATTTCTTTTGAAAATCTCATTAATGAAAAGGCCCTTCATTATGAGTTATTTGAAAATGATTTTATAAGGTAGCCTTTGTAGCAATATAAGCTTTAATAAGTAAAAAATAAGGATAGAAACTGTGTAAATGGAAAATTAATATTTTGTGTTGCTACAAAGTATAGCGTTACATTAAAAATGAATGAGTCTAATTAAAACGAAATTCAAAAGAAAACATTTTTATCTTTTGTGGACATTTTAAAAGCTTAAGACGTTGAAAAAATGATAAATACGGAAATATACAGGAAGGTATTTTTTGAATTCCTTGATACATATAATTATTTCAAAAACTATATTATATACTTAGCTTATTTTAACTGCGACTATTATTTACTAAATTTTACTCAAGAATTTATCCATGTCAGCTTTATACAATATAGTCTATATGCCGCAAAAATACATTATTTACCATCCTACAGTGAAAGCATGTAGTTATATCCAAGTAAAGACGTTTATTCGTCACGAATAAAAATCCTATTATATGCTAAGTATTTTAATAATAGTACAAAATAAAATTTCATTTTTTTAACTATATTGGTAAAAGGGGTTTATCATTAAAACTTACAGATACTTATAGAGTTAATAAACGTATATAAATACACTCTATGCCTATCTATACGCACTTCCGCTCAAGAAAAGTATTCCCGTCTGTAGGAAATGACTACGGAACTTAACGTCACGGGTTCCCTCGGCTTTTGTTCCGAAGGCTGTGCTTTGTCTTAAGTTCCCCGACTCGGTTACACATGTACTTCGGTACACGAAGTTTCGGTATGATTGCCTTTCAAAATGTTTCAATTAAAGATAATTTAAAAAATGTTTAAAAATGACACCATCTCATAGATGGATGAACACATCCTCATATTTATGAAGATCTTTTCTGATCTACTATCGAACTAGGATGCCACAGATACACATAGATTGAAATATAAAGATATTTTAAGTAAATTACATCCTTATTTTTGCGTTGGAGGTTAGAAATAGTTTATATTACACTATATTATATTACCAACATTAAACAAACGAAATAAAATTAAAAAGAAGGGTTTTCATTAATGACTTTTCTTCGGCCATTCGTTCAAAGTGGCTCCTATATAATAAATATTCATGACCCCGGGAGCCTTAATGGCATGATTATGGTAATTGCGTGCCCTTCGCTTGTCTGCGGTGACCCTAAACTATTGGAGAGGTCGGCTAATAATGCCTATTTACGACTCTGTATTTATATATTTTTCATAAAAATTAAATGTGTATTTCTTTATATTATATCTTACAATAGAAATTGAACACAATTTCAATTGAAATAAGAATATATCCGTATTCAAGCGAAAAAACGTGCATCGAAATCGATCCGTTAATTTAAGAGCTTTGCCACAGAGACCCACCGACACGATAAATCTATAAAATCCCTCTATTTTCATTGGAGATCAAAATTAATTAAAAAGGCTAATTTTAATATTTAATTAAATTTGCTTATTTCATATTTTATTATTGTATCGTACCAGTGCGAAATAAAAGGCTTTTTATTTTATAACCACTGATCCATCGGTTCCTTATCATGTGAAGCCTTACTTGATCTTAAAGTAGAAGGTTTGAGGCAGTCTAGTAATGAAGGGTCGTCGTCAGTGAACTAATCTTTATTAGGCGAACCAAGTATGTAAAGAAATAGAAGTGAAACCATTTGTTATTGATTTCTTCTACCGACCTTCAAAAATACTATTCAAAGAGCAAAATGTCAGTTTTATGTGTGCCTCTCTTGAATTTTAAATGAATTTTATTTATCAACACTATTTACGTCTTTTTATTTAGGCCTTTTATTGTACTTCTTAGTACGTTTTGAGGTCGGGTTTATTTTTTTATTGTAAACTAGTGGACCCCGCGAACTTCATATCGCGTCAAAGTTCCGAATAATAAAGTGTCACCCATAACGTCATTCCATATAAAATGTATGAAGAAAATGTGTTTCTTTTATTTTATTTTTTCGAAAATTTTCTCTCCGTTAGAACCATCATTGTACTTCAAGGAATATTATAAAAAAAGAATTAGCCAAATTGTTCTAGGCGTTGTTGAGTTATGCGCTTACCAACACATTTTGTGATTCATTTTTATATTATAGATTAATTTTATTTACGCGATTATCACACTTTAAAAAAACAGTTTAAACGGAATAAATTCATAGATCTAACTCAAATTTTACAATTATTTAATTAAGTATCACTAAATTTTGTTGACGTTACGCGTGCTTCACAACCTAATCAAACTACTTTATCATTCGAAATGTTTTCTTAGTAGGTATAGTTTGGAAATAGCAGTCAAATTTTAAGTCTTTTAAAAGCAATTAGTGAATTCCCGTGACCCCTAGTGAGACATGGAGAAGACACATAGCTATATCTGTTTCACTGATCATTTTATTTACAGGCAAGTAGGTGATCAGCCTCCTGTGCCTACCCAACCAAAACATTCATGTGTTTCCCCGGGATTCGAAGCCAGGACCTCCGGCGTAACAAGTAGTCACCATGGATGCGGTTCAATGCAAAAACGTTTACGATAAATATCACTAAACAAAGAATGTTCAAAACCGGAATTCTGTATGGAAATCTGTAACGAGAAAACTATTTTTCACCCTAAATATTTTCCTACAGATTTTCATAAATTGTAGCCAAGATCTATCTGTATCAGTTTCAGAACCAAAAAGTCATCAAAATCGATTCATTCGTTTAGGAGACAATGCCATAGACAGATCCACAGACTTGTGAAACTTATAAAACTTTTTTGGGGTTTAAAGAACTAATCTAGTATGTGAATTTCTATATCCGTGAGCATACCTTAATAAGCCAGCCTTAGTTGATAGCTTATGTGGCATCTTTGTAGGCACGCTTAATTAGAAATTACGAAGTCTTCAGAATGTATCTCTGAGGGATAGTTTTAACATTGTTATCAAAATAATATTTTAAAATATCAGGATTATATACCAATTTCGGAAAACAAACGGTATTTAAAAGTGAACAATTTCTACATTTATTCGCAGCTTCGTCCGGAGGCATATATAACTTTTGTCACTCAGAAAGAGTTGTACTGCCTCCACGCATCAGAGATCATGGATTCAAATCCTTAAGCATAGAAGCGTTAAAAAAATGAGTGACACAACAGAAAATGCCCGTCCAACTTACAACTTACGGGAACTTTTTACGTAGAAAAATGTTTGTTTGAAAAAACAGACTCCTTAGCTTTATAAAATACTAGCTGTTACTGTTGACTTTGTCCATGTGGCTGTACAATATAGTCTATAATTACGTAAAAGTTTAGCTTCTCATCGATGCAAGAATTTTTAAAAAGCCGGACACGCACCCGTGGCCCAACAGGCGTTGAGGGTGTCTATAGGTAGAGGACTGCTTCTCATAAGTGACCCTCCTGCCCGTTCGCCTCCTATCTTATAAAAAAATCGGTCTAGTAGTTGTTGAGTTTATTTTTACAAAAATATAAATATTTTCTTTAAGATTATAAGAAGATATTGATTGGATAACATTGATTGGACAAATTGTGTCTTCCAACTAGTATAACCAGCATTGTTTCTATTGTAATCAATGTTAATATTTTATCTCAATAAAAATCGGATAGCCAATCAGCAATAAAAGCTCTATTGTGAGAGCAATCAGCTAAGTGAAGCATGTAGATATAATAGTATATCCAATACTAATGACAGTTCTTTGATTCTGCTGATCAAATAGAATATCCAGCACGAAAAACGATTTATTCGAACTCCAAGGAAGGTATAAAGGATGTGAAAGTTTAGAAAAATTGCAAGTAATAGGTAATGTAGTAAAAACCAAAATTTTATTTTCTCATACAAACTGTTCGTATCTGTGAAACAAATTTGCGTTCAGAAGTTAATTTTTCGGTTAATTGCAAAAAAATAGTAAAAACAACAACTTAAACTATTCGCACCTACAGTCTGACAGGATACATTCAGAATTTAACTTTAATGGGCGGTACGTAGTTCGCAGGGTCAGCTAGGGTATGATATTTTCTACGTCCTCATCGTCCGTAAGAGGATTTTTTTATATCCATTATTATATTGTACACCGTGGCACAGTAAAAATAATTCAAGCTGTGTGGGAGCTCGGCTTATTTTTTGAGATAATACCTACGCTACGTAATGGAGCGTTAGGTTTGGATTTTAGTAAAATTGAAAAAAAAAATTGTATAGTTAGCGGTTTCTTAGTTTTTTGTAAAGTTATCATACGTTCTTGGCATCTTTAAAATAAAAAATCGCGGACTGTCTGGGGCGCACGCAACAGACGCAAAGCACGGCAATTCATCTCGACACGGCACTCGCGACTTACGGCACTGCTTTCACACCTAAACCACTCAACCGATTTTGATAAGATTTGACTCTATGATAGAATATAGCTAGAGGAAGGACATAAGCTACCTTTTATTGCAAAAAAAGATAAAGTGGGTGCAATAATCTTGGCTCATGCTGTAATTAGTAAATAAATGATTAAAAAAATGCGTACAAATCAGTCGAAATTTATAACAGCAAGTTAGCAAAATCACCCGAATCAAGTAACCTTTATTCAAATCGAGTCGAAAATAAAAACGTAAAACACACAGATATAAAGAAAAGTCAAAATAAAACATCACTCTTTTTGCGTCGTTGTAAAAAATACTCAACCCAAGTAATTGCTTATTTGCGTATAGACACGGAGGCACGTTTCTCTAGTACGATCATTTATAGAATGATAATTATTAAAAAGCTTTTGATAAACCCCTCAAAATCTCTACTTAGAGTTTGTTTGTTTGGTAAATCGTGCTAAGCCTGGAATTAAAAAAACCCTTTTTGTTTTAGATAATCTATTTATTTTGGAAGATTAAGGCTTTATAACATAACGCGGTGACCTAACGGAGTATTACAACAAATTTTAAAAAAGACACACAGTTAGTTTTCCATTGTAATTCAAATCTATTTCAATGGAGGTATGTATCTACAGTACGAAAATTAATAGAATGATGATAAAAGCTTTTAGAGAAAGCCCTCTATGTAATATAACATTGGGTATTAAACTAGATAGTAATGGATACCCAAAGTTTCTAAATTGAGTCCATTGTCGCTGCAATTTTGAAAGTTTACTCGTGTGTTCAAAGCCAAGAGTGGCCATATCACTTTGTAAATTACATCGTGAAATTCTGTCTGAATTCTGTTTCTATGGGATATTAAATACTCAAGATTTTGGCTTCCCTAAATTTGGGAATTAATAAATACATTAAAGTCTATAATCATCATGTACTTTTATTTCTATGCAGACGAAGTCGCGGACATATATAAGCAGATAATATATATTAATATTCATATATAGACATATATCTATATATGAATATTAAATGAATACATATGAGACGTAGGTGACACCAGAAACGACACGTGGATAACATATCACATCCTGCGAGGTGTGGTCGGGTTGCTATGTACAGGCGTGTACATAGCAACCCGACCTTACCTTATCTTATTTTTTACCTAATTTTAATAATATTAATACGAAAGCAATGCGATAGTGCTTCAAACTACAAACTTATTTTTCATAAAATAACTCGTATGAACTTACAAATTTTTCACATATTTTATCAGTTAAAAGTTGCAGTTCATGCGATGGGAATTCCATTTAAATGGAAGCCTCAAGTGGAATCCTTTCTCTCAAATAGAAAATGTTATTTAAGAGTCGCATATAAGCTGCTTACACTGCAATACATCTTGTATAAAATTGCTTGAAGATATTACGCGTTTTATACTCGCCTATTTAATCATTTATTTTATAGTCTTTTCATAAATATCTACAGACATTGTTATTTCATTTCAAACCTTAATTTCAGTACATAATTTTTTATGAATTATCTTATAAGATACTAATTCGATTTTACTATAAATAATTAAAAACTACTAGGTATACCCATAACCACCTCCTTCGCTAAATGGTTTTACACATCTGCGTGTTGCACCGGAGTTCCTGGGTTCGAATCCTGGAGAAACAAATGAATGTTTCCGTTGGGAGGCACAGAAATCATCAGTGAATCAGATACAGAAATATCTCTGCCCCATGCTGCACTAGGGGTAGGGAAATTCACTTGTAGGTATAATCATAAAAACTATACTTAATGTAGAATGTTTAAGCATTCAACTGAAAATCTTGAATCATATATCGAAAATGATTTGAGTAGAGCACCAGAATAATTAAACTTTAATAATTAATTTAGAATCACATAAATGATCGCATTGAGCGATTTTAAGAAGGTTCAAGAACACGCCCAAATCTGAGAATAATGGCGAAAAAACTCAGCCGGGTTCTCATTTATTTTCAATCTCATTTTACCTTAAAAAGAAAAGAACCCATTGAAAATTGATTAAATGAATTCCTGTAACTGTAAAGTTTGATAATACGTCGATAGAATCTGCATATTAAGACAGTTTTATAAATAATGTTAGTATCTCAAGCATTGACTCGGACACTGTGGGGTCTGAGTTTTCGAACAGTAGGTAATAACCCAGCAAAATATTCAATAACGATCTCTTAGTGCATAGAAGTTATCCTTAAACCATAGATAACGTTTAAGATTCTATTTCTACATAGACCAATTCGTAGACAGCCGGTAGTACAAGATAAAATAGAAGGTCTAAACCGCAAATGTACATTAAATATACCACCCATCTCAATTACTTACTAGGGTCTGTAACGAGGTAGTCATTAGTATTAGAGTCTAGTCCTCAGCACCTAATGAATAAGTGAGAATGATATACAGACATTTATTGCATTGTCAGGCAAATAAATTGTCTAGATTTGAATACACTATTAAAACGCGCTTACGATTAAAAAGATATCTGCAGCTCTTCCAGAAGTATAATAAAGGATTTCGATAGCATTTTCGTTAATGTTTTTCCAATAATAAAAACTCATCGAAAACCTTGATAATAAACTAAATAATTCAGATTTATAATTGGGGTCTCCTTACCAGCCTCATTATTTCCTGGGAAATTTAATTTGGGTCTCAAAAAGCTGAGCACCTGTTAGGTCGTATTACGACAAGTTTTTAATAACAAACAAATTTATTTCACGTCTGTTTCGAGTTTAAAGCAAAATTATGGAATAAAATAAAAATCAAATATTAATAAAAGTGCCAAGCAAAACAGTTCAATCGGATATTGAAGTTTCATTGAAAAAATTCCGATTTCCTTTACATTGCGAAATTTGCAAAAGAAATATCGATTACTATTCGTTAGTTTGTGCTAATTGGGTATTGGAATCCTTTTGAGGTTTCATTTGTAAGTTTTTCTAGTGTTTGAGCTTTTTCTTCCTTTGAAATACATAGATTATATGTTACATGCGATACAGGCGGTCAATTTTGTAAAGTTTTGAATAACAATTCCTGGCAGGTGAAGTCGTGGCCGATATACTAAGAAGGTATATGCTGTGACATTATCTTCAATAGTCTTACAAATATGTTTCTTACAAAGGCAGCAAACGCTCAAAGGAAATTCCAAACTGATATTGAATCGTCATCTGGAAACTAACTGAGCATTCAAACTTCCAATATTCTCTTTATTGTTAACCAGGACAGCCTCAGTATTTACTTAAAGTTCCGCCTAACTCTATATAAAAATTCATTAAAATCAATTCAGATTTGATTAATTGATTGCGTTCTATTAATATCATATAAAACTGTTATTTATCTCTTAGCTGTAACCAATCTAGTATTGAATATAAGAACTGAAAAAAATAGTCCATACTAATATTGTAAAGAGAACAAATTTTTTGATTTGTATTTTTGACCCCCCCACGAAAATAGTTCAACGTGTCTTTGTGCCTGGGGATCAAAATGTATTTCGCTGGCAAGCGTGGCTAAACGAATGGACCGATTACGATGTGGTTTATTTTCTTAGTCTTCATGTCTGGGAGGTTTTCAAAATGGTTTTCAATTTCACTTGTTATTCTTTTAAAATTGTCGGAATTAGTTATGGTTTCTACGTAACTAAAAAGGATTGAATATATTATGTGAAGTCCCGTGTCCCCTAGTGGAGTATGGGGCAGATGCATTTCACATCTGTTTCACTGATTGATTTTTTAAGGGCACGTAGGTGATCAACCTTCTATGTCCTGCCAGACCGAGTTTTTTTATCTCCACTGTGAATCGAACCTAGGATCTCTCGGTTGTAACGCTTACGCGCTTACCACTGGACCAAGGAGGCGGTCATTGATTGAATATATTAATGATGATTAATTTAGTGATAAAATGACATTATTTTAGGTTTTCTGTAAAGTTTAACGGAAAAGCCGACATAATAAAAGTAAAACGATAAAAGAAGTCACGTTTTATGATAAGTTCGTAATTAAAATATAAATTAGCAACTAAGTAATCACAATGTCCATTTTGAACTACCTTGAACTATACGTGCACTTGAAGCCTCAGTTTTATTTCTTTCAAACATGATGATATTCCCAATACAAATTATGTTTTTTATGAGTTACTTAAATCTGAAGCCAATTACGAAAACGTTAAAATTTTTGATATGAAATTGTTTCGGCACTTTTTGAAAAAATCAATAAAAAACAAAATTCCTCTACCTAGATGAAAACAGATTTCTTAATACGAGATATAATTACTTCGGTCAAAACAATTTGCTTCAATCCAAAAAAACAATTTCTCTTTCTTTCAAAAACAAAACAATTATAGACGTAAAGAAGTATTATTATTTTTTTTGAGAAAAATATCCTATTAAGTTTTCTCAAAGTAAGATGTGTTTTCAAAACAAGAAAACACAAATCGTCTTGAGAATTCACACTATATTAATCCAGAAAATATTACAACTATTTAACATAGAAAAAATTCTAAATAGAAGTAAAGAAAATTCTCAAATGAAATATGATATTTCTCTTGTTGTTAGAATAAATATAGTAAAAATAAGTGTTCAATCAAGATTTTCTCTAATTAAATTTAAGTTCCATTTTGTCAAGCTTAATAAATATTTTATTGGATTTATTAAGCTTGAAATTTTCTACGAAATTGTATTTACTTATTTAATGAATTTGTTTTTCAGTGATGTCTATATCACACGGATCATGGAATTTCACTTTATCCTTAAATGGATTCGGTTGGTTAATGGCTCAAAAATAACTAGACCTATTTTAAATTTTCTTTTATATAGTAAAAAAAAAAGACTTTTTACTGTTTTTTTTTTAGTTACATAGGCTACATTTAATTGTGCCACATGGACGATGTCGCAAGTGAGAGTTTAATAAACAGAATAAAAAGTGAAGTCCCGTGTCCCCTAGCGGGGTATGGGGCAGATGCATTTCATATCTGTTTTTTTTTAGGGGCAAGTAGGTGATCAGCCTTATAGGTCCTTCCAGACCGAGTTTTTTTTATTCCAACGGGCATCGAACCCAGAACCCCTCGGTTGTAACGCTTACGCGCAGAATACGGTTTTATTTAATAACCTTCGCAATGCAAAAGACTAGATATCAACTTACAGCGATATAATAAAATAACAAAATATGGCTTCAATAAACCACAGATAGGAATCTTTAGAACGCGAAACCACTAATTTACATACCCTGATTCATTTTTAATATTCCCTTTACGAAATCATTTGTAGACTTTTTATACAAACTATGAGAAAAACCTTGTGTGTGTATGTGAAGGCTTTGGAAGACAAATTATTGTTTGCAGCTTTTTATACGAGTACTAACCGCGACCATACACGGACTGCTTCAAGCAGTTGAGACCGACTGCTTGAAGCCGCGACCGCACGGTGAACTATAGAAGCGGTCGCGACTGCTCGGGCAGTCGTGTGTAAGGCAGCGAATGAATGACTATAGTTCACCGTGAGGTCGCGGCTTCAAGCAGTCGGTCTCAACTGCTTGAAGCAGTTCGTGTACGACCGCTCTAAATGTAAGATTCGTAATCTTTTCTTGTTAGTCACCGCGTTAAGAAGTAAAAGACAGAATAGCACGGATAATTAATTGCTCATAAACCTTTATCATTAATCTTTTTTTTTATAATCATAAGTATTAGAATCATATATTACGTCTGTCCAAAAACCCAATAGACAAAATATTATTGCTAGGTGTTACATAATAGGCCAGTGCCTAAATTGTTCATAATTGTTACATTAGACAGTAAAATAAATATGGTATTTTTTTAAACCTAGAAACTACAAATTTTAATTTAAAGTTTTATGTAAACGGACGAAAACGCTGTCAGCCATGTTGGTCTATAGATCATCTGTGCCATTACGTCACTTACATTGTAAACAGGTACGCGTAATAAACAACCTCTTGAATTTCAGTCTAAAAATCATGATTTCTAATAAATTACATGGAAAAAATAATAAATACTGTTTCTGTATCGTGCAAGAATGCAAAAATATGTCAGCAAAAACGGAAAACTTGTGAATTAAATTTTATAAAATTAAAGGATTTAAAACAAAATAAAGATAATATTTTTAATGAGTACTATAAAATACAACAATATTATAAATGAACTGCACTTCTAAAGATATTTTAACGTGACTCGGCTCGGCCGAGCAGAAGTCGGGCTTCAATGCAAAAAAAATTACAACATCAATGGGTCAATTTTCAGCAGATCTGTACTGCTTTCTCAAAATCGTCTACGATCGATTTTATTATAAATATGGATAAGGTAACAACTTTGAACTGAAAATATTAGGGATTTTGAAGATACTTCATCAGTTTAATGAAAGATGAGCGCGAAAAATATGCATGTTACTTTGACGTTTCTTTGTTCACGATATGAGTTAGATATGTCATGTAAATGAAGGCGTTTGTGGCGTGTGAAAAAAAAAAGATAAAACAGAATATTTTAAAGTTGAAATTCTGTCGTAATCTTTTACTTTTATTAATTAAAATCGTTTATTTTGGACCTATACGAAATAATGTTTAAAATAAACGTTATTTAAATAAATTTTAATATCAGTTAATTAGCCAAATAACAATAAGAATCTGATTTTGTGGTTGATAAAATCTAAAAAATAAATATATTATATTTATGTCGAAAAAGCTCCGCTTTCTTTGACATCATCAGTTGGAGGTGTCATCAGGAGCGCAAGCACGAAAAACACAAGAACCACAGTTTTTGCATTATATTCCTAAATAATTTATAAAGAACAGTGAGTTCATGGCACCGGATATAACTAACAAAAACCTTATTCACTTTGCGACCCAACTCAGCCCAATTTCTTTGGCACAATGCTCTGCAGAAAAACAATCCATACAACTAGTCGTTGAGATGGCGCCTTGCTCTCATTGATCACGTAAATCAAATTACTTACTTTAATTACAATATTGAAGTTTTCGGACAAAGAATTTATTTAATATTAAATAAAGATTATTCGAAAATAATTAAAAATAAAACAAAAAATATTCTGCGTCGCGCATGAAAAAGAACAATCAATTGCAAAAGAACAATCGGCTTCCTTTGACAATTCATGGCTTCCTGCGACATGTAGGTACATAGTATATATATAAAACAATCTCGTATCACGGTGTTTGTGTTCGTACTCCTCCGTAACGATTCAACCGAGTTTTATGTTTTTTATGTGTATTTGGAATGAGAATAGGCCGTAATGTATTTTTCACCCCTGTTACCCCCATTCATTTTTTTTTAATCGCGAGATCGAGTGGAACCGCTGATCACAGTTAGTATCTTATTAGTAAATTTTCACTTTGATAATCAAATAACAAACAAAAATTAATAAATTACGTAAATATACATTTTATTAAAGTCAGTGAAATCAAATAAAAGGCTGTGTTCGAAATTTAAAATTATTTTAAAACAATTATACGAATTTATGACAAAGTTGGCAATTTATAAAAAAACATAGATGATAAAAACCGTAGCTGTCAGTTCAGCCAGCGACGCGGCGCGATAAAAAAGATATTCGCGCGTTTCTTCATTTCCCGCGTTTTCTCACGTCAGCCCCTCGCCCGAGCGGCGAGCTAGTTTTCGCCAGACTGTCGCACAGTCAACGTGTGTCATTGGTGAATTATCTGCCGCGCGATTTGTGGATTATAAATTTGTGAGTGTTTCAGTGTGTGAAAAGTGTTTGTGATTTTACCATATTACTGCGGTATGTACCTATTTAGATATTATAATTATTAATAGTGTGTATTTGTCGTGGCATTATATTTTGGAATAGTTAAAATTTTACTTACTGATTTGCATAGTAAATTGACAATAGATTGAATTACAAATTTGGAATAGTTTCCATGTTTTGATAATTTTTAAAATATTGCATACGTTTATAATATTGATGTTTTTATGATATATCTGGTAACCACAGGACATTTTGAAACATTATTTAATTTCTTATATTTAAATATTGCTTTTGCTAAGAAACTACTTCATTTTAAGATTTTATGATGATATAATTATATAAAGTGATACATTTTTATTCGTTAATATAGTTTTTACTTAGTACGATTTCTTTTGCCACAGTAGATAGGTAGCATATAATTTAATACTTATAAAAAATTCAAAACAATATTAAATAATTATAATATGAAAAGACTTTACTTTTGCGACATTGGCCTTAAAAGGGGAAATACAATCATTTATTTTTAAGATGGCTATAATTATAGGTACCTAGAGTAGCTATGGATAGAAGCTGAACAATTTGTTTGTTTGTTTGATTGAATGCACTAATCTCATGAAACGCTTCAGGTTCGAATTGGATAATTCCCTTTGTGTTGGATAATAGATAGTCCATTTATCGAGGAGGGCTATAAAATATCACGCTACGACCAATAGGAGCGGAACATGGGAAAAAATATCATTTTAAGAGCGGATGAAATTGCGAGTCACAGAAATATTAGAATACTGTCAATACTTTGAGTATTCTCTAGGTACCTAGTCAATTTAAGCGTCTCCTTCACTTATTTTAGCTTCATATCAGCCTTGTGGCTGTCGCCGGTGATCTGCCTCATCCACCATGAAAATATATATATATACATATTTGACTGAGTGATCGGTCAATCATAGCATGAATTTCGTTCATACGGATTCCGGTTCATTTACTCAAAACATTTTTTTTATAAATTCCCCCTCTTCAAAATTGATCGTGATACGATTTTTTATTGATAATAATGCTTGAAAAAAATTTGGGCCCGTTTTTTGCAAAAGGACCACTTGTAAATATTTACCAAAGGTTTACTCATACAGATTAACGACACTCGCCAAAGCTAGTAATATATAGCTATAGTATATACAATATGGTAAATCGACGTTTTTTTGCAGAAAATAATTGTGAGTTTACCTAACCGTGATGTTTTTATGAGATACGGTAATTATGTTAGCGTCGAACAAAAGACAGCCAACAACATTTTAACCGCTCGGAACTGCCCATATTTTGTAGCACTATTGTTCAAATGAACATGACAATTTTGTTTTATTGACTTCAAAAAGAGCAGTTTGTGAGGCCAATTATAAACAAATTTTATGATCCTTTTTTTATTATTTAGTACGCCATATACGATCAGGTCTTACAATTTAAATTAAAAAATGTGTCTGTTGTATGTCTGTTTATGGCATCGTAGCTTCTAAACGAAATTTATGAAGTATTCTTATCATGCATGGTTTTTAAATTGTATTTCAATTATATAATTATATCCCGTAAATAGAGTTATATTTACGGGATTTCACTATTAAAAAGCTAAAGAAGGATATAGTGAGTTCTCGTTCAATACATAGTACCTACGTACTCGCGTAAGCTTAGTTAAAAGTTTTCATGAATGTGGTTCAAAGCACTTGTGTGAAGTTTTAAATCCGCTCCGAGTTTTTACGGCATACAGAGATCAAATTAAAAGGCAGTTTTAATGAGATGCTACATTCATTCCATTGATACAAATCGCAGCAAAGGGAAATGTATAGATTCTGTCTGCAAATAGAAGTATTCATACGAAGTATTAACTAAGTTCACGCTGGTATGAAATTGTTTGTCTGTAGTAGTTTCTATATCTTGTAATATTTGGAAGCTAGGAAATATTCGTGGAAGTTGGCAATAAATATAAGATAACAAAATATAATAAATAATAATATTTCATGTATAACTTTAACATAAAAAGACTTCACCAGGCATACAAATTTTCATAATGTTAATTTTTGAAAGTCGAAATTTCAGTGAAATTATAAAAAATACTGAAAATAGAACCAACGGGAAGCTAAACTGAATCGTTTGACATATCGAAGTCAGTCTACGGTCGATGACGTAGAGTGAAACAGGAAATCTCTGGAGGATCTCAATATTGGAGTTGCTAGCAGAGCCCCAGAGTTCTATTCAAGTTCTACTGGGCAAGCTATGGTATTCATAATTTGCGGTCAATCATTCGTAAGTCATATAAAAGCCGGCAACGCAACGAGCGCGCCGTGGGTAACGCATAGGTTTAGCCTGCTCTTGCATGCTTTATTATAAAAAATCAACGATGAATTATGAAGATAAATACATAGATATTACGATGTTAAGCCTATTGTGCATAGTGGAAAAAACGACTAATTAATTTCTGTTGTACAATGGTGTTACATAATGAAGATAAACGGCGGATAGAATTACTACGCTCAATTAAGCCTGGTCTAATCGATTGTTTTAATCAAGATTCTAACTACGGTTATAGCTTCATATAAGTAGCTTAACTTCATTTCTCACTTCCTCATAACGTTGCGAAGACATCCAGCACTGAATAATCATGCTGAGCCCGCCGTTTGAGAAAATGCCGTTCTGAACTTCTGACCTAAGAAAATAGATGAAGCCTTTCAAATAAGTCTATGCCTAAAGAGACACCGTTTGTTACTTTAGGTTTCATGATAATTTATTATCCACTTATACTACAGGAGATATTATAATGAAGAAATTATCTTCCCTAAGGAACATTAGGTAACATTAGGCTGTTCGTAAAATTTTACATTATACGACAATAATATCAAATACACAAACCTTTAAGCAGTGTTTTTAAGTAAAATCTAAATGGAAAGAATGAAGGAGCTGTGAAGGTTTTAGTTATATATCTGCCAGATATATAAGAAAATATCAAGTACTGTATTATCTGGGAAATATAAAAACACAAAAGAAAATTGTGTATTTTGGCTACGCAAAGGACCAATATAATCTTATTTAGTAAAGAGCTTTCTATTTTTACCTACATCTTAATGGGAGTTCATAACTTATCTTAGAAGTAAGCATCTACCATTTTTTATGCGAAATTAATTTAATTTTGTGCCCTATTTTCATTTTGGGATTTGCCCTTTTTACGTCTAGCTATTATCCACATTAAATATTACCTAAATTTTCTGGGGGTAACATTAACCCTTGATTGTATGTATAAAATTCAATTATAATCAATAAGTTATTTTACGCATAAAAGTTATACTTAAACTCGTATTCACATTTAGATTATTTATTACTCTTACTTAGGCAGTTTTATTTAGTAATGTTTATACGTAATAATTTTCAGAATCAATAAAGTCGGTAATCCTTTATTGAAAAATGTTGCTTATTTTGAAACATTGTTTCTTCTCTGTCACTTTCTGCCTAATGTGAAACTTTTGTTAGAATTTAATCCCACGATTTTCAGCGAAAAGTAAAAATCCTACTATGAAGCTACTATGGTGCAGATACACCATAGTAGCTTCATAGTAGGATTACTTTAACTTGTTCCCATATAACCACACAACATACCAATCACAATTTTCATACAGTCATCTAACGCAGACGATATAAAATAATTTTGTCAAAATATCAAAATTCTACTTGACACACGGTTATTTATATTTAGCCGGACGAGCATCGTGTTCTTTTCCACACGCATTGACAATCTAAATTCAACCTTTGATGTCATCATTTTATTTTTGACCATCGGACGACATTTTCGTATTTATAGACGCTAAAGTGCACACAAGTAGTGTCGTAAATAGTTTTATTATTGTTTAATGAGTTTGACCATTGTACGAGAAACATTCAATAAAACAAATTGTGATTTTTAAGTTGAGGTAGGTACCATTAAAATTATTTAATTTGTAATAAAAGTTAAGTTTAATAATACTTCTAAATGTTGTTATAAAAAATCAAATTAAAGAGTTTGAAAAAACCCGGACATGTTAATAAAACAAATAAAAATACTTTATAAATTAACATATCCGCTTAAATTGTGGCTAAGATCTAATTACGTCTTAAACGAAAAAACCGCATCGGTCCACAGACAGAAACTTGACCCCTCAGACACGTCAAAGTTATAACACCCCTCTCTTTTGGCGTGGCTAAACATTAGGAAGCGGAGCTGGTGTACTTTAAATTGCGCTTCAATTAAAATTCTTCAGTTTCTGCTTTAATCAGTTAACGAGACATAGAAATATCGTCTATACTCTATACGATCCAACTTCGCGAGGATTGATAGCAATCATATAAAATGGATTCCTTCCATATCCAGTACTCATGGAAGAGTTAAATATAGTTCCTATATTTAAAGATTAATTATTATTGACACTGCTGTAATACTGCAGTACAATTATTGAAATTTTTCAGCTGAAATTATCTATTTCTGTCTGCAAATTCGCGGAAAATGTTAGTTTAAAATATGTTTTAAAACTTGAAATAATTGAAAAATATCGCTAACGTTTTGTTCAAATAAATCCACCATTTTTGTTTCTCCGTGCCTCGTTGTTTGAATTGTATTTTTTCATATATTTTATGCATTGTCGACAATTGCTTGTATATTTCGCCGTTGCGTGTAATTTTTTTTATACAATCTTTCTTTGTATGTTTATCCTTATGTTTTTATAAATACAGTTGTTAGCGAAGATATCGTTTGTCTTTATTAATACTATAGAGAGAAAATGTAGGTATTTTTGTTTTGTGTGTATTAAATTTGAATTCAAGAACCATAATACTGACTCTTTTTGAGTGACATAGAGTATATTGGGTGTCAACGTGGAAGTCGTGAGTAAATGCTAGTGAAGAGATATGATAAAAAGTTTTGTCTATCTATGCAAATATTATTTCTAGTCAATCTTTTATTATCTGCTACCTATAGCCAATAAATCTAGGACATCTCTAAATCGAAGTTAATTAAAATAAATTCTTTGCTTTAATAATTTTTACCTTTCGCATTGGTAATATTAGGATTATTACAAATTTAATGAGCCTTCTTAGATCAATTACCGATAACTATTGGTTTCCATGGCAACGCGACATTGCCACTTTAAATGTAACTTGAGAGTAGATTAGTTTTTTATCAATATCATCTTATATATCAAGATCTAGATCATTAAAAATCTCTTTCTATGATCTAACATTTCACAAAATATACTATTAACCAATTTAAAATACACTACACAAGTTATACATTTAATAGAACATTTAAATAAAAATATCATAATGGACGAACATAATATCTTCATAAATAGCAGCTAAGATCTATCAGGATCACGTCATTCAAACAAAAGAACCGCATAGAAATCCATTCGTTTAGGAATCCCATAGGGCATAGACTCGCAGAAACATAGAAACGTAAAACTGATACACCCTTATTTTTCTTCGGGCGTTAATCAACAAACAAGCAATAACAATTGGCGCAGTGCGGAAGTCTACATTATGACACATTCGTTTTGAAACCTTTGCAGACTATCAATAGTTAATTACGATACGGCGAATCGCTGAGCAAAGAAATATTGTTGACTTATTGTAAAGCAAAATATTTCTACTTCATACTGATACTATAAAGGGAAAAAATATATTTTGATATATTTTATCATGAATTTACTTAAGAACTACTGGACCGAGTTGGAGAATTCTTTCACTATTGCGAAGTTAAGTCAGTAAGACTCTTGCTGAATAAAAACTGCTAGGTTTTTTGTGACCACGGGGATATAAGAAAGAAAAAAAAAATAATTTCAACTAAACATCGTGTGTATTTAATGTAAATCGCTTCAACGTTATTTACATAACTTCAAAAACATTCTAAACCTAGTTTGTTAATGATAGGTATCTTAAACTGCCTAAAAATCTAGATAGCAAGTCACGAACGCAAATGAGGCTTTTCGTTAAATCCGTTATTTTTAAGCTGATGACGTTTTATAAGGCTATATTTCAACTAGGAATTCGATTTGAAATATTTGTAGTGGATTTTATTCTTTACTTTTATTATATTTGGATGCCAAAGTTACGGTTTAATGAAACTTTCAGGGTTGATATGAATTGTTTAAAAAAATCTTTAATGTTTTTCTGTATATTATATAGATGTGAAATCTTGTAATGGAGTTGTGACCGAGTGAGGCAGCCCTAAGCAGAGGTATAAACTGCATAGGAGGACTTTAGAACTAAAAGGAAAAAGGTCGTATGAGAATGTTGTTCCCATTTTTTGAATGACATTAATACTCACGCTAAATGTCATATTGTCATTTCCAAACATAAAAGAAAAAGGCCTTTTATTTCCTACAAATAACTGTTTAGGTACAATTATTATTATAAATGATTTTTACACTATTTTCTGTAGTTAAATTGCTAACTCTTGTTTAATTTTTTATAGAATTATTTTTAGTATTTATACGAGTAAAAAATAATAAGTTTACAACTTAGTTATAAATAATATTTACATATATATTGTTTATTTAGGAGCCCCTCTAAGGATTGCCATTTCTCTCGATCTTGTGCTATTCGTCTCCATTGTGGTCCGGCCATTGTTCTGATGTCGTCTTCCCATTTCGCGTAGGGTCCGCCCCCGTGGCGTTCGCCTGTTGGTCCTCGCCATGACGTCACCGTCTTTGTACATCTGTCGTCTTTAAGTGGCACTACATCATACATGTCAAGCCCATTTAATTTACATTATTCGAATGGTTTAGATTTAGAGCATCAATTGTTTTTGTTTTAGCTTTTATATCTAAATCCATAAACGGTTGCAATGATGAGATGTATGATGCACGTAAATCTATGAAGACGCGTACAAAACGATTAAAAGCATTAATAAATCGCTTTTAACGTTAAATAAAATTCATCGTTAAATGATTAATTAATCAGTTTAGTATCGATCTAGGGCATTAAAACAACGGTTATTGAGTTAACGAACTTGTAAATTGATTTTCAGCTTCGATGAATGTTAAATTTTAAATGTAAACCTGTAAAACGAAGTTAATGAAAAAGTCCTATTAGGCGAGTTAATAGCTTTATAAGATTTAAAAAAATATATTCATGATAATACTAGTAAAGAGATAGATATTAGTGAAACTAATGAAGGAAAATATCTACTTATTTTGATTGCAAATTTTGTATGTGACCCATGACTAAAAAGAGGGTTTTATAAGTTTCAAATGTCTGTCTATGTGTCTGTGTGTGATGTATATCACTTCTAAACAAATGTAATGATTTCGATGTTGTGTTTCTTTCTGTTCTGTTCATCCATGTGATAGTCTTATTTGTAATCATCATGACAGAAAAATTTAATACATTTTAAAAAATGTATTAAATTTCAATTGTTGATTGACGTTAATATTTTTGACTGATATGTTTAAATGGACGGCTTTTAACGTTGTATGAGAAAATTTGAAAAAGTTGACTACAACTTGAGGTCTGGAAAATGAAATTTTCACTAAATTTTGAATTAGCTGTCATACGCTATATATATATATTATTTTATAGAAATTGTATTGACAAAAAGTACGATCCACCATCTAGGGAAATGAACTTGTACGTTGACAACAATTTTAGGGTTTATCCTGACCATTCAGTGTCAGAGAAATACCGAATGCCAAATTGAATTTGACATCTCCCTTTGAGCCTGGTATCCGCACTGTGCGAGCGAATGATATAGGATAATGGAAGAAAGCTGACTTACATAACAACAAAAAAATGTTTTTAATCTCAAATAACTTATTCCGATTTAAAACCCGCTCAGCCAAAGTTGAGACTTAAGAATGATATCTCAACTTTAGTGGCCCCATTTGAATAGCTTGCTGTGTTTAAGAGTTGTAAGTATTTAAACAAACGACAAAGTCGCTTACAACATAAGGTATGTATCCACATTCGAACATAACATTGCTGCGTACATTTTAACTCCACAAATACACATTTGATGTTGTATGGTTCCTAGGTCAATTCAGTCCTAATCAAAAGGTATTAGAACCGGTAATATTGTTGTATAATCTAAAACAAATAAAAAAATCTTTTTTTTCAGCCTATTTCTTAAATAATTCCTTATGTAATAATCTACTAGTGCTATCTACCTACTAATAATTTCTTATCTACTTAAACTGTCGAAATGATTTTATAAGACGATCGTAAACTTGCTCAGAACAGTGAGTAAACTGAATAATCCAGGGTAATCCAACGCGATATCTCTATGGAAAAGGCCGACCCTCCTCACTGGCTCCTAATAAAAGGCCCCCAGCGGAAAACCGTTGCGTGGAAATTGTGACTAAGTGGAATGAAAGAGATTCCTGGACATGGTTTTTCGTGAGGACGAGTCCTTTGTTGATTTTCATGCACAATTTTATTGTAGGTTTACAAATATTTACTAATTTGGGTGTATTGATCAGCGGTGTTTCATTTACACGAATTCAGTACGTCAACGAAACCTATTGAAGTTTTTTACATGAAATCAAAAATCTGTTCTATGTATTGTTTTGTGTTTTTCTTTTAATTCATTCCTATGTCTGCTAATAATATAAGAAGGTCAATTTCCCGTAAATAAAGGTGCATTTATCTTGTCTTATTCTTCTTCTAATGAGCAATCTAAATCGTAAATAAATAAGATCAATGCCATGGCCAAGTACCTAAGTCTGTGCGTAACCGCTAGGGGCGCTGTAAGACTGCCCAGTGTCCACACAAATAATTAACGCGGATGCTGTCGAAAAATACTTTACCAATATTCTGGCAGAGCTACTAAATAAGCTAATTTAAGAAAAATATCATAAATTATCAAAAAAATCCTCTATATGGGTACCTTTCATTTTTTTTTGTCTAATTTTTTTAAAAAGAACCAAATCAATTTTGTATCATTAAAATCGGTTCATAATTCTCAATTACGTAGCAAACATACGAATAACGTAAAAACAAGTAATTAAGAATCTTCTGTAAGTAGGCGGTTGTAAACGCATAAATTATTTTTAATTCACGATATAATCCTGATGTTTTGATTTTTTGGATTTTATCAAAACAGTTTAGCTACTGTACTTAAATACTTACTAAGCCAAGGAAACCATATAACATCAAAATTTGCTGATTCTATCGTTGAAATAATGAAACAAACAGACTGTTATTATATATAAATCCGAACCATCTAGATAAAATTAATTCGTCAACAGTTTTAAAAAAATCTCGAATTATCTCATAAATGCATTAACAGATATTCATAAATAGTTAAGATCCATCTCGGTTAAGTCAGATTTATACAAGAAGTTGAAACTGAAGTATTTGTTCATGAGCTACGATGCCACAGACAGACACACACGTCAAACATAATAACACCCTTCTTTTTCGTCGCGGGTTAAAAAATGAAAAGGAATTTATGGTATTTGCACAAGTGTATTATGACGTAGCGAGTTTAATGAATTAGTTATTAGAGAACAGAATAGTAGCAATCGGCCTTGTAAGCACACTTGACCTTTTAGCGCATTTAAACGGATGTAATTGCTGGCGCGAGTCGCTGGCTAGAATTACACCCAGTTTTACACATTCCATCTACACACAATCTTTTATCAACATATTCTTTATTTACGAAAAATTTATTTAAAAAAAACTATAAAAAGTAATAAATAAAACAGAAATAATTCTTCAAAGAAAATATTTGGTAGTAAATGAATTACGATTAAAGACTACCTTTTACAGTTTGGCATTGACTAGTTTTCTGTACAGGCAAGTAAGCTTTTGTACCTACCCAACCGAAACATTTAAATGTTAGACGCGTTTTTGAGATGGTTTTTATGACTGATTTAGAGAGTTTTTAAAAACGAGTAGGTATAGACAGTAAATGTAAACACTCCATGGTGAAATAAACAATTACAATATTGTGTAATAATACACCTGTGATAACATTTAGTAGTTTTTGTTCAAAATTATTTTAAAATTGTGTATTCAAATATCTTTTTGCTGCTATAATTGATTCAGATAACTCACTTAAGTTTTTACTTTATTTATTGTTTTTCGTTTGTACTCCTGTAATAGTGCTCATATTAGAAGTGAAATTTAAGACAGACGCGTCAAAAAACACCATTCTTATTTGACCGAGGTTAAAAACGAAAGGGACCTAAAAAATTAAAAAAATATTTAAGAGAGCATTAAAGTTATTTGGATTTTAAATTTACACTATTTCATTTGTAATTCTAAATTTTGGTAATAAACTTATATTTTACATGTTTACTCAAGGAGAAATACTAAGTGTAAAAAATATTAAATTAAATATAAATTGGAAATATATAAAATACTAGCTGACCTGGCAAACGTTGTTTTGCCATATTAATTTTTGGGGTGGGCTACCCTTGGCACTTAGGGGTATGAAAAATAGATAGTAGCCGATTCTCAGACCTACTGAATATGCATATAAAATTTGCTAAAAATCAGTAAAGCCGTTTCGGAGGAGTAAGGTAACTAACATTGTGACACGAGAATTTTATATATAAGATTTAGTGTGTTACAATATTCAACCTACATTTCTGTGCAACATTTTTAGGATTCATCTATACTTATATATTTTTTTCTTGTTATAATATGTTCTAGGTACTGGTGAGTCTCTGTTTTGTAAATAAATAAATAAACACTGAGATAAATAAATATAGGCTTTATTCAACCCAAACGACGCATGCATCAGTTAGAAAACCGAATAGGGAATACAGCGCATATTTTTTCAAACAAGGTTTGTAATGGCTTCCCTTGTGAGGAGATGTTGGGATGTTTTTGTGTAAATAGATTTATGGGTATGGTATGTACACAAAGCACATTCACTAGCTGATGACTGCGACTTTATATACGCGAATTTTCTTATTAAAATAATGTCTTTTATTAACGCGAGTTTCATACATTTAACGAACTATGAAAGGATTAAGCGTGTATATTATTAAATCGCGCGTCACCATGCAGGAGGAAAATTTAGTAATAATCAAATAATTGTAAAATTTTTACTATTGTATTGAATAGGACTTAGAGACTTTCAACCAAAAGCATCTCTCATTTGAAGCCCGGCAACGCATGAGCGTGCCAAAAGGCATTGTGGGTATCCACGGGAGGTAGTCGACTCATCAAAATTATAAGAAAATTATGATAAGAAACAATTTATATTTTCATTTGTAATGAATAAACTCAAAAACTGTACGTACCTAATTCCTAATTGTAGGTTTCTACAGAGAAACTTATTTCTACATTCACAAGATTGTAGACATAAACAGTTGCAGAAGTGTGTCTGCCCCATGCCATAAATGGAGGAACAAAGACTCGTCAGCAAAGTATATGAAAAAATATTTTTATTACTCATATCATAAAACTCAATTCCGCACAGAATTAGAAGTTCTAGTTTTATTACTTTTTGTAGAACAGCTTATGGGATGCTTTTTCTTTTTATGTTTGGTTTTATTTGGGTTGTCAATAGTCATATACTTAGGAATGTGGATTTATTCTCTAGTGAGTTAAGAGGGTGAATCCTAAATTGCGCTAAGAACTTTGTAACTGTTTTTATAAGAAACTATCAATTCTTGAAAAAAAAATTGAAATTATTATCTTATATTCTCGTGTCACAATGTTAGTTACCTTACTCCTCCGAAACGGCTTTACTGATTTTTACCAAATTTTATATGCATATTCAGTAGGTCTGAGAACCGGCTACTATCTGTTTTTCATACCCCTAAGTGATAAGGGTAGCCCACCCCCAAAATTATATGGCAAAACAACCTTTGCCGGGTCAGATAGTATAACATATGTATATTCTTTAATACGTAGCTTTGAGTCAAAATTTTTTTTTTATACTTAATAAATAAAGGTGTGTGGAATCACAACTAAACGAATGGACCGATTTCAATGCGGTTTTTTATTAGAAAGCTGACTTGATCGTGACGTTTCTTAGCTACTATGAAGATTTTGGGATGAAATCTTGGAGATTTCAATTGTTTGTAATAATTTGACTTGTAAGTATTTTAATGTTTTCTTTTGTATCAAGTTGCAAAAGATACATATATAATAATAATATTTGTCTATTTAAGCACTAGAAATTTACCAATTAATAATAATAGACACCACACTAAACGTAAATACACTTCGCTCAATGACTTTCCTATTTACTCGAAATACATAACCACTACCTGAATTGGAAACAATTTCCCCTTCTAAAAACTATTAAAAATGCCCTTCTAAGAATAACAATGGAACTCTCTTCTAATTGTTAGAGCGAGAGTTGAATCATGGCGCCAAGCCCACTGTTCATATTAGCTGTGAGTCAATTATCGCATCTGATGCAGAGCGAAAATTGACTCAGCTTCGAGCTAAACCAGCTAGCAGGTGCACCTGTTAACGAACACAAAACCCGACCAGAGTGTTGACGACATCAGCCGACCGATCTAATCTATCATTCTATTGTATTCTACTGTAAATACAAAAACAAGTTTATTCGATAATTCACTTATACTGTCCAGTGTCTCGGTCTCCAAGGCTTTTGTACAAAAAGGACCTAATTTATTAAATCCCAAGAAACTCTTAAAAGCCACCTACTTATCCGATCATTTACATTAACCAATTCACTGATGTGTCCGCTCTTATACCCTTTTAAAACCTTTTCAGGTGAACTTCGGCTACGAGCTATTTACATTTTATTATTTTTAGCTTTTTCATGAATCTATGTAAGATAGATTTTATTTTATTTTTATATAGCTGTTTCGTAACTTATTTATTTTAAAATAATTCATAGTGACCGTGAAAATAATAAAAGTATAAAATAACATATATCGACGGCTTGCCTCTTTCTAAAAAAGTCTCGTCACCAGGGTGGTCATCCATGGATGTAGTAAACACTTCTTGGTAGTTCTTGATTTATTTGTTAAAAAATAGTGATTTTACGAGAGCTCTACATGGTCTGAAGGCTCGATCAAGAGTAAATAATCAATCATCTGTTGACTATATTAATATCCCAACCAACCTACCCTCGGCAGTAGACTACCCGCATATGCTCGAGTTTTGGTTTAGTGTTTTATGTTTTTAAATACCAACCTATAATCGATTAATGATTTTAATTGAAAACAATTGGAAATCAAACATCGTCCTAATCCCAACCCAAGACTCTCGAGCTGGTTACTCCGATATATCTTTAGTCTGTATCACAATTTCAGTTTATATTCGATTCGATTATTTCCATGTACAGATTTTTTAAAATAAATTTTGTTTCACGACTTTGGTTGGAACATTTCCGAGACTAATATTACAAATGACTACAAACAGAAACTAACAAAATAAAAAACATTAAAATCTGTTTATATTCATCATCATCACACTCACGTAACATAGATTTATAAAACCATCATTATTAAATTGAATACTTCCTCTTTTTTGAAGTCAGATAAAAACAGTAATCAACAAAATGGCAATTAATCACCACTGATTAAAACTCCCACTTATCAGTCAACTCATTTGAAGCTGTTTACGTGTTTAAATTTTTTAATATTTTAAGTAAAACTACTAACATAGAGTTCACGTTTTCACGAATTTCATAAGTTTCTGAATCATCTAATCTTAAGCATCTAAGGTAACTAATAAATCAAAAAAAGAGCTAAAAAAGCCTTATATTTCCAATTTTTTTGATGTATTATCTTTTAAACGCAATCACTTGTGAATGTCAATATTGATGAATATTTAATGATACGTACAGTATTTCCAAAAAGCCAAGTCTGAAAAGAACATCCGACAAACTCAGCTGGGTTATTTTCTTTTCTGATCATGTTAAACATACACTTATTTATAAGTGTATTTATAAGTTATTATCATTAGAATTAGTATAATAAGCTTTATTACCTAGAAATAAGTTTTCGTTTTGTATATATCTTAATTTTTTTTATTGATAATGCTTGTAGTTCGCTTGAGATCTTATTATATAGAAATTGAACCTATTGAAATTATTATTAAGGTCAGTGTGGAAATATAAACAAAAATAATTCATGGTTTTACCTTTTATAAATAACTAGATTCCCGTTCCAATTTCGCGGATATTGCTACACAAACGTCTCGCGTCTTTCTGTTTTACGGTGTGTACTTATAGATTAATTTAAAAGAAAAATATAAGGTAAATTAGGAAAAATATCCAGTGTTGTGGCTAAAAGATAAAAGCTGATGGTTTTTTAAACAGGCCTTGGTAGTTCTTTTATACAAAAATTCGTTTTTGTTATCGAACTATTCTTAGATTTTAATCATTGCTGATTTACTGATTTTTAATATTCAAAATATTTAATTTGCATGTCAGTGTCAAATTAACTTTTCTCAGCTTAATTATTCACCGATATTCACATATCCATTACTACATTGTTAGATTTCCTAGTAGGTACATTGCGGTAGAGGTTCTCTGAAATTCATTGGTGTGATAAACTAAAGCTTATCTCTTATATCCTGAGAATATATTTTTTTTAAATCTCTGGTTTAATTTACCTATATATAATTTTAACCGTGTGAAAGATTTCAGCCACGTTAATTTCATCGTAGCATGATGTTATATATATAGCCTTCATCAGCAAATGAACTAAATAACACAAAAATAATTTTTCAATTCTAACCACTAGTTCCTGCATTCAACTAAGCAATCTTTATATATTTATAATAGAAAAATATACTTTACTCAAACATGCACATAACTACATTAATTCAGACATTAAGCCTTACTTGAAGCATTTTAGCTGTTAATGCCATGAGTTTAAGATTTTATTTTCCAAAAAGGTACCTGAAAAATATTAATAGGAAATTTATACCAGAATACATTAGAGCATTAACCTTTTTTGTTTATAATCAATAACCACAGCTCGTAAAACGTTCATTTTTTGTTCAATTCTGAAATAGTAAATCTTTTGTTTAAAAATCATAAATCGTTTATCAAGGTACGCATGCGAGAGTTTTACACCTTGACTAGTCACGAGAAACTCATCTATGGTTGCGCTGGAGATCCTGGATTCGATTCCCGGGGAAACCAAGGTTTTAGTTGTATAGACACTGACTTTGAAATTTGAACGCTGTAGCTGTTCAGGCTTGAAAGAGAAATCATCAGTAAAAATATCATTTATTTGAAGTTTAATTATGATATCAATTTATTACAAGTGAAATTGAGGATTTTGTGAAAACACCCAACATGATGACTCCAAATAAGCATTTCATAAAAGGATGAACAGATTTTTCTAGCTAAGATTCGTTTCTATCGTCCATTTGCTTATGAGCTGCGATGCTACAGACAGACAAACACATTAAACTTATCCCTCTTTTTTGTTAAAATCTTCATTAATAAATAAGTCCTCTCAGTAAATTCACCGAATAAACAGAGAAACATAAAAGAAAATAGAAAGCTAATCTAATCCAGAAAACCTTAATCTATTTGGGTAAACTTAAAAATATCCCCGGATAAAACGGATCAAAAGGATAAAGGCGTCTCGCCAATAATTTTATTTTATTAAGAAAGTTAGAATACTCCACGAATTTACTTGAATATTATAATTATGCTATTCGAAAATTTAGTTGTTTATTGTATTTTATATTGCTATACGTTACCTCTGTAAAATAATTTCTCATTTTTAACATTTTTCAATGATGCTTCGCTTCTATTGATTGTACTGTGATATTAAAAAGCTTAAATCCTTCTTCGATAAATGGACTATTCAGAACAAAAAGAATTCTTCAATTCAAACTAGTAGTTCCTGAGATAAACGCATTCAATCGAACAATATTTTCAGCTTAATAGTAGATGTAGCGTATAGTATACAAATTGTACTATGTATATGACAGTTACATTGTTATCTGAACAAAGTTGGTGGAGATAAACAACAATGGCTATGCGTTAGTGTATTTTGTTAGAATAAATGTGGAATATAATATTATACGATTATTAGTGCCCCGGATCAACTTTGCAGGCTTTATTTGCATCAACTCGTTTACTATATGTATTGACTATATTACATATTTTTATTTACCATCTTTAATAACGTATATGACTTAAAAACTTCTCTAATCTAAATTAATTATGGTTTATTCCACGAAGCCAAGGATGAAATGCCTTAGAAATGCCTTAATTTTTATTAAATTATGTATTGTACAGTAATGTTTTTTCAATTAATTCAAAAAAGAAAGTTTTTGATTTGGATTTTTATGTTGATTACGATATTGTAAAGCCTAAAAACTGATTTGAATGATTTGACTAGATGTATCATCTATCAAACATCAACAAGAAAAAATTGGATAAAAAATATATTTTTTTCAAAATATTTCTTCATTCTTTATATTTACTTTGTAGTATATTTCTGTTTTATTCAGTAGTTTTTGGTACACTTTGAAGTCGGTTTTTTTATATTTTTGAATAGTTTGTAGATTTGTCGTAGTAAATGCACATAATGGCGCAGTGCTAGAGATCGCAGCCCACACAACGAATGACTTGCAATGCAGCGAGGAAATGCTGGCAGCGTTATCGGCACAGCGCCTGGAACAGTTTTTAATCTATTTTTATTACGAATCATTTTTGAACTAGACACCACTTCGCATTTTTCTCAATATATGGATGAGAAACTCACTCACTACAAATAGGATATTTGCATTTAAGCATATATACTCACACTAAACATGAACAATACTTTATGGTGACTTTTCTTAGTTTTTTTGAAGAGGTTTATAGATTTATATTCAAAACTTACTTTAAAGTCCTTATAATCCTATTGATATTTGTGAGGATGGATGTTTGTAATTTAAGAAGATATCGCGCAGACTGACCAATATAACGATAATATTCAAATAAGCATTAAGCTCCGATAGCTTTGCCATCTGCGAGGTTTTTAGTGTGCGCTAAAAAAGAGTTACACGAATATAATGTGTGTAATTGTAATTAATAGGATGATTACGTCGCCATTATGAGTTTGTCTTTGACTTCGGCTTTTCGTTGTAAAGTCAAACATTCCTCAGCAAAACTATAACTCGCTTAACACGTCCACGTTAAACTATGACGCTCAGCGAGCACGTCACACGAAAACTTCGACAACCCGTTTTATCATACAATCGTATATTTTGGTCTTTAACAGGGCATCCAAAGAAACCAGACTACAACCTAAAACATTTAACTACAGAGTAGTTTTCTTCAATCCAAAAAAATATTGTGTTGCCTGGAAGAGATCGCGTCGTATGGTTAAAATTTGTAAAACTTGTGTCATTAGCCTCTCTTACTTATTGTATCTCCAGTATTTTGTATTTCTTCTTTCTAAAAATAATGTAATCTTACTTAAATATTGTCTCTATAATATAATGAAAGTCATTGAGCGAAGTGTATTTGTTTTTAAAGTAATTCACAGTGTTTCGTTCAACTGTCGCTAAGAGGTTTTTGCACACTTAGCAAAGTGTTCCTGTTATATTGCCAACCCTATTGAGTAATGCTATGCGATTGGAATAGTATCTAAATCATATTAATTAATAGACCGACAATAGGTATTTGAAACCAGACTATAAATTGCATCGTAAATTACTCGCAATAAATCGCTCTGTGATCGTTGCTAAATATTTACTCGAGGTATAGAAGTTTACCATTGATAATACTAGGATTTTCAATCATCTCGTATTGTGTATCTGTGTAGGTTACATGCGTTATCAATGTTGTTATAAGAAAAATCACATTTATTGTATACAATCATTGTTTTTCGTTTGAAAATTACTCGAAATAAAACTGGTTTATAATAAATGTCACGTCCCGGAAGTCTTGGGGAAAAAGGGATTTACTTTCCCGTCCGCTTTTCTCTTCTTTTTGGGTTCGCATTATATATACATCTACCTATCCTGAGTGCGTATTACTTATAAAATCTTTAAGTGAAATTAGAATCGTGAGTGGCAATCAGTTATTTTCCAATTTACAGAACTTTCTCTTACTTAGTAATTATATGATTACTATCTAATAAAAATATCTATTATAGAAATGAAACCTGCCGTTGGTGGGCAAAAGATCTACAGTGCTCTACTATTGTGACCTATCAAGGGCTAAGTACTTAATTTCGTCCAATGTCAACCATATTGCTCGCGTTTTGGCTGTGATTAAAAATCGTCAGGGTTATTCAAAGAGGCCAGAAGAAAGCTAGTATTTTGTAAATTCGTTTTTGTTTTAATTTTAATTGAGATAACTCGCTCTGATCGAAAAGTAAGTAGCTGAAGCACTTGTGTCTTGGTAATTAGAAACAACGAGGGTATAAGTAAAGACGGGCTTCTTTCCGCAACTCGACGTCTACGAAACAACGATGGTATCACAATACGTTTATATAAGTTTATAAACAACCAAGACTTGGGAACAAACATTCTTACTCAACAAATAAATGCACCTACCGGGATTCAAACCCAGGCACTTTGGACGCAGAAGGCAGGAGCATTACATATTGTGATATGAATATTCTATAGGATTATATAAAATCATTTTACGACGAAATTAGACGCGGCTGAGACCGCGGTACACAACTAGTGTTTTAATAAACTAGTGTTTTAGTGTTTTATTAAACTTAAGGAAGTATTTACAAACTCGTAACCAATAATTTAGACTAATTTTGGCTTTTCAATATTTTCTTTATAAACCCTTTTCGAGTAAATTATCTATCTCTTCAAACCCAATTTGTTATAACTGAAAAGGCAAAATTTAATGAGGAAATTTGCTAAACAAAGTGGCTTCAAAGGAAAACTTCTAAACAAATCACGTACATTACGAAAATGCCGAACGTCAGTTCGCATAATTTACATAAAGCGATACTAAACGGACTTTAATACAATAAGGTTATATAATACAATTTTAATTCACTCCAATTTGAATCTAAACTATGAAGAATAGGTATTAGTTTTCTGTGAATTTTCACCCGAAATTTCATTACTAAAATTAAGTGCTCACTTCTTTTGCTACGGTTGACTCAATTATCTGCATAACTACCGAAATGGGTTAGCCATGATTATTGATATTAAAAGATTTATAAAAATCAGTTAGTTCCATAATCTTTATTAGTAAAAAGTCACTTTACAAGTTTTGAATCATCTTTTTTATATATATTTACAATTACAATTCTAGTTACTGTTATCACAGGTTCGGAAAAAAGATTCTACAAAGAGGAACTGCCAAGAAACTCGATTATTACTCTTTTTAAAGCCATTTGTTACATAGTTATTACATAGATATATATTATAAACCAAAGTACCTACCTTACCGCTCTATCTGTGCGGTGTAATCTCAAAAACCAACAAAAATGTCATTCTATGCAACTAATCTATAACTTAATATATATAACTTAGAGGACTTATCGCTAAAAAAAATTAAAGTGGTCTACGACTCGAGTTTCTTATAGCACCAACTGCGAAGCCGGTGCGGGTATTTTTATATGAATAAAAATATGTATAATACCAATCACCATCTTATCTAAAAGATACAATGTTTTCTCTGAATCACACCCAAAGGAGTTATAAAAGTAAATTCCAACTGTGTCACAATCCTATTTCACTTTACGACACGCGAGTTTGCAATCCGAAAAAGTTTACGAAAAGTTCTATTTCTACTTGTTCTCTGCTCGTAATGTTAAATTATAGTGCAAACAAAGAAATTGAAGGCAATTTCAGAACCCTCTGCATGTTAATGACAAATAAGAATAGCTCATTAATGGATAAACCGATCTCCAAAGCTAAAATCCTTCTCGATTATGTCAGCAAGTCAAAAAATCCTCATAAAATTAGGTCCATTTGTTCCTCATATCGTCCTCCGTGGCTAATTGGTTTACTCGTCTGCGTGTTGAGCCGGAGATCCTGGGTTCGAATCCCGGGGAAACACATGAATGTTTCAGTTGGGTAGGCATAGAAGGCTGATCACCTACTTGCCTGTAAAGAAAATGATCAGTGAAACAGACACAGCAATGTATCGCATACCGATCTACCCCATGCCCCAGTAGGGGTTTCGGGAATTCACTTTTATCGTCCTTCGTAGCACCTAAGTTACGATGCCACATATTAAACTTACACATAACTGCCCTCTTTTTTCGTTAAAAACCGACTGCTGAACAGTGCAATCCCAATGTGCCAATGTATGTTGTAATCCAAGTACCCATTGTGCCGAGCATCGCATCGCATTCAGCGAGCTATTGTCGTGAGAACGAGCACGCTTTGTGGAACAGCTGAGCGAGTATCAATGTACCGTTCTACATTTACTTAGTACATAGTGATGAACATATGTTTAATCCATTTATAATATTCATTACTATAATACTTTTGTTATATTTATAGATACTAAAATGATAATTAAGTAATGAGTAAAGTGACTAGATAGCGCCAAAGCGCCCACGATCACGTGGTCGGTATCCACCGAACTTATACCCGTAACATAGGGTAAAAAAGTCTTTCTACTCTCTCTCCTCGATTGCAGTGATATTAGTGATCTATTAATGCGGTGTTATTCTGTTGGACCGGTATAAATGGCATAAAAAATGAGTACCTAGAATAGTTTTATTCTTTAAAATATTTTTTCCTATAATAATATATAATAATAAATAATACTAGTTTTTCTAAGTCGTTAGAGGCAAGTACCTCTTTTCCTGGTAAAGTTTCATGAAAATTAAATACCATAATTAAATTTTAATTATTTAAATATTTCGGGGGAGGTTAGATTATTAAATTATGGCTGTATCGGAAATTGTGAGCCAAAATTACTATTAAGAAACATCCAGAACAGATTCTAATAAAACAATTTTCAAAAATCTGTTAATCTATATAATTTGTGATTCTTATTTGTAGTCACCATGAGGTTTTTTAAAATATATTTAATTTCACTTGTAAAGTATTGTATACTAGTTGACTGATGCGCGACTTTCGCGTTGAAAAAGTTATATTCACTTCTGAAGTCTCACTTGTCTTGATGACATCGAAATTATATACACATATAGTGTAAGTACTCACACTAACACAGTGTAGTGTTTTTAATGTGTACTCACACATTAACATACTCCACTTACCCTAAATATGTGAAGCATTCAAGAGGCGGAAGTCAGGAGAGCCATGACACGGGGCCTAATAATTTCCACGCATACCGATCTGTCTTAATAAATTACTTCTGTACCAAAATTTTTTTCATGTAATGGAAAATAAAATATTATTATTATTTTTAATATCTTAGCCCTAGCTGGATATTAAACTTAAGTTAAATATTAAATTTAAAACTGCTATAATATGTATATATGTCTGTAAAATTAAATTCCTTATAATGGTATCATTTAGTACTTAGAACCACAGCAGCTATATCAACAACATTTTGATAATATTTTGAATATGACATAGAAAGGTTTGCTTCTTATCTCCATAGAAATCTTCGTAAACTATCTTGACTTTTGGATACAGAGTATTTTTTTAAGGAATAATAAAATAAACTCCATGTCTTTCAGATATTATCTGGATCAGACTGACAACCAACGACCAATGGGGCTGTTACTTTTATACTATTCTATTCTGTAACTGTGAAAATTACGTCAACTGAAAGAGCGAAAGATACCCTTTGTCATATTTCCTCTGTTCCAAAACACTCCGCTTACGGCCTCAGCCAATATCGGAATACTTGGCGTTAACATATCAAATGACATTCAGTTTCGCGGTCATCTGGAGGGAATGGTTAAATTAGCCTCCAAGAAGCTTGGAGCACTCAATAAGGTAAAGTGGTACTTTACGCCGAGCCATTGCTTGAAACTATATAAAGCGCAGTCGGCCCCATATGGAGTACTGCTCTCACCTTTGGGCGGGAGCTCCCAAATATCAGCTTCTTTCTTTTGACTGTATCCAGCGAAGAGTGGCTTGAATCGTTGACGACCATATCCTTTCTGATTGGCTTGACCCTTTGACGTTGCGTAGAGATGTAGAATCCCTCTGCATCTTTTATCGCATTTATCATGGGGAATGTTCAGAAAAGTTGTTTGGATTAATGTCAGTAGCTCAGTTTCATCTTCGAACGTCGAGACAGAATACGAAATTTCATCCATATCACCTCGATGTTTATCGTTTTACAACTGAGCGTTTTCTAAGGCATTATGTGCCGCGCACCACCATTCTGTGGAACCAGCTTCTTTTTGATGTATTTCCGAACTACCACGACTGAGGGACCTTCAAGGAAAGAGCGTTGAGGGTGTCGAGGGTGTCCATGAGCGGCGGATTGCTTCTCGTATGTGAGCCTCCTGTCCGTTTGCTTCCTATCCAATAAAAAAAATGAAACCTCAACTCAGATCTTGATCTGTAATTTTATTTACCTAAGCTTTCATATTAATATGTTAAAAAACAAAATGTGAATTAAATAGGTACAATACCTACGTACGGTATTTATACGAATATTATTAAGCTGAAGATATAAAGTTTTTCACAAATTAACGCGGTTGTAGCCGCGGGGCACAGTTTTCCAATAATTTTCGTATCCTTTATCAGAACAATTCCGTAAGTCCATAATTTACAAAGGGGTCCTTTGTAAATTAGCACCCTGCGGACGCTATTAAGTATATCCGTCTTTGCTAAACTTTCGCAGTTACAAAATTCACATAGAGCCAACTACAACATCCTAAACATAATTTGCGCTCTGTACAGATGTCTGAGAAAGGACATACCTGAAGACATTAGGTATATCAGACACTTTAAATTTCTAACACCCCTCTTTTGTCGTCGACGGTTGAAAATATGATGATGTATTCAGTTGTTAATGTGTGTTGATAATTATCTGGGGACAACTAACAGGTTGATGCTGGTTAGTGTTTTTAAAACAAAACACATGGCCTCACTAACATAACAATGATAAAGTGTAGACACCGGTCTCCGACAATCGTTTTCAACAAAGTGACAGTCTCCAGTTGACAGCCGTGATGTTAAATAATATGAAATACATTGCCCTAATTTATAAGACGACGCGGTTACCATTTTGTTTAATTAAGAAAAACTTTCTCTCACATTTTTGTTACATTATAATATCTAACATATCTATGCGACCGTAACTTATTAGGTATTAAAATACTTTATAAATTAAATAAATAACAATAAACTAAAGCAAACAAGAGTAAAATTTCCATTAACAAAACTCCGGTGTAAACAAATGTTTATACAACATGAAGTATACTTTATCAAAATCTGTTGAACCGTAGAGGAGTTACGACATAAAAAGGTGCTGCAGCAGTTATTATGGATATATCTTATTTACCTATTACCTTGTCTAGAAAGTACGTAGAAATATAATTAAGATTAAATATCTTGTTTACCGCTTTGAGGTGGATTAAAGAAGGATTACGAAGGCGTTATAAAGATAAGTTGTAATTAAGTGTTTAACCTAAATAGCTACCTTAATTGATAAAATTTAGCGTTGGCGTATTTTCAAACGAGTCTTAAGAGAAAAAATTTTCGTGCTTAATTTTTTTAATGCTTTCAATTTTATGTATCTGAAACTCAAAATAATATCTCATATTTCTGCAAGTATCACACGTTAAAAAATATAGATTAACGGGATTAAATCGCTCATAAGTCTCCAAACTTATATAACTGACCATATAGATCAAAATGGCTGCACGTCAATATAGGGGATGCTTATTCATCCGCACCTAAGACCCTCGTTACGCTGAGCAGGGAATACTGTGGTAAGGAATTCCTTCGCCGTTTTAATTAGGTATGACGTGCAAATCATGCGGTGTGGCACTTTGGGATATATACAACAAAGAGATGTTACTAAACCGCTGTATTAATTTTGATAAAATATATAAATAATGTGACCCTGGTAAAAGATTTGGAATTAATAAAAGTTATTATGTTTCTTTATGTTATTTTTATATCGAATTACACTTTTTACCTTCAAAACAAGCAGCAGTAAACTAAAGGGAACCGCTTATAACTTACGCCATCATAAGTTTTTGTAAAATAATTTTTGTAATGTCGTCACCTCGTGTGTAATTACATTGTCTCACGTTCGAGTCTGAGTTATATTTGTTTTTCAATTAACAACTGAATATATTAAGACAGTTGAACAAATGTTTCTTGAAGGATAGTTTTAATTCTCGTTTATTTTATTAATTGATAATATCTATTTCCATTATATATTGCGTTTTTTTCAGAAATTTTTAACTCTTGAATTTTATATTCAAAATTAACATTTAAATGGTAATTCCGGCACCACTAAAAGGATAGCATAATTGGGTTCCGCATTGGATTGATAAGAGTGAACGAAGAGGGCGCATTATTGAACATCCTGTAACTTATAAAATTAAATTGATGTTCAAAAATTTCAGTTTAATTATATCACATTAATAGTATTATCTATACCTTAATAACTATTGAGCTAGACTCATCACTACATAGTATAAAACAAAGTCGCTTTTTCTTTCCCTATATCCCTTTGTATGCTTAAATCTTTAAAACTACGCAACGGATTTTGACGAGGTTTTTTTAATAGATAGAGTGATTGAAGAGGAAGGTTTTTATATATGTTTTATACCCGTGCAAAGCCGGGGTGGGTCGCTAGTATAATACTAAATAGTAAATAATTCAATGTTGCTTAATCGCATCCGAATTTACGGATTAAGACATGTGAATGGCATTTCCGAGTCCAGAAATTGGATGAAGCTAATATTGTATAGATTAGATGTGGCATAGAGACAGGTAATTAATTAAGCTATTTATTTTCAGACATTGACAGAACATCGGTCCCTGATAAATACGGCTTGAAGGCCGTATTGAATCAATGTCCTCACTTTCGCTCCCTGATGAAAAGAAGGTGATACAAGTTTAACGAGTCTGTATCTTTAGCTTCTAAACGAATAGACCGATTTCGATGCGATTCTTTTTGTTTCATATCTCGAAATGAATCTTAGTTACAATTTATGATCGGTTCATCCCTTAAAAAGATATTTTTATTTATTTATTTTTTAAATATAAATAATACCATGTTATGTTATTAAGTTAAACCGCTTGTAAATATTTTTATGTTTATTTAGGCTGCATTTAAGTGTATGTTATAATATTTATGACGCGTCCACTTATGTGATTGGCATATCGGTTGAGTGGTTTGTGGTTTACCATACAATATTATATTTCATGAATATCACGCGTAGTAATCACAGTAATATTCTACAATATTGAGGATATAAGGAATGTGTATATTATAAATTATCTTCTTTTTATTACTTTAGTGAATTTCTTGCTAATATCTGATTAAAAAAAAGATAAATAGCTATGATTGTCCACCGTGAGATTTATCGAGATTTAGATTTTATATATGCATTAAATTTATACGTTATTTTTTTATAAACTATGTCGTGGTCGATTATAAGAACCAAGGTGTATGGAAGAAATATCGGTTCATTAGAAAAACTATATATTAAGACATCTAAGAAAGAAACAATGGAGTTTTTTAATTATGCCTTCAGATTATGATCACTGAACGAGTTTGCTAGTAATCCCATTGTTATCAGATCGTAAAACCTCTGTATTCAGTTACTCTGTGACATGTAGTCCCAAAATCAATGCTTACCAGTGATCCGTCTCTAGACCCGACTCAATGTGGACATGATTCCTATTAAGTTCAGCTGATCCGAACTTATAAGGCGTTTATGGTTGGAGGATATTATTGAAAAGATAAATAATTTACTGCTATATTGAAAAAATCATGGTCTCGACAGTACATATTTCTGCTTAGATTTTTGTTAATTACTAAAAATCAACTTCTACTACAGCCAGTTTTGTCTTTTCTTCCAAAATTTGATTTAAACTCTGCGTAATAATTGCGGGTGTATTTGTAGTTTTTCACATTCTTAGCTACAATTTCCATCAAAGTTAAACGAAGTAATATACACAAATATTATAAAGTGGAAAGGTTTGTAATTTAATTAATGAACTCGGAAAAATCCTTGTACTGATGTGAAGCTAGACTCTTACCAAGTGACATAGGTTATATTGTATGGTCACGCGGACAAAATCGCTAATAAAATAATAGTAATAATATTTTTTTTTTGCCGACAACAAAGATCAATATATGTTAGTATATTTTCACTTAAAAAACTAATGTTAGTCTGAGATATAAATAAAATTTAAAAATCTCTGTAGTTGTAGATTTAGAATTAGTATCAAACCACTAAGAACGATTGGAAACAAAAACGTAGTACCTTGCTAAGTAGAAGTATCTCAAAACTTAAACCTATTTAAGTCGAACAAAAGCGGGTACTTTTGATTTTATTATCTAGAAATGAGAGCTTTTAGCTTTGCGGGATTCTTAGTGGAATTCTTTTTAGTTTTTGGTTTTATTGCGATGAGAAATTTAATTCTGAGTCTATGTAGCAAACACATTTTTATGAATCTATAAGGTAGGTCTACCGATTATAAATCTGAAGAATTTATATATCGACCCAGGCTATATAACATCACGCCACGATTAAGCCGAGTAAATCAATGAGCTACATATTTTATTTTATACATAAATTTAATTTTTATACTTAAATGAAGCATATTATTCTCAAAGAGAACCCTTTACCAGTTAATGAAGTCAATTCCTACTAATGACGTTAAGAAGCGCTTTAATGTCACTAAGGTATAATTAAAGCGGTCTGATACTATCTTTAAACTCATTTAGTTAACTTCATTGGGGCCAACAACAATATAACAAATACTGAATTTACTCTACAATAACTTAATTCACTAAAATAAAGCTAAAGAAAGATTGTTTTTGTTGAACGCGCTAATCTCATTAATTACTGATTCGAGTTAATTTTTTTGTGTTGAATAGTTTATTAATCGAAGCCTAATAGCTTGGCTATATAACATCACGCTACGACGAAATTAAGGCGGGCGAAACCCCGGAGTAAACAATAAATAGTAATGATAGATGTAATGACTCAAACCTATATTGTATATTAGTTTATGCGGTAAATAAATATTAAATTGAAGCAAAACCGCAGTATTTTTAGTTTGCAATAAAAAGAGCCGCAAAAAGCCCGCATCAATATTTTCCGCCTCATGACTGTGAAATGATGCGAAATAATTTAACGAGTCATTATAATTTTCTGAAAACTTTTACTAATATGCATTCTTTACAAATAATGTGTAAACTAAATTCATTTTTCTAGACTTGTTCTTTTTTGTAGTCCGTATGGGTTTTTTTGCACACTGTTGCACTGGAGTGCAACGGGCGGCCTTATCGCAGCGATCTCTTCTAGGCAACCCACATGGTTCTTCCAGGGTTTAGCAAGAACCGCCAGTAGATAATATATATCTTGAACAACCTTTTTAAAAGATTACAGATCTGGGCGCGTTCTTTAACACTTTGTTAATGTACATATAATACGATTGATTTTAAAAATCATCAAAATAAAAATATTTTTGAGTTAGTTTTACCTTTTACTGAAATTCGTTATTAAAATAAATAAATAATTTTATTTAATTATAATTATCATTTGTAACCAAAAAATTCATTACTTAACTGACACGTTTTCGAAAACGAGCTGCCTTTTAGTTTTCAGCCGACCTTTAAATTTTGTCAACCCAGGTCGCGTTTTATTACTTGTCTTTGGACAATATGGCCTAATAAACTCTGCTGTTTCATATCAAAAGTAGGGCGATATTAGTTGATTCAGTCCAAATAAACTTCACTTCTATTTTACTTCACTCGAAGACCATCTAAACTTGTTATATTTATTGCTACTCTATGGACTTAGATACGATTTTTTTATATTGAAAAATGTCGTTGATTTGGCTACTTTTTTTATAATAATATCAAGCTAAATAATTAAAATGTTAAATAAAGTAAGTGCAACATCATTATATGACTTATATTTGTAATAGAATGATAGTAGAGTTCTGTAAAATGAAAATAAATTATGAAGATTGCGTCTTGAAACTTTGTCTTAGAACCGTTTTGAAATGAGATGTTTAGAGTAACTTAGTATTCTCCGATGTTACAGAGAGATCACTCAAGATGGTTTCAAGAACGTCTAGATTTAATATTTTCTGTGAAACTTATTCCTTGAACGATGCAGGATAGATATTGTAATATTTATTTAAAAGATTTTGTGAAACTCTTAAGATGTTCGAAATTGAATGTTTTATAAAGTAATATTATACCTACATTATATTCTGTCAAATAAATTATATATAATGCGTTATGTTATGTCTGTTTTTACTATTCCAATATTGCCTTAGAAAACTCCTACATGACTATATAATATCTCTGTAGTTTAAATATGATATTATGGAGCCATATTGTTGTAGAAATAAATGCGTTGAAGTGTTTTCTGATGTAACCAGGTTAGTGTAAAAAGCCATAAATTTATTAACTTTAGCATTACTTAAGCTGTAAAAGGATTATTTTTATCGTCAACAGATACCGTCAATAACACGTGTGAATAGGAAAAAGTAGTTTCTGTTTAAGAATATACTTAAAAAAGAAAGTCATAAAAATATCAAATTTATTGCTAAAAATTAAAAATATTCATTATTTACCAATTTTAACCACTTACGGAAAAAGCGAGGTGATATAAGTTTAATGTTTCTGTGTGTGTGGGTTTGTGGCTGAGTTCATCGAAAAGCCGATTTCAATGAGAATATTTTTGATATTCCTAATTTATGAATTTTTTTAAGAATTTTTTTTACAAGTAGACTTTTGTCGAATTGACCTATTTTAAAGTCGCCAACGACACGGATAACTTTGAAATTAAACTAATAAAGTGCAGCCGGCGACTGAGATACGTAAATATTAAAACCACGGGGTTTTGATGAATTGCTTTTGTTTCTAGGCATTACTGTGATTTCATTTAGTAGAGAAGGCTTTGTTCATAGTTTACTGCCCTTGGCATAAGAAATGGTTCAAAATGTTGTCTGGTATTGTTTATTTACAACCTATCCGCGTTAATAATTTTACCCATTTTGTAACATATTTCATTTATGCTCCACTCGTTTCCTTGTACACAAATGTAGACGGTCGAATTAATAGGTAATATGAAATGTATTGGTTTTTATTTTTAATAAATGTAAATTTATATTATGACTTCTAAAACTAAGTCCACAATATAACATTAATAAACAGATAATAGCGAAATGTTTTTCTATGTTAGCAGCCCTAAATAACTTCTTGGTACATTTTGATTAATAATTGCTGTCAGACGCCATAATCTGGATTAGCGCCAATTAAGTAGATCGAAGTTCAGAAGTAATCGTGAAATAACAGCAGGATCGTTTTACTTTAATTGATGTATCATTGACACACATGAAGAGCGAAACTAAATTTAAGATAATGAAAGCTAAAACTACAGGCATCAATGAGCTTTTAGTTTTCATGTAACGTTTAATAATGTTTTTAACTAGGTATATCTACTGACTTTAAAATTCACTTAAAAGTAATAAATTAAATGGAAATGATCATTCTACGAAGCAAATTTGGAAATTAATGCTGTATGCTTAAAGATTCCGTGTTACAGTTTCGCACCAGAAATCAAATTTTTTTTGCTTCAAAATCGTGTAACAAGCATTAAAAAAATCATACATCCGAATTGAGAACCTCTTTTGAAGTCAATGTAAGGGGACTTAATGTGCTTTATAGGGGAAGCTGTTTTATGAAAAAGTTTATTGCCTCTTTGGTTAAGTGATTCACTGGGTTAGAATACTGAGGATATAAAAAATAACTGCATCGAAATCGTTAATTTATAAAAGGTTTGTGGCTTGGTTACAGGACCTTTAAGCCTAGTCTTTATTTCATGCCTCAAGTAAAATGGCGGCAATTTGACTCGTGGCTTATAGAGAATTTTGACCTCATTACAAAAGGTCACGTTTTACTGATATTACTTTTCTTTAATCGTGCACATCACCGAAGAGTTTATGCTTAAAACTCCAATAATTTTACACATCAAATCTTGAAAATACATAACTATTAGAAAATAATGTTTAAAAACTTGACGCGCTCATTGTCGGCAAAAACCCGAAATTTTTTCATTGGGGGTTAGAAATCTAAGCGAAAAATATATAAAACCTGAACTAAGTAAAGCAGAAGTAACATAACAATAAAAAGCTCCCATTTCTTTTCAGGAAACAAGTTTGTATCGAGCTATTGAGTCGTGAAGATTTATGGTGAGTCCGACCTACATAACTGTTATGTACAAGTATAATTACAAGGAATTGCTTATTATGTAAATACTTGTTTATCTAGATTCTAGGTGTAGATATTAATGATTGAAACTTAACAAGTAATAAAAAATAAGAACACCTCATCAATGGATGAAAAGATTTTCATAAATTGTCATATAGATCACGTCAGCTTTCAAATGAAAATCTTTATAAACTTATAACATCTCTCTTTTTGCGTTGGAGGTTTATTTCTGTTTTACAGAAATAAATTTGACAAGTTAAATATTTGAAAATCCGTGGCTTAGAGTAAAACAAATATGATTTTCTCTTACAATTTGGCTTGTTGTAAACACTTGAATAATAAATGCATAGTTTCTTCGACAGCCCTATAAAATACAGATTAAATAGACTCAGAAGGGCCATTGGTGCATAAACTGTGCCATATTACTTGCAGTAAGCTATTGTCGACCTAGTTGCAACTCCCACGCTATTCACTGCTTCTAGGAACATTTTCGTATTTTCCCTCCAAAAAGTCATCCTTACTAATAATATAAGTGCCATGCATTAAACATAATCAATTCTAATTTTCTATTTAAATTAAAATGTTAAAGTTTTAAAAATTGAAAATATGCAAAGATAAATTAGTTCAGTCGGCTGATGCCGTGAACACTCTTGTTGGGTTTTGTGCTAGTGGCAGTTGGTGCGCGTGCTAGCCGGTTTAGTATTTTAATTTAATTTCAATATTTTAATGTTTAACATATATCATATAGTAAATAACTTAATAAATAAATTAAATAACCTAATATATTACGGAGATGGTCACCACTGTATATTCTGTACCCACAATTCTCCGAATTACAATGTAACACAACTAAAAACCTCCTTTTTCAGTGTTGGGAGAACTTTTAGTATTTTAAACAAAGTACAACTTTATTTCCTCTCCAAACTTCGTCTATTTACCGTAGTTTTCAGTTACACTTTATTAGTAAGTATAGTTTTAAAGAGCGGAGTGCTCTGAATTTCGAAACGTGTTTCGAAACTAGTTGGCAAAATCGATACTGCGACCGTTCGCTTTGCAGCAATAGGCTTACCGAGCGAAACCTATTTCATATACCGGGCTCGTAACTAGAGTTAAAATTTAATAAAAGAATAACAATTAAAAATATTTTTATTTTTATATGATAAAAATTCTGTTCAATGTTAATATTGTTTTCGGAAATGTTTCACTCAAAAGTGTGAAGTTGTTTTAAAAACCGACTTTTGAAAAAAACTGAAACAAATCATAAATCTCTAACCATAACAACCTTTAAACCAAATTTTTGTTATCAAAGCATATTTTACTATTGTTTAAAATAAGAGGAAAAAATAGAAAATGATTTTTTTGGTAAAATTGAAGACAATTTAAGAAAACCCTCGACATTTTAATAGAATACTTCAAGCTTGGCTAAGATCCATCTGTATCGGCTTTCAAAGAAAAACCACCTTATAACAAATGATTCTTTCATTTGTGATGCCACAGACAGTTGCGCAGACCAGCAGACATCTGAAACCCTGAAACAATCTCATTTTTGCGTCGGAGATTATAGATTTGTAATGTGAACGTTAATGTATAAGTTTTCTTATATTTGATATTTAGTCAGAGACGCATTGGGGTCGACTCTGTTAGTATTACTGATTGATTACATAAAATAAATAAGTGTATAACACTGTTATTCTATACCTACTTATGTTTAAATGTTTCGATAATATTAACGAGGGATTCTTGCCGAATTGGGGTAACTCAATCTGACGTTTAATTAAATAGATGTAAATTAAACACGCAGTCAAGAACTCGAACCAAATTATTAGCTTAATTGGAAACTGTTTAATTAACCAATAGTTGAAAAGATCCATTGTACCTCTGCCCGCGACTCTATGTGTTATAAACAAAAGAATAATTAATATGTTTGTAAGAAAGAAATGCTAGAAATCTTCTCGTAGGTATGAAGAGGTAGCTGTTTTTTTAAATTGTTTTGTTTAAATTACTGTAGTTTATGTTGGGGTTATTATACAAATAATTTTTGGGAAATATTAACATGTTTCTTAGTCTATGTGTACATCTTTTTGGAATTCGGTCTAGTTTTTAAATTGTCTGTATAATACGTGCTTCTTTATTTTTCGGTTTTCTCTGCAATTAGCCTAAGCTTAATCCCAGTCTAGACATATAACGGGGCTGCCGTCTATGGCCATGTGCCGGGCCCTTTTACCTGGTTTTATGCCTTTCACCTTCTGGATGGTGGACTATGCTAGAGGAGACTGAGGCCCATCATGGGCTATACAGCCATTGATGATGATCATGATGTCTGTTTTATTCTGTATTTCTTGTAACCAAATAAATAAATACAATATACAAATAGTATAATTATTGTAAACGTGAGTCAAAGACCTCCAACTGAATAAATTACTTGAAAACTAATGTTTAACAAAAAAATCTTCGTAAATCACTTTTCTATTTCATTGTGTTATTAAAAATTTATATTTTTAAAATGAGTTTTATGAAGATTCAGAAAATGGTTGAAATTGGTCGTTCAAAAACTTATTTTGATTGCACTTTATAGTTTCTCTATCGGAAACGAAAGATGACAGGTAACAAAGTGAAGTTATTTAGGTCAGCGTGATTCGGTCTTAACTTTCCTTCAGTAAAGTTTTTAATATTGATTCAATAGTCTTTGTGCTTCTTTATTTCAAACAAAAGTTCAGCTTTTTGTTTATATTATTAGTATAGACACATTAATATAAATATAAGAAGGTTTGTGTGTCCACATTATATTACAGCAAATGGAGGAAAAAGTTTTGCTTACTTCTAATTTATTCCATATAAATGGTTCGAGTATTTAGAATTTGACTTGGAAACAAATATTATGCAAATCGTTATGCGTTTCGGTACAGCCAAGAGTTTAAGGCTATTAAGGGATTATATGGAGCTGAAGTAGTTAACTATATTTTATTTATTGATAATATTTGCAAATGTTTTTACATGAATAATAAAAATATTTATTTATACATTTTCACAATTATCTAAAAATCTCATTAAGGCCGTTGAGGTCAAAATACTGGCTGCATGGCGTTGTATCGCTATACTCACGCGTTTGCCGATAAATGAGCCAGCTTTTGTGTTAAAAATATAACATTCCACAATAATTCCACCATTTAATATTTACCACTCCATTACTTACTATTATCATGACCTCTGTTTTATTTACTATTAACCAATAACAATTTAACTCGTATGAATTTATTGGCTAGTTTTCTCGGACAAGAGCGCCATCTTTATATCTAAAATCTAGTAAATTTCAAACTTCACTTCTTGTCTTTTTAATAATTAAAGTAAATATAAAACTTCAAAAAGTACCAATACACCAAGAACAGTTTCTCAGAACAATCTAAAAGAGAATTTTTCAATATATTTTAATCATGCCTAACGACTGAATTCTACAATAAAATCCTGTGATTAAAAGCGGTATTATCAGCTCTCATTCCATCCAACCTAAATAACAGCTATTGTGCTTACGTGATCAAGTACGCTATCATTACGTGGGTGTTGTTGGAAAAGCTAAACAAGGATGCAATCTGTGACAAGAGCATAATCTATACAGATAAATAAAATTGGAGTGTCTGTTTGTGTTATTAGAATAACCGCTTTTTACTAAATGAATATGGATGTATAAACGGTACATATACCAATATATTATTATTTACAATTTATGTCGGTCTGTCTGTTCGTTCCAGCTAATCTCTGAAACGGCTGGACTGATTTTGATGCAACTTTCACTGGCAGATAGCTGATATAATAAGGAGTAACGCTATAATAAAAATTAAAGTATATTATTAAATTTTATACAGAGCCACCTATCGGCCAGAGTATTAGTTATAATATATTATATTACCTATATAGGCTACATATCAACACGTTACGACGAAATCAATGTAAGTGAAACCACGGAGCACAACTAGTCAACAAATAAACTACAAACAATTTTTAAAACCCCGACATAATTACAAATAAGAATCTCATAAAATATAAATTATATCTATATATTTATATCTCTTCACGTCCACTTTCAAACAAAAAATCGTAATCGATCCATTCGTTTAGGAGCTCCGATGCTATAGACCCACAAATACGCCAACCTAACAAGCCATTTTGTATTTCATACTTATTTACCTACAAGCGCGCTGGAGCTATGTAGGGATTCCTATACATTACCCACATCATATCGTTTACTATACCGTTAAAGATTAAAGCTAAATATTATATTACGAAAGTATTTATTACATTACATTGTGGACCTGAAATGTTGTGTTATACTTTTAAAAAATAACTAGCTTTTTTAAACAAACCTAATTTAAAATTTCATGGTAGGTGCCTTGTTAATTAAAACTAGTTGGTGTTAACAGCTCCAGAACATTCCGACCTAAATAATAGCTATTGTACTCCGATTGTGCTGCGCTATCCTTACGCTATGTTCTGCTTTAATAATGGCTTTGTCTATAGCTGAATTATACATATTATTTTGAATATCTTTAATATTGTTTTTAAATGGTAAAATACAAGTTTTTTTTTAATGAAGAGGCAAGTCACATAAAATTAATAAACTCTATTTGGTATAAAATGGTGTTATTAGTAGTAATAAAACTATGAATAAATATAATGAAGTTAAATCAAAATTGTACATATTTTCGTAATCATCAATTTCTCCTAAACATGAAAGTATGTTCCTGTCATCTTCAAGATAAGCCTATTATGAGTTTAAGGACACATTGACAAAAGCACAATTTTTATTTATAATAAGAATTAAAAATAGATGAATTGATAGAAAAAAGACCCGGTTTTTTAAGGGTATAAGATTTTTTTTAAAATTTGTGCTCCTTTTAAGAGAATGTTAATTCTGTAGTTGATATTGCCTTTTATTCTTATTACGTCGACGCTCTCTTATATATATTAAAAGTAGCATCAGATAAAATTGACCACACTTAGGCGAGTCATGTCCTCGATCGTACCACTAACGAGATAGCCCGTTTCCGGATTTCAATCCATTCAAAGACATCGCATACGGGCGCAATCTATTGCACTCCACTTTGCGGTATTTTAACGTAATTCAAAAGCTATTTGCGAATGTCATAGTATATAATACGAGAACTTTTTTATTTTTTGACACGAATCATATTAGTTATTACGTAAAATAGACCGATTTTGATACATTTCGGCTTGGTTAGCATTAAAAAATAAAGGTACCTTTCTTAACCCACAACGCCAAAAGATGGCTATTGTAAATTTGGTGTGTTTGGTGTATCTATATCTGTGGGTCTATTTTCCATCGTAGCTCTTAAATAATGAATGAACATTTTTGAATTTATTTTTTGAAATTAGACTCAAGTTTGGTCGTACTTGTTTTTTTTTTTATAAATAATGTATTTAGTTCTAATCAGTACACATAATGAACGAGAATATATAGGAATCCCAGTGAAACTAGAGCGGAAACCTATTGTTATTTTTCCTAACAACTTTAAAAGGAACCTTTGATTTGTTTAATGGCAGTTGGAAGCATTTATTGACCGCGAAGCCAAAGAGGGAACAACCAATTATATTGCATTCTGGGACGAAATACAAAGAAATCTGGTATTTTCTGAAGTAAATCTTTGAGGGAAATGCCTGGCTTTAAAAATCCTTGGCCATTGTTGGCTGAAAACCTTTCTGTTAATGCATTTTATGTTCAACGTCTTCCCATGTGCAATTTAACGAAATTCAGTTTTTTCAAAAAAATCTTTTTTAATGAAACAATTGATATTGAAGACAGTTTACAAGAACCCTCGTTTGTTACAAATAAAAATATGTCATAAATGGATGAAGATATATTCATAAATTGTATCTAAGATCCATTTTAATCTGGTCAACTTTCAATTACATAAAACCGTATCAAAATCGATGCATTTCTGAACATCTATTCAATGTTCTATGTGTCTGTCTGTAGTATCGCATCTTCTACATAATTTATCTGTATTGTAATTGCTTTTGTTTAAGTACATGAATTTAGTGCCAGTATGTAAATTATACTGTGTCAATACTAGCCACAAACAAAATTAGTAATTCTCCGTTATTTAGACAATAAGTTGTTGCCGGTAATTCCCTGTTGAGGTAATTAGCTGCACTAACTAGTCGATGCTTGCAAATTTATGTATCCTTTGGGAATGCGCTGTTTGAGGTTTGCTAGGAGTGACGAGTGTACCTAATGCTGTAGAATTTGAGTGCTTATGCGACTACATATCACATGTAGCTTTTCATTTATTTATTTTTCACACAAGAAACAGATGATCATCACAAGTTTATGAGACAAAATACAAGTACAGATGAATCCTAAAAATGTTTATCAGATAGAGTAAAAAATAATTAAAATTCAATTAAATTAGGGTAGACCGCAAGTAAACAGAGAAGATCACAACAAAAAACAAAAATATCAAAATACTTAATTATAAGGTAGGTCTGTGGCAATGTAAATTCTAAAAATTATAAACCGATTATGATGCGGTTTTTATACGAAGTGTTTGACGTGATCGAGATTGATCTTTGTTACAATATTGGGAGATCTGTTCATCCATTTAAGAGGTATTATTTGTAACCAACATTTCGGAGATTCTTTTCAAATTTTCTTCTTAAATATTTTTCTATTAATTTTTAATAAGTTTTTGTCCCTATGCGTCTCGGATTAAAAATGGTTAAGTTGTTTCTTCAATGTTTATTCACATTTAGCTGAACCGAGATTGACTGACTTGAGATTTTATTATAAAATTGCATCCAAGGATGCGTTTTAATACAACATTAAATAGGTATATAAGAGCTAAGTAATAGGGAGCTCCCACGGGACACTAACTGCCTTGACATTATCTACCCACAAATGAAAACCACGACTTGACACTTGACATTTAAATTAAAAAGACGAAGCACTTAATGCATGAATTTTTTCAGTACAGTACTTACATTAATTGACCGCCTCCTTGGTCTAGTGGTAAGCGCGTAAGCGTTACAACCGAGAGGTCCTGGGTTCGATTCCCGGCGGAGATAAAAAATCTCGGTCTGGCAGGACATAGAAGGCTGATCACCTACTTGCCCCTAAAGAAAAAATCGATCAGTGAAACAGATGTAAAATGCATCTGCCCCATACCCCACTAGGGGACACGGGACTTCACTTTACTTACATTAATTAAATGTTTATGTTTACTGATGCGATGAAGTAGATTTATTCAATATTATGGCTGTCTAATATAGTATATAATATTGATTCGAACAATTTGAATTAAAAAAATCTTTGTTTGATACTAAATTAAATATAAGTCTAATATAACATCACGCTTCTACCAATATGAGCAAAGTATCAATGAAAAATGTTGCAAAAACAGCGGCAAAATCTTTGAGATCGTTTGAGTAGTGAAGTATGTGAAATCAATATTTAGTCAAGTAATAAAGAACACAAGATCAAAAATTTCACGTTCCTATTGAGAACTGTCAGTTGCCTAGCTTTCTTTGCAATTTAGTACTAACTCACTTACCCGTTGCCCTGCGTTGTGACTGAATTACCTTAGTAATTAATTCAGTCACAAATTTAATTTGTGAAGCACTATTCCCCAAGTAATTTTAGCTTCTGTCAAGGTGCATACTTTTCATCCTTAAATAAATTACGTGCTGAATTGAAAAAAAAACCTGGTATTTTTAACCCTCGACATAAAGAATGGTGTTATAAGTCTGGTATGTTTGTGTGAATCTGTGACTGTATGTGATCGTAACCTTGTAACTATGGGAGATACATTTCTGCGTCTATTTCTTAGGTGGTTTTCTATATAGACAAGTAAGTGATAAGTCTTCTATGCATTTTAAAGCGTATCATATCTTTACTCGATATAAGAATTTTGCCACGTAAAGTGCCATTCAAAGAAGATTTATAAACCTTATAATAATTACGTTAAAACTAAATAACTATAGTAAAGTCCTACAAGTTTAAAACGATAAGTTGAGAGACGTGGCAGGTACTTCATGTATAAACTTAATACTGTTTGAACTTTGAGTATCAGTAACTTGCTAACTAATGGAGTGGACGTGAACTAACATTTAGTTTAGGGACAGTATTGATTGTGCGATATTTTGTCTTAGTTGTTTAATTTATTATTAATTTCTACATTACTACAAATGATAACGTCACACTACAAAGTTATTATAAATCTGAGACGTTTATTTATTGAATTACTTGTTGAATATAGCGATTTAGGCAGTAATTATTGTGTTTTCCGTAATAAGCATTTTAGAATATTTATAGTATCGATTTTTAATAAAAATGTTCTTGAAAGAAATATTATTGTGTTTATAGATCAAGAAATGCAGATTTAGACTAATGATTGTGTTGAGTCACCTACATAACAGGTGCAATGTCCGATGAAAACTAAAACTGGCCCTGAATTCAACCTTGCGTCTCTGTCAAATGACCATAGTATATACATTAATACAGTGGTTAAACACAAAAATATAAATTGATGTATTATTACTAAGCTTAATTTTCATATCTTTCTTCGGAAACAATCCTTATCTGTTAGGAAATAAAATTTGTAATTTTTACATTTAACATTGATAAAACCCTATGAAATAATATCTTAATCTCAAAGCATTGCCTTAACAGCTAATCCATTTTGTTTTATTAATATTATTATGCTAAGCTTAATAGCATAATAATATTAACAAATCCATTTAGTTGTCTGTCACTTGAATTTCAAGTGATTAACACAACTTTCCATAAGCTACAAAGGAAGATCCGCGCACCAACAGACTTGAGGAGACTTCGGATCTTTGTAATTTTTTCTTTGAATAAGTTAATTTTTAATAAAAAAAATAAAATAAACCCGATTTCAAAACGCACTTAAAAGTGAAAAATACATTTTGTATTATAAATGAACCTGCTATAAATAATTTTTTATTGGTTCATTTATAATACAATTTTCATCTAAAAACATCTAATTCATTGATAAGGGTTTATATTTCATATAGTTAAAAGCAAATAATTACGGTGCCGTAGCGCGAATTTAATCGATTTTTTGTCAATCAATTGTTTAAATCAATTGATTGTAAAAATTTCAAAAAAAAAATGGGACCATTTCGCCAAGTTACTCTATCTTTTGACATTTCATTCATCCAAATCGGTCCACGGACGGCAACGAAGGAGTGGTAGATCCAAAAAAATAAATAAATAAACGTTGAAATGATAAATGTTGAAAGAATAATGTTGAAAGATCAGTTAAAAAAACACAGTCCAAACGATAAATTTCTCCACTACCTGTATTACACTGCAGTATAAATTATGCTCCCAAAATAACATGTCCCCACTTTAATATATCCATGGCTGATGGCCAATTACATACTTTATACTATACATATATAACACTATTATAATTCCCCAAATATAAGCTGTTTGATGAATCGTCCCCGATTTTTGGCAGTGCTCGAGTTTTTCAATCCCTTCGTAATTTTGACGTCGTTTGAATCGAAAAACTTTTATATTCTTTAACTTTTGATGTCCGTTTTATATTTATGTTGTTGAAAAAAGGTCAGCACGTAAATCGAGTTTTGCTAAAATGCTGAATAAATAAAATAAAACAGAAATATTATTTCTATAAGGCGATTTTGATCGACACCGTACCCAGCGTGTTTCGCCGCAGATCTTGGGTTCGAATTCCTTGGAATGAAATGTTTTGGTTGGATAAGCACAGAATACTGATCAATTGCTTGCCTGTAATGAAAATGGTCACCAAAAGCGATTTTTAAATAGATTAATCTAAATGACCATTTCAATTAAAAAACTATCTTAAACTATTTTTTTACAACTCAATCATCTATACTATAATGTAGTATTAAAAAATAAGGTTTGCATTAAAGATCTAAGAAGAAACGACTATTAAGTCTATTATTGAGACCCATAACATGGGACATATCACTGACATAAGGGAAGGCTTAAATATGTTATTGTCAAAGGCTCAAGCAGTTATAACAATGTGTGTAGCTTAAGAAACTTTATACTTAGGGATAATGGATGCTTTGTGCTTATAAGGGTTAATTCTGAATTTAACCGTAAACTTTTCTTAGAAACGGTTCTTTTTAAAAACCTCAAAGAGATCTTCTTATACACACGCTGATATCACTACAATTTTGAAACATTCTCTCTTTTAAACAATATCTTACGTTTTCTGTTCTATGGTACCTAACGACCAAGCAAGGCATTATGCTGTCTCCTATGTAGATTTATGCAGTGAATTGGTGATCGTCTATCGTAACTCTCATTAATCATTTTCTTTTTCCGCCTGCTATTAATCTTCAAACTAATTATATGTATTTTGTTTTGACATAATTTATTGTTTAGAAATAAAGTGAAGCCTATACAATGTACAGTACCGCGCCCCTAAACGAAGCCTTTTTTCAAACAGGATGCAAGCGGGCAGAAGGCTTATTTAGAGTTATCAAACCGCCGCCCATGGACATTCACAACGCCTGTTGGTATCGGCAATCTTTTATGGAGTGATATACTTTTTTCTTGAAGGTACCAAGTCTGAAGGCAGCTAGTTCCGCAAAGTAATGGTGGGAGGAAAGGAAGAACTAACATGACTGTGGCTTTCTGTAAGATTGTAGCTATTAAACGATTGATTTATATATTAATGCAGAGTTTTTGAAGACGGAACAAGAAATAAGAAATTTATTAATAAATAAATAAATAACCAAAACTGGCATTCTCGATTTTGATATATAATATACCTAACTGATAGATACCGGTATCGTTAAATGTGTTTCGTCATTAATTTTGTAAATGGCAGATTCAGAGCTTTTGTAAGAAAGCTGATTAAATCGATCTAGACTATTTAAAGCCATAAAAAGCTATTAGCTATTTTCTGGCGGAGGTCTCTCAATGCGGCATCAAATAATATAATGAAATTGAGTAAAGCACCAATGGGAACGCTTGGTTTTTATATCCTAAAACTGACTAACCGACTAAACTGATGCCCAGCTTGGCCTATTTTTTTGCTGGCTAACAAAAAAAAAGTATATTTAAATAGAAACCAATACCACAAACATTTTTTATTCCTACACCAAAGTCGTACGATAACTACCTGAAAATATACATCATATACATACATATCACGCGGCAAGAAATATAATTTTGTTCTTAAATAGATACTTTACAATTTGCATTATAGGAATTATAAGAAAAGAAGGTGGGCTGACCGAGACAAGAAAATATCGTATCTTGCAGAGTAAAACCCGAATTGGAAACAACGATAGGATGAGATCAAGTGAAAGTCAAGAATAAATATCCGAAAGCCCATAAGATTGCATATGAAAGATAGTATTGCCTATATGGAAATCCTGATGATCCGTTTAAAAAAAGGCACCAACCTGCTACGTTATTTCTGCCCGACTTTTTACTTTTGACGAAAAATTTTGTAACAAAAAGTCGTTTTAAGTTCATGGCTGTAGTTATAAATAAAAGCTGTTTTAAAAAAGTAGTATTAAATCTAACCTCAATCTGTGAATAAGTCCTAAAACTCTCAAATCTAGATCAAGTTATATTTGGTAGTTCGTGACTTAAGTGTGCTTGGCTCAGAATGGTTGAGCCACTCATTCTCGGATCAGTGGCTCTGACGTCAACGAAGGAGAACTTTTTATATCTAATTTATATAAAGTTATATGAAACCCCAACGCAAAGAGAGAGCTTATAGAGTTTTAAGTGGGTTCTGTGGGTCTATATATTCCTTCCTAAATGAATAAATCGGCGGTTTTTTTTTGTTTTAAGCTTAGCTTACAAATTCTTTTTTATTATTATTTATTAAATTAAGTAATATAAAATATTAATTTGCAATTTAATCTTGAACTATGAACCTTTAATAAGATAAATGACTTTCAGTCCATTTCTTTTAAGTACATTGACTAGTCAAAGTTTGGACTTAAGTCTATCGTTTTATTTTTATCTTCACCCGACAATAAAATTGACCATTTCATAATTTGATTGTTCATGTCAAAATGAATTGACCAATTCAAACTGGCCACATGTTTTAAGAGTCAATATTTGAAAATATATCCATCCATATAAGTTATGTAGCTTACTCAGGATTGTATACATGCATGTAGGCATCTAGATCTCCATATTTTGAAATCATTGATTGGTCTTGGGCATATCATGAAACGGTTGGTTTGAGTCAGCCATTATGAAATATTCGATTTTAATTTAAACATTATGAAGAGAAAATATCTGTGTCTTTGTATTTTTGATTGTAACTCAAACTTAAAAACTACTAGACTGGTGCAGGTCTTTTTCCATGTGAGGTGGGTACATAAGCCGACGCAGACGTGCAAATCAAAATTAGTAGATTAATAATAAAATTAAATATCAGATTAAAAATAAAAGTTTCTTATTTATATTAAATAATTCTACTCCATTATGATTATTGCATCTAATTCAAATTTAATGGTCAAATGTCTATATAGGCATTAATAATTTTAACAAGGCTCGTTCTTATTCAATCTAACAAAGCGACACATTACGAAATAGCAAAAAAAAAAATTAACTTCTCCCTTAAAATAATGTCGACATTCACAGAATGTTTCTAGGCCATTCTATACGCCCACACCGCCTTAAAAGAAAAAATAACGGCTGACCTGATTTCACGTTCATGCTAAATATACAGGTCTATGTGAAAAAACTTATATAGTAACTTATAGTTGCGACTTCATCTGAGTGACAAAGTAAAATATAGCCTATATCATTCGCTAGTAGTGTAGCTGCTTATCAGGAAAATAAATCTTAGAACCGAATCGGCACAGCCACAGATTACACTTTACAAACAAACAATTTTATGTCATGATTGTTTGTTAAAGCTAAACTGTATAAACACGGAAACCTCCAGAAAACCTAAACATAATATTTTCCCATTCGCTTTTTTTCGTTTGGCTTTATTACAATTGTGATTGGCGATTGATTCTGTTGTCATTGTTCTGTGTTAGACCAAATATGATCTTTTTTGTTCTGAAATACCTTTACTACTATTAACTATTAACTTATGTTGAAATAAAAAATATATACAGATAATACAAATATTATATTTAAGTTTATAATAATTATATTAAAATAAAAAATTACCAGATATAACAAAAAACTAAGCTTTTACATACAACTTTTCCTAAGAATCGACAACGTTTGCTAACTTAATAATAATAATAATGATGGCCACCCCATGCCCCAATGGTGTAAGATGCTTTCCTGTATTTAAACAACAATTTAGATGTAAATAACATTAATTCGTTTGCGAAGATTCTGAACGATCGTAGAAGTGATTGTGTTTGCATTCAATTATAATCGAAATTAATTCATGAATAACTTTTATATTTAAATCCGCTAACAGCCTGTAAATGCTTTATCGCAAAAGGTATTATTATTTAATTAAAAAATGCTTTGAATGGAGATATTTATAACAATGACCATCATATAAGGGTGCAATTGCCTTGATAATTCTTTATTTGTAAAATAATACGCTTTTAATGATTTTGTTCAAGATAAGTCAGCCTAAAAAGGCGGGCATTAAATGTCCGAAAATTTACATATAATTTAGTATCAGCTGTTAGGCGTGTACAAACACTAAAATTTAAGAATGACTTTAATTGTGTATGTAATAGAAGAAAAATATATTTACAAAAGTACAAAAGGCTCATCAAAGCCGTAATGTAGCCAGTATTTTGGGTCCGCACCCTAATGGCTTTGAAGAAAAATTAAAAACAACAGCTGGGAGTATATGGCTCAGGACAGCACTAGACAAGAAGAAATTGAAAGAATTGGCCTTGGCCAAAACTAGGTAATCAAACATGTCGGCTCTTAAGAGACTTAATCATTTTGTAAAAAAAATCTGTCTGAATAAAGGCTTTATTATTATTATAATTTGTGTATGTATCAAAGAACTTTGATAGAGCTATTCAAAGTATCGAGCCTCAACTTTGTAAGTTCATATTACTTACTTTCATAATATAATATTTAGCTGTGATTAGAAGTTACATAGGAAGAACATAGGTACCTGTACATAAACCTGCGAAGCTGTGGCGAGCTGCTAGTAATAAAGTTAGCTTTTGTTAGCTGTCATACAAAAATGTCACGATGTGACGAGCCTTTAATTGTAACAATTTTGAAGTGTCAAACAGAAATAAAAGTAATATATTTGGATTACGAAATTGGCTCGTATCCACAATTTTCACAAACCTTTGTACGAGTTACTACAGCGTACTTACTTAGCTCTCAGTTGTTCATCACTACATAGTATAAAACAAAGTCGCTTTTTCTTTCCCTATATACCTTTGTATGCTTAAATCTTTAAAACTACGCAGCGGTTTTTTTTAATAGATAGAGTGATTGAAGAGGAAGATTTTTAAATATATGTTTTTTACCCGGCCCAAAGCCGGGGCGGGTCGCTAGTAATTTTATATTCTAAAATATGTGTTATTTTAAAATATAAGGAAAAATTTATAATATGGCAACGTAAAAACCAAACGTTTCCATTCAAATAAAAGTGAATCATGGTGTTGTACCTAACCATGTAGCATGCAAATGGTTTACGTGCTATAAAACAATTGAATACAAATCAAGTTCCTTTGCTTCCTCTTTTTGGCTTTGGCACCAAGTATTTTCTTGCCTTTTATTCATATTTAATTCACAGATATACATACAGTGTCATATTTATTGAAAGTAAAATCCAATTCGTGTTATGTACACAATTCTTCATTACTTTAACAATACATAAAGCGCCCGTCTGTTATTAATATCGTTGACAAATGACATCAGCTAACACATTTATGAAATGTCTATCGTAAGATTTAGTTTATATTTCTTAGTTTTGTAAAAACAAATATATAGGTTTCACCACTAATTGTAGTGTAAACTAGGGAATTACATTGCACTTTTCTTGACGTCAGCTACTATCATTTGGCAAGAAATATTCTATTGAACAATTCCCTGAATATGAAAATGAATAATAAATATGAACTAAACCCATTTAGATAACATTGTATCAATTTAGCTAGACTACTTACTTAGCAATAAATACAGTTTACTTCGTACGTAATTATTTTATTATGATTTCTAACTCTCAAAGATGTACTCTCAAAGTACGACTGTACGAATTTTAAATAAATAATATATTTCCGGGATTAAATGAATATTAGTTGAAATAAGACCACATCTTTGTATATTTTAAATGTATTCCCTGAACGCCAAATATTAATTTCGAGTTACGAAAACAATCAAGTTCACCACTGAAATTGAAGACAATTTAAAAAACCTCCGATATGATGATTACAAACATGGATATCTCATAAATGACTGAATAGATTTTCATGAATTGTACCACGTCAGCTTTCAAACAAAAAATCCGCATTGAAATCGGGTCATTAGCTTAGCAGCTATGATGCGCACAGACATACAGACCCATAGACCAGTTCACATTATAACACCTCTCTTATCTCGTTTTGGATACTTGAACTTAAATTGTTATGATTTTTTATGAATTTCTATTTCAAAATTCCACATTAAAAAACTAAATTAAGGTTTCAAATCCTATATCGTCACTGTTATTTGATATAACATTTAATACACCGAAACACAAAGGCTTCCGTTTAAAATATCCCAAAAACATCGAAGTCACTCCCAATCGTAACTGGCAACTAATTTCACGCCTGTCAAATTTCCTGTCAGAAATAATACTTGTCAAATTGACGCTCAAGTGTTTCTTTCATGCTGAGTTTTCATGCATAGATTACTTGATTTTACGCCAATATTTTAGGATGCGTATACGCGACCCATCATTTTCAACAGAAATATATATTAAATGTTTTATATTCATGAAAATTATTTTTATTTCTTACTTGTTTAATTTTAAAACGTTCACTTAACAGAATACGGTAAATAAATTACTAATGATTTAATATCACGGTGTCAACTTTAACCTATTTTTGTGTATCTGTATGTACGTGTGTCGGTAACTATCTTTTAACATGGTACTAAAAAAATTAGAGTCCAAATAACATGAAAAAGAGAAAAAACTTTTATGAAACGTGATTTAATTAAGACCGTCAAAAAATTTTGTCTAGTACAAATTTAAAATGACATTTGAAAGCATTTTCGTATGAGACAACCCTGAACGGATTCACAGAAATTCAATGAAAAATCCATTGAAAAAGTAATTACATTTCATCACTGATTGTGATGTTGATGGGAATTCATTGAAATATTATAGTTATTATGATTTGCAGTTTATATATTTTGCTAACATTTATTTAACTTTATTGAACTAACTGTGTAACTTAGTTGTATAACTAATACACATATTTTGTTGTCATTTCGATAAATTTTGTAAATACACTTGATTACTCGTCTCGTCTCGATTAATGTTCTGAGAAAATATGATATTCATTGATAAGTTTTACATGCCAATATAAGAAAATAATATGCTTAGATTTATTTAGAAATATAATAGGTATTATAACTGAAGTTTTTATTGTTCTTTTGGTCTGTATTTCTATCTGTGGCTTCTAAACGAATGGACTGATTTCAATCTGTGTATTTCAATAGGTTTTGAAAGTTGACACAGTCGAGATAGATTTTACTTGCAATTAATGAATATTTGTTAATTTTTATTTGTAATCGTCATGTCAGGGGTTTTTAAATTGTCTTCAATTTTTCATTTTACTGATAAATATGCGAGTATTAATCGCCTGAATTAAGTACGGATTCGATATTTAGTTATCTACGTAAAAAATCCTAACTAGCTCCTAAACTAAGGCTAAACAAGTGAAACTGAAGACAATTTGAACTCTTCTCCCTCACCCCAACATGTAAATTACAAATAAAAATTAACCTTCATATTTATCATCATTTACTGTTAGCTGTTAAGAATACAATTTACTAACAACTGGGCCCTGTGTTGAAAAATTTAAAATTAAATAAATTAAATTGACATCGAAAATAAGGCTTAGTCATTATGATACATAACCTATAATCTTACCTCGGTATAAAATCATTATGAAAAGTGATATTTTAATAATTAGCACCTGTATAGTGCTTTATCATGCAGAGATGAACTGGATCTATTTTAAAATAGGATTTTAATAAATAAACTCCATCCTGCGTGTGGGCCTATATCGCCTGCATTAGCTTAATGGATTAAAGAAATGGATGATGATTATTATAGTTAAGTCCCCAATTATGTAGTAACTGATTTGGTATATCTAAAATATCACGTCTTTTCAATTTAGGACTATTCAAAAACTCCCAAAATGTTGATTACAAACATGAATATTTCATAAACGGTACATTTTATAAATTATAGCTAAGGTCTCGATGACAGCTTTCAAATAAAAAATCACACCTAAATCGGTCGAATCTTTAGGAGGTACGACGCCAACATACAATACCCACAGACACGTCAAACTTCCCCAATTCAAAAAACACCTCTTTTTCATCGAGGCCTAATAAAGACAGGAAAAGAGGAATTTATAACTTTTACTCACGACTTTGTCCACATGGCTTTTTATAGATTCCTTCCGGATCTAAATCTACTGACTTTCGGACACTTCCAGAGATAGGCAACTCAATCGTGCAGAAAAATTACCTACTTGCTGAATAGTCATTTTGTCTAATCTTTTTTCACAAGACATTTAGCATTCCGGCTCGAAGGTTACACAATTGCTTCAGCTCTTGCCTTGGAAATCGGCTTGCACTTATTGAAGTTTTACTGTCTTGTTCTTCGGACTAAGTTTTGTATAAGAAAATTAATCTCTCTGAACATTCATATGAGCTTCGAAGCAAAAAGTTTGATGAATCTGTGTATGGAATCGTAGCTCTTAATGAATATGATTTCGGTGTGGTTTTTTGTTGGATAGCTGCTGTAATAATTAGAATTTTAGCTTTATTAGATTTTCATCATATCAGAAGATTTCTAATTGTCAACAAAGTGATAGCACTATCTTGCTTATTCGTATCTAACTGTATAAACACAATTTTCATGAGGCAAAATTATTTACGTCGAGTTCGCATGTTACCCTATAATAACGTTTTGCAATTGCGTGGTGTGAAATTTGGTGCCTCTGAATATCGGGTAATTTCATAACATTAATGGCAACACAGAACATTAATTAGGATTTTAATTCAACGCAATCAGCTAACAGTTTTGGATATATAATAGTTCTCACTAAACCGGCAATACTTGAAACTAGACAGAATATTGAAATGTTCGGATATATTTTTTCTATAAATTTGTTTACACTGATTACCAGCGAGATGAAAATGCGTGGAGGGTATCGGATTTTTGGACGCACCTACTGGACTAGTGAAGTTCTGAACTAGTAAGACTCTCTTTGATAGTTTTATTGCTAGACGCCTATTCAAGGGACCGCCTCGGTGGCTAGAGATTTTGGGTTCGAATTCTGGTAAAATGTAGGGTAGACATAGAACGGTCATCTACTTGTCTGTAAAGAAAATAATCTATAAAAGAGCTGCAGAAATATGTCTGCCCCATGCTTCACTAGGTGTTACGGGGTTTTGATTTACTAAAGGCGCAAACGTTTAATTATTTTGGTGAGAAACGGCGCGACGCCATTTTGTTCGGTATAAACACTATGACAAATGTCACAAATAAATTATATCTGTTGTTTACTGGCTTTTCAGGAGAAGTTTAAATCTTTGAATTTCTACTGTCAGTATCATCACTTCAAAGGGTTCTAATTTAATAGTGATATTCTAAAGAGATTTATATTTTTGCTTAATAATAAATCATATCAAAAACTACTGGACCGATTAGAAAAATTATGTCGTTGATGGGATGCAAGACTGAGTGTCATATAGTACATAAGTATATTGTTAACTTAAACTTGTAAAAATTATATTATAATAATTTTAAAACAGTGTTTAAAAAATATGAGTGATATAAGCCTTTGTTACTTAGCATTATTAAAATCTTAAATTTTAACGTTAACTAAAGCTTAAGCATTTTTCCAAAGAATTTTATTCATACTCGGCAGTTTAATATCTCCGAAGACGGTTATTCGCATTCCAGAGGACTTCTTGTATTCAGGAATAAGGCCAAGTCAACAATAGATATGAGTTATAACGTCAGAGGGAAAAAATTGTTGGAAAAATCCAATTTCTAAGCTAAAATATTGAATGTATAAAGATTAATATAGACTAGCTGTACTGGCGACTTTGTTCGCGTGGGCAATACAGGCAGTTACGTATTTTACAAGAAATAAAAGAGACAAATCACAAGTTTATAAGACGAAATACAAGATACATTTATAGATGAAGCCAAAAAAATACTCAGATTGAATAAAAAATATTTAAAATTCAGTTAAACATAAAATAAAATGCAACTAAACAGAGATGATCACATTATAATACACCTTCTAGCTGCTTTCCTACTCTGCACAAAATTTCGTTTGCATCTCGCAGCTCGAAAAAAACTCTTGAGCCTTAACTTATTCAGCCTATCAACGAACAACCCAAAAAGGAAATTGGGAATATCCATAGATTAAGACACACTCCCACTCTCATATCTCCTTATTATTCCTCATTTTCACACCCACACTATCATTACAAAGTTATATCATTCTCACTTAAGCTCACTTAACGCTCATCATCTTTATAAAGGTGAGCAACCCCGGTAATTAAATATATATTATCTTTAACTATAAAATTTAAACCATGTATTAAATTTTAATGAATCACTGTATGAAAATAAATAATGCCATAATAATAATATCACGTGAATGACATTCCTGCCGATAAACTAGTCAGAGGATATATAATATATTAGGCCGATTCTATATTAAAAATCGGACATTGCTTAAACGAGTGTAATACAAACAGTAAAATTAATTCATACAATCGTAAATATGATTATGAGTCGGCGCGAGCCTTCTGTGGTCACATTATGGCTCAATATAGACGCTGAATGGTCACGAAGTACGATAATTTGAAACGCGATGTACATATTAATGACTTTCTGTGAGTAATATTCAAAAATAAATTTTTATTTAGGGACGCTTGAGTGATTATTTAATCTTATTATCATATAAAATATTATAATTTATTTTAAATGATTAATATCTATACAGTCTGAACGGTTTAAGCGTGTCCATTTAACACAAATTTTACAATATTTCTAAATCCGTTCAAAATGTTTACTATATACTTAATAAAGAGTATTTTTTTTCTGTTTCTGATTATAATTACATACAATTGTGTCGCGGCAGTGTTGCCGGCCTTTTAAAGAGAAAAATGCTTTTCTTGAAGGTCCCCAAATCGTAATGGTATAGTTCAGTTAGGTAAAATTTCGAATTCTGCCTTCTCTTTGAGTCCATTAAAAAAATTAATCTGTTCCCCACTATGAGTCCCCACTATGAGTCCCCACTATTATTGGAAGAACAAAAAAGTTCGCTGTCAATCAAATTGTTTTACCCTGTAGGTATTTTATTATTGAATTTTCGAGGCTGGCAATAAATTGACATATCGATATTCAATATTTTATGAAATTATTCTAAAAGCTCCTTGCGGTCTTCCAGCATTTGAAAGTCTAATAAATTATAATAAAATCTGCTGCAAAGTTTTCAACTATTCAAATTTTGAAGTTAGCTGATACTGATAACATCGAAGTTTCTTTCAAAGGGTTTTAAATATACTTTTATTATTACATTCGGAGTTGTGAAATTTGATTTCTTTCGAATTTTTTGATTTTAACTAGAGATTAACTAAGATTTTTCGATAAACCTTCCCGTATGATTCACTATCTATTTATTCAATTCAATTTCTAAGGATATTCTATTTAAACGACATTTTTAATTTACTGGACAAATTGTTTAATTAAAACTCAAAGTAAACCATTATTTTAGAGTGAACGTTAAATGAAACTGCTCTCACTTATAATCCGCAACCGACAGCTACATAACTGTGTTAATGGAAAAACTGGAAGCTGAAATATACCTTTGTAGCATACTATACGACATTTAATACGCGTACGATAACGTTCACTCAAACGTTATCGTACGCCTAACTCTATGAAAAGTAAAATTAAATTTAAAATCTAGAATGGAATTTTCATTAATGATTTATATATTATTGATTTATAATTTTAAGCCTATTAAATGGGACAGTGAGCGTGTACTATGCCATTCCACCGCCAAATACTTCACGTAGTGACATAATATCTAACATCCAATGCGAGTAGTACCGGATTTCCTTGATTCCAATCACAAGTAAATGTTTGGTTGATAGGCAAAATAAACACAGCTGAAGGCTGAATACCTACTAGCCTTTTATAGAATATTAGTACAGATTTTTCTTAAAGCTAATAGATCCCCGATAAGATGTTTGTATAAATTAATGAAGTAAGCCGTAAGTTACTTACGACAAGGTAAAATCGGATCAGATTTTTATCGGATAGCGTAAAGAGGATTTAATACACAGGAGAAATGCACTTATAAATCGCTTTATGTTGCAATATTAGAGGCTTTGTTCTGAGAAAAATATTTTCTACAGCGTAAATTTTGTTATAATTTTTTTTAATATGTTGATCCTATTATATTTTATTTTTTGTTATAAGGGGATATATTATCCAATAGCTTTTATAACTTTAATTGTATAAATTCCTCGTGAGTTAGCGTTAGATATAGTTATTATTATGTATACATAGTTCTTTTATTAGATTTTATATGTACCTAGCGGCCGTTTCAGAATCGCAGATAATAATTAATAATTCAAGAATGAATGGATCGATTGTAATGATCTCTGTTTTGTAAAAATATAGAAAAAGTAACGGAAAAGTGTCTATGAAGAAAATTCGTGAACCGAGGGGTGCAGTTGTCATATATATGTATAATTCTAAAAATTATAATATTATGATGTGATTTGTGAACTACACTAACCAACACAACTATGAAATATTCGATTTTTCTTTGCTCGATGACAAATCTCAATTTGCCTAAACTTTTAAATAGACTTCGCTGTGAACATCACATGGTGAAGAGAATAAAAAATTCTGTACGCGAAATATAAAAATATTTGCGTATTTTTAATATTTTTGATTTATTTAACTATTTAATAAATTCGTACTCAAAGTTATACTAAAATCCTTTCTATGCCTATAAAGAAGGTTATTTTTAAGATTTTTTGGATGTTTATAAATAATGTCTTTAAAGTATGAAATAAAAATATTACTTATTTATTTTATTATTGTAGAAAGAAAGATTACGTGGGAAAGAGCTTATACAATCCAATCATACATCAAAGTTTCTTTTCGAATAAGGTATTGCTGAGTATTCAAATACTTATAAATGTAGGCAAATATGAATAAAAGTATTTAGAGAAAAGGTTTGTACCTTTTACTATAACAAAATGAAATATTTCTTTGTTTCCTAGGGATTCGAACCCAGAGACAACTATTGAATCAACTATCGCAACTATCGAATCAATCGTGATTCCACGGATTTTGCCACGGAGGTGGTAATAAGAAACAGTATCTACTGACTGCAATTCTTAACAAGGGAACCCTATTATAGAGTCCCAGTTAAAAGTTGAAAATTGAACGAAGCACGTAACGATATATGAAAGCTGTGAAAACTTTTTTAAAAGTTGCAATTTATGCTTTTAAAACTACTTGACAAACGTTAAAAGTCATGTAGAGAATTGTTCTAAATCTAACAATAGCACTTAACTAAAGATGAACGAATCAAAAAGTAACATAGCTCATTATCCATAATTCATTTGGTACAAAATATTTATAATTTTATTTTATTTAAAACAACTTTTAACTTACTCGACTTTTGATTTATGGTCCTGTGTTGCCTAACTGGAATTTCCAGAGCAGAAAACCATACCGTTTATAGCCCGGGCGAATCTTTATTTATTTTTTGAGAATTTATTATTGTCTAATTAAATATTTAGCGTTTAATTAAATATAGCCACGGTCCTAAAAAGTACTTATGTGTCTATCGCGCAACCAATACGAATGCTTTATCATCAAAATAAATTTATTTAATAACTGGGAAGTCAAAGGCACCTGTAATACAGTTTATAGTACAACAGTCTGGGATATTAAGTATGTAATGTTCTTGAATATTTATTATTATTCCGTGTACCTTTAATGTATGATCAAAATGTAATATATCTTTTGATAATTATAACTTGATTCAATGACACCAAAATGGAACAGATAGGTCGTGCCGATATTTCTGTATCCGATTTTAACTTCTTGTTTATGACGACATCAACCGTTTTCGGTTTATTAGTCATAATGCCCTTTATCGCCTGTGAACAGAGCTCCTTGAGGACCGCCGGTCACACCGACGCGAGCTTGACCATCAATTTTGTACATTGATGAAGCAAGACTAATTATGGAATTTGATAAAAATTAAACAATATTAAATCATTTCCCTTCTACGTATATATACAATAAAAATATGTACTTAAATATATTTACAAATATAAATTTAAAATTGTTATTTCTTCAATTGTTTGTCATTTCAATAACCTTCGTACCTTTAAAGGAGTTTTCAATTGAGTCCAATCGTTTTTTAGTTCATTACAAATAAAGAAAACTACTTTTAATAATTTTAGAACAAACTTACTAAAACTTAATATAAATTGTTATCAGGAGTATCTTTTATCAGTAACAAGTAAATCTGAAGCCAATTAAAAAAACTGACACACAGAGACACAAACAGGTTAAACTTATAACACCCCTCATTTTTCGTTGGAGGTAAAAAGAATATTTTAAAACCACTGGTATTAAGTCTTCGAACACTTACGGTTCGTTATAACAAAATGTTGATAAATTTTATTGATCTATGAAACTTGATTTCGGCAATCGGCTACCATTTATAAACGTTGACGAAATTGCATGAAATCCCCTATAGAAAATGATCAGTGAAATCCGGATTTTCTTTCGGATCAGCTTGATGTATTTACCGAAACATTTATCTGTTTTATTGGAATTCAAACTCATAACCTCCGCTGAACTTATATAGGCAATTACATACAAAGACATACATTACAAAATTGATTTGTTGACAACAAACAGCGTGTAACTGTAATAATGGCTAATTAAAGCCATTATTACAGTTACACGCTGTTTTGACTAGATTTTCTCGTCTTAATGGTCAATTTTGAAGTCTGCGCTCGCTTATAATTCGTAAGCAGAACTAAAATCTATCTATGTTCTATGATGTTGTAGGCAAAAAATTAATTTGAAAACAGACAACACTTCGCAGAGACAACTCTACTCTATATATTAACAATTAATAAATTTTTAAATATTTTTAATTAGTTTTAATGATTAATTTAAATCAGGATATAAATTAACGAGTAAAACTGAGGGCAATTAAAAAAATCCCTGACAGTAGTTACATGAACTTCTCGTTAATGGAAGAACCACATCTATGGTTGAACATTAAATAGTCATTCAATTCGTTGACACAAACATACCTGTCAAATTTATACCATCCTTCTTTTCACATCAAGGACTATAAATTAATTTTAAATAAAAAAAATTAAACCGACCTAAAACACACTAAAAAGTGAAAAATAAATTTTGTATTATTAATGAACCTACTATAAACAAAGACGTGAATAGAGTTAATGAATAAAATTCAACAAGGGCATAAAACTGTCTTGTTGCTCTTTGAATTGAGATTTGACATCTCATTCATCCAAATCAGTTGGAATGGACGTCGACGTAGAAGTGGTACATAAAAAAAAATACACGTCGAATTGATAACCTCTTTTTGGGTGTTTTTGAAGGTCGGTTAAAATTAACGCAATTGTTACTAGTATGTCCAAAGCGAAATTTCTTTTTTTAAGCTGACGTAATCGAGTATGTTCTTTGAAAATGTTTTAACTGAACAATAAACAACCTTGAAATTAATAAATAGATATTGATTTTAAACAGGTGCATTTTATAGGATTTTTCATTAACTTATTAGTAGCTGCAGTCGGGCCTTCGTGGAAATGTAGAATGAAGAAAACCAGTGATATACTCCCACCATAGACTAAACAAAAGCCTCTACTTTCGTGTCATGACTTCTGCCGGCCCCATATAGGAGCTACGATGCTACAGACAGACACACAGACCTTCTTCGGGGTTCATTAATACGGATATAAATTTTACTTTTATATATATTGATATTTTTGTTACTTTGAATTTTTACAGAGATGCATAGTTTTATTTATACTTCCCAACGTAAACCGCTAAAAGGTTCTAAATATTTAAGACATGCCGTTTTAAGATTATAAACAGAGGAAATTATTTATTAAAACCCTATGGGCACACTGGCGCGCTTCAGTTTATTACTTCACTTTAGAATTTACGATCTATCAACTTTAACAGCCGTTTTATGAAACTTAATTAAATTATTACAATAGTTTGTTGGCAATTATTATAGTTTCTAATTGCTCAGAATTAATGTTTTTTTATTTCTTTAAAACTATCATGTAATACATTTCATATCATGAGCAAATAAAATAATATATACTTTAAAGCAAGTCAAACCTGAGTCCAGCTCTCTTTAAATTAAATAGATTAAAGAGGAAATTTCAGATCAATAAGCCGAGGGTAGATTAAAAAAGTTTTGACCGATACCCGGGAACATGGTTATTGAGAAACAATTTAAACTAGAATGAACAATGAGCTACTGTTTCTGAAGCACAGATTAAAATAAAACTTAATTAATCAACTGTCAAAGAATTTCGAACACTTTCTTCCATCATGTCTTTAACCGACATCGGAAATAATGGTTTTGAATCTATACTAATATTATAAAGGGAAAAGATATGTATTTTTGTATGTAAGGAATAAAGTCTTTCATATGTGCAAAGCTAAATTCCGAGTGACATAGTGCAATTATATTTAAACGGCGAAGCCCAAAAGAAGGGTACGTATCAGTATGTACGCAAGTCTGTTTCTATCTCCGTTCATAACTACTTGTTAAATGATTTATTTATTTAGTGAATTAAAACAATTTGCCTAATCTTCGAACTAAAACTATCATTAAATTTAAGCGCCTCTTGCGTTCTTCACCTAACACACGCAACTCTGTCGAAAATATTACAGTTAATTTTTTTGCATTGCAATACAGTTTTTAGTAAAATTAGTAAAAGCAATTGTTATGATTCTCAGAAGTTTGTCAATTATAAATTGATTTCGTTAATTCTTTGTATTATTGATACGATTTTTAATTAGAAGTCCCTTCGAACGTTGATAGAAATGTTGAGCTTAGAAAGGGGTTAACTGGCAGAACTCCAGAGTAGATTAAGGTTTGAGACCCTTTTTGAATACGGAATATTAACGGAGAATAAAAATCTCAACTTGCACTATATAAACGTAATTACGAGGGATTAATTTAAATAATAAATTACGAGGTTAAAACCTAGAACTCTGTTTGTATTCCTATAGAATGTAACACTAATTTCGCTTCAAAAATTGTATGCTTAGCACTTTACTCGTGATAACGTAATATCTGAAACAATATTTTGTTTTTACCATATTTTTTTTAACATATTTTTCATAAATAATTGTTGCCAAAATACTATATCTCGATCAAATAAGCTTGCAAATATAAAAAACACATAAATTGGGGCATTCATTTAGAAGCTTTACCACAGATAAAAACACACAACCGCAGACACACAGACACATTAAATATTACACACCTAATAACTAGACCGAATCCCAAAAACCCAAGTATGACACAATTTGAAACAATACAGATTTTAAAATCATATTTATTATTTACAAAAATATCTATAAATAAATATATGAAAACATTATATGTGTATATATATATCTAAAAACCTTTGTTTTTGTACTTAGACATAACGTTTATTTATTTAATTATCTATGTTCATAGTATTTTGTCTCGTTTTTAAGACAATAATTGCACGTAAGCGAGAAAGTGACAGAGTATGTACCTACTTTTAAGGCTGCTCATTTCGTTTCATCTTTCTTATCTTTCATTATTAGCTTTTGGCATATTATATCATGGAAGCCTTATTACCAATCTGACAACTTATACACTCCAACAAGTCATAAATTTAACTTATCTATATATTTTTAAACATGCCAAATACACTGGGGAGTGTTAGTTACAAATTTCCTGAAATAAACTGAAGGTTAGGCCATTAGCGAAGTGAAGTGGCTTCGCGCTCGGCTAGGTCAAGCTGTAACTTGACATTAATTGGTTGTCGATCACAATGATAATTAATTAAAAGTGCTGATCTTTGATGTTTACATACCACACTGGCTTGTAATCTAGGCTTTGTTTGCATAACTACGAAAACTATTCTCCTTCAAGTTCCCAAAGATAGCTAAATAAATTAATGATAATACGTTTATTCCATTAAATTATAAATACATAAAATAAGAAAAATAATTGTAACTAAAGATTACTACTATTATTTACTATTATACCAAATAAGAGCGGCCCAAAAAATGAAAGGAATTGATGTGTAATGTGAACTGCAAAGATTTATTTAGACTGACTTATTGCTTCTAGCTACGAGCGTACTGCCTTCGACTGCCGGAACTACTCGGAACACGACTGACTCGTGACGCAACCGCACGAGACAGCCATACGAGGCAATACACTACAGTCACGTTAAAAGTTATCTAAATAATAATGGAAACAGTTTTGTTTGAAAATACAAGTAACTTCAGCTAGTTAGCAACGTAACCATGGTATACGACGGCTTGTAAACGAACAGTTAAAAAGTCGGTTAACATGCGTTAATATAACACGATTCATAAAACATAACCCGGGGTAGCCGAGTAAGAAATAGTGATGCGAAAATTGCAAAAGATTTAAAAGCCTCGCTTGCTATGCAATAACGCTTTCTAGGTCAATGACTACAGGGCGTGTGTATACATGTCCATTCTAGTTGGGTAAAGGCTAGAGGAAGAGATGAGCGGAGCGAAGAGCATAATCTGTATTTAATATTTTATTGGCAACTCGAATACTAGCAAATAACAGTAACATTAATTCTAAACGTAAATACTGTCTCTAAAAGTAGGTAACTAAAAAATACAATCACCTATTGACCTATACCTATTCTGTCTGTATATATACATAAAAATGCCGTTACATTTAATTAAACCTTATTAAATGAAGTGCGACGTGTGTATTTTACTTTTAAAAATGCCACACACAAAATCCAAAATTAAATTGTAATTAAAATAATATATTACAAAGTACATTCTCATCCTGAAAATAAACTTCATAATGGCTGAAAATAGCAAAAGGTAAAAATACAGATCCCTCTTCTCTAACTACAATTTATGCCATTCGGAGATGAAGCCTTTGGGCCATAGGGTTTAATTGCACAGGCGCTCGTGAAAGAGAAAAGCCAGGAGTCCAAAAAGTCCACCGGAGACTCCAGGACTGGCACTTTCATCGCTCAACGCAATAGTTTTGAATTCAGCGAGGTAATGCTGACAGAATTAAAGATTACTTACTATGCCACAGGGCACAAATTTTTTACATTAATTTTAATTTTTAAATTGTCTAATTTAGTATTTATCATACAATATAAATATATTTATTTAATTTTTTATAGGTATTATTCGATTATTGAAACTGTTACTGTAATTATTTTTTTTTTAAATTTTTAAATCATTTATTTACATTATAACGCTAAAGGGCGTATCCCAAAGGGGTAAACAGCGACCACAGACTTCCGCCTGCCACAATCCCTACATACCTCTTTCGCATCATCCACTTTCATTAAATTAATACATCATGCTAACATGTAACTCAATGGATCGATTCCGATGCGGTTTTTTTGTTTGAAAGCTGGTGTTATAGAGATGGTTCTTAGTCATAATTTAAAAAGATATATTTATTATTTGTATATGAATATCAGCTCATGAATGGATAAACAAATCTTACTTCTTCTTATTGGGACTTTCAATTTGCCATTTTCACATATTGAAAAACGCTTCTCTTAATACAAAGGCCGTAGTGTAAGCATCAAGGTGACTCCGTATTTTAGGTGCTGGATTTACTTCTCTTTGGGCGAATTCGGCTGGAAAATGCTTTGTTTTTTCATCTCTCGTTACGTTATTGCGATAAAAGGGAAAATATTACACAATTGTGACTGTGTGTGACTGTACTTTTCCACTAAATGGTTAAATCAATAAAGGGGAGACTTAAAACATAAATTATTGAGCTTTATAATATCTATGACAAAATTAATGCAAGTAAATTAATAGGGCACAGCTAGCTATATCATAAACTTTTTAAATACTAGCGATGCCTCGCGGTTTCACCTGCTCTCAAAAGGACATTTTCCCGTTTTTGTAATATTTTTCATTGATGCTCCGTTCCTATGGTTGTAGCGTATATGCCTATATCCTTCCTCTATAAATGGACTGTCCAACAAAAATAATTTCTTAATTCGAACAAATAATTTTTACTAGTTCAATCAAACGAACAAGTTTTAAAATATAAAATATAGATTAACTTGTCTGTTATGTATATTGTATTATGTCGGTTTATTCTCATTTCCGCGCAAATAATCATCTTTATGACTCGCGTTATTGCCTTATTTGCGTATGAAAATGTATTTTTGCTGATTCCATTTTCAGTTTATTTTCGTAACGGAACATTTGTGGGTAAATATTATATGCGTTTATTTACTTATTATAGTTGAGTCACATAACATATGTTAAACAATCACAGGAAGAAATATACGCCTTAAACATTCAACGAATTGCAATGGAAGCCAACACAACAATCACAAAAAAATAACAAAAAATAAATTAAACCGTTCCGCTAAATCCGCTCATAATCTTAAAATCACAGATTTTAAGTTTTATAATTCAAAGCGTAAACTAATCTTACGGTGTCAATTATTAGTTAAAGTTTGGTTATTTCTTTGGGTAATCTTCATCTATACCACAGACAAAATTTTTATTTCTACCGTAGCACCGGATAATCATTATTTAAATAAAATCTGAAATAGTCATGGACTATTGAATAACTTTTTAGTTTATTAAATATTTATTCTTAATTATCAATTAGATAGTAATATGCCAACTAACTGATGAAATATGTTACTTATTTCTAAAAAATAAATGAGAACAATTATGTATTCTTAATTTTATATTTATAAATTGAAAATCTTTCTTTTCTTTCGAACATTTTCCTTAAAGGCTTACTAGGATAATTACAGGCATTTAGGGTATATTTCGTAAAGTCTACGATTCGTAGCATTTGCGACTTGTATTTGAGACACCGTGAAAGCCTTCATAGCATTTTAATTGCAGCAGATCTCATGTAACTTGAATTTAAGACAATTTAAAAAAACCCCGACAAAATTACAAAAAAGATATTGTTCAACTAAAAAACGAAACCCATATGAGCTAAGAAACTCAGAAGTTTGTTCTTCTCAGAGCAGGACGCGTTCTTAAACATGGCTATAAACTTAATTGTTTAACGATATAGACACAAGGACATGTGAAACTTATAATAGGGGTTAATTAGAATAGGTATCTCATGAATGAATTAACATTTATATTGATTCTTGTATTAATACTATGCAGAAAACACCAGCGATTATTATAATGTTATTATACATAAGGTTCTTTTGTTCTTCTAGTCTTTTGTATTTACTAAATGAAAAACCTGTTCGGAAATTTCCCTCAGAGGGTTGCGTTAAGGAAAATTACGATGTATTTTTTGCCTGCTGAGTAAATTACTAACCAATAGTATTAAACCAGTGAATGGCAGAGCAAATAATCTGTTTCGCGGCGATAGCGTGATTCCCATTTACTCGGAGTCACGCACTACAATCGCTGCTTGAATGCATTTACACCGAATTGTAACACAATTATTAGAGAATTAAGAATTAGAGTAAGGGAAGGTACTGCCATACTATAATTAAACAACTAATTTTATAAACACAGAAGTCTCTGTTTGTCTATTCTTTTGCTACTCTTTCACGACTAAACCACTAAACCGATTAGGATGAAATTTACACAGATAAACTAGGGATAGCATATAGGCTTTCATAGTTAGGTGCTTTTTCCTTGAAGATCCCAGTCAACGCCAGTATGAAGAAACATTGTTTCCTTTTCTCACAATCACATTCATGATGACAAAATATTAAGTCAATAAAGAAACATCTGTTCAAAAGAATCCAATTCATATTATCACAAAAATTACTTACTTATTATATTCTATTTGGATTACTTTTGCAAATGATGTGATGGAATAAGAGTCTTTCATGCTACAAATATATGTTGTCTGCAAATACTTATTATCAAAATTGTATCAGGTTATTGAATTTATTTGTAATAATATATGTATTATCGGATATATAACAAGTTTCTTTCTTCTTGCGCTTACACCTTGATTTTATTAAGTAAAATAATATGTATACAATATAGCACCGTGCTTTATCTTCCCAGGGCTATTCGTTACCTGCGTCATTTCGTTTACTATAATAATATGTGTAATTGTGTATATAATAGTAGATAAAATCTAAAACAATATTTAAAAATAACAATTCAATTTAAATTATCGTGGAAAAAATTGCACAATTATGAAGACCACAGCCGGAGGCTTAGAAAAATTTTAGTAATTTAATTAAAACAAACCATATATTTGTCTATCCTGAAATTGTGGATAACTGACGCGGCAAAACGAGCTCGTCATAACCTTCTACTGCATCGAATGTAAATGCGCTGATCTTTAAATTGGGCTTTCAAAATTATTTCATATAAAAATCAGTTAAGATATCAGTCGTTTGAACTTTATATAGAGTACTGAAACTAAGTAAATAGAATTTAAATATATTAGTTACATCTTTCTCTTGATTTCTTTATTTGAAAACAATGCAGTGTAATAGACGGCCGATACAAGGACATTAATTTAGCATTAGCTACAAAATAATGGTATAAGTTTTTGTTGTATTCAGCAGTTTAAGCCGAGACACGCGACACCGTTTGATTTCTGTATGGTTGTTTGTCACGACATCAGTTACGGTGTGACGGAATTTTTCATCGTATTCACTACCCGTTTCATAGGTTGTCTAATTAAGCTTCCAGAATGGTATTTCTAAACATTTCTTGGTTTGGTTCGTGGAACTGAATCGAAGTTAAGATATAGTTTTTTGATGGCCTCTTATCAACGATATTTATGTACTCAGTTTTGGCCAGATTATATATTATATAAAAGATTTTTACAGATAGCGTTTTATTACTATCAATCTAATACTGATTGCTCATAACACTATTGTACCACCGAAATTCTAAGGGAGTTCTAAAACTCCCAGGAGCTCCAAAACGTATATACGTGAACCACTCAGTCGCGAAAGCAGTATAAAACCTTTCGTTAGGCAAAGATATTATTGATCTTTTGGTATGAATTCTACTTAATTAAGTTTTACGATTTCATTTATTCAAAAAGACGACGTGTTTTGCATTCAAAACCCAAGGAACGTCTATGAAATTTCCGTTGCAGAGAAACTTTGCACAGAGATAGCAAATTACTTCGCTTGATTCCCGGAATCGTATTTCCTTTGTACATTAGTATAACAAGAATGTTGTAATTTTTCAGATGAAAATCATACAGAGTGACTTAGAGTTTCAGAAAATACATTTAAATAAATTATTTATATCTAAAAACTATAATATTATAGGATAAGTTAAGCTCACGCTTTAAATCTTCTTCGGGGCAGCTGTTTGCCCAAAAGATGTTTTATATTTCACCATTTCACCAAACAGCACTATATTTATTAAATTTAGCACTATTGTGCATACATTAAAAATGGTCAGACACTCCTAAATTCACCTCTATTTAAGGGCAATCAGAATATTTAAATTAAGATTTATACAAAGAAAATAATAAATTACTTTTACTAACTAATCAACATTAATTTGTAATAATTTGCTACTTTTTAAAATCTCTGTTTCTAATTACTCTAATTGTACCTAAATTATGTGACTTTTACAATGAGTACTCCTTCCGTACCTTTTTAAATTCTTCAGGTGAGCGACAATTTTTTTTACTTTATGAGAGCCTTGAAAGATGAAAAACCGTTTTATTAATCTGAATCTCATACCAACATTTCTATTAAAACTTTTTTAAATAAGATTGATATTAAAATGAATAATCGTTTCTTTTTTTTTCAAATAACAAGAACAATGTTCATATTGCTAAATGTTTCTGTTGTTTCTTGCAGTATACAGAAATTAGTTTCTATTCACACAGACATACAATTGTTGGTTTACATTCAAATAATTTATTAATTACCATACGTACTTAATTAGAATCGTACTAATATTTCAAACACGACAATTGATAATGAAATAAAGCCACCCTTGAAAGATTTCATAAGTGAACGTATCTTTAAGATCTTATCAGAGCTGTAGGCCGCACGTAAGAGTTTCCGGAGGGGAGACACACGTGTGTCTCCTCGCACGTACGGGATGCCGTTATCTGATAAAGGGATGAACAGTTCATAACGTCTAAAAACCATCTTTTTGATCTCCTACATTTTTAAGGTCGATTGAAAAATCTAAAACATGTATTCATTGAATGGGTTGTAAAGGAAACTAATCAATCCAAGACTGAAATAGGCATAATATGTCGTTTTTAAATTTATAATTAATACATCATTAGCCTTATTTACAAACTTTGTTAAATTTGAAAAAATGTCTCAAATGCACTGTCACTTTCTCTATAAGGTGCAAAAACTAGACGAAAATTCTAGCAAATATTTGAGGTTAGATGTTCTACCACACTATATCTTGTAAATAAAATATAACTTTGTTTTCCCATAAACTTCTCGTTTTTATTCGAGTCGTACAATATCAGGTCAAAGCCTAATGTAATAACAATATTTTAATTAAATAATGGGTCCTTAAAAATTATCCTGTCCACGTTTCAGACAATTTGGACCGAATCCAGAATTATTGAGAGCAAACATCTGTTGAGCATAATTTCAGGATATTAATATCATGTTAATGTTATGTTTTACGTCAAAATAATATGATTACGTTTTATGGAAATGAAGTACCTATTTACAGTGTATTATATAATGACGGGCATATACAGCAAGGGACTACGTACTCAGAGTCAAAAATATCTTTCTTCCGCTATAATACCGCCACCATTTCACAAGCAAAACATAGCTTTGGAGATTTAAAATAACATGCCATCTTATATTTTATTAAAAAGAGGGTGTGACGTTTGACGTGTCTATGTGTGGCATCGTAAGTCGATTTCAAAGCAGTTTTTTTCTTTGAAAGTTCATCCATTTATGAGCTCTTAATTGTAATGATCACATCGGGCTTTTTTAAATTGTTTTATATAATGTTCAGATTAAAAGAAGTTGTAATTAACTAAGCAGACGAAGTGTTCGCATAGTATAAGTTGGTATAAAATTAAGTATGTCGGTAAAAATTACCCCAAGAGTTACCTTAACAGAATTCTGCATCGGAATATTATGAACTAGCGGACTCGTATTATTTTTTCCTGCTTTTACATTTTTCATAGAAGCTCCGCTCCCCATATTCGTCGTAGCATGATGTCATGTAGGCTACACCTTCAGACTTCGATAAATTGATTATCCGAAACAAAATAATTGTTCAATTCAAACCAATAGTTCCAGAGATAACCGCGTTTAACCAACCAATTTAACAAATCTTAAGCTTTATAATGTTAGTATAGTGAAGTCCCGTGTCCCCTAGTGGGGTATGGGGCAGATGCATTTCACATCTGTTTCACTGATCGATTTTTTTCTTTAGGCGTGAAGAAGGGCTTTTATAATGTTAGAGTAGATAAATTTTTCCACAGCGATAGTTATAAAGATACCTTTATCGCTACCATCAATTGGCTAAATTGTTCGGTATTCTTGTAACTGATCCAACTTATTAATGGCTCTTGTGCCTTATGCGTTTTAAAAAATATTTAAATAACCTACCTTAAGAAAAATAACTCTAATTTCTCTGATAATAAATGTTGTTTAACTTGAAATAGTGTCGCAAATGCCATGGTTCTTTTTTGCTAACGTACAATTATTGCTGCAAAAACGAGACAATATACTTTGAGAAGGTTTTAATTAAGACAGTTTTTGACACACGTCAATATAGTAAAATAAACGTTATATCGCTGAGTATACCGTTATAAAACGCATAGCTGGCGAATTGTGTCGCGCGCCGAGCATAGCAATGAAGGAAATTCCGCCAATAAGTCTACGTCCAGGAGTCGGCCCATGATGTATAGATGCTATGTATTATGTCACTTCGCTTATAACTTGACCGAAGGACACTTTCCGGAATAAAATAACTTATATTATAAAGCTTGAAGCCTTTGAATTGAAAAATTATTTTGTATTGGTGAGACTATTTATCGAGCTAAGACCGATAGAAAAATGTTGCAAAAACAGAAATAAGGTGGGTAAACACATAGCAACCCTAACGAAACTGGGACAGTTAACTAACAGTGTTAATTATAAATACCTACTTCAAAATAGAAGGTTCTCATTTTGAATGTTTTCTTTTTCTGTGCTTGTTATATTTTTGTAAAACCAATCATGAACCGATTTTATTGATTCCTTTTATAGTAGATCCTACTTTGAGGTCCGATGTAATTTTTTTCTTAGTTTGTTGGACCTAATCAATACAAACATTTACATGAAAACGGGCAGTATCATTAGTTTATATTAAAAAGAACTTTCTAGCATCAAAAATCAATTATTGTTTTGATTTTAAAAGTTTTGATTGGGTACAATTTTGAGAGGAAATTGCATATTAGGCTGCATCCGGCAGCTGGTTACGAATGGGAATTAAGTGCGCTGGATGTGCTAAGTTTTTTACTATAATTTAAACTTACATAAAGCGCGTTAGGTACCCAGTTAACAAGCGTGCACTCATTAGGCCGCAATATCACTTAACAGTAGTTGTTTTAATTAAAAACTGGAATGATACACTAAACTATTTTTAATAATAACAACTGCTAAATGTTAAAATTATTAACAGAAGTTAATATTATAACAAAAACATTAAACTTATTTTTAAGCTTTAATAGAAAACGGAAGCAAAAACAATTTTTATTTGTGAAACTTTTCTAACGTTAGATACAACTAATTGATGCCAACTTAAAACAAAAATGACCTTTGCTATTGGTAAGGCCAAAAATACGAAGAACACCCTACTCTTTTTCTTGTATAATATTTTCCTTTTAATTCTTCCCTAAACTCTTTCTACTTCTTCAAATTTTATCGTTGCAATCTCGATTTAAAACTTACGCAATCGATAATAGGCAATTTATCCTTTTTAGATAAATTCACAGAATATACTCGTAATGTAAAATAGTATGTGGATTAAAATAGTTTAGAACCTTAACACATATTTATAGTTTAGAAAATCAGTTTTATTAGAGCAACTATTTATAAGCTTCAGTTCTAAAATATATTACCTTTCATATTACTTGGTATTACAGTTATTGGTATGAATAATCATTTAAATCTCACAATCAATAAAAAGAAAATGATTATAAATAATACAACAATAAACTCTAGAGCGTTGACTTTAGGAGAGTATGGATATAATTAATAGATTGAAACATATCCTAAAATCATTTCATACATTTATACGTATAAACTTCATGTAATTTTTCATTGTTATAAATTTATCTGTTTATAAACATAATATCATAAATATTATTAAATCAATGTAAGTGAATTTGTAAATAAATACGTTTTCCCCGTAGTTATTTTTGTTAAAATACTCTTATCAAATCCAAAAATATCGTTTTGTTCAGGCAATTTGTAAATCAAATTAAATCTTTCTTCTACAGACCATAATATAAAAATATACAAAAAGTAAAAAAAACAACATTTTGTGAAACATAAAACAAAATTTAAGAAAGATAACACAATAATTTTTCATCTACAAAAAGGAATGCTTTTAAGTTTTAATTTTAAAAATAAGGTAGAATTGTCATTTTTAACAATAAAAAGATTTATGATACAAACGTGCATTTATCCTCAGTTCCCTCGCAAATCCTACGCTGACTAAGCCACCTGGATCATCTAGTATATAATTTGTATGTCTGTGAACACCGGAGGACAGTTGTATAAGTTTAAATAGGAGTTTCCTGTCCACAACGTCCCGGTTTGTTTTGAATCGTATTTACGCCCAGACATTTTATCTCGATTGGTATTTTTATTATAATTTTGTGTTTTTTGAAAAAAAAATCTTTAAGACCCCACGTAAGCCTGCTAGAGGTCAGAAGCCTCCTTTCTATTAGTAACTTGTGAATTGCTTATAAAAATTTACTTAATATTATCATAGACATTTTAAAAAATGACAAATGGGTATACAAAACATTGGGGTGCGTACCCAAAATACTAGTAGTGTTGTATAAAAAGCCAGCTTTTTTATACAACAATCGACGGGCTTCTAGCCGCCACGGATCCAACTTTTTTTTTTATTTATGCGTAACTTATAAATCTAAAATATTATACGTACCTTTATTACCTATATTTAATTTTTTTTTTTTCAAGAAAATTGGTAGGCCTTCTGTACCTATACAACCGAATTATTTGTTACCCGGATTCGAACCCACGATAATAAAACACGCAGATACATAAATCTTATGTCGTTAATTCCAAAATAATTTCATAAAATAATATCTCTGTAGGTAATGAGAACACGTAAAGGGCACATGTAAATGTAATTCGAGGCTAAAACCTAAATAAACTGCGCTTATGAAGTAATTTACTTAAAAAATTCAAAATGAAAATTTCGCTTACCTCATTAAAATTAATTTATGGCTTATGAAAGACTGTAGCAAAAACTGGCATTTTAAGCTTTATTTAATATATCTTTATTTGGATAGGACTTCAAATAATGTATTTGTGAGTTTAATAAATATAATACTCAATTATTTATTTAATAAATAAAATTTTGTTTGAACCTTGACCGTGGTTTTACTCGCTCTAAAAAGGATATTTTCCATTATTCTTTGATGCTCCAATCTGGTCGTAGCGTATATAAACGATATAACATAATATGCTTCCTCGATAAATTAATTTTCCAACATATAACATTAGTATAGAATTAAGTTAAATTAATAAACTAGATCATATTTCACAAGAAAAAGCTACTCAATAACTGAAAGATAAGTTTACTCGCTAATAAAAACTTAATACTTTCAGACAGCCCAAGCCGGTCATAAAAATGAAGTGGTCATAGAGAAAAATGTGTACTAGCCTCATCGAAGCAAGAACCGAAAGAGTGAAGAAGAAAAATACTGAAAAGACCGAATGCTGAATGAGCGACAATGGTGCCAATAGACAAAATCTATGGTGTTGAGGTCACCGTGAAGCGGGAAAGATAAAAGGTAATATTTTTGATAAATCTCCTTAAGGAATCCGTAGTCTAACTGGTGTCCATGGGCGGCGGACCGCTTACTCTAAGTCAGCCGAAGCTAGTTTGCCTGCTACAATATATAAAAAACTTGTGGTAGAACTACATACAGCTAGTAACATTTATGTAAATAGAAGCTTTTTACGTATCTATTCAAAATCGTATTTAACTTCTTTAACAACATTGAAAATGTTTCTACCTACAGCATATTTGCTCGGCTCAAATTCAATATGTAACACGTCAAAGTTAATTATCTATTTAATTATAATCTACCTATAGAGTAAAATTTAGCCGAATGTCTAGAACATGTTTGAAACATTGAATAATTTTAATAACTAAGTTAATTGAAACTTGGACGTAATTGAAAATATAAAAGGATTAATTTCATGCTTACAATTTTTAAAGTCGAATTGAAAAAGAGGGTTGTTATAAGGGTGAAGCGTCTGTGGGTTTTGTATGTCTGTGGCATCGTATACGTAACGTCTAAAGTAATAGACCGAGACTATAAAAACAGATTTAAGTGACGATCCTAAGCGATTATCTATGTGCTACTATATGAATATAGATATTTTTCACTTTGACTAAGTATATATTTGTTGTTGTAGGCTAGGCCTTATGGATCAAGTAAACGTGACAGTGAACGCAACGAACAACGCGACAGGCGCGAAAGATGAAGAATGGACGGACTCGGTGGCATTCAAGATTCGGACTGCCATACTGCTGCTCATCGTCATCATGGCTGTGCTTGGCAACCTGCTGGTCATCGTCAGTGTTATGAGGCACAGGTAATTTAGCTTCAGTTGTTAAAAATGTCTTCAATTTACGCGAGTATTGGCTTTTTAAATAAAAATGCTATTGATAAATCCGAACGCCGATTATATCTTTTACCGGTTTTAGTTAAGTTACGAAGCAAATTTTTTTTGAGAATCCGTCTTTTTAGTGATTTTAGTAAAATATTTAAATAAAAATACAAGAAAATTGCCTTTACGCCAATGACAACATTGTATAATTAAAATAAGCTCATTTGGGCGTTTAAGATTTGAGTGAATTTCATTGTTTTTAGAAAACTACGCGTGATCACCAACTACTTCGTCGTATCCCTCGCGTTCGCTGACATCCTGGTAGCAATGGTAGTAATGCCGTTCAACTTCAGCGTGCAGTTCTACAACGAATGGATCTTTGGCACAGTCATTTGTGATCTGTGGAACTCGTCAGATGTCTATTTCACATCCACGTCTATTTTACATCTCTGCTGCATATCTGTTGATCGATACTACGCAATCGTCAAACCTCTGAAATATCCCATTAAGATGACCAAAAAGGTTGGTAAAAAAGTTTATAGAGTTTTAAGAGAAAGCTCTTATACGGATAGACTTAATCCAGGAATAAACCTGACTTTTTTATGCCCTTATCATACGTATATTTTTTATTCAAATTCATAGACGTGTTTTTAGTAGAAAAAGTAGCCTACTTATATTACTCTCCAAATTTGTTTACCAGTCAAGTTGTAACTAAAATAACAATAAAATACACTCGTAAATTTTGGAGTAAGAAAATAACAGTCATCAGTATATATTCAATGTTTTGTAATGAATATCACGTCCTTTATTCAATATATTAAATATTGTTTTTCAAGAAGTTCTTTGAAGTTATATTCAATTTGTTAATGCAATCTTCATACTTCCTAAAGCAATTAATATGGATTAAAATATTTCAAAACTGTTCGAAGATTTATAAGTTTGATGCATCTTTCAAAACTTCCTAAAACTTCACCATGTTAAACACGTTATACGAACACGAAGGTAGGTTTAAAAAAACGCACTTTCGATTACATATTATCTAGATATTTTTATAAGTTGAGACGCCTTACAGCTGTGAATAGAACCTTAGTTATTTTAATAGATATTATACATAGGTACATAACACTGAAGAAATTTCCATCTAAAATATGAATACGCGTATAAAACCTCAAAAGAGTCTTAAGTATCATATTTCTAATAATATTATTTCAATAAGTTGCTTGTTTATTTACATAAATTTCATTTCAAAACTGATTCTCATCTCACTGATGCTTCTAAAGATCGGGCAAAGAAAACAGCATTAAGCTTTTAAGTCGTGATAATTAATACACTTGAGCCGCTAAACAAAGTTTAATGTTCATTATCCTATGCTTTGGGGCTTCTATGAACTGTGTAATTGCCACTTTTGGTTAAATACCTTTTGCAATGTTGTTTTCCTTAAAACCGTATACTAAACAAGCAAAAATTTCAGTCCCTACAGATTATTAGGCCAATAAAAATAAATTTAAAAGAAAAACAGTTTGATCAAATTATGGCGCGTATATTTACCACGATTTTACAATTATTAAAATTATTAATACATTTTTCCGACGCTTCGCGTGCTTTACAGCCTGAATGGTAACGGACAAGTTACCAACCGAGTACTGTTATTTATCGAGTTGAATAATTAACATTGAATTAATATTCGCTGCTTTTTTAAAATGTGATCTTGTATTTTTTATGTTGGATAGGGGTAATAATATGTATGAACTGAAATTTTTCCTCATCCTTATCAAAACAATAGTGTGTATTTTGTATTTCATCTTAAATAGCTGTGTCTACGAGTACGTAATAATTTAATACTAAGCCCCGTAGTTTGTTATAAACTTGAAGTACGTACGTAATAAGATTAAGTTTTGTTCCAGATGGCATTCGTGATGTTGGCAGCGACATGGCTTAGTCCCATAACAATTTCATATGCTCCCATTTTTATGGGTTGGTACACCACCAGTGAATACATACGAACGAGACTCCAAAACCAATGCGAGTTCAAAGTGAACAAGCCATACGCCGTAATATCCAGTTCTATTTCCTTCTGGATCCCTTGCACCATCATGATTTTCACGTACTTGGCGATTTTCAAAGAAGCGAACCGACAAGAAAAAGCTTTACACGCTCGAGCGGGCAATGCAATGCTTATGCATCGACATTCTAGAGAAGTGGGGGACAAAAATGGTGCACTACATATAAACGCCACGACTCCAACCAAAGATAGGAATATCCTGAAAATGAAGAGGGAGCACAAAGCCGCCAGGACATTGGGCATTATTATGGGAGCTTTCATCCTCTGCTGGCTGCCATTTTTCCTCTTCTACGTGTCCACGTCTCTATGTGATACCTGTGAATATCCAGAAGTGTTAACTGTAATCATGTTCTGGACTGGTTACTTCAATTCCGCGTTGAATCCCATAATTTACGCGTATTTCAACAGAGATTTCCGAAACGCGTTCAAGAATACATTAGCTTGTGCGTTTTGTAGTTTCTGTCGGCGAAACTCTATGGACTCTGATGCGTTGGAACGATTGGATAGGCGCGGTTCAGCCCAATTAAGAGTGCCGATCCCTTCAAGAAGACAATCAGACTTAGCGTCTCTTTGAGTGTCGCCAAATATTGAAGTGACTACCGTTTGACGGGCCTAGTGAATCAACGAATGTACTTAGTGTAAATAGTAGAGAAAAACAAGTTCCTTTCATTGAAATTGATTTTGTTTGTAAAATAAGGTAAGTTTCAAGTGATGTAAATACGTAATAGGTGTTAGTAGAGGCGGAAGCCAAATTGAGATTAATTGTAATTGTTAGATATAATTTTTTTTAGAAAGAAAATAAGCAATAAGTAGCTAATTTAGTTAACGTTGAATTAGTCTCAAATTTTGTGTTAATAGAACGATTGTGTACCGAACGTTCGTGATTAATGTAATTAAAAAGATTTAGGCTGAATGTTCTGTGATTTCTGTTTGAAATTTTTTGATAATTTTAGAAATATGAACGGTTAAAAAATAATATTTAATATTAATTATATTATTAATTATAATATAATAATATAATATATTATTAAATATATATAATATTATTATTATATTATTTAATATTTGGGATTTATTTGTCAAAAATAACTTTTAATATCGCAATTAACTACAAACTTAGACTTCATATTTAAACAATAGATCTAAAAGAAGGTTAAAATAAAGTGTAACAAATTTTAATTGATTTTTAAGAAAATAAGTTAATCTTTGACTTTCAAAGTATACTAGTTAATCCCTCTTTGAGTCAGAACTAAATTATACACAGTAACAAAAAGTTCTCACTACAATCAAATGTTTCAGAGTGAAATTATCAACGTTAACGAAATCTTTTGTTACGTGTAAAACACTTGTAACAATGTATTCTTAGGATAATTGTAAATATAGTATTGTAAAGTATTTAGATTAAGATAAAGATTTTTATTCAAGATTAATCGTTAAACATAATATCTTTGCGCTACTAAGCGAGCAGCCGATAATATTCAATGGGAAGACGTTGTTCAAAATATACTCGTGGAGTATTATTGTTTCATTATTATTCTCTAAATAAAATATTGAAATATGTTTTCACTCTTAAATATCTGTTAGTAAATTTTTATATTTATTATTAATAATAGATTGACATTAAATAAAAATCTTTATAATTAAAATTAGGGAGATACTATAATGGGGACAAATAACGCTTCAATAGACAAGGTTTTTAAAATAATTATTGTTATTGCGAGTAAAATAAAATACTGTTTTAACGAATTAAAACGTGTACTTTTTAATAACACACACTAATCGGATAAAACAGTAATTTAATGTGCTTATAACTAACAAGTCATTAGATTGATGTTCGGTGTCGTGTCGAGTAATAATTATATAAAAAATATCGATAGTGAACTTAAAAATTAAAGGTAAAGTAAATTTAAAGTATTTTTTTGAATATAATTATATACTTATGTATTTTTAAAATGAATATATTTACAATGGTTATATTACATGAGAAAATCACACATTTACACAAAATTTAATAAGTATATAAGAAGTATCATGATCCGCCGGCTTTGCCTTCCCAACTGAAACGTATATTTGTTTATCCGGGATTGCGCAGATGCATAAACCACTCAGCCACTGGGGAAATTAAAAAATGTTTATTCAAAAATAATAATTACCCCACTTAAACATCAAAATATCATATTATTAAAAATTCCAATGAAGTCGATCTTGAAGTTGCATCAAACTTTATCTTAATTTTTAAAATTCACTATCGATAAAATTATACCCGTCTTGTTAAATCTCATAAAATCTGTCTGTCAATGTCCGTACACACTTCGCTTAACCTTTTCAAAAAATTGGAGAGGCTGTGACTGCTATTACAAAAAAATACCTATTCTTAGAAGAAAAGAGCTCACAACCGAAATAATTTATATATTGTTTTTCTGTATATATTAATATATTTAGAAATATGCCTTTCCAACAAAAAAATGTTGGTAGCTTCATTTGTTTAAAGCGCCGTTTACTTCGGAAGATTAACGACCATTATAGCTACTTCATTTGACAGCAGTCACAGTTGATATTATCTAGTTGTTGTAAATTGAATGTCTTCCTTTGTAATTAAGGCTCAAAACATTAGCGAAATAAAAATTATAGCTTATTAACGAATTGGTATCATAAGCCTATGTGTCTATATTGTAGCAAATGTAAATTTAAAATATAGCTGTTGATTCCATACTTGAATTAACTAGAACAATGTTCAGAGATAACATTCTCGAACATGATTTACTAGATCGTTAACCTGCGTTTAAATTTAACTTAAACGGCGTCAAAATGTTACCATTCTTAGATAAGATAATTTAGGGATTTACATTGATGATCCACTTCAATTGATCGTTGTATGATAGTTTATAGCATATAGCCTTCCTTGATAAATGCACTAACTAACGCAATACCCAGTAGTTCCTCAGATAAGTGCGTTCAACCAAACTTTTCTCCTATATACCTAATCTTAGTATAGATGTACTGTGAATAGAAGATTGAATGACGAGTCACAGCTATATTTTGAATTGGTTTTATTAATGTATTATGAGTAATAATAAATGGTTGTGACTTCTATACTAAGTCATAATGTTATGTAGCATGTACTTTCTCCTGCATAAGTGTACTGTGGCCAAAGTTTATTAAAAAAGACTATTTCAATATTATTAAATTCAAATTAATAGTAAGAAATAGTATTTAAATTTCCGGCATTAGAGGAAATACTTATGTTTTCTGATTAACACTTCAATGTATCATTTTATTTATACATAAATGTAGGCTATTTTGCAATTCTGTATATTTAGAGATTGAGTTGTTTCTAACCAAAGGACATAGAGAAATGTAGGTATATGTATGTTATAGTTATAGAAACTTGATCAAAAAGATCATTCTCTAAAAAGTGAGCAATGCTAGTTATAGATGGTAGATTTTTCCTATATTAAAATTTTTCTTCTCATTGGACAGATTTTTGAGAACAATGACGATTTCTCTAGACCTAGTAATATCAGTAAACACCTAGATTTGTTTTTTGGTGCCCTAAAGAGATTTAAGTATTATTTTTTAAAATGAGTAAGTTTTTCAATAAAGTGAAATAACTACAACCTTTGAGAAATTGTAAAATTGTAAATTATGTAATTTTTATTTGAGTCCGTCCAATTATTTTAGTTTTATTTATGAATTGTGTCTGGCATATTAAACTGATACTTTAACTTACTAACATTAAAATCTCTTAAGATGAAGACATAGAAAATAGTATTTAAAGTAATTAATCAATACGTGTAATCAAAAATGTATGCCAAAAACTATCTGGCTTCACGCAAAGATGCTGATTATAACAATAATCTAATAATCATTGGAAATAATATTAAAATAACAATCTTATTCAACAAGTGAATATTTGTATAAACACAGTTTAAACTATCAATGTTTCGTGTGAATGTGGTCCTTCAAATGTGTTATTAAATATTGTTAAAACAGCGTCATTTGCGATAGGTTTCCTTGTAAATATTCTATTCATAAAATGAATTTTAAATCTTTTAAGTATTAGTATTAAAATCACAGCAATATGTAATTTTTAATCGGTCGGTGTAAGTAGAACAATGTATAGCGTAATATAGAGAGCTTTGCGTTTTACATGGTTTTTACGTACGTATTACTCGGGTTTGATACGAGAACTTTTAATAAGTACCTCACAGAGGTAGGTTAAATGACAACAGTGACCTAGGCTACTCGTTGTCGCCCTAAAAGTAGGAAACTTAAACGGAAACAGTAGAAAATATTGCGCGCATATTGATCTCTTCGCATCTCTAAGCACATACCTAAAGGATACGCCACTCTTCATCATTCCTTCTTCCCAATCCTTGACAGTTCTAACTGTAAAAGCGTACGTTTAATACATAAAAATAGTTTTATGTTATTTTTCACTAGAATCTGTGCTTTATTTTTTGGTTCTAACAGGATTCGCAATATATTAGGCGTCTTGCCAAGGCTTTGTAGTAAGCTATTTATTGTTCATAGCCGTCTTAAATAACGACGCCTATGTTCGAAACTGCTATTTCATGTACCTAAACAACTTTATAAGTTATATCCTGTAACAGTTTCTACGTAATAATAAAAATTGATGTTTATTTTTACTAAACAGGATATTCTCAATTCGACTATGTGTTTGTTGAGTAATTGTGAGGCCAGATATGTTCTAATAATTTTGTCGAGATCGGGCACTTTTAAAAAACTAAAAATTCACGTGTTAGATTCACATCGTTTGGGAAGGTTCCATCTAAAAAGCATATATAATATTTCTACAAAGAAAATACTTTGAAAATAAATGAATAACCGTAAGGCAATTGTTTCAATATATTTCTGTTTTTTAGTAAGTTTGTTTAATGCACTTTGAAGTTGGATTTTAAATCTGACTTTTAAATATATTTTGTAATTTTATGGTTTGTTATATTATCAGTCCTTTTTAAGGTAGTTAAGTCCTCGTTAGAATTTAATCCGACATTTTAGCGGCCTAAAGCACTAGCGGATAACCGCGTACACAGCTAACCGCGCGGCCGACCGCTTTTCCATTTTAATATGCATTTTAGGGCGGTTTAGTGTATACAACCACAATCGGCGGACCCTAGGCCTACAATAACATTCTACAATACATTTTATTGTATTGAAAAGCGCTTTTAATCAAAACGAACAAACAAGTCACGCGTGGACTCCTCGTCAAGATAAAATACAGACTAAAAAATATTGCGCACAGCTAACTCTACACGATTCAGTTAAAAAATATGGTTCAATTAAAATTAAACTTGCTCAAAGTTTCGATGAATCGTTGCGCAATCTTCAATACTAATCCTATGCGGTCAATAATAATCAAAGGAATAAACTGGAAAAGCCTATAACCGCGCGATTAGCCGTCCCCGCGGTTAAACGCTGGTGCCTAGAAGCACTTAGAAAAGTTCAAAAATAAAATTTACGATTAAGTATGTTTAATGTAAGAGACAAAGAAAGATAAAAAAGCATGTTAAAAAGATCAAATGTAATGCAGTAGTTTCCGCGCAATATTTGAAGATAAACATACAGAAAATATTATTTTCCTCACCTCAGTATTTCAAAATATCTCGAATGAACAGACGACGATGACAGGTTTCAGTTTAGAAAAGGGTCAAGACAACTGGAAATGTTTAAAAATATTTTATTTCTAAAAATTATAAAATTGTTAAAAGTTCTCATATTAAACATGTTAAACATTAAACTTTTAGCGACATATTTCAGAAATCTTTGTGATATTTTTGACGCAAAAATAAAAATTTACTAAAGGAATGAAACTTTTTTAGATTAAAAATAATATTTTTTTCCAGTAAACATTCATCACAGTTAGGCACTATAATGCTACGAACTCTAGGTTACGCATCTAATGAACAATACATCTTGTTGTAGGTTGTAGATTCAATTACCAAAAGTTTTAATTGGGTCATCATACTCGTTGGGATACGTACCCAAAATATAACTATATCTGTATTCCTTCAGGCCGTAAAATGAGCCAGCTCTCGGGATCCCAGTGGACTCAATTTTCTTTGAATTACCTCGAAAATATCATAAATATATCTATTACTTGCGCTATTATAATTTGTAAATATTCGTTCACCTTACCTTGACTGTGATATGTGAAACGTTATTTCTTTCTTGTTTATTAACAACTAATATTTTAATCTGTTGGTTTGCAAGAGTTCAGTTTTTGTAAATATAATTTAAGTTCTGTATCAGTGTGTATACTTTTTGGTGTATTTTAATAATCTTCCACATTTATTGTCTAAATCTATAAACAATTGGCCAGAACTAAAGATGTCTGCGTATTGCAATAAGTTATCTGAAGATATTTGTCACTTGATTTAACTTAATAATCTGGTTTAATTTGTAACAAAAAGTGTACCTACGCTCTGACACTATTTCAGTGTCATAAATTTTTATAATAACAGTTTGTTTTGGTTTTAAATGAATCTTTCTATTAGTTTAAATCAAGTTTTTAATGGGTAAAGTAAACCTTTATTTGACTGTTTATTTGATTTTAAAGATATTCATTTGAATTGTATATTACATGTAAATGTAAATTCCTATGCATGAAATGATAAAGCTAACCAATTTTTAAATTTGAAATAATTGTTTTCAATACCGAATCAACTGTTATGTATAAAAATGATGACAGTTTATTTATTATGTATTAGATCTATGTAAACGCAATTTTAGTAAATATGTCATAATGTGCGTGTATACAAAATGCTTTTTGCAGAATAAACATTGTTTCGTAAATAAGAACGGTTTGTTTTATTCAAGTTTTTTATGAACATTTTTGATTTATTTATTTCGTAGAGCAACGGCTAATATAAAATTTAAAATATTTAAAGAAATTTAAAAATGTAGAAAAAAAATAGTTTCATTTTGTATGGAAAAGTTTATGATTTTGACGATGTTTACGCTTCAGAAGAATTATTCAATCTTTCAAGCTTTAATAATTATAAAGAGAGCACCATAAGCAAACGCGCAAAAATGAACACCCACAACGCCAGTATACCTAATAAGAAATAAACCAATAATAGAAAAATCCATTAAAATCTTTATAATATCATCTATAGATAAGTATAATAAAATTTGTAACCACTTCATCAATTATGATTAAAAGCAAGCGTCATCTAATCACTTAGATTAAACTGAAGTTAAGTATTTTTAACCGACCTTCAAAAAAACCAAAAAGGAGGTTATCAATTCGACGTGTATTTTTTTTTTTTTTATTATATTTTTATTATATAAAATGTTATATAAGTCATCGATATAAACTGATATTACATCGAGCTATAGAGATCTAAACTGGACGCGTAAACAATAACGTATGACATGTTTTTCTCTGTTGACAAGTTTTGCTCCATAACATCAAATATATGGCTTAGATTTTCATAAAATTCCGTCAAAAGCTTGACAATATGAGTTTTAATTAAATTAATTTATTATAATAAGTATATATTTAATATAACATGGACATCTCTATTGCTAAAGCGAACTAATTGAAAAAATTTCAATTTTTATTTTATAACCTCAATATCTCTAAAATTATAAATCAAATTATCTTAATTTTTATTCTTTCTTGTTGCAAATTTAATCCTTAATCGAATAATATCTAATTCATTGATAAGGATTCATAAATCATAGAGTTCTAAGCAAATAAGCACGACATGGTCGCGCGGAATTCAGCGATTTCTCGTCCGATTGTGAAACTATTCTTTCAATATGCTGAAAACTATTAATCGTAAAAATTCTAAAAAAAAATGGGACCACTTCGACGAGTTACCCTATCGTTTGACACCTCACTCATCCAAATCGGTCTACAAATGGCGACGTACGAGCGGAACATCGCCAAAAAAAAAAAAAAAAAATACACGTCGAATTGATAACCTCCTTTTTGGTTTTTTTGAAGGTCGGTTAATAAGCTTTACGGTCTTGTCTATAGCCCCATGAAGCGTGGCCGTTCCAAAAAGGTCTGTTTGGAATGATCACCTTTTCTTTTGTTCTGAGGATTTCAGTCCACAGTTTGCTTTGCAATATTATCTTGCTCACATCACAGAGTGCAGCCAATCCATTTCCTTTCATTTCATGAATTTTTATAGTTATTTGTATATTTGTTTTTATATTAAAGTATCCTTTTATTAACGCGGTAAAATTGTTATTAATGCGCCACTAATTCAATTGGTATTTAAACATCTATATTATAAAAATCAATTGCTGTTTGTTTGTCTCACTAAAACTCAAGAACAGCTGGGCCGATTTAGCTGATTTTGATTTTGAAATGTTTGTCGTAGTCCAGGGAAGGTTTAAACGGTGAGAAAATATGGAAAAATTGTGGATAATAGTAAAAACAAAAATTTCATTGTCCAAGGTAAGATGTGTACTTTTAACAAGTCGATGGCATATAATATGAAGAAAGAAATTTTCTTTATCTGAAAATATTCTGCTGTCAAGTTCTGTAAGCCAAGTACTTTATGGTAATTATATAGGGTCCGCCATCTAACGTTTTTTTTTTCAACTAGTGCTTATTTCGTGAATGGTAACACTTAGCTCATGTCTGATTTGACCGATAATTAGTTTTATCCTTCCGCTGAACGAATATGGTTGTGTATACGCTTGAACAACGCTGGGAAATATTGCGACATTACTTTGAAAATCATGGTAATGTCGAAAATGAGCAAGGAGTGGCCGTTACAGTCAATGGTGATCGTTATCGGGCCATGTTGAACCAATTTTTGTTCACAAAAATTGAAGAGGAGGATATTGGCAACATTTGGTTTCAACAGGACGGCGCTACGTGCCACACAGCCGAAGCTACACTCGATGTCTTGCGCCCTGTTTTTAACCGACCTTCAAAAAAACCAAAAAGGAGGTTATCAATTCGACGTGTATTTTTTTTTTTTTTTTTTTCCGATGTTCCGCTCGTACGTCGCCATTTGTAGACCGATTTGGATGAGTGAGGTGTCAAACGATAGGGTAACTCGTCGAAGTGGTCTCATTTTTTTTTAGAATTTTTACGATTAATAGTTTTCAGCATATTGAAAGAATAGTTTCACAATCGGACGAGAAATCGCTGAATTCCGCGCGACCATGTCGTGCTTATTTGCTTATAACTCTATGATTTATGAATCCTTATCGATGAATTAGATGTTATTCGATTTAGTATTAAATTTACAACAAGAGAGAATAAGAATCAAAATAATTTGATTTATAGTTTTAGAGATATTGAGGTTATAAAATAAAAAATTGAAAAATCTTCAATTAGTTCGCTTTAGCAATAGAGATGTCCATGTTATATTAAATATTTACTAATTATAATAAATTCATTTTATTAAAACTCATATTGTCAAGCTTTTGACGGAATTTTATGAAAATCTAAGCCATATATTTGATGTTATGGAGCAAAACTTGTCAACAGAGAAAAACATGTCATACGTTGTTGTTTACGCGTCCAGTTTAGATCTCTATATCTCGATGTAATATCAGTTTATATCGATGACTTATATATCATTATATAAAACATTAAAAGGGTCATATATGACAGTAAAATCAATAAGGTAAAAGAAATACTTCTAGAGATAGAGAGAATATAGTAACTGAGTTCCTACTGTAAATGACAATGTGCGTTCACTTGCTTACTATAAAACATCATGAAAACTTCATTTATATGAACGATATTACTTAAATTTTTAGTATTAAACGATTCAGTTTTGCGTTTTCTTATTTTAATTAAATTAGTTTTTAGTGTATAAGGTAAGCGTAAAGTCAGAGCGTCCATGTTAGTTTCGTTTTGATGGTATGATAACCAACTATACGGTTTAGAAGAGCCACTCAAAAGTATAAAATAAATTAATTTTAAACAAAAAAATAAAACCGACCTCAAAACGCACTGAAAAGTAAAAAATAAATTTTGTATTATAAATGTACTTACTATAAATAAAAGACGTAAATAGTGTTGATAAATAAAATTCATCTAAAATTCTACAAGGGCATAAAACTTTTATGTTGTTTTTTGAAAGGCGGTGCCAAATATATAAATAAAGACTTATCGAATATTCCTGGACTTTAATAAAAAAAATTAATTGAATGGCTTGGCGCCGCGTTTCAAAGAGCAACATGAAAGTTTTATGCCCTTGTAGAATTTTAGATGAATTTTATTTATCAACACTATTTACGTCTTTTATTTATAGTAAGTACATTTATAATACAAAATTTATTTTTTACTTTTCAGTGCGTTTTGAGGTCGGTTTTATTTTTTTTGTTTAAAATTAATTTATTGAAGATCGCATTATCAGCCGCAGAGCTGATGTCATTTGGCCACCTCGGAGCTGTGATTTGACACCGTTGGACTATTATTTGTGGGGTGCCGTCAAAGATAAGTGTTACGCCGACAAGCCAGAGACAATTGACGCTTTAAAGGCCAATATTTGTGAAGCCATTGGTGAAATACAGCTGCACACAATCGATAATGTGCTTAAAAATTGGACCGATCGTGTAGGCTACTGCATGGCCAGCCGAGGCAGCTATTTGAATGAAATTATTTTCCATTACTAACCGGAAGGATTGTACTTTCAAATAAAAAAAGAAATTTGAGAAAATAGTCAGTAGTTTTTCTTTTATTGCATTTTCAAAAAAAAAAGTTATTTGGCGGACCCCATATTCCATGTTGAGAAGTACATAATATTGTAGGTACTTCTGACAAAAAACGATTCAATATGGAATACAACAAACAACATTTCGAAAAAGAAAATCAGAAGGATTCCGCTGTAACAAATCAAAAGTAGGTACTTAGCACAAACCTTAAGTTTCAATATAATAATTTCAATATCAATTTCAATTAAAGAGATTTCGCTTTTATTTACGTCGTAGGTGTAGAATAAAGCACTATATATCACTCACTATCTATAGTCTATACAGATAAATAAAATTGGAGTGTCTGTTTGTAATATGTATTAAAATAACCGCTTTTTACTAAATGCATATGGATATATAAACTGTACAATGTACATATACCAAAATAATATTTTTACAGTTTTTGTCTGTCTGTATGTCTGTCCATCTGTTTGTTCCTGCTAATCTCTGAAATGGCTGGACCGATTTTGACGGGACTTTCACTGGCAGATAGCTGATGTAATAAAGAGAAACTTAGGCTACTGTTATTTTAGAAATTAACATAAATAAATAATAAAAAATAACTATTTCGCGCGGATGAATAAATAATACATATCTATTATTATTTTGCTGTTCGCTATTTTACTCTCGTTTATAGGCTATTGTGTAACGTCACGCTACGACGAAATTAACGCGTGTGTTAACTGTATATTAATGATTTTTGAGAAATCATTGAAAACGAGTCATTTTGACAAAATGTCAGAAAAGAAAAGTGAGAGTCGAATCTTCTACAGACAGTGGGTGTGAGGTAACACGAATTCCTCATTATATACTCGTAGTTACTAAATTACTTATGAATATTGCTTTTTTTTTAATTTTTATTTTTTTTAATTTTTTTGTGGTTTTCGAAATTTATATTTGAGTGCATTGCAGTGACTGATGAATAATTAATTATTTTTTTTTATTTTTATTTTTAAATTTTTTTTTGTCGCTTTCCTTAATCAATGTACGTCCAAAGAGGGCATAGATTTAATGGCTCGTCTCCCAGTTTACTACCATTTCCCTGTGTAGAAACGGACTCCCATGTGTGATATATTACCAAAAGAATATCAACTTAAATAAAACGAAAACAGAGTTAGCGCGTTTCAAGATTGCACGTCATTTATCTTATATTTTGATTTTTAAAGGTAATTGAACATTGTATTTTAAATCAATTTTTAATGCAGTTTCCGATACACAAATAATAATAATAATTTAATTGATTTCTTATCAATTTTTTCAAAAGGTAAGCTTTTTCTGAAAACACGCCATCTAGTATTAGCAATATGAACAATTAATTTAAATAATTGCATCAAGAGCAATAAGGTACCAGTTTAGGAACATTTTTGCGGGTATCTTTATGACAGAATGTTTACGTACCTACTTCCTGATTGAAATTATTTTCTTTCTTTTTATTTAAAACAATTTTATATAAAAAGTATATTGTTATGTTACATATAATAGTTATTAAATATAAAATTAATTTAATAATCCACCATAATAATCCACTAATCTATTTACATATATAAATACTAGCTGACCCGGCAAACGTTGTGTTGCCATATAAATTTTTGGGGTGCGCTACTCTTATCACTTAGGGGTATGAAAAATAGATAGTAGCCCATTCTCAGACCTACTGAATATCCATATAAAATTTGGTAAAAATCAGTAAAGCCGTTTCGGAGAAGTAAGGTAACTAACATTGTGACACGAGAATTTTATATATAAGATGTAATATTAAATCATAATGTAAAATGTATGTCAAAATCTTATAAATAAAAAATAATATTATGATACAAGATTTTATATAATGATTAGTGTTTGGTGATTACTAAATAAATAAAGAAAAAATAAGCCTATTAATTATTTATTAGAAAAAAAAACATATCACATATAATACATTAGAATAGAGAAGTAAGAAAAATATATTGATAAAGAAATGGTATATTAACGCCTACAAATGCAGTAGAGTTGTGCGTTGCAGCTGCCCCTGCGCCAGCCCAAGCTGACGCACACGTTGTGACACAGCAAGGCCGTGCAGATCCGCTGACGAGCGCCGTTCAACATCTCCATCGGCTCCACGGCATTCAGCTCCAGTGATGGAAGGTCTGACTCCTCAGCTGGAAGAGATAATACATTATTTCTTGCATGCACAGTTAGTACAGCCTTTTCACTCTATTATTTATAAAGTATGTAAATGTAAATTCCTATGCATGAAATGCTAAAGCTAACCAATTTTTAAATTTGAAATAATTGTTTTCAATACCGAATCAACTGTTATGTATAAAAATGATGACAGTTTATTTATTATGTAAACGCAATTTTAGTAAATATGTCATAATGTGCGTGTATACAAAATGCTTTTTGCAGAATAAACATTGTTTCGTAAATAAGAACGGTTTGTTTTATTCAAGTTTTTGATGAACATTTTTGATTTATTTATTTCGTAGAGCAAGGGCTAATATAAAATTTAAAATATTTAAAGAAATTTAAAAATGTAGAAAAAAAAATCGTTTCATTTTGTATGGAAAAGTTTATGATTTTGACGATGTTTACGCTTCAGAAGAATTATTCAATCTTTCAAGCTTTAATAATTATAAAGAGAGCACCATAAGCAAACGCGCAAAAATGAACACCCACAACGCCAGTATACCTAATAAGAAATAAACCAATAATAGAAAAATCCATATCTATAGATAAGTATAATAAAATTTGTAACCACTTCATCAATTATGATTAAAAGCAAGCGTCATCTAATCACTTAGATTAAACTGAAGTTAAGTATTTTACAGTATTAAAACGAGAGGTAACTTGTGAACTAACTTTATCTGATTCAGTTATAGTTTGTGGTTGAACGTATATTTCACTTAATCAGATGAAGAATTAAACAGTTTATTTAAAACTTACGGTCAGATTCACAGGTATTGATATAGGTATGTTAACCGCGTAATCTCGTTAACTGTATTGAGGATTATACATAAAGCTAAATATTATTATAGATAAAAACAGTATGAACTTGAAATGCGGTGGTTAGAGATGGCATTGATACACTAAAATCGCATTATCAAAGATCTTGTATGCAAAGACTAAGGGCCCTTGTTAACGACAACGGATAACGGCCCGATTTTTATAACGGGCGACTGGCCAACGCGCAGTGTTCAATAGGTTAGTATGGGCGTTTGTTAACGCGATGGACGCATACCCGTTGCAAAGAAACTCAATGGATGCACGTGTTAGCAATTTATTTATTTACTATTTAAAATATAATATAATGTTTTACTCAAAATACACACCAACAAGCCAATCAGGTGTGATAATTTGTTATATAAGAAATAGCTATGTAGGATTTTATATAATCCTGAAAAGGGTGTGGTGAGCCCTAACCTCGCTGCCCCACCGTGAACTCCAGCTCACAACACACTGAGTTCTCCTATTTACAGTAGTAATACATTATTTATTATTACAACATCATATTTAAACACTATAAATAACACAGTAAATACAAAGTAAATAACGAACAAGTTACTTAATTTACGTGTCTCGACGGTACCGAAGCTCACAACTGGGAAGGAATGGCTGTGCTCTGCCTGGCGGCGGCCTTTTATACCAATTCTACACAATTTTGCAAGATCCCGACCACCCACGAGGGTAGTTCGAGATTGTTCGGATATTCAAATGTTTTAGTCGTTTCCACGACGAATAATCAACAACCGAGTATTCTTATCTATTACACGCACGTCGCCCCTCGGCTCGATGGATATCGGTCCGATGCAGTAGAATCTTGATCAAAATTATGTGTCATGTCATATCATGTGTCAAATTTGCCACTTGCCGAAAACGAGAGTATTCCAAATGCAAAAGAAAATGGAGTCCCAAAGGTTACAGTCCCAAAAAAAAAAGGAAGAAAAAAGACACAGAGAATGATATTGAGAGAAAAATTTTGGGCTTAGTGGATTCTGTTGAAAAGGAAGATAACAATAAAATTATGTCGTTTTTCAGGGGAATCGCACCAACAATCGAAAAATTTAATGACGCTGATATCGTCGAATTTCAGTATGAAGTTACAAAAGCGCTGAGAAACATTAGTCAAAGAACTCGATCCCCTTTGCATTCACAGACATCTCATGTCTCACATTGTGGTTATAATTCGACTTCTGCGCCACATTATTCCCAAACTTCTTATAATTCAAGCCCCTAAAATCCATATCCATATACAGCTAGTAAAACTTATTTATTTATTTATATACATTTACGGCCCTTAAGCCAAGAACAAGAAAAAGTAAAAAATAAGACTCTCTTTCTAATAAAATAGGATGAACCCATAGCCTCTTTCTTTTTTTGTAGCTGTTGTTTTTTGTATAAATAGTAGGCTAGAATAAGTTTTTTCTTTGCACTGGACATAACGTACGTGCACTTCTTCGCCCTTCAAGTACAGAACTGATATCGACAACAATCGATTGGCCAGGAGATAGTGACACATTTTACTGGGTCATTTGTTACAGTATGGTGGTTCTTCAGGGGTCTTATTATGCAATGACAGAAAGAAAAATGATTGTCATAGCGCTGGTACCGGCAGCCCAATCGCGTGAGCGTTAGTAGAACTCGTCGTTAGTCACACCGGAGAAGTATGGTATGACACTACCGCCTCTTCTTTTTTTATTGACTATCGGAAAATACTAGAATTTTTGTGGAACAAATCGTTTGACACTCGTAATTAGGCTATATTAGTTTCTGCTTTTCTCCATAATATCCACTGAAAATTGTTATTATTATCGCTCTTTTCAATATAATAAGTATATGTATAAGTGCGAAACCAATTTGGCTTATTAACAGAAAAACATTAGACATATAAAACTCCTTGAAAATGTTTATTAATACTCGTAGTATTAGAAGCATATATTTCGTAGGCGACATGAAACAAAGTGAATTTTTATATCATTAATCACTTGTCATGTGAGGAAACATAAATTTAACGGGATTTACAATGACAATGAGCTAAAAATATTTTGAATTTCTAAATAAATGTGAAATTTAATAACGAAATCTACCTACAGGTAATGACTGGCTTTGACTAAGTGCTTTACTCATCTGCGTGTTACGCTGGAGAGCCCGAGAGAAAAAGCAATGAATGTTTTGGTTGGGTATAGACATCTTGTCTGAAACAAAAAGATTTCTAACTACGCTTTACCAAGATATGACATGACTTGTAGCTAAGATATAGATTTCGATGACGGCAGCTTTCAAACAAACTCATAATAGGTCCATTAATTAAGGAGCGAGGCTAAGTCCTTTTACGTGGAGGGTTGAAAAGACGTTGCCAACATTTAGTCAAGTATAATAATCAAGTCTGGACTCCTTTGGGTCTTGAAGTAATTTAAGTTGAAATCACCTCGTAAAATAGGATTATGGCAGGTCAAGAAGTCCCAGCTGAACTAAACTTTCAAGTGTCAGTATAAATACACTAGTTTATACCTGCGACATCATCTGTCTAGGATAGAGATCAACTTTCATTTAAAATTCCTTTATTTGTGTGCTTTCTCAAATATGGTGCTTGGCTCGTTTTAACTACGTTTTTAGGTGTGAGTGAAGTCCCGTGTCCCCTAGTGGGGTATGGGGAAGATGCATTTCACTTCTGTTTCACTGATCGATTTTTTCTTTAGGAGCAAGTAGGTGATCAGCCTTTTATGTCCTGCCAGACCGAGTTTTTTTATCTCCGCCGGGAATCGAACCCAGGACCTCTCGGTTGTAACGCTTACGCGCTTACCACTAGACCAAGGAGGCGGTCGTTTTTAGGTACTTATGGCATAAACCTATTATTATATTTGATTAAAAATACACTGTTATTCAAGACATAACTTTATGCATGGATGGATTACCTAAGTAAGCTTATAGAAACGAGAAGCAAAAAAATTCGAATCTTTTTTTGATAGCTGTGACGTACTATAATTTGCACCTACCAACCGTAACATTGTATTTATAATAAGTAAGAAAATGTAAATCCAAAGATGAAATATAAGCAGATGCGTCAAACATATGTTCGGTTCATTATTATATTGAATTAAAATACAACTGCTATCTATAAACTTCAATGAATTATAATTATACAAAAAAACATTCGTGCATTTCAAAACGGCGTGAACTTGAGTAAGAGTGACTCGACTTCCTATGCGACGGACAGGACGTTGTAAACGTAAATTGGTTTTATTAAATTATTACATTACATAAAATATAATTACACTTTGACATTATTACATAATATACATTATTATATTAGATATATTATTACATTATTTTATTATCACATTATTATAATTTGCATGCGGTTAGCCCCGGGCATTTATGTTTCTTCGTTTAGATTTTTAGTTGTGATCGTATTGTCTTGTTGGAGAGACATTCAAATTAATTAAAATATATTGTTTTATTCATAGTGCAACTTACTCAATATTAATTGGTATTTGAATGAAATTGACAATCGCCAGAACTCTTGTTTCAAAAGTTGATCGCGGGTTTCACATCTAACTGTAATACGTCTTTGGTGAAAGCTATATATAAATATAATATTATAAATGATATTGTTTGTGATGATGTTTGTAACTCAATCACGCCTATACGGCTGAACGGATTTCAATAAAATTTGGCTTTCAAATAAAATATACTCTGAATTAACATAATAAATAGGGTATACTTAACGTATCGGTAGTGTTCATGTGTGTAATTATTTAAATGTTCTTTTATTTAAAAACCGTTTTTTATTTCACGTCTCAATACAGCACCAGTTCGATGTGATTTTTGGCAAGGATATAGTTAGAGGGATGAAAAATGACACAGGCTTTGTGTCCCGGTATCTCTTAGAATAATTAAAAAAAATACTTTATTGTAATTTGTATGTTTTATTTTATAAATTTCAAAATACGAGTATTCTATAGGACAAAATTAACGCGGGTGAAACCGCTGGACACAACTAGTATTATTTATTTATACAACTCGAGGCACTCGGACATTGGACATTATCCAAAATATTTATCAACTAATATAGTTGCCTTGATAACCGATTACTAAGCGCTATATTTTATTTACGAGCAAATATTAATTTTAAAAGATGTTTACGTATTTTTCTTCATACACTTAGTCGATATGGTGCGAATTTTGGCATGAATGGTTCTATTTCCAGAAAAAAAGAAATTGCTGTACAATTCAAAGCGATGTGGCTACAGAGGTTAATAAGAAGTACAATAAATATTATATTGTAGCCTCAGTCATCTTAATATTGGGTGTTTTATGTAGAGGTTTAGTTTTTAAAATAACAAAACTGTTTCTAGTGATTGTAAATTTGACAGTTGGAGGTATATTTGTAGTCAAATACTTCTTAACAACGCTTTGATTGCAAATTGATAAAAATGATTGTTCAGTTCGCCAAGCTTACTGTGCGCTACGGTCTACATGATCATCCATCCGAGCAAGTTATTCGCAAAACCTTGGATCCTTTCGTTCCTTTGGACAAAGACACCATTCAGTGCGCAGTTATTTATATTATTAATGGTATTTATATAGCAGAGCTGTGTTTGCTCAAGATGGTGCAACATGTCACAAAGCGCGTGACATCATTACTTTAATGCGAGAAACATCCGTTTCAATTTCATTTAATGGTCCTATGAACTGTGATCTCACTAAACACTAAAAATTCAATACAACATTTTACCTACCTTATTTATTCAAATAAAGTGAAGACAATTTTAAAAAACGATATTTAAACTACAAAAAATAATATCTCATGAATGTATGAACAGATCAGATAGATTACAGCAAAGATCCATCTCGATTAGTTTAGCTTTCAAACTTAAAATGCGTCAAAATCGGTCCATTTGTTTAGGAGCTACGAAGCCACAGAAAGCCACACACACCCACAGACCCATACATACACAGTCACGAAAACGTATAACGTAATTGTGAATTCCCGTAACCCATAATTCTGTTTCACTGATCATTTTCTTTACAGTCAAGTAGGTGATCAGCCTACTGTGCCTACGCAAACGAATCATTGATTTGTTTCCCAGGGATTCGAAAGCAGAAGCGTAAACTACTTAGCCACCAGCAGCAGTTAAACCATAATTAATAATATTTTAACGTAATTAATTACATATTAACTTAAAAACATATTTCACGCTTATGCTATCGTATATTTCTCAAACATGAGTTAACGCTGTATTATAAAACCTTAAATGAACCAATTAAATATGTTATTTAGTTAAATCCAAGTAATTTAGCGGCAGATTGCGGTCATTTATGCTAAAATGTTTTGAAATGAAAATCTAAATGGTCCCTTAAGTCCTTTGAAGCCTTTTTGTGGACCCTACGCATAATGTTAACTAAACTGAGCCTTGGGTTGGCAGTTGCTTATTAATTTACCGACTGTGAAAAAGAGTACCTTTCCAATATCTTTTATGTATTTATGGTTGCTTTTTAACCCCCGACAAATAAGGCTGTTATAAACTTGACGTGTCTGTGTGTCTGTCCATACTCCTAAACGACTGGATAATTTTATGAGTAACTTAAATTTCACTTGTTAATGAATATATATTTTAAACAAAAATGAAACTATCAATAAAAATAATAACAAAATCTGGGCTTTATCGTCATTTAATTAAATAATAAAGTAATAAAATAACTCTTTTATGAATGTTAATATATTATAAAGAATAATAAAAGTGGAAGCCCTGAACTTTCAATACGGGGAAACCTTCATGAAAGAATAAGTAGACCCATAGGACATACATTTTAAATTTAAACCTCATGAGCTAAGAGCCTACCTATGATATCTGAAATAATATAACATAGAGTTGCAATGTGGTTTTTTATTAATACCAACTGACACTTCAAACTTCTGATAAATACCTTCTAGTGACAAATCTAAAATCGTGTGTGGCGTCTGAGCAGACATTTCTGTGTCCGTTTTCAAATACAAATTTCTATTATATATTTGTATATTTGTTTCATTTCCTCATTATTAAAATACACAACACACAAACATGTTTTTGTGAAACAGACGAACCTTTTAGCCAAGAGACGACTAAAAAGTTATTTTAATTTTCTTAATTATTATTTGTTATATATGAATGTGGGTTTGTATCTATAAAATCGTAGCTTCTAAGGTTATTACGAATTATCAACGACTGCTGAACTATAACATGTTCATAATCTAATTAATGTTTGGGAAGTATCCCTCGAGTCGCATTATTAATTAACTTTGCTTTTGATACAATAGTGCTGATTTATCGCAATAGTTATATTTTGTTTAAAATTTAGAGAGCAAGAGAAGTTCTAGTGAGGCACAGGGCAGCCATATTTCAGCATTTGTATCACTGATCATTTTCTTCAAAGACGTAGGTGAACAGTCTACTGTGCTTACCAAACCGTAACATTTATTTATATTCCTGGGATTCAAACCCCAGCTACGGCACCAGTAAGCCACGGAAGCGGTATCAAGGATATTAGGTTGATTGAGTATTACTCCCACAAATTTTTCTACATAATTGTGTCTGTATTTCATTTTTATTACGTAATAAAAGTGTTTAACGAGTGACAGTGTTCAGTTTAAATTAATAACAATAAACGAAATATGCCTAGATTTTGCCTACAATTTGGTCTTCAATAAATAAATGAACAAATATGTATAGCACGTTTCACGTAGAAGACGCTAAGTCCCACAAAGCATTCAATAAGATAAGACGCTCTTGCCTGTAAATTACTTTGAGATAAGCCGAATGCCATCTCCATTTCATTTCAGATCCGATTCTATGATTATGTGTATAGCGAATCGTAAGTGAACTTAGAGTTTAGCTTAGAATAATCAAATCAAAAACCTTTAATCTTTTTTATTGTTGATACAGACACAATAAAACACATTACAGAAAACTCGAAATCCGACACATTTTCGGCCAACACGTACCTAAGTATAGTATACGGTAACGCAGCCAGTATTTTTGTCCATGTAAATAATTTGCAAAAAATATTAATAAATCAATAATAAAAAACTAATATTGCTATATTTACTGAAAGATTAAAAGTAATTTATAAATAACTATTAAAATTAAAATTACAGAACACACTTAAATAATTGCTGTTGAATTAAATGACTGTTCCTTGATTTGTTTTAATGCAAGATTTTTGTTGTTTGTTTAAATTATAAATACAATTTGATTTCTTAAACTAACCTTAATTAACCTTTTTTATACTGTAACTGTGAAACTTCTTGTATTTCATTGTATTTACTTTTTCTATTTTTTCCTTGTTAAATAAATAAATAAGTCTTGGTAAATTGTAAAACGTTTTAAACTTGTGAACTCTCAACACCAAAGTATCGAGTAGTTGATTGATGTGACGTGTAAGTTGTTTGTATGACAAACATTGGCCCTTACTACTGTTAATTTATGTAATACTAGCTTGTACTCCAGACTTTGTTCGCGTCGCCATACAATATAGTTTATCGTTACAAGTTAATTGAATCGACTGATGTCGTAGACGCTCGGGTGGGGTTTCGTCTTAAAACTTTTCGTTAAAAGGTGCGTGTGCTAGGCAGCTTAGACCGAAATCTCTAACACTATGTTACTAGCTTTCTATTATTCAAGAATTTTTAAAATCGGTACAGTAGTTTATTCGTTACAAATATTTAAAATTCAGCGATCCAACCCAGCTTCGCTGGGAGGTCTATAATATACCAGCACCATCTGATTTATTATGTTTAATATGAACTTGAAATTTTGGGTCCGAATGTAAAAACTTGACGCTGATATGCTTTTAAATCACGCTATCAAAGTGATTTGTACTTTATTTTGTCCACACACTTTAACTATTAAATTTATCCGCTCAATATAATTTATGTATGATTTTACAAACTATACTTAATTTACTTGAAAGTGCATTAAATTATAATAAAAAAAATTCATTTAAAAGTAATAAATAAAAATATTTGACGATCAGTGTCATACTGTAACAAAAAATAATAAAATCTTTTACCCTCTAACTCTTCGTTAAGATAACATTTCCATACAGGGAAATAACATAATAAAATTTACTTTCATGTAAGTATATTATTTTTCGAGTAGTCGAAATAGTAGGGGAAGATAAATAAACTAAAATAAACATCGTCGTAAGATCAGAATGTCGTTCCTACGAATCGTAAATGCTTGGAAACTTACTATCTGCGCAGATTTCCCTCGGGAAAGCCATAAAATATAACGCCTGATGAAAATATTTAGCATTACGCGTTCATGCTGAAATTTTTGGGCTGACCCTTATTGATTGTACCCGAACTAACTTTATTTTATATATTATAATTTATCGCAGACTGAATAATTTACTAACCAAAAAACTAATAAATTTTCTCATCTTTCAAAGTATACAACATGTCTGTATGTTCTTACCTATTACTTTACTCATAAAGCCAAGATAAGGTATTTCCAAGCTAGCTGATCCCCGCACTAGTAACGCTACAAACTGTATTTCCACTATCCTCCGCTCATTAATGACATTAAAATAATGACAAATTGTAGGGTTAAATAAGTAGGTATAGGTATAAATTATAATATGTTATTTATATATATCTTACGAGATTGTAAAGTATTGAAAAATTGTTCTCCAAAACAGTAACAAGTAGTATTACATAGATGTTCCTACTTAGTGCTTCTTAAATTAATGCATCAGTACTCACTTGAAAATATAAGATTTTTAAACATGGTCGAAAATTAAAACAAGCTGAGTTTCACTTGTTTTAACTTATTCTTTAACTTTAGTTTCATATAAGATTCATTTCTACCATGACTGCTTTTAAACAAAAAAAAACCTTCATCGAAATCATTCTTTTTACGAGCTTTAATACTATAGACAAACACAAGGGCCCGAGTTTTAATAAGGATTTAGCTACTCCGCGGTAGTTAACTAAATGTATGAGGCCGAGAAAATTTACACCATTTTCCTTATTTTAACGTTTAAATTATTACTTTGAGTCGATGAAAATCCCGACAATTTGGCAAAATTACATAAATCTCCGAAAAACAGTAAATCAAAAGGTAATTATAGTCAAGCCCTCACTTTTCGGCTGATGAAACTTGAAGCTGCGAAACTTGGCTCGGTAACTTGTGAATTTCTAATTTTACCAAAGTGTTGCCATTCAGTGACTTGAATTAAAGTATATTTAGTTATTTAGAAGTCAATGTATAGAAAACCATTTAAATAAATGAACTGCGGATTTGACGAATGGAGCAATTTTGATGCCATTTTTTGTTTAAAAAGTTGACTTGATTCTCATTGTAGTCATCATGTCGGCGAGTTTTTTAAATTGACTTAATTTTCAAATAGTATTTTATTAGTAAAAATTAGTAAAAAATTACCTGTAAATTATCTTTGAAATTATGTGCATATTGCATAAATTGGAGCCTTAAACGACAACGCTGGCAACATTACACGAGCTCATAAAACACATTTAAGTGGGGTTCAAGTCTTAAGTAGCTTTCTAGTAAAGGTAACTTAATTGACACTTAAAGTTTAGGATTTCACATATTCTTTTTAATTGTGTAAGTTGATCATTTTTAACCTCTGAGGCAAGACAGAACCTGGCTGTGTATTCATTAATCTGTGGGTCTGTCTGTAGAATCGTACCTCCTAAAGTATAATAAATGAACCGAGTTTGTTGCTGTTTGAAAATTTGACGTACACGAGATGGATCTTATCAACAATTAATGATTAACCATACATTCTTGACAAAAAAAAAAATTGAACTAATAAATAATCCACCTACTAAACTTGTAACACATAAATTATCAATTCATAAAGTTGATATTGAATAATAATTATTTAAACTCGTAATAAACCGTAACTTTGCGTACTTTAGGAATTCATATTTGTAATTAATGTATCATGGTTTTTAAATTATATTTCCGAGTTTGTTTCCATGATAATTTCGTATATGTGATCAACCTTTTGTGCCAACCCAACTGACATATTTATATGTTTCTGCAGAATTCGAAGGCAGAACTCATTAGCGACGGAGGCCGTTGGTAACAGTTTTACTCATGATTTAAATCCATGAAGCAAAAATCCACAGGGGTCCCATTTAATTAAGTGATTCACATGTGGTACTGTCTGTCATTATCAAGAGGTAAATTGTTAATTAAAATTATAACGGCTTTCATATAATAATAAAGCGCTGATTTTGGTTTAAGCTAGTATACAATTGGCAACACATATATTAAAAAGGACAGACATTTTAACATCTATTTCACTGATGAATTTTCTTACCAGGCAAAAGATAGGTGATCAGCCTTCTTTGCCTTTTGCCTCAACACTAGATAACTCAGCCACGGAGATGGCCTCAGATTTATTGAGAATCTCAATTGTATAGCATTATCGTCTTTACTCAAGATATATATTTAAATATTAAAAGAAAATAAATCTACACTTATATTATTGAAAGAACAGATTTGTGTTCGTCTACTTTTGTAAAAAATAAACCCAAAAACTACTGGACCGATTTTAAAAATTCTTGAATTTATTCTAGATTCTTATTGAACGGCTAGGAGGACGAAGTCGCGACTAAAAGCTAGTAATTTACATATATTAATAATTATATCATTGATTTATATTAACTGAAACACTAGGGAAAAAAAATGTGGCCGTCACAAGGGAACCTGGTGAAGCAGCGTCGTATTAGAGAAGAAGGTCGGTAAAACCTAGAGGAAAGTTAAAACTTTCGCCCAGGGTTGAAAGATCTCTCTACTGTCTCTTCCAGCCACATAGGACCATATACCAATCGAGTTAGGTATTCATAATTATATCACGAAAAATAAAGTCACCACGTCTACAATCAGCCGAAATTACCGAAGGACGCTGTTAACATTAATTTTCTGTATCGTTTCCCAACTTAATTGCACGTTTCACAACGTCATTTCTCAATAAGTAATGATATTAAATTAATTTTACTTGATGTCAAACCTGACTGTTTAATTATTTATTTATTTAATTTACAAGAAACAAAATAGAACATAAGAAATAAAATATATAAAAATATAGATAATTCTTAAAAATTCTTAAAGATATTTTTATTCTAATAAATTTTAACTATCAATCAAAAATATACGAACAACAAATTATAAATTAAGTTGAAGATAATTTAAATACCCCTTCCTGCTCTGGACGTGATTATTACAAATAAAAATAGGGATGTCGGACTTGTCTATGGCATTGCAGCTCGACAAATGCATTGAATTCGGTTTTCTTTGATTGAAGATTTTTATTAAAGGTTAATTGAGGTAGAATTTAGCTAGAAATAAAATAAAATCTGTCCATCCATTCGTAAATGGATAACAACCGATGATGGTTATTCTATTTTTGATGGTGGTTATGTATTATCAGGGGGTTTTTAAATTATCTTCAATGTCGCTTGGTTATTAGTCCGAGTATAAACGAAGCTTAGTGGATATGAATATAGAACAACAAGTGTATTTTATGGGAAACGTAATAAAAATTGAGGTAAATTAAATCATTGTTGAACCAAAGTGTTCATTTATTGGAATTTAATTCCAATAAAACGTAATGAAACATTTTAAATGAAAACATGCTTTTTGCAACGCATCAATTATTATGTTTCAAAAAATGAATTCAATTTTGTGTTTACGTATTGCGGCATAACGGCTTGGAAAGCTCAGAGTTAAATAAGTTTAAAGCTGAAACTCACTTTACTTGGATAAAAGTCAACTTTCAACCAACAAGTGAAATTGAAGACAATTTATGTTTCTCCCTACCCAAACAAGTTAATTACAAATTAGAATAACTCACGAATTAACAATAACGTCTAGCTAAGAACCATCCCGACACGTCAATTTTCAAATAAAAAAAACTCACAAATAATATGTTTATATGTTATGTGTATATATGTTTGTGACTTTGGGTCTGAAGGTTCATTTTATTATTTTCCTTATAATTTTAATTTTAATTAAGCTAGAAGGCGTAATTTTTTGTCATCTTAACACATAATTAAATTCTAATAAACACTTTTTTTAAGTTTTATTTGTATATATTTTACGCTAACTTCATAGCCCTATAAGTCTTTACACGGTAGCAGGTGGCTGTAGTATTGATTAAACAAAACTTTGCCCGATGCATCGACTCTTTAACGTTTTAATGGCGTCGTTAATATACTTTCTATTTCTTAATTAAAACCTCTCTCGTTTATATTTCCAACTGAATATAAAACAGAAAGTCTTCTACTCAATTGTATGTTTTGTGCATTAGACGATTGAGAAGCCAATACAAAGCCAAAGCCAAAACTACTTTATCTATTTATTTTCTTTTTCAATATATTTATTGTCTAGGTTACATTAAATATGCGATAAGACAATGTATCAAAGTTGAAATAAAGTTTTTTTATTTTGTCACGTCAATAAGGTTCATTTAAATCGTTAAGATAGAAACTACATTACGTTTAGGACTTATAATCATCCATATATATATTTTGAGTCGCTGAGTTATTAGAGTTAGTGTGTGTGTGTGTTTGTATTGAATGTTAAGATTGACTTGATTACTATTACTTGTTAATTGCATCAGCTGATGTTGTGAAGGCTCGGCTGGGGTTTGGTCTTAAAACTTTTTGTTAACAGGTGCGCATGCTAGCCGGTTTAGATTGAAGCCATACTAATCTGTAGTGTTGATTGACTCACAGCTAATATAAATAGAGGGCTTGGTTGCTGGCTACCATTATTCTACAGTCGTTCTTAGTGAGTAATGCTTCTTGCATTCACTAGTTGTTCTTAGAACATTCAATAATCTGTCTTAGAAGGGGAAACTCTGTCTGATTGAACAGTGGTTATGTATACTGAGTGTATTTATGTTATGTGGTTTGTATTTCTTTAGTATTACATTGATAAATTTCTAATTACAATTATACTCAAATTAAATTTTGTAGCTATTTGTTTTAGTTATCGGATAAGCGTTTTTATTTTTAAAAAAATAACGATTTGAATATGCTAAGCCTTTATAAAGATTTACATTTCTCTGGGAAATAGCCATGTTTTTATACTCTTGGCATTGTTATGTAAAACCAGATGGTTGCACTATTGATTTTAGGCTTGAATTCGGTTGTGGGTACAATAGAAAAATTACGCAGAGAAAAAGGATTTAAAAAAATAAAAAAGCGTTATAGTTCTATACTATATTTTTTATACCGTCCAGTCCAACAGAATAACACCAATATTACTGAAATACTTCACAAATGTTTTAGTCAACGAATTGCCACTGTGGCGCTATCTAGTCAGTTTAATTCTTGTTGTAATTTCAATTGACTCACTAACAAAATATTTGTACAACTTCATAGACAACTAACTAAATTAATAAAATATTTTGTTAATGTTGATGACATGTATAAAAAACAAATTAAATATAAATAAATTCATAAGATTTTGATTCTTCTATGAATAACCACATTTTTAATTTGAACTGTTATTGTTAAATGAATAAGCTGAATATAGTGATACGAAGATATTAAATTCTTTAATGGTATCTGATTATAAAGGTCTATCTTACTTAAATGTAATCAAGAAATCTCATTTAATTTTAATATCTTTAGTGTGACCACAACCTAATTTACGGTATCTCGTAGCTTCATTTACATTTTACTATTATTTCACATTGCGTTATTATAAATACATAAATATTCATTGCGAACATTGTTAAATGCTAGAATATAAATTTCTAGTTCAAATTCAAACAAACAGTTAGACTTGTATATTATATAATTTATAATAATTTACATAAAGCAGTGACAATTTAACATCACATAATTTCATAGATATTCCAGTTATAAATAAGTATATATTGGCGCTACAACCCATTGGGAATTAAAGTGTATCACAAATGTAAATAATTGTAAAATACCCGCGTACTCGTTGTATATACTAGAGTAAATTAACATAATTTCATTTGAACTGTTTAAAATAGAGAGACGGGCCTCTAGTAAGAATATAATATGATCTACGACAATAGTTTTAAAGCATTCAAGCAAGTGTTATGTAAGGGTGTCTACATTATATTATAGTAGGTACATGCCTAATCATAATGAATTATTTATTTTTACTGGCTGAGCCTTTTTACTTAAGCGTCGCTTTATTATATTAAATCAGGTCTCATACGCGCTTCAAACGAGTTGTTTTCATTTCCAAAAGCTCTCAAACCTTTAAGTAACTTTATACAAGGCAAAAGTTTTTTGCTGTGGATTTTCGAATGATTGTTACAAATTTTTCCCTATTAAAGAAAACTATAAACTCGACTGCAACCTTAATGATGCGGTAAGCTGTTACCGCATAATTAGGCGGAGGTTATGCTAAGACCTCCATTTGTTTGAAGACAGGTTATATAACAGTATAATATAATATAGCGTTAACTATGTAGTATAATATATAAATAAATGTTTTAAAAAAATAAACTCTCCTCAAAAGTGATAAACGTACAAAAAAGGTATAATATATTATTTTAAAACATTGCTTACCAAAATTGAAATATGTTTAAAACAACTTTAAACCGCTTTAATAGCGCCTTATGAAGCAATAAACCAAACTGTGATAAAAATTTCTAAAAGCCAATATTTGTAGAGCAAGCCTTAAAGATGTGATGATTTAAAAAAAGGTTTTAAATGCTCTTCCATAAAAATACTTTATGTTAGCATCATTATACAAACAATTAATTAATATTACGCTGACTAGCGCAGTTACTCCGTCTTTAATTTTACTGGAATCTTTTTATAAAAAACCTTCCTCGATATCCTCTGATATTTCTTCAGTTTATTGTTATGTTTTTTTTTTAAATAAAATGTACTTATGTTTTAGTGTAATACTATGCAGGAGCAAAATGTTCTAAGACGTAGGCACAAAAGGCTACGGGCGTAGCAGGTTCGTAGGAGGCAGAGAGACGTATCTCTGCCTCCTACGAACCACACACAAGCAAGCAAGTTTATAAAAATATATCTTTCTATTATTAATATATTGTAGAATTTCTGATTGTTTATTAGATTTTGAAAATTTTTGATTTTAATAAAACATTATACAATACATAGTTTGAAATTTTTACATCACAACCTTGATATTCTTTATAAGAAAAAAAATAAATAATTTACAAAAATTCTAAATTATATTTTTAAATTATAAATTTTCTATAAAATATTAATAATATTACATACTTTTCTGTGTAGAAACGGCTTTGGTGAGTATTTTGTATTTTTGAAAAAATATTCAAGTACATTATTGTAAAAACAGATTAAACAGATATTAAAGATATATTGCAATAAAAATAATATAAACTAAAAAACGTAAGTTACAAAACAAAGAAAAAAATATATTTTTTTTTGAAAATTTACTTAAAATTGAACCAGTGGGATGCTAAACCAAATTGTTTGACACCTTATTCATTGAAGTCATTCCATGGTCGGCAACTTAGGAGTGGAGCAGAGGAAAAAAACGAATTGATTATCTTCTTTTGGATTTTTTTGAAGGTCAGTTAAAAATACAAATCCGTATAGTCTAGTCAGAACTAGCTCTATCATAAGTTTGGTAAAGTGTTTTTCAATAGCGTCTGCATTAAATATTACAGTACCCCTAGCTGTTCGCGAAACGACCACTATGGGATTGACTGCTTTCAAAGAGTAGAAACGATATAATCTAATGATTGACTTCTTTACGCTAAAAGTCACTTTAAAATGAAGCCATATGAATTGAGTGCTTGAGAAGTCTGGCCGAGAAGGAGTGCTTCAGATTTTTTCTAGTTTTCAATGACTTGACTTTTGCAGGCATCTGCTTTACTACCACCTATCTGTCTGTGAATCGTTCACAATTTTTCACGACATTGACCTTTTTTAAATTTAATAAAATTTTTAAAAAATCCTGACATAATTACAAATAATAATATCTCTTATATTATTGATGATTAGATTTTTATTAGTTGTGCCTAAGATCCAGCTCGACACGTCATTCGATTCTTATAACGAGGCCTCCGATGATAGGCACACAGGCACATCAAACATTTTTCACTCTTCTTTGACCGTCGTGTTTTAAATATGTCGAACACTAGAAGACCTATTACTAAATTATCCTATTATTACATTATTAAATTAAACCTTATGTAAACGCTGGAAGTCTATTAAGCTTTCTGGTTGTATTCCCAAAACGGAGCACTATTAACGAAAAAGCTTTTGACCAATTTTTACTATAACTCTCCATATTTATTATTCAGGTACAAATCCATATTCGAGGCTATACTCGCAACGAATTCAGACACCTTTGGGTGTAAAAATGTAAATGCTGGTCCCAACGTGGCCTCACCTTATGAATTATTTAGCTCTCTGAATAAAACTTACCGCGAAAATACATTCATGTGGAAAATTAATTTATTTATTTAACCGCTTCTGTGACTCTGTGATGAGGGCAAGAGCTTGCTTGATTTTTAATCCCTGACTAGCAAAAGGGAAGTGTTATAAGTTGATATCTATATGTATGATGCTCTATATGGTTAAGACACGTAGCTCCGCTAACGAATGGACGGTTTAAAATGAAGTTTTATTTAAAAGCTGATGTAAACGATGGATCTTAGGGATAATTAATTTGTTCATCTATTTAGAATTATACGTATTTAACGTGGGGTGAGGTTCTTTATAAATTGCACTTTTTTCTAATAATAATTTAGATTTAATCTATAATTATAGACAGTAAACTTTTTGGTTGACTTATTTAAGCAACTCGGGGGTAGGTATATAATATTATTTTAGTCTTATATATATATATATATAGTATTATCTAGATCTCATATTGATATAGGAATGGTAGAATGCCTTTCAGAGCTATGGAAACTATAATTTATGCGACGTTTCGTTTTCACCGCTTTTCAATGAAAAGAATAAAACTCATATTTTGTATTTATATACAAGATTTTACAAATATTTACAGATTTTGGATAAAGTGTTAACTTAAAACTTTCAAATATTAAAAGCAAAGTTAAGGATAAAAATATTGTTGGCAATTTAAAAGCAATTTGACCTTCTCAAATTAAGACCCATATTTAACTGTGGAACGGGCCTTTTGTTAAAATTTTAACAAAAGGCCGGCAATGCAGCCGTGGTGTCCATGAGCCACGGCGGTCCGCTAATTCTAAGTATGCCTCCTGCTGTTTGTCTATTATGCATACGTAATATTATAAATGTGAAAGTAACTCTGTCTGCCTGTGTTCAGTTACGCTTTCACACCTAAACCGCTGACCTGATTTTAATAAAGTTCGACACACAGATAGACTAGAGCTTGTGACTTTCCCAAGATTATAATTAGATTTATATCCTTACATAGGCTATCTTACCTAAACTGCTTCCGTGGCTGAGTGGTTTACGCGTCTGTGGATGTGCCGGAGGTCCGGTTCGAATCACGGGGGGACAAATGAATATATCGGTTGATTAGGCACAGAAGGCTGATCACCTACTTGCCTGTAAAGAAAATGATCAGTGAAATAGACACAGCAATGTTTCTGCACCATACCTCACTGAGGGATTACGGTTCACTTATAGCCTACCTTTTATTACGAAAAAAATACAAAAAATTGTTAAATGTATAGAATACAAGTTTGTAAGAAAGTTTGTCATTGTCAAAGATTTCCGAAGATATAAAATTGAGCAAACACAAGGATAGAATTGCGAGCAAAAGCTAATTTTATTATAAAAACATCTCCAGACTGAAAAATCTCTATTCTGGACATTGGACGTTAAGTTAAATTAATGTTAGGTCTCTAAAAACATTTTTAACCCAAATATTTGCATATAGCGATACGTAATATGATAATTAAGTACGTGTTCAGCTTATATATCGTAATTGGCTCATTCAATACACGTCCAACATTAATTTGACTAATTGGGATATCTTAAATACAAGATTAATTAATTTATGACTAATCATCTATCTTGTTTACAGATTGGATGTTTGGGCGCAGTAATAACGGTCGTAATTACAGGAAAGTCTAAGAATATTCATGTCTTTTCGGAAATTTTCGTCAATGTTCAAAGATTTTCAATGTTTCTGTGTGAATAAGTGTGAAGTGTTAATTTTTAAAAGAATCCGATAAAGATGTTTTTATTTGTATATTTCGCATTGTGTAATGAATTATTAATAGATTTAAATGGTTAGTTTTTCGTTTGATATCATACTTTAGAAGTACATATTATATGTAAATTTATTACAAATCGAAATGGATTTAGGATTTATTTGAAAAATTAAAGGAAAACTAAAAATTAACACATCCAGACAAATATGTTGAAACTGGCTAATAAATTTCTGCTATGTAGATTATGAGTATTATTTCAGTTTTAATTCTTAATTTTTTATGCATTTTGTAGTTTTTTTTTAATTAAATTTTATCTTAACTGATGTTATTGAGGCAGTTGTTTAAGTATTTAATAATAACAATGTAATTATAAATTATATTGATATTAATAATAGTTATTTAAGAAGTATTTACTGAATAGAAAGTTTATTCTAAAATTATGTACATTCAAGTTAAACAAGAAGAATGAAACTCGTACAAACTAAGCGGTGGAAATTATAATAAAACTACACTTAAGTTCGATAAAAGTTGGAAAACTTGGGAACATGATTAATTGGACTCTGAAACAGATGTTACATTTTACTTTTTTTTATATTTTTATACAACAGTACCTAAATCTAAAGTTAAAGTATTTTGATAACAAATTTTGTATTTTTTAAATTTTTGTGTCGACAGACTTGCCTGGCTGTCTGACTGACTGGTTTGCAAATTCTGAATGAATTAAAAGCTAATAGATACATGATTCACATACCGTTTTTTACTAGTTTTAGACTCTTAATATCTTTCCGATTTTATATACTTTATTCTGATATACATTATGTTATTCAAAAATTTTTATTAAATATTTACAATAATTTATTTAAATATATTTACAAAAATACAAAAGGCTCATCAAAGCCGTTAGGGTGCTTACACTTTTGGGTACATTACCGCGTTGTATTGTTATTAAATATCTCTGTCAAGTAGTTTTTGAATTCTAGTGTAATGTTTTATATTTTTCGTTTTTGTTTTTTTTTTTTTTTTTTGGTGTGTCTTATTAAGTTATTATAGTGTAGCTTTATTGGAGCTACTTTTAAAATAAAAAAATATATAGTTGTGAATTTTTGAGAGCTGCTAACATTCATTACACCAAACAAATACTTACTCGTAGAGGATCAAAGGCTTTAATGGTTAAAGCAAACTCATTAAGCGTTCAACTTCTCATAAATTTAAACAACACTATTCTGAAAATGTACAGTGTAGGTAGCATTACACGGGTACATTGTAGATGCATTTTTATAACAAATAAAGTACGCCCTTTTGATTTTACTTAATCAAAATTTGAATGTTTAAAGTAAGTGAATTCCTAAGCGAATGGACTTGGTGCAGTTTTTTATTTATTTATTTATACTTAGTTCCACAAGAAAGAGAACAACGTCGATCTTTTCCAGGCAACTCTGATGAGGAAAAATACAAAAAATTATGGAGAAGTGCAAGAAGTGCGAAACATATTAGCTAAAATATTATAATTTTAAAATATGTATAATGTTACAAAGAAAAACATAATTTACAAAATATGTTTATCAAGATCTGTTCATTCATTATGGGGGATTTTTGTTACTAACATTGGGCAAGGGTTGTTTATTGTAATTCGTTTTTGTTGTCAAGAAAAAAAATTAACGTAACTACAAAAGTGCCAAGTTATATCAACCTTACAATATTGAATATTGCTACAGTTCATTGTATAAACAATACAAGGCACAATAGACCGTATAAGTTTGTGCAAAAGGATAAAATTGCGTGACAATGTTATACATGACGCGTAAGTAAATATGAAGTTTGGGGACCAAACGATATTGTACCGATACTCAGTTGACTGCGTGATACAGTCATATTGACAAGTGAAATTGAAGACAGTTAAAAAAAACCGATATAATAATTATAAATTGACATAAATCGATGCACAGATTTTCATAAATATCTAAGATTTGAAACAAAAAAAAAACACAAAGAAATCGGTCCATTCCATTTAAAAAGTTACGATGCCACAGATCGAAAGCATGGGTAAGCCACAGACACAAACAGACACGTTAAACTTTTATCTTCGAGTGATAAAAAAGGTAGAACTCATCAAAATGTATTTATCAAAACATAGCCGAGTTACATTCAATTCATTCAGCGATATTTATGTTAACAAAATCCTAGACATACGGCATAAGTTAGAGGGATGGCTAGTTTAAAATGTTGTTATACAGAACAGTAATATTTTATGCAAACGAGTCATGCTCAATTTAAATTTCTAAAGCGCTGTACGGAAACTTTTAAAATATATTTAATGTATGAAATCGTCTGAATTTTGTAACTCAGTTTTGTACTAAAGTGGACTTATCTTTGTCTTATAGCTTCCCCTGATTTAATTATTTTAACCGCCTCCGTTGCTCAGTGGTTTATGCGTATAATTGTTCCGCCATAGGTCCTGAATCGAATTCCAGAGAAACAAACATTTTTGTTGGGTTGGCACAGTAGTACATTTGTGTTAGCCCCATGCTCCATGATTTATCTTTACTGGTTCTATTTCCAGTCACAATTTTGCGAATATTTTCATATTTTTCAAGAATCTAACAGATTAACTAAATTACAATTCTTTGAATTTTATACTAGCAGCCCTCTCTAATGCTGGGGTTGTCATACATAACCCTTCGTTATTTGCCAGCTTTGAATTTGTTTTTTTGCGCGTTTGTCGATACCATATTGCACTCGCATTCGATATTCATGCGAAGCCGGGGTAAGAATTGTTGTAAGAAACGTTGTTCTATTTCTTAATAAATTTCTTTTCAAAGTGTCTCTGAATAACTTTGTCGAAGTCCTGCTTTGAATGAGTAAAACTTATGAAAGTTTCATGTATTCGTATGCGACAGACGGAAAAACTTTTTCATCGAGGGAAAACTTGTTAGTATCGTTATTTTGGATTTTCTCAACGGTATTGAATTCGCTTAAAGTAAATAACGTATTGTCGGTATTGGGGCCTTACTGTCGAACAGCGAGGAAAAACCCATATTCCTTTACGCCGCTGAGAAATGGACGGTCAGAGAGATTAAGAAAAAGAAACGGGTGCTCGCAATATCACGGACTCAAAAAAAAACGATCCACTCCATGAGTGCACCAGAAAAGTAGCAGTCCTGTAGGATTGGCGCAGGGTTGTAAAGCGAATTATGACTCCGACGTGTTAGCCACGACCGCTCTGTCAAGAGCGTATCACCAAGGAAGAAGAAATAACCTATACTTTGAACGCTCAGTAGGTACCTCATCTACAAATTTGATCAGGTATTTTACGAGTTATTGTATGAACTTGAAATGTTGTAACAAAATTTCAGATGAAGAGTAAATAATTCATGCTCATTAAAAATTCTAATTCATTTATAAATAGATATTGGTAAACTTAAAGTAATCCTTTATATATAATATTTTTATTATAAAACAAAAAGTCGCACAAGATGACAACGCGAATGTACGCATGACATGTTGGGTAGGTACAAAGAAGTAAACTCACAAAGCTTACAAAATACGCACGTTGCTGTTTACTGAATTCATAGTAAAACTAGCTGACCAACACGATTTTATTGAAGACAAAGGCAATTGGCGAAGACAATTTAAACCCCCGACATGGTAGGTAATTACGAATTAGAATACTTCATACATGGATAAGCCATCTCAAACACGACAACTTTCAAAAAACTGCACCTTAATTGGTTGGTACATTCGTTTGGACAGACAGACACACAGATTCGTTAAACTTATGAGTTGAGTATGACACCCCTCTGTGTCTGGGGTAAAAAATTTGATAAATTAGTATTGTTTAAAATTTTTTAATTTTTTCATGATAATATTATTTTTTCTGTAAATAAGTGTTCTTTAGTAATTTATTAAATGGTTGAGCCATTTTAAGACAATTACAGTGAAAAATAGACACCAGAAACATCAATACAACCAGAAACAAAACTAAAAACACAACGAACCATGACTATCGAAGCTCTATATAGACGAGGTTTCAGATAAATTAGTTTCACTTTGTGTTTACTGTCACTTTGTAATGGACAAAAGCTAGTAAATAAAGGAAATTGTAAGATTCGATTAAAAATGCAGTCTCGTTAAGCATTCTTTTCAATGTCTTTTGGCAAAAAGTTTATTCCCTAAGGCAAGTTTGAAATACGCTTTGACTGTCCCTGGATTAGGATGCAAAGGATTTTATTCTAGAACTAGTGAAAAACTCGCATTTCCTATGTGGAAATTTTATTACAAGCCTGTGTGAAAAATAAAACTTTACATCTTTTACAGTCTTTAAAAAATGGAAAGAGGGGTGTTATAAACTTGAAATGTCTGTGTTTCTCTGTTATATGTGTCTGTGGGTGGGTGTCTACCTCTTAAACAGAGATGCCGGTTTTTTTCGTTTAAAAGCTAACATGATTAAGGTGAATCATAGCTACAATATATAAAATTCGGTTCATCCTTTTAATATGTATCCTTATTTATAATAATCCTTCATTTTAATAAAAAATATTTGTCATTAATATAAACTGCAAAGTTAGCTTAATTCTAGTTAAACTAGAGTTAAACGGAGTCAGGGGTTCCAGCTAGCTGTATTTATCGCAAAATGGCATAAGCAATTATCAAAGCAGTGTGCTCGGCTAAGTAGGTAATATCTGAAATGCCTGCTTAATATTGATTAAGCATGTTAGAATGACCTAGATCGGGCTTGAATAGATCACCTTGAGTCCCATTACTGAGATATACGGGATCCGATTACACATATGAACAAATTAAACCAAAATACATATACAACGAAGAACAAAAACCAATAAGGTATTTAATTAAAGTTTACCCCGTACACGAAGGACAAACCCTATTGGTTTTCTTACCATGCTCAATATTTTCCTCTTGCATTTTGCCGCTACTATATAAAAAAATTAGGATACTTTATCTTCTACGTATTCGTGAATGGCTTAAAACTGAACCAAAGCGTGAGATAACTAAATTATGCGTTCAAATACACGATCTGTTGAAAGCGGTAGTCATAACTTACTTGTCCCTACTCCTCAAACATTGAATATTAATCACTTAGTTTCTAGGTAATGCCTGCATAGTTTGCACGCAAGTATGGCCCAAGTTATATTTTAACCAGTAAAATTGAAGATAATAAACAACATGATGATTACAAATAAGGATGTCTGATAAATACATGAATATATATTATATTGTAGCTAGTCGGCTTTCAAACATAAAACAGCATCAAAATCGCCCTACTTGAGCTTCATGAAGGCTCTACATAATAAACATCTACTACTATCGTTGCTCTACAGCCCAGTGGACCTTGGCCTGGTCGAGCAAGTCCAGTCCAGTCCAGTCGGTCCTGTTCGTCGCTTCCAATTTGTGATCCCAAAGACTCAAAGGCAAGCTCGACACCATCCAGTCAACGCAACCTTGGTCTGCCACGGCTTCGTCGACCATCACGTTTCCCCTCCAAAAATCTTTGCATAACATCACGCTACACGAATAGGAACAGAGCACAATGAATACTTTGCAAAAACGGTAAAAAGTTATTCCTTTTGTGAGCTTCCATTGCGTGCGTAAACGGATATAAAAAATCAATTATGACGACTGTTCCCTTTTAAAGGGAATTCGTTATATAAAAAGGCTCAGCATAGGCTATGTTTGGGATGCCCACGCGAAGTCGCGATTAAAAGCTAGTATTATAATAAAAGTGATTTCTTATAACATGTACCAAGTTGGTAACCGCATCAATGTATCAGCAACGATGCAATTTCGGGCGAGTTTCTACTTTAGTTCATGTTAACGGAATTCTAATTAGATTTTTAAAACAACTAAAGATTGTATGTTAAAAACCAATACGCCGCCTTGCGGATATGAAATACCATCCACTATGGCAATTTTTGAACGGTCGTTTAGTTATTAGTTAAAAATTGTATTTACTATCTAATAATAAATAACAGACTTTAAAGTAGCGAATGAGAACAATATATTGTGTAAGTAAAATTTAAAACCATTAACCAGGCCTTAGATCCAGTACGTAAAAAAACAGGGTTGAAAACAAGGGTTTCAAATTAAGGTGAGGGTTAAAGATATTTTACGATTTTATTCATGTTTTTTAAAATTTTATAATAGCCTATAGCTTTCAGGCTTTATACCTACTAATAATGACTTTAACAATGCAGCTGTAGTCAGTAGAGTAATAAAAAAGAAAAGCAATTATTACTCTACGAAAAAATAAAAAACCACGCATTAAATAATGGATATTTAAAATAGATAAAATTAAAACAAATTACGCGTACATCGTGATTGAATCCGGCGAATTTCGGGAGATCAGTGATCTGATAAGTGATTTCACGTTACTCCAATATTAATTAATTTCTGAATCGAACGAACGCTATCTGACGTTTATTGCGGTATGTCAAATAGAAAAACTTTTATATACATATACGAATTTGTAATGGAATTAAAAAAAACCGTAGACTTTAGAAAAAATAATGATGTTACAAATTTTACATGCCCTCCTTAATGTTCGACTTGCGTTTATTGACTGGATCGAAATGGATTTTAGCTACAATTTATGAAAGTCGGTTCTGTTTTTGCGATATTCTTAAGTGTCACATGAGTAACAAAACAACTCGGCTATCCGAGTTTTAAATTGTCTTGACTGTTTTTTTAAGCTCACTTATTGTTCTTATATTTTTGTGTGTCGTAGACTCAAATGAGTCTTATATTAGTATCTTCAAGAGAATACAAGTTTTTAAAATTAAAATATTTGCGTCGAATTGATAATCTCTTGGTTTCTAAAAGTAAGACAAAAATATAGCTTTAAAATAATGACGAATTTTCATAATGAGACAAATTCTTATTTACTACACAAAGAAATTATTAAATATAAGGTACTACCCTAATACAATATATATATAATATATATATCTTAAACAAGAGCGAGTAGGTACTATACAGGTACCTTTAGACAGGTCTAAAAGCTCTTGTATTTCTACTGAGCGATAAATTAATATCAATTAAAATTGGTTGGATTTAATTAGACGCCTACAATATTCCAAAGGGCATTTTATTGAGGCTTGTTTAAACGAAGATCAAATAATCAAAATTTAATTTAAACCTTACAACAATGTGATCCCTTCGGCTATAGAACCTAAACTACAGACTGAAAAGTTTGCAGTAGTTCACCTTTATGTTTTAAGATTTATAATACATTAATGACAGGAGTGCCGCGATTCAAATTGATATATATGGATAAAAATGGAAAAGCTTGGAAGTTATCTTACTGTGACAGGGCCCTGGCACTTGGAGCAAGAGAAGGCGGGTTATAGTAGGTAAGGCGCGATTGTTTGAATCGAGATAAAAAACCTTTGTTGATTGTTAATAAAACTCCAAATATAAAAATCTTATCATATTAATTAATAGTTCTATATTAAGTACTTTAAGTTAATCATAATAAAAGTTTTTACTATTTCATCTGTTATAGAAAATGTTGCATTGTGTAAGTCACTTTAATTCCAAGTAATCCGTCATTCGCTAAAGACCACCGACAAACAAAGGTGACTGCGAAAACGTCACAAAAAGTATCATTTGACATTGACATTGACGGATGGGAAATTTATTGCGGCCGCATCTGCAGGAAATGATGCCATTTGGGCGAATCACACCATTGACTTAAAAAGTGCTTATAACTATACTTTTCATTGTCTTAATAAAAATATTTCAATTTTCATCACGTGCTTAGGTATTAGTAGTTAAAACTCCCATATAACTTCGTTCAAAAAAGTTCCTTTGAATATCCTTTAAGCCAACCTTCACAAAGAAAGTCAAGAACAAGCTAAGTTTTATCTAAGTATTTAGTTTCAACGGTGTTTTACTGTTACTTAAGAGTTAAATCTTTGTTTTCAATTTACTAGTATCTACCCTTGTATTTACGTGGAGTTTTGAGTGGGGTTATATGCCTTACAACGGGATTATACATGACATAAACTAAATGTTAAAAACACGGCTTGGGTGTAACAATATGCATTTAAAAATTACATACTTAAGAAATCTTTATATTTACAAAATCGACAGGACCCGCTATTTGTACCCAATGTTTGTGTTTTAACAGAAATAGCATACAGATTTTGCATCTGTTTGCTATTTCTGAAACCTTACAAGAGCCTTTTTATAGTATTTACAATTTTAACATTAAAATGCATTTTACAGAAAAAAGTACTAATTTTTCTGTAAAATGCATTTTAATGTAAAAGTAATTATTCGTATAGAAACGCCAAAGTATTAAATATAAGGATACATCGCCTTATGGCACCACGGCGGTAATAAAAATAATTCAAAAGCAAAATCATTAGAAGCAGTTAAACGCCGAGCCTTCAACCTGCCAAACAGTCTACAACTATTTAGTTAATCAACGTTGCAATAATTGAAAAGTTTTCCAATGTTCTTGAAACCGTTTGAGTTTAATTATAGTTGTAAAAGTGTCTGCCGTTGAATCCTACTAACTATTGGACGCAACACAAAACCGCATCCAATTTACTGTTTACAAATTGAACCTACAACTTACTCCTTACTATACTACGACGAGACTTTAGGATACGGCTTTATACTAGGCTAGAAAATAAAAAAAATATATTCATTTGTTTTTTAAAAGTTCATATTTTAATAAAAGATGCAAAAAAGACTTAGTTAGAGCTGGTGTCCGTAATAGCTCTAAAAGACCTGTGCTAACGGGTCACTAGCTGTCCCTCGTTGCCAGAAAACAATTCAGTTTATAAATAATTAATTAGGTTTTAAGTGTGTATTTATGTTGTGTGGTTTCTATTATTTTTTTGTGATAAATATTTCTAACAATTTTTTTTTTTTTTTATCGGATAGGAGGCAAAGGGACAGGAGGCTCACTTACGAGAAGCAATCCACCGCCCATGGACACCCTCAACGTCTGTTGGGCCACGGGTGCGTTGCCGACCTTTTAAAGAAGGTACGCTCTTTTATATTTAATTTAAAAGCGCATCCACGAATCCATTTATTTCAGAGCTCTGCACCACCTTCTTAATTGGGATGCGGCTTCAATCGATACGGTCTGAAGTAATCATTTAAAATATTCAAAGGATTTTATTTGAATTCATTAAAATATGTCTGAAGAAAATATAAACATACACTAAGTATGATAACCTCCTTTTTAGTTTTTGAAGGTCGGTTAAAATATAACTAAATAATAACACTTAATATACATCGGAAGGATTTTTGTACAGAAGTTCCAAAATATGGATTAAATATAAAAGAATGCAATTAGCGACTTCATCCACATGATCATGTACCTACTTATGTCACTCAGAAAGAGTCCAGCTTATCGTCAATGAAAGAATTTTACAAATCGCTTTTTGATTCAATACAAACTACAACTGAAATTAAAGACAGTTTAAAAAACCCCGACATGATGATTACAAACCAAAGAATATCTCATACTAGCGACCCGCCCCGGCTTTGCACGGGTATAAAACATATATATAAACCTTTCTCTTCAATCACTCTATCTATTAAAAAAACCGCATCAAAATCCGTTGCGTAGTTTTAAAGATTTAAGCATACAAAGGAATATAGGGACAGAGAAAGCGACTTTGTTTTATACTATGTAGTGAAGATAAGGATCAAAAATAAATCAAGTAGGATTTACGATTTCATAGGCTGATACATACATATACAGACACACAAACGTAATACACCCATCTTTCTTCATCGGTGGTCAAAAAAACAAAGCTTCCCTATTTTTAATATTAGAGTAGATCTTTTAATATTATGTAAATAACTTTAAATCTTCGAATTCTTCTCCGTTCCTGTAGTTATTTACATTAAATAGTGTACGACGTATTTCTCAGTAAAAAGGAAAATGAAAAATTCGTTCCGTCGTTCCAATCACTTTTAGATAAAGATTTCCTTTTAAGAAAATTAAAAGAAAACTCATAGCGTTTAACTAAACGAAAGGTGAAATAAAATAGTAACATTGCTTCTTTAGGAAATCCTTTTGAATTTTCTTTGAATTGATTGAAATCTTAATATATATAAATCTCGTGTCACAATGTTCGTCCTCAATGGACTCCTAAACCACTTAACCTTAATAAAATTCGCACACCATGTGCAGTTCGATCCAACTTGAGAGATAGGATAGCTTACATCTTAATTTATAGTCGTAATATTATTTTATTGCAAATTCATTTCCTCATACATTTTCTATGGAATGACGTTTTAGGTGACACATTATTCGGCACTCTGAAGCGATACGAAGTTCGCGAGGTCCACTAGTATACTATAAATTACACCAGATTCTGGTGTAATTTATATATTTCATCATTACATTTGTTTATGCAGTAAATATTATTAATAAATAATATAGAGAATGGTTTTTTAAATGGCTATACAAATTTGGTAATTTGACACTGGGTAATCGATCCAATTTCCGTAATTTCGTTACCAACGTAATTATGGAAATTCGTCCGTGATGAGGATGTTAACTTCACTTTGGTTCAATATTTTAAGTGACGCTTATCGCACCACGCTTCGGCAGATAAAGGTGCTTGTAACAAAGCTGTGATTTTTCAATTATTACTAAGCACAAGTGCGATAATGTAGTAAAACCTTTTTGTTAAACCTATTTGTTTTGAAAAATGAGTTTCGATACGAAATAAAATCACATTGGATTATCACCTAGGTATAAATTTTAAGTGTCTTACTTTCTAATTTCATGCAATTTCGTATTTGAATAAACAATTTTAACGAGTGCATGTTGGAAAAATGAGTCTTTCATTCAAATAAAACTTTTTTTTTTGTAAGTAACCTCATTATTATTTTTATTAAGGCAGTCTGTGTTTCTCATTTTTAGACACGCGCGCGTAAGTCAAATTTAATAAGTCAAACGTCGGTCTGTGTTCCGAGTGTTTTTTCTCGTTTTCGCAACAACACCTTCACGTAAGGCAGTAAGTGACAACAACATTAATAAGTTTAGGACACGACACTTAATATCATTTGAACGACACTTATGTATATTGTATAAATAATTGGATCCTTAGGTGAAATTGGAATTAATGAAAACACATTAAAGTCGAAATGAGAGTAAAGTCAAAACAAATTGACTAAGCAATTTGATGTTTGCGAAGATATACGATTGAAGTTAAGCAACGTAACGAGGGATGGAGGAAGGTATTGTAATTTTGGACGTGGTAAATAATTACAAACGAATTCACTACTTTGAGACTTAGCAGTTTTAAAAGGGGATTTCACTCAGCTTTGCGATTCTTTAAGTAGAATGATTCTTCTTTAAGTTTTTAAGTTGCTAATATGTATTTATTTTTTATTAATTGTTATGTTATCTATATAGAATAAGAATTTATTTTTGCAAACAAATTTAGCTAAATGCTGATTTTCTGTTGCAACTGTGGAGCGGAAAACCACCTCCACCATTTATATTGGAGACTTGTAGACTGTTTACCCCTTGTATCTTCAAAAAGGGATCGGTGGCATGGTACAAAAAACATGTCGAACTGAGAACCCCACTTTGAAGTGGGGGGTTGAAAGGTACTACTCACCACGATACTTCTTCTAAAGATACTAAAGATACCTTCTTCAATATTTTATACATCCGTAGAGATTGAACACGCGACGTCAATATGTTAGAAATTCCTAATTCACATGTTAACGTATATTATCATGAGTTTTCTTCAGATTACTTTGACATTACTAAGTTAAACCTTAACTAAAAAAGAGGGGTGTCCTAAGTTTTACAGTTGTGTGTGCTTCAATTGTTACACCTAAGTAACAAGTGAAATTAAAGACAATTTAAATAACGCGATGAATGCAATTAAAAATATCGTAAAAATGGATGAACCGGATCTTCATAAATTGTAGCTTAGGATCTCGTTAACTTTCTAACAAAAAAACCCTCATTAATATCAATCCTTTCTATAGGATCTACGACGCGACTGATAGATCCACAGACACAGACATATCAAGACGTCAAGTCAAGATATACCCGTTAAGAATCCTCTTTCTCTTAGTAGGTTAAAAGCTAAAATAAAATTTTCTTACATAATCCTATAAGAGAGTCATAAATCGTCTAAGAATAGGCCGCTGAAATCGGTGTCATTAATTTTTCTTTATGCTTGGGAACGCCCAAACCTTTTTGCGTGTATTTAAAATTAGAGGCTACTATATCCAGAATTTTAAGAAAGTAGGTACTTTCGTGAGAAAATTTATATACAGATAACTATAAAATGAAAAACTGACTTCAAAGTGCACAAAGAGTTACTTAAATATTCAACAAAAACCATTTAGATGTCTGTATTCCATGGTCGGAAAAAAATGGTTTAAAATTTTATTTCAAGTAATATCATTCACAAAATCACTTGTGAATGTCACTCTTAAATTCTAACTACAGAATGTTCCAGAACGCGCTCAAATCTGAAGGCCGATTTACATCAGACGAGTGAATGCTTATTCTATCCCCCCCCCCCCCCCCCTATCAAATTATTTTAGATTAAACAGCCGTAGAGCATTCTTTCTTTCTATCTGCGTTCACAAAGATGTAATTTTATGTAATTTTAGAGAGAACTTTAGCGTAACTTAGCAGTGATATAGTTTCCGATGTTTGCTTTCATCTTACTGTGCTGTGTCGCAGTCTAGAACAATTTGAGTACCGATAGTAAAAAGTAAATAGAAAGAGCTCTTCAGTGTCTTATTGACACTGGGCCAACTCACCAACTTTTCTCCAATTTCAGTGTTTATTGTCAACAAAACGGTCAATTCGTGACCTTAGCTCATTAAATCCTGAAGAGATAAGAAATATTATCTAATGCATAAGCATCACTTAGCAGACTTAAATTAAAATATATTGTCACTTGTTTTAATTTTAATTATTTTTAACCCCCAACAAAAAAGAGGACTGTTATAGATTTTACGTGTCTGTTAAAGGTATGTGTATCTGTCCGTCTCCTAAGCAATGGGATTGGATATAAATCGATGAAGATATCTTATCTACAATCTGTTCATCGTAATCATCACAATGGTCTCCAATTTCAAATGTTGTAAAAAAAATGTTGTAAATAAATTTATGTAGAATATTAAATTAAACTTTGAACAACTTAAATTCTCTATGCGTTAAATTTTAAAAAGCATTTTATAAATTTTGTGGATCTTAAAATCGCCTCAAAGTTTAATCAGGCATATTAATGGTTCTAAGTTTGCGAAATGTTTATTGCCGGTTGCTTCGTTGAGTCGAATTAACTTTCTTAATTAACGTTTTTGTTAATAATTACAAATAGAAATTTTGCAACTCTGTTTAAATTCCAATTTCTGTACTGTAAATTACGTTCTTTTGTTCAAATTCAAATATTAATAATATTATTAATGAATAAATGAATAATAATTTAATAAAATATATTCTTATAATTACTACATACTTTTACTTGCAAGCCAACAAAGCCGTTGGGGTGCGTATCCAAAATACTGAATTGTATGTCTAACACGTTGCCCGGAAAAGACCCATTTTTAGGTAGGAAGCGGTCTTTCTTCACAGCTTACCTTTATAAATTATAGCCTATGTAATGTTCTGGTGTAGCTATATTATTGTATTTTTTCTTTATAAGCTAAAAGTCAGAAAGCAGCAGAAATGTCTGCCCCATACCCAAACTTGAGAGCTTAGTAGCTTTCATTATTTTTATTTGAAATGATTCGTAAGTCCTAAGAATAAAGTCTGATGTAATCCCCGATTCCAAAAAATAACGATCATGAAAAATACACAGAACAAAAAGCCTTTGCAAAAAATTAATAGTCGTTTTATCAATAATTGTAATCCAAATTCGTGAGCCCTGACTCACCCGACCGTTTAATGGCTCGAGCCTTGAAATAATGTGTAATTCCAAATCGCTTTTCTGATAATGGCTTTGTACATTTTTAAAAAGGTAAGAGGCTGACTTAACATTTGACAGCATTTTGTAAGAATAAGTATTATGAAGACAATTTCAACTTCCCGATATGTTAATTACAAATTAGTACAAATAATTTTATACCTAATGAATGGATAAACAGTTCTACATAAAACACCCCTCTATTTGCATCGGTGGTTGTATGAGGTAAATGAGCAGGAGGCAAGTAGGACTTCGCTCATGGACAACTCGACACAACTTGAGTGGGAATACTAGTACGTTGCCGGCGTTTTTAAAAGAGGCAGGCTCTTTTCTTTAAGGTCCTTAAAAATAAATTCCGGACCGTTTTTAAGATATGAATAAAAAATAAAAAAAAATCTAATATTAGAACCTTTTTATCTGTAAGTGATAAATTCTAGATTTTTTCGTCAGTATATCACAAATTTACTTCAGCTGTGACAACGGAATGCAATATTGTCTCAGCATATTTGTCATAACTAAAGTTGACTTGCAACACACTAACGAGATGTATATTGCAGTATTATACTTGATGATTTCAAACAACAATATCCCAAATGGATGAATATATTTTCATAACCAGGCCTTAATAAGCTATAGCTAGATCTCTATCGCGGCAGCTTTCAAGTGAAAATATTACAATAAAATCACTACATTCGTTTAGGAGGTACGATGCCACCGACAGACATGACATATCAAACATATAGCACCTCTTTTTTCGACGGAGATTAAAAAGCGCTATTATACTATTGTGATTCGAATTCCAATTGATTAAGTTTTGGTTGGGTCAGCACGGAAGGCCTATCCTTGGATCTAGGAGGCTTCACTCCAATGGGCCGTAGCATGTTTACAGCTTTCAATTCATCAATGTTTTCAATTTAAACCCGTAGTTCCTGAGATACGCGCCTTTAACCAAGCTTTAGCTTTATAATTTTATTATAGATTTCCCTGCTGTTACCTTAATATATTATACCTGTAACATTCATAAGCAGTAATAATGTTTTATGTAACCATCATAAAACTCCTTTATTTTAATAAATGCTACATAAAAATAAACGCAAATGGGAATGTGACGTTTCTTGTCTTGTCAAATCTTCAAGATAAAACTTCACGGGAACTTCGCTCTTATATTTGAGAACTGGGATTCTATATTGGTGTAACACGTTTTAAAATTTTCGTTATGAATATTAATGTGAAAACATATTCTATCATTTTATATGTTCTTGGTTGGTTGGTACAGAGACGAAATCCTTGATATATTTTCTAAATCAACATTTTCACCGCCCGCTGCAGTATTAGATGTGTTCTCTTGAAAAAATAATTCGTAAAATTTGGGTACGCGTCCCAACGATTAGGAGGAGCCTATTTTAGGAATAATTGTACTTAATTTGTATTTACTAATTTTTATTTACAGCTAGATGACCCGAAAACGTTGTTTTGCCATATAAATTATTTGTAGTGAATATTTTGGTATTGATCGCAATTTTCCCATATTTTCTCACCGTTTAAGCCTTGACCTACTACTTGAGCTCCTTGACTATGACAAAAATTTCAAAACAAAAATCAGGTAAATCGGCCCAGCCGTTTGCCGAGTTTTAGCGAGACAAACGAACAGAAATTGATTTTTATATACCTTTATAGACACATAGATTATTATTATTACAATTATATGTTGTAAGTATATAAAGTAACAAAAGTTGTTTATTTATTGGTACTTTAACTGAATTAGGTACTCTGCAATCAAATGTAATTTTCAAAGAAAACTTTGACCCAGAAATAAAGTCCTATAAGTAACATCAACTATAGTAATTTGAGCGCTAATATTAATTGCTGGTAATTTTTCATACAAAACAAACGAGCAGGGCATTAAGAGCAGTTCTAATGAGTATCATTATCTTAGGAAATCTGAAGAAGAATTTTTACATAAATTACTAAATTCAACTTTTGGAATACGTATAATGAATATTAACTACCTAGTAGGTAACTATTGTCTGCGGAATAATTGTGAAAAATGTTCACGTGTTATTACTTAGTCTCTGCATGTGTACACATGTTTCAGAATTTGCTATATTTTTTGTAATTCTATTTATTGCATTCTGTGTATCTGTATCCCTTATTAAAATAAAATTGAATAAGTCATTTCTTTGCGAGTCTCATCTATGCAGGTACCTATCTAGTTACCTATTACCGAAAATTGTTTAGTATAAAACAAAGTCGCTTTTTCTTCCCCTATATCCCTTTGTATGCTTAAATCTTCAAAACTACGCCACGGATTTTGATGCGGTTTTAATAGATAGAGTGATTGAAGAGGAAGGTTTAAATATATGTTTTATACCCGTGCAAAGCCGGGGCGGGTCGCTAGTACTACATATAACAATCATTCAAAAACAAATTATAAATATATTAATAAACAGTCAAAGATGATACTCAAATATGGGTTTAAGCTAACGTATAAGTTTAATAAGTAACTACATACTACGTATGTGCATATCCACCGGATTCGTAGGATAAAATGTAGGTAAAACAACCCTTTTAAGTTCTTATTTTCGCAATAACAGCTCTTATCCTTTCTCAAACTCTATCCATCTCTGAATTTATTAAATCAAAATCGAAGCAGTGGTGACAGAGAGACAGTTATTTTCGCATTCGAATTATGCGAAACTAACTCTGTTGTTCGTAGGGAAGTAGTGTATAATATCAGTAGGTGGAACGTTCAAAGCATTGATTGAACTTAAACAACGGATGCTCTGCATTAGGACTTTAAAATAGATTACAACTCTAGCGTGGGTTACAGTTGTGGGTGGTAAAATAGTTGAAACTTCCAAGAATATTAGATATGGTTCAAACACTCGATTCTAAGCTCGAAGTATAGTTTAAAAGCTTTGCTTTTAATAATAAATATCCCTAAGTAGCAGGAGCAAGGTGTTGTATTACAAAGTTCTAAGTTTCAACTTTCATGCTAGTTCGCTGAAGTCTTACTTTTACAGGCTCATAAACACATGTTAATTTATTGCAAAAACCTCCTTATGGGATTTATTAGCATAATCTCGCACTTCATTGGCAATACCTAGTATTTTAATTTTTTGAAGTTTTGGAATAAATTGACTGAGAATATAATTTCACATGTTTCTATATTATTTAAAAACGTATTTTAATTTGAAACAATGCCTAAAATTCTCTGTCAATGTCTCGCTGACGTGCAATTGTTGTTGCAAAAGCGAGACAGAACCTGTTACCCTGATAAGTAAGTTATATGTTTTTTTCTAAGATTTTTCAAAAGAATTCGCTAATTATGCGAACGATTTATAAACATAAGTAGAGTCTAAGCATTATTATTATCCATGATTGTCATTTATATTACTTACAGTGATTCGCGAACTTTTTCCTACTTAAAAATATATTTCCCTTCTAAGCATTGAGGGGTTGTGCTTTAGAAAGGGGCGCCTTATCAGGATTCCGATACATTAGCTTAAGTATTCTAATGCCGAGGACTTCAGACTTGGTTCGTATTAATGACGATCGTTTAATCTACCAGTAAAAGACTGTTTTGGACAACTAAACACAGTGAATTTTAGACAAGATGCATGAATTAACTAATAATAAGGGGGTTGAGATATTATTATTATTTTTAACTACTCCAACATATTCCATCTATTATCCTTAAGCATACACTCACGATGCATTTATGAGTGCGAAATAAAATATTAAAATAGTGTATTTTTTTGAAGAAGATTGACAATGGCTCTCTGATTTGCCCACTTTTTGGTTTGACGACATTGTACCTAATTAATATGTTCCAAGCATTTTGTATTCTAAAAGGCAACATATATTCTGCTACAACAAAAAATATTAACCAACTTTCTAAAACCCAAAATATAAGCGCTAACAGTATATATTATACGTGACGACCGATTGCCAGTGCCTTCTGCGTCAAATGGTTCTTGGTTCGAATCCCGGTAGGTATATTTATTTGTGTGATGAGCACGAATGTTTGTTTCCGAGTCTCGGTTGTTAATAAAATTATAAGTATTGGTATTCGTTGTGGTACTCTCGTTGTTCATCCGCCTCCGAGGTTAAGCGGTCTACGCATCTGCGTGTTACGCCCGCGGCCCTGGGTTCGAATCCCAGGAAAACAGAGGCTGAAATGTGTCTGCCCTATGCCCCACTATGAGAGTTACGGGAATTCACTTTACCCTCGTTGTTTCTGATTACCATAACACAAGTGCTTCATTAGCTGAACTTATTGTGGCATTAGAGCAATGTGTGTGAGCTGTCGCAATTATTTAAAAAAAATATTTTTAATATAAGAAATTAGTTTTTTTAAGTATAAAACTATAATATACGTTTAAAATTAAAATCAAATATATTATATAGTTTATTTCACAACAACCACATATACATAGAAAGTGACTAGAGAAGATATATAACTCGAGATAGATTCACTAACTTTTCGCGGGAAATTGCGATGGTTGCAAGCTTCCTATCTCGAATTATAATTCGTAACGATTTAGATAACGAGAATTTAACATTATTCTAACTAAAGCTATGAAATCACTCCTATTATAAATATACTATCATTAACAAGGATCTCTTTCACCAACTTCAAGTAAAAAAAAATATATTTCATTAACACTTATACACATGAAAGAAAACAATACAAGAATATTAAACTAAATAATAATTTAGAAGGGCTTTATTGTTCATCTGTTGGCCATTGAAGCAATTTTTTGATAAAATTAAGTTTATTATGTTGTTGTACCTTGGTGAAGAAATGTTCTTCGAGGAACGAATGGTATTGTAAAAATTAAAAACCCAAAATTTTCGCCACAGAAAACATCTAAATCTAGATACGGCGAAGTAATATAAATTTTACTTCAAGATTGTGAAAAAGCCATTGATATTAAACAATTCGATTACTTTAGAACACAAGTTACTGAGTTTAAAGAACAGTATTTGTTTAAACCATAATAATATTGAATATATTTCAATGTAGTGTCAATAAAATAGCATAGTGATATGTATATTTAGGTATATTTAAGATATATCTTCTAAACATAACAATTGAAATATTGGTAATATAATTTTACGAAACATGATCGTTTAGTTTTATAATTCTGGCTGGCTAAATAACTGGAGTAGCAATTTGAGAGAGTATTAGAAGGTAATTAATAAAAAAATATTTGGACGTTTAATCTTCATACGTTATTTATATTGTATATATTGTTATTTATACGTTACTTCAAAGAACTTTAAATAAATTTCATCGAAAATGCTCCCGAAGTTTACCCCGACGAACCCTATAGCTAACTTACGTGTACTAGAAACAAACAGATACACCAAAAAAGTTAAATACTGGTATAATACGCTCTCAATAAATCTATAATGAACATTTATATGGAATGGACACACAACAATCAATTAAGTATAAGAAAAACTACGAAACTAGTAAGTATATTAAATATTAAGTATATTTTAGTAGTATTTTTTAAATATCATTGCTAAGTAACTGTCTAAATTTTTTTGACAAATATTGTGAAGCAAACAAGATATAAAGTAACATAATAGTGAGTCAAATAATGTAACTGCATAAAAGACCGTTAAAGCTATACTTTATTAAAACGCAAGTTAAGCTAAGTAACGATGGTATAACACTTGAATCAAACCACAGGCATTTTATCTTAACTAGGCAGAAACGTCTAGTCATCAAATAAGTAAAACATGTTTTAAAGTATATCAGCGCCATCTCGTAACACTTAGCCACAACATTTTAAATTAATATTTAATAGTTATTTGTTCTAATAACTATATTATAAACAATATAAATATATATACAAAATACTAATTTAGCTCTAAATATAATCAGTACAAACAGTTAACGAGACGACTCGGGTAATGTATAGCAAATCTCTGAAAAGCTGATGCGGACCGCTAGTAAATTGAAAACAGTTCCCGTGGATGGTATGTACTTACATGGTGCAGGGTATATATTTATTTAATTAATTATATTTCTTTTAAAAATAACTATGTGATTATTTTGATAAATATATCAAAGCTTTTTTCAATATACTTAATATAATAATGATTAAAAATATTATATTTAACTACATATTAGAAACTGTATAGATAATTATTTAATTTTACATATATTCGTATATATTTCGTAAATAAAATTTAGGTAGTTAATAATTTCGAATACAGATAATATGCCAAACATTTTAAATGCTCGTAATTATAACCCATAGCCCCGAATTCTGTTAGTATTTGTCTTACGTGAGCGAACTGGACGCGAACGCGAAGCGACGCGGCGAGGCGCGAAAACAATAAACAGTATAGACCTATTGAAGTGGCCTACGTGACCAAACGCGTAACAGTTAATAATAATAATTTATTTATTTATAAACAGTTACGTTTAAAAAAAAGGCCACTTCAAGAGGTTTATACTGTTTATTGTTTTCGCGCCTCGCCGCGTCGCTTCGCGTTCGCGTCCAGTTCGCTCACATAAGACACCGCGTTAATCTCGACTGTCGAAGTCACTTCACACTACGCAGCGACTGTCATAGAAATATTCCAGGGCAGGGTGAGGTGGCCTTAACAATGGCCAAAAATATCTTTATTTACAATTTGTAGTGAATAAATTGTCACTAAATCGAAGTATAATTCATCAATAAAAAATAAATTTAAAAGTGATCATAAGATAATTGGCAAAATATTGATTATTTTTATAAAATAGCTTTTATATCTAAAATGGATGGGTTCGTTATTAGTTATTATATACGGGCATATTTTATTGAATTCGAATTGAAGTTACACACATTTTTCTACGATCTTTTAAATTTACCTGCTTTACGCTACCACGGCATAAATATTTTTTTCTTATTTCTGAAATGTATTTAATTTTTAGCTAAATCACCCGACAATGATACGTCATTAGATTCCTCATGGCTTCGCACTGGATAAACAAATTTAATTTATGTATACCTAAGTTCAATTTTTTTTTAGAAAATAGCTCTCGTTCTTCATTAAAATACTAAAAATATACAATTCTAGCAAAGGAATGTACCCTTTATGACAGAATGCATATAGCTTACATTTCCGTGCAGATTTCTCTTTTGTGTAACTTCACTGAGTAGCATGACGAGTAAACCACATAGGAACATTTGTTTTCTCATTGAATTTTTGGTAGTGTTTCATTATTGTATACCTATTTCGTTTTAATTTTAGCTAATATATTAATTATTATTTTACTACTAAATAGGTTATATAGCATTTTTGATTAACACTAATGACTTTGTATTAACCCAATCTGACTGTGAGTTAGGAATAACATGGACACTCACGCTAACTTGGCAACACTTATTTGCACCTGGTCTTCAATATGATCTGGATCCCTTGAGAGCAAGTGGCCAATGCACTGGCACTTTTTAAATAAAAGAAGAGGTAAACAGGCTCACAGTGTTATTGGACTACTTTGTATGAACAGCCACATTCCCAGTTTATGTCGCGATTGTATTGCCGTTCTTTTAAGAAAACATTTCCGGTGCTTCATCACGCAATAAGATATTGGATTAGTATAAATGATCATCAGTTTAAATACCTACGTTTTATTTGCTAGCTTAGTAATATATACGTATATTTATGATATATATACGTTAAAATTATAAACGTTTTACTTAACCTAGACTAAATTCGAAATTTCTAGTAACTTAAACCTACAAAAAAGAGGAAGACTAGAATAATATTATGAATTGTTTCGTTAAGTCAGGTGGGAGAAAAATGAGTATTTTAGTGACATTCGATTATCAAAGTACCTAAAGATTACTTTAGCTCTATCAACAGCTTCACTCTAAACTCGGCCTTATTACAATGCAATACAGACTTGGTTTGTAATACAGTCAAAAACAGTTAACACCCCATACAACTAGTTTGTCAGCGATATTCTAATAATGTTATTCTATAATGTTAAGCAATTTGGCACCTACTTTGTTTTGGGGCAAAACAATCTAATATAATATAGGTCTCGCCAATTTTCTTGGCCGCATTCATATAAAAGTGAGTTTTCGAATATGACCTTTTAAAAAGATCACAGAATTTTTATTCTGTATTCTTTTGTAGCAATTAATTCCAGCATTTCAATCAATTTAGTAATTTTTTGATACGTTATCGCGATCATAAGCAAAATACCTAACGTATTCAACCATCATATTTAAGAAATTGTACGATTACTTCTAACGCCCGGATTTTCAAAATATCAGTCGCAATTTTCACGACCGACCCGTCAATCTTTTTATCCAAATCCGTTTTCCAACTACCATCCGTATAAATAGATATCTGCCTTCATAATAATTAGATATCAGTTTCCTTAAACAAAGTCGTTGAGTTATTAAAACAAATATAGCGACTATTCTGTTCAGTCGGTTCATTGCTCTCATCTTCAGAGTTCACGCTTTTCGACGCCGTTTCAGTGTGGAATTCATGTCTGTATGTGCCTGGAAAAAGTTTGACTGTTTTTAAAATGTTTTTTAATATAGAAAAAAAAACAAAAATCTGCTAAAATTATGTAACTTTTTAGATATATTTCTGGCTAAAAAATAAATTGTATTCAAAAAAAGGTTGGTGAAATTAAAACTTAAAATATATTTGTGTGGAAACAGATTAATTATTAATGCATAAAATACTCTATTTAAGCGTTTTTATGAAAAATATAACAAAATTTAAAACAAAAAAATCTAAAAAAAAAATTAGTAACTAATTATTATGAAGCATCTAGCAGTTGAAAAAATAAATAAAATAAAAAACTACTTACACACATTATCTACGTGCTTGGAAGTAAGGAAGATCAAAAATAAAGGTTCTGATATTTTTGAGGACAAAAAGGAAAAACACAAAAGGGCGTTCGTTTAAGATTAGGTATCGTTACAGCGTTCCTCGAGAATAATTTTTGAGGAACGCCGCTTTCAGAATATTTTCAATAATTAAAGTTCCAAGCTATAAAAAAAGAAAAAGCAAATTAAAATTAGGAATATTTATTTAGCATTATTTACCAGTTTTATTAACAAGCAATCTACTCTTAACGGGTAGCGCATGTCAATTTGGGAAAAAATTAAAGTGAGTTTTAAGTACTGTCAAATTATGTTTTTCACAAGTCATTTTTTAATGATATTTGTATTATGTATTTATATTAATAATATAATAATAATGGTATTTCCATTTAAACATAACAGTCTCATGTCGAAAAATGTATGATCGAAAATAAATAAAAAGTTCCATGATATTGCAAGACGTGCATAACTTGCAATGTGTACGTATAAAATATTCAATTGTAGTTCAAACATTTTACGAACAACGAGACGTTTAAAAACGTCTTAGAAAGTGTGTTTTTGGACATTCAGTCACTGATCTACCATTCATACCACATTTATAAACCGTTTAAATATTGAACGTTTCGTTATTCGTAAGTTAATCTGATCAACATGCCTTCTCACTTATACATTCCTCTAAAAGTCAAAAACGCTTGAACGCAGTATGATAAAAATCCGAAATAGAAATCCTGTAACCCCCGCACTTAACAACGACTAATCTAATAAACAAAATCTCGAAATATTTAGGTATTCCCGAAGAAAATTAAAAAAATTATAAAGATATGTAGGAAGTCCCAAATAAATACACCAAAATGTTAGAAGACACAAGAACGGCCTCATTTCCGGTGAATATAAACTAAACTGAAAGACAGAAAATGGTGAGACATTGCTCAGATCAGGGAACGTTGGCGGATTCAAAAAATCATTTTAGAGTCAATGGATGAGTGGCCGAAATATGTCTCAACTGTCTGTTACAGAACACTATAACGTCTGAATGTTTGTTGTAGATGTAGTAGAAGCGAGAAGGCATGATCTTTTCTATTCTAATCGATAAATATAATACTTTTATGCACTGAGTAAAAGTGTTTTGTCCTATTCGCACCCGCTAATACTAAACTAGCATCAGAAAAGGACAGACTTCGTATACGACTAGAAATATAACGATTTGGTATCATTTTAAACCTTATTATACACTTATAAACTAAAATCGTCCTATACTGTATCAGCGTGAAATAAATAATACCATGATAAATGCTTTAAAAAAATAATGAAAAAGTAAAGTCTGAACATACTTTTGATAAAAACGTAATATTTTTACATTATAAATTAAAGCAAAATTAACCTTATGACGAAAAAGTTAAATTATTCGTTAATTTTAACGTAAATTACATTGATTGATTGTTAACGTAAGTTCAACAATGTTTAAATTAAATAGTTTCATGTTAAGCATACATCTAAATTTAAGCTCAGTCTTGTTTTTTCATTATATTTTAAAGTGGTTCAAATATTAATCCGTAGTTTTTAACTGCTACAATATAGGATTTTATAGGTTAAACTATAAAATACAACACTTACAATTCAACTAAATGCATTAGATATTGGGCTCGGACTCTGTGATGATGATTCAGCGAAAAATACAAAAAGTGTTTCATTTAATTTATATATTAAGTATTTCAAAATTAAAAAAGAAATAAGATTTGTAAGTGTCGTCAATTCTGCTATGAGGATATGGGAGCAACTCATTTATTTTATTATTAAAAGTTTTATAAAATTAATTTAAATTTTCGAGATTCTTTCAAAATACAGTACCTCCTTAAAAACGATAGATTCTCCTAAAGCATTTAAATAAAGCTTTTCAATTAGGCCACATTTTTCTACACAAAACACAACTGTAGAATAGTAATAGATTTTCGAATTTTTTGGGAGTAACGAAGTTTAAAACACTAAAAAAGGTTTCGGTTTTCAGTCACAAAATCCGAACTCTTAAGCACCATTTAAGTAGCCGTGCATTTCTTTCGACTAGTATGAAACTAAGTATCGCAGTGCCCGTTGGAGCAGCGCACGAGATGCGTACCTGCGCACGTCAATCGACACATGCAACTGAGAAATAATTGATTGCTACAGACCATAATTATTACCGGCCATTGTTCATAATTCTACAAAAATTACTTTGATTTGGTCAACATATTTGTCACAACAACAGAAACGCGCTGTCTGTACGCACCTAGTTCGCCACACCTGCAGGCAATATCTAAGTATCTATATTACACATGCTATAACACAAATCAATTGCATTAAGCAAAACTCGATCTAAACAAAAATAAAACATAAAAAATAATATAAAATTCATGAAACACCGACCAAGGCCGTTGTAAAGGTGACAGATGTAAGACGTATATCTTACATTATTGTTGTTTATCTAAAAGCCCCAGTCTGCCACACGTCAAAAGCAATTTACAGATAACAAAAAAATAATACAATAAGTACACATACTTATTTACATGCTTATGCAGAATTGATGAATTCGTAAGTACTTTGGTCGTACAATAAATTGGGACGCAAGAAACCGGTCAATTTAACTGATAACTTTTAAAATATTAGAGTTGATTTTAAATTGAAACTAATATTTTTTTAGAAAAATAGGATAAAGTTTACTCTTTTTGGTAATAATTAGTTGAATAAGACAATTCTTAAAATTCGGACAAGAAATTATTTTATACAAAAACCAAATACAAAGCTAAAAAAACTAACACAGACACAAAATAAAATTGTGCCTAAACAAAAAATCTTAAATCTGATTTTCTTGTGATGAAATTTACTAATATCAAAGTTACCTACGTAAATTTCAACCCTAAGTTAGATTCAGAATATTTTATCACTCTCCTTCAAACTAGTCCAATTTGAGAGTAGAAAAACCGATGAGAAATGAAAACCGCTCCGATGAGATAGTATTTAACATACTATCTCATTGGAGCGTTTTAGACTTTTTTTTTATTTCATAAAACAAGCTCCAACACTTCAAAAGTTATCCTCATAGCGGATTCGTTCGGCCCAGTGTCAACATCATGTGCATTTAAAGCAATTACACTTCAATTTCACACGTCTACAGAATCCATAGCATTTCAAGGCGAGACAGCACAAACCCTTCCTACTATTATCCGACTTGCAGGACTCTTTACTATCCAATCTTTGGAGTTTAGGAACCTCATCCGATTCGTTCAATAATCTATCCAACCGATTCTTCAACTGCATTGGAGACACGCTCCGACCATGAGATAGTTTCGATTTAATATCTGTCGAAACTATTTCCGTTTGTTCCTCGGAAGAAATTTCGACGTCTGGGGAATGGGAGTCGATACTTTCCGGGGTGTACGGGTCTAGACATTGCCTAGGACTCAGTAGGGACGTGTCGATATCGTTAACAAAAATATCGTTGTAGCTACAATAATCTGCGCTGGTTATGTGTACATAAGGAATCCTAAACAGCTTTTCGTTAAGGGAACCCGTTCGAGTCCGTTTGAGTCTATATTCGTCGGATAATAGTTTGTCTGGGTGACTGCTGTACAGGATTTTTGGAGTTTTTGTCAAGTCAGGGTCGGTCGGGATTCTACGCAAGGTAGGTGTAAATCGTGCGGGTCTATTTTCAATATCGGTACCTCGATCGCTTTGCAGCAACACCCGTAAATATATCGGCTGAAAAAGAATTTCTAAATTTAGAAATATTCAAGATGAAGCGGGCGAGTATAAACAACTATAGAAGATTGCTTTACACTACACAAAGCCTAATAATAGTAGAAACTTATTGGTAGGAAAAGAAACATTATCTAAAGAGTTTTAGTATCTCATGATGCTAACAAATGCGAAGCAGTTTTAACATGTCATGTACGCTAGTTGACTACAGGAAATTATTTAAAAAATAATAATAATTAAATTCATAACAAATTACATCTACTAAAAATGTACTTGGATTATAGTAATTTTAATTTGCTTTTTTTATGTAATAAAAAGTAAAATCCCATAACCTGTAGTGGAACATAGTGCAGACATATTTCTGCATCTGCCTTAGTGCATAAGATCAAATAATATATTTAATTTACATTAAAAAAATTAATAGATTTGGTAGATATTCACCTTATGATCTCCCATACAAGTCGTATCTCCAATAACACCGTACTCAGTCCTTCGTCTAGTAGGAGCGTCTATGAAGCGTCGTATCTCAGAAGTTTCACCACTTTTAGGCGATCCCTCGGACTGGTTGCGAACCAATTTGCGTCTACCGGGCGATGCCTCCGAGTCTGATACCCTTGAATTTTCAAAATCATCTCTTAACACTACAAACTATTTTAAAAATGGTAGAAAATCCCACCAAGGTACCATATTTTACACACACATAGATCTATCTAAAAAAGAGATTAAATAATATTAAATTTAGGTAAATAACAAGACTGAAATCACACTAGCGACACGTTTACAGTTAAGTTGGTTAGACGATAGACGTAATAAAAAACACATATCTAACCTGATGTGCAAAAATTTATGATATTTGAAACTTCATAACAAATGTTTTTATAATTTAATAAAAAGAGGGGTTTATTTGATTAAAACAAGTCCACAGAAGAGCACACCATTTCAAAATGAAGCTGAGTTGCTACTAAACCTTATACAGCTAAAACAATGGACTCCGGTAATCCGGCCAGTCTAATCCGGTATCCCGTAATCTGACATGTCTATCATTGTACATATTACTTGGGCAAATCTTCACTAATATCTTTAGGTTTAAGGATATTTATGCTAATACATTATTAAACAAAATGCAAGTTACGCATGTTACAAAGGACAGCGCACGCTAGTTCGCTGTCCTTTGTTTACTTTTAAACCATTATGTTTCACATATAAATACGTAGTTATTATAATTTGTCTCATAACTAGGTACTCCTTTAAAGAAATCCGGATTATATGATGCATACTCTATAATCCGTCATCCCACAGCAAAGCGTTTGTCGGATGACCGAGGTCCTACTATATTTATTTTCAAACTTAATACCAACACAGCTTAAATTGTTTTTGTTATTATTAAAAAAAACACAACATTGAACACAAGACAACAGATATCACGGAGACACCCCGACAAGGGTCCGACTCACTGTTTTTTTGAAAAAAATGTACGCGATTTAAGCCTGAAAATTGGCAAAAATTTTATTATTATTAGGAAAACGTTTACGTAAGAGGGCAGTAATCCAATATTTAGTCAGTTATATAATATAAGAAACTTATTTTTAGTATTTTTGTATGCGTGTACCTTGCATTGATTGCCTGTTGTACACTCGTCGGATCGGCAATGCTCTTCCTACTGACAGTGGCAACAGGGACATTCAGACCATCGATTTCAGCCACGCTGCCTTTCTTCTCTAGTTTCTTATTTGGACTCCACTGACAAAATAACTTTAACGTTATTCAATAAATTCAAATCTAATATAAATAAAATATTATTATCCCTGAATAGCACAGCAATTAGAAGCTTATTGGAAGAACTACTGTTTACTATCATAAAACCAATTTAGTGCTGCAAGTTAAATTGACACAAACAATTTAAAAACTCGATCATATCAGTCTTCAACCAAACAAAAAACGTATCGAAATCGGTCCATTTGTTTTGATGCTACGATGCCACAGACACGTCATAATACTTATTTTTTGCACAGGGGTTTAAACATACTCTTTGAAGTCATTTTTGTAATTTTAATAATATATTATGTACTTTTTCTAATAACAATTATTGTTTATTAAATTTTTTCTTTATCTTTTTACTCCATCTGTGAAACATTCTAATCTAATCATCGGTATATCACTCACTTGATTATTATGCCTAGCCGGTGAGGCGGACCTGGCTGGACTGCTGTCCGATGAAGACACTCTTCCACTGCCACTGTCAGTCGAATCTGTTATTGACTTCCTGTCAATAACATCAATTAATATTAGTTTTTTCAGCGCCGAGGCACTCTAAAGAAAACCTCAAACTATACTTTCTACATTACTTAGAAGGTCTTCAACGCACCCACGACCCATTTGGCGTTGCGGTGGTGTATTCCTCCTATTTTATATAAAAATCATCCGTTATGTTGATATTATATCCGAAAAGCAAAGCATGTCAAGATCGATTCCGGGGAACAGTATAATAACGTATGTGATTATCAACTAGCATAATTTCAATAAAACCACGTTTTTAACTCGTTATAATTGATTAAAATCTGCCAATTTTAAATACCAGACGTTTTTAGTAAATATTTTCTTACCTAGAGTTATGTGCGCGGTTCTCGGGTCTATCTTGCACCAAAAGTCTCGCGGACTGCGAGAGGAGCACTCGGTCGCACCACGCTGGACATCTGATTATCAAGTGTTTATTTTACAAAACAATAAAAGCTTATAACTAGAGTGGCTAGAGCCACCTTTTAAGCATAGCCTGTCACAAGTGGCTCTGCTCTTCCATATCTAATTAAATGTGTGTGAGTTTGTATGTATGTGCGTATAAGTGTTTAGGTTATAAGTTCCAAAAGGTTCTCTGCTTCTAAGTAATTTTTGTCTTCTAACCATTTTGATACTGATTATAAAATTATTTACTTCGTATCGTATTGAACACCCTCCGATATGATGATTAAGAATATCTCAGAAACGTATGAACTATGAATGAATTATACCAAAGAACCATCTAAATTATATCAGCTTCCAAATGAAAAAAAGAAATAAATTGGTCAATTCCTTTAAGAGCTACAAAGCCACACAGACACGTACACTTATAACACCCCGCTTTGTGCGTCGAGGATTTAATAAAGTTTGTTTTGACAGATTAAACACAGTGTACTTACCTAGTTTTCATATAATGTGTGGGTAGATGAACGTCTTCCTCGAAGGGATAAGATGGCGGGAATTTCACGGGAAACTCATACAAATGAGGTTTCAATGCTTCCAACTCTCGGTCGTACTTCAGGAGCTGAAAAAAATCCCTACTGATTAAAAAATCTCACTTAAGACTAGCTTCTGACCGCGACTCCGTCCGCAACTTAGCCCTATTTCATCCCTTTCTAGCATATCAAAAGGACTATGTCCTTTTCATGGTTTAGCCTATTTCTGTACCAAGTTTTATAAAAATCGATTCTATATAGACGATACAGACTGACAGATGATACCCCATACCATAGAGATATAACCATAGAGACGCTCTTCATCAATCAAAACTTGTCTTACCCACGACTCTCGGAAGATCTTCTGATGGTCAACATGAGAGAACTCCTTCTTTCCGATCGAGAGAACCACTCTCTCCTCGCTCTTGGAACGGTATTGCAGCTTCGAGGAATCGATGTTAGCGCCATTCGACATACGATTAGCTAGAAGGTTTTCTGTCACTTTCTGTAAATTGAAATTTTATACTCAAAACAAGAGAATTAAGAGGGTACGCTATGTTACTATGAATTTTAGATTTATGTAATTAATCGTTTTGTTAAATTATTTTTGTACATGAACATATAAAACATTAACATACATATGAAACTAAATGATGAAATTAAATTACTATTGGGGATTTTGTGTCTCGATTGGGTTTGCTTTGTTCTTGTTGTCCTCTTTGTCATGTATTATTTCTCTCTTTTTTATGTACACTTTGTTCCAATGTAGTTGTCATTATGTTTATCACGTATATATAATGCTTTATGTAATTGTGCCTCGGGAATAATATTTTTATGGAAAGGTTGATCGGAGAAAATTATTTATTACCTTATTACCTACCTACAATTTTATTAATGTGCCGGAAACAACATTTGCCTTAATGTCTTGTCAGGTGCACTAAATGTGAACAATATACAATTGATTGAATTTTGAATAAATTAAAATAAAGTGAAATAATTTTTATTCGAATGTCCATATTTAAAACATATAAATAATAAAAAATAAGTATATATACTTCTGGATGAAGATTAATTCCCGGTTTTAATCTACAAGTATGACACATACGAATGGTAATTTTTTTTGATGGTGTTGTAAAATATTTATAAACTTCCAAAATATGCATGGCCCAAAATAACTTACCTTAACCACCCCGCCAGTGTCGGTTCGGAAATTAAAGTCCCCAAAAATAAAATATGGCGCCGCGTTCACGTCTGAATGCAGGTGTCGCAGCGTGTGGTGTAACGCTCGACGACGGCTGCGGCAATACACCTGTCAAATTAAAGTAATATATCTGTAGGAATTCTTTCTTTTTTTCCTTTGTTTTGTAATTTAATTTCTTTTTTATTGCAATGTCTTTACTATAATATAAGGGCCGATTGCTTGTAATTAGAGGCGCGTTTATCTTTGTGTTTTTCGTGTGTTTATGTGGGCAATGTATATTATAAAAAAACTCGTATACCTTTAAACGTTTCTTAACTTGACCAATATCTCAATTGCTTGTCAATATAGTCACTTTCTCGCTGACTTACAAAAACGTTACATATATTTAGAATCTTTCCTTTCTTTTAAAAATTACTTAACTAATAAAAAGTTAATCTTTTCCCATGTGACATAGACTATATTTTATTGTAACACGTGGACGCGAATAAAACCTAGTATGTATACTAATATTATAAAGAAAATCGTTTTGTGTTTTTGATGACACTTAATGAATAATCTCAAAACAGTGGATGCCTGTAAAGCCCTATATTAAGTAAGGCCGTGCTTGCGAAGACTCAAATTAAGACTGTTAATAAACTTACAGATGGAAACGGCTCCATAGCCAATAGATTGGAGGCATCATGAAACAAATGTATGTTCACGAATTCCACAGCCGTGCCGCGAATAGACCAGCGCGTGCGCAGGAAACCTTTGCGAGACCATTTGCACTGAAATACGAATTAATACTTAATGACAATCTATGGCCAATGACACTAGACTAATTTTAGCTTGCTGTCTGAACTTAAGTCGAAGTTCAATGAAAAATTTAAAAAAAAAAATTCTTACCTCCGGAAAGAAATGCTGTGGAAACTTGATCTTCTCCTTGGTGTTCACCTTCTCGATGTTACCGCTGTTGACTTCTTTTCCCGTCACTTCGACGTAGTTCCGCCTCTCAAAATCCCATATTTTGAGATCAGTGAGCGATGTATGCGCAAAATACATGTTACCGAGGGCCTGAAAATATTAATTTATCATATAAACTAGTAGCTTCGCAAATACCTACGCAAATCGATGTGAGACGTTTTGAATCTATTTTTTCGCCCGGTATCTTTAATTTTGATGATTGAATGACTGTCCCCCAAGTTTTGCTGAACTCGTAACCAGATGGCAGAAGATAACTCTGAAAAACCGAGGCTACGCTAGTGGGACGGAGTTGCTTAGATGTTAAAGTAACTATTGGGTGTCAACGGCTGGAAGCAAAAGGCCGGGAACAAAGAACTCAACTAGAAGAGGCTAAGGCCTATAAGGCTGTACAGCAATTAATTATACCAACTTAATTTAATAAAAATTTATACTGTATCCGTCTACATCGCTTTTTAATTGCCATATTAATAGGTAAAAATTTTTTTTTTCCAAATCTTTTTTTTGAAACCTAATAATAAATAAACTCCAAAAATAGAGCTACAAAATAAACACAATTCCACCATACATTGTTTAACTATATTATTTCAAAGAGGGTGTTCTAAGATAAATATTATAAAGTTAAACCCGGCAATATACATATATATCTCTGTATTGGCCAAAACAAGCTTAGGCTACAAATATTTACTGATTAATATTATAAATAAGAACGTGAGTAATAAGTTTGTAACGCAGGCCTAAACTAAACTCAACCGAACATCATGAAAGGTTGTACACATATTGTCAGAGGTACCTATGCACCAACTGATAAAGGATACATTATATCGAAAGCAATAATATTTAAAGACATCAACGCCAGGGAAACTTACCTAAATATTTTTCCTTGCCAGGGTTGCCTGGAAGTAACCACTAGATGAAGATAAGACCGCTTTGTGCAAATAAATGTTTTTTGTGTGTAAATAAACAAATAAAAATATCTCGAGCTCCACTGTGAGCGTTAACCATTAAAAATTAATTTCATCAACTCCGATTTAGGAATTGAACTGATCTATTAGCAACCCACCCAGGCCTCTCATCAATACTCAGGTTCTTTGCGCCATGCCTAGCTTAGTAAATTAATACTTCTATACAAATACTGAAACAACAATTTAAAAACTCCAACATGTCAAATAAGAATAAATGGATCTGCATTAATTTTAGCTAAGAACCATCTGGACACGTCAGCTTTCAATCAAATAAAAACCGCATCCTAATAGGTACATTTGTTAAGGGATCATTCGTACGTGTATGAGCTACAGCCTACAATGCCACAGACGGACACTTGGACATATTTTAGCGTCGATAAATAAACAATAATTGTATTTTTGTCTTAATTTCATTAAATTGTGTTTAGAAGTGAATTCCCGTAACTCCTAGTGGGTATGGGGCAGACACACTTATGTATCTGTTTCAATAATATTTTTTTTTTACAGGCAAACAGGTGTTTCCCCGGGATTGGAACCCAGGACCTCCGGCGCAACACGCAGTCGCGAAAACCATTCAGCTACGGAGGCGGTATAAATGGAAATTGTGTATTCTCAAAATTATTGGATTGATTTTAAAAATTATTTTACTGACAAGAAGATTCTGCCGAATGACAGGCTACATAACCTCCTTCGTGTTAATATCATTATGTAGGAATGCTTACACGGACAAAGCGCGAACTAAAGTTTGTTATGTCAGACCTGCTCAAATACTGCATGTATTTGAGTCCAATATTGCACGATAGTGATATAAAACTAGTTCATGTCCTGTCATTTGGGTGGTCAAAACCAGAATATATCTTGAAAAACGTGTCGGATTATATACCTAAACATCTTTTGCTTTTCTAATTAAGCATGATTTGTGACTTTTATAAGTGTATGTCCGTTTATCTTTTAAATTACTTTTGTTACAATAGTGATAGTATAGATAACGTATTATCATACACAAGTTTCTGCTCGTAAACCTAGATGAGGAACCTAAGTGCTTTATAAACAAATGAAATTGAAAACAAAATAAAAACCCTCAACATATTATATACGGATCATTTGTTTTTACAGATTGTTATTTTAGTACATATATAAAATATTTCGACAACCACGTCATTAGAACTCGTAAAAATATATTATGTAGGTACATACAATAATTGACGTCATTGTATAATTCATATCACCTTGAATTTGGCAAAGAATATACGACCCGATTTATAATCTAATAACAGTTATAGTGGTTCTGTCTGAAAAATTAGCTGAGTCAGCAAGAATTTAAGTGTTAAGTTTAGTGGCTTAACCTATTCCAAACTCTGGGGAACCAGGAAACCAGGTGGTATTACCCACTAAAACCGCCTGATGTCTCCCACATTACCTTTAAGGACATCCTGGAATGCTACAACATTCCACCGGATCCATTTAAAGTATTTGGCTAACGTCTTTAAAACCAAACGTTCTCAAAAATAAGATTAGATTTTATTAAAAAGTCATTTAAACAAGTAAAAGCCACACAATATAAACTATTTCAAGTTTTAAGAGTTCTGTATTGCCGCTGGTTCGCTCTGGCTGATTTTAGTGTTGCCATTATTGAAGAGAATTTCCCCTTTGTTCCCTTTATTTGTCAATATCATATTTTACAAGTCACAGCAACTAGAATATTGTTATGTTTCGCGATTTATTTGTTTATAATAATATTTGTATAACATAAATACGTACGCTACGTTTGTGTTCATACAACATCGCCAATTTCACCAAAGCAATTCCGTTACCCCCAGAGTAAAGTGAAATATTTCTGCTCTGTCTCTGTTTATTTTCTTAACAGCTGACTATTTAAGTGGACCTACCCAATCGTAACGTTTGTTTCTCCCGGATTCGAGCCCGGGACATCCGGTTCAACCGAACAAACATATTTTAGGCAAAGGTTGTTAAAGTATATATATATATACATATATAGCATAAATATTAGAAAAACAAATTGCAAAACAAGTTAATTACGCTTAAAACAGCGACGGGCAAAAAAAGTATCAAGGATCTATTTTTTAATTTGAAATTAACACAACCAGCTAGTTGGCTCGTGTTATAAAAGCTATAAATCGATTTAATTGACACAACGTAATAAAGGATTAGTTATAATCACAAGAGCGGGCCTTAAAAGGGATACGAGTTAAGGTATTTATAAACAGAACCTTCACTACAATCATTATTAAGTACTCACAAACAATTAAAAATTTATTGCACAATTATTACACAAGGTTAATGAATTTTACGGTTATAGATAATTTTTATAATTGTATACACTAAACACGTCGCGAATCAAATTTTAGAGGTGCAAAAAGCTTTGGATTTTAATATTTGACCCGGCATTGTTTTACGGACCGATATCTACCGCTTGTGACGAACATTTTGTGCTCTTGATTATCGGATTCGTGAGTTTTTATAGATTATAACCTAAAAAGATTTTGTCTCTTGCCGACGTCCTTTGCTGACGCTAAACTGCAAAGATCTTTTTCAGATTTACAAGTTACGTTGTTTCATATATATTTATATTAACTTAGCTGACCCATCGAAGTTCGTATCACTTAAGAATTGATAATTTTTTTATTATTTTGTTAGCTCTATTAAACTCAGCTTTTTATACTCGACAACAACTGCCGTTTTTAATGTTCGATACAAAAACTTCGTGTTTGATAGAGCTTTAACTGTTAATTATTTTCCGAGCGTCATAATTGAGTTAGGTATATGATCCATAAGGTAACGTATTAATAACTTTAATTATTTTATTTGCTTATTCGGTATAAAAATGTTGTCAAAATAGATTAATTTTTTCGATCTATTAACTTAAGACCTCCGTCGTGTTAATAATAATATTACAATTAATAATATCTTATAAATGAATATGAATAAAACAGGTCTTCATAAATTATAGATAAAGGTGGGTTTTACACGGATCGCACGCTTCACAAAGCTGCATCGCTAGCCCATTTACATAGTTGTTGAAGTTGACTGAAATCGCAAGCTTTCTTCAAAAATGTTAAACAGAACAAGTGTTATAGGAGCCGGCATGCGGCGGGTGATCGCCAAGCAACTGACCATTTACAGTTTACAAAGTCGATTTTAGTCACCAGCCGCATGCAGTCGCCGCGCAGCCAAAGTCGGATGGTACTCTACTTTGGGGCTTGCGATTTAAATACTTGCGACCTAGCCGAATTGCTATGCGGCTAAAATGGACCAGTGTAAATTCCCTATAAGATTTATCTCGATCACGTCGGCTTTTAAACCTAAAAAACGATTCGAAATCGCTCTTTTCCACTTGAAATTACAATACCACAGACATATCAAACTTATAACACCCCTCTATTTTCTTCGAGAGTTAAAAATCAATCAATAACATTACTTAATTTGAATTCACAAAACCACATTGTAGCGCTTACGTTGACGTCATTACACGTACAAGGGTCTTCCGATAGGCCTAACTTAGCTTATGACGTCACCCGTCATTATTAGCTTTTGACGTCGCCGCTGTCATTGACTGATCCAAGTTTACATTTGTTTAACGAATTTTCTTAACACCGACCAAAGAGTATAAAGGGAACAAGTTTGAAATTTGTAAGTATTACATTATTTATTTGAATATATGTGGTAGCGCCCAAATTATAAACCGAGTAAGATTTTTTGTAACATTCTCAATTGAAATTAAAGTGTGAGTGAATTCCTGTAACCCATAGTCGGGCATGGGGCAGACTCATTTCTGTATCTGTCTCAATGATCATTTTCTTTACAGGCAAGTAGGTGATCAGCCTACCGAAACGAAACATTAATTGTTCCCCCGGAATTCGATGCAAGGACCTCCGGCGCAACACGCAAACACTTAAACCACTTAGCCACGGAGGCAGAATGAGAATTTGAGAATTTATTAGCGTTCGTTTTTCAATAAAAACATTTATAGACGGCCTGACGTTTTTTTTCTGAAAACTGCTGGGTTAGGCTGGCCATAGAAAGCCGGAATGCCTCTCTGAATTCAGATTATTAATTAAAATTCCATACAGTAGCAAGAAAATACAAATTTGAATAAAATCTGAATGTGTGTGGAGCATAATGACCATGGCATGATTCCATACTTACAGTATGGAATTCTGGGCTTTCTGACTTAAGAGACATTCGGGCTGTGCGTGACCAGCCTTATCCCGAAATAACTTACTCTATAATTTTATGACATCCGTTTTCAAATTCTCCATAAGTTTATCGATGTGTTAACAATCTATTTTTTAACCTCGGGTAGAAATGAGGGGTGTTATAAGTTTAACGTGTCTTTGAATCTGGCTGTGGTTGACGTGATCACGATGGATCTTAGGTTCAATAATCAATTCGTTAAAATCTGTTTATTCATTTATGGGTATTTCTTTTTGTAATAATAATGTCGGGGGGTCGTTTGTCTTTTACTTATTCTATGTATACATATAGAAGTGGAACTAATACTTAAAAATTGTTATAATATACTCACCGTAAACTTCTCTGGTAAGCTAAAATCTTCATCAAGATAAATCCTGATCTTGTCAAAGAGCCTCAGCTCCGGGCAGTCAGAGAGACGTTGAACAAAGTCCTTCACATACTGCATTGACTTCTCATACGCTTTGCCGCCAACTTCTTGTAAATGTAAAGCTATAAACTTCGGGTCCATTCTTGACACTGCTTGCAGGAATTCTGATGTCCATATTGGTATCATAACTGATGGCTGTAAGAAAAATATTTCAATAGAGCTAAATCTCACCACCTTTGACACATTTCTGCATCTGGTTCACTGCTCGTTTTTCTTTATAGGTAGGTGATTAACCTTCTATCATGATTATAACAATGATATTGCACTGCCTTGCTAGCTAAGAGCTAACATTGTTTTCATACCCAATTAATTTTAAAATTTCACACAATTTACACAAAAGTATCTATAGTTTTATCAAATTATATAAATATAATGTAAACAAAATGTATTAGTTAAAACAAGGACGCAATTACGAAACACACGTCAAGGCGATCACTTTGAATACAGGTAAATTATAATATAATATTATGTACTATGAATACTACATATTGAAATATTTTCTAGAAAATAGTGTCTCCCGGACTTTTATTGTAATATTGTTATTAGATTGTAAATATATTTAATTAAGAATTATTCTAAAAAGAAGAGAATTTATTAAAAAAATATATAATAGGTTCTTCTGAGTTGTGTCCTAATTGTATGTAGACATGACACAAACCGTAGCTGAAAGGAAGTGATATAATCTTTAGCAGTTGATAACCACTAACAAAAATACCCATCATATGTAATTTTATACAGTTGATAACCACTAACAAAAATACCCATCATATCTAATTTTATACAGTTGATAACCACTAACAAAAATACCCATCATATGTAATTTTATAACATATTACATAATGACAATATTCTAACAACAATCAGATAAACCAAATGCAAATTTATAATTATGTTGGATTTTGTATTCACATTTAGTAATGTTATCAAGATTTTCTAACAGGTTTTATGTATAGTCTCTGTGGGTCTGTTAGTGCAATTTCAGGCGTTGTTAAGCAGTTTTATTCATTTGAAAGCTGACATGATAGAGATGGAATTTATGAGAATCTCGTCATCTATATATGAGATATTCATATTTGTAGTCATCATTTGTAATCACCTCTCATTGTTTAATTGTCATCAAATTCACTTTTTCCTATTTTAACATAGTACTTTCTTATCAAAGAAATAATATGATGTCAATAGTATATTTCAATCTTTCATCTACCTAGTTATGTTATTTAAAAAGAATTTAATATTTAATAAGCAAAATGCATAATTTAAAATATTTTAAATACTATATTTTGATAGTTTTATAGAGAGAATCTACTCAATGAAACAATTTTTCTGTTTGGAAAGCTCAGATAGCAAATTAGGTACTATTAAGAAAAATATCAGAGATACTAAAAAATGCAGTTTCCTCAAGCCGCAACAATTTAGAACGCACTTCTAAATGGCTTCCTAACATTTTCTAAATTACTCTGTGATTTATTAAAACATTAACTTGGTGTTGAATAAAATCAAGTAGGTACTTAACAGAATTTATTATATGTACTGAAGTAAATTATTTAAGATTAAATCAAACATTTTTGTTAAGAAGAAATGTTGCACCACAAGCAACTTAATATGTAAATCACATTCGGAAAGTTTAAATTTAAATTTATGGGACCTACCTATGTGAAAGTGGGTGTAAATAAGTCCTTAAATCGAGCGAATGTTATAATTAGATCAAGAACTAAACATGCGCAATGACTTAATGTATTCGCTTAGTTAACGATTATTATAATACGTAATGGGATAAAAATTAATAATAGAACTTACATCCTCAAATATTGAACCGACATTTGCAGTCACTAATAGCAGCGGCACTTTATCAGAGCCCATTTTTTTAAACTTCAACATAGCGAAAATCAATCACAACAAAATTACTGGCGTTGAAATTGGCGCTGAGTATGATCACCCACTAGTCCAGGAATAAACAGTAAAAGCATTCATAATGCTTAACTGTCTAAGTATTTATTACTATCAGATTTACATTAATATTGTAAAAAATTAAATTTTCAATTTACACACTCGGACTCTTCGGCCCTCGCCCTTTCAATAATTATTTTGACGACAGACAAATGTAGAATGACAAAAGTCAACTCATATTTGCACTTTGAAAATTGACAAAAAAAATCATTCCATTTCATGATCTAGCTTTAAAAACATCAGAATTTTCTAAAATGTAACAATAATAATAAAAAAAAATTAAATATATTAAATTTAATGCAGTGAGAATATATAATTAAAATCAAGTGAGAATTAAAAAATATATTAAACAAAAATAATATATTATGTTCGTTTAAAGGAACATCGAATACAAAAGCGGGTGCTGTCAGTGTCAAACTGTCAACCAATCTTGCTAGTTACTTGCTTGATACTTCTAGTTTTACGTCACGCCCTACTTTCGTGGACGTATTTGCTTATTTATCGACCATTTACGTAAATACTAAATGGTAAGTAAATAAATAGTTTAATTGCAAGTAATAAATTACGCTTTTACTAATTCTTGTAGCATGTTGCTTTTATTTCTAAAGTAAACACCTAGTGAAAAAGAGATGAACCATATTATACATTTTATTTTTAGTTTATTATCATCGTCGTTGATTTTACCTTCCTTATTATTGTAAAAAATATGTTACTTAAAGCAGTTTAATAGTAAGTAAAATAATTATTATTATTTATAATCGGGAACACGACGTACAACTAGTAGGTACGTTTCAATTTTCAAGTAGACGCTAACTGCTAATTGCTACCTAACTAAAAATCAATGATGATTGTTTTATTTATTATGATGAATAGTCAAAAGAGCGATCTAATTTGATTGTTAATATCAATAATCTAGTGCTTAGCTAATAATACCAATTATTACCAAGAGCTAATAATATAAACATAATAATTATAAAGCTATATGAGTGCAGTTTATATATAGACCTATTTCAAATATTTCTCATGGATTTAACGGTTTATATTGTGGTTAAGTAGGTAGTTACTAGTTAATGTATAAATTATTTTTGTTACACACACTAATTTATTTATGTTATCCATTTTTTATGTTGTTTAGCTCTATGATTACTTAAGTCCCTAATTGCGTTGTCTTTTATTTAAGTAGATACGCGAGTATCACACATTATAGAAAACAGTTGAAACAAAATATGTGTTAAATATACGCGCTAAGTCCGTTTATAAAGTTTTTCTTTAAAAGTGCTATGTACTCAAAGAATAACTAACTACTCTAACTATATTCGCGCGTATTTAAAATAGAAAGCCCTTGTCATTGACTAGTTACGACTAACGAGCGGATATAATAATATTATACAAGTCAAACACATAACCCTCAAGTACTTCGGCGCAGTCAGTTAAAAATAAAGAAGGTGGTTACTGACTACTGAACTTAACCATTTACTATATTAAAAATATATATTTTTAGAAATCGTATGGATTCGCGGTTCTGCTATTATTCAGCCATGCGTTTGCACACGAATATAACGCGATTGAAACGGAAATGTTCGCTATACCAATAAGTCCGAATCTTTTTAATTGGACGTACCAAGGTCAGTCTTAGCATTAATTTATCTTCATCACAATTACAACAAACGTCAAACATTAAAATATAACATTTTTTACTACACTAATATTATAAAGATAGGTAGAGTTTGTTGAACGCACTGAGTAGGTATTTTCTCAGTAACTACTGCTTGGAATTGCACAATTCTTTTTCATTTTTATTTTCAAATAAAGTAGGGAAAACAGGTCAGCACCCTAAGATACTTTACATAAAACAGACTTGTTTTGGCTAGTCTATTTATGAAGTCTAAAATTACAAAGGCTTTATAAACTCTTTCAAAAAACCAGGAAGCCGTGGTGAGCCACTAGTATGAAAAACTACTTCATACGTGTTTACTTAATGATATTTTAAACGTATTTAAAGAATTCGACCAGCAATACCGTTTCCATGCCTCTCTGATTGGCAAACCTGAGTTGCCGTCATGGCTGCGATACATCTACAGTGGGAGACATCATTCCGGATTCATATTTGGAACTCCGCCCCGAGGCACCGAATCACCTATTACGGTAATTTCATTGTCATACAAACATATATTTTAACACCGACATCAAATAGTAGGAGGTTATTAAATCGCCTGTATATTTGTTACGCGATTTTGAAGCCAATGGAGAAGTTTCATGATGTTGTTAATTTTATATTCATTGTAATGGTATTGATCAACAACTAATCAATCACTGAAAAAAAATTAAATCATCAATAAATGACTGAGAAATAGACTTATGAAGGTTACATATACGTATTATATGAAGAAAAGATACCTAGAACGGAATATCTAAAAAAATTAATTAATTTTTTATGATTCATTCATTAAAAAAATGGAAGCTTCTCCATTATGAACCGATTTTACTGAGTCTTAACTTGTGATTGATACGTTTATAAAAAATACTATAAACTGACATCAAAGTATACTAAAAAGTAATTAATAAAACAAAAAGTCGGTGCCAAACTGTACTAAACTAAGTCTAAATAACATTTGCATAAATATTTATACAAATTTAATATTTTCTTTTGTAATTGATATATTGGTCCGTTTTTTAGTTGGAAGTAATCGGTTTGAATCGTCAAGATTATGAAACGCGTAGGGTTTTGCTCACCTTAAGAGTTCAACCGAAACAGAATATGGCGAAACATGAAGTTGAACTGAAAATTGACAATCTTAACGTCGAAGATCTCCTTGATGAACACAGGTACACTTTTAACTGTTGTTTATTTCAGATACAAACTTACAACACCCCTCTGTTTGCGTCGGAGTTAATTTAATTATTAACCCTTATAGCGATACTTAAAATAATTATGATTTACGGTTTCAACAGGCCAAAAGGCCAAAAATGGCTTAGAATATAGACAAAATATATTAAGAACATTGGAGACAGAATTTACAAAGATGATGAGAAACGTAAAGTAAGTATGATTGAGGGTGATGGGTGATAATAATGTGGGTGTGAGGACGTGTGGAATAAGTTGTGGAAATTTATTTTATGTGATAGTGGGTGTGTTTGTAATCTTTAGATATTTCTAATTCCCCTTTCAGTGCGTTCCGTGACAGGCTGAACAATTAACAAAATAGGTATAGGTACTTTTAGAGGTCACACGACTAAACTGCATTTATATTTAAGAGATAATATGTCTTTTGAATTTGTGTTACCTGTTAAAAATTATTAGATATTATTTAAATAAAGTTTAATCTTCATTCATACTCTGACATAACTGTTACAAATAAGAATATAATCTTTTTCAATTTCGCTTGGGTTTATTGTTTTAATTGTTCAGGTGTTTTGTCAAACAACTTCTTTTGTACAATTATATTTTAGAATGACGCGTCTCAAAGACATTTTACGCACTAAGCTATGGACGGAGAGTAGTGACGACCTCTACGCCACGTTTCTAGCTTCCGCAATTGATTTAGGGGCTAGACTGCCTTTGAAACCCAGCGATGGAGAAGGGTAAGCTTTTATATTTTTGAAGTGAAAACTTCTTTAGGCGCGTTTAGCACTTTTTGTGGGTACTGAATTGAACTGAGCCGTCACGCGTCACCCGAGCGTTACATAGCCGAGGCTACGTAGCAAAAAAAACTTGTATTTCGTATTATTAATTTCGCCTTGTTGAAGTTTTTACTTCTGTCGTGTGGTCTTAAGCACACACACAATTTTTGTTAATTGAAGTATTACCTACTGTATGCTGATATACTGAAAGTTGCTCTTGTAAACCGACGCTCCATCATTTGTGGTGAAAATTAAAATTATAGCTAAGCTAAAAGTTTACCCTTTTTTATAGGTAAAAAATTGTTTTTCATCTACATGTATCTTTTATTAAATTCCTTTTATTATTATGTTTGTATCTAATATATCAATTCGATGTGTATTTTTTTTTTGTTTCACGGTTAAACCACTTAACCGTTTTTATAAAATTTAATATACAAGATAATATTCTTCCGCTTTTGGCTTGGGCGGTACTGTGAATCCCACCACAAATGGTGGAACATATAGCTGATCGTGTATAATTTTTTGTAAGAAAAAAATTATTTGTTATACTTTTTCAAAAAATATTCTATTTGTTTTTTGTACCTACAAAATAAAAAATTGCTGGAAGTTTAAACTTAACAATTACAATATATTACAGGCTCGTAGTTCGCTTAGGGAGTGTAACACCATTCTCGAATGAGCTTAAACGACTGCGCGAAGAAGTAAGGCCTCTCTCCCGTCTCCCGAGTTGTCCGAGGGAATTCAAACGGACCACAGTCGAAAGACTTTTCAGGGATGCTGGATTGATGCTTGACTGGTGCAGCTTTGAACTGGTAACGTTTTTTTTTTCTAGCCATGCTTGACTTCGTAGATTCTTAATAAAAGATCTACATAAGAATTATTTACTTTAAAAAGTGATATATATTTATGTAATTACAAATAAGAATATCTTATAAATGGAGGAACAGATCGTCATAAATTGTTTAGGCAATATAATTAATTTCGTTTAATTTTAATTCCACCATACGATCGTTTGGATTCAAAACGCCTTTTAATTTTATTGTAGATCTATGGCCCGGCTAAGATCCATCTTGTAAAAAGAGGGGTGATATTTAAGTTTGACGTGTCTGTGTGACATCGTGGCTCCTAAGCAAACGGACCTATTTCGATGCAGTTTTTTTTTAAAGATGATCGAGATTAATCTTACAATTTATGAAGATCTATTCATTTATATCTGAGATATTCTTTTATTAATATAATTATATTAAAAATGTCTTTAAATCGCAGCAGCTCCATACTCTTCTATGAGATATCAGAATTTGTTCTCAATAATTGTTTCTTTCAGTACAACACAATATACAACGACCGGACAACAGTCCGTTTGGAATACTTGACGGAAATACCGGACGCAAAAAGGGACACAAAAATTCCCTTAGACACAAAATCTTGGTCCGCACCAACCAGGTACGCTCTCCCAAGTAGGAGTTACATTCACCAAGTGTCCGTGACCATAGCTGTTCCATTGGTGCTGATGCTGCTCTCGGTTGCTGCTCTGAGTGCTGTTCTCTGCTTCCATTATGCTGCTATGTGAGTATATTCTAGAAGGATATCTATTTTTAACTTTAAATTTTTATAGACCATTTTTGGAACTTGCTTGGTTTCGTACCGCTGAAAAAATATCGTAAATTTTGTAGAAATTTATAAAAGTGATCTGAATTTACTCAACATCTTACCTTGCTGAATTTATTTAATACTTTTAAGTCCACCGTATCACTATTTCAAAAATTAAGCTTATAAAATTTGTATATCATCAGTATAGCTAAACTATATATATATGGCCCTTATTAATACGATATTATTAAACCACACTATATACGTCTTTATTTATTTTAGGTTTATTTAAATAATTATATTTTTAATATTTAGTGCATTGTTGAAGTCGTTTTTTATTAATTTATTTTAATTTGTTATCCTCAATTTTTTCTTTTAGCAGAGATCCTGAATCAGGAGGCTTTTTGAACGATATTTTTCATATCTGCGCAGATTATAGAAAAAGGAGGTTCGAAGTAATCATTCGTTTTTTATTAACCAACTTACTTTTTTATGAAATTCATTTAATAATAACCGTTAATTTAGAATATGACAATTGATAAATACAAATATAACATTTATTAAAGAAAATTAATTGTATAGCTTTCTTTTAAATGTATATTTCGGTAACGTATTTTTCTTTAAATTTTCAAAATTGAAAACTAAGTATCAGTTTTCATCCTCAACCTCCAGAAATTCTCGTTTTTTTTCTTTTTTGTATGTTCGACACGCGATTGTGAATTATACCAACCAATGTTAATTAATATTTTCTTTTTGGATATGTCATTATATCTGTCTCTTTATCATTATTTATATTTTTTTTAACGCCATTTGAAATTTATTTATGAAGTTAAATTTATTATATTTTCAGAGCAAATAAATCTGCAAAAGTGGAGCTTTGTAGATATGGTACGGGAAACACTGAACAAAGCCAAATAGCTGACGATGGCAGCACCAAGAGTTTGGGAACAAGGTCTGTATATCTTGTAAGTTTAAAAAAAAACTTTTAAGTATTTTGATTTGAACTTATACTAGAAAAAAATGATGCGTTTTTGATTTAGCAAATCTATTGTAAACTTTATGGCAAAATTCTATAAAAGTCAAAATTATTATCTTATAATTATTGTTTCTATTTATGAACTTCTACACAAAAACTATTGAGCTGCTTGTGTGACTTCATAGTTCATACGTCTGCATATTACGCTGAAGGTCCTAGTTTCGAATCCCATACAACAGGCACAAGGACCTGGTCACCATCTTGCTTGGAATTAGATTATGCTCATTTAAAAACCAAACATGTTGTTTATATATTATGAAGATGTTGTGTTTATAGTTTATACAACTCACGATCCTTTTCAGCCCCAATAACAGCCTCGCTCGTCCGTACAGTCCCAAATCAACGACCAATTTAGCGGCCAATTATAACCGGCCACAGCCTCCCCCTTACCATGGGTCGGCAACAAATTCTCTGCATCATCGCAAATCGCCCCACACCCCAGAAAACCGTCATCTTGCTTTAGAGGAATCCCTTAAACTCCTAAACGAGGCGAATATCTCGGAATTCGATAATCTATTAAAGAACCCAATTGTTGATTTTAATGATGGCGCCGATGATTACGTTCCGCTAAAATCGGAGTTTGCGGGTAAACCGGAGATTGGGTTTGGGGGGGAACCGGTCAACGGAGAGTTGGCAAAGTACGGCATTACCGGCGTTGGTCCCATTTGACAAGATGAAAATGGCGAAGCTGTCAAAACTTGGTTTTGTTAAAATACCCAGTTTGTTATCTAGCTTCGTGTAACTTTGATTGATCACTAACGGGTTCTAATTATATCCAAAATAGTAAACGTAATGCATTGTAGTATTTTTTCAAAACCAACTATATACCATTGGTAGGTCAAGTATCGGCGCCTTGTAGCTTTTGCAAATCTAGCGGTCTACCACCTCCATAAAATAAACACTGCTTACCAATAGTTAGCATTATATAAGATAGTACCAATCAAGATAAGTAGTTATAGTAACAATTTAACTAAAATTTAAATTTCAAGAATCTAAAAAGTAAGGTACTTAAAAATATTAAAATTTAATATTAAGATTGTGTTAGAAAAACCTAGGCAAATTTACTAGTCAGTACTATTAATAATATTATGTTAATTTAAATTCTATTCTAGTCAATAAATATTAAGAATAAAGTTAGATGAAGTTTTATTTATAGCTCTACTGTTATATTATAACTACTGGATCGATTTTCATGCTTTTTGATTTGTTGAATTCGTTTAATCCGAGAATAGCAGAATAACTATTAAAAATATAGAAGAATTCAGGAAAAAGTTTTTATGAAGAAGATTCGTTCTGTCATACATTTTCTATGGAACGACTTTTTAGGTGTCATATTATTATTCCGAACTCTGTAGAGATACGAAGTTCGCGGGGTGCACTAATTTGTAATAAAACAACAGTAGGTAATTAACTAATTTACGTGATTTTATTCCAAGATATTACACTGGCGACGAGGATTTCAACGTAAGGTAGGTATTTATTATTATTTAATTATAACAATAAAAGTTAATAATTCCATTAAATTAAAAACTATTCAACTATTCTATATCACAATAGATAGGAGATCTTATTACGTAACTTTGTACAAATCTAATTTAACAATAACGTTTTTTATTTACAAAAATAATGAATTAAAAAACACATATATATCCAGATACCTACTCATTATTATAAAATAAACTACCTACTTTATTAATTTAATTATTTGATATTAAAAATTACTTCAGACATCGTAACAAATTAAACTTAACTGCCATTGGCCACATAAAATACCTCAAAATATCAAATAAATATATTATTAGTACCTAAAAAGATTTCTAATAATTAATAATACTACACATTTTAGAATATTTAAAACAAATAATCTAATAAAACCTATAAAGATATATTTAAAGATCAACAACTTTTTTTTCTAAAGAAAATATAAATACTTAGTAGTTAAATCTATTTCACTGGTTTCCAACATACAATTGCTCGCATATCATCAGGCGCTTCGCCATATATCCTGTCTCCATTCGAATCAACGTACTGGTTTATTTGATAGTCCAGCAGTGTTTGAAAACCTAGAACATCTGTACCCAGTTGCTGCAAGAGAAAATTTAGCGTCAAAACTTTTAGTCTTAAAAATAAAAGGAATATCACATTAGGTACTAATCAGATTGGTGGTCTCTTAAATTTCAGTTATATCTACATAGTTTAGATGCATAGTTTCAACCACCTCCGTGGTCAAGTGGTTACGCAACTGCCTTATGTGCTGAAGGTTCTGGGTTGGAATCCCGGAGAAACAAACGTTTCGTACTGCTGTACAAAATATACTTTTTAAATATTTGTTTATTCTTTACACAACGTTTAGTTACCTGAGTCAAAGGACTTGTATTCGTAGTGAATACTCCGAGGAACCGCTTTTCTCTTGCCACGTTGAATGTGGCTACTTCCAAAGCTTGAATTGCTGCTACATTGTCAGCAGCTGATAGAGTTGATGCTGTCGCCATCATGAATGAATGAAGGATTGTACCTATTGAATTATTATATTACTAGATGTGTCCTGCGATTCCGCGTAATTGAGCTTATTAAATAATAACGATCTTTTTCTTGTATAATATAAACATCTGCCTACTTAGGTTTCTTACCTTTGCCCTCCGGCAGCATGGTGTCACGAACTGAACTCTCCACATACTCCAAGAAGGTCATGATCTTGGCCAGGCCCCCACTCAGTTCTATATCAGGTTCATTTCTCGCATCGAAGTTCAAAGCCACTGCCACTGGGCTGCCAGTACCTTTAAAAGGAAACATTTTTGAGTTAAAATATTCAAAAAACAATTTTGTTTAGATTTCTGATACATCGTTTGGCCAAAATGAAAAAACATCAATACCGCGAATGCAAATATTATGTGTTTCGTATAAAACTTCTTAACCGAACAAAAAAGTAATTATAACTGAAAAGACTCCCGAAAAAAAACAGGAATACTTATTATAAGTTTGATATTCCTGTGGGTCTGTAGTATGTCGATACAGACTAACCATTACGAATGGACCAAATTGGCGCGGTTTTTTTACTTGGAAACTGACGTAATCGAGATGGTTCTTAGCTACAATTTATGAAATCTATTCATCCTTTTCTGAGGTGTTCTTATTTGTAATCATTATGTTGGGGGTTTTCTAAATTGTCTTCAAATAAACAACCGCCTCCATGGCTAAGTAGTTTACGCAGCTGTTGCACTGGAGGTCGTTGGTACGAATCCCAGGGAAACAAATGAATATAAATAAAATTATCAGAGAAATAGATACAGAAATGTGTCTGCCCCATGCACCGCTACTGGTTACGGAAATTCACTTGTACGCAGAAAAACGTAAGCTCACATGAAGTTAGTGGACAGCCAAAAATGCAACCGCGAATCGGTTCGTTGCGTTTTTGGCATTTTAAGGAGAGTACGCTCTTTTCATGATGGTCCCTAAGTCGTAACAGTTCGGAAATAGCTTTGAAGCAACTCAAAGTGGTGGTGCGTGGCAGGAGATTGTTTTTATTGATTTCATACTCACTATCTTCCAAGACAACGCTGAGTTCAGCTTCGAGTAATGGTTCCCAGCAGGCTGATATGCAGTGCGCGTAATCACGAGTGTTTATTTCATGCTTTAAGAACTGCTCTAATTCGGCCTTCTCGTAGAATGACGATACTATCATCCTGAAAATCAAATACTTATAGTTTTGGTATTTTGTACCTACGTAGATTTTCTCTTTTTTGCAAAAGTCTTTGTTATAAGGTTACTAGTGGACCTCGCGAACTTCGTATCGCTTCAGAGTGCCGAATAATGTGTCACCTAAAACGTCATTCCATAGAAAATGTATGAGGAAACTAATCAGCAATAAATTAAAATTGCGACTATAATTTGAGATTTAAACTATCCTATCTCTCAAGTTGGATCGAACTGCACATGGTGTGCGAATTTTATTATAATCGGTTAAGTGGTTTAGGAGTCCATTGAGGACAAACATTGTGACACGAGATTTATATATATTAAGATAAACAAGTCTAGCGTATAAAATTGTTAGTGAATTTTTAATATGAAGGTAAGTAATATTACTAAACATACTCGATAACATCCTCCCGATGAGCATCTATCATTGGTACTGCAGTAAACTTTGGTTTTCCATCTTTGCTATCCTCTGGGGAAGTGGTTAAATGCTGCAACACCTCTCCTAGGGTCGACGCTTCGATGAAGTCACTTATTTCTAAAATGGAAATAAACAACAAAACCAAGGTAGCATAAAAACGAAATGTGTTGTGTTATTAATTAAAATAGGTTTATTATGCGTTATGGTTTTTATTTAAATTTTATGAATGAATCTTAAACTTACCTATAAAATACCCGTGATCCCTTAACCTAGTAATTGTATAGATAGAGTTGAGAGAGTTCCCTCCCAGCTCGTAGAAGCCGGCTCTTAGAGAGATTGCCCCTCTTGCAGCTCGACCAAGAACTTCTCCTACAGTCTCGAATAAGACTTGGGCTTTGGGCCTATCTTCCGGATGCACCCCTGTATAGTCTAGTTCTAGGGTTATTGCTGAGTCATCTGAAATTATATACAAGTTAAATTGAAGACAATTTAAAAAACATACATAAATAAGGACATTTCATGAACGTATGAACAAATTTTCATGATAAACTTTGTTACAGGGGTTGATCATTGCCGCTTTCAAAACAATAATTAACACGAATATCAGAACAGAATAAAACACGTCTTGTTAATGTTTCATTCAAGTAATTAGTTTTTTAATTCAATAATTCTTTTACCGTTATTATTAGTATTCTCGTACATCTTCAGCAAGGCCTGTCGGTCAACTTTACCATTTACGAGAAGAGGTATGCTGTCGATAACGATCACCTGAAATATTGTACCTTTTTATTATCAAATTTTACACTATAACTCATTTACTTAAGCAACTTCATACATTGTTTGCAATTCCTAAACTCATATTTTTTTATTCAAGCATGCTTTTTTGAGAAAACACTTGAATCGTCGACTTTTAATATTTTTAATTATATGGATAGGATTTATTTAGATCGTTAATTAATTTAGAATTAAATTTCAAGCTGTTAAGAATTGTTTTAACTGTTTTTGAACTGATTTGTTCCACTCAACATACCTGCGGTATCATATAGCTTGTAAGCGCGTCCTTCAGAGCGTTCTCAATGTAATTTCCGTTCAATCTTGCATTTTGGTTGATTGTGACAAAAGCCAGGATCTCTGGATTACCACGCTCCAAGCCATAGCATAAAACTATACCTAGAAAAAGTATTTATATTTCTTCCATCGAGTATCCTTGCTTACCACTAGTTTTAATGGCGACTTCTTCTACAAGGGCATTTATGATATGACTGACACCTTTCATTCGAAGTAGTCTAGCTCAGTAAAAATATAAAAAACAAATCCTTTCTCTAAATAATGTTTGAATTATTTATGAAAATATATTATTCTGTACGTGTTCGAAGTACGTGCGAGAGACGGTGTATCAAAGAGCACAATTTTTTTTCTTTACAGCTTCATTAAAATCGATTCGTAAGTCTAGCTATAAGCCCCAGACATACCTAATAAATTAATAAAAAATGTCTCTGTGAAAATGCATCTTTTGGCTTTCGCCAAGATTTATCTTAAAATATTTATTGCGTGATTAAATGAACAATTTTATTTAAAAAAATATATCTTATAAAACGAAATTTAATTTAGGTGCGTACAACATTATCATCTACGTACCAAAATATATCGAAACCACTTTGACTTATTTTAAAAAAGAACTTTCGTTTTTAAAAATCCTACCTTTTTCAACACCCTGCACTGCCAGCACAGCCCGTTCCACTTCCTGCAAGTCCACTCGGTGGCCCCTGATCTTCACCTGCGAGTCTGTTCTTCCAGCAAACAGTATCATACCCTTATACAGAATACCGAAATCACCAGTGCGGTAAAGGCGGCTGAAGTCTAAAAAATAAATATTAGGTAATTAATGAAGTAATAAAGTAAATTACTTAATTAGAATTTTAAAGTCTACATAATGCCTAAGTTTTTTTAGTTGATTAGCTATTGTTTAAATAAAATAAAGTTAAAAACAAATAAAAAGAAAAAATAATAAAATTATATTTTCTCAAAATATTCATTTTAAGTAATAATATGAACCAAATCCAGTGTACTATTCCCATCGATCTGTTTTTGTTTTAAATAAAAATACATGTTCGTCTACATAACCTACCTGGATGTGCAGTATGAGGGTTATCACAGAACTTCTCCGGTGCCTGTCCACCCACATAACCCTTAGCCAGGTTCTGTCCCGCAACCCACACTTCACCAGGCTCTGATTCGCGGGACGGGTTCATTTCCTCATCCAGAAGGTATACTGCGCAGTTGTCCAGAGGTGCACCTGAAGGTAAGGCAATATTTATAAATATGTAAATAATATATCTCTAGATCTAGGTATAACAATAGAAAAACATGTTAGCTCTTCTTAAGCTTCACAACGTAGGTACTTTTTCGTTAATTATTGTATTGTATTAACAAAATGATTCTTAGAAGACAATTTATTTTAACTGTTAAATAACAATAAAAATAACCGCCCGACAGCTTCCAAACAAAAAAAAAACATATTGAAATGGGTCCATTCTTTTAGGAGTAACTATGCCACAGCCAGCCACACAAACCCAAAGGCACACAGTCACAGAGACACGTCAAATTTATAATACTTTTTCATACGGGGTTAAATATTAACCTTACCAATCGGTATAGTAGGAAACATATCCAGCTGAGCCTTGTTCTCAATCACAAAATACGTCACATCGCCCATCACCTCCGTACTTCCATAGAAGTTGGCCAGTCTGTAGCCATCTCCGAAATTCTGGAAGAACCTGGCTGCTAAATCCTTACTCAAAGTCTCTCCCGAACACACCCAAAGCTTTAAATCTTGGAGGGAATGCTCTGGACTCAAGGATAGATACATGAGAATGGATTGGAGCAATGTTGGTACAAGAACTAAGCGTTCCACCTGAAATAAATGCTTGAATTACTTAAAAATCACAATTCTAACTTAAATAGTTTTTAGATTTTTATGTCATAAAAATCAGAAGGTATTGAAAACACCTCCGCCACGTTTTTGTTGAAACCAAACAAGCGTTTTAGGTAATCTCATGGTTTGTAATGTGAATTTTGTCGATACACTGATTTATTTTATATATCAGTAGACAAACAAGCAGAATAAAGTGATAAGCCGTAACATCACTTGATAATATATTACGCTTACAATATTTTTATACCGATACTGTGTACTTAGTTGTTGAACGAAGCCTATTTGCCTTTTTATCCGATTGCGGTGAGCTATGCGCTTTCCTTGTACGTATATCCGTTCCTAATGGCGCAATAAACTTTATAAAGGATCTCTAAATGATGAGTCACATCAAGATGGTACGATTGTTACTGGGTAGTACATAAAACTCTTTTTTGCACCGCAGTTAGAAAAATTAGATTATGTTTATAGTTCAGAAGTGTATTATAGGAACTTACCCGATTATCAGCCAAAACTTTGACCAATTTCTGAGGATCACGCGTAGTTTCTTTAGGCAATATCAACAAGGTCCTGCCGTGCAGAAGTGGACCCCAAATCTCGCACACGGAGTCCACAAAAGTGAGGGCAGTCTTCCAAACACACACACTCTCGGTGTTGGAGAATGGAAACGTGCGAAATTGCCACCACAGACGATTGCAAATGGCAGAATATGAAAGGCGGACTCCTGGAATTTGGAATTGTGTTATTAAGTACTAGAACTAGAAACCAAGAAATGTACGAGTAAGAATAGCGTTAGCAAAAACACACTACTTTGTCCACCGATGAAAAAGAAAGGGATGTTATAGTTTGAGGTATCTGTGCCTGTGTGTTTGTGCGTGAGTATATTTGTCTGCGGCATCGTAGCTCCTAAAATAATGGACCGATTTCGATGCAGTATTTTTTGTTTAAAAGCTGACGTGATAGAAATGGATCTTAGCTGCAATTTATGATAACAAACAAACACACAGAATTACTATAACTAAATTATATGATAAAGTTCGTACTTAAAAATTCACTAATATATAACCTTCACCATGTAGGTCTTCATATCTCTTGAATTTAGGATTTGCTTCGTCAGTTTTAAGTTATTTTTAATTGGATTCTAACAATAACATGGTAAAAAAAGATTTTTCTACACTAGCAACCTTGAAATTTATGGATATGCTTATATACGAAATACGAATCATTATTTGTTTTAATTTAAATTCAAGGAATCACACGGAAGCTTTTAAGTCGTAGCAATAAGATATAATCTGATTTAATTTGATTATAAATAATTGGTCTCAACATCGTAAAGATTCATCATAAAGGTCACGATTTCATAATTCTTAAGAGGATATCATGCTCTAGTAGCTTCTTTAAAAATACCTTAATTAGTCAAAAAGTACACAATCACAGCAACTTTTTTTATTTATTTGTTCATATTATAATAATTAATTATTTAATTTAAACTCTTTGGGCAACACAAGGTTCTGACTATGGAATAAATAGAATCTCAAAACTTTACTCCAGTTTTTACTAAAGTTTCGCAAGTTCACTGTCAATGTTGTGTGAACTTGCAATAGTTGATACTTTAGTGACGCTGTCAATGGGCCAGAGGCTCTAGACCAGGGGTTACTAAAGTGGTCGTTAATGATTTCCCAGGGGTTGACATAAACGAAAATTACCAATTTTTGGCCTCGACGAGATATAAAAATCGACCACTATTAATTAACACTTCTTTTTGTGTTATAAATATTATCCACCCACCTTTTGGTATTCCAGTACTCCCAGAGGTATACAGCACTATGGCAATACTATCAACTGTAGCTGGAGCCAGCATTTCTCTCTCTGTTAGCTGATCTACTGGTAACGAACTGGCATCTAGAGTCAACTCCTCGAAGGAGATTGCTGGAACACCACTATTCGCGAACATTGCTGGATTGGCTGAAAAGGGTACTTGCTTTTAATGTAACTTCTTTATCTTAACTTTGTCTGCGTAGAATTAAGTTAAAAATATTTATTTATTATTATTTTTACAAAGATTGGTTCAATTATGCTCTTACATTAAGTCTAAGTCTACCATAAAATCTGAAAACGGAAATCCTAGGACCAGCAGGAGAGGCAGTGGGAGGGGCATCCAAAGTAAGTCAATACAATTATGACACAGATACAAAATAAATCTATATAATAGAAATAAACAAATATTTGTATTTGGCAGTCATACCAGTATCATCATAAATGATGAGCGATGGTTGAGCGTCCTTCAAGATATGGTTGATCCTGGCTTGGGGAAAACTGGGTTCCATTGGCACGTAGGCAGCGCCGGCCTTCCACGTTGATACTAGGGTTAGTATAGTGCTGAAAATATTATTTTTTTAATTACATCTTTTACAATTTATTAAGATCTATTCATCAATTTATATGGTTTTCTTATTAGTAATTCACTTGTTATTAGAATTAATAATATAAAATTCATACTTATGTGTAGGTTGCATGCAGACCGCTATAACATAGTCCTTATCCCTGTTGGGGCCCACGGGTCTGGCGTGAGCGGCCATAGCTCTGCCCGTGGCGTTGCTTCGGCCCTCTAGCTCTGCAAAACTCACGCGCACGTTGTGTGTTTCATCTGAAAGAATGTCATACTAATTCCCTCCTCTATACCGTCACTTGTTCACGCCTATGACATTCAAGACCACAGAGAAATAAAAGTTTCAGTTTTAAAGGAAATATGAAAAATGATCACCGAAAAAGACGCTTAAATATGTCTGTCTGTTTTATTTCTACGTTGCTAGGAAGTAAAGTAATTTTTGTCGCCCTATTTTCTGCCCTAATCAAAAATAGAAGATTGTTAACCAAGTAAATAAATAGAGTCGATTATGATTAAATTAGATTGCTAGACATTAGATAGCTAGAACTTGACAAAGGATATAGATTACGTTCATTGCGAGAAAAAAACTTGGAGTGGTTGAAACTAGTCCTTAATAATTAAAACCTTACCTGAATAGAGAAGCGCAGTCCTGTCGGGCGTTTGGAGATGCTGCAAATGAGTGACTAACGGCGCTGCTGGAACCGCTGTCCGAGATCCGCTGACCACTGACACTCGCGGCAAAGAACCCATTGCTGGACAATTGAATTGCTTATGAAATTTCTTGAAAAACAACAATAAACCGATTTCATAGTGAACTAAAAAGTTCTAAACTGTACTTGTCGGTGCCAAACTGTAACAAAAAAATCTCTAACCTTCTACTTCCAAATACATATTTGTTTTGTAGAATTTTTCTAAAGAAAATTTATTATATTGCACACACAACAGCATGCGCTAAATTAAAGTAAATTTAAATCAGACACGGTTCTGATGTTTAAGAAATTGAATTTGAAAGTGTAATTGAAAAAACTTCCCCTATTATGATTACAAATAAGAATTTCGCGTAAATTGATAAACAAATTTACAAATTTGTATAACTAAGATGTATTTCGGTCATTCCAGCTTTCAAACTAAAAAAAACTCTTTCGGTCTTATTCCAAAAACTGCTCTTATCACTGGTTTAAACCTCGACCAATTGATTCTGGTTTATCACCGTGTTAAAATTGACATCTGTGTTCTTATTACAAAACGTGGTTTATTCGTGGATCAGCTAGTACTATAGTTTATCATAGATATACAACAGAAAAGCTATTAATTCACAGATATATAGCAATATAATCGTTCACTCATTCGGTCTGCATTCGGTTACACGTTCCGTTTCAACGTATGATGATATTTTCGTCGGAGTGTTACTAAATTATTAAAATTACAAAATACAAAACACTACATGCATTTTCATATCTATTTTTATTGAATATAATAGTTTTAAGATATTTTCATTGTTTTTTATTAATTCTAAGTAAAACGGAAAGGAGTTGTAATGCCCGCGTCATATAAAAGTCAAAACAATATTGTGTTGTTCTGGTTTCAATTATTATTGTAATATAATTTTATTTATATTAGTAAACTAACCATTATTTCTTTAAGTGCATTATTATGGAACTGTAGTCTGCTGTGTGAGTAATTGTTGCAGCAAAAGGGAGTCGAAAAATTAAAATAGAAAACTCACAAGAAGGAATGAAACATCCAGAAAAAACGGATGAAACTTTATAATAATATTAAAGAAACAATTTACATTTACGAGAAAGGTATTTTTCAAATCATAAGTTATAATATTAAAAGAGATACTAGGGTTTATAAATATGAAAACATTTTTTTATTAAATAAAATTTATTATCTAAAAACAGCAAACAAATTAAATTTTAAGCAATATATAATTTTAATAACAATAATTGAGGGTGATACAGAATTTTTTTTATACTTGTGTTATGACTGATTAATTAAAAAATAATTAAATTTTCAGAAATGAAGTTAAGCAAAAGCCAATAATTGAAAGTAACATACGTTTTTTTTAAAGGCAATAAAAAATTATGGAAGCGGAAAGCAGATGCAATTGAATTACATTATAAAAAGAATAGAACTTGAGATTTCAATGTTATAAATTAAGAAAAACGAGTCAATAAATATACCAATACCATTAAAAATGTGTATCTATTAATAAATTGTCTTCTCCTTATAATTCCTTACAGTGTTTGGTACATTCTGATTTATTGTAGAAGTAAGTACATTTACCTTACATACCTTATGAAAAAATGAACTTTGCTCAAAGCCCAGTTCCTTAATGCGCAATGAACTTGAAGTTCTGGGCTTAAAGGATAGGCTCGTGGTACTTGGATCAATTCCTCGCGTACTAAATCCACAATTTTTTGTCCGAAACGCTTTGTAAATCTATATTTATATCAAATTCAACGTTGGACATTTCGAATGGATTGGTTCGCTTACGACGTCTATTCGGTTGCCGGAATGGCTCCCACATATCTAAATCTTCTAAATCTATCGAATCAATCACATTATTTAGATCTATTATTAATTTAAAAATTAAAATTGTTTACAAATTAAAATGACGCTAAGCACGAAATGTCTAATTTGACAATGGTATTAAGATAAACCATTAAAAAACTAGGGGCCACGCCGGTTTAACTTTAGTAACATAGTTGATTCGCGATTTTGCGATAACCCTCGTTTTGTATTAAGCTTTTTTACAATTCAAGGTTTTTCTCTGGTAACAAACCCGGCCCATCTTTAAACGGCGTTTTGGAATAAGGCAGTTTGAAATCGGTCTATTCGTTCACTATGCATTGACAGATACACACACCAAAAGATCCGTAGATATACAGACACAGACACACTGAACTTAAAAGAAAACTTAAGCTTTTTTAACATGCACTTTCTGTTCACATCTCTTTTTTTACACTATCTTAGCAATATATTCTTACCGAATTCTTCTAATAACGTACGTAATAACTAACATTTCTTAAAATATTGATACAAATTTGTATACTATAATCGCAGTGCCCGCTGTCGCGATAAAATTGAGTGAGGGTAGGAGAGTGAAATATACTTTACGACCTATTCTCATACCCAAATACACATAAAAAATTTCGAAAAATCGTTTTAATCTTTTTGGAGGAATGTATGAACATAAATGAATGTATGAAAATAATGAACACAATAACCGTGTTTACGGTAGAAGTAATGCAAAATGTTTGTTGCTCCGTTTTTGTAACATTTTTCATTGTTGCGCCGCTTTTAACGGCCGTAGCGTGATGTTTATACTAAAGCCGCCTTTCGCGAAAAAATGAACTATCCATCACAAGAGTTTTTCAATTCGAACCTTTATCAATAATTCAAACTTCTTAGATTAGCGCGTTCAACCAGATAAAAGCTAGTAGTAGTTAGAATTTAGTATTAACAAAAAGTACTTACAAAAATTATGTTTACGCTCAGAATAGTACCTATTATTCCGTGGTGATTCGCCGAGTAGGCCAACATTTCGTAATAAACGTAACTTTATTACTCTAAGCACGGTTAACCTTCACTTGCACAACATTTCGAGGACAACATCTAAATCGCACTCTGAGAGATGTAAGTATTTTTAAAAACTAGTGAATCTAACTCTAAGTGCATTAAATTACTACTTACTAAAATTGAAGACAATTTAAAAAACCTCCCGACATGATAATTAGAAATAAGAATATCTCATAAATAGATGAACTGATCTTCATAAATTGCAGCTAAGATCCATCACACGTCAGTTTTCAAACGAAAAAATCGCATCGGTTCATTCGTTTACAGTCTTCTTAAAAAAAATGGTTTTCCATGTTACAATAGATCTTGCCATTTCTAGTAGGTAGTTGTGGAAGTATCAAATTTGAAGTTTTATACTAGTGATAAAAAAAACCACGTAATAATTTGAATATCTATTGAGATAGGCATGTAGGTGATCAACCTTTTTGCCCGACTTGACTGAAATATTTGTTTCCCTGGTATACAAATCTCGGACTTTTAAAATGAAAATCGTTGATAGATAATATAAAATTTCATTAATTTTTTTAAAAAAGTAAAAAGCAATGTTATACTGCGTAAAAACTGCACGTAGGTATTTAAGATATTTGAAAACAAAACTAAAAAAAAACTTTCTAAATACTCGGTTTGGATGTCAAGTTCGTGTTCTAATTAAATAATTTTATTATAGTAATAAAATATCGGCTATTACAGTCTAACGTAAACTGTAAAATTTAACATTCACTTTATTAAGAGGCCTATTGCATTCTAACCGTCTAACCTTACTTTTAGCATAAGATGGTCAATTTTGACGCTCTTACTCGTATTCTCTGAAACTGGAAGCCTTTGACGACTTTAATATAAATATATAATAGATTAGTAAATTAAATTAGTAAAATTATTAGCAGTAGGTATGATTATAAAAAGCACGACAGCTGTTTTTTAATATTGTGGACTGAATTAGCAGAGTAAGTAAATAAAACGAAATATCCATTTAACAGTTTTAAAGTAGTAGTTAGAAATTAAATCCCAATCATAACCATAAAATAACAAAAAACGCTCAGTTAAATACTAACAATTACTCTTTATTGTATATGTATTTTTAGTTTTTACGTAAAATATTTAATACTTAATCGAAATAACAGTTGTTAAATTATTAGATAAATTGTGCGTGTCAGTTTTGTAATAAGGCAGTTATATGTGTCAACGCAATTTTGTAATAGAGCTCTTAATTACAAATTGATAATTAATTAATATATCCGGATTTATGGAGAACTAAATTTATGTGTTGAAAATATAATTTTTTAAACCTTTGTTTTTTAATTATATAAGTTATTTAATTAATTCCATTAATAACATATTAATTAATTATGTAAACTTATTTACTCCAGCACTTTACGTTAGCTAATGCGAGGCCCTGTTTTTAAACCTAAAGTTAGCTTTTAAACTAGATTTTAAAAATACAACTTTATGTTATGAATAAATTACTGAATGAATACTGACGTAAGATTAAATAAAAAATTAAGGTTTTTGACCTGACTTTGACCCACTTGCAGGCCAATGCACGACATAAGGATTTTATTAATTTCCTTTTAGAGTTACAGTGTTTCGTAATATACAGAGGATAAACTTCAGACAATACATCTTTCATTGATCTGTTTGTGTATTTAAATCGAACTACTTAATATCTATTTAAATTTAAAAAAATTCAAACATTTGCCCTATGTTATGTACCCGCATCGGCTCGTTTACTATATTTACTGTTTAGAACTAGTATATATTATTTTTTATGTTAACCTTAATGCCGAATATCACTTCTCTAGCATTGAAACATATAGATTTAACTAAGTTATTTCTTAATGTGTCTATATTATAGATTCTAGACCGCTTATTACTAAGCAAAACAGTAATCTAAGTTCTAGGCATTAAAATAATTGTTATAGCTTAAAAAACAAAGTATAATTTTAACATTTTATGAATTGTTCGTGGCCAGTCATTTACTGTTTTAATGTTAATAATACACTTCAATTATCCAAAGCTAAGTGCATCTTAGGCAGAGATTATCAACCTTTTCATCTAGGATTCATTCAATTTATTATAATCTTCAACATCATTATTTTTAGGTTCATTTTGGGATGTAGGTCTCTAAAATAAACTATTGAAAAAAACTATATCTATTCGCAGAAAAGTATATAAAAATAGACATTCATTTTAAAAACGATGTCTTTGACATGTTTGTAAATTTTCCAGTTACAAACCTAAACATTGATTACCATAGACAATTGAAACAACAACAACAATCGAATTTAGACAATCGTTTCTTTACATACTTTCACAATTGTTTCGTTAACAGCGTTAACAGCTAATAATGTCTATGAATTGTGTAAGATCATTACTAGAAAATTACAGTAAAAGTTAGCTTTTTCCCAACACTAGTACCTCTATTAAACTTGATTGGCGATAACATTTTGTTCCTCGATAATATTAGATAATTTTTAAAAATACGTGTTATTTTGTTGAAGAAAAACCGTCGACGGTGCACTATTTAATACGAGTTGCGGTAGCAGTTAAGTAAAAATATCAATATAATTTAAGATAGGACCAAAGGTTATCACACTCCATCCTCAATGATAAACGGATAAAAACAGACGACGAAGCAAAAGGTTATTCGGGCCCAAGGCTTAACCACTGACACAGTTTCATGGGTCGCCGATTCGATTATTCTTCTGCACCATTCACTTTGGATCCTTCAATTCATATCCTATGGCCTATAGTATTTGCCTTTAACAAAGCTCAAACTAAAGCATTTAAATTTTTGCACAAATTCTAGAAAGATATTTTAAGTATATCATTCCGTTTAATGATTTTATCGTAGCAAATTAACAGATTAATTATTGTCTCATTTTTAGAGACAGTAATTTCTAGAACAGCCATATTTTTTTCATTAAAATACTGGCTTAAACTTCCGTGTTAAATTTAGGGCATTATTTATCGAAATTTGTTCCAAAATGTATCAAAATCGGGTCAGCATTAAACGCGTGTAAGCGTAAAACTTACAAATTTTCGCATTTCACATAAACGTAAAAACAATATTGCGATTGCAAAATATTTAAGAAACTGAATATAGTAAAAAAATTACTGGAATTCTCAAAACGAGTTTTTAATCTGCGACATAAAAGGAAGGGTGATAAGTTTGTCGTGTCTGTGTGTCTGCCTGTGAAGTGTTTTATGAATGAAAACTGATGTGATCAAGTTGGATCTTAGCTACAATTTATGAGCATGTGTTCATTAATTTATGAGATTCACTTCGATTTCACTTCGGCGTTCTAAAGCTATAAAACAAACAATTCAATCTATGTTGCCTGTGAACTGTATCTATCGTATTTTCTGAAAATATAAAATAAAAAATATGTATATTTAATGGTTTTTTTACTACACAGTAAATGAAGTAGCCTATAAAACCAGGTCAACAATGATCTCAAATCTTGATTTAATTGGCACTCGATGAATCTAGGGTTATTATACGAATATATCTACATCTTTGTGGCTTCAGCTTTAACCTCAGGTCAGATCCCTAAGAAATATAATATATTTTTAGCCGGCTTCAAAAAAAAGAACTTATTTAGTCTGTATGCCAATTCATCGAACTTCAAATGAAATTGAAGGCATAAAAAACCCCGACATGCTAATTACTACTAAGTATACCTCATAAATGAATGAACACATCATCATAACTTTTAGTTAAGACCCAACTTGATCACGTCAGCTTTCAAATAAACAGAACAACATCGAAATCGGTACATCCAGTTTAGTCACGATCTCATAACTTACACAAAGACACCTCCAACATCCCTTTTTTCATCAGAGGTTAAAAAGGAGGTAATTAATTCGACGGTTATATTTATTTATTTGTTATGCGTTTTAATATTTTGAGAAAAGAAAAATCTTATATATTAGAATTTGTTGTATATGTAAATAAAAAGAAGTATGTATTTTAAATTGACTTAATAAAAAAACTTGAATGTAAACATGGTCACATTAAAAGTCTAAAAATATACGCAAATTACAACCTTGCGCATAAAATATTAAATCAAATTAATCACGACCGAATTCTAGATTAATTCAGAAACGACTTCACAACATAATACAGCCTTCATATCTAAAAATAAATTATTTACTGTTACCTGCTGAAGGTCTTCTCAGATCACTCACCTTATGTTTTATAGGCAATAATTTTTTATTTCATATGGCATTCCTATCCTATATAATCCTTTTATTTTTTACTAGCATTTGCCCGCGAATCCATCCGCGTGTTTACTCAATTTCTGTATCTTCGGCAATCTTTGACAATATCGAACTTCCATACAAACTTTCTTGCCTATTTCAAGCCTTGTTTTTTCCCAAGCGCTAGTGTATCTCTGTATCAAATTGCATCAAAAACACTTCAGTTTAGACGTGAAAGCGTAACAGACAGAGTTACTTTTGCATTCATAATATTAGAACGAATAAAAAATATACGTGTTAATTTAAGAAATTGCTCTTAGAATTGGGCCGCATTTTTTATTATTATAAACCATTTTCTTATAATAATATTATTATTAAAAAATCAGTAAATAACTGATTTTAAAGCTTATAAAAAAATTCACATCCAATTGATTTTAATTTTTCGGCAATTTATTTAATAATTTTATGATTTGCCAATTGGGGCTTCGCTCTTATTTCTCGACACCCACTATCGCTGGAAATTTGAAATGACATTGTAATGATGTCGTTACAATCACGACACGAAACGTCATTTCCGTACAAATTTTCCGCCTTAGTGGGTGTCGAAAATAGCCGTGACGTACTTGTCTAAGAGATTAGGCTTGTACAAGTTTCGTAAATTGAAACAACGTATTAAGCTCTGTCACTGTGTAAAAAAGAGAAACATTTTGAGGCCTTCATTCAGCATCGCTTGTACTTACAAGCTTTCTCCATTAACTTTAAAGAGGGACAGACAAACAAAATCATTAACATCTTAAATAACACATTAACACTTTATCGGACAAATGTGATTTCATTTTCATGTATAAATTATATTTCTTCAAATTTTGATTTATTATTCTTTCAACAGCAAAAAGATTCGGTAAAATGTAACGATATCAAAATACTCTGTCAGAATAGAATTATTGTACCTTCTAATATTTAAGTTTATTAAATTTTTGTTATGCTTGACCACCGATTAAGGTTACATCTGTTTTGTAACTATTTTGACATTGACCCAATGCGGGTACAGTTTAAAACGTGCCAAAATAGATTGAATAATATTAATTCTCATCATACAACAATTGTAATACAGTTTAAAGGTTTACAAAAGGTATTTACGACGACACGTTTTTATTAAAAGTAACAAAAAACACAAATTACCTGTCTAAGCAATCTATTCATTAATCAAGCATGCTAATAGCTAAAGAACATTTTTACCAATATAAAACGGAAAGATTTATATGTTTGTAATGAATAAAGTCAAAATTCAAAAGTCCGTACTGGACCGATTTGAAAAGTTCTTGTATTGAAGGGACGCTATGCTCTTACTGGCTATATTGCGGACACAGTCGCGAGTACAACGTAGTATAATATAAACGAAGATATAGAGACTTAATAAATCTGCCAGGCGCGGCCTATCCTTTATAAATTTAACATGAAAATTGTAAATACCTAAGTTTGAATAAAAATAAATTTAAAAAAAAAATCAAAAACCTTACTGCACATTTCTTAATGTAATGACCACTGATATATATACATTGTAATATTTTTTAACTGCGTCCGTGACTAAGTGGTTTACGCGTCTAAATGTTGCGCCACAAGTTCTGGGTTCGAATTCTGGGGAAACACATTAATGTTTCGGTTGGGTAGGTACAGAAGGCTGATCACCATCATGCCTGTAAAGATCTGTGAAACAGATACAGAAATGTGTCTGTCCCATGCCCCATTAGGGAATACGGGAATTCACTTTTTTTAAATTTTTTTTATTAAGAAAACAAACTTAAACAGATTAATCGTGTATTTTTAAGTATTAATTTTTTTAATTAATACTAAATTTTCGCGACAGCCTGCATGCTCACGGGCAACCAACAGAACTTACATGTACGCGCTTCATCCATTCAAGCTGTTTTCTTTAAATATAAAATCTCAGTGTTAATGTTCACCGGCCAATATTTTAAATACACCAATGAGTGGATTTGAAATAACTGGAAATAACTGGATTTGAATTAATATTTGTTTGGGTTTTTTGGTATATTTTGATCTTCAATTTCTAGAAATATTAATCTATAACAAATATTTGACGTTCAAAGCATATTTGCTAAGGTGGACGTAAAGCCGCACGAAATGTTTAAACAATTAAAATTAAATTATAGGTTACGTAGAATTTATTATTGACATACAAAAATAATATGCGTCGACAGTGTTCAAAATAGGAGGAGGTTCTCAATTCGACTGTATTTTTTTAAATGTTTGTTACCTCAGAACTTTTGACTGGGTGAACCAATTTCGATGATTCTTTTTTTGTTTGAAAGCTAGTGCTTCTGGTATTTAAATTTCATCAATGTTTATTCAGTAATTTTAGAGTAACAATTTGAATTCTGTTTTTTTTTTTGTTAAAATTTTAACACTATTTTATTTTTCTTAAAATTATGACGTGACAATTAATGAACATCTGCACAAAAACTTATTTGCAATGTGAGGGTGTCGTGGGGTTTTAAAATTGTTCTAAATTTCATTTGATACTAACTCATTACTGACTCTTAAACAACATACTTTTACTAACAGGATTCAATTCTTTAAATAAAATATTATAATAATTTAATCTCTCAACAGATAACGCGCTAATTAACTAATAATTATTTAATTTAACTTTTAATCTGATACTCAAAGCTACCTTCCGCCTTTACTAAAACAATGAACAGACAAGCTTCTGAAAATAAGTTTTTGGTAAATTACCATAAGGATAAATTGAATATTTTACGTTTTGGTTTTAATATAATGGCAATGTTGAAGCGATTTTTTGACCAGTTTGGATGAATGAGATGTCAAACGATAGTGTAACTTGTCGAAGTGGTTTCGGTATTTTTACAATCAAAAGTTTTCAGGAAATTGAAAGAATAGTTTTGCAATCGAGCCAGAAATCGCTGAAGTTCGCGCGACCGCGTCGTACTAATTTGCTTATAACTTGGCTACCAAGCTATTGAATCGTTAATTAATTTGTTTTTAAACAGTTTCTTAATCAACAATGATTAAGTCTTTTTACTTATGTATTTATCGCAGCCTTTCAAAAAACTACATATGTACTAAAGAACTTCTACACCATAGTTGAATTATACATGAATTTTATTTATCAACACTATTTACTTCTTTTTATTTATACTAAGTTCATTTATAATACAAATTTTATTTTTCACTTATTAGTGTGTTTTGATGTTGGTTTTATTTTTTTTATTTAAAAGTAATTTATATTATTATATTAAAAATTCATGATTAGAACATGTATTGTTAAAAACTTTTTTAAAGCGTTAAGACGTTAATAGGTGTAGATTTTTTTGGGCTGAGACAAAGGACAAAAAAAATTAATCTGTTATTTACATAATCCGAATATATTATTTGTCCTATATCTAGTTTATTATTAATCAGAAAAGCAACAAAAAAAAACAACTATGAAACTTAAATTTCTCGTATTTTTTTCCTTAATATTATATTATTATTATATCCAAAAAGAACAAAAGGAGGGCAATGTTGCAAGTATTTGTAGTTATTTTTAAATAAAACAATTTGGAAATAGCAAAGTAGCATTCCAAAGCAGTCGACCATATTTGACTAGCATTGGATTTAAAACGACAAACCTAGTCTAAAATGGATCGTAAATTGTGAGCTTACCAACTCCCGTCATGGTTCTTAGGCCGAATATTTGTGATTTTAATATTTATGGCTCAAATTTACTAATAAATGTAAAATTACGTTTACATTTCTAATTTTATTATTTTATTTTAGACATTTTCTGACAAATACGAAATTTAAATTTAAATTTTCTTGAGATATTTTTATTATAAGCAACAATTATTTTACTTTTAGTATTCTAAAAGTAAAATAATTGTTGCTTTAATTTGGTTTACTATTATTATAGTAAACCAAATTCGTTAAAATAAATAAATACAGATTTCATATGTAGAGTATACCCATATTTTTTTACCTTAAAACGATGAATGTTACCTATATTAAAATAATTACATTAGGAACTACTTACTAAAATATTCAAAAACAAATCCACACGCACTTAAAAAAACTTAAAAAAATTAAAACGCACCAAATGTCACTGTACGCGAAATAGGCGCGCTGTCAAAGTCACAATAAAGCAAGTGCACCCAACTAACTGCGCGCGCAGCCGGACTCCACCAATTTATATAGAAGGTAATGATTGTTGGAGCACTACAGCATGTGCCTTGGCCTTTATCCTCTGCTGTCTAGTATCTAGAAGCGTCAATTGAAAATTTGAAAGTAAAACTTTTCCTTTTATTTTTTATGCTGAGAGATTAGTTATACAATCCGTCCAATTAAAAGAAGTGACATTTAAGTTAATTTAAATCTCTCCCGACAATAACAAAGAACTTAATTTTTGACTGACATTATAAACGCCGTGGCCGATTATCTATTAGATTTGTTATAATTTTTGTAGCGATCACATTAAAATAAATAAAATTAATTTACAAAGACGATCGCAATCGTAGTTTATTGCAAAAATCTGTTAAAAAAAGTCACAACAAAATGAAGAAATAATATTTCGGATTAAGGTTTCGATTATTAAGTACATATTTTAAAAAATCACGATAAAATAAACAAACATCCTTATTTTCGACAATTCTTTCGTTTTTCTCTCCGATGCGATCACAAGGTTTTACCATTATAAAAATCGTGAATTTACCTTGTAAAATTTTTAAAAATATACTGATACTTTATTGACGTTTCTCGTTTATTGAGCTGTCATTAAAATGATCGATAGCGCCTAGTGAAAAGAAACGTACAAGCGTTTTTTTACTTAGAAATTATTTATTCAGCCTTACTCAATACAATGTAAAGAAATAATTATCACTATACTAGTAGTAATTATTACAGTAAATCATGTCATGAATAACATTATACAGCAAAATATAATAACATTGAAATGAATTACTTTTATTTATTTATAAGAACTATGTTTGCGCGTAAGCAGGTAGGTACATCAGCACCGTCATCGCCGCAAATTATTTCATCTAAATTGATTAAGTTCTAATCAATAATCAGTACACAGTACACACTGTAAACGAGACAATACGGTAACATAATAGTAGAAATATAATATATGGTGTATTGTTGTATTTTGCCTACGTTTTGTGTTATGTACACTTGCCTATCTTTTTACATCTATTTTATTGATTATCAATTGTATCAGTGTAGCGAAACATTGACGAAACTCTTTTTAAATAAATAAATACTAATCCCTCCAAAACCAAAATTCCAAGAAATCTCGAATAAACGTTACAGTAATTATGTACGAAGTGAGTAAAAAATGTTGGGAAATTATAATTCTGGAAGCATGCTGTATATACGGAAACATCCTCTCGACAATGTCGGGATGATGATGCACTATAGCTTTAACAAGCATTTGATAACAAAAACTTGACTATCTATATTCCTATTTATTTATAATTTTATGTAAGTCTACATTAAACTAAATTACCTACATACTAGTACTTTGCAGATCACAGTCGGCTATTCTATCATGTATATTAATTATATTTCGTGAAACTAAGATACTGTAAGATAAGTAAAATTAAAAAAACGAGTATGCTTTAGACTACACGACTGAAGTGAAACTTATGAGAGAAAGAAAATGTGTTCTCGCACCTCTCTCTTTCGCCCCTACAGTAATATACGAAACTTAACTCTCTCTCTTTCTATCTTCACTAACTTATATCTCCCTCTCAACTTTGCCGTTTGCCTCGCCCGATCACACTTTTCGTAACGCTCTCGTCACGCATTCACCAGCTTCCTCCCCAAGTCAAGCGTGCGTAAAGAAGTTTTACTTAAAAAACCCCCGATATGAATATTCCAATAAAAATATCTGAAAAATAGATAAAAAGATCTCATAAAGCTTTGTAGCTATATTGCTCATAGAGCTTCTCTTTTTGTAGCTAAGAGCCATCTTGGTCACCCAGCTTTCAAACAAAATAACCGTAATGAAATTGATCCGAGCACACAGACACATTCAACTTATAACCTTCCTTTGTTCCCACATATTTGAAGCTACCTGATAAATATATATTACATTATCAATTTCCCATAGTTTTATTTTCTCTGATGCAATTATCTTCAATTATCCAAAACGATATTTGTCATTATATTTTATATCATTTCAATATTATATTCCGCATTTGTATCTGGCGGCGTTCTCTGTTTCCAATGAATAATGTCTTTACTTTATTTATATCTAAATTAGCTATATTATAAGTACATTGCACTAAAAATATATATAATTACCTGCAAGGAATCCTGGATGGAGCCGGATTCCCGCGTTCATCTATATATAGAAAATCTTGCAGGGTCTTTTGAGGTTACGCGTAAACTTACTTGACCACTATGAGATTAAATGCATTCCAATAGTAAAAAACTGAATCGAAGACTTCTATAGTAATAGTTGACGTACAGATTGAAGCTAAGAAAAGAAAGAAATATTTGTCAACGCTCACAATAATTTTTAATTACGCGAGTACATAAAATAATAAACACTCAAAGGATGGACTTAATTATGTAAAAAGTTCCATTAAAACTAAAGTGGTTGAATAATTGTATTACCTAATTTTATATTAATTATACACATTACATATGTCATTATATATGTTTTACATTATAATCATACAACCTTTTTATATTTAAATCATATATTAATACATACATACATGAATAATATTAATATCTATAATGAATTTGGACTATTTTCGATTCCATATAAAACCCAAATTGTAGAATGTGAACAGTTTCGTAAAACGCAGAGCATTCAGTAAAAGACGACGAAATTTATTAATGCTGTTAAATTGTGTTAAGTATAAGCGCTTAAAACTGTTTTTACCACGAAAAAAAAACAAATCAAACTTAGGCGGAAAATGAACAATAGTGTATTGTTAACTAAGGGTCGAAAGTAAACCATTTGACGCGAGATGTTTCTTGTACTCGAACGAAGTGACAGCGCCAATAGTTCCAGGGTGAAATGGGTAATTTTACTCGAGTTAAACACTACTTTTTATTTCGTTTGTGAAAAAAGTAAAAAAGTACTACACGCACATTTTATAAAACATAAATATTTAGAATAATCAGTTAAAATTAAAAGTGAAATTAGAACAATATGAATTTTAATATTAACTCATGGATCGTAATAAACACGACGTTTAATTTATAGCTGTTTAGATAATATATGAAAAGCTTTTATTTTAATAATATGACATAACTCAATTATCTTCGACTCCATGACTAATCGTAACAATTAAAAAACAATTGCTTTCCACCCTATGGATGAAATACTAGATTGTTTACCAAGGGGGCAAACTACTATTTTTAAGGCGAGAGTGTTTTGAATCCAGGGTGAAGTGAGGGTTTCTAGAGAATCTTGACAATTTTTACTCGAGATTAAAATAGTGTTGGTGGATAATACTTTTTATCACCTCTATGTTTCTCTATTCATTCTTTATTTTATAGAATGAATCTGTTTTGTTTCTTGTTGTAAATAAATAAACATTTATTATTATAGGCTTAGACTTTTATTAATACACATTACATTTATTTACTTTCTTGTTCTATATTAATTAATTATCAAACATTAAGTAGGTATCAATAAATACTATTTTTTTAATTATTTTTATGCGTAGTTAAATTGAAACATAAGTCACTTGTAATTCGTTCAGGCGACATGGATAAATAAGGGATACTTATTATTTTTTAAATACAAAAAATAATTCAAATCTTAATCAATACCTACTATTTATTTGTGACTTTAAAACTACTAAACATATTATAATGGACTCTGGCTATACGATAAATAGAACTCAGAAGTATGGCACTTTTACTTTACCATATAACATAAATTTCAAATTAGATTTTTTCCACGGGATTCTAAACGAACAAAGAAGCTCTACAAAGTCTTTTCATTTACTATTGCAAATATCCATCAAAACTTAAACAGCGGTCCGAAATTATTTTATATATTTTTTAATTTATTTATAACGCGTCGTAATCGGTGCATTCGTTTAGCAGATACGATGCTACAGACAAACAGTATTTCTTATGACACCTCTCTATTTGCGTTTATGTATTCATAGATAAAACTCTTTCTTAAGAATTAAGCGTGTTTTCATTATATAATACTAGCTGACCCGGCAAACGTTGTTTTGCCATATTAATTTTTGGGGTGGGCTACCCTTATCACTTAGGGGTATGAAAAATAGATAGTAGCTGATTCTCAGACCTACTCAATATGCATATAAAATTTGGTAAAAATGAGTAAAGCCGTTTCGGAAGAGTAAGGTAACTAACATTGTGACACGAGAATTTTATATATATAAGATTAATTATAAAGCAAAAAGATTTATGTGTTTTTAGTCGATTTATAACGAAGCTTAAAGTAAAGCTAACTAATGTAGTTATTTTATTCAGTTAACTAGCTAACTAATATAAGTTGCTTGAAACAATACTTGGCCAGTTGCAGCCGTCAATGTAGTCATTATAAGCCCTATAATTGTGCATTCAATAGTACAATTTCAAAATAAATAAAACATACATCTGCACACATTGTAGGTGTCGAATAGCTAATGTACTATTATAATTAAAATTAATATTTTATTAAAAATTGAACCGAACGTGATCAGGAAATACGTAGACAAACAAAAGTGGCCACATACATACGTCACAATCTCAATACCAGGTACTGATTCATTATGTTCTGGTCCATTACCAATCATTGTTCTTCCTTACTTTTAAAAGCGTGCTTGTCGCTTTTCGTTTAAGGCCGGTCAGGCGGAACTTTGAGCGATAGTACTAACGGTGATTCTTTTCCTATGTATATAATTAAATTTTCGTCATGTCGAAACAGAGCTTTTAAACAAAGACTTCACGGTTATTTTTCGACACCTAATAAGGCTAGAAATAAGAATGGAAATGACGTTTGGTGTTGTTATCGTAACGACACGACATGTTCCCTTACAAATTTCCCGGGATTTAGTGTTGAGAAGTGAATTCTTGACTACACGGCCAGGACCTCTGATGCAACACCCACACGCGTGAATGGGATCATGCATCCACGGAGATGGCTCAGTAAAGTTGAAATAAATACTTATACATTTTTAACCGACCTTCAAAAAAACCAAAAAGGAGGTTATCAATTCGACGTGTATTTTTTTTTTTTTTTTTTTTTTTACCGATGTTCCGCTCGTACGTCGCCATTTGTAAACCGATTTGGATGAGTGAGGTGTCAAACGATAGGGTAACTCGTCGAAGTGGTCCCATTTTTTTTTAGAATTTTTACGATTAATAGTTTTCAGCATATTGAAAGAATAGTTTCACAATCGGACGAGAAATCGCTGAATTCCGCGCGACCATGTCGTGCTTATTTGCTTATAACTCTATGATTTATGAATCCTTATCGATGAATTAGATGTTATTCGATTTAAAATTAAATTTGCAACAAGAGAGAATAAAAATCAAGATAATTTGATTTATAGTTTTAGAGATATTGAGGTTATAAAATAAAAAATTGAAAAATCTTTAATTAGTTCGCTTTAGCAATAGAGATGTCCATGTTGTATTAAATATATACTAATTATAATAAATTGATTTAATTAAAACTCATATTGCCAAGCATTTGACGGAATTTTATGATAATCTAAGCCATATATTTGATGTTATGGAGCAAAACTTGTCAACAGAGAAAAAACATGTCATACCTTATTGTTTACGCGTCCAGTTTAGATCTCTATAGCTCGATGTAATATCAGTTTATATCGATGACTTACATACCATTTTATAAAACATTAAAAGGGTCATATATGATAGTAAAATCAATAAGGTAGAAGAAATACTTCTAGAGATAGAGAGAATATAGTTACTGAGTTCCTACGGGAAATCACAATGTGCGTTCACTTGCTTACTATAAAACACAATGAAAACTTATTTTATATGAACGATATTACTTAAATTTTTAGTATTAAACGATTCAGTTTTGCGTTTTCTTATTTTCATTAATTTGAAAATATTAAATTAAATTAATCAAATTAGTTTTTAGTGTATAAGGTAAGCGTAAAGTCAGAGCGTCCATGTTAGTTTCGTTTTGATGGTATGATAACCAACTATACGGTTTAGAAGAGCCACTCAAAAGTATAAAATAAATTAATTTTAAACAAAAAAATAAAACCGACCTCAAAACGCACTGAAAAGTAAAAAATAAATTTTGTATTATAAATGAACTTACTTTAAATAAGACGTAAATAGTGTTGATAAATAAAATTCATCTAAAATTCTACAAGGGCATAAAACTTTCATGTTGTTTTTTGAAAGGCGGTGCCAAATATATAAATAAAGACTGAATTAATATTCCTGGACTTTAATAAAAAAAATAATTGAATGGCTTGGCGCCGCGTTTCAAAGAGCAACATGACAGTTTTATGCCCTTGTAGAATTTTAGATGAATTTTATTTATCAACACTATTTACGTCTTATTTAAAGTAAGTTCATTTATAATACAAAATTTATTTTTTACTTTTCAGTGCGTTTTGAGGTCGGTTTTATTTTTTTGTTTAAAATTAATTTCTGTATGCTTGAACGATGCACGAGAATCTATTTGAAATCAGACTTCGTAGTGGTTATTGTGGCTAATAATTAAAATTAATTTTAAGAATTAAAACTAACATTAAGAAATTCTTGTCGTATTCTGGTGTAGAGTTAACAAAGATAATAATTAGGTATAGTCCCTACAAGTCCTTTTGTATGTCTGTCGATTTTGATAAAATTTAGTAAAGAGACTAGATCTTGAACAAGAAAATAGGTTACTTGATATTTTGAAAAAATGATTGAAGGGGAAGCAATACGACATACGTGCGGATGAAATCGCAGGCGTAAGCTAGTTTATGAATAAAACACTTTTACATAATTCTCGAAGATTATAATTATGCCTTTAAGCAAAACAATCACCCAAATTAACCTTGTGTCTGATATTTTAAGTCCCACACTGGTAACTTAAAGTAATAATTCTAGATTCTTCCAGTAACACGTGTAAGAATCAGAAAGTTTTCGAACTAAAGCCATAATATTTAAACCGATTTAGTATTTATTTATTTATTAACACTTCGTTGCAATAACAATAGAATACAAATGATTACTTAAGCTAATTGAAGTGCAACGGGCAGCCTTATCACTAATCAGCGATCTCTTCCAGGCAACCCAACAATGAAAATAATAAAGTAATGAAGGGAGAGTGTAAGAAGTGCGAAAACTACTAACTAAATCATTAACAATAACATTTAACATTCAGATTAAAAAGCCTAAGCGGTATTAGCTGTTTCATGAATCACGAACATTTTTAGAAGCAGGATAAGACAAGGACAAGAAGTGCCTGTGGAAGAGAGATTTGAACGAAGATAAGGTGGGAGCCAAACGAATGGAAACAGGAAGTGAGTTCCAGAGCCTTACCGCGGTGGCCCTGTAAGACTTGCCGAAAAAGGAAGAGTTGTGGGGTGGACATTCGAGGATGCATCTATCAGCGGAGCGTAAACTGTAGTTATAAGGACCAATAATTTGAAAACACTTTAAATAAACTTTTACTTTTTTTTACTTTTTTTGAATATTATGTATGCTATAAATTTTAAATATATTATTTAACATGAGGCCTCATGGCTAAGCAAAAGGCAAAGTGTGAAAACATATGTGAGTACATAGAAACACAGGACAAACAAATTTCTGTTTTAAACATTTATGTGTAAAATATAATATATAATTTATTTCCACAGTTTAGAACCCAGGACATCTTGCATAACACGGTTACTTATTTATATCTTATCGCCAATAATATAAACATACTTACATTCCATAATTGTTGAGCTGCGTAGCTATAATACTTGCTGATACCTTGCGCTGTATCGATTAACTGATGTGTTAGCCGAAAATTCCATGAAATTTCAAACCACTCTTCAGAATATGTAAATTATTTAATATTTGAAATAATTACCTTAGCGACCTTGAACAAAAAAAATATTGTTAAGGCATTTTAATAGATCACTTTTAAAATTACTTGAAATCTATACAAGTGAAATAGAAAACAATTTTTTAAAAGTTATCCATTACCTCATGAATGGATGAAAAGGTCTATACAAATTGGTTGGTAAGGTTCATTTCGATTACATCATCTTTCAATTAAAACAACCGCATCAAATGATAAAAACATCAATAATTTTGCCAATAAATGTATCTATTTAGCGCAAACTTAAATCAACACGTTGAGAGCATTAGGGGATCTAAAGGATCTCTTACGAGACGTTTAGTAAGTGCGACGCCATAAATCTTGTTTTCTCTCTATGCGCGGGCGTCAGTAATTTCTTTATTTCTAAGTGATAGTTAGTTACATTAGACTTTCATGCTTCACGTTTCAAGTTTAATTCAATAGCATAGTAAAAAATTTTAGATCGAAGAGGTCCCTAACGCTAGTAATGTTAAAAAGTAAAAGTAAATAGATCTTTTATATCTCCTAGATCGGAGGCCTCGCAGACGCAAGGAGTGAAGAGTGGGCGGAATAAATTGATTCTTATTTGTCTAATTGGAAAAGTGAATTAAAATATGCATTTTTCAAATAGATCTGTAGTATTACCGTGCCTTTGTGAGTTTTTCCAGGTTCAAATTTGCAGTCTACGTTCGGAACCTGGCGATTATTTTTTTGCAGTAAGCATAACCACATAACGACTTACATATACACAAACACACGCACAACAACAGGAAAACACAGTTGTAAAATTCTAGTTTAATAAAATGTATAATGATGTTATATCTCATAATTATATTTTATTGCAGGTTTTCCCGAAAATATCTTCCATATTCTTGTTGAAGGAAGAATTCTTCTGAAAATGGGCTTTGAAGCTAACGTGTTAAGTACAAGTGCTCATGTAATTCTCATTTATTCGTTCTTGTTTTGTTAAAAATCTTAAAACTGTAGTTATTAAATTTTCACACAATCATTACACCGAAACTCATCAACTAGTTATCACTAGGTACCACAAACTTGCCAAGTATTTCTTACGTCTGCGTTAAGTATTTCCAAAATCTTAAATAAATACGCTAAAGCAGTAGGGAAGCTTCATACAAAATCATCGAAATGACGCACTCATACAGACGTGCACCTCTACACGGATGCTAGGCGGATCACGCGGTACCGTCAGCACCGCAGGTGCAGGGGGTACATTTACAAGTATCTCTGAAGTATGGAAAGTGCTAACATATCTACGTTGCAACTTGCAACAGGAACTTTTTGGCATTCTAAATAAATTTAAAAATACATGATTTATAAATATAATATAACAATTTAATTACAATTTCCTAATTGTTTTCATAAAAATAAATTGATACACTTTAATATTGAATTTATTAACTTTGTCTGCTTGTTTTAATGATTTAGAAAGGCAGTATTTACTGTTCACATGGCAATACTATCTGTGTTTTCAAGAGTTTGTCAACAGTGTATTTCTTTTGAAACTTTTCACAAATGGTCACCGATGTTTTGTGGCTATTTTGTGTGTATACTTGGTGAATTTCGAGTGCTTATCCTGCTTCAGTTGACAAGTTGAGATAATTCCTCTCTTCTGAAGACAGATTGTGCTTAGAAATTCCAATTCAGTGCGAAAAAAGACGCTTGCGCTTTTTGTTTTGTGTTGTATTTGCTGTGTTTACGATGCTTCTTTATTGCGTTTTAGGCTGTAGAAAATTGTAAAAATAGAAAATAAAATAAATTGACAAAATATAATTCTTTTAATAACTGTTTAAATAAGTTGCCAATAACGAACTATTAGTTGTAGGTAATAAACTTATTGCAACAAGTTCATTTAGAGCTACATAGTACTAGTTCGTTTCGATACACAACACTTTTCAATTTTACTAAAATTAAATCGACAACCCTAACGTTCCCTTGGAGTGTAGGTATTTATGTCAATAAAAAATATTGCTTGATTTATTTTTACTGTGACTCTAGCGATTAAGCGGAAATTACCTTGCAGGTCCTTATGAAACTGACAGTTTTACAATTATTAGTTTACTAGGTTCTTTATAACCTACCGAAAAATCCGATAGTAAGTAATCTCATGGTTGATGTTCAGCTTTGTAGCTATATTGGTCACGCATCTGTCATTCAACATGATGCGCGGCCATTTTTTATCTCTTAATTGTAACTAGGTGGAAATGCCGTTTACGTATTCTTCGCTCCATTCAGTATACGGGGGTATGTGGGACTCCGTTCACTCCAGGTTATCTATCTAACTGCTACTTCACGATCCGGGTAAGTTATTTCCACTAAAACCGACCTCGGTTACATCCTGCCTTCCTGTGTTTGGAGGCACCCGGGCTCGCTTTCACAATCAAACGGGGATGCAACCCTGAGGACCCAAAGCGTAATCAAACGCGGGTCTGATCCCTGCCTCACCAGAGATTACGCGACTTATATAACTTCGTAAGCTGTCTATAATTTGACAAGAGAGAATTGAAGTACTGCCTAATTGGGGCAAGGGGCAATAATGCGATAATTGCATTGTAATGAGGAAACTGACCATTTTACAATTGATGGGGCATATCCCCAGCAATCTATCTATATAATATAAACATTAAACATACAATTATGACCTTTTGTTTCTAGGTAAAAGACTCAACGAACAGGACTACGAAAAAATAAATAATCGAAATTTTTACTTTAATCAACCAGAGATCTAAGTAATATTTAAAAAAAAAAAATTAATTCTCTTATTTTAAGATTAACCTAAAGAACTACCTACATAATCGGTAGATCTAAAGACAGGGTTATAACCTACTATCTAACCTACTACTTACTTACCTACTATATAACCTACCTACTACTTTTGGTTAATAAGTTTTCATATGATATATTTATTTTTAACACATTTTTAAGACAAAATCCAAAAAGAAAGGTACTACATATTTACTTTGGTTTTAAGAATAATTAAATGAATTACATTTAGATAAAAAGTAGAAGTATTTTTTTTAAATATTGTATACCTAATATATTTTAAGTCGAGCTTGTACCTAAAAAAAAAATCTTCTTTATAGTGTCTATCCCTATCTATAGGTAGGTAAAGCGTATAGACCATAGAGAAGATTCACATCTTTATAATTTCTCGTCTGTGACGGTTGCCATAGCAACGGAATAAATAGTCCTTTGAAAATATAGCCGTCGTGCCACATTTCTATGGTTTCTACTTTTGTTTTGCTTTAATTTTCAAGTTATTTATAAATAGTATTTTTATTTAAATCAAAATGGATTTACCTGACGAGGAGGAGACATTTGGCGCGGCCATTGTTATCGCTTCGGAAACTACTGAAGCTGAAAAGGAATATGAAAAAGTAATGTTACACTTTTTTAAATCTTCATTAGTAATATACGTATTTTTATTTAATAAACAGACACTGAAACGTGACTTTTGTAAAAAGTGATGGTTTATTTTCAACCACATAACAGTTTTCACTGTACATAATTTTATGGGACACTAATATTATTATGCTTTTTACTTACCTTTTGATTAGATAGTAGTTCCCTTCGATAGTGGATGTATTTATATATTTATAAAAATGCGCGGTTTTCACTCACCATAAATGATCGTTTACAGTTTTAAATAGAAAATTAAAAATTATAATTGTTTCAAGATCTACAATTAATACCTTGTGAATATTAGTTTTAAATTGTGACGGTTAGTTATCCTACCTACAATTCCATTTGTCTACATTTTCAAATATTTGTCTATAATAAACTAAAAATAATATGAAAATAAAAAATTAACTACAGTAAACTACCCACTACCTACTAGGGCTGGATTAAATTTGGCAGTTAGGTACGCTAATTTTAGCACACTTAGTGTAATTTCCATACTAAAACAATATATTTTATTTTTAATTATTATATATTATATATTTTATTATCAAAACATACACACATCTATTATTACAGCTAAAATACAAATTACAATAAAAAACTAAAAGTACAACCACTATCAGTCTTAATTTATTCCAAGACTACAAAAGATTATAAGAAGTTTGTTCTTTAATAAAGTGTAACTATTTCAGAAACGATGTTTTCATCGCCGCCTTACTAGCTCTTGTATAATAATAAAAACAAAATCAAATTAAAATATTAAATAGCACAGACTGAACAGAAAAAGAAACACAAATGAATACTTATTTTTTCACAGGTCCTCGAACAAATGCGTGAAGCCGAAGGACTTAAACTGTACAGCGATGTTTATACCAAACTGTACGACTCTTACTTCAAACTTAAAGGAGATAACACCGCGCATCAGGAGAAAATCTCGCATCTCATGGTATCGTACTTTTAACCTGACGTTTATTTAAACCTATAATATCAGCATCCTGTGTTTTGTTGTGCTAACCGCCTTTCTTTCGCCTCAAGTTGATCACGTGCGTGAAACATAATACTTGTTATTTACTTCGATCCCCGCGGAAACAAAAACTTTCGCTTCTGAGGAAACAGAAAGCTTACTTTCCTGTAAAGACATTCCCCACATAGGGACTGCAATAAGACAATTTTATACAGGGTTATTTTTCTGTTATTTATATATCTACTCTGTCTTGAAATACCAAAATTAATAATTACTGTACTTTACTTGCTAACTTATCATTTACTGGTCTTTGCTTTAATACTTAACTGTCAAACCAATATCGTTTACCAACCTTGAACATAATTGCAGATTAACTTGCTACCAAAACATCTCGATGATAGTAAAATGTAATGAGTTTGTTTGTTTGTTACGGCTGCTGTGTTAAATTGTTGAAGCTATTTCGATGATTAGTATGGAGATAGACGTGAGAAAAGAATCTGGTGTAGAATAATGATTTCCCAAATGTTTCAATTGAAATAAAATTTTATTTTCATATCAAAGGTTTTGTTTATGTATTTTGTTTGTGTTTGTGATTAAGCAAAATTTATAATTTATTGCTTATATATGTTTACGCGCCAATCTCAAGAACTACTGCATTGAATTGAAAAAATATTTTCTGTTGGATAATTTTGATAAAGGCTACATCAAACGTTACGACAAAATGACCGAGGACAAAACCGCGGAGCACAGCTAAAACATTAATTGCGTTCTTAACATTCATCATTTAATGATCACTCTGCCTTTCACTCAATAAGAAAAGCTTGTTCGTTAGGCCATCACGCCTTAAGCAATTTTGATAATTGGTGATAACGATTGAATGATAGGATACCTTGGATAAGAAAATACATTAGTTATTTTCCTCTATTCAGACGAAGTCCTGAGCACTAGCTAGTATCGAGATAAATGTGATTGCAGGACAAAGTGGGCAGATACGATGGAATTATTGCCAATTACCTCAACGAAATATCGGACACGAATAAAACTGTTGACAAACTTAGAGCCGAGATTGGTGAGTTGCTTTTTTTAGCAATGAACCAAACATAAAGGTATAGGTAGTTTAACGTATCTGTGTATGTCTGTAGCAACGTAGCTCCTAAATGAATGGACCAATTTCGATGAATTTTTTGTTTAAAAGTTGACTTGACAAGATGGATAGATCGATACAATTTATGAAAATCTGTTCATTAATTCTTGAGATATTCTTATTTGTAATAATCATATCGGAGGTTTTAATACGATTTCTTTGTAAGTAAAAAGTTGTGATTTAAATTTGTTAACAGAGGAAGCGCGAGCGTTGGCAGATGCGATGCACGCGCGTGAGTTGAACAGCGTCGAGGCGTTGGAAACGATGAAGAAGACCATCACTCGTTTGGAGAAGGAGCTGGACGCCAGGAAACGAGCTGGTGATGACGATGCGTAAGTACTGGAGTACGGGAGGGATTTTTTGAAAGCCGGACTAGCTTATCTTACGGCTGTACTTTGCGGTCTTATCTAAAGCTCCGACAAGGAATATTATTTCCGTTTAAAAACAACTAAATGCGTAAGTTCAACTATTTTTCAACTAAAATTAACAATGCACTTAAAAATTCAGAGGAGCCACGTCAGCCGTGAAAGAGAAAGAGAAGTTTGAAAAAGAGAAAGCTCGCCTCCAGGGAGAGTTGGACGGTGCCAAGCTGCGGTTAACGAATGCTCTCAACTTCATCGAAGAGTTGGAGCACAGGAATACTGCTGCTGACGAGACCATCTCCAAGTTGGAAGAACAGCTTGAGGTTCTTTCAATAATTGTTGATCGCGTAGAATTAGGATAAAACATACTTAATTGAAAAGAAAATATTGTTTTCGAGTTAAAATACTTTTAATTTAATTGTAAGTACATAAAAAATCTATGAACGTTAAATAACTTGAAACAATGTCTTAAATGCTCTGTAAAATGTATATTTGATATTTTTATCATTGATTACATTAAAAACTTAAAATAAGGAAAATAGTACATTATTATATTTTAGTGTTCAGGTTTTGCCATATCTCAGATTCGCCAGCTATTCCAATATATTCAAAACAATACGTAGGTATATAAAAAAAGACAAACAGAAATTGTCGGTACAATCATAATATCCATCTAGCTACAATATATTTTGTATATTATCGTATAGGAAGCCGATAATAATGCAGTGCGACAGAACAGACTGGTCGATCACTTGAAAGGTGAAGGTGATACACTAAAAGCTGAAGTGGCAAACAGAGGGAAAGAGATCTCCAGTCTTAACGATAGAGTACGTACAGTAACTATTAATATTTCAGTCAAAACTAATTGTTAGTTCAGGGAAGTCATTGCAAACAAACCTTGAACTCCTAGTAACTCCTAGTGGTGAATAGGGCAGACATTATATTATTTCATCATCTTGTTATACTGATCATTTTCTTAACAGACAAATACGTAATCAGCCTTCTTTGTCTACCCAACCGAAACACTTATTTCCCCGAGTGAATTACTCAGCCATGGAGGCTGTTAAACATACTAGTATTTTAAATAAAAATTGTGTGTATGTTATAGGTATAGCATTTAAAATTATTAGAAGAAATTGATTGGAAGGTGATGGACAAATTAAATTTTATATGTTAGAACTAAAGTTAGATATTTAATTTCTGATTGGGCTAGTACATAATAGTTTGTAGCTATAGCTAGTACATAAAATAAATTTTCTCTTTTAGGGGGAATTCTTATAAAAATATTATTTTATTTGGCATAAGAGCCGTAAACAAATAGGTTGACTTTCAAAAAAAAAAATAATTAAACAAAATCTATGTAATATTCCAGCTGTCGAAAGCAGAGAAGACAATAAATCGTCGAGATAGACAGCTGAAAGACATGACGCAGAAGCTGGAGTTGGCTCAGCAGGAGCAAGAGGCGGCTTCGAACAAGGCGACTCAGTTGAGAGAGCAACTCGACTTCACTAACGCCGAATTCGACAAGACCAAACAGACATTAACTAATACTGCCAAGGAACTTAAGGTTGGTACTAAATATTAGTATAAATTCCTTTTAACCAACAAGTGAAATAGAAGTAAAAAAATCTCCGATATCCTAAATACAAATAACCCTCTTCGATATCGAAATATAGTATATACCGTAGGTATACTATGTATTTAGGAGAACGAGGCCACAGACTGACATACAGATGCGTAAATCTTATAATACCCCTTTTTTGCGTCGTGGATTAAGTGTAAACCAAACAAAGCGCTTCTTTAGGTACCAGCTTGTGCCCAATGTTCAAAGTCATAAAAATATCTTGCAAATCTTATTTATTTAATGCGATAATAATTGCGTATTTATATTTAGGTACAATGCTTTGGTAAAGTCACACATAATCTATATGATTGGGACTTTAGGATATGTGACCAAAACTACTCTGCAAAATACAAGTAGTACAAAATAAACTTATAAAATTATTATTTCACTTTCCGTACCTTTATTCTTCTACTAAAATCTACTAAGACACTGGTCTTAGGAATCTTAAAGAGCTGTACACATATTATTACACATGCATACTCACACGTAAAGTTTAGAAAGTTTAAAATAGTTACTTTTATAAACTACATAATATTAAAAAAATTGATGATTCAAAATGATCAAATATGATTTTAATGAATAAAGATATTTTACCTTTGACTTTCAAAGTATTAAATATAACCATTCACACCTCAATCGCACTCACAAGAACAATACCTACTTACATGCCGTTAAGCGCGTCACGCAACGAGCAAGTTACCTTGTCTTGCTTAGGGTGCGCGCTAATTATGGCAAAAAAATTCACACAGGGAGCACAGATACACAATATACTGTCGCCTGATATAAGGAAGATTGAACAACTTGGTGCATTCAAATCGGCACTGGCTTGCCGTATATTTAGCGGAGATTTATAAAAAAATATCTCATCATTTAACCATATTTTGTTGTTTCTTATGTAAGTGACTCTGTCTTTTTGAGAATAAATTTATTTAAACTTATTTTTTATCAGTCAAATTTTGTATTAGTAAAAAATAAGTTAAGAAGGAAATTTGAGGCCAAGATTAAATCTGCTTCCTGGATATAAATAACAGAATGCGACAGATGACGGCAATCGTCTCCGGAACGAAGTGTCGAAGCTGACAAAGCATAGCGTGCAGCAGACGAAGAAGTATCAGCTCCTGGAACAGGCTAAAGCTGGCGTTGAACACGATCGGTAATTTGATTTTTGGCTGAGTTCTTGCATGCTAGAACGCTAACAAAAAACTTAACTGTCTTTAAGTAAACGAGAAAATTATTAAAAAGTCATTATAATGGCCATTAGGAGACCTTCAAAAACCCAAAGGAAGTCAATTCGATTTATATTTTTGTTCGAGTTTTGTCTTCGAGGTTAGACACTTTTGACAATAGTCGAGATCAAATGATAACTATGTTACGGAAAATGGATCTTATTTTATTAGATTATATCAACAATAACTGTAGTGCTTAACAATGATTTGCTTACTGACGGAAGTATCTTTTATAAGTATAAGGTAGGTCTTTTTTAAGATCAAAAAAATACACAGAACCTCGTAAAATAAATAAAAGCCACCTCCGTGGCTAAATGCTCTATGCGTGCTTATTGCACCTGAGGTCCTGGTTTCGATTCTCGGGGAAACCAATAATGGATGTCACTTTCTCACAAAACATAATAAAATACTTTTAAAATACTTTTACTTTTCTTTTTTTATACTTTATACTATTTTGTGTACCCAATAAATTTCTGTACAGTCATAGCCATATAGACGAATAGAGGGGGAAAGACGCCGATTTTCAGATTCCGCTATGGAACAAAAAAATATAATATCTACGTAATATACTCGTACTACTTAAGTTACTAAAATCAAAATACACTTACACTAAATGAGTATTAGATATTTAATTGAAATTCATAACTTTCCATTTAAGTGACAATCTGAGACAGCAAGTGAGCGTGATGGAAAGAGAAATAATGCTGAGCAAGAAACAGGCTGAAGCCGATCGAAGGGAGATTGAGAATCTTAACAGGGAGAAAGAGATTTTCAATAAGAACATGCAGAAGATTCAGAGTGAGATACTTTTTTTACTAACGGTCCGCGTCAGCTTCGTCTCTAGTCATCTTGTACACTGTGTACTTCTGATTGTAGATTAGAGCTAAATATTGTTTTACAACAAAGTATAAACAATAGATATTAACTTGAAATAATGTGACTAAATGTCAAGAAATGGCGCTAATGTACTTTAAATATATCAACGTACATACAAACAAGAAAGCATTTCCTATTATTTCAGTATTTTAACCCTAGACGAATAAAGAACGGTGTTACAGTTTGACGTGTCTGTGTGTCCGGCTGAATTATCCTCAGACAGTTCCTAAACGAATGGGTCGACGACGCGCGCTTATTTGTGACTTAGTGAACAAACACGCTGCTGTCTTAGTTAATTAAATATAATAAATATATAATGTTTTCGATGACACTAGTTGACCTACCACAAGTAAATCGCACTTCGCTTCGTGAGATAAAAATACTATAACAGATTATTTTTAAACAAATTTTGTGGATTGTTGTTGTTACAAGTATCAAAAAAAAATTATATACCTACAGATACAATTAAATATTTTTAGATGAAGCGATGGAGAACCTTCTAGTAATAAGCCGTCAAGAGCAGAGACGCAAGCAGCTGGAGCACGAGCTGGAAGTGAGTGCATCTCAGCTTAACAAGCAGCGGCTGGTCATTCGACAGCTTGAAAAGGATAAAGACAGGTGAAATAACTTTTTACCCCCAATGCATAAAGAGTGTGCTTAACGTGTGTGTGTCTATGTGTCTCTGAGGCATCGAGCTTTGCGCCCGCCTTATGCGGACTACTCCAAATATCAACTACTTTCTCTTGGTTGTATTCAGCAAAGAGCAACTCGAATCGTCAACGATCTGACAGAACTTTTTGATCGGCTTGATCCTTTTGCATAAGAGTTGTAGGATCTCTATTCATCTTCTACCGCATTTATCATGAGGAACCAGCTGCCTTTCAGAGGTACTCCTGAACCACCAACTTAGGAAAAATTTACCAAAAGAGCGTACCTTTTTTTAAAAGATCGGCAACGCATCCTGGGCCTAACTGGCTTTGAGGGTGTCCAGACCGCTTTTCCTAAGTTAGCCTCCTGTCAGGTTGACTCCTATTTTATTTAAAAAAAGTTTTTATTTTTGAGCAGTTTCAAGAAAATTAATCAACCGTTTTTTCAGAATGCTAGAAGAAACGATCGCCTTGAATGAAAAAATTGATGAAATATCAGGTACTTAATGTTTGAAACTTTACAAAAACATATTAACCATATTTTTTTACTGAATGTTTTGTTGTTTTTGTTTCGCTTTTGCGCTTGAGGTTGTGTATTGGAATTTCCATACTTTAAATTCACTTAGTTTATATCCAACAACGCTAAAAGAGCGATGTAAGTTCAACGTGTCGTCGCGTATGTCGGTGTACGGGGCTGTGAGTCTGTGGCATCGTAGCTTCTAAACGAATGGATCGATTTTGATAGTATCATTAATTCATTTTAACGATTTTTTGTAGAGGAAGTACGGCTGCGCACGGCGGATATATTGGATCTTAAAAAAGCCCTCCGCGAGGAAAGCATAAAAGGGCGGAAGCTGTCGGTGGCTCTCGATGCCACGAGAGCCGAGAGGAACATGTTGCACAAGAACTATACAGAAGCACTAGATGAGATACAGGATCTTAAGCAAAAGCTAAAGGTAAGTCTTAAAGAAGTTTTCTTCAATAAAAAAGGCTGTAAATTGGTATTCAGTAATACACCACTGAGTTTTTTATGATCAACCGTGGCGTCTGTTAGATGCGCTGGAGGTATAATTCCGGGATAACAAATGTATCGGTTGGGTAGGCAAAGAAGGTTGATCATCTGGACAGACAACGATAAGTGAAACAGATGCAGAAATGTTTTCATCCCACGTTCGAGATAAAAGTCACGGAATTTCACTTTCTTACTTTTAAATTATCACTATAGCTAGTTGGTTAGTTCTTTGTAAACAAAGAAAAACTTATTTGTTAAATAGAGGCACTTAACCACGGAAATGGTTATATAATCGTTTGTAATGCTCCATTATATTTTGTGTTGATAAAAAACAATAAAATGATTCTCCAGATGTTAGCATACCAAATAGAACAGCTGAAAGAGGACATAAGCGGCAAAGAGAGCGGACTCAAGTCGTGCGAAGGGACTTTGGTAAAGTGCAACAAGAAGAATGACCAGTTAAGGGCCGAAGTGCAGGCCGGACTCGTGAAGCTGTCAGAGGCGAAGGCCGAGATCACCGCCCTTAGGCAGGAGGAGGCCCGCCTCAACAGGATACTACAGGTAAGCCTGCAATACAAAGCTAAAGCTCGTATCTCAAGACGGCCGATTGGCGCAATTGGTGGTGCTCCTACCTACTACGCTAAAAGGTCCTGGGTTTCGTTAATAAATCTTGATCTTACCCAAGTTGCAGGTAACTTATTATGCAGTTTATATATTAAAAAAATATATTCTTCTCAAAACAAGGCCTCTTGCTCCATAGATCTAATTTTATCATAATATATCTACATATTAAAAACGGATTTCCGTTGAACATTCAATAAATAAATTAGATTTAATAATTATTTAAGTGTTAAATTTAGTAATTGGCAAATAGCAATACGGGATGGCCATGAGTCTTTTTTTAATCTTAAAAAAAACAAGCAGGAAGTTATATCAATTCGACGAGGATTTTCTTTTTCTTTTTTTCTTCATAAGTTTCCTAGTATCTCGCTTCTTTTTAAGTTGGGAATTCCCCAGTTCCCAATGCTTTTTGCAATAAATTAATAACGAATGGCATTGCCACAACATGACACATTTATTTCTTGGACAATAATTTTGTGCGTAGTAAGAATCGTACTGCCGCATTATTAAAACTTCAAGGAAGCATATCGAAGAAACATTCGCAGTGTTGGATTTAATGTTAATTTTTTTTTTAGATTGTTTTTTTTTTTGCAATATGTTAGAGAATATGAGCTTCTGTATATCCATGGTTTTCATCGGATTGTGATAATCCTTTTTTATATATAGTTTCCCCTTTATTTTCCTTGTTATTTTCTTATTTGTTACAGTTATTTTAAATGTTTTAAGTTTTAATGCGAACGTGGGTTTATTTAGATCATTAAGTGATTTTTTTTATAACAGATATGAGTAACTCGAGTGCTATATGTATCTAATGTAAAAACTCGATACACAATTCAACGCTTTTTGAAAGTTTTCTTGCTCGAGGTTATTAAATTGGAGTATGACTATTGCACCATAATAAATTATAGGTAAAAAATTAATTTAATATATATAATTTTGCTAGATATAATATTCTATTATCTAACAAAAAATATTAATATTACTTCATTGTTATTTTCAGTGAAACAGAAGCAGAAATGTGTCTGCACCATTTTCTACTAGAGGTTTCATATAAAATATGATATTGCAGGAGAGTGACACAGCCCGTGCTAAGCTGATGAAGGAGCTGGAAGGTCTCGTGAATGAGAGAGACGTGGTTGGAGCACAACTGGTTAGGAGGAATGATGAGATATCGCTGCTGTATGAGAAGATACGGATTCTGGAGGTCACTTTGCAAAGAGGTAGTGTTCAACAAAAGATTAGCCCCATATTGCCACATTGCAGCTTGGAAGATATTGTATCAAATAATTGGTCCATTTTAAAAACATAAAAAAAAACTTTTGGATCCGAGCCAAGTTACCGAAGCTAGTAATTTATCATGTGGTAATTTATTCACCAGTACTTTTTCAAGACATTTTTTATTTACCTTTTTAGGTTCGTTGATTTTTAAGACCTGACGAGAAAAAGGAGTGTTATGAGTTTAACATGCCTGTGTGTGGCATTGTCATTCCTAAACGATTTTATGCGGTTTTTTTTTGTTTGGAAGGTGACGTGATCGAGATGGATCTTAGCAAAAATTAATGAAGAACTGTTCATTCATTCATTAGTTATTCTCATTTTTAATGAACAAGTCGATGGGTTTAAAATTGTCATATATGTGTTATGTATGTATATTGTTCAGGCGAGCGCCAATACGAGCAAAGGGTTGAGGACATTCGCCTCCTTCGACTGGAGATAATCCGTCTTCGCAAAGAGAAAAATCTCCTCTCGAAGGGCATCGAGAATATGACGGATTTGAGGCTAGAGGTTAGATTTTATCTTTATTGTATCGACATTGTTTTTAATTGAAAAATACTTTATTTCTAATGTTTGACTATTTATAAAATAATTAATGCAACCTTCTTGGTTATGAATTCTAATTATAACTTTACTATGATCATTAGTTATGTACTTGAATTTAAATATAGTAGATGTTTAAGCGGTAAAAAAATTAAGATTAATGTATCATTGGATTATATAAATTTATATCATAAAGTATATACTTTATATCATAAGATGAGTCCAGAGTGGACTTTATAAAAAATATACTTACGTGACTATCATATCAAAAATGTAGAAATCTTATCAATGAAACGTTTAAATTAATAGTATTATATATAAATGAAATGTTTTTAAATACTTACGCCTAATTAAAAGAATCCATGCCTGCGCAACTAAAATATTATTGAGTTAATATGTAGTTAAAATTGTTTTTAATACTACAGGTATTTAATTTGGAACGCGAGCTCGGTCGAGAAAGGTTGCGGGTTCGAGCCCTCGAAGAAGCACTCGAGACTCCGTTGAACGTGCACCGATGGAGGAAACTCCAGGGCACGGACCCGGAGAGCGTGCATCTTACGCAAAAGCTCAGGCTTACGCAGAAGTCAGTTTTTATTTAATTATCACTTTTCATTTTATTGACATTAAGTTGGACAGTAGTCACAAAAAAATCTATACTTCTACGTAATAAATTAACTAGGTACGCTATTATACCTAAAGCACTGAAACAATGTTAATAAAATTTAGTACAAATAAATACTAGAATTTGAGAAGACAGCAAAAAAGAAGTCTTGAAGGGGTTGAAAGACGCAAACACGCGGAGGAGGCATCAGCTATTACTAGATACTTATAGTATAATAACTATAAGTTAGATATTTTTGTTTGTACCTTATTCTTTTATTTATTTATCTTACGAAGACATGACAGAATGAATACATTTCATTTTAAGAAGATATGGAACATCATGTCTTCAAAGAAACTTCCCTGTTTAAACTTAATTGTAATTTGAACACAGTTTTTATTACGTATTTTATAGAATTCTGGCTGTTATCCAGTCTCTCCGCACCTTTGCCCTCTTTCAAACACTTCGCAATAAGATAACCAAGCGATACTTTCTCGAGCTCTAGGGCTGTATCTCTGTGCTAAATTTCATCAAAATTGGTTCTGTATTTTAGACGTGAAAGCGAAGTATGGATAGAGACTTAGTAAATTAAAGGATTGGTGTTGTATTCTGTTATGTAGGAAAGTTTTGGCTCAAAGCGAAATGCTCGTGGCAAAAGACAGAGAGATAAAGGAGACGAGGAACTTATACGGCGCTGTCAAAGACATGTTGGCCTTGCAGCCGAGCCCCGAAATACAGGTAAGGTTTTAATAACATTTAATAATGTTAATTAGTGGTGAGTTTACAGAATTTAAATTTATAAGTAATTGCCGAAAAATAATTTGATGGATTCGGTATAATATGCAAAAAGGCGCTAGCCACTACAACATTCGACCTTCGTCTCCATAGAGATTAGAGACAGTTTAGAATAACGATTAGTAGTCGTTCCACAGGTCTCAATAAAACGTTATCAAGTACGACATGAATTTGTTATTATGTAAGGTAGATATACCTTTTGTGTTTATTACATTTTCCTTTTTAGCAAACGTTGAACAGAACACAACGCGCACTAGCTCAAAGAACGTCCAAAATGAAATGTCTCATAGCTGGTAAGGTTCCACATTTCTTAGAATACCAAGATTTATTAGTATATAAAATAAAGAAAAAGCAACAAGACTTGTTTGAGGCAATTTCACTTCACATGAAAATGCAATATCCCACTAGATACTTATTTCAGAGCTGAGTATGCGAGAGAAACAAGTGACAGACCTCCGTTTAGAACTGGACAAAGTGAACGAAGATTTGAATAACTTTAAGCAGAAATACTATGAAATGAAGAGAGCTTTGGACGCCGACGAAGCGAGGCGGCTGAAAGTGCCGTCACCGGCAACGCCCGTCTGATGGGCTTTTGGGAGTCGACTATGTCCCAAATTTGAGGTGAACTTTTACCTTAACTTGCTAAGGAATCCTTTAGCGTTATTTTTGAGAGTTACACATTTTTAAAAGTATTTTCATTATAACCCCTGACTCAAATAAAGGATTGTTTTAAGTTTGACTTTTCTGTGGCATCTTTGTTCCTAAACGAGTGGACTGATTTTGATGTTTTTTATTTATTTTTATTTGAAAGCTGACGTGATTTATATGGATCTTATTCACAGTTTATGAAAATCTGTTCATCCTATTTATTTTTACTCATGTCGGAGGTTTTCTTAAATTTAACTACTTGAAACATTTAAATTTTTAAAAATGTACAAGCTACATTATTATTCGGGCGTAAGTAAACCTATAACCAAGCAGAATTAGTGATTTTTAATATTGGAATATGTGAAATATTGTAATTTGAATAACTTACGTGCCAATTTTTGTCTCAATTTTACATTAGCGTTTTATATGAAACTTTTATACATTACCTACAAAAATGTAAATATTTCATTAGCGTTTTATTGTATTATGGTATGTTGGTAACGAAATAAAACACAATAATAATTAATCCGAAAACAATAGTTTTATTTAAGAATTTTTCACTTTCTCATAAAATATACACATTGTTTTTGTCATTAAACTAACTGTAAGTAAATACTAATTTTAAATACCAAATTTCTCAAGAAATGTTGGCCTTCACGGTCGTACGGTTCGCTCATGTACAAATACTTAACGCTATTTAGAAAAGTCAAAAATCAAAAGCATTTTTGTACATTGTCGAAATAAAAACAAGAGAAACATGTTTTAAGTGTGATGATAATCTACAGTCATTTGTCTTAAAAATAATACGAATGTATGCTGTACCGAGGAGCGAATACAAATGCAAATGCTATCAAATGCTTAACCAAGCGATACTCTGCCGCGCTGCTGAGGGCCCGCCACGTGTTATTTCATAATAATTTCTCATTTTTCATTAATTTTGGACATTCCAAATAGATCAGGAAAGCACAGATGTGCTTTGGCCTGTTTAATGTTTATGTAATATGATGACTCATATTTATAACATTGTACAAACAAATAATTGTATCCATTTCTCATATTAAAATATGAGATTAAATGTACCAATCGCCTTGGAGTTTGTATTGAATCAGTTACATATTCCTAAGTACGCAATTTACCACCCGTAGTAAGAGTAGGTACTCAATTCAAAGTTCAATCAACAATTTACATGGCGATTAAAATACTTCTTCATATCATTGATAAATTAAAACAATCACTTGCCTCCTCAGCCGCGAACAAAACACAAAAGTGCCCAGAGCATTCAAATTATATTCGAAAGGAAACTAATCGTACACAGCTCCGCGGGGCCCGACGGGCCTCGCTGTCACACCGGGGCCCCTTAAGCCTAAGCCCAACGCACGACACAAAAGCTCCAACTCAAATCTCAAGGCTCTCGGCTCTACACTACCCTTGGCCAGCCGGCTCGCCGCTTGACCTCCGAATGACACATATTTAACATGGAAAATGGCGATTAGTCGGGATGGCGCAATGTCTCTGTGGCTGCGGGGCCCGCGATACATTCTGCACTTAACTAACCTACACGTACACGTAGAGCACACGTTACTTCACTCAGTGTCCCGCGTGTGTTGGTGTGTCGCTTACATTAAGGGAGGGGTATGAGGGTGAATAAAACTATTGTTTGTATGCATATCATGCATATGCATGTTGTTGGTGCGGTACTGCAACGTACGGCAACTAGTGCACGTCAGAGCTCTCCTGCTTCATCTGGTGGTTCGCCCCGTCAGACGTGTTTATCGGCGGCTGAAATCGGACAAAGACAATCACTATTTTTTTCAACATTTACCTACCCTTTTTGTATGTTATGCCCCGTCTACTGTATTTAATGTTTATTGAACTCCGTTGGGTCCATTAGATATAATTATCAGAGTTTAGTTAATGAAGGTAGGTAGGTACGTACCAGCGTGATGGGCGGCTGCGGGTTGGAGGGCTGAGGCGCAGGTTGGGGTGGAAGGGCGGGAGGGTCGTGTACTGCGGTGGTGGAGTGGGCAGCCTGAGTGCCACCGTAGTAACCACCGTTCATGCCCTCGCTGTAGGGGACCGGTGCCGCGCCGCCGCCGCCGCCCGACCCCACCCCTACGCCGACCCCGACACCGACGCCCACGCCGACGCCACCACTCGACAAGAAATAGTCCTTATTTACGCAATTACGAAGACATTCAGGAATACGCCCAACAATGGCTCGCCGGATTTCGGAGGCAGCCATCTCACGCAGCTCCTGCGCCGATGCGTCCGAGTAGAAGGCCGCGTGCGGCGTGCAAAGCAGGTTCACTGCGTCTTTCAGAGGACCCTACAAACAGTTGCACACATTATTTAAAACCTTTAATCAATTGTACTAGTAGTCGCTACTGGCTGAACAAAGGAGGCACAAGCAAGCACCATTTTAGTGAAACTATAAATTCCAAAAGTTTCAACCTTTATTTAATAACAAGTTATTATGAAACAGTTTTACCGATTCTTTCTGTGGATACGCGAGATACTTCCGGATTAAAGTAAGCCTATGCCGATGCCGTAGTAGATTTTGATTGATGGACATAGAAAAACATAGACATACGAAAATTTTAAAATGATTAATTTGATATCATAGGGGGCAGAAGGCTCAGTTAGTGTTAATGCCACACAACGCCAGTTGGGCCGCCGCCGTTATATTGTTGATCTTTTAAGGATACGTAAGTACGCTCTTTTCTTGAAGGTTCTCAAGTCATAAAGGTTCGGAAATACTTCTGAAGGCAGCTGGCACCGTAAAGTAGTGTGTGGCAGATTTGTTACCTGGAAGACATTGAAGGGCTCATTCTCGTGTACATCCAATGCAGCAGCTCTAATACGGCCTTGCTTGAGGGCAGCGGCTAACGCCTCGTCGTCTACCAAACCGCCCCGCGCCGTGTTTACTAGGAACGCGCCTGAAATACACAATTTTATCATATTTTCAGCCATATTCATTTTGACGTAGCGTAGTATTTTTAATTCAAACAAGTAGCACTTGAAATTTGCGCGTTCAAACAAATATGCAAACAAACTCTTCTTTTTTAGTTATACATGAATAAATAATAATATATACCTGGACGCATTTGTTTAATTGTAAACTCATTGATTAGATGGTGATTGTGTTCATTAAGACTGCAATGTAATGAGACACAATCACTTTGGAATAAAAGGTCCTGTAACAAAAAAAAAAATACAATTAGGTAAGTAATTACAATTTTAAATGTACATGTTATGGCCATTTTTATACATATTTTGATTTCAAGCAGGACTGCTGGTTATCTCATCACTATTCAAAATAATAATTTTGAGATGAAAATGAGTGGCATCGCCACACATTCTACCAAAAGATCTACCTTCAACTATGTAATTCTATAAACATCTCCGATACATTCAGCAAGAAAACTTTATAGTGTTTCGTTTTCCTAAAAGTATAAGCGCTAAAATACTTCATTTATTATGATAATTAAAAGTATTATTATGCTTTAAAAAGTAATTTGAAAACAATCAACTATCTGAACATAAATCCTGCATGACCAGTAGAAATAAATGACCTTCACTTGAAATTGTTTATAATTAATTATAAGTGCATTTTTCGGCTAAAAAACGTTTCTTTTTTAATTTTACATGCAGTACCTTAATATTATGAATTATTAAAAATTAAAATCTAAATTTGTCATTTCTCATTTTTTTAAACCTCCAACGAAAAAGTCTACAACTTTGTAGCTGCTAAACAAATGGTATTTTAATTTGTGAATGTTGTTTTGGTTTCTTATTTTGATGTGATTTTTCGAGATGGATGTTTGCTTGTTTTGTATTACCTGTAATGTATATACGCGAGTTAATCCGAGTGACTTTTCGATACCGTCTGGCAGGTAGGGGTCGTAGAAAATGACGGTGAAACCGAAGGCCTTGGCGCGCAACGCCACCGCGGATCCGATACGCCCCAAGCCGACAATACCCAGCGTGTCCCCGCGGATGCGGGCGCAGCCCGACGCCGCCTCGCGTACCTGCTCGGGACCTGAAAGTAACACACGCCTCATCACACACCTTCACCAATCAATTTCAAGTAAATTACCTACCTAATTAATAAGTACCTTTGCACTTTATTTTTCTTCTATAACAATATACGCTAATCGTTCTGTCAATTTGTCTGCATGAATTAATCAAGGGATATAATTATTCATGACATGACAGTAGTTTAAGTTCAGCTTAGTTTAGGTTCATTAAGTTTTTTATAAACTGGCTGAGCTATGATGATAATGATTCAGACAAGATAACACAAGTCAACAAAAAAATCTTTCTTTTTTAATGACTATTGTCTGAATGTTTACATTGAAAAATAATCAAAAACTCAATTTATAAAAAAAGTTTGCTTTTGTACTTTATACAATGATTTAAAAAATATATGATTTTTGAGGCTTAGAGGTACTCTTAAAAGTTAAAAGCAAACTTTATGAGATTAAAATATTATTTCTTTTATCAATTAGGTATAAGAAATCAAAATCGGGTACACAGAAATCAGGCACTAAATTCGTGTTGACTTGTGTAATCTATATCTATACACGCTGCGAATGTGTGCATGATTACAGTAGGTCGCGCGGCGCTTGGTGAGATAAAAGAACATAATATGTATTACCAAACCAAAAAAAAAAATATATTTTTTATCATACAGTAGTAAATTTTTAAAGAATTGTATGTTAATCGAATACCATTACAATTATTTAAAAATTTACTAAATAAGCAAAATTTATGATATCAGGCATATTTAATTACCTGTGAATTTTTTTCCATCCCTAACCATATTAGCAAGCCAATAGGTCCGTCTGTAAAGGTTCAATATGAGGCACAACGTCGTGTCCGCGACCTCTTCTACACCGTAACCCGGCACATTGCATACTGCTATACCTGGAAAAGACGTCGACAAACTTTTAATAATTATACCTACACATTTAATTTGTTACCTTAGGCATTACCATATTATTATTATTTGTTACCATAACATTAGAGCACAAAAAGTGAAGTGAGTAATTTTCTTGTGTCTTCTGTACCTCACAGAAAAAAATTATTTCTCCAGGAATCGCTGACAAGAGCTTGCGCACCGCGTCCCTATTATACACCGCGCTGTATAATGGGGCAGGCATATTTCTGTGTTTATATTGTTTCGAACAGATAAAAACATGACGTCATGTTTGAGTGAGTTTAATCAAATGAGCCGAACAGATTAGAGATTTTAAAAATAACTTTGTCAAGTTCAATAATTATACAATAAAACTTATAGAACCAAACGAATGAATTCAAGTAACTGAATATGACTCTCTTGATGATTACAAAAATAATAATATCAAACTGCTCGTCACGATCGACACGTGTATATTTAATCGATTGAGAAAATAGGTCTTTTATAATGTAATGATTCAATCGTGTATAAGAATAGACGATTACATGTAACTAACTTACTAGACACACTTGTTAATGAGAAAAACAATTTTGATTAATTATGTCAGCTAATAAGATCATCACTTGGTTTCTCTGATTTTACAATTGTAGTAAAGATGAGTCAATTATGACCTGCCATACTATAAACCACAATGTGGGCAATGGGCATGCAGATAAAGTTGCGAGAAAGAGCTTAGTTTTTTGCATAAATCACTCACCTAACTCTCCAGCCGCTTTAACGTCTATATTATCAACGCCGGAACCGATGCGCACAATAATTCTGAGCGCTTTGAATTTCTCGAGATCCTCCTTGGTGAGTATAATAGTATGCCACATGAGGGCACCCACCGCCTCGTTCAGCACCTTCTCGTGTATTTCCGAGGTGCTCTGGGCGTCGCAGAACGCAACCGTCGCGACATCCTTCAAAATTGGCATTTCGACGGTGCAGTCGCGGCCGTCCAAAAGCGCCACTAGGGGCCTGAAAATAAATTGTTTCCACATTTATTATACTTCATCTCATGTAGGTATTATTCAACATTCATAACTCTTATATTATTTATTTTTTTTGATAATTGACGAATTTTTTTTAACAAAATAGATTTTTACCTTTAAATAGACTTGTGCATAACCATAGAAGAATGAATGTACGCGTAATTTAAGCTTAACAATTTTAAAGTTCAACCTACATAATCGACATAATGATAGACATAATGATTCGTGAATATGAGTATACCTACCTATACATTAATTGGTAAGCATATGACGCATCAATACATTGAAACAAGATCTCCACCATCATTTCCATTGCAAATTAATTAAGTGGAAGGAAGTGCGCGACACAAATTGCTATCGACCGGGGAGAAGCTATACGGCCCGTAATTAATGCTATGAGATGAGTCAACTTATATTATTATACACAGCAATAGTGGAGGATCCTTTAGGAATGTAATGTTGCGTGAGATTTTAACTTGGTTTATAAACCGATATATGTAGAAGCACAAATTTAGATCTCACCTTGCAGATTTGTGTCACTAGAGTTAGTTATTAGAGGTATAATAATGTCATATATTAATTATATTTTGACAATTGGTTTTCAATTTAACATTTCAAAGTGTGTGGTAATCTAGGGCGCGTGCGCATACTCTGTATAATATCTATAAACTGGATGACATGCCACAAACAAGTGACAGCAGTCAGAAATTTGGGGATGCAGCTAAAAAATGACTTGCATTGGCTCGAGGCTTTGCCAATATTGTAGCTATTTTGTAGCCTTATATAATGCATTCAAGTATCAAAAATTCAATTGAGTGCAACTCAATGCATGATCTAAGGGCCACATAACTCGAAATATAATCTTATGTTAGTGTTAAATTGTTGTTGTGGTGGCATCCTAATAAAAGGCTAAATATAGTAAAAAGAAAAAATTGGGTACATCCTATTTTATGAGAAAGATTTTCACTATGAACTGAGAAGTGACGAATCAGTTCTTTAATTATTTAAAAGGACGGGCGGGGCGAGCGGCGGCGCAAACTCGTTCACATTACTCCGGTCCGGGTGTTCGGCCAGCATAATGTGAATAGCTTGAGCTTCATATAAATTATTTAACCACTAGCACTTCCAGCTGTTTTGCCGTTCCAGCAAATGTACCGGTCCTGCGTAATGGGAACGAGGCCTAAGAGTATTGGATAGATGCGAGTCGGAGAATGCGATCGCACTTATGTGCCGCGTGCGCGTACCAATCAGTTCTTGGTGAGGCCCCAGTCTAAACTGGGGTGCAACTGAGTTGGACCTACTCTGTTGCAACCTAGCTGAGTTCACCATGCTTTTTGTCATTTGTTATGGAATATAAATTATACAACTTTTTTGTATAAATTGTATTTCACAGCAAATAGTATTGATACCAACGCATTAGGGCATATTCTAAAGTAAAAGTGAAGTAAGTTTTAAGATTGAATAATAATAAAAATTGAAGAGGAATTAGAAAAAACAAAAACGAACGTTTGAAAACGTAGGAATTTTTAGGAAATATTAATGCATAAAAGTAAAGTTTTAGAAGAACCTATAAATATATCAAAACTTGATTTATCAAGAGGTAGTGATAACCAAACATTAATTTATATTGTAGAGTGGGGGACGTTTGTCTGCGACTATTATGTAAAGTAGTAGTCGGTCTCTTAAGCCGGATTAAGAGCGTAGTCAACTTTAGTTACAACGCGTCCTGCGACGCCAACGGACAAAACCGATAAAACAAACGGTTATCTTTACTAACGTTAATCTAAAGTGAAATCTCCTTTTAGTGGGGCATGGGAGACATATTTTCGCGCCTATTTCACTGAACTAGCCTTTACAAGCAAGTAACATAACACTGCAAGCAACTGAAACTTTTTGTTCCTCGGGATTCGAACCCAGGACCACACAACGCAACATACATATGTGTAAACCACTCAGCCACGGTCAACGTTAATCTAGGAAGAAAGTATATAATTTGTTTTAATTAAGATTTAGTGAGAATTAGAACTGAAAGACCATCACTAAAGAGACGAGAAACTTAATTATTTAAAAATACATATAATAATAATGTGTATAAATATGTAATAATGTTTTGTTTAATCAGTTTTCAGCGGTCCTAGTCACTTGAAATTACTGGTAGACGACGCTTAGAATATTAAAAATGAAGTATTCACAAAGTAAAAGTAAGTTCGTTCAGTAAGTCACAAACTTAAACTTCAACAAAACAATATTCGATTCGAATAAAGTATTATATTAAAGTATTATAATACTGCTCTTTTAACGTCCGAAACGCGAAAAGCTGCTTTAATACCATAGTTACTATAGTATAGTAAATTTCAAGTTAATCGATCGGCGTTGACCGTTCGCCCTTCACTCGCCCCGTATTAATTAAAACGCGCTACTCTGCCTAATAATAATTGAAACTTTGATACTAGAATTATGACGATCCTAAAGCGGGGGTGGGCTTTTACAAGTTCCGTTCACTTCTTTCCAGAAATTTAAAAGGTGGACGAAAACAGATCTCGCATCAATAACAACAGAAAATTGTAATACAGTTGTTACTAAACGTATAGTCGCGTCAAGTAAAAAGAAGAAAGTTGAGAGGCTAAGTTTGCGCATGGGTATACTCGCGCACGAAAATGCTGGAAATTATTATAATTATTATTGAATATTATTTTATTTTTAAACTAGCCTTACGCTCCCGGCTTCGTAGGTTGGTTATTGGTAAAAGAACATTGAAAAATATATTAGATATAATATCATTAAAAGCATTTATTTATTTACTATATCGTACAGTTACCTAGCAATTGCGTCAAAAAATAAAATTACAAAATAAATAAAACAATATATTAAATAATATATTCATAAAACTAACACGATAGTATTATATAAAAGACTAATATGCGCATGTTTGATTCAGTGAAGAAAGTTTAATTTAATTACAAAAATTAAAGTAATATTGAAATTCCTTCAATTAAGTGGTCGTCGGTAACATATTTGATTTTTCTACCCTTTTTGTTATGTAAAACCATTTCGTAATTAATTTTTTTGTGTGCGATGGTATTTTACGAGCAAAAGTACCGACAAGCATAGTAGGCGTAACCCACTGATCTCTCCCGCACCCCTACCACCAAATAGACCTATAAATCGTGTAGTGCGCATCTCGACCGCCAGCGTTCTTTTTACGTGACGCGTTGACTTTGTTAATCGAAGGGACCGATTTTGATGCAGCTCCTATTTGTTTAAAAGCTGGCGTGATTGCGATGTATCTTAGCTAAAACTTTATGTCTATCTGTTCATCGATTGACGAGATATGTTATTTTGTAATTATTATCATGTCGGGGAGTTTCTGAAATTGTGTTCAATTTCACTTGTTTTAAATAACTACAACAGAAAGATCATTTATAGAGAAACAAATACAGGATCTGAAAAAATCTAAAGGAAACTGAGGTCAATAAGTAAATAACTATTAGCAATTTAAAACGATTACCTCATCATACGTACTTACTACTTGTTAAGATTAAATTCATTCAATATTGAATTTGCGTAACTTTTTCAATAACAACGTGTAACGTTCACCCTATTCGCGTGTAATAAAGAAGGTCATTTGTTTAAAGTTTTGTTCTTGAATACGATCTCCGGGTAAGAAAACATATGAAAAAACAACGATTAAGTAAAGACGTATTTTAGCAACAATTTAAGAATTCATACATTTATGAGATATTTGTAATTATCTATCATCTCCGGGGTTTTTTAATTTTCTTCAACTTCACTTGTTAATAATAAACGCGCAATAGAATAGGCTAAGACTGCCTTAACATAGTAAACAGGATTTGTAATATCTTGAGTGTAAATTATTAATTGTACTAATCAGTTTCGCTTTATTAAGATCATAAATGGTATCGTTACAGATATATATTTCTTCCGTATACCTACCTACCAGTATGATTCCTTGTAAGTTTTCGTTATAGCCATGCACATAGTTACATATATAAATAAATACATATGATTTTTTTTAACATTTGGCGTTAGGAAAAATCCATATCATGCAAAAATCCATGTGATATATGATACTCACATTCATCGCTCTGATCCCAAAGTAAGTAGTTATGGTAATCATAAATAACGAAGGTATCACAATAAATACGTATAAGTTTATAATAAATACATTTAAGTATTAAAAAACAACCATGACATAAACAAACATTCGTATTCATCACACAAATACACCTACCGGGATTCGAACCTAGGACCTTTTATCGCAATTTCTTAATGAAAGGATTTTCTTTACCGTAAGTATATTTTACTTTACTAAATTACATCAAAATCCATCAAATTATTCTGCAGACAACCGACGGTGCTTTCAGACAAGGATAAGAGCTCACCTTGATTGTAGGGGTCCATTTGCAATGGGTCCCCGAATGCTATCCATGCGAGGTCTCTTTGGTAGCATCTTGCGTTTATCCATTTAAAGCGGCAGAGCCGCTTTATTTACCGCTTCACAGCGCGTCACCTGAAATTGACAACAACGAACGTTAGATGGGATTCCAGAAAGCAAGCTAACGCTCCGATGGGAGCGTTATGCACTTGTAAGTGTCTTGTGTAGTGAAATCAATTATAACAACTGAAATAAATAATAAATATACTATATTCATAGTTTGATTACTTGAACTTTAAATAAGAAGTAAAGCAAAATCCTCTCTGATTTTATCGATATCGTATAATAGGCTTCGATCGCGCGTTTTCTTAGCACTAGACTTCATTGAAATAGTTTAATGTTAATAAGTTGTTAGTGTAGCGTTTGATTGCGTATGTGTGTGATTGTGTGTGCGCGTACGTGTTGATAATCTGTGTGTATGTGTGGTGATTGAGATCATTTCAAATTATGAAGTAGGGCATCATCCGTGTCATTAAATGTATGCTTTTCAGTGTTTTGTCATTCGTTATATATTGGTTTGCGGAAATACATAAAATTCTTTATTTCAAATAAGATCCATTAAATTTTTAACATTTTCAAGATGTGAATGCCGACACAATCTCTGCTCAATCATTATACCGAGAATCGAGATGCTTGGTCTGGCTGACTCTTTCTATACTTGGGCAGTTGCAGTTTCTGTCTGGTAGGTACATTACAAACGTTTATTTTAATTTTTAAATTACTTGTTGGTTGAGTAATTGGAATTAAATCCAGTTAAATCGCATTATACACAGCGAGCGCACGCCACGTTGTCTGGCCATAACAAAGGTTGGAACAAGGCCAATAATACGTTAACCGATGGTAACAATCATTGCTTATACGATTCACTTTTCAGTGCAAAAAATGCAGGTAACTTCTTATTCGGAATCCGTATTTCCGAAATTAGATGGCTGATATGTGACGCTAAATAAGTACCTATAGGCAAACAAACATTCTTTTCCTTTATCTGTTTCTAGTTGTAATAATTCTTTGTTATTATTATAAAAAAATTAAATAATGAATTAATAAACATCTCATTTATTGATAAAGGTTCACATTTCATTGGGTGTTATGCAAATAAGTACGAGGTCACGAAAATCTCAGTGATTGCTTCAGAAATTGGCCCAATATCCTACTAGACACTAATTGAATCGTTAAATACTAAAAATTACAGTAGTATCGTTCATATAAATTACGTTTTTATGGTGCTTTAACAAGTGCACGCACGTTGTGATTAGGAAGGAAGATTAGGAATTTAGTTCCTATATTCTCTCTATCTCCAGAACTATCTATCCTACCTTATTAATTTTACTATAATATATATATGTCTACTAACATTTTATAAAATGATATATTAGTAATCGATATAGACTAATATATCATTGAGTTATAGAGATATAAACTAGACGCGTAAACAAAACGTATGATAATATGTTTTTCTCCATTTAATAGTTTTGCTACATAACATTAAAATATATGGGTTAGATTTTCATGAAATTTCGTGAAAAGCTTGACAATATATTTATATAGGTAATAAAATTAAAGTTCTACAGTTAGTATAAATTTAACATAACATGGACATTTGTATTTCCTAAGCGAACTAATTGAAGTTTTTTCAATTTTTGATTTATTAACCTCAATATCTCCCAAAACTATAAATTCAATTATCTTGATTATACTTGATTGACTTATATATCATTGTTACAAATTTAACTGATATTAATGAATCCAAAAACATCTAACTCGACGATAAGGATTCATATTTTATAGTTATAAGGGAATAAGTACGACGCGGTCGCGCGAATTTTATCGATTTCTCGCCCGATTGTAATACTATTCTTTCAAAATCCTAAAAAGTATTGATCATAAAAATGTCAAAAATGCACGCCAGGTCGGTTAATTTACTCGTACCAACATCATTCTTATTTTGGATACCGGCGCCTCGTAAACATAGAGCCGTAAATAAACAGGACGCTACTCAACATTCATTTAAAACTATTTGTACTCTTGCAATTATTGTATAAAGGCTAAATATTAGAAAATGGTATTACTCACAATATCAATGTCATTAGGGTTGATGTTTGGAAGTCGGTCGTGTTGAACTCGACGCGTTCATTTTACCTGAAAATTTTTAGAAACTTTTAAATATTTAACAGAAGGGCCTCACTTTTGTCTAAGTATTAATTCTAAATTAAAACGGAGGACACCTATATCCAAAAATACTAATTAATATATTATATATATTGATATTGAAAATTACCAAGTTGGTCAAGCAGTCTAAAAATAATATATTACATTATATTATATTAAAGTCAGGCAAATTCCGATCGTTAGTTTAATAGTTTATAATAATTAAGTACATACTTAATAATTACGTGTATCTTTTTATATTTATCTAATCATCGCCGCTTGTTAATAAATTATAATAGTAAACTAATAGTCTATATTATATAATATTAAATTCTGGTGGGACATGGGAGCAACTGTGCGTTTAAAATAGAAATTACCTTTATGTCTTCGGAATCGAATTCACGATTCTCTACACAACATAGCTACGGAATCTTAATCACGTAATTTGTAAATAATAATTGAGTGTAGATGGTAAATAAACAAAAAGTTACAATGAGAGCATTTAATCGTCTTGCTCACTAACTTATCGATATTATTTAGCATTCTCTAACATTATTATTCAATTTCAACAAGCTATTTATATTATGTACATTTCTAAAGGTCTACCTTCAGTCACCCCAGACCTCGTGTTATTACCGCAATATTAAAAATTATTATAATATTAATTACCATAATCAATCGTAAATTATATTAGAGCTTAGGTAGCTTTTTCTTTTTTCGTTTTATAAATTTTATCCGATAGAATTTATTACCGACCTATTATGACAATTTAATGTCTGTTTGCTTCGGGTATTCTGGTGGTATTTTGGAAAATATTTAATGTTACAAGTAGTTAAGTAAAAAAAAATCGATAAGCATTCAGTTTAAAAAAAAATTAGAAATCATTAATCATCATCGGCTATCAGGCACGTGGCTTTAGGTTTTAGAATCGCGATAACATTTAAAGATGTAATTGAAGACAATTTCAGCTATAAGTATTATTTTACGGTGTACGGTGTTTTATTTAACTTCAGTTAAATGAAAAGGAAAACAAAACTTTTATATTACACAAATATATCATAATATTGAAAATAGGAAAAAATTAAAGCATTTATACTTAACCATAATTATTCATCTCAACGTTACTATGAACAATAACGGCATTCAACTAATCTGCGGCTAAAATATGATAAATGTTAAAATAATAATCTTCAAACAAACAGAACGTAATAATAAAAGCTTTACATTTATCTCCGTTGTTAATACAAGGAAACGTCGTATTGGTGTATCGCGCCGGTTGCGTTGCTAAGCGGTAAATTCATGTATAAATCATGAATGAGGTAATAAATTATATGGGACGGTGTACGATTTTAATACTAGAGTAAATATACCGGGAAGGACGTGCTTTACGCTCACATAGATAATAACAGGCTAAGTGGCTCTACCAAATGGACATACATTTGCGGTAGGTTATAATTTAAAGTAATTTAAAAGTTCTGTCATTGATTTCGCTGTATATTATTGTATTATAAAACAAAAGATAAAATCTTTCTAGTAAGGTATACATATATTATTTAATGCATAAATGATTTACGCACACAATTCTCACGTGGACGTCATTGTTTCGCGCTCGTTTGTTCTAATGTACTCACCGCTCGCGCGATCCACGATTTAAAATAAATGTTTTCACCAATCAATTGCAAAAAGAAAAAGCGAAGCAGTATGTATTAATCGATAGCATAAAAATGAGCTGTGAAGAAATAAGCGACGATAGCACGAGTTCGTCCTTTACTTCGACCAAGAGGATGAGAACTGAAGATCAAAGTCTAAATCAGACTACTTCCTCAACTTTTATGGATTGCTTCGAAGAGGGGATTGCAAGAGAAAAAAGCACAGCTCAGAGAAACACATAAGCAGAAAAAAATGCAGTTTTAACAGAAATAGATCTTTTCCTAAGTATTAGTCATATATCACTTCATGATAATCCGTATACTTGGTGGCAAGCAACGAAATTTAAATTTTCGTGTTTGATGAAGATTGCAGCAAAATATTTGTCGGCGCCAGGAAGTACTTAGTGTTTATTCAGAGCAACTTTTCTCTGAAGCTGGGATGATCTACAAGAAAAAAAGAATACCATCAACTACTAAGAATACTTCCTAAAAATGCAGAAAAATTAGTCTCTCTGCACCATAAACCTTCCCCTTCTAAATTTTGATTATTACAATAATTCAAATCCTTAACTTTTCTAATACAAAAGATGATTGTGTTATGTACCAATGATTACTTAAAATTTAAATGATTATAAGAGAAATGAAAAGATGAATATATAAGTAATGAATCGTTTTTTTTTTTTTCATTTTACCAATAATCTCCATATAACAAAATATATTACTTAAGTATTCGGTATTCGGCCGAATAATATGTAGATAATATGAGTAAGCGAATATTCGTTGCAAACCTAATTTATAGTCGTCCTAATTTTAAACTTATGAAAAGAACTAAGACATCAAGTTTTCGTTCAAACGACGAAGCTACGAGCAACAGCCAATACGCAAATATGCAGGGTTTGAATAATGCGAGGTAAAACTAAGATGATTTATACTATTTTATACATTTAATAATTTATATATTTCAATTTATACCTAATGATTTATACTATGTAAAGTATATTTTATTGGTTGTATCGTTACAATAAATACGGAAAATAAAGTATTAATAGCACCGATAAGAATGGTGTTATGGGATTACTGAAGCAGCGGGCTACAGTATTACATCAAAATCATGTGTCAGCAAACTGTAGCCACCCGTTACAAATACGTCATAATTACCCGTACTATTCGTTTTGAATTTATTTCCAAACAGGTATCATTTATTTAATAGTGTCTTGATTCAAAAACAGCTACGTAGTTAGTTTTAACGTCAATCGTTGATTTGTTAAAAAATTAAAAATTAATTGGCCAGATGAAAGTTTCTCACCAAAAAAAAATTGCCTTTTAGCACGGCTACATTTTATTTGCTCTTTTACCGTTCAATTTCAAAGGCCTTTCGTGACGTAAATAAAACGAAGCTACGTAAATTGAATAAATATTTCTCTTTCGTGCGCATTTCCCCATTAGCGATCGAGTCTCGCTTGATAGGCGATTCATCCAAATCCCAAATTGTATTATACTTTTATTATTATGTTTTAGGCTCTATGCAATCAATTTCGACAATAATCATACGAATGTAATGTGACACTGCTATATGACATTTGTATGATACTATATATATGTGATTATTCTACCAGATGCGAGTTACATATAACGCAATGTCTACTTTATTATTTCGTAACGGTTGTTATAACCAAAAAAAGGGTTCAAAGCAAAAAAGCTTTGTAGATAAGTGTCAGAGAGTGAGATTCCACTATCACAGCGCAAATTACCCTTTATACCATACATACATAATATATATTCAGTATGTTACTGTAAGTATTTTAACTATCTTTGACCACAAATTCATTATACTATCATAAAATCCCTCTTAAATTTAACCTTCGATGGATAAAAAAGAAAGATACAGAATATATTCATTTATTAATTTATTTTTCTACAAGAAATTGCAAGTTGTTTTAAGATATTGCATTTTGAATACAAGACTAAAAACCTCGTCTTACAAGCTGCCCGCCTTTATTAAGCTTCAAATTCTAATGGGTTAGGAGGCCAACGAGTGTTTGTCGTGACTCACAACCCGTATGATAAAAAGTTCTTAGTTGCTTACAAGTTGTCCGTGACTATTATTGAAGGATAGGGGGATTTCAGTGTGTTCCCATGAAGTCACGAGACAATTTGTAGTTAAATGGTCAAGTCACACAATCTACTATGTATTAGTATTATAAATGCGAAAGTAACTCTGTTTGATGTTAAGCAATTTCGATGAAATTAAGAGGTCCAGTGATAAACTAGAAATACTTGGGAAATCACATAGGCTACCTTTATCGTGAAAAAGATAGTAAAAATTAAAAGGTCATTTTGCAATAGTATTTCTTTGTAAAAACTGCGAAGGAGGAGCTAGAAATGCAGAGCCTAGGGATCCGTACTCTCAATAGACACATAATTATATTTAAGACAGTTATAGTTAAGTTGGTTTAACCCTAAGTTTTTTTAATATTGTTTCTATGGGACTGTATTTAAGCGACTTATTAAACCAGTTAATATTCACACCTCAAACTAAAGCTTTATATTTTATATACTTTTGTTTATTATGTGTATAAACTCTCAACTCTATCCCTATGGACAAAACATATTTTCAATAAAAAAAATTCCACTCCTAAAATGGTCAATCGAAATTCGAAACATAGAGAGGCCTTGGAAAAGAAAGAATTTTAATGAACGTTTGAGTTTTATTATTTACTAGCTGTACTCCACGATTTCATACATGTTAATTTATATTATATAGTCTAGTTTTTGTCGATAAATGGACTATCACAACACAAAAAAAAAACTCAATCCGAACCAATTAATTAATTAGTTCGTGAGTTTAGCGCATTCAACCGACTAAATAAACTAATTATTCTTCAGCTTTATAACTTTAGTATAGGTTCTTATCTTACCAGTTTTGCCGAGGCGAGATCAATCCAAGATCACCGCTCCATCGGCGCACCGGCATCGAGTTGAACGATGCAGGCGCCGCGCACTTGAGGCACTCACGTAACTATACCACTACACTCAAACCACTGTACACCCACTTCACACACCGACACACCTGTAACAAAAATAGGTCAATATTAATAATTTGTCATACAAATAATAAGTACACATACTAAAATTTAAAAGCTAGGCATGTTTAAGCAAAAATAATGCATAAGCATTACATTTATTTATTTATTTTTCAAGCATTAAATCTTTAAGTATTTAATTGCACATATTTCTTATCTAGAGCAGGACATCTAACGTTCACGTGTCTGAATATTGCCTAAAACATTTCGCTCTACTTCACTTCGGTAGTGTCCTTCGCGTCTATTCGACTGTTGGGAACTAGTCAGTTAGGTAGCTCTTAATTCGTATATACGCGCTCCACCTCAATGAACGTTCGAAATTTATGAGAAGTAGAGATGTTCTGATTCAGCCTCAGAGAAGAGTAGCTCACTTTAAACGAAACTTGTGGTGCTAAAAAGGTGCACTAGCGATACGCGACATTTCGGATTACTAGAACTATTGCGGGTCACCACTGCAATGGATTATTATTGCGCTTTACACCGAAATACATAAATGCTCGCGAACGTTCAAGAAACCGCCCAAATCTGAAAAAAAAAAACAGCCAAGAAACTGTGTCGGGTTCTCATTTTTCTTCAGACCATGTAACCAAAAAGTACCTTTTTCAGTTGTGTCAGCCTTTAAATAATACAGAACAAGCCCTACAAATACGCGGAATTTAATAGCTGATCGCATCCGAGACGAGTTATAAATGGAGACGGATAAAACAATTTTACAACACTTTTTTCCTTTAATTACACTTCAAACAATATTTGATTAATGATTAGCAAGTTTGTTATCTTATTTTGTATTTATTGTATGAAAGATTACGAATTTAATTAAGACTTAATAACATATTTAAGAATTAGGGCCTCTTTCACCACCTTCAAGTAAAGTGTTAATTAGTTGATTTTCAAGTAATGCTAATCGGTAAGTAAAAGTTTCAACATCTGTCAATTTCACAAGCGAAACTAAAGCTTCAAGTAACAACTTACTGTTTAAGTGAATGATGAACGAAACATTCGTTTCAATTAGTACAGTTATGTGTCAATTGTCAATTAAAACCAACAAACACAAATAATAGTGATAACAAATAATATAACACAACGTGGTATTTAACCGTCAAGTAGGGGTGCTACATGGCAGATGATGTTGCAAGTAAGTTACGCGTTGGTTAAACCTATGATTAGCAATAATTGAAAGTCGTGTAATTGACATGTTGAGTTACTGGCTACTTTAAGTGGCGGTTAGCTTACTTGATACTTTACTTGAAGGTGGTGAAAGAGGCCCTTAATGATACTACTATATCAAGAAGAATGTAAGAATTGAATACATTGTTAATTTTTTTTTTATGTCGAATAAAAAAGTACTTTCTTTATACAATGTTTCCGATCAAAACAGCATATATTATAAACTTGATATCTAAACTACAAAAATATGTGTCTAAGGGTATTTTGAACCGATTGTATTCTATACAAAATATAAGAGCCATAAACGGTTCTTTACAAAGCTCTCGTGACCGCTAATGCATAAATTCTTATTAAACATTCAATTTCAATTAAGATTATATCTTTTAGATAACCATCGGCTATGAATATTGATAGCGGAATTTATAATAAGCTTTTAAACAATTTCTAATATTTTGCATTGGTAATGTCTATAGGTACTACCGTTTTTATGTAACATCTATCAAATTAAATTATAATAAAACTTTTTTTATTTATTATTTATTCTGAAAATACTCAGCATTTAATAGATATATTCATGTCTATATCAACTATATTCAATTGAAGTTACTAAAATATGATGACATTGATAAAATTAAAGTTTTTTTTTTGTCATGATAATCTTCACTGAAAGACGATCATAAAAAGAAAAGAGCTTTAGTTCAATCACCTTAACCGTACTAACTAAAAACTATTGTATGTCGATTTACAGTAGCAGCTTTATCTGCGAACGCTGACTATAAAACCCATTGAATAATCCCGAGTTGGATTGGAATTGGAGCTTAAATAATCCAAAGGAGAATCTCGGGATGCCAATTCTCAGATGGATTAGCGACAATACTATTAATTAACAGTCAAAACTCTAATCGGTTTAAACGTCCGTAGATCAAAAAATATCTTCGTAATATTCTGGCAATAATAATGAAGCCTGCTGTTATGCTATAAATTAAATATCTTTTTAATTTGCCAATAACTTATTTCTTAGAAGCCTCTGAATAATGAGTAATTTAATCTTAAAATCTTATCGATTGTTTTTAACTACATATATGTATTATTAACTATAATATATATTGTTAACTATATGTATGTATTACGTACAGTGAAAGTACTTTCCCACAAAACTGGCGAATGAAATATAGTTTTAGTATTAATACATGTATTATTTACATTTTGGTAATTTCGTTAGATTAAGCTATAACATTTCGTATGCACCTTCATTGCGCGTTCAGTGTTCATTAAAGGCTGTACTCTTCCAGTGGCCATCAGTATCGCAGTAGGGCGCTCACAACTCGTTACGAGGTCGTTGTACTATCGATTGCCCGACCCCAACTCGACATCTTCGGTAGCCAATAGCCACTTTTCGCTGACGTGTTTTAGCTTACACGTTTAAAATCTCTTTTTCATAGACTCGAGGAAAAATGGTCGAGTAAAATTGCTAGAGTAGGTATAGGCTCCAATGTAAATGGAAAATCTGAGTGGGTACTCGGTGATGTTTATATTAAATGCAGATTATAAAATAAAACATTCTAGATAGTAATCGTTTTATATAAGAGCGGACAACAAGAACAAAGGTAAGACTTTGAATTGGGATCGAGACGTTACGTGTGACTTTTATTAGTGAGTAGCTTGCTCGGCTGGAAGACGATCTAACTGTTTCAAATAGCTAATAGCTTTACAGTCATAATCGATGCATTGGTTCATACAGCGGTGGTCTCGTTTAAATCACGTTTTCTTATGCTGCCCGCGTCCTTTCAGCGACTGGCACAATGCCACCCGCCTGCTATTGTCTTCAGCCGCGGTAACTGGGCCACAACGAGACGCGACAATCTATAATTCACTATACAAATATGCAAATCCTAGCTAAAAGGATGTAGCAATTTCTTGTACTTATAGATTTATTTATGACATTTTGTCCCATTCTATTGTATTAATTTAAATAAAATTGCCTAATTAAATAACGTCTTTTGAATAATAAATTTAGTAATTACTTTTGACTTCGAAAATGCCTTTTAAATAGGTTTGTAATTTTTTAAATTAAGCCGATTAATTCAAAGGTCAGAAAGGGGCAAAAATATAGAAAAAACTACTATGATTAGTAACAAACAAATATATAATGTAAAATATAACTAGTACCCTACTTAACAACTCTGCATGCTTAAACCTACCAAGTTTTATTATTAGAAATTTCTTAATATTCACATTGAACTCGTACATCGTGCATAACTCGGCATAATTCGAACAAATTAGACAACAATCCTCGTTTAAGGACGTCGAGAGGGTGAGGAGATGAAAATGACGGGGGAGGGGTGGGGTTAGACGAAGTTATAATGGAATTCACAAGCAATAAAACTTCCCTTCCGTGCCCCGGTAGGGCTGCTCTGCCGCCGTATGTTAATTTCATGCTATTCACATAGATTTAAATTGTTACATCAATAGTGCTGCCCCACTTGACACATTATTATATGACATAACATCCTTTACAATAGTGAAAGGCTCCTTTTTCAAAAGCACGAAATAGTTTGAAAGTAGTAATAAATAATAGTAAGGTTCGGCTCCATCCCTGTACAGCGAAGTGGGAGTTATGAAAGCTAGCGGTGCGGCAGAAGAACGAAACTCCGACAAAGACAGACTAACTTCCATTAAATCTTTTGCAACAAACTTTCGCGTCACCGACGCTGCCTTCTGTCTGTTACTAGCACAACTTTTCCGAGTTCAAGAATATCTCACGAAATTATAGATATTTTAGTAATCAAGTACCTTAAGTAGGTACATTATAAGAATCCATGTCTAACTTCTATGAAAACGGCTTCAAAAACAGAGACATGACTAGAAGTACAAAATAATTAATCAATTAATCTTTTTTAAAGATAATTGTTTATTAAGAACGTTTTATAAAGTATTTTAAATATAATTATTTAAAAATCGCATGGGAAACTTATAATTTACATTTGAATCTACATCTTTTACTGATAGTCTACGCACATTAATAAATATTTTAAAAAAAATGAAATGAATCAGACTAGCACATACGTAGCAAGTAATAAAATTCATTCAGAAGCTTTCGCAATTCTTATACTTCAACTAAAACTAAAGTCACATACCTACATCGAACAGTCAGTAATCATTAAGCACGCATACTGAAGATGAAATTTTTTTTGTATGGCACTACTATTAGCCTATCTTGGAAATTACACAACGTAGAACAAGACTATTTTAAGTTTTTTTATTATATACAGTTAAAGAATTATTTCTCATAAGAATTTAAGAATATCAATAAAGTAATATTAAGCTAGGTAACTCATGGTAAATGAAGTTTATGTGCAAGCGATCGGAGAATGTTTTCTTGTCAATAAACTTATTTATGAAGACGAATTGTTAGTTTACAACTTTGTTGTTGGCAGCAACTTCGGTTGAACTTTTTGCCGTGAGATTTATTTAGGAACATACGTGCACATATTTTCTTAATTAGCTCTGACTGCCGAGTTTAGTTAAGACGATAATTAAGTTTTGAGCTTATTTGAAAAATTCTGGTTCAGACGGTCTTGCGCCCAAGACAAGTTCAACTGAAATGATTGCGTTGAAAATCAGCTGCTCTATACACGGATACGATTTCGGATAAGGTCTTCTTTTCTAGCGCAGACTAATAATCTATACTGATATAAATATTTTTATTTATAATGAATAAATTCTACAAGTACAAGACCGATTTAAAAAAATTCATTGAGAAACTACAGTACTATTAGGCCCAACGCAGACGACAGACTATCCGTGACAGACTTTTTAGTCTGTGAAAATAGAACCTATGTAATCGTATGCAGTAACGCACACGACGCGCAAAAAGTCCTGCGCACAAATAATCCGTGTAATTCTTCTTTTTTTGTACTTCAAGTATAAAATAATACATCGCAATCTTTGCACTTCCATGGCGTGTACGGCACTACAGTTCTGCCGACAAAATGATTGACAATGTGCGTCGTGTGCGTTGAGTCCGTCAAAAATCCGCGACAGACTTTTTGTGCGCCGCAGACTCGATCGCACAAAAAGTGTGTCGTCTGCGTTGGGCCTTAGTTTACGAAATGACGAGTAAAGGAAAGTAGGTATACCTACGGTATAGGTAGGTACCTACGTTATGACTGCAATATATAATTCAACGTAAAAATGTAATTCTTTGAGTACTTAACTACATACAAATAATTGTAAATGTCGGCAAACATGAATCGCTATTCTTATCAGTTATCGAGAGGTACATATTTATCAGGCACTGGAATCGTTGTCAGCTTTGTCACTTTCTAGAAATGCGAACAAATGTGACGTATGACATTCGATTACGTTTGTATGGTTATTGGCGATAAAGGGAAAACCCGTATTATTATTTACTATCTGTTCCCTGCGGTTTCACTCGCTCTCAAAAGAATAATTTTCCCCCTTTTGCAACACTTTATTGATGCTCTGCTCCTTTTATACAAAGCGTGATTTGCCTGTAGCCTTGCTCGATTAATGAACTTGGACTATACAACAAAAAACAAAATTTCAGTTCGAAACAGTGGTTTGTGTGATTAGCGCGTCCAACTTTACTCGAAGATTAAATAAATCAGCGGACCGTTGGAGTCGATGAACTACAACGGGTCTGTTTTACCAACATCAAAACAATGCTTTACAGTTTACATTAGTGCTCTATTTAAAAATATATCATATATTTGAACGTTTTGAATAAATGTAAACCGTAAATATTGTTTATTTTTTCTAGTATAATATTTAGCTCTAATCGGTAATCTATAATAATCAGTACCTACCAGCAATCCCTGCAAAGCTGGAGGGAGCTAGTTTGAAATAATATAAAGTTTGTTAAAAATACATAACTCAACGTCACGTAGAAATAACACACTTGTCAGATGTCACCGAGTCTTCATACTCGGTGAAATAAACACCGGACGGTATATAGGCCGGGAGATAGTGACAGATTTTACTGGGTCATTTGTTACAGTATGGCGGTTCTTTAGGGGTCTTATTACGCATAACATAAAGAAAAATGATGGTCATAGCGCTGGTACTGGCGGCCCAATCCCGTGGGCGTTAGTCGGACTCGTCGGATTAATTACGAGTGTCAAACGATTTGTCCCACAAAAATTCTAGTATTTTCCGATGGTCAATAAAAAAAGAAGAGGCGTTAGTGTCATGCCATACTTCTTCGGTGTGACTTACAGCCCGAACTTACGTACGACTTATCGACGCGAATGCGTTAATTTAAAAAAAAATCAACCATTTGTACCAGACTAATCTTTGCATAGTTAATCATAGTCGTGCAGCCATTTACGAAAATCACCTTGCCATACTTTTTCAACGGTTCCTAATGGCCGCCGTACAGTTACTTCAGTTAGTCTGTAACAAATGATTCTGTAAAATCTGTCACTATCTCCCGGCCTAATACGCAACGTTTAATTTCAAAGACGCAATATAGAAGTATTTGAATGTATGAATAATTCAAATCTGTATCGAAGTGATGGGATCAACAGAAAATGATTGAATTACCATATTTCTCGTGTACAAATTGTTCAGTTGGAGCCGCGAGTCGCAATCGTGGAATAAATCGTGTAATTTTGTTTTACGTAAGAAATATCGCTGTTTGTGAGCACCGTACCGGAAGTAATTTGTTTACGACAACGTAGTTTAAGAATATCGGTAGATATCCATATAATTGTATGTCTGTTTAGGACGTCAAAGTAACTAACTACGTCCAAAGTATTAAGCATCAAATATTTTCAAAAAAAAAAAAAAAAAAATTTGCTTTCGTTTTAAGGTGTCTTAAGTCATAATATTTTTGAATTGACTAACAAGTATGAGACCTCATGGCTAAGCGGTCTTATAAGTGTACCGGGTTTGATCCCCGGTCCCGAATACAATTTATAATTTAATTTCTATTTGTATTCGGTCTTTGGTAAGGCTGCCACTTGCCGGACAGGGTGTCATAAGTGGTATAGAGGAGTGGTTGAATTTCTACAGGCTTGCCTGACGACATCGCCCCGACAAGCCTTATTTATATAATTATGAATGTCGGGCGACATTGCCCGATGTCTCCGGGAACACATGTCGCTCGACAAATGTTCCTAGTGGGGACACGGCTTTAATATAACATAGCTAACGACGTAATGTAAACATCCATTTAATAATAATATGTAATAATATCAATTTTTTTATAAAACCTACCAATTATACCGCAAATGAAAACTCAGCGACAGCATAATATTTGCAGCATGGGCAAAGTTGTTTTTGAATGATAACTCCCCTCGAAGTTCGCTGACAAAGTTGGCGAGTTGGTTACAAACTTTCCCACCTACCGCTCATTCCTCCACTAACGCTTATGTACTTATTATCAACAATATTAACAACTTTGACCCCTTGTATTATGAGCACGGATAGTGTTCATAATGAATTAGAGTTGCAGAATCTACTTACTGTTTTCACTTTAATTTATTAATTAATAATAGTAGTAGTATCTTCAGTAGTACTAGTGATTGGCTTCACTTCAAAATATTTCTTTTGTGAACATAATTGGAAAAAAATTCGAACACGACTGAGTTTTTTGGCTGTTCTTCTCATTTGGGCCGCATTCTTGAACAATCGGTAAATTTAGATTTAAGTGAAGTTCATTTAAATGATCATGTTTGTGATTATATAATATGTATATCTAAAAACATAGTTTTGACTTGAGTAAATTAGGCCACGTCTACGTAGATTATTTTTTGATTAATATAGTAATAAGTGTTATTTTTATTGTATATATAAAATTATATAATTGTCACTTGAGTTGCAAATAAATAAATAAATAATTATAATATTAAGTAACTTTATGATATCCACCAGTAGGTATGATCTTTCCAAACTTAAATTAAACTTAAAATTACTATGTAGACCGCATTAGGTTCGTTAATATTAAAATTTATTCAACATACAGATGTTGGTACGTATTCGAGGTCGAAAAAAAATTACGCTCTCGATCGCCTACTTAGATATTTAAAACAAGCATTTGCCAAATGCTTTGTCAGACATTTGCAAAAATATGGCCTGGTTATTCAATGAATCTCTCCATAAATAAAATGTTTTCAACTTACAAACGAGATGTAGGTACTATGTACGACTATCGTATTATTATTTATTCGAAACCTACCTTCCCATCTAAACATGTATTTGTTTTTTAACAATATCGAAAAGCGAAAACTTATCGCTAAAGCTTTATTATAAAGTTACTGATTATTTAAATGATGATTTAATTAATGCTTGGGAAACTATATTTGTTGCTAAACATGATCTGAAAAGAAAATAACCAGGCTTCTTGAGGTTCTTGAATGTTCTTACCAGAGTTGGGCGCGTTCTTGAACAACTAATAAACTTAGAATTCAAGATTGACGTTCACTAGAGATCATGTTAATGAACGAACGAGAAAATATAAAGAAATTTAACTTAGTGTCACTAAAATATCTACTCCTTGCGAACTTCAACTGCTTAATTTGTTTCGATGAACATACAAATTCAAATTAAACACAAAATATGAAGAAGCTTGCTTATCCAGTTAGTTATAACAGTACGCTCGCTGCGAATGAACTAGATAAATTCGAGAAACTGCAACATTACTTAAAAATAATAGAGTAATTTTAATAATACAGTCGTGCCGAATAAACAGTTTTTCACGTTAATAAGGCGGTTGTTTGGAGACAAAGAAAGCGTCTGTTACAACAATAAAGCAACAAACAAGTGAATTACACAGAGGAACAAAACATCCGTAAATGTCGTCAACAACACGCTTATAACGTATATTTACTTAGTGCAGTCCGATAACAAACTATAATAATGATTTTAAACCCTCGACAAAAAGAGAGGGGTGTTATTAGTTTGACGTGGGTCCGTGTCTGGTTTGTCTGTGGCATCAATAGCAAGTATGAATGGACTGATTTCGTTGTTAAATTACAGTTTCTTGGTTGAGATGAATCTTAACTACAATTTATGAAGATCTGAAACATCTGTGAGATATTCTGATTTGTAAGCGTCGTCTCGGAGATTTTTAAATTGTCTCCCATTTTCCTTGTTTAACTATATTATGCCTATCACGTACACGCTCTTTGGACACGAATCTTCCGATACGAAGATTCTTCGCGAATGAATATTAACGGTCGAGTATGAGTATGATAGTCTAGAATTATTAACTCTGTACGTTACTTGTGTAAGAAGACAGTAATGTCTAATATTTACGCGAATAGAATTAATAAACAGTATATATTTTTATTAGAAATACTAAAATGACATTTCATGTATTGTCACTTTTTTACGTCTCATAAACAGAGATGCGCAACAACCGATAGGCACTGACCTAAAATAAATCTAGGTCGGTTGTAATGTTTCATAAGTGTCCGTAACTTAATGAGTTTATAATCTATAAGGTATCAAAAGCGGAAACTTCGATATTCAAAAAAAAGTTAAAATAGATTACGTAAAAACTCACCATTTAAGAAATATTTATATTTTACTATGCAGGATCATTTGTTATTTATTGCCGTTACACATTAAAAATACCTCTAAAATATTTTAAAATAATATATTCCAATTGAAAATCGTTTCATTTATCAAAAACATTCTTGATACCAACTTTTGTTTGAATAATGTACGAAAAGAGTAGGCTACGCAACAAATAATGTGATCCCCAGCGGGCTTGCTATCATAACTTGATCGAAGATAACCAAAATTCAATCAATGCCTATTTCTATTAGCATGTACCTACTCTATCCAAGTCAAGAATGTTCAGTACAAAAATTAATATATTTTGTGAACTCTTTTTATTAATTCAGAATCTGTAAATGATCGAGGTTAGAAAGAACAAAAACATAACAAGAAAATACATTAGGTCGGAGGTCAGTAAGAACTGAAAGTACGACTGTCTGTCGCGAGTCGCGCAAGTGGGGCAAAGCTTGGTGCGGACTGCGGAGGCGGCGTTCGATCGCGGGGACGCGCTCCGGTCGTTCACCTCGGCCGGAGCGAGCCACACCGCACGATGTCAAATACAACTTACAAATAATAGGCCTTATAATTCGACACTAACACTAAGGAAGACTCGACAACTGAAGACAATTTAAAAAAAATCCCTCACATGTAGATTACAAATAAGGACATCTCATAAATGTATGAGTAAGTCATAATTTCTAGCTTAGATCCATCTCAATAATATCAGTTTAAAAACAAAGAAGGTTCGTTTAGAAGCTACGACGCCATAGACAGACACAATGACATGTCAGACTTATAACAATTTTTAGTTGTTAATTGGTAAGGTTTTGTAATTACAGAAATAGCTCTAAATTCAAATTACACAAAAAAAAAAACAATAAAAAATCTACTTTCGTTTTGTTAACCTATTACGTATGTTAATTATTATAATTGTGTTAAATTTTCTATAAATCTTCGTTGTAGTGTTGAAAATTTATTTTACAAAAGCCATATATTATAACATAATTGTTTTCGTAGCGTTAAACAAGTGATGAGATCGTATTCATATCGTTTGAATTAAACGTTGTTAATGTTAAAAGCCACAATCGTAAAGTTAAACACCGTTCATTAATTTCGGAAACAATTTTTGAAGATGGCCGCCAAGATCATCAATAATAATTTTAGTAACTTAGTTCTGTTTAGTTTCAAAGTTACGTTTTTGATTTAACTTTTATAATAGAAGTAACTATCAAAATACGTCTAAGAACAGCCTTTTCCATATCAACGTGAGAATCTTGGCTAAATTTAGTAACCAAGGCGTGATTATACGCCAATAAATATTTTAGTACGTACATGTATTTTCATGCAATAAATTAAGTTCAACCACGCATCAACTCGACAGGTGTGACATGACGCCACCAACACGTGGCACATACGTGTCGCCGTGTATCAAGTAGGTATGTACTTAATATAATATTTGCTAATTCTCGAATATGATTACATGCATACAAACATAAGAAAATCGTATATTTTATAATAATAAACATAAAAAAAGGATGTTTTCTAATGTTAATAAAACTGAACATTTAAAAATATAATATACGTAATTTAACTCAAAAGTAAATCAATCTCAATCTATTATGAGGAAACAAAGAAAAAAAGGAAGAATATTTATTAACGCACACAATACACAACGTAAAAGAAAAACTATTAAGAAATCTAACTTATGCTGACCTTGAATAAAGAAGACAAGGGAGTAAGTAGTTAATATTTAGGTCTACATTTACGCACATAAACACAATAGCTACTCAAATAAAAAATAACGTGTAGGTAACGTACCTACCTATATTTTAAGACCATATTGCATCACTCTATATAAGCGCAAAACAATTTCAACAAAATCAATTGTCAAGCAACGGAATTATTGATAAGGAATTAACATTTAATATTATAAAAGATCTTATCATTATAAATACAACCGCATACATTGTAATATGTATATTACAGACAATTTGAACGGCTTTGAACGTCTGCTACGAAATAAGCTATATTAGCGTAAAGTTTCACGCTTTTAAATGCATATCCAATGGATATAATGAACCTAATCATCATCTAGGCATTATATCCGAAATCCAGGCAGCAGTGTACGATTTCTAGTATTTTCAACAATCTATACTGTTTGTTTGTTTGGTTGAACGCACCAATCTAAAGAAGTACTGGTTCGAATTTAGAAAATCTTTACATACATAGTTCATTTATCGAGCAATATTACATAACATCACTTTGCGACCAAAAGGAGCGAAGCATCGTGTTAACAAAAAAGAGAGAGAAAAAATACACGTCGAATTGATAACCTCCTTTTTGTTTTTTTTAAAGGTCGGTTAAAAACTACGCAAAATCATGTGTGGAATAATTGCTCCCCTATAAAAGTTTGAAAAATTGTCTGAAATAATAAGTCGCTAGTAAAAGCTAGTCAAAGTGAGGTCACGCGATCGTATTTTCTATATATTTATTTCGCTTCTCACGGGTGACGAATGACGTGTGAAATGAACAATACATTACGACGTCAATTTGGTGTAAATTGTGTGAGCGCGTTTAGCTAACGACATATTTTGTTCCTACTTCCTTCTCTTTGTAGGAAAGTTACAATAATATTAAAACTAAAAATATTCCACATACAAATACTATACCAAAGTAAAGAAGTTAATCTATACTAATATACAAAAGCTGTCGGTTGGACGCGCTAATGTAATAAGTACTAAATCCTTAATTTAATAAATACGAAAGTGAGTGGGTGTGAAGTTTTTAAAATGAACTACGGTTTTTGATGAAGTTTAGTAAGTATGCAAAAATTCATTTGGCAATGCATTATACTAAGATATTTTTAAAAAACTTATACCCTTAATAAATTATTATTATTGCATGATGTAAGTAGGTATATTGTGTTTAACTAATAATTAGTTAAATTTTGGTAAATGTTTCATATTTCATAAAATTATATTTTGTGGAGCCGACACTCTTTGTTAGGAATGTATTCGAAAACATATCTACTGTTTCACGAAACATCAGTCATAGTTACGTTACATACAGTGGAAAATTTTCATCACACGCGAATGAGCGCGCGCGCGATGTTTTACAAGTAAAATTGTGAGCAACTGAGCCGTGTAAGTTATGGTCACTCATCGCTAGCTGTTCTGGTGTTTTTCCAATCAATATTTGGATCAGCACGCACGGGCAGTTCCCATTGTTTATCTGTCACCCTCCGGCGCTCAGTGTTTGGGGTTACAACTTGCGAAATCGGTTACTTGTCCCCAATAACTAAACGTAGGTATAAACTCAAGTTTATACTTATGGACCGACATAGTTCTCAACGGTATAGAAGTAGAAATAAGTAATAGAGTAAGTGAGCAATATGCGATGACTGAAGGTATCCAAGACAGTACTAATCCTGGCTGATGCTTGAGAAATCATCAGTTGGAACAAAAAATACCCTTTATAGGTTGAACTTTAACCAATCCGTCTCCTTGCTGCGTTGGTTCTGTCTCGCATTTTTACTTCCGACAATCAACTGTTTGCTTTTCAAGACTTCACTGTGTTATTCACTGTCACAAGTCTCGAGTTAAACATTGAATTTATATTAAAACATAAAATAATCACTCGTGAATCACTAAGATCTACTCCGTACAGAAACTGAATAGCCTACAGAGCGTGATGGTAGGTACAGTTAAACACACAAACTGAACAAACAGTCAGTTAGCGACACACTTCACAGCAACAGCACAATGCTAAGTTCTCTTCCGCACAATGCACCGAGTGCAATGCTTTGTCTTAAGGATTCTCAGACAAAGTATACAGCTACATTCATTTTAATATACACGTATTAATGTTATAACAAACGTAAACTTTAACAAAACCATTAGTTTAAAAGTCAATTCGAAAACTTTTAAGATACAGAAAAGGAACAATAAAACCTAAACGTATGATTTACTAGAACATATTTATGTTATACCTTGGTTTAAATAAATATTATTTATTTCGAAAGACTTAAGAGAAATGCAATTGTTAAATATTTTATAGAAATATCTTCAGACGTTTTTGTATGCTTAAATTTCAATTGGAGCGACGACGAGCAACGTAGGGGCTGATGAGTAGTATATATACATCACTTACTTATAATCAACACAAAATATATAATATTCGTTCGTAGTGTTATAGATATATATATTGTAAACTTCTTATCTTACTTCCTTAAAACGTAAGCTACTACCTGAGTTCCCTTCGCAACGTACCCTCTAAAATAAATACTCCTACGACTTAATAATATTTCACATGCAAGCCATTCATTTCTTTCAATTCACATGCACACGGGCCATAAACACGAGTGTTTCATACATTCACATATTGCCGGTGAGTGGTAATGTTGAATGTCATTCAGCACTCGCTCACTCACTCACACACAGACCAGTTCAAAGTCCGCTGTTCCATTTCTCCGCTGTGAGGTCACTCGCACTAACCGCAAACTATGTACCAACTTTCCTATGGCGACTTCGCCGTATCTAAAGATGTCTAATTATAAATTGCAGTGCTCTGAAATAGAAACGGAGCACGATCTCAACAGCAATTCTATAAGCAATTTCAACTTTGCTTAAGATTAAAACTGTAACCTATCTTGTATTCCTAGTAAGTTTAAAGTATTATTATTTGAAGTATTGTATTACGGTTTTATATTTTTATATCTGTATTATGTTGTTATTTTTTGAGTTGCGTCTTTTATTATGAATTGTAGTTGTTTGTGTTAAATGAATATTTTTTTTATAAATTTTATATTTAACAGAACGCTCAAATTAACAAATAATTCATTACATCATCTATAGCTAATAAAAAAATAGAACCGACAAGAAACTATGTAAATAAGTGAAGTCCCGTGTCCCCTAGTGGGGTATGGGGCAGATGCATTTCACATCTGTTTCACAGATCGGTTTTTTCTTTTAGGGGCAAGTAGGTGATCAGCCTTCTATGTCCTGCCAGACCGAGTTTTTTTATTATTATCTCCACCGGGAATCGAACCCCGAACCTCTCGGTTGTAACGCTTACGTGCTTACCACTAGACCAAGGAGGCGGTCAAGAAACTATGTAGTTACTCTATTATTTACTATTACATATTATGTATCTATCATTAAAACGTTTTTATAACGGTATATAAAACAAACAGTGACAGTCGGGCTAAAATAAAAATAAATATATGAAAGATGTCTTATGCACAAAGACCGTAAAAAATTGAACCACCAAGTTAATAGTGTTTATTCTCTTAAATCGTGATAACACGTGTATACGTATAATTCATGAGGGTAACAAACGCAGATGCTATCGTTGCATCGATACAGCCCGAGGTCACACTGAGGTCATGTATATTCATAGTACATATATTCACCCTCGCTTGATCTAATCCGGGTACAAATCTTACTGGAAACCACAAGGGACCGTACTCGTGTCTAGATTAATTATGATTTGCAATATATGTATATTTTGTCTTTAGCAGAACTGTAATCTGTACTAATATTATAAGCTGAAGAGTTTGTTGGGTTGGTTCAGTGGTCACAAATATATATATAAATATTTAATTTATCAAAATATATTTGATAAATTACAATTGTATTAAAATTAATTACAAGTTCTACATATATATGCGAACATTTTTTTTAAGCATGATGATTATCAAGAGTAAAACGGAAAAGTCAAAGAAAGTCAAGTCAGGAAATTGATAAGAATTTGGAATCATGCCTAAAATTAAAAACAACAACATACAAACCTGACTTACTTAAACTTTTCAAGGAGATGCAAACACATTGTTCGCATTAATAAATATTTATTAAGTATGAAATTAAGATTTACTTAGTGTACGACTTATTTAGTGTAATAAAAGTTTACTAAACAAGCAGATTTGGCTCCCAATTTATTTTAAAATTTTTGTTATGTTCATATTTGGCTTTTTGGCTAATAAGTTTGCCGACCCTTGGTTTCGTTGAATGCGCTTATCCCATGAACTACTGGTTCGAATTGAAAATTATTTTTAACTGACCTTCAAAAAAACCAAAAAGGAGGTTATCAATTCGACGTGTATTTTTTCCCCGATGTTCCGCTCGTACGTCACCATCCGTAGACTGATTTGGATGAGTGAGGTGTCAAACGATAGAGTAACTCGTCGAAGTGGTCCCATTTTTTTAGAATTTTTACGATCAATATTTTTCAGGATATTTATTGAAAGAATAGTTTCACAATCGGGCGAGAAATAGCTGAGTTTCGCGCGACCACGTCGTGCTTATTTGCCTATAACTCTATGATTTATGAATCCTTATCGATTGAATTACGAGTAGATGTTTTTAGATTAAGTATAACATTTGCAACAAGAGAGAATAAGAATCAAGATAATTTGACTCATAGTTTTAGAGATATTGAGGTTATAAAATCAAAAATTTTAAAAACTTCAAACAAGTTCGCTTTAGCAATACAGATGTCCATGTTATATTAAATACATATACATATATACTAATTATAATAAATTCATTTTATTACGAGTGATATTGTCAAGCTTTTGACGGAATTTTATGAAAATCTAAGCCACATATTTGATGTTATGGAGCAAAACTTGTCAACAGAGAAAAACATGTAACACTTTATTGTTTACGCGTCCAGTTTAGATCTCTATATCTCGATGTAATATCAGTTTATATCATGAAAACATAATTTATATGAACGATATTACTTAAATTTTCAGTTTTGCGTCTTCTTATTTTCATTAATTTTAAATTATTAAATTAAATTAATTAAATTAGTTTTTTATTGTATAAGGTAAGCGTAAAGTCAGAGCGTCCATATCAGTTTCGTTTTGATGGTATGATAACCAACTATACGGTTTAGAAGAGCAACTCAAAAGTATAAAATAAATTAATTTTAAACAAAAAAATAAAACCGACCTCAAAACGCACTGAAAAGTAAAAAATAAATTTTGTATTATAAATGTACTTACTATATATAAAAGATAAATAGTGTTGATAAATAAAATTTATGTAAAATTCAACAAGTGCATAAAACTTTCATGATGCTTTTTGAAAGGTGCTGCCAAATAGGTATATAAATAAAAAGACTGAATGAATATTCCTGGACTTTAATAAAAAAATTAATTGAATAAATGAGTTGAATATATGTTGCACTTTTGGTTTTACCCTTTAAAAAATCTATGAAAACTTTATTCATAGTATTAATAAACAAAAATATTGTAGTTAGATCTCAGTTATTTACGTGAAAAATAATAAAATAATAAACCTATTCGAAAAGTAAAGTTCAATATAACTTAAATTACAGAGTTAAATATTATTTTACATATCAAAGACAAAGTTATCTATAGTGAAGGTGAAATTGTTCAGGATAGCTTAGCTTCAAACACATAGTTGTAACAAAAGATATTGTGAAAGTATGCAGCGGAGCGCATCGGGCCAGAGGTCAATGGTAGCCAGAGGATATGGCTTGAATTTTATGCAACTTTATTATACATATTTACTCTTACTATACCCAGTGTAAAGACACAAATATATGAAATTGTTGTGATTACATTTTGGGAATAGGTATTTGTGTGGCCCGCACTGTTTGAAATTTTCGATAGTTTTTTACTCTTGGAAAGCAGTCAATCCCATTGTGGCAATCAGTGGTCTGCACAGATTTTTATTACAGTACCTAGGCATTTTTTAAATTAATGAAGTTTATAGTAATGCATAGTACTGAGCAATTCACACAATTATTATATTTGTTGAGTTTGTTTCGCCTATATATTTGCAAAATTATGTACCTAATATTTATCATAGTATTAAGTACTTAATAGTAATTAGTAGGGTAAACAATGTCTCTCTGTAGCGCACGCCATCGGACTGGCCATGTAAGCAGGCTACATCGAAAAATAAATGTACCGAACTCATTATTTATTCGAAATTAACTTTACACCAAATATACACACATCTCGCAGTGATGCGAGTCTAAAACTCAATTAATTAGTATCACAAAATATACATCGCACCAAATTAATGACAAACGTAAATTTCCATTAATTAGCTTAAACACATACGACACGATAATATAATTAATTGCCACCATCATTAGACGCGGAGACCTTATAAATATCATACACTAGCTTTTAATTTCAGCTTCGACCGCACAACATAATATCATCTGTCACTCGATAAATGAGAAAGGACTTTTAAGATCTATATTAGAGTACAAACAAAGAAATAAATCAACAATATTAGCATACAAGCTTTAATTGAAGCACAGTGGTGGTTCTCGGCCAGAAAATTATCACAAGTACCTACAATCAACCAATATTTTATTCTAATTTTCACCAATTTTCTGAATACCATGCAAACAACAATGTAACATTTTTAACCCCGGACGCATAAAGAGGAGTGTTATGTGGGATCGTAGCTCCTAAACTAATGAACCGATTTCGAAGCGGTTTTTTAATGAGATCCACGTATGAGATATTCTTATTTGTAAATGTCAGGATTTCTAAGTGTTAATAAACTTTCTCGCCTTCAACGCCTTAAAATCGATCCTACAAAGGCTGCTTTGAAAAGGCAAGCAGGTATAAAACGAAGTTTCCTCACTAGACTTGAAACCGCTAGTCTCAACTACATTTTCCATGCGACTTGAATTTTAATGGATTAGACGCGATGCGGTTAACGTTATCCTCGAGTATCATTTGTAACTGGGCTTTTTAATAGTACCTAGGACATTGAGACCATTTAGCCACCAGAGACCATTTTAGTCATAGCATCAGATACGAACATAATTCATTTGAAGACTAAATATTCTTCTCTACAATGTAATATGTGTCCTGTGTCCTTTATAGTTTATAATTTCACCTATAGTAATTGCATTTTTTTTTTTAAATTCACCAACGGCCCACGTAATTCGTCACATGGCATTAATATTATGCACTGTTGATATTTATTATTATTACTAGATTTAGCTTGAATAAGAAGCATTTTTGGTTTTTATGTTATCAAAATTAAAGTTTTACCAAAAGTAGGAATCAGGAATAGTGTTCACAGCGATACAAAGCCAAATAAATCAGCACACGGTCGAATAAATAACGTCCGATGGCTCCATTAGTGCATATTATTGTGCAATTGACACCATTTAACATCATGCCATCTTAGCTAACGTGGCTAGATGAGTTTGCCTAAGTAATAATGGTTTGTAAATAAAAGGAATATTATACGGCTTCCCATAATAATTTTATCCTTTCGTATCAGCAGGACACAAACAAAACGCCTTTATAGCATAACGTCATAAGAATACAGCGACATACAAACAAAACGTTCAGGATAATGGAATATAAGCAAATGGTTCTAATATCAAGAAGACGCGTTAGCAAAATATACACAAGCAAATGAACATAAAAAGAGATTTTAACTCAAATTAGTTTTTATTTATTTCTATAGTTCTGGTGACTTGCAACAAATAAGGACTGACAAATAGAGTCAGAAGTGGAGACGATTGAGTAACAGTAGGAAAAGAATCTATTCATTTATGGGTTTTTTGTTTAGGATATAAGTACAACAAACAACTAAAAATATTCGTGAAACGATCTTAGGATATAATATCTTTGTTTTTTGTTAATTTATTTATGTGTATTGTGTGATATTGTATATTGTGATACATTTAATTCGTTTCCGAAATAAATTTAAAATATTAGTGTGTTCAAATGTAATCGCTTGTCTTTCTTATTATATTTATTATAAGTTGTCTCTTCAGTCTTTTAAACTGTGCACTAGGTAAGAAACTGTTTAAAGTGCTATTTAGAAGTTTTAAAATTGTTCTTGTCCCATAGTATATTTCACCCGTGTCGCATTTGCGAGACGTTAGTATTCCAGTACAAGTTTAAACGAAGCAAATGCAGAGAGTCGTCCCAACTCAACACAGCCAAGTTAAGTCAATCGATCGGGCAAAACTTGAACAATGCCTAGTTTAATTTAGACCACATTCGAGCGCGTGATAACTGAGAACTCAACGCTGAGACGATATAAACTTTATAGATCGTATTGGGCGATAATCTTAGCTGTCATAGCAACTTTGCAACTTTGTGGATATAGTTTTGTTTTTAACTGCCTCCTCACTATTAAAATAATGAAAAACACAAAAAAAAAATTACTTAGATTTACACCAATAAAAACATCGCCGTGACAATAAAACCCTTTTCCGACGAATGAACAAAAATAACACTACAACTACAAATTAATCAAAATAAGAAATAAACGAGTCACAAAATGACTCATGAGTATTAAAATGGAAATGATCAACACAAATCATTGTGCTTTATAGAGTTTTGATTATTTTAAATCACTCTTATTTGTTTATTGTATTAATCTAAAATTATAAATACATATAAGGATTTCAATAAAAATATCACACACATGTATTTGCCTTTATGCGACAAAATGGCAAAAACGTCGAATGTGATATGCGTCAAGTCGTATCAACGAGCATGAATAAATGCAATTAAGACCTCAAAGGGATATAATATTGAATTACAAAACAAAAAACGCATCGCCGATGCCGCATAAGTAATAAGTTCTCGGTAGCGGATGTGTGAATGTCGTATAACAGGTAAAACTTCCTTCCAGCGGACGCCCAATGACTAACACATAACTAATACCTATGGGTATCTATATATTTACAAGCGATTCACACGTTACTTAATCTTATTTTTATTTACAGAAGAAACCTGACGTCTAAGTCTTTTGGCTTCCAGAGCGCTGGGCTTCCATTATTATTAGAGAAGAAGAAAAATGTGTTATGTATATAGACTTATATGGCCCGTTATTTACAACAAATATTTAATATTATTTAATATATTAATAACCGAATCAGGTTTGTGTAAAGAACCGCGTGATTTAAAATTCATCAGCTTCATTTCAATGTGGCTAAATGCCGCGGATTTTAAGTTAGTACTTTTTATTTTTCTAACATAATATTTATATACAATCTATTATAATCAGTCAACGCACTACCTGCTAAATTGGAGCGGGCAGTGTTTAAAATATATAATGCATTTTTACAGATAATAGATATTATGTATAGAAAGACATGTTTAAATAAATAAAAATCAGACAAGTGTGTAAAAAATTTCTTGTTAACTGTCGGCAGATAAACAAATTACTAAAAAATTGTAAAATACTTTCTACGTAAAAGATCGCAATAATTATTCATCGATGACCGAAAACGGGCTGAAATCGAACTGTTAATTGGAGAGGGGCGTGTGGAGGAAATGGAAGTCTGGAAATATACTATATATATAGACTGGCATTGACCATGTTTCAATATAAGTATTGTAAAATTTCATTATATTCACTTAAATAATTATTACAGACTATTTATGTCATCCATAACCATATAAAAAGCGTTAATAAGCTTATTTTCTTTTATTACAAAATGTTTTAATCTTTAGGTACTTTCCTTATTAAGGTGACACACAGTTTTAAAATTAGGATTAAAATATTATATATACGTAGCATAAAGAGTATATTCATGTTATTATTTTACTGTCCATTTTGTTTGTTTATAATTTATAATATTCTTTTGTAGGTACTATCATAAACTACGACCGCCTCTTTGGTCTAGTGGTAAGCGCGTAAGCGTTACAACCGAGAGATCCTGGGTTCGATTCCCGGTGGAGATAAAAAAACTCAGTCTGGCAGGGCATAGAAGGCTGATCACCTACTTGCCTCTAAAGAAAAATCAATCAGTGAAACAGATGTAACATGCATCTGCCCCATACCCCACTAGGGGACACGGGACTTCACTTTTATCATAAACTATCATACCGTGTTGCAACGGCCGTGGTCACGGGAAGAACTCCCGCTATATTTAATAATAATGTAGGTACTATATTGCGAAACCTTTGGTATCGGTCGGTATTAAGTAACTAAATAAATATGTTAAATATGTACGTAAAATCCGGACTATTAAATCACTTCTCGAAACGAACGCAAACGTTCGAGTTGCGACACAAACTAATAAATAAACTGCGACATAGCGCTAAAAGTGACATAGAAACATTAATGGCTACTTTGAAGATAAAACTTGAGCCAACAACAAACAAAACAAAAATAAACACACAGTGGATAAATAAAGCTGAACGCTAAGTACACAATATGTATAGCGAAAAATCTCGGTCAGTAAATACGAAATACGCAGCGCAAACGTAATAATGTAGATAGATATACCTAAGTTTCCGATGGCTTTGAGTTGAGTGTATTTTTCACAAGTCCGGTGGAAATATAAGAAGAAATCATTTGAGGCACTCCATTTTACTTTCCGAGTCCATGAGCACGTCTCGACAACGGCTCATATTCAGCGTTGATAGGCGAAATGTGTACTTACGCTGAAGCAGTAAGAGATAGAGTCGGTTGATTGTGCTTTTCTCGTGCGGTTGAATATCAAGGGCCGTTGGCAAAGCCTGCAGCATTTTCCTGTTAAACGTGTCTCCTACGAAATAAAAATATCTATAGGGCTGACAGTGTAGCGATTTAAAATACATTTCATTCAGCAAATCTTGTAAGAATATTAATTATTACCCTATACATTACGAAAAGGCTGGATCGATCGACTGGATTGAGATGCCATGAATGAAATATGTACTTATTTACCTAAAAAGGGTATTTTTTGTAAACCTTTATATGACTTTCCATCTATAATATCGCAAAATAAACCGTAATAGTGTTATAGAGATAGAGAATAGAAGTTATAATTAATTATACGGTAACAGCCCTATATTCCGTTGGCAACACAACATGTGAATCGAGGCGAAAGGGCGCGTCTTCCCCAATACATACATAATATTACACGATACATTTTATACGGAACACGTGTTTACTTCATCATACTTTCTTAAGATACTTTGCTATACGAAGACACAATTTATAGACTGTATTAAAGGATTACAAAGCCTGGATGGTAATCGTGATAATAACAATTTATTAGTATTAGTATTCGTATAATATACCTAAACTTTATCACTTATTTTTTAACACTGGCGCCGCGCCGGTCGGCCTTCGCGTTTTAAATTGAATTATTTTCTCGGTTGTGTCTTTAGTAAATTTCTTATATTATCTAATCTCAGCACTATTAGACTACAGGCCCATGTCAAAAATGGATGGGTCATATGAACCACCAGGTGACGTATATAGGACGATATAAGAGCATAAAATAATAAGATTCAGCACTATGCCGTCACTTGTAATCTGTCTAACTGAGTGCCGGTGAGAATTCATAAGTGCAGGTAGAGTGAGTACATTTTGGTCACATATTTTTGTACGACATTTTTACCATCGATTGATCCATGAAAAATAATAAGAAAGCGCGCAGTGCCGTAAAAAAATGGTGCGCCACAAAGTCGGTAATTTTTTTTGATTTTCTGACAATTTCCAGGGTAAATTTGGTCATTTTATTCTGTACGGTGTCAGTTTCATACTATTTCAATACAGCTTCTAATTCATTATTCCGCAACGCCGTACAAAAATCATGCGATAAGGGGAATAAAATCTTATCTTAATATCTTATCGGAAACTTCGGACCTGACGCCTTTATTTATGACACAGAAGAGAGATATAAATGATCTAAGAGCGAATCGTTTACACATTAGTGAAAATGAATAATTTCACATGAGGACACGTCAACCTACGTGACATAATCAGATATAAATAGCTTGTGATGTGACTTATGTTAATTTGTATTTCAAAAATGACTTCGGTGATATTCTTAATAGCCCATACAACTACGCGAACGTTTTATTATTATTATTACAATTAATTTGTTTGTTGTGACACCTGACGCATAGACCTCTGAATTTATTTAATGCATTTTATTTTCTAGTCATTAGAGGCGACATTATCAAAACTGGTAGGTACTATGGCAGATGGAAACTCGTGAGATAGGTTCTTAACAAAGAACGAACTTCTTTTGAGTCGCATAAGCACATGATCTTAGCTTTATTTTTTACATATACTTTAAGGGCAAACACTCTTTATAACTAAGATAGAAGACTAAAAAATCACTTGTAGAATTTATGTAATAGTAATGCCATAAACCAATAATTTAAATTTCAAATGTGTGTTATTTAAAGTACTGTAGTAATCGACGGAATAGTTATAAATAAAGATATATTAAAATGTATACACAATAAAAAAAACATAATTGTAACGATGCGAACCCCGGGTCGCCTCGTTGTCAAAATAAATGAAAACAACGTTCGTCAATTCAATAGTGTTTTGAAAGGCCCAATAGAAAGTAGAAAGCAGTGGATTGCAACACGTAAAATCTGTGTACCGAAAACAACTTTTTCAACCAATCATTCTTTTTTATAATCAATACGTGTTAATCAAACAATAGGGCAGTTCGGGGACCAAAATCATTATAGTTTTTATATTACTTTAGCTATATGGTAAATGCCACCGACCATTTTGAAGTGCAGTCACAGTGTTGTGATAGTTCTAGGTGACCTAGAATTGAATCAACTTATTTGTTAAAATTGGTAAACGCTAATGCCAACCTAATATCAACCCTAGGTGATTCTTATATTGTTCCTTCTTACCAGCAATTTCTCTGGGCATGACATTGACATGAGTTTACAAGTAAGAACTTTTAGCTTGTGATATCCAATTTAAGCTTGTACAAAACGAATGCTTATTAACTATTATTTAAATTTAAGCATTCTTATTGCTCTCCGTGATTTTAACATATTGATTAGTCTATGCTAATTATGTTGGCTTAATTGCGATTTGTACGTGCCTGTCGTGCTGTTCGTTGTTGCCAAGCGCGGATTCTTGAAATGTTTGCTTTGTATTCGAGCCTTGAGACTCGGCTTTTGCGGCCTAATTATATAATTTTATGACTGATAGGGGCGGAGCATCAATGAAAGTTTGCAAAACGAGAAAAATTATTCCTTTTGAGAGAGCTTGATAAGTTTTTATTTACTCAACCGCGGGGCATAGCTAGTCTATGATAAAATCATAAGTAAATTTTAGTCAGGATTTCAATACATTTCCGAATCGGGTAGATAAGTCAATTCGACAAATCCGTTAGAGACATAGATAGCTCCATACTGCGGTAAGTCGACGCAGCCGGTGCGACTACGTGATCCCGTACGACGCTCTCAGACTAGGGAAGTAGCTGTTTAGAATTTACTACTTTACCTCTATTATAACTTTGACAATTTGCATGACTATCAAGACTGTCGCACTTCCATACTCTTTACTAAAACAATATGTAGGTAAATAATTAATTTATTATCCTCGAATTAACTGATTTGTGAATTGGCTATCAAAAGTCTAGTCAACTATGTCACATCGTATCAATTTAACAATTATTATAATAAAATATCTGTTTAATTTGTACCTTGTAAGTTTCTTTTTCCTAATGACGTACCTAGGTACGTCATTAGGAAAAAAATACGCTAGGTAGGTACTTTACGATTATTTAATTCAAGTCTTAAAAACTCTTAGAATGACCGTTGCAGACAACGGATCAAACACTTTGCTGGCATTTTATAAGACGGTAACATAGAAACCATTATAAGCCCCGCGGGGTGTTAACACGTCACAAGAAATTGTGAGTTCGTCTGTTAATATCACGGCAAAACATATTTCATTGTCTACGTACGTCTACGAAGACAGATGTTTGGCCATATCACAACACTGAATTTGTATGGGGTTCTTATTGTAAAAGGTCTGACTGCTTATGACGCTTCGTGAAATATTGACACCGTTACATAGAACAAGCTAGCGAGAATATTATATTTTACTTTACTTGATTTCATTACAGAAACATAACTATCTCAAGAACTACACTGTTAAAACAACAGATTTTATTATATCGTAAAGGCAATGGTATCTAAAACATAGTGGTGAAGTAAGTTAGTTAACTTTCAAAAAAAAAACCTATCATAATCGATCCATTAATTGCCACACGCACGTCTATCTTACAACATCGCTTTTTTTGCGTTATAGGTTAAAACATTCAAGAATAATACTTGAATGAAAACTTATCATATTAACAATATCATAGTAAACATTACGAGTACAATAGCACAAAGCAAATACATAGTTGAATACATAGGTATATACCTACAGAAGTATATAAATCGTACGATGTATTGCGAATTCCTGAGCCAAAATAACAGAATCGCATGCAGACGAACTAAAATTATACGTCTCGAATATTTTTGGCCATTACGCGTGCTGTGGATGATATTTTTATAATGTATGGAGAAAGATTTTAATAAATTCTTTTACTAAAACATAAATCAAATCTAAAATTTTTAAACCCCCGACGCAGTGAGGGGTGTTACAGTCAAGGGCCAGACATATTCCTGCGTCTGTTTCACAGATAATTTTCTTTACAAGCAAGATACCTACCTAAACGAAACATTTATTTGCTTAACCGGGAATCGAACGCCAGAAGTCTTGACATGTAACGCAACATGCAAATGAGTGGGTCATTTAGTCATCCGTGACTAAATGACCGGCGCCGCCTCCGGGCGGTTATAATCTATAACGCAAAACTGTAAACATGCGCCAGTCTAAATTGATTTAAAAAAACCTCTAATTCTAAAAATAAATTATTAATCTTACCGTGACAATAATTATTATTGTTACGGTAAAATTGAACAATAAATGATAGGAGTGACCTATATTCTCGATATAATTAAACATTTATATCCAGCAACCAATATTCTCTTTAACGTTGTTTATAATGTAACCGATACAATGTTAAAGGACGCATTGGACCGCTCTTAACGTTATCTATCGAGTACCTACGTTAAACTTAATGGCAGAACAAACACCATTAATATTCGTTATTCGATAAGTAAAAATAGAATTTATTTATCTTAATAGTAAGGTATAGAATAGTCGCATAGATATAAAAGAATTCTTATCATTTTCTAATGTGTGTATATTATAATATAATAATTTTTATTATATTTAAGTTGATTATATCTTTTATTGTGTGAAATAGGCTTTATTCCTTTTAAGCATAACATGCTTATCTTTTTTAACGTGTCGTCATTATTTACACAAATATACAAAACAAAAGAGACCATCAAGAGAGGCGTTCATCAATTATATATTTGCGTAATAAAAGAGCACAAATACTCACACTAACTTCTGGGTACGTAACGTGTCGATTAAGATCTGAAACAAATAAGTACATATATTAATTATAAAGTGTCGTAAACATGTCGTCGAGATTGCTCCGGCTTCCGAGAAGTTACTAACAACTGACTATACACAAGTAACAACCATAGATTAACAGCCAACTAAGTTTATGTTAAGCCTAATATCATCATGAAATATCATAGTTTAAGTTCATATCTCGTAATTTGTAGTCGAAAGGCATCCTTTGTTTTGGATGAACAATCTGATCTGTTTTTAGTGGGGCCAATGTTTAATGAGTAGGTACTATAAGTATTTCTACAATTCACTTATAACGCGACATGTGGCGAATGAGAATCCATATTTTTACCTCTTTTCTATTTCTATGAAACAATATAAAATAAGCCATCTTACTTTGTCAAGTTTGTGAAATTTAAAATCTGCAGTGAAAACGCATTACATAATTATTTAATAACTAGCGATCCGCCCTGGCTTCACACGGGTAAATCTCGTCGTTCAGCCTGCGTTTGCAATGTAACGGAAAAAATGTAATTATTTACGACATCACATTAGAAACCTCAAAAATAACAGTATTTCTCCACTATTTAATGGATGTTATTATACATATAGGTTTATATTATATAAACCTTCCTCTTCAATCACTCTATCTATTAAAAAAAACCGCTTCAAAATCCGTTGCTTAGTTTTAAAGGTTTAAGCATACAAAGGGATATAGATAGGGACAGAGAAAGCGACTTTGTTTTATACTATGTAGTGATTAGTAAAAGATGAAATTTAAATATAACTTTATAAAGTAAGCGAAATTAATAAAGACCTCTTGTGCCATTATTTCAAAATTCATTTAACCGTTATAGTTTATCAGTAGTTATGTAAATTACACTTATGAAATAGCACTTAGTGTGAGCGGTAAGCTGTAAGGTAATAAAGGAATACATTCATATATTAAACTATTGTAATGTTCAGCCCGGCAGGAGAGGAACGGACAATGCGCATAAAAAATCAATAAAAGCCGAGGCGGCCTTCGGCGAGGTCGAGTGACCGTGTCGCGTCACAACGAAAGACGCCTGCCACTTCACCTACCTACTTTGTAGAGTTCTGTAAATTCTACTACATATTATGTGTTCAATAATGGCTTGTTTGTTATTTCCAAAGAAATCTAAGCAAATTCGAGAGAAATAGCTGTATTCTTCTTACATTAAAAAGAAAATTCTCTACATATTTTTACACGAATGTAGTTAGAAACAAAGTAAATAAATGCTTTTCTGTTATTGTGATGTAATTATGCCAATAAATAACTTATTGCTATTTTTAAATCTTCTGCTATTTATAATTGATTGAAAACACACTAATTAAAAAATGTGGATGAAAATGGAACGTTAGATTATTTAAATAAATTTTCATCTTCGAATGGAAATGGGGATAGGAAGCTCAACTCCAGGATAAGTAGCACCGCCCCGGACATTCGCAAAACAGGACGTTCGACGGATTTCAAATCATCGTAACCATCAGCCGGTCCTATTTAACTTCCGACGAAATGAGGGATGTAAGAGGAGGATGAGGGATAAGTTTCACGTGTCTGTGACATTGAAGATGTTTAAACGAATGGACCGATTTCTGTGTTTGAAATTCAAACTTTGAATGCTGAAGGATGGATATTAACTACAATTAGTTCATTTGTTCGTTTATTTATTTATGAGATATTCTTAGTTGCAATCATCATGTCGGGGGTTTTTTAAATTGTCTTCAATTGTTCATATTTCGTTATCATATTCGCGCAGTAACCTAATCGCTCATCCGCCGTAACGCATACATCACTGACCGACAGTGCGCGGATAAATGGAAAATAATATTGGCTGCATTTCAAAAAGTTAACGCCGCACCATCAGTGCCAAGTGCAATATTTTTAGATGCTACTGTGACATGGCAAATTTTTAGGACTGATGCGTAGTCGTTATTGTTGCGTATGATCAATTGTTGTAGAACAGTTATATTGGAAATAACTATACCAATCAAAACAATATTTGGTTGGTTGTTGTGGAAATAGTTGGTTTATAGAAATAGAAAAGTTTATTGAACAAAATGGATGATTACACTATTAAGTTCTTATATTATAACTTATTAACTAAGATTTATTTACCTATATATTTATTTGCATAAGTGGGTAGGTACTTAATAGTTTAAGTGCCAATGTAACACATGAAAGTATTTAGAGCGAAAAAAGTGATAAATCAAATGATAATTACCCTCCGCACTAGTTAAAACTGTTTTGCGTTTTAAATAAAAGATCCTAAACAAAATCATAATAAGTCGGTGAGTTTGTTTTGCTTTCGTGCTTAAATCATAGGGCACATTATTAATATCAAAAGTAATCCTAACCCTAACTTTGAAAAGAACACAGATTTTTTTAATGCCATTTTCGCCCACATATATAAACCACCACATTTTATTGACTTTTACGCCACTTTATATATTTTTACTATATTTTATTTTACTCTTTAATCTTAAAAATCTTAACTACGTAAATTGAGAAAATTAGACACTAAGCTCACTTAAATTAATTTTTAACCCTCGTCAAACTTATACACGCTTATGTCTGTCTGTGGCATTGTAGCTATTAAACGAATGGACCAATTTCAACGCGATTCTTTCATCAGATCTTAGCCACAATTTATGAAGATCTGTTCATTATCATGTCGGGGAGTTTCTTAAATTGTCGCCAATTCCTCTTGTACAAATTCAATCTTAGCTACGGATATTCCCAACATCAAAGTCCATATCGTGTCACAAATCTTGTGAATTTCAAATCCAAGACACTCAACACATTGCGGAGAGCACTCAGCCGAATCTTATATAAAATCTTTCGTCTGTATAAATTACACTCAAAATTCCGTTGACTCTACGCTTTAAAGGTCAAAAGTGGCAATCGACTCCGAAAATTCTTTGATCATAGCGCGGCTGTGTGTGTAATGTGTATGTATTTTGAAATGCTAAAATTTAGTCACGGATTCTTTGATCAGCAAAACTTTAGAAGTTTTGAATGTTTTGATTGAACTAAAAATTAAGAGCTAAAAATTAGGAGTACTACGTACTACCTACAGGTCGATAAAATAAATTAACTCAAGCAATGTTTTTACATACGGATTTTGACAATTTAAAATTGTATTTTCAATATTAGGTTTGCGATCGTGACAAATATCACGAGTGGATAAATCGCAATGGGTACGCGATTCGATCTAATTGGTTTAAGACTTTCCCACGAATGGAGCAGGTTCTCGGTTAAATGCCAGTTACCGTGTCTGTTGGTTTTGTATCCTTCTTGTTAACGTCTCGTTTGTTGTCTAATTCGCACAACAAGACTTAAGACGCACAATCGTTCGAACTACTTTACATTTTTGTGATAAGTCATCTAAATATACCTCAAGTTCATCATTAATTTAATGTAATATCGACTATGAGACAAGGCTTGCTTTCATGTACCTATATGTAACCTATGCGTAACTGAGGAAAAAATAGGAAATTATTATTTTTAAACATATATCCATATATTGTTTTTTTGTAAAAAAAAAGGTAGAAATTTAATAAATGCCGATTGAAATTTACATATTCCAACTCAATAAATCTTACTATTACTTAGTCTGTGCTTACATAGCCAGATATAAAATGATAACAAGAATAATCGCGTGTTTTTAAGTTGTTTTTGAAATTTAATATTTAAACTTGAAATACAATGGTAATTAACAAAAAAATATCGAAATTATTTTATATAAAAAGTATTTGTCATTTATTGCGACATTATTATGAATAAATTTTATTTTTTCTATACACAGCTAATTGCATACTTATCAATCATGTAAATTTTTTAAAGCAGTCAGCGTTTCTAGTAGATTTAAAATCTCCTGTGAACTTTGAAGAAAGAATTTCTCAAAAGGCGCGTATCAAAGGAATAACATTAAAAAGCGCATTAATTACAAGAATGCGCATACAATATGCACTGGGCGCAGGTAAGAGTGCGTTCACTCGTTGTGGCTGTGTTAGGGCTGATGCATGGCCGCACACGAAAGGAATTATTTTAAATCAAATACACGAGTGTTTGGTTTCTATTTATTGCGATTTTGGACTTTCCAACCTCCGTGGCTAACGCGTCTGCTTGTTGCGCCGGAGGTTCTAGGATCGAATTCTCGGGAAAACAGATGAATGTTTCGGGTGGGTAGGCCCAGAAGGCTGATCACCTACTTGCCTGTAAAGAAAAAGATACAGATATGGGTCGGCCCCTCTAGGGGTTACGGGAATTTACTTAAAATTAATAAAAACTAATAAAATTAGTTTCTGTTAGTTTGTATGATGAGTTTGTTTGGTTGAACGCGTTCTCAGCAACTACCTACTGGTTTGTTATAAAAATTATATTTGTGATAGACTACAAGGCAATAAGATGACGAAATAAACGCTTGTGAACCGCGGCCGCGCACAGTTAGTTATAAAGTTTTAAAAGTTTCTTTTTTCTGTACTAAATATTTGTTGTTACATTCAAAATTTTAACATAAAAATTGACATTATCTTATCTATCTCATAGCAAAATCTTCAAGAGGACTCTTTGAATTATAGTACATATTTAGAATGCTTGTGGTGGCCCTATAGGTATCTTGTAAGCTAAGAACCGGTCTAACAGCATACGGGCTGTAGAAACCGAAGTGGGAAGAAAGTTACAGTGGTGTAGGTCTAGCTTTATGTATACTGTAGAGTGTAGAGTATATACCTACGAATATAACAAGCGTGACTCGACTAGAAAGTTGGGCACACGTTGTTTATTGCATTTTATCTTTCGCATCTCAATAGTTTGTTCGGTTCGCCAACTTTCGTAAATGTGTTCGTAGCAGTCAACTGGTATGATTAAACTTCGTTAAGGTTTAAGTTTTATGGATGACTTGCCTTAGTTATTTTGTATGAAAATAGAATATTTTATTTAAATAAATTATGAAACAATTAATCATTACTTCTAATTATCTCTTACTATTTTTTTAGAAACAAGTTTAATTGAAGACGATTTAAAAAAAACTCTCTCGACATAATGATTACAAATAATAGTATCGTAAATGGATGAATAAATTTTCAACTATTATGGCTCAGATCCATTGCGAACAGACCAACAGATAGACACACGTCAAACCTATTATAACACCTTAAAAACCACCTGAAAAATATGACCAAGCATATTCTAAAACCTAAAACATCTGAAAACTGCTTTGAATTAGAGTTCTAATTCCTTTCAACATTTATTTTTTGTTAGCCTTTTAAATACTAGTTTACGTGTCAATTCGCTTAATACCGGGCATTGTCTATCGTAGCAAATTCTCCAACATCACGTAAAGGGAGACCACCATCTTGTGTGTGATGCTCGTTATTTTGCAACGTCGTCGATAAACCTCCATTGTCGCATTAATGCACACACAGTATATTATTATTGAAACGTGTTTTCAGAATATGTTAAGTCGTGTGTCATCGAGTGTATATTATGCGTGTAATAGCTGTGCCCTGCGGTTGCGTCCTCTTTCAAAAGGAATATTGCCCGTTTTTGGAACATTCTTCATTGATACTCCGCTCTTATTGGTCGTAGCGTGATTTTATACAGCCTTCATCGATAAATGGACTATCCAAGACAAGAAGAACACCTAAGACAACAAGTATAGACTATATGATGCGTGGAATTAAAACATATTTACTTTTGCAAGACCATATCTACACCAAAAAATTTTCATGCACACACAAGTTAGATTAACTTTAATTAAGATAAAATCAAGCAGGATAGTATTAGCATTATAATATCGTCATAATATTCTTAGTGGGTATATATTGTTGGGAGATTCATAATGAACCAAGCGTGTAGCTACCTCAGTACAATTTTAGAAGATACGTTTTTAACATAAAAAACCATAGAAATGCTTATTTTAATATTGAACTTAGAAAACAAAATAATTAAAAATGTATACAAATTACAATTGACCTTTCTTTGATTAATTTATGATAAACAATATTAAAATATATTATGATTTGTTCATAAATAAGATTTCAGTCTATAAAATAGAGCATTTGCTATGAAATCAGTATATTACGACCTTGCTAATATCGCGAATAAAGCGGTTTAGCGACTAAGCGACTAAGGGTTAAATCATGAGGCATTTGGTAGGAATTGTAAAATTGTACAAAAGGGCAATTTAGTATATTTTGATAAAATATTAAATTGGTATAAAAGACGTTAGACGGAAATGAAAAGTATACAAGTGAAATTTAAGGCAACTTAACATGAAACTCCACATGTTTATAACTATGGATGAACAGATCTTCATAAATTGTAAGGACTGTCTCGATCATCTCAGCTTTCAAACCCAAAAACTGCATCGAAATCGGTCTCTTAGGCTTAGTAGTTCTGTCGATTGGCTCCACTCTCATGGCTTGTCTCCGAATTACGATTTCAGGTATGCCACTAATTTTATATGGTTAATTATCTTTTTTGTAATAAATAAAATCGCTTAAATACGACTAACACTCAAGATAATAATTTTTTTGTCACCAACTTTTAACCTTTTAACGTATATTAAAAAACAGTCACGCATCTCCCATTCTTAACTTTTAGATAAGATAAAATGTACAAATTGACCCAGAAAGAGATATCTATATACCTATGTATTTATATTACATATTTATAGTGTACCTAACTTTAAACAGAGCATTAAATACTATAATCTTTGTAATAGGCACTCCTATAACTAAAGTTTACTAAATTAAAAACTAATGCAAATACTAATAGTTCGTGATTTGAAATAGGAACTTTCTGCTAAAGAGGTGAACGGTGTACACACACACAACATTCTACACAAACACAACCCAATAGCGTCGCGAAATAGCAAATAGACAATCGTCGCGTTGAACAAAGCTGTGTAAAACCCGCACGAATAACAATAACGAAGCCGCTAATTATTATTATTACATTTCGCGCTCGCACCGGTCTTTAGCTGTACGTTAGGTAGGTGGCGTAATCGCTGAGCTCCATACAAATGCGCAGCATGTGTGCGTGCTATGTACATCACCACGTGTGGTGACGTAGGCAGGTAAGCGTTTCTCTATATACAGATATGCAACAGTTTAAAGCCACGTATCGATCCCGCGATAAATTCGACCCGGCGGTCTCCTTTCACACGGCCAAATGCAATTCACTTAGGACCGGCCTGTCGCCACTCAAAGTGCTCCGTTTGTGAACGCGGGCGCAGCCACGCGGCCGCGAACATTCTCGAAACGTCAACGAGATAGCACGTGTAATTCTCATTTAATATTTACTCAATTGCGCCACATTAACTTAGATAAGAGCGAGTACCGCGTGTAAATAAGGTGACGAGAGGTCATACGGCGCGGCGGGCGATATAAAATTTCACAAGTCTAATCTAAATTCCTCTGGCGTCGCTAGTACATAAAAATATGAAGGTCGGGCTTCGATCAGCTAATATTTGAGTAGTGGATATGTTTAATCAATAGATTGTTGTTTACAATATATTCTATACATTTCTCGGCTCAATGTACTATAATGACATGACATAAAAATGATTAATCTTCCATGAAGCTTATAACCGAGCGTGCATCGTGTCATGAACAAGTGGGACAAAGAGTTCATTAATATAACAAACAGACACTCGAAACAGAAACGTTAATGAAACGGAAAATGCGAAACGAAAGCGTCGAATATATATATTTTTTATTGCCGCCCGGAAATTGGAGTGGTCCGACCAAAAAATGACAAAGAGGCATCAAGCGGAGCGTGTACAAATCGTGGTCTGCGACGCTCCGACAAAAAGTAAATAATGACCGAGTCGCCGTACAATTGCGCTATTTTGAGACGTCAATTTTCCTGTTAGCAATAATGCCTACTAATGATCAGATACAGCCGCGTACAGCTAGAAGATCGCATAAACAAGTTATCGACTACAGTGCGGCTAACATTTTAATTAAATATGTAGGTGTTACAGTCAAAGCGTTAATTTAGTAAATTAATGCATGCTAGTCAGTAAGTAAATACTTTTACTAATATAAAAAAAATCTTTGTAACAATTAATTAAAGAGCTCAATAAAAGACCGGTTTTCAATAACACATACATAGTATGAAATATTTATATGAAAGTACATTTATAATTTTCACTCTTAAACCGCTAAAGATGTAACTTTTATATAGTGACGATTTTTTGTATTAACACAATTAACAGTTAAGGTTTTCTCGATAACCTGCTACTTTTTCGAAAATATGTCTAAATATTCACCGTAAGCTAGAGCGCTGCGGAGATAATATGAACCGATATGTATACCTACTATAAATTAGGTTATAAAGATAATTCTTTGTTACAACAAACAAGAGTAACAATGTGGCAAAAACCCAAGTTTATTAGAATCCAATTTAATTATAATATTAGCTGGTGTCACATCAGTACACTTGTCTGGATTCATCCGATTAAGTGTGAATAATGTATTATTCATTCAACATTACGTAAATGTATTAAAATTAAGATATTATTATTTACAAACAACTGAGGTATTTATAATATAATTGGATTGCTCTCATATAAAATTATCAAAGAACATCATATTAAAATTCTATCACATATTTCTGCATTTTTTTATAAAATGGTATTAACTTGAGCATCTCTAACATTTTCTTACCATTTGCGACTATCAGTTCTCAAGTCCTAGAGCGAATCTCGATAAATAATGGAGTCAGCACGTTCCGGAAAAGGTAAGAATTTGGTCTGACAACGATGATGCCGTGTCGTAGAAATCCGAGACGCGAAATGGGTTGGCCTCGAGTGACATATTATAGCTCACACGCAGTCGACGTAAAATAGTTACATATTTCATCGTATTACCAAGAACTATTAAAGGTTCCTTTACTATTAATATAGTGCCTACTTAATATGTAAAGAAATAGAACGCTATAGACTGAGGTGAATTTTCGGCATAGGGTGTCACACATAGATATACAAAACGTTATATGTGTGAAAATTCAGCTCCCAAATATAATAAGTTTAACAGCTGCAAAGACCAATCAAAAAATTAAAAAACAATCAAAAAGAAACCGTTGCACATTCAAATTTAAAAATTGCCTATATAAGTAATGCCTAATACCTGGTTAATGTAAGTTTTTTGTAGCAAAGATTGATAGAATATGAGCACCCATTCAATAACACCCACCTTTAATGACTGATACTTATAAATTGATTGACCCTTGATTTTGTCCCACAAAAATTAGGATTAAAACCTTTCAAAAAACACCATATTCAGATGTAATAACATATAATATTTTCAATCGATTAGTAACTTGGCACTAAATTGTCTTAGGTACTGTTTCTAAAGTTAGAACTTTTTTCAAGTAAGATACTCTCGATCAAATTAAAAATCAAAAGTTAATAACCGGTGCTACAAAACAAAAAATACACACCTCAAACTTATAGACGCTTCTTTCCGTAGATAAATATATACGATTGACACAAACGAGGTTGAAGATATTTAAGCACGAACTGTGTCAAGACAATTACAGTACAACGCCGTTATTTTAAAAAGCAATTGAATCGAATATGTTACATTCACGAAACAATATTATGCTCGTTATGGTTTCATTAGTTAGAAAGGCACAAATGACTCCCGGCTCTGCGGTGACGTCGTCGGCTGTCGCTATGCCGCTAATTGGTTCGTTTACATACCTGCAACAATAAAATTCATTAGATACGCTGCTTAATGACATAAAATGTTAACATGTACTAAACTTTAGTTACAAAATAAACCTTTGATAAAATTCTCCTAATAATTTACCCTGGTAAACTCCGCTTATATATAATCAGACTAGAGGTGTTATAAATTTAACATATTTAACATTAGGATTATCTGTCTCTCTCTGTGGCGTCGTAGTTCTCCACGAATCGACTGATTTCGATGAGGTTTTTTGTTTTGAAAGTTGACCTGTTCGAGATCTTAGGTATGATTTTTTAATATATTATGTTTATTCCTTTATGAGATTATTCTCTTTGTTATTATCATTTCTAAGGTTTTTTTTTAATAAGCTTAAACTTCATTTTCTCTTTCCTTTAAAAAGTCTGCCATTGTTTAATAATATTATAAAGGTATTATGATTATTATTAATGTAAATCACTACATAGTATAAAACAAAGTCGCTTTTTCTTTCCTATATCCCTTTGTATGCTTAAATCTTTAAAACTACGCAACGGATTCTGATTCGTTTTTTTTTAATAGATAGAGTGATTGAAGAGGAATGTTTTTATATATGTTTTGTACCCATGCGAAGCCGGGGCGGGTCGCTAGTGTAAATATAAATTTAATATTCAATATAATTATTAGAACATTAAAAGTAGTAACTAAATTTCAACGGAAATTAAATCTCTACTCCCTTAATTATGGAAGTTGTTTAACTTGAAGACAACGTCTCAAATGTTCTGTCAATTTCTCACTGCCGTACAAAAAATGTTTATCGTAAAAAGTAAAGTTTAATTACATAAAAACTAAGATTTAACGAAAATTAAACCTACTAGCTCTAAGTACGTACCTACTTAGAGCCTAGTAGGTTGTGACTTCCAAAAGGAGGATGAAACAAATGACTAGCACAATGGATATAGATAAACAAGCGCCATTAATAAAAAACCAAACGCCAGCTGCACTATTTTTGCCGAAATACTAATGCATCAAAACCTTCAGTTAGTTTACAGTTAGCTCAATTCTAACAGCTGTTTATACATTTTCTTTAAAGTCATTCAATATGAATTCGGGCACAGTTGGGTCGCGATGTCGTATTGCGACCTTGGCCCCTTGCCCCCGCCACCACCCCTGATTCCACCCCGAGGGGTGACTTTTAACGTACGCCCTCTGCGACAGCTCGTATCTTGGGTGTGAGACGACTAATCGAACACGTTTGATTGCTACATTCTTATCTCTAACGATTTAAATAGGCGACGTTCTTAATATGAACTCTCGTAATATAAAGACGTAAAAGTTCTGACAGAATATTCTATATTATTAACCCTAAATAATTATTAAGCCTCCACGAAAAAGAGGGCTGTTACAAGTTTGACATGTCTGTGGTGCAGGATCGTAGCTTCTAAACGAACAGACAGCTTTCGATGCGGTTTTATTGTTTGAAAGCTGACGTGACCGAGCTGGATCAGCTACCATTTATGAAGAATTTAATTAGAACAAGTGATTAACACATAAGGTTCTTTTCAATCGTCTTCGATTTCACTTGTTTAGTTCTTAAGATAGGTAGGTAGGATAGGATATTCAAGAATTTCGTGCTATTTTAACAATGTTAAGTGCATACTCAATAAAATCGCATTACAATGAGTCATCCTCCCTATGACCAAATTTTCACATCGGTTCGTACGGCTATTTTGATCTCGATCAATCGCAATTATACAACTAATTAGGTATTTTTATGAATCATTTAAGTTAAATTGGAGAACTAAAAAATTGCTATTTTAAGACGGCTATTATAAGACGAGAAGCTATAATAATTTTAATGTCGTCAACAATTTATTTAATCAGAAGCAAGAGAACCGAAGAGCTACTGGATAGATCTTAACCTCCACTATAAAGAAAATATGTATACATGTAACATAAAGTAACAATTTGCAAACACCATTTAAAATATACTTACATAATATTTTAAATTGTCTTTGCATTGTACAAAAATAAATACTGGTTTAATTTATTGAAATTTATTACAATTTCCTATTGTTATCTAAATTTAAAAACTTTAAAGTTATTATCCTTTGAAAGTGTACAATTTATTGAAACAATTTCTAATTTTTATCTAGATTCAAAAAACTACTTAAATTAAAATTGTGATCCGTGGACGCGAGTAAAATTTCAACTTAGTCTTCGTTAAGGCAAATTCAATTTTCTTTCTTTTACACTTTTAAGAGTGTAAAGCAACCGGATTGTGGATTTGGAATCGATAAGATAGCCGTTTCAATCCATTGAGCTGATTCTGCACCAACATCAATACGTAGAAAGAGAAATTTTCAAAGAGTTGCAATCAGGGGAAACGACGCTCCCTTATGTACTGTTTGCGGTTTGAAAAACTTGCTGACGCGGCATGTGGTCGGGATATGTTATTTAGTATTCTAGGCGGCACTGTAGTGCTATACGTCTTCGAAAAATCAAGAAAGCGGAATTGATCAGGAACGTAGAATAAATTACTAAATAAATAAAATATGTATAAAGTTACAATAGCTGTAAGGGCACTGTCACATTGTAATTCTTACTAGTTGTGCCCCGCGGTTTCACCCGCGTTAATATTGTTGGAGCGTGATATTATATTATAGCTTACAGGCCTTAATCGATAAATGTACTATCCAGCACATAAAGAATTTTTCAATTCAAACAATGTAGTTCCTGAAATCTGCCCTTTCTACCGACCAACTAAAGAAACAAATTGTTCAGCTTCATAATAATAATAAAAGTAAAGTTTATGTTTTTATCTATAGTACTTTTACAAGACAGTTGGTTTCATGAATAAATAACGCTGAGGTTATGAAATCAAATCGAAGATATTATGTAACATAACTTCAACCTAATAGAATGAAAATGCAAACGGAGCAGAGCATACACATAAATAACTAAGTATATAAAGAGACCATATATATAACTATGTAATATGTGATGAATAATTACATATAAGCAGCGGCAATCTTGTAAACAAACTGGATGCGTTCGAGAACTGGTTTCCAGCGCCAGGTGGTATTGAGGATGGTTTTCTCATCAGCGTCATAAAAAAACTAGCGTGGCCGATGCTGTATGCCAGGTGATTGGTTTAAATTCAGAACGAAAGCAGGGGTTGGTTCCCACGCGTGCTGCAATGTCTGCTACGACAGTTAAGTCGTAGCGGTGTGGAAGATGTTATGCAATACTTGTGGACCGGACCAATTCAATAATAAAACAATATTATTATACGTTTTTTTAAAAAATATAATTTAGCAATTTACCATTATTACTTTTTACAATTAAATGAAATCTATGTCTATCTATGTGAAATATGATTAATTTATTAAGTTTTTGTCTAGATGATATTAAAAGAGAATCTTTCTTCGCGATGTAGTGAAGACAGATTTTAAGAAATTCAACGATTATAAGTTTTATCAAAACAATGTAATGGTCTTTATTTGACTTAACTGCAGCTATCCACCTATTTTTCCGAATTGGATCTGCAGGGAAACTAAAAGAAAACAAAAGAAGCAAAATTCATTAATGTTACAAAAAATATCTTAATTTTATCGATTTACATTACAATATGTCATGAAGATGAAAAAAAAACATCTAAATTAAGTCATCTTAATTGACTGACTTTGTCTTACATAGTATCGATCATCTCGGTTTGACAACGTATTTGAAAATCTTTGAATATAATTATAATTTTGCTACTACTTACTGGTGAAAAGTGATCCCTGGACATTTTATTCTACTATGACTCCGGCACCACTTCACATCATATGCTGGCATGATGTATCACAGCTGTAGTTCAGATAAAAATGTCGCGAAAATGTGAGATGTGCTCGCTTGCAATAACAATGACTGACTGATGACGCGATGGACAAGACTTTTAAGCCCCGCCCACTTGGACACGACTTATGTTGGGTCATTTTTTGAATGCAGTTACATTTCCTGACTTATTATTTATTCGTAGATCGTGACAAATGAAAACGAAACGTGCTAATTAAGACGATCATCGACAATTGCTGAAAATTACCTATTCGCAACGTTAAGAAAAGAACGGATAACTGACAAGTTAAATTGAAGATAATTTTTAAATATATATATATTAATTTTTTTTCTAATATAGGAGGCAAACAAAAACTCACGTCATACTTATAACACCCCTCTTTTTTCGTCGGAGGTTAAGAAGCATTTTATTTCTTTCACTCTATAGATCGGACGGGGCATATAATTTCGAGCATTTGTAGAAATATAATTAAACAACTAGCAGTTGGATATAAAAACTGTGCAAATACTAATCACGCGGCATGGATTGTGGCGAAGACCTCGTGACCAATAGTGAATCAGACTATGCTATACAATCGCTTTCTATATAAATGTACACAATTGTTGTGTATTGGATGGAATTATGTTTATCGTGTCGCGATAAGGAGCTTATATAACTAATCTCGTGCAAATCGTATAAAAAGAATACTTGTGGACAAGTGTAATCTGTCAATGTTAAATTAATTAACAATACACTGCAAGATGTTGGATAATAATTCCTTTTTTTTTAAATAGATGCTCATTTAAAGTTGGCGAACCGCCGCCCATGGGACACGTAGTTAAAGCAATGATAATTCATTTAATTTTAATAATGACATTTAAAATGATAAATGACGACAGGAATATCATTTCAAAAATTAAGTATAGTTTAAACTATAATTTAAGAAATTTTTTACTATCTCACTCTGGTAATAATTTAGATTTTGTGCTTTTTACATGGTCACGGGTGAAAATAACGTAGGTATACTTTCTCGCATGAACAACAGTTGCATGCAGGCCAACTAATGATACTCATCGTAACTTTTCTACTGGTCTTTTATCATAATCGCACGAAACCATCTGTAGCCCGCTATAACGCTGAATACGTCTTCGGCAAATAGTCAAGCCTTTATCTACACGTGTCGCGTTCATGACGTCATCATATTTGCATATCACTCGAACGAATCGTTGTTTTTCTCGGTATTTCTAGTACTCATATGAAGAGAAGTTATAAAGTATAGCTTTATCTTTACTTCTATTCAGGGAAAATAAAAAATACTTGTAAAATATTGAGTAAACCTACTCATTTTTATTAAATCTAAACAAGCGAATTCGCACGCTTGCCTACGAACACATGTCGAGTCTGTTCACAATTAATTACCAATCGTATAGTGTTGCAAGGCTTGTACTAAACTGTTGTTATATACTAATAAATATTATATATAACCAGTACGAAAGGCGGAACCCTACTGAACCTGTATGAACAATTTAACTCTTAAACCTAATCATAAAATAAAATCTCGAAATCGATTAATTCTATCTAAAAGTAGTCATTCGATCGTTTATCATAATAAAGACAAATGTAGTATTATCGATTTCTTGTCGAGTTCAATGCTCATTCACGCAAAAAAAAACGTAAGAGTTATAAACATTTCTAGAGACGTGGTTATTACTTTTAAATATTCCACTAAGTATTTTTTTGACTCTCACGTAAATGTCGCTTATAAAGTGAAACTCAAGAAATCTATACACTTTATTATGAAGCTAATGAGTTTGTTTGGTTGAACTCGCCAATCTCAAGAATACTGTTTAAAATTGAAACTTCTTTTTTTTTTTTTTTGTTAGTACATTAATTATCGACGAAGGGTAAATATGTTACTATCAGTATGGGCACAGCCGGTGCTAAATATTTATAGCTTTCTAATTACAACATTATTTATATTAACGACTTAATCAATAGATAAACTTATATTAAACCGGTTTCAATCGAAATTAGGTACATTATTATTAATATTTTATCGCAGGGAGTGGTACGACAATTGAAAGATATTTTTTTATTGTTAGGTAATAGGTTTTTTTTTATTATATAAGACTATTAAACTATAAAAATTATTTTAATAATTTAGTTAAGATACAAAAAGCAGTTTATTTAAGTGATTGTATACTTAATTTTTCTCTGTAACATCCATATAACTATTTTAAAATGTTAATATTTTAGCTTGTAAGTTTCACACTTTTTCACTTCTCCATGATCTCTTATTTTTTCCCAGGGTTGCCTGGAAGAGATCGTTTGTTAGCGATATGTTCGCCTGTTGCACGCCTATTTATTTGTTTTTGTTTTGCTGTATTGTTTTCTTTCTTGTGCAACTAAGTGTTAATAAATAAATAAAATAATTAATTAAGTATCGAACTATTCTCTCTCTTGCGTGTCTTCATCATCTTTTATGACAGCAACAAGCACTTCTTGTTTATATTAGACTAATTATATTAAATTACTTCTTCAATAAAGAAAGCTCTCTCACTGACATGTAACATATACCTTATTACAGTTAAAAACACAATAAAATACTGTAGATTTTTTTCTTCCAAATTTCAAGTCAGGTACGTTTACATAATGCCCGATTACATTGCAAAATCAATTTAATCTAAATGATCATAATAACGTTTACAGACACGTGACTAAAAATTGCAGATGAGTCTTGTGAAATCTTTGTACGCGCTAATCGTAAAGATAAATGGCACGTAATTAGAATTCCTTCAGTTAACACCGTTTAGTTTGGGCACGCTTTCTTTGTTATCGGCCTCATTTCATTTTAAAAAGAAAAAGATACGTTTAAATATTGTAAGAGACAACTTTGCATTTTGTTTGCTTTGCAGTTGTTTTTTGTTTTAAAAAGCACGTTTAATAACAATCAAGAAATAGTAAAATGGTTCTATCATACTCGGTATATCGTGTTTCAAAATCGAAACCTTTAAGATAATTTACATTTACATAAATCTAATCCGTACTTCCAATAGTTCAAAATTATTATAAATGTTTTTAATAAAAATCAATAAAATCCTGCAATTACCAATTTTAGGATTGACCATGACATGGCATGACCCAATTGATTTAAAATTTACTTTTTTAATGGGCCTTATGTTATATACCGTTATTTTAATCACTGTGGTTTCAACAAACCATATAATAATTAAAATTAGTCATCCTAACTTAAAGTAAAAACCCTAAATAAAACGTTACATCAACAGTATATCTTTAGTATCCATCAGGAACAGATCCAAGCCTTCGAGGGGTTGGAAGCCCTATTGGAACCGCTCCCAGAATTGCCGTGGCTTTGTGTTGACGTAATAGCCTTTTACTATGTCGCGAGCTTCTGAATGCTGACTCATCCTATGCCTATTTTAAACAACTTATTCAGTTCAACTCCAAGTCACGTTAAACTAGTTTAGTCCAAACGTGCCTAATTGGACTATCTTTGATTTGTCTTGGCTTTAAATGTAGCCAAGTGTTGGTAAACTTTTAATGAAATAAATATTTCATAACTCTTTTTAACTATTCTTACTTACGCTAAAAGAGACGTTTACTCGCGACTTTCTCTGCGTTGGCGAGTAAAATATAAACTACTGGTTTTTGAGTTAATTCATAAACATACAAATCTTTCCTATTTATCTCCTTTTAGTAAAGATAAAAGGTCTTATTAGTTGTTTCTTTGTATATTGTTATTGTAAAGTATAGCTACATTTAATACAATACCAAATTTAGACAACCACTGTTATGTATACACGTCTCATGTAAGATATTTAATTTATTCAAAAACAAACATTTGAACAAAAACTTCGACTATTTAGGTGTTCCTCAAGTTACAGAGAACAATGAAGCTAATACCCACGCAAACTGCCTAGCAACAAAACATAAATCTAGCATTTTCTAAGCGATTGTTTTCAAATCGCTTCACCGCACGGCTTGTGCTATGTCGCTGACATACCACTTCGCAAAAACAACCATCCGCCACAATGTGGCCACAGTACATACAATATTCAGTAGTTTAGGGACTTTCACTAGCATATTGACTTGATCTATTCTGTTGTTTGTGAAACATTTTTAGGATATTATGTCTATATGTTTTCTTACTTTATTTTATTATCTTATTGTATTTTGTGATATATCTGTTTAGTTTCCTAAATAAATAAAAATAATAATGGAATTAGATTAATATCTACGTATATTTAAATCAAATTATATATATTTTTTTATATTCATTTCATGTTGAAAAATTTGGTAATATTATATCAAGAGGTTTGTAACGAATGATCTGATCTGATCACTGTAAATCAATTAAAAGCATTATAGGTATATATCTTTTTTTTATTGATTGAAATTTAATTACCTAATGAAAATTATGATTAATTATGATGAATAGCATCACGACTTAAATTTCACCGGACATAGAAGAGTGTACAGTGCTTTACATTTTTGGATTAGATAGTTACGTAATTATTACAAAAAAAGGTGCAAAGACACTATAAATATAAAAATCTTGACGAACTGTTTGTGTAAGTAAACTGCGGTGCACAATGGATGGCTGAGCCGAGCTGTTCCAACACCCCCCTCACCCTCCTATCCCTCCCCTACCCGCCGGCACTTACGTGACTCAGCACAACGCTATTATATCAAATTCGATGCCGCATAGCCACCGACATGTTTTCGTAACATTACCAATATTATCCAACATTTAAAAAACTCTAAATAATATTTTATATACGCCTTTAAACATTTTTAATTCTTCAAACGATATAGACAGTATGTCGCAGTTATGTCATATATAACCTTGACTGTTGGTATGTTTCCCCTATTTGAACCATTTCAAACCTTTCTTTCGATAAAAGCTAGGTGAGTTTATCCACTTTTCAAAGCCATAAAATTATGTAATTGCGCCTGCGAATGATGAAGGTGAGAGGAATTCATTACTTCCAACTTTTTGTTTCAGTTTTTAATAAAACTCGGAGCGAAAACTTTCCAAGAGCTGCCTATCCCAAGTCTGAAGTTCGTTGGAACAAGTGAACCGCGACCGAATCGAAAAACTACAACTTTGTAAAGCTTCAGTTTGTGAGTTGAGGTGTTTCTGATGCGTTTTTTTTTTTTTTTTTTGGTGAAAGCTGACATGATCGAGATGAGCTCATTATTTTATTTAAAAATCAGCATGGCGGGTTTTTTTACTGTCTTTAATTTCACTTATATAATATCAGTAGTCAGAGTATACAATCTTTACTAAAATAATTGTAAATGTAATATACGACCGTGTCTTTATAAAGTGTAATAAAATGAAACTGTTTTGTAAATCTTGTTAAATTAACTTGTGCATAGAGAATATGCTTTGTAGAAACGTACTGACTTATGTTTAATGAATGATTTTTTTATCCCTCGACTAAAATAAGGCATCGTAGCTCCTAAATGAATGACCCGATTTTGAACCTTTTTTTTGTTTTTGTTTGAACGATGTGTTCATCCATTTTTTCGGTATTCTTATTTGCAATTAACATATTAAGGGGGTTTTTTTTTCAATTTCACTATTTACTACGGAGTAACAAGTGAACAGTTTGAAGAAAAGATTTAATAAGCACTAGCTTGTCAGATGAAGTCAATCAACGTAGCAACGGAGGCGAACGACACAACAGGAAACGTGGCAACGGCTGTTCCCGTAGCAAAATAAAATCCAATTAAACATCTCGTCCCGCTTTCGGCCGACGGCGAGCGGAAACTGTAAAAAAACTTGACCGGAGGCCTCAGCTAAACCGGCCTAAGCAAGACGCAATTAAACGCAATACAATTTTGACTGATTAAAACGCGATAAAGTTTATGAGTTCACTTAATTTAAAACTACGTTTTCATTACTGTGATAAAAAAAATTATAGAAACCTTACATTTAAAAATAATATAATCTCTATCACGTCAGTTCCAATAAAATCATCGCATCGAAATCGGTCCATTCATAAAAGCACGTTGCCACACAGACACGTGAAATTTATAAAACCCCTCTTTTTTCGTCGAAGCTTAAAATTAATACAGTTCGCTATAATGTCTATAATAGTTATTGCTATCTCCAGTATATTAAAGGCACAAACATTCATAATTATGATACGATAAAATGGCAATAAACGCAGTTTTCATTCAATTTCTTGGAACGTGAAGAGGTAGGCTAATAGCAAGCTGGGAGTGTTTAATGTATATTTTTTTGGGTATTTCTCGTTTTATTTTTATAAAGCTATTATTGTCATTTTACTCATTAGATAAAGTACTTTCGATATCAGTTTAAAGTTTTTTGATATGTGTAATAGTTACGGAATAATCGCTTGTGCATACTTAACGATTACACCCGGTAGATAATAATCAAGTTACTAAGTTACCTACGACAAATTTCCCGGCACTTAATCGTTATTAAAATAAAGATAAACTTTTTTTAGATTTTACATGACAGACGACGACAATTGTCATTATAAATCTGAATCGTGTTAAGATTTAAACAAACGTTTTCTTCAATCGGAACAGCTAAGTCCTAATTGACTATTGATATGAAAGGCACTTTAGATTATTTGATGGATTCGTATTGACAGTTCTGGATCGTCTATTTACATAGATATTGTTCGCATATTTGGGAAAATTGTTTATTACTATCTAGCGATTACGTCTGTACTCTGTACAGAACAAGGACAGTAAAAAGTTTATGCTTCATCATAATATATTTCCCAGAGTTCATTACTGGTTTTTGAGGGAAAACATAGTAGGTAAATAGGTACCTAATTAAATAAGCCCATGTTCCCAAGTTTGAGATTCCAAATTTCTGGGCAAAATCGATAGATTGATGGACTAATGTCCAGCGAATTAAATTTCTTTTAACAATCTATACCAATATTATTTTTACTACATCATTTATAAGTCCCCCTTCCTACAAAGTTACAATAACAATCATACATTGTAGAATTCGCCAAGCCAGCAATTGGGGAGGTGAACACAAAGGCACCGGGCTTTGGGCTTGCTATTAAGTTATAAATTCTTTATCACCCGGCGACCGTTCGGCAATAAACAACGAAATGATCACTTAAATGGTTAATCGCTTCAGCTGCATACTGAAGCTAGGAACGCTTTCAGCTCCCGACGATAAAAGGGACGTTTTATAAATTTCATGTGTCTGTCTGTCTGTGGCATTGTAGCATAAACGAATGGTCCGATTTCGATGTTTTTTAAAGCTGATATGATCTTGACCATCATGTAGGGGAAGGATTTTTTTTTAAATTCCCTTTGTGAAGTTAAAGTGTGTGTCAACGTCGACAATACACATAGACTATCATTTACATGATTATATTTAAGTTAGAGTAGGTATGACGACAACATCTAAGTAAAAATATTTCAGCTGTCATTGAAGGCATGTCACTTTTAGTTTAAACCGAGTAAAACAAGAATTATTAATTAAGTAAATAATAAGAGATATTATTAAGCAAAAGCACATGTTAAACTACCCTTGAGAGTAATGAAAACTAGCAAGAACTGTAAGCTCGGCGCAACTTCCAAACTCCTCATGGCAGTTTCTGGAATAAAAGCGCTTAGAACTTCTCTTTAATATTTGTCTCCCGAGAGCAAGTTTTAGAATTACTATTGTGTCTCGTTGGGAGATGAGTAACGGTGTTTTTATATTGGTTGTTTTACAACTGACGTAAACAGTGACCTGCCCTTATCGGCCTTATTCACTTTTTTTCAAGATAGGAGACAAAGGCAGGATAGGGCAGGAGGCTCACTTGCAAGAAACGGTCCGCCGCCCATGGACATTATTAACGCCTGTTGAGCCACAGGTGCGTTACCGGCCTTTTAAAGAGGTACGCTCTTTTTTTGAAGGTCCCTAAGTTGTAATGGTTCAGAAATACCTCGGAGGTCAGCTGGTTCCACAGTGGTGGTGCGCGGCAAATCAAACTTTCAAGGTGTACTTCCTCAAGGATTCTTGGAACCCTTTAACTCTTTCATTGCCAATGCTAAAATTGGTGTTTTATGCTGGTGGCCCATCACCTTTTTTTATATTATTTAAGTCTTAAGTACATAAAACATTGTTTACGGGTATGTTTATGCTTTTTATATATACATATGATATTTTACATAATATACTTATATATCACGCAACGTCGCGTGATGGGCCATGAGGAATGTACAATAATCCTTAGGGGCCCCATCACGCGACGTCGCGTTATGGGTTGCCTTAGCACTTTTGTGCATTTATGAGTTCAAATGTAGTAAAGTGAAACTATTTTTAGTATCCAAAACTTTTATTTGAATAATACAACCCGAAAAATAAAATAAAAAATCAAAAAAACACGCAACATTAATTTTTCTCTCATTAGACATCAAAGTCTATAATTATAATCAACAAAACTACTGTGAAAAACAAAAAAAAAGTACTATAATTACTATACTATATTAGGATATCAATTAGGAACATTAATTTCTTATCAGTCTCAATAAACAAATCAGTCATAAAGTTTTAAAAAACAGAAATAATATTTGGTAAATTAGGTTTTGGTACAAGTATGTAATATAAAAAAACAGTCCATGCACATAGGCGGACTATCGGGACAATTCCTACATTCCATCGTAGTTTGCACACGTTTCTTATTTTTATAGCAATTTCTGCAATCTTTTCTTGCGACTGCTTGGACTTTTCTTTCCGGTCCACTTTTTATAGTCCGTTCCGTCGTTTTGGCTATTTTCATCAAGCTATGAGTTGTTTGATTTCGAATTCCCGATGAAGATTCTTGTCCATTATCAGGCAAAAGATGCTCAATGATTTTCTCCCTAAAGTCATATAATGAAAGCTTAGGTTTTCCAGAGAACTTGTTATATAATAAACGGGAATTTATCAGGCTCATCATCATTGTATGTATAAAAATTTTTAAGTACCAACGTAAAGTTTTTCTTTCGCATGGGTAATACGAAATCATTTGATCCTGAAGATCAACTCCTGACATGTTTTCGTTATAACGTACTATAGCCAATGGTTTCTGTGTTGTAATACCACGTTTACTCGTCACTTCTTGCATCTCGTCAGCGAACTCTGAAGATATATATAGGATTTCTCTTTTATCTTTCCATTTACCAATATGGACTCCATTTCTATACCGCGAGATGTTCTCGCCTTTCTTTAATTTTTTCGCAGTTATAACGCGTGGATTATCCTTACGTTTTTTATTCAGGGTGCCAGTACAATAAGTTAGTCGACTCAACAATTTATTTGCTAAGGTATAAGAATTATAAAAATTATCCATGTAAATTGAATGGCCAACGTCCAATTTATTTTCCATTAATTTTTCGACAATTTTCTCTGTGTGGCCCTTTCCTGCTGTTTCATCTTCTGTACTGGCAAATACATGAAAATTTAAAATCAAGCCATCCGGTTCTGCGAGTACGTATAGTTTGATACCATACTTATGGCGTTTACCTTTTATGTATTGTCTAAAAAATAGGCGGCCACGCCATAAAACCATGGACTCATCTAAAGATAGGTTCTGGCCTGGATAATATATATTATTCATTGTATTGTTGAAATTATCGATTATTTTTTGACATTTATTTAGACGCCTAGCAATGACTTCTTCTTCTTCTTCAGGGAGTGTAAAATGTAAACAGCGTAAAATAATAAAAAATCTGTTTCTTGACATGTAGTTCGGAAAGCATGATTTATATAACCGGTGGACCTTCCAATAATCTGTCAATCGATTCATTTTTGCAGTGCCAGTATGTAACAATAAGCCCAGGAAAGTTTTGAACTCTTCAATGGTCAACTCTTTCCATCTTGAAATACGTGCATGACGATGTTCACTAGAGCTTTTCATACGTATGGCGTATGCGTTGGTGCACTCCACAATCATTCTCAAGTATTCTTCACCAAAAAAGAGATAAAAATAGTCTATTGGTTGTGAAGGCGGTTCTACATGGAGCTTTGACTCCCGAATGAATGGTATTTGTTTCATGGACGAGCAAGAAGTACTCCAGTGTGTCGTTGAACCTTCGGTAGCAGGTTCAGGAGACTCACGTGGCTGAGTTGGCTCTTCGATCATTTCACTACCCTCACCCCTTTCTGTAGAGGAAAATTGAATTCCACTAGAAGGTAGCTGTGATATTATTTCCTCGTCTTCTTCTGACTCCAAGGTTGAGCTGTCTCCATCATCATTACCCAACACAAAATCTTCGTCTTCATCACTTCCCACAAAGCCATCTTCATCAGAGTTTTCTAAAGCCTCAAGAATATCCGAATCATGTGACAAAAAAACACGTTTTGATTGCACTCGCAACGGTCTCTCATTTGGTCGTTTCGTACCCCTGGAGGTACCAGGTTGATGATCACTCATTATAAATTTCGTTTTATTACTAATATTATATTTTTTTTAATTAGAAACTCATTATATTTGTTCAAAAGTAACTAAAAACAAGCAAGCAAGACGTTCGCACGAGCGGCGTCACAAGGCGTACTAACCAATTACGTAACACAAAAACAATCGCATGATTCTGATGGCCCCGCCCACTTTACGATACTTAAGACCTTTCTTTAGAGGCCCATAAAAATGTCATTCGCGATAACGCTCCGGCCCGCGCAATAACTGCCATACAAAATTCGTCGGACACTTCACGCGACGTCGCGTGAAGGGCCAAATCAAGGAGTACTGGGAACACGCGACGTCGCGTGATGGGCAATGAACGTGTTAAAGATCCTCCGCCGAATTATAACGCACAATTTAAATTTTATATTATAAAGCTAAAGTTGATTAGTGCCGTTGAACGTGCTAATCTCAGGGACTACTGGTTTGAATTGAAAAATTATTTTGGTGTTAGAAAGTCCATTTATTAAGAAAGTGTAAGTAAGGGTTATAACATCACGACCACCGACACAGAATTTATGGAAAATGTTACAAAAACGGGCAACATTATTCCTTAGATGTTTTGCATGCCTATGTAGACAAAGTTGTGAGCAAAAGTTAATATTAACATATTGTATACGGGTGTACTCGTACAAACTAGTTTCTTTGAAGTGTAGAAATTCTCCCCAAATAAATTGGGATGGCACGTCACGTTGCGTTGAAAATGACAGACATAGCATTCGGGCGCACAAAGCATTCGATAAATGAGTTAGATGGGTACAAGGTCGTATCTCAAATCTTGGGACGGTTTCCCTTCGACATTCCTCCCGGGACGGATGTACCTACATACAAACCTCCCTTTGTCTCACAAACACTTTACCCATTGTTCACATACCCTTTGTCTACATAAATACTGTTTGACACTTCGTACAATAACACTTATATTCATTATAACTGAACTGAACTCTTAAGGACAGTTTGCTCTAACTGATCAATGCGCAAAAAAAAAACATTCTCCCGGCACCCCCGCGTCTGGAAACCTCGATAGAAACTTATAATATAACATCTTTTGATAGAGGAACTTTCTTTGTCTTCATTTTTATGGAAGAAAATGCCATTGATATTCGCTGAAGCGACAATGTAACTGGAATTTTATGTATTTCAGCCATCAGAATCGCTGAGCAATAACAGTAGAGTGTTTTATTACACGCCCGCTACGCGATGGTCGTCATTTGTTAGCGGCTTTTATACGACCCAGCTAGAATAGGACCCGTTCGGAAAACTGCCTACTAAGCACGATCAACTGCGGGTCAAACTGTCAGAGTACTGCTATCAGACAAGATTTATGTGACGGAACCAAATATACGTTCTACACTTTTATGTTTGCAACCTTATTTATATTTACTGAACCTCAGGTTACCCAAGATGCCTTCGGTTACCTAGGACTGACGATTTTTTTATAAACAATAAATAAATATGTATTTGTATTATGCATTCTAAAACAAAAACATCCAAAAGCGTTTAGCCTTTTCGGAGCCGAAACATTCATTTAACTATAACACAGTAATTACTAATTACAATTTTAATTTGCCAATGAGCGGTGGACCTCTTTGGGTTGCGATCGACCACCACTTCAAACATTACGTACTTAACTAAAATTATTGCTTTCATTTCGGCTGACTCGTTGGAGCATGATTTCAGAAAAGTTTCAAGTATTATTCACCACGTTAAGAATCGAAACTGTTCACTTAACTACTCCGTTTTTCTGCGATAAGAAATTTGCTCGACTATGAATTCGAACAACAAGCAAAACAATCATCGTTGCTAATCCATCGTCATCATCAAGTTTCGCGAAATAGCAACCGAAAACAACGCTAACGCCACTTGAAAATGCGAAATAATTTCAAGTGGAGCTGTTTCATCGCAAGCGAGCGAAACAGCGAAAAAATTACCGCGTCGTAACATCTGGGGAAAACCCTCTGCATGACAGACGAGACCAATTTGCTTTAAAGCGAGCTTCGCTGTCGAAAAAAATAAACGCAACGTTGTATTCGAGTTAAATATAATTCGCATACATTTTCGGTTCGGATACCTTTCCAAATCGCGACAAAGAATGTTATGCGGTACTTGTTTCAGTACTGCAGCACGCAATTTTCTAGTAAATTCTGAACATCATATTATCGCTATCTGATATGCAGATACAACGTTTATCTTTGCAAAAATATTCAAAGAGTTACTTGTTATGTAATCCCTGCCGTGCTTCTGAGAAAACGTACTAAATAAATTCTATAGAGAGAAGTAATTAGCAGTGTCAACGCTCACTCACACATTTGAAACGAGAAAAAGACAACACTGGTGATTTGTGGGCGTATATAAAACTACAATCGATAGTCGATCAAGCGGTCGGGCCGGTTGACCTAGGTATGTATGTGTATGTGTGTGTGTACGTGTACGCGTGTTGAACGGATGTGGTCTGTGCATACAAGTGCTATTTACTGAGACGTGTCGTGCGAATAGAGCGTCGTTATGTAAGTAAGCGTTATGACCTTTTAGAGAAGTATCAGCTTAGAATATCTCTGAGAATAGATGTACGATAATAATATTCATAGCTTTATGACTATAATGAGTGAAAATTTTCATTGTACAAAATAAAATTAATTACTATACCTGATGCCACAATCGCATCAACTTTTAAAGGGTTAAAATACTAGAAAAATACTCTTCAGTCGTAGGTACCTATTCCATCTGTGTTCGTGAGTTTAAGAGTTTCAAAACTCTATTTTATCTACTTTCATACTTAAAATATAAGAATTTATCAAGACATTAATATGATCGAATCCTATTACTAAAATTGGTAAAATACTGATCTCAATAAAAGTAAATTAAAATAACATTAAAAACGAAACGTGTTTAAAAAATCAAGTCCATATTGAGTATTACGAACAATAAGCATAATATATAAATGATCTCATTTCGCTAATGTAGGCTGTGGCCATGGTCACTGTCACAGCCAGTAGTATCGGAAGTTTCGCTATTACGAGAAGTTTAAGAGGTAAAAATGTATTGCGTGTCGATTAAATTAAATGGAATATCTTTAGAAACATTATAAAGAAAAATAATTTATTATATTCTTTTTGTAATGACAAAAAACTACTTAGGTCATACCAATATTAAAATATTTTTAGTGATAGGAAGTTACATACATTTTAGAGCCACCTACACCAGTCTGAAGTGACATACATTTATTGTGCCCATGCGAGAGAAACCACTAGTTAAGGTTAATCTCTAAAAAAATATAACATTTCATAAAGATATTTTATGACACTGGTTAATTTTTTTCTTTTATTCACAATCCTTTGTATAATAAAAAATATATTTAAGTCAAACAAAAATCTATCCTGTGCTTTTGTTCAATTGTTGGCTTGTTTAAATATAATTAACCAAAAACATATTAAGCTTTACCTTTACTACCAAAACTAATGTTGCTATAGTCAATGGTAAACTTAAAATATCCAGTTTTAAGGAGTTTAGATAGCATTATAATTATTATGCCTTGACGTCATATGGCAGGAAAAAAATTGATAAGGCTTGTTTAAAAAGTATATATACTTGTAGTAATAATTAGTTTATTTTCATTTTTATTAACTGGTGGATTACCTTTGTTTAATGCAATTGCTACAAACACTATAGTTTGTAACCAAACATTTATTTTTCCAATGCGGTTTTAAAAAACAACCAGTTGTCATTGACAGCAAAATTCAGGCATCAGTAAAATGAATGAAATCTATGGAAATACTCTAATGATAAAAGTTATTGTTTACAAAATCAACCAGACAACAAAAAATTTCAAAGTATATTATTTATACATAAACAGTTCTTTTCAACAAAACAATTATTCCTTATTTCATAAACAAACTTTGTACAATATAAAGTCAAAGAATCTTGAGTTTAAAACCTGAGAACTCAAAACAAATACACAATTCCTTGTAAATAATGAGAGGTAAAACTTTTGAATGAATTTCATTGAAACTTTTTACCCGAATCAAACTTAGTTGAGGAAAGTTTGTAGGTACTAATTAAACTTTCTAATGGGACAGAACTCTCTCGCTACAAAGTTATACTTTATTACAGTTTAAGAATATATATATATATTATTATTATATATATAAATTTTAGCGTAATTTGGTTTTAGTACTTCAACATCATGTGAATGTTGAGGCTATCTAGCTTCTTAATCCCATTGACAGATATAGGAGACGATTAAAAAGCAAAATCTTATGATCTATGGAATCTGTAAGAAAAGTGATAACACATTCTTTTATTACATTACTATTTCATCAGTTATTACTTATTAGTCGTACTTTTGGCTTATACTCTAGAAAAGATTACAATAATTATACAATTTAAAGCAATTTAATTAAAAACACACATATATTTTTCAGTGACTTAATATAAACATTTATATATTATTAATTACAATTATCTAGGTTTCTTTCAGTCTATAATAGAATGTAATTAATATTAAAGTTTTAGATATGGTAGTCCAAATGAATTAAATATAATTTTATGTATGTATCTATCAGTTTATCAGCTTTTTACAAATGTTTAAAGGATAGAAAAAAATATGAATTCAAATTTTAGAGCCATAACATACTCAGAACTTGAAAACTTAAAAAAATACACATCCAAAAAAACTTCTTTTTGTTTTTTTTTTGTAATATTGCTCAAATAAAATTAGTGTTTTGTCTCGTTTTTATAACAATCATTGCACGTCAGCGGGAAAGTAGCAGTTTATTAGTAGTACAGGATTTGAATCAATGTCTAAAAGCAAATTTTTTGCATGTTAAAATCCATATTATGATAGCACGTATTAACTTTTTTGTTATAATATGTAGGTCATTGATGCGTATTCTAGTACATCGAAACCGCATGGAGAGCCTTAAATGTAGAGTTCATGGTAATTTCTAGAATAACTTGTCTCCTGATCCGGCTCTCGATTTAGATACGCGTGGCGTCGGTATTAGTAAGAGCAACAATTGACAGCGAATAACGATTACTCAGACCCCAGCGTAGCGCCCGCCGCCGAGTTCAAGCAGCCGACGCCACCGCATTATGCTCAATTACTACGGAAAACCGTCCTTTTACTCTTCAAAAACTACTAAATTACTATCTCTATCTTTGGACTCTAACAAATTTGATTTTAATAAAGGAATCTTACCACTTGAAATGCTGAATCCAACAACAAAGGCACAAGCAGCCACGCGCTCCAATTACTGGGCACTCACTTATCACGAAAGCACTAGGTAGAGCTCAAATTATATATCACTAATAATAGTAAATTTGATTATCAGTCAATTTATTGCTTGAAACGGAAAAAGTTTTCAGTTTTTTCACGATTTCACCACAAAACCGGGAAAGCAAACCCGCGATTACCGCTAGCTACGTACAAAATGGCGGATTCACGTAATGTGACGCGACGAGCGCTGACGCGCCGATTTTAGACAGATAATATTACTAGCACAGATTAAAACACCACAGGCTACAAATAATACTTTTAGAATTTCATAGAATTCGTAAAATTCGTTTCTGTCCTATATATTATATTCTAATATAATACTTTTAAGGATGCTCTATAATCTACATCTGTTAATACCATTATTTTCTATTCACTATACGCATTATTTTTATTACTGCTTTCTTCTGGACCAATACACTCAAGGGCGTCGTCAGCTTATGAATAAACGGCAATGGGGCAATATTATTGTATTATTATATATATTAAAATACTTTCTACAATATACATTAAACCTTGTGAATTTACGTTTTGTCATGCGATGCGGCATTTATTAATAGGTAAGGAAGTCAATTGCTCACACTTTGGTCGCTTTGCGGGTTGCTACATTTGATCTATAGGGGGGGAGAGCAACTGCCCCCACCTGCCCCCCCTTGGCAACGCCCTTGAATACACTTGCTCATTATTGTTTCCGAATGTATAAAAACATCTCTTTGCGTGCGAGATCCGATCACACAAAAAATGTGTCGTCTGTGCTACCCTTATCAACAGGACATTGATTGTAGTTTATTGTCCATTCCGATTTCGAAAAAATATATATATTGTTTTAACATTCACTTAAAGGTACAAAAAAATAGGTCCTTAGTTTATAAATAACAATCAGATATATATATAAAAAATCTTATGGTCACCCTAAAATGGTTAAGAAAAAAGACAAAGCACAATGATCTTGCATCCACAGCGCGCTTTTTCGATACGGGTGCGGTCATAAATAATATAAAAAAGGCACTGTACTCTGTGCTCGCGTGAATTTATTATATATATATTATATATTTTAAGTGTAAACTTGCCTCATGCCTGTGAATCACAAGGTTACATTCAATTTATACTAATCGGTAATCGGAATACAAGTGTATAGGTACTATATATTAATATGTATAATATTATTTCTGTGCTGTGAAAAATGTTCTGTCTCTTTCTGAAATCGTACTTTATAAAAAAATATTAATTAAACATTTCTGAGAAACATATAATTGATAGTTGCAATTTGCATTATAATTATATGCAATTAAAATTAATGTCTAAATTTTTGATGAAAATCTAAAAAAAACATTATTCTTATTAATCAATCTGACGTCGATCAGCTGAGTTTTGTTTTCATTGTGTTTTTGTACCATCTTTGATTCCGTTTAATCGTGGTCTATATAAAGCCCTACATTAAACATACAACAATGAACGAAATAAAATCTCTCGAACACGCAACTTTGAAGGTAAGTTGAACAGTGTTAAAGAAAAATCCTGTTTTTGTCGAAAACCTTAGGTTATTTAATATATAGTCTTTCTAACAAGTTTTTGTAAATTTGTATTTTTTATCCTAACTAATAACTAGCGATTTCAACTTTGAATTCTCTTGATTAATGGCTTAAAAGATATGGCGTGGTATTTTATTGTGTGTCTCACATTAAAATAACACGCAAAGCCAATTGGCGTCTTATTTTTTTTAACTCTTTGAAAATTTAGTTTAACTATATAGTAAAGCCTACTTTTAAGTATAATTTCACCTTTAAATTTTTATGTAAGTAAACACTTACTTACATCAAAATAAACACTTTTAGGTAGTTAACATAATACCTATCTGATATAAAGGCAAAAAATGGTCGTAGAATCATATAACATCACTATGTTCCACAGGTTCCATATGAGGTCTTCAATAAGAAATATCGTAATACTCAGCGTGTGTTTGATGTGGAGGCCCGTCAAGTAGTCGCTGCTGCTGGAGATTTGGATAATGCTGTGAAGAATGGATCTACAGCAGGAGAAATAAATAATTTGCTTGGTGGAATGGTAAGCTTGTTATGTTTAAACTAGAAGAACTGGACTATCCAAATACTTGATGTATTTTGTTTTTTAATCATTATTCAAGACAGCTATATGAAGTTTCTCAGTGTATATTACCTTATATACCTTAATAATTATTATTAAATTGTTTTTTTTTTTAAATAGGTAGAAAAGCTGACTACGATGAAGCGTAAAGCCTCAGATGCGATTGCAGAAGAAGTGCAAGCTGCGTTTGTTTGTAAGAAACGACTTGAACATTTGAAGGAGCAAGCAGAGGCTACAGCTGAACCCAACACTCCACAGAATAAGGTATAATATTTTAATTTTATGTCTTCAGTGGAAATGTTAGCCTTTACCTACCTAGGTTAGTTACCTAGGTACAAAGGCAACCAATTACACTATTAAGATGTTTTTGCACTGTATTATTATTATGTACATATTTTATTTCTATAAATAAATAAGTAGGCAGGCTCAAAGCTTTAATAGAAATGTAAATTTAAATATGATAATTATAAATATCTGTAACATTTTCAGACGGCGATGACACAATGGCGCAAAGTACGTCTGGATCGTATGATTGTCGATTATTTTCTACGGAACGGATATTACGAATCTGCAAATAAACTAGCCGATGCCCGGAATCTACGCGAACTGACTAATGTTGGTAAGTGAATTTATTTAAAATGTTTACATAAAATATCTATTGAACCCACAGAACACATTCTAGACTGTATATGTCATATAAATATTAAATTTGGTCCAAAAAAAACGAACTTGTACAAATAATTACACGTCGGCGAGAAAGTGAGACATTGTTGTACAGAGCATTTACGAGTTACGACATTGTTTCAAGTTAAACAACTTTTGTTAAGGGATAATATATATGTATATATGAACAAAGAGGCAGCTTAAATTATTTATGGTGTATTCCAGACATATACGCTGCGGGCGCGGAGGTAGAACGAGAGCTATCGGCTCGTCGCACCGCGCGTTGCCTTCAATGGTGTGCCGACAATCGCTCAAAACTGCGCAAACTCAACTCTACCATGGAGTTTAATACACGGATACAGGTAACAGCATACTAACGCGAAAGTTTATTTTCTTACTAGCTTTTGCCAGCGTGTTTGCCCTATTTCAACCTCTTCAAGTCTTTTTTTCACAATAAACGGTAGACCAAGCTCTATTTTCTCTCTATCAAATTTCATCAAAATCGGTTCGTTCCTTTAGTTTTATCGGTTAGTTTAGACGTGAAACCGCAACAGGCAAATAGATTATACTATTATTAAAGATACAAGGAGATATATAACAGTTAAATCTTATATTATAAAAAAATAATCTGGAGCTTAAATGTTGTGATTAAAATATGTAAAAAAATATGAATGTTGTCGCATGTTCAAACATGTCGTTAACAGTTGCGCGCGCTGGCCGATTAATTTTATTATAATAAATAGCCTTAGAAGGGGAAACTGTCTGATTGAACAGAGGCTATGTATTCTGAGTAAATAGGCAAATCGTTGGACGATGTGTATTTATGTTTAGTGTGGTTTCTATTACTTTGTTAATGGTAAATTGATAAATTTCTAACACTTAAATAAGGTCAACTTTAAAGGAACGTTGAAGTGGAAAATTATCTAAATTTTATATCATACCTTTGTTTCTGCGTATGCTTATGATAACATTAACTGAACATATTCAAAATGTTTGATAATGGAATATAATTTCGAAATATAGTATTCTTCTCAGTGGACGTGTTCTTGAATTGCCTGTAAACTTAGATTAATTTGACGTTTATAAGCGATTGTGTATGTCATTCTATATGAATAATTATTTTTGACTTGTGTTTTCCAGGAGTTCATAGAGCTGGTGCGTGAAGACCTCCGCCTAGAAGCAGTAAAATACGCGAAGAAACATTTTTCGTCCTTCGACGATGAACAGCTGGAGGACATTCAGCATTGTATGGGAATGTTGGCATTCCCTAAGGACACCGGTAAGAGAAACTTCACTTTATTTAGCTATATTTTGGTTGTTTATTTCTAAAATGCCAATATGCCCAAGAAAATGGCAGTCAGTCTTTGTATTCTTCATGCGTGATTGCTTTCGTTTATCTGTATATATTAATTATTCTCAAATAAATATATTTATTTGAATTCTTTATTTTTTTCTTTAATTTAAATTTATTTGAATTAAAGTGAATGTTTTGGTTGGATAGACACAAATTGCAGAAAAACTACTTGCTTGTAGAGATAATGTGACGGCCCCAAGCCTCACTTGAAGGTGCCAATTTCTTATAGTCTGTAAAGTCTCTTTGTAAACGTATTGCAGAAGTGGAGCCTTACGCGGGCCTGCTGCGGCCAAGCCGTTGGCAGCAGCTGGTGAGCCAGTTCAGGTGGGAGCACGCTCGCCTGCTACATCCGGCGCGTGTGCCCGCGCTGCCCGTCACCCTGCAGCTGGGGCTGGCTGCGCTCAATACGCCGCAATGTTACAAGGAGAGCAGCAAGGTCTCGGGCTGCCCAGCATGCCAGCCGCCTCTCAACACGCTAGCGGCGACTCTGCCCCACGCACACTGCTCCCACTCCCGGCTCGTCTGCCGCATCTCCAACAAACCCCTCAACGAGCACAACCAACCCATGGTGCTGCCCAACGGACAAGTCTACGGCGAGAAGGTGACACATCTGTCCATATTTATAAAAAAAAAAATATTTATCAAATCATAGATTCGTATAAATTGCTATATGGGTTAGTAACAATTCAAACTTAGATGCTATGTTAGTTTTATTACTAAAGCGCCACTATAATGGAGCATGAATCACATGTCATATTATAATAACTAAAATGATGAATACCAAATTATCAACAATTTTTATCTGTTTATGCCATATATTATTTGATGCCTTTTGATAAGTTTTTAATTTCTTTTTTTCAGGCCCTGAAAGAGATGATGAAGGAGCACGGCTCAATCATTTGCCCAAAAACGAAGGAAGTTTTCTGCATGAAGCGCGTCGAGAAGGTTTATGTTATGTAAACGATGTTTTTAGTCAACATTTACATAATAACACTGTATTATTTTAAGAAAATCTGAGCCACGAACCCAAAATTAAGTGGGGGGCGATTCCAGTACAAAGTTTGCGAGATCACTCACGTACGCTTAGGCATTTTTTCTATGTGGAAATGACAATATTTTTTGTAAAGTGTCTCGCTAACTGTGTTCTTACATTCCGCCCCTCAATGATGCTTATACAGCTGTCTAATAGTAATGAAATACTTTTCTTTCTACATTGTTTATGGAAAATTCTAAATTAGCTTGTCTATTGCTAGTTTCGGATATATTATGTCTATAGACTATAGAAGATGGACTTTAGCCTCATTTCTATAGTATATAGGTTCCAGCAACCCTTAACCAGATGATAAACAAAATATGAAAGCGAAAAACGAAATTATCGTCTAGAGACAGTTAAGCAAAGGGGATACGGCATAGTGTGCATAAGATATTTCAAAAACAAAAAAATATTGTTTAAAGATGTATAGAAATTATTTTTCCATGTATTAATGTAACTTATGCCAGCCAAGGACGAAGCTTTGCGCATTTTGTTCTTATTTAGCAGATAATGTCATGTTCTTCCTTTTTGAAAACATTATGTGAATTTGATATTAATGATTTTTTTGTAACAAAAAAAATCTTGATAAATTTTAGCATTTTCATTTAACTGCAATAGTAAGTACTTATCGATTCAGTATTAAGTTTGTTTCTTCTTAATGTTATTTTTTGTCTTTTGCAAAATCCGTACATCAAAACTGTCCAAGTCTTGATTATTACAAAAATGCTGATCTTCAACCACTACGAAACAAAACATTGAGAAAAGATCTTGGTTGATCATTGATTGACCCTTAATGTCTCATTTTAATTACATCATTTTGGTCTGTTTATAGCCTGGCTTAAATATATTTATCGGATTTTTTTGTTTAACATATTTTAGACTTCTTTGTGTGCTATAAGAAATAATCCTATTCCTATTTACTGCCCATGTTATTATATCAGTCAATGTAGGAAAGATTGGCAAAATTTTAATACTTTTAGGTTGTTTTTAGTTCTAATATTAGTTTTCTAATATTCTGATATCAATAATTTTATTTAATGATTTAATTAAATCAATTACAAGTCTTAAAAATTTATATAATATTTATACTTTTTATAGTTATATTTTTGACTTTTAAATACTTCTAAGGATGTTCATAAAATCTTCCTTATAACGGTGAAATCATTATTTTCAAAGAAAGTTTACATTACCATGAATTTTAATGCCATGAATGTCTCGGAATATCCCAATTGCCGACCAGAATTTGGCATATTCCTATTGGAAAGGACATTGTTCCTCTACATACAACTTTCGCCCCCGAAACCAAATTATGTGTTATATGTTTAAAATCATTAGTGAATTCCCATACAATCATAATTCGATCGCGGACTAGCTGGAGAATCGTACGTATCGTAATCGTAGAATAAAATATGTAAGTATCAGATTTTGAGTTTATAATCGTATCGTGATGTCATGGAATCAAATAGGTGTATTGGGTTTGGAACGAGATAATATTGTTCATCTTCAATATTCGACATTAAGATATCATCTGAAAATTGTTCAGAGGGGTCGATATTATTTTGATTAAATATCCAAAATACAATCACGAAGAGCGAGCAATATCGAGTGATTGACGTGGCGTTTGTCATGTTGACTTGATGAGTATTTTAAGTGAAGCGAAAATAGGGATGCCAAATACGGTGCTAATCAATACCTAATACATATTATTTATTATGGCCATTGTAAACTGTTTAATTAGATAGATTAGGTACATATCACAAGTATACCAATGTTTATTTATTCCCTTCTAATTATATAAATACCTTATATACCACATTTTATCGGCTTGTACTCCGTTTATTATAATATAATATTACCACACCAAGATTAAAAGCAATGACATCAAATTAATATTATTTATTTACTAGGTAACTATTCTAATGTGTGACAAAAACTGATTTTTTAGTAGTACTTACGTAATAATTAATTTATAATAATATAATGGATCTTATTTATAATTGTGGAACATATTGCACATTTTAAAAGTAAAAAATCTGTAATTCTGATGTATAAATAACGTAACAGTGATTTTAAATATTAATTATCATCGACCTATCGATTGGGCGTCCCTCTACTTGGACATAAGATTTGGTAAAGATGGCGGCGTTGGATGTTCATTTGAATACTTTTTGTCTTCATTACGGAATGCAGCTAGTCCCTGCTAAACAGATATTTGCAGCTAATCTAAAAAGTAATACTAATGAATTTCCTGAATGTCCGATGCTCATATGGTCCAGGGCGAAAACTAACAATGTCCTTTCCAAGTTGTAATAAGCAATAACAAGTGATGGAATTCTGTTTCATTTTCTAAGCCGTGCTTTCATTTCCTAACGATATTAAGCAGTAGATGTAATAGTTAGTATATCATGTAACTTTAAATAAAGATATCTATAAAAATTTATTTATTTTTTTACCTCAAAATCGTTATTTTTTAGAATAAATTCAAGTCGAATAACATTCAAATAAAACATTTGTTAGCATGTGCAGAGTGAAATTTCCTTCTATCCCTATCGAACCGAAATATTTGTCTCCTCGCGTTTCGAACCCAGGACCTCCAGGACAATATGCAGACAAACTTATCCACGCAGGCAGATGTAATATAAAAATAATTTTGAGTAATAAACATTTAATTAATAACGGGTTACAATACTTTACATGGCCATTTTGTATCACAATATTCTAACCTTTCTCACTTAAAATGGCTTTTCACATTACAAAATAATTGAAGTACATATTAAATATAATACATAAAATCGTTGAATAAAGAAACTTAAACTTATTGAAAGAGTATTGATTTTATTTACAATTTCCTGTTTTATTAAGAAAAGAGTGTGAAAGTTGAAATGTGACACGGAATGGAATAATAATAATAATTAATGAAGATTTTTTCATATTAATAGAAACGTAATTATATGTATTTCCACGAAAATAACTACTGATGGATTTTTAAAACTAATCTTTCAAGTTATAAGAAACAAGTGATATTATCTATGTTAAAGTTGTTTTATTTTAACTGCGATAGTGAGACATTTTTTTGCTACTTTTCCTCCGTGCACCTTAAATTTCCACGCCACTTGACAAGACATTTCTAAAAAAAATATTGATATATATAGAAAATAACACAGTATAATACAAAAATATATAGGAAAAGATGCAAAATATTTCCAAAATACTATAAACTTTTTCGTTCTTGAAGTCACACGTTTTCCCTTAGGGGGCAGTCCGGTTTGCTATCCGCCGCCTTATGATTCACTTTGCATCTTACAAGAGGCCTGAAAGACCTGCCCACTGTTGGACTGCTAAGCAGGACAATGAATGCGCCTTTTAATCGGATATTTTTGATAGTGCTCATGTATAGATTTTATGACTTAAGCCACTCAATGCAATATGGGCTTGAAACTTTTTCGTATTCAAGACTTAAGAACAATTTTTATAAGTAGTTACTCTAAAATATTGGGATAAATAAAATATATCACAATACAGTGGAGTTTGTACTAAGACTAAATGCAAATATTAGACTATTTGGAGTTTTGTGTACTGATTATATTATGTAAATTTAAAAATATATATCTTAATATAAACATTGCTTAACTTAAAAAAATGCTGTCACTTTCTTACTGACGTGCAATTCTTGTTGCAAAGACGAAGAAAACAATGAAACAAAGAGCTTCGAGCAAGAATGTTTAGGTTTGTAAGGCAAATAAAGACTACTTGTTTTTTTCGAGTTAAAAAAGGACTCGGGTCGTAATATCTCGGTTGAAATACCATAAGTCTTTTTTAACGCATTACAATTACTAAATGAAATGTAAGTTAAAGTTGTAAATTTGTATGAAAAAATAAATCGAAATTTTTAAGCGACTCAAAAAAACCAAAAAGGATCCATTTGAAAAGGAGGTTAACAATTCAACGTGTATTTTTTTATATGTTCGTTTTAAACAAAAATATAATAATAATATATCGCTTGTCATAATATCCTTTTATATACCTTTACAATACAATAATAAAATATTCGGTTAGTTAGTTGAGTATTATTCAACTTAAAATACAACTACAACTAAGTTTACTTGAAAACCACATTTAGGTAATCAAGAATTTACCTGAATCTTGGCGTTTCCGAAGTAATATTTACTTGGAATAACATCTAATAGTGATCAAGTACATTAAAGTGATTTATATTCTAAGTCACTTTATATCACTTTGCCGGTATCTCGAATTTCATATACATTGTGACTTGCAAATTTCATGTTTAACTGGTATTATCTTATATATTAAATTTCTCGTGTCACAATGTTAGTTACCTTACTCTTCCGAAATGGCTTTACTGATTTTTACCAAATTTTATATGCATATTCAGTAGGTCTGAGAATCGGCTAATATCTATTTTTCATACCCCTAAGTGATAAGGGTAGCCCACCCCAAAAATTAATATGGCAAAACAACGTTTGCCGGGTCAGCTAGTAACTTTATAATAAACTTTTGCCGCCTTTCAAAGAACAACATAAAAGCTTTAAGCGCTTGTTGAATTTTACATGAATTTTATTTATCAACACTATTTTATATTAATTTATATTAATTTGTTCTCACATGATCACAATGATTTTTCAATTACAACATTGACCTAAACCCCAATTAAAATACATTTTCCAGTGAAATTTCATTATTCAAATTATGTGAACATCTGAGACATTTCAGTTCAAAATGTATTCTTTGAGTATCTGGTCCGAAAAAAGTGAGAACGCATCTGAGTTTCTTTGTTGTTCTTTTGTTGTTCGTTTGTAGGCGCGTTCTTGTTAAATGACGAGCGATCAAGTATGTGTTTCCATATGAATAAAGATATTTTCAAGATCGGGTCAGTGCCGTCTTAAATATTTTCGAGATACCAACAACGTTTACCTTAACCTAAGGATTCCAAAAACGCTTTTGTCATATTATGTCCTCTTGGACGATATCAAAAAATAAATTTTATTTCATATTTTTTGTACATTTAACTGTATAGACTAATACTACAACTATTTGGATGAAAGAAATGGGTGTGTTTTCATAATGACTGTTGTACACAGAAACTAGACTAGGAAGCAATTGTGACTTGTGATTTTAATCAGTTTAATCGAAATATACAATTTTCAATTGAAATTGCAGCCGTCTGACGTCTCTCTTTATAACACCTATATAACATACAGCCACTTTTGTATGTTGTGTGTTTAATTGTGGTCATAGATTGAATAATTTTATCAGAAAATAGAAATTTTATAATAGGTACTAATTGATTTTAGGAGACTTATGTATTGTTATCATTTTTAATATTACGATCCTTGTTATTTATTGAAAAGTTGAAACAAGGCAAGTTTTAGTATATCCATATATTTTGTAATTCAGTTTTATTTTTCGAAGTTAATTAAATTTTCTAATGGTATTGATATCATCTATCACCACAATTCCGTTACTTGACGATGGCCTTGAATTTGAGACAAATATGGTAATAATAAATGGTTTAAAACGGGTGTTGTGTAAACTGTAGTATATGACATTTGTCATATTAATGACACCAAACATTTCTATACAAATTTCGTTTGCCTCAACAACACTGTTGCCAATTTGCCGCTTTCGTTCTCAGATGTCGTGGAATTTTTGGCGTCTGGCAACCTTTTATTGGCTCTTTTTAACTATTGAAAAGATGAAAGTACATTTCGACTTTGCGGTAAATTAATACTGACCCGCCCACAAAAAAATATTTCTTCCTTAATTACATTTGGCGATAGTTTACGAAAAACAACAAAATCTGGCAATTCTTAAACCCTCTGACACTATTGGCATTTATCTCAACCCTTTGTGTATTCTTATATAAACAAAAAATACGTTCAAGCTTACGATTTGTAAAGTATACTTATTTGCGGTCAAAGGCAGTAGTAATTTAACAGTAGTGTGTCATGAGCGCCATCAGAAATATCCCGGAGAGCAATGCGGCGAGATGTTTGAGGGATTCCCGGCGGTCGTCCTCTTTAAGCAGGTCTGGTAAGACGGTGATGAGGGCGATGTGCAAGAACCCACCCGCCGTGAATGGAGTTATCCAGGATGTGCGGGCCTCTGAAATTATTTATAGAAAAAGGTAAAAATAAAAAATTTGTTTAGGAGCTACGATTCCACAGCCACATCAACTTTATAAATCCTTTTTTTTGTCGGGGGTTAAAAGCATTGCGTTAAGAACTAATTTGATTAGGAAGAACACTAACCGATGGCATTTCTGGCTCCGCTAAAGATGACAGCTGTCATGGCGCCGATCAGACCAGCCGATGCCGTCGCCTGAAAATATTTAACACAATCTTTTCAAAATGAAGTCTCGTTTGTATTAATGGGGCAAAGAACATTAGGGACAGATTTTGCATTAACAATCAATTGCTCACATCGCCTTGACGCGACCAATCATGTGTGAACGTATTGACCTTGATGTTTGTCAATGTTAAACGTTGGTGGGTTCACTTTTGAAGCGCTATCTGTATGAGAGTTACGTTTCTAGACATTGTTATTCGTAGTATGTTTCACAAAATAATCTATTTAATAAACAATAAAAAAACAACAAATTCAAAAATTTTTTTCCTTTAAGAATCGAACTCACACTTTTTTTTTGCTATACACGCATTGAATGTATGATTTGTAACAGAGCTACAGAAGTAACAAAAAATACATGAATTATTAGGATAAGCGTGATTTTTTTTTTTTTAAAACGCCTTATATATTACAAATTAAAAATGTTTTTCTCAAAAAAAAAAAAAGATTTACAATGGATAAGTGCCCCCAGTAATTGCAAAAAATAATTTTGTCGACTGAACGAAAAACAAAATCAAATTGAATGTAGTTTTTATGGCTAAGTCTGAAAGTTAACTAAATTTTTGTTTGAAGTAACTGCATTTGTGAATTATTAATAAAATATGCGATAAAGACTGTCTCTTTTAAACGTTTACAGTTTAAAGTATTTGACAGTTTTTACAGTAAAAACTCACCATTTGCGCTTTAGCCGCCTCCCACCTTGAGAAACCACTTTTTAAAAGAATAGCGAAGTCACCTACTTCGTGAGGTATTTCGTGGACTGAAATTAATAATACAAAATTTGTAGACAAACTGGTACCTATTTATTTTTATATACATACTGAAAAAGATAAAAATTATAACAATTACAAAGAAAACATATAAATCTAATGACAACACTAAATAATAATATAATCTATTGCATACTATTAAATAAGGTTTTTTTTTCAACATTAAGACCAATATGAAATCAGTCTCAACACCCGTTTTAATGTGTCCATGGAAATATCATTAAATTACAACAATTTAACATGTTTTTAAATCCCCGACAAAAAAGACGGGTACTATACGGGTGGCTGTGTGCCTGTGTTACTGCCTGTGGCAATGCGGCTCCTAAAGTAATGGAGCGATTTCGATGGGTGTTTTTGTTTGAAAGTTGACTTGATTGAGACGGATCTTAGCTACAATTTATGAAAATCTATTCATCCAAGTAATATTCTTATTACTAATCATCATGTCGATAGTATTTTCAACGTCACTTGTCTATAACAAATTAAAATATTATATGCTAATCATGATAGGTACGAATCCTGACCTAGTATCGCGAATGTGGTGAGTATTCCGACTCTGAATCCCACCAGGAAAGACCCTCCCACGGCTAGACCGTGCGTGAAGTTGTCTATGGAGTTCGCCATCAGGTTGAGGTAACCTGCCACCTGAAGAAACCATTTCATTAAAGTGTTGTGTCGTTCTGAGTGTTCAGGGCTGTGCGCAATTGAATATAAACGATTAACAATTAGATTACGTTGTTAAACTTTTTGTTGGTTTTAATATGTTGTGTATATTTGTGTGTTTCTAAAATACCAACAAGTTGAATTAATAATTTAGGCTCACACACCTCTCAACTCTGACCTCACCGCAAACGGTTTATGTAACAGAATATAATAGAATAATTGTTTTAGAATTAATCATTATTCCATAAATTTGCCTGATAACTAAAATATTAAGAATAATAATATTTCAGAAATCATAGAAGTTATCTAAAGGAAATTCCGTAACTGCAATGCATGCAGTAGCCACATTTCTGTGAATGTTTAAGCTATAATTTTTTTACTGGCACGAAAACGTTAAATTGTGTTTTTCACAGATCCCAACCCTCGACATCAGACTCAGCCGTGTGATCCCACTTAGTCACGGAGGCGATTATTTATAGTCAAGAATAGGATACCAAAAGGCACTGACATCTTTCTTCTCGCTCTTCTCCTTCGTGGCCCGCAGTGCCTTCTCTCTCGCCTCCCGAAGCAGACACCGCCCCATCCAGCGATTCCCTTTGCACTTCACAATTCCGTTTGTTTCGCTCATGCTGCTACAACAGCCACCACCTGGAAACACACAGAATACCTTTAAAATATATGAAATAGAACCTCAGCCGAAATGTTTATTCGGAACTCAAATCCAGGTTCTCCGGAGACGAAAACACTCACCGTTAGTATTATTATTAAAAACACAAGTATCGTAGAGCTGTTTGGCTGTAACAACCCCTTTCCCGCCACAAACACCCACTGCTCCCTTTTGTTTCCTCTCCGCTTGTAGAAGCTTCTCAATCTCTTCTATCTCAATGTGCTGAATGGAGCCATTCTCTTTCTCTTCTTCTCCCTCACCGGCTGCGAACAGCTTCTCCACTATTATGAAGACCAGCATCCCCATGAGGCACCACAGACCGCATTTCATTGATACATGCTCGCCTTCTGTAAATTGTCATCTACATAAGACTGCAATCTATGAGGACAATAATTAAAATATCCTCCCGACATGATACCTAACAACAAATAAGAATATATCATGAAAGGATCAACAGATCTTTATAAATTGTAGCAAGAACAATTTCGATCACGTCAGCCTTCAAAAAAAAAAATCGGTTCATTCGTTTAGGAGTTAAGATGCCACGGATAGACCAACAGATAAGTCTATTTAGAACACTGCTCTTTTTGCGCCGAGGTTAAAAACACGATATAAACAATGGGTCAATTAAAATTTATAATTTGTTTGAATAAATAAAGATGTATATAACGTCGTTAAACGTCTAGGAAAACTGATGATAAAAAAACAATGTGTTTCCTAGTTCATCGACCGAAAAGATAATTAATTGTACGTTGTATAAATAAAGGAGGATAAAATATGCAGATTCAATTGATTCATTGCAATAAAACTTTATAGTGTGAGATAAGTAATATGTTTTCTTATTTCTTAAATTTGCGAAGCTGTTCAGAAAAACGATCATTAAAAATTAAGAGGGGAATTAAAAGGTTTAAGTGTCGTAGTGTGCGTTCGTATGTGGCATCGTAGCTCTTAAACGAATGGACAAATTCTGAAACGGTTGTTTTTCTTTGAAAGCTGACTTGATTTAGATGAATCTTAGCTACAATTTATGAAGATACTTCATCCGTTTAAGATATCTTTTTGATGTTTCAATTGTCATCAATTTCACTGTCTTAATTGCGCAGCAACTACTTGTGTCGTGATAAATAGTTGATATACGATTATTTACTTTTAAATGCATTCGCTTGAAACACAACACCTCGATGATTCATCACTTCTAATAAACATTGGGTACCGTATCTCAAGGGAATAGAGTTCAAATTTGTACAGAAACTTGCAACACAAAACTTCAACCATCACATTACCATATTATTAGTAACGCGTGGTTGATTATACATAATAATATATATTTTTCTAATACTTTGATTGGCATATGTTAAACCCAAAGTTATAAGTGTTCTGTCTCACTTTAACAACAACAATTGTATTTTTCTTTTGATTACTTATCGGTTTTCCTCTGTCAAACCCTTCAAGTCTTTTTTTCGATAACCTACGTCCTTTCTTAAATTCCAGTCAGTTTAAATACGGTATCAATTGTAAACAATTTTGTAACAAAAAATATAGACAGAACGACCTATTTTGTGGTTAAATAAGAAATCCGGAATTCTACCGATTTCCGTATAAAAACGCATCGTTTGTTTAGCAATGGCATTGAATTGTTGTATTCTAATGAACTTGCGGGCGTATTTACATATCATTACGTTTATGAAAACCGTGTTTACAAAACATATTTTGAACTGGAGCAAATCATCCCGAAGCGCTATATATCATTCAAATAATCGAAATTTTATAAAGATCTTTTCAATTAGCTAGTTGATTAGTTATTCAATCTTTAATTTGGCAGGAATTTATGTCACACGAAATCGTTTAAGTCTATTCGGCTTTTTCATAGGTTTCAGTGTTTATACAATTTATAATGTATACTGATTTATTAAGTATCGGTACAGATACATAAATACCAGACAGATAAATACCTTTTGTACTAGCAAGGTCGTGCTGCCACGCTTCAGGTAGGAGGTGGAGGAAAACATCCCCCAATAAACCACCGACAGCAAAACTCAACAGGATCCTTAGTGTTGCAGCACCAGCTGAAAATTAAAAATGAATCTCTTATAGACGCCGTGTTGATTCAGACAATTTGAAAATTATCATTAGAAAAGATAATTTATTTAATATGGGTTAGTTAGATAAGCTATTTATTTATTTAACAATATGCGTGGCCAAGTGGTTTACGCATCTGCGTGATGCACCGAAGGTTCCATGATAGAATCCCGGGGAAAGATAAATGTTTCTATTCAGTAGGCATAGAAGACCTGATTGCCTGTAAAGGAAAACCAGAAGTGTCTGCCCCATTCCCCACACAGGGTCACGGGATTACACTTAATTTACTCACTATAATCAAAATTTACAAATTTAAAATTAATTATAGTTGCAATAGTTTAGTTATCATAAGAATTAATATGTACCCATACAGTAATTGCATTATTTTTATAACTTAGACGAAAAACATAAATATGTAATCGTATTATATTAAAATCTTTTACGTTTAAACAAGTTAATGTGTACCTACTTAACAGATTATAAAGATTACAATTATCAGTAGGTAATTGTATGTAATCGTTTGAATTATTACCAATTTATTGACGTGAAGTGATTTTGATAACATCTATTGGTATTATCGTTAGATTAAACTGTTTGAATATTTAATAATATTATAATACCGAAGAGTTGTTTGTTTGAACACGTTAAGCTTAGGAACTGCTGGTTTGCGAATTGAATAAGTATTTTTGTGTTGGAATGTTTGGTTCGAAGAAGGCTATAACGCTACGACAAAATAAACGTGAGCGCACAACAGGACACCGCAAGTCATTAATATTAGTTTCTTCATTATAATATTTAGTATAAACTATAGACTTTATTTACCGACTTCAAAAAAAAGGAGGAGGTACTCAGTTCGACGCTATTTGAAAAAAATGTTTGTTACCTGAGAACTTTCGACTGGATGAACCGATTACATAATTCTTTTTTTTTGTTTGAAAGCTGGTACTTCCCGTGTGGTCCCATTTATCCCATTTTATCAAAATCTGTTCAGTAGTTTAAGAATTAAAATTTAAATTATAGTTATGTATAGGTATAGTTCCGCGAGATTCAGTCAGAATAAACTTTATTCGAGTAAGCTTTTATAAAGCACTTTGAATTCGATTTTTAGATTAAGCTACCATCGTTTCGGTAAGTAGCCTCTAGCGAGAACATGGAACAGAAGAAAATTTCAATTTGAACCAATAGTTTCTTAGATTGGCGCGGTCAACCAAACAAACACTTCAAATTCATAATAAGTAAGTTTTCTAAGTAAGCAGATATAAATTGTGTAAAATGTTTAAGAACAAAGAACACCTAATATAAGAACAATATCGGTCAACCGCCTGTTGTATCATATCTTATCTATGACTTTATATGTCTTCGATGTCATTGTCATGCATAGAGTAAGATGATACAGAAATAAACCAAACACGTTACTGGTTAAAGTCTCATTTTATACTTCATTAGAAACCTAAATAATTCACCGCTAATACACTCGACACTCACGTACAGATAAAGACAAGTACCTACGGACTAAGGTTAAAATGTATCCAATCCCGTTACACGAGAAAAACAATCACCCTGTAGTTTTATCATAGCAATCGAAAGGCTTCATCATAAGGATTATTTTTTGCCAAATACCATTGCGTCAGAAATAAAAGGAAGGCCGTTAATTTTAACATTTTTAATATGTTAAAATTAACGGCATTATAATATGCTATTATATTATAGCGTAGTCTGAAAAGAGCTTTACAAAGGAATGTTTCCCAGAGGCCATATTGTTTGTTTGTAGGACGTAATCTCTAGATCTACCGTCACCGAGCAAAGTCGGCCAGCTCTATTAGTAAGTCGATACATTACCTACTGTGTTCACAAATGAAATTAAACAAAATTTAAAATTAAATAATTTAAAAAAAACGCTCCAAAAAGAGAACAATATGTTTTTAAATTAAATGAGCCTACTGTAAATGAAAAAATTATGTCTTTTGTACTGATAAATAATAATAATAATTTTTTTTTTTTTGTTATAATTAATAATTCACAATCATATAATACGAGGGCATACAAATTTTATAAGCTTTATTTTTGATTGTCAGCTTTTAAACAAGAAAACCCGCATCGAAAACACGTCAAACAACAGCCCTCTTTTTTCGTCTGGGGTTAAAAATAAAACAAATAGAGAGCCGTACGTACTGGCTGAACATAAAAGGATAAGGTGAATTCCAGAAAGTTAGATTCCAATACATAAATACAATGATTGCATGTTTAAAAGACATTGATGAGTGACATGGACGAAACTGGTTTCATGCGTTTTATTATGAGTTTTGAATTAGGATTAAAATATTAATGTATTTGTTAATAAAAATTTTTTTTCTAGAGTAGGTAACCATTAAGGGAGTTACATTTATTTTAATGAGATAAAATTTTAATATACACTAGTTTTTAACAGGGTACGCACTACTTTAGCTCACACAATAATAAGTACGGTTATTACCCAACGTATAATTTAATATATCAATTATTATATCCCATACATATATAACATTGCTATTGGTAAGCAGTTAATTGATGCTTCCTATGTTCCTATCTATACCGGCATTGAAGTGTCACATGTGAAGCGATCTTAAAAAAACCCTGACTTGACGATTACAAATACGAATGTTTCATAAATAGATAAATCTTCGTAAATTGTAAATAAGTTCCATCTCGATGACGTCAGATTTCAAAAACATCAAATCAAAATCAGTTCATTCGTTAAAGGAGCTAAGATGCCACAGACAGACTCACAGACACGTCAAACGTATAACACAACTCTTTTTCGTCGGGGGCTAAAAGAGCTGAGCCGGCCCGCGAAATTTAGTAAAAAGAAATAATATGAAATATCTTAGGATATCAATAGGTTAATATAGAAAATAATTTGTAGATTTGAACATCTTTGTAGATGAGATAATTATTTAATGTTAGACATCACGTATTAGTTATCTTTACGTGGCAATCTGTCTTGATCCCCTTTCAATGTCGTTAATGTTTTTTTAAATCCTATTCGGTTTGACTTTAAAAAAATACCTTATCGCACGACATCCATATCTGTCACTTTTACTGCACAGAGTTAGGCCTGGGATTTTATTCAATACTAGCGACCCGCCCCGGCTTTGCACGTTTATAAAACATATACAAAAACTTCCTCTTCAACCACTCTATCTATTAAAAAAAACCGCATCAAAATCCGTTGCGTAGTTTTAAAGATTTAAGCATACAAAGGGATATAGGGAAAGAAAAAGCGACTTTGTTTTATACTATGTAGTGATTAACACTCCGCGACACAATGTCGTTCAAACCCACTCTAGCAGAAAAACAATTTGACACCTCACTACACACTCACTCTTATAGCTCAGCCCGATATGATGATTGCAAATAAAAATATTTCCCAAATTGATGAACAAATCTTCATAAATTCTAGTTAAGACCCATCTCGATCACGTTAGCATTCAAACAAAAAAAGCGCATTGGGAACGGGTCCATATACGATTTGTATTGTATCGATAATAGTTTTCTATGATGTGGCAACTGTTTATCAACCAGATATTGACAATCTCAAGAGAAATCTGTCATTGCCTAATTTAAACTTTGAAAGCGATAGAGGTCATTCCAACTCGCGAAATTTTATCCACCAAATACTGAAAAATTGCATTCGTGACTCACTTACTCGATGGTTCAAGCAACGACATTTAAATATGGGCTACGCCGGTGTTTCTGTGCTCGAATCCAGGGAAAACAAATGTTTCGGTATCGTATGTACAAAAGGCTGATCATCAACTTATCTGTAAGAACGATCCGTGAAAACTTAAAAAAAATGTTAGTTACTTATGAACTTCGCTCAGTGACAAAACATGTGAGACATAGTTTCAGAGTAGGGATGCATGGATATACCTTTTTGCCGATACGATACCGATACTCTTATAAAAATATCGTCGATACCGATACCGATACAAACGCTTGCAGCCGCTACACACGTAACTGTTTATCGTAGCGATTTATCTGCGCAAACCAATTTGCGCAGTTTTATCGAACGTGTGTAGGGGAAATCGTTACAGATTATCGTTCATCGGTGACAGTTGCAAATTCTATAAGATAAATTGTTGTCGATTGCGTTTGCACAGTTTTAGCCCGGCCGCACATTATCAGAAATTTCTGTTAGAAAAATTCTAACACTCGTCGGAAGGCGCTCCGTGCATATATTTTGTATTAGCTCCCGCACACTGTTAGAAAAATTCTAACGGCACGCCCGTTTCTGATTGGTGCGTTAGGATTTTTCTGACAGAAATTTCTGATAATGTGCGGCCGGGCTTATCGTTAGTACTTCACGGAGCTTGCTAGAATGCGCACGTGCGGATCGCTCTGTTTGCAATATGTCGGAAGAAGAAAAAGGTAGACACCGGCAACAACTGAGTTCATAGAAAGCTACAAAAGCGAAACTTGATTTTTAAGACCAAATCTAAAGGTTACCATGATCGCAACAAAAAAAAAATGCTGCAACAGGCTAGTCGAAAAATAGAAAGTCATTGATCCAAATGTCAACAGGAATATAGTGGTTAAGATGATTAATATTAATAATTTTATTAATTAATTTAATTATTAATATGTATTAATATAAATAATGTGAATCGCGACGAACTTTGAATGAGATTCAAGGTTTAACTATTAAAATTAAGAATTAAGTGTAAAAATCAAAATAAAATCAATAACTGTTAATAATTAAAACTAACATTAACAAGATTTCTGTTTAAAAAAAAGAGCATCCTCAAGTTTTGCGGAGAAAGTCGATTTCGGAAGTCTGTATAAAACCTGCGGTGGAGAATAATCTCTCAGATGCGACAGAACTCATTTGGAAACTGAAGTACTTCTGCGCCATTTTTTTCAAGTCTATGTCTATACCCAAACTTGAAAAAAATGTACCTATGTACATCATTGCACCAGAAAAAACGGATCTGCGTCTCTCGATATGTTAGGAGATCTTAGGTATCTCTCGACTTCCTCTTTGAGATAATTACAGCTCGGAGTGGTAAAAAGCATCGTTGTATCGGCAATAAAAATATCGCGATGCCGATATGTCGGCAAACCCAAAGTATCACCGATATATCGGTATCTATACCGGATGCATCACTATTTCAGAGCTATAATAGTTTTATTTTTAGGTATGTTACGTTAGCAGTAGGCACCATTAATTTTTTGTCTATGGATTTTCTCTTATTTTGCCTCTATAGTTGTATTGATTTGCAAATAAATATTTATTAGCTATTAAACTTTAATTTGAGAAAAACTGATAAAGTCAATTAAAGCTACCACTTGTCAATTAGTAAACCTTTAGATAAACAACTCTATTTGTTTTTAATCTAACATCCTTTTATTGAGGATATGCTTTTGTAAACATTAATAAGTTCCCATAATTGTTTAAAAATAGCTTAGTGAAGTCTATCTATCCTTATGCATGCAAGTTTGGTCTAGGATTTTTTGATACACATTCATCATTTGTATGAAAAATCTAACAGCACTCATTTATTACTCACTCTCTATATGGCTACTCAAGCCACTAAACTTTGAAGAATTGAGTACATATTTAAATAGCACCTTTGATCTTTACATCTTCCTTAAATAGCTAATTATGATACTAATAAATTAAAAGTACAGGTGCCGAATTCAGTTTTATTTTGTTTTAAGTTCCTAACACACAGCCGCATATTCGCAGGATGTTAAGTTACAGTCTGTGAGTCTATCTGTAGCATTGTAGCTCCCAAATAATTTATTGTGGTTTTCTTGTTTAAAAGCTGACACGATTATAATATATCTTAGCTACAATTGATGAAGATCTGTTTATGCACCCATAAGATATTCTTATATAATTAACATATTGGAAAGTTTTTTTTTTGTCATTAATTTCACTTACAAAACAAATAACAGCTGTTGATCTCTTTATGATTTTTATTTCTACAAATATTTTAATTAAAAATACTGATAATTAAAGACACTGCAAAGGCAATAATTAAGGCATATTATTAATAAACTCTTTGTTACAATGTCGCACGTGTAAATCTAATAATAAAATATGGAGTCTGTAAATCGTTATAAGAAGAGTAAGTAGTAAGTACATTAAAAATAGATTAGAAAAATATTTACCTCCGTCTTTAAAAGATGCTGTTTCATTGATTGGGATGATTAGTAGAGGAAGGATTCCACTTAGTCCCACTAAAATTGAAGCTAGGGCTGAAAACAGCCATGGATGTTCATCTAATTCTTCAAAAAAACTATAAAAATATTCAGGAAAAATTCCCGCCATAATTGCTTTTCCAGATTCCATTATTCTCGTTTCTATTTATTTCAACTGCCGCAAAATGGTCTTTAGCAAACAAAGGTTTTATCACTACATAAATTCTAATGGCTCATAATTTGTTATAATGTCGAAGACGAAATAATCTTCACTGAGACCGAGATCATTCACGACCTTATCAAATTATCAGTCCACAGATTACCGATTACAATCTTAAATTATTATCGTCTAAACACAAGTTTCGTATCGTAATACATATCTTGAAAAAGTTCAATTATTTACAGCGACTGATAAATCCATTTTATTGGAAACGCAAAATTCATGACCACTTTACTGCTCGCGATTGTCTGGGTATGACCATGGAACAATATACTCAAGAGGGTATGACCCGTTTGAAAAATAAGAATTAATATTAATTAGGCTAAAGTGAAACTGTAAACTGTACATTTGAAAATTAACAATTGACATTGAGAAAAAATAACGATCTGTCATTTTCTGATGACATAGATTGTCAAAGGCAGATATTTTTTTTGTACTCACTACTACTCTGTGCTATTATTGTTATTAATATTATTATTTATACCTACATGAATATACCTACCCTATAGGTAGAGGCGGATCTAGCCCTTGTGGCGCTATTGTTGAGTGTGCCACCAGTACCCTGGCGCCCCCTAGTAGGAGCGGGGTCAAAATGGAATACTTACAGTTATATTTTCATACGAAAATAGAATTCTATAACTGTAAGTATTTGTAAATACATAAATGTCTTTACAAAAAATTTACTTTTCGTGCTTTTGCATTAGTAGTCGCGTCAATAAAGCTTTTTCGTCGAAAGTTCTCAGAAACAGCTCTGATTTGGATCATTTTATTTTTTATTTTTATAGTATTTAAAATCAGAAATATTTCAGAGGGGGGAAATAAAATAATTATTTGTATTGTTTAAACAATATGTAAATTATTTATACAAAGTGTTCCAAAAATAGCACACTACAGCAACACTGCAAGTAGTACAACACTATTCCACAAAAAAAAAATAGCTGAAGAAAAGTCTCATGGATTTCGAGATATTAGTTTTTTTTTGAAAATTACCCGTGTTTTATATAATTAGTCTATGTAAAGACGTTCTAGTATAAAGCCTGTATATGTAATCTGTGGTTGTTAGTACATTTTATTTTACTTTATTACCTACTTAATGAATTCAATTATTAAATTAATAGCATTTAATGTCATAATATTCAGTCTAGACTGTGGACTGAACTGTTGCTATTTTCATTATTTACTCACGTGAGCGTTATATTATCGTAGGCGCAAAAAAAATCGTCACAGGTAGGTATAATATATAATTATATAGGTATTATAAGGAATTTTAACAAACCTACTTGGAAAATTGCATTTATTTTATAAAAACAAACACAAAACACGTCTTTTTAATTTAAAAAAATGCAGTTTCTATTTATTTTGTTAAATCTATTTAAGGAAGTAAAATAATAAAAGAGTAAAAACTAATTTTAGGACCTCCCATGCCTTTATATTACTCTTGCTCCCACTTATAAACATTGCTCAACTAAAAGTTGTCTCAGTCTTTTGTCTTGGATAAGCAACAACAATAACCTACACTTTAGTGAAAATGTGACAAAGCATTTGAGGCATTGTTTCAAGCGAAGCAACGTTTATAAGTAAGAGGATAAATCCCATCAAAATCTAATATAAATGACGTTAGTTGCCGTTGAATATTAAAGGCTTGTAATTGGTACAATGTTTGAAAAGTGATCTACGTCCATCCATCGGCATCAGGGCGTGACACGAATGAATGCAATAGGAATACTTGGCAACACACTACAACCCAGTTGAAGCGAAATGCCGAACTTATTTTGGCCTGCCAATTTAGATATCTACACATATCTACAATAAATTTGTATCAAGCTCACATTTGTATGTAAAAGATATTCAACAATTTAATAACACCCCTCTTTTTTCGTCGAGGTTTAAAGAAGACGGGAGTGGAATTTAAAGTACCTACAGGTTCAATCACGTCTCAAAATTTGTACATAATTGATCTGTCCCCCGAAACCACTGGACACAACTAGAGTTATATAAGGTTAATCTCCGAACGTGATGCGAAGCCGGGGCAGCCCGCTAGTCAAACACATAGCTTCACTGAAAATTAAACGTAGCGCGTAGTGAGTCTTAGAGCATTCAGAAGTACATGGCGGTCAGTTAGTGAGTTCGCGCCAAAATGTGTTGACGTTAAATTTTTGCAGATAAGGCTTCAAAACAATAGAAAAAAGTGTGCCAAGGCCCAAGTGTTTAGCTAGCTCGTTTTGGACAGTTGCCTTAAAATGGATTCATGGGGTATATTGAATGTTGACAGTGCGGCAGCTATTATCTCCCGAGATGATGATTTGGGAGCCAGTTTCCGGAGGAAGCATGTCGTATGTTTTTTATTTTGTTAATCCATGCATATATTTTTTCTAATCTAAAGTTTGAAATGTTTATTAACTAACCCATCTAACAAACTATGTACAAGGTATATGGATTTGTGAACTGAATTATAAAGTTAAATAAATAAATTAATAAAAAAAATCAAATCGGTATTAATTATCTAACTAGCTATCGCTCTTTTTAAATTAAGTAGGTAGGTTACCTATATTGCGTTAATTAGCTCACAAAATTTCATTTAACAATATTAGCCGTGGTTTAGAGATTCAAGCGAAATTTTTCTACATTCGGCTTATAAAAAAGAGAAAGAATAATATTCAGAAGATGAAGTAAAAAGTTTGTGACTTTTCGTGATTCTTGTATTTAGTAAAACAATTGCTGTAACAAAAAATATAAGAACGTAAAACCTATGTAATGTGTGATCCTTAAGCCATTTTGATTGTCGTCTGTTTTTATGCGCAAAAACACTGAAGTTGGTGGTTTCAGTACGGATGGTGCAACATAAAAATAATTAAATATATAATATAATGAGATTAATGTCATTCGCTGCGTAAGTGCACAACAGAAGTGAGTACCTACCTCTATGCCTCTAGTATGCAAGCCCTACACGGCAATAATTCACAATTTTACGAATTGCGAAATATTATTAACCGTATGGGGTTAATATTGAAGATTATTGTACATTAAAAATATTGTGCAATGTTATTGTAGGTGTGCCTTTAAGGTATTCATAATTGCGACTTTACGTCCATCTTTGTAATGTATGTTTGATCGGTAAAGATTAACACTTATTTTTAGATTTATTATTTCTAAATGTTTGCAAGAAAAGTGTATATACTTAATAGGTTTTCAGTAAAGCGAAACAAAGCAAAGTTAAGTTTATAAATTGTTGATTATTTTAATTAAAATACACTATCATAAAAAAGTGCGTCTGTGATTTTGAGCCTACAAGAAAAGACGCGGAATGCAGTTATGTCATCTGTAATAATTAATAACAGAAATAACAATTTAACGAACCAAGCCATTTCTGTTTATTACGAAACGAGATGCGAAAAGAAATTAATATTTTTATAAGACTCGTCACACGTCATCGAAAGACTAAAAAAACGTCATATTCATTTGAAATTTCACGGTTAATGCCAAAATCAATACGGAATAGTTTTAACCCACAAAGAAAAAACAGAAAGTGTGTTGTATCTGTAGCATTATAGCTTGTAGACATAATATATGCTGTTGTGGACTTTTTGGACACAATAATTCGCAGCGTTGCATGCGAAAGCCCTCAAAAGGAATAATTTTTATCGTTTGTAAAAAAAAAATAATTGATGCTTGGCTCCTATTGATTGTAGCGTGATGTTATACAGGATTATAATGGACTAACACGTTAAACGAAAAAAAAACAACCAATTTCTTCAGCATAATAATATTACCTAGTATAGACCTAAAAGTACATAATTAATTAGTATGTGTGTATAACATAAAAGTAAAAATATTTTATATTATATTATCAACTTGTGATATCTTGTTAACAATATTACAAGCCAATGTCTCATCCAAGCCAAGACACGAGCCAGAGTTTAAAATTAGCCGATAATAATTAATTAATTAATCTAAGCGTCAATGTCGGCTAAGCTGGTACGACTAGACAGCCGATTTCAAAACGTTATGTTTTTTGATTTACAATAATATAACAAAAAGGAAAACTTAATCAGATCTGCAAGACAGCTAATCCGTATACGGAGAAAAGAAAAACGGAAAAACGTCTATAAATCATGGAAACCAATGACAAGACCTTTGACTGTATTATTAGCCAACCTTCAAAAACGAGAGAATTATCAATTCAAGGTCAATGTTTTTTATTTAAGTAGGTAGAATTGATTATTTAGATGTAAGTTTGAATAAATATTTGATTAATTTTAAGTAATTAATGGGACTATTTTTGGTTCTTTTTTTATCTTAACGATCTTTATAACAAATTAGGTAGTGCAGCAATTAGTTTTATGTTGATTAAATGTACGAAATGTTAGCAGTATTCTTGTAAATTGTTAAGACTTTAGAACGTGAGTCACTAGTCAGGAAATACCTCGCGAAAGCCAAGATTTAAAATCGTAGACGACATAAATGTTTGACATTTTCTTCTCTGACGGGATTTCAGAGTAAAAACAATTCATATAAAGGATTTATGAATTGTTTGCATAGTAATATAATATAAAACATATCGATCATTCTTGATAGGAAATAATGATAATTTTAGATAGCAATTAAATCAGATAAGCTACTGTAAAAATAAATTAACAAGCCAAATGATAACAAAATAAGCAACATTTACATTCTACAATAGCAGAATTATTCGAATAGGAACTTCAAGAAGATGTTTCCATATCAATTATTCTCTATGTACACGCAATTCTACTTAATTTCGTCGTAGCGTGATGTCATATAACCTACGGCCTTCCTCGATAAATGGACTGTCCAACACAAAAGCAACTATTCAATTCGAACCATTCATTCCTGGGATTAGCGCGTTCAAACAAACTTTTCAGCTTTATACTAATTGAGATAAATTTATATCTATCCCAATATTATTCTCATTATTTGGTGTCACCACACCGGTCATGACATTAAACAAATGTTAATTTGCTGTTAATTAGTTCGAATTCTTTGTCGGATCAACATCGTATAAATACATTCGCATTTTATCACCTTTTTTTAAGTGAGCTCCACAATTTAAGTCACCGTGATACCTAACATAAAATATGTAAAACTGTCTTTTTAGCGTCCAATAACCCTTTCTAAGCAAATTTTATAAGTTTGTTAGGTATCTTAGTTGAAATAAAAGTAAAAAAATTATCTTAACTAAAATTATATACCTACTCACGGATTGGCAAGATATTTTTTCAAAGTTTCATTTTTGTACCATTACCTTTAAATTATTACTCATATCACTAACGAATACCTTAAACAACACATGCATTGCTTCTTATTTTTATCAGGCGTTTAAAAAGGGAGCTATGATGCCGCAGTCACGTAAAATTAATTGCGTCGCGGGTCAAAATAGTGAGATCACTTCCTTTCACGTCATTCCCTCCATCCCACTTCCTATGCATGTTCCTTTGAACATTATTAAGTTTCCAATCAATTAGGACCTACTGGCTATACTTTTCATAGATCCTATATAATTTGCAAGCACATAGAAGCACAACAATAGATATTAGTAATTGTTAAACAGACCTAGTTTCACATAAAATGTTCAAAGAAAATGCTCTTAACCTTTAGTGATGTTTTGGCAAACAGAGTACTATTACTCTAATTGATATGAAATTGATTTATAATAGAAACCGATTCATTAATCATTGATTGGCCTTTAACCAAGAACATGTAAACTTTTGTATATCACTAACGAATAATTATTCCTTTATTCAAGAGCATCATAAATACAGCATCCCAGGTTCATGTTGTAGAATACTCGTAAACTGTATTACAGGAGCCTGTGACTTCCCAGCTACATAAGATGAATTAAGAACTAAATCGACTAAAGCTGTCTAATAATATTTTGTCCCTAATAGTACTTAAGGTTGAAGCTATAATATATAAGATAGATAAAAATATAATAAATACTAATTAAATATTTTGTTACACAGGAACTACTAACATAAAACCAATGCTTATCTACTTGCACGAACCCTGCTTGACAAATGGAAGATACCGGATATCCTGTTAGACCGCTTAGGAGGAAAAAGAGCCAAGTCGGTTTCTCATTTTTCTCTTACAGACATGTATATCTTTTAGCACATCTTTCTGGTAATGCTGCTGTAGGGGTATTCAGTCAAAAACTAATTCAGTTCGGAAAGGACGACTGTGCAATGTGTGTGTGAAATCCCGTAAGCTTAGTGGAGCATAGGCCAGACATATTTTTGCATCTATTTTTTTTAGACTTCATTTTTATATGTGTGACAAGTGATCAGTCTTTGGTATCTTCCAAACCGAAAAAATATTTTGTTTCGGAAATGGAATGGAACCCAGAACCTCGCGTGTCGTGCAACATGCACATTTAATGCTGTAGTAATATTTTACTCGACCTTTTTAAATTTCCTAGTTCAATTGATTATAAAACCTAGTTAAGCGTTTTGTCATAAGAATATTTTGTTTTCATTAAAAACCATTAGATAGTAAAATGGTTCTAATAAAGGAAATAAGGAAGATTAATAACGTTTTTTTAAGTGTAGATTGACTTTTATACTATCTTTAATCTATTAAATACTAATTTAAAGAAATGCCTACCTTAGTGATACTAGTTCCCTCGTGACGAAAACACCATGACTCAATATTTTTCACAGGCGCAAAAAATTGGCAGAACGCGTAAAATTCCCTCAACACTGCAATCATATATAGTATACACTATATTTACCAAACAAATTTTAAATAAAATTTATATTTAAATATAACTTAGGTTTTATTAATTAAAAAGTGTGTCAGTTGATTCCGAAATTCCACCGAGCCGGCCAGCTGGTTCCAAAATTAACTCGCGTCTTTTCTTAGAAACGACTGTGGTTCCTTCGTTATATCACTAATATAGTGTGTTTTTATACATTTCTAGTGAATTAGTGTAGTTATGGATATACCTACAGATGTTTGGGGCCAACTGGCCCTAGAGGCCAGCCAGGTGTATTTGACTGAAGGTGGAATGAGGAGTCCTTTTGCTAATACGGTAAATGTTTGTGTTCTTATAGGAAAAAACTTGTCTATTTACAAACATATATTAACTAATATGCTGAAGGTATTACGAATAAAATATATCTGAAAATCGCTGTTAGCTAAGAAAGGCCACACAACACATTTCACACACAAAATATTCAGTTGCGTGGCCTTCATAGAGACAAAAAACATTTCCTTTCTTTGAGTTTCATTTAATTTTATTATATACTTATTTACATAAAATACAGGAGGATTTTAATAAGATTTAGAGATTTTGCTATCCCTGTCATTTAAGTCTGCACGTCACTGAATTTATCGTTACCATGCCATGTAGACAAGACATGAAGACAGCTACACTTATTTCTCGACATCCACTATCGCTAGAAATTTGTATGGAAATGATGTTTGGTGTCGTTTTCGTAACAATAGGACTTAAGTAATTCCTGTTATTTATAAAAGATCTTTAATCTGATAAAAAATTGTTCCAGACGATAGAAAAGCTGCCAGACAAAGTGTTGCTGAACATATTCTCGTATCTCTCCCATCGTGAGATATGTCGCATGGCCACTGTGTGCAAACGTTGGCGCATGGTGGCCTACGACACGAGATTGTGGACACACGTTAGCTTGAGGCCTGAGATCTCTGGATTGCATGTTGGTAAGTTAAGACTCACTTTTAAAAGGTAATTCGATTTTATTGGCGCCATTATGCGATGGCGTTTTGAGATTGTATTTTTTGTAGCGTGTTCAGTTTAGATTATATACCTAATACTGGCTGTACCCTGCAATTTGGTCCGTGTTAATTTTATTGCGTGGTATTATATAGTCTTCCTCTATAAATGGACTCCAACATTACAACAGTTTTTCAATACGAACCTGTAGTTCTCGAGATTATCGCGTTCAACATATTCAGCTTAATAACATTAGTACCTACGTATAGCTGATATTCCATGACAGTCCTTTTTTCTTCTCAAATTAAAAACAACACAATTTATATTATAAGTACGTAAACCTAAGTACATATTATGTTAATGTCTTTATTGTATTTTATCTTTATTCGCTAAGCTAATATTGACGAATTACTACAGAAGTCAGAATAGCTACTTAGTGTTTCAAAAATAGCTAAACAGATAGAAAAATCATATCTCGACTCGAAATTCATAAAAATTGGCGTGAGGTGACGAAGCCGGAGGTACATAAGTGTATTGTTCTTCAATTTCCAGGTTCACTGGAATCACTCCTAGCGCTGATCTCAATCAGATTCGGTCCATCCCTTCGTTATATCGAGCTGCCGATAGAGTTGATCACTCACACAGTACTACACGAGTTAGCGGCCAAGTGTCCTAACTTGACTCATATGCTACTGGATTTTAGTACCGGTAAGAGAAACCTTTTAAATTATTTTTAATTGGAGGAACAATATAAATAATATATTATAGTGGGGTAAGACAGCCATCTGTGTCCAAACCAAAAATCTTTTTCTCCGGGAATCGAACGCAGGAGCTTTCGCGCAATACGTAATTTAGAATAAAGACGAATTACCAACATGTAGCTGTTAGTGGCGAGTAGATAAACTCGGGAAATTCTTTTCGTATTATTTTTTTCTACATAAGTATATACTTACCTATATTTACTTGGTTTTGTTATTTGGCTTAAGATGAATTAATTATGTAAATAACTTTTCCAGCTATGCAACTACACGACTTCTCTGAAATGCAGGCGTTCCCTACAAAGCTGCGCTACCTCTGCATCTGCTTGTCGGAAGTCATCTTCATGGAAGGCTTCATGAGAAAGATCTACAACTTTATTAATGGCCTCGAAATATTGCACCTCATTGGTAAAGATGTTTTTGCTAAATCAGCTCAAAAAGTACCTTATTTTTATTTAAAAAATTAATGAATCAGTAGCTCTACCACAAAGTAAGTAACTATCCCGAAGTACTGGTCTCCTCCCCAGGTACGTATGAGAAAGTGGAAGAGGAGGAAGAGGAGATCTACGAGGTGATAAACGTGCACAAACTCAAGTCAGCCACGCCCAATTTACGCGTTATCAATTTGTACGGGATCAATTTTGTCGACGATTCGCATATTGACGCTTTCAGCTCCAACTGCATTCAGGTAAAGGGTTAAAAATACCTATTTATTAGATTAATTAATAAAAGAACTATACTAATAAGGGAAATTGAAGACGATTTATATGTTTACATATTAATAACAAATTAATGAATACTTAGATCTTACTAAATTGCTTTTAAGGTCCATCTCTATCACGTTGGCTTTCAAACAAAAAAGAAAACGCATCGAAATCGGTCCGTTTAAGAGTCACGATGGACACACAGATACGTCAAACTTCTATGTAAAATAAAACATCAAAGTGATTTTAGCTTGTACATACCAATAATGCTGGATGCATACTATTAAGATAAGCAACCTATTAAAATTAATTAAGATATGTATTCCAGTTGGAATGTCTAGCAGTGAACTACTGCAATAAAGTGACCGGATCCACGATGAAGACTCTGTTCCAAAGGTCGCGAAGGCTCACCTGTCTGCTCATGAATGGATGCAGTAAGTCATTACTCTTTATCTTGATACAAAATAGAACATATTAAATTTTGTTAAAGCTTTAAGGCTCCTGGCTCAGGTGAAATAATTCTATTTCACTTGACTGAATATAGTTGTTGAATCATTTAGGACGTCTGAATTCAGTGAGGTGGAATAAGCGCTTTAAATTGAATGAGTAATCTTTCTGATAAAATTGCAGTCTTCCAGGAATTTGCTTTTTACCTAAGTTTATTTTTGTACCAGGTCTTCAATCAGAATACGTGATGCAAGTGGAATGGGAGAAGTCATCAATCCAGGAGTTGGATGTGACTGCGACTGATCTATCCACTGAATGTCTGATCGATATGCTCAGTAGGATCCCGAATCTTAGGTTCTTAAGCGCCGGGCAGATCAATGGGTTCAATGATACTGTGCTGAAGGCTTGGCTGGAGGCTGGGACGACAAGGTGAAAGGCTGCATTTTAGTATGTTTAACCCTCGACTAAAAAAGAGGGATGCTTGATGTGTCTCTCGATTGTGATGCTGTTTTGTTTGACACTGGCATGATCAAGATCTTAGCCAAAATTCATGCGATATTTTTATTTCATATCATAATCATATCGGGGTTTTTAAATTGTCTTAAATTACACTTGTAAATTATGTATGTTTAGTTCGTAAACTTCGCACTCTTCTATCAATAAATTATTCAGAATTTTTGCTTACCAAGGTTACCCAGAAGAGATTTGTTTTTATAACGTTTTGTATGAAATATAGAAGAGAATTAGATATAAACTATAGCCTAGATTCTAGAACATAAGGGTACTTTTTTGATAGCTGCACAACACAGACGAATTATAAGCACAAGTTAGTATTAAAATTTAGTGTACCTATGTGAACACAAACTAGTATGTAAAAATATCAAGACTTACTCATACTCGACTTTAACTTAAGGAGCCTACTAGCCTTGGACGTGGACTCATCGGATAACTTGTCGGACGACGCGTTGCACCGATTCCTCTCTCGAGTCGGCGCACAACTCGCAGGACTGGTTCTCAGCGGGATGCCGCATATCACTGACCAGCTGTGGCAAAGCGTGCTGCAATTACTGACTAATGCTAAGTAAGCCAATATAAAATTAACTTTCACTTGCAACTTTTTAGTTTCCTTCGAGAGGTTGACGATCATTAGGTACCTATAGGAAGCCGCTGTCCTTAACAGTGATCTGGTGCTCACTCCAAACCGTTCTCGAATATTTCGGAGTCATGAAACTGTGGCCAGTTCTCCTCCTATCTGCCAGTTTGCCTTGTATAAATGATAAAAAACATCGCATTTCCCGGTTTTCGTCTTCAATTCACTTGTTAAAAAAAAAAACTCTGATGTTAAAGCCCTATTTTATTATTTCTAATGTGTTTATAAAATATTCAACATTGCAGGATACTCATAATGGGAACACAAGAGAGACTCGGTATTAACATTCACGTGGACCAGGTGAGATAAATAAAGGTTTTTTGTATATAGACCACATTTATTTTCGATAAATTTTAGATTAACATCATCATAACACATCATAGATGGTCGCCGATTACGGGTGCTTTTCATTTGCCCCTTGCTTTGAAAAAGTGAGTTAGGTACCCTCCCCATGGCTCGGTATACGCACCTGCGTGTTGCTTGTCAAGGAAATTAGTGAGAGACACAGAAATATGTCTGAACTGGACACACTGCACTCGTAGATTCATTTTACCAATATAATATTGTATTTGTGTAGCTTATGGATGGAATAGCCAACAGCTGCCCTAATTTGGAGCGTCTGGAACTTCGTTGGGACCCTGAGAACCTTCGTTTCAGTGACAAAAGCCAAAAGGCCATCGATGTACTTAGAGTTAAGTGCCTCAAACTCAAGTGTCTTGTCCTAAGGTTTGTTATTAATTGCTTTGGTTGTCCGCGATCTTATCGTTTTAAGTTAAAATATATTTTCCAAAATGTGTACCGAAATTTGTTATGACAGCCTGAAGTTAAAAACCGCTTTTTAATCTTTGAATTATTATTAAGCCAAATTATATTTTTTCAATCAATGCATTTTTAAGAATGCCCAGGCCAAATCAATGATTAATTATAATAATTTCACGATATCCAGCTCTATGCACGATAATATTACATAATTTATAATCATATTACGTTGACGATATAGCCAAACATGGATTTAATACCTAATCATCAAACGTTGACTCTAAAACGATGTGGCCGACGAATTTTTTATTATTTACAGACATACATAATGGACAGTCCATTGTAAATTTTTTAAGGCTCTGCAAGACCATACATTTTTAGTAAATATTTGTCTTATTTTTAAATTTCAGTGACGGTCGCTACTATGAGATCGTGAAAGCGAATTTTGAGCGCGCAGATCGTACTACTGTCGTTCGGACCTCGACCAACTGCCGCGTTTCTAATTATTACCTTCTCTCTAATTATAAAGATCTTATATTTAATTAAACCTTTTTACTGTTTTTGTTATTTATTATACATATCCTGTCGTTTTTAAAGAAGGTAAAAGGTATTGCTTTAAGTTTGACGTGTATGTAGTAGCATCGTATCTCCTAAACGAATGGACCTCTTTTGATGCATTTTTTAATTCTAAGCTGATGTTTTCGAGATGGATTTTAGCTACAATTTATAACGATCTGTTTATCCATGTATTTGATACCTATTCTTATTTGTCAAAAATCTGATGTCTCTTGTAAATAAATCTCTTGTCACAAATCTAATAACTCTAAAGAGTTATCTTCAAATCATAATTTAGATTTTACTAACAAAATATATAAAGTAGAGAAACACAATTACTAAATTATAGTTTATTTACATTTTAGTAAGAAAATTACTATTTTTATATTTTTCTATTTATACTCTGTATGTTAAAAGCTATTTCTAAAACTATTTACAAATAGCTTCCCATATTATAGACATCAATATTTTGTTTGCACTAACAATTTTCATCGATTGAGAACAATAGGAAATCGCCACAAGCGTCAGGGGCTTACAACTAATCACTCGTAGTTAATCACAAAGACAAAATTTAAAATCACAGATGCACCAAATTAAAATATACAAAATTACCACTGAAAAAAAAAAAAAAAACAATTAAACTTTACTTTATTCTAGGTTGAGTAAGTCTCCATCGGTCAGTCATCTCACACCTTCGCCGAGCAAGAGATCTGGGTCTTCGTCATCTAGGAGAATGTTTTGATTACTATTGTCTTCATTGCTAGCCTCTGAATTGTTATCCTTGCTAGGATCGTTATCTATCTTATAGAGAATGTCATGGCAGAGCGGACAGCGATCCTGCACGTAGAGCCACTTCCTCAAACAGACTCCATGGAAGAAATGGTTGCAACGCGTTATTTTGGCAGAGTGCATCTCCTGGTAGCAGATGGCGCATACGTCGTCGAAGCGATCGAGCTGCTGTGCCGAAGCTTCTCTCAGCGAGTTTATCTTGTTCACCGCCGTTCGACGTTTCATAAACACCGACCAACCGGCACGCGCTTCGCACCAAATGTTGAAGTATGCGTGTATACACATCATTACAGCTCGAATCGCGCCTCCCGATTCGAACAACAGAATCCAAGCGCCGTTAAAGAACAAGAAAATGCCGAAACAAAACTCTATCGTGTTCCCAAATGCGCGGATATAGTAAACGTAATCGTCCAACTGCTCCCAGAATGTGCTCCTGTACGCATCTATCAAAAATAGTGAGTATATCATGAGGCTAACTATTACTTTAACGATAACTTCGATGCCAAAAGCGCTAACAGCTAAAAGCCAGGTCGAAATTGTGTGCTGCGACCACAAGTATACAAGTAATGAGATCGGAAATATTATAAGGAAAGCACAGACGCCCAACGCTCTCACGTGTCGGTGGGTGCTAGGATTGTGAGAGGCGCTCAGCGACATCAAAATAGGATTAACAATATTGTGTAGAAAGTGTAGGAGAGCCGTGAACAGCAAACAGAAATTCCTGCATAACCTCACAAAACGCTTCTCTGGATTCAAAGTCGTTAAGCCGGTCTGCAATGCCAGTATGTAGAAAAGGATGGCAGATACCGTTCCTATACTCTTGTCCTCTTCGTCGTCTGTCAGAAGGATCCATTGGAAGAAGCTCCCGGTGTAATGACAGAAGAAGGAGATAACCGAGGTCATGCCGAGAACGGCAGTGATAGTCTCACACCCCGTTACTAGCAACGATTTAGCCATCGAAGCTAGCGACTGGACCGCTAGTAATGTGGAGACTTTTAATCCTTCCTCACTGTCTTCGTCGTAGCTTTCCATGAGAAGTAGCATAGCATGCTCCGCAACTCTCAACACCCAAAAGACTCTCAGCACGCAAGGAATATTCAAACGAATCCATTCGGTTTCAACAAGTGCGGACAGGCCAAAGTTGCTAACGAAAAGTCTTCCGTGTTGATAACCGGCGTAGATGACTTGTATGACATCATAGGCCGATGACCATAGGACGTATTTGACTAGACACAAAGGCAGAAGCGTCGAAAATACTGGCGAATGATGCAAGAGATTAGGAGGAACCGGGAGCATCGCCAAAAACGATGGAGCCATAAAGGTGATCGGTAATAGCTTCTGGATTGTATGATGCCGCGGTCCGAGGTGAACATTTCTGAACAACACTGATAGAGAGAACTGTATCGCAAAGTTTTGTATGACCAGGATACCTGGGCCTTCTAGATCAAGTAGGTTCTTGAGGTTTAAGTTGAGGATATCTTCGAGTATACTCGCGGAAGGTTGGGTGGATGCTGCAGTTAGAGTAAGTGCCTGGATTTGCTTGATGGCTGATACGTTGGTCCAATAGGAGATGAAGACAATGCCGAGAGACATCAAGTACAGGTACACGATGATCAAATGTTTCGTGTACAACACGAAAATGCAGAGGGCTGACATGCATCCTGGAAGGAGAGAAAGTTTAGTTAGAACAGAAAAATAATAATTGCTACACATGGAAACAAAAATATATCTCGACTACTGATGCTACGAGTGATTCGGTTGATGTGTCTAAGCCCTAAGGTATCAATTATTACACTCTTAATTTCCATATACGCTGAACGTCAATTGGCTAACTTTTGCATTTAAAATATTGGTTTGTAATATTCTAAACAAATGAATTCCTACTATAGTTGAAAACAACGTAATTACTACCTACCTAATACGTTTTCTTTCTATACTGTAAATAATTCTTTCCATATAGTGATTTATAATTCAACCTTAATGTTAAAATGTTAATTATTTCATAATTAATGAATTTACAAAGAAATCTAACAATGCAAACTAAACACATATAATATGTAAAATTAAAGGTCATCACAGAATTATGATATAGACAACAAACTATTTTATTTCTATTTTTTAAAACCTCTCGATGATAAAAAAAACTACTTAAGCAGATTGTTTAATGAAAATAATCACAAGGTATGTAACTATATCTGTAAAACTATTAAGTTTTGATAAAAAAATAGATCTTTCCCGAAGGAAGAAGAGCCATAAGCTATGTAAATAATAAGACCTTAGTTTATTTTCCCCTTTTTTTAACTCCTGACAAAAAAGAGGGGTGTTATAAATTTGACATGTCTGTGGCATCGCGCCACAAATAAAAACCTGCGGTGTTTTTGTTTAAAAGCTGACGTGTTGGCTTTTAGCTCAATGAAGTCTTCTCATGCAAACCTAGATATTTTTATTCGTAATATCATGTTGGTGGGTTTTGAAATAGTCTTCAATTTGACTTGTCAAAGATTAAGTAACAAGCGTCTGTATATCCTGTTACATACATTACTTAGGACTCGCATTTGTAATTTAACGCCTGCTAATTCGTTTTTCTGCCGTTCTTGTTTCTGGTAGGTAATCTTTTTAAGACGAAAATTAGGGTTATGTTGTATCTGTATGAATGTGTATCTGTAAAGCGCCCTAAATGGCGCAGAGAGTTCCTCGCACGTTTCTACTATCGCAAGCAATAATAATCATAATATTATCGTATCAAAGGCAAGAACTAAATTATCAACTACGATTATATAGTACGAGATTCGCAACTAATTTATTATTATCGCTAGGCGATACTTTTCTGCGTCTATTAACACTGCACAATTATAGTAAGAAGAAAAGATTCTTGCTTACAATAATCTCTACTTGTCTAAACACTATCTCGTATGACATTTTTTCAAGTTCTTACGAGCATTGTACAAATCGGTTTGAACCGTTTTGCGTGCGAGATTTGTCATTCGAATACTATTATTGTTGTGTATGACTCTAATAAGTTGAACATATTTCTATGTCTCTTTATCTTAACTAAAGGCACAAAAAATTGTTTCTTCTCGCTATAATTTTTTTAACCCAACATCATTTTTTCTGCTTGCGTTAATTTAATTATTGTCTTAGAAGAACATATACATATAATAATAAATTAATTTTAAACAAAAAAATCAAACCGACCTCAAAACGCACTGAAAAGTAAAAAATAAATTTTGTATTATAAATGAACTTACTGTAAAATATAAGACGTAAATAATGTTGATAAATGAAATTCATGTAAAATTCAACAAGGGCACAAAACTGTCATGTTACTCTTTGAAAGGCGGCGCCGAGCCATTCAATTAATTTTTTTATTTAAGTCCTGGAATATTTAATCTTTTTATTTATATATATTTGGTTTTATTGAAGGTCGGTTAGAAACACCCTCGCGCACTGCACTGGAACTCGAAATACGACTATTGCTTTGAAATTCTGTTACACGGATACAATCAATATTCCATGCGAGGCAATTATCGCCAAAGTGGAAGAGCGAGAGGTGATTGTGTTTATCTTCGAAGCGAGAAACTCTCTTCGTCGAAATAAAAGCGGCTGGAACGGCAATAATCTGGTTTTCTTTTATTTTTTTAAAACAGGATATTTATTTATTAATAACAAAAAGTGAAGATTAATTCATACAGACATCGTACAGGCACTCGCCTGTAAAGAAAATGATCGATGAAAGAGGCGTAGAAATATGTCTGCCCCATAAGGGTTACGGAATATCACATAGTATAATACAATAAATGGAAATTACCTACTTAGGTAATCAGTACTTAACTACTTGAAACCTTAATTTGTACCCACAGGATTCGAACACAAGTCACACAACATGCAGATGCTTTAACCACTTAGCCACAGGCGGTGATCCAATTATGAGGTTTACTAATTTTTAATCAACATATTGGGGGTTTTTATGTTGCCTTCAATTTTACCTATTTGTAAAACAATCCTTGATGTAGCGAGTTATTTACTTAATATATTTGATTTAATTGACCTTAGTCGAGTAGGTCAAGAACGCCAAACTAATTATTTTAAAAACACGTCGAATTTCACGTTACTCTTCATTTCCAAAAACCACGTTAACATTATACTTGACAATTTATCATTAACATTCACTAAGCCTTAGTTAGACAATTATTTGAACCAAAGGCGTTTTAGAACAATACTTACTTATGGCCTACTAAGCTTTTGAGGAGTAGGTACGATCAGTCTTAACATTTCGTAAGTTAATACTTAAAAGCTGTCTTACATTATTTTATTACCTCTTTATAAACCTTGCTTAAATTTCATCAATCTCTCAAATATTTTTTTCTAGGTGAAATTGTTGTCGCAACAGATGAAATTGAAGGCAAATAAAAAAAAACCTCGACATAATAATTACAAATAAGAATATCTTATAATCAGATGTTTCTTTTATATATTGTAGCTAGAATATAGCTAGATCTTGTAGCTAGATTAGCTTTCAAACAAAAAAAGCATCCTAATTGGTCCAACTGTTTAGGAGCTATGATGTCACAGACAGACATTAAACATATAAACATTGTTTTATTGTGGGTTAAAAAGGAGACAAAACATTTTGAACACAGGCAATTATTTTAATTATTCTATCTGTAAGAACCATCCTCGTACTTTAAGAAATAAAATAAAAAAAAGAATTAGCGAAATCGATTCGCTGCTCTCGAGATTTGCATTTAGAAACACAGTCAGCGATTCATTTATATATATATATATATATATATATATATAGATAATTGAAAAACGGTATTTAGTTTGAAAACAGAAGTGATTAGACACCATGACTCAGAAAATAAACTGATAAGCACTAATTGTACTATATTTTTACAATAAATATAATCAATTGTTATATTAAAAAAATATCTCATTATCAATACAGCTGGATCTTTTAGTTCTATGTTAGATTAAAATCTTTATTTTTTTGCAATAAGTCAGTTTGAAGTCCATCTGTTATATCTATCTCACCCGATATAATTTTAATGCTAGCATTAACAAGCTGCTAAGTAGTTAAGTGAGGACACTATAGATCGGGATTGCGAAACACACAACAACATATTGCATTACTTGTGAAAGACTTACCTAAACAGCAGATGAGAAATTTGAGAAATATGAAGAAAAAAGCATTGTAGAAATTCGCGTCGTAATAGTTAGCCTCTACATCAGAAATATCAACGTGGTCATCCGTGACGTTGGATAGAACGGACACTTCTTCACCAGTGGACACGGGCAGTCCCAAACTGATCTTGAGAAACTCATCGACAACAAACAGCGGCGGCACCCGTAGCAAAACCTCCACCAGTGCTAGGGCCTTCGACCTCAACGACATTATTCATTTATGCAAAATTTTTTACTACTAATTTACCAATCACCGTAAATACGGCAGCAGCGATACTAGCTTATTTGTACGATATATTTCTATTCTATTTTGAGATTACGTATTTTTAAAATAAAATATGACTGAAATTTTAGCTGCAATAAAATCTGAATTCTGACGTTTTAAAATTTGGCTGCCAACTGTCAGAAAATTGTTGTCATATTTTAAAAGATCTTTAGTTTAGTCACTCTGTGGATGAATCGCGATCGAGTGGTAGTCTAATAAAAAGTAAATAAAAATAACTTTAACTAATTAATGTTCTCAAATTTAAACGAGTATCATAAAATACAAATGAATTATATTAATTATGATTTAAAGTAATTGTAAAAGTTTTTTTTTACTTTACAACGCCATCTAGTGTGTATCGGTAATACTAATTAAAACTAGTTTCAATCTGAAAGAATCAACACTCAACAGGAACCCCAGACTGCGTAGAGGAAACATGAAAACACATATAATTATTATAATATTATATATATTATATTGCTCTAGCTAGAGCTATAGTGTAGTTGTATCCATGCAAAGACGAAGAATATATACAGAGTACTAAATATAAAACGTATTCGGTGTTTTAAACATTTTTAAATTATATATTGTACTAATTACTAACAACTCTCGGTGTCTTTGTCTTCTTAACAACAAATTTAATTATGTCAAATAAGAGTCTTAGGTTACCTGGCTTTGGTTGCGCAAACTTCTAATAGTTGTTTCTGTTAGTTTAAAGTAAAAGAACAGAACGACGTTTATGTTTTAAGTAGATATAAATTTAATATAATATTATTTAACTTTAAAATAATAAAGCTTACATTATCCAAAAGAATAATTATCAAGATCCATTGATTTAAAACTATTACAGTGTTTTTCACTAAATACCTACTCATTATAGATATCATTTGCTTTTAAATACTCAGTGTGGCTCCTCAATAAACTGATAACGTCTTATAAATCGATGTACGCTGGCTGCACGTACGAAAAAGCATGACTCATTGTCACGTTCTGACTGAGCCGAGTGTGCAGGCAAGAGCACGGAACAAGCGATAGAGAAGCACGATCGGCATAAGCGTTTGGCTGGTGACGCAAAATAATGATAATTCAGTGATTATAATTCAATTCATAAAAGTATGCAATTTTTCATCAGTGTTATTATGACGTTATCACGTAAAATTATTGTCCGTAAACCGACTTTACAGACAACCAATTTTTTAATTGAATTTTATGTCGAGAAAATTTCTCTTCAATTTAATATTTACTTGTTAATCAACGTCAACCTAACGTCAACTAATTCATACTAAATTATATGTAAATAAAAGCCCTTCTCAGAAAACGGTTAGCTTTATGCAACAAAGTTCTTCAAAAAGCTCAACAAATCGATTTGTAACTTTGAGGGCTTCCTCCGGGGCTTCGGAGCTAAATTAAAAGCATTCATATTGTGATAACTGAAAGCGAGCTTCGAATACTCTGTGTATTTTGTGGAAAGTTCGTCTATTTTTTAACCCCCAATGAAGAGGGATCTGTAGGTTTGTGTGGTCTGTCTATGGTTCCGTAGCTCTTAAACGAATGGACCGATTTTAATGTGTTTCGTTTGAAAGCTGTTCGAAATGGATATTAGCTACAATTTATGAATAATGTAAATTATGAGATATCATTATTTGTAATTAACATGTCGGAGGGTTTTTATGTTATCTTCAATTTCAATAATTACTAATACAAACACATTTAAATAAAAAAAATTAAACAGTACCTAAGTTCTTGTCTTCTCCATGGTTAAATGATTTACGCATGGAGCACCAGAGGTGCTGGGTTCGGTAAATGTTTCGATTTGATAGGAAAAGATGGCTGATCACCTACTTGTTTGCAAAGAAAATATGCCATTTATTATTGTGACTTCAAATCGTATTGCTCTAAATATTATTTATCTCACTAGCAACAATGTAAGACAACAACAACAACAACTCTACACAAAATCTACCAAATATACAGCTCATTATATAAATTGCACTGGCACCAACTAAGTATATAATTTTGGATTATAATTTAATATCAAACAACAGTACCTACTTAAAAGATAATAAAACGCTAAAAATAAGAATTAACCACAGATTACACACTAATACCACGTAACTAGTCTATGCTTAAAAAAAGATAACATGGCGGCAATCTGTGAACGCGTGGCGAACACGCGCCTTCCCTCCAAAAATTAAATGTAAATCAATTGTGAGCAATCGTAGAGATAAGTGATTGAATCCGCAATATATTAAATTACATATTATCTGTTATTTACGTTTCCGATTGAGCAGTATCACTTTACAGCGGCTAGTTATTGTTTTCTATGGGAATGAGTTTTTGTATCCATATTAAACTCACCCTTACGCCTGAATTGAGAAATTTCAAATAGTACCGACAACATAAGTATAATCTATTTAAATTCTACACACATAATATAACTCAATAATTTGTACTATAGTGCTATACCTACACTATAGTATATAACATATCACCTATATCGGTACGTATTTATAGCGTCTCAATAAGTCATTTATATAATTAAAATTTAAATAGTATCTTAAACGGAATATTTAAAATCAGTAATTTAAAAAATACTCTATTACCTTACTTCTAATAAACAAAATAATAAATAAAATGATGTCTATAGGTTTGATATTTGTATCAAGAAAATCCCTTCAGTAGATTTTAAGATAGGTATTGCGTATATTATGTATAGCTCTTAAGGCCTATCTAGGTAAAGTAACAGAAATTGTGTGGACTAATAAGGATTGTTTTTAATTAATAAGTAAGCTAAGAATGTAAAGCGGCCTTGAGCGCCTGAGCTTCTTAAATTCCAGAATTCTTGACGACTTATGAAGCCAGGTGCATGCAGCTAACTCAACATATTTTGAAAATGATGGAGACAAGGAATTGGTGTATCGACCGACTATTTATTTAATAAGCACTACGTTATTAAATCGCCTCCGTGGTTAAGTGACGTCAACGTCTGACCTTAAATGGATTGCGTCGAAGGTCTTGGGCAACAGATTTTAGGTAAGAAGTTATCTCGATTGGGTAGGCAAAGAAGGTTGTAAAGAAAACCTAGAAATGTGATTTCACAACGTTATTCATAACAAAGTTCCTAATTAATTACGTTACTTTTGAACCATGATTGCAAACACCACTCCCCTCTTTCGAATGAATGAATAAAAATGATACCTGCTTTTATTCGCTTGCCGGCGGGCAAATACAGGTGGATGCATTGTATTCTGACCCTTATATTTACCAAAAGCTTATAATTGAAGCAAAAAAATGGCAGGCTTAAAGACTAGTAGGTAGTTTAATTATAGATAAAAATTGATATAAGCTTTTTAAAATTATCTATTTGCGATATCCCTTCTTATTGTTTCCATTAACTTATAATCTCTTTTTTATAAACACCATTATCAAGTAATCTTTGCTCATAGTTTTTAAGTATATTTTGTAATTACAGCAAACGTACAGCCACGCTAATAAGTAAGGAAGGTTAAATTGCATCAAAATAAAACTCGTCTGTATTTAGTTTTTATAGCTGATAAAGAGAATAAGATTAGTTACTTAGATTTTAGAATCTTTAGAAATTGAATAATAATTAATCAAATCTTGAAGTAATAAATTAGACAAATCCTCGATATTGATTGAGCTTGATCTTACTAATATTATTTATAGTGAACTTAATATTATCTAATCAGAAACTGTTAGACAGATTTCAAAATTTCTCACATTATGACGTCACGTGTCGTCCTTCGATTTCTACTAATAATTGGACTGAGATAGTAGGCTCCCGAGGATTCCAAATGTGAGAAAGTAGTCATGGATTATTTAAAGAAACGGTGTATAAATGTATTCAGTCGAATTTCCCACCCCATCTAATCCAGCTCAGCCGGGTTCAAGTTTCACCGGACACGTCATCCGAGCCTTCCGTTTCCGACAGGTTACGGAAGATCGATACTTAACTCATTGACTTTCCAATTTCAAATAATTATGTGCTCAAAATATATTAATGACGTATAAATTTGTATAAGATGTTGCAAAATCTGTTTGTTGTCAACCTGACTTGCAAAAACCTAGGTTACTATTGTCTTATTACAGGTATATAACAAAGTACTCCTCAGATATATTTCGAAATCAGTTGGTGATGCAGAATTGGGAACAGATATCATTAGCTAACAGTCTACGGCAGATTTAGAAAATGTTTCTTGCTTGCACTAGAATTAATTATCGCTAATTTTTATATAATTTCCTAGCTGTTTCATATATTATATTCTATGTCACTCAGTAAGTCTAGCTTTTCATCTTTGTAGGAATTTTTAAAATCAATCAGTGCAGTAGTTTTTGAGTATATTCTTTACAAACACATAAATAAAAATCAGGATGTATTTATATTTTATTATATTAGTGTCGATAGTTATAAATTCTTATTTTATATTTACACGGATATATTTTGTGCATGTAGGTGAAGATAGACTGCATTTAGGTTTAGATTTTTTTTTGGATGGTGTCTCTTTCTGTCTTGTTGGTATGACTTTAGAAATAAAATAAACCGATTCGCAAAAACCTACGATTCCTAATATAGGAGTTTCCATGCTCTTTTAATGGCGACTCAAAGATAGAACCCATTTAATTTTACACCATACAGTTTACTCTTAACGATTTTTATATGATTTAACAAGGTTAATTCACAATTATGTAAGTGATATGACGTAAACTTTTTAGAGCTAGATATTTTTCTCAAAACTACCTATAATATATATTGTGTCAAATATGCAGAAACGTTTGTTTGTATATTAAATATGTATGTATTATAAATATTTAAAAAATCGTATCGTTCAATATGTATTTGCAAAATATTTTTTACTAGGACCTCAACTTCGTGTGAGGTATGGACCACCTCATCGCGATCGAGCAGGCTTTTCTGCTCACTGAACCGCGTAGTCGCGAGGAACGCCGGAGGCTCACACTAGTAAATTCACACGGAATCATTTTCGCCCACTGTTATCATCATCCTTCAAACGGTAGTCAACCATACTGCAATTGTTTTAAGTCTCAAATTAAAACATTAAAAACTTGTGCAAAAAACGCAGGCTTTTTTCGGTAAAACGTTATTTTCACACGCAAATAGAGGTTTTTTTATAAACCAAGTATTCGAAGGCTTCCTTCAGGTATGGGAGCAAAAATTTTGTTGAAACTTTCGAAACAAAAAAATAGATAATTAGGAATTTATAGTGTAAGTAACCTTTCACGTATGTAAAAGCTGTCTTAATAAATTTAAGCTAATATCTATGTCGATCACGTCAGCTTTAAAACAAAAAAACCGCATCAAAATTAGTTTAGTAACTTAGGAGCCATGTTGCCACAGATCAATACACACCAACAGACACTTTTAACACTCCTGTTTTTGCAGTAGAGGTCTTCTTTGTTTAAAATATTGTTTTTTTTTTATTTTCAATCCTATCCGTTCTTGAAATTGGGTACATTATAAGTGTATATTAATGTGTTGAACTTTATGAATGAAGGATTAAAATTCGATAGTATATCAATTAAGGCAATACAAAATATCGATTTCGTATTCAGTCTGATAGGGCCACCCGGAGCGGAGCATTCGCCTGAATTAATACCTGTCACATCTTACCATATGGCTTTAATTATATGAGCTATAGCTCATATTCATGTGAACTTTTGAGAATAGGATACACCACTGGTCTATGCTATTCAATGTACTTTGGGTTTGAAACATGTGAAATTGAAGATAATTTATAACAACCCCCGACTATAAGAGACTTGCAAATAAGATTTCATAAATAGATGAACATATTTTTAAATTGAAGCTAAGTTCTCTATCGAGTCAGATTTTAAACAAAAAAACGGCATTGAAATTAGTCCACTCGTTTAGAAGCTAACACGTCAAACTTATAATATATATTTCTACAAAAAGAGGGAGTAAAAAATATTAATTTGATTTTTTGTCAATGATAATGCGCATTCTACAAAAACTACTGAAAGGATTGCTGTACTATATTGCATCACACGTGCGACACCAGCTATGTAAATAAAATATTTATTTTTCCTTTTAGTTCAGACTAAAGTGAACTAGAAAGCTATAATATTGCAATACAGCCAGTATTATGGGTATTATTTACTTTTTTTCTTGCTCTTCGAACATTACGTACAAGAATCAAACTCTACACAGATCATTGCGGGCACTGACCAGTAAGTTATAAACACAAGCTGCATCAACACCGTGAACTAGAAATTAATTACTTCATTAGTTATCTAAATAGCGATCACTAAATCGTTCTCACCACAAAAACAAAGCTTCCGCCAACCGTTAACCCGATACCTTTGACAGCCAGTTGACAGCTACTTTCCCGCGCACAATATGTCGTTTTTTTTTTCTGAGGGGTTGATACAAACAAGCAATTAGTGAGGGGCGGGCGAATACTGATGATAGCCATTTAGCCAGACACACTGGCCAGGGATAGTGTGCTGTCAAATTGATTTTTTTACCTAGATGCCATGGCGCATGTCGGCAAGCGTAATTTAATTAGTGATAGTGAGTGTTTAGTGTAAGTGTGATGTGTTTTTTCAATTATGGATTGCAATGGATTAATTTTGTAAGGTATGCATACAAAAACTAAAAGAAAATAGTGGAATTTATTGGGTATAACATCCTTACATAAATGATCCCTTCATTGCTTGCGCATTGTCAAGATTGTCAGGATATACGGAGCGTATATTTTCTGATACAAGTTCTTGTCTGATACTTATATCTATGTAATGCACATGAATAAGTAAAAAGAAGATAAAAGTAGCCTATGTTTTTCACCAAGACCTAATAATATCTTTATCCCAATTTATCATATTTGATTCAACACTTAAGCGTGAAACGCAAACAGCGCAGTATTGTTTTCGGATTAACAATATTAATATGAATGTAGCCCAGGGACAAGAGTTTTTTTAAATTACTCAAGACAGATAAAAATTATAAGAAGTATTGAGTTAGACATAAATGAACACGATACTGCAATATTATAACTAGATTAATTCATGTATAGCTGTGCAAAAGGGCTAATAAGTGCTTAACCTTTATTTGAATGTTTATTTCATTTGATTTTACTCTGAATCAGTAACGTGATGTTTAATGATGCCTTGCGTGATGCCTTTCTCGCTAAATGGAATATTCAATACAAAAATAATTATTCTATAATTCGAAACGTCGGGAAAAATTTGTTTTACTATAATAATTGTGATAAAAAAACTCTCAGTAGACTGATGGATGAAGAGAGTTTAGATATGTACATACGAGTACATAGGTAGATACACATTCTTGTCGTTGCAAAGTTTTAGTAATTATAGTTTAGTAACGTCCACGACACAGACGAAGTCTCGACTACAAAATTAATTTTAAGTAACAAAATAAAACCGACCTCAAAACGCACTGAAAAGTGAAAAATAAATTTTGTGTTTTAATGAACTTACTATAAATGAAAAGACGTGAACAGTTGTTAAGTTAAATTCATGTAACATTCATGACAGTATTATGCTCTTGTTAAATTTTAAAATTTATTTTTCACTTTTCAGTGCGTTGTGAGGTCGGTTTTATTTTTTTACTTAAAATTAAATTAATTTTATACTTTTGATTGGCTTTTCTAAGCCGTATAGGTAGTTTGTTACAATTCATTCATATTTGTATAAAAAATGAATCTATGACATGCAAGCTCTGACTTTTTAATCGTAACAAGAAGACACAAAACTGAGTTTGTAAAAAACTAAAAATTAAAGTAATACCGTTCATATAAATTGTGTTTTAATGGTGCTTTATAATAAGCAAGTGAGCGTTGTGATTTATCGCACGAATTCAGTTACTTTATTCTCTCTATCTCCAGAACTATCTTTTCTACCTTAACCTTTTTTTCTACCTTTTGCTCCATAACATCAAATATATGGCTTAGATTTTCATGAAATTCTGTGAAAAGCTTGACTATATCAATGATAATAAAATTAAAGTATTAGAATTAGTATATATTTAATATAACATGGACTTCTGTATCGCTAAAGCAAATTGAATGAAGTTTTTTTCAATTTTTGATTTTCTAACTTCAATATCTCTAAAACTATAAATCAAATTATTTAATTGATTCTTATTTATCATTATTGCAAATTTAATATTAAATCTAAAAATATATAATTAATTGATAAGGATTCATATTTCATAGAGTTATAAGCAAATAAGTACGACGCAGTCGCGCGAATTTTAGCGATTTCTCGCCCGATTGTGATACTATTCTTTCAATATCCTGAAAACTATTAATTATAAAAATTCCAAATAATGGGACCACTTCGACAAGTTACTCTATCATTTGACATCTTATTCATCCAAATCGGTTCACACTTACCAAAGAGCAGATATCTACGTAATTAAAAATAACTCATTAGTCATTAACATATTGAAGAAAGAGCTAATGTTTTTCGATCTCAGTTCTTAGCACATTCGTCCTTGAACTCACTCAAAGGCTTCATACTCGGGAAAATTTATTCAACAGGTATAGTAAATAGTGACATTACTTTTTGCATAGTTCATAATTTGTTCGTTTCGCTTTTACCTTTAAATAGCTGAAAAGATAAACAAGAATTTTGATGTAAATTCATGTAAAAGGGGAATTCAAAGAAACTTCATAGCTTTTCAGCAATTTTCTAATTTTATGGACTGAAAAAAGACTATGATATTTCTTTTATAAGTATTACATTACACTTTATTAATTTAACAAAAAGTCACTGGTCTAGTTATTAATTTCATTAACAATTTACCTACCATATCTTTCTTATCTATATATTATATTTAAAAAGAAATATATATGTATAAATAATATACTAAAAATAATCAAGATATTTTTTTATCTTCAAATTATTTATTAATAATATTTACAAAAGTATTTTTCATCTTCAGAATTAAAATAAATAGAAGTTTATTTACTGAAATATATAATATCAGTCTGTACGAAGTTTAAACTTTTATATTTATCAACGTTGTTATTATTAACTTTTAATGTTAATGAATTACACACAATTTTTGTAATCTTAAAATAAGGTACTTGTATTAAGAAAAAATAGATAATATAAGTATATAATATTGCATTTTTATAATTTCAATATAAAAGCTTAATATCTATTTCTTTATTTATTTGATTTTACCACATGACACATATAAAAAACTCACAAAAAGTCGACATTTTTACGGCAAATAACGGCTTCAAGGTAATTTCTATAGTTTATACAATTTGTAAGCGGGGGAAAGCACTGAAATCGATTTCATCTCAGCCATGCGTGACTACAAGCGGCGGAAAGTGTGACCCGCCCACAGGCTAGAGGCGGCGCCCAGGCGGGGCCATGGACTGCTATGTCCCTAACAACCCGCAGTACGGCGGATGCTGCCACTCGCTGTGCTGCGACCCGCTGCAGCCCTGCTCCTGCGATCAGATTAGGGAGCTCTCCGAACAGTGTTGCCAGGTTTGTTTCTCATCCTTCTTATTATTTACTAAGAAAATATATTTGAGAAAAATCTCTTAATATTTCAAATATATAAATAACTACAAAAATACAAATACATCAAATAATAGATGTGTTTATTAGTTGTAACAAATATAATTTTTAATGTATATCATTGTTTATGTTACGTTAATTATCTTTAAAATATGTTAAATTCATGTCCCTAAAAAAAAAATATTAAAACAAGCCTTTTTGCAACAATAAATTTGCAAGAACTAAATGTAATATATAAAATAAAAAATAAACCTAAACTCACAATGAAAAATAAGAAATAATTTAATTTTAAAAAGAAGTCAATAATTAAAAAGGAAATCAAATTTAATGTTAATTTTGTACACTGCAAACCTTTTTGTACGAATATATTATTATTATAAATAAATATGTATAAAGTTACTATTTTAGAAATTATAGTTTATACAAATACATAAATACTAAACTATAATAATATAAATGATATATTTATAGATTAATTATACATATATTTAAGCCGATTAAATTTGATAATGAATTATTAAAAAAATAATATTTATAAATAATTAAATTAGTAGATTAATATCTAGGTATAAGAAATATTTTTTGTCTTAAAATTTTTTGTCTGGTTTTTGGTAACAGACATTACTTTCTGCGCCTATCGGTACTCTACTTGACAACTTATCTTTGTCATAGCAGTATCGCTTCGCCTAGGTTTAAAATGTAAAGTACCAATCAGTGTCGTGGAGCGTGAGGCTCCATGCTACTTCTGTGGCTGCTGCTGGCGCGGCATCGATTGCGAAAGCAAAAAAAAAAAAACGACGAAAATATGATATTAGACAATATATTCCTCATATTTCGACTAACGTATTGGTATAATAACGCGGTAATGTAACCAATATTTTGGGTACGCACCCCAACGGCTTTGATTAGTCTTTTGTATTTTTGTAAAAATATTCAAATACATTATTATTGTAAATAAATTTGTAATTTTTTATTAAATTTAAAATATATTATAATATCTAAACAGTTAAAAATAAAATAAATATTTGCATTATGTATAAAAAAATTACATTAATAATTCTAAGAAAATTGTTAAAAACATGTTGGTTTTTCAGCAGGAGAATGAGAACTGTTGTCCAGAAAATGGTGAGGAGTTGAATGCACTGAGCGAAGCCATCGCTCCGTGCGACGTCAACCTTGGTGATGTGAACGAGCAGAGCTGGACCGGTGAGGAGATGGGATCTTTCTCGCTTCCTTCGCTGGAGCTGGACCCACTTCCATCGCTCTTCCCATTCTCACCATGCTCTGGATATAAGTAAGTAGTCTTTTTTTAGATCACGGTCCCCCACGGGTGTACCCACGTTAATTTCTTCGTACTGTGATGTTATGTAGCCTAAATAGCCTTTCTCGATAAATGGACTATCTAACACAAAGTAATTTGTCAATAAGAACCAGTAATTCCTGAGATTAGCGCTTTGAACCAACTCTTAATAAAATTTATGAATAAGGCCTTTAGTAGGTATGCTAAATACCTACTTAAACTACTGTAGTAGAAGATTTTAATAGATAGTTTTTTATTAAGCAAATTGCAATTTTTTTTATTTTGTATAATTATTAGTTTGACATGTAGAGATAGAGTTTTATGATAGGGTAGACAATTTTTTAAATATAAATTAAAATTTGCACCTCAAGTAGATGTTTCGCGTTTTATTAGCAAAATTATATACTTAGCTCATACTATTAATATAAGTTTGGTAAGGTTTTTGTCCCTATGAGGCACACGCCACTGTACCTATACTTAGATTGTAGGTTTTAAGAAGCGATTTCCTAAATACCTACACAAATCTGAACCCCATTTCCCCAAAGCAGGAACACGGGAGGGGAGTGTCGGGAGAGAACAGGGGGTGAGGCAGCAGACGTCCTCCTCTCGTTGAAGCATGCCGTCGTGCATAGCGACTGCGCGGAGACCCACCCACAGGTAGTCATCTCTTTCACTCTCATTGAATGAGTGGTGTAAGACAGAGATGGGGAATCGAAAATATGAAGGGGATTAATCAAATTTTAATCCAACCCTTGTAGGGTATCATTTTATTGGTTGTTGATGAATTACGAAAATGGTTTTTGGTTTTAATTTTGGTAATTACATAATCGCGTCAGTGATATTATTTGTAATTTTATTTGTTCATATTTTTGGAGTAGGTTGTAAATATAGAACTTGGGAAATTGTTGCCTATGCCATTTCCAAGCGCCTCTATTAATTTATCTCAGTAGTGGCCGAATTTCAATAAAATCGGTTTAGTGTTTCCGGTGCGAAAGCATTATTATCTACTTTCGCATTTATAGTAAGTAGGCATGAAGGTAATGCACGAATTATGGTGTCTTAAGGCGACTTGTTCACATAAAAATAAAATAAATTTTATCAACTCTAATTAATGAGCCTTAAGGTGTAAAAAAATATGAAAATTTGATAAAATATATTCTTAGTAAGTACTTACTTTAAGAGTTTTATACGAATTGTAAGTATACGATACTTACTATAACAAAATCCCAGAAATAGGTAGAAGAATTATCTTTAAGGTTAATTGCTTAAGCCTTTTATTAAACCGCCGATTATTAGATTTACATTCTTTTTTTTACAAACGATCGGAAAAATAAAAGAACCCAACGGATTTCTTGCCTGTTCTCAGATATGGGCGCATCTTTGAACAGCCTGTTAACTTAGAATTAAGTGACGTTCATGTAATATTATGTTATTCCATATGAATGAAGATGTTTCTGAGTTTCGATGATGATAAACAGATGATGGTGAACAGTGGCGGCAGCTATCCGTACTATGAGCACTATGCGGGCGCGCCTATCTTCCCCACGGCCACCATGAGCGTCAATGTCTCTATGAACATGACCATGCATGGTTGTCAGCCTGATCAGCTCTGCTCGCAGGTGTGTTCTCTATATTTGTTAGGTGGGTGCAGGAGTGTGTCTACTTTTGTTTATTATTTCGTAATACGCTAATATTTTTTCAATGACGTCACTGATAACTAAAAATAATACCTATATTGAAGAATAGAGTAAAAAATAAATGAATTCGGTTTTAAATATTGCTTTTAATCACAGGTACAATGGAATCAAAACACAGCCACGCCATCAGTGAACGTAGTCTACCCTCCCCCACAGAACATCCCCACGTCCTACCCTTCAGCCACCTACTCATTCACAGCAGACTTTCGTCCGCCGAACCAGTCCGATCCCCTCATCACTGCTTCATCTACCTTCAAACCCATTCTCCAAAATACCCAGAAGACCCCCAACTATATCTTTCAGCAGAAACCTAACTTCCAGAAGATGGGATCCATGTTAAAAAGGTCTCCACCGAAGATATACCAAGAAGGACAAAAGGAGAGTGGGTATTTGGTCAATCAGAGTCAGATGCACCCTCAAGAGTATGGGTACAGTTCCTGTATCAACTCTTCAGGGAAGGTTCAAGTGAGGACTATTATTTATTATGTTTCAATCTTTATATTTCAGGTGCCCTTCTGGGTTTAGTTTGGTTTAGTTTGGTGCATTTTTAATTCTACATTGTCTATTACCCAGGTCGGTGCTTTGAGCGGTTCAGATGAAGACGAACAGAAGCCAAACCTTTGTCGTATATGTGGCAAGACGTATGCACGACCCAGTACATTAAAGACACACTTGCGGACGCATTCGGGAGAGCGGCCATACAGATGCGCTGATTGTAACAAAAGCTTTTCGCAAGCGGCTAACCTGACTGCCCACGTAAGGACGCATACGGGACAGAAACCCTTCAGGTAATAAGTAATACAAAAAAGTATTTATTTAAAAAATTCGAACTTGAGAATAGTTACTAAAATAAAAAACCTTCATTATGTACTGCCTAAATATACAATTTAATTACCGTTAACATTACAGTTTTCGTCCAATCCGGATCACGTGTATGTGTGAAATGTGAATATAATTATAATATTAATATAGTTGTTAACGTGTTACCTAAAAGAAATAAATAAAGCAGTGAGTGACCAATTATTGGTAATCTATGTGATTTAAATATGATAAATAATCAATATTTTCAGTTACCTTATTTAAATACAACAGCTATATCATTTCGCTGCCTCACGGCCCACAGGTAGGTACGTAATATTGATTTACCGAATTTGCAGGTGTCCAATTTGTGACCGGAGGTTTAGTCAAAGTTCCAGTGTCACTACACATATGAGAACACATTCCGGGGAGCGACCTTACCAGTGAGTTTGTAAATTTTCTAAATATAATATTAGTATAGCCTAGTTGTACCTCACGGTTTCACCCACGTTAATTTCGTCGTAACGTGATGTTACAGATTATATCCGTGATGTCCGGACGTTATCGTTAGAGATAACCCAAAGGATAACGTAAAACACAGTGTATTATTTTATGTACAAGGACCTACGAATAATAATATGTCTAGAAACGTAACTCTCATACAGATAGTGCTTCAAAAATGAACCCACAAACGTTTGACCTTCACAAACATCAAGGTCAATACGTTCGCACGTGATTGGTCGCACAGGAACACACTACCGGTATATAAAGTATGTTAATCCTGAGCATATTCTATTATCGTGCCAAATTTCATTTAAATCCGTTCAGCCGATTGGGTCACAAACATGTAATTTATTTATAATATTAGTGGGATAAAGCTGTATTCAGTCAAAATTAATACTCAAACATTTAGCCCCAAGATGAACAAATTGTATGAACTAATAGTTGATCTGCATTTTTTCGATTCAAAATTAATCGAATTTTGAATATACAACAACTTATTTGATTATCATATATATATTATGATATTATTATATGATGATTTTTTATATATTTCTTTTTTTTTCATTCAGATGTCGTTCATGCAAAAAGGCGTTTTCCGATAGCTCAACGCTGACAAAACATCTTCGGATTCATTCTGGTGAAAAACCTTACCAGTGCAAGTTATGTTTACTTAGGTTTGTATTCTCAAAATAATAAGGTAACACCCATCAGTCAATAATAAACGAAGTGTTAATAAATAAATAAATAATAACTTTACAGTATTTATAAAATGTGATATCTATATTTGAAAAGAATAAAAACGAAATTAATTATATCCTATTTTCAGACTAAGGGGTAAAATAAAAGCATCATAAATATGTATCATCAACTTTTATAATTATGTATGTTATGTAGATATGTTTAATTTCAGGTTCTCCCAATCCGGGAATTTGAATAGGCATATGCGGGTACATGGAAATATGTCGGGTGGCATGCTCGGCTGACATATGCAGTGTTTGCATGCATGTAGACTGGATATGCCTACAGTGTTGCCTTATGACTTTTTATTAAAGTGATGCGGTTAAAATTATTACTTGTAATATAAGGTCGGCAACATTGAATGCACCTACAAAGAACACAGAAACGTCTGGGTGCATAGAAATCTAAATAAGTCTTTTATTATTTAGTTTTCTATGTTTAGGTGTAATAAGAATAACCAAGCGATCTAAACACTAACTCAATCTTCAGTAATGTCAAAAATGTACCTACTTACTGAGTACGGACGGGAATTATAGATATAAGTATTTTATGCTAATATCTGTTCTTTTAAAGAACTCTGTAAATTAATACAAAACGTGTAGAATTAAATCAGTATTAATTATTAAGAAGCCTGTCAGTATTAATTAATACCAAATTGATGTAAGTATGGAGATCTCATTATTTTGTAGCTAATAAGAAATTATACGTTCTTAGTACTGAAGTAAGTAATTTTGATTTTTTTTAAATAAAGAAAATAGTAATCTGCAATCGCGAATATATGCCAATGAAAAAAATAATAATTGTTGATATGTTTTAAACAACTTTAAGTTTTGGTGCTTGGTACACGACTCACGAAATATTATATTACCTACTTAAATAATTTTTTGTTAGACTGGATAATGGATATGCAGTAATAAAACACAATTAATTTAAAAAAAAGAAAATATTTATATGTATTTTATAAAAAAATCCTTTCGTTATTGTTGAAAAATTACCAGAATCTTTTATTAATATTTCTGATACTAGATATTATTAAAAATGTGTTTATTTAGTTTGTGTGCCTAAATAATTTGGAGTTATCTGAATAATTAAATATAGTCAGTAATAAATTTTGTAAATATTATGGTAAGAGAAATCTACGGACTTTTTTAGGCTGTTCTTATTGTAAAATACTTTCTAGTCACTTAAACTTAATTTTAATGATAAGATTAGCACATTGGTTGTTTAATAATATATCAATTCATAAAGACAAGAATATTCGTGTAGGTACTTAATTGAAACGATAATTGTAATTGTGAGGCCGTTTAAAGTTGTCGACACATTATATACCTAAGTACTTACTTCGCATGCTCGAATACCTGTGGTGTATACCTAATTATCTATGTCTTAATTAATGTTTACATTAAACTATGTACATAACGCATAAACAATATGAATAGTTTAGTCAACATTAGTTTTTAATTTGCCTCCAAAACGGTCTCATGAATCATAATTATTAATAATGTAATTAAAATGTATTTATTTAAATTTATAGGTATGTGTGTAGAAAGTCTTAAGAATTCTAGATAAACTACAACAGTAAGTAACCAAATAAATGAAATTAACGAAAACATTAGGCGTTTGCTTTTAACCGACCTTCAAAAAAACAAAAAAAAACAAAAAAGGGGTTTATAAATTCGACGTGTATATTTTTTAAAGCTTCGGCAGCAGTCCCGTTTGGTATCTAGGTACCTACAGGCTGTAATATTATATACAACTATCTGACCAGGTAAACGTTGTTTTGCTATATTAATTTTTGGGGTGGGCTACCCTTATCACTTAGGGGTATGAAAAATAGATAGTAACCGATTCTCAGACCTACTGAATATGCATATAAAATTTGGTAAAAATCAGTAAAGCCGTTTAGGAGGAGTAAGGTAACTAACATTGTGACACGAGAATATTATATATAAGATTTCAAATTACTAAAAAAAAAGACAATTGACAAGACGTCTTGATCTAAACCAAAATTAACATTAGTCTTCTCACTATAATATTAAACTTTTTGCAATTATCTGAGAAAAGTACCTCAAATCTAATTAAGGAAGTCATGGTAATTATTTGTCACATTCATCACATTTGAGAATTGACAATGACTATATGTGACAATTGTCATTTAAAGTTTATGCGTGAATCAGGGTGACGCGGATGACCTACGCGGATGTCTGCGACGGAAGGTAAATTAATGTATGTATGTATTAAGTTTTGCTCCGCAACCGTATCATGGAGAATCATCTAAGCGGGGTTGGAAATCCCGCCAAGTTACGGTCATCCGCGCGCGGACGCCTATTGGTCCTAATGTAGTTGTTCAACGTTTTAGCTACTTCGTGGCTCAATCTAGTCAATTTTCAGTGTTTTTGTCAAAAATTATTTTACGTAGTCATTTAAATAAATCTAACTTCTAGCTAAATTAAAATTATTTTATACTTTTTTAAACAATATTTTTTTTAACCACATTTAGCAGAATTTTGATAGCAATTTTTTTTAAGCTAGCAACTTTTTACATTGATATAGTAACACAAACTAGATAGTCTAAACGGCAACACTGGTATGTTATACAGTGTGACAGTTTACACTTTACAGTTAGTTTATACTTTTATTATAGACTATATAGTTATCAGTTTCCACTTTCTCCACTTAGGCAAATTTTCGTTAATCGTAATTATTGAACAGTTTTTTTTTGTATCAGTTACCTTTAAATAATTGTATTACATTAAAGTTTTTGTCATAAGTTGGTCAGAAGTTAAGTTTTTCATGACACTGTTATAGTATAAATAGTTTTATTATAAATATTTAACTATACATATATATGCCAGATGTCTTAAGGGAATTGTATGATTTAGTTCCTCTGTTACAATCTTCGATCTAAAGTTAATACTTTAAAAAATGACGGAGAGTTCAGTTGATGATGGAGATTTTAAGCAAAAGAATTTCATTTGTGGTGTAGTCGAAGGCAAGTTTATTTTTAGAAATTCCAACTTTGCTTAGTGTGACTTATATGTAAATCATGTATATTATGGTTATGTATCTAAATAGAAACGCCGGTGCTAATGACCTGTCTCTCTTATAGGCTTTTACGGTCGTCCTTGGACCACGGAGCAAAGAAAAGATCTATTTATTAAGTAAGTGCTAAGTTTTACAAGAATAACTGCTTATTTAGCTAATTTATTTTATTGATTTTTATTTGTCTTTGTATTTTATATTTGTATTGTAACTCATTGTTCAATTAACAACATAATAAAACTTTATTGTTTAACTAACAACTGTCACATTCAATCTATTCCTTTAAAATTTAATTATATTGATGAAAAGTATAATTTTTAGCAAATGCAAATAGCAATAGAAGCACTAGTGATAAAAAATCTGAGTAAGCTGAATGTTAAAGCTTAATTTGCAATATTTGTTTGAATGGCTTTAGCATAACCACTATTTTATTTATTTATTAACACAGTTCCAGGAGTATAACAATATATTTAATAGAAAACATAAATAATTGTTTTGTTTCTAGACTAAAAAAATGGGGCATGGATATGTATGTATATGCTCCAAAAGATGATTACAAACATAGAGCTTACTGGAGGGAGTTGTATACAGTGGAAGAGGCTGAGCACTTAACATCTCTTATATCTGAGGCAAAAGCTCAAGGAATTACATTCTGTTATGCTTTATCTCCTGGATTAGACATAACATATAGTAGTCAGAAGGAAATAACAACACTCAAACGGAAGTTAGAACAGGTCAGTAAACAATTATATTTTATTATTTTATTCTATGGGAAATTTTTAACAGTGCTATGAAAATCTTAAGGTACGCTTTATTTGGGTCACTCAAGATTGACAATTTTATCTATCTGTATGGATTAATATGACCAATGTATTTGTTGAAATTGTTTTGTTTAATTTTAACAAAATAACCAAGTTGAACTTGTAAGATGGTCTCATCAAAAGTTTTATGATAAGTTAATGATATGGCCTTTCATGAAAAATCAGTGAAAAATAAAAAAATAAATATTTTATTCATATTTGTTTAGAAGTAAATCATATTTAAGATAAAGTTGTAAATAAAGATATAATTCTGTAGGTGATGTCTAAAGTAACATAAAATATCAAAGGATAATGCCCGTGGATGGTACTCATTTGTCTCACACTTCAAGACAAAAAACACATTTCAATTAATTTCTGAATATAACATAGATCATCTTTCAAGATCCAGAGTTTTGAACAGGGATTCATATTTTCCATCTTTTATTAACAGTGTATTTATCAACTGCAGAAGCTGAAACTCAGAAGTAACTAAAAAACCAGATTGTGGAATATATTAAATTATTAATTAAAGATTTGTTTCTAGGTGTCACAATTTGGTTGTACATGTTTTTCTCTTCTCTTTGATGACATTGAGCCAGAAATGAGTGAAGCAGATAAGCAAATATTTCAGAGTTTTGCTCATGCACAGGTAAACTATTAAATTGATAGGTATACACCAGGGTATTCCACAAATCAAAATGTTATTTTTATGTATAGTTTTGTCCTTAAGTAACGTCATTTTTTTACGATATACTTACGAAGAAATCATGATTCTTTTAAATAAATAATAATAAGTATTAAATTGATTATGAATAAAAAGAAATAATTACTACTATTTCTGTGGATATCCTACTTAATTTCTTTTATACGATCTAGTCCAGAGGTTTATTATTGGTAAACACTGACATTAGTGTGTAGATTAGTATGTGTAGGTAACGGTTACCGGTCAATATTTTTAGGACACTGGTGAGTTGACTTAATGGAAAATTTTTATTCATTAAATTTCAATTAGAATTGAAAATTAATCATTGTTGGCTAGATTACAATGTTACTTAGCGGAAAAAATAATCTATGATGATGTGTGAAGTTAAAACATAAAAGGAATAAATTTTTATTGATATATGTTTGTAATACACGGAATTGTGGAAATATTAACAAAAAATTTTTCAGGTATCTGTTACAAATGAGATACACCAACATCTTGGATGTCCCCGATTTCTCTTATGCCCCACTCAGTACTGCTCAACGAGGGCCGTGCCCACAGTTAACAATTCGGAATATCTCAATACCCTGGGCACAAAGCTTTCTCAGGAGATTGATATTATGTGGACAGGTAAACATTATATTAAAAATATACTTGATGAACGTAAATAAAATACATATTACCACCTCCATGACTTAGTGATTTATACATCTGCGTGTTGCGCCGGAGATCCTGGGTTTGAATCTGGGGAAACTACACATGTTTGAATTGGGTATGCACAGGTTTATCAAATAAAAAATTGTTTTGGACATTCCGTTTACTGAGAAGGGCTATAGGCTATATAACATCATGGTAAAGCTACAGAGGCAAGGGACAGAAACATTTTGCATTTGTACAATTAAGATGGTCCACAGTCTTTAGTAGTATCAACTATAATCGGATTCTTAAGTAATTTGTTTGACAATTAAGATATCGTGATAGTTGATATTTGGTTCGCAATTGTTGGAGATAGTATTTTTTATTTATTTATATTTTTATTGTTTATCAACTAAAATTTAATTATATCGCAGACTGTAATCGTAAATTTTGTGCAGGAAGAATATTTAGTAATAATAATTGTTAGGTCCGGAAATTCTTTGATAAAAAGAATAACTCGACTCGACTAATAGTCTTTTAGTTTCTTCTTCCTCTTCTTCAGTTGTTAATTTGTTACGACTACTGTCAATGTATGTGGTACCGTACTATTCACTGGCGTTCAGCAGTTTTTTAAGGGTTTTATCCTCTACCACCAAAAGGATAAAAGGATTTACGTCATTTGAATTAAGTTTATTTAGAAAAGGAATTTAACTTATTAAGGGATGATAATTTTATCTCCCGCTTATTATTTCAGGTCCTAAAGTTATATCCAAGACATTGACAACGGAATGTATAGAGGAGATAACTCAAGTGTTGAGACGACCTCCTGTTATCTGGGACAACTTACACGCCAACGATTATGACCAGAAAAGGATATTTTTGGGTAAGTGTAGTGCTGAGTCGAATAACGATCAGTATAGACTATATTTCCTTTCAATTTATCTTGTAACGTTACGTAAAATATTCCAGGTCCATACTGCGGCAGGTCACCTGAGCTGATACCATTGTTACGCGGTGTGTTGACGAACCCCAATTGTGAATACAACGCCAACATGATCGCCATACGGACACTCGCGCATTGGGCCAGCTGCAGTTTGGATGCGCCCACGCATAGTTAGTATCCTAATTAGTGTATATTTACAGTCGGAATAAATTTATTTACAAACATGTTTACATATACATTAAAAAATATACAAAATGCTCATTACTGCGTTGTATCGAAATGCTATCGCGTTAGTTGAAAAATAAACCTACTTCGGGTTTCCAGAAGCATTAACAATGTCTTTTTAAACGATCGAGGGCTTCGACCTCCCACCAAGTTTCAATACCAAAACAAACGAAAATAATTATACGAACCTCACCTCATAGATTTGCGTAATTTTTATAATAATTAATAGCTCTCTTGAACTATTATTCCTTAGTCCTAAATATGTTATTTTTTTCAGATGAAGCTATTTCGTGGGACATTAAACTGGAAAGAGAGAGCGAGCAAGGTGTATGCGAAGATGATTTACCTCTCACTCTGGCGAAGCATGTCTATCATCACCGACAGGCACTTAGGTATGTCCCATGTGAGACAGGAAAGATCTAATTCCGACTGTTATTTCCGGGTTTGTTGACGAAATCCCGGGATAAACCTGGCAATTTTTTTTTGGTAAAAAAAGTCAGTATGTCATGTAAAAACAGCTTTTGAAGTGTTCAGTATTACTAGCAGTTTGATATAATTGTGTTAATTTTTGTAGGCAAGCTATTAACGAATGGTTGCCGGAATTCTCGATCCCTAAAACAGCGCAAGGACCCGTCATCAAACCACAGCCGACGTGTAAGATATATTATTATTCCTAAAACCCTTTTGTGCGTAATGCGTGTACAAGCAAAAAATTCTCACTTAGGTGTGGTTGTTTCATGTAACGTGTACATAAGCTTATCAAAAATAAATTAAATTTTTACAATTAGTTATTTTTAATCGTTTTTAACGTAAAAGTTAACAGCAATTTAACGCAAGTTTACAACAAAATTTTAACTTATGGTTCATTCATAACCAATCAAGAACTTTACAACATTTTAAATATTTTTAATAAATTTAAATTGATGTCAATAACGAATAAGTACTCTGCATTTCAGTACCGCCGGTAGCGATAATTCCCATAGTGCCATCAGTGAATACATGCATGTCTCTCGTAAGCACCACCAACACTGCCACTACCAGCTCAGCCGACCGGCCGGCCGCCATTCCTACCGTCACCACAACGCACTTACAGGGATTGCCTGACATGTGCCACTCTCATGTCACGCCCTCCTTGACCACTACGGTGAGCTGTTACCATTACCAGTTGCCCGCTTCAGCTTCACAGGGATTGCTATCTATTACTGTGTCGTCTGTATTGAGCCGGAGGTCCTGGCTTTGGAAAAGAATCCTGAGTAAGGAATTGTTTCGGTCGGGTAGAAACAAAATAGTGATAAGGAAATGATCAGTGCAATGGATGTGAACAGAACAGAAATGTGTCTGCCTTGTCCCACTACGGGTTAGGAGATTTCAAACGCACCCGCTTCGTCTCGTTCACTGTCAATACTGATTGCAGATTAGAGTTCAATATATAGAACAAATAAATAGATACCAACTATTAGAGCTAAGTACGATTAAATACAAATTTATAATTAATTGGTGTATTCCAGATGGCGCCATCAGAAACATTCAATCCAGTTTCTAATCCAGTAATGAATTCACTCGTTTCTGCATCAAAAGTAATCCTAAATGAATCCATCCCGAATCCAATAATTACAATGGCGAATTCCAACGTGTCTCTTCCATCGGAGATCCCAGTCTCCACTCTTCCTGTCCCCATTTTGGGTCTTAAATCCATTGAAGATAAAGACGCGACGATGGAGAAATTGGATGGAAATGAACTTTCCAATGATAGCTTCATGGATGTTAGGAAAGAGGAGGAGATCATTGTCGATGATGAGAGAAATGGAGAGATGAGTGTTGGTGGTGAGTTACCCTATTATTAATGTGTGTTTTTAACCTTAGACTAAAAAAAGGAATTTGCTATTTCTGTGGCATCATGGATCCTAAATGAATGAAATGATCTGTCTCTTAGGTGTCTCTTACAGGGCAAGTAGCTTCAGGCCACTTTTACTAGTATTAATTTCATTTCGGAATTCATCTTCCTCTATAGCAACAAGTGGAATTTTTGACAATTTAAAAACCAGAAAATGTTAATTACAAATAAGATCTGTATATAATATATTTTTCGTTGTAGGTTAAATAGGGAGCCGGATAAGTTCTGCAATTATTCGTTTCAAGTTGTTAATAACTATCTTACCGTTTTTTTAGTAATTAATTTCAATACTGACTACGTTACATAACTTCTTCCAGATACGCCGCAAACTCTAAGCCCCACCCGTGTAGTCTCAGAAGTGGGTTTGGAGCCCTTAGACGTGGACCCGCCTTCGATTCCCGCCACGGACTCAGATGTCGTCATGAACGATACATATAGCGAGGTACATTGTTAATTATCATTATTTATAAACTGTGCCCCGCCCCAACTTGTCAGGGTTTGCTATACGTTAATTTTTTCCCGTTTTTGCAAAATTTTAGTCAAATCATGATGCTTTTGGCTTTCCTCGATAAATGGACTATCCAACACAATATTTTTTCAATTAGAACCAGTAGGTCCTATGATTAGCACGTTCAACCAATTGAACAAACTCTAAAAATTCTAAAATTGGAGTTCAAACCTGACCATCACGCTCTGTCTAGTATTTATTATATATTATAGTTCGATTATATTATTATCTTCTGTCGAGACCGTATCTTTTAATAAATTTTAATTTCAAATTATAATTTAAAATTCTTTTAATAACCATACAAAGCAAGTTGAAATTATTTTATTTTTATTTTTTTTAGAATGGGTCAATGCAAGTGGAGCCAAGTAACAGCCCCCTGAGCGGGGATATGATGGTGGAGCATATCGATGTCACAGATGAGTAAGTCTTCTCTAAATATTTAGAAAAAAAAAATATGTTGGACTTATTACGTGTTAAAAAAAATACATTTTTGAAATTTTTTACGTGAATGGTGTAATTTTGTGAGTGCCGTAGACAATATTGTATATGCGCATGCATACGAAATTTTGAGTAAAAGCTAGAAAGCTATTTATGTAGCTATATAAATTATGAAATATAAAATATACAGAGAGTATTTTCCCATTAGTGAAAGGATTTTTAAAGTAAATACAGTAATTTTGAAAAATACTTGAGTTAATTACAAGTAAATTTTTCTTCTTTTTATAATATTAGTATATAACAAAGAGGCTAATATTTCCTAACACAGGTCAGCAGAGTCGTTAAAAGAGAACGATTTGACTGAGGACGACCTCCTCCTACTGTGCGACCTGTTCTACCTCCCGTTCGAGCACGGCTCCCGTGGCCTTCGGATGCTGCAAGACTTCCACTGGCTCACCTCCCATGCCGCCAGCATCCTGCCTAGGGGCAGTAAGCCTGAAGTGTGTATATTGAGAATTGTATCAATTATTGCAGTGAATATTTAAAATACAAATCTTTGTGGATTTATAAATAGTTTAAAGGACGTAATATGTCTTTTAACGATATCAAATTAAATTAAATGAAGACATAAAAAATCCTTAGGAGTAGTATTTATACTAACTAGCTGTGCCCCGCGGTTTCTGCGTTTTTTGAGTTTTTTTTTTCTATTTTGCAACATGTTACATTGATGCGATTATATCTAATAGCCTTCCTGGATAAATGGACTATCCAACACAAAAATAATTTTTCAATCTGAACCAATTGTTCCCGAGATTAGCGCGTTCTACCAAAAAACGACTTCATCTTACATGAGTATGGGTAATATGACTAAATTATACTCTTCTAAACAAAACTAAAGATGTATTTTTCCCTACCCAGACCAGTGAGTGGCGACGTCGTCACCGTCGCTTCACGTGGTGGGCTCAGCGCAGCCGAAGACTGGCGCGGAGGCTAGCTGCAGCGCCTAACAAGGAGCTCCACGGCGAATTGAGACCCTACCTTTGGGACCTATGTGCAGTACTTGCGTTGCTGTCCGCCTTCCTCAAGTGGCTGGGTGAGCATTCCTCTCATTGTATTTAGTGAGTAAATGTTTCTTTGTTTCAATTAGTTTAGATTTTAATATTAGTTTAAGATTTTTAAATATTATGTGGCCTTAATAAAAATTATAAATTGTCCGACTCGATAGACCATAGGGGTGGAAGTTATTAGTCAATTTTAATCAAATTTAATACTTGGCGGATACTAGATCGTGAAGACAAGTAGACCGAAAAGTAGATTTTAAAATTTTTTATATTACATTTTTTAACCTTATTATAACTTTGGCCACAGTTCGTTTGTATGTTGCGACACATGTTAATTGATGCAAATATTAAATTTAAACTTACTGATTTATATTAATATTTCAGCACTTGGTAAATTTCCTCCAAACATAGCAACGAACATGCAAGGAAGTTACACATGTAAGTAAATCTATATATTGTATTTTGCCTTTTTTATATTCCTTAATTTGGGTTTGGTTATGATGTGTTGGCAAATTGGCATATTTAACTCAGAATGTGATGAGTTTGATTATGTGGGTCATACCTTTATAAAAGACTGGCTTTTATTGCAATTTAGCGTGGACTTGCATTGTAGCTTATGCCACTCGGAAAGAGTTGCTCCAAAAGTCATTTTTAGTTTATTTATTACACGTCTATTCTCTTTCATAATAGAAGTCTGTGTAAATATAGAATAAAGATTCGCGTAGGGTTCTCGAAAGGTTGGCGTGAGGCGTTCGAGAGTGGCGCCCAAGAGCCGTGGGTGTTCCGGGGTGGACTGACCGCAGATTTGAGGAGGCTGGTGCCTTTGGACTGCGGACCGGATCTCAGGCACGCGCTGCCCCACGCCATGCCGCCGCTGCTCTGCACGACACCGCAGACCGTCAGACCTTATACGCCGGTAGATGAAGCGCAGGTATACCTTATATATATCTCTCTCTCATATTTTCTTGGTTTTTTTAGATAAAAAATAAGTTTATGTTAAAAACATTTTAAGCAACAAGCGGCGTTTTATATTGGCTAGTAAGTATCTATCTACTCCACGAGACAAATCAAAGAAGCTCAAACTTGACAGGGTTGTAATGTTAAACTACATAGTTCCAATGGCCATCTCCTGGCTCCGTCGTTAGACTGAATATTTTCTAGGGCCAAAGTGCTTGTCATGAGCTCAAGCTCAAGCTCGATAGGGTTACGTAGTTTTATATACATTTTCATCTGATTTACATGTGTAGGCAAAATTTAAGATCTTAATCTTAAATTTTGAAAAATGTTAAATTTAACCTACTGGTCAAATTTAACCCACTGGTCAAATTTAACTTGCAAGATTTCATTCGAATAAACATACATACATTGCGAGTTAAATAAAAGCTAAAAAAACAACATCGCCTTTTCATAACAAAACAAACACTTGTTGTTAATTCTACTCGGGTTACATCGAGGCTCGTATATTAGCTTAATTAGTTTATTGTAATATAAATTCATGCTTGAAAATTCATAAATATTTTTCAAATTTCAGGTGTGTATAATCTGCCACAAAACGTGTCGCGATGGCGGGGATTGCAGCGACCTCTTCCCCAGCGACCTTCAGAGTCTGCCCGCTGACAGGTGAGTTCCTTCTTTGTTTCCTTTTTAACCCGCTGTCATGTGTGACAGTTAATTCTCCACTCATTTATAAAAATGTACACGATAGCCTTTTTTGTTACATACGTTTTTTATTTATTCCTAACGCCCAACGACTAAACAGGTGTCTGTGTCTATCTGTGGTATCGGAGGTCCTAAACGAACGGACCGACTTCGATGCGGTTTTTATGATTGAAAGCTGACTTTAATCGATATGGATCATCATCACAATTTTTGAAAATTTATCTATTGAAAAAAAAAGAAACTTTCTTTCTCGCTCCCTTTATTAATCTAAAAGCAACGATGCATAAGAAATAAAAACGTACAAAAGAATTACGAAAATTGTTAACATTACAGATTAGTAATGCCCTTCCTAACATTAACGCCGGAGCTGTGTATGGTGATCGAAGATGATGGGGATTGTCTCTCTGATGATGGAGGGGAGCCTGATGATGACTCGGAATGTGAAAAGCTTGAGACCAGCGATAAAGCTAATCGTAAGTAATCTACATATATTATATGCTATCCGACCGCCTGTTTACCCTATTTCATCCCCTTCGAACATTTTTTTGCGATAAAAGTATGTCCTTTACCAAGTTCTAGTCTATGCCTTCACCAAATTTGAGGCGTGAAGTCGTAACAAACATGCATATAAAATATTAATAGGGAATAGTTTTTGAGGTTATTCACAGCTGTATTGTGGTTAACAATTTACCGTTAAAAAATTATAGAAACCACACTGACTCCCCATATACTCAAAATTCACAACCACTGTTCAATCAGGTAGATTCCCCTTCTAAGAATGAGTAGAATGCCAACAGCCAAGCCAGCCTATTATATTGGCTGCGAGTCAATTCCCACCCCCTCACTCTAACCGATACAGGAGTAGACTGTTAGAGTGAGGGAGCTGCCTCGAGCTAAACGTTAGAACACGAAACCCAACCTCTAAAACGTCAACAACCGACCAAACTGATCTATAATAATAAGTCTTTAAACCTATCTATCATTGCGTTTACTTAATAGAATCTAAAATAAAAAAATTCTAGCCGTGCAAAGCTGGGGCTGACCATTAGTTTTCTTGAAAAATGCTTTAGATACCAGAAATATTCTCTATAAAAAATTCATTGCTTTTTACTCCAGTTTTTATTTTACAGGTCAGTTGAAAATAAGTTTTGTTTTTTCAGGTGCCAAACCTGAAATAATAGGATACGCGTGCGCAGCACTGAACAGCAAGGAGTTCTACAAGAAGCAAGAGATCGCGTGGATACCGGAGATGTGTATTAAGTATCCCGAAGATTTGGTCCAGAGGGAGGATCTCAGCCAGGCCGCTAAGGTAATTTTTTTGCATATAAACAAAGTTTACTTAAAATATAATATCAAAAAACTAGTAACTTGATTTCATGTTTTTTCATGTTTTGTTCTTTTTCTTTCTGCCGGTTAGTCTCACTATATTTGTTAAGTTAAATATATAACATAAAATGTTCAGTAACCGAGATATATAAACCCGATATTGATAACGTAAGCTTGTTTCTAAAGCTTTTTGAATAGTCATCGATCGTTTGAAATTTAAAAAAATTACAACCCGACCGAGTTTTTTTGACATTTATTCACAGGACTGCATCCATCACTTCCACCAATTCAGTAAGTTGGAGCGTGCACCGGAGACAGTTAGCGCCTCTCACCCGGCGTTGCTCACCTGCTGCGTCTTAAGAGACACTCGAGACCCACATGCGCCCGCCAGGCTGCTCACCTGTCTGCTTGCTGCATTACGGGCCAATGGTGAGTTTGAAGGTGTTGTTATCCGATTTGAGGGATTAGTACTTTGTTAAACTCGAAGGATCATGTAAATATTGCAGTGTTTATATCCTTCAAATCTAAAAAATATATTTTGATATGTCAGAATAATCGATATTTATTCATAATAGATGATAATTGATTAGTTTTTTATGATTTTATAAAGGTATGAACATAGAAAATGTTGTGATTGGGATGCACAGGAAACAGTTGTTGTTTTTTGTTTGAGATGGATCAATTATGAACAATTTATGAAGTTCATCCATTAATGAGATAAATAAAATGAGCAAGAAAGAGATGTTTTATTAATTTTAAATTGCAGGTGCGAACGGCGTCCACGCGTGCATAAACTCGACTGACCACTACTTGCAGCAGTTTTACAACAAACTTGGTTTCGTTGAGTTGTCTCGCGACAACGGACGAGTCTACCTCGCTCGATCTTTCTAGCGCTCATCCCGGCAGCTAAGGCTGGCATGCACTAGGCAACAGTCCTAAGGCTACACTACACTGCCCGACTAACAAGTTTATATGTCGTGTCAGATCTTCATTGGCCATATCATGGAATGCCACTATTTATAGCAAAGGCCAATTCAAAATGGTCACATCATTTAAGAGTCCACGTTTGATGATATTTTCATACACGTTTGATTTATCGTTAACGTTGTAGAGTATATTTTCTTGCATCTAGCTCGCAATATCGTGAAATGACAATTGATTTTGCTTGACCATATGATACACTTTGAGTTGAGTTCGTTTTCATTTTATGAAATATATCATGTTACGGCCAAGCAGATCATGAAACCGCCAATTTTAAGATCTGGCCATGACATATCTAAGGTTGATCAATATATAAGAAAAATGCGACTGTTCTAGCTAGAGTTTCTATCAAGTGTATGTAAGATAATACAGATAAGAATCGACAATTTAGGTACGTTATAAAGATGGCAAATTTAAGCAAAGATGAATTAACTTATTGATTTTTTTAAGTTGAAAGACAACCAAGGGTAGGTGTGCACTCTGCAACTATTAATTTTTTTTAAGTATAAAAGAATGCACAACAATAATTCTAAGAAAACATGCAATAATTCTGTTATAATAATGATGTCATTTATGATCAAGAGTTCAGTTAGCGAGCAGAGGCAACAGTGGTAGGCGTATGGTTAGGTAAATGAGCTGTTATTAAGACGTAAAACCTTGTTTACGGCGATTTCAACTGCCTGAGAGGCATAGAGACATGTAGGTTATAGTTATAGGTTAATGGACGCAACAATAACTTCTGAGATCTTTTTATCATATATGTATATAATAGATATGTTATATAATTTGCAAGTCGGCCTGAACCCACACCTAAAGGGCGCACGATTTCGTTCAATTTGTTTTTGCGTGCATTACAGATACAGAAATTGCGTCGCGCCATTGTGGGTTCAACCTTGGGCTTTATACGCTAAGCGACTAAGTATTTTAGACTCAATACATTTTTCGTTCACTTTATTATTTTTGAGTGGCGTTTACCTATCCGCCTCCGTGACTAATCGGTTCCAGCAATGATGGTCTCTTCGGAGGTCCTACGACCAAATCTTGAGAGAAACCAAGAAAATGTTTCGTTTCTTTAGGCACAGTATGCTAATCTGCTTATATTTTCTAGGTTTAAAAAATATATATATTCATAATACTAGTGGCCTCGCGAACTTTGATCGCGTTAAAAAATCGGTCACATATGACATCAAAATCGTAATTTCATATAAAATGCATGAGAAAATTTTATTATTTTATTTATTATTTTATTATGCTATTTAATCATATAAGTCTCGTCTTTTTGTAGATAATGTAAAAAATCACTGTTATATATATTTATTAAATTAAATATATGAGTAAATTTTTCTAAATATTGACAAAAAAAAAATTAACACCCTGTCTTTAATCGCTACTTTTATTTTTAAAAATCAATAAATAAAATTTATGAAAGTATATATTATTAGTTATATAAAACAATTTTAAATTAAATATATTTTTCAGTGTATTAGAAAAATAATATGAAAGCAATTCATAGATTTCAACAGATACATACTTTTGCTTCATAATGTGTAAGGTACTGATTTGGTTTTGTTTGGTGCTGGCATCTGTGTGTCCTATTAACAATGGTCTACCATGAAACTTGTACGCGTCATTTGAATAGTACGGATCTTGTTAAATCGACCATAATGATGCCATACTGGGACAATTTTGGAAAAATTCTAGACTTAAATCTCGGCCAGGTAACAAGTAACTTATATTTTGGAGAATTGTCCTAGTCACGCGGATATGAATGTGATATTTAGGGCATGTATGTTTGTGTACATAATATTCAACACAATATAGTATATTAAGCATTTAATTTACGCTAAAGGCAATTTAGTGCTATCAGTTAAGTCAGAACTTTCTATACCTAGGTATAAGTGAATCGTCAAAGCTTTTTATATTACTAGCTATCTGCCCCGGCGTTGCACGGGATTATTTTCATTGCTATTTAATAGGTAGCTGGGTTATTTGATTATTAATAGTTTATATTGCGGTCGAATCTAAACTTGTTTCAATCTGTTTTAAATCTATGGCCCAAAATTGAAGTTTACTTTCAATCTATTGCAATTTTTTGCCTTTTAATAGTTAGGTTGAAAGTCGACTTTCGACTTGTCTGAAAAGTCAGGCTTCGGTCTTATGGACATCAGCCACTTGAGTGGTAATGTATCCAGAAGGAAACAACATGAAATTATATACGCTTAACCAGTTAGGCATTTTCACATTATTATCATGTGCTAATTGTAAATTTTGATTAATTGCTAAATAGAATAAGTAAATTAAGAATTTAATTGCATTAGATAAACTGTAGCATATATCAGCACTGGGTCAAATTCATAGTTGTGACAACCTATTCAAAAGTATACTTTGAATCCCAAAGATCGGTTGAAAAGTTGACTCCATCAAAGTCAAAATGCGATCAATGAATTTGATCCTAATTTCATGGCTGTTGAAATATCCACGTATCCCAAAACGTCAATCAACCTTTAAGCTAGTCTCAAGAAATCTTTTTTTTTTTTTTTCAAGAATTATAAAAGTTGATTCCTTAAGCAGTTTAATTTTGAGATTAGATTGTTAATTGAGAGACGTTATGGGCCCTAGATAAAGTTTTATTAACTTCCGGCCAATGTGAAATAAATCAAGCAAACAAAGATATATTTTTTTCTTTTTAAATATTCCTTCCTCATTTTAATTTCGACACAAAAGTGACGTGTTTGACGTGTCTATATTGAGTGTCTGTGGCATCGAGCTCTAGAACGGATGGACCGGTTTCGATGCGTTGTTCTGTTTGAAAGCTGACGTGATCGAAATGGATCGAACAATTTGTGAAGAATTATCTCGTTTTATTATATAAGAGATATTCTCATCTGAATTTAATATGTTGGGGAGTTTATAAATTGTCCTCAATTTCACTTGTTTATTGACTTCGTAAAAATCCCAAGGGTTATTCGAATACTGTGTTAATAATCGTAGAGTTGTCTAGAACTTATTTGTTTTATAATAATGGTCTACATAAAATAATATTTAGTTTTCAGTAGCTCTACCGCACGTTGGGCAAGTATTTATAGATAGTTTTCTTAAATATTTGTAAGGAAAATCTTACAGCGCCTCTAGCGGTTACGTGCAGACTTACTCAGCCATTATTGGGATTAACATTTTATTTGAGCAACTCAGTAACGTACAGATGACGCGACTCGTCTTTACAGGATTCATGCGAAATATTTCAGTTTTCAAGATAAATCTCCAATTTCCGAATCTGATGTATGTCTCCTAAATAATATTTTAATTAATCTTCTACTACAGATCTTGAGTTAGTTGATGATAGTTCTAATAATTTGTGTTTTATTTCAGTTATCTGAAAAGAAAAATATAGTTGTATTATTATAATGTAGCAAATGAAAAAAAATATATATAATTTTTTATTGCAATTAAACTATAGTTCTTCTTTATCTTTGTCTGTTGGTTTGTTACTGTTTCGTAACAAACGTTAAACAAATATTACTACTGTTTGTTGTTTGCTATTAATTGTTTAAAATTGATTCAGCGTGTGTCTATTAAAACAACAGACACTGGTTGGTTTAATAGACACACAATACATACACATGTATTTTTGTGGTTGTCATTGAAATGAATTATTATTGATTTAGGTAAATGATTAGTTCTCACCTTTTGTATTTCATTTAGGAGAATCTTTTGCTCGGTCCGCGGTGTCATTTCATTTGTCTGCAAGTCAATCGCCTCTAAATTCTCGAACAACTTCTTAATCTTCATAGCCAAGTGTACATCGTTATTGCTCTTTCTGGGCACAGTTGGTTTCGACCTTCGAACGATCTTCTTCCTGAACTTATCCGGCAAATCTTTCTCAATATCTTCCCTTGTCAAAAACGTCATATATTCCGGGTTTGTGTCGTAAGGGTACTGTGGCTCTGTATAGTTTGTCGTGTCGTTAGACATAAATAATTGTTTATTCTTGTAATTTTTACGCCAGTTGCGTAAAAGTTCCATGTTCCTGTATTTTACTGTTATTGTTAGATAAAATATTTTTACTTAAACGAATAAATAGTACCTACGTATTGTCATTTCTTAAATTGCTGCTTTTGTAGCGTCTTGGATAAAGGTTATTAGATAATATGATATTTATAAATAAATTAATAATTTTTATTTGAACCAAAAAAAGACACATCAATCATATATGATTTAATCACAAGTTACTTACTTTTTGTCTTGAATAATTTTATCGGCGCGTGCGATAAAATCCTTCCTCTTCTGCACGGCGAGGTCTTTGAGATATCTTTGCAGAATCCTCTCATCTTGTACCGCTTTGCCCTCAGTTCTGATTGGTTGAAGATATTTTGAGCTTTGTGCGTGTGGTATCGTTTTCTGGCGACTTACGGCCAATTTAGGGCATTTAACTTTTATTTTATTGTAATATTCAATATCATCTTTTTCACAAAACTGAACTTTCAGTCTTTTTATTTCACTCTCGTCCAGTACCGAGTTATAACTTCTAGCAATACTCAACTCTTCAGCTTCACGTTCGCTTGTTTTATCAGAAATAGAATTTGCATCTAACATCGTGCCGATAAATTGGTAATAGAGGTACTTTAGTATTTTGTTTGTGCCAGAATTTATTATTTCTTTTGCAGGGTAGGTCAACGGATTTCCGTTCAATTGAAGCACTTTTAAAGTCAATACAGTACCTAGTTCATTTGGTAAAGACGTGATTCTGTTATCTTGTAATAACAAATGCGTGAGGCTAGGATGATGTTTTATCGTTGGCGGTATACTTTCGAGATCGTTCCCGCGTAAATCAAGCCAATACAAGTTAAGGAAAGAGTGAAAAAAATCGTCAGGCAACTTTTTAATTTTGTTGTATTGTAAATAGATCATCTAAAACCAAAATACTATTTTTATATGTTTGCGAAGCATTATATACTTATATACTATAGCTTTATCATCACGCTACGACGATATCAAAGCGGGTGTAACCGCGGGGCACAGCTAAATAAAATAATAAAATGTACTCACGGTAGCCGTTTTACTATTGTAAATTGAGTCCGGTAATGTTTCCAAATCATTTGAAGATAGATCTATCGAAGTTTCATTGTCAAATTCTTCATACATATTAGGTGATTGAATAGCTATAGTACAATTTTAAAATTATATAAATAATTGTAATCGGAAAGCGTCATAAAATGACAATTTGATGACAATGTTGTTTGTTGCTTCTTGACTTGTATGCTCTTTGGTTTGATCAATAATGAGTATTGCTAGGTACTTATATCGTAACAATGTTACTTCAAAACATTGCATTGAATAGCATTGTAGCGATTATTATACAGACATTTTAAAAGATTTTTGGTAAACTATCTATTTATATTTATTGAGTTTTATACGGACAAACGCACGATGTTTTAAAACTTCTTTACTTATTTTTTAACACAAAGTACCTATTGTAACACCTTTTTAATAATTAGGTAATTACTTTAAAAAACAAGCATCTAATCATAGATTTAGTACCTATATTTTCGCTACGCAAAATGTGTAATTATCACTATAAAAGGACATAAAATATTTAGAGAAATAAATTTTAATAAAAATATGCGTTTTATATATTTTAAATTCAACATCGCTTAACATCTAGTTAGGCGATAAAAAAATTAAAAGCCATGCAAGAATCTGGCTCTATCGGGCAGGTAAAAAGCACTCTCCACTGTTGTTGGTGGTCGCACAGGTCTGAGGTGATCGTCTCTTATCTGTAAATCATATTATGTACTTCAATCATTCGATGATTCAGTGACCATTTTTAAAGTGTTATAAAAAATCTTGACGGACAAGAAGTGCCGGAAAAGGCCTATTTTAAAATTTTATTATCAAGTATTTTTGGTACTCACTGTATCTTTACGTCTGTAACTGTTCCGCATGCTTTGTAATTTCCTTTCGAGATTATCAAGTTTCTCTTGGTAATATTTTCGTCTATCAGTACTCAGAAGATAGTCTACATTATCTTCTCTTAAATAGAAATTTCTTCTGAGATCACCATGTCGTCTGTATAAATCTTTATTCTTTCTTCTAACTCCATACATATGAATAAATTTCCGTTCCAAAGCTTTATTTTGATCTTTTTGTTTCATTGGATAATTGAAAAGAGAATTTTTATTAATTCTTCCGTTTGAATCAAATCTATCATTAATTTCACTGTTTCGAAAAGAATATTTTTCGAAAGGATTGTGAATTTCTGTTGTATCATTTCTTCTATTGATGTTTCTTCCTAGAGATTTGTATATTAGTCGTAATTTTGCATCGAATATTTCTTTTTCTTTTCTATCGAATCCTATATGATTTACTTCGTCTTGTAAATTATCCAAAAGGTTTATTAATGTAGCTTCGTCATTTCTAAGTTTAGTGACATTGTTATAGTCTTTTAAATATTCGCTGAAGCTTAATATGTCAATCGTAGTGTACTTTTCTGTTGTTGTTTCATGTATTGTGTTATTAAAATAATCGGTCGGCATTCTTCCATTTCGTCTTCGTGTTAAGTAAGTAGTAACAAGTGTTCGTACATTAGAAAAGTCTTTTCGTGGCACCACATCTTTTTTTATCGTTACAATTGGCGAAACGTTAACTTTCTTTGTAGGTAAAACAAATGCAGCGGTTCTAGTGAAAATACTTTGTTTGTTAAATTTCTGGAAGAAAGTTTTGGTTAAATTACATTATTTTATATACCCACAAAAAATAATATTGCATTCAGGACAACAGCTAGTCGAGTTTTCTTTAATGTTGGATTAGAGGTTAATGAGACATTGAAATAGAATAGAATATTAAATTTATGAAATTTTAGATTTATTGCTTAGTTGTGATAACTAGTGAGGACTTCGTAGAAGACGAGACGGATACATTTTTGTAAATCTGTCAATTTAGAAATATTTTGTCTTTCTAACTATAAGGTTAGAACCTTCGAAATAAAATACAATGATTATCTCCAAATATATGTAGTAAAGAGCTACAAATATAATTATGAGAGGGTGAAATAATTAACTTACTTTGACTTTTAAAGGGAAAACAATTTGTGATGAAGGGAGTGTATATGTTTTGTTGGTCGGCTTCCCGAAATAACGTCGACTCACGTCGAAACGTTTTTTCTGGAAAGTCCTGAAAAAATAATTCACCACACTTATTAAAAAAAACTAGCCGTCTTCAAAGCCAACTAAGAAATAATAAATAAAGCAGAAAAATTATTTACAAGGAAAATATTTATAATTCAGTGCCAAACTGTAACAGAAAAACATGAAATCTTTAATCCTGAAGCTTTATTATTATCCGTTAATCGTGTTATTTTTCTCGCGTGTTAATTTAACCCCTGTGGGCATTTTAATTATAATTGAAATAAAATTACCTTGCAGTAATGAAGGGAGCCTCTGTATGAAATCCATTGAACGATACTCGCGAGTTCTGTAAGTACTTAGGTAAATTAACTAAAAATAGTATGTATAATCATTACCAAAACTAACATCTACACCTAAGTGTTAACACTAACAATTGTAAATAGAATAAACAAAGGTACAAAACAAAGTACCTAAAACTTCGACTTATGAAAGATGTCTTGGGTATTAGCTAGATATTTTTCGGTTATACAATATATAAGATTCAATGGAGACTGATTAAACTCTAGGAACTGAATATAAGTCAAATAAAAAATACCTTTTTATCGAAATGGTCGAACAGTTCAAGGGAATCATGATATCTTAGCGTGTTGTTTACTGGCCTGAAAAGGTATAATTCAGCATATTTTTATTTTACGAAATATTCTTATTAATTTACAACGAAACTTATAATTTATACTGTAATTCTAATATTTTTAACCGACTAAAACTTACAACTAATAGAGTCTTGCTATCTAAAAAAATAACAGATATTATATTAGAATTAGTTTTTTGTGTGTCGGTTCACCCAGTTGAAAGTTCTGAGGTAACAAACATAAAAAAACAGTCGAATTAAGAACCTCCTCCTCCTTTTTTGAAATCGGTTGAAACTTAAAATATTTTGGTTAAAGTTTAAGAGATACGCTGATGTAAATCGCTATCAAAATTTTCTCATAAAAACACGAAAGTAAATCATGGATTTTAGTATATTTACTTTTTATAATGTGTGTTAATACTATAGAACATATAGAACCTTTCTAAAAGTAATCAGCCATTGAATAGAACAGTGGGTCATCACAATGTCTCAAATACTCTATCACCTCTCTCACTTTTTCACACACGTGATTAAAACTTTTAGCTAACATCTTAGTTGATTAGTGTCATATCGTAAGCAGGTACGTCAACCATGAGATTATTATCAAAGTTTTCCATAGGTTTTTTACTATTCGAAAGCTGACAATCCCGTTGTGGGCTAGTAAATTGCGCGTAACCAAGGGAGGAGGAGAGGGAGGGGGGCGCTGTAACATTTTCCATATAAATAACGCGGTCTATCGGAAAATACTTTACCAGACTTTTGGTAGAGCTATAACTGTAGTGTCATGGAACTTTTCAACAAATTTCTTTCGTCAACACATTCATATCAATTAAATGAAGGTAGTAAACTTCATACCCCTTCTTATGAATCATTTTGTCTGCAGGCGCATCCTCCACAGTGAATATCGGTAGAAGGACCACAGATGGCTTGCACTTGTTACCCACACATGTTTTTGCTAAAAAAAGTATTTTAAATTTATAGGAAAACAATGATCCAAATATAATCATTATGTTACTAACCTAAAAATACATTTTTAACCTCCGCTGAAAAAAGTGGTGTTAGTATTTAACGTTTTATATATTTTCTGTGTGCCTGTCTTTGGCTTCGTATCTCCTAAACGAATGGACAGATTGCAATATATATTTTTTGAGAGCTGACGTGTCAAGGTAGATTGTAGCTACAATTTCTGAAAATCTACATGTCTTGTCGGGAGATTTTTGAAATTGTCTTTAATTTGTTTAGCTCCAAGTTGACAAATAGTAGTAAAATATGAGTTAAAATTAAATAAAAATACGATTTTTAAACAGTTTCTAGCAAAACTAAGGACTCGTTCATAGATATACTGCAAACCTACTGTCGGCTAGTTTCAGTAAGAATAATTTTTCTGACGAATAATTTTGATGCCTTGTTTTCTCATAACATTTAAAAGAACCTAAAATGCAGTAGATCACATTTTTTGTCTTATGTACTTACAAAATTTTCTAGAACTCTGATAGCAAAGACAATTATAATCTTCGTCATATCCCACGGGACACCCGCACCGTACTGTGAAGCCCACGTCGTTTTGCGTGGGAGGCTTCGTGTTATATAGAGGCTCTCCTTTTCGAGGTTTCACGGAGAAATTGCATACCACGTGTACTTGCTGAAACAGTATGTGTACAAAACTTTCGTTTGCATATGATTATATTTTGAATATATCACATACATAGTTTAACAACATGACTTACATTATAACTCAAATCAGCATTATTAGCATGGTATGTATAATCAGCATATGCAGAAATGCCACAACCCATGTGAGTAGCCTCTCCAGCGACCATCTCCAGATACAATTTCCCATTCACTTTTTTAATATAACTGCAAAAATATAAGAGCTTACATAATAATCTCACTACTCACAACTAGAAACACTTGCTTAATAGGTAAATGAAATTGAAGATAAATGAAAGAACCGATTTAGATCAGTCTCTTTGTTTGTAAGCTGATGTGACTGAGATAGATATTAGCAATTTTGGCATAATTGGATTATTTTGCAACAGACCTATACAAAAGACAGTGTTGCGACTAATATTCATTTACCTTGGATTGGGTTTTTTATATACACTTTTGAATATTTTTTGAGATTTTTGTATGCGATTCGCACTTAATCAGGCTTCATTTAGGTTTAGATGTTTTGTCGTATGTAGTTGAGGTGGTGCGACATTTTAAATAAATAAGAAAATTATCTACACATGGCTTTGTGATGTACCGAGTATTTAAAATCTCCTAAGAGAGGGTAAATGCCAATAATACTAACTCTGGCCAGTAGGGATAATGGGCCACCATTTCAGGGCTGACATAAACCTTCTGATCGTACCAGGAGCGCATGATATGTCTAATGCTATACAGCAACTTCTCTTCAGATAAACCTGGTGGGAAGACCTCACTCCCGCTTATGCTATACCACTCTGGGTAGCTGAATCTCACTACGCCGATCGATTGACCAGGATCAGGAAACTTTTCTGTGAATAATTAAATGATGAGTCACAAATTGAAGTCCCGTAACCTCTAGTTGGATATGGATAGTTGGATATCTTGAGAATCTTCTATAATATTTTTGTGATATCACGTGTCTTAAAAATAGTACTAGTTCTTTTCACTTAACTACACTTTTCTTATTTGCCAACTGTAAAGGAATAATTAATCAGTGAAACAGACGCAGAACTGCCTCTGGCCCATACCCCACACATGTTTTACGGAATTTCACACTCAATCATCGAAATTGTCCCACAATCAAACGCAAAAACACACATTGTACTAATTTATTTTTGAATTCGGTACCTACTTGTTGCTCTACAAAAATCGTGTCTCAATAAACACGAGTTCGCCAACACCTGCGCAAACGACGCTAATTCCTCATCCCACTCCTAAAATATACAAATTGCTAATGAATATATATATATGATATGAATTTACTAATATTACAGAGAAAAGTTCAACACAAAATGAAAAAATTCAAAATCCTTATAATATAAACATTCTTTCACTGCTGGGTAGCTAGACTGACATAGGCTATAGATACTAAATATGCCCAAAATAACGAAATTGCGGTAAAAGCTGCTTAAGTACCTACCTACCAACTAGTGAAATTTTAGAGACTATTTAAAACCAGGTGATAACAAAACACCTCTTTCTGCATCTGGGATTAAAAATAAACAGTATGACCTTAAAATAGTATGGCTAAATATCAAGCCATGTATGTAATGTTGTATTTTAAATCGCGCTAACAAAGTTTTTAATACAAAAACGAAACCATAAGTTAATAGATTTAGCCTGTAGATACTTTGCTTAAGAATGTGTATAGATATTACCAGTCTATACATGCCATAAGCACGCGGCAGGGTCTCTCCACCCATGCCTACTTCTTTTCCTCTCGCTAAATTTCCTCTTATCCTGAAAAATTTAGTGTTACGTTTTATATATTTTTTACACCTGAATGCATAGAAAAGAAAACAATACATGGAGAAAATATATTTTGGAGTGCAAAGGTAACGAAATCATTATAAGCGATTTCTTCTGCTCAATCCTGTTAGGGACTGTAACTCCCGTTAGGGAGATAATAAAAGCAGAAGAAAGTACAAGGGCATTTGTAATCATAATAAAAATAACACATACCAATTCCAGGGTGTTCGCCAAAAATTAATAAACATATGTATTTACATAAGAAAGATCTTATGTAAATACATATGTTACATGATATTTTACTCTACATCATACGAGGAAAACTTTGTTGATAACAGTGAAGTAATTCGACTTCTATGAATTTCAGAGTATGATAAGATAGCCGAATTCCCCGTAAAACAAGCTTGAAGCTTGAAGAAAACCAGCGAACGAAAATTTATCATTATGAAAATATTATGATGCGTATCGCAGATGCGAATATCACGATCATGCGAAGAAAAGTCCCTCGCATGATTTTAAAAGTTGGAGTAATAAAATGTACTAAACACACACATATTGGCAATGTCCAAGAGTTTAAGGGCTTCAGCAGATGTGATCTGAATTTCCTGAGCGTCATGACAATGCTTTCCCATGCGTTCGGTCTACGACAATTCATAACATACGATCTATTAACTTAGTTAATTAATTGACTAATTGTTAATTACTCTCACTTAAATGCTTAATACTATCCTGCTAGATAGTAATATAGCACCGGTAAAAGGAATTTACTCCACGGTTAATGTCGAAGTAACTATTCAAAAAAAGTTTTAATAATTGCCTAGGAATAATCAATTTTTATTAATATACTCTACAATAATCTGTCGCAGGTGCCTGCAGACCGAGGCTGTTTAAATTGTTAGTTATAATTGGTATACAGTAAAAAAATAGAGCCTTACCGGACTATAATACATGCACATAACATGTGTGCCTTCCTCACAATGTTCAGACTTGGGACAATATTGTTCAGTAATTTTGTTCCTGTCGAAGATGGCATCGCGAACAAACGAGCTCCGTATGACTGATATTACTATGTTAACTAAAATTATCTGTAAAAAACATTTTTTTTTAAATAGTCTCTTGTAATGTACCGATGTAAAGGGAAAAATGCTAGGGTTCTATAATTTGTCGTATTTCTAATTCAGATTTCAGATTTGATCGTTGGTCTACGCCCTACGGATAGTAGCATTTACGACTCGTTTTTTGAATAAAATATCCAGATGGCAGCAGACACGTTAGCTTTAACTTGCTACAGATTGAACAAAGTAAAAGAGTCGGTTTTTAATAACTGTTAATTAAAATTACTTACAAGTTTTTTCATGTTGCGTCATCAATTCGTAACATTTTATATATTCGAAAAACTATTTCTGTTGAAAAAACTTTTCAATATTTTTTCTATATGAAATATAAAACGAATGGTAATGTAAAGCGGTTTAGTAAATAAAATTATGACATAAAAATCTCTAACTATAAACTAAAGTAAATTATTTTAAATTTATATTATTTTGAAACTGGGAAATTAATGTTCTACTTAACTCACAATATAATTTAAACTAGTGAAATGAGTCCTATTCATTAGTAAAAGTGTTAAAAAAAGATTCATAACTCTTACAATTCAAAAACCACTGAAAACTACGTTTCCGAAGAACAATGATGTTTACAGTTAGATTATGAACTTTTTAGAGCCTATATCAATTTACTATCTACATCAATATAATAAGTACAAATGAAACTGAAGACAATTTAAAACCCGACATGATTATTACAAAATAAGAACATCTCATAAACGGATGAACCAATTTTTATAATCTACATCATGAAGTCAGCTTTAAAACTAAATATCTGCTTCGAAACCGGTCAATTCGTTTAGGAGCTATGATGCCATAGACAGATAGATACACACACCCACAAACACGACAAACTTTCGGTTCAAAATGATTAGCTTTTAGGCAGAATAGGTAACAGCTAATTGATTATATGTATGTAAAATGCATTCTTACTAAACTAAATTCAGGTAGGTGTATATTTATTCATTCTAGACCCTTGCAGCCATATTGTACGAAAATATAGCCTTCCTTGATAAATGGACTATCCAACAGAAAAACAATTTTTCAATGCGGATCACTCCCTGAGATTAGCGCCTTCAACCCAAGAAACACACTTTATAATATCAAGTATAGATTCTTTATCGATAATGAGAGTAAAACTTCTTGCATATGTTAAGTGTATAAGTACATACATATACATAAAATGTCAACTCACAAGTGGTACATTTAGCACGTACTAAGCCAACATTACGTGCGGACACTGAAGCTCAGATTGTTAAGATACAATCAGTTTTATCCAAAATCGCGAATCTATTGCGCGTATCGAAATATGAATAGTGTTAGTGGAATAAAAAGGGAGTGAGTTTTTTTTATTTATAACTTAAAACAATTTAAATAAATTCAATTATATTATTTACTTATTCATTTTTAACACAAGAAACAAGTAGTACATAATATATAAGACGAAATACAAGATACAAGTATAGATGAATCCTAAAAATTTGTCACAGATGGAGCAAAAAGATTTTTAAAAAATTATAAACATTTTGTACATACATATTAAGTATACAATAGATATATGTACCTACATAAATATATAGGTACAAATATAAAGGGCTGATCACCCTTACCCAAAATACTGCATAACGACGTTGCATTTCTATACTTAGGCGTTGAAAATATAAATAATAATAAAAAGTAATCGTATCTAGTAATTATGAATAACTTTTTTTAAACGTTGCATTAAAAAATGTTTTATTTTAAAAATAATATTATAATAAAATTAAAAACCTAATATTGTAATTAATAGAGTAATTATTGTTCTAAATCTAAAACATGAAAATACAATGAAAAATAAAAATCATTGAGATTTCAAATTTCTTCGGACGTTGCGCGTCATCAATGTTTGCAATTGATTAAATTTTAAATTTTGTTTTAGGTCAAAGAGAAGGAATCTTTATTTTGTATTCATGTATAGTGTATTTTAAAAAATTGTATGTGTTTTTAATTATAGACACTCTATAATTATTATTTTCGACATAGTTCACATCAATAATGTTCCAATTTATGAAGATTTCTTCATCCATCTATGAGATATAATATGTAATCTTCACACATCGGAGGCTTTTAAATTGTCTTAAAATTTACTTGTATGATAGTATTTTTAGCTACCTAATGTTAATTTTATGTGTTTCTAAGAACGCATCTTTCGCTAAATGCCGTATAAGGTATTAACTCTAATGTTGCCATAAGATGTTAACGGAACGTAACATACAAAAAAGTTATTGATGTGTCTTTGAACTAGTGTTTATCACATATATGATATATATTTAATATTTAATAATAATATAGAAGACTCTACTTTTTAACATACGACGTAGGTACATAGAGTAGTGTTTTATGTGGTGTTATGTCTGGCAGTGGCATCGTAGTTCGAATGGACCGATTTTGATGGTTTTTTTTAAGTTTACGTGATCAAGATAGATATTATTTAATTTGTGAAAATCTGTTCATTCCTTTAAAAAAATTGTAATTTATAATATACATATTCATATTTTGTAATTTTACAAGTCGGGGAATTTTTTTAATTATAGGTACTCAATCACACTTCTATTATTTCAGATATTAACAATGACAGTTTGTACAATGTCAACCCAAGGAAGACAGACAGGCCAACAAGAAATGCAAGAAGACTTTTATGACCATCTTCTTCCAAAGGAGTCCAAATTTATGGCCCCGTTTCGTCGATTAGAGAAAAAAATAGGCTTCATCACACCATTGATTTGGTCAAATGCAATAATTATATCATTATTTCACATCATTGTACCCATTTCTTATATCCATGTTATACTCGCGGGGAACTGTTTAAAAGAAACGTTTATATTTCGTAAGTAATTGGTTCATGTTAAACTATTTTTAATGAATATGAGACCCCAGAACGTAGATAATGTTGACCCTGATGAAATAAATGGGTCAAAATATACTATGTTTTTGCTCTCATCACTGTAATTAATATTAGAAAAGAAAAGAAATAATATTTCTTAAATTTTCTTATTTTACCTGTTAAACTGTAATTTAACGAATTTAATTATTTAAACGGTTGTGTATACTAATATTATAATGAATTTGTATTTTTTTAATGAATATATTCAAAAACTTGGCCGATTTAATAATTATTTCAAGGATTTTTCACTCTTTCTGTGAAAATCTCTCCAGCGGACAAAATTGTAAGTTAAAGAAAGTAAAATGATAAATTAAGAATACAAAGGTACATCTTCTAAGTCCAGTAGAAGCTTAATAATTACAAACCCTCATCAACCCACACTCGAAAGGAATATTTTTTTCTATTTTGAACATTTTTCATTGACGCTCCGCTCCTATTGGTTGAAGCGTGATTTTGTATATAGGTAGATATACAAAGCGAAATTTGGTCGAGTCGATAGTCTAAGCCTAAGGGGCCTAATCCCCTAAGCCTTAGGAAATCCCCATATTCATATTATACGCGTTTCTAAAGATGGTACGAAAGTACCTAACGATTCTATGTAAATGTTGATTTCATTACGTGATTTTTACTAAATACCTCGATTGATACGTGATTAATGTCGATTACATGCTAACATGACGCTAAATAATTATTGTATAACTTAAATGTTATTTTTTAATAAAATTTGTTAATAGAGCTTCTAAATGGTTATATTTTTCTGCAATATGCTTATCATAGCTATATATATATATTATGGATAGGTATATTTTTGCGTCAGGGTTTAAAAAGAGTAACAGTATATTTTTGTTTTTAGAGTTCATAGTTGGGGAAATGGCGGCATTCGGTATAACAGCAGGCGCACATAGGCTGTGGTCTCATCGTTCCTATAAAGCAACAATGCCTCTCAAATTGTTACTGTTAATGTTCTACGCTATTGCTGGACAGGTAAATATTTATAAAGACTTCTAGGTCTTTAGACAAGACCGTCAGCCGTCAGGTATATTTCTCGGCACCCACAAACTTATTTATTTGGTAATTTATATTGAAATGACGTTTGGTGGCTTTACCGAAACAGCACTATTTTTTCTTTCCTTTTTTGTATACGCAAAATATGCTTAAGCTAACTTATTATACGCACATCGTTAAATACAATTAGTATTTTATTCTAAACTCCAAATAATAATCGCTCACATAATTTTGGTCATTCCATACAAAACGATACGTCATTAACATATAAAAAAATTGCTTACGGTGTTCCTGCATCCAGCCCCAGTGCGTGATCGGATGAGCTTCTGAGGTAGGTATAAAATAGAAAAACCATTAGCAATATTGAAGTATAAATTATATGTGAATATTTAAATTCATGAGCACACTGCGAAGATTTATAGTTACACTTACGTTAATTTTTTACACTTCTATTGCTTAACAAAGGATATTTATCAAACATGTTTAGGTACAATTTCTTTTACGAAAATTTGATAGACCATGAACTATCTATACAAATAAAAGTATAAATACCGCGAGCTTATTGTCTTGATAAAAACATTTGTCAACGTGCTAATGAAGAAAAGAAACTACTTATGTAGGTACATTCGAATAGGTTTACTTCAACAATATTTGATGTCAAGGTCGTAGGTGCAATATTTCACACGTCAATCACAATTTCGGTGCAAGTATTTATTAAGTTAAGTAGTGTTTTTGGATAATACGTCGAAGAGCATTAATTGTTATTCATTAATCCCGATCACGTCTGCTTTCAGAAAAAACCGCATTATAAATAATCGATCCATTAATTTAAAAGCTAAAATACTACAGACAGACACACAGACACATCAAAGTTATCCCATAAAAGTTAGCCATATTTTTTCTTTAGGATTTAAAAAACTCCTTTTAATAGATGAAATGTTCAAAATGTGCTTTGGCAGAATAGTTTATACAATTGGGTACGTGACCACCGCGTCCATCACAAGAAGTCAGAAACGCCAGCAGACCCTCATGATGCTAAACGAGGGTTCTTCTTCTCACACGTCGGCTGGTTGATGATGAAGAAGCACCCTCACGTCATCAGAGAAGGCTCTAAGATTGATATGAGTGACATCACAAGTGATCCTGTACTGGTCTTCTTTAATAGGTAAAAATAATTATTATCCATGCATATACAATCGGAAAAAGGAAATGAGCAATCTTGAGAAATCCCATAACCCTTTGTGGGGCAGAAATATTTCTGAATCTTGTGTGCCAACTAAATTTATGTGTTTCCCCAGAATTATAATTCGGATTATAATCCTGCCTGCACTAGAGTGCAGCACGCATATGCTTAAATAACTTAAATAGTCTTAATAACGTACGTAATTTTATATATGTACAGAAAATTAATGTTAATTATTAAATTTTAATTTCTTCAGTCACTAACAAAAACTGGAAGAAGAGGATTGTTAGATACATCTTACAAAAATGTATTGAATTCAAAATATTTAAAGTAATAGTAGTAAATTTAAAATATAATTAAATATGTTATAAGGTCGCATTTATAATTATTGTAGTTATTTTATTTGCAGGTACTTCAACATATTAAAATTCCTATTCTGCTTTTTCATACCAACTGTAATACCAGTATGGTGTTTCGGTGAGCACCCGTATCGGTCAGTTGTGGGTGTATTGGTTCGATATCTGATTACATTAAATGCAACGTGGTCGGTGAATAGCTTTGCGCACCTTCATGGTTTGAAGCCTTACGACAAGTAAGTTTTTTACTGTTATCGCTGATTAGATATACGAGTAGGTACCTACATTATTTTATAGAACAAAATAGAAACTACAGCATTTTATGAATTATTAAAATTTAAATTACTGTGAACGATTTAAAGCATTTACATCAGCGCCATCTTTGAACAATTGGGTAACTTACGTCCATACTGTTTATTTTTCTTATAACTATAATCACTACACCCAGTAAACAACAATAATAAACGACTTGGATAACTTTGGATAACTATTTATTAAGATGAATAGGTAGGTAGTGATATCGATCTCTTAAAAGATCTGACAGACATAGTTCAAGTTTAAAGCAAAAAAATGGTTAAGAACTCACCTTTGAATATCTAAAACATTATTTTACTTCTTCTTTCGCTTTCTGTCCATCAGTTTTTAGTAAGTTACATTTTCAGAACGATTCTACCATCAGAAAACCTTGGGGTTTCTATCATCGCAATGGGCGAAGGCTGGCATAACTATCACCACACATTCCCTTGGGATTACAAAGCAGCTGAATTGCCCTACTTTGTGAATATCACCACGGCCTTTTTAGATCTTGCAGCGTATACTGGACTAGCGTACGATATGAAAGTCGCTTCACCTAATCTCGTTAAGGCAGTGGCGGTTAAGAAAGGGGAAAAGAGGCATTAATGTTATCTTGAGCAATTAGTGAGTTTATAAAATATTATTTTTAGATGTTGTTTCATTCTCGCTTACTCTACCAAAAGCGATGGGTTTTGTCCTGATCAATATGATGTTAAATTTGTTATCACTTAAATTTAAGTTGTTAGTTACATCCGTAGAAGCTATATTAGTAACTTACAATAGTTTCAATTTTTTAAAATTCTTACAATTAGTATAAGTAAATTTTCAACTTTTTTTATTTTGTAATAAGTGCTATATTAATTTAAGAAGGCCAATTGCTCTTAAATAGGACGGCATGATAAACATACTATATCATTTTTTTATTGCGTGTACAATGTAGCACTTGTGAGCAATCAAATCGTTATAATATAGTTTAGATACGATACAAAACTATCTATAAACATCAAAATACTTGCTCTTACGTCGATCTCTTATCTATGCTTATATAATATCCTGTATCGGGCTTCAGCATCACGTCAATCTTCAGCGTAAGTTTGGTGTGGTCTCCTGACACCTTGTAGTGACGCATCAAGTGTGATAGTATGGTCTTCATAGACATGTACGCGTAGGATTTGCCTAAAAACGATATTTCATTGAATTATACGAAAACATCTAATTTTCAAATTGAAATTCTTGGTAACCCCCGATGAAAAAAAGGGGTTTTATAAACTTGACAATTGGTTGTGTCTGTTGTTCTGTGGGTTTGTGTGTCTGTCTGTGAGCGATAGCTGATTAAGATGGACCTTGATCATAAAATGACTTTAAGAATATTTCATGCTTGCATGAGATATTCTTATATTATGGTAACATCGGAGGGGTTTTAAATTATCAATTTTAGCTGTGTCACATTTAGCTAAAAATAAAACATTTCACTCACCAATACAAATTCTCCGACCCATATTAAAAGCAGCAAACGCTGTGGGGCACTCTGGTAAGGTCGCTGGGTCTAGCCAACGTTCAGGCTTGAATTCCTCTCTGTCCGGACCCCACATGGGGTGACGGTGTATACCATATACGAACATGAAACACGTACGACCCTTTGATAGCGTGTAAGTTTCTGAAAACATACTTTATATAAGCTTAAGCACAGCTCCTAATTACCAGCTGTGGTTTCGGTTTCACCTGCTTAAATTTAGGAATATTTTCTCTTTCTTTGCGACATTTTTATTAATGCTTTGCTCCTATTGGGCGTATCGTGATGCTTAAAGTCGCGATAGGAACCTTGAGAAAGCTACTCTCGTATAAACTCTGCATATATATTAATATTATAGATGTGAAGAGTTTGCTTGTTCGGTTGAACGCACTAATCTTAGAAACAACTGGTTCGGATTGAAAATAAGTTTTTGAGTTGAATAGTTAATTTATCGAGGAAGGCTACACAGACTATATGACATCATGCTAAGACCAATAATATAAAAAGAATAGAATAGAATAAGAACATAGAATGTTGTAAAAAGTGGAGAATTAATCCTTTTGAGAGTGGGTTTCTAGATTAGTGATTATACATTTCATCGTTCTTAGTTTAATAGAGACTTAAAGTTCTCACATTTGACTTACTTAGTTTCAAGTCCCTGTCAATAACTCTGGCGGTAACTGGCACGATGGGGTACATTCTCATACTCTCCTTGATGACGGCCTCCAAGTAAATCAATTGGGAAAGATCATGTTTTGTTACGTCACGGTCATCGTCACCGAACACATCTCGAAGTCTAAGAAAATAAATTACAACGATTAAATATCATAAAAGCGCGTAAATCTTACTATATTAAGCAGGGTACGTCAAGAAAGTGGTTTATCAGTTTCGACAAAAGTTTATGTGAGATCTAAGTCCATTAGGTCACATAATATTTGACCTTTTTAACAGATAATATTCTTGCAAGAGGAAACCGACCTTTTCCTTGGAAATTTGTAAGAAATGACTTAAGTCGTGTAGTAGTTCAAATAAGCGTTAACGAAACGAAATTTAACGTTAACGACTCCAAACATCATTCAACAATTAGCCTGCATGGTAACGGGCATTCAAACTGTTCTTTCAATAAAATAAATCTTTTCTTACTCTTCAATTATCTTTTCCTGTACTCTGGGATATGAGCCAATCAGGAGTAATGTGAACATGAGTACGCTCGCTGACGTGTCGTGTCCGCCAACTATCATAGTGTCCACGTGTTCTTGTATTTCCCGATCATTGAATGCGCCCTTTTCTACAGCTAATTCTAATAGAAGATCCATAAAAGGCTTGAATTTCGTTCCTGAAAAAACTATTTTTTTTTAATTCCCAACTATTTGTGAGTCTGTCTGTGGAACCGTAGCTCTTAAACGAACAGACTGATTTTGAAACAGTTTTTTTGTTTGTTTGAAAACTGATCGATCACGTGATCGAAATGATCTTAATAATAAATTAACTTACACGTCAAAAGTTTTTTTTTTAATTTTCTTCAAATTGACAGTTGTTACAATGATGAACCTTTCGTTCGGATAGCTTCATTATAATGAAATCCAGCAACTCATAATAGGAAAACGGACACACATATTTCTGGCTGTTTCATACATTTAAAGTAGATGATCAGCCTTCAGTGCCTGACCAACCAAAACATTTTTGTTTCCGTCGATTCGAATCCAGAACCGCCGGCGTACACGCAGATGCTTAAACCACAAAGCCAAGGTCTCATAATAAAATACAGAACATTAAAATAGTAATACAATAGAATGTTATTAGTTACCTGTTCTTTCCTCAACTTTACCACTTTCTAGACGTTTTAAATAATCAGCTTTCCGCTTTTGTAAAACCTGAAATAAATACTTTTCAATAAATGCTTTTAATTAATTTTAAATAAAAAAATAAAACCAACCTCAAAACGCACCAAAAAGGGAAAAATATATTTTTTTCTTTATAAATGAACCTATTATAAATAAAAAGACGTAAATAGTGTTCATAAATAAAATTTATATAAAATTAAACAAGGGCATAAAAATGTTATGTTGCTCTTTAAAAGGCGGCGATTTATTCAATTTTTGATTATTTAACCACAATATCTTTAAAACTATAAATCGAATGATTTTGTTTCTTATTTATTCTTGATTCAAAAATCTAAAAAAATCAAGTCATCGATAAGGATTCACATTGTATAGAGTTATAAGCAAATAAGTAGGACACAATCGTGTGAATTTCAGCGATTTTTCGCCCGATTGTGAAACTTTTTTTCAATATCCTGAAAACTATTGATCACAATAATTTTGAGGACAGATATCAATAGGAACATATTGAGCTATTAATCATAATTTATATATTCATACATAAAATCGTATTCCCAAAAAATGAGACCACTTCGACGAGTTATCCTATCGTTTGACACCTCATTCAACAAATCGGTGCACGGACGGCGATGTAGGAGTGGAACACTGGCGTGTTCAACCACACTCTTAACCTTTATAATATGAGTATCTTTATCTTTGAAAAATAAAAATCCGTTACGATCAGAGGACCCGATTTGTGGCTTCTTCAATAAAAATAAACTTACAGTATAAGACATATTGTGCAATGTCTTGAGAAGGCTGTCCTGTTTCTTGCGTAAGCCAGACCACTTGTAAACATATTCGCTGTGGAGCCAGAACTTTTGAAACCTCTCAACGAACACGTTCAGTATTTGCTCTGTTGCCTTCACGTATTGCGTGTTCAAAACAGCCTTTTCTGTAAAATCTATTCCAAGGGCGGTCACTGAAACATTGTTAGTGAATCATGAATTGTTAACGAGCCAAGAACAGCATTAAATTGGCGTATTATAAAGAATTTTAGATTTAAACCTCATAAATTTAAAATACTTACGACATATAGTTTCCAAAGCATTGTGGCGTGTATATACCCAGTGATCAAAAGGTCCTTTGCCTACCTCCTTCTTCAGATCGTCCACCAAACGCCGAGCCTGGCTGTTAAACACACCCAAGAAGCCATCAAGCACTACTTGACTGAAGGCTGGGTTCAACAGCCGACGGTGGTGGCGCCATATGGATACTGTCATACAAGTAAAATTGAAGACAATTTACAAATCCTGGACATGATGATTACAATTAAGAATCATGAATCTATGAACTTCATAAATTGTTATTGATCTATCTGGATGACGTCAGCTTTCAAACAAAAAAACCTCATCGTAGTCGGTCCATTCGTTTAGGAGCTAGAACAGGCAGACACAGAGACAGTAAAACATAATATAACACCTCAATTTTTTCGTAAAAGCAGTCGATGTCTTTTTGTGTTGGATAGTCTATTTATCGAGGAGGGCTATACAAACATAATGTTAAGATAAATTGAATTGCATAAATGAAAATGTTGCAAAAAGGGGAAAATTTATTCCTTTTGAGAGTGGATGAAACCGCGGGGCACAATTAGTTTTATGAAATTGAACTTACACTTTCCCGTGACTAGTCCCTCTCCGAGCCAGCACTTAGCGAACTCGTAAAATGCATCTTTCTGGAGACAAGTGTTTGCCACTGTCAACGCGTCTTCGGGGTCTGTTAGGACTGAAAACAAAATTATTCTGTTAATATTCAACACACATAAAGCACAAACCACTAAAATCCAAGAATTACGTAAAGCAATAACATTTCAGGTTCAAACGATCAAAGACAGCTCTAAATCTGCAATCAGGTAGCGATTAACAATCCTTGCAAACTTCAGCATCTCATTCCGTTGAAAGAGGAATATTTTGCTACGTAAGGTAAACATTGAAATTTTTTAAAATTCATTATTTTCCATAGTAAAATAAATAAATAATTTAAAGAAAACAGTTTCAATCAAAAGTGAAATCACGTAAGTATAGACCAGTAGGTGATACTGATCAACCTTCTGTCCTTCTTCTTCTTTATTTCCCAGATGAACGCGGGACCCAGGGCCTTGGGCGCAACACGCACACGCGCAAACCAGTTAGCCACGGAGGCAATTTTATTTAAAGCAATTGTAAAATTGTTTTAATTATACGAGCTTAATTCGTTAAAAACGTTCTTTTAATGCATACTCGCATTTATAAAAGACATTAGTAAAAATTATACGAGTGCATTTTAAAAGTATAATTACCATAAATAGTCCTAGGACCAATAGCAGCTGAAAGCACGCCCCCCAATCGTAAGCTGTCATACGAAAGTTCAACCACGGACTTCCAGAGCTCTGTAATAAGACAATATTTTCGATTATAATAGTACCATTTTTATTAGCGCGTATTATAAGCGCAAAATTATTTTTTTAATAGTAAATTGTTACGCTAAAAAATATTTACATCGAGCGACTAAAAATTTTGAAAAAATAACTTATTAAGTTATATTTATAACTACAAAATTCTCTAATTTCGAGTTATTATATTATTATATAGGTACCTCTATTCAAAGACTTAAAAACACATTGTATGAAGTTAGAACTATTAAAATTTTATAAGTTTAGAGAAGTAATTAACTTACGAACACTGTCTCCAATGAGCAGATGAGCATGCCCAATGAGCGGTAAGCCTCCAGGGATGGAAGGAGGCTCGTTTTTGTTACAATTTCTTCGAGACCACGCCCACAAAGCACAGATAATAATTATAAGGATTAAGCCCAACATGGCCGGTCATAAGTGTGTATCCTGTGGGATAAATAGGTCAGAATATATTATTATATATTAAATTTTAATATAACTAGTCTTTATTAATAACGATATAGTCTTATTAAATATAATTAAATACATTTATATATTATGTTTAAATTTAGTTTTTAATCCCAAAACAAAAAGAGGGGTGGTTTTATCTGTCGCTGGATTCGTAGTTCCTAACCAAATGGACCAATTTCAATGCGATTTTCTTGGTATAAAGGTTACGTGATTGGGAGGGATCTTGCCTACAGTTTACAAAGATCTGTTCATCTATTTATTAGTTATTCTTAATTGTAATACATTTACTATGTAATACATTTTACTGCCTCCGTGGGTAAGTAGGTTACGAGTCTGCGTGTTGCGCCGGAGGTCCTGGGTTTAAACCCGAAGAGAGTAATACATTTTCCGGTTGGGAAGGCACAGAAGGCTGATCGCCTACTAGACTGTAAAGAAAATGATCAGTGAAACAGACACAGCAATGTGTCTGCGCTGCGCCCACTAGGGGTTACGGGCATTCACTTTATGTCTAATACATGTGTCGGGGATTTTTTAAATTACAAAAATAAATTGTTGAGGTCCATTTCGATCACACAAGCTTTAAAAAAAATTACATAGAAATTGGGACATTCGTTTAGGAACTATGATCACAGCTAGACCACCAGATATACAGACACACACATCTATACACTGCGTAAGGACAGATATTCAATAATATTTTTAAACGAATTTTTCTCAACAGTAAATGATCTGTCAAACAAAATCAACTTTTTACTTCACTTCACACTCAACAAAAATAATATTCTAAAAAAGGACACATGTTTGAAATAAAACCTCTCTTTAGATACGGATAAATCAATTTCTTAATTACCGCTAATTGATAAAATATACAAGTTTAACGTTCCGTCAAACCACAAACTACAAAGGATTTGTGGTTTACTTCACTAAATGTTTTATAAACACGTTTTTTGTAACCCTTGACACGGAAGTTTCATACTGACTGGGTGTCATAACATAGGGTTAATCTATTTTTAAGTTATTTTAAGATACATTACATGGATTAGATTTGAGTTCTCTGATTCACTCAACAAATACTCCTGCCTTAAATTGCCGGGGAGTTAGGCTATTAGGAAAAAAAGATATTTTTTTTGGTTTTTAGTGCTTGCAATATCCATTCAGAAAATTATAAGTGAACAAACTTGGCACTTGTATTAAAAAATACTCTCTCTCTCTTGTTTACCTCTTTATTTCTAAATAAGTTTTCTAAACATTTACCTTAACGTTTTTTAAACGTTATGGTAAATATATTTGTTATGGTATACATATATAAACGTTATGGTAATTTAGAGTTACTTTAGCATTAACCGATGTTGCCAGCTCTCGTTACACTTTATGCCGTGTTATGTGAAACGACCCGCACAGCCTTACGAAACAAGAATATCGATTGGATTTTCATAAATATGAAGACACATCCTGTACTACAATAATTAATCATACTGTCCGATTCTATTTGTGTTTGGTTAAATGTATACGATGGTAAAGAAAAAAATTTTCAGATAAAATATACAGATATTCACTCCCTCAATTAATATCCGTGACCCCTGCGTGAGGAATGGGGCACACACATTTCTGTGACTGTTTCACTGGTTTCCTTTACAGGTTTACAGACCTTTACAGTCGAGTTTCTTACCTAACCTAGAATTCATTTGAGTTCATTGGTTGAATATCTGAATGTTGTTTCTTTACTTTAAATTGAAAATATTGGATATAGATTATAATATATTCATTATAGAGTGTGTAAAATAATTATTTTTCTATTTAGTACATATTTACACAATAGTAAAAGTTAAATTAAGGCATTAGACTTTACAATTTTTATTTCACAATAAATTTAGTCATATAAACAAGACAATATCTAGATGTACTGCAGACCCAAAGCCGCGGCGTGGGCCAGCACAGCCTCCGCAGCCTGCCGCGTCTCGAGGTGCGCACGCGCGTCCTCCGTCCACGACGCAGCTGCGGCTCGCGAAGCTCCTTCCAACGCGCTCACGTACCGAATAGCCGCGGCCAGGTTCCCGCGTTCAATCCAAAACCTATACAATAAAATTAATTTTAACTTCTCACTTTCTTATTTTTTGTGAAAATAACAAAAAATGATACACGTTAAATTGAAAACCTTTTAATTTAATTTAGAAGTAATTTTTTAGCAATTGTTGTGATGGCCTCATTGTGATACGTGTTTGAATATTTGTGGTTTCTGTTTCTTCCTGTGATTGTCTTAACGTGTGTTATGTGGCTCAACATAAATGAATAAAGTCGTATCTAACGACTGTTGCCAACTTCGTGATACATAGATATTACATAGATTATTAAAAATAACCAATATTATAATAGAGTTTGGTTGAAATTCGAAAAAAAATCTTCGGTTCAAATTGAAAAATTATTACCGCTGCATATGGCTAGTTTTATGTAAAATCATAGAATGATTCGAATAATCATAAAATAATTGCACGGCAATGAAGCGTTAACATGCGCGTGCGCACGTGATAATCCTCAAGCAATCATGCGAATCAGCATATTACCACATACTTTCATGGTCGTGTTTATATACAATTTCCTGATGTAAAAAATTTATGAAAAATTATAATTACTAAGCAAATTTCTAACTGAATATTGGAATAATTTTATTTTAAAATTTCTCTATCTGTATGTCTGTTACGCAGAAAGATAGATATACTAGAGTTTGGAAAAGGACAAGGCTATTTTATTGCAAAAAATATAGAATTAGGGTAAACACGGGAAAGAAGTCGCGAGCAATGTCTTTGTATGTATGTATAAAATCATTAATTACTTGTCTAGTAAAAAAATACAATATTTCAATAAATAAAATAAATTATGGTATACTGAAAAACCGCAGTTAACAGCCTCTGTGGCTTAGTTAACTCGTTGCTGAGTTCTAGGTTTGAATCCCGGGGAAACTAGTAGATAAGAGAGCTGCAAGGAAACTGTACATTGCTAATAAAAAAAAGCAGTCATCACCTGGATCGTTGTAGTAAATCAAAAGTATCCAAATCCTTGAATGGCTCTTTTGGTGGCTTCTCAAACTCTTCCTGAGGTATACCGGGTATCTGAAGTTATAATAGAATTATTAAGCAAAATTTAAATCATACTAGTTTTTTGCCAGCGACTTCGTCCATGTTTATGCTCTCAAAAAGCTGTTTAGCCCTACAAACAAGTATTCGCGGTAAAAGGTAGCCTTTTTCGTTTCTCTAGGTCTAGGATATTTATGTATTAAATTTCATCTATATCAGTTAAGTGGCTTAAGCATGAAAACTTTTGCACTTATTATATAGTATATGTTCATAAAACAGTGCCTACATATCATACAATATATTTTTAAATTTGCTATTAGGTCAGTGCTATTAGAGATTAGATTAATATTCAAAAGTAAATGTTGCTTAGCCGTTAAATTACTTTACAAATTTGGATGTAGCTGTAGAAAAACGTCTTCTGAATAAAGTAGTCTGTTATTTTTAAATATATGATCACCTTCATAAAGAGTAACGTTGCTTGGAGCAATGAAAAGATGTAAACAGGCAACGGGGCTCCGTCTTGTTCTACTAACGCCACTTTGAGCGCCAAGTCTTCCATCTGAGAGTATGAAGGGAAATATACAATGAAAAGTAATTCTGTATAGGTATATTTTAAAATATACTTTGAGTAGGCACAGTGCGTTCGAAGAATCTTAAATAGCCTCATCTAAACAGTATTTATAGAAGTTCGCAAGAAACAGAACGGTTAACTCAGGAAGTAAAAGTCAACTTTTTTCATTTCACGTAATTAACACGATCGATTGCCCAGACCTGAGAAGAACATGCAAGAAACGTGTTTAATAACAAATGTAAACTGATATAATTTATTCCCAACTTACCCGACGATATCTCTCACGCAGTACACTTTCAGGAACAATTCCATTCTCTCTCACAGATCCGGGTATTGCTTTCAGAACTGTCTCTACCAACTTATCACCGTCACCTGAAAATCACAAAAGTACATTTTGTTTAACTAGCAGAAAAAATGTGATAAAATGTGTTTTAAATTTTTTTTAAAGTAATACAATTCCAAACTTCACTGAACTCGTTACCATTCGTTTATCACCTAATAAATTTCAAATCTCAATATCTTTCTAAACAAATAAAGATACTCATATACAGATAAAGAAAGTTAAGCATGACAAGGACCAAATTCACAAAAATACATTTTTAAACCGGAGTAAATCATTACATATATAAGCGCTATCATTTGAATAATCTATAAATTTAGTATTTATATTATATACTTTTTGGTTCTACTAACCAGACGCCTTTTGTATAGCATTCAACTCCTTATTGACATCAACGTGGTGTGCTCCCTTCTTGGTAGCGGCCAGCAGGGCTGATCCAGCCACCCACAGCTCTTGGGATCGTCGAGTTTCACGTTCGGCTTTTAGATGAGCTAAAAACGTACATACATATAGAGCCTGTTAAAAATATCCTTCTCTGCCACCAAGTCTCTATGCTGCGCGAGCAGATAATATTAAAATTAGTGATGCAACGAATACTACTTTTACGAATACGAATACGAATACGAATATCAAACCTACTATTTGGCGAATACGAATACGAATACGAATATCTCGCCATGGTAATCAAAGACTTATTTATTTGAATAATGTTTACTCTTCTAATAATTAAAATTTACAACAGGCAAATTTTTATTTAAAAAACATAAAATTTGTAGATTTTCTGGTTTTAGGCGATTTCTTTTTTCAGTCTGGATGTTCCCAGCCGTTGAAAAAAGTCTTTCCGAGGCGACTGTACATGGCTTCAGTGAAAAATATTTTTGGGCGAGCTTTTTCAGACTTGGAAAATGGACATCTTCTCGCCAAAAAGCCAGTGAATCAGCAGTCGGCGATAAATTTGGGAGCTTTAGATAAGCATCTATCTCGTTTTTAGTTTGCGAATCCCCAGAAAAAATATTAATATTAATATATTAATAATGCGTACAAAAATATTAGTTTTTAAATATTCGTATTAGTATTCGCCGAATACGAATATTCGGTAAATGTCTTCTATTCGGCGAATACGAATATTCGTATTCGTATTCGTTGCATCACTAATTAAAATAATTAAAAAAGCAGAACGAAACTTTTTTTTATTATGCTGTAACCAATAAACTCGATTGCTTAAAAATGTCGGGCAAATGATATCATGTCAAGATTTCGAAAGTGCTCGTTCCAAAACTAAACATACATAGCCAATTGTTTTTCATTTATATTTTTAACAAACCATTAAGCTTATCTTCAACTAATTTCAATTTCACAGCCATTTCTGAGAGTTGTCGCGCAAAAATACCCTTCTCGAATGCCACCTTTTCAGCAACCATTTTGTTTAGAGCTATTGTTGCCTGAAATATGACAATACTAATGTAGTACTTATTTCTTTATACACATAAATCAACACTTTTATATATTTTTATATAACAGATTTATATATTGTCAAAAAATTAAACTGTAAAAATTGTATAAAATTAAAATATAAAATGGTTAAAATGCTAACAAAGTATTGGTGATTTAAACTATACTAGTGTATTATAAAAACATGTAAAATAGAAGATAATTTAAAAACCTCCCGATATGATAGTAAACAAGAAAATATTATAAATGGATGAACAGGTCCAAATTGTCAACTTAAAAAAAAAACAGTAAAAAATAAACTCATCCAAATCAGTCTAGGAGGTTCAATGTTACAGACGCACACCTCTTTTTATGTTGAATATTAATATGAAAACTGTAGGTATATACCTCTTTCTCCTTTTCGATAAGTTTTCTACTTAACACCTCTTGGTGTTTGTCATTTTGTTTCTTTAGGGAGTCTTTTAAAAATTTATCATTGTTGGCAATTTGGTCAGCGTACTGAAAAAAGGAATAATAAAAAATAATTGCGAAATAAATTATTAAATCATATTTGTAAAGTCAAAGATAAGGCTGAGTCACGAATCTCGTTAATCGTTTGTATCTATTATCATTATCTATGTCAGACGACACCGAGAAAAACAAATAAAAAAATTAATCTTATGAATCTGAAAACTGGTTGAATGCGATAATCTTAGGAATTTCTGGTTCGAATTGAAAAATTCATCTAGTGTCGTATAGTCGATTTGTCGAGGAAGGAACCGTATTATACTTACTCTTTTTTGAAATTCTTTATCCAATTCAGTTTTCTTCTGTCTATAAGTGGCCTGAAATTTCGCATCTCTCTCCTTGTTTTCGGGTAGCGCTAAATAATAATTTAACTAAGCAGTTATTACATTACATTAATTTTCGTTTTAAATTAGGGTTGGTATAATTATATCCAACTGGACTCTGTTAAAGGGGAGACCGCAAGTCAAAGTCAAAATTTTATAATAAATAATACGGATAACTTCTTTCAGTTCGAAGGTCGGTTAAAAATTCAAAATAAAAGTGGTTTATTTAAGAACGTGTACACGTATTAAAGAGTCATATGTCCCTTATATGCCATATCATTTTATCCTGGAGGAGTCTTTTACATGTATTATATTGATAAACTCACTCTCCATTCCCCTGTTAACTCTGTCCGTCATACCAACAACCGCACTGTCCAACTCTTCTTTCAACTTCGCTACCTAGAATTTAATGTATCATTTTACATAATATGTTCATAATAAGTTAATTATCGCTAAAACTAATTTTATCTGAAAAATGTGGAAGAATGATACATAAATATGTATCATTATGATGTGATAAATGAAGAAAATGACTGTTCACATTTGAAAAGCCTGACAAAGATATTTAGGCAAATGTTGTTTTATACAACATGAAAACATTGATACAACTGTATAAGGTAATAAAGCATTCTCAGATCGTCCAAAAAAAATGTTGTGAAACGACAAACATCGAGGTGATACGAAATATCGTATTCTGTGTCGACGTTCAAAGACGAACTTCGCTGCTGCTATTAATCCAAACTCTTCTAGCTTATAATAAACTTCATATTGCATCGTTGTAACGTACATATCTATAAGTATGGTAGAGCAACAATTCCGGGTCACTCTGTAGTTGTAGAACATCCTTGTCGTATTTGATTTCCGGGTACATGGTTTGATTTTCCACTGTGTACTTCTCCACTGCATTTTCTACCTGGAATCAACAAGTCCAACCTCAATAATATACCTAATATAATATTACGACGAAAAGCAACTGACATTAGGTATGTTTTATTTATTGCACAAAATAATACATTTTAAATTTTTTAAAAATATGTAGTTGGGTGTTAATAAGTTGTTGGGTGCGGCGGGCGGATTTATCACTAATATGGTATTTTCCAAGCACTCTTAACAATAATTTTTTTCTTATAATTGTTAAAGTATAAAATTAATTAAAGTTATTGTAGTAGTAATAAATTAGTAGCAAAAATTGGGCTCTAAACATTTGCATCATGAATTCTAAAATCAATCATCTAAGTTATATTTTCTGCTGCGACTTCTATTTTAGTTTATTAATTAGGTTACTAGAAACATTATTTCTTTTTAAATTTTATCTTAAGAAATGAGAATCCACATCGCAAAGTTATACTGAATTGAATTTCTTTAAGATGCATTTTGAATAGCATTGTTGTTATAAAAGGAAACGGACCCGTTGCCAATGCAAGTCCATAGCTAAGGCTCTATCATTCTCCCATTCGTACTGCATGAGGCTGGCCTTCAGCTTTTTCTGATAGTCGTCAATGAGGCCGCGGGTGTTTGCTATCTGCTCCGGTGTAGCTTGCACTCCACATTCAAAGTATTGGATTAGGTCCTCTGAAACCAGAATTTTTATCATTTTATTTCAGAATTTAGGTCTGTGTGTCTATAAATTCTGAAAATGATATGAACAAAGAGTTTGTAGCATCGTAGCTTCTAAACGAATTGAACAAAGCTACAATTTATGAAGATCTGTTTATCCATTTTATGAGATATTCTTATTTGTAATCATGATGTCGGTGAGTTTTAAAAATTGTTTAAATTACTTTAAATTTCATTTGTAAATAATGCTAAATTTACATGGCCTACATACAACCGTTAGCAAAATTTAAATTCGCCACCTCTGCAATGTTTTAGTAGAAGGCTCGTTATTGATGATCCGCTAGAAATTTAATTTTTAAATCTCTGCTTACTAAATTCAGAAAGTGCTTCGTTGGCATTAGCTATTGATGTATTGACAAGTTTGATTCTTTCTGCCAACTCGGCATGTAGTTTTCGTACTGTTGGTATTGTGAAGTTCTGCATTGCTTCTTCTACCACCTATAAAGTAATATATTTAGTAAAACCTACAATATTACTACTAATAACATAATTATACGGTAATTCTGATCGAAGTCATCGTTTACAAAGTATATTGCAAGTGATCATTTAACAGTAATTACAATCTCATATTATCAATATGTGATCTACTAGAGTCTAAACACACTCTCAACCGTTAATTTATCAAGAAAACAGAATGCAATGATTTGTATATTTTAAATATATAATTATATATTTTACTAACTAAAGAGAATGTCAAACGAATGAAGGAATAAGTTAGCCGTTCTGTACACATTCTGTCTTCTGAGTGGTATTTGTACATGTTTCAGCAAATGACTTACCTCCTTAATTAAACACGTTGATCAACTAAGATCTTAGCTCAGTGTTTTGTTTCGTGTTAGCATCTGCGTGTATGCCAGCGAGAAAGAGACAAAGCATTTGAGAGATTATTTCAAGTTAAAAGCTTATTGAGAGTGTTAAAGATTAAAGAAAGCAGCTTCAACGGATTAGGATGTTTAAATTTTTTTTTCAAATTCTTTGATTTATAACTAAATCGCCCGTGACCATGCAGGCTTTAAAGCACGCGAAACATTGAAAAATTTAGTAGGAAATAATTAAATAATTGTAAAATTAAAAATAATAGAAACTACACTAAATATAAATCTACTTTATCCAATGATTTTTCTATTTACTCGAAACACATAAGCACCACTCAATTGGACAGAGTTTATACTGATATAGTGGCACAGATTCGAGCTAAACAGGTTAACTCGCGCACCTGTTAACGATAAGTTTAAACACAAAACCTGACCCGCGTGTTTACGACATAAGCCGACCGAACTAATCTACCATTATACTTATACCTGCTGTAAAGCTAAAAATAAAAGCCAACAAAAGATAGTTATAGAATAATTTCTTAAAAACTATTAAAATAACTTACAGAATTATAGTATGCGCAAGCTTCTTTAGCGGTGAAGTAATTGTTGAGAGCGTCCTCAGCAAGATCCCGTACACAGTCTTCTATTTCACAAATGCTCTTCGTGATAACCGGTGGTGGCAAGATCTCGCATCCATCTATTAAAACAATAAGAAACTTTATTATTTCCATATGAATTTATTTCTTTCCAATTGAACTTTAGTATAAGAATGAAGGTGCGAGAGAAAAGTTATCCCACTGCTCCAATAATACTCTCTATATTTTACGATTACACTCGATTTCTTTAGAGTACATACACTACTAACTAGGACATAAAAATAAAACATCAATTATGTGCAGTAGTAACTAACATGTTAATTCATTTTGTGTCAAACGCAAGCGCGAACGCGATACATGATGGCGGCGGAGAAAATAAGGGAACGTCAAATAAGGGTAGTAAGAAATATTTAACATAGTTGATTTTAAAGAGAAAATTAAGGAGTTCTAGATAAGGCTATGTGTGTTAACTTACTGGATTTAATTTAAAAAATATTTAAATTAGATTATTCAATAATGTAAATAGCGCGCATTAGCCTCTCTACATTTATAAATCTTTATATTATAATTTATTTTATTATTACATACAAAATATCTAAGTGTTCTAAAACATTTTATAACTATAAAACATGGTATTAAATTATTTTTACCATCCTTTTTTGCTTCTACTTCGTGTTTCTGAGGTACAGCTGTAAAGTAAACGTTAATGTTTTATAAAATTAATCTGTGTTTTAATATTTTACAAAGTCGGGGTATTTACACTATTTATAATTCAAGAACGGATGTACTAATTTTGATGACCGTTTAATCCGAGAATAGCAGAATAACAATTAAAAACAGAAAAATTTACAAAAACCAAGTGTCAACCTCTTCAAGCCTTTTGAAGAGGTTGACACTTACGCTTACACTTGACGCTATAGAAGGTAGCCCATGTCCCTTCCCAAGCTCTTGTCCATCTTTGTACCAAATTTCATCGGTAAATTTGTTTAGGCGTAAAGGGTGACAGAGAGATGGACAGAGTTACTTTCACATTTATATTATTAGTAGGAAAATTGGGATAAGACGAGAATTATTTTTTCCGTGTAAAATTACTTATAATCGGTTTGCCGTCCAAAGAGCAATTTTTGGGTTTGTCATCAGATCCAATCTTCGCCATATAGTCCTTCACATCGTCAATGCATTTATCAGCAAAGTCTCTGTAGCTCATGTTCTCTTCATACATAATAGCTATCAAATCGTCGAACCAAGGTGCGTGGATTGTCAACCAATCACGGATCTCTGGTGATCGTCTGAAAATTATGAAAATTTTGTTATTTTTTACATTTAATTGTGAAACTAGTTACATAATATAATGGGGTAATTATTGAAGTTATTTAAATGGATATAGGAGCTAGACTATTTTGTAGTGACAGACAGACAGGCACGTATCCAGACTTTTGGTTCGGAGGGGGGGGGGGAGGGGGGACAAACATTGAAACAACCACGATAGCTGTGTAAAAATCGCTGTGCTTTAATTTTAACTTAGAACACGCAAGCGAATAAATAATAAACAGACTGCTAAAAACCTTTTTTTTTCGTAAGTCAGATTTCGAGGGGGGATAAATCCCCTCCTTTGAACACGTGCTTTTAGGCAGACTGCCATGCGGACGAAGTTGCAAATTAATACTTACTGTGCTATAACAGCGAAACCAGCAGCCACGCATATAACTGCAAGAGTGCCCCAAAACACGGTATCATCTTTGGGTTTAGGCGGCGGAGGTGGAGGCGGTGGAGGGCAGGTCTCCCTCTCTTGGGGCCTGTACTTGTGAAGCAGACTCTGTTTAGCCAACTGCACGTCGACTGGCTGACGACGCTATAACACGATTTTTGTTCGCGACTTAAGTAATCAAATATTGGAGTTGATATTTGAAACTGGACCCAATTTTTAACCCCCAATGAAAAAGTTAGATCAGTTTGACGTGTCTATTGCAACGTAGCTCTTAAACAAATGGACATATTTTGATGCGTTTTCATTAAGCTGACTTGATCGAAATGCTTCTTAGATATTTATGAAGATCAGTCCATCCTTTTATGAGGTATTTTTTCTAAAGAACAATCGGGGGATTTATTTAAATGTCTTCAATTGCATTTGAAGTATTTGGCTGTTCGTTCAGACAATCACATAAACGCTCCTAAATTATATGAGTTAAACTACAAACAAAATTACAAATCGTGTCTCTTTATAACATTAGTATATGTTTGTATAATAAATTTAAAAAGTTCGGTATACTTAACTTTAACGAAATAGTTTTTTAAAGTACTATGATAAAAACACAAATTCCTTACTTGACTGTAGTTAGAAATACTCAGCGTAGCAGACAAAATTATATTATCAGTTCTAATGTGTAATTTTAAATAAAAACAATAACAAACCAATAAACTTCTGATGGTCAATAATTGTCCAGTTAATCTAAACATTTTTGTGTTATTTTGTAAACTTGAACTGACATTTTGTTGTTTATATTCTGCTGTCATTGAATGATTCTTCTGTTGATATTTGACCTCTTTTTAGTTTCGAATGTGAAGTGAAAGAAAAAGTGAAGAAATGTTGAAGCTTTTACAAACAACGAAAAAGGCTTAAAGGCGCTTCTTGCATATAGTACATTCGCCAGGCTTTTTCTCTTCCATGGAATCAATGCGTCCGGACTGAGAAATACACAATTGAAAGTAATAGATTAGGTATACTCTAATCAACGTAAACATATAAAATAGTCTCTATTTGTTTTGCAGCTCAAATTTCTAAAATATCGATTTCTCATAAAAATACTTCAAAAACTATGGACGTAGCTGTTAATCCATAGTTTGTAAAATAATCATTTATGATATTTATTTGTACCTACTGGGGGACTGAGAACACGAAAAAAATAAAGACATGTAAAAAAAATTAGCATAATAGTAGCACTAAAAAAATTATAAATAATGTGAACTTACCTACATTCATGGCTAGTGATTAGTCGGTAGAGTGTTTTCTCGAGCAATAAAAACCAAAAAAAATAGAGAAATCTCAAACATTTTAATACAGTAAAGATTTACATAGACCTAATAGTAATAAAACTACTTCACAACACCAGAAAATCTAGTTTCTCTATTCTAACAGTGAAAATGATACCAACAGAACGAATGGAAGACGAAACATTAAATTTCATAAAATGCTCTTAGACCTAATAAATGCGAGGTTTTCAAGCGATATTTTTTAAAAAGTATCATTTTTACTACTAGAGCGTTTAAAATTAACTACTGAATATAGAATTGCACATGTTTCTCGACTTCGTCCGCTTGTCTGCCCTATTTCAATTCCTTCAAGCTTTTTTTGCTTAAAAAGGTATGGGTTGTTATAGTACCAAATTTTGTAAAAATTGGTTCAGTGATTCAAGCATGACAGCAGAACATACAGACAGATAGTAGTATAATATAAAAGTAGATAATATAAATTACTTGATGGCTTTAGATCTTAGGGATCAGTGGCTCTACCAAAAGTTATTCAAGTATTTTTCGATAGTCTGCGTAAAATATTTGTATGAAAAATATAGCAACGCCTCTACCGGTTACGCGCAAACTTACATAGCAATCTTGTGTTTGACAGTTAAAAACTCATCAATTGCGATAATAAACTCATAGCTAACGTACAGATTCATAGATACGAAACGATGATAGCTTTGAGCTGTATGACCTATGTCTGCTTAAAACTTTCGATTCTTAACTTTTCAACATAGGCGCCATTATGTAGCATTTCTATCTTGAAGGCAAGACAAGCGGATTTTACTTTAAAAGGTTACAATAACACAGCACGTATAAAATAAATTTTTAAATTAATTAAACACTTTTAATTAACACTAAACTTATACAATATACATAATTTATTATACAAAATAGACTCTGCAATAAAATAAATAGAATATTGCACAAATATGGCTTTTTAAGCTTTCGGACGCAATTTTTGCGTTTGGTAACACAATTCAATATACGACTAGCATCATAATACTTTTGCTTTGTTACTTATCAATTAAAAAACTTAAAGTTAACAATTTACCGAGTATTAACAGACCGCTTCCGAAAACAAAACCTATTTGCAATATGATTCTGAATAGGAATTCATTAAGAGAATATAATTGTATGTCTCGCTTTATTTTTTTAACTTTTGTCAATTTTTCGTTTAAATACGTTTAGTACGTTTTATGAAAAGAAACCCTTTTTTTCTTAAAAAATCAATGAAATGTCAGCAAAAATTGTTAGACGTAAAATAGTTGAACGATAAGATGCGCGGGTCTTTGACCGTGAACCGTTGATCGAAATCAATGTCAGCTTGTGTGCATTGAGTTATATTGGGTCTTCGATTAATGGATGCGGTCTTTTTACACTCAGTATAAAAGGTGATATAAAATTATATTGTTATGTGTAAATAAATTTCGATGATACAGGACGAATAAGATTAAAATACTAAATTAAAATATCTAATAATCAAACTTGATAAGAATGTCCTTAGTCTTCTAGTTCAGGGATAGTTCGAGGAAATTAATAGTTTTAACAATACGGTAACTACATACACATAGTGTATAAATAGATAGTGAATAAAGACATACCTTTGGATAATTTGAACAATGTATAGTACAATACTTTACGACGAATAACATCTACACATCCAACAATATGAAAAAACCTTCACACGATATTAGGAGATCCTACACAAGAGATGTCTTGTATATTGGCCAGAGAGGAAATGATCAGTCAAGGGGTTTCGCGATTTCACTTTTATTATTTGTTCATATAGCACTAAGATTTAACATTATAGTCGTGGTATTATTAGAGATAGCAACACTATGATTAAAATGATCTTCGTATAATTTTTAATCCGAGGAACAACAATATGTTTTAATAATTATTTAAAAAATATTATGTTAATAAAAATTGCGGGATATTTAGCAATAATTTTTCATAATTTTAGATCCCTAATATGGTAAGAAGCTTTCCTAGAAACTTACTACAAGATCATATTTACAGATTAGGTTGAAGTAACACTAGATCACAGTCTATAAATACATTAACTTAAAGATAACGGCTAGTTCCTTTATTTAATTTATGAACTACGTTTGTTAAACGCCACTTTTCCACATTAGCACAAGTACAGCCTGACATTATTGCAATTGACAGAAGTGTTTTCTTCGACAGATATTAACCGCATCAGATAAATATAGGAACTAGCAATTTCAGGAAACAAGTAGACGTCAAAAAGACGCAGTTAATACTAGATAGTAAAATATTAAAGAATATTTGTTCACTGCTTAAAATAAATAGAGCTGTTATGCCCGGTGAATCATGAGACACAAATTTGTTTACTTACTTTCTTTTACTAAGTTTTTCTTACCCCAGGAATGGGGATACAAGGCCTTTAGAGGTCCAAAGAAAATCTGTTTGATTTCGTGATAACATCGTAACGATACCTTGTGTATAAACTAGGTATAAACTTCTCGTCAGGCGCCCATCACTATTGCCGCTTCAACAAGGCCCTTAGCGCTATGTATTTAATTTTGATATTACAGTGTAGACTGAGCTCCATTCATTTTCAAATAAAAATTTGTGGTGCAATGAACAAATGTTCAGTGAAAGTACAAAAGTAACTACGGAACTATGGACTTAATTATAGCTGACTTCTCATATAAACTGTACCAAGCATGGCTAGCATTGAATTATAAATCAACATATTCTTCAGAAGAACTGAACTATATTGTTTTAGACTTCTTTGAGTCGTACGTTATAAAAAACAGTTTAATGTAAGTGAAATAGCGGTAAGAACAGACAGTTAATCGATGGACTGGGACGGTTTTATTTTGTCCTTTTTGTCTGTACTGTTTTGACTGCCCCTGTAAAAATACGTATCGAGAATTATTAACGCTTAAATATAAATGTGATTATATATATAGTGATTTCTATACAAAATAATGAATTAATAAATCTATTTGAATTAAATATGACATGGTCCCAAGGAACCTACTGTTTATGAACGCTTTTTTTTTAAATAAAACGAATCTGTACTTACCAATTCAGACTTCGTCACAACATATGGCACAATCTAAAAGAAATCAAAGAATTTTTTTTATAAAAATATTATTTTAATGTACCAGCAATGTAGTTTTTTAAAAATTCATAATTTATATTTTATTATTGAAATATTTTTTATTATACAGTATACCTAATTTTTTTAAAATTATCATTCAGACAGATAAAATTAATGCAACTTTATCGATTTTACTTAGCCTTTACTTAATCTCTTCAACCCTCTTCACAATAAAAGGTAGCCTTTGCCCTTTAAAAGCTTTAGTCTATCGCTGCACCATTTAGCAGAATTGGTTCAGTAGTTTAGCCGTGAAAGCGTAACAGACACTCAGCAGAGTTACTTCCGCATTTATAATATTAAAGTAGGGATTTCAGTACTAACCTTCCTCTGTGTTTAGATGTCTTGGTTAGCAGGGGTTGCGGGGGTTGCGGGGGAGGCTGCGTCGGCGGGATCTCCTTCGCTGTTGGATCTCGGTCTTCGCGACTGCTTGGGGCCGCGTAGAGAGACCTGGAAGAAACTTTAATCTCACACTTTTTATATCATTCTACATATTACATAGTGTTATAGACTATATCCAAAAAATTGTGACTTACAGAATATTATAATAATTGAACAATTGGTGCAGACTATTTTCTCGTGATATTTTATAGGTATATAATAATGAGTTTCACAACAGTGGCTACGTAGGTCACGCGTCTGACAATGCATTTCACATAGAAGGTCCTATTTATATCATTTCACATGTAATATGTAACATTATAGACAATATCTATTCAAGCGACATTGAAGAGAATCTGAAAAAACCCTCGATGCGATGATTGCAAATAAGAATATTTAATAAATTAATGGACAGATTCTCATAAATTGTAGCTAAGATCCATCTTGTTCACGTCAGGTTGCAAACAAAAACCCGCATCGAAATAGGTCCATTTGTTAAGGACCTACAACGCCACAGACAGATACACAGAACGACACACACGTGACACTTATCGCCCTCGGTTTTTGTCGGGTGTTAATCAAAGCTTACCTAGTCAGTTTATTCCTGGCAGGCCGGGTGTTCACGTTGGAGGGTTTTCCTCTTCGGAGGGAGTGGAACGGAGTCTTGAATGGTTTGACAAGCGCCACAGTATCTGACACAGGCCGCTGACAATTCAGAGTTGTGACGGTAAATTCCACGTCTCTGATCGTATCGTTATTAGCTAGAAGAATTCGAAAAAAAATATTATTATTTATCGACTTAGGCATTTATAGTATGCTCCAGCTTTATGAATAATATCTATGATATATAATCAAGATTCGAGTTTATCCTAGTTCCATAGCTTAATGTTAATATCATTTAAAATAGCATTAATTGAAAAATGCAAAATCCTTAATGAGAAAGAAAATGAACAGTGAAGAAAATGGCTGTGTACTACTACACAGCCATTTTCCAAACTTAAACATTTTTATTTCTTTGGAATTCATTACGCTGATATTGAACGAACAACATAGGTGGTTATAAAACTTACTGTTAAACTCTTCAATAGGTTTGTCAATGGTGTCATGGTCTATCCAGGTTAATCCCATTTCCACCTTTTCCGCCAGATCCTGCCACCTCTGGCGGTTCTCCATAGTACCAGTATAGAGAGGCTGAATCCATGGAAAAGTATCTGAGAGGACTCGGTACAACGGAAGGCAGATCATGTCGATGAAACCAACTTGCATCTGTGGTAGCTCGTCTTTTTTCTCTCTGAAATATTTTTGTGTTAATTAACAAAACACAAACTAGAAAGAGAGAGGGAAAAAGGGAAAAGAAAAGCAGAGAGAGATGGATTATGAGAAAATATGTTGTTAAAGTTTTTTAAGTTTTAAAATACGGATCCGATTTTAATTAATGTAGGTTGCAGATTGCTTTTAGCTCAACTATATAGTAACTTGTAGCCATCAATTATAGAACCACGGATAAACAAAAGGCACGCATCATCATGTTACCTGTCCATCATCGCGATAGGCTGCTGATTAAGCTGCAACTTCTCCAGATCACCCTGGTCGAAAAACTCGTCAGCTACTAGCTTGGCCACTTTGTGCTGGACTTCCCATGGTTTAGCGATCGCTGACACGTCACACGCTGTCATCATCATTCCGCATAGCACTAAAATGTATCATCAATTCGTTAATAAAGTTAATTTTCCAGAATTACAAACATAATCTGTAACAAAATTTGTTAATATTGGTTTAAGGGTGAAGACGTTAATATTAAGTTACGTTTTCGCATTTATACTAAAAGTGTTTTTTTTTTAAATAATATTATATTACGTAGTCGTAGATCAAGTGGCAGAAATCTGCTATAGTATTAATAGGCTTTTTAAAATTGGCATTTAATAAATTCGGTAATTAAGGATAGTTGGTTTTATTTGTCAATATTCCGCCATGCATTATGCAATCATCTATCACCAATTAGCGTCACATTACATTCTTACATTCTTTTTTCTCCGGGCTCTGCCAGTCAAATTCACCGTTATCCACCAGCTCTAGGAACTTAGATTTCTTCTTAAAGTACATGGCGAGATCTGTCGATAAAATGGCAGTCTCTACCACGCGCATCACGTTCTTATAGTCTCCAGGTGATAATGCCTGAAATAAGATTTCTTTATTACTTTGAACAATAAACGGAAAATATAAACGGACTAGAAAAATTTGGTACATTTGAATATTCTGCTTACCTAACGAAGCTGACACTTACTACTTTTCAATTGAATCTAATTTTTTTTAACTGACTCTGTTTTATATGTAGGGGTTGTTGTGTGTGTGTATTATATTATAGGTTTCAGTTTCACTTAACAAACAAACAGTGGATCTAAACAAACCTGAAAAATATTATTGCTCTCACTATTCAAAATCATGACACACTGATCAAAATGATGGTGTTCCATTGTAGACGTGGAATATAGAATCGCCAGAGGACTCTCAGTTTTAGTCTGGAACGCGTTATTTGTGCCTCTGTGGTCCAAATCGTGGCTCAGACAGGCGACAAGGAGGCCCAATATCTCGAGATCTGACATAAAACGTTCCATTTTCCCGGTCTTCATCATGGCAAACATTGTCTGTGCCACGTTTAGCGCATGTCTCCAGTTATGATATTTTACGGGACGATAATTCTTTTTGACGCTCAGCGTCCAGCGGCAGAGGACCTGTAACAAAATTCAAATAAAAATAACTAAATAAATTGAATTAATCTAAATAGAAACGTTAAGTGTTGTTAGAAGTACATACAAATAATAAGTTATATTATAATAACACTAATTTTCTGTTTCGCTTTTGGTAACTTTTACTCGCGACTTCAGAAAAACTAACTAACCGCAACAATTTCTTTGACACTTTTGGTTAAATTCAATTACATACATAAATTATAGTCTATATTGTTACTCTGATAAATGAATTATATTAAAGTAGATTCTTTAAAACCATTTAGCAGATTTTGTTTGTAAGAGTTACAAACACCAACACATCATTTCTCTCAATAATTCATCTTGAATGAAAATATTAACTATATTCCTTTTAAAATAAATTATAAATTTGTAAGATTAATATATCAAATAACATGTTATTGTGTTATATAATATGTATATTATTAATAGTTTAATAAATACGTACATCATAAGGTATATGAAACTTTTCGACTAGATTGCATTCGAGAAACATACGAATTGTTGCTCTGCACGTGTCTTCATCGGATAGATCAAAGTCTGAAATAAATACATTTTATTTATTAATTTTAACAATTACTATAAATTGTCTTTCGTTCTGCACTAAAAATATATATATAAAAATAGCTTTATGCATTTCTTCTCCGTATAAACTTTAATTGTGGCAAATTTCATGATCACCCGTATTACAGATATACTGCTATGACGCATGTCGGTGACGCGAACTCACACGATTTTACCCATCCAAAAAGTGCTCAACGCGGCTAAAGAAGTTTTCACTTCAAAAAACGTTCCTTATTTTAATATCAAAAGAGAATATGAATTGAAATTTGGTTTACAAATATAATTACCATGGAACTTAAAGCTATAAAGGTTGTATGTCTCTGCTGAAGGGATGACGTCTTGACACAATTTAGTCGTGTCTTCGGAAGACGCAGTCGCGTGATATGACAGACATTCTAGGGCAACCTGAAAAAACAAAAATGTGTTTAAAAAAACTACAAATCAAAACCGAAATTTATTTTTATCGAAAAGTCCCCAACATGATTATAATATACGAGGTATAATTTATTACCTTCTGTTTAGCCATCAGTTTGCAAGCATTTTCATACATCTGCGTGTTATGAATTCCCAGACCACAGAATATCGCAAACGCCTCGAATATTGAGATATCTCCATCTGTAAATTGTGACATATTGTCCTGAAACAGACGACAATTTATTTAATTCAATATCTTCTTAAATCAAAAATACACAATCTCTTACAAACGTTAGATAAATCTTAGTTCAAAAACGCGCTTAAATATTAGAAGAATAGACAACAAACTCAGTCAGCAAAATATTCCCAAGCGTTAGTATCATTCAAATAATCGACGGTTTTATGAAAAGCTTACATAAGCAGTAAACTTACGCTTTACGTAAGATTTAAATTTATTTTAGGCTTATAATTCAGTTCTGCACGTAAATTAGCCATGTTCAGAGGTCAAGATGTGGCGATACCTGTACCTTATTTATAAGTTGTGCGACGCCAATGACATCTTTGTTAGCATTAACAATGGGCATACAAAGCATGTTGCTGACGTTGACTGCGTCATCGCACTCCTTGTCGGTCATTCCGTTCTCCCGCCGCCATTCCTCCACGTTTGATATGTTTAAGGCTTTATTTGATTGGGCTACCTGGAAATACCGACATGGATCATAATGGATTAATTATTTATAATTAGTGTAAAAACACATAGTTATATATAAACTGAATATATATATATAAATATATATATATATATATATATAACACAGTTCTCCGAGTTAAATGATTAGGTTGTTGGTTTACTTGTAATGTTTTTAAGTGAAAAATTTAGTTAGGTAATAGCACGTTTTATGCTAATGTTTGGGTGTCATAAGTTGTATAGTGGAAACCAATAAATTATAAAAAAATATATCGTTTACTACCGCTAGCGCGATGGATGCCAGGGTGGACTTGGTGTCGTGTCTGGGCGTTAAGGTGGTCCTCGAGTGGTGCGCGCCCAACTCGAAGAGCGTGTGGAAGCGCGTGGGCGCAGGGGGAGGCAGGGCGGGGAAGCCGGAGGGCTGACCGCCAGGGCGCTGAACTATGCGTTCCAAGTGACTCTGCGGAATGCCATTTCATACTACGTATAATCGTTAGTAAAGCCAAATGTACTACGTATAACTGGTAAATTCTTGTGTAGAAAAAGACTGCACGTAATGTTATCCAGAAACTGTGGAATAATACCTTATATGACCCCTGATGCCTCCGTGACTAAGTGCTTGACGTGGTTAATAGCTAGGATTGCGAGTCACGCCAGTAGTTCTGGGTTCGAATGCGGTGTTTCATATACTATTATATAATAATATATCTAATAAATAAATAATACTCAACTTAAATGTGCAAAAAATCTTACCGACTCGCAATGATCCGTATCCAAAATGAAAACGGCACATCGTTCGCATTTCAACAGCTCTCTCGCCTCAGTCATTATCTTCGTCACGAGACACTCCAAGTTACTCTGCTCCTCAAAAATACTCCTGGCCAATGCTAGAAGTATCTGGTTTCTCTTATACTCCAGCACAGAAGACTCGAACAGCTGAGCATTTTGTATGCCGATACCGCAGAAGGTCAGGTACCGACGGAATACTTCCACATCGCGAGCGGAGAATTCCTTAGAACCTAAAATGTTTAGCAAAAGATTAGAAAATAGTGACCCTATTTTTGTAACACGTTATTTTTTCGGTATTTTGTCAAAGAAGTTTTCAAACAAAAGTTTAACGTATCTGTGTGTCTGACTGTGTAGGTCATAACAGATTGGACCGACTTCAACTTTTTTATTTATATATTAGTCATTAGATATTAGTCACCATTTATTTATCCGTTTATACTCTTTTTGTAAATAATATGTTGCGAAATTATTTAACCGTCTCCAATTATATTTGTTATAGAACATTGATATTTAGTATTTTGTCAAAGTAATTTTGTATTATTAATTAGTTCTTTTTAAGAGGCTGGGCTTTTCATCTATATGAAACTGAAAAACTACTGTGTGTGTGTGTTTTAAAAATTCCTTCATTGAATGGAAGCTAAACTCCTTTGACTAAAGACTTTAAAGGTATATTCAAGTTGGCGAAAACGCAAGTTAAGTCTAACAAATTGAGTTTGTAACAGTCTCATTGGACATGAATAGTAGTACTTATTGGTTTAACAACAAATCTAGATTTTATTGAAAACCTATGAAACCTAGACAGTAACGATTAAAAGAAAATACTAAAAAGGAAATAAATATAATAATGTGGTTATTACCGTCTGTTTTATTAATAATCTGTGCCACACCGACCACGTCGCCTTCGTAGTTACAAATGGGCATGCACAGTATCAACTCCGTTTTGTAACCGGTCTGGGCGTCGATTTCACTGTTGAATCTGAAAAGTCACAGTTTGATGTAATTATTTAGTGGAATGAGAAAATTAAAATTACATTTATTAAATATTTACAATAATGTACTTAATTATATTTACAAAAATACAAAAGGCTCCTCAAATCCGTTGTGGTGCGTACCCAATATACTGGCTACATTACCGCGTTGTAATGTCATAACTAAGCGTTGGCCGTAATAAGAGCCAGCTTTTGGTTAGTTTGAAAACTAATATTTGTTAACAGTTTAAACATTTATTATTATTGAGTAAAACTATAAATGTTATAGATAATTTTGTTGATTGTACCTCTTTTATCTGTATAATTTTTGAAATGAAATTTGTGATCAAAAAACTTTTAAATACAAATGTATTACATTTTAAAGAAAGAAACATTAACATTCGTTAAACGATACTTTATTTATGACAATATTGGCAAATAACTGTCTAAATTTTTTTAATGATGAAAAAAACATAAACCATACCATAATAATTTTCTTAAGAAAAGTATTATGGTAAATCACTACATAGTATAAAACAAAGTCGCTTTCTCTGTCCCTATATCCCTTTGTATGTTTAAATCTTTAAAACTACGCAACGGATTTCGATGCGGTTTTTTTTAATAGATAGAGTGATTAAAGAGGAAGGTTTATATATATGTTTTATACCCGTTCGAAGCCGGGGCGGGTCGCTAGTATTGTATAAAAGTAGTATATAGTGGATCCCGCGAACTTCGTTTCGCGTCAAACTTCCGAATAATACTCGTATGTCATCTAAAACGACATTCCGTAGAAACTTTTTATAATTTTTTTTAAAAAAAAACGGTCAAGATGTTCTCGTGTTATAAGTGTCCGAACAAAACCGACTTTGTTTTTTATATATAGATTAGAACACCATATTTACAATACATGTAAGTGTGTATATAATTTGAAAAACCTCGGGTCCGCATAAGCGTTTCTTATGTTAATGGGATTCTTCGTCTGAGCAGCCAAGCCTGCGACGCCGACGCCGAAAGGTATCCGAATCTCCTGCGTCCTTGCCATTCGAAGCGCGTCGTAAAGTTCTGAAAGTATTAACCAAATATTAATACTATAATATTTAATAACTTTTTTTACTAAGTAACAAATCTACGGTCTTTGAGTTCCTGTTTGTCTGTGGCAACCTATTATAACGAAAGGGCAGAATTCGACACGATTTTTTTGTTTGACCTGATTGAGATGTATCTTAGCAATTCCTAAAGATCTTTTCATCAATTCATTTTTATGATATTCTTATTAAGCTAGTCGGTTTTTTTTAAAATTGTCTTCATTTTCACGTGTTTAGTAGCTACTAGCGGCGGTCAGAGGCACAGCTTCGCAGGGATTACTATATTGTACACGCGTCATCTCGTTTAAAAAATAGGCAGTATGAATTAGAAATGATAGATAGATAAACACTTTATTTGCAACTTCAGACACACACACACACAAAACACAGCAATTATATAGGACACTAGGAAAACAATAATAATGGAACACAATTGACTAAAACAATAAAAAATAAAATTAAACAAACATTAAATAAATTCAAGTAAAATGTGTGTGTGTGCTGCAGCATGTCAAAAAGGCCTTGGCTTTGCGTAATATTTTGCAAAGCAAAAGAAGCAAAATAACTGATTTTCAGCCAGACCTATTGAGAGCAAGCAGAACGAGCCTCAATTCAATGTGTATTGTGTACCCAACTACTTAAATTGTCTATTTGGAGTAATAATGAGTTGTGGCGTTTCCTAATAGTGATGTACCCACAAGAAAAACAGAGTAACAAGTGACTACCGAAGATAGCTTTATTTTTGGCAAACAAAGCGCTTGGGAATACCATCAATTTGTTTTTGTAACAAAATTTTTTTGAAATTTATTTTAAATGTGTATTGAAGAAATATCGTGGCTAAATGTCAAGAGATAGTATGAATTACTTAAAATCGCGCATCAAAGCGTTCTTTTGTGTAATAGCAGGCAATAGGGCAGGTGGTGGTGATGGTAAGAGATCACCACCGCCCGTGGACAAGCGCACCGCGATCCGCACTTTTGTTGCGTTGCCGGCTTTTGAAGTATTGTGATGAGCCTCCGGCATCCTCTTTTACTTGGCGAAACTCAGTACAAGTACCGTTTCACGCTGGTAGTTGGTCTTTTATGCAAACACAAAACTCGTATATTTGAATGACTCGCATGCTATGCTTCATAATGTTCTCAAAGTTATGATGTTCTGCTTGGGATTGAAATGAATGAAAAAGAAAAAATCATTTACTTAAAAGCCAACTCTTTGCGTATTGCGCAAAATAAATAAAAATATATTTTCCAGAACTCCCGTTAAAATGAAAGCTAAATTAATGTGTTTCGTTTGTCACAAAGCACTTGACCTACTTCCTAGTTAATATTAACTTCAGAAGAGACAGAAAGAAAACATAACATTTCCTTTCTTGTACAGTGGAGTTTAATCACTTCTGACGTAGCCTTCACAGAATCAGGCTAAAAGTACTATTTTTAAAATAGAAGATGAAGCTTCTTCAAGGATATTTCCGTTTTTGCAACATTTTTCATTGATTTTTCAATTCTTTTGGTGGTAGCGTGATGTTATGTAGCCTATATAGCATTCCTTATTAAATGGACAATCCAACAAAGAAATAATTTAAACAGTAGTTTCTGAGATTATTCCGCATATAGACAAAAAATATAAATCACACTAATTTAACAAAGAGGTAGTATTATTTGTTTGTTGGTTTATCTCCACATCCACCGAGCCAATTATAAAGTCTATAGCGAGATATGTATGTGGGCTATATTAACTTAAACTATTTAAATTATTTAACGGGGACATAGTCATGAGTAAATATCTAGTGATAATATACATACACATAATATTATAAACTTCGAAGAATAGATCCATTTTCCTCATTAGTTCTCAAAACATTAAGCCACACAATGGGACGGACAATGAATCATCAAAATATCGTAAACGACCGCAAACGGCTGCACGCACATGAATGGGATTGTAATGAGTGATTATTATGATGAACTCACTATCATTAATATAAGAACTCATCAATACGTAGTATTATGAAGCTGTAATGTTTAGTTATCTCGCTAATCTCATAAAGTGCTGGTACGAGTTGAAAGATTTTTTCGATCTTGGATAGTCCATTTATCGAGAAAGGCTATAAACTAATAACATCAAGTGACGACGACATCAAAGAGGTGGTTAATATAAAGGCCTTCTACAACACTCACAGAAGCTTCACCAACAGGCAAAATAATTAAACAGTATCTAACAACCTCAACTAATTATGAAATTCGACTTGATTTCAGACAGTAGGCTCACTAAGTGTTAATGGACTGCCGCCCATGGCTATCCAAAATGCCAGTTTGGCCGCGATTGCGTTGCCGGCCTTTTATAAAGAGGTACCCTCTTTCTTGAAGGTCCCTGTAGAAGGTTAAGAAAAGAAACCAACATTTCGGTATTTTACTACAAATAAGTACATAATTATATTTCACCTAATATATAAAGACGTATATATATACTAGCACTAAAACTTCTACATGAAAAAGAGAAGACTTTTACTGAGCGGTGGCGTTTTATAATGACATCTGTAACTATTGACTAAATAATTAATTTTTGCAAATCCTAGTGATCTAGCGTGCACAAGCGATTACTTCATAGAATAAAATTATAATCCAACGATCCCTAATTCGTAACGATTTGGAAACTTGTTTCAATAGGTTAAAATATTCTGAAAAAATACCTGTATCCCGAGTGACATCGAATAGTTTAGCTTGAAGATATCGGTTTGGCGGTGTTCCTTTGGCCAGAAATAAGCTGCCACGGTCAGCTGACGTCAATAGACATACATTGACGAGAATCTGAAAAAAAGATTCAGTTTATTTGCTTTAAGCATTCAAATAAAGTATGATATATATATTTATATATATGATAGGAGGCAAACGGGCAGGAGGCTCACTTACCAAAAGGCATCCGACGCCCATGGACACCCTCAACGCCTGTTGGGCCACGGGTGCGTTGCCAGCCGCTTATTTTATAAGTTTGAGTTTAATGATATTCTTAATCTCAAGGTAAATTTTACGTAATAAATATAGCATTGATACAGAACTGTTTCAGATGAATCAGATACAGAGATGAATGGAAACTTTCCTAATCTTCCTCAGTACATATTTCTAAATTAAGTCGCTGGAATTAGCTACATAGTTTAAATTAATTACTACTTTGTTAAAAAATTAACAGAAGTAAGCAAGAACTTTATAAATACATAATATTATGTAATTTATATAAAGTAAACAAGGCAAAAGCTTGAAGGTTAAAATGAAAAAGAAAACTTCCCAGCTTACAAAGGGGAGTCAAATATAATTTGCAAATAATTCTCGATGGAAATAAGTATCATTTAATTTCGTTGGCTCTCGCCTTGTTTTCGTGGCTTTGAGTAAACGTTATTGCTTTTCTAACTTCGTCAAAATATTTTGATAAAATTATTTTTACAGGTATTTGCTTACGTTGGCCGGTGTTTGCGTAAGTTGGCCGTTCTCTGGCTATTTGGGGACGCTATACTCTATAGGTATCTTGTCGCATTTGAGGCTTGATTATATCAAGTTTTTTAAGTACCTAAATAAAGTTCCGTAACTCAAAAAAGACAAATTTATTTTAGTGTTTCACTAATCTCTCTTACATACAAGTGAAATTGAAGACGCTTTAGTCAACCTCCAACATAATGATAAAAAATACTGGCTACATTATTAGTTCTTAAATCAAAAAAATCTTAGCCAAAAAATTGGCTTTAACTTTAATCTGAAAACAATCAGTAAATTTGTTGAGACTATAACAATACTACAGAATAACTTCATTTCGCTGAGTGTCCATTAGGCGAATTATAATTTACATTTAGCTCGCCTAGTTCGGCTCTCTCATTCAAAAGACCTTTGAAAAATTAGTAGAGCACGAAAAAACGCTTCAAAAACGCGATAATTACTATACAAAGTATATAGTTTTACTATAGATATTCTTTATCAGATACATAAAAGCTCTGCAATGACATTCGTGAGTTGTTGGCATTTGAAAGAATGGAACGCTCTTACCTTGCTCTTAATTGCCTAGCAATTGAGAAGTATATATACCCTCAAGATTAAAAAATATTAGTTATTATAAATTTAATCTGAGATACTTCTCATTCTTCACAAAAATAGCTGACAACAGCAAATAAATTCTCGAATACTCTGGGAATAACTAAGTATATAAAATTACCGATTTGCAATAAGTGTTTTCTAACTACGCGTTTTTTAGAATCGCTCGACTGTTTTTTTTCATTTTGTGCACGAAATATAGCGCAGACTCACTGTTATTAAATTTTCATTCCTTTGAAGCTTTACTTTGAATCTAACAGAAGAATTGCTAAAGTTATTTTGTGCTTTTCTTTAATCTTAGAGCAAATACATTTAAAAGAATTTACGTTTCTTTATAAGTCTCTACTTAATTTCTAAATGATTTTTAACCATCGACAAAAAAGGGGGGTGTTATTATTAGTTTGAAAAGTCTGTGGATCTGTGTCTGGTATCGTTGCTTCGAAATGAATGGATCGATGCTAGTTTTTTTTATTTAAAATCTGACGTGATCGAAATGTATCTTATGTAAAATTTTTGAAAATTTGTTTATCCATTTATGAGATGTTTTTATTCATGAAAATGTCGGGAGGTTATTTAAATTTTATTCAACTTCACTTGTATTTTAATTTAAACAATGTTAATTTTATCATCTATTATTTTACAGCCATTGTGTTTGCCATTACTTTGATACTAATTAATATGTCATGTGATATATAACAAATAAATGATTTAATAATTAAGGTAAATTACATTATAATTATAAAATACCTAAGTAAATAAAGATAAGTACGAAATGATTAATTACCTTATGACAGAGAACATCTATATCCAGTTCGTTGGCGACATCTTTGATGAGGTCCATGAAGAGATCAGCTTCATCGAGCTGTCTTTGGGCTGAGCTGCTTGGAGACCGCGACCTCTGAAAACAAACATACAAACATACAATATATCTAAAGTATCTATATCTTTACACAAATACTAATAACACCTAAATTTAATAACTTTAATAATTCTTTCTTACGTAAGCTGTCACTTTAGTGACCGTACCGTTCAAACTTAATTCTATCAAATACATTGCATGTCTATTCTGATTTAAATATAAAACCAATCATTTAATTAACCCCCGACAAAAAAGGGGCGTTAAAGTCGTAGCTCTCATCATCTATACATCCATTAATGAGGTTTCCCTATGTGTTAGTATTAAATTAAATTGTGCTATTTAACCAAACTATTAGCCATGGAAGCGGTTAACGAAACATTTAAAATACAAAAATCTCACGGTGTATGTTGTCGCACTCCTCCGAAACGGCTCCAATGATTTTATTATTTTTATGTATTTTGTTAGTTATAGTGAACTATATTTAACCCTCTTACCCGCAACCAAATAAATTTGATCGCGAGACCGGGTCAAGCCGCTCGCCATAGCTAGTAAAGCTATAAAAACGTTAACAAAAAAGCAAATAAAACAAACCATTTAACGAAGCGTTAATTAAGAAAAGGTCATGTCAAGGTCACTGCTCAGCGGAAAATAGTTTTGCATTGCTAAATATGGCTGCCGCTTTTTCGGTTTGGAATATTTCTTTGAATAATATTATTTAGATTTAGCATAGAAGTTTTTTACGTAAATTTATAATGATATTAATCTTATACTTTTTATGTAATATATAAAATAAAGTAGGGTAATTTACACCATTTATAACTCAAGAACGGCTACACCGATTTAGATGATCTCTGATGTGTTGGATTCGTGGAGAATAACTATTAAAATACAGAAAATTTCACGAGTGTTTATAAAGAAAATTCGTTTCCTCATATATTTTCTATGGAATGGTACCTTGAAGCGATACGAAGTTTTCGGGATCCACTAGCTTGTAACAAAATAATACATAAAATTAAAATATATATGTTTAACATGCCTGTATGTCTGTTTGTTCCATGGTAGCTCCTAGACAAATGTACCGATTCCGATGCGTTTTTTTTGTTTTAAAGTAGACGTGATCGAGATGGATCTTTCTTATAATATATCATGTCGGGAGTTTTTAAATTGTCTTCGATTTCATACACGTGAAGGCGATTTAAGTCAAGATAATATTAATCTTTAATATACCTACGTTGCGCCATTTATATCTAAATCCGATTTAGTTCGAGCCACTGATCTGTAAGGATTCACTAACGGCTGTTCAAGGCTATTCCTACGATTGAAACAAACAATACGATACTTTAATAAAATACAGTTTAAAGAAATTGAAGAGATTTTAAAAATCTCCCCACCTCCCTGACATATTACATGTTATTAACAATTTAAAATAAGAATATGTCATTAATGAATGGAAATAGTTTCATTCGTTTAACAGCTAGGATGTCACAGACAGACCGACACAGATCCGTCAACCTTAAAACACCCCTCTTTTTGTGCCCGGGGATAAACAAGATAATATCCATTTTGTCGCCGAAAGAATATTAATTTTCAAACCAACTTTATTCGTGTCACGTAAGAAAAAACTGCCCAAGAACGTGTCTGGCTTACGTTAAGAGCACCGTTATAAGTTACATAATCCCCGAGTAATAGATTTTTACTTATTATAAGAATAAAATGGAAAATGTTAATTTTGAACTCCTAACACAAGATTGGGATGTTATAAGTTTGTGTAAAAATAAGAACACTACACTAAACTTTTCATATGCTTATAAAAAAATTAATTTAATTAGATGTAATCTTAAACTGAGCTACGTGTCTGTTGACTTTTCTACGTAGACGTTTCCAGGCATCGGCAAGTTCGAATTTTAAAATTAAATTTTTATTATCTATGCAAAGTTGTTTTTTATACTTATATTGATGAGAGATTTATACTTGTATTGAAGTATTTTTATTATCTTACAATGCCTCTAATGGTTACGCGCATTATTGCCTTCTATTGGATCGACAGCTTTCCTATAAAAAAAAAACCTATTGAAAACTTGGATAGTAATCTCGTGGTTGATATAGATTTTGAATACAAAACAGAATCTTTACGAGCGTTAAGCATTGTGATTTACAAGTATAAAATTATTATATTATTATTATATTATATTATTATATTATATTATTCAGTATTTACAAGTTTAAAATTTATTCAAAAAAATGCCGAAACTTCACTGAAACTGTATTAGCCTAAAATGTCGTTTAGACATTTTAATGTTTTAGCTTAAAATGTTTCGTTTTTAACCGCCATTACGTCATGTTTCTTAAGCACTAACACATTAAAATAAAGAAGCACCAAGCGGGTTGCAGCAGCAATTCGCCGTCAGTTTCACTGATAACTTTATTCCTAAGCAAGCAAATATTGATTTCCCGGGTATTAAACCTAGAAAGTTTCAAGTCCACATTGCCAAGCGAGATCTTCTTAGAAATAGAGCCATTATACATAAACGTATAACTTCTTCTTTAAGTCAACAGTTAAAAATCATTAAAACATTTTTTATACTGTACAGTACGAGAAATCTTCGAGTTTAATCCAATTAGAATAACATAAATACGGGAATTACAATATAAATTGCCAATTAGTGAGTTCATAACGTTACCCATGAATAGTTCAAACTAAACTTTTTAAAGATTTTATCAACTTCTTTATATTTTTATCGGTATTTTGAGGAGTGATGTAGGTATAATAATTATAAATTCAAAATAAAAATTATTTAGTATTCTGATAGACATTTATAAAAAAGAGTAGGTAATTACTCTACAAAATTAAAAATATAATAATTAAAATAATGTATACTACTATAATACTTGTATGTGATGTTATTAGTTTTCATGCTTATTAAACTTTATTGATTTAGTTATTTAACGAAATTACGGACAGTAGGCTACGAATTCGTCCGCGTATATGTACATGGGTGTATAGGCACTTGAAACGAGTAGATAATAATTCTTCTTCATACATTTTAGTTATTGTATTTGTGGTTTCATTTGTTTGTTTACTTTAAAATATAAATTGCTTTTGTCTTTTATTTCCTCGCAGCGTCGGATAATTTCCTTGGAGAGTTATAACCATATAAGTATACAATTTATTCAAGCATCCCGCAGATGCTATTATTTTATGGAAATCGCTATTTATTATCCACCAATGTTAATAATGAGAAACTTTGTGGATATTTATGGCTGTTACATGCAAAAACTACTGAATAATACAAGTTTCGGGGCACATTTAAGTACCAGCCACTTTATTCTTGTGAGTGTAACTGTAAAATCATGTTTGAACTTAATCCGCTGACAACTAACTGACATATTCTTTAGTTTAATTTAACTACCTCCTAAAACAATCTTATAGGAAAGGAATCGAAAACAATTAACTTTTAATCCTAATTCAACAACAATTTAACAAGGTCGCGTGTGTAAACACTAAACTAGTAACATAATATCGAACACTAAGTGATAAGTGATAAGATATCGATACTCGTGTAGATAATTTATATGGAGCTTCAAGTAGTATTGATGTTAGGCAAACAGTGGCTTCAGATAACAAAACATAATATGATTATTCCATTGGACAACTTTTACGACATTATATATAATACGATGCGAAATCCGAACGAGAACGAAACAATTTATGTCAAAATCAATTTTAGTCGTACAATACTTTAGTAGTTTTAATATTCCATATATTAGACACTAGGTTATATTAATTTACATGGACTCATATATTTTTAAGATAAATAATATACTTATTTTATGTTACCTTCAAAGGTAATTTAAAATTAAGATTATTATTTTATCAAGACTAATATTGAATTCGAAACACAATTGTCGTTACTAATTAAATCTTCCCTAATTAGTTGTTTAATGATTTTTTTATATAGCTTTGTCGAAAGTATTTCTTAACTCACCTTGACAGGGGATGATGACAGCCATAATTGGAAGAGATCTGACGTCACAGACGTGCTTCTAGCTTCATGTCTCGGCCTGGGAGACAAAGGGCCGCCAGACGTTATATTTTGCAGTCTGTTCACTTCCTCCACAGACGCACATTCCCTCAAATACTTCTCCAATAACTTAGGCTTACTTTCCAACAGCTTCTTTAATTCTTCCAAATCGTCCTCGGTGCAATCATCGGGGCTGTTTCTTTCTATTTCCTTAACATCAGGACCCTCATTATCTATATCGTATAGCTTATCGCCAATTTCTGGACTATTTTTAAAACTATCACATATGCCTGCGTTAAGCTCACAACCATTGTGTTTTATTTCAACAATTGTTATAGGTGGGGTTTCTTTCAACATGTTTGGTTTTATTTCGTCAGGTAACTCGTAAAAGAGTTTCATAAGCGTATGCGTTTGGCAGCTGTCCTTCTTGTTTGTTTGCTTATCTGTTTTTTTTACGTTCGCATTTTCTACGTCTACTGGATTTTCTGAAGTCATTTTAGATTTAGTGATTTGGGGGTATGTGAATCGTTTCGCTGCTTACTTCTGACATTTCTACTCTGTGCTGCGACTGATGTGTTATCTGTAAAAAAATATCAATTTGAGACTGCAAGTCATTTACATGATTTGATATCTATATAAGATTTCTTTATTGTCTGCTATATATATGATATATTCCCGCTGTTACAGTATGGATTAGTAGTTAGTAGGTACCATCCAAACCCTGGGTTCAAACCTGGAATATTTGGAATACTTACAAAATAAGAAAATCTCGTAAAAAGATGAACAGATATTTATAAATTGATCGTTTGGATCACTTAAGCTTTCTAATAAAAATATCTTATCAAAATCGGTCAATTCCTTTAAGAGCTACGATAAGATCTACAAAGCGTCAAATTTATAACTTTTGCGTAGGGAGTTGTTTTTTCAAGTCACACAAAAATATTTGTTTATTTTGCTTAAGATTAGATTCGTTCTTTGAAACCAAATGCACATAATATTAAGTAACTTATTTTACTCTTTTTTATAATTAAAAATAGGGTCATGTTTGCAGCAAAAACGTTCAATACGTTATACAAGAAATGTGTATAAAAGAGTAATATTGTATACTTCCTCAATCCCAACACTCAGTACGCGCAAGGGTTGATCCCTTTTCATTTTGAATGGATCAAAGAGAGAAGATTGTAAATCTGGTAATGTAATCTGAAACCTCTTTTAATGTCCCAATTTATTAAAGTATACATACCTAAATACGAATAAAATGTAGGAAAGAATTGTTAAATATAAAAGAAAAACTTTTATATTTTACTTTTAAAATATAAAAGAAAACCTTTTATTTTTAGAAATATAATCTACGCGCGTTGCAGCTATACACTAGTCTAAAATGTGTATAAATTGATTATTTTCTCTAATATTGCTAAGTAATTTTATAATATAAAAAATATTTAATTAATGAACAATACGATTTTATTGAGCTTAACTCAGTGGAAAACGGCTAACTAATTAGTTCATTTTTGTGTAGTTTATGTTACACGAAATTAAGCTCAATTCTACAAGGAAAAATGCTAATTCTCCTCTTTATAATATAAGTAGTGATTACAAAGTGCTCTTCTTATCTTTTTAATGTAATAGAATCACGATTTCCAACCTTAACCTTTATTATTAAGGATTAAGGGCCGAGCTAATGCAAATGTTTTCACAAATGAATTACGGAGGCAGTTACCAATCTCGTACTTCGTATTTTCTTTGCATACAAATAGGCGATTTACGCAAGCAATTTCATCTTGAGCAGTTTTGTGTTGATTGGAAGAGACTTTATGACGTAAATCATTATTTTGTAGAAAATTTGACGTCATTATGCAGACATTGAAATTGAAGTCTAGTCAGTGATTTCAAATAAGCTTTTACAAAACATTTTTGAATCATCGATACTTCTAGTTATTTACCTCTTCGGAGTAGGTTCTACCGAGAAGAAGCTCAAAAGAATCGGCAAGATATTTGGCAGTTTCACATTTTAACAGCCAAATGACCAGCAGCTGTGTGGGATTTTATCTAAGTAACAGAATGGTTAAGTTTTAGGATATTTATTTCATTTGTTTAAATTAGAACTTAATTATTGTACATAGGTTAAGTAGATTTATTTTTAACAATTTTTTTCTATTGAATAAGTATTAAGTTAATGTAAAAATAGAAAATAATGATAAATAAAAAATCTATGTGGTTTTAGATTCAATTATTAACATGTTACAAACGGTGTACAACTTTACTTGTACTATTTTTGCGATTATTTCGGGGGTTCTGTAAATAAGTAATGCATAACCGCGTAGTAGAGATCACAGAGATCCATATTAATAAAAGTTTAAACTGTAAACCGACTTCAACATTCAATAAAAAAAAAAAAAAAATTTAAATAATACTTCTATGACGAAAATAATGGGTCTTAGTTTGAATATTCTATGATTTTCATGCACATGCAGTGAAATATGCAGACAAAAACATGGGAATATATTACTTATCTAATGTAAAGGTTATCCGTCTAGTTACGGGACTCTTGTAACGATTTCATAACAAACTAACTTATTAGTTATCAGTCAGTTTTCTTATTAAAATAAATTAAAATAACTTTATTTAAATTTGTTCAAGGGGTTCAAAATAAGACCTCTCGTCTTAATAGAATTAACATGATAAGGCCAATCGCACAATAGCTACAACTTAAAATGCAATATCGTGCCATCGAATGGAAATAATAACATATTCAAGTCAGACATCGATCGTGTTCTGGCCACTGATACACACCGCTCTACCCTTTACCGAATACAGTAGACTTAACATAGTGTGAATAGCTTTTACAACTTATTTTTTAATATTACCAAAAACGACGTAGATTCAAAAAAAGCAATTATATATCTAAACGAATATTAATGAACAGATAAATAAATAAATATTAATAAACGCAACATGTGTCGACAATACCGCTCCGCGCCATATTTGCGGAATCACGCTTAGTGCTGGTGCGGCGGCTTCTGCAACGGAACAGGCCAAGTGTCGCAAATATTCAATCCTAGGACCAGGTTATCAGTTTGAGGCACTTGGTGTGGAAACGCTTGGGCTATGGGGTCCTGCTGCTTAATCCTTTTTTAGGGAAATTATCAAAGCGGCTGTTCGAGTCCTCTGGTGACAAGAGGGCTGGATCGTATTTCGCGCAGAGAATCAGCATTGCTCCTTGGCACTCTGCCCATCGGCAGAGACTTCAACCAGATTTTTATTTGTAAATATTTATGTAAATTATATAATTAATAAATACTTTAATAATAAAATTTTAATTCAATATGTAGTTTTTAGTTTACATTACTAACTGTTTAAACAATATTTAATATCATTGTGTGATATCAATCAATGTCAAATAAACAGATATTTTCTCTATAATACATTTTTTTTAAATTTTATTAGCAGAAGCTAACTTATAAAAATATGTAACGAATTAAATAATTAAAATATTGCAAAATGCAATTCTAAGTCCTAACTTCTAAATACACCCAAAAGCTTTACAAATGTAATTTTTAGGTCACGTTTACATAAAGGCAAAGAAATGCCTAAAAATGTTTTAGGTAAATATTCAAAATAATATTCCATACATCATTGGCATATTTCCAAACACTTACCATGTCAAGCAATAAACGAACCCGATGAGAAAATTGAGATACATAACTTGTAACGTCGATACAATATTCATAGCTTAACCAATCTATAAACCGGCTTTAATCTCACATAACATTATGTCTATGACATTGTTCAATGTTAAATAACTGAATATTAGGAAGTTGAGAACTTCTATAGCCAGTTAAGCAATGACGTTTGCTGAATGACGGAATTGTTCCCCTTTCAAAGTTTTACATATACATAATAGGCGTGTTATTTACCACATAACGTCTTACACAAGGCACGCGTTTAACTAAACAAATACTTCAGTTTTATAATACATTTAATTTTATAAGAATATTGAAGTTTTCATCGCCAAGGATTAATCCGTGTGTAGGGATCATTCGACGCAATAAAGCAATTGTCCGTTCTGTTACGTAACAATCAAAACCGAGCGACGTTGAACCACGATCCTTCAAACTCTGTCCTATATAATAAACATCCGAGTTATGAACATATTCAGAATCTGTAGATTTCGAAACATAATATGCAGATCGTATATAGTGCATAGATTGAGATTGGATATTCCATTTCTTTTAAAATGTTTCGGTAGGTACATTAAAATTGTTCAGTGATAAAAGCATAAGAATCTATTATAACATACCTATATAATATATGTACTAACATGATTAATTGATAAATTGAATCCTTTTTTAAGACTATCCCCATTTCAGCGATTATGCCTATCAAGGTGCAGAATATCCATCTCCGGATTTTGTACAATTCACGCTATTGTACAATTTTATAATTTATAACCCAATATCAACAACAGCAACTTTTAATCAAAACCTTTTATTTTCACATCTAAAAATAAACATTTCAAATGTTGTTAGTAGTATAAGTATTCATGAAATAAAATTTACTTAAAAATTAGCTATTACTTTTTAAATATAAAAGGTTTGTTTTCATTTTTAATTAAATATCAACAATAATGTACTTAAATATATTTACAAAAATACAAAAATATATAGTACATATAAAATTATATTCTTATTAACTACCTACAAAAGGTATTTAAGATAACAATTTACTAATTTATATTTGTCAATTCTTGTGTATTACCTTAATTTAAATTTTTCATTAATCCCGTTCTTAACTTAATCTTTCCAAAGCTATTTTGAAATTGTTGGATAAATTCGGCTCCAATAAAATCTGTTTGTTTTCATAACGAGAATTGCCAGAGACTGGACAAATCGATGGGATGTTTGCGTCAAACGGTAAAAAAGCTCACAGTTGCCGGGAAAATAAACTTTTCGTTCTTTTTACCGTAAACAAACAGTTTTGTGTGCAAATAACGAAACGGTTACATGGTTTGGGCTTTTGTAACAATTTCGTTAATTGTTTTGAAAGATCGTATTTGAATAGCGCTGTTTATCTTTGTTCCTTTATTGACTTAAGGTAGTCAAAGAGTTTAGTATCAAAACACTCGATAGGTTTTTTTTATTCTTGGCAATCTGTTTTCGCTATAAGATTTTTTATAAACACTTTCGAAAAATACTATACCACTTTACCGAACTAAAGTATTTTTCGATAGATTCTGCATAAAATATTATATAATGTGGCAACATCCCTAGCGATTAGCGTAAGCTTACAAGACCAACAAAAAACATAAACTTATCACATTGACAGGTTGTCAACAGTTAAAACCTATCGATTTCGAAATTTCAATTGTAAACTCACGATTGACACACTTAATTACTCACTTGTAAGATCTAGAAATAAAACTGCATCACAATTCTATTTTATGAAGTTAAAATTATAAAATTGTATTATAATATTTTGAATACATCATCTCCATCTTCATAATAAACTATCTATAAGTTTAATAGAAATTCGGTCTGACGAAACTGAATTTTCGTCTTAACTTTCATATAAAAATACGGTAGAAGATAAATTCTTGTGCACAAGTTTACATAAGTCATAAAAGCAAGTTAGAAACTATAATCAAGTTTTAAGAGTTTACGCCACGGAAGTTAATTTCACATTGAAATACCTACCATACTATAATATCTAGTTTAAAAGAAAAGTACGTTATACCCGTATATTATAATTTTCCCGTTTTTGAAACTTTTTCCATTGATGCTCCGCTTCGACTGGTCAAAGCGTGATGTTGTATGTCCTTCCTCGATAAATGGACTATCCAACACGCATAAATATTTTTTCAATTTGAACCAGCATTCCTGGTGGACTGATGATAAAGATGTTGTGTCAAAAATGTGGTAGCCGAAGCCATATTTAATTACATTAAATCTTTCTTTTAAGAAAACTACAATTTTCTTTAGCCGTGTCAGTTCTCTGTATCATTCGTCATTGCCATAAAAGAAGACTGTGAAAAACATTTAGGTAGAGACGTTAACCAATAACGAGTATTACGTCAATGCCAGGCCCTATCCAGGAATAAACTAGACAATATCGGGTAATTGCTAACCACCAGGGCCGTAGTTGGCATTGAAAAGGAAATCGAAGACAATTTACAGATAATATCTTGTAAATGCATGAACAGATGTTCATTACCATAGAGATCCATTTTCATCACGTCAGCTTTGAAACAAGAACCCTACCGAAATATAGCTAACCTAAAAATAACAAATCCAATTAAATAATAATGCAAGATTTCAGCCTGTGTCTGTATCATATAAATTATTACAACTGTGTTTATTGTATAGCTAGTATATTTAAACTCAAAAGAGATGATTAAATCTGCCGTAATTAATTCTTAAGACGTACGAATGATAAGTGAGATAAGCAAATATGGAGAAATTCGCCATCGTTTCGCATATTAGGTAGTCTTAAGTAGTATTGGAATAACTCATTGTTTTTCTTTTACAATAGAACAGAATTAATCAAAAATAAGCTTAAAATCTGTACTAGTATATAAAAGGTAAAGATATGTATTTTTGTTTGTATGTAAACTTAAAACTACTGCCACCGAAACGAGTACGAGCAAATGCTATTTAAAAATAATTAAGGTTCCTCGTATATGTACGTAAGTATAACTAAATGTAAAATATTATGTTGTTTAAAAAGTCTGTGGCAGAATAAATCAATCTATAATTTTTTATATTGATTAAAATTAAGCAGTTAGTAAATAAGTAAGTGGGATAATATAATATTTAAACGTTTCGGAGACTAGCTTCCCATCTTGCAATTTTAAAATCTGTTCAGTAGTTTTTTAAATTTATTTATTACAAACAGAAAAATAAATATTCTCTCTTTATGTGCCCCGCGGTATCTCTAGTATTACCCGCACTCAAAAGGACAATCCAATACAAATGAAGTTTTCAATTCGTAGTTTCGATTAGGCATTCTAACGTTTCATTTTTATAATATACTTAGCATTGATTTAAAAGTATAGATTCATATAAAAATGCTTGTGTTTTCGATAATATGCTATTGTGCGTGACTCCGGGCCTGCCCCAGCAGGGTTGTTTATCGACCTTCCCTAGGTTTGCAAAGCCAAGCTAATTTTTACGATTTGTCATTATGTAACACTTGTATAACTATTATATATTTGCCTTGTTCTGATTATATACAGCTGTTACATTCTATTGATGAACAAACTTATGTCAGCAATGGTTTGAATTGAATTTTTTTTTCTATAATAATTTGTATATTTTTAAGCTTGTGGTGGAGATGGAAGATGGTAGAAAATTGGCAAAAAAACAGAACTATGATAATGATGTAATATGTAAAAAGCTAATGATAGAAAACTCTTAAGAATTACACAGGCCAAGGTTATATAGTAATTTATTGTTAAGGTAAGCCATACAAATTTTATGTTACCTTCAATGATAACAATCGTTTTTAATTATCTTATATATTTTGAAGCCCCGGCAAAAAGAGGTATGTGTCTGTGGTTCTGTAAGTCTATTTTGTGTGTTGTGTATTTCAGTGACATCGTAGATCCTAAATGAATGGGCCCGTTTTGATGCATTTCTATTGGTTTAAAACTGAAATGATCAAGATGGATTGTAGCTTGAAGCTTGTTGAAGATCTCTTCATTGATTTAATATGATTTTTAAACTGTCTTCAATTTCACTTGTTAATAGCTAATACATATAATACGTACATAAGATTAATTTAAATTAGATACTGTATAAAATGTGAATAATATAAAAAATAAAACAGTTTTTTCAAATCAACTGACACCGTATGGAAAGTCGCGGTTGAAAGCATCACACGAACGGAATGTCATTTGTCAAAACCTTTTAGGAAAACCTCAAAATATTGACCACAACGCTAGTTTTCCTCAACATATTGTGTCAGCGATAGCTTATAATTACGGGAATTACGTTCGTTAATTAAAATTTAATTAGTGGTTAAATTAATATCACATGTTTTAATCAAACTCATAATTCATTTCAATATTTCGTGAATTATGAACTAGTTTTTAATCGTGACTGACCGTGTGAGCCTACGTCACACAGAGACCGTGCGCCGCTTACTTCACACTTATCGTTATATTTTGGTCAATTCACACAAAAAACTGCATCAAAATCTGTCCATTCTATTAGATGCTACGATGCCACAGACACAAAGATTCACAACACGTTAAACTTATACAGCTCCTGTTTTTGCGGCGCGAGTTAATGAATGTGTTCACTAATAATTTTTATCATTGTTCTAAAGGTGTGTAAAGTCAATTTGTGCTCTAAAGTAAGTCGGGCTTCGTTGAATAATTCTAAAATAACCAAAAAGTAATTACGAGGGACAAAAACAGATCAAACACTCTCTGAAAGATCAACTTTATGAATGCACCAGAACAGCAATCCAGGGATTGACGCAGAGTAATAAAGCGATGAAAAATTTATTTTGAACTGGAGCAAATCATTCCTTAGCGCAATTATCATCCAAATAATCGACGGTTTTATAAAAGACTAGCAATTAGCTTTCGCTTAACGTAGGATTTAAATTTATTTAAAGATAATTCTTGTTCCTCGCTTGGGTTGAACACTCCAAGAGCGAAACGACCAGGAAGATTGGTGTGGAACTGGCGATTTCAATATTCTAATTGGAAATCCGAAGTCCATTCGGGTACTGAATTGAATCATGGATCAATGTCACTTATCAAAGGGACAAGTTAAATTTAAACAAATATAAACTCAGTTGGTTGCTGATAGAGTTGGATTTAGAAATACTAAAATGAATGTTGTCAATGTCAGGATATGGTTGAAGGACACGAAGTATTAATATTAGGAAATACAGTTTAACCATTGACCCGATTTTGATACAAATACAATTGAAGATGATTTAAAAAACTCCCCGACATATTAATTACAAATAATAATAGACCTGTATTTTCATAAATTGACAGCTTTCAAACTAAATAACCACATAAAAATCGCCCCATTCTTTCAGGAGCTACGATGCCATTGAGTTACAAACAGACACACAGATAGGTCAAACTTATAATACCGACATCTCTTTTTGCGTCACGGATGTAGGTAGTTAGTTTTTCTTTTGCTTGCCGTTTTGCTATCACAACAGTATCTTCTATACTATTAATATAATCTTAGAAAAGCAGTGCATTACTGAGTCCGTGACTCGTGGCTCAATTGAAAAGCGGTTTTTAATTATCTGTTATGGCAAGTTTTCCGTATATATAGCTATGTATCTACTAAGGATATGTTTCATTTCAATCAACTTTGTAATTGATACGAAATAGCTGACCCGGCAAACGTTGTTTTGCCATATTATTTTTTGGGGTGGGCTACCCTTATCACTTAGGGGTGTAAAAAATAGATAGTAGCCGATTCTCAGACCTACTGAATATGCATATGAAATTTGGTAAAAATCATTAAACCCGTTTCGAAGGAGTAAGGTAACTAACATTGTGACACGAGAATTTTATATACATAATAAGATATTATTTCTTCTGTAGTATCTAGCCTTTTATTATACATATTATCTTTAATTGATAAACTCCCTTTATACAATGCCGGTAAAAAGGTTTTGAGATAAATTAATTTATTCAATATTGACACATTGACAGGGCCATCTGACATCCACTCGTTGATAAGCTGATAACATATCACAGATATCAAACACGCGAACAAATAATTTTATCTATTTGATTGAGAACTGTAATTTTATATTTTGTTTTGTTCCAAGTTAGTGGATCCCGAAAACTTCGTATCACTTCAAAGTGCCATTCCATAGAAATTGTACAAGGAAACGAATTTTCTTCATAAACACTTTTTCGTGAATTTTCCATACATATTTTTAATAGTTTTTCTGCTATTCCCAGATTAAGCGAATCCTTTAAATCAGTTATAATCAGTCCAGCCCTTCTCGAGTTATAAAACTTGTAAATCGTGTAAATAACCCGACTTTATACATATTAGTATACCTACCTATATAGATTATGTACGATTAAGTTTAAGATGGAGCTTATCGACTTGGCGCCCTCAAAGCCCATATAATATGCATAATAATAACTTAAAATAGAGCTATAAACAGATGAACAGCTCGTAAATTTGTATTGTATTTTCGACAGTGAGCCGCGCTTTTCTGGTTATTTCAAATCTCGTTTATATCCGCATTTCCAACTCATTTGAATTGATAACAAGTGAAATTTAAGTTAATTTAAAAATGTTCCATGAATAACTTATGAATAGATGAAAAGATATTCATAAATTGTAGCCTCGGTCCATCTCGATCGAGTCAGCTTTCAAACAAAAAAAAAACCCTCTTTTTCGTCGGGGGTTAACAACTGAGCGAAGTTTGTTATTTAATTATCACTAGCTTAATAGCTGCGATTTAATAATCTCGTTTCCCATATAAAGACGTGGTTAAACAAGTTGACGGATGCTTTAACTAAGTAGGTACCTACTACCTGCCTATGTCACACTTGTCATGTTATTAAGATCTAAAAATTACTTACGTTTAATGCAATGTATTATTATGTTGGAGAGTCAATTTATCTAAAAAAGGAAAAAGAAAAAAAGAATAATTGAGACATGCTACGACCAATAGTCGGAGCATTTAATGAAATGTTGCAAAAACGGGTAAAACCACGCGACAGAATTATCTACTAGATTTTAAGATCATTCTGATGTTTAGCGATTCGAGCCTTGTGATGGAAAAATTAAATTGTATTGATAAATACGCTTAGTAATTATATTTTAGTTTTATGATATTATAGGTAAACTCATTCCTGGTAGTCACTGAGGTTAGATATGTTAGAAATAATTAAAAATCATTACTCTAGTATTAATCAATGCCTTCTACCTGCTACCTACATAAATGCATTTTTCTTCTTGTCAAAGAGAGCACAATTAACGCTTTTACAATTATTCACCACTACAAATTACTTATGAGGGTCAGAGCTACATGTGATAAATGACTTAACTGTGATACTGAAGAGATAAAGTTAAAGCCTAGAGTCTAGAGTCTAGACTCTAGACGCTCCGCGCTCGTGACTTCATCTACAGAATTACAAAATAAAACTAGGCTTTATTATTTTCAAAGGTAGATAATAAACTTTCAATTCGGGTTAGTAAACCTTTCGATTTTTTGTAGAGATAGTCTTCTTTGCTGCAGTTTGCAAATTGCAGGTTAGGTTAGGTCGGAATACCGTACATTATAGCCTATATTTAGGTATTTTGGTGGCCATTAGTTATATTTTTTACGTATATTAAGATCAAGATTTGACTCAGTTAAACACGTAATTTGAACGCTACGATCCGAATTGAATTGTAGCAAAAGGCAATTACTTAACGGAAACAAAACAGTAAATTTCGAATGGGGCACTTACTTGCTTATGATCACCCTTCGAAAAGGGCGTCAACAACACTTATTACGTCACAATACAACACTGCGGACTATTTATTTCACACACGTTTTAAATTTTAAAAAAGTCACGCATGACCTCTCTACATAAAGGCTAACCACAGACTGAACAAAACGAAGGCTACGTTTTTGAGGTGAGCTGAGGCGCCCCCCGTACCCACGCCCGCCCAGGCACGCCGGCTGGGAACAGGGTCATAGATTAGTTAATTGAAGCTGACCACAGATATTGAGGATAAGTTGTTTCGAATCTAAAACAAAATATTGTTAATTACAGTTAAAATAAAATTTGTTAAATAAACGTTATGTCTTCTGACACATAGTATTGTAATAATATATTTTTATTTTATAGCTGTGATCGACTGTTAGGTAATAAAAGAAATAGTAGATTTCCAAAACCAACTAAACATTTTTGATATTACCAAAATGATTGCTGTTAAATATCTTCTTTATACCTTTTCCAATACCAGATAACACGTTTTATTAATACTATGTATAGGGAGCTATACTCTTAGTGAACCAAGCTTGAATAATCTATAAAAATATAGTACTGCAGTCCTATTGAATGAGGAGGCGGGATACTTTAAAGGATATTGGAAAATAGGGAAGTGCAAGTTATGACAAAGTGATTCCACTTACAATGTAATGTATGTATTCAGAACTATGTATCTATTTTTATAATCTATGTCCAATAACGACCCCCCACTGTTTTCGATCAAGCCTGAAAGTATGTTTCATTCATGAAACAATTAGCCTTCGGCACTTATTCGAAAGATGAACGTTCATGTGTGTTTTATTATTTTTTTGACATAACATGTTGACATTATAGAAGGTTTATATGGCTCACTTTCTGAGTAATAACGTGGGTGGATCTGATGTCTTCCTGTATATGAAATTATGATATAAGTTAGCCTACATTTTCCGCTCTATCGAAACCAAAAATCATTAAACCGGTTTAAGCGTAAACGCGTAGAAAATAAACAAATTCACTTTCTCGTATAATTCGGGACTTGGCACTTGAGAAGAGTTTATCCTTCTAATGCTGCGGCTCCATTAGCGCGCGAAGATTCGTGTCGTGTTATCGCGATAGATGTGGCCACTAACTTCGTCAATTCCCGAATATTCGTCCGACAAAAACTATCGCTGTCGGTAAACTGCAAATCAAAGGGTTTTGATCTCCTCTGTCTGCTCTTTTTCATATTTTGCAAATGATACTCGAACATATTTAATAAATAATTATTTACCGACATACAATACAAAGTAACTATTTCCGTCATTTTACTTTAATTATCGTCCGCAGTCGTCGTAGAAATTCGATAAGAACTTGACCGCTTGACCGCAAGAACATCGCGAATACCCGAATACTATCGCGACAATTCGACACGAATATTCGCCCGCTAATGGAGCCGCAGCATGAGAGTGAAAATATTTTTAAAATCGGTCCAGAAGTTTTTAATTTTATTATTATTACAAACAAATATAAAATTCTTATAGTATCAGAATAGATTAAGAGGACAATTTTATTGTCACCAATATTGGTTTAAAATTGAATTATTATAAAATAAAACAGTCTTTTAATTAGGCGAATTACCTATCACAAACTTAAAAACTGTTTAACCGGCTTAAAGCGCGTCATTAAAAATATAATAAAAATTTCAAAAATTGTAGCTCTGACAGATCTACTGAATTTTCTAATGCTAGTCAAACGAAATCGCGGGCATGAGCTTAACTATATATTTTCTTCTCGACGCAAGCAAAGTAATAAAGGTAACTATTAATAATTATACAATTATAAAAATAATTACACAATAATAAATTAATAATATACAATACTAAATAGACTTTGGTTTTACTGCACTTTGAACATTGTTCCCGTAAAGGTTTAACAACTGACCGAATCTGTTCATGAGCTATTTTAAGCACCACATATAGATTAAAGACTCTATAGACCATATACATAGAGACTACTGGCTTTACGCGCGACTTTGTCTGCGTGAGCACATTCAATATAGGCTAAAATTGTTTCATCAGTGAACATTACATTATATTTTTAACGGCATCGCAAAAAGACGACTGACGACGTATATTTTGTTTGGAGATTGAAAATGGATCGATTGAAAGCTATGAAGCTAAACCATTAAACAATCATTGTTTAATGTACAAGTAGCTTGTTAGTACCTACCTAGTAAGTATTTAACTGTTAGCTATCAAATTCTATATAAAAAGAACGCTTGAAATTTAGTTAGGTACTGGGTAAGTTCCTCTGTAAGCTTGAATTTCTAAAATAAATAATTAACAATAAACTATAGAACAAATCAACAAAGCAACTGAATAATTTCTACAGTAGTCTAAAATTATTAATTTGAAAAGCAATGACAAGTTAGAAATTGTAAGTTAAACATTCAGGGAAGGCAATAATTAATATTGTTTTAGAATGGAGCTTCTTGGAAGGCCTTGAAAATATTATTGACTTTGAAACTCACGCTAACTTTGCAACAGCCATTATCATTTCCAAATAAAAGAATGTGTTTCGCAGCTTAATCCCGCTAACGTTGTGCTTGAATCGTCCCCTGTGTTTAGAGTTTGGAGAAACTCTAAACACAGGGGGTTTCTTAAATTTTCCAAAGTAGACACTTTTCCGCGGCTTTTCAAAATGTGGATAGTCGAGGGAGACATATATTTATATAACATCTCGCTACGAGCAAAAAGAGCGGAACATAAATGAAAATGGTAAAAATTATTCCCTTTGGAACCGCGGGGCACAGTTAGAAAATAAATAAATCTATAACTCAATATTAGCGAGTTCTACGCACCCTTTTTATTTAATTAAAGTCCCCCCAATTCCCTCAGTAGGTATTTACTATCTTAATGTCACCGAAAATGCAATTAGAGGCTCGATGTGCTCTGCAAATCATATTATTATAACATTTTGCTCCAAGAAGGGTGGACGAGATAATATACTTAATTATGTTCAATGTTGGCGTCATAGCGCTGCCTCTACGAACGTTTGTGCCAACTTATAAACTTAAACGAAACTTGGAAGAAGAATAGAAAAAGTGGATAACTTTTTACTTTATTCAAAGCTAATAACGTAACAGCATACGTTTAAAAATAACGTAAATAATTAATGAGGTGCGCAACGGACAGACTTATCTAACCAAGTATCGAGCGATTTTTTTCCAGGCAAACTTTGGGGTAAAAATAAGTGATCGTGGAGAAATGCTATACTTACAAGCTCAAACGTAAGACGTTAACGAGAATTTATTTATTTACCTGGAACATAATATATACCTACGACGTGATACAAGTACTTATACATGAATTCTAAACAGTTTCAAGGATGGAATAAATAAATTTTAAAGTTAAATGTATTTATCAAGTTTAGCAATTATTATAATGGCTAACCGTTAATGCTTTAAGCGTAGACCACGGTCGAAGGCCCCCCACAGCCTACGTAGAAGCAATAACGTCTTGTAATTAGATGCTATAAAATAGCATGTTTACGAGCCCTCCAAGATTTATGCGAGATCAAATTTGAGATACTCATAAAATACTCAATTGGTTATCGCGAACTCCAATCAATATATTGACAAGTAGGTAAGTACCTACCGAAATAATCATCTTCGAAATCGGTCCATTCGATTAAAAGTTATTTCTTTTTCAATATACTTGCTCATAAAGTGACTCTTATGTTTAAAAAGGTAATTGTATCCAAACTGTGACATTTTGATTAGCATCACGCACAAGTGCGATAATGTAGTAAATCCTTTTTGTAAAATCTCTTCTCAAATGTTTTGATATGAAATAAAATCACATTTGATTATCGCGTTCAGTAGTCTTACCTACTTGCTTATTTTATGCAATTTCGTGTTTAAATAAACGAGTTTAACTTGTACATGTTTAATAAATATCTAATTAAGACTTTAAAATGGATTCAAATAAAATGTTATGATCTTTGTTGTAGGTACGCAACATATACTTATTTTTTCAGAGGAGTCTAGCTAGGTTGTGGTTCTCATTTTCAGATGAGTTTATTATTTACTAAATAAAACTGATTATTCATTTATTTTTATTCATAAGTTGTTGAAAAAAGTTGATACTCTTAAGACCCTCTCACCTTCGGCTCGAATCTGTATACCGCCTCTGCGGTAATCACCAACTTTACACGCTCATAATGTACCTACTATTAATATCTTCCTTTTCGACTAACTATAGCTACTATTTCTACCCCATATTTCGATTCTAATAAAGTTTTGTACTTTTTGTGTTTCACAAAGATTTTCCAATGAAATACCGGTTTGTTTTCAGTATATATATATTTACGTCAATATACAATAAACAATTTTCTTAAAACTATAAAAATAATTACAATAACTGATGTGCATATACAATAATTTAATATTCAAACATTTTATCATCTAAACTAAACTTACAACTTAACGAATTCTTTCAAAAAGATATAATGAATTTGGGCCCGTATATCGAAATGAATCTCAAATCAAAAACTACCCATGAGCAGTGTCACAATTAAAATATATTAATATGTCCCGTCTCTATTAGAAACTTACAGACATACTAAGTTTTTTAAAAAAAATTACAGCTGATATAAAACGAACGATAAATTTCGAAGATAAAATTTGTAAGTTCTTTCATTTGTTAAAAAAATGACGAGATCGATGCCTTAAATTGAACGATGAAATCAACAAAAAATATTCAACTTAACCTATACTAAAATAATATTTATAATACATTAAATATTACAATGAATAAGTTTTAACTATATTAAGACTAAAATAAGTATATATAAGAAAATAAGTTTCATTAAATATTCCCCAGTTGGGGACACTAACACGCTCCACACTATAATACCGATGACAGTTCGTTTCTGGTAAAATATTATCAAGTAAGAAATATACATGTTGTAATACAAACTATAACATACAACTAAACATTATTTAGACTTTAGCCGATGGAAATCGGACCGAGAATAAACTGTGAACGGCATTATATTGTGGAGCGACTTTAATTCACCGCGCTGTCTAATTCCGGGTTGGCAGTAGTGGTCCACGAAACGATACCGTTTATCATCGATGTAAACTGAATCATCACACTAAATTTCGACTACTTTTACACATAACTGTTGACAGAAATCATTTTATAAAAGATCAGTGTTTTTCAATATTTTTGGATACGCGATCACTTTTCAGAATGAAAAATTCCTGAACTTGGGTGTCAATGTAGCGACCTACAAATTGAAAAACACTGTACTAGATCAGTGTTTCACACGTAATGCATGACGCGATTTGTCGTCCATGATTGTGGTTTAAGAACGATAAAACATTTTTGAAATAAACGAATTCGATGAAAATAATAAGTGACGTCGCAAAAGTTCAATACAGCAGAATGATAGGTGGTATTACCAGAAATCCACAGTAATGAAGAATTAATATAGAAACGACAATGATTTAGAGGTCATAACATATTGCGAATGTTAAAATAGTACTTACATAATATGTATATTCGACATACAAACAATCATATAAAGTCCATTCATTCGACCACCACTTGTTAGCACATCTCAAATTTAGGGTATACAGTGCGTTAGTATTGCACACGATTTTATAAATAGACAATATTGTTTTATATAACCGTATTGAAAATGTGTCAAACAACCAACTTGTGAAACAAATATCACACAAAAGTAGAAAAATGCGATATAAAGCAATTACATTAAAATAGAGCAACGCTATACATTTAAATCATATTACAATTGGAAGAACATTTTGGCATGGGAGTCCTAATGATGCAACTACAAGTATTTTGAGCTAAGGATTCTTACTCCTTGTGAATTGCCTGATTTTTAATATATATTAAAGCTCAAATTATTTTCAATAGTACATATTTCCAATTTGTATTTACTTGTAAATTAAATTTTAATGTGCTCCTACCCTTAGAGTTATGTGTTACCTTGGGTGTTGCTCACAAACATCCCTTATTTATGTAAATATCCATGTGTTAGGGAATATTTGCGACTTAGGGGCACTTATCGTTCCAAGGCTTAGCATTTCAATCTTCTCATCTTTAGTCATTCAGTACAATGTACATATAAATAGGCAAATGGAAACATGAAAGAAAAAGCTAAGAATTGGAATGATTTAAGTTAAAAAATTCCCTATTTTTAAAATAGATACAGAAATATTACATAGTATATACTATTTACTATTCACACAGTGCGATTCAAAATAGAAGTGATCAGTCTTAAAGATAAAGCATCTATATAAAAAAACAACCAGGCAATCAAATCTCTCTCTTAATTTAGCTTAGGTGAGTTGTTTACGTTTAACAATATTAATTTTACTAATAAAAATAATTATACACTATCACAAATTATTTTAGCCAATCAAGGTTATGTTGACCGTTTGATCACAACCAATCAAGATAGCATTCCATCATAGTCCGCACTTTGCTAAAATTGCTAAATTTGGAATAAACTAAAGTGCTCATAATTATTATTGAAACATTTTAGCATTAATTTGTGTGACATTGGTATATTAACACTGCCTCCCATAATCCTTTATTGATTTCCTTTATTAATTAGCCCCTTTTTACTTATCCTTGGGTGAAAACTATTATAATTATGTGTGCGAAACAACAGCACAAATAACTAAAATAATGTAATTATATTAATAATAATATTGAAAAACCCCGTAACTTATAATTGCTGATGAATTAAGATCAGTCTCGTCTTTGCACCTCGAATAGCTTATTAATGAGGATAGTGCATTTGAAACATTGTATTAAAATTTAATACAATTAATAATGAAATAAATCAATGTTAATATGAAAGAGGGTGAGTATTTAAGCTTCTAAGTATTTATAATGCTTCATTAAGATATGAAGTAAACAACCCACCTAAAAAGCACCATTAAAACCAATACTTTAATTGTTACATAAAGAACTCCCGATTTTCTTGTGGTGGTCAAGTGTGCCGCAGTTGAGTGGAATTACTGGTTGGGCTTTGACAATTCGGTAAGTCTATTATCGTTATCTCTAACACACGTAGACCTCGTAGTATTGGATCTGTTATATGAATTCCACGTGGATTGTATATCCTTTCATTTTGCTGAGCTATATACTTTGATATCTTTCGAAGATGCTGTAAATTTTAAAAATATAATAAGTAAACCTTTTTGAGCATGATTTGAAAACATTCATAAGTGAAAATACACGATTATAAATAGAATATCCCAACAACTTATAGATATCTAAGAAGTTATCTCTTAATAACATGTTTGAAACTTTGAAATGTTTGTCATAAAACTAGTGTCAAACTGAAATAATTATAGAATAGCTAAAAGCAATGTTTTAATTTTTATACTTGCATGCTAAACCAATTTTTATAAACTTATTGTAGGTAGCATTGACTACTTCTTGTTATCCATTCTACTAAAATCTAAATAGAAGAAAATTTAAAAAATCCACCAACATAAGGATTACAAATAAGAATACCTCATTAACAGATGCACATATTTTCATATATTGTAGCTAAGATCTATTATGATACGAACGATTGATCCATTTGTAACAATTTCACAGTCACACACCTCTTTTTTTGCTGGGGAAGAAATAAAATACAAACCTTTTCGTAATGTGTCTCAGTACAAATATAGATGAAGTAAGCTGTGAGACAAGCCAAACACCCTTCGCAGTAAGTGCTACAGTCTGCTGTCTCTGCCATGTCAAAATGCTCATTTAGTTTCTCTATTGTATTCTCAAATGTTTGTCTGTCTATCTGTAAGATAAATATACTGTTGTTAATTTGTTTATATTCCTTAAACCATTTACAAATATTCTAGTTCAAATTTATTGTTCTCCATTGTAAATGTTACTTACAAATAACCTTAGGATAAGATTCAATTGTTTTTATCCTAAAGTATAAAACATGCATCAAAACAGTTTCTTAATATGACTAGAAGGTGTATCTCAAAATGCAGATACGGATGATATTCATAGAACGGATAATCTAAATCTCTTGACATCAAGGCTAGTTTTAAGGCGTGTTGATATCAGCTGATAAACTTACCCTGTCCTCTAATTCAGGGGGAAATCTTGTTTGAAACTTCACAGCAGTACCTTCAGAATAGTCTCTTTGTATGAAAACTTTTATACCCTGTTGAGTCGGAGTCTGTTGACTACCGGGAGTGTTAGGTCCCGATGGAATTCTGTTGTTAGCCATTGTAAGTTTTAAATGCTCGTAAACCACACTGAACTGGTTATAATAAGAACATAATTTGCACTAGCAGAACAATGTCACAATGGAAAACAATAACAAATTGTAATTCTTCAATTATATATTTCAAAAAAACTGTTTTCTAGTGATTTCTCTAGTACCAAGGTATTCAATTTCTCCAATCGCCAGCGATTTAAAAATTAAAATAGTGATTAGTGAATAGTCAATAAATTAGACAGAAGAATGTATTAAATTTGACAATTGACAAATTAGTTGATATAACTTATCATAAATAATATAACAATGAAAATGACAGTTGCCGGAACAAATTAATATTTTTCTTGAAATTTTACTTTAAAAAATGTTATTCTAATAAATGTTACTTTGGATCAAAAAAAGTGTTATATTTTACCACTATCTATCCATTGAACCTATTTTCTTAAGCTCTTAGGTACTAGTTTATTGACAACGCGCTAGATGGCAGCAAAAACAAGTACAAATCATGTTGAGGAAATTGAAATAAATTTGTATTTATTTTTCATAATTAAGTAATTAAGTAAGCTTCTTTTAATTTATTAATTTTACAACTATAGTAAGGACGTTGTGTTACAAAAAACATATCCTAAGTTGTACTTATGGAGGTACTCATAATTTTTTATTAAATATTTGCAGGAGACTTTAAAAAAGCAGATTAGTTATTGTACATGTCTTTACCTTCACATGATTTTAACAGCTCGTGTCACTTTGTAACCAAACTCCTCCGAAACGGCTTGACTGATTTCTATGATTTTTTTTATGTATATTCGTTAGGTCTGACAATAGGTCGTAATTTTACACCCCAAACTGATAAAGGTAAATTGATTTGGCATTAAAAATACATACTTATTATAATAACCCTTAATTTTCATCCTTCTACCACCAATTCCCATTTCTAAATAGCGATATTATTTAATAATTTTCAAGTCCCAGTAGTCGATAACTGATCAATTATCAATTGATCAGTTATTTCTTTTATTTTGTATTTTAATGACAATATATATAAATATATATTTATGGTAAAATCACGTTTGAGGGTCAGCAGCTGTGTCTTTATAATTATTGATTTATGTTGAAACCATGTTTGAAATATAACCGGCGCCAATTTATTATTCCACTAACGAAGGCGAAATCGGCCTGAATATTTTGTCGTCTGACAAACGTTAATTCAATCCCCATTGATCATAATAAAAGGGTAAGTATAATTATTTTTTATTATATTTGATTAAAACTATACACTTTTCAACCAAGATTTTTTGTACAGTAGCTAGATAAAAATTTACATTCTTAAAACAAAATTATAAGTTTTTAAATGAATTTACCTAATATAATTTATTTGTAGGTATCTTTTTTGTTAATTTTAAATTAAAATATATTATAAAAATTGTATTATTATTTACCACGACTTTGCAAGAGTTAGAATAGTCAAGAGAAAATTTAACATACCATTACCATCAACAGCCTATGATGTCCGCGTTTTTAATATTGAAAGTTTTATACGAGTGTCATATCATTAACCCCCGTGGCAAGGAGAGGGGTTTTATAAGTTTGAAGTGTCTGTTTGTTACCCTACAGACAGACACAAAGATCCACAGATCTTTGTGTCTGCCTGTAGCGTCGTAGCACCTAAACGAATAGACCGATTTTAGAAGCTGACGCGATGTATCTTATCTAAAATGTATTAAGATCTTTGCATACATTCTTATCTGTAATAAAAATGGAGGTTTTCATTGGGCTATACATCAAAAGGTTGAGACTCGAAGATATAGCAGTTATTAATGACAGAATTCATAGCAATAGTTTTAAATATAAATAATTTAATATTCTCTGTTTTTAATATTCTCTGAAAATAAGTTTTCTCAAACTTTCTATCAAAACTCTCTGACCTAAAGCGGTTAGCTATAATAATTATTGAGCCATTTTTAGTAATCAGCTGTTACTATGTAGTGGTTGATTAGGACGCACGTCACGCCCTTAAGCATCCGTTTTGCAGCGACATCTTTCACTATCGCGTATGACTTGAATGAAATATATGAGAAATGCGATTTGTATTACGTAAATACGAACGCAACGTAAGACAACACTTTCCACCTTGTAAGCTTCTATACGATATACGATAACTATGTTAATAATCTGAAAATCATATTAATTAATTGATATGATTAATTAAACAACTAAAATGTCGAAGGTTTGAATCCCGGGTTCATAAATAATTGTTTTGGTAGGATGTCATGTAAGGTCGACAGAAAAAACCTGATAGTTTTTTCAAATTAGAACTAGGAATTACGTGATTCGGTACATTTAAAATTAAATAAAGCTTTTCAATTTAGCTCGTCAAAAATTACACTATGCTGAAGTTTAATATTGGCATAAATATGCTAGTATTGTACCAAAATTGTAATTGTAAAAATGTATATTTAAGTAAAATAATAATCATTGAACAAATATTGCGACTTATCCTTTAAGTTAAAGTTGCAATAGAGCGACCTCCGTATACACTATTACCTTATTTCTTTAAGAAATAGAAGACAAACGGACAGGAGGCTCACTTATCAAAAGCGGTCCGCCGCAGTTGGGCCACCGGTGCGTTCTTTCATAGAGAGGTACCTTGTTTTTAAGTTTTAATGTTTCGAAAATATTTCTGAAGGCAGCTGGTCCCACAGAGTTGTGGTGCGCGGCAAGAAATGCATTGGAAAACACTCAGTTATTGAACAAAAAACATCGAGGTGATACGGATGAAATTTAACATCCTGCCTCGGCGTTTAGCTGCAGCTATTAGTCCAAACAATTCCTCATTGATTCTCCTCCTCTTTCATCAATTCCAGTAGTATCTTACACTTCTCATACAAGCATCAATCTCTTTCCACGCTACCAAAAATTAAAAACATACAAAAGGCGGTAATCCTTAACACGTGCTGAATAACAAGAATTTTCTTTTGCAGCGAATAAAACAACAACTATAATGCTTGGATAATGCCCGCATTACAGACTTTTACCACTCTTAATTAGGGAGATTTTGATAATAAATAAAACGAAAACTGATTTTTGTAACCTAAGTACAGTCGAATATAACAAAAGAGTGTATTTTTTACAAGTGGAAGACGATTTTTTTTATTTTCAATAGATTTTTAAACATTTAAATGCTAAGCATTTTCTAAACTTTGCAGGTGGTTTAAAATTTTAAAGTGAGTGTTGTTTTCAGAAATCCTTTGAAACAGCGGTCTATCTTTAATTCATTGGAAATGAATAAACGTATACAAATGAGTTGATTACAATATTTAACCGATGCTATAAATATAATCACTTAAGCATCGGTTAAAACTGTCTATTCAAGACCTGTTAAATAGCACAAGCTATAGGCAGTTTTAACAATAGTAATGTCCTTTAACCCCTAGCAAGCATACACATTTTTTTGGTTAAAGAATTATTTATTCTCATTAAAGAATACAATTCGCTTACAATGAGAACTTAATTTTTGTATCTGTTTTACTGGTTACGTTGTATTCAAAACCAAAACAACCTTATTCAGGAATTAAATTTAGGACTGTTCGCGTAATACATTAATAATAATAATATAAGCCTTTATTCAGACCATATACACAAATATATATAATCGCTTAACCTAACAACTCTGACGAGTTGATGACACCGACCTGGTCTGTTTGCCCAACTTTGGCAAAGGCCTCCTCCATTTCCTTCCATTCTCTTAATCAATACATTAATACGTGTGATTAAATACAGACGCGGTGGCTTTAATTTTTTACATTAAATTGCAACCAATTTGTGTTTTTGAGATTTGCGATTTGATGACTAGGTATATGACATGAAAAAAAAAACAACGTTTTATCATAGTTTTCTATCATTTAAATAATTATATTCTCATCGGGATAGAAAGTGGTGGATTTTAAGTGTTCTAAGTACTGCGATTTTTGTCTTAGTCGTTACGTAGGTTCTCATGTATGCAGGATATTCCATAATTAAAAACTATACCACAACCATAGAATTGTATTCGCACCTCCTTACACCTTAATATAATCAGACAGCGCGTCACGTATTAATGCCAGTATATATACCCAGCTCTGAACTTCCTTGGCATACATTGTGTCCGCTAATCAGACGGCAGCAAGTCGCATCTGCCGTCAAGTGCCAAACTGTGCAAAATGTTCAAGTTCGTTGTGTTATTATCTGTGGCGGCCTTCGCCAGCGGCCAGTCCGCCTCTGGCTTAGTAAAGAACATTTACAATGAATGCCTAAGTCAATATTCAGTGGAGTGTGTGAAACCGAGGACCCTGGAATGGATATCACAAGTCGCGAATGATGATGAGATAAAGATCACGGATAATCTTTCCATCATCAGGACTGCGATAGCTGAAGAAGAAAATGTTGATCCAAGGATGGCTAAAGACCCAAATTACGCGATGTTTGATAGTGTAGAGCGTTTTATTGAGACACATTCAGTAAGAGTGAAAGTACCAGATGAAATTGCCCGCAGTGCTGCTTCAGAGTATGTGCCGAGATCTCTTCTGGCGGACTTGCCATCTGAGTTAGATATGCCTTTGGATGGTGAAGAGGAGGTCGAGACTTTCGAAGGCAGGAAGAAGAAGATCAAGCTCCCCAAGCCTTTGAGGATTAAGAGCAGTGCGTGAACTTTATTATAATGATGATTTATAAAATGGAATATTAGTTGTTCACACCTTGAATGTTTAATGAGATGCACAACTTTTTAAAATAAAATAATATTTATGGACATTTTCGTTCGTCGATGTAAATCAAAATATTTTAAAAACTTCAGTGTATTAGTAAATTTAAACTTTTTTTCAGAACACGGTTTCATCAAGAAGGTGATCCTGCCATTCATCCTGGGTCTTAAGTTCAAGACCGCTGTCCTCGTGCCCCTGGCGCTGGCCCTCATCGCAATGAAGACATGGAAGGCCTTGACTCTTGGTCTCATCTCCTTGGTTCTTTCTGGTAATTAATGTTTTTTTTTTTTATTATTATTATTAATCATTAGTGATACTACACCACAGACTCAACTTGGGTCATTGGGCTAACAGACAAGTCAAAAGACTGTCTGTAGCTTCGTAGCATGTAAACCGATATTTAAGCGTTGTTTTTGTTTAAAAGCTACGTGATCTAGATGTATCGTCCTAATTACCATTTATGTAGATCCGTTGAATATATATTATTATTTATATTTAACAAGTCGGGGAGATTTTGAAATATCTTCAATTTCACTTTTACTGGATTTGAACTTGGGACGTTATTAATATATTTTTATTACAGGTGCCATGGTTATCTTCAAGTTCACCAAACCCAAGGTTGTGAATTACGAAGTCATCCACTACCCACAACATCACGTGGAGCACCATGTAGACCACCATGCCCCTGCCTGGGACGCACATGGTCCATACCAGCGATCATACGAAGATGTCCATGACATTGCATATGCTGGACAACTATAAGTAGCCTTAATACCACCGGACCTCTGACTAATTTATTTATTTATTATTTATTGTTTACTTGTAAATAAATCGTTAAATAAGTTTCAAATTTATTTAGGGGTCTTTTATTAGAGCTATACAATATTTTTTGAAAACTAAATTCTCCCCGTTGACATGAAGACAACACTAAGTCGTAGACTCCGCCTACTTTCGGCTTTTCTCATTACGTATAATTTACTTTAAATTTGATACATTAAATTGAAAAGAGTATGAAATGTAGTTCAGTTCATAACTTAAAAGCTTGGCAAATAGTAGGTATTTGCTTAAAGAATATGTAAATGCCAATTAAAATTATAAAAAATAATTTAACATATTAATATGACATATATTCTATGTATGTATTCAGAAAGTAAAATCATCAAAATAGTCAAAATATCGAACTATATATTGAATTAAAACTCAAACTACTGAACCGATAAATGTTTGGACAGTGCCAAGTTGGATCAATTTGTACCATTTAACATAATGAAAGTCTTATTAGTATTCGCGCCACAATTAAGCCTACATTATTACAGTATCAACATCTTGGTCATAAATTTCATTGAACTTATTAAGATCTTCAGTTTTGTCAGCGAAATAGTGCTTGTGTTTCATGGTTTCTGTGTCATTTACACCATCAAATAGATTTATAACTGGATTCTCTTCAGAATATGACTTTGTGCTTATTTCCGTTATGTTATTTATAGCATCATTAGTAGCCGAAGCCGGTAGTTGAGTTGACTGCAGTGTCCCTTTTTCCTTCCCGCTTTCATATGAATTAGGATTCACGTCATGCACACCATTCGTTCGTGGTAAAAGTATGTGATTAGAAAACTTTTTGAATACATCGGAATGCTTTAAAGGATTCATTTTATAAATATTTAGCAGTACGTTGAAGTTGTCTGAATGCGCTCTTTTAATCCGCCTCGTACATGATAGAATTTGGATCTGCAACTAAATTTTTTGTTAGGACTTTGAAGTTCTTTTGCAAAAATAAAGAAATAATTTATAACTTAGTATTGTGTATTAACATTTGACTTTTTTCATCAAAATTGAATAATAGAAATTATTAACAAAGTCTTTATTAACCCCTCTCACCTACATATTATGAAGGTGCTGAACTTAAAACAATGTTTCAAATGCTCTGTCACTTTCTTGCCAACGCATAATTGTTGTTGCAAAGCGAGACAAAATAATTGGAGTAAAGATCTAGATTAGCAATGTGTAAGGCAGACTTTTTGATTATGAACGTCCAAATAAAAAATGAAAATTATTAAATAATAATGAATACTTACTAGAATTAAAATACCGCTTATTGTGACTTGACTGGAAACCTTCATCTTTCTATGACCTGTGTTGAGTAACTGCTTTGTAGGTAGCTCATTTAGTAAACATTGATAAGACGAACGTGCGAACCTTACGTACTTCGCATGTTCACGTGTGGTAAAGGCAGATTAAAATATTTAAAAATTTGTTTGTAATTAAAGTAACATTACCAGAAGATATTAGAAAAGTAAAACCATAATAATAGTTAAATATTTATTCGTTCAATAAACTATTAAATAAATAAATCTTATGATCTACATTTATCTTAAATAAATAATATTTTGAGCCCTTTTACTAAGAAATACCCTTTTCTAATGTCCTAGTGACTTGATGGCTCTATATTAACTTTGATTTTTGGAATAACATAAATCGTACCGTTACGAAATTGTTTATTCTGTTCATATATTTTATGAACGATTTTAAAAACGAGAGTAAATTTTGCTTCAAAATGTGCCTTGCAGATAAGGTGGTTCAAAACATCAAACATTTTTTCACAGAAAAAGCTCCAAAAATCAAGTTAATTTATTACCCCTAAAATAATTTATTTAAATAAATTTACAACCACTATTTGGACTTAGCTGTAATAAAGTTATAAATGCAACAAAACATCATAACAAATACAATTATTTACAGAATAATAACTAAAAGTTCACATACATCTTATATCTCAAGCGTCTGTCTCTTTTTTATTTCAAATTAACTAATTTAATCATACAGTTTTTATTTATTCCCCAACCTGTTTATTGTCCAAAACATTATATACTTTAGTGCTATAATGATTTGCACTTCGGTAATGTAAAGTTATTATTAACACTTAGTTATACAATAAAGAAAGCAACATAACATTTATTCTGAGTGCGACGGAGGGAATGCAAGTTTTTTTTTGCTAACGAGCCATCATTACCAGGCAACTCTGGTAAGGAAAAACAATGTACCCGATGAAAGTGCTACTAATTATACACAGATGTCGGCAAATATTCTTTAAGAGACTCAAAAGTCAAGAGTAAAGTTCCTATTAGCGTAATAAAAATTATATCTTTGCCTCAGTCATAACAATCATTTCAATTCACTGTTGGCAAAAAAAAAAATTGTGTATTATTACTCTATAAAACTTTGAAACCTTCTAAAATCTATTAAATGATGTGAAATTATTATTAGGTACATTGGAACGTAAATTATTCAATAAAGTTTAAATGTTTCAAATGATTCGTGAAATGTTGACTATTAAGGATGGCTTTGTTATTTTTTACTGTAATTGATGTTGCAGTTGGTGTATACATTCAAACAATCCTTTTCTTCTTGCCCATCTCTGGCCGCTTGCACGTATCTGTAGTAACGTAGCGCCATCTTGCTTTCAGCGGGGGGAACTAACTCGCTAGAATCCCTGAAATTCGTAGAAAAGAAATATGGAAATTTTAATCAAGAGAAGATCATAACTAAAAAAAACGATTCTCTGTGCTAAATAAAGTGACCGCCAGGTGTCTATTAGGTAAAATATAAACATAAAAGTGGCCAGAGCAATTCAGTTTCAATTTGGATATCCTTCAAATAATAAATGATTTTGTTTTTTAAATTTTTAATGTATAAAAGTATAAAGTAATTTATTTTATATTTGTATTATTTGGCAGCCCAAATTTAGTAGGTGTTGCGTTAACCCCATATAATATTATCCTTATTTTCGCAACATTTTCAATTGGTACTTCGCTCTTTTTGGTCTTAGTTTGATATCGTAGCCTTCCTCGATAAATGGAAATTTGTCAATTGGAATCAGTAGTTCCTGAGATTAGCGCGTTCAACCAAACAAACAAAAATTCATAATTTGAATAAAAACTTGGTAAGATAATTCTTTAAAATTACTTTTTTTAGATAACCAATACAAATATTGTAATACTAACTTGCTAAGCTCATTGGAGACTAGATTACTGTACGGAGCATGTCTGAATGGATCCCTATATAGAGCGCAAATGGCTCTCTCTCTGCACCCAATATCCACTGCTCCAAGAGGAGTCAATATGGCATCCACCTTCTCTAATAATGACCCGTAGAATTTCTCAGCTTGTATAGTAGCCTGAAAATATCATAAGCACTTTAATTTTAACCTCCGTAGCCCGTAAATGAAGGGACCGATTTTGATGTGGTCTTTTTGAAAGCTAACACTTTCGAGATGGATATTATCTACAATTTATAGAAGTGTCATGTCACTTGCATGAAACACTAGCTATGCCTCGCGGTTTCGCGTTTTGTCGTAGAAGTTATGTCTTCCTTGTTAAATGGACAATCCAACACAAAAAAAAATTGAACCAGTGGTTGCTTTAGCGTGTTAAACCAAAAAAAAGCAACTTCAGCTATATAACACTAGTATCAACACGTAGACAAAAAAATAATTACCGGATCCTCAGCAGCCAGTATTTCTTGTTGTTGCCTCACTAATTCACTTTCAGTTCTGACTCGATTGTTTTCATTCAACTTAGCAGCGGAGACGCGCAACAACTCATCTCTTATGGGAGACGGCGGCGCATGCACAGCTAAAGTTGCCGCCCGAATCTGTAAAGTCAACATTTTATCATAAAACTAGCTAACCAGCGAACTCCGTACTGCCAATAAAAGGTAGAATGTGAATCGAACGTTAAATGTTTGACTGGAAAGTAGGTAGAACAGTTTATATGGGAAAATGAAATTATTGTTTTTACTATCTTCCTCGCAATTTTTCCATATTTTCTCAACGTTTAAACCTTCCCTGGACTACGACAAACATTTTAAAACCAAAATCAGCTAAATCAACCCAGCCGTTCTCGAGTTTTAGCGAGACTAACGAACAGCAATTGATTTTTATATACATAGGTATTATAATTATGTCGTAACGGGGGCTGTGAAATAATCATACAATATGTACATAACTATTATGATCTTAATTATATAATCATAAAGAAAATTACTTTAATAAGTTTGTAAATGGTTAGAATTCGGACCGAATTCAGTTGAGTTTTGGTAAAGAGAAACCTTGTACTTACCAATGCTTCCTTTTCAGCTAGTGAAGGATCTTGAGGTGTAGTTTTCTTATTCCTGTAATAGGGGTTTGATGCCGCTACTGAAGGTCCCGCAGGCCTGAAAAGAAGATAAAATTTTGTCTTAATAAGGGTAACAGAATTTTTGCTAATATTGCTCGTGTTGCGTCGAGGGTTGAAATAATTTAATTTGATTCTTCAATATAAATACAGTATAGTAGATGTACCTTGCAATATTATTCGGAACGGTGTTTCCATGAGGTGCTGGTACTGCATTAGGAACATTGTTTGTTCCGGCATACTCTCCCACATTTAGTGAGCCCGAACCTGAATAAAAAGGAATAGCATTTAGCATCGAAATAAAACTATTGTGGATAAGTTTTAAGAAAACGAAAGTTATTAATATAAATGAAAAGAATCTGTTGGCTAATTGGTAAAAGAATTTAATGAAAACAGTTTCAACGGATTCCGTCGCCCGTGACCATGCAGGCTGTAAATCACGCGAAACGTCGGGCACGTTTAGTAATAACGAAATAATTGTAAAATTTGTGTTAAATTTAAGCGATTAATCCATTCAAACTATTATATTTAAGTTATTATCTTTATTATATGATACTCACGTTAAAAGACACTACCAAGCTAACCACATTTTTAATTTACACGGCTAACAATATTTTCTATAAAGGACACTTTTTATGCAGTTTTATTATTTATTTTCGTTTTAATTTACCGGGAGGAAGTCCGAGGCCCCACGAGTTGATATCGTTCCCATCGTTTGCATGAGGCTTGAAGTTGGCTATGGCGTTCCGATGAATGTCTGATAGATATCTGAAAAAACGTACAGATCTCAAATCATCTAAAGCATTTTAAAAAGATCGCATATTAGAATACTGGAGGCCCACGCCAGCTTCGCTATAGATGTTATAAGCTATACTTTACCCAAACTCTACTATAGCCTTTCTCTATAAATAGACTAAGTAGCACAAAAATAAATTTTTAATTCAAACCTACTGGTTTGTCGCGCTTATCTCAGAAAAAGTAGTTTTTGTAAGCGCGTTCAATCAAATAAACAAACTCCAAAGCTTATCAGTAAATGATTAATCTAAATCATCATCATAAATAACTTAAAATTATAGCAATAACAAAGTTAAATCGTTCTAATGATGAATAAATTTGTGTTATCTTTTTAATATTTGAGTTTTAAGCGAAGTTTATAATCTACCTGTTATAAAATATAGATTGAAAACTGTAAAGTACAATAAGAACGCTTACTCGCTGCCGAGTCCTGGTCCAGAAAGCTCCCAATCTTGAGGATAGTGTTCGAAACTGGGTCCGTGAGACTCTATATGAGGTTTGATCACCACAGAACTATGAGCTGGTGGCCCGTAGATTGGAGGCGGGTGGGCGTGAGGGGTCTAAAATTAAACAAAAAAGGTATGTAAAGCCTGTATACTAAACTATTTGTAAAACATATAATTAAAATTAAAATAGCAAGAGGCTGTTTATTTATTTTGTCAATAAAATAACAGCTAATTGTGAGTTAGCTTAGCAATAAAAAGGAGGCTATCTTTTTCTAGGGTGTATAATTTGATTTATTTAAGAACTATAAATTTCTTTGTAACACAATTAATATAGCTATTAACTAAAACTAACAACAACTAAACACATAAACATAACATACCTAATAACATAACTAATATAAAACACAATAAACAAACATAATAAACATAATATATAAACAATACAACAATAATAACTTTATAGATTTCATTAAAATTAGTGTCTGTTTTTTTTACGCTTATCATTCGATAAAACGTTGCATCTTTAAACATTTTCAAAAATAACCAACCTTGTGATGATGAGTGATCAAGTGATGATGGTGATGATATTTTGTAGTGTGATAATTCTGGTGATACCATGAGCATAGTTTAAATATGTGACTCAGGGCTGGGAACATGAACAGAAGCATTTTGAGGAACATTTTCTTAGCGGTTGTCACCCCTAGAACTACAGGCAAAACGAAGACTAGTTTTAAGGCTATTAACTTGACAACTAATATTATTGCTAGGGCTGCCATCAATAGCTTTTTTCTTAGGTATTTTTCTGAAAAAAAAAAGACAATCATTAACAAGTGAAATTCAAAAAATTTAAAAAACCGCTCGATATTACAAATAAAAATATTACATGAACAAATCTTCATAACTTAAGTAACTAAAAACCATTTCGATCCCGTCAGCTTTCAAACAAAAAACCGCATTGATATTGGTTCATTCATTTAAGGCCGAACATGCCACATACGTACATACATGTCAAACTTATAAAACCTTTTTGGATTGTGGGTTAAGAAAATTCTTACTTATTTTATTAAGGAACAGCCGTCCTTCCCCGTTCCCTTTCGGCTCCAGATCTATATGTACCAGGGCTCCAGTCTTGGTCAAAGCTCTCGGAGACACCTTCAGCGTAGCTCCGTGGAACATTATCTCCGGAAGCGCCAGCTTCATGTCATGCGTCATTAGGAACTTTACACCCTTATTATAAAGAGCATCGGTTACTTCTTCCAAGGGCGTTTCTGAAAATTTTTATTATCAAAGGTTATTAGGAAAATTTATAAATGACTCATAAATTATATTTTTTATCCTACTAAAAACAAACTAACTTGTATGTAATGGAAGTCTACAATAGATAAGTAAATAAATATTTACAATTATGATTAATAATAATATACTTTGTGCAAAGAACTGAAAAGCACAAACTACATAAAAAACTAAAGTATAAAGCTTTTAAGCTGTGGGCAGATTTGACTATTTTTTTATTTATGCCGAGTTACATTTTCATTTAAATTATGATTAATAAACGTCTATTAGAAGTAGGGAAAGTAGTTTTCACATTAACAAAACACTCACGTTCCATATTCAAGAGTTTTCAATGGTTTTCATCATCTAATCGTTTAATCGATTGTTCTTCGGAAGTAAAAACAAATGACAGAAAATAACATAATATGGAAAACTGCTTTTCACACGAAGACACTTTCCGGATAAATGACTATAAATAATATTGATCTTTATCAATGTTTGTTGTATCTATGTTGTCGGGTACAAGAAGTGTTGTATAAAATATACCAGTATTTTAAAAAGTATAACTTTAGCTTAGCGGTTAGAATATAATTAAAACTTAAACTCACACATTTGTTGGGCGACACTGACATGATATAAATTATTTATTGCTTTTTTGTTTTTTGTTTTCAGTTAGAAATATGATGTTTAGATATTTTTAGATTTATTACAACTATTTATTACAAAATTAATTTGGTTAAACAGTGGTAATAAACTTGATTGTCATTGTTTTGTTTCTGCAGGTATTACATCTTTTTAGATTATTGATAGTTATATAATAGTTTTTTTCTGAAATCTATAATTTACATTATTATTTTTATAATGAACGTCGATGGCGTAATTTAAAGTGCATCAGCGTTAAGTCTTGACGCGTATAAATACTTCACAATATTTTAAGTTCATACTATTATTTTTTCTAATTCAATATTTATTACTAATCTATAGTGAGCACATATAGTAAACGAGGCGATGGTTGGAACATACCTATAGCAATATCTGGGGCAGATCGCTATTTATGATATAAAAAGTAATTTTATAATATTCTTACATTTTACTTACGAACAAACTAACGAAATGAGGATCTTATTAAAGTCTTAATCGCTATAAATTAACTTTATGTAAGTATGTAGCGACTTATAGTTTATAACGTATTTCCTAGAATATTGCAGCTAAAATTAAGTATTATGTAAGGAACAAGTGTAATTGACGATAGTTTAAACTTTTAAAGAACCCATGACATGTTAATTATAAGACACGCAGATCCAAAAATACACAAAGCCACAGACAAAGCAAACATCCCTCTTCAAGCATTGTCGGCTAAAACAATAAAAAATTAAAATTTCGTAGCTTAGTGTCAAAAAACGGTGTTAATGTATAAATCGCGCCATCAATGTTTATTATAAAAACCAAATTCATAAATTTCCGTCGTTTGTGTCCATCCAATCTAATGACCAATGCGGATCATGGGGCAGACACAAATATTCGTCTGCTTCACTTATCATTTTCAATCCAGAAAGTGATATTTTTAAATATAAAGTTTATTATGATATATTTCAAATCCAGGACCTCTAGCGCAACACGCAGATGCGCAAACCACTTATCCACAAAGGCGTTTAACCTTATTTGTATATGTAGAGAGGAGAAACGTGAAAATAAACACAATGGTTTATTGCTTTAGTGGTCAGGCGAAAGACAGGTGATTTCTATACGGAACTAGCACATTTGTATAGGGTATTGTTTATATGTACCTACAGGTGTCCAGGTTCATAGAGCTAAGATACATTGACACTTTCATCGGGATATATGTCAACAATAACCGACTTTCAGAGAAAACATTCCGAAAGACTAAAGTGACTCAAAAACAAGTTAACAGTATATTCGTTATTTAAGCGTATTAAGTTTAGAATGTCTGATTATAATTTTCAAACTTTTTACTAGATTTTAATTTAAATATTAATAGGAGGTACATACGTTTTACGAGGTCTGAAATTTAGTGATCTCGGGTGAATTACGGAGTTTATAAGGGCGAATGAATACCCTATAGTAGTAACATATAGTAGTAACATTAAACCTTAGTGGAATAACGAATAGACCCATCTCTTCACCTGTTTCACTGGTCATTTTCTTCTCAGTTATGAAGGTGATCAGCTTTCTGCCGTACAGAATCATTTATTCGAATCTAAGACGTCTGGAAGATATGCGTGACCCAGGTGGTTAGAGAAAACATCCGACAAGTTAAAGTCAAAGTCATAATCATTAATTCATGACAACATGCTCGCTCATGAAGGTTACTTACGTTAAAGGAATTTAGAAGAGTTGTTTTATTTCTATACAAACTATACTAAAAGCAAGATTGTTTTAAGTAAACTTGATTTATCATATCAATGCTAGTGGAATCACCTGAATGTAAGAAAGATTTTGCGAAAGGTTTAAAAAATTAAATAAATCTATAAACAAAAAACGACATCATGTCCTATATTATTAAATAAACTAATAAGATAATTATAACTTTAATAACATTTGTGACATACCTGCTTCTTCGTCATCTTCAATTTCGTTTTCCGCATCTAATGATCGCTCGTCTTGCTTATCTTTACTTCCAGTGAGGTAGATAATATTAGCTTCTTTACTAAACTTATTCATATCCACATTATTCTTTTCAAAGAACACACCATTCACATTAATGTCACCATTGAAATCTAAACTCTTGTCTAAATAAGAATAAAAGTTATTTTGTAAACAACTGATTGAAGGTTTAGATACGCACTTGTTCAAAATATTGTCCCACAAACCATTACCAGTTCTAAATGTACCATTTTGGTAAACATCACTAAAGTGTCGACCGGTCACCGAATCTATGAATTTTAATTTCTTAGAAATGTCACTTTTAACCTCCTCCGCTGTACTAAAACTTATTAAGATTATTGTAAAAAGCACAATTTCTGTCCATCGATGTCTGAAGCAGCATGTGGCTGCCATTTTTAAATTCTTATCATTAACTATAAAACAATTTGGTAGTCATTTTCCACAAAATTGGAAAGTTTCCGGTACCCAAAACTAGCTCCGAAACGTCATGTCATCTGTAAAAGAGAAAATCAAATTAACAACCTCATCTTGTAATCTTTGGGCCTTATTACAAAACATGGACTATGTTTCAGTATTAGTTGCTTGGATGCAAGTCTAACGTTCTTGTTTTGATTTAGTATCCTTTCCACCACTCTATCCACTTCAATTTAGTTGAGTCTAGAATTTTTTGTACGACTCTCTTCTTATCTGTGGCTGCGCTGAATATATTTACATGAATTGACATAACATTTTAAAGATTGTCTCATATGTATTTTTTTAAATTTTTTAAAATGAATTGTTATTAAGGTCTATTATAATCAAAATTTTTAGCAAATAAACATATATGTAAGTAGCTTATCTTATAAAAGGTTATATTGTTTGTAATACTATTACAAAGACTTTTATTCGCATTTCACTGCACCAAATCGATTCGTTAACTTTCACTTCGTATTTCGGTGAGTTATTCATGACGTAAACGTTCAACAAGTGTTAAAATAGCCTCTAGTTATTCTCCAATACTATATTTATAAGTTTAGATTATAGCTATCCGTTACCCCTGTTTTTCCTTTTTTTGCAATATTTGTCAATGATGCGCTCCAATTGGTCATAGCGTGATATTTTTTGATGTATATAAAAAAATAATTTGTTTATTAGCTTAGGAGCTACAATACCACAAACTGACACACGTCCACAGACACAAAGACACGTTAAACTTATAAAACGCCTCTTTTGCGTCGGAAGTTAAATAACGTGTTAATTATCTATGGTTTATAATCTATCTATGTCAAACAACGAATAAATTAGTTAGAATATACATCCTGTAATACGTTAATATTATCAGTTGAATTAAGATTTATGTATAATTTTTTGTTGCATAGTAATGTCTAACATGCTTTTTAGTAGGACAGTAGGTTGCATTTATCCGTTTGTAATGAATTAAATAAAAGATGAGTGAACATCTCGTTGGAAATGATAACATTCTTATTTACGCGATTTACGAAACATTATATATTTTCTTCTTACTGTTCTTGTTTTATTTACGATTATTTTATTCAATTGTTAAAATTATATTTTTAATTTTTTTTTACTATTAACATAATAATTATCTTATGCACTGTCTACAGATGTCGTCTACGATGTAAATATTTTTGTTTTTATTATTTTACCTTTTTTATATAGTATATAGTTGTTCTATATTTATAGATAGTTGTTATTTAATTTTTTACTCATTTATTTATTTATTCAAAAAGCATAGACAACTAAAAAGGTTACAAGAAAAGAGAGTACAAAAAAATACAAAACTAAATCTGATATCAAAAACGTATACACAAAAAGAAACAGACAAACGGTCCGTGAACATAGAAATATTAAAACCAATAAACACGAACAATAATGATAACAAATGCTATTATTTATATTTTAATGACATAAAGATGGATTATTGTGCAGGGTTTAGAAAATTTAACTGACCCTGAACAGTGAATACAAGAGTCCGAAATTATATCCACGTTAGGTATATGTTCATAAGGATTTTATTCATATATTTTATTTAAATTTATAAATCACATCACAAGATCAACATACCTATATTATTTGTTAGAAGGACCAGTTACAATTCGAACTCAGAAAGTATGTCAAATGTCAGTATTTATCTATTTAAATTCGGTCCACCGGTTACAACACAACTTCATATATAGTTTAATAATTATAGTTTTAATATGTTTAGACTAAATGTATACGCATTCACACATGCAAACACAACATGAAAAATGCAAATACATAAAACCGTTTGAACGTAAGTAATAGTATAAAATAAAAGTATAAACAAATTAATTGCTAAAATCTAAGAAATAATAAATCTGTTATTTATATGACTCGGCATAAATGCTTGTGTCCTCAAAATTATAAGCATAATCGGTAATGTAATCCTTAAATTTATGATGTGAAAGTAAATTTATTTCTCATTCTTTCATGCTTACATGTTTCCTCGTATATTTTGGTTAACAGATTTAGAATAAATGCTACTTGTTATTTTGTTGTCACATGTAATAGATGTTTAACAATTAATATTTAAAAAAATGAAAAAGGTTTGGCTGAAATCCCGTCTAAAAGTTCAGAAAGAGAAGAAAGAGCAACCGGTAAAAGACCAAGAACCGAGCGATATTGAATTGAATGATTACTGTAGTTAAGACAGTCTTGTCTTAAATACCTCTTGAGAACTTGTATTGTCTTTCTGTTTAGATCGAGATTAAGTTATAAACAACGAGGAAGACAATTATTTATTAAGAAATATGAATCAAATACGTTTAAGTGTGTTTGTTTGTTGTATGTTTTAGTTTAGTAGTGCTGATAGTTTTGTTTTCAGGTTTATTTTTTCAGTTTCACCCTTGTTATTTTGAGGAAATAACCTCGTCATTCATGAACTTTGTGTACTTTTAACAGTTCAATAGTATTAACTATTCCCGTTTTTGTAACATCTTTTATTGATGATGCTCCTCTTTTTGACTATTCAACACAAAAACATTTTTTTAATTCGAACAAATTTGTTGAAAATTTAAATATGCTTTAAAGAAAACAAAAAAGAAAATTCGAGGGATTAAATTCTAATCTTCTAAGTCATTAATACGTATAACTTTCTCTCATACATGTCTTAACGTCGAGTTGTATATTTCCCGATTACCATAATACTTTCTAATCAGATTTTTAAAGGTTCATTTAAAGATATCTATAAACTACTTACTTGACTAATTATTAAGAGTTACTTGACATACTTATTTAAGATATCATGTGGTCTTTTATGGTTTGGTAAAGTATTTTTCGATAGTCTGCATTAAGTATATTTGGTATTTTAAATCTTACAGATACAGTGCTCCTAGAGATTACGTTCAAACTTATCAAGCCACTAGTAAGGTCAGGTTCAGAAACCTGACAAAAGTGTCAAAGCACCTATATTTTCGTCTAAATTTTTTGTATTTTTTAATAAAATTAAAAAGGTACAATAAATATCCTCTCAAAAGCGAAATACCACAGTGTTGTGCAGTTCCTATGTGCTCAGAAAAAAAGGGATGTCATAAGTTTCATAAGAATAAAATACGTTCAAACCAATGACTTATAGCCGTTCGTAGAGATCAGTTTATGCTTACAAATAATATATTATATGCAAAGATCACTTCACAAAAAACGATTATAATGTCAAAATTTGGTGTCACTGCTTTTGAGGCAACACTTGTACGATTTCTTCTTTGACCATTCTATTGAATATTTTATATTATCACGTTGTAGGTTATTATGATTTAGATTTGGTTTGAAATTATTATTTCTATCGTAATTATTCAGCCTAAAATATCAAAACATATGCAAAATAAATATTTTAAAATTTGGCGAAAATAAACAGAAAAAAATACATCAGTAAGTCTATAAGCAATACCTTTCAATTAGTTTTCTCTTGGTCTCAGTTACTTTTGAAACTTTTCTTTTGAGTTCAAGTTTCGGCAGCTTTTTTTTATCCATATGCACGTAAATTATCTATTTTTAAATAACATTAGATAGGTTTTTAAATTAAACACTGCAAAACGGTTAGTGAAATTGTGCAGAAACTATGTTTAGAGAGTACGCATTATTGGGATGGGAGACCTCTCGCCAAAGTAACGCCAATTAGTGGCGTAAATTTTCGTAAAAACCCTCCTTGCTTTCGATTTCACTTGTTAAAATGAAATAGTTAAGTACTGTGTACGACTCTGAGCTCCAGGTGTGATTTGAATAATTAGTAGAAAGTAAAAAGAATAGAAAATTATACATGGCAATATTATGCACTTCGTGTTTTAAATGTTTCGTATGGATAAAGAATTTTAATTATAATTCACTTGCAGTTTTTTGAATTAAAATTGTAAAAAAAGTAAACCGTGAGAACTCTTGTTTTTATTTACAAATATCAAACTTCAACACAAAAAGAGGGATGTTATGAGTTTGGCGTACTGTCTCTGTGGCTATGGCTGTATGTCATCAAACTATTTATGAGGTATTTTTATTTTAAACTAGTGGACCCCGCGAACTTCGTATCGCTTTAGAGTCAGAAATGTATTAGGAAACGAATTATCTTTCTTTATTTTTAATAGTTATTCTATTGCTATATGCTATTCGGCACTGAGAAAAATACAACAAATCAAAAACTATGAAAATCGATCTGGCTTGATCGGTTTTCATAGTTTTTGATTTTCGAGTTACAAGTGTTTGAACAAACCCGACTTTGTTTTATATATATAGATAAAAATGTCAGAGGTTTTTAAATTGTGTTCATTTTCACTTTTATGAGAAATGACTAATAATTTATATTGATGAATAGAATACATATTAAAAAAAATTGTGACGTTCCCGTTGCCGTTGAGTAATTACGAAGTATGTAAACACAAGTCACATGCCCTCGTTTTGAACTTTAACGCAGTCAGATAAAAGCGAAGATAAAAGATAGGCCGTTAAAAAAAAGTAATGCAATCGGAATTTCATTAACATATATTCGTCAAATAACATCTGCTTACAAATTCTCAAGACTGTTTATCTACTTTCACTAGGAAAGCAGTTTGTAATATGATTAGAGAGGTGCATTTAATGTTTTGAGCGCCCATTTAGTTCTTTCATTCGTTTAAAACATTTTATTTGCGTTACAAATCATACCTTCAATAGATTATAGCAAATATTGTTTTAAGAATGAAATTATTAAATTTATTCATAAACTATTAAAAATATTGAACAATAAAGTTTTATGGCCTATTTTTATTAATCTCACTAACTTTTACGGTCTGTATTTCTCTTTAAAATCACTGTTTGGGCCTAAATAAGTTGGGTACACCAGATTATATATATATGAAGATAGGCCTAACTGCCTATACACTTCTCTTAAACTAAGAACTAAACACTTTAGTAAGAAATTATGATTTTATTTCTGAGGACCTTATCACTGTTACATAGATTCTATATAGTCTTAAGATTATCTAATATCTGTAGACTTGCGTTGTCCGTGAAGTAATTAAGAATAAATAAAATATTTGATACAAAATTGTTTATTTGCTTGCAATAGTAACTTTTCCCAACTAAATCAATGATTACGTATGGTATGGGTAATAAGTGCAATGAATGAAACAGTATCATCGGAATGTGCTTTTGAAATCAAAAGTTGATCACGCGATGGTAGTTATTCTCCTTACTGGAAGTGACTGACTTTAATGGACTGAGACTAAGTCAGGAAAACATAGTACAAAGTAGTAAATGAAGAAATTTATTTGAACTATTACACGCTAAACAATGACTAAACCAACACTAAAGATTTTTTTTTTAATTTTTAAGAAACTGATTGATTTTTAATAAAAAGACCTTCCTGTCAATTTAATTACATTTTACTCAAAAAACTGCATTTAATAAAAAATATATATCCCGAGGGTCCCGAGAACTTCGTGTCGCTTCAGAGTTCCTAATAATAACGTGTTACTTAAACCGTCATTCTATAGAAAATTTATAGGGAAACGAATTTTCTTCATAAATACTTTTTCGTGAATTATGATGTGTAACCAAAACACTGGCTACAAAAAAAAAACTATAGACCATTACTTTACATATTCACTAAGTTAGCTTGTTATAAAAAAATTCCCTATTGCTTAATAAATCATTTTTTAAAATATTGAATGCATGAGGAAAAGTCTAAGATGACACATCCATAACCCTACCGTCTATGTCCATATTACAGAGGCACGCGCTCGAAAGCGGAACGGATCTCGCTATTTCTGGACAATGTTCATTCATCTGTAGACCTACAAAAGATGCGAATTTTTACTCATTACATTGTCTCTAATAAACAAAAGAATCGCGCATTACAAATTAATTTTTTTACCTTAGAGATATTTATTTGTTTTGAACCATAATGCCTAATCTCTAATAAGTCGAAAAGTTGTGACGTCTAACGACAGAGATTTTAAAACAATTTGCGGAAGAAACGTAACCTTGAAGTCCACTTTTGCATGAATTGGATTAAGAAGCAGTAACGAAAATTTTAAACAAATTCAAACAAATTTAAATAAAAATGTTAATGGCAAACTAAGTGATATTGACATTGACATACAAAATTGACAGGAAAGGAACATCGGTCAAACACTTCATTCTTATGAATGAGTCGTAAAAAGGATGCTGGATGGCTAAGGTAAAAAGTAATTTGCGCGAGCTATAATGCCATAGACAGACATACACCCAAAGATACACAGATATAATATACCACCTAAACTAAACTAATAGAAATATAGTGAACATGTAACATTTCAACATGAATAAAAGTTAATTACTGAATGCATCTTGTTTGATAGTACGAATAGTTTGTATGGGAAAATAAAATTGTTGTTTCACTTTAAAATAATCTCACCTATCAAATCTCAAAAATGTTAAAATTGTCACAACTTTTAATCCTTTTTTGGAATTTCACAAGTAATCTAATACTAAAATTAGCTAAATTCATGTCACAAAAACTTGAGCCCGAGAACGATACTACTAACAAATGTCAATTCATTGTCATTTTTATATATACAGAGCAATTATTCCATATTCTGCGAATAAAAGCGATAATCCAAGTATAATAACTATGTCAGTAAACAACAACAATGTGTCAATGATAATGGCTTCTTTATTAGGCATTCGCTTTCTCTAAGACAAATGAGTTACTAAATGCTTAGACCCGCGCTGAATTCCCTAGCGCCACTTTCATACAAAAGACTTCAACGCGCTCCTCAATGAAAAAAGATAAAAAAATTGACATGACTCACGCGCCTGTGTGTATGTCTGGCATCGTAGCACATTAACGAGACTGATTTCAATGGAATTTTTTTCTGAACTCAGCTTTCCATTAAACAAAAATCACAATTGATCGAGACATAATTTGTAGCTTAGATCCAAGCTAAAAATTATGCAGAATTCATGTATGAGATATAATAATAATAAACCTTTATATCTGAATTGAAATAGATAAAATTTTCTTATTTTTAATAACATAATTTCTTAATAGCTAACAATTTACATTTGAAAAAGCACCAGGATCTGGCGGAATCCGAAACGAGGTTTTGAGGGTCACCATTTATGAGCTATATTTATTTATAGTCATCAAGTTGGGGGGAAGTGTTTTAAATCGTATTTAATTTCACTTTTTTTATTACTGTTCATTGAGATTTTATGCAGATGAACTTATTTTAAATTTATGTATCTTTTGTTTGTAATTAAATATTTTATGTTTAATAAAAAAAATATTTAATACTTATATTTATAGTACAATATTTAATAAAAAAAATACTGTTCTAAAATTAACTTTCAAGTTGAGAAACGTGCGTGCTCGATGATGAAGAATGTATAAAGGTGAAACGCTTTATCCAACAAAAGAAAAACATATATTTCTGTGATTTATAGTTTATACGATTTTAATATTATTAAACTATAGTTATGTCATAAAATTTCAAAATTTAGTAAAACGTTTGAAGTGTTCTCAGGAATTACAATTTGAAGAATCAGAAGTGTTCTCTGTTTAGACTCCTGACATTCAGGGGCACAGTGGTGTTTGGAACTCTTTTTTTCATACATAGTTAGTTCTTGACATCCCAAAGACACAATTTAGATCCTTCATAATGAAAACAGTGAAGATATTGCCTTCAGAGTTTAACATGGGTCAAGCGCTTGTGTAGGTTTCATGTAGATAAATTTACAATGACTGAACAATATTAATTGATGATAATTCTGACTGAACAATATTAATTGTTCAGTCAGAATTATCAGTATAATGTAAGAACAAAGGTGCTCATTAAATAAATATATGTCCAAAGACGGCATAGCGCACCTTTGAAGTCCTAGCTAGCTAGTTTATCTCCCGATAAAAAGAGGGATGTTATAATTTTGAAATGTCTGTGTTCTGTGTCTGTCTGAGGCATCGTAGATCCAAAAAAAATGAATCGATTCCAAAGCTGACGTAATCTGGATGTATTTTAGCTACAATTCATGAAGATCTGTTCATTCATTCATAAGATATTTGTAAGGGTGAAAAGAGTATAAAGATTTGATATAGATCTTTTTGCTCTGTAGGTATAAATTTATTTTTCTATATGTCATTAATTTTTCCCTGTCTATTGTTTTTTCTTTTATTTCTTATTGAACATCTTTGTGAATGTGTATGTATAATAAATATCTTTATTATATATTGAAGTCTTTAGATTAAAATTTACAGCCTGCATATTCTACGAGTTTGTTTGAATAAATGTATAAATAACACAAAAAATTAATTCGCACTCTATCAATATTCTCATTTGTAATCATCACTTCGGGGATTTTTTAAATTGTCTATAAAATCTTAGCTTTGATAATGTTCTGTACAGCCACTAGGTTAAGAAGCTTATTAGAATCCAGAGTAGGAAAGTATGCGTATCCTTGATAACGTCATTGGAGAAAGTTAATTTGTAGTCTTTTAAACCGGTCGTGGTGAAAACTGGCAAAAATAAATTTTACATGAGGTGACGCAATGTTTGGCCCCACCTGTTCGGATTCATCTAATTGTTTTGACCAAGAAACTATGTAATCCATAAAACCATGTTAAAATTACATTGTTGTCCTAAGATAAGACCCATAGCCTAAAATGCCCATAGAATATTATGAAAAACATTTTTATTGTTTCAAATTTATATTTACCGCCGTTAAAGTAGTTTCGCACTGCTTTTTGTGAAGATTCGGAATCCCGGAAAAACTATGACATCAAAGTTTCCTTAAAGTAAAAACAAATATATAATTGAAATGATTAATGACACACATTAAGTTTAAAATACCTTTAATATATTGTATAACATCTTATAAATCAATCATTTAAGGAAATAACTAACGCCAAACGTTTTAAATTAGTTTTATTTTATCTAAGACGGATTTGAGATATTATTAAAAAAGGAAGTAAAAAATACCTATTTCCGGTGGTGCATCCGCAAAAAGTGTCTAGTAGCACAACACTGAACTCGTGTTTACGTATGAAAAGAGGTCAAACGTCAAAACCGGACGTGGTCTGCGGAACAGTATCGCGGACTTACTAAGCTACGCGCCGACTTTGCGGTTTGGAGAATGTATCTCACGTTGAAAGGAATGGGCAGAGCTATCGATAAAGACTACTTAACTGTAGATATCTTATAATTATTATTGATTCTTTAGAACATTATTATAAAGGCGTCAAAACAACCAAAAAGATTTAGCTTATTATTTGTTAAAAATGATCATTGAGTTGTTTATTTAATGGAACTTTTTTTCATTCAAACGATTTTTAAATATAATAATCTTACAACCGAAATTTTACTTCGCATTCTTTTATATAATATATTACTTATAGCTCTACCGTTTAATAGATTTCGGTTTCGGTTCTCTCACTTCAAATATCGATAAAGTATAAGCATCACTAAAGTCCAAACGTTCAAGAGCAAGGTGAAGATCTAGGTCTTTGACCGTGCACAAGGTACAGCTTCACAATTCATTTTAATCAATGTTTAAATTTAAAAAATTAAGTCAATGACATGATTATTAATTAAAATGATGTCGAACGAAAGTCAAAGCATATATTAAGAAATAATAATATCGAAATAAAAACAATGATGTTTAGTTATATATTATAATGGTTTTTACAGCAACAGTTGCAAAAATTAATAATCATAGCAGCTATACATTTGCTCACTTAGGTTTTTCTTAGTAATAATCGCTGCAAATCGCGTTCGTTGTACTTCATCACTTCTACAAAAGAGTGGAAAACGGTTGCCTACACTCTTTTGTCTCTCTCTCTCTACAAATTAATATAAAATCAGCGGGCTCGGCCTAGAAGAAGAGGAAGCCCTTTCTGATTGGTTAGTGGTTGTGTATTTTGAGTACATAAGAAAGTGTATATTGTATAAGACGAAGTGTATATTTAGAGTGTTTTATATATATTTTTTAAAGGTTAATTATGACTTCCTTAAAATAGCAAAATTTTACAAAAAATAGCCAAGTAATAAGTAAACATTAAAAAGTATACTTTTATATTATATAATTAAAAGCAACCGGTACAGTAATAAAAATTTGTTTTATTGCTCTCGCAAGTAAAGAGAGAAAAGTTTAAGTAAATAGGGCAGGTCAAAAGCACCCGCAATCGGCGAGAATGTATGATGAATTTATTGAAAGTGGATGAAGCGAAAGACGTATACTTATAGAGATCGTGGCTGATGGGATTCGCTGCCAACCCCTTTCAAGAATGGGCGTATTAATATAAATAAATAAATTTAAAAAAAAATAAGTATTTTTGAACACCTGTAAAATATTTGAGCATAATTTCAATTATAATATTTTGTATATTGTATCTACTAGCTTTTTATTTTTAATTTTTTTATTACAAATAGCTAGTTTAAAAATGTTAATCCTCTGTTTAATTTCTGGTGAAACCGGCTATTTTCTCCGTCATACGCGGAGACAATAATCTTACGAGTGACAAGACTCTTGGAAAATTGAATTTATCACTTATGGAACTTGCCTTGGAATATCTTTATTATTTTCACATGGTTTTCGGATGCGAAAGTTACTTTAAATTAAAATTTCTTTATTAATTGATAATAATGCTATCTATACTAATATTATAAAGCGAGTTTGTTTGAACAAGCTAGTCTCGGGTACTAATGGTTTGAATTGAAAAATTATTGTTCTGTTAGATAGACCTTTTATCGAGGAAGGCTATGTACTATCACGCTACGACGAAATTAACGCGAAATCAAATAAACCGCGGGGCACAGCTCTTAAAAAAAACGCCTGTATTTAATATGCCTTACTAAATAAATGATTTTCGTCTAATATACAGCAATGTAGATATTTTCTTTGAAAGTCATAATTTGTAGGTAAGTACTTATTGTTGATAATGAAATTATTTAATAGTTAGTATTACATACTATTGACAGAAGGTACATTGTAGTTTTATTATAGCTTACTGCCATCTCTAAATAAAGCTCTGAAAAATTATAGATCACAAATTTTAAAATTGTACACCTTACTCTCCTGTTCGTATTATTCCCGATAGATGGCAGTATGTTTTGTTTATTTTCAAAATTATATTATGTTAGCTTTTTAATAAAATTAACGTTACGATAAAATTAATTTTATAATTATTAACATTAAATCTAAAATTAATACTTAAAAGTTACTCAAATTCACAAGAAAATATACGATTTAAAGTCTGTTTCAACTATGTTTTCCAAAACATAGAACTTCATTAGGTAATATAGTCATTCCCAGGGATTTTCCTCGACCGCTTCTTTAACGTTTTCTTTCATTTTATTGAATTTTCTTCTTGTCATTCTTCCTTCAACCGGAGCTTCTACAATCTCGCCTTTATTAAAATCTTCTGTGATTATCGGTTTAGGATTTTTTATGACTTTAGGAGCTCTTTTGTTTCCTCTATTAGGTTGATAAACGTATTTTATACCATTCACTACTTTATATTTTGGGATGTACCGTCCGCCAAGAAATTTGCTCATCCAATACATGTAGGCGTTATGTAATGTATCTATTATACCTCGTTTACGCCTCGATTTTGGTTTATCGCTTTCGTAAGGATCTAATTTTAAGTATTGAATAGGTTTCAATGATAATTTGGGCTTAATTTTTTCGTCTTTTAGCCTCTCAAGAATAGATCTACTCTGCCATTGTCCGTTTGAGTCGTAGCCGCCGGATCCGTAGTCTGTACCTATAAAATAGAGCATTGAAGTTTAAGAAAATAGGTAATTAAGGCAATTTTATTCACAATTTTACCTTCACACCCATCTTTTGAACGCAAAAGTATTTTTTTGCAACCGACGAAGAGGTGTGTTAGTTTGACGTGGGACTGTTTGTGGCATCGCAGCTGCTAAGCGATCGGAGCGATTTCGATAAGTAATATTATGATCTATACATCTATTTATGAAATATTCATATTTGTAATTATTTTTTGGCTGATGTTTTAAATTGTCTCCGATTTCACTTGTATTATAGATAATTCATTAACGTTTCTTTAAATTTACTATTACTATATTTTAAAATTAAAGGAAAGTACATATTTACAAAGTCGAGAAATTTTCAAAGTAATCTTTGAATTTTAGCCTTACCATAAGCGTTTGGCGATTTGTCAGCTACAGAGGAATATCTTCTCAACATCTTTTTTCATCTTTACTATAAGTACCTGTAAACTAGCTTGGTTTGTTGATGATTTTAAATACTTAGGGCTAAGATGAAATTGGTATAATACCTGTTGGCATCCAAGTTCCTCCACCTCCACTTGCTGCCCAACCCTGAAATTTTTTGTTTTTTTTTTTGTAAACATTAATTTTTAATTATTTCTGATTTCTTTTGTTTATGTACTTTAAAAACGGTTTAAACTTTTTATTTACAAATAACTCATTAATTTTCTAACTTTGTAGGATCAATCAAAATTGGTTAATATACTTATGTAAAAGTAAATCTAGAATTTTCTAACAGTTAATTTTTGCCCTCTATCATATTCATAAATTATTTTTCTCTATAAATTGAAACACATATAATGCTATTTACAAGTACATAAGAGCTTTATTTTGATCACAATTCAATTTCTTATTTCAGACTAATGACTTTGACATATCAAACTGAACATTTGTGTAATTTTTATATCCATTAGATATTGGGTAATTGCTACTATAATTGAAGCAGGCGTTCAAAATTGACAATATCGTGACTCAAAGTAATTTTTATGTTTTGAGATTTCAAATTATTTTTTAATAATAATACTATTTTATTTTACTACTACAATTCTGTTTTCATAAAATTTCGGTTGTGTAAGATTTCATTTATCTCTACAAAGTTAGATATAAATTAATATTAGGATTATTTTGAAGTAATGAATAATTATTGTTACCCCGTCCCCAGCAGCGTTCCAACCAGCACCGCCTCCGCCACCACCTTTTTTCTCCAATAGCTTCATCAGCAGCATCATCTGAACATAATTCATACATTTAATAAAAAAAGTATTAATAAATATATTAATTACATAACACAAAATAAATACAAGTCTTTATTATTCTATTTAAGTACCTTGGAGACCATGAAAGACATCATGCTGAACATCATCCCTTTAAATGACATCATGCCCATCATTCCCATCATTGCTGGCACCATCTGTACTTACAAAACATAAAGTTTTACGCTATTTCTAATAAGTACATACTCTTAAGCGTGACTCGATACTGTGGGACAAAAGTTGTTATGTTGGCTACAAGAGGGTTTAAGATCGATTGGCATACTTGGAGCCAAGTGATTTCACTTTTTATGTAGAGTATCAACAAATGAATTAGTTTAATGAAACATATTAATATATGTATTATCATCGTAATCGATGAGTCTTAAATCCTTATAGTAGATTACAAATTATTACTCTTACCATCATCATCTTCATCTTCATACACATCATAGCCATCATGAACATTTTCTTCTTACCACCATCATCGCCACCTCCATGCCCACCACCACCACCACCACCTTTTCGCTTTTTTCTACCGACGAACTTTTCAACTGTGAATTTATATAAACATTCCTTAAATGATCCATAACCACGTATATGATAAATTTATACATATTTTTTTAACATTTATTTAACAAACAAGTTAATATATACTTAATGACCTACTTAAATTGTAAATATGAAAGTTACTCTATCTGTTACGCTTTCACATCTTAACCACTGAACTGATTTTAATTATGTTTAGTACAGAGATAAACTAAAGTTTCAAAGAGACAGGATAACTAAACTAAATGCGCGCGGACGGAGACGAGGACAAAAGCTAGTCTCAAATAATAAAAAGAGTGGATAATAAGTCTTCCTTACCTGTATTCGGCATAAACACATCTTTTCCCAAGGCACTGAACCTTATTAAATGATTCTCAAAAAAATTATTCACAGCCTTATCAATGATATACGAAAGTTCTTCTGGATTCTCCAAATCTATATTTTCATCTTTTGTTTCTGTGCCATTTATTTTAACTAAAAATATATTAATATATTGCACTTTTATAACAAAACTCTTAAGACACGTATATATCAAAACATATAATTTTAATACATAATACATTTGCGTACAAATTTTACATGATCTGTAAGTTTTTCTTAACAAACAAGCATACAAAAGTATTCTTTAAGCAAAACATTGATGAGATTCGAAAGCAGGAACAGTCTAATTACTACAACTTTGAAAGTTTTTGCAAATGACGCAGAAGTTTAAAAAGAAAATTCTTACCAAATTTAACATAGTCACCAATAATAGATACTTCACTTAATCGATTCAAAGATCTCAAGTAGAGCAACGTCTTCTTTTGTAGGCATGTGTAAGAAAATTTCAACAAACACTCGGAATATACTCCATCAAAAACATTTTCCACGTAACTGGAGTTTAGTGTATCGTTTGAGGTTATATTTTTGTCGATATCACATAAAACTCTATCAAAAAAATGATAAATTGTTATTGCAAAAAGTATTTTTGTCATGACCATCTTGAGCACAAAGAACAAATGAAAAAGTACATCGGGTTTTGTTATTTTATCCAATGTTTATAGGGCAGAAGGTTAAGTACGGCTTATGGGTGAAAACTTATAATTTTTCCTGTGGTTTGAAAATACTGTGTCTATACAGCGTGTTTAAATGAGACCCGGAACTAAATTTGTTGAATTATTTCTGTAAATTAATGTACGGTTTATTTATACTTTGTATAAAATTAAACAATTAAAAAAATCAAAGTAAATTTATAAAAATCTCGTCTGGTAAATTATAAATGAGAATATCTCATTAATCGATAATCGACCTTTATATTGTAGCTAAAATACATCTCGTTCAGGTCAGTTATCAAACAGAAAAATCACATCAAAGTCGATCGATTCATTTAGAAGCTACCAAAATCGGTTGGTTCATTTATAAGGACACGAAAATCAATAAAAATAGTTATAAAAACTTAGATTTAATTTATTTAAATATTTTTGGTACATAGATATTTATTTAATACAATATTTAAAATATCACAGTTTAACATACTGCTTACATAACGCTTAATATAAGCCGTGATGTGTACTGTACAATAAATATTAATTATTATAATAAAAATATATTCGTATATACATTTTTAGTAATACGTAAATGTGAGAAAGCGCCTTTTTATATCTTTTGCTATATGATCCCTTTAAGTTAATTAAATAAAGAAATTAATAAAATATAAAGATAAATAAAATACAAAAATATAAATACGGTGGGAAAAGAACAGAGAATAAAAAGTGACTTCACGTAACCCCTAGTGGGATATGAGGCAAAAACATTTCTGTATTTGTTTCACTTATTATTTTCTGTACAGGTAAGTAGGTGATCACTTGATCAGCTTTTCTGTGCCTACCCAACTGAAACATTCATTTGTCCCCGGGATTCTAACTTAGGACCTCCGTCGTATCACGTAGACGCGTAAACCACTTAGCCACGGAGATGGTTTAAATATATACTATTCAACGAAATTATATACATAAATGCATTAATAAAATAACAAACGAAGATACTATTAAAAATAGTTTCATAAAATATAGAAATCTTATTAAACTATAATAGCTTACATTTAAAGGAAATAAATAAGTAACTAAGCCTACAATCGAATTGAAGAACATATAATTAACTAGTAATTATTGTTATCTTAAATACATTGAGAAATTCAATTATGTTTGTTGTTCAGTAAATTGAAAGTAATAAAGCGCCTGTTATAAATTGTAAGCAATGTTATACATGTTTGCTAGTCTTATATAGTTAGGCGCAATTTTTTGTAATCAATAATAAACTTTTATTGGTTATACTAATTCTTTGGGCTACTAAATTAATAATGTGATAAGACATGACGTTGCTTATCGTTTGAAAGAATCATGCAAAAGAGTTAGTTTGAGTTACTCACGTAAAAGATATTGTTAATGAAGCGAAGACGAACTATACTCGACGAGATATTTGTTTTTGAGTTTAATTTAAAAACAATATGTCTTATTTAACTGTAGCTTGTTGTTCCATCATATGGCATATAGTTGTTATAGTTCATGTCATATGCTCGTCTGTACCCACCGTGATGGTCGTGCTCATGCTGTTCTTCATGGCTGTGCGAATGATGATGGGACACTTCTGGTTTCGTGATGATTTCATATGTGGTTGACTTTCCACCACCGCCACCCTTAAGGCCTACTAACGCTGATAGGAGAAGAGACATCAGCGCTGTCATAAGGGCTTTTCCAGCGAGTAAAGCAAGAGCTCCTAGGGCTGCTGCAGCAAGGGTTCCTGGAAGATAACAGTAGTTATTGTCAGTAATGTATCTAATTAATGCAAGTTCATTTAAAAGAAATAGTTTCACTGAGCGCGTGACCTTGTGAGTAAAGCACGCGGAAAATCGAGCAAATTTAGTAATGAGTTAAATAATTGCATAATTGTGACAAATATATGCGGTTTGTTAATACTACAGACAGTCATTTTTTGTTTATATTTTTTTTAAAAATACGAATGCTGAACATGTGCAGAATATTTATTGATTTAAGCAATTAATCAAAAAACTTAAACGCTAATTAAAGTGACGCAAAAAGAACATAGTTTATTTGCGTAAGGGGAAGAACGATGTAAGGCAATATGATTATGATACCTATATACAATATAATATGTATCATATCTTACCTTTCATCATCAACGCTGCAGCTAAGAGGGCACCACCACCTCCTCCTTTTCCTCCCCCTAAACCTCCTCCACCTCCTCCACCTCCCTTGCCTCTTCCAGTACTCTCTGTATCACCCTTAGCCATTTTCAAAGCATCCTTTGTAGTCTTTGGATCCAGTAGTCTATACCTCAACGAATGACTATCCAAATAATTCTGTACGCTGTACAAAATGAATTTGTTTAACTTTTCATCAGGCTTCCCAGGGAACTGTCTAGATATTTCAGCTGCCATTTCCTCTGGAGTACTACTGTTAGCTTTGTCTTCCCTCACTATGCTTAATCCAGGTAGAAGGTTCAGCTCATCGCGAGAGCTTAAGTCCTCAAGGAAGGAGAGAACATGTATTTTAAGACACTTGGCGTTCAAGTTCCCGTTACATTCTTTATGAAGGGCGCGACCTGTTCGTTCCGTGTTGGAAAAGTTTTTCACTTCTACAACTCCATCTATGGCGTTCGTTGGTTCTTCAATAGCGGATGCATACAACACAAAAGCAAGGGCTAAAACACTTTTACCGAACATTTTCACTTCACTTCTAAATGTTCTAATGCATTGCGCTGACGGAACTGATAATTTCGAAACGATCACCGTTTATTTTATACTAAAACTAAGTGATAAAAAAGCAATGTCGCGACATAATAAAAGCAAGTATTGTTACGGAGAAATGACTCTACTTTCAAATAATCAACTTCCGATTAGATTTAGAAAAGGTTTTCTATCGATTTTGGTTATTATGTTACCTTAATTAACCTTTCCAAAGTAAGTTTGTAATATCTACAGTGAAAGAGAATTAAGAGAGTTTTATAACTACAATTCTGATTGTATATAAAATTGTTCTTAACGTGCTTTTTGTATTATGGTAGGGTTAAAGGTTTCATAAGTTTTAGTTACTGTTTGGCACCGACTTATAGATATTTTCTTTGTGGAATTTCTATTTCTGTTTTATTGATTACTTTTTTATGCACTTGACTTTTTACTTTTTTAAATAAATTTTATTTCATCCTTCTGAATGAAAATTTCCCGAGTTCAATAGTAACGACATCAATAGAAATTGAAATTAACATGTCGTCTAGATATACGTCTTTAGTTTTTATTGATTTTTTCAAAAAGTCAATTAATTTTAATAAATTTATATGGAACTACGTTTTTACTCGTAATAAAGTAGGTAGTTCATTAAAGAAATATTATTTAAATAGATTTGCAATTGGCTTCACAACCATGTATAATGTAATAAACATACAAAAAACACATCTGAATTGAGATTCCCTTGAGATTTCTGAAGTCTGTTGAAAATCATAATTAGGGTCTTAATATTTTTAAATTAAAAGCAATAGTAACATATTGTAATATTTATAATAATTACATAATATGGTAAGTGAAATAGATTAATTTTTATATTTTATTTACAAGGAATAGTAAATAAAGATAGATATAAAATAGAGTGTTTCTTTATTTCTGTATATTTTTTCACAAAATCATAAAGGTTTCAAAGCTTAGATAAAAGCTGTTATTATGGAGACTTGCTGTTTGGATTGTTTTTTTAAAGAACAGACAAACGGATAGAAGGTTCACTTAATGGTAAATATAGACGGCCCAATAATGCCAGTTGACTCGCAGCTGCGTTGCCGGCCTTTTAAAGCATCTCTTGTGTGGCATGCCTCGGGAGTACTTCACTTGAAAATTTATGAGATTGGTTTTACTGACAATGGACAATTGGACATATCTGTAGAATTATGGTCGGGTTAGAGAATTGTAGAGAGAGATTCAAATTCATACATTTTCTACAGCATGACGTTTTAGGTGACACGATATAAATTATTTGGACCTCTGAAGCGATACGAATTTCGTGGAGTTATTTAGTAACATATTTAAGTAATATAAAATATACACATCAAGTGTCTAGGCAACTGCGGAAGCAACTAGGTCCTCAATTGTGGAGATACTTTAAAACGTATTAAATCCCTAGATAGTTTTGATGTATGTAGAAAAATAGAATTTAAGAAATCGGATGAGTAGACAAAATAAATGTTAATAACTTCGAATAGGCTCATAGACCTATAACCAAATCTCTACCATGACCTCTATTTACACAAAGATAAGTTTGTTTGTTAATCTTTAAAATTGAAATCGTCCTAACCCATTGAAAAACGGTTATAACTCATCTGTGATGGCTGGCAAGTTTCCCTTATATTGAGAAAACGTATATAGAGAAAACTCTTACTTAATCGTTTGATCACAAAGATGAAGTTGTAGGCTTAATCGACTTCAATTCGGCACAAATTTTGGCGGGAAAGAACATCATGCTATACCAAATTTTGATCTAAAAAATCGAACTCAGATTTTTCACGCTAGATGCATTGAATATTCAATGCTTAACTGCATTAGGGTCAGGTTAATTAATATAAAAAGGATTCACGATTAAAAAAAACATATTTTTTGAAATTGTATTTTCAATATTTGGTAAATACCAAAATTTTCATTTATTTGTAAATAAATACTAAAGTTTTATATAAATACAATCACAGATATAATATATTAATCATAATAAAAAAATATTAACAACACTTAGTATGTCTCCAATAATAAATAAATAAATTCTATACATAAATATTATATAAAATAATACTGATATGATTTGTACTCAGTAATAATAATTATTAATATTTAAAAATATAAAAAGTCATAATAATATAATAATAATATAATATAAATATATAATCAATTATATATTATATGAATTGCAATAAATAAATTGTTTTCAATTTCAAGTTTACTACTTCCTAGTTTACTTTTATACATGCCTTTAAAAATAATAAATATATATCTATATAATATTACATAATAATAATAATAACGACACATAAATACATATAATTATTAATATAACAAAATAACCTTTACAATAATATGCAACAACATTCTTAACAATAATTCTTCTAGCGTTAGAATAATTTAAATAAATAATTTACTCATATTTCTATAAATGCGTTTCCTAAAAATATTTTCGATAACTTGAAATACATGCGGTTTTTGACTTGTAAGTATTTAATAGCTTTGATTTCCTAAAATCAATAAATATTTTGAAATGTTATCTTAACTATCTTGATCTTAACTCTGAACTCCTTACTTATAAACGTTGCTAAACTTGTAACAATGAAATGCTCTGTCATTTTCTCGCTGACGTACAATTTTTGTTGCAAAAACGAGACATAAATCTATGAAAAATGTTCAAAGATAAGTAATTAGTTTTGTTTATAAATAAGGGAGTAAGGCACTTCCGAAAGTAAGAGTGCCAACTTCTATTAATATTGAATTTTGATATAATACTGGAATTGTATTCAAGTTACATATTCTGTAGTACTTTAGCGCCTTGCATTGATGCTCCTACCATACCCAGAATGTCCATAGCCTCCCACATCTTCATGTGCTGTGGAGTGCGAGTGTGAATGTGAGTATATAGGCTTAGATACTATTTCGTATGTGGTTGATTTCCCGCCCGAGGTGAGTGATTTAAGACCGATGACAGCTGACAGCACCAGTGACATAAGCGCTGTCATTAGCGCTTTTCCCGCTAAAAGAGCGAGAGCTCCCATACCCATCGACATAAGAGTACCTGAAAAGAAGAAGGTTTACATAAAAACCTAAATACAAAAATATGCGTTTTATTAAACTAAGAAAATCAATTACCGAATGTTAATTATGATAATCATTAAGTTAGGTATCTAACCTTATAGAAGCTTAAACTGCAGATTTTATTTTGTTTTATATTTTTTATTATTAATAATATAAGGTATTTTGAATCTAGATTTGATTTAATAATACTTCAAATGGCAACTTTCCAAAATAATTTTCAGATTAGTTTATATTCCAATCAAGCCTAGTAAAATATATATATTTATAGCGTATTAGACAATTTATAATAAAAAATAAGTAATAGAAACCACACTAAACATAATTACTTCGACTAACAACTTCCCCATTTACTTAAAATTTACAACAACTACTCAATCGGGCAGTTCCCTTCTAAGAACAACTGTTGATTAATGCCGATTTTTGAATAATTATATTGGCTGTGAGTCAATCCCCGCTATTGATACAGAGTGACACGACTCTAAGCTCAAACTCTCTGAACCCGGCCAAGGGGAGCACTCGTACGACAGCCGCCTGGTACCTGGAACTCATCCCAACACGAAACTCTACCGGCGTGTTCACGACATCACCCAACCCAATTAGCTTCTAACAATATATGTATTTTAAAGGCATACTTAATAAAGTCATATCGTAAAACATATCAAAAAATTTAAAACTTTCATTCTTATTTCGCTTTTCGAAGTCGCATGCGTAAAAAATAAATAAAAGTAAATTATGTCCTTTTTGTAACCTTGACATATCTGTTAGAAATAAAGGGAATATTATATATAATAATATGTATTTATAATTATTGAAACATAAGAGTTGCGGCAGGTAGACGCAATGTTAATCGTAATGCGATCGAGTCGAAAAATATGAATGTTTAGCGGGATAATATTAATTGCTTCTCGCCGCGAATATTTCGATAATTTGCGTTTGATGCGTATATATTTGAAGAGTGCCAGTGACTTGTGGTGACGCACTGAGTGGTTTCTTCCACCCTTGTATGCTCGCTTTTTATAGTAGTCAGATATTAGGTTAAATAGTACCCAAAGGTTTATTTGGCCACACTTAGTTTGAACCTATTTACGGACTGACAACACGGGATATGGAGTTTCAGGAAGATCACGTTGTGGTAAGATGTAAGCTGGATGTAACATGTACCTAACCTTGACAGCGTAAGAATATGTAGGTATCAACGGTCACCGATCCGTCTTTGATTAAACAGTACCAAAATAAATCGCAATTAGTTTAACATTTTTACAATAAGTATAAATATCTATTTTCAAACTTATACCAAAATATATTTTTATAAAACAAATCTGTAGTTTGTGTTTTTAATACTTAAGATAAAGTGTACAAATTCGTCATTATCTGAAGAAAACTCTCTGAAGCAGAGGTGTAATCAAACGACACTTTCTGCTATTATTTTATGCTCTGCTTCATGAGCAATCTGCTATTAACATAACTGACAATTTATTAAAGAGCATTATGCTTTTTAGTGCTTTCTACAACTAAAATTGAGATACACGTGTACCATGGTACTTTTTTAACGGGTAACAAGGCTGGTAGTGTGAAAGTATATCCTTAGATAGTAAATGATTATCGCCGCTTTCGTTGTGTTGTCAGTCTTTAAGGTATTGGTACGTTCGCAGCTTAAAATTGCCAAAATTGTGTACATTTTTATTATTATAGTTTATAAGCCAAATTTTGTTCAATATTCATTAAATTGTAATTAAACGTTTTATATTTAAATTATTGCCCTGGTTTCTACAGACAAACTTTTGGCTAGGAATCACTAATGCGGAACAACATATAAATAACAATTCTGTTCAAATTAATACGGCTGTTTCTCGGACTTATCCAAGCAATAGGCTAATTAAAATATTCTATTTAATTTCTAATATTCTGCCATTGGGACTAATAAATAATATATAATAAATAAATAATCCTGCATTCTTTACGATCACTTAAATGGTGCTCATACGGTGCTCTTTAATGGTGCTTGACGTATTCAAGGTTGGTTTGCGTTGTCTTAAGAGGTTAGGCAATGGATTTTTGAGTTTGGTTTTTTTAAAATTTTATTTTGTTTAATTTGACGTAATTTTTGGTGATTGTTGTGTTGACCTTTATTTGTCTTTTTATATTTGTTGTGTATATTTCTTCCTGTGATTGTTTAACATGACGTGTTATGTGGTTGACCCTTAATAAATAAATAAACAATCGGTTAGAATTTTGTTGATTTTGATCCACAAACCAACAATTTATCTTAAGAGAAACATTTTTAACCCCAGACCCAAAACGAGGGGTAGAATAAGTTTGAAATATATGTGTATCTTTGTGCCTGTGAATTGTGCCAGACACGTCGATTTTGATTTTGACGCGGTTTTTGTTTGAAAGTGAACCTTAAATATTGACAATTATTGTTATTTGGTTTTTATTTAAATTTTGACATATCCTAATAAGCCTCACCTTTCATCATAAGACCTGCAGCCATAAGACCTCCCATGCCACCCTTTTTACCACCGCCTAAGCCGCCGCCTTTACCCCTTCCTTCGCTGATCAAAGCTCTTGCATCCTCAGAAGCACCATCATCCAACAGTCTCAGCTTCACTGAATGAGAATCCAAGTAACTTCCCAATCTATAAAGAAGGAATTTATCCAATCTTTCATCAGGTTTTGAGGGTAATGCTCTTGTTAATTCTGCAGCAAACTCATCAGCCTTACTGCCATTATCTTTATCTTCTTTTACCACACTAACACCGGGTAGCAACTGGAGTTCTTCTCTGGAATTCAACTTCTCAAGTAGAGAAATAGCTTCTATTTTTAAACACGTAGGGCTAAAAATCCCGTTCGAGCAGTCCTTGCCCATAGCGCGTGCCGCTGCCTCTATGGGCTCTGTCTTCTCCGTAGGCAAAGCGTATACCACAGATAATAATAGACATAAGTAATACATTTTCACGTCTGTAACGAAAGCTCCGCGGTTACACTTTGATAAATGAATGGAATACACTCTCCTTTTATAGACACATGGTATTATTAGTGCACCATTATTTTCATAGAAGGCTGATTACGATTTAAACACATGCAAACATAGATTTAATGTCTAAAGATGTAAAGGTGAAGTTCGCACCGAGATCATTCGGTTTATTATTTGACGCAGATAGCGTGATGAAGGAAATTTATAAACGTGTATTTTTGAAATTTCAAGTTTTATAAATAATCTATTAATAATTTTAACTGAAGCTAGCGGCCCGCCCAAGCTTCGCAAGAGTGGCTATATGTTACCCCCGTGTAATAATTATTCCCATTTTGCAACATTTTTCATTAATACTCCGCTAATATCGGTCATATTGTCGGATAAATGGATAAATGCAACATAAAAGTATTTTTTCAATTATGACCAGTAATTTCTGAGATTAGTGCGTTCAACCAACCAAACAAGCAAACCCTTCAGTTTCATAATATTAGCATAGATTTGACTAAAACTCGTATTCATCTCCACATAGATTCAATAATTTTCTAGACAACGTTGTAACTCAATGCAAGGAAGGATTAATTACTACTTTAGTAAAAGATTTAGTTTTTCTATGTGATTATAATATATATGCTAAACGTTCTTTGAGTCTTTGTACAAAAAGATGCGTATTATTTGTTGCTAGTTTTGATAAAGAGAGAGAGAGAGAGAGTATAAAACTATTTCATATAGTATCATGTAGTGTAAACAAAAAATCATTGAAATAAACTAGAATAGTTTATAAATCACATAATTATAAATAAATAAAATAAGCCTTAACTTTTTACTTCTAACCGAATAAAACTTTAACTTTTTCTTTAACTATTGAAAAAGTAATAGCTTTATTCGGTTCTAAATTTTCACACGACGCAATTGCTTGGGCACCGACTAAGGCTTACAAATATTCTACAAAAGGCCAAACCTGCACTCCTATTGATATCCGTCTAGGTATATGCGAGCATAAAAAAAGACTACTAATTGTAAAGGATTTTAATTTAATCCAATGATGAAATTTTTTATTTTTAATGTAAGATTTTAAAAAATCTAGACCGATTGTAAAAAAAATTTAATGTCAAAATAGATTAATTCTGAGTGGTAGCTTGTAGAAACAAAGCTACATCTTTATATTTTCAAGGAAATTTGTTAAAAAAACAAGTATTTATAACACTTGTTATAATTATTTCAGTATATACAAATGTATATTTTATTTACATGCATTTATTTTACAGCTAATACGGTTAACAGCTTATATTGTCCTAGCTTACTATTGAATATAATTCTAATATCTATCAAATGCATAGTCTTATATTATCGGGGAAGGCTATATTTTTATTAAAAATATTGTAATAAATGAACTATTCAAGACAACAATATTTTTTCAAGCTTAGTTCCAACTAGTAGTTCTCGAGATTAGCAACTCAATCAAACAAACTTTTCTTATTGTGTATTATCATTATAGATTTGGAACTCTTTGAATAGTTGGCGGTTGTATTTATTATTTAATTTGATACACAATTTTGATAAAGCATTTATCGATAGCGTGTGCGATAATGATCTGTATGGAAAATCGCACAGCACCCTTAGTGGTGACGTGCAAACATACTTGACCATTATAGGATTGACAGATTTCCGATAGTAAATCTACTGTCAAAATTTTCAACACACTTGTGATAGAGTAACTGGTTGCGGCCAAACCCTTGAACTAAAAAAATATGAGTTATCAGAAGTCAGAGTCATTAAAATTGGCTTAAGGAAATTGCCAAAAATCGTAATCTTTTTAGTAAACCTTTGTCTGTGTGATTACATATTTTGATATATTGTACGTAAGACAGTCATGAGCAGTCTCGCTTTCTGGCACCGAACCACGATATGATTTGTCACCGGAACGAATTGAATTTGCTATAATTACACACGTTGAAGTGAAATTTTTGACTGTGCGGTTAAATGACACGGTTAAATTTAATGGACAATTTAAACTAAATTTATATAAATCTATTGTAAAAAGAAGCTTTTGAATACCTTATGGTAAAATTTTATCATAATTTCAATTGTATTTGTGTGTGATGTTCTGTAACCCCTAGTGGAGCATGAAGCTTCTTCTTTATAGGCAAGTAGGTGATCACTCTTCTGTGCCTAATTTCAATTTTATTGGAGGTAGTTTTAGAGTTACATACAGTTCCCACCAATGTATGACTCTTTATCTCATAGTATGTGATTAGATGTAGTCAAATCCATCATGAAACTGGATTGAGCTTTAGATGTGATAATTCTTACCGGTGGTAAACAGACAACTATTGATGATTTTTTTTCTAATTAAGATGGACAAAATTGAGATTAAGCTACTATAACCACATTGTTGGTTCTTTACCATTAGTTCGTAAGTAATGTTGTGCAAATCTTTAAAATAAACAATAAATTACCTACAAAATGTATGCACCCACCAAGATACGTATGTACGTTTACGGATTTTACTGCATTTATTTTTGATTATTAATGTAAGAAGAAAAATTTATTACCTACCTAATTGTTTTTAAATAGAAAATACATACAGTAATTTGATAAAAATTTATTTATCATTTATTAGTAAAAGTTGTTCGCTATAACAAGGTAAGTACCTACGTAATGTTGAGGTCAATGAAACTATTTTTTTACCTCTTTATAACGAATTTTAGACCAACCTAACCTCAACATTACAAACCTCAGTTCAACGAATTACTTGATATAACGAAAATTTACTCGTTCCCTTCCGATTTGTTATACATATCTAGGTTGCACTGTATTTGAATTTTTGTTTCATGATCACATATTTTTCTCTTATCTGTTTTATAATTTTTTTAAAACATGCTACTTAGTACGTAAATCACTGAACTGTGATATGAAAGCAAGTTATAAGGTAGGTAAATGTAATTCACAAAACAATTCAAACTAACATCGAGCCATTAACCACAAAAAGATCTTTATCTCCTGAAATGTGAATGCAATTTTGTTTATCATTATTAACATACAAATTTACTTTCATAAAAAAAGAACAAAAAAGCGCTCTCTGCCATTAAGTAATGTTAACAGACACTTTTGTTCTTTTTGTAGCGACCTCATCTTTACATTAGTTTTTTTTATTTATACATAGATGGCGCTTTTCTTAATATGTCATGACTAAATCTGTAAGTAGGTAGCGCTAGTAATACTGCTAAAAAGCAAAAAGAAAAAGAGTTTTGATTGCTCCGACTTCATAGGTTAAGATGGTTGACTTTTTTAATTTTATGTAATGTAAGTATAAAGTTTACTTTTAACTGTTTTTTTCTTTTAAATGTTTTTTTTAAATTTAATATCCGTACTAATGTTTTAAATAAAAAGGCAAATAAGCATTCATAAGGCATTATTTATTAGATTTTAATATTTTTTAAAATTCAAATCTATTTCAATAATTATTTAGCTTCTATTTTATATAATATTATTAAATCTACTTCAATCTTTTATTTATCAAGCTTTCTCTGTAGGTGAGTCATGCGCCTTATATTCAATGCCTTTTGCGCTCGGTTCGAATCTGAGGAAAAATTGATTCCGTTAGAGAGGTACAAGGGGCAGGACAATAAGAGACAATAATGATTAGCGAAATAGATGTAGATATATAGGTTACAGTAGGTGTGATGGAATTTCACTTTTATACAATTTGTAATTTCAGGTTACAGGGAATAAACACTGGCAACCCTCAGAGATAAAAAATATTTCATTTTAATATATATCAGATTCCAAACTATTACTAGTCAAATTTTTATACGTGATATTATATCCATGTTATAAAAATAAATACGTTTTAAATAAACCAATACGTTTGGACGTAGACTAAAGTTTTCATACAAAAGAATTCAACGCGCTCGTATTACTAGTATTTTTTAAATTTGCCAACGCTGAGATTATGGATTTTAACATAATGTACAAAGGATAATATTTTTTATTGAACTAAAATACCTAATAAAGGTAAAACATATAGTATGTATATCTAGTTTATAAATTGAAAGGATACAAATGATACCTTCAAAATGTATTACGAACCTTACGTAACACCAAGGAATTTGTCAGTTGCGGACAATTTTTGAAATATAGACTCTATTCTATAAGTTTAAAATTGTTTTTACATAACTCTAGAAATTAGAACGTCTGAGTACATGAAAATGAAAGTTGTGAAAGTAGCTATTCGACCGGAGCTATTTGTAATACATGATTAAATATTACGTGTTTTCTCCACAAATATTTTTCATATACATGTGAATAAATGAAGATTAACCTTTTTTACGTTCAAAATATAGATTTAACAATATTTTTAAAATAGTTTAGTGTTTTTGTATCGAAGAATAAAGTAAAATTTATTTAGATAACTAAATAAAAATAACCAAACGCCTTTGAGGACAAGTGGTTTATGATCCTGTTCCGGTTTGAATTCAGAAGTAAAAATTTTTCGGTTGGGCAGGCACGAAAAGGTGATCTTTCCCTTAATAACAACGTTTTGTGAAAAATACACAGAAATGTGAAATTTTTGAAATAAAAGAATTATATTTTTAAATAGAATTGCAAATTGAATTCAGTTCGCAATACGAAACACCTAGGGCTTCTTTTTTAATTGAATTATCTTCGTATTTATTCAAACAATGAAAAAATAATGAATAAATTTGAAGTATATCTCAAAACATGCGTTGCAAAACCTTTTAAATTGATCACATCAAATTGATGAGAATTAAATAAATAATATGTTTGGTAGGTACTTTATCCTGATAAAAATGCTTTTACTCTAAACAAATAAGATTTGTCCTTTTTTGTGGAGAATAGATTTTGAATTTGTACAGATTTTAAGAATTATTTCGCTGATTGAAAAACTACCGTTTTTTCTAACAAAAACTAAGTATTAATTACACATACCCGAGGCTAGTTTTTAAAGACAATATCAAAGTCATAGTTAAAAATAAACCGTTTTCTCTACAGTTACCACCAGTAAATGTTTTAATTTTATACAGCTTAAGAAATTGTTTATTTGAACTCACTAGTTTCAGAGACTACTAATTCATATTGATATTTTTTTGTCTATTTATCGAAGATAGCTATTTAAATGAGGCAGATAAATATAAACAATGAATATTAAAAGAAAATATTTTTTTGAATTGGAATTCCTTACTCAAATGAATTTATAAGCAGTATACCATTTTAAATCAGGCCACTAGGCGTTCCGCTCATCCTAAATACATATTTCATATCCAATCAGACGGAAGAAATTTCAAGCAATTATCTGCTTTATTACCTTTGCATTATGAGTGAGTGTTTCCATTTGGAAACTGTGAAAGTGTGTGTCTCGATCACAAGTTCATTACTATAAGTATTACGACACATAAGAAAGTCTGAGCATGGAATGTGGTACGAGTATGTACCTATTTGAGATGGAAATTATATTTTACTACACCTGCGTGTAATTAAGGCAACAAAATTAAGGATAATTTATAAAATCCCTTGACATGATGATAATAAATATAAGAAAAAATAAAGTAACAGATCTTCAAAAATTGTAGCTTACATCCATCTCGTTTACCTTATTTTTAAAATTGGTCCATTTGTATGGGATTTATGATATCACAGACACAGAGGCATCCAATTTATAATCCCTCTTTCTTCTTCGGGAGTATAATAAGATAATTGAAGAGAAAAAAGATCATGAAAATTAGCTCGACATATGGAAATATGGAAGGCACTACATACACAGGAAGATCCACGTCAACGGACAACTTGATTGACAAAAGTGACTAAAGATATTCATTTAGTCAGTAATGAAAGCATTTAATTAATTAATTAATTCAAGAAATCATAAACTTTAAGTTTACTTAAAGTTTACTTTTAAAAGAAATATATTTAATAAATAATGAATATTAAACCTCAATAATGTGAAAGGGGACTATCTAAAAGTAAGAACTTCCAAAGGATTACTTTCAAAGTCAAAGATCAATTATTTATATAGAGTCATGGAGATGATCACATATGAACATTTCCAGTCCTAATTCACCGACAGAAATTCTACAAAGAAAATATTTGGAAGTAGGTGGGTTAAGAATTTTATAATTTTTTCATACAGATTGCCACCGTTGGTTTCTTGAGAGCGGCAAAAACCGCGAGTCATAGCTTATTCACATACAAAATGTTCAAAATGAGAAATGGCCGAATCATGGAGAAACTAAGTTACGTAAGCCACGAGCCAGGTGCATCATTTCACAACACGTGAAAGTTTTCAACTTTCGAAAGTGAATGTATACGCCCTTTGCGAATGGTATGTAATTATTTTGACGAAATTATGGTACAATATGTCTCTACGTATTTATTATGAGACCTAAGTACCTCCAGTGTCTACAAAAGATTTTATAAAATGAAAATCCCTACTATAAAATACTTAAAAAAAGAATTTTATGTGATAATCCAATAATTATACACACATAACTGCTAATTATGTTTTTAAATAATGTTTTAAACTGGATTATGCTTCTGTTACATATCAAATTTGTCAAAAAATATAATCAATGAAAAAATTTCCTTAAAATCTAAGAATAAAAGTCTAAAGAAATAAAATTCGTACAATGAAATAGCTGCATATTTTTCTGAACGTTAATGAAATACAACAATTATTTTTTGATAAAGCTAGAAATTATATATTTTTAAATATTTCTCTCTTGAAAACTGGATATCTCTAACTATCGTATAGTGTGACATGACGATTTAAAAGAAACCTTAAAAAGCTACACGTAAAACTCGTTTACGAAAAGCTTTCTCTGACGTCACACATGAGGTTATATCATTTGAGAAAGTCGGCCATTGAACCCGGAGTGGCACAGATTACAGGTAGCTGCAGGTTGGAAACGGATGTGCGGTGAAACTCAGTTTTCTATCCACTCATTTTTTATCTTTTTAATGACATTTATTAGAAAATTGGAGCGACTTTATAATTTAAAAATTAATCCATTCTAATCACCAAATAATATTACTTTTGAGTATTAAAATAAAACAATTCGTGGTTTTATGAAATATATTATAAGGTATGATATACCAAGAAAATAAGTAGGTACCTACTTAGTTATACTCAGCAATGCGCATAAATAATTTAATCGTAATTGACAAGCATGCAAATACATAATAAATAGAAGAAATTTGTGCCTTTTTTCAGTTTTAATAAATAAATATCACTCAGTTTTTCATTTAATTTTCGTTTTTGAAGAATGAATATAAAATACAATTTTATTGGTCTTATATAATATTAGTGTTGGAATTCATATAAATAAGTGAAGATGAAGGGCAAAAAAATTACAGTCGAATTACATTAATGCATAATTAGGATTGTTATGACTTAACTTTTTTAGAGAGTTTATGAGTAACTTTTTCTACAAAAAGGAAACTATTCCAATAAAACGCGCTAAAAAATGTTCCTGTAAGACTCTCCTATTATTAAATACATAATAATCCTAAGATCTATTCACCAAGGCTTATTTAATTTTATTTTCTAGTAATAAAACCATGTTTGTTTTCCATCGATGTGAAAGCAGAGAGAGAGGCGTCTAAGCCTAAATTCCACGTGATTTTTTAATCTACAACTGTTTTCACTTTGAGAGAAATGTTAATAAATGTAAAGAAATACGGAAATTCTAATGATTAGGAAAATTCTTACATACACAATCAATTTCACACTTGTAATGATTTGATTGTAATAGTCTGTTTAGGATAATGCAGGTATATGTCGTATATTCAAGGAAGGTTTTGAGAGTTCACTCATAATGAGTGCCTGCTGTTAGGTTAGGTTAGGTTAGCCTAATTTAAAATAGAGTAGAAATTACAAATAGAAAATAAAAAATAAAAAAATTACATGTCTAAAAAAGCGCTTTATTAATTTTAAGGTTACAAAATTAATAAACACTTCTTTATATTTGTTCCATTATTGTTCTATAATTAAACTCTTTTCCAATACTATATTTTTTACAATTTTTTTCCTATAATATTTTGTTGATGATTTTCCCTGTCATGCAAATGGGAATATGCCTAAACAGTTTATCTTAATGTTAGAGAAATACATGTGTGATGTTGGCAAGTGAAATGTTTTAAAATAGATGATATTTCTTTTATTTAAAGAGGAGCAAAAATTAACACTCCTTACATCTTAAGGCCGATTGACAGATTAACTCTTGTGTTGCCATTTTATATATAATAATGCGAATCGTGCAGAAGAGATATCTAACATAAGGGCAATCATAAAAAAATCTAAGTAATAAATCTAATTTATAATAATAAATAAATCTATCTAAAATAATAAATATAATAAATAAGTACTTAAATATTATACCACATTTAATAAATAGGTATTTATTATTTCTCTCTGTTTCAGTCTTACTTGCAAAAACTTGTAAGTGATTGTAATTTATACGATGTGAAATATTAAACGATTATAAAATATAGAGCTTTTTATGTTAAATATTTCTTTGTTTCAAAAGCTAAAAATCTAACCGAATGTATAAATCTCAAGGCAGGTTTTATGTCATTATGTAATAACGTCAATTACAAAAAAGTGAGTACATAGTAAAATAAAAAATTGTACGGAGTGAAAGTACACTCACACAGATGCAATGTCAATGTAGTTGTGGAGAAAGTTTGTTATCATAGGAATGCAGCTAGGGAAATATGTAGAGTCGTTTGTTTTCATATCTGAAAATTAATTTTTTTATCTACTATTTATAAAATATTAAATAATTATTTAACGACCGTTTTTGACGACCGTTTGGCGCAATTGGTAGTGCTCCTGCCTTCTGCATCAAAAGATCCCGAGTTTGAATCCCGGTAGGTGCATTTATTTGTGTAATGAGTGCGAATGTTTGTTTCCGAGTCGTGGTTGTTTATAAACTTACATATGTAGGTACTTATTGTGGTACCCTCGTTGTTCTGATTACCATAACACAAGTGCTTAAGCTACTTACTTTGGGATCAGAGCAATGTATGTGAGTTGTCCCAATTATTATTATTATTAATAGTTTTAAATTAAAATATATCTGTTAAGATAATATGAATAAGTACCAAGTGATAATAAAATAACAACTTTTTCTTTAAGATTTCCTTATTATTTCGCTAGCCAAAGAATGGTGTTTCTAAAGTATATATACAGAATTTTAATACAACTTAATCATTTAAATACGTTTATTGATTATAAAGTTGTTATTATAACAATTATAAATGATTTGTTATAATAATTAAATATTAATCGCCAGAAATGTTTATATTAAGAGAAATCTATAAATTTTTAAAACAAAATCCACACCACAGTTTTCTTGTTCTTAAAGAAATGTTTATTTGTGTTTGTGAGTGAAAGGCGTGTAATAACACATGTGTAGCCACACAGTTTAGACTTGTGGGTGTTCGAAGTAAAAGAGTTTTCATAGAACCAATTGAAACTAGTATAAAAGTAAGAACCTTCGACACAGCTGTTTAGTTTCTACTTAGTGTGTAGAGAGTATGTTATGATTTTCAGAACTATTTGAAATCTTTGGTTTATTTTAAGAAATCAAAGTAATCAACGAGTAAATTTTATAAACTTTATAATTTTTTTTATATATTCCGTTAATTTTTGAACACATGTTATTAATAAATAACATTAATTTTGAACCCAATATAATTTTAAATTTATTTCGTAGAGTAACAAAATTCAAAACGAACTTTTGATTGAGTATTACTTACTATTCCAATAAAATATTTAAGATCTAATTATGATAAAATAAATTGTCTTACTTTATCAATATAATGTAAATCTTACGAAAATTTTCAGCAATGAAAATGTTTTCTGAATTTAAAAATAATATATCTGATCAGATATAATATTTACCTTAGTTGCAGTTATGATATTATTATTCTATTATATTCTTAAAAACTTGAGGGTTACCTTCCATGTATATGTTCTCTGGAGTAGTCTTATGTTATTTTTTTGAATTGCATCGACTGACTTAATATACTAATGTTATACGTTAATATTACGTCCATTACTGTATCATTTTATGTATGCATGTATTGCATTTCGTTCATCAACAAAATAGCGATAATTTTTAAAAAATGCGTTTCAAAGGGAATAACAATCACGAAGACGTCAGATAAGAGGAGTAAAAATACTTATATTATCTGTAGATATTATATGAGGTAATACGCAATGTACCTATTTATTTATACATAGATTGCTAAATACATTATACACGCAAGAAAATTGGATATATTACAAAGGTAAATTCTTTGATATGTTTTACAAAAAAAAAAAACAAAAAGTAAACAATTAAAAAAAACTGTTATCAGAGAAAAAAATTGTAAGCTTTTAATAACAGACAAAAATTTAATTAAATTACTTAAGTACTAGTAAAACCAAGGAAATCTCTACCACCAATATTACAATTGTTAACACATTTTTCATTAATAAGCAAGGTGCTGCAGATTTGTGGCAACACGTCACTAGATGGCGTTAGAAGGCTTGACCGAGTGTTAATAACTGTTCATAGCTATATAAGCAAAATAAGAAAATGGGGCAGACATATTTCTATGTCTGTTTCACTAATTTCCTTTATAGGCAAGTAGGCAATCAGCGTTTTGTGCCTGTGCATTCGAATCTACGACTTCAGACGCAACACGCAGATGCGTACACCACATAGCCTTGGAGACAGTTGAAAAAAACCATTTTAAATTGATAAAAATCATAAATACAAATTCTTTGAAATAGCGGTTTAGTATTTAACCCATCTATTATAGATAAAAATTTACAATTTAAAAAAAATACGAATTAAAAATAAATGTCGTATATTATTAAAACAACCTTTAAAAATTCATTAGATATATTTCAGAATAGATCTTAAATTATAAATACAGTAAAGAATAAAATAAATACTTAGGAACTAAAATCAAAGCACAAAATACCCGTAAAAAAGAGACTGTTTTAAAAAGTAATTGACGTTTTACAGTCACTCGTCTTTAACTATACCCTGTTTCCTCCAAAAGTCATTTGTACATTTAATAATTAAATAAAGTAATAATAAAAAATCAATTTATATAAAAAATATGTCATACAGAAATAGTAAGACTTCACAAGATACAAAAAATATTAATAATAATTTAAATAAAACTAAATTACGTAATATTTCATCATGTTTGAACCTTTCTTCATCATGCCTACCTTGATTGAAGGCAAAGAGCACCATGCATTCAGCTTAACTTCATAATTAAAGCACATAAAAATATTATTTAAAAGACGTCTTAAATAAATAATTAATCTAATCTTAAAAAAATTAAATTCATTGATTTAAAAAAAACTCGTTCATTCAATTGCATTTAAAATTAGATATTCAAAACAAACATTCCACAATATGATAGAAAGTATCAAAGTATTGTCTATCAAATGTATATTTTGAGATTTTTAAAAAAAATGCCATTCAACGTCTCAATACTAATAAAATTAATTTTTTAATAATACGTACCCCGTTACTTATAAACATTGCCTAACTTGAAACAATGACTCAAATGCTCTGTCACTTTCGTTTTGTCAATCGTTGTTGCAAAAATGAGACAATATACTTTACGGAACATGTTTTCCATATAAAAGATGGAAAATGGGCAGGAAGCTCAATGAGAGCTATCTATGGACACCGCTTGATGTGTTCGCTGCTAGCCTTTTGAGCAGAGGTATGCTTCTTTTTGAAGTTGTAATGGTTCGGAAATTCCTCAGAAAGCAGCTAGTTCTCCGTTGGTGCGTTTATAAGTAAGAGAGCTAAAATCCCCAAATAATAATACTAATTACGATGATATTTGAGATCTATACGCAACATCATTAGCTTCATTCGCCGTATCGACTGATCTCGCGTACGGATATGAATTAGATGGGGCCGATGGAGATGACCACGCCTGAGGTGATGGTTGGATTCCGGAGATCTGAAAAATATGTATGCAATAAAATAAAGGCGTACGGCATAGTTAGTGTTATATTCATTGGTTACTACAATCACTTAACGCTTCAAATTGGTAAAGACATTTAATTGGGTCTGGAGCCTCATACAATTTTTTTTATATATGTAGATACTTTCTTTATTTTTTAAAATAAAAAAAAATGTAGGTGTAGAGCTAATACAAACCTTTCCACTAATACTGTTCCAACCTCCTTCGCTGAACATCTTATGGAGCCCTAAGGCTGTGGCTGCCATCAGCGCCATCTTGGCCACCACTAGGGCTTTAGTAACGAGGAGAGTTAATGCGCCGAAGAGAATACCGACAACGGCAATCACCTTTACTCCTATACCAGCTAGGAGTGGCGTATATTTCTTTATTTTGCCTCTGGCTGTAATATAATAGGATAAGATACATTAATAGAATAAGTATAGAGAAAGTTAATAATTAATAAAAGAAATAATTTATTTATATTTTGATCACAAGTGTGTTGTGTCATGTGTGATGATGTGTGTCTATCTGTCACATCGTAGCTCTTAAACTAAGAGATCGATTATGATACGGCTTTTATTGTTTGAATAGTGACGTAATCGACAAGAATTTTAGCTACAGTTTACGAAGATCTGTTTATTCATGAGATATACTTATTTTTAAATGTCTGAGGGTTTTTAAATTGTCTTCAATTTCACTTGTAATATTGCATAAAAATCCACTGAAATGCTTAGAATATTGTTCCTAATTGAATCGAAACATAGATACAATGTCACCGCAAACGCTGCACGTGCTAGACATGCGACGCATCGACCTTGACTCGCGTGATCTCACGTAACAGTTCATTGGCACCGACTTTCCATCCGCGCGCAGGGCCGCCACTAAGAGATTCAGAATCGAAACTAAGTGTGAACTAAATCCCCATATGTCAATATTACTTACACTCATCATTTGTACTCTTTCCATTATTTGGGCTTGACTTAGTTTAAACTAAGCAAAGCCCAACTAATGGAAATCAACTACTTTGACAAGTTAAGTTGCGAATCTTGTGCCACTGAGTTAATTAAATGCAGATAGCATTCCGAGACATTGAGGTTATACTACTGAGCTAATAACGCATCCTTTGCCTAAGAAATATTTAAATGCGAGTGACAGCCCTTGTTTTTGCAAAAGTGCGTCTACATATTTAACAGATGTTGCATGTAACAGTTTTTCACTATTTATTCATTTAATCAACAATGACATGAAAATATTGACTTGTAATGAAAATGTTAATATAGTATAAATAAAATTAAAAATTAATGCGAGTATAATGTAAACATGATTTCACATATTTTTGTATTGTGTTGTTGCTAATATTATAAAAAGGCTTGTAATAAAAATTGTTTTATTTATGAACGCAAATTAACTCATTATGGCGCGGGCTGTGTCTAATGGAACTCTAAACAGAAAATTTTATTGATAATTAAAATAAAAAATGTATTATAGTTTATTTACATTTTAACTAAACGATTAATATTTTCAAAGTAATAACTTGGGATACTAAAGAAGTCTTGAAAGAAACAATTTAGATTTGGTTTATTGTTTTACAGATGACCTAATTTTAAGTTATTGTAAAGTGAAATCATGAGGCATACCCATTTCTGCATTTTGTCACTGATTAATATTTACAAATATAAATCAAGTAGGCGATTAGTTTTCTATACCTTTCCAACTGAGACATTTATTTGTTAGAGCAGTATTTGAATCCAGGACAATCGGCGCAACACGCAGACGCGTGAACCACTTAGCTACGGAGGAGGTTCGGAGAGATCTTTTTGATCGGTTCTAGGTCACGATCGTTTTGATTCGTATAATATAATGATTTTCTTAATGCATATATTAAACAATTTGACAAAAGTAGAGTCTAATCAAAAGGAAATTTTGACGATTTATTTTAAAATTAAAAACATCAAATCTCTGATATTTTGAAATTTAGTTTATTAAATTGAAATATTAAATTATTTGTGGAAATAAATATTAGCTACTATTAAAACTACTATTTATTATTAACCGATTTTCAGTAGAAGTTTTTAAAAAATTGTTAGTTAAATTGCTGTTAAAAAATGTTAGTAAGAGTTATTAGTGCCAAATTAATACTCACCCTCATCAAATGTTCTTTGGACGTCTCGTAATTCACCCGGTTCCAGCTTCACATTCAGTTTTTCTCTTCCCAGCGCATCCCTGAAAAAATGTATTATCATTAATATGTTAGAATACTTAATACGAAATAATGTTCTGTTTTAAATGATAGATTTTTTTTCTTGAATAGTATATAAATCATCGAAAATATGACCTATTTTGAAGATTATGCAAAAAGTTATGCATGCATTTATAATAAGTCAGTAACAGCTTGCTGTGGTAGCCCTACATCTTGCATTCAGTGAAAATGATAAGTGAAACAGATGCATAAATGTATCTGCCCCATGCCTCACTAGGGGTGACAGGATTACACTTTTTGAGAGACATTACATGCTTTGGATTTGGGACCGTAACTGTAGAATAAAGGGCGCGTGTAATTGTTTCACACTTTCGCTGACGCTTTCCAAAAGAAAAATACAGCCAATTGTATGTATAGCAAGTATTTTATATAAAGTATTAGCACCAATACTGAAAATGGATAAATCATTATCATTATTATCATTAGAATCATATTTAGGTCAATAATGTAAAATATGTTATGATAAATTATATTTTACCTGTTTAAGTAAGTAAATATCAAGTGAAATGAATACATAACATTAACACCATCATCCCTAACATATTTTTGATTAATCTTTTAAAGTCTTTTTTTATTCAGATAAGACAATAATTAAATACATGAACCGCTTCAGATTAAGAGATAAAAACATATTACCAGCAAATAGAAGCTATAATGAATGTCTTATTAATAATATTTTAATACAAAAAGTCAAAAGTCAAAGTTATCTGTATTCATATAGAATCACATATATCGCTTCAGAACGTTACGTGTATCTAAGTTTAGAGTACCAAGGACGCTCCCAAATCTAAGAAACAACAGCCAAGAAATGGTTTCCCATTTAAGTAAATTAAAGAAAAATACTTACTTCTCAAGGGTAACTCCAGATAAAAGTTCGACTGACCCATCAGAGCTGGGTCCAGGTGCCGCACACGCCGCTCCGATTAACAGTAAAACGCACATCACCTTCATCTCGGTGTTTTCAGTTTCAGCGTCAGGGATAAAATGAAGACGCTGGGATGCATCGCTTTTATATATACGCGGGATTTAGTAATCCCCGTGTACTGCGATCAGAGTTCTTGATACTTCAAGGACTAGTTCGGTTAAGTTATAGTGGACACGAGACGTTAATGTTTTGATTCTCATGGTTACACAATGCGCTTATGTACAGGAATTATGCTCTCTTAATATAAGTGATTTAGTATTACACATTAGCTTGTTTAGTGAAATATTTAAATATACTATGTCATAAAATATATTATCTATAATTAATTTCGCATTTAAAAAAAGGTTCGATTAAGAACTTATTAGTTGCAACTTGCAAGTGCGACTTTATTTATTTCTATTTTCTTTCATAACTATTGTATTAATGGTAAGTAGCTTTCATAAATTTTTCTTTTTAATTTTGTAATTTAACTATTCAATATATTTACCTCGGTGTACCGAGTTGAAACATTATATTTCTCTAGTATTCAACTCTTTTTTCCAACTATAACGTTTAAGCGTTCATTCATACATGAGATGCGTTCCTATTGTACTACGAAGAGGCGTTACAGCTGAAATGAAAACAAGCCCAATTTTAACTAAAAAAACAATCAAATTCCAACTCTATCTTCATTACTTAGAGTTCAAAGTCATTTCAATCACAAGATAGGGAATAATTTGTTTTTCTTTATACAAGCTTGGTAAGTACTCCAATCCTTACTTTCTTTTTGATATAGAAATTTTTACATTGTACTGTAGTACCATTTAATAGATATATCTTGATGATTGTAGGTCACCCATTTTGATGTTTTAGAATATATAAATTACAGTTATTAGAGGATTTTCAAAGATATTTGTACTTTGTATGTTTATAAACAAAGGTTTTCATATAAGATTCATATATAATATGGGTGGTGTCTCTCTACACATCGTATTCTATACTAGATTAAGATATGAACTTAATATGTAACTCTAATAAGACACAATTATGTTTGTCTGTGTGTTCGAAAATGTACTTTATAGATTCGGATGTGTAAAGTGTAATTAATGCTTTTTTCTTAAAAAATTTAATGATAAATTGGTTCAGATTACATTTCAAGAACTGGCCACTGAACGATATATTATATTTATGGATTATTTTTTACTTTTCCGGTTCTCTAAGATATATTTTATGATTGCCGAAAACAGAATCTAAGAATGCCATGTTAAACAGATTTAATAAACCGTATCATACAATAATTTATAATTAGCCAACAGTAGTTAAATCGGTAATAATGTCAGGTTTCGATTTCAATTAGCTACCAAGATATTATTCATCGTAAAACTACATTGTAAAGACTATCTACTTTTAGTACAATGTAAGAAAGTTAAAAATCAAGTTTAAAGCGAAAGACATACCTATATAATTATATATATAAGCAAATACATATATAGAATAAACTTCCATCTGCAATGTTAAATATTTCATAAAATTACAAAGCACTTCTCGCTTTACAATGAGAATTATAGTTTATTTTAAATGTTTACTTCAAGCAACAATACTATGGGAGAACTACATAATATAGGACAAGGACAAGACTTTCACCAATTAAGAAAGATAGACTTAGATGACGCTGGGTTAGAAGTGACAATACTATAGGCGATACTCTTATGCGCCTGGTTTGTTTATTAATTTCTTTACTATCATCATTATTATCATCTTTCTGTGCTAAATCGCATTTTTTTCTCTGTAATATATCGTAGCGCCATGACGCTAAATCATGATAAAGCTTATACCTACTTCGATAAATGGATTATCTAGTTCAAAATAAATTTATGTTATCACTACCATTTTGAACTTTATTAAAAAATAATAATAACAATAATAATTAGGACAACTCACATACATTGCTCTGATCCCAAACTAAGTAGCTGAAGCACTTGTGTTATGGTAATCAGAAACAACGAGGGTACCACAATAAATACATATATAAGTTTATAAACAACCAAGACTTTGTGCTCATCACACAAATTAATGCACCTACCGGGACTCGAACACGGGACTTTTCGATGCAGAAGGCAGGAGCACTACCAATTGCGCCAATTGGTCATCTAATTAAATTAGGTCAAATAAAAATTTAAGCTTTATAATATTAGTGTAGGTTTGCAAATTATGAAACCATCACGATGCAACTTGTTATCGTGTGATGTAAGCCAACCTTAAACCAGTATCAATGCGCTCGTTCAAGGCCACGGCAATGAACTTGATCATTACTTACTTTCTATTTGAACAAAAAGTATATACTTTACAGCTATACTTCCGATATTCATCTCAAAGAGATCATAACAAAACTTATAAAAATCATAAAACTATATTTTAAAGTTAATCTTTATTTATGTTATAATTACTTGTTCATAAAGCGACTATTATCGCACCGCACTGGGGTATTTAAAAACCATATAATATTTTAACTAAACTGTGATATTTCGATTGGCATTATGCACTAGTGTGATAATGTAGTAAAACCTTTTTATTAAACCTCTTTGTTCTCAAAAAAGAGTTTCGATACGAATAGAGGATCTACAGATATGGTAGATCACAGGCAAGAGCTCTGATAGGAGTCCTGATTACACACTTCGAGTGTCGTAGCCACCTATACAAGATGAGACTTGCTGAAACCCCAATCTGTAGGGCAGGTGAGGAAAAAGAACAGTCGATAAGGCATGTACTCTGCGAATGTGACTCAAAAGCTAACAAGCGACTGGACTTCTTCGGATCGGCATACCCGAACCTAGAAGACTATCGGCACTTCGCATCCAGTCATGCAGTCCTTCTGCAGGGATCTTGGAGTGAGTGAGTAAGGCATGGTGTAAGTACAAAAAGACCTGAAGGTCCGACGTGCGTCCCGTTGAGGAGCCCCTGATGATAAGATAACATTCGATACGAAATAAAATCACATTGGATAATCGCGTTTTTTATAGTAATATAAATTTGTGTCTTATTTGCTTATTTAATGCAATTTCATGTTTAAATAAACAATTTTAACTTGTACATGTTTAATAAATATAATAGTCTTTCATTCAAATAAAATTTTATGATTTTTTGCACACTTTCTTTGGAATTTTACACATTTAGGTATATCACTTTTGTTTATTTTTAATTTATTTATTGTAATTTGAATTACTTAGTAGTTCCTAAGATTTGGGACATTCAATATTAGTATAGATTATACTAAGCTAAAACTAAATAAATAAGATGGACGAAAATTTCACACTATAACACCAGGTAAGAAAAAGAAAAAGAAAAGAAACAAATAAATTCTCGTCAAATTATAAGCTGTCTAAATCTCACCTCTTTTACATGCAGATTTGTAATATAAGTGATTCTGATACAATAATATAATATATTTGAGACATACTAGTTTGAAGTGGCTAAGGTTTCTCAAACTCCTTTCTTCAGCACTTGACATGTAATTTAAAAATAAGTTTGGCATCTGTCAGCGAAATACTCTAAAAATAATAATGTGAAATTTAAATAAAACTCAAAAAATCAAAAACAAACATGCACTCATGAAATTACATAGTCATTAAATACAATCCTTGGATTATGGGCCGCCGACGCCGAATTTTCCCCCGAAGAAAGCGCTCCGTTTTTAGCAGACCCCATCCGATAAAACGCAAAATGAAGCTCCGACACCGGCAGATGAAAGCTTTCTTCATTAAACATAATCCAAGAGGGTACTTACAAAAATCTGTGAGGAAAATGGTGGGTGGAATTTATAATGTTTCCGATAAAGTACGAGATAAAATAGCTGAAAGTACATTGGCGTTGGACAATCCCTTCAGTGCGCAGTTCTATGAAGATAGATGTGTCATACAGTAAAGAGATATTATGTTGTGATTTTTATTATAATTTAATCATTACTTCTTTTAACGGAGTGTAAACTAAAGAACTATTTTACAGAAATATATTTATAGTCGTTTGGCTTAGGGGTCGTTTAAAAATAAACATTATTTATCACATAATATACAAATGGACTTATGTTTTAGCCAGAATTTACGAATAATAATTGTTTATACCTTCTTACTTTAAAACTAAGAAAATTTTATTTTTACTAAAGTCTAGATCAGAACGAGTTAATGACTGTAGCTTATATAGAAGATAAATTAGAATCAGTCGAAGTACTAGCTTAATTCTTGGAACTGTGCATCGTATTATTAAATATAAGTAATTTGAAGATATCTGTATTTATTTAACATGGTTTTATGGCTTAACTAGTGGTCACCGTTATTTTTGATAATATGATTACAACTTATAAAACGGAAAAAATATGATTCATTTAAATCAGTCCATATGTTCTCGAGTTATAAATGGTGTAACTAACATGACTTTATTTTTGATAATTTAATATACAAGCTTCCACTTTTATTTGCAGGCAGCAATATATGAAGTTAAAATAGAAAGTATAAAAAAGAAAAATTATACAAAGTTATATTAAGTTTAGTGTTACTTTTCATTTTCAAGAGTTTAAATAAGAAATATTACCTCTATTGGAGAATAAGGTAGACACCTTAATATAGTAGGTACGCAGGTAGAGTTTAGTATTAATACTTGTTGTTGTCAGGCGCGGCAGTCAACCGCTCGAAATTAAGTTCGAAACCGGGTTCGAGCTCGGAGCCGTGTCACTCTGTATCAAGGGATTGACTCATAGCCTCTATATAATCTGCGAGCTGGCCTGCCAGGCAGCATTATCAGTTGAATAACAAAGAACGAATACAGAACATTCATTTTTTATTATTCAACTGTTTTTCTTAGAAGGCATTCTGATTATTATTCAACAGGCGCTCTTAGTGATTGTGAATTTTGAGTAAATGGGGGAAGTCATTGGACGAAGTGTGATTGTGTTTGGCTTGGTTTCTGTTTTTTTTTAATTATTGTAAATTATTCAATATGCTAAAAGTATTGATCTGATAATTAATGAGATTGGATCACAGATACTTAAACATTTTGATTAATTTATTACCAAAAAGCTAACTGACTTTTTGGTAATAAATTAACTGGCTAACTTTTTAGTTCTTATTTAATTTATTTAAATAAAAAAACATATGTAGTTGACTAATCTCAGTGCCAAAGTGTGGTAACTTTTTAAATTAGATTATGAAGATTTACAAATATCTGGGGAGGATCATGTATGGGTTTTTTTAGTATTCTTATTACTGAAACACATTTTTATATATGTTTGTGAACTATTTTACAGGTAAAAAACAGAGGCAGTGAAACAATATTTAATGGTAACAATTTAAATCCTAGTATTAAATTAATTTGCTATAAATATTAAATTATTCAATAAATAAATTAATAATAACTTTAATAATTAAAATAAGAAATATTTACAATACTAACATTATCGTAAATTTGGTGGACACAAAGATTTATTAAACCAATACAGGATACTATCCGATAATTTAGTTCTTTGTTTATCTAGATGGTGTCATGTATTACGAAAATAAGATGAAATTAACTTCATACATAAATTTGAAATGAATTGATATACTGAATAAAACTGAGCATTTTCAACTAAATTTCTAAAAATGAACATAAATTTAAATTACTCGTTAAAGTTAAAAACTATTAGTTATTACCAGTTATTACTGGTTGAAAATGAAATCTGTCAGTCAGAATACATAACACCAATTAAAAATAGGTAAATCACAGATAGCGCTCGCCCTTATTATGACTGATGGCAACGAGGTGGTCGACTTAATATCCTCCCTTCTGCAGGCCCATAGTAGCCGCGAATAATGCAAAGAAGAAACCAGCCAATCCCGTAGCTCCAACGAGAAGAATTAATCCACCGATCATCACCGGAATTATTGCAAAATACTTGAGTTTATATGCTAAGAGAAGAGGCAGCATGTATTTCGTATAGCGTTTATTCTTTAAATCCTTTTTCCTCTCTCTCTTGTTCTTCGATTTAGACTCTCCGCCAGTCTCTTCTTCCTCGATTTCGTATTCACCATCTTCATCGTCAGGTTCTTCTTCTTCTTCACCTCCAAAGATGTCTGAAATGAGAAACGATAATAAGTAAATAAGCGAATATAGACGCAATCCGACTGTTTTTTTGGAAAGGGTACATTTAAAAAAAGGATTTCATTAATTACCTAATTTAAATTTGTTATGAATGTATAGTATAGCAGTTCTAAATACGTAAGGATTAGCATAAATCTTTTTTCATGTTAAAAATAATTTATGCTTTAAAATACTAAAAAGTAGGCCTACAATGAATCCACTTCACTATGTGTCTGTATTCTAGAGTGATAGTTTGTCGCATGAGTAACTATTACGTCAAAAGTAAGGTCCAAACTACAAATCGAAATAAAATAATTCAATAAAAATGTATGTAGAATGGCAATAAAGTAAATGAAAATAAGGTAATTGCAAAGTTTTATCAAATTATATTAATTGCTTATAATATTGATAAAAATAAATTTCTATTCAAAAGACATCAACGCGCTATTCTCTCGGTCATTTAAACAACTAGTTTACTTTGGTTTTATTTAATTGGGCTCATTCATTGTACGTAGTTTATATTAAATATTATATTAAAACAAGAAATTATAGTTTTGTAATAAAAACACGGATATCATTTTACAACTTTTTCTAAAAAATATAGCTCCATATTATCATAGTATTTTCCCACGACTGCAGTCTCGATGCTAAAACTAAAATGCCCTAAAAATGCCTCACGGTCAAGAAAAAGCCTATACAGTCAGGAATTTTTCAACTAACACCAGCTTTTCGGGAAGCAGGCTAGAGACGGTCGGTAGACCGAGAAGAATTGGCAAGAAACGGTATTCTTACTCTTTTCTTTTACAACCAATCTTTGACTAAAAACAATGAACCTAACTTTTTAGTATTAAATATTGAAATATATATAATATTATCCACGGCTGTCTTGGCAATATTTAGTTAACGACTTTATCCCAAGATGATTTTTACCATATTTTTACAATTATTACAAGTAAATCTGAGTAAATTGAACGTGTTCGTATCTTAACATTATCTTAGGAAACATTGCATGTATTTCCTATCGCATTCACGGAAAATTAATTTCGTCTTAATCTGAAAATAATTAAAGACTAGATGATTATAATGTTAAAACTATAGACCGTGAATTGATTTGATTCTGATGACAGTTATATGTAGTTACTATGTAGTTCTATGCACACTAACTCAGTGAGTAGCCAAGTGGTTTATTCGTCTGATACTATGGCATATTGCGCCGGAGGTCCTGAGTTCCCTGATCCGGGAAAAAGAAAAATTTTATTTGTGCCGTTATATATATTTTAATAAGTTATATATACGTGGCAACAACCGGCTAGTATTCATCTTCTAATTAAAAAAACATGTTATTTACTTATTAATTTTTTTATAAATTAAAAACGAACTTGTGAGCTATTAAAATATTTGAATAATATTATTGGAACCTCCTATTTTTCAACTCAGTTAAAGAAACGCCACTCTTTATATATAACACAATTAATAGGTTAATGTTAATAACAGTTACCTATAATGTAATGTCTTTTGCAATATCTATTATTAATGCCGTTTTCAATATTGCAAATCACCTGCATATCCAACGAACTGTTATCTTAATAATTATAAATCATAAGTGATAAGATTCTTTAAACATTATTGAGGCTATTTTTTAAGAAACTTTTTTCAAAAATTTGATTAATATATAATAATATATATAATAAATATGAATAATATATTTTTAAAATGTTTGAATATATGACCCGGGTTTTAACAGAATTTTAAACTCAATAGAAATTTTAAGTAAATATTTTACCAAAATGGCACTGCTTTAATTTTGGTTTCCGGATAAGATTAATATTGGAATTGTATTCGAGAGTAACTAATTGATCTTAATAATTACTATTTGGAATTTTCAAAATATTAGCTTTGACAGCATCACACAAAATCTATACGAAATTGTTCCAGCCGTTCCTTTAATATTGTACCTTGATATACATCTAAAAGCTGTTCCATACTTACATCTCTACGCAGCTCTATTATATATCGCATAACTAAGAATTACCTTAAATATAATTTACTCATATACATATGTTTATCATCAAAAAATCGAAACAGCTAAATAGTTGGACTACACAACTATCTAGGCGGAATTAAACAAGTTAAAATGAATACAAAAACCGACTTAATGATTACAATTAAGAATATAAATGCTGTGTATCCACATGTACTTATGTACACAACAATCATTCATACTATATCTACTTATTTAATATTATAAATGCGAAGATTACTTTCTGTCTGCCTGTTACGCTATTATACCTAAACAACTAAATTAATTTTGATGAAATTCGACACAGTTGTAGACGTTTTATATCAAAAAAAGTCTCAATGTCACTGAGTAGAAAATTAAAGTTTGTATAAATGTTTAACATTGTCAAATATATAGAAATAAAGTAAAAACGCGGATGTATTTGCGGACTAAAGCTAGTTTATCATATTGAAGCAGCGTTCATCAGCAAATGCGTAATATTGAAATTGAAAGTAAATATATTATCATGTGTAACAAGAAATCGGAATAATAAGTTAATAATATTGCATGATTAAGCGTCACGCACAGGATAAAAAATATTCCTCATTCCAATCAAAATGATAAATTTGTTATATTGACATGAGAGTTCGTGTTTGTTTTCCACAAGCGAATGTATGAATATTTAATCTTATTTAAAAATCGCACCACCTCCGAAGTTTATTTTTTTATTATTTGCGAGTATTATGAAGAAACGTCTAACAATCTATCCTCTTTGTTTGATTCCTTATGAAAAAAGAGGGGTATTTAAGTTTAAGGTGACTGTGTGTCTATGTGTCTGTTTGTATCATCGCAACTCCTAATGAACCGATTGCAGTTCGGTTTTTTTAAAGCTGACGTGATCGAGTAGGGTTTTAGTTACATGTTCATGAGATGTTTTTCGATAAAGTCGCCATCAAATTAGGCAAGAGTCACGTATATTTCTAAAACGCCTCCTTGGCGACCGACCTCCGTATTAGAGGTTTACGCATAATATGGAAATCTTAGTTTTGAATTCCGGAAAAACAAACAAATATTCTCTGTTGGGAAGGCACAGAATGCTGGTCAACTAATTGCCTGTAAAAAATGCTAAATCCTTTTGGTATTCACTATATTTCTAAACCAAATATCTAAAGAGGGCATAGCCGAATAGAGTAATAAAATGCCACAAATTATATATTTTCATTAAGTTAATATTTGATTCCTAAATTAACTTACAAATTACCAACCACAGTTCGTTAAACAGAGCAGTTGACATTCAATAACAGTATTATAAATAATGTTGTCCACAAGCGGAAATGATTGCGGCTTAGATTCGATGAAAATTTAGTCTGTGGTTCAAAATTACTGGACGGTGAAGGAAAAGATAGCAATCAAACAACTGAGATTTAGATCAATTATAGATTTCTAGGAAATTCATAGTATTGTAACTTTCAAAATTAGGTTACAAATTTATAATCCTCGTGTCATTACAGTTCAACTGATCAGTACAAAAGTTTGCCCTATTTTTTTTTTGGCTCAATCAAATTTAACTTCTACGAAAACGCTTATTTAATAATATGCAACCATGCCTAAAAATTCATTTTTTAGGACATCATATAAAGATTGAGAGTTTATTTGCTCATCACACGCTTGACTGTAAATGTTTAAATTACTCTTACTATGTTTAAATTATAAATTAATTAAGTAATTATATTAGTAATGTAATTCACTTTATAAGTGTACAGTACACGCTTGGTACAAATTTCATTTTGGCTTGAACTTAAAAATACTTACATTATTCTTCAGAATCCTAAAGGTGGCCGTGTTATAATGATATACATTTCAAACATACTTTAATTAAAAATAAAGCTATACCATGCCTTTTCTTTCATGCCAGGTAATATCTGAAACAGCCTCGATAGAAATACCTACATGACAATGATCTTTTCGAAGCTTGGTCAGTGAAGTCTTCCGGTGCATCTTCCATCTCTCTTCCTTCCTCTCTCAAAGGAATAGCCTGAGGCTGAAATCGCGAGTAGACCTCTTTAGCTCGTTCTTCCTCACTTTTTTTCTGAGGAATCGCAAAGTAGTTACCAGGATACAGCACTTCGGACTTCGCTTCCGGCAAAACGCGCGGCCGGAAAGCGTAATTCTGAAACTCTTGCGGACTCCTCGAGGTGCGAACACTAAAGGATGGTATCACTATTGATGCACTAGTGATATTGGCAATTGAACCGTCTTTGTTCCTCGCACTAAGGGATAATAGCTTGGACCAGTCACTCCGGGCGGCTGAGGCAAGGGCGGCCCAGCACAAAACTGCTATGTACCTAATCATGATCATTGTTCGATGTACAGTTCACTTAGTACACCCCGCTCGATCCATCATAGCCCGCGATCGCGTTTAACTGAGCAAGTGTCGAGGAAGACGTTTTATTTATACATGTGTTGCACTCCCGGTACGGCTGGCTGCTTACGGAACCTTGCCGATAGGAATGCGCCTAAAATTCGGCAACGCATCACATCTTGCTGTAACGATGTGGAGAAATGCGAAATTGTTTTATCATTATTAGTAATTTTTGTGTCAACGTATTTTGGATATGATAATGGTTTATGAAAGAATGTGAATTTGTATTCCGTAGCACGAGTGCTACAGTTACTATGACGTAGATAGTAATTATGTTATGTTTAATTAGTTCAGACTAGGCCAGGAATGAGGAATTAAATATAAAAAAGTATTAAACCATTTTGGGTTTAGTTAGGAATAATCATCAATACAATATTTTCAGGATGATAAAAATATAGCAGCTTTGAATAAATTTATGTTTATTTATAAATTTATCAATGCACATATATTATTGAATTAAAATAAAATAAATTATTTCGAAATCATATCACAAAAAAGCATATAAAAAATTAGGATTCTTGCTACTAATTAATGGCTCAAGGCTTTGCCAATATCAAAGCTATAATATTAATTTATAATGCATTAGTGAGAACCTATTTGGAGTGCAACGTAATGATTTGGGCGCCATATGAGATGAAATATAGTCTTATGTTAGAAAAAATTCTAAATAAATTTATTAAGTGTATATTTGAGATTGTATGGTCTATTCTTTTTATCCTAATAATATTGGACATATTGGATCGATATTGGATAATCTCCATGTAGGTCTCTTTTTAAAGTCCTAAGGATATGTATTTAATAATGAATGATGAAGATATTTCGGTCGAATGTGAAAACTGTGTTGTTGTACGGATGTGAGACGTGGAAGGTCACTAAGGACATCACGCAGCGGCTCCAGGTCTTCGTCAACCGCTGCCTTCGCCGTATTCTCGGTGTATTCTGGCCAGAGAGGATCGCAAACGTGGATCTATGGGAACGATGCGGCGAGACTCCAATCGACCACCAGATCAAGCGTCGCAAGTGGAACTGGATAGGTCACATGCTAGAAAGGGATTCCCAATATATACCAAGGCAAGCCTTAGACTGGAACCCTCAAGGAAAGCAAAAACGTGACCACCCTAAGCAATCCTGGCGGCGGACGATCACCGCAGAGGCGAGGGCAGTTGGCATGACATGGAGCGAAGTAAAGCGCGTAGTTCAAGACCGAGCGGAATGGAGACGTACTGTGAATGCCCTCTGCCCCATCCAGGGGACTTAAGACTTTAAAGAGAAAAAAGAGAAGGGTATGTATTGGAAAGAATGGGGCTAAGGGTGCCAGATAGGTGTATAAGTCGGAGAAAGCAGTCGCAATTGTTAAATGTGCCACGTGCGCGTACCAATCTTCTTAGTGAGGCCCAAGTTACATGATTCTTATGCCTTCTAAACCAGGTGGCGACTGAGTTGGACCCATTTTACTGCAGCCTGGCAGAGTTCATTAGGGTAACCCTTTTTGTCATTTAATATGGAGTATTAATTAAGCTTATTTTTTCTGTAATTTGTACTCCACAGCAAACAGTATTGATACTTACTAAAGCATTAGGGCAGTTTTAAGATTGAATATACATATAAAGGAAATTAAAATAAATAAAACATTAACTGTAGAAATTTTCTTAACTATACAATTAAATACCCTAATCCATAATTTAAACAGATGTAAAGTACAGGATATAAAATATATGTACTCTCAATAACTATATGATACAATTCATTCATCAAGGGTTGCACCCTTGCAAGACAATATAACAGACAATATTTGCTAGAATTAAACTCTTTATTAATATTGTAAAGTTGAATATTTTATTTATTATTTTATCAATTTATCTAGAAAGTCTATAGACTATATCACATCACGCATCAAATAGGAGCGAAGAAACATAAATGAAAAATGTTGCAGAAACGGGAATCTCTTTTGACAGAAGGTGAAACCGCGGGACGCAGCCGATATTTGTATTCGAAATATAGATATGTATCTCTACAATTAACTTTGCATGCAATTATTTTCCGTTTCATTTGATAAATTAGCGCATTCTGTTATCATATTGTTGAAAAGTTTTTTTGTCGGTACATTTACACGTCTCAATGCATATTATACCTAATATACTCCACATGCACAATAAAACTAGGTATGCCCCGCGGTTTCACCCGCTCTCAAAAGGAATAGTTATCCCGTTTTGTTGATGCTCCGCTCCAAGACTTTATATCTAATCGCCTATAGCTTTCCTCGATAATGGACTATCCCATACAAAAATAATTTTCAGTTTGAACCAAGATTCAGTAGTTTTTGCGATTAGCGCATTAACTTTGTCTGGAAAAATTAAGAAAAAACTATTTTGCAAGATTTTTTTGTTTCAACTTCCAAAAAGATATCTTTTGTTAAAAATACAAAATAATTGGTCATTGAGTAAAATTTTAGTAAATTTTACTTGTATTTCACATGAGAATATGCTTGCCAATTAAAAACATATAATTGCTTAGCAATTATTTGCATTGATATAACTTACTATTCAATTATCTTCATAACCAATTCCGAGTATGAATTACATTCATATATGCTCAAATAACATCATCATTAGAAATATAACAATGTAGAAAATATTTTTTTCACCTCCGACTGTGTATCTGTCTTTGTATGCGTTTCAATGATAATTAATCGGTCTATCATTTAGAAGCTCAAGAGCTTAAATCAAAATGGATTTTAGCTACAACTTATAAATACATTCATCTTTTTATGGGATCTATTTCTAAACATGACGATTATAAATATTTATATTTAATTTCGCTTCTTTGTATTATAGATAATTTTCTTCAGTAAAGTCAATAAACAAACTTGTGCGTTTTCCAAGCAATGGAATTTCTTAATGTTTCCAGGCAAACCGAACTGTGGACTTTTCACACAACACCGATTAATTAATGTTAGAAGCGAAGTCAACTTTTGTTCAAACTAATACATTTGGACACAAACGCTGAAATAGTTTTTCAGCGATTCTTTCAACTAATGAACGTTACGGAACAAGCCCGAGTAAGAATCGGCGCATGAAACACGCAAAATGGAAACATTTACTTCCAGTTGCGCTTGATTGTTAGAGGAAGTTTGAATACATAAGTAGGTACGGTTAAATGATGCGATTCGATGGAAAAGATTATACAAACAAGTCAAAAGTAAAAAAATACATAAAATCACATACATGAATGACTTATGAAAGTCACTAAAATCTATGTTTAAGAGTATAACAAGTTATCATCAGTTGTATACAGTTTACTGCTGTACAAAGGTGAAAGGCTTCCCTCGAAGATCTCGAACACCATTGCTCCCCAGCACTCCACATACAGATCCTTTCCGCCCTTTTTGTATAGAAAAGCTTACAGCGCCCGTAGTGGTTATTGGATTAACAGCTTTCATAATTTCGTTTCATTCGACTGCATCTCTAACCCCGCGATACTCGTATTGTTTCAAAGTTCCAAATAAAAACGTGTCACTTAAAATGTAATTCAATAGAAAATGTATATGGAATCGAATTTTCTTCATAAACACTTTTTCGTGAATTTTTATGTTTTCAATAGATATATATATATAGGTCTTACGAGTTATAAAAGTTGTAAATAGTCTGATATGTACATATAGTACTTCGATAGTATTCAAAATTTAAAAAAAGGGGGTGTCGTCTCAAGACCGCCTCTATTGAGTGAGCTATTTGATCCATTTCTATCTTTTCAAGAGACTGTTCTGTTTTATATTTATGAAAATATAAAACAAAAAAACAGAAAAATAAATAAATAAAAAATATTTTGTATAACAGATAAAATGTAATGTTTAATAAAAATAGTAAATTCTACAACTATAATACTATAAATAAAAATAAAATTAGTTAGATAACCTTATTTAAATACAACCATAAGTTATTTAAATAAATCAATAAATTTAATGGGGATTAGGAGGTCACTGTTAGAGTCTGAGATTTATTCAATTTGCTGAATTAGGCAATTGTCGGCAAGTCTCCTCTTTCACTTCTGTTCCTTGCATTTGCATGTGTGTAGCTTTACCACTAGTCTGCTCAAGTATTTTTCGTTATCGTCTGCGTTAATTATTTGAAGTGCAAATCTAACAGCGTCTCTAGTGAGTGTGCAAACTTACTTGGCCACTATGAGATTGACAGCTTTCCGATACTAAAAACCTATCGAAAACTTTTATTTAAGATTTTTAGTGCATTATACAAAAACAAGTGAAATTGAAAAAAAAAAAACTTAAAACCCAATCATGTTAATTATTAATAATAATATGTAATGAATGGATAAACAGATGTATGTAAGTTATAGCTAAGATCAATTTCGATCACGTCAGCTTTCAAACGCAAAAACCGCATTGAAATCAGTCAATTAGTTTAGGAGCTATGATGCCACATACACACAGACCCTCAGAAAGATAAATTTATACCGACACTCTTTTCTCGTCAGGGGTTAAAACGGGTGTCTATTATTTTTCTTATTATTTTTGACATGATCGTATTAACGCATATAATAATATATACATCCTTATACTAAACTATTCATTTCATTTCTAATATTTATACGAACTAAAACTCGAGAAAGAATATAGGTTACCTTTGACTTCTAAATTAAATCTTACAGGCATATAAAACAAACACGGGGATGGAGCGGATGGGGCGGATGGGGGCTAGTAAAAAATTAGTAATTCAATTCAATTCGTAACTGCAAGCATATTCAATTCGGCGCTGTTTAAAAAATGTTTATAAAAATAATAATTAAATAAGTATTATATTATTTATTATAAAAAATAAGTTATCTTAGTATAAATAATCAGGCAACACTTAAAAGTTTATTTTTTATAAAAAATACTTTTATAATTGTCCCTTATACAGTGAACAATGAAATAGGTATGTGTCTTACAACATAAATTTACAAAACATATTTACAATATATAAAAGCCACTTAGAGTATTTAAATAAAAAGACAGGTATAAATCTTACTTAAAATTATATTAATTTATATAAGATTAACATAAAGCTTGTCGACGTGTTTTTTTATATTCGATTTATTTTGTACGAAATTAATGTAGAAATGTATTTTCTCCATGTTCCATAGCACTTGTGCTAATCTGCTATTTTGACAAAAAGTTTAATACCTAAATCGAAAAGAAATTACTTTTAATACCATCAACGCTAGAAAATAAGTATAAATTAATAATTGTAGTGAATGAACTCCAAATTTACCGGACTGAATTTACAAAATTCTTAGATATAAAGTAAGACTCTTTCCGATAGACAAAGACTATATTTTGTATACCCATGACGATTAACATCTTAAGAATAGGGTATAATTTTAACAAAAAACCTACTTCAAATTGTAACCCTAAAACTACTGACAAAACAGATTTTGATTATATTTAAATGGAAGCACCAGATTTTAAAGAAAACACGAATTATCAAAATCGGTTCACCCAGGCGAAAGTTGTGAGGTAACAAACATATTTAAAAAAACACAGTCGACTTGATAACCTCCTCCTTTTTTCCGTCAGTTAAAAATACATTAGTAGTAGATACTTTTTAATTTTAATGGAATATCTAACAGCTATAGGGTAGAAGTTTGTCCCACTTTTAAGTTACTGTCATTTATTAAAATGTGTTTAATTATGTAAGTGCCTCTACAGAAAATATCTCTAAAAGATATTTATATTTAAATATTTAACTGATTTTTACCAACTTGTATTTTATGTTGTTATAGTTGATTAATCCGTCCTCTAGATGGCGCAAATAATTTTACAGGAATATCGTGTTTAGTCGAACTATTAAAAAAATATAAAACTAATTAGTGTCAATTGTTATAATAATTTATAATCCAAATTTAAATGTTATGTATCTAAAAAGATCAACTTCCATTTGTTATTTGGCTGTCGGATTTACTTATGAATAAATAGTGCAATGGAAGGCCATTACTGAAAGTTCGTTTGGTTTTTGAACCAGTTTTGTGCTAATAATAATTTGAGTATTACATTTCATCTTATCATCAAGATACGCTACTTAATTAATGCACCAAGAAAAGAAAAACAATTGCATCAACAAAACATTAGACTCGATGTAACCTGAATATAAACTGCAGTCTTGATTGTTTTATATGGTTATTTTTCCACCGTTCAGTCAATTCGTTTAGTACTATTATATACATATATTAAGAGTATTAGGCTTTCTTATATGCTGAATAAACTAAATCAGAAGCATCATCGTATGAGCGTCTGTCCCATCCTCCACTACCACCCCCAGATGACCAGCCATGACTGCTGTGACTATCAGCACTGCTTCCACCACTGTTCTTGGCTGCTATCAACTTTTTCAATGCTAGGATACCAGCAAGGAGCAAGGCGATCTGAAAATCATAATAAATCAAGTTTTTAATTAATAAATCGAAAAAATAAAAAAAAATATTTAAAAAAGGTAGTTTCAGTAGTTTAATAATATTCAAAAAAGCTAGACCCAGGACAGTTTTATTTGAGATAAATAAATGAAATAATTCATGAAGTGGTTTTAAAATACTTCGTAAAACAACGCAAAATAGTTATATAAACCAACTCCGTGGCTAAGTTATTCACGCATTCACGTCACGCACCGGAAGTCTTCATTTCAAATCCCGTGAAAACAAGTAAATATTTTGGTTGGTTAGGCACAGAAGACAAATTACCTATTTGCTTTTAAAGGCAATGACCATAGAATCAGACATGGAAATGTATCGTCATCATGCTCTACTAGAGTTTACGGAATTTTACTTTTTCAAATATAGTAATATATATATATATATATAATACACTCTAATGTCCTAATAAAGTCCATAGAAAGCGATGTTAACTATGTTTTAATAGAATAAAAAATCTTCATGTTACGCGTAATCTTCAGTAAGACTGTATTTACCTACATGAAACCTTATATAAATATTTACTTTAATTCAATTTATAGCACATACTTAGAATAACTAAAATAAAATAAGCATAACACAAGTCTATCTTTTTCTGAATTCAAACTGTGCAAATAAATAAGTGGGTTTTAAATAAGCGGAGACAATTTAAAAAACCCCGATATGATGATCGCAAATAAGAATATCTATGAATATATAAATCATAAATAAGATCCATCTCGTTGATGTCAGCTGTCAAACAAAAAACCGCGTCAAATCGGTCCATATCGGATCCCCAGATTCCTCAAACTTTACAACAACAGTTTTTAAATTGTCTTAACTTCATAAATAGATTTTGACTTAAATATTAGCCTTTTTTCATCCTGGTTTCAGAAAATATTAGATAATATTACATTTTTTTTACTTTTTAAATAGATAAGGATAGGATAGGAGATATTATTGTTAGGTACCTACCTATAACTTATTTTAAGAAATTAATAAACTCATACATATTGACATCGCACTATAGCAAATAGAATACAATGTGATACCCGAATTGAGAACCTCCTTTTTGAAATCGATTGAAAACACACAAATACTTTTGTTTTTCTTCGGTGTTGTAAATTTACAATCATTTTAAGTAAATCTCTTACGGCGTAATACAATATAAGCCGCACGAGATTTACTTTGAACGAAAGTAAATAACATATTTTGTTCTGTAGTGCACTGAGTAACGGCTGAACGAGCATTGAACTGATAAATTGTATAATGGTGTTGCCAGGTATAATGTATTGTATACAGCAATAATATTATGACTGGTTTGTTATGAATATTTCGCATTTTTATAAATATACGAATGTCACTAATACGCATTTGTATTAACCCAATTCTAGATAAATATTCGATTCGAAGATATATATGATCGCTCATAAACGTCACTTAAATATAAGTTTACTAGCTGATTAAGAATGCACCCAGATTTGAGAAGTAAGGCCAAGAAATTCAGTCGGCCTCTCTTCTTCTCCGAATATGTTCTTAAAATATACTTTTTGAACTGGAGCAAATTATTCCTAAAGTCAAGATGGTTTTATAAAAGTCTTTAATAATTAGCTTACGCTTGACGGAAAAGTTAGGAGATAGTCATGTAGGATACCCTAAAGCTAAAATTGGGTTAAACATTGGTAGTGCAAATTTCCATTAAGTAAACTATCAATCATTTACTTAGCACAATTTTCATTAATATTTATTGTATAGATTGTAATTTATGGAATATAAATACCGTTTATAATTAAGTGGACTCATAATAAAGTAGGTACCATAGAAGAAAAATACTTCCAAGGTTTCAGGGTAAATAAATAATTGTTATAGTTGGCAACATTAACTCTTTACACGATTACTCATTACAGTGGCACGTAAATGGTCCATCGAAGGTCGCTGTAATCTTATTAAATTCTAGTTCAAATACAGACAAATAAATATAAACTTTAGACGCATTTAAATAAGATTAAATTTTATATTTGAAATGAAAACAATTTGTATGCAAGAGTGAGGTTAATTTGTTATCAGTGTTACGAAATAGAATTTATTGTTAAATCATTTTTAATAAATAACTGCTAAATTATATCAATTAAATCAGCAATGATTGAAGATAAAAATGTCTTGTTCAAGGCACTTATAATATACACCAAATTACTTTTAATATGCATCTATTTAAATGCATTCACGGGTTACTTCCAGAAGGGACTTGCCGGTCCTTTGAAGCCTTACGTGGAAATTTCAAACTCCCAGTGGATCCTTTAATAATTTTATTATTTTCTTTATTTATTATTTTTTTATAAAAATTAATAAAAAATATTAGGTCAAAATATTAGGTCTGGAGCCAACAATCCGATTAAATATTATCTCCGCCTCTTTCCAAGTGACATGCCCTATAATATTGTTTTTGAAATTTATTTTATTATATTATACTTTTATCATAAATATGTTTTATTACTTTATAATATATGAATAAATCCTATAGACAGTAATATTTTTCACTAGAAAGCGCTATAGAGAAAATAGGATTTTAAACCTGAAGCCAATGCTTAATGTTCTATAATCTATGACAGTGAAAGTCAGTACAGAATAAAGGGCTTTAGAGCCGATGCTTGTATAACTTAGCGTTAAGTCAAGATTTAACCGTGTCGAGTTCTTGATATAGTTAAATTAGAGTTAGTTTAAATATAAAGCATCAAATCAAAGTCTTATATATGAATTTTGCCATGTATGTTATGTAATTATATCTTACAACAATATAGTAAAAATATGTAATCTATAAATTGTTGTATGTCAATTGCTAAAATAAAAAGATGAAACTCCTGAAAGATACTTATATATTTTACTGTAACATAACAGTAAAATATAACGAATTGATGATCTCCTTTTTTTTGAAGGCCGGTTAAAAATAAGAATGTGCTCTTTACCTAATTTAAGGTAGGCAGACGTGTTTTAGTGTTAAGGTCAGTTATATTTTTTGCTAAGAAGTCAGCAAAATATTAGACTTTTGTATACAATAAATAAATAATATTTCATTTAAGAATGTTTTCCTATAATTTGTATGATGACTTCTAATAATTAAAAACTGTATCCCAAAATTATATTTATGCGAAGATATTGCATTGGTTCATAGTAAGTATTAATATTCTTTGATACGACACTATATAGCCCTCTCATTATGAGTATCATTTAGTACCAGTATCAGAGATTTCACATCATTGTTCCAGATATAGAAACTGTGCCATCTCATTGGGTACAATTTGTTGGCGTAAGAAGATCGTTAGAAAATCGCCATTTCTTTTAACGGTCATACATTAAGTTTTCTAATAGGTTCGTGTTATACTCTCCACATGCTTTGCTGACATTAGCTGTTGGATGTCTACCCCAGTCATTTGGTAGGTTGGCTTGAAAGTTTATTTATTTAGTTCCCTGCGGTTTCGCCCGCGTTAATTTTGTAGTAGAGTGAGGCCTATAAATATCCTCCATAAATGGCCTATCCAAATAAAAAGTAGGTATGCTTTCAATTCGAACCAGTAGTTTCTAAGATTAGTGCATTCAATAAAAGATCTTTTCAGCTATATATAGTTACAATATGAGTCCAGTTTCCCAACTCACTCACTCGTAACCTTACTATGTTATAAAGCCACAGATATCCAAGTCTATTCATAATGACCTAAAGAATGAATGCTCACGCATTTCTTTACATACCATTCCGGTCATTGTTATGGGAGAAAACGTGTAAAATTTAATTGTTCATGTTTATAGATCGTGGGAATTGTCCTATTTACATACACATTGTTAATTAACTTTAATCACAAGCTAGTATACAAGATATTTTAATAAAAGAAGCCCAAAGGTAACGCTGAGAGTCATTAATTAATATTTTTTAAATTGTGTCAATTAACGCGACGACGTCAATTATTCATTTTGATAGCGGATGAAACCACGGCACATAGCTAGTAATATAAGTTGATTTTTAGAAATGATAGTTACTGGATTTTAGATCTTTCGTCTTAAGAAATGAAAAGAAAATCTTCTTAGCATATAGTACGTATTAAAAACTGGTACATAAAAGGACATGTATATAGACGTTGTATATAAGAAAAGGTAATTTTAGAAGTATTGTAGTTATATCGTCATAATAATAATTTTTAAGATTCAAGTAAATAAATAATTTAATTATATAAATTACCTTTGAAACGATGAGCGCTTTTCCCGCCAAAATGAAGAGGCCCGCAATCGCGACGGGTATCATAGCGGCCATCTTCATCGCAGCTCCCATCATCATCATCCCCATCATTTTCTTCATTTTACCACGCCCTGGAATCGAAGAATATGAATATTTACATTTTCATTTAGAACTTTGACAACTTTGATTTTTAATAATGAATAATAATATCTGACATTCTTATTATTTTGTTCACTCGAATATAACAAATTTAAATAAAACAGTTTGAACGGATAAAGCGAGCATATTTAGACTATTATTTTGACAAAAACAAAACCATCATTGTGTTCAGCGACCCGAGTATTGTAGTGCCATAATTACACATGATCAAAGTGGAAAAAGAAAAGTAGGAAAATCGTTTGGGCGTTACAACGGTTATATGTAATTTGACGTGTCAGGCGTTAATTCTAAATACTAGAGGATTTTTATGTTCCAAACACATGCAACACAATTCCGGTTCCGTAAACATTATTAGGCGCCAATTCCGCTACAATGTCATCTATAGGAAATACGTAAACTAACTTGCAGTCAATATAATCATGAAAATGGATTCGATTCGTTAGTTAAACTTAAATTACACCTGATGTTTAAAATACATTAGAATTATTACTACAATCTGATCTGTTATTTGTCTTCTGTGTGTATATAAAATACATTATAATTATAATTAACATAAATGTATATAATAGAATATTATTTTAGAACCAAAAATGTTTTGCTGAAAAACAGAAACCAGAAGTGGAACTAATGTATTAGAATTCACAAAAAACAATGGGTAATCTCTTATCATTAATCTAATTAATCATCATCATAATTCCGAATTTTACAAGTAACAATTAACTTTTACTAAAGATAGATTTGTTATTATTGTAAATTTGGGAAGTGTGAATACTACTTCCACTAGAAAGTAGATGCTCACCCATTATTATAATTTAAGCTCTGAAATTATGATGACTTGCTAAATGGCATGACAATTTTATTTTATCATTTTCTTTGTAGTTGAATAGGGTCATTATTAAATTAAATAAAAGTTTCAAAAATACAAAAATAATATGTAATATAACTTAAATTAACTTTTAGAAATTTCGTGGTAAACGAGACAACGATTTAAAATATTAGCAACTATACGTTCCCATTCTTAATTTTAAATTTTAATGGTTTTGATAATAAATAGGTTATTATAATATAATTTTGACGTTTTTCTTAACGTTGTCAGTACACAGTTGTAGTGTGTGGCTATGATTTGTGATTTATAGTTTTTATTTATGGTTAGTTATGGCCTTTGTAATACCATTATGACTATTCGCTAATATTTTTATAATCTATATTTATTTCTATGTATAAGTATAATTATATAATAGTATTTTCTAACTACCTACACTAGTGGAACGTTAGTTGAAGAAAAGGCTTGGCCTCAAACTGGATATAACTAATTGGTTTAAAAATTGACGCCATAAAGCACAGAGTAGCCATTAATGAATGTACAATGAGATCAAGAGCAACAATTATGAGCAGTTAAGAGTTCTTAACATCTAAACAAGATAATAATGGCTTTCTCTTGAATATGTTTTTTAATTGTTATAGCTCAATTAAAATGATATTCATATCAAAAGGAAACACAAGAGATTTAAGAAAATTTAAATCGAGTTTTTTAGTGTTGTGAGAAAATGTACCACTTTTAATGCCTGATGAAAAAAGAGGAATTTTATAAGTTTGACGTGACTATGTGTCTATGTGACATCTGTGGCATCGTATCTGCAATTTTTTTTTAAAGCTGACGTGATCGTGATTGTTTTTACATAAAATTCAAATATTCATTAAATATTCGTTTTTGCAATAATGTCGGGGAATTTAGAAACTGTCTTTAATTTCTCTTGTTATGGTGATTGACTAGGTCATTTGAATTGTATTTGGCTAGCATTAAAGTACAAAATACCTTAAATCATAGACACGTTTGCCCCTTAACCACGTCCTGAATCCATTGCTTTCTCCAGAACCAGCTTTATCTTAGATATAATTTGCAGGTAAATGTCATGATGAATATAACTTACTGCGTTTATCTGATGGGACATGGCCTTAGGAATCACGCTTTTACTTGACTTTATAAATAAGTACGAACATTTCGTAATTTTTTTAACATATCTTTTTTAGAAAATCTATACTCGTTTAGTATTTGAGATAGGTCTTTAAACCTAAAAATAGATTTAATGAAATATTTCAAACTTTTGTCATTACAATGATACTTCATATACAAACATTTAGTATATTCTTATTATAATTGATATTAAAAAATTAGTAATGAAAACAAAAATAATATATATTCAAGTGTGTCGTATTTGTATATGAAATTTAGGTTATTCATACGATACAAGGTTGGCTTGTAGCATTGGATTCAAATTATCAGTATTTATGTTTGATAATTTAAATTATATTAATTTTTAGGCAAATACTGTTAATATTCAAGTTGCAGATAGACTAAAACTATTTGACAGCAATTGTTGTTGTATCAGGTATTACCTTCTTCCACGCCCTTGTTAAGGTCTTCACCCGTGACCTTTGGCAGAGACAGTTGTATAGATCTTGAATTAGCAAAGGCTGCAATCCTATCCCATAGCATCTGCGTCAATGTCTCGTCCTTGCTCCCTAAACTTCTCGGCAAGACCTCGTTTTCAATAGCTGGCTCTACATTCGAAGCTTTCACAACTTCAATCCCATCAATTAATGGAATCGAATCCATCCTCGCCGCCCGATCGAAGAACAAAATCGCCTTTCGTTTCAAACACGGTATGATATCTGTACTTTGACAATCTTCATACACTCGCATTATATATTTCATCCCGAAGTCGTCCGCTGTTACCAATCCTAATAATAAGGTCAAAGTGATCACTTTTCCAAACATATTGACCCTTGAACCACGTTGCTTGATGCAATAAAAAAGACTGTACACACAAACGACTCTACCGCGTATTTATAGTCTATGTACCATACAAAAAGAATTGTGCCTGTGATCGGGGGTACTGTCTAGAGGTGTATTCACATTGCATGGATTTCAAGATTGTCTATGGAGAGCGAAGAGTTACTGCATGGATTGTTGCTTGTGTACAGTTGGTGTGAATGCATCTTTTTGTATTGCATCTGTATGGGTGTGCAGCGAAATGGAAAATCGTGCTTGTCTTAAGGTTAAGTTAATGTTGGATGATTAGAAATGGATAAGGTATATCCTAGAACTTGTTTTAATGTAAGGTTAAAGTTATTTGTTTTCTTAAAAGGATAGGTAATTTATTCAATGGATGTTCAATGTTCATGTTTCATTACTGAAGACTAATATGGGACTCACGTCAGCTTTAAACTAAAAAAATTGAGATTATTTATTTTTCAAAATAAACCAATCAATTTTTTTTAGTTAAATTAATTAAACAATTTTCCAAATATTTATGATAGTTTTTGCGTACTTACACACACACTAAGGTGACAGACTTACTTAAATAATGACTGCGTTAGCATTAAAAGACTGCCCATTACAAAGTATTCTTCTACGTCCGTAATAGGAACGTGTCAGGCAAAAAATGGAACGGTCTAGTAGGTATAGACGACAAATCATATCCATGTTAATTTAGTAGGTGGTTTGGTTATAAGTATTACATGTATTATCACTTCAAATCCATTCTTAGTAACTTCTGGGTGGTTTAGGCCTCGCATGCAAACGTCGCGGAATGAAACAGGTTATAAAAGTTTATTTATTGTTATTAATTAGCTTTTCCTGTCTATACTAATTTATTTGACAAAAAGGATATGATTTTCATGAAATTATTAATTTTCAATAATAAATATAGATTTTTAGATATCGTAAATACTTTGTGTAAAAATATTCACTTATTTTTCTAGTTTCTTGAATGAAGCTGTATTTAAGTTATTAAAGGTAATTAAATAACATTTCTTGCCCCTGAATCTTTTTTATTATTTCTAATAAAATGAAAAATTCAATAAATTGCGTTCTTTATATTTACGAAAAAAAAAAGAAAAATATTCTCATTTCTATTTGCCCACAAAAGAGGGATATTATAAGCTTAACGTGTCTGAATTTTCGTGTCTGTGTCTGATCTATGGCATTAATTAATCTCAATGCCAATACGATTTATGAAAATCAATGCATCCATTTATGTGTTACATCTTACATGTAATCATTATGTCTGAAACTTTTTCAATTTCACCTGTTATTTTAATATAAGCTACTTCAATCAAAATATATTAAAAACAAGTACTTACCTATTATATTAAGGTGGCATTTCTTCGCCTATCTATATAGTCACTTTTATTTAAATAATTATTTATTCTTAATAAGTAAGCCTTCTTAGCCTTTTTTCTTTAGGAATTGAATAGGTCATACTAGATTGACTAAAATTGTAACGCGTCACATCATATGTAGTTAAAATTTGAAATCTTATTTCCCCAAGATCTCCCGGATTCAAACGATCATTAGTCATACATTTGCATTCAAAAGTGGGTGAATATCATAAGAAATCGTTTACAATGCTAGTGCATTACTGACCGCGATATTACCATTAATATTTACTTAATCGAATATGTATTAAAGGGGATTGAACAGAGAAGAATTTAATTATTTGAATTATTTATTTATTTTAAACGTTACAAAAACACAACATAATGAACAAAACAAAAATAAAAATATCGAAGCCTAAATGAGATCTCACCTAAAGGATCAAATGCTATGAAATATCTCAAAAATTAATCAGAAGTGTACATTTAACAAGAAATAATCATACTACTATCACTGATCTGGATTTGCTCCAACCATTTAACGTATAAATAATCGGGAACCCTGTGCTTCTGACTTATTTTCTTCTCAGATTAGAGCGCGAACAGGTTTAAACTTATAATTAAGAGAGGTTCATAAGCGATCATGGATACAATAAATAAATATAATTTTGCTACGGCTCAGCGTAGCGTTTCCGCTACGCCAGCGCTACATGGTCTACGCGTACTCATGTAATAATGCATTATCTACGATTCATTAAAAAAGAAAACGTCAGTTATAATGTAATTACAGCTATAAAGCGTAATTAAGCTACGTACAATATATTTCCATGGAAAAGTAATTACTTTCTCCATACCAAAAAATTGGCCGAAATCAAATGCGGTATGGGCTTATTTAAGTTGCTTTTTACTTTTTTATTTTTGCTTGACTTGACTGAGAGTATGAGATTCTATATAAATATTTAGTTCTATAAGTCCAATCAATATTATTGTATATAGTGCCTCATGTACAGTATATTTAGAGCGTTAGAAATAAAAATCATCCATCTCGATCACGTCAGCTTTCAAACAAAGAAAACTGCATCGGAATAGGTCTATTCGTTTATCACATGACGATACTACGGACAGATACACATACCTATAGACACACAGGCACGCAAATTTATAACAATTATCTTCTTTCATCTTTTAAATAGTGAAGATGTATATAGATGAGCACAAAAGATGACATAAAATTGGTGCAAATAATTTACGCGTGTCAAACACGAAGAGATATTGCAATTATGTTATTGTGTAAGTGAGAAAAAGTTCTTTTTTGTGGCTTTCTTTTACGGGCTACATTTAGTTACGGATAGTTTAATATGGGTTTGGTCGTCCAAGCGTAGTTCAAAAGTTTGTACCTAAGGTCGAATGGTATATACAAAATTATTAAGAACTAGCTGTTAGAAACAGTTTAGCCGGATTAAGGCGTGTATATGTGTCATATTTTAACATTATTAAACAATTTATGCCTACTCCTTTATTAAATTCACCTCAGGCAAGAGTGCCTTACTTGCTAAAAAGTAGTAAAAATGTATTTTATCAAATAACTGTTTGACAATTTCGGAGTTTTCGTGATCAGATACACAAAATTCTTAAAAAAATATTGTTACAAATTATTTATAGTATTTTTTCTGTTTTTTCCAAATATATTCTATTTAAATGGACTGTACATTAAAACTACCTTATTATATGTATATTTTATTGTGTATGTCTGACACGTATTCTCTCGATGAAGGGATAAGCTGCTGATTAGATGTTTCATTTCAGAGAAAGTAATGGTTGCCCTGTCAAAAGGTTATATGCTGTGACCTTAATTGCACCTCATGATTTGAACATTGGATGATACTTAGACATTATTTTTATTCCTATGATAAATAAGATGAATTGTCTATTTAAGTATCTCGTATTGTTGGGTACCAAGAAATATAATTATATAATATAAAGTTGAATGAATGAGTCTGTTCATTATAACACGCTAATCTAAGCAATCAGGCTGCGACGAAATTAACACGGACGAACCCGCAGGGCAGAGCTAATTCTATTTTTCTATATACATTTAGTTGATCCATGTCTATAATTTATATCACTCGGAAAGAACTTAGCTTACTATCAGTGAAAGATATTTTTAAATCAGTCCAGTTGTTTTTTAGTTAATTCTTTGCAAAATTTTAAATCTTTTCTCATTAAACTCGTTATAATAGAGAAAAAAGTTAAAAATGAAATCTCATATTAGCGCAATACACAAGTTGACCACTTGATGAGCCTTTTGTATATTTGTAAATATATATAAGTAAATATTATATATATGTATAAGCAAATTCTTTGTCTTATTTATTGTTAATTTTGTATTTGTTATCATATAAGATTAAAATTAATTATATTTATAAGCTTCTTGTTGTATTTTCTCTACGTAGATAAGTACTCGCTGGAGATATTAGCCAATTTAAGTTATTTATAATTCAAACATTAATAACAGTACAATGATGTAATAATGCGGTATCGCGTGCATAATATGACATAATTGAATGATCGATTAATTACGTCAGTCACCGATCATTGCGGATCATAACTCCCAATCAACATCGTTCATTCATTCATTCATTCCTCATAGAAAGTTGTGATATTTTGACGATTTATTTAGATATGTGTTTTATTTATAATTATGTTCTCGTTCTCTAAACATTATCAATGACACAAAAATATAATTTAAACCTCATTTTAATAAAATAAATAGATTAAGGTGGTTCACTTATATTAAATAATTTTATTTTCTAATTAATAAAAAAGTTTGCTAAAATTAACAAAAATGTAATAAGTAACTGTTAACATGAAATTAATATGAGGATAAGGAATACAATATAATTAAAAAAAAAGTTAATGAAATGAATAATAGCATTACAGAACAAATGTTGACACAAAAACAGTAAAATAATTCCCGTCAAACTAGCACACGTTTTTGAATTTATCTATTTAGATCGAAAATATTTAAAGGAAAAAAATGAAAGTGCAAAAAACTTATTAGTTAAAAGCTTTTATTTTTAAGTAAAATTAAGCATACCGTGGCGAGTGACAAGTTTAAAACAAAAGTGGAAATTCCCCATGAAATCGGTCCAGCTGTTTGAAAAAGAAAATTTTCTATAGCGGATGCTTCACGAATCAATTAGACTACATTAGCCTTAATAATAAGAGCAATTGTCCCGTAAATGTTATAGTTGATTGTGGTTTTTGGTACTTACTAAGAATGTCTGTAAAATATAATTTTTTCCAGGATTTTTCTTATAAAAACCTTTGATTGTTGACCTTTTACACCGTCAAACTTGCACAAAATTTAGTTAATTTTGGTGAATAGAAAAGAAAAGAAAAGTAAAACTTGTCAATTAAAAACTATCATTAGTTTTAATAGATGGTTTAAATAATTTTTAAAAATATATTTTATATATTACAATTCTATTACTGTTCTTAGAGATTCCTGATGCTCAAAATCATGAAGCTTGACCTTATTATCAAAAAATCGGTAAATTATTAAACAGGCATTTTAAATAAAATCAAATTCACACATTAACCTTGACAATGATCAAGTGCAGCGTTCAAGATCAGCCACAAGTGACCAATACATAGCCACAACACGCACACAAGCCCAAATCCCGACATATACATACACGCCTCAGTGCACGACCATACGATGCAACGATTGCACGCTCTAAAAGATTTATAGATAAGTGCAGTTCCCGGTGAAAATAGATAAATGCCAGTGTTCAAGTATTTTCTACACATTTCAATAGGCGCATTGGCATAAAGCAGTCATCGGTGGCGTTGAAAGAACGGGGCATCCGCGGTATTAGATCAAGATGGCGCACCGCGGGATCCTTGTCCTGTGCTTCAGTGCTCTCCTAGCGTTGGCTTCGGCAGACACCTTCGGAGCAGGATTCAAGCTCCTTGGAAGGATGTACGACAATTGCGAGAAGTCCCAGGAAATCATTAAGTGCCTCAAGATACAAGCGCTGAAGTTCATGGATAGAGCTGCGAGAATGGAGACACTGCCCATTTTTGAAGGTGTGTCATTGGTTCAGAGAGCAGACCAAGGGAGAGCCTTCTCGTCCTTACCCGAAGGCGATTTGAATTCCTTAGGATCTGATGATGTTGACAAGCTACTTCAGCTTTCAGCTTCAAAGTTGCTGCAGAGTCATAGGGTGGTGATATCTCCGACTTTGGCCAGTGTAGATGTCGGTAGATCGTTTGAGGAAGCTCGTGGTAAGCTTAAAAAGATGATAGGTCCAATTATGGCTGGGATTGCGATCAAAGGAGGTTTCTTAGCTATGGCGTTCCAGGCAATCGCTATCATCGCCGGTAAAGCTTTGTTGATTGGAAAGATAGCGCTGCTCTTATCTGCTATCATTGGTTTGAAGAAGCTTATTGCTGGTGGAGAAACCCATGAGAAGACAACATATGAGATCGTAAAGCACCCTCAGGTTTCCCAAACGCACACATACTCAGCGTCCCACTACGGAAACGACTTTGACACCACAGGTCCCGGTGGCCATTACAGAAGAAGCGTAGAAGATGAAGCTGCTGCTCAAGACAGAGCTTACAGAGGTCACGCTAAATATTAAAAGCTTACGACTCCTTACAAAATACGACACGGCATAGAGCTTTCGTGAGCTATTCAAAGGATATTTTAGGAAATCAGACGACACTTTTGGTTATAGATTATTTATTCAATTAACGCTTTTTAGATTAAGTTTTTGTAAGTCCATGTATGTAAATACATATAAAGTATATTTGCACCAAAAATTTAATTATGATGTAACTGATTAATTAGGTTGTGGTAATTTATTAATTGATGTAAGCTAGTCGACGGGTACTGTGCATTTTCCTATTTTGTATCCGATTGTCCAATTTTGTAAAAATAGATTAAGATTTAGTTAAATTTTGTTACTGGTGCGGTTTTAGTTATTTAAAAATTAATAAATTATTTATTAAAAGGTAGTTACGCGAGTACCTTTGTAAGTATGGTTATGTGTATGTATTTTAATAAAATAAGTTTAATAAGGTAGGACTGAGGAATGGCGAAAAAAATGGATTTAAACTTGATGTTGGTTTTATTTTCTCTCATATTTTCATTTAAATAAAAACTTTACAGATAAGGCTTATATTTTATTTAAAAATAATTAACATACAAAATTGTATATATCTAAGACAATGCTATTATCATCAGTAATACATATTATGTTACAGTTGTTATAAAAATGAGAAGAAGAAAGGTTTTGCAAATTAGGGTACGACGTAGTTCAATAACAAGCATTGTCTGACTGACAATAATATTAATAAGGTTAAATGTTAATTTATTAGACCACTTTCCTCATTATAAAAATTATAATGAAGATTAATTCATTAGTTTTATACTATTTTTTGAAAAATAACTTCGTTATTTTATTAATTGTAAAATCAGGTGTTAGCTAAGACTGACGCCACTTTTATATTAATAAAAAAATTAATAATTATACCTTTGTATGTGTTCTTCATTTTTACTATATATGGTATTAAAAATTTCTTATAATATATTTAATACATTAATGAAACAGTTACATACAAGTAGTAGAAAGCTTCGAACACGCAAATAACATGCGCACGCGACGGTACAGTTAGTGGCATTTGAAGAAAAACGTTGAAAGTAGAGAATGATGTATAGTCGCAAACATAATTTTATATTCTTCTAATGTCTTAGTTGCACGTAGTAAAGGCGGAAATTCTATCTAATATATCATAAAACAAAATAAAGAATTGGTTTTCATTTCAAGAAATTCAAAATTAAATAAAAACTGTCTAATAAAAAATTAAGATATAATTTAAATTTTACCTTATATTGCATTATATTCTAATAAAGCCTACTCTGTGATAGCTCAAAAATGAATATGTAAAATTGAAGTGGTCTGGGTTTTTCAGTAACGATAATCCATTCTTTTAAATTATTAAAATTAAAATTTTACAAACACATCAAAAGCCGTTATAGGTGCGTCCTACGCTCAACGAGACAAGCACGAGCAGAACCTTTGTAGGCTTCGTTGTTTGTGGCTTCAAGTGTTAACTTACAAGAACCTACACGACAACGTGTCCTCAAACGCGATGCAAATCAAAAAACCAACATTTGGCGGAGCACAGTCGAGCAGGCTTGTATGTCGGTCTACACTACACGAATTTTTACTCTGTTCGTACTTAGCTTATCTCGTGTAGACATAGCTTAAGGGCTAAACGGGGATTAGAATATAAAAAAACGCTATTCACGGTTCTTTGTTAATTTTCGCTTTAGTTTATAACCAATTTTACACCATGTTTATTTTTAGGCGGTTTACTTTATTAAAACAATAAAATGAAACATAAAAACAAGAGCTCAATATATTTGACTAGTAATGAAGTGAAAATATTACGACTTAACCCGCATTTATTGGAGTCCAAGAGAATTTTCTCCCGTTCCGTATTCTATCCTGGTCATCTTTTTTGGTCACGAACAGTCGTTCCAATCTATCTCGCAGTTCATCTGGAGTTATTGGAGAGCCCGTGGTGGCGTCATCTGATTGGTCTTTATAAAAATGTTCCGAATGGTGAGGATGTCTGTAGTATGCTGAAACAGTAGGATTTCCTGTTCACTAATTTTTTTAAATTTTCTATTCAAAATAGAACAACATGAACCTAATGATTTCATAGCTATTTTCTGGCTCTCATAATCACAATATTCACCTTTTGCATGTAATAAAATGAAATTTATGATAATTTAAATACAATGGATCTTGTGTGTATGATCTCTACTTGTATTCAACATTACTATCATGCTATCAGTCGAATGTTACTTCCGAAACCAATCAAAGAACATTGTCTTAGTTTTACTTAAATGTAACATGAATAGAATCTACTTAAATACTTCTTCGATTTTTATTATGAAAAGCACATAATTTTTAAATATTAATTTTGAAAAACAAGCCTGGCCTACTCTATATTGTAAGGTAAACAAATTTTATTCTTGAGTTCGTATGTTGTTTTTTTTATTAATATATCATGTGGTTTATATAATTCTATTACATATAAGGATAAAAAACATTACCTCCAGAGGAATGGCCGGGATGATAATGCCCAATATTTTCATGTGATGTAACATACGACGACAGAGTTGGTGCAGCAAAATTATTCAGGCCTCCGAAATAAGAGCTACCGTAGCCTGTCCCCGCACCGCTAAACAGAGTCACAGCAATCAGCGCCACCTTTGCCAGCAAAAAGGCCTTCTTGCTGGCTAGCAAAACTAAACCCAACAAAAGCGGCAGCAATGTCGATATATGGAACTTTATTCCAAGTAAGAAAGGTACTAGAAGGTTTCGGGCCAAAAGTCGTCCTGAAAAAAAGTAATATTAAAAAAAAAATTGTTTCTCAAACAACATCGTTTACAAAAGATATTTTAAAGCTTCTTAATTATATTAATACTTTTTAATTTTTCAGTCACTGTAACTACTATGTAGTAGATATTATTGCCATATTTCATAGGCTGTCAGAACATGATCTAAAAATGTTTTTAAATATTGAACGTGGCACAACATAGTTTTGAACCTTTTGTTAAAGAAAAGTAATATTGTAGTTGTAAAGAAATAGATGGTGCATTTATTCAGGTTCAATGTGACAGCCTTGGCATTTCGTTTTAGTTCATCAAACATAGCCAAGGTGGCGCTATTAATATCTTATTAATAATTGAATGATGATAATCAAAATTATTTATATTTGTAGCTTCTACAACTAATTTTTAACTTGTTGATATAAACGGATATACACTTAATTTTTATTATTACAATTTCTATTTTATATTTATTAAGTTCTTTTTTAAATTATACAAAAACTTAAGTTATTATATTATTCGCGACGACTGTTCATACTTTTTTTTTTCATTTATAACACATTCATTTGAGTTCGATGCCGGAAAATAAATTGATCTGGAGTAACCACTATACAATAACTAATACATACGACAGTAATAATTACTGAAACTCCTGTGGCATGTCGACAAAAGCGGGGTGTTATAAAGCTTAACGGGTCATTGTACCTGCAGGTCCATGTGTCTGTCTGTGACATTGCAACTCCTAAACTAATGGACTAATTTTAATGTTTGTTTTTGTTTGAAAGATGACGCGGTCCAGATGAATATTAGCTTACGCCAATCTGTTCATTCATAGACTTATTCTTATTTGTAATCGTCATGTTGGGGGAGAGAGATATTTAAAATATTAAATTTCACTTGTACCTGTAGTTATTTCCCCGTTGCCTGGATATGCTCTATCTTTAATTCTTGGGTCAATCACAAATTCTAGCACTCCGTTGGCCAATGTTGGACCGATTCTCATAACTAATCCCGGATACACCATACCCAGATCCCAATGTAACGACCGTTTTGAAATTAAACTACTGGCGTCTTCCATTATTGATCTGAAACATACAATAAAGCACTTACACTATCATTTATCTATATATCACACATTATTTATATATTTTAATAATAACTAATAATAAAGTCCTTGTGATTGTTCACATTCTCAACTGATGGAAATGCGTTTTTAACAAGTGGCAAATTTCCCATATAGTATAGGATAATAATATATGTTTAATATCAATCATTTAGTGACACCTAGAAGTCACATAGCACGGCTTAATTATATTAAAAAACACAATCAAAATATTATATACTTGATATTATTTCATTTTATTATCCTTAAACTCTCTGTTTTTACATAATTTTATTTATTTATAATTATTGTATTTTATCAACAAAATAAAGACTTTTTATTTAATTAGATACTGTGACATACCGAAAATCCATTGGGTCCTTGTCAAGAAAGGCGCCGATATCCCTCGGTGTCTTGTCATCTCGAATAAACGCAATTCCATTAGCTAAACTAAAGGAATCGGCTTCATCATAGTTATTCAGCTTTGACAATAACTCTTTACCAAAACAAACACCAATAGAAGGCCTCTGGTCACTTAAACACTCATTCAATGAATTGTCTACTTGGTTCTCCTGAACTGTTTCACCCTGTTGCAACTGTATCGGAATTACCTCAGTTAGGAGCACTAAGATTAAAATAACGGCTAACTTCATCTTTCGTCGCTCTTCCATAAGTTTTGGAAAGTATTTTTCGTTTAATTAAAATCATATAAATCTTACGCGCGAACTTTGCCTCTGTGGTAATTGGATTTGAGGGGTTTCTAATATTAAAAAAACCTATCAAAAAATTTAAAAGCACCTTCTGCTCTGATTTAGATATTATGTATAAATTACGATTTGAAACTCGGTTCCTTTATAGACTTCTTTTGTTATGTACGAGTGAACTTCTCCATTGTTCCGAAGACCGTCACGGGTACTTCCCATGGACAGACAATGCAGTGAAAATTGTATATGGCCAATTTGGTTTCGGTCGTTTTCGAGTTAGCGTTACGTTTACTTGCATAATAAGTGATTGTTTTGTTCTCTATTAACATATCACTTATGAAGTACGTTTAGTTTTTATTTTAATAAACGACTTGGCCATGAAGGCAGTAGTCTTTATAATTAATCAGTATAGGACTTTCTTTCTTCTCTCTTCTAAGGTCAAATACATATTTTTCTTCTCAGAAAAATTGCTATGTCACAATTAAGATTTAAAATTAATATCCTCCAATAAGTGGCTACTGCGTTCGATTACCGAGTAAACTCTAAAAAGCGTAAAGAAAATAAAAAAGTAATTTATCTAATTGTCTGTACTCGATGATAGAAGACAGAAATATATTTGCCACTTATGAGTATGAAACTTATTTTTATAAACAGTTTAAAAGAACCAAACCAGTTTAACCAATCATTTATTTCTAAATTGATACTATGTTGTATATGATATATTTTTATGTCGTGTAAAAATAAAGTTCTTTATTTTTAGATTAACATATTTTTTTTTATATTCCCGGTTCGCTCCTCTCCTTTGGCTGCATTTATGTGTAGTTTTTTTGGTGTCGGATCTTATTTAGTTATTTGTGTTACCTTGTTGGAGTGAGTTAAAGTAAATAGAAAAATATATCTCTCATCGAGGTGATCAGATCTGTCACCTCAGATTCCTGACTCCATCTTAAGTATACTTTGAGAATGATCGAAGCCCCTTATCTTATTCTGACATTCATAGCTTTATACAAACTTCACTCTTCTATCTTTGTTAACAGGACCTATAATTGTATAAAACTTCAGTTGCGCTTACATCAACAATTCTGTGTCATGTCAAGGAGTGAAAGTAGACAATATTCTTCCTACACGTCCGGTTTGAAGTAAAAGTTTTGTTTGGCTGATGTAATATTCTCTTGTTTTACAACTGATAGAGCCTTTTTTCAATTTTGTAATGATAATGATACGCACTTTAAAAGCTGTTTGGCATCCTTTAAGTGCGTATTGTTATTTTATTTGAGCTTATAGATTAATTTATGTTTGCAACGTTTTAGGCTTAAACTTAATGAATTTTGTTATTTAGGAATGGTTAGGTTTGTTACTCTAATTATAATCAGTCGAAATCGTGGAGATTAACTATCAAAAAGAAATGCTGTGATATTCAGACACGGTAGTATAGAGTACCTACCTAATTATATTTAGGAAATAAGAGTAAAAAAATTGGAATTTCATTAACAGAATAACACATAATTATAAAATATTCTTTGATTTAAAGTTACTTTGCCACTAATAATTATTTTATTATTATTTTATTTATTTAAATACCTCTTGTAGAAAAAAACAATGTCTAATCGGTTTTCGAATTCAAGACTCGAATGTAAGTAGGCTTTAACTTTCTAAAGGCTTAATATACTTTGCATGGTGGTCATTATATGTCATAATATTATTTGACCTTATAAGTCATGCCACTTTCACCGGCGTCCCTCGAGGGCCTCGCAAATTATTGACGCTTCGTTTTTATGTTACTCTCCCCACTTCCAACCACCTTTTCTTTAACATACTTAAATAAAACACGTTTAATCCCATGTTCCGATAAGCCTGTCAACGTAAAAAATAACGATTTAATTGACAAATCTTTTGACCAATTGTATGCATACTTATTCGATCATGTCGATATCAGCTAACAGACCCATCTAATGATATTTATTGATTGAATTATATAGTGTGGCTAGAATTGAAATAAATATTATTGATTAGAATTTGTTTTCCAATAAATGTTTCTGTAGGCAAACCACATTTGGCATATTGATTTCGGAAGTTCCATTTTGACACAATTATAGAATCCAAGAGTTAAAATCCTGATTTTTATTTGCCAGACCTGAAAGGCTAACAAACGTTTCAGATTAACTAATTCTAATTTACGCTTAGGCTACACAGCCGGAATTGTCTTTCTGAATTCAGATTCTTAATTCAGAAAGCAGAATTCCATACAATTTCATTATGCATCACACACTTTCAGATTTTTCAGATTATGAATTTCTTGACATTGTACGTAATTTTAAATATTATCTGAACATGATCTGAATTAAGAGACATTCCGGCTGTATGAGGCTAGCCTTAATTACCAGGGCATATCTAAAAACGTAAATATAGTATTTTGCTAAAAACAACCATAAATTAGTCTTTATAAGAGACAGTATTATTATATGCAATTATTCGGAAAGAGAAGAAAATGTGATTTTACATATTTTACAAATATTAAAATAATACTAAGCAAATTGAGAAATTCGACCTCATAACCAGAATACCATATGATATAGTAGGCTATGGTCTCGTCTTAAAAATGTGGTTGGTTGGTTCAAAAGAAAAGCTGATTAAAACCGGACACAAGTGCGTGAGAGAAATCTTTAGGAAGGAAGTGACACAGATTTAATTGTGTTTCACGAATTCACATCTCACAAGGACTTATTATACAACATATTACGGATGTATGAGCTTCTTCAGTGGGCTCATGGCGTAACAATATAACGTTTATTTGATAACAAGTGAAATTGAAGACAATTTTAAAAATCCCCGACATGTTAATTACAAATAAAAATATCCCATGAATGGAAAAATACATTCATAAAGTCTCCTTTCTTTACTTCATTCGCACTCAAAAGGAATATCTTTTCCGTTCTTGCAACATCTTTTATTGACGCCGCGCTGCCATTGATCGTAGCGAAATGTAATATAGCTTTCCTTGATGAATCAGTTGGATCCAGTTGGATCTGAGATTAGAGCATTAAAGTTAATACAAATCTTTTACGCTTTATAATATTAGTAGATACTTATTGAACTATCTCTTGAAAGATAGTAATTTTTACCGAGGAAGAAGAGTCTTAGGCTTTATAGTTAACATCATGCTACGATTAATAGGAGTGGAGAATTAATTAAATATATTGCAAAAACTGTAAAAAATATATTTTTTGAGAGCGGATAAAAACGTGGAACACAGATAACTAAGAAGGAAATCCGTTAGTAATAAGAAAGTAAACCAAATATCTAGAAAGTGAAATGATTGGCATAAATTATAGGTGATAGTGTGATTAAATTAGACCTAGTTAATATTTAAATGATACTCGTCCTAACATCAAGGTAAACGTTTTTTTCTTATATTCTCAAACCATGTCTAAGTGTACAGGTCTATCTTTACGTTGTAGGTCCTGGGTTTAACTCCCGGGGAACACAGATGTTTCGATCTGGTAGGCTCCGAAGACTGATCTAATGAAATGAAATATGTTACTCCCATGAGCTACTATTTCTCTTTTACTTATTAAGTTTATCATTGTATTACTCTATCGGTTAGGTTATTACCGATTATAAATATTTTAGTAAAACAATGAATCGTATCCTGAAATGTTACTATATGTCAAGTACTAAGTCAGCGCGATCAATGTTCTTTCATGCACACAAAAAATCATAGATATCAGTGGCTTGTATGGACAGTACAGTAAGCCTATAAAAACCATCCCAGATATTATATCTAGGTCATCTAAGAACGGAACTATATAGCGGAGATGCTACGCTCATTAACTCGGCTTATTAGTACGTAATATTAAATATTACGCGTTGAATCGATTCTAATTGTATATCTGCTGTCTCTAGCCATAAGAGAACTCGGTGCAGTAGGGCAGTGGGACGGTTCTATTAAGGGAAATGACTAACAAATAATTTGAACTGAAGGTGTGGCAACCGCTGTGTGACTATCGTCAGTTCACTTGATTGGTCTGAAGAGATATTCTTATATTTTATAATCATCATATCGGGGCATTTTTTATTTCACTTGTTACTCGTGATTTGTATTTATTTATCAAAACTGCAATAGGAAGAATTATTTGTTTTACGGAGCCTGTACAAAAATTCACCAAAAGTAAGAAATTGAAGACTAAACATTAAATACCAAACAAAAAATTAAATCCCAAAACAATTAATCATCATAATTCTTTACAGTTTAGAGCCTGTCCAGATGACGCGCGAATACACTCGCGCTTCAATTCATATTGCATCCAGAATCTAGATGCAGCGTTTTACGCGCGGTCCAACACAGGGAGAGAATCTAGCCATTTTAATTTAAATTTACTTAAATTATTTTCTTTGTAAAGAAAAAATTGAATAATCTGTAGATTTCTTTTCTTTTTTCAACCTCGTTCATAAAAAGTGCTGTATTTTATTTTTTTTCCATTTCGAACTAAATACATTCACAAACAAAGAATGTTTTAAAGCTAAAGTAAAAAAAATAAAAGTTAATAAAATTAGATAAATAAAGGTTGTAAATAGCTAAAGCAATCACAGAAAAAAAAAAACAAATCAAGGGCAATCATTTAATATAGTAATAAATTCCACTCTCTACGTTAGTCAATTAGCGTTTAACACTCTTATGAAAATGAACGTGTTTTCATGAAAAAAATGCGAACGATTGAAACAGATAATTTCTTTCAAAGTGAAAACAAAACTTTGCTGTGAGAAGCGGATTCATTTTGTAGACATGATTTAATCATTTATAGTGCAGGTGTTTTAGAAAATAAGTAATGTTATTTTGACAAACTTGGAACTTTTTTTGTGTCACTGTCAAGTCAACATGATTTGTTGGGCGAACTGATGCTTTACAATAATTTACCAAAGAAATTTTACTATTCTGATTCATATATTTTAACAAAATGTGGGACAATATTTTTAAAAAATTAATTATGTTTAAACATTTTCAATATTATATATTTATTTTTCTTAAATAACGCATGCTATGTACATAATTCAGTATGTTGATAGATACCCTAAAATCACTTGTGGGTAAAGTTTAAATATTAATCTTTAAAAATAGACAGATTATATAGAATAATAGACATAGTAATAATTTGTATGTAGATATTAACACTCTATACATCATGAAAGAACACGACAGATATATAACATCCTCCTTAATAGGCCAGGGTATCTTTTAAACTTTGTAGGAGAAGAAAATATTATTTACTCAAGCGATAAAGTAGTTGGACGATTTTGTTTTTATAAGCCTAATAAACAAGATGAAGATAAAAATTAATTTATTGGACTATAAGTAGATAGCGTAGCGTAGTGATGGTGTGCGGGAATTTTTTGCCGATCTAAATTGCAGAATCATTGACTGAACAACAATGATCACGAATTGTCTTTATCTCAGTAAATATTGATGATATATTGTATTGAAAAAAAATTATTTCTTCAGAGTTTGGAGTTATTTTATATGTTGAATATCAGTAGTTACAATCTGAAAAACAAATTTATATTCATAACAAAATTTATTAATTGTATTACAGTAGTTTATCAAACATTTTACAGTTAACACTTAGAACTAAGGCTGAAAACTTAAATAAAAGTACGTCTTGCCATCTTTATCTAATACTTATTATTTTATAAATCTTTTTTACAGGTAAGGTCTTCTAAGTTATTAATTACAAATATACGAATAAAAAGAAATTATAGAATATTTCTTCATTTGAATTCAAATGAGCAATTGTTAGTTTTGTTTGATATTGAACTATACGTACCGGTAATGTATAAATTTATATAATTCCGTTGTATTATAATGCCATTGGGCTGCGTGACGGGAACTAATAAGTATATTTCCGGCACACTACTGGTGTATAGCCATTTTAGAATATGTAGGAAGACATTAGTAAGTAGTGGGATTATCTTATCTACTTGTAGTTAACGAACAGTTTAAGTATGCGAACTTAATCTGATGCCAAGTTTACTTTATCACAAAAAAAATGTGTAGATATCACTCGACTTCTTCAGCCGATTTTATTATAATACAGTTGTCTGTGTTCGCTGCATTTCACTCAAACAAAACTCATCGCCCTCTAATTTTGACATTTGTCATGACGTTCATAAGCAGGTTTTTGTGAAGGAGAATAATAAATATAATAATAGAGCCTTAGATAGAGAATAAGTAAATTATTTGTGAAGTCAAATATTTATTAAAGCTTAAATATTGATTCTCTTTCAGGTAAGATATTGTTATTGTTTTAATATAAAACAGTAATGTAAATAGTTTTGTAAATAGCTTGCTTTACAACAATAAATCTCTGTCTAGAGCAACAAAATATGGTTGTCATTTTATTATAAAACATTATACTTTTAATAAGATAATCATACCTATACAAAAAATAATACTATTGATATTGAAGAATTAAGAAAAATTCGGTAATAATTAAAACATACGAAAAATCTTTGTTTGTTTAATGTACCTAAATACCAATTATGAGCAGATTTAATATATAATAAACTTGACATAATATATAATTTCAATACAGATAAGATACATATTTTTGGTATCATTATAAACTGTTCGCATGTAAAATTGTTCATTACGGAAGCGTATACGGAATCACGTAAGATGGTTGAAAGATGATCTTTAGTCAGCTATCCGATTAAGTTACTGTTAAAGTCTTCTATAGGTTTTTTACTATTGGAATACTGGCAATCCCATAGTGGCCAAGTAAGTTTGTGCGTAACCGCTAGGGGCGCTGTAACATTTACCATACAGATAATTAACACTGACTCTATAGAACAATACTTTACCAGACTTGTGGAAGAGCTACAGTTCGTCTTTGTTAGAATTAAATAGTGTAAAGAGCTTTTGTTATTTCTTAAATTATCAATGATTATTGATGTATTTCATACACATTCTAAATAATATTGAACGGTTCTGATATGCTTCAACAAAATATATTCTGCCCTGGATTTTTTATTGATTAGTCCGTTAAACTGTATTTTTACTAAACTTACTCTTATGTATCATCGCGTCCAAAAGTGTTGAAGCATATTATTTTTATCTTAAGAATTATTTGTCCTTACTCATGAATTAAGAGCGTAGATGAATTTTTTTAAATCTGTTTTTATGCATAACTCATCATACTTAATATGCAATCATTCAAAGGATGACCTTTTCTTATACTTTTTTTATGTGATTCAATTAACTTTTGAACCTATTTTTAATTATATATATTAAGATAGAAATGTAAGTGTATCTAAGACAAATTCATAACCTTTTTTGACATAGATTTGGTGGATTCCAACAATGAAATTAAGGATGTCTATCAAATTAATTCAGCAAATTCAAGTTGAGTTTCTTTTATGACTAGGTACTTGATGTACTTTAAAGTCAAAAAAGTCGAAAATAAGATTCAATTTACATAAATAAAGAAGTGTGCAATTGCAAATTTGTGAACGATCCTGAAGTTTATTAAAATTTCAACCAAAATAGCAACTTATCCCGATCATTTCTATTTATCTACACACCTGTACATCAAGGTGCATAAATGCATCGAAGCATCCCTCTCAATAAACTGCACTCTAGCGTGAAACAAAGCGCATATAAACGCATTTACAGTAATATTTTCAAACAGAGTAATCCCGCCACGAACGTGTGAACGACTCCAAAATGGTTCACTACCTCCTCGTTGTAACACTTGCAGTGGCTGTCAGTGCAAGAACAGCCAGCACGAACCAGAACAGCCTTGACGAGGGCCGAAGTTCAGACGACACGGTATTGGGAGACCTAAAGGTGGCATATGAGACGTACAGGGACTGCAGTGGCAGCGACATCGCTAGCTGCTTGAAGCTGAAGCTAGCGAAAGCTTTGAACAGGATCTCAAAGAGTGATGAGGTCACTCTTCTTGGCGGAGTCACGATCACGAAAGACCAAAATGCAGTCGAGAAAGTGGATGAGGAGGCGATACCAAGAAATCTTGACGAGAGCTCGTTGGACAACCTCATTTTGGACAAAATCGTTGGATTCATGCAAACTCATACCGTCCAGGTTCGTTCTTTTATATTGAATACGTAATATTAAAGAAACGTCAAAACTAAAAAACTTAATCTTGAAGAAGCTCTTTAACTTTCAATTCTTGGAATAGGTACTCGAGTTACGAATAATTCGAAAGGAAAAAAAAATATGAATTCAGAAATGCTTTTAAAAAATAATTTTTATATATTTAATATTTGAAACTGATAAAAATTCCTTTAAAACAACATAATTTTACGAAGTATTGTGATAATAAGCTTGGAATAATATATTCTTGGAATTGTTATATCAATGTGATGAATTTATAAACAACATAATATTTAATCTTATTTTCATAATAAACACCTGAGTACCGTCTCACGGTGAGAGCCTAGTTTTATTTTCTTTTCTATTTTAATTACCGTCTAGTGTCTGCTTTTCTATAGTGTCCATAAGGTGACAAGTTTCTAAACGTAACCTACTCTTTACCGTCGTTAGAGCTTTCGAAAATGTATCAGCAGTTTTATGTTTTACAAGTACAAATCTCGACCAATTATTAAAAGGATGAAGAATGTAAATATTTTGGTCTCCTATTCACTATAATATTATGAAATTTTAGTATGTATCTAATGTCTTATGGGTATGCCTATGTATGTCTATGGATCTGTCAACGGTATCGTGGCACCGAAATGATCCAGTTTCGTAGATTTTATTTACAAGTTCTTTTAATCCTTTCGTGTGTTCTTATTTGTAATTAAACTGCCACTTATTCATATGTGAGGTTTTTAATTCCAAAAGGATGAGCAATTAAAAGATGTAAGATTACAAATTCATTACGCGCCCTGTCGTTAAAACGGATTAAGGTCGATGACTTTATAATAGCTGCTACATGACCTTATTTTATATAACTGTTATTTAATTATTACGTATAATTTTTATAGGTACATTGGGTTTCTTTAATTATCAAATAACAACATTGTTTATTGAGGTGTCGTTTATAAAAATAATATATTTAGTTCATCTCTTTAGAATTGTAATATCAAAGATACATTATACAAAAATTTATGAACTGATTGACTATACTTCAATTGCAGAAATTTTTAAAAAGTTATATTTAAAGGTATTGGCTAAAACCTTAATTGGTTTTAAAATTTCCACACGACTACGGTATAAACGTAGTTTTCTCGTTAAAATAGCAAAATTACAATGCTCTTTATTTAATCTTAAATGTCTTAATTATAATTATCAGATAAATAATATTTTTCGTTAGTCATTACATGTCGTGATTCTTGATAATTTGTCACAGTGTTTGGAAATTAATTTACTGTTACACATAGATTAATTAACTCTGGAAACACTTTTACATTAATTTCTTTAAGTGGTACATCACTCACTATAGTTATTAACAGAACCATGACATAGGTCCATATACATGACATATACATAGTCAACCAGGATCTTCAGCGCATGTTTCGTTGAAGGTCCTAATTTTGTATCCCGAGGAAACTGCAAATGTGTCAATTAGCTATCTCTACAGGGTCACACTGTATTAGGTAAACTTAAAATGTGACATATCATCTGTTTAAAATATAGGTGTGGGTTCTTTTGGTGATTTGTTTAAGTCGGGATTTTGACTCAATCACAAAGAATAACCCAAAAATAGATGTAATCAATAAAATCCATTCATAATTGGCGTGAAAAACATCCATAATCAAATTTAGAACCTCCACCGTTTTTAAAGTTACGTCAAAATTTACTAAACTCTTGTAGCGGGAAATAAATGCAACTATTTTATAGAAATTATTAAATATTGTTTCTCAAATTTTTTAATACTTTCATGACACTAGTCAATAAGTGAAATTGAATTTTAAGAACCCCCCGACGCGACGTGATGATTACTACTAAGAATTTCCAAATAATTGATCATGTCAGCTTTTAAACAAAAAACCGTTCGTAAATGGTCAATTTGTTTAAGAGCTACGGCCGCGGACAGATCCGTAGACATGTCTTTTCTTCAGGGGCTAGAAATACATTTAATTGGTCAACGCACGCTCTCACGACATCTCTTTAATTACAACCATTAATTCATCTTCACTTTTTCCTCCGATACACTCTATTAAACAGTTTTCTTACGACCTACTTAGTTTCTTTCGAGCGACATGCGTGATGACTGTGAGTTTTTGCCGACTTTTCTTGTACCAATTATAACGATACTAGAATATTCACGCTTCAGCTGCCAATAGGAGAATATTTTTTACATCATAAGACCCACACATAATTACTAAAAGAACTTTGGCCAATTAGTAAATAGGTAAGTATAAAGATTTTGAAATGATAAAAAATAACTGTGTTAACCATAGTGCCTATTTTAGGCAGATCTGGTCACGGTCCTGTAGTTATAATGTTTATGAAAATATATTTTTTAATTGATTCAAACGAGAGTTCTCGGTAGAATTTACTTTCCGATACGGTGTTAGCAATTGTTATGTTTTATATGTAGTTTTTCATTGGATGTTCGTTACGCTATTCCGCTAATATATTTTGAATTGATTTTAATGAATATTTTTTGTTTGAAAGGGAACCTCAGAAGTGGTCCAATAATTGTATTTAAATTAAATAAATTTCTATGAATTTCAGATCAAATTCCCCACCGGTTCGGATCTGCAGCGCGCGTTCGACGAAGGTCGTGGAAGGAGGAAGAAGCTTGCCCCCCTCCTAGCGATCCCACTTCTCATTGGGGGTATGATTGTGCCCCTCGCATTCGGAGCTCTGGCTCTACTCGCTGGCAAGGCTCTGATTGTCTCCAAGTTAGCCCTGGTGCTCGCTGGTATCATTGGGCTGAAGAAACTCCTCTCCTCAAGTGGAACGGGAGAAGCTCATGAGGTGGTGGTATCTGCTGGACACGGTGGAGCTGGATGGAGCAGGTAATATTTTTAATGGGATACAAATCAATATTTATTTTTAAAAATTATGAATTTTTATTTTTTAAATGTCGTTTGTTGAATATATATACATTTAATACTCAGAAACAAGACAGGATAATCTCAATGGATACGGCGATAGTTTTGGCGATACTCAGTTTATAGCAACATACAGTCAAAACAAAAATAATATTATATTTTAGAAGATATTGTAAGTTGACTACTAAGTCACCTTCTAAAAAAAATCAGCAAAATATCTATTTATATCTATACTCTATCAATATACGATGCTCCACAAAGCATTCGGCTCTCGATGTGAGCCTTCCGACTTTAATGCAAATAAATCTTAGAATAGGGTCAAGGCTAATAAGCTATATAAGTATTTTAATTAAGGTTCTATATCACTTATTTGACAGAGGGTTTTCAGAGTGGAAAGCCAATCCTTCCTTTTTCCTTTACGCTTGACAAGTCTTTATTTCGATCTAAACTTAGCCGAGTTGATTTGCCTCTACTTGACAGTAAGCTTCTTATTCGAGTTTTGGTGAGCTATAAATAAGTATTTTTTCGTTACAGGTCCCTCGATTCACACGACCTTGCCTACAACGCGTACACCCAATAGAACCACTATAGCATAATAAGTGGCGGCAATATAGACTATTATTTATTTTAGTTTACAGGCAAATGCAATTGCATTATTCCAAAGATATTTAGACAGACATGGCATGCAAAGGACATGAAGATTCTAAGATAAAAAAGTACCTCTTTATATAGTCGTATAATATGTAATATATGTAAATACGAAATATTCTAAGACTTTGGATATTGCTTTAATATTTATTAATTCCTATCAATACATAAGGTGTAAATATTAGTGTCTGTTATATTTTTTATAATAAAAATATGTATTAAATGTAAATAGTTTATTTAATATAATATGTATTAATTACAATATTATTGAATGACATATCAAATGTATACATTTTCGTTTTGTATTTTGTTTATATAATTATGTAGCAAATTTGTAATAAGTTATATCTAAATATTTTATATGTATTTATGTATCGAATTATATAAATAATTATGCATTTATATATTATAATAATAATCATATATAATATTTAATGTTATAGAATACACATGTATATTTATATGGTTTATTTATTTATTATATTTTATTTGGGGTGATATTTATGTATTGTTTATAACAAATATATATGGCTTTATATTCGTTATATTTAAATTTAAACAAATATATGACAGTCTTAATTCGTAGAACATTACACTGGTATTAAATTAAATTATTATTTTATTTAACTTAAAAAAAAACCATTAAATTTCGAGTATTAATAATGCAATTTTATTTTTATATCCTTCTACAAGTCAAATTGAAGACAATCCCTCCAAAATATTAATTACAAGTAATAATAAATAATCTCGAAACAAAAATTACATCAAAGTTGATAAACTCGTTTCGGAGCTATGATGCCACAGATAGACAAATAGAACCACAGGCATAGAGACTCGTCTAACTTATCCCCTCTTTTTGCATTGGGAGATAAATATAATTTATAATAATTGACTAATCTTTAAACGACTCAAACAAGTATATAACGGGTAAGTGATTTTCTCAATGCCTTCATTCATGGTGTCATGGGTGAAAGCGATAACCAGTTGAGTAAGGCTGTTCTGGTAAAAAAGAAGAAAGTGTATGTCACGGATGTAATCCAGTATGTATGGAAATTTTATAGCCCTAAATCTCATAAAATTTGTGCAACCATTCAATAAAATATCGCCCGAGATAAGAAAAACCGAATAAACGGTGCGTTTGTTTGACATACACTTAGTAAAGATTTAATTATTATAGGAAAATAACATACTTCATATAATATTACTATATTAATTAACATAGTATGTTTCTACAAAGCAATAAGGGAACCAATAATACATTGTGCTTATATATTATATATGTTATCATAATGTTAGTTACTTTTATGTGTTATGAGAAAAACCTCTTTAATTAAAAGTACCTACGTTATAAAGATTCTAATTTAAAACATTTCAAACCACAGCCATCCTTTTCACAATGAGTTTACATCAAATTCAGATTGGGAACTATTTTTAATCTCTGAGCCGAACAAACCGACTACGTTTCTTTTATTTTGTTTAAAGCTGACGTGATACAAATGGGTCTGAAATGTATGATCATCTAAACATCTATTTCATGATATTAGTATTATTTGTAGTATCATTTCGGGGGTTTTTTTAAATTGTCTCTGAGACTTCACTAAGGCGTACACAACTAAACATCAAAATTATTAAAAACTCAATTCCAAAAAGGTGTACACAAAGAGACAAATAAACGACACTTGAACATTTTTCTAAAGTTAAACGGCCAGTTAAACTACACTAACAATTACACAAATATTTTAATAATTACATTTATTACGAAAAAAATAACTACGTCTTCAGATATTAGAGAGAAGTTTCAGTATAGATTTTTAAAGAGCTCTGTTGTTTACGAAAATTTCCAAATTTTAGCTTTTGTGCGACATATTGCAACTTTACAAGACGAGGTTGTTATTTTAAAAGTTTTTTTAGGACGTGTGTATAGCAATTTTGTCCGGCATTTATTCGTGTATTAAAATTTAATGCTTTAACATATATAATATGCTTATAGTGGATATTCACAGTGTAAGCATTAGATCAGAATTGTGCAGTGACCTAGGCATGCTCAGTGCAAGTGATGACTTTCCTTAAGCCACTGATCTTAAGTAAACTTGTGTTTTCTCAACACAACAATAGATAATCTTTCGTTTTGCTTTCGCCAACTACTATGACAGCGTTGTTTAGTTCAATTAAAGTACAAATAAGTTCTTAATGGAGCTTTGTTATGAATGATTGTAGTATTCACACTACTTTGGTGAAATGCAATATTTTTTATCAGATCTTAGACCGAGTGTATTTACTTAAAATATATAATAATATTATAAAACTGAATAGTTATGTTCGAATTGAAAAATTATTATTGTTTTGGTTAGTCTATTAATTATAAAGGAAGGCTATATATAACATCACGTTATGACGAAATTAAGACCGATAAAACCGCAGAGCATAACTAGTGTTATTATATAAATGCTTGTAATATGTTAGGTTTCTGAATTTGTGTAATTTGTGTCAATAATAATTAAACCTGAAGAAAACAGAGAGATGTTTTATATATGTTATATATGTAACATTATATTCATGGCATTGAAGCTTCTAAACGAACGAACCCATTCGATGCGATAGAATAAGTAATAGTGACTTATTGTCCTATGTCCCCTGAATGAAGCAGAGGGCGTCTACAGTGCTTCGCCATCCCGCACGATCTTGAGCTACGCGCTTCACTTCGCTCCACGTCATACCAACTGCCCTCGCCTCTTCACTAATCGGCCGCCGCGCCGCCTGGATTGCTTGGGGCGGCCACGTTTCCGCTTTCCTTGAGAATTCCAGCCTAGAGCGAAGCGTATTGCCGAAATTATATCTTCTCATAAATCCCTTATCAATTTGAATTGTTTGAAAAGTCGCTCATAACTTTTCATTTTTCTTCTTACGCGTGCTGATAAAGCGTCACTCTCAAATCACGCGAGAAAAAATAAATAAAAGTAACGAATTTTATTTAAGAAGTCACTAAGTATAGTTGGGATTAACAGTATGTATGTTTGTTCAATTAATTATTTATTTTAAGATTTACTTATACCTAAATCGTACCATAAAGTTTATCCTAAACATTAGGTGGGCATTTTTAGGGCGCTGCCAAAAAGACATTTCTAAATTATGTTTAAGCTTTTTCTTATAAATATTTTGTCTTTCCTTTTTATATACTTTATTTTTACTTTTTTTAATTCTTGATTTGAAGAGTGTGTTGACAGAGAAAAAGTGCCTGGAGCGGCGTACTTTGGCAATTAAAATTCCATTTCATTTCTTATAAAAGAAGATAATATACAGTCTCTGTTTACATGGGTGACTGCAGGTATTAAATGTCTTATGATGGTAGAAATTACTTTAATTGCACGCGTTTAAATTCAATAAAAATTAATTCATCTGCTGTTAATTATGATAAGGTTTTTTGTTTAAAAGCTGACGATGATTGATATGATTATTTGCTAGAATTTATGAAGACATTTAATTAAATTTATGATATATTTTTATTTGTATTCTATGAAATGTATAGTGAAACGTGAGTATGTTTGATATACATTATATATTTTTATATAAAATTCTCGTGTCACAATGTTAGTTACCTTACTCCTCCGAAACGGCTTTACTGATTATTACCAAATTTTATATGCATATTCAGTAGGTCTGAGAATCGGCTACTATCTATTTTTCATACCCCTAAGTGATAAGGGTAGCCCACCCCAAAAATTAATATGACAAAACAACGTTTGCCGGGTCAGCTAGTATTTTTATAGAATACACCGAATGCACAAATCCGTTGGTTTTATATTTAATAAAAAAATAGTTCAAAATTAAACCTTAAGAAGAAAGCGTGGTAATTAGTAGTTAAGCGTGTGAATTCTCAACGGACGCTTTTGTCTTTGCTCGCTGAATTATCATTATTCACATGGTAGCCCTGCTGATCTAGATACATTTATACGATAGTGATCCACCATGGATCTTTTTAATTACCTTTAATTATTTTGTCAAGGCGTTATCTTCTTACCCCCGACGTAAAGAGATATTTTATTTACTTGATGAATCTGTGTATTTGTCGCATCGTATTTCCTTAACGAATGGACCGGTTTTGAAAAAAAGATACCTATGTTAAATATGAATTAATTTTTAAATTCTTATTTAACATATCGGGGAGTTTTATTAATTGTATCCAATTGGATACAATTAATAAAAATGTGAATTCACTGGTTTTAAAAATGAATGTTAAGTGATAAAGAAAAGTGAAAAATAATCTAAATTAAGCATTACGTACTAATGTAACTTTTCTTTTCTATATAATATACGTAAAATTAATCCTTAATTATTAAAAGACATTTTAAATACCTTACAGTACGTACAACATGTGTGGTTGGGTATGTTTTAATTAAATCAGTTTTAATTGATATGTAAGTGATAATTATCTCTTAATTAGATATAATTCGGTTGGTGTAAAGATAACGAGGAGTTTATTATACCACTAAAAATACACTTCAGAAAATGTAGGGCGTTTCAAATGAGAGTTTGTTTTTGAGTAGAAAGTGTTACAAATGTAATAAAATTATTCATTCAAGTTAGGTGCGTTGATGTAGGGTAAGAAATTTAAATGTATTAATATTTTCTCTTCAACTGTTTAAATAATTTTGTATTAAATTTTCTTATATTTATAACATTTTAAAGATAACTTTTGCTTGAACTTTGAGAATTTTAGATTATAATTATTATGTCTTAAATGTTTTATAATTGACCCAAAGTTTAAAGCTGTTAAAGTAAGATATAGATTATGTCTTTAATTGTCGGACTTTTGCTTTATGAGCTTTAAAATAACTTACTTTTATTTGTTACATTAGACAAAATAATCACATTAATTAAATTTAAATGTCTGGTTGAATCTGAATGCACACAAATGTATAAGAAAACGCCACAATATTGTGATTTTCACGAATCCTAATCCACTCATGAACCAAGGGTTTACTTATTACGCAAATGTATTACCTCACCGCCTCAATGAACCGAGTAAGCCGAGCAAACGAACGAATTAAAATAATATCGCCCGCGAACATTAATCGCCCGCTTTAAGGTTATGCGTCCGGTTGCAAGGAGTGGGGTGCATGCTTAAAACACTCGCCTGTATACACCGAAGCCACACTTTGTACAAGGCTTTCAGGGTTAAACAAACATGCGGTACGCATTTGCCCTATTTTTACTCGCCTCCGTGCGGGCCATGCCCGCGCTCGACAAGGAGGAGCACGCCGTCGTCGGCAACGTCCTCGGAGTCGTCAAAGAGTGCTTCGATGGAGATGTCTCGCTGTGCCTGAAGGTGTGATAAGTGACAAGTGATTGTGAAAAGTGATAATCTTTGTTTACGCAAGTAATAGTTAACATTTTTTATCGGACCACGATATTCTTTATCATCGCGCTGAATTGTACTAAGAAGATCTTTTTGTTATCTATTACGTGCGTTTTATTCTGATAGATATGTGACACGTTTAGAGTCACGCAAGGGACGCAATTTTTAAAATTATTTTTCTTGCAGGAGAAAGCTTTGAAGTATGTGGAGACATTATCATCCGCCCGGGAAATGAACCTGGTTGAAGGGATAACCCTGGTCGGTACCGGATCGCCAAGGTCTGCGAGGGCATACGAGCCCTTAGCAGATGAACCTAAAGCCAGAGAGATGCAAGTGGAGTCCAGGCTGGTGGATTCTGCTGCTGACTTCCTGGAGAACCATGTCATCGAATTCCGTATGCCGTCCTCAGCTGTAGAAGGCATGAAACGTTCTCTTGAAGAAGGTATGTTAAGATACAATTATGTAAAAACTAAGAGCTTATTTCAGATTTAATATTTAGTTATCTAAAAAACTGTTCATTGTAATGCTTCTAAGCAAAATAATATTTAATTTTCCTATGATTTTTATTTACTGAAAAAATTACTGATAATATGGCGTCAAAAAGTATAAAAAATTAAAAACTGCGAGTTTTAAAAAGAAATAAGTAAAAATATTGATTAAAAAGTACGTTACAAAAAGTTACTTTTATAAGTATAAGTAAATAGAAAGGTTAAAATGTATAAATAAAAGTATATAATATCTAATATATCTAATTCAATGAATCACTTAAATGCGGATCAATGTGGTCAGATCAAACGAAATTTTTGTCTTTTTCCTTCATAACACAAGCGTAATGGAACCTACAATTTTAAATTAAAAATAAAATAATCTCTTTAAAATAACTATATCAATACCAGCTGTGTCCCGTGGTTTCACCCGCGTTTATATCGTCGTAGCGTTATTCCCCCTCGATAAATGGACTGTCCAACACAAAAGAATTCTTCAATTCAGACTATCCTTTATAATATTAGTATAGATTTGAAAGTACTTTATTTATATATTTAAAATAAGAAATAAATTCTTAAAACTATATTATTTATAAAAAATATTAGTAGTAGGTAATATGTTAATAAAGATATAGTATGTATGTATGTAAGTTTTAAGAGTTATAGAAAAAATTTAATATTAATTATTAGAGGCTAAAAATATTTTAATATTAAGAAAAAAATATTTATATAAGTAGATAATATTTCGGATGTTCGCAAATCTCTTCAAAAACAACTTTTACTTTTAATGTGAGAGTTGTTTTTTTATCATTATAATAATTCTTGACTCGCCTTTCACTCGTACTCTATAACATATATTTAAAATTTATTCAATAACCAGTTTTTAATTGTACATATCTTTAATGTGCTTAATATACAATGTATGATAATGTATGATAAACCAAACTAAATTATTAAGCAAGTGAAACTGAAGCCAATTTAAAAACCCTCATAGATATTTCATAAAGAGATGAACAGATATAGTACTTATAAATTAAAGCTAAGACCTCGATCATCAGCATCAGCATCAGCATTCAAATAAATAATCATGTATTGCAGTCAGTGAATTCTGACCTTTCTTTTTGCATAAAATGGTCAATTTTGATGCTCTTGTTCTCTAGAACTGAAAGTTATTGACAATTTTGATTAATATAATATGTTAAAAAAGTTATTATTCTAGTATACAGCGGCCTCGCTTTTTAAAATATATTTAAATATATCTGAAATTCAGCAATATGATTTTCATAAATGCGCGACAGCTGTTTTTTGAGATCGTAGACTGAATAAGTGGAGTAAGTAAACAAAATGAATATGTATATTATGTTATATTGTCCATTAAATTTGAGCTAAAATTTATACAGGCCCCAAATTTTGAAATACTTATGAAATTTTTAAAAATAAAATCACAGTCATAATCATAAAATTACAATAAATGCTTAGGTTTAAATTAAAATTTATCTTTATTGTATAGGTACGTAAAATTTATTAGGTATATAAATATTTGTTAGTTTATAACAGAGAAATATTGCAATTAAAAAAAATATATAAATATTGATAACCCGTTTAACAAATTATGTTTAAATTTAATTATTTACAATGAAATACTAAAAAATATTTACAAAATTATAAAACGCTCATCAAAGCCGTTGGGGTGAAAGTGAAGGCCCGTGTCCCCTAGTGGGGTATGGGGCAGATGCATTTCACATCTGTTTCACTGATCGATTTTTTCTTTAGGGGCAAGTAGGTGATCAGCCTTTTATGTCCTGCCAGACCGAGTTTTTTTTTATCTCCGCCGGGAATCGAACCCAGGACCTCTCGGTTGTAACGCTTACGCGCTTACCACTAGACCAAAGAGGCGGTCAAAGCCGTTGGGGTGCGTACCCAAAATTACCGCGTTGTATCGCTATAATAATGCGTTGACCGAAATAACAGTCAGCTTTTGAGTTACTTGTGGTCTCAACTAAGCACGTCAGTTAAATATTTAATAATCGAAATGACAAATATAAAATGATTATAATGGTGCGTATCAGTTTTGGAATACGGCAGTTACACGTGTCAATGAAATTTTTAATAGACAGCTTTAAATAACCAACGATCCATAGACAGACACAGCCACATCAAACTTATTACATTTCTCTATATCGTCGGAAATTTAAAAAAGCTAATAACGAATAAAATAATATAAGAAACTTCATATAGCTTTCGATATAATTTATCTGGTAAAGAAAATAATAGTATTATTTACATGATATTAAAATATTAATAAATAAAATTGATACATATCACTGATCTGATTATAATAAAATAATATATTATGTAATTTATTATCATTAATAATATGATTTCCAACATGGCAGAAAGAAATTTACATCATTTTATCCAACATTTTTGTTTTTCAAGCGATGTTTGTATGTAATATGCTGCATGATGCTAAAACATTGTATAAAACAGTTCTTGTTGAATTTTAGTATTGGCAAAGATATAGCCTAACTGAGTTTTGTTCTAATTCCATAGAGATAGTAAAGGCAGAAGGTAGAACTAATTATGAAATAATCTTGTTAGCAAATAAATCTAGAAATCACTCGCAAACGCTTGAAACTTGTTCACTTTAAGGTACCACGGCGGTAATGTACTACAAACTTTCATACAATTTGTATCTTCTTAGTACCGTTCTCATTTCTAACCGGAACCTGTATGAACAACCTATTCTAAAAACGCTTTGGAGATGGGATTACAGAAGGTATATGTGCCCATAGCCGCTTCACCTTATTTTAGGTAACTTATCAGTTTAAAACTTGTTGTAAGATCTAAGAATCCATTTATGAGGTATTCCTATTAAACATCTTAAGAATATTAAATTATCTTCAATTGTACTCGTATTAACGATAAGTAATACTATTTTAACCGACTTTACCATCGTGGTTATAATAATACCGAATTAATTATTGAACACTTGCTTAGTCTTGAACGAATTGCACCACAAACCATTATTTTTCTTAATCAGTTAAGTTAAGGTATACTTTTATTAATTAACTGCTTAATCTATTCATAGGTATTTAAAAGAAAACGTCCACATAACCAGAACCTTGATTACATAACTTAAAAGCTGCGTTAAATTGTACGCAAAAGTAGTTGCTTACAATTTAACGCAGCTTTAAAACACATCCTGAACTTCCAAGACAAGTTTCCTTCCGCGTAAGAGAAACTATTTCTGAGAAACTCGTTGTTATGCTTATAATGAACTGGATTAATCAACGCTGTCTACAGTTTTATTTTAGAGAAGTGAATATTATAAAAGCAAAGAATTTGTTTGGTTAAATGCACTAATCTCAGAAACTGCTTGTTTGAATTGAAAAATTATTTTGGTGTTGCATAGATAACATCACACTATGATGAATTAACAAAGTGAAAACGTAGGACATAGCTAATATGTAATAACTTAAATATGTTGGTGGAGTGCATGATGTGGATGATTGGTAATAAAATTAACTATACTGAAATATATAATGACAAATATTCAATAGCTAAAAGCCAAAAGAATATCAGTAGTAAATAGTACAAGACAGACTAACTTATTGCTAAGACAAGCAATATCTATCATGTAAGCTTCAATTTTAATATGTCGTTTAATACTTTGTATAAATCTTCAAATATATTACATACCTATCTTTTAGCACATTATTAAACTCAAAAATACTAAACTAATCTTATCAATTTCTTTACCTTTTGAAGTTACATTATCCGTTTTAAGATGTAAAACTGTAATCGAGCTTATACATCCTGAAATATAAATTGATCGATCTGTATCATAAACGGTAAAAACATTCAGGCACGCACGTCCTAAATGCCTCAAATTTAAATATTTTTATAGCGATCAATATAAAATTCGCAATCAATTAAACGCACATATTGAATACACAATTTTGCGTCGTTACGCATACAAAATGGTAGCCTAGAAATAACTGGTTGAAGAATTCGGAACCATTCATTCACTTTCCTTACGGTGATATCCTACTTAGAAATGCTAATTTATTTTACTTGACCTTCCTCATTTTACGCCACACTTATTTGTTTTTAAAATATGTCCCACTTATAAACATTTAACAAAGTTTATAAAAGTTTATCATTTAAATTTCATTTGTCCTTGCTAAAAGTAGTGAATTTTGTATGGCTTTGATTTTCAAGGCCTGATTTTAATAATTTAAGACAACTTTAACATCACAACTGAACTTAAGTACATGTTACAGCTCGTGGCAAAAAGAAGAAGCTGAAGCAGCTTATCCCCCTTCTCGCCATCGCTAAGCTCAAGATCTTGGCTCTGATTCCTCTCTTCCTTGGAATCATTGCTTTCGCCGCTGCCAAGGCTGTCCTCCTCGCCAAGATTGCTCTCCTTGTCGCCGGTATTATTGCACTGAAAAAGCTCCTCGCTAGCAAACACCAAGAAACGAGCTACGAAGTAGTCGCTCATCCACACCATGAAGAACACTACGCAAACAGTGGTCACGGATGGGGAAGATCAATCGATGAGGCCCAAGACTTAGCGTACTCGGGCCACATCAAATCGGATTAAACAGTCACACAAGGCCCCACTCGATCCTCAATTATTTATAAGATACACAAATAACGACGTGAACGAGCGAAATGATTTATTTATTACTAGCGTTAAGGTTATTTAACTATTTATTGTTAAACCCTAAGGGTGTGGCGAAGTTCGCCACAGTTGTTTCGTTTTCAATAATATGTTCTGCATTTGTATGATCCCTGTTATACTATATTAGTATATGTTTTATACTCTATACGGTATCCGTATTTGTGTATTTGTTTATACAAATTTAAGGTACTTGTTGCTTTCTTTACCTTTTATTTCTATAGCTATTTTGTGATCTAGTCCTTTAAGTCCTTAGATAGTCCTAATATTATCATGTATATATTTAATGACACGTAAATATATTTATAGACATTTGAAGTACGTTTATGTTTTGTAAATATTGTATATACTTATGTTATGTTTATATATTCTTTATACCTCCAGTAGTCCGAATTTATATTGTATATTTTAATAAGTGAATATAATCCTTTTTTCATTCATTATTGTATATATTTATATAATGTTTGGTGTTAGTATTTAAACGATTATTTTTTGTATTATATACTTAATATTAATTTTCAACAGCTAACCTCTCAAACACCAAAGGAGAAGTTTACAACGATATTTTCTATATTAATAAAATTATTTATACATATATTATAGTATATTTAAATGACAAATTGATTCGTACAAATAAAGAACTAATGCTTAATACTTGTTTAATTAGTTTCTCTCAACCGCTTAACGTTTATTTTATTTAATATTTTTTTTTATATTACTTTGTTACTGCAAATATAAAATACTAACATTGAAAATATTCAGTTTTAGTATTCAACGTCAATTTGAAATAATTTTTCATTTTTATTTATATTTAATAAAAATAATAATTTATATAATTTAAAGAAAATACAGTTCCATATTTCATTCACATTGAACAATAGTTCGGAACAGATTAGTGAATTTGTGTATTCATAAAAAAATGTTGGGCCTTAAAAGTGAAATAATTTAGTGAGCATTGGTCCCCGTCGAATATTTTCATAAACTATGAAATGTAAAATTAAAAATTATTTTACTGAAAAGAAGCGAAACGATTTCCTTCGTCAATGACAGTACATATATAGTATTTCCGAACCATTACGACTAAGGGGCATTCAAAAAAAGAGCGTACCTTTATTAAAAAGGTCGGCAACGCACCCTTGGTCCAACCGGCATTAATGGTGTCCACGGGTGGCGGACCGCTTTTCATGTGAGCCTCCTGCCCATTTGCCTGCTGTTCCATAAAAAACCAGTGTATATTATGTAAGCCCACGACGAAGCCGGAAGGTAAGCTTTTTATAACGATGCCTTTTACGCATCCTCCCGAAGCATTAACATCCAATGCTTTGCTCTTTAAAGAGTCGATAAGCCTATACCCACTATAACCAACCTCGTTAGCTCTATAATCTCAATTTAAAAAACTTTTTTGAAATGTTCTGAGAACATAACAAATAATTAGGTTAGAAATTAATAGTACAAATTTTGTAAAACTCATCACTATTATGATATTTTTTATGTGAAAATGGGGCATGAAGCAGGTACATTTATTTGTCCATTTCCCTGATCGTTTCAGGCAAGAAGACTATCAGCCTTCTGTACCTTCCTAACCGAAACAATTTGTTTCCCCGACCTTCTAATCCACGACTGCGTAACATGCAGTGGCGTAAACCACTTAACCATGGAGGCAGTCAATATCTATAATATAAAACAAAATCGGGTTAATTTCACCATTTATAACTCAAGAACGGCTTAACCGATTTTAATCATCTCTATTTTGTTGAATTCTGATAATCCATAAAAGTGTTTCTGAAGAAAATTCGTTTTCTCCATACATACATTTTCTATTGAAAAATATTTTGGTGACACGTTATTATTCGGAACTGTGAAGCGATACAAAGTTCGTGGCTCCACTAGTCATATATATAGATGTATAATAAACACAAAATTCATATATGTATAGTAAATTAAATGTCATAAAAGAAATTATTTTGATTGTTATTGCGTATTTAAAAGTGTAAAAGTGCCGCGTTTCATGGTTCGTATAAATTTAAACAAAGCATTTCGCTTGTAACTACATATTACACCACTTACACCTTATATTACAACTTTCTTTATTTGGGAGTCACGTTTGATGACCGGGTGACCATCATTTTGCCTTGGACTAGCAGTGTTTAAAAATTAATTTAATTTATTTTAAAGTTGAAAATATAATTACACATACACAAAGTATTTTTTTAAATTGTCCTCAATTTTTTTTGTACGTATGTAAAAAGCGTGAAAAAGCTGTGTTTTTTTTCAATTATACATTGGTACAAGATTTTCTTTATCTAACTACCTTAATCAAACTTAAATTTATTTAGTTGTGAAACATTCTAATATTACATCTATATTTATATCTATAGATGTCTCTGTTTTGTTTCTTGTTAAATAAATAAAATGTCTTGATAATCACGAAATGATGAATGATATCACCCTAGTTTAAACGGAATGAGGCGCACCGCGTCGTGGGTGCATCGAAAATCAACAATGCTCGTTTATGACCTCGTAATAACCTGAAAATATTCACACGTAAAGATGCGAAATATTATGAAAGTAGCTAACATCGCTTGAATTTTTTCACAAATGTATTCTACATATAACCAGAGTTGTATAATATTTCAGCTTCGCTAAATATTTTAGTATTAGCATAGGTAAGGGTAGATATTTCTAATAATTTATTGGCAAACTTACATATCTTATAAAGGGTACAGAATTCATTTCCAAATCTGTAAAATTTAAAGTCATTCGACATTTAAAGCAATAGTTTGTGCAGATTAACCGTTGAGGAGATATTCTTTTTTACAATCACCATGTCGGGGAGTTTCGTTAATTGACTTCAATTTAACTTGTGTTTAAATTAGAAACAACCATTCCACCACTGAACTCATATGGGACCTAATTAAAGTGGATGATACGTAGAAGCTTTTAAGGAAGTGTTTCACCATTACGCGCATCATTATGAGATTTCCCTGCGTTTAGACATTCTGCGTGTGCCCAGAGACGATCCTCTAAGCATCTTCTAATCGCATACAATTTTAACCCTTTTCGTAACCGCATAAAGGTTCTTTTGCCATCCATTGAACTTATTGAATATGACAATGAGCTCTCTCCGATTCATTGTTTGAAGTGTCAATAGACGCAGTTTGGAATTTAGCTAAGTATAGAGTTACTGTAATGTTTGCCCAGTACAACTTTAAAATTAATATTACGAATTAAATAAGTAATAAATTTTATTTTATAAAACCTAAATGCAGTAAAAAGTAATAAATAAAACAAAAATAATAATTCTACAAAGAAAATATTGTGAAGGATTAGAGATGACTTGGAGCTAAAAGTTAAATTATTCTGTTACAGTTCGATATCGGTTGGGACTACATCAAAATCATTCCATTCACTTTGGAACTATAATGCCACACGCCCCTCTTTTTGCGTAGGATAAAATGACATTTCACACTGAAAAAATTGATCGATCGATTTCCAAACAGTCGATCTACATTTAGTGAATAATATGACAATTTGTATGCAATGGAATTAATAAAGCATTTGGAGTCATACCATTGAAGCGAAAGTATCTATTCGGGCACATCTTGAATGGAAACAGCTCAATTACATAATTTATTTCCTCAGCATTACTCTTCTTTTCACTATTGCCTAATAATTTTGCTTTACAGCGATTATAGATACCTAGATAATGTTTAAGATAAAGTAATATATCACATATCATATAATCTAATACTATTTTAAAACCCTTATAGGATGAAGACCTCCTCAAGTTCCAGCTGCCTCGATTTTCAATCCTCGTTCACCTTCTTCGCCCCTCTGGGTTCTTTTACTTCGTTAGTAGATAATAAAAAATTAAATAATGATCTTACTGACTCCTCATTTTTATCCTCGACGATAAAATAGTGTTATTATAAGTTTGACATGTCTGTTTTTCTGTGGGTTAACGGGTATAAGTATCTGTCTGTGTATAGCTCCTAGGAATGGATCGATTTTGATGCGGTTTTATTGTTTGAAAGCTGACATTATCGAGATAGATCTTAGATTAGAAGATCCGTTCATTCATTTATAATATATTCTTTTATAATGACATGTTGGGTGGTTTGTAAATTGTCTTCAATTTCACCTGTCTTTAAGTAAGGCAAGTAGGTGCCTTGCCCTGTGATCGATCACAGAGTTAATATGAGTGGGGCTATATTGTGCAATACTTTTCCAATAAGCATTTCAAACTGACTATTTTATACCCCGTAACATAATTAGCATCAATATGCGAATATTCATTGAGAGACAGCGATTCGGTTAAGAAAAAGATTTCGCAACTTTTACACAATTACTAGTTGTGCTCCGCCGTCTTGCACGCTTTATAGCCTTCCTCGATAAATAAACAATCTAAAACAAAAATAGTTCAACTAAATAAATAAAAAAACTTTTTTGTTTTGTATATATTATGTACATATTTACAGATTTTAGCCCTACAACTTTATATGTATCAAGGAAAAAAGTTTGCTTTTGAATTTTCCGATCTACATTTTAATATTAATTTTGTAAATATTGGCTATAACTTTACCTTCTAAAATAATAACATAAACATTACAAGCTTTGAAATATTTGTATTGCAATGTGTAAAGAATACTCAAGAACCATTAAATTAATTTTCAAGAATTCTTTCACAGATTATGTCAACACCTTATCTAAGTTTCATACAAAAAAGCAGATGAAAGAGATAACATCCGTATAACAATGAGAAAACTGCCTCCGTGACTAAGTGGTTGACGTGTCTGCATATTGCGCTTGAGATCCTGGGTTTGAATCTCGGAGAAACTAAAGTAACTAAAATGCATGTTATAACTATTTTAATTTTAATCCGAAAGTGATGATATTTGAAGGGATATTGGGATTTTAATGCATGTTCAAAAATAAGAAAAAAATCACTGAACCCCAAAAAGAGAGTGATCCATCATAACGTTAATGAATTTCAGTTGTAATTATAATCAAATTGCCGTAAACTCAATGTCGTAATATTTAAGAGAAGCTGATTGCGAAAGTTTTAATTTGAAGATTTTTTCATAAATAAAAATTAACATTTACTTTAATTTACTTTTATTTATTCTTTTTTACTACATACAACCAATCTACTTAATTTTTAAAAACATATTATCACTTATAAGATCCAAAGCTTTTTATAAACATTAGACTTTACTAATAATCTCGATGACTTATTATTTTAATGAGATAGATCTGTTCACACGTACATTGTTAAAGAAAGAGTTCATCGTAATTACTGATTACTCTTTCTTATATATTCTTACGTTCAAATGTCTCAAGCGAAAGTAACAACAATAAAAATTTATTAATTTTCTTAACCTATGCTCATTGTACCCAATAACAAAAACGTTACTATTTACTTTCTCATAGTTATCGTACTATAATAAATGGATTTTATAATCCACTTCATCAATAAACTATTGTGGAATATTTATAATAAACTAATCTGGCATAAAACTGGATAAGCGTAAAAATTTAAGAAATCCTTATGCAATACTAAATCAACCAACTCAACAAAAATACCAAATAAATATTTTATAAAAATATAAGTTTACTTGTAAGAAATAAGTATTCAATGAATTGTTATGTGATTTATTCTATTACAATGTAACCACACACAAAGTGAGCTTAACCAAAAAGTCCGTCGCCGCAAATACTTAATTACCCGTACGAACGTTAAGCCATAAAAAGAAACCGATCTTCACACATCATTACAACTTACGCTCACATCTTAATACCTAGTTAAGCGTAATTTCGTCACTTACCGTGACATATGAAAATAAAAGGAGGGGAGTTGGAATAAAACTGTATGTGTCCCTTGAGTCTTTGACAATTGTTCATACGCCTGTAAAATGAAAGCATACGTCTTTGTATGTTTGGTGACGGCGGCAGCCGCGATGCCGACAAAGGAAGATGGAGTCATGGAGAAGTTCGTCTCGACACTGAGAGACTGTGTGGATACGGACACCATGCTGTGCTTAAAGGTGTGAAGTGTAGTGAAGTGAAGTGTATTAAAAACGTGCCAATAGGGACATCTTGAATTACTGAAATTAGGTCATCTTAGAAATTTTTTGACATTGTGAAAATGGCATAGATTCTCAGCTCTTTGTCTTCGTTATAAATCATCATATACAACATTAGCAATGGTTTTTTGGCACGTTTTTAACTAGCAAAATTTAAAAAAAGAGGTTAATAATCAAAGTTCTCAGAAAGTACGTTTTAAATATGGCCTAAATTTGTGGTAATTTTTAGGCAATTCTAAAAAACATATTATTCCTTAAATTTTACTAGGTATATGTTTTGATGATTTTAAGAAATTAACGACGCTGAAAAAAATCTTATATTTATAAAGGTTGAATAAACAAATGTTTTGTATTTAACCCAAAACTCATGTCAAATGTTACCTTATTATACTAAAGCGTAAAATTAAATAATTGATTTTCTTAAAAAATCTAATTATACTTTGTAATAAAAATTAACAATTTTTTTTAATTATTATTTTCCATAGTTTTAACAGAACTTACAAAAAGATGATATTATAGAGTATGCATAATGTTAAAATAACCAGTATTGGTGTATTTAAACTTGATCAGATACGAACTACCGGTGAATTTTATTTCTTCGAAATTAGATATGACTTAAAACGAAAAGTTAACAAATATGTTTAACCTTTCTTTTGCTTTTTACAGGAAAAAGCAATGAAGTTCACGGAAAACCTGGCTGTCTCTAAGGAGTTGAATCTAGTCGATGGTATCAATTTTGCGAGAACTGGTTCACCGAGGTCAGCTAGAAGCTATGACCCCTTACCCAATGAACCAAAAGCCAGAGAACTTCAGATAGAAGAGAGGATTATGGACAACGTTGTGGACTTTCTGGACAATCATGTCCTGCAGCTAAGAATGCCAAAGGCTTTCACGGAGGATAACTCGATTGAAGAAGAAGGTATATTGTTGTTTTTAATATTCCATAGCCCTTTGCAATTTTCACGATCTTCTGTAGCTCTACCACAAGTTTGGTCAAGTATTTTTAGTTAGCGTCTGCGTGAAATATTTATATGATGTATCTTAGAGTGCCCCTGGCTGTTACGTGCTTACCACGGGCTTGACAGCTTTTTAACAGTGAAAAAAACTTAATGAAAATTTCGATACTAAATACTCATAGTTAATGTACAATTGTACACAGATATATTATACAATGACTTTGGTCTTTATAATTGATTTCCTGACTTGTCGCCTTATAAGTTGACTTATAAAATAAAAATAATAGCTGTTCACATTTTATTAACACTATTTAACAAGTTAGACGGTAAAATTAACGTTTTTAAAAGAATTTTAATTTAACCGGATTTGGAATCTTTGCAATACCTACTTACTAATCCGCTCCACCGTACGTCTATCTTTTATTTATGTAGACGAAGCCGCGTATAGCTAATATAAAATACTTAATACGTAAATACTAATAACTCAATCAAACAAATGACTAATGCAAAAAGTAACATTTTTACAACACGTAGTCGTTAATATAATATTAGCTTGTTTAACAAAGTATTGTGGTGTGACTCCGTTATAAAAATTATTTGTTGAAATAATAATATATATGTCATGCTACATTCAAAAGCTTGACCTTTCTAGTTTCTATGTTAAGACTCACACCTCGCGGGTTTGAACACGCCTAACTTAACATTGTTTGAATGTATGTATCTAAATTTCTACAATGACTATACAATATATTTGAAGTAGGAATACAAAGTAACAAACGCCTTTGTCACTCAAGTAGTAGGTTAAATCATTTCATGACCCGAAAAGTGAGTGATTTTTAGCACCCGACGTCTAGGGATCGTAGCTCCTAAACGAATAAACCAATTTCGATGAGATATTTTTCCTTTTAAATCCGACGAAGTCGAAATGAATCTTAGTTTTAATTAATGAAAAATATTCCTCCATTCATGAGACATTTTTTGGTAATCATCATGTCGGTATTTCAAATGGTCTTCCATTTCAATTGTCACAATTATACTAAAAAAGATCGTATAACCATTAATAAAAACTATATAAACTATTCGTTGCTCACAGGTCGTGGCAAGAAGAAGAAGAAGCTAAAGAAACTCCTCCCAATCCTGGCTCTCATTAAACTGAAGATAGCTGCTCTCATCCCTCTCTTCCTTGGTATCATTGCCTTCGCTGTCTTCAAGGCATACCTCCTTGGAAAGGTCGCGTTCATTGCTGCTGCTTTCGGAGCTCTGAAGAAGCTTCTTGACTCAAAGAACAGCAAGAGCAGCGGCTGGTCAGAGCCAGCTCATGAAGAGCATGGCTGGGAAAGCGGTGGTGGTGGTGGCGGCTGGGGACGTTCCCAGGATGCCCAGAATATGGCTTATGGTGGCCATGTTAAACAGGCTTAAACTAAATAAAATAACATCTCTTTGTGTGTACATTGTCAATGTCACTTTTAAGCTGACATTACGAAACGAATTTACATAATGATTGATTAAGCTTATTTAAAAGAGGTGTATTATATTTAAGTTATTTATTCAAGGAGATTATTTATTATCGACCACCGTTGTATTGTGATTGGGTGAATGTAAACAGTATTGCTTTTTTGAGTTTTAGTTACATTTTAATATGGTTTTTATGCTTTAAATCTCGACTGAATCTATTTAGTCTTTATGTATAAATATTTTATGTAGCTTATAGCATCACCTTATTTGATACATTCTGCGACACCTATTAACTATTCTTTATTTTGTAAATTGTACTTAACTATGTATGTATAATTTATCTTTTAATTTATGTTATTATTTTACCAAATATTTTAAGTTACCCAAAGATATTTTATATTTTCTTGTATCAACATTTATTTTATATTTATATACACATATATATATATATCAATGGGATGATTGAGTGAAACGAGTCATATTTAATATTTAAAATGAAATATTTATGATTACGTTAAGTAATACATTTGACGATGGATCCTCGTGAAATAAAATTCTACAAATTATTAAGCATTTTCATTTATAACAATTTTAACTTCATTTATTTCTTTGATTACCATAATAAAAAATTAAGTAAAAGCATGTAGTTAAGCCTAAAACATAAGCGTGCACCCCATTAACATACGATTTAAAATAATTTATTTGAATTTGACTTCGTATTACGTAGACGTAACCGGCATTAGCTGGTTATTAAAGTAATGTTTTTATCATGAGATTACTGTTATAGCGTGACTTAATAATATCTTTGTCGATCTCAATATTAAAGGCTCACGATTTAGACAATGGCTGCTTCAGAAAGATGTTGTGGGAATTCTTTCGTCTAATTGAGAGAGAAAGTTTTTCTTACTATTAACTTGAGACAAAAGGTCAAAGTGTTATGACATTATTAAATAAAAATATATATGTATGTACTATGTACAATATTTTAAGTGATTTCTTATTTCCAATTTACTAAGATCAATCTGTCTTATTAGGTAAAAGTAGGCTTCTAATTAATTTACTAGCAATGAACAAATAATTATAAGTAAGGCTGCTAAGATTTTATCTAATTCACTTTGCGCAACGTTTCTTGGCATTAATAAAGGTAAATGTTATTAAATTTACTGAATGAGTAAGCTTACTACAAATAAATAGGACACCATATTACTTTCGCTGTTATGTAAATAATGTCTGATATAAGCGGATGTTAAAAACTTTCATTTTAAGTAAATTATTTTTTTGTTACGTAATTTGAAAGCGCTTATATCCTGTATTGATGAATGTTTAAATGCTTCGTGCTTTCGTAATGATTCATCTTATATTGAATTATTTAATACTTTTGCTGTCATTTCGTTATGGCGTATCTGTAGCTGTATCACAAGTCTGGTCAAGTATTTTTCAATAGTTTGCGTTTATTACAGATATTTGTATAGAAAATGTTACAGCGCCCTAGTAGTGACGTGCAAAATTACTTGCCCACTTTGGGATTGACAGATTTCAAATAGTAAAATCCTTTGGAAAAGTTCGATAATAAACTCATGGTTGTCGCAAAGGCATACGTAATCAATTGAAAACCAAAAAGATATACAAAATATTGTGTAGCCCAGTTTTGCACCAGTATCAAAATAGGCAGACTTCTAGGTGACTTGTAACAAAGAGAATTGTAACATAAATAAATATTTATTTTCTACAACAGACATAAATATTATCATCACTGGCTGTTCAGTCCCTCGTTGGCTTCTTCAGAATAGGCTGCCATTAAAATAGACCTAGACGAAAACCTAACGATAAGTGGTTAAAATCCTTAGCAACTAACATTCTGTCTTCGGCTTTCATTATGCCTTCGCTGTATATATGTACATAATATACATATATATAATAATATACAGTATCACAGGATTTGAATCGTCCGTTTTCAATAAAATGAGCACATGCTGGACAATCGTCCACTCTTTAAGCTGCATTACCAATTAACAGCAGGTGGAAGGAGATTTACATGTTTTTCTACTTTTAAAAAAAAAGTATGTACAGATTAACCGACTGAGATTCTTGTCGCTGTAACAAAATAACATAAGTAAACAAACTCCTCAAACTTCTCACGTCAATATAAATATTAATTTAGAAATAAAAATAAAATAAAAGCTAAGTAGACAGAAATAATCTTGCAAGTGAAGTTCAATGATATCATGTCACGTAACAAATTCACGTAACCAAGAAAAAATATCACATCCGTATATAATATATTGACCTAGAAATATATGTCTGGGATTATAATCCGTATTCTGACGATTTAAGATCGTAAATGTCATGAAAGTGGCCTCGAGGCCTAAGAAATTTGTGTGAGGTTCGTTGTGAGGTTCCGCAAAACGGAACGAAAGTTCGTAATGCCGCACCCAAGATGCGTGGAAATTGTCACACACTGGGTGGAACTCTTAATATTTTTAGTATACATCACTGGAGATCCTGTTCTTAATCTTAAATAGTAAATAAATGTATATTTTTTGTTAAATTGTTTTTATTTATGGTTAATTTAAATGTTTTCAAAAAATTCTGTAAAATGTTGAAATGAAATATTGAATTTAAGAGTGACTGAATTTAGACATTGCTCATCAACAAAAATAAATAAATAAAAAACTGATTGTTTTTAATTAATACATTCTCTAAAATATAACTAATGATTTTTGCAAAAAAGAATATTAAATTTCTATTTAAGCAAGCCCTTACAAAAAGCGAAACACTATTTATACCAGTGTGTATCATAAGTACCTACCGCTACCTCAAGGTCACAGTTCTCGATGGCCGGTGGCAATGACTCATCAGCTTTCTCAATACCGCTTCTTAAGGGTGTGGCCCTCTAGATTTATGGCCTCTATTGGGGTCGCATACCATAAGTAAGGTGGGATGACCAGCCGCGTCAAAAGGTAATTAGGATACTTGTCAATTTACTTTCTTTGGGCGGTAGGATGCGTCGTAGGTGGCTCAAAAAGTTCTTACATAGTAGGAGGCTTTGTTTTCCTTTGGGTTTATATTGTGACCTTAATTTGATTAAAATGGATTTAATTATAAACCATAGGTTTCAATTGAATCTATTGGCCAACACAAGTTGTTGGTAGGCTGTGACGACTGAGTATGATGACAACTACTAACCGCCTCCATGTCTAAGTGGTTTACGCGTCTGTGTACTACGCCGGAGGTTCTGCTTTTGAATTCCGAGGAAACACATGAATGTTTCGGTTGGGAGGCACAGAAAGCTAATCACCTACTTGCCTTTAATGAAAATAATTAGTGAAACAGATACAGCAATGTGTCTGCCCCACTAGGGCTTAGGGGAATTCACAACAGTACAGCTGTTTATGATATGCCTTTAGAAAAGAAAATTAACTTTATCTATTCTAAGCAAAATCACGGCTTTTATAATAGGGGAATGGAACAGAAATATATATTAGGTTTCTGTCTCTGATAATTCTCTTTATAGACAAGACATAAAATCTTATATATTGAAACAGTTTTTGCCTCACCGGAAATCGAATCCGACATACTTAAATTAGCTTTATACTACAGCATCCTCCACTAATTCTTTTAATTAAATGCAGCATTTTAATGTTTAATAACTTATTTCATAACCAAATTTAAATACGTTTTATTTCCCCGAGAATTTTAAAAAGTCTAACCTCGTAAGTATTTAGGACGTGTGTTTGAAGCACCTATAAGTCAAATGACCCCGTTTCGCATGCGAATTCAACACCACTTTCACTGAATGCACGTAACTGATGTAATTCAGACTTACCTTCAATTACTTAATCGTTTTATAATGATTCACGGCCGACTTGACTATGAACTTGACGAGAGTCAAGGAAAAATATTACGTTGCTTATTCTATTTTTACCCGCAATTTGAATTATACTTGTACATAGAAGCAAAAAACATTCGATTATAAGTTTTTTTAGTTGCAACTTTACATTTAAATCGCTTAACCGATTTTAATCAATGTAATACGTTTTGTTACCGACAGTTTTTTTGGTGTGTCTTAAAAGAAACGAAAGTGAAAAAGTTACTGACCAATAATCGAATTAGGCTATCGACTTGAGACATGACATTTCTCCGTGAGGTAAAAGGTCATCAGAGAAAATTTTACTCATTCTACATTCCATTCGTTTACTTGAACAGAATATTTATTTATTTATTTATTTTTTATATTATGCTATAAGTATTTTTAAATGTCCCATTAATATACGGAATTGTGAGATATTTTCAATCTATAATATTATAATAAAGCTTAAGTCAATATATTTCAAAAAAAATTTTTAATACTTAGGAGGTAGTTCCTTAAAGTTATTTTATTTTCAAAAACAAGCGATCACTTTCAGGTACCCATAATATTTCAAGAAAGTCAATTTTTCTTTTGAAAAAAAATCAGAAAACGGAGTAAAGCGGATGCGTTGTCTGCATTTTTAAAATTGACAGTCTTCTGCAAATAGTTTGAATTAATTATTGAAAATAATCTAAGGTATATTTCCTTTAGGAAATTGACGCAACTAAATAAATGATATTTATGGTTTGAATCATATATATTTCGTAAATATATAAAACATTTATTTTATAGATAAAGAAACTAACTTGTGCGAAATGGTAATCAAAATGTTATCGTTATGTATCAAGCGCCTTAACATTAAAGAATCACTTTATCAGTAAATGTGTTGAAAATAATATTATTATCAATGCATAATGTCAACATACCTTCAGAGTCTAGTAGATGAAGCCTGCCGTACTCTAACCTAACCTGTGTTTCGCAACAGGCTAAAATAAATATACGCGTGAATATGACAAAATATATTGACTTTTTAGAAATACATAAGATTTAAAGATACATAATTATGAGTGAGTGATACAAGCCATATGGAAGTATAAAGGTTTCACTTAGAGATTTATTTAAACAACACAATAAAATTATTGTTCTTGCACAATTGATGTTCTTCACTTTTCTAAAAAATTTTTACAATTTTCTAGTAATGTTTAACAATGAAATTTTCTCTCACGTATAAAGTTTAAAACATATTTCTTTGAAATGGGCAGTGCTACACAGAAAGTTATTTTCTAACCATAAAAAGTGACTTTACCGGTTTAACCTTAGTCAAACGTGACCTAAAAATTGATTAAAAAATAGCTACATATGAATACGGTGTTGTTTATTCAAAAGTGTGCAAGTTACATTTAATTTAAAAAAAAATCTAAATAATCCCATTTTGGCGAATTTTTCTATTATAATACATAAATTCTGATTACATATTTTCCTTTTTATGAAGGAAAAGTAGTAATTTATGAAAGTTTTTTTAGTTTATTTATAGGACATTAGGCCTATGTCTACTCATGTTGTAAAAAGAAATGATTGTATTTTTGTTTGTTATTTACAAACTCGAAAACGAATCGATTTCAAAAAATTATTTCACTGATTGGAAACTACATTCTTTAAACGTATAAAACTGATGACATTTAACTCATTTCATTGTGATAAAGGGTGAAAATAATGACTAAGTATTATTTTCAAAAATAATAGCGTTTGACTTTCTGACTTTTTGACTAAGGAAATTTAGATTTTTACAAAGCTACGTTTTTTGTTCAATTTTTTTAAGTCGCTTATTCAAATCATTTTTGGTATATGGGGCATTAAATTATTTTATTTCTCGAAAAAAAAGAGCTTTATGAGCTTTATTTATTTTTTATTTGAGACGAGATAACAATCAACAATCATTAAAGATTATTTGAATTTCTTTATTTGACTGACAATTTGAAACATTGCTAATTCAATCGATAAAACTAGACAAAACATAATTTTATTAGATAAAACGTTACATCGGCATTACGTGAAGATGTTAAACTTGACAGTACGTTACGATGTCTTTGTTGTTAACAAAAACTCTCACTTTCGGCGTTATTACATACACACTAAGTGCTAATGTCGTTTAAAAATATATATGGTGTTTAGTATGTGGACACGAAAATTCAAACAATCATACTTTTTCTTTCATTTCATTTGCACCAAGAGCCAGTATTTATTTGACAAACGCTTTCTAACCAATATTTATTTTTCTACTTATCCTTACGTTTGAAGCTTCATCAGTTAGCGTATGTCGTTACACGACGCGCACATATTTACGTCATACCACTATGAAAAATTAGTGGGGGTACAAAGGATAAATTCCATGACAGTTTTGGGATGATATCATAACTCATCCGACATTGAAACTCGTGTGTTCAGTGGTTATCACAAAGAATGTGGAAAACAATAGCAAGTGTTGCCTTGTTGGCTTTAGTTAGATGTAGTCCTGTGCAATATGGAATCGGTGAAAATATAGTCGGTGCAGTTTCGGAATGTGTGGACAATGATACCTCATTGTGTTTGAAGGTGATTAGTGATTGGGATAGTGCTAAAAATGAGCTTTTGCCAGGCTCACTTTATGTTTACCTACATTCAAATACTCTTACCACATTAGGCTAGATGCCTTATGTGTCGAAAAAATCCTAATATTAAACAGTTGGTTTGGTTAATATATTTGATTGAACGCGCTAATCTCAGGAACTACTGGTTCGAATTGAAAATTATTTTGGTGTTGGATGGTGCACCTATTGAGAAAGATTATAGGCAATACAACATCACGCCTACATGAAGCTAATGTAGATATATAAATTAGCGTAAGTCAAATTAATCATTCTAAATTTTGCAGGAAAAGGCATTGAAACTAACCGAGAAATTAGCAATAACAAAAGATGTGAGTATCCTCGACGGCCTAGTTTTGGTGAACACTGGGTCGGCTAGGTCTGCTAGGAGTTACGAGCAGTTGTCTGCCGATCCCAAGGAAAGGGAATCCCAACTTGAAGAAAGAATAGTTAACAATGTTGGTGACTTTTTGGACAACCATGTCCTGCAGTTGCGCCTGTCTGACGACTCTGAAGCATCAAGAGGATTGGATGAAGAAGGTATTAAATATCATTAAATAAAAATTATAAATATTATATTTAAATCGTTTGGAATAGATAAATAAACCCTCTGATTTATAAAATACTTAAATGTGTTTTGTGAAGAAAATGAGCATTTTAGACATTGTTTTGAGTAAAGCTGCGTATAAAAGGAAGTTATGTTTTTAGTTACGCAGCTATAATACCTACATAATATATCATAGCAGTAATATTCAAAAGTAATATTAAATATTTGTCTATATAAAAATTGTAAATGTATAAACCGTTCTCTTAAATTTTAAGACGTTAAATAATTTCCATCAAATTAGAAACTTTTCATTTTTCACATACTATATTACTCTTCATTAGAAAATAATAATATACACAATGAAAACTCATAATATTACAGACTTTCAAGTTTAACTTGGTTATACTTTATTGTTAGGGTTCGTATTTTCATTTCCAGGGAAATTAAAAACAAAATATTATTTTTATTATAAACCAAAAATTATTTCAAATATAAATTGGTACACCGTTATCGGGTGATAAAGTGGAGCTTTAATGTACTCATCGTAAGTTTTTTGCAGGCCGTGGTAAGAAGAAGAACAAGAAGAAGCTCAAGCAGCTGCTGCCAATCCTTCTTCTCTTGAAGCTGAAGATGGCTGCCCTTATTCCTCTCTTCCTCGGAATTATTGCCTTTGTCGCTGTGAAAGCTGTATTCCTTGGAAAAATTGCGTTCGCTGTCCAAGCCGTTTCTCTTATAAGAAAGCTTTTGTCCAAAAACAACCACTCCTCCGGAAATTCCATCTCTTACGCTCCAGTTCACGCTGACGAGCACCCTGGCTACTCTTATGAACCTGCCGGAGGCTGGAGCAGGAAGGTCAATGATGCCCAGAGCTTGGCATACGCTGGTCAATTAACGAACTAGAGTTTATTTGCGTGAATGTGTGTCTGTATTTATTGTGTGTTGAATGAGTATCTCAAATTAAGTTATTAAAATAAATTATTGAATTTATATTATCTTTTTTTATTTCTTTAATGCAAAACTAAAATATTTGAAACTATCGAACTAATGTATAGAACCGTCAAAATTGTATAAAGAAATATATAGATGAAACTGTGTCATTCACTATGGCATAACGTCTTCTCGTATGGCATCAATTATTATAAAATGTTAACGTCGAAACGGCGAAGTGGGGACCATTTAGATAAAAAACTCTTACCAATCAAGCTGTTCACAGTCGTTTTCGTTTCGCTTAAGGACGTGGACTTTACAAAATATACGGAAAAATGAAGTCCATTCTCATTTTGTCGTGTGTCATTGCAACAGTGTGTTGTGGGCCGATTGCCCACGAGGACTCGGCCCTGAAATTAGTCGCCAGCAACTTTGTGAATTGTATGAACAGTGATTTGAATTTGTGCTTGAAGGTAAAGTGATGTGTGGATTACAATATAGTGTGTGTGATTAATTAACGAGCTATTGGATTACAATTTTGCGGCTGTTCAATGAAATTCAGCGTTTTATTAAGCACTTGTTGAGTTTAACATTGACATCGTCAAGGGTGACACTTCTATAATTCTCTCAGAAACTACGATATTTGGATATTCATAGTATTGGAGTCATGATAAATAACACAAATAAGTTTTTAGCAATTTTTAAGATGAAAGAATAAATTTCATTAGTCTAAGTAGCGTCTAAAGAAAAGAATTATTTTATAAAAAAATTAAAAACACACGAAAATAAATTTTAATCATACAACTAGTTCACATAATCAAATTAAATATATGACTTAAAACGATGTCAAGTGACTAATGCGTTCAAATGCTCACGCATCAATTTAATTCTATTGCAAAGCCGCAAAGTTATTATTTTTCTTCTATTGTAATAAATAGGTAATGTTTACAGGAGCACGCTCTAAAAGCCGCTGAACGACTTGGCACAATTCGAAAGCTGAACATCATAGATGGCCTGACCATTTACAACAATGGCCCTCGGGACTCCAGGAGCTTCGAAGCCTTATCTTCAGAGCCCGAGGAAAGAAACAAGCAGCTTACTGAAAGACTATGGGAAAGCACTACGGACCTTCTACAGAAGAGTGATTTGGAATTCAGCTTTGGCGGTGACGACGAGGAGGAAGAATCTCGGTCAATCGACGATGGTCAGTTTTAAATTATTTGAATTTGACCCTCGGCTTCACACGCACTAATTTCGCCGTGGCGTGATGTTAACCTCGGTAAATAGACTATCAAACATTAAAATAATTGTTCAATTCGAAACAGTTGTTAGATTAGCACATTCAACCAAACAAAAAACGCTTCAGCTTCTAATTATTTTTATAGATTTGATTATGTCTTGAGGTTAAAATATAATTTTGTTAATAATATAAGCTTTAGAGCTTAAAACAAAGTTTAATTTTAGTTAAATTTTTCCTAATTTGATGAAAAGATAAATTTTAATCTTTTGATTAGGAAACCATTTAAAAAATTTACTTAAACTTTAGAAATGATGATGATGATTTTAAAATCATTATGAAAATAAAATATTATTTTAAACTCAATCACTATGAAAATATTGACCTGGCGAACTTTGTACCGCCACTAAAATTTATCTTCTATATAAATAAAACAGAGTCGGATTAGTTCCCTTTATTAGTTTTGTCGCTAAATTCATTTCTGAACGCATTTCATTTGACAAAGTTTTATTTGTTGTATAAACATAATGTTTTCCTTGAAATTAAGCGCAAAATTAATTTCCGAACGCATCTTCTTACGGTACGAACAGTTTATATAGGAAAATAAAATTGTTGTTTTTTCTACTTTACTTCAACAAACATTTCAAAACGAAAATTAGACAAATCGGTGTTTTTTGAGACTGATAAATAAGAAAAATCTTCGCTGTATAAGTTACATAGTATTAAAATATAAGGCTTAAACTGTGTCATCGAAAACCAGTATTGGTTTTCGGCTTCAAGAAATTTCACCAAATTTTTTAAACGAAAATTTTAGAGCCAAATGCAAAGTATTTAAAATATTTTTACACTTTAATATTATATAAAAACCCAAAACTAATAATAATTATAAATATATAAGCCAACTTTTTGAACAAGTGAATTTGAAGGCAATTTAAAAACCCTCCGATATGATGAGTACAAACAAGAATGTCTCACAAATCGATCGATTTAAAACTGTATCAAATCAGCCTATTTGATCACCTACAATGGCACAGACCCGCAAGCCCAAAGCCACTGACATGCCAACCTTGTAAATCCCCGCTTTTTGCATCGAGGGTTAAAATTGACAGCTTTCCAATTGTAAACCTATAAAAATCGCAGTAATTAACTCATGGTTCTAGTACTTAAAACAAAGAAAGTTAAATGTGATTAGTGGTTACGAGTCAATTTAAGTTATTGTTCTCAAGTGGAATTGTGTTAGTAAAGCTAAGGTTTTCACCATTCTTCTTATTTTTCCTTCTCACGCAATTTGTGTCAAGATTTCAATTAAGATTAAATGAAAAGATTCATTTGCAGAAGCGACGAGCTTCCAGAAAAATATTTGTATAAAAAATTCATTCACAGTGCTTTTGTATACAAAATCTATACTAACATTATACAGGTGAAGAGACTATTTATTTAGTTTTGGGTCGAACTTTTAAAAATTTCAAACAATTTTTATTATTATGTGCAGGATACTTCTTAAAAAGAACGAGTATATTATTTTACTTACATTAGTTATTTTTTTACAGTTGAAGAAAGCCGTGGAAAGAAGAAGAAGCAGTTGAAGAAGAAGTTGAAGCTCCTCATTCCTTTGGCCATTCTGGCTAAAGTGAAGGCTGTAGCTCTGGTCGTCCTTGCCCTCCTGGTGATCGCTGCATCTCTCTTCAAGCTGGCTCTCCTCGCCAAGATCGCGTTTATTGCCAAGGTTATAGCTATTATCAAAGCCTTAATAGCCAAGAAGCACGAGCAAGAAGAACACACCTGGGTGGCTCATGAGGAGCACCCGCAGATATCCCACGGAGGTTGGGGCGAGCAGGGTTGGTCCCGCTCTAGGACGGAAGCCAACAACTTGGCGTACTCCGCCTACCAACAGTAAAACCAAAAAATTAGGGTCGTGTGAATGTTAATTTATTAGTATGTGTGTGATAGCGAGTCTTTAATTTTTTTCGTTAAGTTTTTTGTGATATTATTTTTATGTATTTTATTATCTAACATATTTTATATTTTTTAGTGATTTTCATAATAATATCAATTTTATTATCATAATATATTTATTATATTTATTTTATTAGAAAAAGCCCTTTTTATCTTTTAATGCCGATGTGCTTATATGTATAAAAATATTATATGAATTTTAAACAGTATATTCCTTATTTATATATTTATGGAATATATCATTTATCTGTAATAATCTATTATTATTTTGTATTATTTGCATAAATCATATCTATCTATGTAGTTACCCACCTACTTTATTGTTATTTTTTATATATATTAATTAATTTAGTGCATAAACTTAACATGTTTTAGTTTTGATGATCTTGATCTCTCGTCTTTTGTTATTTTTTATGTTTATCTATCAGTGTTTTCTGGGCCAGTATCGTGTATCACGAGTTTGAACGTGACTTATTTATTGTATGTGTATTTAACTATCATTAATTAAACAAACTGGATTATATATTTATTTTTTATTTTATTTTTATTACTTTCCCTTGAAATTAATCATTCGATTTCAAAAGGAACAACATGAAATATTTCATATTTTTTTATTGTAGCAGTACAGCCCATTGTAGCCCCTTGGTCGGGCAAAGTTCTCCAGTCACTCCCATTTTATGCCTTTTCTGAAGACCTCTATTACCATCAATTCGGGCAACACGACCCGCTCATCGTAACCGTTTATTACTATTCTACAATTTTAATCAGTTATTAATATTTAAAAAATATTTATTTGTAATTCACCTCGTTCCAAAAAATAATGTGATTTTGGACTTTCCACCACTGTGCCAATAACACCCCATACGTTCTGTCATAAGTATGACAACAATCATTCGTCATCTCAAGTGATATCCTGTCATACCCTGACAACTACACACAGTTTACACTATGCTCAAGATATCAATTGACAGTTAGATAGTATTATCCAGTTAATATAAGTTGTAATGTAAGTTGTGTAAGTTTAGTAAAAGTATATCCTTATTCTAAGACTCCTTACACGCAAAGCCTGCGTAAAAGTTCAAATGTACATTAATACTGTAGAATGAATCAGCCAAGTCTGTTGACATCATTGACATCATTTACCATGATAGATATAAAAATGACAAAAGTAGATTCATAAACCTAGTTTTTCCTTTTTTGCATAAATTACCATTCATATTTCATTTTGAGAATAATATTCTATTTCCTATTAGTTAAAGAAATATTTACAAATCTACAATAAGCAATGTTACACTCAATAATTATTCTAAATCAATGAACAGATCTTAATAAATTGTAACCAAAAACCGTCTCTGTCCCGTGTCTGCGTTTAAGGCTTCGATGCCACAATGTCATTCTCGTTAAGATATTAATAACCTAAAATCTAAAGATTAGTTGAATGATGTGTCTAATGTTATTTAATAGTTACTGATAGTTTTTTTAAGGAATAAGTAGCTTTGGTTACGTGTTCACATTAAGGGGATATAATAAGAAAATAGAAAAAGAATTACAATTGAGATTAATTTAGAAAAAATAGATTTATTTGGGCTAAAATAGGGGTCAGGGACTTATTTCTTTAACTTTAATTTTCAATCGAGATACTACCGAAAATAAATCCTCTAAAGAACACTGCAGATAGACTTGTAGTGGAGATTCAGAGCGTTGACTCCTCTTCCGTTCCCTTAGTTGCAAGAAGAGTTCCAGTCAGCCTTCCAGCCTTTCTTTGATAATAATATTCTTAATTCCAATACGGGGCGGGACTTGGCTTCCCGATTTGGGAGATAAAAAAGTTTTAGAATTCACTGTTTTACCTCAAAATTGTAACAAATAGTTATAGACTATTTATATTAATTTAATTAGATAAAAAATTGAATAATAATACCTAATATCTTTAAAATAATTAGGTAGTGCGCTGAAAGTTTTTATGCAAGTCCGTTATTGTTGCAATAAGAAACTTGAAACTTTATTGAAAGCTAATAAATCTATTTGTATTCGCACGAACTCACATGATTTCGCGAGTAAAAGCTAGTTCAAAATAAAAAAGCGCCTCACGATTTGCTTTCCGCAAAAATGCATTGAGCAAAAAAATGCTTTCTCCAAGTTTCAGAGCAGAAATTAACTTTTGTTTACATTGCTAGAAATATGTTACAGGCAATAAATTCATATTATTTTCACAATATTCGAATGCAGTACGAGACTCTTAAGAAAAAAGGCAAAAGATTAACCTACCTTACATAGTTTTTGTAACGTTCATTCTTATAAAGCATCAATAAGTTTAACGGTAAACATACAATCTCGAAAGACATAAAACCTCGATATCGGAAAAGCTGTACCTAATTGGTGATCAGGTACAGCGTAAAATGTTAATGTATTTATATTATATTCTTGCGGTCATACAACTCTCTAGAGTCTAGACCAATGTTACGAATATATTACGGAGAACTTACTCATGACATTGATCATAATCTCCAGCGATGCAATAGATATTACAACACTTGCAACATTATTTTATTTCTTATAGAATATGTAGATGGCGCTATTTAAAAAAATAAATATTTTACCTTAAATTACTGGATGACTGACTTTACCCACCTCATGGATGAGTGATTTACGCAACTGCGTGTGTTTAAAAGAGAAAATTTTATATAGTTTTGTAACAAAGCAATTGTTTTTCTTTGCTTTATAAAAAAAAATCTCTTAAATTATAGCTGCTTTTAATTATCCTTTACAAATACTCGTGCTTTCCTCTTTCTACTATTTCACCCAGCAAATCGACTGTACCATCGCGTTTTATCCTCTTTTGCCCAATGTTGGAATCGCAGGCTCTACAGACGTTTATTTATTCATGATCAGAAGGAAAATAAATGGGCTCACTAACAACAAGCGATTTGCCGGACACCCACAACGCCAGTTGGACCATAGATCCGTTGCCAGCATTTAAAAGAGAGGTAGGAGGAACGATGTCAATTTTCAAATATTATTAACCCTTGACAGAAAAGGAGAGTTATAAGTTGTACGTCTATGTATCTGTGGTATTGTAGCTTCTAAAACATTCGCCGATGTCAATGCGATTTTTTGTTATTTAAAAGCTAACACGATAGTGATGCAAAATCTGTTAAACAATGTACGAGATATTCTTATTAATTGTAATCAGCATGTGGGGTTTTAAAAACGAACTGCAGGGACCACACCTTTTAATTCTGGTTTCTCTTCCCCATTTCCCTCTCCATTATCATATTTATTAACTGATATAAACCAAAATATAAACGTAAAAACAAAAGCTTATTAACATAGTTGAACTTGAACTGTTGCGGTTACGTGAACGACCTTTGTGAACAATAACGACTCTTGTGCTTACAATATGTAAAATAACCTGAGAATATTGTATTCTTTTTGCTACTTGTTTTAGTAATAACACGTATTTGTTGTAACGTAAATATTTATTGAACCCCTCTCTCTTTTTAAATACATGTTTTAATAATATATATATGCACTTAATTAACAAGTGACTCATATTTGACCCCGAGTCTCATATTCATAATCTTAAGTTCATAGCTCAGTACTTTTTTATAATCTAAAAACATTAAGAATTAGAAGAAAGAATTATTTTAAAAAAAGATTAGTGAAACTAACGCAGGAATGGGTCTGCCCGACGCTTCAGATCGGAGTAACGGGATTTCGCTTTTTCGCTTAAAGTTTGAAGAGTAAAAGAGAGTAATGCCTCAGAGTAAAGTTTGTACAAAGATGCTTTCATACACATTTCGTGCTTAGTTAAGTTTACTTTCCATCAAAGTAAAGTATGTTTTTAGCTCTCTTTGACACATCGTGCTTAGGATATTGCTCTCACCCATACAAGGCGAAGCTTACCTCATCCAAACAATGACACTGGATCATTTTACTTTCTCATATAAGTCAGTGCGCTTGAGAAAGTCTTTTATGAGATGTTGTCTAATGTCACCATTTATAGCTATATGGTTCATCTTTTATGTATTTCTTTTTCCCGTTACAACAGTTTTATGAATGTTCCGCACCTATTTGGTCGTAGTGTTATGTTACGTAGCTTTTCAAATCAGCTCCTCCATACAAACATAATTCTTAAATTACACCTGTAGTTCCTAAGACTAGTGCGTTCAACCAATCAAACAAACTCTTCAGACGTATAATGTTGTGTTTTGTAGGTATAGATTTTAACAATATTTTTCATAAGATTATTCTTAATAACATATCAAGACCTTTGAGCAACTTAAACTTTTCTGATATTTTGTTTACGTCATAAGGTAATTTTAAACTAGAACGATATTAGAGATAAATTTTAACGAGAAATCAAGATTTTATTATATTAATAATATTTTATTATGACGTAAAAAAACTCTCAACTTATTTTACTTCATAAAATCACGTGAAAGTAGAAATTTATAAGTGGTGTAATCAAACGATCAGTGTTGTAAATAACATTTTCCCTTCCATTTCGAAATATTACAAGTAACATTTTCAACAAATTAAAAACCTCACAACATGTTAATTACAAATGAGAAAAGCTATCGATAAATATTTTGTACTGCATCATAATCGATATAATCGTTTAGTAGCTACGAAGCCACAAATATAAATACAAACATCTTATAACACCCCTTTTTCGTGCCAAGGGTTCAAAATTAAGTTCGTTAATTTTCATTTTGTAATGTTTTGTTCATAATACAAAATACATATGATTTTTTAAATTAAAGTTTTCCAGTATTTTTGCGAGTATTGTAGACAATTTCAAAATAGTTTTACATTTAAGGCTCATGATGAACAAAAAAAAAAATTAAATTAGCACCTTTCGCATTTTGATGACGTACTGCAATCTTGAATTCAAAATACGTCTTTGAAATATTACATCAAGAATAAGTCTAAAACTTATGCTGAGATCTAGGATAACTTATTTTTAAATTTCTTAAATGGTACCATCGATAACTGTATATAAGTGTACCTGTGAAGACATTTCAATAGAACTATGTAATCTAATCTCAATACAGGTGCAAAGCACAGATATTTTTACCGAGTTATTAGATGAAATTAAATAAAACAAGCCGCGTTAGAAAGCCTTAATGAATGATCAACCGGTTTTGTTTGACCACGTGCTTAAGATTTCTCGACTTATAATCATATTATACAAGTACAAACACGGAACATAAATAAACTAGAGAGAGTTTTTGGGGATCCAATTTATTTTTAATGTATAAATATTTAATAAAAATGATATTATTATACTACTATTTTACCAGCCAAGCCTTTATTTTAGAATGACATAAGATTAATTATTGTCAAACAACATGTGAAATGGTAGAAAATTGATAGAGATATAAGATATAATTCTTATATTATTATTAAATGAATACTTGGATACCCCTTAAACGGATGAAATTTGCGATCTTTCGAAACAAACGAATAACTTGTTTCGAAAGAAACAAAATCCCATCAAATTCATTCCATTCGTTTAGCCATGATGCTAACCCTACAGACACACCGACATATCAAATCTATATACCCCTCTTTTTGCGTCCAATTAAATACGGAACCTTAATCGGCTCTTGTAGGGCGAAGATTAATGCTTTCGCTTTTATATCTACACATCGCCTTCCATTTGAACAGGTTTCTGTATGTTACAACCAGTTCTAACAATTATGAATAACACAATTTTATTACAAGTGCGATTAAAAAAAAACAAGTTTATTTTTAAATTTTTGCAAGTTTTTTTAATAAAACGTTCGATATAATTATCGAAATAATACATATATTAAAAATATACGTATCTACGTATAAAATACTGATATTTAACCTATAACAAGTTCAGCCTGTGGCCTGTGTGTGTTCTAGCCTGTGGGCTAGAATATTTAAAATAGCCACTTTTAGGATCTGGTAGATGTGTGTACAATTTGAAAGAACTCAACATTAAACAACGGATGTCTGCCGTATGTCTGAAGCGTATTCTTAAGTAAATATTTCGGGCATAGCGCACGGAAACCAGCGGGCAATCTGGAAAAACTCATTGTGACAGGAAACAAACATCACGAATCACGATGCTTAACAGTGAGCAAGCCACTTGTGGAGGAGGAGATGTGTGTACAATATTTTCAAAAATTATTAGAAATATTTTACTATCAGTTAAAAAACTTCAATTCAATTTAACAATTGTTAAGAACACATTAAAATTCGAAAGCTAAATAACGCCTTGTAATCCACACGGAAGTAAGATTTTGGTTTCCGCTTATCACCACGTTGGTTATCGAAGCATGGCAACAAGAAGAAAAAATTCTTTAACTGAATATATTAGCATACTTGAAGCCTATAATTTTTTATATAAGTGTTGATGTTGTGTTTATATATTTTAAAACCCAAAACATAAAAACTTTCTTCGGAAGATTTCACTAGCTATGTACAGTTCGGACTAGTTTCTGATGTACTTTTCCATAACTATTGATGGTAATCATTATATGTTTTTTAAGATTATTGCGTCATAAAATTTCTTTTAATCGTCGGAGATTAAATTATATAAAATAAAAGAGTCAGCTGACCACGCGTTTAGGGCTTATGAGACATCACTTTTTTTTTTCAGAAACTTAGTTAATAACATCTTATTTATCACAACATTCGCAACGGATAAATAAATCATTATTTGGTATTTGGTATTAAGTGTTAATAAGCAAGTTTTATTATGTAGGTATGCGTGAATTAAGGTCTTAATTATAATTATATGAGCTTTGCTATGCGTTTAAGTGTGTTTCATATTACTTGATATTAAATTTAATTATGTAGTAATTCATATTAGATTGCTGTAACATTAATTTGAAAGTTGTGGGTGTAAAACTTTCATATTATTACACCGAGATTAGTAGGCATGAGATATCAGTTTTTTCTCAAAGGATATATATTGTAGATTTTAATAACCTATTACAACTCCACAACTGTTTCAAAATAAATCCCGATCTAAGTTATTCCAAAATCAATTAAAGATTTTTAAGAAAAATTAGAAATATCAACCTTTGTTAATAGTTTGTATTCTTGACATTAGATTTAAGTTTTAGAACTAGTGAACGAAATTAGTTTCGTTCACTGTTTTTTAACGTTATAAAAACGCATGAGTTTTGTATATAAAAATACCAGCCTATACAACTTATTTTAGTATTAGTTTTATGTTGATTTTTTATTTCAAATTTACTAAGTTAAGCTTAATGTAATAAAATAAATGTTTAGTATAAGTTATATTTGAGTATTAATATATTATAAAAACTGTTTTAATACCAGGAAGTGTATTGAACTCGTATAATCTAGATCGCACCAGCAAAGTCACGTCGTCCGTCATCAGCAATATATTATTATGTATTGATTTATATTAATATGAGAATTAGAGGCATTCAATAAATATAATTCTTTAGGGTGTGTTTCCAAGATAATTATAAAGAACTACTTTACAACTACTTATAGATAAAAACTACTGTGTTGAAATAATTTCCATACGCCGCGCTGTGGGGACATTCTCTCCAGCTTTCGATTAAATTTTATCATGACTGAGTAAAACAAGCATAAATTGAACAATAATTTATTTTGTATAAATAAGTTAAATAAATTAAATAAATAAGTCTTTGTACAACAGAGGTTAGAGTTATTTGGTCTAAGTTAACCGATTTAGTTTAGTGCGGTGAGTATGCTGAGTAGGCTAGGTTTTGTCCTTCGTCAATGTTTTTGCTCCAGTCTGAGCCGTAGCTCGAGTACCCGTGACCATGGCCTAGGTCATGGGCGACGTGCTCGACGTGGACTGGAAGGTGGGATTCGTGGTGGTGTGCGTGAGGCACTACTTCATATGTCGTCTTAGTGTGGTCCTGTTTGAAACAGTAGGCCACGAAAAGTACCACAGCAAGGACTAGAGCTATTTTAGCTGTGGCCAGAGCTTTCAGAGCTATTAGTTTCACGATGAAGAGCTTTCCAAGAAGAAGCTTAGCGCCAAGAATTCCGATGATTCCACCTATTCCACTGCCGCCTTTTTTCTTGCCTCGACCTAAAAAAAACAATTGCTTTTTAATTCCACTGTATTTTATAATTTGTAAGGACGATATATTTCGGATGGGGGATGAAAATTAGATTCTATTCCTTATTACCTTATTAACTACTTATTATATAAATAAAATATTAATTGATTATTACGTAAATGGCTTAAAAATATGTTTTGATAAAATACCTTCTTCTAGAGAGCGTTTGAAGGACTCTTTGTCGGCTTCATTCATTTTGACCTCAAGGGCATGAGTTTCAAAAAGATTGACAACCCCATCTAAGAGCCTATAATTTACTTCTGTGTCTCTGGCTATGGGGTCAATTGGTAGAGGTTCCAATTCTCTGGCTGACCTCGGAGCGGGATCGCCTTTTAATACAATACCATCAACAATGTTTATGGAACGCGAAGCTCTAATATTGTCCACAATTCTCATCATTTTCTCCTGAAAAATAAAGGTCTCATTAGCACTAAAGTATCCTCATACTTAAATAAAATATAATTTAATCATGAATGTGGAATAGTTTTTCTTAAATAATTGTTGCCCCCATCGTACTTTTATAAATCACTAATGTATCCCTTAATAAATTTTTTGGGCGTTTCAGTATTATGCAATTAACATTTTGTTCTAGTACTTAGTTATGATCTCTAAATGGTATTTATGAAAGAATTCAGTATTTGGAAGTAAACAACTGGAAGCGAAACCACCGTGCCACAATCAATAAAGCCTTAATAAAATCTCAATTTCGCGGTCACTCTGAACAAGTTGCACTGATCACTTTCACTTAATATGAAAAATTAACCTTAACACATAGGAAATAATCCCCTTTGCAGTCCTTAATAAAGTTGATCGCTGTTTCCATGGTATTGTCACTCTCATATCCATTAACTAAAGCCACAAGGGCGAGAAGTACTAACGAGAATTTCATTTTTTAAATCCGGATTAATTTTCTCAAGAGATGTTGAGATATGTTTGGTTCGCTGTCGAGGCCGGCATACAGTTTTATTATGCTCCCACCCCACCGAGGCGTTATCTATTTTCTTTCCTCTCTAGGTTTTCGATTCAGTTCGGACCCTAATGGGTATGCAAATGAGTTCGCTTTGCACATATTGGTTGTTATGAAAAGGCGTGGGCTTATGTTTCGTAAGATCCGAAATTTCTGTCTTATACTTTCATTTAAATAAATACTTGACGTTTGATATTAACATTTAAAATTCCTAAGCTTTGATTAATGGTTGTACTGACTTAATAATATAATTTAATGAAACGTGTACAAATTATGATATATAAGTATATCACTGAAGCATGACCGCCTCCTTGGTCTAGTAAGGTAAGCGTGTAAGCGTTACAACTGAGAGTTCCTGGGTTCGATTCCTGGTGGAGATAAAAAAAAACTCGGTCTGGCAGGACATAAAAGGCCGATCACCTACTTACACCTAAAAGAAAAAAAATCGATCAGTGAAACAGATAAGAGATGCATCTGCCCCATACCCCTCTAGGGGACAGGGGCATTCACCACTGAAGCATAATAGGTATGCTAATATTATTTAAATAGATTTAATTAGATATTTTATTGATGGCTTAAACACGTTGGGCTATATTTTCTCAGACTATGAAAAACAACAAAAGTAGCTTAGATTTGGTAAATTTAGTAATTGTATTCTAGAACATCAAAAAAAGAAACTCATGTTTTAATCAAAATATCGCTCGTGTAAGCTTTTACATAATTATGTGAAGTTGTAAGTAGCAAGTCGTGTTTAGTTGAAACATATACTTATTATGATATGCCTTTCTTGCCTGTGATATTATGAAGTATTTTCTTAATTTGCTTATAAAGCATAAGCTTTAATTTATTTTTTAAAAATAATTTAAACATAGATAGATAGATAAAATACATAAATAATAAAGACTTAAGTTTAGTCTTTTTTAATACTAGAACATTTCTACGCCAAAAATAATAAGAAAAGAGTGAAATTGTGTGGGTTCTGGGGCGGACATGTTTCATTGATCATTTCATTTACAGGCAAGTAGGTGATCAACTTTGTGACTACTCAACCAAAACATTCATATGTTTCTTCGTAATTCGAACTGAGGAAGTTCGGCGCAACGCGCATAAGCGTAATAAGCCATAATTATGCCACGGAGGCGGTTATAAATAATGCGAAAAACAAAAAACTTGAATTTTCCGTGGGCTGAATTAAATAATTACTAGGCTATTTTTCTTTAATTTCAATACTTTTTCTTTAATACTTATTAATTTAATTTTGACAAAAAATAATGCCTACTTTAGAATAAAAATTAAATAAAGAATATAATAAAATAAGGATTGATCTATAAATCTATATCTAAAACGTAATATATTTCTCTGAAATTTTCCTACAAACTACAGTTCTATATAAAAAAAATTGTTTCCAATATTAAAAAATGACGTAATGTATAAACATTTTTCATACTGAACTGTAAAGTTTATTATAGTATAATATCTAAGTACTCGAGCGCGTTGAACTCTTTTGTATTTAAATGTCGCAAATCGTCGTAGTAGGTAACTAAATTAATGAGAGAAAAACAATTTAATAAAATAGTTTACCTCTTTACTTCAAGTTTTAGTTGGAAAATATTAATCACTAAGAAATTTGATTAACTATGCAGCACACCGCAGAAATAAATATTTGAATAAGAAATAACCAGCCATACTAGTTTATAGTGAAATCGTTAGTTGGAAGGTCACTATTTCTCGAAAACAATTTAACTGCATATTAACATCAATTTGAAAACATAAACATATTTCCATGATCAAAACCATGGCCAAGCGTATGCATGACGTTGTCCTAATTATTTATTTATTATCTAAACATAATACAACGTTAAAAGTTTTAAAAATTAAAAATAAGTTACTTTTGAATATGTATGAGGCAGTGAAAGTAACAAAATAAAAAATGGATCTGTATCAAAAGCGAAAAGAAATACTACATTAATGTACAAATATATATTTTTAATTATGATTTGTTGAGCTCTTTAATAATACAATAATTTATTTAATGTATAACTTATAATAAAGGTATATTATAAGTTATTCATCAAATTCAAGAAATTTCTATGTTTAGGTGAATTTGTATTGTTGATAGTTATCAATTAAAATATATTACACTTTTCTTCAAGCTTATTCTTTAATCAGCTGTAAAACACCCGTCGATATAGCCTTCCTCAATGAAATATGGACTGACATACAACTTTTAATAAAACACTTTATAAATCTATAGTACCTATAGATAAGATTACGATCTTGTTAAATCTTCAACACAAGATCACAAGATCAGCATTATATTCATTTCATCTGCAAAAATAAGTAAAAGGTTTGCTTTTACTTACCAGTTACAAGATTTTTTATTTAATTAGTTACGCTTGTCTACACAAGAGAGAAGACAATTATGAAATAAAATTATATTTTTATGTATATGCCAAAGAAAAAAAAAAGAGATAAATGATTCAGGAGTACAATCGACAGTCTAGTGGTTAACAATTGATCTTTCTGGATGAGTTTGGTGACGAAACATTCTGAAGAGTTATATTTACAATTACTGCAAAAAGTGTGAAGTTTAAAACTAAACACAGGCCTCTTTTATTTATAATTTTGCTTAATTTTACTTTTTGTAAGTAAACTACAGTGATCCAATCAAATATGAGGTAAAAGTATAGACAAATAATAATTGCCTTTTCAAATTAATTTTGTCAATGAAACAAATATATAATTAATGAATTAATAGTTTAAAAACTTCACAAAGAGAAAGTGTACATCAGGTTCTTGAAATACGCACATTTACTTGGAAACGAGATGTGTAATAATCGATAACGAAAGTTTGAATGAGTACCTTCATACCATACGATATTAATAGGTTTTATTCTCGTACTTACTCTTTACACGCAACTTATCCGTTACTTGGGAAGTCTGGCTTTCAATTTGTGATCAATTCTTTTTTTAATTATAAAAGTAATTGAGTTGGAATATACTATTCAACCAATAACATAATTATTTTCACTTTATAATATTTAAAGCGACAGATTAAAATGACTCACCTAAGGAAAAAAAAAATATTGATGAAAACACTTTAAAAACTATTTGACAATATTTAAAAACAGTTTATCCAATGAAGGGTTTTACGTATTTTTATTTTTATTTTTGTAATATAAACACATGAAACAACATAATAATAATCAATAATACATTAATTTTATGATTATAAAAAATATATGTATTTTTAATCCGACAAATACTGAGGGGTGTCATAAAGATGTCCCTGTGAATCTGTGTATATATCTGTAGCACTGTAGTTCCCAAGCTAATGAACCGATTTTGCTGTTTTTTGTTGGAAAGCTATGGTGATCGAGATGGATCATAGCCACTTTAAGAAGATCTATTTATCCATTTTTAAATAATATTGTTATATGCAATCATTATGTTAAGGTTTCTTTTGTGAGTATTCGATACGATACAAACATGTAAGGTATAAAAGCCACGTGCGTGTGTTTTAAATTTGAAGACTCATCGTAATCAACGTATGTCGACATAGATCGCTGACCGCTTTCATTTTCCAGTCTCCATTTTTACTTTCGACTAATTCTTTTCATTCTTAAAATACCGAAAATTTCATCTCAAAAATGTACCTCCGTAACTTGGCAGGAGTTGAAGCGATCGAAACTTAATACTATTCAAGACGAGACTTTTTCAACCGACTTCAAAAAAAATATGATCTACTTACGCAATTGTTAAGCTAATTATTAACCGATATCAAATGTTTTTTTGTTTGCTAGGTTGCTTCAGAAGTTGTACCATAAACTCAACAAAAACTATTAACTAATACGAGATGTTAGTTTCCATGAAATTCACAATCCAATTCGTAATCAAAATTATAGTAAAACGTTCAAAATTCATCAAATTATTTTTATTATCAAATTATAAAATTTGTTTAACTTTTATTTCGCCTACTAAAAAATTTTAGCAAAAAAATTTTAACGTGTTTTTGCTTTTATATTTTATGCAGGCTTTTTTATTTGTGTAACAATTTCCTAACCTGATATAAATGACAATAGGTTTGTTTTCACAAATAAATCCATTTGCTGGGTGGCTAAATCGATATTGATGAGTTTTATTTATATTTAATTTGTTATACATGAGGGAGAACAGTTTCAGTGAGATTATAGGCACAAACATTGAAAAAATATATTAAGTTTGTTGGTCACGCTTTAACATATTGACCACTGAATGAGTTTTGATGACTATACTTATTTAAATACCGCCTTTAAGGCCATGCGACCCAGGCTTCGTATAGCACCATAGGTCCAGGGATCGAATCCCACGGAATATGTGGATGTCGCATGGATTTACGGGATTACACACTTATTTTAATTTATGTAGAATTTATCGTAATTCTAACGTACATTAAAATCATTTAAATTTTTTGTATAAAAGTATATTGAAAAAATCTGAACCTGACTAAAGAATTCTTTTGTAAATTAACTATATTATAATGTGAGATTCACAAATTACATGGTTTTGTTTGATAATTCTTCAATTTAGTGACTTTATATGTAATTGTGAGAGTACAATGTACGAAAGTGAATCAATTATAAGAACAATATTTTCTGTGAACTTCACACAGTTGTATATTATTATCATTGTCATTTCAAATCGAAATTGACTAGATTAAATGAAATTATTGTATTAAGCTTATTTTCTTTTGTTAAAGAAAATTATATATTTTCTTTGAAAAACACTTTTTTTACCAAATGATCTGTGCTTTCTATTTTCTATTTTATAGAAATTATGACTTATTGTATTAAGACAAACAAAAGATCTAAATAAACACTATGATAAATAAAACTTTATTCTATATGATAATATGAATGATATCAGAAAACTATATGCTCTCAAATCTGTACTAATATGTATAATATTAGATTATTTTTGTTTGTGACAAAAAATTTAAAAAAAAAACGATCGCTGATTTTTTCACTTATTGAAAGCTATTTAATCTTTATTTTTTGCAAGAATAATTCTCGCTAATATTTACAATAATGAAAAACATTATTTAACTTGCTACAAAATAATCTAAAAACTGGGATAATCTAAATTCAAATTCTGAATTACTTAACAGTATTATTTTATGATTTTAAAATAAAAATAAAATATTTTAAATATTCCAATTCACTCATTAAATCATTAAATCAATAAAATTTCAGTCGTTGGCTAGCATCCAAATTCAATCCCTCCGTAAACGGAGAGTTACGTTAGAGTGAATGAACGACCGGAATGAATGAATTTACGATTATCTTATAACCTTATGCAATCGTTCGCATAACTATAAATTCTGCACTTGTTACGTCAACATCCGTCTCTTTTGAACTTGTAACTACTATGTAACCAGAGGCCCTCCCCAGCTGCGCAAAAGGTATCCATTACTGTTGTATGATTATTTCTCCCGTTTTTACAACGTTACGTGATGTTGTATTATAGCCATCCATAATAAATTAACTATTCAACACAAAAAAAATTTCAATTCAAACTAGTAGTTTCTGAGATTAGCGTGAAACAGTATGTTAAGTGTTATAATTTAAGTACTTATATATTAATGATATTGCGATTGATAATTTCAAATTAAATTTAAACGATAACCCTATGAAATGTGTACTATATTTGAATAATTTGTGTCATGTGCAGGTGCTTTTAATCTTCACTTTCATAGCAATTTTGCATTAAAAACCAATAGCGTTTGTGGTCACGGCTGTGGGTCAATATGACCATGATATGTATGCCTCCTTCGTCCCACGAGGGAAAACTGTGCCGACTATTTAGTACAACTCACTTTTCCGATACTCTTACTTACAATTTGACGAGGATTTTATGGCTAAATGACTTGAAAAATGGAATAAATTAAGGACATCACCGAATAAATGTAATTACTTATTTTTTCCAGCTAATTAATTAATTATTTGTGAAATAATCATCTGTTTGAAAATTCGGCAGCTTTCATCTTAATTAATTAGCATTCACAAGATAATCGATAGTAATCTATTTAATAAGACAATCTTAATTACTGAGAGCCTTGTTGGTCTGCCGAACATCAAAGCTTTTCATCCAATCGTTATAATAACATCGACAATCAGGTTCGAGCATATTTCGACATTATGATATTCAGGCTTGCTTTGGTCGATGACAGTCGCCGTAATGATCGACAACCTCACGAAAGAGATGGAATTGTAAGAAAAAGTATTTTAATAATGAAAAAACAATAAAATTTTACATAAAATTATTATTCCCATATATCGAAGGTGTATTCGTATTGGAGAGGAGACTTAGCGATAATTCGCAATATTTAATTCAAAGTATTTGAACTTTATCTGTGAACTCTTGTACCTTACCCACGAAACTAAACTACTTTAGAAACTACATTATAGATCGTTGTTTTTAGTAAAACAATTTAAATTTTTTTCTTATACTCTTTATTACTTGTTTGAGGATAACATACACACAATTCAAGTTTATTTTACGTTCACTCGCAGGTGCTCAAAATTTAAGACTCATTTGTCACTTTTACCCAATACATGCCGTCATGCTGTCTGGAGCAAAAAACGTATTTTTATTATGTAATAAAGCTTTATATTAATACTTTTTGGAGGATAAAGTAACGCTTCGATAGAAGCAAAGATTTTATTTTATGAATTATAATTTAATGGTAAGTCTTATCTAAACATCTGTTGCTATGTAAAAAAAAAGTATTAAAAAAATAAATTAAAATGTGTTTATCCTATTCGTAAATTTTTAAAATAAAAAATCTTAATGTAGATTCGATAGATGTGAGACTTCATTCTTCATTCCATATTATATTTATTATACACACAAAATTATAACAAGCGTATGCCATAATTATATTAAAATATATTTGTTACTAATTATAATTTCACTTTCTTTTTTGAGTGAATTTAATTAAATAGGTATATATGTGGTGAAAACTTTTAATCACTTTAATTAACTCTAGAATATAATTAATTATTAATTAATTTATTATTATTGGGTAATAGGTGAGTGATACTTATTTAAAAAGTAAAAGTTCTCTATTAAAATTATCAAATTATCAGCAATTTTTTACAAATATAACTGCTTGAAATGTTTATATATTTGAAAAAGTGACGTGTCTGTGGGTCCATCTGTGGTAACGTAAGTCCAATAACGAATGGACCGATTTTTATGCGGTTTATTTGTTTGAAATCTGACGTGATGGAGATATTCGGATCTGTTTATACATTTATTAGAAAGACAGATATGTCTCTTTTATAAATTGTCTTCAATTTCTTGTATATTTATTTGAATTTTCTGCATATTTTAGGATTGTTTATTGCAGCATTTATTTATACAATAAAATAAAGATCCATTCTTAATTTTGAATTTCGATTTTGTGATAAATATTTTCGTTAAAATTAATTTTCACAGGTTTTAAATTTTAAGTAGATATTTCCTCCCATTGCATTACCTATTCTTTGTAATTGATATAACGAAGCTTTGGATATCCAATATATGAACAAATCTGTTCCATATTAAACGGCCACAATGACACGCAAATCTATATAAATGAATTAATCGAAAATATGATCTTCTTACACGCACCATTATATAATATTAGAAACCACCCAATAAAATGTTAATTTTACAGTTTTAATTCATGATTCACGGATTCACAATCGCCTGTGCAGCGCATACGTGAACTTGATAGATTTACCCATAGAGCTAAGAACATTACACACAAATTTCCATTGCATGCAATCGTATGATAGAGAAGTTCTATGGTCGAAGTACCTGTGGTTTATAGATACAATAAATAAATCAAAAAACTCGTCGATTCAAAACGCTTTGAAAAAGTTTACTTACATAAAGTTTATTTTAATTTTTACGTATTAATAATGTTGTGTGAGTCGGAAAGGATATATTTGTGATGTGATATAAATATTTAATTAATCCTATTTCTAATCATAAAAATTGAAAATACAACATAAAATAGACTAGAGAATTGCAGGTGCAAAATTGTCGTTCTCGACCCGAATTTGTACTTTATTCAATGTGAATATTCCAACTCCTAACTAATTTATATTGTGACAAAGCGTGGCTTTTAAAATTCTAATAAATTCATCTTATTAATAAATTAACACATTATATATAGATGATTATTATAGGAATTTAATCGGATTTAATAACCACAAAAACAAAAATTTAAGTTCAATATTAAAATAACGAATAAAATTTGTTTAAAGAGATATCGAAGCGCTTAGTTGAGACCATAGGGAACCCGAAAGCTGGACCAAAATATTGGTCAACGCGTACTTAATAGCGATACAACGCGGTAATGCAGCCAGTATGCACCCTAACGACTTTGATGTGACTTATGTAAATATATTTTGTTATATTATAGTAAATAAATGTTATTGTATATTTAAATTTAAAAAGAATTGTTAATACTGCTACAATTTTTTAATATATACGAACTAATCGCTAAACTAAAAGTATATTTTCATAAATTTCGAAAAAGTAGATAATATTTTCCCTGGTATAATAGCCACACGAAGCGGCGAGTCTATAGATTCGTACCACTGTATCCGTACGCGACTAGCAATTTTGTTAGGAGCAAGCCAGTGGGGGACGTTAAATAAAACCGCTTTAGCACACTCCTGCTCATTATACTCCCTATCGCACCACCATGAAGGTCCTACTACTATTCTGTGCGGCGGTGGTAGCGGCGAAACCGACCGCCGAAGATGAAGTCATGGGAACAGTTATTGGTGTGGTCAAAAGTTGCGCGGAAAAAGATGTATCCTTGTGCTTAAAGGTGTGTGTTGTGCTTGTGATTCATTACGAACAGGATTTTAAATTTGCTGCTTTTTAATAACTTGTTACATTTAAGTGAATTTTAATTTTTAAAATACTATTAATATTAATTATTTTAAAACAAATCTAAATATATTATATAGGTATATATAATAAATGTGTTTACAATTTTTTTGCGAATAAGTTATAATTTACAAAAAATTCACATCGAATTGATGAACCTTCTTCGGGTTTTTGAAGGTCGGTTAAAAACGTACCTACGCATTACATATTTGTTAAAATACAAATTCTTTTGTATAATAATAAATGATGTGTACGATAAAATACGTGAAAATGTATTTTAAAATACCAGATAAAAATATAAAATCTTTTATTAGTTAAATTATAATTTTCTCACAGGAAAAAGCCCTAAAGTACGCAGAAAACCTAGCCTCCGCCCGCGAAATCAGCATCACAGATGGCGTGACTCTTATTGGCGCCGGCACATCACGAGGTGCCAGGTCCTTTGAGCCATTGCCTGAAGAGCCCAGGGCAAGAGAAGACCAAGTGGAGTCAAGACTTTTGGACGCTGCCGCCGAATTCTTGGAGAACCACGTCATCCAGCTGCGAGTACCCAAAGGAACCGTTAACGACGTTAAGAGGTCTCTTGAGGAAGGTCAGTTATTAAGACACATTTTTACGAACATTAATACGTTTTTAAATAACTAAAAGTTAAAAAAAGCGGCAACTGATTTTAGTGATATTTTGTAAAGTTTATCTTAAACTTATGAAAGTATCCCTCTATTATTATTTCCAAGTATTTATATAAACATTATAAATACTGGATGAAAGTGATACACTAGCTTTAAGTTTTACAATAAGGTTTTTATATGCAAAACTATTATTAAAGTAAATAATAAAATACGATAACACACATAAATAAGTTTTCACAAAATTATAAATTTATTCATATTTGTTTATAAACGATCTTCACGCTGCTTAAGCTCTAGTAATTAAAAGTCCAATTAATTACTTGCGAAGATTTACACTTAATTTTAATTAGCCAGAAAGCGATACTCATTCATTAGCTTTCATTAATTAATGAGTATCACTACTCTCATATAAATGGATATGTAAAGCATTTTTTTCATTTTGAGATTTTTTGACTTTTTTTTTAAATTTTTTCCACACAAAAAAATATTTAATATTTATAAAAATTATAAGTAGGTAATACTAGGTATTTGAATAATAGAAAAGATTAATATAGCTTTTCCATAAAACTCCATCTGTCTACGCCAAAATCCACTAAAATTCTTCTTCAGCACAGGCTTTAGCACGTCAGATATTTATGAACAAACAAATAATTATGATTTATAAATATTGTTAACGAAAATAACAGTTAATATGTTTCTGTCAGTCTAATCAAATTTCGATCAGACCGAATAGAACTTGACACAAATAAGGATAAAAAACCATATTCTTTTTTAGAAAGAAACAGTTTAATTTTTTGAAGAAAAAAATACCAGAAGCTCGTAAAAAAAACTCCTCATTCAAAAACACGCCATCAGATTGGGCGAAAAGCCTCGGGCGTAAATAATTCGGTCAAATTCTCAGACGCTCAAATTACAAATGACGTAATAAAGCGAAAATTGTTACATAAAATGGCATATATTAAATTCGCTCTCATCAAAATGCCGGCATAAAGATAGAAAGTCGGCTCTGATTAAAATGATGAGAATGTAGGTTTTAGAAATTGTATCCTTAGTGTTTCCGTAAGTTGTTCGAAAGCTGGAACGGCTCTATGGCTCTTATAAGGCTAGTCATCGTTGAAAGCTGACTTTGTCCAGTTTTTGCTATGCCGGCTTATCTGTGCCAGCTTTTATCGCCCATTTAGTTCATTACCAGAATAGGAGAGATGGTGAATATAGATGCTTACAAAGTTGCCTATCTCAGATTTAAAATTATTCATACAAAAGAAGATCAATGTTATCAATAAAAATATTGTTATAGTACTTAGGTTTCAATATAACTCGAAGGCAAAATAGCAATGGATAGAAATTTCCATGATATTATAATTATATGGTTAATGCCATAAATTTTAAAGAAGTTAATTATATAATACCTACTTAACGTTTCATGAATTTTTGGAGTGTGGCTTAACGGAATGACATGTCAATTGAAAAGTGAAATTTAAAATTATGCTTTATTACATCAACCATGATATCAACTATTGATAGCTCTTTTACTATTGAATAGCTCTCAATCCTAAAGAAGCCAATAAGTTTGCGCGTACCCTTCAGAGGCGCTGTAAGGTTTTTCTGTTTTCATACAGATCAATCAAAATAATGAAGCAGACGCTTTCGAAAAACATTTTACCTTGTGGAATGAGAGCTACTGAACAATTGTAAAATATTTATACTAATGTCATTTATTTTCGCGAGTATCACATATTTAAAAGAAAAAAGTTGACCGCGGTAAAGCGCGTTTATTAAATTATACTAAATTATCGCGACGTTTCGCATGTGCGCTCAAACTATTTTCTTTTAGACATTAAATGATTATTTTGCCTCTAAGCTTTTATTAATATCATAACATAGAACTTTCATGATTGTTTAAAACCGCTGAAACATAGGCTATTTTTTAAACTTAATTTGACAAGATTATTATCTGGTTAAACGTGCAAATCTGGGAAACAACTGGTTCGAATTGAAACATTATTTTCGTGTTAAATAGTCCATTTATTAGAGAAGGCTAAGTTAACGCGGGTAAAACCGTGGAGGACAGCTAGTTTTATTTATAAGACAACGCCAACACAGAGATCACATTTATCTTTTAATTTGCAATGACACATTTAAGTAATATTATGCAAGTAAGTAAGCTTTCTCTCATCGAATGACTAATAAGCTTTCTAAGCTATTATGCAAACGGCTGGACAACTTGAATTTCAATGATTTTCATTGTTTTAACTACTTTGAATTCAATTCAACCACCGACCGGTATTTAGATTAGAATTACAGTTTTGAGAGAAAGTACTATTCACTATTGTTCGAATGTGATTCGAATAATTCGGAAAATTTTGAGTTAATTTCAGTTTCTCATTGAAATCTTGCACCACGAATTACCATTCATAATTTCAAAGACTTACAAATAAAAGGAATAATTTTTTAACAAAAAATAAACAAATAAAGTAATTTATGGAATGATAAATGTTTATTTGGATAATTATTTTCTATTAAATTCAATTTATATTACATAAATTATCAAGTTTAAAACATTTTTTTAAAACAAGAAATCTCTATGAATAATTATTTTTTATATTTAACCAGGTCGTGGCAAGAAGAAGAAGTTGAAGCAGCTCCTGCCCATCCTCGCCCTCCTCCAACTGAAGATCCAGTCTCTCATCCCTCTGTTCCTTGGAATCATCGCGTTCGCAGCCGTCAAGGGTCTGATGCTTGCCAAGGCTGCGCTTCTGGCATCTGCTCTTCTCTTGCTGAAGAAACTTCTCTCGAAACATGAGCACCATGAGAGCTATGAGGTATTATAAATATTTTTTACATGTATTATAACCCCAAAAGATTTATTAAATTTGAAAAACTGAAGCAGTAAGAGATAGGATAATGAATCCATCGGTTTTTTATTTTCATTATTAAGACCTGACGACAAAAGAGAGATCTCAAATATCTGTTCATCTATTTATAAGATATTCGTAATCATCAAATCGGGACTTTTTTTATTGGTCTACAATTTCACTTGTGTTAAAATCCAATTGGAAAGACTATTTAAGAATGTATTTATTTGGGTTTAAGAGATCACTAATATATATATTTTTGTGCAGGTCGTGGCTCATCCACACCATGACGAACACTTCGCCCACGCCAGCCCCCACGGCGGTTGGGGCAGATCTCAGGACGCCCAAGACATGGCCTACAATGCCTACTCAAACTGATACCTAAGATACCTCATCCCGTAATTTATTTAATTTATTTAAATTATTCGTAAACGTATAGGCCACGCGTCACCAGTATTTATATATGTGCCTGTCCTTTTATAGTACAAATAGGTTAATACTTTTCTTTACCTAGTCACTGCTTGATAAAGCTTTTGTAAATACGCGTCTGATATTATACATGCGATATATTCCTTTCTTATATATCCGTGTACCTATGTATAACTATATATATTGTTAATTATCATACTATATTTTATGTGGTCTTCTAAACAATAACAATATAGTTTATTGTTATTGTATATTTTTAAATAGCACATTGGTGATGCCCTTATATAAAAATTTCACCCACCATTATCGTTTCATCACACATTTTCAGTCATTTAATTTATTAATGCTAGATTCAAAGATTGTTTTTGTTAATAAACAAATATATTACATGTTTTCTATTATTTAACTTTAACCTATAAACATAAAACGATAGTATATTTTTGTGTTTTTACACAACATCCTACAGTTTTATAAATTTTTTGCGTTACATAGTTTAATTCTATGTGAAATTTGAAATTTTAAGAAAATAGAGAGATACCTGCCTTATGATTTTTTTTCTCTTTTATTAATTGACTTACTTATTATTAATTATTCCTTCATTATCAATAAATAATTATTATAGTCAAACATGTGAGTGTGCGTAGTTATGTTATAATGAATATGAAAAGGAATTATTTATCCCGTGTGCATCATTTTTCATTTAAGCTCCGCTCCTATTAGAAGAACAACACAAAAATATTATTTCTATTCAAACCAATAGGTTCTTAGATAAACGCGTTCAACCAAATAAACTTTTTGCCTCTATAGTATAAGTATATAGGTATTCCACACTACACACGACGTAGAACCAGTTTACGGTCACGTATGGTTCGTTGCGTTTCCCATTGTTAACACACCTGCACCAATTCCCACACTGGAAAACAGTCTCAAAGAAAGTTAAAATACCTTGTTTAAGCATTTCTTTTAATTGTAAGGTCAGTATCTCCATTAACGTCAGAGTAGTGTGTTATAATTTAGTTAAGCTAAGTGTCACTAAAATCGGTTGGATTCTTTGACAAGTGAAATCGAAGACGATTTATGAATGATATGCTAATTACAAATAAGATTATGGATGTAATGATTTTCATAAATTATTATATTTAAGATCTTTTTTGATCATGTTACTTTTCAAATAAAAAAAGTACACATACTTCTTTAGACAAGTTATAATAGTTAACTTTAGAAAATTTACTAACGACTAATTCATTTGACAAACCACCGTTAATACAATGAGATGTTTATCAATCTCAGTAGGTACTAGAATTATAAACGGGAAAGTGAGTTAGTTCAATGTAAAGTTCATAGCTCATGGCATAAGGCTCTCTAACCTTTATATGAATCACTGTGTAGAAAGTTTATACTTAGATTTCATATTGATGCCCTTAACGCCCGACGAAAAAAGATATAAATTTTACGTGTCCGTAGGTCTGTCTGTGGAATCGTAAATTCTAAATATTGTAATCTTCTGCTTAATTTAATTATTGTAATCTTTATGCTGGGGTTTTTTTAATTATCTTAGACTTCAATTGTAGTAAAATTGAAGAAATGACTTGTCGCTGAATTTATTTTAGTAAAACTCACTAGTATTTAAGAGGTTTATTACATAACCTTATTTTTTGCATAAAATTGACAATTTTGACGCTCTTATTCTCTGAAAACGAAAGCTTTTGACAACTGTGACTTATAAAATAGTATAAAATTGTTAATATTTTAGTCTATCGAGACTTCGTTTTTTGCAATATTTAACAATTTATTTAAATATATTCGAAATTCATCAGTATGATTTTAGTGGATTAAGTTAACAAAGTGTAATATGTTATAATGTTCATTAAATAGTGTTAAAGTTTTTAGCAGCCCCCAATAAAATAATAAAAAAAAGAATTTAGAAATAAAATTCCCAACTGACAATTTCTCTTTATTGTATTTTTATGTAAAATTTAATTCTAAATATTTTTTAGTTCATGTCAGAGAAATATTGCAAATTGCTTTTAAAAAAATATAATTCCAAATTGTTTTACCATCAAAATTACAAGTGTAAAATTATAACATAAAAGATGTATACAGAGTTGTGGGTCAACGCAATTTTCTAATAAGACTCTTAAGTACCTACGTATCCTAGATTCCTTAGGGAAAAAGATTATTTTTTAAAATGCCATCTATCTATTACAATTGGAAATAATTTGAATGTTAATTATGTTCTCATTCCGATGCCTCGAGGGAAATATTTCAAGTTCAAAAGTAGTTTTCACTAACTGAAAAAACAAAGTGGATATAAATTTAAGTTTTGACAATTCAGTGGTATAGATAGTAATTTTATCTAGGAATGAATGAAAATGACTAAAAAATTAAAGAAAATTCTAGTCTTGTAAGAATGCCACCTAGTTTCATTGTCAAGTTTAATCAACTCCCGTGCTAGTGTGAAATGTGAATTGAATGCACTTTACGTTCAAGGTTTGCTTTACTAGTTTCCTCAACAAGGTGCCAATGAACTATGTTGCGACCGTTTACATAATTCCTATGACTCATGGCTACTTCAAAAATGTTAATTAATTTAATAGTTTATTACATTTTAATATTTCTATACAGTATACTCTATTTAATATTTTTATATATGTTTTCCTATTGACATTTAATGTTCCAAAACAATAATTTTAGGCAATATTAAAAATACACTTATTTATGAGGAATATATAGTTTTGATATTTTTTTACATATAGGTTTTACAGAACAGAAGTTTTGAAAAGCTTTTATTGTTAAAGTTCAAGGTCATTATCATAGTTTTAGTTACTTTCGTAAGATGTCACTTATTAACAGTGTTGTATATTAATGGACAACATGATATAAATAACTATGGAATTGTTTTTTTTTAAGACCGAGTAAGCGATATTGTAAGTATTAATAATTAAATAACAAACCTTTTATTTTTTATTTAGAATTGTATTATTTAAGTATAACTTGAACATAACTTACGTAAGTCAACAAATTACGCTTAACATTTTAATTTTATTCAATAATAATCAAGATTTGGCGACAAAGGAGAGGCGCATACTCTGATGTTTACCCTACATAAAACTTAAAAGTAATAGCTTAAATCCACACGCTTTTCCCAAATTCTTTTTATACACTCCGCAAGTCCTGTAACTGTTTCACACGTGTCCCGATTAACTGTTAGTGTTGTTAATACCTTTCAACGGGTATTGCGCTGCAGGATCTATGTTCTTACTCGCAGGAATAAAATATTTTTGGTTGAGTGAGCACAGGAGATTATCTACCTACTTTTCTGTAAAATAAACGTAGAAATGTGTTTGTTTTTTGTCCCGTAGGGGTCGGTATATTAACGTTTTTCTAAGCTTTAAGAGTTCATTAAGTTTTCGAAAACGAGATAATACAAGTTAATTGGAGATAGCCGAACTAATGGGTGCACTACACGTGACTTAATGTCTTCAGATTTAATCTAAACGAAGCTTTAACGGCTTCGAGCACGAATACCGTGATTAGTTTATAATATCTCCTATTACTAACTTGTTACTGACCCACTCATATATCCGCGTTTCACCTGCTTTTACTTAAACTACATATATATTACATCTTCTTTACATTGTGTATATCAGAGTCATAATCAAGAACACGATCCAAAAGTTCTTACAACAAGTGTTTTATATATTGCTAACCAATCCGTAGGCATGATTTATTGTCGTCCCATACTGGGAGACGAAGAAGTATGAAGTCTATAAGGAATCTCTGAAATTTAAGAAAAAAGTCTTACACAAAACAGGAAGTGAGTGGCATATGCATTTCACATCAGTTTCACTGATCGGTTTGTTATTTAGGGACTAGTAGGCGATTAATCCTGCAAGACAAAGTTTTTTTATCTCTACCGGGAATCGAACCCAGGACCTCCCGGTTGTAATGCTTATGCGCTTATCATTAGTGACTAGACCAAGGAGGTGATTGTGTTCTCACACAAAACAGGAAGCAGACAGATGTTTAAAAATATTAACGCCAAAAACATTTTATCATAAACGTTGATAGATACAAAATATATGAATTATATCTTTCATACTGTTCTAACAAAAAGAAGGTTTATTTAAAGTTTACAATAATAAGTTATAACTCACTACATCAGTATCATACCAATAAATTAAAAAACATACAGCTCTAAAAGAAACATACGACTCGCTAATCTAACTAATCGTGTATAAAATTTTAAAATGTAAAGACGACGGTAAGAAATATGTACAACATAATGTCTTGTCGTTGAGAGATTAAATAAAGAAAATTAACCCTCTTTAATACTCCTAATAAATCTTTTTTCAATGTAAAATTGTTATCATTATTATTTATAAGAAACTCTAAATTATAAGATACTAATTAATTATTGGAAAAAATATATTTTCTTACTTGCCGCGAAAAACTTAAATGTATAGTGACTATGTTAAAATTGTAAGGAATAAGGGATTTGGAAAATAAGCATACGACAAGTCTTTCAATATTTAATGCAATTACAATTTTATTTTCAACAATACTTAAAATATATCAATAAATAATAACAATAAAAACAAAAAATGCAAAAAGATGCACACACAGATAGATACAAAGTATTATACATCGCAATATATATAACCCATCATAATCAGGAAATTAAATCTTATATACTACTTATATAATAATTAAAGCCAGGTACTCAAACTCTTATATATATAACACATTCAGTTTATAAATACAATCACTCCACAAGTACACAAGAGAGAAATCGTCTAGAATATAGGTTAGCTAAGTAGGCTTTTGCGCGGTGTAGGCTAGACTTTGCGCGTCTAGGGCACGCCCCCAGCCGCTTCCGTGACTTGCACCGCTGCTATAACTGGCCGTGTCACCTCCATACCCAGTTGCACCGCCGTAATCATGGCTGGACGTATGGCTCGTTGAATGGTGAGGGTGAGCGACCACCTCGTACGTCACGTGCTTCTGTTGGGACAGCAGCTTCTTTAAGCCGATTATTGCAGACAACACCAACGCCAACTTTCCAATCAACAAAGCTTTCCCGGCAATCAAAGCGATCGCGCCAATCGCTAATGGCAGCAAAGCCATCATTTTCAACGCAACAGCTGCAATTAGGGGTCCAAGAATTTTTGCTGCCTTCTTCTTCTTTCCTCTCGATTCTTCTGATAAATCATTATCCTCAAATGAAGATACGGTGTCTTCCAAGGCGCGTCCGACACTTGCAACGGTATCGATTACATCTGATCCTTTAACCTCAACGCGCAATGAATGTGTTTCAAAGTAGTTCTGTAGTCTGGACACGGGATCTAGGTTTCTCGGAGCACCCGTGGCCGGTGCGGCGTCTGCTGCTCTTACGACAGTCACGCCGTCTGTCAAAGCGAACGATTCTTTTTGCCCAATCATTTTATCGACAAAAGAGAAGAATTTGTATTTGAGACATGACGTGGATTCCTTTCGGAGACAGTCGCCGATCCCGTCGAGGTCATTGTCAGTGTGCCCCGAGTCTTGGGCGGGGAGGGCGGCGCACACCGCGAATGTGAGTACAACGACCGTCCTCCACATGGCTAGATTTCTTAGAGACTGTGCGCCGGCGCATTGCATCTGACCTTAAATAGCATACGCTCCGCACCCCTCGATGTGACCCGATGAAAAAACGGATCAAAATATAATGGACTTTCTTAGTAAAAGTAACGTGCTGTAATGTTGCGTATTTGAAAGCCCCGGGCAATGTAGAGGTCGTGAACGTCATGTATTGTATAATATAATGTAAAAAGTGTATTTATCAACATGCCTTCTTAACAGCACAATTACTGATAATAAATTTATAAAAAATTGAATTAATGTATTATCATTTAAAAAATCTCTTGATTACCTTATATTAATTTGAGTACTTTCAATGTTAGGAAAGATAACTATTTTAATGGAATAACTGGTAGATTATTTCCAAATAACTACTAAAAATTAAAAATTATTAAATGAAGAATATGTGGTTATATAATTTAAGTTATTTTTAAGATGTTTAATATATATATTTTATTCTTAATATCATATTATAATATTTGTTTTTTTTATTTGTTTTAGAAGTTATTATCTGTATTTGATAATTGTAACTCTTTATGATCACAAGTATTCAACAGTTGAGTATAATTATACAAAAATTTGAACGTGTAAAACTAGCCCGTAACTTGTTCAATCATCAGTGGCCGAATAAAAGCTGTAAACTAGAACACCAAGTTAAATATATAAAATTGTGATATCAATTAAAATCCATTAAAAAGGAAACTACATATATGATGAAAAGGGTTTTGGTAACCCCAGTCATGTCTGTAAAGTGTAAGTAGTTAAGGTTTTCATTCCGTAAGGTAAAGAGTTTCCGTAAAGATTTAATACAGCAGAAGTCATTATTAGGAGGGATATACGTATTAAAAGTAATAAAACAATTAAATGGTAAATCCGGTGAGCAAGATAATTTCACATTACCTCCGTTGAGACCAGTTTCTATCCTACGAAAGTTGGCGACACTTGATTTAGTACTTAGTACTAGACTTTCAAAGATACACTTGCATTCCTTGTCTGGCGTTGAAAATTATGACGAAGAGCTTATAATTGTCATCTACTTAGGTATACTTACCATATGTTTATAAATGTTGGTAATTTTTTCAAAAAGTGTTAATTGTCAAAGTGTCAACTCATTAATTTTATATCTAAAAAAAAAATCATTATTATCGGTTCATAATTGACGTATTAAACATATAAAATAAAACATACACTCGAATCAAGAACCTCCTAAAATACTTTGTGAATAAGTAATGACGTTGGGATATGACTACCTAGCGGGTATTAAGGTACATGATTTTATTGAGCGAATAAAGCTCATCGGAATTGGAGCAAAGAAAATTTCATTAAAATAGAACCAGTAGGTTAATGTATCCATTGACTATTGATCGTAGTTTTTTATACGTGATTCAACTAAAAATAACTTCCGTGAACATGAGTCAAAACTCTTACTTTTAATTTTCAAGACGAATCGAAATTGTTTGATTGTTTGGAGAGTTTTGTGCGATTCGATTTTATTTTTATTTGAACACTAACTAAATGTGCTTTTTTTTTGTAACAAATGCATTAATATTATTTTTAATTTAAAATAACTAACATTATATGGCTGAAGATTTTGTTTATTTAACGCATTGTCAAAGTGACAAATTAAATTTAGAAAAATGTTATGGTTATAAATTTTGAATACCGATTGAAAGATATTCAAAATTTGTCGGTATAGAACAACTTCAATAGTAAGTTCATGATAAATTATTAAAAAGATTATCTTAAGTGTTCTACTTAATAAGACTTCAAGTGTTCACACAATATGTATAAAGAAGAATAATCTAGTTCATTCGTAAATAAAGGTGAACTAGAACCGAGAATAATGCACGTTTACTATATGAGAACTATGGCTACATTATTTCCTCTTTATAATGCGTATGAGGTAAATTGCAAGTCATTATCGTTTTCTTAACCACCTCAATGGCGAAATGTTTAACGCGTCTGCGTGTGCACCGGAGTCTGGGTTCAAATCCAGGGGAAATCGTTTCGGCTGGGCAGGCACAGAAGGATTATCTTCTTGCTTGCAAATAAAATGATCAGTGAAACAGACGAAGAAACTAGTTGCAAAATTATTTTCTTATGTGAATTTTCGTTATCCTTCTTTTATATTTTTATAAGTGCCAGGTAAACAATTCATTATTAAAAAACGCATGTTCTTTTTTTATTTATGAAGAAATTGTGTCAAGGCATCGCTGATTTTGTTTAAATCACTGTTGAAAAAACTTCATGAAGGAACTTAAATCATGCTTAACCTGGTGCAGCGATCTTTAATGATTTTGTTATAGAGATAGGTCAGAATTTCTAAAACAATCAGTGAATACGCCAAGCAAGTATCAAAAGCTCCAAGTAATTAAATTTATGTAGTTTTAATGAAAGAGATGAGCTTATTTAGATTACGCGTGTTGCTTGCATAATATTCTGACACCGCTTCAACCTGTTTAAAGTAAATAATCGAAGGTGAACGACCTTAGGACGTTCACAGACGATGTCATATAAATATATTTAAACGTGTATTTTAAAAGCACTTCATAATTTTAAGAATTCTAAAACATTTCTTTCGACCATTTAAAGTGTCTCAACTCTAACAATAAATTATAAAAGTTTTCTATGTTTATTACTAATTCTTAACTTCCGAGTGATAGCTTTATTTATTAGTTTTAATTCATTTTGGAATTATACCATTACCAATATTGATAGCCAAACATATTTCGAATTCACCAAGAGAAACATTGTATATAAAAACCCTGAATTTACTAAATGATGACGGATTCATATTAATAGCTATTTTTAGCAAATCTTAATCATTTGACATTTCAGTCTGTCGATATATACTGAAAATATTAATAGTCATTGTATCATTACACGGATATATAACTCGTGGTTTTTAATGTCCGTTAACATAAACCTCATAATATATAAAATCGGTGTAACATGTACCTGACATACAGTGAACCCTACCTACATAATTGCTGACCTGTGACCGCCGGTGAAAGTAAGCGAAAGTCAAGGGCTCCGCGAGAACACGTCTATCATTTTTGGAATAAAAGACTATGGTTTCCATTGCGTTTTTGAAAAACTTTGTGATCGTAGAAATATAAAACACTAGCTTTACTCCGCGGTGTCACCCGCAACACAAAAAGAATTATTCAATTCGAACTAGTAGTTCCTAAGATTAGCGCGTTCAAACAAACAAACTCTTCAGCTTTATAATATTAGTATAGATTAAAGAAGGAAATTCTACTTTGAATATAGCAACAATAATAAAATACTTTTTGTTTTTTTTGAAGTTCGGTTAAAAAGTAAATACTTTTTCAATTGGAATTTCATTTTGTGTGCACATCATGTTTTCTAAAGACCTTTAGTCATCGATAACAATAGAAAGAGCTTTAGTTACATAAAAAACTGTGTTAAAAACGATTCTCATGATTGCATTAATTATTTTGACCTGAACATTGATTTCTATGAATGAACTGATGACCTTGATAATGCGTTTAAAGCTCGTTATACACGAACTCACCTCTTATTCATCACGATCTTTTGGTAATTTATAGCTTTTTTCCAAATAAATAAGCAGTAAATAAATAAATCTTTAGCCCCTGCGACTAATTGGCTCACGCAGACGCGTGCCAGGATGGTATTCTGGGTTCGAATCCCGGGAAATAAACATGCTTCGGTGATGCACAGGAAGGTGACTACGATGCACAAAATGTCCCATGCCCCTCTAGACATTACGGAATTTCAAAGTTTTCAACCCTTACAAACTCTATAGTTACAAAAACAAGTAACTTAATGATACAATAAAGAAGTTAACAATTTTTATGAAACTTTTTTGTTAGAAGAAATGCTATAATATAAAACATGACAATTTCAGTGATAATTAAGATGAAATGGTATATAATATGAAAAACCGTTCTAGCCTATCGACAGCTGTTCTTTAAGTCTGTAACCTAATTTCCATACGATAGTAATCGGTACATTTATGTGAGTACTCTCTAATTAATTGTGTATGGGAAGTAGAAAAAGAATTGTGAGAATGGCATTTATAGAAATGGCCATGATTACAACTCAGTCAACGGTATAAAACGAATGATTTAGCACTAATAGTGTCCATAAACTTCGCAAACAAGATAAATAGTTTGAACGTGACCTCTTTGTTTAAGTTTTTCATAAGTATCAGTGACAACTATTTGAAAGAATACAAAAACTCTTTAGACGTTCGCAAAATCTCAATGATGAATCTTAATTTGGCGTTATGACAAAAAAACTTTCTCTACTCCCTTCTAAGATCGTCGTATATTCAATACTATCAGGTTGGAGTGTTCTCACTCAATTTGTGTAGAAAGCGAGATCATAATGATCTTAAACTTCACACGTACTATAACGTGATTTGAGCAAATTTTACAATTCTGTATATTTGAAGTAAGAAGGAACTAACTCTAATGTTATACGGAATTCACAATTTTAATTATCGTTAAAATTTAATCTATCTACCTAATAAACACAAAGTCACGAAGTTACATCTAGGTACTCACTTTACACCGCAACGTGGTCTTCCTGAAGCACTATACCTTACTACATCTTATATCGATGACTATACCCATTTACAAGGGTCCATGATATGAATGAAACCACTCAGTCCGTCTCCATAATTTCATTGGCACTACTCAAATATATATGCACCAAACGAAAATAACCGAAATATTCAGGGTGTGAAGCAATTAATATTACTCCGCTTAATTGCTAAAAATGTCCGCACCATTGATATTTTCGAAACACTCGCGTTACGATTAAGCTACCGCAACGCATTATCCTCATGTTTTAATAAGATCTATATTCTAAACGGTCTACCCACATAAATAGATTATTAAACGTAGAGAGATTTTTGCCGACTTCAAAAAAAAGGAGGAGGTACTCAATTCGAGGTTGTTTTTTTATGTTTTTTACATCAGAACTTGTAACTGGGTGAACCGATTTCGATGATTCAAAAAAGGAAAGTTGGTGCTTCCCGTGTGATCCCGTTTAAATTTCATCAAAATCTGTTCAGTAGTTTTAGAGTTACAAGTTGAAGTCGGTTTTTTTTTGTTAAAATTTTAATACTACTCGTATATTATTCAACAATTCGAATCAGTAGTTGCTGCGTTCAACCAAACAAACAAACTCATCAACTTCAAAACGTTAGTATAGATATACAAGAATAGAATAACGTAAAGAAATAAAATTACAAATGAAATGCTAAATTATTGCGTTAACTGACCAACGGAGACAATTTTCCAACGCATTTCAAAACCGGATTGCGCACGAGTCGCAGTATGTTAAGTACAGATAAACTCACAGTTTTATATTATAGAAGAGATATTATAATGTATTATAAGGTTTATATATAATTTTAGAACAAAAAAGAATAAAATGAAATTGATGACAATTTAATACACCCAGGATAATTAAAAAACAGACAGAAAGACATGTTATCATAAAACGGATGGACAAATTTTCATAAATTGCAGCTAAGAACCATCTCGAGTTTCTAGCTTCCAACTAAAATAACCGCATCAAAATCTATTAGAGAAATTAAAATTACAGTAAAAAAAAACTATGTTCGTAGCTCAATAGATTAATTTTATGCAAGGAGGTTAGACCGCGCAAAACTGGAATCATTAATTTTTAAAATAATATTAAAGCTAATAAGTAATTGATATAAAAATTGTTAATATTATTTAAATTAAATACCTATTTTGTTGTCGGTACTCGCTGACATTGAAAATTTAAAACAGAGTAGAAACCACAATGATAGGTTTTGCGATTGATCTTAAGTTAATCCATTATTTAGGATTTTTCTTTGCTAATTTAAAAATATAATATATTGATAGAATTTGAGTTGGTTTAAAAATACAATATAATGAAAAATTACCAAAATATCACAGTGTTCTTAAAATCAGATTACACGTTTGTTAATGGTTATTAAATATTTTTTATATAAATATAAGACATTTAAGAAAGTTCCTTTTAAAATGTTTGGGTAAATAACATGTTTTCTTCACTAAAATATAAAAAATAAATATTAATCGTTGACGAATAATCATAATCTATTCATGCCTTATAAAGTATTTTATCATTAGTAATATTTTTATACATTTTCTTTTTCAAGCGCTCTCTCACTGTTATAGAGTAAATTAATGTTTAGAGCTATAATAGTAATTTGAAAGTATATTAACTTCGATATCGACCATGATTTAGTAGTTGGTAACACGATGGCAAGAGGGCGTTGCAATATATTATATTTTTCAGTCAACCTGTGAGAAAACCTTATTTTTATTTAAACAGCTTGTGAATTCGGCGAATCCAATTGCGACTGTGGCATTAGTAAATTAGTCTTTGTTGTATTATCGATAATTGCTTGCACAATTACTAACTGCAAATACAATACAAATAATAAAAGTATTTTAATAAATTATATTAAAAATGGACTAATAAGCTGTAACAGATAATATTATAGTACAACTAAATATCCAAAATAATGTAACCTTTTATTAAATGTTGATGAAATGTAGCATCTACAAACAGTAAACGACGGTTTGGTTTTCCCACGAAAAGAGCTCACTAATCGATAGAGAAGCTGCAAAAAAACTGCTGAGTATGTATTAGAAAAGTTTCTCTACTATCCTTCCCAGCATCCCACTAAATTCCCCCTGGGCATCCTGGGATGTGAATCGCTGGAACTACGCCGGGAATTGCGCTGTTTAGTAGTGGTTGAAGGTGTTGCGGCATGAGGTGAACTGTGCTGACTTGGTGGATGTGATGGTGAGGCTGTATGTTCCAGACTACTACCACCGCTGCAGGAAGCACCAACTTTTAGTCGACAACTTTTCTCGTACTGTGCATTGTGCATCGCCAGCAGGCCTTTTTGTCACAGGGGTGGGTTATAGATATTATATATAATAATAGAATTAAACCATTGACTTTCTACTCAATGGTTATTCATAAATGTTTTTTTGTTTATTTTTTTGTTTTCTTATTTAAATTTTTGTTCTTGGTTCTTGCAATAGGGCCGTAAATGTATATAAATGTAGGTATAATACATATTTTTATTCGATTTATAAATCAGACTTCTTTTGGTTATTTATAAAAAAGATATCTAATATTTTCCTTATAAAAAAGATACCGTTTCCCGAATAATTACGTTTCCTGTCGATGTTAATGAAATGATTGAAGACGAAAAATATTAGCAGAAAATCATTTCGTATTTTTTTGAGATCTCTATATTAAAAAGGAAATGATGGAAAAATGTGGGTTTTATACGAAATATTGTATCTTAGCCATTTATTTTTTTACCCCCTACTGTTATTGTTATAAATTTGACGTTTTCTTATCTGTCTATCACGATGGCGTATGTCCTAAACGAAGGGACCCTTCGTTTAGGACATATTTCGATAATTTTGTCTGAAAGCTTCTTGCTTGTCCTATATTTAGGTAAACGTATTTTTGTATAAAGAAAATACGGATGACCCTACAATAAAGTTTCCATATAAAGATAACATGTTTGATACAGCTGTACCATAAACTTCCAGGCGGTATTAAATCTCATTTTATTCGATTCCCAGGTACCCTGGCTTGTGTCGTTTCCGCCTGGAATGAGACCATTCATGTCTGTTATGAGGGCGCTGATTCAACGTGAGAGAAGCGGAAAGCGTGTTCCAAAATTTGACAAGGTGCGAATGGGTTATGGTTTAAAATAGTTGATCGAGTTTTAATAATCTCAGATTTTCATACTTAGATACGCCTGTGTGTATTCGCAAATGTCAAATTTTAAACGTTAAGTACCTAATTATTAGATTTATAAATTGTATTGAGTGAAAACATGTTACAATTGAAAGTAACTTAAAATACATATAACTAAGATTTGAAAAATCTGCTGAATTAATGCAGCTATTGAAAATGATAAATGAAAAAGACGCAAAAATATATTTTACCTGTCCCACAATGCTTATGGGAATTCACTCACCTATTTATTAAATTTTTCTTATAAAATAATCGATCGTTCTTACTATTGCTAAGCAGACAAAACCTCGTTAGATATTTAAAAAATACGAAGAATGTAATGAGATCGCAGAAAATTCCTAACAATATTAAGCGCTCGTGTTCTTACCGCAGGGAAAAATTTACGCATTTATGGTCCAGTTGCGTTTATTTGATTTTCTATTGTATTGCTTTTATCTTTATTCCCTCTTTTTACAGGTGAATTATGTATTAACGCTGAATAAACAGCGTGGAGATATTATGTTGGGATCAAACTTTGCTCTCCGTTGATGAAAAACTTTATAGTGTTAGTCTTATAAGTTTTAAGGGTAAGCCTACGCCACAGAGCTAGACTTTTTTCAATGGTTAAATGAACTCTTAATTTAACTAAGTGTTATATATAATATTTTTTTATTTAAGCAGTAGATAGTAAAGGTTGTTTACCTCCCCCCTCCCCCACCAGATGAAAGGGTGTTATTGTCGGTATTTGTGTCTCTGTCACATGTAATAAATTCGGTCTATTGCCGATTTTAATGCTATTTTTTGCTTGAGTTGGCGTGTTCGAGATGGATCTTAATTACAATTTAGGGCCTGTTCAACAATTCATTAGACATTCTCGTTTTTCAAATTGTCTATAATTTAATTTGAACACTGTTTGAAATATAAGATATTATGTACTTGTATATTATACTATTTAATAATCATTAAAACTTAAGGGTATCGCGCTGCGGTAGGTCGACGAAACATTAATCGTAATGCGATGGATTCGAAAATACCAAAAGTGAACTGGGTGTGTCTTGTTACAGATATAGCAATTAGATTTTCGGTAGTTCGCATTTGATGCGTATGTATTTGAGAAGTGCCACTGACTTGTGGTGACGGACTTAATGCTTTCTTTTTTACCCTTGACCCTTTTATGCCCCTCGTCAGATATCTAGGTTAAATAGTGCGTTACGGTTATAGAGAAAGTTATATATTAATAAGGTCCTCTTTTAGATTTTTAGGAATTTCTATCGGGATTCAAATGTTTTAAATAATTAAACAAAAATTAAAATAAATAATTTATTAAATGACGCTTATTTACAAATAAATAAATAATTACGAATAGTATTTAGTTTTGGTATTCTGTCCATCCCTGGTACGGAAGGGGAGTACTTAGTTCTCGTTTCCTGCGATGATGACCATGATGACCAGCGTATATCACCTGGTGATCGTCGTGATCATCATGAGACGCCAACTTCTTGACACCGACTATTGCTGACAACATTAGAGCTAGAGCCGATACTGCTAAAGCCTAGAAATCAAAATATTTCTTTCATACATTTATATAAATGATCTTTAATAACCTAAACATTGCTAGTAGATTTTTCGGCCGAAAAAATGCTTAGATGTGTAATCGATCACCTTCTTACAAATCGGGCCGAGAGTTGGAATTGTGAATTCTTGAATTTCAATTGCCTAATTGTAATGTTTTTTGTCTTCTATTTTTTTATAAGAAACATCATTTTTCATGGCGGAGCGTAAACTTTGGTCACAAATAAGAGTCATCTCATTGAATCGACACCCTCTAAGTAGATTTACTACTCCCAAAGGGTTAAAAAAGGAAAATGCTTTGAAAATTAATAACATTATTTTTTAAAGAAATACATTATTATGTACAAAAAATAAAGGCTTATTTAATCATTGCAAATAATTAAGAACAAGTGATAAAACGCTGGGGCACTTGAGATTTCACTTTAAATGAAAATTCATCTAAGAAAATGTATTTATAGTAATGAAATAATGGAAACCAATTCAGTCTAATACCATCTCCAATTCAATCACTTTGATGGCACTTCATTTGAAACAAATATTGGATGAATTCAATACTCCTTGCGATAGTAAAACAGAAAGTTAGGCGTCAGCTTGAATAAATGTTAACTTTTACTGCACGTAAAAGCTAATTTTAAAACTATTTTTATTATTTAACTAAAAGACCATTTTATAAGCCCCCGATGTAATGATTACCTATTAAAAATAATCATATCTCATAAATAAATGAGGTTTTCATAAAATCTTTCTTCTTTTTTAGTCATTTGCTGCTGCAGTCAAACAAGGCAAAAACATCTTGTCGTATTACGGAATGTTGCTCTATAATGAGATATTGCTAAGATGTTTTGGCAGGCGTTTTTAATATATGAGCTCGGCCCAAAGTGTTCATTTAATATATTTGATAGTCGTTGACTTATACAATGAGACATCTCTTGTTCACTTAAATAATTTGGAGATATCAAAGAGCCGGAGCACAGATTCAAAAGCCTTTAAGCATCATCTTATTTAAAATATCGTATTCTAATAATTTTTTAGACCAATTTGAACGCAGTTTCTTTTATGTTGATCGAGATGTAGATCTTAGCTATAATATATGAAAATCTGTTCATCCGTATACCAGATATTTTTATTTGTAATAACTTAACTTAATCAGTCAATTTAAGTCAATCTCGGTGGTGCAGTAAACACTAAGATAAAAAAAATTTAGTGTAAACAATGTTTGTATTTTCTAATTAATTATACATTTAATTTTAAAATTATTTGAAAACAAATAAATTGTATCTTAAGATATTATGTAAATAAAAGCCGAACTTTTCTAACTTCTTTATCAATGAAAGAAATATTAAATTAAAGAAAGAAATTTACAAAAGTAATAGTAACTAAAATTTTGCCTAAAAAATATAAATATTGTTCTCTCTCACTCTGTTATCTATCCGACAATGGCTAATTAATAGTTTTAATATAACTAAAATCAATAGAATTTCTGATACTGCGTCCTCCAAAATATTAACAAAATATTGTCAGTGTTCAGCATAAATGTATAGTTAAAGTTTATTCTATTATACACTACAGGGAGTGTAAATTTGAGTAGTCGACGTCATCCTTACCTTCATAGTAAGTAAGCCCAAACCTCCGATTCCGAGTGCCCCCAAGGACTTGGCGAACATGAGCCCTAGCAAGGCCATCGAGCCTGCCCCTCCGTCGCCCTTACCACGCCCTGTACCTGTTCACAACATTCACACATTTTCCATTTATCAGCTCACTTTTCTGTCCAACTCAAAAATATATCACTTAGAAGTTTACAGGCTATTTAAGTAGAGCAAATATTTCTCAAGCGCTAGTACCATTGAAGTAATCGAAAGTTTTATATAAAGCTTTAACGATTAGGATTATTAATATAAATATTTTATTTATTTAAGGAAAAGTCTTTTCCGTAACAAATTCCCAAATGAAGTATCAGGGAATTTGTTACAGAAACGTATTTTTATACAATTGCCTAAATCTAGTGGTCATACAAATATATTATTTTAAAAAAATATACATAAAACCGGATTAAAAACTGGAAGTTTGAAAAATAGTCCCTATTCGATATTTCATAAATTAATGTATGGTGAAAACATAATTTTATAAAATTAAAGCAACATAAATGTATAATATTAGTTAGTCAGCGTTTCTTGTCAGCGAGTTATTGACCCCTTCTACCGTTTATCTAAGTGATCATAATTGCACTTAATAATATATCTGCTGTACACAATAACTGTGTTTAATCTTAGACTCACTTTCAACTAAGAAAAGCGTGACATTTCTCTCACGCAACGATTCGATATTCGATAAAAACTACAAAGAATTACAGAAACCTAGTTTTTATTGTAATTCCGTACTTTGTTTATGCAAAACAATGTTAGTATTTTAAGGCTGTAATAAAGTAAGTATGACAAGATAACATTGATAAAAACAGGCTACTATTTGTGACTTCGTTTGTTCCAACTTAAATTAAAAGTTGAAACAAACATTTAAAACAACGAAAATATTAGCTTTTGGGGCAAAAAGTACTTCTTACACTTCTCATAAAATATAATAGTAAATACTGTGGTAGTTGAAAATAATGCTCTTTATTCAAAACAAAACAAAAATCAAAACTAAAAATTAAACATCATTTTAATTTTATGGAAATAAGAATATCCATCAATTATGCAGATAATCTGTAATATATCCTTAACACTTGCCGTTGCTAAGTAATTATATGTAATTAATGTATGTTTTTAAATAAATCCTTATTTTACTAAGAACGAAATATTAGATGTACAATGTTATACTTGAACTTAAACTAGAAAGATTTTAACTTATCTTAAAAATCTTTATCTAAACAAATAAAGTTAAATTTAGTGGTATCTTTTTTTTGATCTTAGAATGTTTGGTATGATAATATAATTCTCACCATTGTTTTCCTTGTACGTTTCGTCAACAACTTTGAGCGATTCAGCAAAAACACGACTCAGCTTATCCTTTTCGATTAAATTCGGCAGCTTTACGTGCAGTTCGTGTCCTTGTAGGAACCTGGCGATCCTGAAGAGGGCGGAATCTCCCAGCGACCGACCCGTGTCTTCCAAACTATTAGATATAGGCACACTAACTAATTTCACCCCATCTGTTAAATCTATATCACCGTCAAGCAATGCGTGAGCGGCTGACAAAAGGGCCAGAATAACGAATTTCCGGTACATTTTTCTAAGCACTGGTTCAAGAAATAAGTGAGAAAGGTTTGATATAATGTCTTTTATAGTTGCTTTCGAAAAAACGACTAACAACAACGCCGAGAAAAAGTATGGACGCTCCGACTGTCATTTTACACTCTGCTACTTTGCAATTATTTTGATTGTGTATAAAACCTTTTTAATGACGGGTGTTAATGGTTGAAAGTTTAATATTTGTCACTTTGTAAAATAAAAAAAGTATATTTTAACGGAAACTATAAATATTATTAAATGTAATTAAAGATCGTTAATAATTAATTTGTTATTTATTTAAATTATAAAAGACATTTAGAAATCCTTTTTCAAAAATAGATATTTATCAAAGCTTAAGTGTGATGACATCAAAAACTTGAGCAACCTTGTTGTTATTATACTCTGAGCGCCTTTTTATTATAAGACAATGACACGCCATCCATGCAAATTAAATAAATGAACTAAATGACCGCTACAGTGGAGTAGTGGTCATTTTAGTTCTAATCATACTAACATATTACTTAAATTTGGATTGTTACTAGCTCATTTAACAAATTATATGGATCTTTGTTCTGATAATAAAGCTTAAATAAGTTTTAAAAAATTAGACAGATATTTAAGAAACAACTCTACTTGTTCCAATATGTTTAGCTCCGTACAATTGTGTTACCGTCATAGTTCAGTTTTGATTACCACGTACTGTATTGTTATTTTTTTACAAATTGGGTTTGGAAAGTTTAAATCACTTTCAAAAGAAACCTCAGCCCTTTAAAAATGGGTTACAAATGTTTTATATGAAAATTATTCCCGTCTTAAAACACTGATTGGTTGTATCGTGACGCTGTAATATAGCCTTTGCCTTCTTCGATAAATAGACTATCGAATAAAAAAATAATTCTTCAATTCGAAGCAGCATTTCTGATTAGAAAAATTAAGCCAATGATCGATCGCAGTCTAACACACCTTAAAGCAAGTAGACAAGGGTTAATAGTTGATGCCCAAATGTCTTTTCATAGCTTCCTCTCAAGTAGGTACTATTTGAGATCGTATATTATTAATGAAAAGCTAATGATGTTAATAAAGGTTAGATTAGGTAGTTGATTGGATTTTTATGTTTTTATACTTCTGTAAATATATTATTTATTGGTTTATAGTTATTTTTGTATTTTTTAATAAATATTGTGCTTAAGAATATCGCTAACATTAACGGTCTGCTCTAACATGTACTCATAAAATAGACAAATTTACACAAGATCTAAAATTAGTCAGTCAAATCAACAATACGATGTGAACCTCAGTCGACTTTAGATTACGAACCAAATTGCAGAGCCCTCCTGAATCAAGTTGAGATTAAATTACGAGTTTCATTCCGAGGAAATATTTTAGCAGTAACCAAGCACTTTTATTTTATTTAAGCAAGCCTTAACAATTGTTGTTGCGTAAACTTATTTATTACTTTACTTGATATTTTAAACCCCTCACAAAACGAGCACTGTTATAAGTTAGGCGTGTCTGTATGTGTTTATGCCTGTGTGTGGCTTTATATGCGCTGTTTTAACTGACTTCAAAAAAGGAGCAGGTTTTCAATTCGACTGTATTTTTTATGTTTGTTACCTCAGAACTTTCGACTAGGTGAACCGATTTTGATGATTCTTTTTTTCATTGAAAGCTGGTAATTCTTGTAGTCTCTTTTAAGTTTATTAAAAATATGTTCAGTAGTTTTAGACTGATATTTTGAAGTCGTTTTTTTTTAAAAATAAGGAAAAAAGTTGACGTGATCAAGATGGCTCGTAGCTATAATTCAAGGTCATTCATTTATGAGGTATTCATCATATTGGGGGCTTTTTTAACTGTCTTAAATTTCACTTTTATAACCTACTATGCTCGCCAGTCAAAAGTTTTTTTCGCGCATTAAATCCGGAGTCACCAATTTCCAAGACACGGCAGCAACGAAATCAGAGTAGGTCTATTACTTTCGATTAAAAATAAAGTACACAAATAACTTCAATACTGAAATAAGATAAACAAAATTTATTGCCATGCTTTCTACTTTCACTATCGGACAATCTATCCTTTTCAAACATTCTGTAAATACTATCTTCATCTCTGTCTGATATTTTTTCTGCAGTAGATCAGTATAATAGATTGTTACATACTATTACAACTAGGAATAATAGTCTAATTTTGATTGTTATATTTTGTTGTCAGTTTTTCTACTTTGCCCTAAAGTAGGTATATAATACTTATTTTAATTTATTTGCTCGAAGATTTAATCCGCAATTTATGATATAACATTATCGTAATTTTTTTCCAACCGACTTAAAAGAGGACTTCTCGATAATTTTACTCTATTTTTATGTTTGTAACGCGGTCGAGAACTTATGAACCGAGTTTAACAATTCTTTTTTATTAAAAAAACTATATTTATAAATATACACAGAGCCATCAGTATAATAAAAATGTATAAAGTCATCAGTTTATTTGATTTTATTAATTATTGATTTCGTAAAAAATTAAATATTTAGCAAAAGTATATAAATTAAAGAGATAAGGACACATATTTTCCATTAAAAATCCAATCGTTCTTTTACCACGGAGTTCGGTAGTAATAAAAAAAATATTATCAAACTACTCCTTATTTGAAGTCAATTGAAAAATTGAGCTATTGTGTTCCAAAAAAGTATAAATTTTGTATTCAATGTTCGTGGCAGGATATTTTCGTAAAATCATTTCAAGCTGAGACCATTGAAGGCTTGATTTATCTATTGAACCGATGAATGCCGTTCATCGACGGCATTAGGGCCTATGACGAGTGACATGCATTCATGACATCCAATTCCAATACAAAGCTAATATTCTGATAATTATATACGTGGTATACCTTCCATTACTTCATTAAATTTCGTTAAATGTAGTTGATTTGCATGTATATATATACTTACTAATGTCAGCACTTTAGTATATAGAGTAGCAGCAGTTACTTTTATATAATATGATATCGTACTTGAAGAAATAAAATAAACGTTACAGCGTTTATGTAGAAAATAAAAAGAAAAAATATTATATTCGTAAAAAATTCTTCTTTATTTTTTGCCATTAAGCAATAAATAGAAGGTACTAAACCTAACAATTTCAAAATTTCTAAATTAAAAAGTAACATTTTCCAATCAGTTCTTGAAATTATATCTAATATCTACAAATAAATAAAGAACAATTAATACATACATTTAAAAAAATATATAAATAACATTTTAAAATTTAACTCAGCCTAATTTATATTAGAACTGTTACGTCCATTTATTATTAGTTATAAAAGTATTTTTTTGAAATAATTAATATTCACAAAGTAAAGCAACAAGTATTTCAAAGTAATGAAGTTGAAGCTGATGGCTACATCAATCTCACACATCGGTCAGTTACATTTGAATGTCTGTACATTTATAATTTTGAAAGATTCAAACTAACCTAAATGGACGAGATAGTTTTTACTTGTTTGTGACGAATGAAGCTCAATCTAACCGCAAATATTTAGTGAGACTAGTTTGAGTTTCCGTAAGGTAACGGAAAGAGTGAACAAGTTGGCACGAGCAGCGACATGCTTCACTCGCTTCGTAGACAAAGCTATTAAAATCAGCTATCGATTTCCATATAGGATATATTTATTTTATTTATTTAGCTAGATTGGTAAATTAGAGTAAAATTTATTTTATCAGAATAAATTATAAATGATTTAATTAAGAAAATGAAGTAGCTTACATATGAAATTTTATTCCGAAGTTATTTTCATACCCCTTTAATAAAACTCACAAATTTTAAAATATTTTTAACCCTCTACGCCAGTCTACGCAAAAAATTGTCCTAAGTCTGTGTTTCACTTGTATTTTTGTTGAAAAGGTGGCGCTATCAAGAATTTTCTGCTCACAAAATTCTCCATATTCTTAAAAGGCCGGAAGCGCACTAACACTTCACGGATCTATTACTGCCCGTTTATCGATGAAGGCTTAGTAAAATTATCATTAGGAGCGACATCGATGAAAATTTTTGCAAAAACTTCAAAATTGTTATTATTAAAACCACTGATTTTCTAAATAGCACATCTAATTTAACTATTCTTTGCGTTAGGAAGTCGTTCGAAGTGAACTGCGTGTGGCGATATGGTTCCTGTTATACAAATAAACATTTCGACTTCCTAATTAGCTGCTCGTGGTTAAAATACGCAATATTGCTTATTTCGTCTGTTTTATACTTAAATGACATTTTTGTGTCGTACAGAGACATATCTGATCGATGAAGTGGTGAATTGTGTGATAAAAAAGTTATCACGCTAGCAATTACTTTTAAGAAAATTATATGCCTAAAGACGAAAAAGATATTAATTAATATAACATAAAAATATACCTACTTACATGTACATACATATCAGAATATCTCATGAATTGTTAGACAGATTTGCATAAATTGTGACTAAGATTCAACTCCATCACGTCAGCATTCCAATTTAAAAAATCAGCATTGAAATGTTTAGTGTCAGTGTTTAAAAAAAACTCATTTTTCAAAAATGTGCTTGAAAAGACGTGGTCACCAGAAACAGGATTTGATACTACTTATCTGTAATAATAAATCTTGTCCTTATGAATACTCAATTTCAATTTACCTCCTCCCTTAATTACTCACTAACTTACCGCTGGAAGCTTTCCACTTAAATAATAATTAAAATTAGCTTCTTGAATATTTATGAAGCCCGATGCAGTCTAGTTAAAATACTTCACAAGAAAAGTATAACTTATCTAAAGAGTAAAGTTTTTAATTATTTTAAATTATAAGCCAAAGTTAAAGCTTTCGGGATTTCTAGAATTGTATTAAATATATTGATTTTGTCTTATTATAAGTATATTTTTTTAAATTACACTATTATTAATCTCGGTCAATTCCGTGAGCGAGTTGGTTGTGGATGGATTCTTTTAAAATATTTTAATATTTCTATGACAATTTAGTCTCTTCTTATTGAGAAATGTCGTGATTTGGCAAAATAAATCCAAAGAAGCCACTTTGCAGACTACCTCATACTCTTCATCTGTATTGTTATTACATAGCTGAAGTTTTTTTTAGATAGATAGATAGATAAACACTTTATTTGCAACTTCAGACATACACACACAAAATACAGCAATTATATAGGACACTAGGAAAACAAATAACAATGGAACACAATTGACTAAAACAATAAAAAACAAAATTAAACAAACAATGAATAAATTCAAGTAAAATGTGTGTGTGTGCTGCAGCATGTCAAAAGGCCTGGGCTCAGCGTAATATTTTGCAAAGCAAAAGAAGCAAAATAACTGATATTCAGCCAGACCTATTGAGAGCAAGCAGAACGAGCCTCAATTCAATGTGTATTGTGTACCCAACTACTTCAATTGTCTGTTTGGAGTAATAATGAGTTGTGGCGTTTATTTGATAGAACGCGCTCTCAGGAACTACAAGTCCTAATTGAAAGATTATTTTTGGGTTGGATAGTCTATCTATCGAGGAAGGCTGTATACTATGTAACATCACGCTACGGCCAATAGGAACAGAGCCTCAATTCTTTGGAGAGTGTGTGGAACATTAATAATTGAATGATATTTGTATCTCAAGTAACTCGTATATATTGTATTTATTCCGAATGCTAAAGCTAATAAAATGAAATAGCTAAATCGATTGATATACGGTTTGTACTAATATGTTAAAACAACGTAATGTCATTAATGTATGAGAGTACACTTAAAGAAAACAACTAGCCTATATAATTAAGTATTTAAAACAAATTTTTCAATTATTTATTATTAAATTTTTACAAAAAAAATTGTATCCTCCCATTTATTACGTTGACATACAGATATGAATATCGAAGAACGATTATTGAATAATCTCTCCTAAGAGTGACTGTTGAATAATTCCGGTCGGCAGACAATCCCGCCATTTATATTAGTGTGAGTCAATCTCCGCTCCTGCTATAGAGAGAGGCTTTGAGCTGAACACACCACCGCGCGAACCTGTTACCGACAAGTGATCTCGAAACTCTACCTGAGCCTTTACGACATCAGCCGACTGAACTAATCTATCATTTTATTTTAATAGTTGCACAAACAAGGCAAGGAAAACACTTAAATATAAATGTAGCCTTAAATAGGAGCGAACCGCATACGTGAATTACAAAACCATTAGTGTTTGGCCGACGTTTAATGCTGTATTCGTTGCCGGAGACCCTAAATATAAATCCATATAATCTTGTGATCTACTAACCTAGAATTTGAGGTAAATAGTGGATAATCTTATATCATGTACTTAATTCCATATTAACAAAATCATCTTTCGGCCTGGGAGCATGCACGACCTGCGACCGCACATTTTCCTGCGTCGACATTTTACGCGAATACGACGCATTCTTGATGAAATTCAAATCAAAACGTCGCCCATTATCCCAGCAATTCATTTATTGTTAACTCTATAGTATTTAAATCAAATAAATAGTTTTCATTTTGTAAAAGTGTATCATACAAATGTCTTTGGTGATTTTATATCTCGGTTTCTTTTGGAATTAATTGCATAAATTATTAAAATATTATCTACCAACTGGACCCCGAGGTTTCACCCGCTCTCAAAAAGAATATTTTTTGAAATTTTTCATTAATGCTCTACTCCTATTATTCGTAGTGTGTTGTTTGTATAGCCTATATAATATATAGCCTATATATACTGAAATGGACAAAGAAAAAGATTGTTTTTGAACCAGTACTTCTGAGATAATAGCGTTCAACAAAACAAACTCCCTTTGATTAATTAAAGTTGAATTATTTATTTAAAGTAATCGAATAAATTTTCACAATTGTCAAGTATACAGTTCAGATTTGTTTAAGAATTTCATAACTACTTGAAATTAGGTTTGTGTTTTAAACTTTTGAATCGTGTCACCATCACTTGAAAACACAATTAGAAGTTTATGTTTCTCTTGTATAAAACATTATAACTTTTAACAAAATATTATCATTTGAATAACTTTAGTTTGCCTTCATTCGGTACGAACTTAATATAAAATACCTTTTGATAACTAATTAATAATCTTTTTATTCCCAATGAGAATATAGAGGTGTTTTAAGTTTAACATTTCTAAGGGTTTGTGAATTTGTATGCGCCTATTGTGAATGGCTCCTAAATAAATGAATCGATTTCGATGCGGTTTTTTGTCTAAAAACTGTCGTGATCGAAATGGATCTTAGCTATTTATGATAATTTATGAAAACCTGCAGTTCATACATTTGTGGGGTTTATTTAATTCTCTTTAATTTAACTTGTAAACATTGCTTAAAATATAAGGTACTAATATTATTGGTACTTTATATTTTTACCGTCTTATATTTTTCAATTTAATTAAATATTTTCATGAATTTTTTTTTCATCTTCTCAAGAAAATTCACTTTCTTCGTGGAAGGCGAGAGAAGACAGGGTATAAAGTAGATCACGCACATAACGTTGCGTGCCAACAAATGTAGAGTACGCTAGCAATACAAACTGGGTTTGAATATCGACTTTTGTGAATAATTTGTGTGTTAGCATTACATTGGATAAAACTTTGCTATCGGCATTATTTTATCGTTTTGGGTTTCAAAGGGTCCTTCATATTTACGTGTTCATTATTACTATGTTAAACGACCCATAAATCTACAGTTTTAGTTTTTAGGAGCTATTTTTTTAGGATTTAATTCTTGTATTTTTTTTAAATTTTATACAATTATGAATAGAAAGGTAACTATATCATAATAATATTATAATGACAGTGCTTAGAAAGTAAATATTTAACTAGCTACCTAATCACTCAACTTGTTTCTGATATTTGATATTTAATCATATTTAAAATAATTTAATTGCTCTAAAGTATTTTGCTAAAAAGAAATTTAATTTTTATGTAAGTATTTTCCTAAAGCCTCTTTTTAAAAACTTTAATGTTCAAATTATTTTAATTGACGCTGATCAATAATATCCTCATATACATAATTCCTTTCTTTTATTGAGGTTATCAAAGTATCTGAGGAATAAAACTAATATATCACTGGCAAATGTCATCCCGATAGTAACGGAAAGTAATCGAACACGCGAGGAAAGAAATGTTTAACTCGCAAATGAATAGGAACATGAAAAAACATTGCACGTGGTTATTGCGCCGTGACCGGGGATAAAAATGATGCTCGGCTGAAACGGGGGCTCATTGACGAAGCAACCACCGGCGGTGGTGCCCACAGTGACCTACAAATGGATTGGTGATGTGTTGTGCTGTGATCAAAATGAATTTAATATATTTACTGGCGTTCGCCGTAGTGGGCCAAGCGAGGGCCCTTGTCGAACTCAACTGCAGTGACAATGCCACGTGTATAGACTATATGACAAGAGAATTCATTAGGAGTATCCGGCAGAGGAAAGCGGTGAAGCTCTTTGACACATTCACTATAGAACCAGTAGAAAATGCGAGGCAAGCGAGGAGTAGAGACCCGTTGACGCGATTACTCACGAGTCACGCGATCAGCTTCGACTGGAACGATTTTACCTTCAAATTCTCCAACACTGAGGATAAGAATGATGTTTTAGACTTGGAAGTATATGAGAGCAGAACTGCTAAAGGTAACCATTTCATATTCCTTACTATGCATCGCCTTTGGCCTTCCTCTTCAATAACTTAATAACATAGCTTACAATATGTTATGTTTAACCTAAATCTACTTTCAATAAATATAATAAGAGGATCTGCCCGTAAAATTTATATTAGAAGAAACTCTGTATTTATTTTTCAAAAGTAAACTTATTATGGCAAATATTAAATATAGTTTTCGAGCTATTCATTGTCTACAAAGCTACGGCGCTACGAATCTTCAAAGAAACTGGGTCAAATATTCTACATATTTTATTTTATTAACATCACAGACAACATAAGTCTACAGATGTTAGTAGATTATCTTAAAACCATGTGAGTATGTTAAAGCTAATAGGGATTTAGTCCTCAGTACTTAATCTTCTGGGGGCTGTCTAGCCTCCCTGCCTATTAACAAGATACTGTTCCGACTCCCACGGAATCACGAGATAATGAAGCTCACTAAATCAATATCGCCTGTATTCATGTGCAGTTTATATTCTTTGATTAAGTTTGGACATGTACAGTATTTGAAAAAGTGGATAACTTTATCTTTCAACTCGAAGACAGAAGATCAAATGATAGAAAGTTTATGCTTCGTTAGGTTTTATTTAAGTTACGTCTAAAGTAAGCAATGAAAATTCACAGACGAACCTGGATTTAAATGTAAATCTATACATTTCTTCTGGTCATTAATACTTTTGTAGTAGAACTCCGTCATCTGGGCTCAACAACTCAATTTTGTGGGTATTATAACATCAAATGTTAATACATATTTGGGTGCAAATCAGGTTGTAATATCGCTTATTAATCATATAATTTACTTCAAACTAACTGGTTAACGCTTAAAAAGATACAGATTCTGCGCCCACTTAGTAATAGTAAATTTCATAAGGATTTTGGGCAGACATTTTTATTATGTTCGTAAGAATGAATTATTTAAATGACCTTTGTATATTTCATAACCTTTAAACCATACCTAATTATTGTACCCTGTTATTTTAAAAATATATAAACTAATGTAAAATTCAATTTTATTTAGTCAGTAAACACAACTAAATAATAAATTACTTGCAAACTGATTATTAAAATTTTCTGGCTTTCTCAATAATTACAATATTTTATGAACTCTCTTTAATACCTACCAGCAAATTTAACGGAAGTGAGACTGTTTATCTTTAAATCTTTTCACTTTTTATCATACATTAACCATTATATTAATTACATTATTCGATATAAATTTAAAATGAATTAGGTACATCAGTTCACCTACAATTATTCTCACAGTGATCATAATATTACGATTATCCGGCTGAGTTTTTTGGGTGTTATTCTTTTAAAATACTTTAATTCCATTTCCTATTATAATTTCAAGCTTTTGACGGAATTTCATAAAAATCTAAGGCATATATTTGATTTAATGGAGCAAAACTTGTCAGCGAAGAAAAACAAAAACACGTCATTGTTTACGCGTCCAGTTTAACTCAACGAATTATTTAGTTTATTTCAATGACTTATATATCATTTTATTAAAAATTAAAATATCATATATGATAGTAAAATCAATAAGGTTGGAATGATCGTCCTGGAGATAGAGAGAATATACTAACAGAATTTGTGCGATAAATCACAACGTGCGAACACTTGCTTTTTATAAAGTACCATGAAAATATATTTTATATGAACGATATTACTTTAATTTTTGATATAAACGATTCAGTTTTGCGTCTTCTTATTACCATTAAAAATATTTATGATACGTTGAATAGTTTTTATTGGGCCAATTTCTGAGGCAATTGCTGAAATTTTCGCATAATACCCAATAAGTTGAACCTTCATCAATAAATGAGATGTTTTTAAATTTATTCTTTAATTTCTAATAATAATAACTAAGAATTATTAAAAATAGACTAATAGCTAGTTTTAGAGATGTTGAGGTAACGACAAACAATATCAATGAATTCAATATGGTTATTTTATTATTTTTATGATAATTATTGATAACATACATTTTCAATTTAGCAGAATATTCAGTACTTAATATATACAATATAGTATATTAGACACCAACAAGCTATCTCAAATTATCACGAGGCGCACGTTTTACGTAATGTCGTATAATAACGAGTTCATTAATATTGTATCCCAATTTATGTAAAGTCCTTTGAATATGTTAATATGAGTAAACATGAATAATATTTATCAAGATATCACCCGGTTTCAAAAGTAACTTTAATTAGTTTTTAATTAAGGTTTCACGTGTCATGTTTATAGGGGTTCCTCTACCTTTATCTTTATTAAACTTTATAATTGCCACTAATTCTAGTACATTATAAAGGCAAAATTATTTTGTTATATGTTTTCTGAATATACTAAAAACAGTGACTTTAGTATTTTTAATAGTTTAAAATATAATACTCCTTCCAATTACTTAAATTATTTGCAATCCATATAATATATAATATTTTATTCTTTATTAAATCACTTATGTTGATTAAATAGTTACGTCGACTATTTAAATTATATTGTTGGCCTGTTACAGCTTAATAATTAATAGATATTTTTATCAGATAAAATATTCGGGATGCTGTTGGCATGGCGAAATTAATTATTTATAGGTATATAATCACATAGTAAAAACAGAACGATTTAAGATTAAGTCTCCTTTCGCATACATACGTTTTCGAAATCCGTCCAAACAAAACTCGCCAATGCATCTAATCTTTCTCGTTGGAATCAGATCACGCGTTTGAATAATTCAAATAATTCAAAGAGTTTTCTTTGTTTCACGCGACCGCAGCAAGTAGTCCATAAAAATTAGATATTGTGACGGAAGTGTGCATCCAGATTGTAATTAATTAGCTTCTTTAGCACTGCCATGTTTTTCTCTCGTTTTCCATAAATAATAATTTTATAAAATAAATCAGAATCAGATAAATTGGGGTCACAAAAAAAACAACTTGGCAATGTGAATTCTCAATAGGTATACGAAAAAATCTTGGAGAGAAGTTCAGATTCATCAATTACAATTTCAGAATTTCTTTTGCAACGTTGTCGTTCCTGATCTCGAATTTTTAGACTTATTGTCCTACTCCTAAAAAAACATCTAATTAGCATTGATAAGTAAAATTTAGTATTATTATTTAAGTAGTATAATGTTAAGGAATTCTTAAGATTTAAATATCCTTGGAGTGGAATCTCACTGGTTCCATAATCTCTTTTTTTCTGTTCTTCTCCCCAGCTTAGGTTAGATTTAATTTTATCGAAAAGGTTTTTAATTTAAAGTAATAAATTTAATTTTACTTTGTATGAAATATCCACAAGTCACTTAAAAATGATTAATTTATACTTGAAATTTCAAAGAATTTATATTATTTAAAAACAAATGAAGATAAACGGAAAATGTTTATTATTTTCTTTATTATAATAAAGAGACTTTTTGATCGACGATTGAAAGATAGTAATATATGATATGTACATAACTAGACCATCGTTTGAATATTAATTCCTGTTCTTAATATGTTAAACGTCTTATTTATGCAAGTATCATAAAATGATAAAAAAAATAACAAAATTAATACTTTTTATCCGAAAAATAAGTTTTATTCTATAAAGCGGTGATATCCAGGTGCTAATATTATACAAACCCAGAGCCTAAAATTTACAGCGCTGTAAAATTTATAGCCATTTGCTTGAGTGCCTAGCTAATCCCTCGGTGTTTCATAAATTTTATTTAAAATGCGCCATGTCTAATATAAAAGATACACATTTAAATTCAAAAATATTGTCTGTTTTTCAATTCCCTTTACAGTCAAAACATTTACTATACTATCCAGCTTCGCAGGAGTTGCAATAAATTACATATTTATATTTTGCTTTTTGAAAATATTTTATATTTTATTGATTATAGCTCAATATTATAGTAGAAAAATAAACAATATAAACTTAAAATATTGTGGCTAAATGTTATAATATGGCGTTGATATACATTAAATATATCAAAGCTGTTTCATACAAACACAAAAATAATTCATATATTTCTGTGATTTGTAATTTACTTTATAATTTGTAATTTGATTTGTACTGAAACAGTTTTGAGTCGTAAATATATATATATATATTTTCAAGATTAATAAATTAACACACATAATATGAAAGCTATCTGCAGTATCATTAAGCATTCCGTTTATAAACTGAGCTAGATCAGACCAATTTCACAACACATTCCTGAAACTTTATGTTTAAGTTTGGGAATATTTCAATCAGTATTATTCAACTTTCCCATAGGAGAATGGGAGTATGTTTGGATTAAATAATGAAATACTTCATTACACTGGAAAAAAAGGGGTGAGAACAGAGATATGCAAGTTTGACGTGTGGAATTCGGACGAATGAGTTTTTTGTTTGCAAGCTAGCGTGATCGAGGTGGATCTAACAATTTTTAAAAATTATGACATACTCCTATTTGTAATTAACATGTCAAGGTTTTTTTTAAAATTATCTTCAATTTCATTTGTTGCTAAAATATGTCTTTGACTGGCCATTTATAAAAATCCATAAATCAAGAATTCTATAATGTTTTACATTAAATACGTAATAATAATAAATATTATGATTTTCAGATGTTTCTGATGCATCACCAAAGAAATCGAACAGCAAGGTGGAGGAAGAAGTACCCCAGGACAAAACACCAAAGCGTATCAGTGAGTATATGCAACTATCAGTGCCTGCGGTTTTACTCGCGTTATTTTGACAAAAAAACATACTAAGCTCGCTCAAAAGGAATATTTTTGCCGGTTTTTGCAAAATTTACTTCGTTCCAGTTGGTGCTAGAGTGATGTTATACAGATTTTATACCTCCTCGATAAATTGACTAACACAAAAACATTTTTTCAATTCGAACCTGAACTTCTTTACATTCAATGGTATAGTAGTATTTATATTTTTCTGAAAACTTGTCATCAAATACTTGATTTATCGCTCAAAAAACCCGATGATATTCTGTTCCTCGTTTCCGCTAAGACAATATCTGCATACACCATTTGTGCGTAAGTGCATTTTCATGTCTAGTCGTGAATTTTCCATGACCTGCTGAGTTATTTCATTTTATCAAGCCCGGGAAATGGATTATGTTCTTACACAACTTACATCGAGCATACTAATATAAGTACCTAATTTATAATAAAGTTATTTTGTTAGAATTCTTAGTAACTTTATAATTATTAATAATAATGAATTAGTTGCGCCCACGATTTTGTCCACGTCACTAAACGAATCCAACATATCCTTGTTTGCATTATTTGTGCCATAACATATTATTGAAAACGGCTTTGCAATTGGTTGAGCCAATTCTAAGATTACCGTAAACAAACGCAACTTTTTGCTATTCTATGTATAGATTAACTTATCTAATATAACACATATAGCTAAACTCTAGGAATTGTGTGAAAATTCAGTGGCAATATAAAAAAGTTCCCATTAAAGTATTTACTCAACATTAAAAAGTATAATTAAACTCACATTAAATAAAAAACGCACATATGAAATGGCAATTAATTGCTGGGATTTTGGTAACAGTGTAGGGATAAAATACATTAAAGAATTTTCAAACGCCTGAATAAATATTCCGAGCAAATAAGGTATTAATGTGTTCCGAGCAATATAGCAATGGAAGGCAAAACATCATTAATAAAATCTATGCAAAAAATAAATATACATATCATAAATCTTATAAGTTTGAGGAACTACTGGTTCAAATTGAAAGTATCAAAACTTTGTTGTTATGGAATATAAATATCCAAACGTCCTGTTCTTAAGTTAATATAAAACTAGCATTAATCTAATTCAAAAATTAAAAGCTACACACTAAACAAAAAGGGCGGCAAGAGTATTTGATTTAACCAAGCATTTTTTTCAAAAACCTGAGTTAAGCCTCGGTTTGGACTTTAATAAAGAATTCATTATGAAGATGAAAACTCTAGATGAAAAGTCTAGATGGAAACTTACTATATTTGCTAATCAGGCTTGAAGTAATGCCCTCTGCATTTCTTCATTTTTATATAATTAACACATTACGATATGATAATAAATATCATAATCCTTTAAAACGATGTACGTATTAGATATTTCTAAAAAAACATGACAAATTCATTAAGTATTGTTGTGTTAACAAATCGATCGAACATTACAACTGACTTCTTCAGCTGGCAAAACGACCCAAAGTGATCCTTGGCCTCAGAGATAAGAAAACGCCATCTTCATTCTGCCAAAAGCTGTCTATGCCCTCAATAAATTTTTTATGACTCTACACTATAACAAAAATGAGGCCTCATGGCTAAACCGGTCCCGGATACAATTTATAATTTAATTTGTATTTGTATTCGGTCTCTGGTAAGGCTGCCACTTACCGGACAGGGTGTCATAAGTGGTATAGAGGAGTGGTTGAATTTCTACAGGCTTGCCTGCAGAAATTCAACCAAACCAACAAAAATTGTGGAATACCTGGAAGAGATCGCTGATCAATGACAAGGCCGCCCGTTGTACTCTAGTGCAACAAAGTGTGTAGAAAAAATAATAAATATACAAGTTGCATTAGACTTTTTGGAGATTAAGTCGTAATCGTTATACATTAATGATTTACACGATCAAGTCTTATTAAGAAAAAAATAAACAAGAATAAACGAGAACGTTCCGTTAAATTTTAATGATGCTTGCGTAAATCCCATCTCAATTCTGGAGAGCTTCTAGGAGTACGGTGAAAACGAGTGATACTTATGCATAATAAATTGAAGAGAAACAAATCCCAAATGGACCCAATGAATAGGATTGCTTATTCCAGATTAAGTGGAACAGACGTCAAGGATTTATATCTATATATATTACTAGTTGTGCTCCACAGTTAATTTCAAAATAAACTATCTAACATTAACATTATGTTTCAGTTCTAAACAGTAATTCCTGAGATTAGTGCTTTCAACCAAACTAACAAATAAACAAACTCTTAAGCTTTATAATTTACTAGCGACTCGCCCCGTCTTTGCACGGGTATAAAATATATATAAAAACCTTCCTCTTCAATCACTCTATTAAAAAACCGCATCAAAATCCGTTGCGTAGTTTTAAAGATTTAAGCAAACAAAGGGATGGGCTATAGGGGAAAAAAAGCAACTTTGTTTTATACAATTAATTTATTAGTATTGGAATTATTTTTATCTGTGTTGTCTGGCAGTTCATAGTTATGGTAGTGATATAATAATAAATCCTCAGTTCATAAATTTATACGATCATGTTTTTGCAATTTTGTATTCCAATTGATGTTTATGCCAAATAAAGGTTCATAAATCAGCAAGAATTTTTGTATAAATTTTGATTGGTTCGTGATCGGTTTATTATCGGAGATTTATGCCTGATCGTGACAATAGAAATGTTTACTTTGTGAAATAAAGATTGCCTACGGAAGCTCTGAAGCTTATGTATTATATTTTATGCTTATAACATTATCTAGGTGAGTCGTTCATTTTATCTACAAGTTATGTATTTATTTTGGTTGGAAATTATTATTTGCTCAAAAATGTACTTTTTTCGTAAATATCGTTAGAGAAATGAGAACACGACAGAGTATGATGGCTGTTGCTTTTCAGATTTGGGCGCCTTCTTCAACAGGCTTTCAACTTAGATCTAACTGACGCTCATGAGTGATCATGTGATTCGATCAGAATAAAAGATTTTTGAATTAATTTACGTATTTTTCTGTAGAAGCACCTCCATAAATTTGAATTTAAATATTTATGAGGCTGTTTTTCTGATTCAGATTTTCAACTCTCGGCGCAAAAAGGTGTTACAGGTTTAACTTATCTCTGTGCCAAACTGAGCATCGTAGTTCCTAAACCAAATGACATTGTGATCGAAATGAATATAAGCTACATTTCATGAAGAATATCTTCATGAAATGTAGCTTATATTCATTTAATATAATTTATTTAATATAAAAATCTCCATTATGTATATTTATTATCGTGTCCTATGTACTAACTGAAACCGCATGTTACAAAGCCTACAGTCGTCAACCGTTTCCGGTCCTATTGGCTGTAATAGTGAGGGAATAGAAAGTACGCATTTACTAATGATATTCTTTAATATGAATGCGCAGTTGATTTGTGTTCGCTGAAATAGGCCGCCGCGGTGCTGGGCGATCGGCTTGAAGTTCAATTTTATTTAAACTGGTAATCTAGGACTTCTACAGATTAAAAACTCTAGTTTTCGCAATATTTTCCTGTCTGTATTTGTGATTCATTTGAACTTTAATTGTCATTTTAAGTTCTATGAATATTATTTTCGTCAATAGTTATATTTCATTACTAATATTAGAAAAGGTAAACTTTGTCAAGACAGCTGATGTTAATACTACATTAAAGCCATTGGTTTTTTATAAGAATCTGGTATATTATTACCATTTTCCCTAATTTAATTTATAACTTACTAAACCTAAGTAGCTAACATGTAAAATAGAATAGGAACATGTCCATTAACACTTTTCTTACAGTCTCTATTTAACAATAAAATCATGGACTTAACATAAGTACCGACATGCTTATCGCTTATCCTTGGCGAGCCGTCAATGTCGTTTAGCCAATTATTAACCATTCTTGGTACCATTTTGTTCCAGAACGGCGACACAAGCGGAAGAAAGTCATGCAAGCGGTAATCCCTCTTCTATTCGGAATGAAGTCAGCCGCGATTGCTATATTTTCGTTGGCGGTGGTGGCAGTCATCACGATCAAGGCATTCCTGGCTAGCAAACTAGCCCTGCTGGTGACTGCTGGCATGGCCGCTAAGAAATTGTATGAGAATTACACCGGCAGGTGAGTTTTAACAAAATTTCTCATCAAAGATGATGACGAATTATAGATCAGGAAGAATTTCGGCTCTTTTTTATCGTTTTGCCGTTAGTAGGAGTAATCACGACGATTTAAAACAAGTTCGGGTCGAAAACAAACAACACTTAGCTGTTTACGAATTGATTACGAACACTTATGCTTGGAAGAAATAATAATCCTTATAATTTTACATTACTGATTATCTTTAGTTTGCGAGGAAATAATCCACTATATCATATTAATATGAATGAACCTGTTTATAAAAACGAACCTTATGTTTTATCACCTTAGATCTCATTACTTAAATATATTTATGTTTTGTTGAGGTCAGAGAAGTGTAAAAAACAAAGTTGGCCCACTCTAGTACGTCAGATTGAAAAACAATGACTTGAATTTTCTTTATTAAGTAGAAAACGGAAGAAAAATGTATAAAGAATGTGGATTTTTTACAAACAAGAAAATTTATTCACACGCTCATTACTATTATGAATATTAATGATCACTTAATGTGATCACTTACTGCTAACTTTAATTTACTAATTAATGGAAATTTATTCATAGGTAAAAAGCAAAGTCCCTTATCCCCTTATAATTCATTTCTGAGTCTGCTTCACTCGTTGTTATATAGGTTAATACAAATAAATATTAATTAAATAAAAAATAATTTTTGGCTTTCTAAAACAAAATTCACTTATATTTATTTCTGAAATCACAGACACTACCTACTTTTAAACTCAAAAATATAATTCATTTTCATAAATTGGTTTATATCGGAAAACTATAAAATAATGATTAGATGTGATTTAGATAAGCTCAAAGTTTTTTTTTTATAATTTTAACATAAGTAATTATACCGAATCGTTATAACCGTCTTCGTAAGTGGTGAAGGGGTTCTGAGATCGAATCAGTTTCCGTTAGGATGCCACAGAAGGCTAATCAATTGCAAAGAAAATGATCAAAGATGCAGATGCACAAATGTGTCTGCCGCATACCTGCAGGAGTTGATTTAACTTTTTACTCAATCGATATCGGAGCTCTAACACAAAATTTATAGATTCACCCACAAACGAAAATAATCCTGTCTTAGCGAGTTCATTTTGTCAAAAACACTCTTTATTTTCCGAAGCTTTTAGTCAGACTAAAATTTTTAATGTTTAGACAGTGTTTGAAAGGAAAAGTTAAAAAATATCTACTTTATAATGCCGGCTTTTCGGTATAATTTTCTCAGATCCTTTAAGCTAGAATGAAAAATTCTCCATTGATTTAGCGTTCAACAGAATGAATCACCCTTTTATAATGTAGAATGAGTTGAAAAATCTAAATTGTTGCAAAAATTTTTGTATTAAAATGAACAAAGTAAATTTTAATATCATGTTTGATTAATATGATCGCGTGGCCGGAAAAACCCGGAAAACCGGGAAAAAAATAAATACCGGATGCGATTTTTGTTTTTATATACAGCTTGTCCTAAAACAGACACTATGTCCTGCCTCATGTTGTAACTACTTTTACTACAATTTCGGTCAAGTATTTTTGGTTAGCGCCTGCATTTAGATGATAATTATATTAAAGTTGGGCAACATTATTTCTTGCAACAATTTCGATATTCCTAGTATTAAGTAGTAAGCATGACGGACATGGAATATTGACTTTGATACACGAATACATGGACTGATTTCACTAACTGATGACGTGACTGACTGAGTGGAAATAAAAAGCAAAGAACTTCATCTTGCTTCATTGGTTAAATGCATATTGTATCGACTTTCCACGATCACAGTCGCGTAAACGCCAATTATTGTCAATGTTTTCGCGTGTAATTATTTCAATTAGTGATATTGCACAGTCATTTCTACTATAACATCAGGCATTTTCATTATTGATCGAAAATTATAATCGACGTTTTGAATTTTGGCATAAATGATGGTAAGATTTATTTTATTATTTTAAATGAACACTGAAATTTAAATTGGAATATAAAACATTATATTATTTATCTTTAATATCCAAAGATTAATAATTTCAAGATAATGGAATTTTGATAAGGGCTGAAGCGAAACATCTTGATTTTATTACATAATTGAAAAGTTCCCTCGCAACGAGATCTGACATTTGACGAAGGACGTGACACTGCAACTAAGCGACGGATGACTGCTGACAAGGCTGGGCTTAACAAAGATAGATATTTATTATGCTTATTTAAATTCCAGCGCCGGTTTGCAAAACCATCCATTCCTTTACTCCCAATACCCCGTTGATTTTCCGAGCGCCTCATCGCACGCGTACTCTGTAAGCGGAGTGAGTCAGCAGTTCGGCTCCCCCGAGACGTACAGTCCCTCGGGAATGGCCTCACAGACACACACTCATGAAATTCTGCAAACGAACGATCCAAGCGCTCAGCAGGCGCAGCAGGCGCCGTCCGTGTTAGTTAACTCGACGCGAGCATCAGAGCGGTGGGACGGTAAGTCAAGTCTGCTCAAGTTTTTAGAGCCGGTCGTGAACCGAGTAAGAAGCTTCATCGATCCGATTGCGAGCGTCTTTTACGGCGCGATACCAGCGAACTTCAGAGGCCTCCAATCTGATGTTTCGACTGCTAAGGGGGTTGACGACAAAAACGAAAAAACAAAGAAGACGCGGCAGATATTGCTACCTCAACCCAGACATATCGCCCAAAGAAAGATGTCGTATTTTAAAAAAATGCCTCGACAGAGACCAAAGAAATACACTGAATTAAAACTCGATTTAAGTAGGTTTAAATACAATAAGGATTTTCTCGATTATATAAAGAATAAAAAATATAAATATAACTATCCTCGCACGTATTTCTATCCGAGAATAAAATACTATGTTAATCCGACCATGTTTGCTATGAGACCTAATAATAGCAGACTACTACCATATAGAAAAACGGAATTAAAAGTCAATGTAACTGTCGAAATAGGCAACACCACTCTAGTTCCAGAACCGAGTGATTGGAAACCGATTATTGTATTTAAGCCAGAGGATATTAAATTTGAAACCAACAAAACTGAGTCTAAAATAAAAAAGGTGCTGAAAAAGAAGCGTAAGAGATCAAAACGTAGCATAGATTTTAGGAAACCTAATTTGCATACACCGCAAGTTGAACCAATTTTAAAAAATAAAAAATCACCGTTTTTAAATACAATTGACTTTGCCAAAGACTACCTAAACAATCTAATAAGATCCTCATTGAAATCAAAAGATGAGCCGCCATTATTTTACACGATAACTTATAATATGCTCATGTATTATTTGGAGGCCTTTGATGGCTTTGTGCAAGTTCACGAAGACATAATAAAGTACTTTACCGAAGATGTCAAAAAAGTTAAAAGAAAGAAAAAAAAGAAGAAGCAAAATACCTCTATTGATTATGAACATAAAGAAAAAGCTAACACAACAGAGACTCACAATCCAGACATACGTTTATTAGTTCAATAATTACAAAATGGTATCAAATCATTGGTGTTGGGTTCACTTATTAATTAACATGTATTTATTTGGGGAAATGTATCTGTAAATATCAATGATACTGATTCATTATATGTGATGATGCTTAGCCCAAGCATTTATTATTAAACGGGTGTAAAGCTGATCACAACAGAATCATTTGAATTGATATTTACACGTGTGTAATAATGTGATATGATGCAGGGTACCGGAGACGTCCAATATTTTATGGAAGCTCGCGCAGTACATCAAATTCCTATTTGGCCTCGCGCCGCCGCTAAGCGCCGCCTCCATGCCGATGCCTTTGTACAGCTTACCTCAGAACATGGCGCAGACGATGCCGATGTTTAGCCCATCCATGACAATGCCGGCTAATCAATGACAGAATTGGACAGGATCATGATTGGATCAAGTGGCGTTCGTTTAGTTCTGAAAGCTAAATGTCAGATTACCACGCACAACTTGATCCGGTATTGCCTTTGTGAGCGTGGTGATCTGACATTTAGCAAGTGAATTGGCCGCAATGTTTTAAGTTTTTTGTAATTTTCTCCTTCTTATTTGCTACTTCTACAAATTTCTAGTTAAAAATTTAAAGCATTGCGAGCGGAATTGTTGTTTAAGACTGATTTAAATCGCTCAACTTGTTAACTAACTGAGGTATTTTTAAGCGTGAGCCCGTCGACTTTTTATGAGATTAAATAAGTTATTTTAAAGATAAGTGTTGTTAAGGCTTATTTATTCAGCACCTAGTGAAATAAATTTGTTGTTAAACTTAAAGTGCCTCTTACTCAACATCCTCAACGAGTATTTCCAAGTTATTATCTGTTTCGGTTGTATGCTTTATTTTAAAAAATGTAGTAACATTATTAAAATACAATAATATTATTACTGTTCCTATTACGCTGGAGGTCCTGGGTTTGAATTACGAGGAAACAAATTAATGTTCAGGTTGGCCTAAACTTGTCTAGTTGCTTGTTATAAAAGATTATCAATAAATTAGATGCAGAAATGTGTCTGCCCCGAACCGTAAATTGTACTTTTATATATTGTAATGAATATCACTTAAAAACTACATGACTACCTTTGAATGCGAGTCTCTTTCCAAGTAACATTGGCTACCTGCTCTATTCTCTAGTTTTAGAGATATTAAATTTTAAAGTAATTAATTTAGAAATAGTAATTCTAATATCTGGCTAGAATAGAATGTAAGCAACCACCATCACTACTACTTTCAGCATAACTACCCCTACGTTGCCTCGTCCACCAAACAGCCCTATGATTAGTCAGCCACGTCGTTTTATACCCAGTCGCGCAGCCTCCGCCTTGCAATTGCTACGTCATTTCCTAATCAGCTCCAACCGAGAACGCCTCGGGATCGCTTTCACATACGATATCTCCAAGCCCCAAACGACTAACCTAAACAATTACCTAACAAGTGATTTAATTAAATTATCACTAATAAATTATTAATAGCATAACAACAAATGTTATTTAATAAATTTTCAGTTGATTTAAGTGATCGGATGAAAACTTGAAGGTTCCAAAACTCAGTAGGTACAAGGAACAAGATATAATTAATGAGCTTGTCCTTTATACAAAGCACTGATTACATCATTATGTTTTTCAATTATCATTTTAGAGTAAGTTATTGTGAAGATATTAAGGTCAGCTGTCAAAACAATAATCTCATTGAAATCAATCCATTCAGTTAGAAGCTATGATATCACTGACACATAGAGCTTCACATAAACATACACATCAAACCTGTAATATCCTTCTTTTTGAAATGTATTCGTTTCTTAATGTGTTATTTTAACTCTAGAGTAGTTAAAAATAAATAAAAGCAATTTTCAAATAAAATGATTTATTACGGGTGGTCGTAGGGGTATTTATCGAAATCCTCTTCTACGGATTCCCAGGGATTTTTGTTTGCATTTTTGTCCATAAATACCTCGTAGGTCACGTTGTTGAGCTGTTTAAATAGATTCTTCAGTATAGTATTTGGGTTAATAAAACTACTCCTGAGAAGCGGGCTAAGCGGCTTATTTAAAAATCTCTTTGTATATTATAACACGACGACCCTTAAGCACATTAAAATAACAAGCAATAGGGAAGCTTCATACAAAACGATCAAAACGACGCACTCACACAGACGCGAGTCGCTACAAGGCCCCTAATAAGAGTTAAGACACTCTTGCGGTGTCATGAATCGTCAGTCGCGACGACGATTGTGCTCGTGCCTTTAAAGATGCCAAGAACGAATGGCTGCTTGAACTCAGCTTCTTCAAAACCGAAGGTTTCGTTTTTAAAATTTCTTGCTGATTTTGAAATTATTTAAAAAAAATTCTATTAAAAGAATGAGAAAAAGCAGCCGTCATCTTGAACTTTTTAGTTATTCGACCAATTGTTTTCAGTTGACGAAAGTATTTTTCAATAAAAAATAGTATACCTAAAAACTACCGAATAATAAAAAAAATTAAACTGTTGAAGTTTTTTTAAATAACCTATTTCAGTTGTGAACTAACTATTCATTCGATTATTTGATTATTAAATGTAGTTTATTATCTCAGAAAAGGCCTTACAAGCTGAGATTGCAACGCCAATTATACAAAAATCTTTTCAATTTTACTAAAATTAAATCGACAACCCCAACGTTTATCTAACGGAGCATTTATATAAAAAAACAGACCGAGCTTCCATACTACTTGTACTTATTTTTTCCTGTGCCCTAATTCTGTTTATTAAACAATATTACGCACTGACATAATATGACAGAAGACACATAAAGAAGATTATTAAAACTTAACTTGAGCCATCTCTGCACTTGAAAATAAAAGTTTATTTGTGATTTAAGATAAATAAACAAAATAGTAGAAAAAATAAATTGAATCCTCATATAAACAATACAATTTTAAAAACCCCTTACACGTTAGTTACAAATTAAAATATCTCAGAAGAACAGATCTTGATAAATTTTAGCTAAGATCTATTTCGGTCACGTCAGCTTTCAAACAAAAGTACCGCATCGACCTCGGTCCATTCCTTTAGGAGTTTGATGCCACACGCACGCCAATCGTACAACACCCATCTTTTTTGCGGCGACGGACAAGTTCTTCTCGCCTAGTGTGCCTAATGCTTAGATAGAGCTAAACGTATAGAAAAAATAAAGAGTATCAAGGTGAAATGTTGTGGCTAAATGATAATAGATACTACTGATGTAGGCGTTAGGATGTTAAGTCGCAATGTAGTTAAATAAATGACATAACACTTTCGCTTGTTATTAAAACAAAACTATTGTTACATAGACTCGCTTAAGATTAATGAATTTTCATCTTCTTTTTTTAACAAATTACATTATTTTAAGTTTAAATATATGATAGGTTACTTGTAATTAAATATTCTTAAATGACTTCAAAGTGCAACTAAAAAGTAGAAGGCAAATAAAAGGGAAATAATTATTCTACAAATAAAATTAATATTCAGAAGTCAGCGGATTCAGAGGTTTGCTTTGTATGAATTTATGTTACTGTTTAGCAATGCTAAAACATTTATAAAAAACTAGCTATTTCGTACATATTCTCCTTAATACATACGAAGAGTGCCTTCTCTAGAGGATTCTTTCAGCAAAATAATTTGTACAAAGCCAGAAAGTTCCCGAGAACATTATTACTTTCTTAATTATTGTACTAACCATTTAGCAACACTAAATATGCCCAAAGGAGGTGTCCCACTTGGGTTTTAATGGAATTGAACCGAATACATTTTATAATGATTCAAGCGGTATATAAGAAAAATTATTTAACTTTTTTATTATGTCACTTTAACCTCCGACGAACAAGATGGGTGTTTTAAATTGGATTGTTTTAACTGAGGTCTTAAATAAGTAACGGCTTAAATAAAGTTTATATCTGTCAGTGATATCGAGTAGATCGCTTATAAATTAATTTTAAACAAAAAAATAAAACCGACCTCATAACGCACTGAAAAGTAAAAAATAAATTTTGTATTATAAATGAACTTATTATAAATAAAAGACGTAAATAGTGTTGATAAATAAAATTCATCTAAAATTCTACAAGGGCATAAAACTTTCATGTTGCTCTTTGAAACGCGGCGCCAAGCCATTCAATTAATTTTTTTTATTAAAGTCCAGGAATATTCGATAAGTCTTTATTTATATATTTGGCACCGCCTTTCAAAAAACAACATGAAAGTTTTATGCCCTTGTAGAATTTTAGATGAATTTTATTTATCAACACTATTTACGTCTTTTATTTATAATAAGTTCATTTATAATACAAAATTTATTTTTTACTTTTCAGTGCGTTATGAGGTCGGTTTTATTTTTTTGTTTAAAATTAATTTATTTTATACTTTTCAGTGGCTCTTCTAAACCGTATAGGTAGTTGGTTATCATACCATCAAAACTAAACTGATATGGACGCTCTGACTTTACGCTTACCTTATACACTATAAACTAATTTAATTAATTTAATATAATAATTTAAAATTTAATGAAAATAAGAAAACGCAAAACTAAATCGTTTAATACTAAAAATTTAAGTAATATCGTTCATATAAATTAAGTTTTCATGGTGTTTTATAGTAAGCAAGTGAACGCACATTGTGATTTCCCGTAGGAACTCAGTTACTATATTCTCTCTATCTCTAGAAGTATTTCTTCTACCTTATTGATTTTACTATCATATATGACCCTTTTAATGTTTTATAAAATGGTATATAAGTCATCGATATAAACTGATATTACATCGAGCTATAGAGATCTAAACTGGACGCGTAAACAATAACGTATGACATGTTTTTCTCTGTTGACAAGTTTTGCTCCATAACATCAAATATATGGCTTAGATTTTCATAAAATTCCGTCAAAAGCTTGACAATATGAGTTTTAATTAAATTAATGTATTATAATTAGTATATATTTAATATAACATGGACATCTCTATTGCTAAAGCGAACTAATTGAAGATTTTTCAATTTTTTATTTTATAACCTCAATATCTCTAAAACTATAAATCAAATTATTTTGATTCTTATTTTCTCTTGTTTCAAATTTAATACTAAATCGAATAACATCTAATTCATCGATAAGGATTCATAAATCATAGAGTTATAAGCAAATAAGCACGACATGGTCGCGCGGAATTCAGCGATTTCTCGTCCGATTGTGAAACTATTCTTTCAATATGCTGAAAACTATTGATCGTAAAAATTCTAAAAAAAAATGGGACCACTTCGACGAGTTACCCTATCGTTTGACATCTCACTCATCCAAATCGGTCTACAAATGGCGACGTACGAGCGGAACATCGCCAAAAAAAAAAAAAAAAAAAAAAAAAAAAAATACACGTCGAATTGATAACCTCCTTTTTGGTTTTTTTGAAGGTCGGTTAAAAATGGGGTTTTTACTTGTTTGAAATCTGGTATGATCGAGATTAATTAAGCTTAACTTCTTAAGGTTCGTCCTTTTATTTTAAATTATCAAGTCAATGGATTTTTTTTCATTGTCTTTACTAATTGTAACACACTTTGTTCGTGAATCAAACCTTTTGAGAAAGAAGTGGCCAGTGTACTTACCTATTTAAAAACTAAACTTAGTAGCGAGGTTTATTTTAAAGCTTTGTAGGAAAAATTAAAACTAACAAACAATCATTAACGTAACTAAAATAACCTACCTCTTTGCTGCACAGCTATTATTTAACAACGCACGTCTCATAATAGTTAGTGTTTTAGTAGCATTATATATTTATTAACTTGAATTAAATAAGGATTAAGCGTTATGAAATTATGTGCTTAAGAATAAATAAAATATTAGTGAACAATAATTTAATCCACAATAAATAATCGTTAGTACACTTGCAGTCATTTTATCATCTAAATGCGAAACTAGTATTGTACAAGTTAGTAGAATTAACATAAATAAATAATATTTACAATCGTGAACGGAAAAGTTACGAATTTATTCTAGTCCTCTCGTTGTACACTGATCTTAATTTTAGATAATCAGGCTGCCGATCTAGCGTATCCACTTTGAATCGCGTAGCGACCATCTTACTTTATGGCCCCAAAAGGTTTAGTAATTAATTCGTAACTTTGCCATTGCTATTCCGTCACCGTTCGCCAAAACTCCGTCAGGTCACATTCACCGATATGAGTTAGTCCTTTTTGATGATCGCCTGAAATGTATTCGAAAATCAATTCTTTTTACGCAAAGTTATGTTTATATAATTGTATACTCAGCGAAATATAATTCAAAATTTTTTTTTGAAATAAACTTCCACACAGCACCTTTGAACCTTTTTTTATATCTAGTAGGCCATACTAACAGTTTCCCCGTTTCTGAAAGTTCTACCGAAAATAAATAATAACATTTAGATAGCTTTTCTATAAAGTTAATCAACCCGGAAAATTTTAATTACGTGAAAAAATATTTCCATAAAAGTTTTTAAAGGAACCTACCTAGAATTTATTCTAAAAAACAATTATCATATATCAACCTACAAAAGTATACCAATTATAATTTTACAAGTAATTCCCTTAAAATACGAAGTCTTATAAATGTTTTCTTTTGTTCAAAATTATCAAACTATTGCACGGTTTAACTTCGATTAAATGAAAGACAGTAAAGGGTTTTATAAAATTTAATTAATCATGCATATTATGCTCTCACGCTCGACAGGCGAAAATGTATGCCATGCATTCATGCATTCACATGCAGTTCTTAAGAGAAAAGCTTCAATGGCCACACATAGCTGAGACAATTTCAAACGTTTCATGTTCTTACAAAGTTTATTGCCTAGGCCACGCCGTCCTATATTTTTAGTGAGTAGAAAGAAACCAAATGATAAACTAGATTGATATTATTACTGTGATGGTGGGTCTTCCTCAAATAATTAAATAAACGCATGCTAAGATTCTAAATGCAAAAGTCTATTTGTTACGCTTTCGCGCCTAAACCACTTAACCTATTGTCATGAAATTTTGTACAAAGATATACTATACCAGATCTTTAGAAATGAAAGCGTTAAATTGTAGCAAGCACGCGGACGGACTCGCGGGCAAATAAAATAAAATTTAACTTATTAACAATACCTACTTACGTATTTATAAATTTTTAGTATTGTCCTATTATGTAAGGTAAGTATTATGACCGCCTCCTTGGTCTAATGGTAAGCGCATAAGCGTTACAACCGAGAGGTCCTGGGTTCGATTCCCGGCGGAGATAAAAATAAAAAAACTCGGTCTGGCAGGGCATAGAAGGCTGATCACCTACTTGCCCCTAAAGAAAAAATCGATCAGTGAAACAGATGTGAAATGCATCTGCCCCATACCCACTAGGGGACACGGGACTTCACACTATTATGTAAGACTCGGTAAAAACATATATTATAAGGAAAGAAATTTTTGTTTTCTCCTCTAAAAATATATTTTTTTATTAATTTTATTACGTTGGTTATAATAGAACCTATTTTAGAAACAAAATGAATATTTTTACTTTTCCCAAATTAGTTGTTGTCATTTACTGATTTTTAAAATTGCTTTGATAATTGGACTTCTCAAATTTCAAAATAATAAAAAGAAATTTGTGAATATAATTTAAAAAGTTTAGAAACTTCATTATCATATTAAATAAAAATACATACTCAGTATTTATATTATACACTAAGAGTTTTTATAATGAAAACAAATAAATAGTTGGTCACGTTAATATTAGAAATAAAATACATATTATAGTAAAATCTAAGATATAACTGTTACATTTTTTTGCCGGCTATACACACTTTACCTCGCTCACCCCCGGGTTGTCTCGCCGAATATTCACAGACGGCATTAGGGTTATTCCGACGGCGTATTTGACGCTTCGTTTTAATGACGTATACTCAAATTTGCCTCTGGCAAGGAGAATATTTATTTATTTTTAAAACTTGAAGAAATTTTCTAAGTTAGATTGATTATGATATCATAAACCCCACATAACTCTCTTTATCTACACTAATATTATAAAGAGGAAGATTCGTATTTGTGTATGCTTGTAACGAATAAATTAAAAATCTATTGGACCGCTTGAAAAAGTTTTTGCGATGATGGGCAGCTGCGCTCTTGCTTACTCTTACATAGGCTATATTGTGTTCACATGAGAACATTTTTAACGTTGCATTAATTTTCTTAAATTTGAAATTTGAAGCTTTTCACTTAATTTTATGTCTCAGTCAGTCACAAACATTATCATTAATCAGTTGAAGGCACAAATCACATTTACGATATTATTTTTTTCGATAGCGTCGGTGTTTGTATGGGAAATCTAAATGCACCTCTAGCGGCTTATGTACAAAATTTCGATAGTAATCTCATGCTGTTCGTAATGAGAAGTCGTTTTAAATGAAGCCCCAAAAAGTAAGGTACCTGCTACCTTGGTATGATGATGACGGAACTTGAGATTTGACACAATAATTCCCAGTCACAAATACTGCAGGCGAAATTATCTTTTTGGTCAAATGTGTAATGTGAAAAAAAATTGTTTTCATTTTGATGTAGGCTACATTAATTTATCAGTACACCGAATTAAAACAAACTTTACACATTTTCTAAGTAAAAGCCATGCCAAGAATACTAACTAATCTGTCACCTGAGGAGAGAAAAGTTTCTTCAATCCGATGATCGTAGCTAGGAGTAGAGCAATTTTGGAGATGAGGAGGGCCTTTCCGACCATCAGGTAGAGACCCTTGAAGGTCAGGGCACCCAGAAGGCCAAACTTCATTGCCGCGGCTGCGATAAATGGCGCCATGTTCTTGTTCCTTTGTCTACCACTCTCAAATAATTTGGGAGCTTTCATTGTTACTCCTGCAATGTTAGTAAAAAGAGTTAGAAATTGACAATAATTTAACGATCTTAAAGGAGATTGTATAATTTTGATTTTCTCAACTCTGCACCAGAAAGCGCCAAATAATATGGACACGATTGGGGGTTATCGGTAATCCTGTTATGTAGATAAGGCGAATCAAAAAAATTTACTTACCAACACCTAAGCTTCCATCCTTCTCCTTTTTCCCAGCGATTACCACATCTGCATTGTCCAGGATCCTGTACCTTAAGGACCTGGTGGTGGCAAAGTTCCACAGCTTGTCCATGATCAACTGCTGAGCCTGGTCTTCCAATGAGGTTCCGGCTCTCGCCAGACTCTCTGGCTTGATCGGTATTTCGGCAGCTGCGCCATTGCTAAAATTTAAAAGAGAAAGATAATATATAAAATATCAGGTTGATTTGCATTAATAAAAAATTAAATAGAAAAAACAGACGAACTTAATTCAATATTAAAGCTCTTTTTTATATCCCACAGAAGAAATGAGTTAACTGATTTTTTTGAAGCTTTAATATCCCTTGAAAAACACAGAATTTTTATCGGTCAATAGTTAAATAAGACTTTATAAAACATGAAGTATATTAAATATAGTACGTTTAGTCAGTTTTGATATGTTAAGGAAACGTAAATGAAAGGCGATCGATACCAAACCGGTGTGCGAGCTTTCATATAGATATTTGCATACTGATTAACATCCCGATTATCGACCGAAAGTCTATTGGGGCTTTTAATATTTGCAAATATGTATATTATTGTGCCATCATGATTACATTGTAGTCACGCCTGAATATTCGAGTTTATCAAATTACTTTTGTTAGAATTTGCATTTCGAAAACAAACAAATCAAAGACAAAACAAATCAGTATTTCAAATCAGTGCATATTTAAATGTGTGTTTAGAAATTAATAATAGAAGTGATGGAAGTGATTTAATAATTATTGCTACTTATCCGACCGCCTTATTCAAAACAACTCTTTTATATATCAACGTAGAATAAATTTGCTTTTAAAAAATTGTAAAATCAACATATTTTTGCACTAAAAAGTAATCACTACAACAAAATAAATATTTGGAAGTCGATGCCTTATGCTTATTTTATGATTTTCTGTTATAGTTTGGCACTGACTTATATTTCATTAATTACTTCTTAGTGTACTTTAGAATTAGTTTATATTTTACAAAAACAGCTAAGAAGAGCGTTACAACGTAAAATAGACTTCGACTCCGTACATCTAAAAACACAGTGGAGTTACATCCCTTCGATGTTGACATCTCAAATCAAAGCATTACACGATTTGAATCTTCTTTCACAATAAAAACAGTGAGGGAATGGAACTCCTTTGCTGCCTCAATATTTCATACAGAGCTTAATGTCTCTTTAAAGAGTGGGTGAATGGATACTTGCACGGCAAGCGTGCAAACAATAGTAAGCCGCGTCACGACTTAACATCAGGCGGATTACAGCCAAATGCTTGTGTAGTTTTTGATAAATGAATAGCGATAATGATGACATTACAAAGTATATTTATTAGTCATGCCAGGAGTAGTTTAGCGCAATAGATTAGTTCTAAAGTAAGTGGGTTAATCTTAGAAACGCGACAAATAGTCTGCTAAATTAATTTGTCTCGTGTGGAACATTAGGCACTTCGATTTATTAAGAGTTTGAGAAATCCAATTAACAACACGTAATTAATTACTGAAATGACGAACATCAACTTAATATAAAATGTGCTTTTAATTATATTTTCACATGATTTTGTGTTAAAAAATGTGTTGACTTTGACAAAAATTATTCCCAAATGACGATTATTTGAATGATATCTACTAGCGCTTTGGCATGATTTGTTCCAGTTTAAAAAATACTTTTATAGTAAATATGGTCGGAAAAAATCAATGACACTAAAATTATTGGCCATTGTTCTCATATTTGGGTAGGTTCTTGAACAGACCTTAGACCTTTGATTTAAGTGACGCGGACGTTAATGACGTGACGTAAGTAATAAGCGATCATATAAGTGATTTTAAATGAATAAATGTTTTGATTTGATTTGAATACGTATTTAATAGAACTAAACTTCCCCTTTGAACATTGTTTAATTAACCTATAATGAAGTATAATAACGTTAATGTTTGGAGCTTAATAAATGAATGATTTCAACTACATAGTATAATGTACCTACTAATAATACTAACAGTTTATGCATGGAATGTTCTAGAAAATTTCTCATAACAAAATATTATATTCATTATTCAACACAATTGTTCATAAAAAATACTAAATGATGAAGGTTTAAGCTGCATGTGGTATCTCAATTAATTTATTTCATTCCTCTAATATTTTATTTTGTGTGTGAAATAAATTTCTTATACATTAACATGGTGATAATTTTTGTATAAAAAACAAGTTTGTCGTTTTTTATTTAAAAGCTAACAATTAATGATCTGTTCTTGAGATTGAAGGAGGTTTTTTTTAAAAAAAATTGGCTTTCTCAAATATACCTCTCGTCAACAACCATCATATCATCGCTGAGTTGGAAGGCAGCGGTCCGAAGCATCCTGTCCACGTAGCCGACCAGCTCCACAGCAATGCATGAGGACGTTTCTCGGTTTGCACATTTGTTGCTAAGACCACGCTTGAGCGTTTCTTCTGGCATCTGGAAAATAAAGCATCCAATTGTTATTCTTATATATCTGTCACTCTCTCTGCCTCTCAGAAGCCAGGAAACCGCACGTCGACATTTTTACATCGGATGCTTGTACTAATTAAACTAAATTTCAGAACTACGACTGTATATTTATATTATATTTTTTATATAATATTATTTTGTGATATTTTTTAACATGTCTACTATATTAGAGTGCCTATTGCCCGCATTTTTCTTGGGTTTTTTTTCTCCTGACGTGTTAAGGTGATTGCCCACAGGTGTAGCCCTTATGGGCAATTAAATTTTTTAATAAATAAAGAAATAAACTGAAATACTAGAAGCATCAGCTTCCTAGTTATACCTGAATCATTAAAGAATAATATATTTCTGGGTTAAATAATAATATTCCATTTTTTCGTACATTCAGTACTGTTGTATGACCTTTTAAACTACTTAGTAAAAGTTAAAATGAAAGTGTTGACTTTGTAGGCATCACAAAATTTATAAAATACAATCAGTTTTCACCCCATTATTATAATAATCAGTCATAATAAAATATCAATAAAAAGTAAAGTGATTTTCTCACACTTGTGAACGTAACGAGCATTCAAAGTTATAAATTAACAATTCAAATTCGCACGATAATAAGTAAAAAGTCGGAAGATCAAGAAAGTGTTGAACACTTTTACTGAGCTTTATTATCTTTTAAATGCTCTTTATTAGAATCCGGGTTATATTAAGACTTATAAGGCGACGGAAAGTCTATTAATTATTAATTATTATGAATTATAAACCCGAAGAGGTTGTTTGATTTGTTGAACAGCGTGTGTTGCGATGAACTTCAGGAACTATAGGTTTGAATTGAGAAATGCTATGACGTGATCGATCAATATTTCAATTCGATTTCGCTACGAAGAAATTCCTGCGAGGGAACCCGAATAAACACGAATTTGGTGAACTTCGGATAAGGGTTTGATAAATAAAGAAAGCCATGTGAGGGCTCGGCATTTAAAAAGCATTGCCGCCGTCAAATCGTGGGCAGACGATTTTTTAATAAAAACGAATCATCCTTTTTGTACAAATAATAAAAAATAATTTAAAGTCTGCATATATAACAAAGAATAAAGTAATATAAGTGCTTAAACAAAAATAAATAAAGTACTTTATAATTATAAGTTTTTTAAATATCTTTATTTATACGGCTACGGCGTAGCACTTACGTCGTAGCAAACAGAAATTACTTATTTACTCAGTATTATATTTCACATAATCAGAATGTATTATGAACGAATGAATAAGTTTCAATGTCAAGGCAATCGCAGTGGGAATTGGCGCATTAGAACCAGTTTTCCGCTTTCTAAGTGTAAACTATACCGAGAAGAATGCCACGCCCGATACACACTATAGGAGGCAGCGATTTGATTTTTATTGAATTGAATTATTAGGTGGTACAGTCAGTTGAAATCACTATTTTCATGCACTACTGATTCAAACTTTTTTAGTTTTAAATAACCCATAAAGTAAATAAGGCTTTGGCAATACAACATCAGGATACGACCAAAAAAAGCGGCAGCCAAAGTTACGCAAAAATCAAGTATAACGAAACTGTTCCCCTTGAAAGAGAGTCTTAAATAACGCAGTCTATTTTTATTATGCCCACGCAAACGGTATATTAAATAAAGCAATGTAATATTATTTTATAATATTTTATTATGAATATTTTTAATTTATCGCTTAACTCTTTCTTTTAACTATTTGATAAACCACTACTTGATAGCTTTAATTGCAAATGTATACTCAGTGAATCATAAAATTAGGTCATTGATAGAATTTTATTAGTTTCGTATTATTTTTCATTAATTTAACTCTTTTATAATCCTACTACCTACGTCATATTCAATAGGCACCAACAAATTTTAAATTACGCTGTCAGAGTTCTTTCATATAAATACAAAAATAATTCAAAGGTGTATTTAATTTTCTTATTTTTTGAATCTTTTGATTAATTATAGTATTAACTATCCGTCTACATTTATCAATTACGCTTAATATAAATTAAAATGATATAAGAAAAAATAATTACTGTTTTAGAATGTATAAAACTTAATAACTAATAAATGTAAATTTTAAATTACTTAATTAATAGTTATAATATAATATATTTGTTTAATCTAATATTGATAAATAGAAAGAAAAGTAAAAATTAGATACTTTAATTTTTATTTGTTTTAAATAAAATTAAGCCCCAGGGCATTTGTCTACAAGGTTTTTAATTGAAAGGAAACTGAAACTTTATAATTAATTAAAATTTGATTGAATCAGGAAGATAAGTTAAACCCACTTTAAAAAGAGCTTCAAAAAGAGAAGTTAATTTCAACAAACTTTATTGGCTTCTTATCTCTTTGTTTAATTATTTGTTTAATGCTAATGCTATGTATTTTTTATGTCTGTAGTTTGTAAAGAAAAGTCTCATACGTTTTTAAATATTCATATAATAATTACAGTTCAATTTATATAGACTTTAAAGATAAAAGACTTGGGCAAGATTTTTTTGATTGGTTTGAAAAGAGCCTCTCTGGTAGAATTATTGAATCCATAAGTTAAGACCCAATTCAACTACAAATAAATAAGACTCTATTAACATCCGATCAGTTAGGTTAATTGCGGTTTAATTTTTATTCGTTTTAAAACTTTTGTCTTTCCTGTCACAAAACTCATTGCACGCCATGGTGTCTTTATATACACATAGATACATTTAAACATACCCCATGATCAATTTCGTTTGCGCATGCGACTCCAATGAGCACCAGGGAGAACAGAAACCGTTTCATCGTTGTCAGTCCACACACACAAACACAAACGAAGCACAGGCAAGTGTTGCACTCTCTAAACAAATGCAGAAACGCATAGAAATATACTGTTATATATCAACACGCATCGGCGCACATGCAGTGGGGCTACATGCATATAGATTTGATGATCCCAGAACGTTTTCCGAAACAACTTAACTAAAGTCAAAATTACAAATCAATTTATTTTAATAACTATATTAGTGTACTAAAAAATTTATAAAATTGTACTCCTTTGAATGAAAGAGATTGACTACTAACAATCGCTTACCTGTTACAATCAAAATGTCAAACTGATAAGACTTAGACATTTCTAAGATAAAAATAAACTTGCATACTCTTATACCCTGTACAAGTTAGCTTAATCTTTTTAACAGATGGGCTAGTGATGGGAAACAGAAAATATCTAGTTGTCCAACAAATAACTTTAAAAATACTTGTAACTGTGACGAGATGGTGTGGATGCATTATGTGTGAAATTCTTTATTGCACTAGACATATAAATCATTGGGTAGATAAGCGACGGTGGGTTAATATTCATAATAAGTACCTATTTAATATTACAGGGTTATTTTTGGACCTCCTGCCAAATTTAAATAGGTTGTTCAGGCCTTGAAAGTAAACAACTTTCCCAAAGAAACACTGATCAAAAAGTGAAAAAACAAATTCAGACCTTTGTAATTTTTCGATATTTTTTAAATATTTACTGCCTGTTTCTTTTCGTGTCCCATCTTTAGGGACTTTTGTGTTTTATGTATTTTTTAAATATTTTACAATTTTTAGAATCATTAAATTAAGAAAATAATATGTTCGTCATTGCAAAGTTATATCGATCAAAAAATTTACATCTGTCAAAAAGATCAAGAAAAGAGAAAATATGCTTACGAAAAAATGTACAAATGTACAGTGGAAAGAATTTTTAATTTTATAAAATGACTAAAAATCTTGCAGATAAATTATGAGGATTGTTTATTTTTTCATAAATAATACGTTCACATAATTTATTATTAATATTTATTAATTTATTATTTAATATATCTAGAACTATAACTCATTGTAAATCTTTGTTATGGCATTGGATGTTCTTAATGAACGTATTAGTATCTTAAAGTAGTTATATTAAACATTTAGTCAAGCAAATAACTGCCAAAGTAAAATTAGCTTAGGTTTACAGAACGGTGTTATTATTATATTTACAAAGAAATACAAAAGAAGTAACACACTATTAGTATTAACTACCCTAAATATACACAGGTGAAGCACATTTTGGTTTAATTCCTTTTTCAGTTTTATTAAATCAATAAAGCTTCATTAACAGAGGGTCAACCATGACTTAGGTCAAGTATCTCTCGATATTTGCTTTAAATATTTGAAAAATATGGCAGTTCCTCTGCAAATTTACATAATCTCCGTAGAATTGAAAAGTTACCAACGTTTTAAAAAAAACCTGTCGAAAATTTCTTGAGTAAGCCCATGGGATTGATCCAAGAAGAACGTTAGCGAGACCACGCAGCGGAATTATAGTTTTTTATGGAGACGACAATATGTGTTGCAAAGTTATCATGAGTGTCAATGTCATTCCAATACAAAAACAGGGAGATCTCGTTAAAGTTGTCCTTGGATCAACCTAAATGGTTATTATTGAAGTTTATCAGCATCAAAGCGTTTTTACGTGAATTACTCTAAAAATATGTGGCAACAAAGCGACATTGTTGCATTCTTTAGGAGAAGTTTATTGAATTTAAGGCACTATTAAGTTCTTTCAAATTATTGCGGATCAGTAAACATTTTAATACTTTTTAACCGACCTTCAAAAACCAAACAGGAGGTTATCTATTTGACTTGTATTTTTTTTACCTAAGTTCTCACAGAAACTACATATACACGTAATAATACAGATATATAATTATGCGCCTTTATTTAGGCGCAATTGGTTTCGTAATTTTTTTTATACAAAAATATATCTATCTTCATAAATAATTACCTAATGGCTCGATAACGATCGTGTCTGCACAGATGAAAGTTTCTTTATCTATGATAAGTTGGGTAGGAGGACTTAACAAATTGTTTTCTTACATTGACAGACAGAAAGGAATTCGAGCTTGCAATAGTTACGTGCCGTTATCGCGTGTAAATGTCATTTCGTTGACAAACTGACTAATTCGTCCAAACAACTCTCGTTCTAACACTATTTATGCGACTCTCGCGTCACTTGCAGGCGATTTTCAGTTAATCTTCCTCTATATGATATTGTAGCTGACACGCTTGGATGAATACAGTGACAAATCAAATTGAAAATAATTTAAAACACCCGATATGGCTTACTTATGTATCATAAAAGAATTAATTTATAAATTGTAGCTAAAGATCTTTAATCAATCCGGCTTTCAAACATTTAGGAGCAAGTCTAAAAATTATAAGCTAGGTTAGTCGGAGGACGTCAAACTTATTAAACACCTCTTTTTAAAATTGTACATCATTTGTACAATTGATATACTAAGATATTTTTGTTGCTTCATATATTTTTGCAATGTTTCTCATTGTTTTGACCGCCTCCTTGGTCTAGTGGTAAGCGCGTAAGCGTTACAACCGAGAAGTCCTGGGTTCGATTCCCGGCGGAGATAAAAAAAAACTCGGTCTGGTAGGACATAGAAGGCTGATCACCTACTTGCCCCTAAAGAAAAAAATCGATCAGTGAAACAGATGTGAAATGCATCTGCCCCATACCCCACTAGGGGACACGGGACTTCACTTTTCTCATTGTTTTGCGCGGCAAATTGATTCTTAGCACCCGCGCCATCTGGCCTTGAGGATGACCATGGGCGGCGTACCGCTTTTCATAAACGAGCACTTTTGTCCGTTTGCCTCCTATTTTATTTAAAAAAAGAATGTTACTCTTATAAAATATATAATATCGATGGCGTAGGGACATCTTTATAGAGTTAGGCGCATTCTTGAACATCTTGTTAACTTATAATTTAAGATTGACGAAGCCATTTGAATGATAATTTTACGTAAAAAAATATATTTGAATTTGATGATTCCGTAAAGTCATGTGATTGCGTAAACCCTATTTATAATTAGGTACGTTTAATAACTGACCATTTATATCTCTTTATATTTGTAAATATAATAATTTTAATTTAGCCTATTAAATAATTTACATCGAATATTGGAAATGTGTAGGTGGAATATTTGAATTCAGAGAAGGAACATTTGAGGAAATCTTTATTAGAAAATACTATAGAGATGTTTTTATCAGAAAAGCTTTGTATTTATATTTTAAAAATACTTTTTATAAGTTTCAAGTGTCTATGTGCAATTTAACAAAAATATTAGTATCTATTATCATCATTTTCGGGTTTAATAAATTATCTTCAATTTTTTCTCTTTTTTCTCGCCACTGCAGCATCAACCATGTTATCCGTAGGGCGTTTGTCTCCGCTAATGCGCCGGTCATTTTAGAGCCGAATGGCATTATACGCAGTGATGGCAGGCGTCCTGATGGTATGACATTGGTTGCTTGGAGTCGTGGTAAGGCGCTTGTGTGGGAAGCTATCAACTCACTGGCAAACCCGAAAGCTGGCTCATATTTTGGCCAACGTGTTATTACGCGATACTAATCTAGATGGTAATCTAGCCAGAATTTTGGGTACGCACCATAACGGCTTTGATGACCCTTTTGTATTTTTGTAAATATATTATTGTAAATAAATTCGGTTAAAATAAACTATTTTCTTCGACTTCACTGGTTATAATTTAATCAAAAATAAATAGGAAACAAGTATAATCGTACATTCGGTACATCGAAATGTAAACGCATACATAATTCAGACATTACATCGGGGAAAACTGTGTGAAAAAATATAACTTTCGTGTGACGATCTTATAAATGGTAGTCGAAAGTAACGGCACGACAGATTGTCACGCGAATTTACTTTTAATTATCAAGATATTATGTATACTGTTTGCTCATGAATTTATTCATGGAGCAAAAAGTTTGGTGTATAAGGGTATAATTACACTTATGAACTACAATACAACTACATTACACTACTACAATATAATAGTAATACAATATTATACAACTGAGATAGCTTGCAAAAAGTATTTTTTGTGATCATAGTCGGAAATATGAAAGTCCGACTGAGTTTTTTGGCTGTTCTTCTCACTTTTGGGCGCATTCTTTAACACCTTGTAAATTTTAAGCGAAGTTCACAAGCGTGTATGAAGTTCTATATGAATAATGATATTTTTTACAATTTTATAGATAAATCTAAACTTTACTATCTTAAAACAATGTCTCAAATACTCTATCACTATAAACAAACATCTTACTAAAACGACGTGTTTCAAACAAAACTCAGAGCAGTTTCAAATAGATTTAAATTCTTTGTTGTCTTGGCTTTTTTATTTAACTTGTTATAAAAATTATTTTCAGGATATATTTCTTTATCTAATGTTATCAGAATTGCTGGCGCTAGTATTTCACAATTGAATGTTCATCAGTGAGAATGGTTTCAAGAAATTCGTGAATCCAATTTTAATGTTTCAGCATGGGAATTTTAAATAAAGTATATCTGTCCTGTTGACTCTACAAATACAAAGACGCTACTCTATTTTGAACTCCCTGAAGAACAATTACATTATAAGTTTGACGTGACTGTATGTCTTATCGTTTAGAAATGGATGGACCAACTTTGATGTGGTTTTTAGTATAAGAAAGCTGACGTGATAGAAATGGACCTTAGCTACTTTATGAAGTTTATCTGTTTATTCCATTTTTTTAATTGTCTTTAATTTTTTTTTTAGAGAGAATAATCTAGTGTTTATACAAATAAGTGTTCCAACTTCAAAAGTGGAGAGGCTAGATGTCACTACGTCCTAGAAAGCCACAGATAATGTTACATTTAAAGTGTACTCTCACCTTTACCTGTGCGTGTCAATTAAAAATTATATAGACGCAATGTGAGCGACGAACGAAAATCGTTATTTTGTTTACAAAATCACGTAATATAATATTTATATTACGTGATTTTGTACGGATTTTTGGGACGGATTAATCAGCGTATCGGTTTATTTTAGGCGTCAATGTTGCTCATGGCAAAAAATCCAATTAAGGCTCACACTTCCTAACCAAACGTAGGAAGTGGAAAATGGAAGAACGATATTCTCATAAAATGTTTTGAAAGGAAGTGAAATGGATGAACAAATAGATACTGATTCAAAGTAACCAAATTAAATTTAAATTAACAATCCACTTTTTAATAAAAATATACAGACGAAACGAATACTTAAATTAAACATAAAACGATAATTGTTATTTATGATAGCAGTGCGGTAAGTTGGTTTTTACAAACGAGCAGACGAATCCTTACTATAGTTACGAGTTTGTAAATACCAACTCTCCGCGAATGTCATGTCTTTCAACACATTTGCGAGAAAACAGTATTTAAATACATAGGTAATGAAACAAACTTTTTTTCATTGGACTATTTTTATTAGCAAATAAGAAATGATATCTACTAGTAGAATCGCTCTAGAGTATTTGGCGGTAAGAGACCATATTTTGCAATTTGCTCCTCATTTAAGATTTTAGGTGGAGAAGATTCTATAATAATATAGGATTCCTGGCTTGAACTTATCATTTTGGAATCAATCCTGTTCTAATATGAAAAAGGTGGGTGTTTGCAAATGGCGCCACGTGCAGGTGCTTTTTCTTTTTAATACTAAAGTATTGACTAAAAGCGCTTCTAAGGAGGTTCGATCATTCAGCCTATTTATTCTTGTAAGGTTTACCTTACGAGATTAAACATTATATTAGATTTAGATAAGCATATACAAGATTTGAATATCCACTACGGAGTAAACTTGGTGGTGGAATTAGGAAATTAAAAAGAAACCGTAAAATAATACACACACACGCCATGCAACAGAGCGTGCGGTCAAACAGGTAAGGCGCGTAATCAACAGGTAATAATGAGTGTAATTAAAATTGGAAGTGGCAGCTTAAGTGCTTTAGCTAACCTTTATGTCGGCCAAAAGACCTTTGAAATTATATCACAAGAGAAACAATGCCCGAGTTATGGTTTCGCCCTATTTGGTATAGGACTAAATGTGATATACATCACACTAAATTAGCTGAAATACTTAAGCGTGGCTTAAGCATCTTTGGACATTTGAAGGAGTTTAACTAGTAACTAATATGATTGGAGAAGTCGGTAGTATGGCGACAGTTTACGAAAATCAATTTTTGCCTAACATATTATCAAGGAGTGAAATATATTTTTTCTGAAATTCAAAAATTGAAAACGAACTTTTTAGATATTCACCTTATCGATTTCAACCAACTACTGAACTATATCAAACTCGGAAGCGAATTTATAGAGTAAGTAAGGGATAATAAATAATAAAAAATAATAATAAAGCTTTACTTTCGAATCCTATCCTTTTCGTATCCCTAATAAGTTATTACAAAGTTAACTTTACTGAAAACGATAACATTTTAATATAATTTACCTTTTCAAAAATCATAATATTTAGTGTAGTTGTTACAAATACAGAGAAAGATATGTAAAGCTCGTATCGATAGAATTTTTTTTACCGAAATATAAAATATGTACCTACACAAAACTACAGATATTTTTTTCCTAGAAAAAAGTGTTAGCAAAGTTGTAAAAATACATTTTCGCTCGAACAAATAACGCCTGCGTAAGAGGAGGATAAATCAAATGAATTTATGACTTCTCCGCCAATAATTAATATTCAAATTTGTAACACAAAACAAGATTTTTATAAAATACTTTATGTAAAACTACCATTGATGCAGTCTGGTAGGCTACACATGAACATAATAAGTTATATTTTGTAAAATAACATCTCCATTTTTCTAAATAGGTCCCAAAGAGTTTACTTTATTTAATATACTATATTTTTAAATATTGCGACATTAAGCTTTGCATCATGTAATAAACTAAAAAACCATGAACTAATTTAGCTTATTGTTTAATAATGTTCCTTGAAATAAGAGGTTCAAAAAAAAAGTTTTAGAAATGAGAAAATCACACAGTTCTTTTTCCACGGTTATATGATAAGGCAAAGAAGTACTTTACGCCGGGCCATCGCTTGCAACTCTATAAAGCACAAAGTTGACCCCATATGGAGTATCCCAAATATCAGCTTCTTCTCTGACTTTGAATCCTTGATGATCAGATCTTTTTGATCTGCTTGATCATTTGGCGTTGCGTAGAGATGTAGGGTCCCTCTGCATCTTCTATCGCATTTATCACGGGGAATGTTCAGAGGAATCCATTGGATTAATACCAGCAGCTGAACTTCATCTAAAACGTCGAGGCAGAATACGAAATATCATCCGTTTCACCTTCATCTTTGTCGTTCCATTACTGATCGTTTACTGAAGTTTTATTTGCCGCACACCACCACTCGGTAAAACCAACTGCCCTCTGAGGTATTTCCAAACCATAACGACTTTGGGATCTTCAAGAAAAGAGTGTACCTCTCTTTAAAAGGCCGAAAACGCACCCGTGGTCCAACTAGCGTTGAGGGTGTCCATGGGCGGAGAACCGCTTCTATTTAATGAGCCTCCCGCCTCTTTGCCACCTATCTTATATTTAAAAAAATTGGTACCAACATTATTATGTACTTTATATAAGGTAAATTGTGTCGGTTCTGGTAAACAACGCGATCAAATATTTTACCTCAAGCTGTGTTAAACTTTCAAAATAAACTACCACTGATTTATGTTTAGGGTGGCTAAGTGCGTGAAACCACAGTATTTCATAAGTTCTTGGATATCTAAACGAATGAGTTACGTATAAAACTATATTTTTTTAACTTTAAAGACTTATTCACTTCTAATGCCCCAGCTTTACAGGGGATGTTTATCGTTTTTGCAACATTTTTCATCGATACTCCACTCCTATTGGTGGTGACGTAGTTTAATATTGACTGCTATCCCTAAATGGCTCTTATTACAAGTGAAACTGTAGACCATTAAAAAGCACACACACCTTTTAATTTCAAGTAATATGTCATCTTTATTCAGTGCAGCTGAGATCAGCGCCAGCTTTCAAACAAAACACCGCTTCGGAAGCGGTCTAAGCAAGTATCACGATGCCACAGATAGACAAACAGACAAAAACTTCTCTTTCTTCGTCGGGGCTTAAAAATTAATTATTATTATTTTGTTTTTTGTTAAATATTTTTATTCATCTACAGTTTATTCACACTTCTACATGATCGCTTATTATTATTTTTTACCAGGGTTGCTTGGAAAAGATCGCTTGTCAGCGATAAGACTGCCCGTTGTAGTTCTAATTAACTGTATTTTCTTTCTTTCTTGTTTGTGAATTAATAAAAACAAAATTAGAGAACGTAATGCCTACCTCACTCCTACTTCGTACACAGACCGTTAATGTACGCTGAGGGAGTTTTCATCAGACAACGGTGTAATAAGATATGCTCTTTAAACTTTTGCTACTGTCGTAATTATTTACACCGAGTTTTTTTAATTATGACATTTAAGACCCTTTAAATAAGCGTATAAATGAAATTTTAACAATATTTCAAGTCTTTCTAAGTTAATATTATAAAATTGACTAGTTTCAATCAAACCGAAATTGAAGATTCTGTCTGATTGTTGATTATCGAGAGTTAAGTATAAAAAATAGAGGATCTAGATACAGATCCTTAATTATAAATCGCCTTGAAAATATGAAATAGGTACCTCATATAATGGCCCATTTTATTCAAGTTATTTTTAGCTTGTTATCATGTCAATGTTTGAATAAACAGATTGAAGACATGCCCTTATTTTTGCAATATGTAAAGTGTTCTGTCAGATTTTCACGTCAAAAATACTTTGGATAAATGATGGTATTTACATTATTATGGACTGAAGATGGCAGGTTGCCAATGTAAGTTAGGAGTATCATCAGAACACGCCATAAAACGAAGAAATGTGTTTGTGTTCAAAATAGGACGATTCTAAGTTTATTAAATTTTGTATTAAATTTACGTATGTCAGTTGTCCCAATTATAATATATACAAGGCTATAAAGAATCTAGAGTAGTGGATTAAGTTTGTTAACAAGAAAATTCATTATAATTTTATTCATTCCATAAAATCCATATGAGGTATATAGGTAAAAGCGGCACAAATGTTTAAAGGTAATATAAAATTCGTATAAAACAAATTGAGTGTAATCCTCACAGATGGCAACCCTACATGGGAAGTTCGTCGTAATCCAAATGACAAGTTTGCTAAGAATAAATTACAAGGGAAATAACATTCTGTCAGCCAGACGCATCCGTTACATAGACGTTGAATTTTGCTTCTAATAAATGAATTATACCTTGGAGATACCTAGAATTTGGTAAAGTTATTTATTCAAATGATACTAACGCTTGGGAATGTTGCACCACTTCACATATAACTAGTATCTGTTGTTAAATATCATCAGAAAAGAAAATAAACTCGCTGAGTTTTTTGAAAGTTCTTCTCACTTTTGAGTGCATTTCTATAAATAGAATTTAAGATACATTCACTGGTCGTAAATAATATTTCCTGAAATAAAGAAAATCGATTTTGAGTACGAATCTCGTGTAATTTTTGATAAGGCAAAGACTGATTAGTGATTACCTTCCAATAAATTGTAAAGATTGATCAGTGGAATAATATAAACAGATAGAATAACTTATAAATATTAAAAAGATAGAACACATAAATCTCCTTAAGTTGAACGTTGTTTAACCTAATGTTCTAATTTTCTGTCGCTTTCACGCTGACGTACATTTTTTCTTTAAAAAATGAGACAAACACTGTGTGAAAAGATCTTAGTGAAATAAAGTTACTATGGGGATAGTTTTTATAACAGGAAAAGAAAAGAAGAAACTGTTAAATTAAAATATATTTAATTTTAAATCATTTGTACTTGCATAATTAATAAGCGAGCATACAAATTGCTCGTCGCATTTCAATGCAATAAATTATTTTCACAATACTATTATTTAAATAAATATTACAAATAAATCTAAAAATAAATGCATTTTTTTCAATCTTATGTATCTACTTCAATGCACTCTTAAATTTTTAACTAAAACTTAAAATATTTTAAATTATTTTTACGAATAAATAAATTTATTAAAAATAAATCTTGATAAGTGAAACATTTTCTCAGAAAAATATTAGTGTCATTAATGAAGACTTAATTAATCAATTTATTTTAGATTCACCTGTGGGTGAATACTTAATAATACAATATGTGTATTGTATTATTAAGTAAGTGAATGTTATATATTATATTACATATTTTGTAGCATTTATCTTAAATCTATATTCACACACTTAATGGATAAACACGGCTTGCAAATAAAGAGCCATGACAAAATGTTGAATCAATAACGGATTTGTATGCAGTAAAGTATTAAATAGGTACTGAGACTTCAAACAAGTACTCGTACACTGGCGCAACGAGCTCATGAAATTCATAATTTTACAGTTGAAAACCATGACAAGCAAACTTACTTACCTATTACACTCAAAATATTTTTTAAATAATTTGTACTAACGCTATATTAATTGAAACTTCTTCATCGATTTTTATTATTAAAAACCTGTAAATATTGCATTTATCAAACTAAAATAAATAAATTTGTTTTATTTAGTTATAACATACTTATTTGTCTTTTGCTGGACAATTTTTATATAAAACAATTTTGCCACTTACCTGATTGTTCATGGCGCTATAAATACACAATTTTTTTTATGACACTGTACCAGCAGAGAAGAAGTAAGCAAGAGGTGGGTTGTGCAAAAAATTATTTTCAATTTATTTTAAAATAGAATTTTAGGCTGAAGCGAAGCCAGGCTAATTGCTACTTTTTAACTTTCTTGAGACTTATGGCGCGGTACCAGGGGCGGTGAAATAAACAGGAGCTTGAGTGGGCCTATGTTTAGAGATCGTATAGGCTCTATTCGAAGGCCAGTCCTTACCGTACCCTCCACCAGCCGAATAAGTATAACTGTTGGAGTAATCAGAGTTGTAATCTGATGAATCGCTGCCGACGTAGGAGTAATGTGTCGTTGGGTGGTGATGCTGAAACAAATAGCAGATTAAAGTAGTTTGTATTTGGCTGATAGCCTAAGGAGGTTAGCACAGGCAAGCGCATGTGAAGACATTTTTTGTTACGGAGACGTCTAATGTCGGGGTTTCGGATTTCACGTTTTACTATTTCAAATCTGTTTGAGTGCGTGCTTAAGTCAAATCCGTTTCCGTACCTGTGTTACTACTTCAAAACCACCATGTACTCAAAAAAAGCCGCAGAGATCTGCTCTGGCGCTTAACATCTGACTGTGAGCGAAATTTTTAAATTTACAAAGTTACAGCGTAGTTCCTATCATTTATAATAAACTTAGCTAATAATTATACTATTAAGTTTCAGTAGAGTATATAGTCAGTTCTAACAGTCAAATATCAATTGTTTTAAAGTGTCGTGTAATAAAATAAATTTTTTTTATCAAAATACTTGAAATATGGCAATAGAGGAATCAATAAGCACGCACTCACTTATCTAAAGCCTCGTTGAGAAGGCTTTCAGCGATATCGTTCATTTGGTAAGCCTTTCGCGTTGACTTAAAAGCCTTCGTGGATTTCCTGTTTTTAAAGAATTCAATGTAGTTTATATTAAGTTTGACGTGTCTGCACGTAACTTTTAAACGAATATACATATTGTGACGCGATTGAAGGCTGTGACTGAGATAGATTTTAGTTACAGTTTATTTCTTTTATAAATCTGTTTATGCATTTTTGAGATATTCTTATTGTAATTAATATTAAGGTGAGTTTTTAAATAATTTTCTTCAATTTCATATATTCTAATATTAACATATGAAATAATATATTTTTCTATAAATGCAGCTTATAAATATTATGTACCTTATTTTGATATAGGATCCTATACATCCTATATAGGATATCCTTTTTTATTGAACTTTTTTATATAAAAGCTTTATACTATAACAATTGGCCTTTTGATCGATGTACCTTTTAAAACGAGCTAACAATTTTTCAATAAAAGGCGATCCACATGCAGAATTTTTCAGACAATACTCTCAAATTTTTACACAAACTTTTAAAATATTTCTATTTGCTTTTGCAAAAGCCTTTTTGTTTATTTGGTTTATTACTAGTGAGGTATAGTTTTATACATTTATGTTTACAGTGTGTTTGTATAAAAAAGTAATATATACTAAAGTAAGTGTGCCCCGCGGTTTGCCACGTGTTAATGTCGTCATAATGTTACATAACTTTCCTCGACATATTATAGATTATTCAACACGAAGAAATTTTCAATTGGAGCCATTAGCTTTTGAGATTAACGCTTTTATCCAATCAAACAAAAAAACAAATTAATCTTTAGCTTTATAATATAAGTACAAATTATATCCCGTCTTGTTTAATTTTGTTATTAGCTTAATTCATCTTCAATTTGCAATTATGTAAAATTCACATATAACTAGATATGTAGACACTCTCGCATCACTCACAATTATTAACCGAGTCTTAAATTCAGTTTAACTAAATAATATACAACATAGAACAGATAAACAATTACAGTGTAAACATATTTAAATTTGTGTCTCTTCACAAAATTATCATGTAAATTGTTTTGAATATTTTTTCCATATTATATACGATCTGCACGACGAAAAAAAGAGGTTTCTCTCTACGAACACTAAGGCCCATTGAGTTCATTACGCCAAAAGAGCAAGTAAGATCTGTGACTACAATCTGTGGACACGAAAATTCAGACACAAATAAATCTGGGTGACTGAACATACCTTGCAGGATTTCAAAGTGCTGAGCAAACTCGGCAGCAACACAGCAGCCACCAATAGCAACTTCTTAATCAGCATCACAGCAAGTAGAATCGGGATCAGCAACATCTTAGTCTTCAATGTTGCCAGGAGATTGAGGAACGGTATCATTATTGCCAGTTTCTTCTTTTTACCACGGCCTGGAAGATTTTTAACTTTGTATCACAAAATCGTTCGTTATTTTGTTTCAATAATATAAAAATTACCGCTTCCATGGCTAACAGACCCGAGACGCCGCAGATCTTGTGTTCAGCTCTTCGGTCGTTTTGGTTGGTTAGAGACAGAAGGCTATAATGAAGATGAGCATTGAAACAGGCGCAGATTCGTGGGGGATGCGGTCACTGAGTTTCACAATAATATTGCTACAATATACGGATAGGATATTCAATATAGAACATATTTATTTTAGGCTTTATAAATAATTTGATTGGATTTTTTAAAGATATAATTTTAAATTGCTAAGGTAATATATAAATATTACGCTATAGAGTATAGACTATAGAGGTATGCGAATTTTAAAAATAAAATACCTCTAATGAATATAACTGTAAAATAAAATGTAGCGCAAGAAAATAGTGAATCGAAATAATTTAGGGCGTATCATAAGACAGTCTGGTCGATGTGGAACTGAGAGGCTTGTAATTAAACAATTATAACTGTTGTTTATTTTCGGTTAAAGGTCGAGTAATGTTTGGAATTCATTTTGTAGCTTAAATTTTAAAAGATAATAAGTGAAATTGAAGACGATTTAAAAACCCCACGACGACGGATTGATTACAAATAACAATTAGAATTTAAAAGATTTATGTGTGTATGTGTATTTTTACGGCACCATTGATGTCTATTTTGTGAATTAATGAATGAATAAATGATAAATCTTAAACAATTTTATTTATTTTTATAGTTGAAAAAAAATTCCAATAAAAAAATATTTTACATTTTTGCTGGCAGATATGTAGTTAATTAATTTATTCAGAGTTTTGTAGAAAAATGCAAAAATATGATAAGTATTAAATAAAATCTCAAATTTCGCAATTGCTGTCAGACATCAAATTATTCATCGAACTCGTTTACTCAAATAAAAGTTATGCTCGTTTGTGTATGTACGAGTAAGAAAACTAGAACTACAGCAGGCGGGCATCAGCTTACAAGTCTCACACTTCTTGCACTTCTCCACGATCTTTTATTTACGTTACAGTCCCACAAAGTTAGTGGAAATCATCACACACTAAATCTGTAAGAGATCGCTTGTTAGCGATTAGGCCACCCGTTGTACACCTAATTAATTATTTATTTTTCATGCTGCATTGATTTCTTTCTTTTGCAACTAAGACTTATTAAGTAAATACAAAACTCACCATCATCACCCGCCTCTGACTCCTCAATGGTCCTCGCTCCCGGTGGCAAATTCACTCTCAATCCCTTCATCTTGAAGAAATCCATGACCAAACTCATGAAGTACTTCGCAATCTCAGTCCACTCCGAAATTATACTTCGTCCCCCATCAAGAAAATCCACTTCATCTGTCAAATTGACATTACTGACGTCACTCAAGGGCACGAAGCTTATAACCTCATTGGCTACAATAGTCTCATTGTTGTTCATATCCCCGAAAAGGGTTCTCTTGGCAATTTTCAAAGCTTTATATTTGACACAAGAGAGAGCCTCGCCCTCTTTAAGGCAGCTGTCTTTGATGCGCCGCAAATATCGATCCTCGGCACATGACGTCTGGATGATAAATAACATTGGGAGGAGATGCCACATCGCCATCTTCTGAAAGAGGTGTTTCGTTTATGCTTTTGACTCTGGCCTTATTAGCCTCAAACAAAAAATCATGGGTGTTATAGTTTATAGTTTGATGAATTAAATCTTATACAGAATTAATGAAAATCAATTCATCAATTCTGCTCTATTTATAAATGGTTTAAGCGTGAAAGCGTAACAGAAAGTTTCGCATTTATAATATTAGTAGGAAATTAAATTGGAACTAGCAGGGAGTTTTTTATATTGTTTTCAGTATCGCTTTTTATTTTATATCGTATTCTCGACTAGATAACAAACCATTGATTTTATACTAAATTTATTTACGCATGAACATTTCTAGAACCCAGCGCTCGACCGATTTTCAAAGCTTAATATTACGAAGATAAGAGAAAACAAAGCTTTATTGAAATCATTACATTTTAATCTCGTTCGTTAAGAGAAAGGGCTGAAATTTGTTTATTTAATTAAGAAGTGTGTTTTATCTGACCTAAATACGACCTACCAACCAATTTCGTTACGTTCCTTTTGGAAATTGATTTAGAGAAAATGCAGATACATATCAAATACATTTATTTATAGATTTAAAAGTGTGGTGGTGAAAATCCATTATAAAAAAATCGTGAAAATTTATTAATAAGTTAAATAATTGTAAAATTGTGAAAAATGTACAGGATTTAATTCAGTCAATCTAAAATAGTTTTTCCTTTTTCTGTAAGCACGTGCGTCGAGTATACATTATATATTTAATAAATTTGAATGCTTTTTCACAGCTGCATTACAATTTGATTTAAAGGACGGTCGTAAGCGACCATGTATGTGATTTCAAATAAATACATGATTTTTGACTTTGACTTTTAATATACTTATCAAGTTTAATTGTTTTGGTTGATAGTTCAGATCCCTATTTCGTTTTTAACCTTTAGATATTTAATATTTGCGAAACTCGTTAAATTAAATTCAGTATCATGAAGATTGCTTTTTAATTATTTTCATTAAAGTTTTAAAAGCGGTGTCTACGTTATTAATAAAGTTTCAGTCTTCTGCAGTTTCTTTTTATAGGTCTTCTATTTAACACTTATTATGAAACTATTCACATCGTTTACGATAGAAAACACCTGGAAATGTATTTAAAGTAATGAATACATTCAGTGAAACTTAAATATTTATTTGTAAGTGACAATTTCAAAAAATTGTTCAATCTTTACACTTCAATGTATAAAATTGTATATCGCATCAAAAGTATAAGCTTCTTGAACTGCGTATAGAGTGTTCGATTATGAAAACTAGTGCGTGGGAATTTTCGATTTCAGAAAATATTATTTTTGTAAATACGGGAAATATGAGAACTTCACTGAGTTTCTTGGCTGTTCTTGTCAGAGCAGGATGCTTTTTTGAAAGGCCTGTAAACTTGATATTTAAGCGATCATAAAATTAATTTTATTTAATAGTTGTTAAAATTATAACTTAGCTCAATTTTTAAAACAGTTCACCAACATTATATTTTTGTTTTATATTTTCTAATAAGAATGTTTTAATCAAAAATTTTCAATAAACCTATTAGTAACCTAACTAACCTAACCTGAAACTATAAAGTAAAAATGATACTCAGATAAACATTATAGGAATGGAAAGAAGATTAATTAGCTCATATTACGGGTCTGTCGATGCCCGAAAATGTATAAAAATGTTTCCTTTCGACTTCATTTTTTACATAGATAACCATTTAGTTTCTATTAAATATATCAATAAAATCATATGTTATTTAGAGCTTATTGCTTCAACTCATTTGATTTTAAGGTAATAGTAATCATTTGAATCAATATTTAATGTATTCTATTTTTGAATTCACAATATTAAAAAATAATCCTTCCACATCGTTTGACAGTTTTATCAAATTGTTGTAGTGCAGCGCAACAGCTTAAAAATAGTAAAATAAAGTAATAACTTAATGCTTTCCTTATCAAATTTAATAAAAACTTAACAACATAATCACTTACTGTTTTTTAAAAACCACTTCACTTTTTCACTATGTAGGTATTGTTATAAATTGTAAATGCGCGCACGTCGATCGGCCATTGATCAATGTCGAAAACGGCTTCTGATTCGCTATTTAAATGATCTAGGATCTATCCATTGGAGCGGCGATAATGCGATCTCTTTGAAATGAATAGCTATGCGTTAGCCTACGGATTCGCAGCCAAAATAAAAACTTAACGACTACGAAAAAACCGAAGTGTTACAAGATTAACATTTCTGTGAGTCTTCAGTGAGTGGCATCGTAACGTGATTGCTTCTGATGAAAATGTGTTTTTGTAGATGTTTGTTTGAACAAATATTATTATTTTTCATATTCATATTTGAAATCAGCATTTTGGAAAAGTCTTTTTTTATCGTCTTCAATTAAATTTGTAAACTTTCTAATTTTGCCAGCGTTAGATAACTTTGTAGTCCTTTGGCGATTTTTCGTATATTTTTTGCTATAACCTAATAAATAAAATTATAAAATTATGTCTGGTTACCTTGTAAAATTACAAAATTACAAAGTAAAAATGTTAGGTATTTAATTTTTGTTATAAACACTAATCAAGTTATGGCTTGGTAAGTCTAAGAACAGCGCTTCCGCGTCTTTGTCGCTTTTATTAATACAATTTTTATAAAAAAAGAGGATTATAATTTCATATCACGTCTTCAAGGTAAAAGTTTATGAGCGGACGGACAAATTAATATAACTTTGCTATAGTTAGCCGCGGTAATTTAATAAGATCACATTTTCTTTCCTACTGGTTCCTGTTACACTTGCATTTTCTATTGATTTTCATTTTTAAGGTCATTGACGCAAGATAATTTTGAATCTCAAAACAACAATGTAAATATGAAATAAAGATAATAGATTTATAGGGTATGGGATGGACACATTTATGTATCTCTTTTGTGGATCGTCGGCAGCTGAAGACTTGGTTTTTAGAAGTAATATCTTGAACTCACCGGTTCATCTTTCACTTATGTTTTGAAACCCCCGACAAAATAAGACTGTGCGTCTGTTAAGGCGTCGTAACTTGCAAACGAATGGATCGATTTTGATGCGGTTTATTTATTTGAAAGCTGACGTGTTGGACTTATTTCGATCTTAACAATTTATAAAGGTCTGTCCAACCATTATTGAAGTATTCTTAACCATCATATTTTGATTTTATATTGATTATTGATACAATTGAACTTGTTACTTAAATACTTAAGCTTAGGAGAATTTTAAATCCTTTTACGAACATTCAACGGGAACAAGAAATACAAGGTTTTATATACAAAGTGATGTAAGGTTTATGTGTTAATAAGCTTATTCGTTACTTTGCTGCGTAGAATTGGTATGCAAAGTAATATACGGATATGAAGAAACATACAGGAGAAACATTTTCAGTTTATTAAAATTGGTTCAGGTCTCGTACTAGGTTTACGATAAAAATAATTTAATAATAAATTTAAAAACTTGTGAAAGTTATTCTAAGATTTAGTTACAAGTAATTGAATTATTTAAACATTGAGCTTTGCTCCTTCAGCCAAGTTGCAAAAAGGAAAAAAATATTTTGGGTATTTTAAATACTTGGTTTTAATATGTTTGGCTCTGAATATGTAAGTATATCTGTGAGTCTGTATCAAAATTTACAAACGTATCTAATCGAATGATCTCATTATGAGTGGATAATATTTTTTTAATATGAAACTTTTCATCCCTTATCTGGTCGAAGTAGGGTTTTTTAAGTTCCCAATTTCTTTTGATAATACATAATAAATGTTTGATCATACTTTCTTCTAAGTTATTGCTTTCTTTGGTGGTAAAAAACAAAGATTAAGGGCCGGAAATCGTAAAGTTATGGTCAAATTTAAAATTAGGTTCACGGTTGACTTTCATACCTACTTCGCCTGATACAGTTCGGGAAGCAATCTTCTTAATACAATATATGTAGGTACGTGAATAATTAAGCTTCTTCTAGCAATAGTCACACAGCACACTAATACCTACTCACTCTTAATAGATTTCTAAAGAGATTTTAACAAATAACAAAAAATCAAATTCCCATATACTACTAATTAAAATTGACCGCTTCCTTGGCGTAGTGGTAAGCGCGTAAGCGTTACAACCTGGATTCGATTCACGGTGGAGATAAACAAGAACTCAGTCTGGCAGGGCATAGAAGGTTGATCACCTACTTGCCCCTAAAGGAAAAATCGATCAGTGAAACAGATTTTAAACGCATCTGCCCCTTACCCCACTAGGGGACACGGGACTTCAAAAAAAAAACTAATTAAAATTACAAAGCTGAAGAATTTCGAGTTTGAACACGCTCTCAGAATCTACTGATTGGAATTGAAAAATTATAATTGTGTTAGATAGTCCATTTATCTAGGAACGCTATTATAGGCTAACATCACTCTACAACGCAATTGACTCGGGTGAAACTATGGGAAAGAAGTTAATGAATTGAAAAAAAAAGGAATTAATTTCATTATTGGATCATATTAAAGTGGGTTTTGAAAATGAAAGGATTTTTATTACGTTGTTTTCTTGTCAAGTACGTCTTATAGCCATATAATTTAATCTGTACTATAAACCTACTAGAAATAAAATATCTCAGATACAAAATTTACAGCTAATAATTATTATGGGAACAATAATACTATAAACCTCTCGAAGAAAATCATTTAATATATCTTAAGAAAAACAAGTCTTTCTACAGTATTTTCGTCAGAAGACTGAAAATATTAATAAACCTTACTTAAAACTAGCGCTTGGGAATGATTTGCTCCAGCCTGAAATGTATCCTAGTTTCTTGGCTCTTCACAGATTTGAACGCGTTTTTGAATAACCCTACTTAATTAAGTGACTGAACTTAATTTAAGTGACGTTCATTAGCGATAATGTATGTGGTTCTAGGGGAATAAAGGTATTTTTAGTAACACATTTTTTTGGAAACTTGAGCTCGTTATGATATCGTTTTGACATCGCTCTAATAATTAATTAAATAAAGCAAACCATCAAAAGACTATATACACATTAAGATACGATCGCGCAGTTGCATTTTTTTCTCTCTTTTACGCTTAGCGAATGATGTGTAGATGATACATTTTAAGGTGTTGAAAATTGGCTTGTACCCGCTAATGCGTCTCGTGTTTGCCTTATAAATGTCTACCTATGTACATATTATATTTATTAGGGACGAAATCAAATGTTTATCGACTATAAAATATAAAGCTATGATCTAAAAATTATATCTTCGGTTTTGTGAAAAGTGAAATTAATCTCTATTGAAATACTCTCTCACTCAAGCTAATAACTACAAATTGTAGAGACTGCTCTACTGTATGTAATTTTACAGAAATCTGAGAAATTTAAACATAAACTCTAGTCAAACCAGCAAAATTAATCACATATAAGTATACATAGCTTACATACATGTGATAACCTCAGGAGGGAGAATTGATGAAGTTATCAGGTTTTTTAGTGGAGGAGGTACTGTAATGAAAGTTCAAGTTTGCTACAAGTTTATTTGAAATGTGTAATACAAAAATGACACGCCTTTACAATGTCTCTTTAACGACTCCACTTGATGCTCGTTCCTTTCTCAAATCTCACTGCCTTCTGCCTTCTGCCCGCTTCCATCCCTTCGCCATCATACCTGTGTACTTACGCACCTGCTCTCATACTGTTTCTCTCGCTCTCACGCTTTCTCTCTCACACTCTAGACAAAGCATCTTAAACTACCGATGGCCTTTTCAATATTACATACATTCATAGTTATGCCCCACGGTTTCAACCGCGCTGATTTCTAGTAGCCTAATGTTATATAGCCGCTAGCCTTCCTCTCTAAATCGACTATCCATCGCAAAATAATTTTTCTTTTCGAAACAGTAGTTCCTGAGATTAGCGTGTTCAATCAAACAAACAAACTTTTCAGTTTATAATATTAGTATATAGCTAATCTAACATGTCGGCGGATGGTTTTAAAATTATCTTCAATTTCTCTTGTCTATTGAAAATATATCAAGTCTATTGAAAAAACCTCTTCTTTTCGTATGCAAATGTTACTTTGAACACCGATTTGCAAATTTAAAGGCGCGCTGTTTATTTTAATTTGAATAAACATTTTATCGGCTTGAAGCGACGAATAACGATACGCTGGTGGTTAATGGAAATTGAGTACATGATTGATTTCCCTGGAAAACGGCTTTTCAGTATTTTTACTACATTTTAACCAAAAAATTTTTAATTAATTTTATGGAAAAGATGCAACAGCACAAATTTTCTTTAACTTAAAACTTTATATTAATCGACTGTTGCAATTCATTTTTAGCCTCTGACAGAAAAGAGGGATGTTATCAGATCACCTTTTCTGTGTGTCTATGACATGGTAGCTTTTAAACGAAAATTCTTAAATAAATTTGATAGAAAAACTTGGCACAAGCTTCCCTTACATTAAAATACTTAATCGCGAGTCATAGGAAGAAAATTTCTCACGTTGATGTAACATTTTGCTATAAACATACAATAGGCGTACCAAAAAAAATTAGTTGTGGACTTGTAGTACGTCCAACGAAAGAATGCGATCCTGACGGTCGCGTTGTGGTCAAACAGACCACATGTGATTTTCTAATATTCTTTACCCACCTGTGAAGAAGCTTACAAATGTGCTACGTGATGTCTTTTTTAAATAAAGTTAAGTTTAACCTCAATTTTAATTTTACTTTGTTTAGTTTTATTAAGAAAACTAGACTAGTAGAGACAAGGAGAAGAAATGGAGCAGTTCGAGCAGTTTGCGCTACATTAGGTTTAAAAATATTACCGACTCGAATGAACAAAATATGTTTAGCGTTTTAGCAAAGTTGGTAAATACATAAAAATGCATATATGTATTTTTATCATAAACGACAAATCCATTATATACTTTAATGTCTTTACAGATGTTACAAACATTTATTATACCTTATCAATCACCTTATCTATGATTTTTTGTTAGAAACAACTTACATGATATTTGAATTTACCAAAACTAGGAAGTATATTAAAAATTATTTGCTCAACTTCATGAATGCCTCAGCTCCTATAATATTATTAATCCACATTAAATAAATTTATCAAGTCAATGTGTCAAAAACACAAAAGAATCATGTACGTTCTTTGATTTCAACAGGTTAGTACCTAAATAAGTAAATACCTATTAGGTAAGCAATCAAGAAAGGAGCACTTCGCTTAACGATTTTGTCAATTAGTTTTGGCTAGAGTTCGTGGAAAATTACGAGAAATATTTTAGCTGTGCTTTCGAGTACTTTTTCAAGTGACAGTTCAATATTATCTTTGGAGTTCATTATGCTTCTGTATTTAAATAAAATAATACAAAGTTTTACTTTCTCAAAATGTTGCATACACCTTACATAAAATTTAACAGTTTATTTCTATAATGTAATGGTTGAACATTATGAAAACGCATAAAGGTATATTTTTATATTTATGTATTTTGATGATTTATATAGTAAAATTTATATTTTAATAATATTTTTAACAACTTAAAATTGTTCTCCATTCGATGCAATTTACCTCCCTGACGAAACGAGAGGGGACTTATAAGTTTCACGTATATGTGTTCTGTGGCATCGCTACTAAACGAATTGACCGATAACGATGCGGTTTATTAATCAAGATGTATTCTAATAGTAATTTCTGATGCAGATCTCTTCATCCATTCATGAGATATTTTTATTTGTAATCATATTATTTTTATGTAACTATTTATCTTATGTCATGAACTAATAATGTTTTGTGACCGCTTATAATTCTAGTGATATTTTTCCTTATTTTCTCAACTATCGTCCAAGCAAAATACCGAAAACCAGTAATAAAATATCCGAAAGACACAGTTTTCTGGGCGACAGACTTTTTCGTGAAGGGTTGTAGGAATTTCTTGGATAACTGCCCTGCTGCCTACAAGTAAGAAAATTTAATTATTTTAAATTTTATATTATATACTAGCTGACCCCGCGAACGTCGTATCGCTTCAGAGTGCCGAATAATGTGTCACCTAAAACGTCATTCCATAGAAAATGTATGAGGAAACAAATTTGCAATAAATTAAAATTGCGACTATAATTTGAGATTTAAACTATCCTATCTCTCAAGTTGGATCGAACTGCACATGGTGTGTGAATTTTATTATAATCGGTTAAGTAGTTTAGGAGTCCATTGAGAACAAACATTGTGACACGAGATTTATATATATTAAGATTTCTTAAACACATAAGGTAACAACATAAAGTTCTAAAATTATATTACATTAAAATATAATATAGTGTGGGTGACTCCATATAAAGGCTTGTGTCCGTGAACTAGACTTTATAAAATGAGTCATTCCAGCCATACTGACATGCTTTTGTTTGTTGGTAGATGTCATTCGGACAACGTCTTTGATTTAAAGTTTCAAGTTTTCGACTTTCCAGTACGATCAAGCAAGCTCTGAGGTCTGTGGTATTCTTGATCTGCCCTTTAAGCTCTTAAACCGATTTTCAGAAATCAAGAGATATGTGCTAGAAGCTACGGAGGGGAATACAGAAACTTCGCAAACTATTGTGAAATGCAATATGAGAATTGTAACACGTGGCGAAGTAAGACCCTTTATGTAATTTACTAGCGATTTAACTCGATTCCCAGTAGCGCAAAGACAACAAAATATAGTCTGTGCTACTCTAGAGTTAGTCTTAGAAGTATAGACATGAATATTAGTGACATAATTTTTAAAATCGGATCAGTGGAATTACTAACGAGTAAGATAGGATGATTGAAAGATGAAGTGGATGTTTGTAGTCTTACGTTTCTGCACCAAACCCAGGACAGCCCAAAGGCACCCGTAATTTATGATTAATTTCATAAAAGTGGATGAAGCGAAAGAGTCATTTTGATATTATAGCAGATGGAGATCTGTGGTCACTACCTCTTTGGTTTTTTTAATCTATGATCTGACGAAGTTTAAAATACTTTAAAATTAAATAAATTAAATTTTTCAAAATCGTTACAGATCTTTAATATAAATTCTAACGTAATAAACATGTATTATGCTTTCTTAATTATAAGGTTATGAAAGCCCTATACATAATACGTATTTTATGTGTAAAACAAGCCACTCAAAGACGAAAGTTTTATTTTCTCATTTCCACCATAAAATTGACTCATCACTTTGATCCTGTAACATTTTATAAGTAACATCATTATCACTTAATAGCGATTCTCTTAGGGTAATAAGAAATGTCTAGACAGATTAAAAGTCTATAACACAACACTCTAAAGTCATTTCTCTTCATAAACCCGCTTGCCACAGTTTATCATCAATAGTAGGTTTGAGCAGTAGTTGAATAGCTGTTATTGTTTATATTAATTTAATATACGAGTATATATAATTATAAATAATTGGTTACATTTCTGGAAGCACCTTATTAAATGGTTGTTTTTAGTATTATCTATACTATGTTTCTACACATATCATGTATGCTCGGTGCGAATAGTTTGTAATGTCTCTTAATATTTTATAATCTCTTTATATTTTCTAACATTTTAGTCCGTCTAAACTCTAAAGCATAATACATTTCAGGCATGTTATTTTTAATCATAAAAATAATTTACAATATTATTTTAACATCAAACAATTTCTTTCAGATTGGCGCGTTTTTAAAAGGGAACGGTGCTAAAGGAAAAACCACACAATATGTTTTGTGATTCGTTGAATCACAAAACAAAATCATTTGTTCATTTTAGACGTCACGCATATTGAAAACATGATAATGAACCCATAAATTGCCAATTATTATTGCTCATGTATATAGGGTATAAAAGAATACAAATAAAAAAATTGACAAAATAGCTCTGCTATTGTTAAAAGATTATATTATTACGATGTACATGCAAGAGATTAAGAAACTACAAAACAAACCATAATAATTTCAAACAATCAGCAAAAACGCAGGAACAACTTAAGACTTAATAATCCTTTATAGCCGATCTCCACAAACCAGGAGAAGGTGATAACCTTCTCTGGCTTTACAATAGTTTACGTCTCTAATTATTGATAAATTAGAGGAATATTTTCTTTTCTATGTACTTTATCTACGTCTCCGTCCGTGGATAGATTTCGATGAATGTATCAAACAATTAGGTTTTTATATAATAGGGGACAACCGGACAACATCACCGCTGCCCATGGAGAGCCGCGCCGCAATCTGCGGTAAAGCTGAATTGTCGGCTCTGTAGGTACACACGCAGCTATAAATTCCAAAGGTCGAATCCATGGGGAATGTAGATTGAAGCAGTCGAACATTATATGCTTTTGAGCATTACGTTGTCTTATTTTATCATCCGGGGCTCTCCGGATTCTCAGTACACGAAAATAACTGCATTGATTTTCAGTTCAAGACATTCAAATGTCGTAGAGCAGAATTACAGACTGACTGTAGATACCTACTCAAAGATCCGCCTCCTCTAAAACTATTAGTCTGTTATAATAATTCTTGTTATTAGTTATTATTATTAGATATTAAATAATGAATTTAAAAGAATCTCATTTATTTATAAAGGTTGAAATTTAAGGTGAAAATTTAATGTTGAAAATAAAGACATCTAATTCATCGATAAGGGTTCAAATTTCATAGAGCTACTAGCGACCCGCCCTGGCTTTGCACGGGTATAAAACATATATAAAAACCTTTTTCTTCAATCATTTTATCTATTAAAAAAACCGTTGCATAGTTTTAAAGATTTAAGCATACAAAGGGATATAGGGAAAGAAAAAGCTACTTTGTTTTATACTATGTAGTGATAAGCAAATAAGTGCGACGCGGTCGCGGGAATTTTGCACATTGCATTTCTCGCCCGATTGTGAAATTATTTTTTCAATATCCTGAAAATTATTCAGCGTAAAAATTCCAAAATTTCGACGAGTTACCCTATCGTTTGACACCTCATTAACTCAGTACACAGTAACGAATTCAGTACACGGACGGCGACGTAGGAAAAATAATAATACACGTCGAATTGATAACCTCTTTTTTGGTTTTATTGAAGGTCGGTTAAAAATGTACTCTCCATAACAAAAACATAGTTAAGACTTAAATACGATAACTAACTCAGTAGTTTTTGCAGTCATGTTTTTTTAAAAAGACTACAAGAAAATATGAATCATATTATAGTAAGCTATACTATATTAAGTATATGAAATAGCATTCCGTTTTCTTTCCTCCCATATCCTTGTTATTACGCGTACACAACAGAGACAAGTTGATGTACCAATCTTCGGCAAACCAAAACCACATTCGAGTCAAAATTGTTTGCGATGTTCAAGAGACATTTTTGAGACAGTTTCCGCTTTGTTATTAAATAAACGTTAAATCAGGACGGCGGCTTTTGAAAATTAATAACATAAATATTATCTATATTTCATTGTGTTGTGGGTAGGTACTTATTTTCATTTGTAAAATTAGTTGAGACCTACCTTCATATTTCTAAACCTAGATTCAATTCAGAACTTTGAGGAAAAGGATAGAGATTAAGTACCTTCAAACATACAGACTTCATAACAAGATCGATTTTTTATTAACCTTACATTCCGGGATGCATATCAAGTAAAATCACAGTAAGGCTAATGTAAATAACGTTAATTGATCTCATATTATGATTACTAAGTGAACCAACCGACAACAGCACAACTAGCGCAGGTAAAAATGTAACGCTGCCCCGTATTTATTACAATAGGTATATACCTACGCTACAAATACACTTCAAAAACGCCGAACACAACGAATAGTAAAACGAAAAAAAAAAAGTATGTTTATCAATGAGATAAAGTTAGAAAAGTGCTTTAAATTCAGTGTTCAACTCTGATTGGCGTCATCGGCTTCAGCGACGGCGATCGTCTGTGTTTCAGAATTCAGTCCCGTTTCAGTCGCCTTTGAATTCGCTCGTCTCTTCGCCCTGAATTTCTCGATATTTGAAACTTTTGCGTTATTTCACAATTCACATTACCACCATTTTTTCATAATATTATTTTTATTTATACATTACGTATATTTAATTCTGATTTTTAGTTTTTCCATTGATTTTCGTATAGTGTCCTTGTAAAGTGTCAAAATAGGTGTTCAGGATAGGCCGTTTTTACGAAATAGTCATGTGCTTGGTGTAAATGCAATCAACGGAGCCGATTTCAATTGGATATTATGCTATTACCATATCAAGAGACTGCTGGGCATCCTAATGCCATATTATGATGACATGGTGAGTAATCTAAACACTACTACTGTGCAGTATAAAAAATCTAATAAAATGTTATGCAATAATAGTAATTGAGGTCTTTTAATGAATATAATATTATAGTAAATTTTTAACGAAAGTAACTCAATAGTTTTAATTTCGATTTTTGATTTTCAAATTTGAGCTGTCTTATTGTTAAGATAAATAAGTTAGGCTTTTTATTTTCTGGATAATCGTTCAACAATTTAATTATAAATTTAAAATCCTAACAAGTAAGCTCATTAATGTGAATAACAAAGCCAAATTAAAAAGAATACAATATTTAATTCTAGGTACTTGAAATTGAATTGAATAGATTTCAGATTCATTAATCATTAGTTAAGAATTCACACATTCCGTAAAGTTATGAATATTGTCACTGTTGACAAACTTGCTCAGAACCCAAAAGTATTAACTGACACCTTGTAAGTAATCAGTTTAGCTATATAACTACAAGCAAGTGAAATTGAAGAGAATTTAATAACATTTCTATACTATGATTACAAGATAAGAGATCTTCATGAATTGTAGCTTCTCGATTACGTCAGCTTGTAAACAAAAAACGCATTCATCAATTCATTTAAAATCACGATGCCACAGTCAAACTTATAACACTCCTCTTTTTTACGGTGGTTAAAAGTCAGAGAAGAAGCAAGAAAAAATCCTTAAATTTCTTGTTCCAACGATAAGTTAATCACTTACTTTATGGGATAACCTAGTTCAGAGGAAGAAGGTGCGCCTACATAATATAATCAGGAAATCAGAGAAATTGTGTTTTGAGCTGAAGAGACCTAATATTAATTTATCTTTTATGTTTTTTTTAACACATTCACAAATAATATAGTTTATACCTCTTTTAAGAAACACGAGAATATTTAAATATTAAAACTAGAGGCTTTAACTGACCGCGTGAGCCTTTTTAACCAACCTTCAAAAGACAAAAAAAACGTTATCAATTCGACGTGTACTTTTTATATAATGAAAAAGAATTTGCTAGTTATTATATTTTTGGATATAAACAGAAAAACAAACCTATAGGTGGCCAAATAATACATCTTTCGTACAATTATCGTGTTGTATTTAATTAAAGACCAATCACAAACTTGATACTGTAATAGGTAGAAATTAAAAGACATAGATTATTTCAGTATTTTATTTATTCAATCTAGCTACAAGTACGTACATTTTATATGATCGACCGATTTGTATGTGGTTTTTAAAATTGTCTTCAATTTCACTTGTATTTTATTATATTCAGCTGAAGTCGGGTGCTTCAACAGGTTTGCTGTAATTAAATGTGATATATTCATGGCACAATAGAGCCTTATTATCTTATGGCTGCTTTTATTTTATGAGTTGTAAAGTTTTATTGAAAGGTCAAAGAAATATGGCAACGATACGACGCGAAACGTACTGTAGGTAGGTATGTACCTACTTTATACAATACTTAGTGCAATTGCTTGAACGAATTGCTTTTACTTCTAGCCATTTACAATTTACAACCTTATCAGGAGATTCATAAGTGCTGCTATCTCCTTTTCATCCATGTAAGAGATAGGTAATCAGTAATAACTTAGAATTCTTTTAAACTATGATTTAGTTAGTAATAAAGTTCATTACCCAAAAATTCCCGTCTCCTTTCGATAGAATCTCATTGTTGATATATAAAAGTAAATTTAATAAAAATAAGACATCGGTGTATTAATCCGCCGCATCGCATGCACGAGCTCATGTTTACATTAAATAATAGATTTAGTACTATAATATAAACAATTGAAAAGTGTTTTTAAAATGTAGGTTATGTTCACATCTGCTTCTTGTTTCATGAGAAAATATTGATATTTTAACAGATATTATTCATACACCTGATACAAATACAATGTAATATTACAAAGTCGAAGAGTTCGGTCGAGTGCGCACATTTCAGCAGTTCTACTTATACAACTACGAATCAAAAAATTCGAAAACGTCCCATTTTTTTCTAAGACGGCAGAAGGAAAAAAACTTAAAAATTTATTTATTAGTAAACTTTGTTAAAAGTTGTCTGCATAAAATTTAATTATTAAACGAATGAACAAATTTGATTAAATTTTGATACAATATTAACTTTTGTTTTTGGTTGGTTAAATAGTTTTGTCAATTTCAATATTATTCCATCAATTGAACCGTATCTGATAAAACAAAGTGTAGTTAATAGATTTCATAACAACAAGATATTGTATCAAATATAGATAACTAAAAAGGTCTAGTCAGCAGCCGACAGAGCTAGAGTCACTTTCGCATTTTATAACCTCGTTGCAAAATGGTATCTGTGCGTCTTTCTGTGGCATCGTGGCTTTACACAAATAGATCGATTTTGATACGGTTTGTATCTTGTGTAATAATAATAAGTACACAACGGCCCTGGGCAAGCTTATTTCTCGACACCAACTGACGCTGGAAATTTGTATGAAAGTTTAGCGTTTAATGTCGCTATTAATGTGTCGAGAAAAATAATCTTGACGCTCTTGTCCAAATTAGCCAGAAGTAAATTAGACACGACATATTATGAACGAAAGTCCTGTAAAACTCAAATTGTTAAATTAAATTCGTAATTTAATTAATTGGATAGTTTTAAAACAAATAGAAACAGAAATAATGTCGAATGTAATTATAACCTCTAAAGTACTATAATTGAGGTATAATAAATTAATTTTAAATAAAAAAAAACGACCTCAGAACGCACCAAAAAGTGAAAAATAAATTTTGTATTATAAATGTTCCTACTATATATAAAAAGATGTAAATAGTGTTGATAACTAAAATTAATATAAAATTCAACATGGACATAAAGCTGTCATGTTGCTTTTTGAAAGACGATGCCAAACATATGAATAAAAAGGCGTAAATAGTATTGATTGTTTAAAACTTAGTAAAATTAACCTAAAAAATAGATTGCATATTCCTGGACTTTAATTAAAAAATAAATTGGATTGCTTGGCGGCGCCTTTCAAAGAGCAACATGACTTCTGACTGAGCGACATTACGCCTGTATTGCTAAAGCGAACTAATGGATTTTTTTTCTATTTTTGATTTATTAACATCAATATCTCTAAAACTATAAATCTAATTATCTTGATATTTATTCTTGTTTGTATTTAATACTTAATCTAATATATATAAATAAAACACAAAACTCATAGATAAGGATTTATAATATATCATAGAGTTTTAAGCAAATAAGTACGACGCGGTCGCGCGAATTTCAGCAATTTCTCGTCCGACTGTGAAACTATTCTTTCAATAGTCTGAAAACCAGTGATCATAGAAAGTCTATAAAAAATGAGACCATTTCGACAAGTTACTCTATCGGTTGACACCTCACTCATCCAAATCGGTCTACGGATGGCGACGTACGAATGGAGCATCGGTAAAAATAAAAATCCTACACGTCGTACTGACGACCTCCTTTTAGTTTTTTGAAGATCGGTTAAAAAGGTAATCATATCTTCTATTTATACACAGTTTAATGGAGACATACATAGACTGGAGTCGTACATGTCATAGAGTTGTCAATATGGCATAATCTATGTTTATATTATTAAAAAAAGAGTTTGTTTGTAGAACTATTAGTTCAAATTGAAAAGTAGTATATCGAGGTTGGCAGGCTACAAAATATTAAGTTACGATCAATAGAAACGGCCCATCAATAATAAATGTTGCAAAAACGGACGAGTTGCGCAAAAATTATCTGTGACGAAATTATTCATCTTTAAAATTTCTTAAACAGTCCGCAACAGCATATTATGTCTGTCTTTTATTAACGCGGGTGAAACCGCAGGAGACGGTTAGTATATAAAGTAATAGAGAAGCAAAGTTAAACACTGACATCCTTTAAGAACTCTTAAACTTCATATTGCAGATTAATATTCTCATAAAATTCTTGTCTGTTTCATATCAACCGTATTTTATTCGCAGCAATAGATAAAACTCGAAATTGTTTCTTACAAAGTCTGTTTTGCCTTCGTTCTCGTAAAACTAACGTAACTGTTTAACGTAGGTATGTTTCTGAATTTCAGTTTTAACAAGAATTAAAAGAACTCACATTATTCGTAGTTAAGATCCATCACATAAGCTTTCAAACATAGAACCGCTTCCAATGCTGGCTATTTCCTTTTCGGTGGGCCAAGGGCATGCCCTCGGTAAATGTTTTCCTAAGTACACTACAAATCTCATTAGCTGATCTTGATCTAAAAGATGTAGTCTTTCATCTTCCTTGAGTTATTTTATTGATTGTTTATATTTTTCTTAATTCTTATATTTTCCAATTTTAAGTCAGACATTCAGAATTAATTCAACACATTAGATCTAATTTAAACAGAAACCAATTTTAAAAAACCCATATATGATGATTACAAATGACCAAGTAAAGGTTCAATATAATTATTTTTAGATGGATTTGAATATAATATATTAATGTTAATATTTAAAATAGATCAAGATAAGTAGTAAGTTATTGATTATTAATTAAAATAGTAGATAGAATTATGTGATTATATAATATATGACTAATTGTGTTTCTTATCGTTCATCGGTTGCGTGATGGAGCTGAATCTGACACAAAAATCTAAGCTTTAATGGCGTTAAAATAAACATGATTGATGTTCCTTTTATCACTAACTTCCGAAAATATGTCCATCCATATGATCTTCAGAAATCCGCGTAAAACTGTTTTGTTTGTATTTGCGTCCATCTTTTAGAAACATCACTCAAACAATACAATCTGTTATTCAACAATGCCTTTGTGAGGAAAACGAAACAAAAATCTCTTGAAAAATATAATGGTAGAGCTTCTCTTTTTATCAAAAATAATATGATAATAGTTTCGCAGTGTTACTATGCGAATTACGAAGCCATATAATATTATTGGCCATTTTTGTAACTTATTTGATGATAAGTCGCTAACGTGATAAAATTGAAAGCCATGCCCGATAAATGGATTAATTATCTAACACAAAAAGAGAAAACAAACAAACTCTTCATCTTTATAATACTAGCAAAGTCGCGTCGTTTCCTAACTGTCGATTAATTACTGTAATATATTAGAAAAGTAAACAGTGGGAACTCGAAATGCTGCGCTGATTTTATTGACTACTACTTTGACTTTAAATTGCGCTATCAAAGTTATTTTACTCAAACAAGATTATAATAAATAATTTAAATGATTCTCGAAATTATTCAAATACTTCAGTGGTTTGTTGCTTTACAATGTGTACTGATGATGTGAAAACATCAAAGGGAAAATTTTATTCAAAATTATATAATAATACGTACATACCTTCGTTGATTAGTGGACAGGGTTTAAAACTTTGTAGCTGAAGTTGGAAAAGTAATATATATGAAACAATTTAGGTGAAATGTAAAATTATGTAAATAAGTGAGGGAATAAATTGGCTGTGAAATTCCTCAAACAAATTGACGCTTTTCAATTGTTTCTACTGGTATTTTCGGATTGTTTTCGAAATTTTAACATTGCGACAGCTCGTTTGTGCCATTGCAAACTTTCAGAGGTTGTGTGTGATTTGATTCTTTCACAGTATGCCTTGCTTTTAATTCAGTTAATTAGTTTATGATTAATTCACAAACTATTGTCGCAAAAATTTTATTGCCTTTGAGTTTCTTTTATTTTAAGTTTTCTGTTTCTTTACTTTTCATTGTAATTATTGGATAAATATTATAGTATATTATTTATAGAGAGTAGACTTTTTTTCAATTAAGTTTGATGAACCAAAAAAGCAACATTAACGAGTACAATACATATATTTTATTTTATATTCATATCCCTAACCTATTAACATTAGAAAACATAAATAAATTTTCTAATTACGGTCAGATTTCTTTTCATTTATAAACAGACAGACAGAGATTTCTTAAACATTTATATTTTAAAAATGATCATGATAATTGAAAAAAAAAAACATTAAACACCTATTGAATTTTGCCGTGGTTAACGGTTCTGACATCTGTAGATGTTGCGACGCAGATTTTGAATTCTCGGGCAAGAATAAAATATATTTCTGTTTGGTAGGCATGCCGTATGGCTGATGTACGTATGAAAGAAATAGAGGGTTTCCACATACTTTTTGAACGATAATTTAATTATAGTTGGCGCATTATAATTCTAATGAAATTTGAATTCGTGTGCCGTTAAATTAAAGGAACGCGATATTATTAAGTTAAAGTTTAAACCAACTAAACTCAGTCACTTTATTTGTGGATGCCATTACCGTAATTTGAATCAACTCCCACTAAAATTTCCTCAACTTAATTTACGCACATGTCATCAAGTCGAAGTATACAATCTTTATATAATGTATATTATATATTATTGAATTTAAACGGTTCTTGAATCAGTTGATGCTTTCCAATGATATTGTTAGAAATTTATCAATTTACCATTAAAAAAATAAAAGAAACCACATTAGACATAAATACAGGTCGTCCAATGACTTTAAAATTTGATATATTTATTAACCCCCAACTAAAGAAGGGAGGTGTTTTAAATTCGACGTGTCATTGTGTCGATCTAAAACACATTTTATGAACCTCCGTCCATCCGTTTATGAGAGATTCTTTTTTGTAATCATCATGTTGGAGGTTTTTAAATTGTCTTCAGTTTCACTTATTTACACGTTCTCTCCTTAACATTAATAAGCCAATTAGTCAACATCAATTCGACGAAAAAGGAAGTTAACAATGATAAATTGTCCTTCCATTAATTTTTACTTTTAAAGACAAGTCTTTCTGATCACATTTCCAGTTTGCCTGTCTTTTACAAAACTTACAAGCTCATAACGAAATACTTATTATTCATTGTTAGCGTACCTAATATAGATTAAAAACCCAGTGGACAGACGCATATCTGCATCTTTCCCTTTACAGGGAAGTAGATAAGTACCTAGACAGCCTTTTGTGCTTACTCAACTGAAACATTAATTGGTTGCCTAGGGATACGAACCCACGAACTGGGGCGCCAAACCGCAAGCTTAATTTCGAGTGAATGGTTAATAAGTACAATTTATATTTATATTTATTAGAAAAGTGGAATATTGTTATTTTAATTTTGGGAAGTTTTTTTATTAAAAAAAATATATTTACATTTGTAAAAATAAAACTTGGTAAGAAAATGATGTAGCACATAAGTTTTATTGAACGAGAAAAGTTACCGAGCGAAGCGGGAAATAAATCGTATTATTCAGATTCATTAGGGCAGATCGTAAAAGTTAGGGCAGTCACATCTTAGTCATTTTCTGACATTTTAAAATATTCGTTATCATAATTTAATTAAAAATACTTTTAAAATATGTATTAGTAACAATTTTCTATCACTAGACAAACTTATATTTTCAAAATATTTTTGAAACGTTATTTGTATATTGCTAAGATAAGTTTTAAGGATATTACCGTAAATACAATATGTATAATCATCAGGTATTAAATTATAATTTTATTTACCCTTATGAAATTAACAATTATACATATAGGTTTTTAAGAAGGCTGTGAAAGCTTAAGCTGTGGTTTTACTGCGTTTTATTGAAAATTGGCACCCCTAATTCGTCAGGGCAAAATTTTGATTAAGTACATCATTACCGCACACAACAATGCTACATTACTCTTCTCAAATATTTCAGAAGTAATTTATTTTATTGTGCTAGATGACTTGATAACCATTTTTAAGTCTTTTAACTAACTGTGACTTAACACTTCAAGTTTTGGAAGATGTTCGAACATCTAATGTAAAAATCGAAAGAAGTTCACGATTTTTCCTTTAATGAAAATAAATGGACGTAAATCCGAGGACAACTTAAAAAACATTTAAACGTGTACTACTAATATTAATTATACGATAGAGAATTTTCTATTTTTTATCATGAAACACTAGTTTTTCACCAGTTATTTTACTACTTGTTGTTTGCAAAACAAATAGAAGAACGTGAACGGAGCTCGTGAGCTAATTTAAATTAAAAGTTGAACAAGAAGGATTTCAGCAGACATGTTACTTTTAACATCGTCTTTATTACCACCTTGCTAATACAAAAATATGGCAAGTACCCACTTGTTTTAATAAGCGATTTTTTTATCTAGACTATTAAATAATCTAATAAAATTTTTTTTACAAGATTGTCATAATACGTTTTTTTTATATAAAATAAAACACCGAAGCAAAACCAAAGGAGGTCTCTAGTTAATTCTAGTATTCTTAAATATTGTCTACATCTAATCTATAAATGAATGGATGTACAGCATCCGATTTTGTTATTAGAAATGTTGGCGATTTCTTTGAAGTGTTCGTGTACCTCTCATTCGAGATTCTCTTTGATATCCCAAATTTTATGAGGCTCAGATGTTCAGTGAATGCCGCCAAAGCCATTTTTATGAAGGACACATAAGCAGGCAACTTATTTGTTTATCCGCCTTATGACTGTACTGAGGGGAATTGGCTCAAGAACGAATCACAAAATATAATAATACAGACGAATTCTTTTTTACCTATTTCAGATGTTTAAGGCTATGCGCTCATGTAACACTGATTAGGTTCTTCGCAAAGAGAGCTGTTATAAGTTTGACCTATCCTTGGGTCTATATGTGAGTCTGTGGCATCGTAGCTGCTAATCGAATAAACCGATTTGTTTGCAGTTTTTTGTTTGAAAGCTGACATAATTGAGATGCATCTTAGCTTATGAAATGACGAATTATATTAAAATTTGTGCATCCATTTATTAAGTATTATTACTTGTATTATTACTAATATTATCAGTATAACAAAGTAATAAAAAAATTCTTATCATCTCAACAGTAAGTGAACGAACCTTGTTAACCAGAGCTTAGAAATAAATTATAGTTCTAATCGCCTTTTAATGTTTAACAAGCGTCAAGTATTAAGCGTGGTGTCTCATACATCCAGGTCAAACTAGTTAAGTGCTGAAACTTGCAAGTTTGTGACTTAGAAGTTTCCGCTTAATACGCTAGACTAGTTTTACTAGGCTTCATGGCTATTTAATTATTTCTAATACGTTTATTTTATTTTTTTTATGAAGTGATTAATGGGACCATAAAGAAGGACAAAGGAATCTACAATTAATTAGTAATACTCGTCTACCTCTAGAGGTCGCTCTCTCGTTGATCTTTGCGTTGATTAAAGATTACTGAGACCAGAGTTTAGATTGGGATTATGGCTATTATAATATCACTCGATTTGATTATTTTATTTTACTGATTTATTCAGACTAAGAGATCAATACAATGCGTTGCAAAATGTTAGTTATCAACGAGGTCTCGAGATTTCACACACCAATACCATATTTCAGTAAAATGTCGACCAGTCGGTGATAGGCTCACTATTTATAAGGTCGTCGAGGCTAACTGAGTAAACAAAATTGTTCAATGAGCACTCCAAGTGAAGTATCGCCCCAATTTAGTGACGATATTAGTTCGGTATCCGGCGATTAATGGCCCTATCGTTTTCGTAATTAAACAGCGTGAATTGTGGTATAATATCAACTACTTATTCCATTTCTGCGGCCAAGCTTGTGATTGTTTTTTTTTAAAAAATGTTACTGAGAATAATTCCCGCTGCACCATCACATTTTAGAACTAGCTGCCTTAAAGTATTGTAGAACCGTTCCGACTTACGGACGTTCAAAAAAATTGCGTACTTCTCCTTAAACCACGACTTAAATCACATTTATCACCATTTATTTTGTATTATCACCAACCATAATGATATTTAATAACTAAGATCTTTGCTCAAAGTGTTTTGTCTCATTTTCGCAACAACAATTGCACATCGGCGAAAAAGTAACAGAGCATTTGAGATATTCTTTCAAGTTGCAACATTTATAATTAAGGGGGCAAATGTATAATAAAAGCTTCGTAGAATATATCATACTAACGATATATTTTCTAAAGAGCTTACCGAGAGTTTTACATAAAAATACATTTATACTTTGTTTTAATCACCAGTCATTAATGCGGCAGAATTAATTAAAATCTTTTCTTTGTTTTGTAACTTTCAGTTTAATTACAAAAGTTCAATATAAACAAGGTTTTTAAACATCATTTTTACTTATAAAAAAAATTCTTAAGAATTGATTTACGCAAAGCTAATGTATCAATTTTTATTTTCATCTATTTTAACTAACTATCTATCAAATAATCTGCTTTGATATATAACATTGAATTGTAGTATTGAAATAATATTATAATTAATTCTTTGTAAAGCTTGCAGAACTGCCGCTTTCTGGCGTTAGGCTAAATCAAAAACTTCTTTAATTGTACAACTATAACAAATAACTTTTTTTGAAATAGGAGTTCTGCCGTTTAACCAAAATGAAAAAGTTAAAAGTTAGTTTAAAGTCATTAAATATAATATCATATTATACATTATAATAATAAAGTAGGTACTTGAGCGGTTTACCAATTTGCTTGACACGCAAACTCGAAATTGAGAAAGTTGCAAGTGTAGTACCTACTCGGAATATTATGTTAATGAGGTTCTTAACAGTCAAGAACCAGTGTTCAGCCATTTTTATATAAAAATTTTCAAGAATAATTATTAAATATAATGTCCACTTCCGTCACCTAATTCTACAAAATCGACTCTCTTCCTGATGTAAATTAAGATTACCTTCCCGTATAGCTTCCACTTATAGCTTAATGACTACTTGCCGTGTTGGTAGCACCATCTGAAGTTAATTCTGAACTCCCCTTGACTTACAAACCGTTATATTCCCCCGAACGAACGACTTTAACCTAGAGTGCTAAAGAAAGTTCCACAGTTTACATAGGACGTCTACAGCCGATATTTGACACTTGACACAGACTACATCCGACGCCTACAGCCAACACTTGAGAGTAACCACTAACTAAAACTATGAACCTAACATTATGAACCTAATATTCAATAACGACAAATCTTTCCCTTGTTTAAGCCACGACGCAAAAAGAGAAGATTGTAATAGCTGCTATTTTTTTTAAATAGGTATGGTATAAAATAAATTATATTTTGTAATAATCGGGTCTGCGGGTGGGTGATGATGGTAATGCGCATCAACTCACAATAGGTTGATGCGGATTTAGTTTGAAAAATGACGTCATCATGATTGATTTTAGCACAGTTCATGAAGATTCATCCGTGTATTTTTAAAATTTCACTTGTTTATGCTGCATCAGCAATAATCACGAAAATAAATGTAAAAATTGATTCGGTCCTAACAATTTTTATGTTTCAATCTTCGTTTTGCGTAAAACCCCGAAGTGTCGACGTTTTTATTCAAAATCTCTAAATCTCGCCGTTAGCAGTTAGAAAATTCATGGTAATTGTGAAAAAATTTGAGTTTTATCGTAAAAATATAAATAATATTAAGATTGAGTTTGGTCGACGGTTCATGGGTGTTTTTGTTGCTATGTTTTTTATGTTTTTTGTTATGTTTTACTTCTTATTCTTGGCTTATTGGCTTAGGCCGTAAATGTATGTATAAATAAATAACAACCTTCTGTTTGCATCGGAAGTTAAAGGAGAAATAATTTAGCAAAAACCTGCTAAAGAATGCCACATCAATTAACTAGGCGTTAATATTTAATGCACAAACTGATGTAAGTTAAGGAAGCATTTGCTGTACGTTTTTAAAAATTCAGTTGTTCAATGTACTTTATTGAACCAATTAACTTTCGAATCAAATTTCCCACAGTGTTAATCTCACTTATCTCAGGAACTGCTGTTTCGAAAAATGCTTTTGCTGTTGAATAATACATTAATCGAAGATTAGGGTGTGTACTGTGTAGCTTATACATCACGCCAATAACGAACGGATTAATAAAAAATATTATAGGAGGGTAACGTATAGCTAGCTTAATAGATATAAAATATAACTCCTTCACGCGTTAATTTACTACTAAAGAGCATGTATTTGTTTCAGGAAGTGAACCACAGCATGAATTTCAGCCTAAATGCTTCAGCAAAATGGTTAATCCAGGCATCGCTGGGCGTTGAGGATCCGAACACTCTTCTTGATAAATTCTCTCAGAACAGAAAAGTCGATGACCCAACGAGATCATTACTTCTCACATTCTATGGCATCCTGGTAGTTATCGGCGCCGTTGGAAATGCACTTGTTGTTATATCTGTAAGCCACTTCCCTACCGTATATTTACTTTAAAAATTAAAATGAAGAACATAAACCTCACATAATCATAGTAATTTATAATAACTGTTAGTTAATTATTAATGGCAGGTCATAGAAGGCTCACCTACTTGCCCCTAAATAAAATAAAAATCGATCAGTGAAACAGATGTGAAATGCATCTGCCTCATATCCCACTAGGTTTATCCCACATCCCACACACATTAGGTAATTATTAAAAATAGCTTTTATGAGTAGGATATAATATGTCCCAACTTTTCTATTCTATACCAAAATTTATGAATCATTCTTCCACTTCACTTATCACTTTTTATATTACATTGATCCAGACGTTGAGACAGTATATTAAAGTAACTCAATCAGTAGTTGTAATGTATAAATATATTCCAGTTAAAAAATTCAATTGAACTTGTATAGAAATGAAGATATAATCTCGAGATTATCAGATTATTGTAAACCGAGCAAAAAGTATTATGAAACACATGTGGGAAATACAAGATAAATGCATTTTTATTCAATTTTTCTCATTCGTTGGGTAAAGGGCATCAAAAGATTAACGAAAGAAAGAAAGATAGATTTTGATTAACCCCCAACGAAAAAGAGCATAATATTTCCTAAACGAATGGACCGATTTCGAAGCGATTTTTTGGGAGAAAGCTGCCGCGATCGATCTTTATATTCATTTTTTGGCTTCAATTTCACTTTTAGATCTTTATTTTTTTTTACAATCGATTACATAGATAAAATACTTTTTTCATTTATTGCCTTCACGTTCCTTAGTTTTAAAATTGACTCATAGTTAATCTATTTATCAGGTGGTCAAAAAACCGGCGATGCGCACCGCTCGGAACATGTTCATTGTAAACCTCGCGGTCTCGGACACGCTGGTGTGCTGCGTTGGCACTCCCCTCACCCTAATGGAGCTGCTGACGAAACACTGGCCTCTTCCAGACTGGCCAGGGCTGTGCAAAGCGTGCGGTGCCATCCAAGCAATATCAATCTTTGTGTCGACAATTTCCATCACTGCGATCGCCTTGGACAGGTACCAGGTGAGGATGTTCTCTTATATGAGTTGCTGATGTCTATCGGCTTTGAACCATCTCGAATTACGGTCGCAACTCTTGGATAGAACAACAGACAAACAGATTCCGAATAAATTAAAAATCTCGTAACTTTTCAAAGTTTAATATAAAATCTAGCGGCAACTTGGCGTACAGAAGCGAATGCCTAGAAAAATAAGACGTACAAAGATCACTCTTAGTAGGTAACAGATACCTACTGTTAAGTGAGAGTTAGGTTAGATAACGTTCAACAATATTTAATTCTTATAAACGTTTCAAAAATATACAATAAATATATATAAAAAAATATTCCATCTTAAAAGAAAATAATGTAGGAAAGACACATGAGAATTTTTTTATACATAATAGTATTCTTTCGAGCGTGCATAAAATGAAGAACGCAGCTTGTATTGCAACACTCATTTCAGTTGTTCAGCCACTTCTTGTTGTTTTAATGAGGGACTTCGCTTTAATAAATGAAGACTCTTATGCTTTTTGTAGTTGGTACTTCAATATCAAGATGTACACATTAATAATACCTATATGATGAGATTATTTGATATTATTTTATTTAAAGGGTGTAAAAAAAAGTAAGAAAAATAAATATTCTGTGCAACATTTGAGTGTTATTGCAAAGTAGGTAAAAAGTCTTAAAATAATTCTTAGTCAAAGTCTCAAATTATTCATATAGAATTACATACATAAGTAGGTACTACACGATCGCTTAAAAACGCAGTCCATTTAAAAGTTTAAAGGATATTTAAAATCACCCTCAATTCTGAGAAGAACAGCCAAATAATGTTACCTACTCACTAAAAATACATTAAATTTCCGAAATGTAGCAAATTATCACCAAGCAAGCAACGCGTTCAAATAAAAAAATTCTAAAAATAAGCTGGTCTAAATTTGGATAATCGTTTAAACAGGTTAAACTGATTGAGATCAATAAATCGAGTAGTTTATTTGAACTGAATCAGTTTACAGGATTAAAGCTGCTGACGTCATCCTTATGTAAATCAAAAGTTATCTGAGTACAATAAAACTGTTGAGGAAATTGTGGATACATGATTCACATTTGTCCAGTATTTCATATGTGAGCTTTACTCAGAATTTTCACTTTATTTCAAATTGTGTCCTCCAGAAATACAAATTATTATAAGAAGTCTATCGAATCGATTTATTATACTTATTGGTTTTGACCAATTACTAGATGATTTATAAAAAAAATTGTGATGGAAGATATCTCATTTCTCTATTTTACAAATAACAGGTATAAGTGAGAAGATCTTTTAACCATTTATTTATAAATATCTACAGCTATTTTGTAACAGTATTTGGTGATGAAAGAGAACAATTTCATTAAGCAGAAGCTGTGGGCGAAAGTAGAATTTACGACTTTTCAATAAAGTTGAACGTTAAATCAAGCTTAGCATAAACCAAACGATTATTGAACGGTTGGATCAGATCATATTATTTTGTAAGAGTTAATATCTACTCAGTATACTTAGGTTTATTTAAAACAGAGCGTCCAAATTAATCGTATGCGTATAAAGGTAGTTTTTAGAATTCTAATACATAAAACATACTTACTAGATAATCTGAACTTAACGAAAATGGTATGACATGTATTTAAAAATACTATAAAGTATAAACTAACTTCAAATTACACTTTACAAATTGTATTTTTATTTAAACCCTTTGAAAGGTCAAAGGTATAAATAAAAATATTTTAATAACCATACAAGGCAAATACAGTACCTTGGAGTGAAAAGTTTTATGATATTCTGTAACAGTTTACCACAGACTTCTAAAAGTCAAAGTAAAAAATGTATAGTATGGTAGTGTATAAGATTACAGACAGTAAGCAATATAACGCGAGTAGAGGACAACAATCCCTGAGAAGTTTGGTCGCTAGTTGTTATAAATCATCAAATGTATCAACTCTATGCTCTCAGTCACCGGCTATTGATTCTGCGAGACTATCTATTATCGCTAATGCCATAGTCGTGTAATGAACCAGACCCACAATAGATAACACTACTCAATAAGCCAATATCGCAGTAGCTGTAAAACACCACAAGTGTCATAATTATAACCCTTTGACAGCTGACGCGACTGGCTGAATTACATTGAACTGTAATTGAACATAATTTTCTCTATGTTGGTTATTTTCTATTCAATTTTTTTTACTTTCACTAAACTGCCAAAAAAAACATTCCTTGTATAACCGTTTTTTTTTATATAAATGGACGACGTAAATAAAATGGGAAGTCTCAAAATAATGCTTTTTATTTACACGAACATCAGACATTTGAAAGAAAATAGTTTCAAGAGATTAATTATAAAACGAATTATAAAATTTTGATAAATGATATACTTTAATGACTAATTACATTGCTACAATTGACCTAATAAAAATATTTTTGTTAGTAATTAAAAAATATATATTTACAGCTTATTGTGTATCCAACGCGGCAAGGCCTTCAAACAATGGGCGCCCTCATCTGCATGTTCTTCATCTGGGTGACGGCTTTCGCACTCGCTTCTCCTCTGTATGTCTTCAGGAGTTTGAAAAGGCACAAAGTGGGCCTCATCGGCATGGACATTCTCAGCTTCTGCATAGAAGACTGGCCGATCGCTAACGGACGAGCTATCTACTCCCTCTTCAGTCTCATCTTCCAATACGTCCTTCCAGTTCTAGTGGTTGTTATAGCGCACGTTCAAATACACAGACGACTTCGTGGACGACGAAGAACGACTCGGAAAACACCAGCAATTCTTATTGCGATTGCTGTTACTTACGTCATAAGTTGGCTACCTTTGAATGTATTCAATCTGGTGGCCGATTTCAGTCAAGATGCAATATTGGACGAGAAGTCATTGACAATAACGTATGCTATCTGCCACATGTTCGGTATGTCGAGTGCCGTATCTAATCCCTTACTCTATGGCTGGTTGAATGATAATTTTAGGAAAGAGTTTGAAGAGATCCTCTGCTGCGGACGAAAAAAAGGACAGAGTAACAACAATCAAAGAGCAAAGAATAAGAAAATGGATACAGAATTGACAGCGTTGGCACAGATAGAACATACGGTTACGGCACATACGAAAACGTCTCAGTGTTCCCAAATTTTCTGACTAAAGTCATGTTTCAAGTAGCACGAAAGTATTGAAATGCAAATCATGTGAAGCGATGAAGCGATTTTTGAAGCTGAAACATTAATCACAGGAAGCTTACGTCTTAAGTTTCTATTTACACATAAAAGGGACGTAACAAAGACTTTGATTAATGCTTCCATGTATATAGTGTAAATCTTCTTCTTGTTTTATTATGTTCAAATATTAATGTGTATATTCTGTATATAGGTATTTTGTCGTTAAGCAATTCACGTTTATGTGAGCCCAAAACGTAAATTGCCCTCTAGTCTCATTATAAAATAGCTAAATATAAAATTACATTAAACTTTGCCCAAAATTATAATTTGCTTTTATTTCACAATCCACACAAAAGTTAAAGAGCTAAAACAGCTGCGATATTGGGATAGTGGGGCATGGGGCAGACACATTTCTGTATCTGTTTCACTGATCGTTTTCTTTACAGGATAGTATCAGCCTTCCGTGCCTTCCCAACCGAACCTTAATTTTTCCCGGGGATTCAAACCTGGAACATCCGGCGCAACACGCAGACGCGTAAACCACAGAGGCGGTGAGCAATTAATTAAAGTTAGGCATTTATATTTCTTTCACGTGCCTTCATAAGATGAATAAAGCATTAAGAAAAAATTGTTCTTTTTCTACGTTATGAACTTCTATTTCTTGCCTAATAAATAAACATCAGTGCCTCAACCGTGGCTTTAATATAGACATTTTGAGGCTCAGTCCTAAAGTCGTAATAGAAGACAATAACCTTAAGTATAATCATAGAAATCTTATAGTATTCCATGGTCCCTTTTCAACGACATTCTTAGCAACTCAAGTTACAAACAGGATAAGAGACAATTATGTCCCTAAAAGGATTAACTTTCTTAAATTGTTTGAAACATTATGTTTGCAGATTTTAAGCTTCCGTTTATGAGATTCTTATAATATTCCGGTTGGTAATTAACATGTCAGATGTTTCTATAAATTTTTTCATGTTTGCTTGTTAATGAAACATTTAAAAATATAATTTCCAATCAACAATTTAATTACCTATAACTCAGCGCAATGGAACTCATTAGCTTTTTAAAGCCCATAATATGTACCGATAAATCATTTCTCTATTATGCGTCGTCGTACTGACGGGATATTTATATTAGGCTTTTTAATTCGTATAACATTAGGTCAAGAATACGACCTAGGAGATGTGACCCCACGTCCGATTCCTCCCGAGTTTGATTTTGACCCTGAAGCCAAAGTTAATAAGACGGAGCAAGAAGAAGACATCGAAGAATGTATGGATGAGTATGTTGAGTGTTCTGTTGTCGACAGGTAAATTTAGCTTTTTAGTAGGTATAATTGTATGTACCCGAGTCTGTCTTAGGAAAATATTTAAAAGTTAAAATTGATTAAAACTATAAAATGACTTCAAAGTATTAATAAGATATAAAAATTAATAAATAAATAGATGTTTAGGGTTAGAAGTTGAGTTTCTGTTTCATATAAGAATCATTCAAATCGGTTTAGATGTCGGTTGTGAAAAATAAGTGCTTACTTTTACTATTTAACGGATCTGGTTTTTACAAAATCACACCAATCTTAATAATTACCTCAATATTACCACACTCCAGAGCAATGAATCCGGGTCACTTAAAGATGCCTGAAAATCTCGGAAACTACACAAGGAATTGCGTTTAATAGAAATTAAATACTCCTTCAATTTTAATGAAGGTAATAAAACTTAATTCTTTTAAAAACAATTTATTTAATAAAGCTTCTTTATTAGCATTCTTTGTTTCCGAGATTTATTTAAGCTTATTTATTGTTTTTTATTAAGGTTTCTTTAAGTGACCCGGATTCATTGCTCTCGAGTGTGGTAACGTTGAGCTAAAAGTGTCTTATACGCTCCAGGAAAAGGGAAATCTGTGCCATGAATGACCGCCAACAAAAGAAAATGTTTGCTTCTTTGTGCCTGATGGAGTACGAGAATTGCAAGATTAAAGAAAGTACGTTTTGCCAAATAAAATATTAACTCGGCTTAAGCTAGATTACATCGCAATAGACGGTGCGAAGCCCTACTTCTATTTTACATTTTGTACATGTTTTGATTGGTCTAATACCACTAGAACTTATTTTCATTAATGATGAATACAACATTAATGCTAAAAAAAAAATAACAAATGAAAATGAAGGCAATTTAACTCCCCCGACAAGTTCAATATGAATACCTCCTAAATGTAGCTAAAATTCATCTCGATCACATCAGCAACAAAAAAAAAACTGCAAATACACGTCAAACGTATAACACCCTCTTTTTACGTCGATGCTAAAAATCAGTGCAATTAATAAAGCAATAATAAACAAACTTGTTTAAATTTTAATAACGTTCAACTTATTTTTCAAGGAGACTGGCTGAACAAAATTTGATAATTTTGTTTATATCTTTTAGGTGATGTGCATTGGCGTTATTACATGGACGACATTTGCTAACAAAATAAAGGTTAACGTACGAAAATGTGTTTTCTTTTTACAACTCCTGACAGATAGGCATTTCAAATGTCATATTCTTTCAATATTCATGATTACGTTTTGAGCTAGTTTTGAGTTGATAAATTAATTTTATTATTCAGCGTTTTGAAACATAATGTTTAAACTGCGTTCATCCATTTAGAATCTACATTCGCACGCTGACAGACAAAATATATTAGTACAAAAATGTGTCCAAAAACCTTAAATAATCGATGTAACAAATAACCTGAAGTAGATTACCTGAATATTACAAGATTATTACAAATGAGAATATCTCATAAATGGATGAAAACATTTTCATAAATTGTAGCTTAGATCGATCGATCTCGTAAACTTTCAAATAAAACCGCATCGAAATCGGTCCATTCGTTTAGCTACAATACCCCACATACACTTGATACTTTAACACGTTTTTTTCTCGTCTGGGCTTTATAATTAAGACAGATGAGTTTGTTTCTTAAACTGCTAACATTTTCTCTCAAAAAGATTTTATTAAAGTCCTTTTTAAAACAGCTCACAAGCTCCTCAAATCTGCTTCAACTACCATCAAATATCAGTGCGGCCGTAACTTACAAATCACATAAAATCAAAGTCGTTGTATTTATAATACTGCAGACGCCTTTTAGTTAATATAAGCAATCAACAGCGCTCACTTTTCACCATACTCCATTCTGGAATGAAAATAAATATTATCACTCCATTCCTAATATTGAAGACAGTTGAAAAAAAACCCCGACATGCTAATTACAAGTAATACAACATAAATGGATGGTCTGACCCGTAAACCATACATGTATGTTGTATTTGGTATTTTTACAGAAACTGCTAGTTTAAAGATAAAAATACTACGAGCTTTTCGTTATGTTAATATTCTTGCATTGCAGCGGTTTTCTGAAAGCAATAATTAAGTCGGTTCAAATATTTATTTAGTGTAACTGCTTTCCAAGAATATGTTACCAAAAATTATATCCATATGAATGCTAGTTACTTGCCAAGACTTCATCTGAGCTACCCTAATTACCTAATCGAAGTTATTTCACTTTTTAAATCTTTTAACCCCAAACGAAAAAATATGGCTTTTATAAGTTTGATTTGTTTTTATATAAATAAATGGAACGATTTCATTGCTTTTTTTTTGAAAGCCGACGTCATCGAGATGAATTTTAGCAGTTATGAAGACCTGATTTATAATTAGCATGTCGGGGTTTTTTAAACTTTTTAAATTGTCTAATTGAAACAGCGGACAGCAGACTCACGCCTCCATCCGTTGCAGTTTTCATATTCGAGCTCGCAGTAAGTCGGAAAGGTTTTGTAATGACCATCATAGTGCCGCGCGCATACTATGTTCCTTCTGTAATTAATAGTACGGTAAAAGTAATATCGCATACAATCTCAAAAATTATAACGTAAATGATAAACTTCTATATTTATTTACTTTAAATGAAAAAACTTACTTCAAATCTTCCAATTATCAAGATAAAAAGAGGGTGACAATAAAAGTGCAGACATATTATGTATGGGGCGTACATAGAGCACACACATTTCGGTCTGTTTCACTTATGATTTCGTTAGAGGCAAGAAGGAGAGACCTTTTTGGCTTTAATGTCAAACATTTATTTGCGTCCCCGGGGCTTCAACCCAACCTCAACACTATATTACAATTATTATTGAAACATTTCTCGTACTTGTAAGCTGCTGGACACTCCTTTAAGAATACAGCACATCCTCTGTCAATGAGATCAGACTTTCGGAAAACGGAATTACGAGGATAAAACCTCACGCGGCCCGGATTTGTCATCGATTTATTTACATAGTTTGCTTCTGTATAGACAACTGGAAAAACGATCAATTGAACTCGTAATTATTATTATTGGTAATTTGGTGTTTTTCTGTTGGAGTATAAATGTCAGAAAAAGTGAGCACGTACAAGTTTTCTATTACGATACAATTTACAACACTCAATATACAGCTACTTGCTTTCTCGCTGTTTACTCGTGGCTGAAATTTAAACACTTTTTCTCTTTAAAGAAGTTATTTTTCAAGGTAAGTTAAGATTAATTATCATACTTATTGCTTATTCTATTCAAATGAATAGCAAGAAAATTACTAGTATTGTGCAGTAAGTAGGTAGCTTTACGAATGGATTGTAGTGTACTGACGGCCCGCCCCAGTTTCGCATGCACTTACTCGCGTCGTCAGATTGTCGCCATATTACAACCAATAAAAAAAACTTGACAAATTAAACTTCATTAACCCTAGTCTTTCTCACTTTATCTATAAGTCAAAATGATATAAAAAATCCGTCCAATTGATTTCGAGATTAGCGGGAACATATAGGTAGATGTGGCGAAGGACTTTGCTTTTATGTCTTAATAAAACCAAATATTATAATTTTTAGAATAATTATTTTTGTAAACTACATAATATTAAAAAAATTGACGATTCAAAATGATCAAATATGATTTTAATGAATAAAGATATTTTGACTTTGACTATAATGTGTACTAATAATAGATTAGAGCTAAATATATTATAATGATAGATTAGTCGTCAAGTGTATTCATGTATATTATGGTTTCTATTATTTTTTAAATGGTAAATTGTTAAATTGTTTAAATTAATATATTAAAAAAGAAACAGTAGGTATTAACTTAAAAATATGTCCAAATATAACGTTAATGTAAAAGTTACGTTCGTTTATACAAACAGTAAGAAATAATTCGTATATTTCAGTGGTTTGTACTTACTTTGCTTTACTTATAACACAGAAAGCAAAATAATTTATGTCCTTGAACGAAAAAAATATTGTTAGACACATATTTTTATTATTACATCGACTTTAATACAACTCTCACGTCTACGTTATAATAAATATATCTTAATAAAGTAGCATACCTACTAGTAGTAACATAAAATATCAAAAGCGGAGAGAAATTTTGCCAAAGAAAAATTCGGGCAAAAACTCGGCTAGGACCGTAGGTATACATAATATGTACCAAACTCATTTAGTTAATAATTTTTGAGCTTTCTATTTATTCCTATAACTCGTGTAATACTCACATAAAAGTATAACAAGAAACAGATGTCGAAACATAATCAAACTTTTTTCTATTAAATTCAAATAAACATAAAATTGTAAGCATTTTATTGTTTGGAACGGAATGATTTATTACATATGGGCGCAAACGCCCATGTTATTTACTAGCCACATTTGTGAATATCAAGATTATATTATTTATCTAACGTTTATTATTAGTAAAAATAACTTAATATTGTTTGGAAAATGCCGGTACGACTTGGGGTCTTTCAAGAAAAGAGCGTACCTCTCTTTAAAAGTCCGGCAACGAATGACGTGGAGATCCATGAATAAAAATAGTTAAAACTGTGGCATTAATGGGCTTATTCAATGTACAATGTAGCCTGTAGGTACCTGTCGATAGCCACATAAATGCATCTTTGATTGTGTCATATTTCAGTCTTATATTCAAACAAAGAAAGCCCTTGAGAGGATAAAATTACTAACAAGGGAAAAACAAATTGATTGACAAGATTGAAGGCATTGAATAATATATTTAGTATAAAAACCACAAAAGCTTAACTCTATCCATTGCATCTATCAAAACAAACATAAACAAACCTTAAAACTTCATTTTAAATTGTCCAGTTTGTTGCAAACACCTGCCTCGTATACCTACTCGCTCGTACAACTTTTCTAAAACTTAATGCAGCTGGAAATCGTTTGGATTTCCCGTCCATTCTTAAAATACCAACATTTTTCTATTGATTGCGTTTCCAAAAACAATTCATAAATAATTTTTTCAAGGTTTCTTTTATGTTTTATCGAAATATGATTAGGGAACAAATAATTTCTCTATGAATTGTTTTTAACTGCCTAAACATCGGGAAATCATATTATTTAAATTATACCTAAATATTATTAGCTTTTTGTATCAAAATTTTCGAATACTTGAAATAAGAGACCAATTTATAAGACCTTGTTAAATTATAAGACAGATTGATGGGCGCGGCGAGGGACTATTTGTGTAAAATGATAGAATATTTAGTCCGTATTTTGAAACTAAATAATTTAAACCAACGATTAACGAAAGGCTGTTTGTTGATCAAATAATTAAGCTGTTTAATATAGAACTTCATAAATTAAAGTTAGCTTAATTAAAGTAAGTAAAATTTATTTTATGTATTACGTAGCGTGTGTTCCGTGGGTTAGTGTTTTACACATTTGCGTGTTAAGCCGAAGGTTAACTTTTTAACGCCTTGTCATTTTACTTTAGCAATCACGTCTATCGGACACAAATATTGCAATACTAAAAAAACTGTGAAACGGGTTAGATTGCCCGAATGCAACAAGTCAAAAGCTAGTAAATAGAGAAATTACACAGCCTTATAAGCAAATTCAAGCAATAATATTGTTATGTGTTGTTGTTGGTAATGGTTAACATGATTGTTTTTTCTTTAGTTTGCCCTAATTTTATTAATAAATGCTAGTAAGTAGTACAATAGTTATTTAAAGAATGTCTATTGTGATAGTTGTATTTTGATACACGCTTAAGTAATACATTATACATATCATACCTATATGTGACTATTATTAAGTAAAGTGAATAATCAACAGCGATTTAATTTGTACTCATTAATTTTATCCGCCCCGTTAATTATACTCAAAAAGTCTATGGTCTATAGAAAGCTCCTTTGAGTAAAATTTTAGTACTGCGCGAGTTTGATTTTTTGTGTAATAAGTTTTGCATTTATATAATATGATAGGTATAAAAACAGTAAAAAACCAAATGATTCGTAAATAATCAAATATCGTATTGATCGTCGGGGAATCTCTAACGAGAGGAAATCCCATCTTGTATTTGGGCAAAATGATTCATTCATTCACTTCGTTAGTAGATCAGCAATAACCTTTAGTGCAAAATATATTTTCGTTATCATTAACCTTCAAAAGTTATCTGAATATTGTTTCAACTACTTAACACAATTTAACATACCTTACGTACCATTTATTTAACAAGAAAAAGTGAATAAGAATACCAGTGAAATTGAAGACAAGTCAATTATAAATAAAAAGATAAGTGTATAAAGTAGGGTTAAAAGACAACGCCTGAAATATATTAGTACGACGAATCCCATTGCTCGTAAAATATAGAAAAGCGAGTTAAAATATAGAATATACGAGGAGCATTAAAAACAGATCAATTAAATCAAACCGAAACAGATCAAACAAAGATGAAGAAGAGCGTGAAGAGGATGATGTGTAATGAGGATGTGGGTGTGAGAATGTATTTAAAGGTGTTCGTTGGGTTGGTGGGTGTTACATTTTATAATATTATTAGACGATAAGAAGCACTTAATTTATTATTTATATCATGTTTAAAAAAGTATTATTACATATTTTTATTCGTCAGCTGTAGGTAGGTATTATAATATTACCAATTAGTAATAATTTATTACTCGTCTTTGTCGTGTTACGTTTATGTTCTAAAATACAAAACAAATGTAATTGTAAAACTAGATATATTTATTTCCAAATAATACTAACATCTTACAGCTATACATAAATAAATTCGAATATTAAAGGCAGTAAGTACAGATAATCGTTTACATTAGAGTACCTAAAAAGATAAACTTTTATTAAATATTAGACAACTGAAGTTGTCTGCTGAAGCCGACATTTCATCTAAAAAGCAGATATGTTTCTAAATTACATTGAACTATATTAATTAGGTAAATATATTTGGTTTGCCATTTCTTATATAAGTCTGTTGTTTACCTAATGTAAATAAATCATTTATAATATCATGGGTTTTCCGGCTTTCTTTCTATTTTCCTTTGTAAACGGTTGCGGCTTGGCCCACCACCTCTACTGCGGGGCCAGCCTTGATGATACCATCACGAATGTTTTGGCCCATATGCTCCTGAAAAAAAATTACAAGTTAGAGCCAAATAGTTACAACATATATCTAATTATTTTGTTCGGATGTAAAGGGATATTATGTCATATTAAAGTTACAATTTTCTAAAAACAAGAGGGCTGCAATATATTCTTTATAATAATTTTTCATTTTACTCAAATAAATATAATTAATGATCATGTAATTAGTTAATAACTATATTTTCGAATATAAAATATTTAACTAGTTTCAATATAAATTATTAATTATTAAATTAAGAAAAAAAGGATTATTTATAAAAAAAACTTACGATTTTCTTGAAGATCTTCCATTTGGGCGCCGCTGACACGGAGCTCAGAGCCAAGACGCAGGCGAAGACAAAGAACAACAATTTTCCGAAGTTCATCTTGATTTTGATTTTGTGTTTTACTTTTTTACAACTTATGAAGCGTGCTGTTCGTTGTGGATTGTGAGGAGTCTTGCAATGCCTTCAGCTTATATTGCACATTCGAGGCAAACAGAGCAGACCACTCCAAAACATCACTTTATTTATACTAAACTCTATGTAACTACCATAAGGTTCTTAATAGTTTGCAGTCTACATCTCAACCGCAGTTAAGTTTGTTTATACAGCTATATTAGATTTACGTCTTAATATTAAAAGTAAAATATTTTGAACTTTATTGAAATGTAATAAGGTTCAATTTAGTATTAATATATTTTGTAGTTGTGTTGTATTTTGGTTCATGATATCTGGGGTCAGTAGGGAACTCCCTCGTCACTACGATAGAGTGAATCCCGTAAAGATAACATGCCCTCAGAGAAATTTGTCATGCATCATGCGTGCGTGATTTTATGCGTAAGTATAGTTTCTTATAATGATTTAGTTTTTTGGCGGACAGAAACACAGTGAAAAAGCAGTGTTTTTTTCACTTCTTATTTTTCTTCTTGATGTCGTATTAATATTAAAACCAACCAGATCTCATTGTTTTTAATATTTATATAATAGATACAATTTAAAATATAATTAGTTAGTAGTTATTCAATTTAATATGTACAAAATCAGAAAAGATCTCTTTCCAACTTATTATTAGTTAAGAACTGTTATAAACAAACAGAATACTAAATAAAATCTATCTCTCTATAATTAACTGTTTTTAATTTTAGTTCTTTAATGCCTTATTATTTTAATCTAGCAATCACGTCTATCGGACTACAAATATCGTAATAATTTAATAAATAAAAAAATAAAACCGAGCTCAAAACGCACTAAAAAGTGGAAAATAAATTTTGTGTTATTAATGAACCTACTATAAATAAAAAGACGTGAATAGTTGATAAATAAAATTCATGTAAAATTAAACAAGGGCATAAAACTGTCATGTTGCTCTGTAGAGGCTGCGCCAAGCCATTCAATTTATTTTTAATTAGTACTGGAATAGTATTTACGTCTCTCATATATTTGGCACCGTTTTTCATTAATTTCATAAAGATTAATACTACAAAATTTATTTTCCACTTTTTAGTGCGTTTTGAGGTCGGTTTTATTTTTTATTTAAAATTAATTTATTTTATACTTACTTTTTAGTGACTTTTCTAAATCATATAGTTTTTTACCATACATTCATACTCGTATGTAAAATGAAACTACGTCATGTACGCTCTGACTTTTTAATAGTAACAAGAAGACGCAAAACTGAATTGTTAAAAACTAAAATTTCAATTAAAATATAACGATTAATCATATAAATTGTGCTTTCATGGTGCTTTATACTAAGCAAGTGAGCGTTGTGATTTACCGCACGAATTCAGTTACTATATTCTCTCTATCTCTAGAAGTATTTCTTCTACTTTATTGATTTTACTATCATATATGACCCTTTTAATTTTTTATAAAATGATATATAAGTCATCGACATAAACTGATATTACATCGAGATATAAACTGGACGCGTAAACAATAACGTGTTTTTGTTTTTCTTTGTTGACAAGTTTTGCTCCATAACATCAAATACATGGCTTAGATTTTCATAAAATTCTGTGGAAAGCTTGACTATTTAAATAGTAATAAAATTAAAGTATTACAATTTGTATATATTTAATATAACATGGACTTCTGTATTGCTAAAGCGAACTAATTGAAGTTTTTATTTTTTTTATTTTCTAACCTCAATATCTCTAAAACTATAAATTTAATTAACTTGATTCTTACTTATTGTTTCAAATTTAATATTAAATTTAAAAAAATCTAATTCATCGATAAGGATTCATAAATCATAGAGTTAATATAAGCAAATAAGTTCGACGCGGTCGCGCAAATTTCAGCAATTTCTTGCCCGATTGTGAAACTATTTTTTCAATATCCTGAAAACTATTGATCATAAAAATTCTAAAAAAAATGGGACCACTTCAACGTGTTACCCTATTGTTTGACACCTCACTCATCCAAATCGTTCTACGGATGGCTACGTACGAGCGGAACATAGGGAAAAAAATACACGTCGAATTGATAACCTCCTTTTTGGTTTTTTGACGGTCGGTTAAAAAAGGTTGTTGAAGTCATGCTAAATGGTACCTATACTATGTTTAATATAGTTATATGTCCGAAGTTTACAGATACTCACAGCCTTAAATGAAAAAAATGCTAAATGAATAAAATGTTACCGTTCAATACTTCGGTAAATAAGAAAAGAGAAGATTTCTGAATGAATTTATGGGTACTGATCATTTAAATAAATCAATCTAAATTTTTCACTTCACATTATCTTAGTAAGTGTATGATTAATAGCAATTCAATTTAAATATCTTTAAATAAAAATTCTATTTTCTAATAGACAATGGTCTTTCACAGTTTTGAACCTATTTACCGTGTTCGCTGACAGAAATACTTCGTTTGTTTATAGATTTTTCTTAACTAATTTTATTTCATTCCCGGAAATAATATTAATAATGAAGATAAATTATCATGTCGTCCTAGAAAAGTTAACAAATCTCCAATTTTTATTGCGTTAGTATTTTTAAAAAGTGCTCTCCATTTCGATAAAATTTATACGAAACAAATTCTGAAGAACTGATAAAAAACTGAAAGTTTGGTTTACACTCACAGTTTACACAAGCATACAAAAATAACACCCGAATTGAGACTCATATTTTAAAGTCTTGGTTAATTTCAAATGTACATTTAGGTACCTACCTACAACGGACACGCTTTAAGCCACCTGAATCTTAAAGTAATAAAACAGTGTTCCACTCAAAAAGGTAGATTTTCTAACATAATTTAGATTTACTGAACAACTGGTACAGGAAACATTCAAATTGTAATTAGATTGGATTTTCACAATTTTCCTTCCAAAGTTCAGCTTAATTTTTTTTAAGAAAATTGTAAATTTTATTCTATTACAACCCTCGTAAAAATAAAATACGAATAAATAAACTACGAACATTTTCTTCTATATTCATTTATTTAACATAATTTTAAAATGCGAAATACATTTTCTTTAAAGAATCAATCAGGATATTTCCAATGATGGTTATAAAGTTTTCATTATTTTTGGGATTATTTAATTTATTATAAATTGTAATTATTTTTACCAGAAAATTGAGAGTCATCAGTCATCAACTTAATTAAAGCGGGTTCTTCTGTTACAATCAGGGCATCTTAATGTAAAGGGACACTGCAGATAGACACAATTTGTCGTCGGTCTTTAAAAAAGGCGCCTGTCTATAGTTCCAACATAGTTTATTTACAATATTAATTGTAGTAATTAATAAAATACTACATATTAATAATTTTTAGATGTATTATAAGCAATAATTAAATTGCAATTAACCGATTAATCGAGTGCCGGATATGGAAATGGATTGCCACATCATGATCCAGATCATATTGCAAAACAAGCTCTCAACAGGAATCCCCAAAGCAAAATAAAACGTAGCCGACAACGAGGAACCTTCCGCAGCACCGAATCGACTCGGCCAGGACAGAGAGGCTGGCTTTCTGCTCTGGAAGCCAGTTCTTCAGTATGCCTTTGCTGAGAGGAGACATGGACTTTAAGTCAAATAAGTCATCATAAGACGAAGATCTGATGTACTGATAGTGTTTTAAAAAGAATTTTACATCTTTTTCAAAATTTCTTTCACAAAAAATCGCATTTTTTTTTACTACCTAATCGATAAAAAATTATTATTCTTAGTCATTTTAAATTCTAAAGAATTATGATTTTACTGTGGTGTATGTTAAAATGAAAAAAAGAGATGATTGTTAAACTATTTATTTACAAATAATACTGTTACCTTACAGATATACATAAATAAATTTGAGTATTAAGGGCAGTAAGTACAACGAATCATTTACATTAGAATAACAAGTTAAACTTATTTTATACAACTTCTGTCGATATATTACTTAAAAGGCATATTTTTTTTAACTACACTCAATTTCAATATTATGTTTTTGTATGACTAATGGTGACCTGTTTCTAATGTAAATAAGTCATGAATGGTACGGGTTTCCGGGTTTTCTTCTATTTTCCTTTATAGATAGTTGCGGCTTGACCCACCACCTGCACTGCGGGGCCGGCCTTGATAATACCATCACGAATGTTTTGGCCCATATGCTCCTGAAAAAATATTTCTAATTATTATTACCGACAATTTACCTGCAAGTTGTTGTATAAAATTACAACTTTTGTTCGGATTTTAAAGCATTTGTCATAAAAAGGGAATATATTTCAAAAACGTTGCAGAAATATGAGAAGACTAAAATATATTTTAGTCAAGAACTTTTAAATAAATAAAATATCATAGTTTAATTTACTCCTGTATAACATTTTCGAACATAACCCAATTTAATGTAAATTATTTAATAAAAATATTCAGTGAAAAACTTACAATTTTCTTGAAGATCTTCCATTTGGGCGCCGCTGACACGGAGCTCAGAGCCAAGACGCAGGCGAAGACGAAGAACAACAATTTTCCGAAGTTCATTTTGATTTTGTGTTTTCCTTTTTTACAACTTATGAAGCGTGCTGTTCGTTGTGGATTGTGAGGAGTCTTGCAATGCCTTCAGCTTATATTGCACATTCGAGGCAAACAGAGCAGACCACTCAAAAACATCACTTTATTTAAACTAAACTCTATAACAATTGGCATAACGTTCTTAAAAGATTGCATCACGTTTATACGTGCATACGTTTCAACCGCGTTTAACTTTGTTATCACTGAAACATTACCAGATGAAATGTTTTAAACTTTATGCTTATGTAATAAGGTTCAATATAGTATTGATATATTTTCAAGTTGTATCAATGCATTGCGTTAAGAATATCTGGGGTCAGCAGGGAACTCCCGACTCTCTTTGAATGAGTGAATCCCGTGAAGATACAGTTAATTACTTTGCGTCATGCGTGATTTTGTGCGTATCTCTGCTCTAATGACTTAGTGGAATTTATATTTAGAGAAAAGGTCATAACTAGAAAATAAAATCATCGTTTCAAAATACTTTAAAGCGTAAGATAATAACATTTTTTTATATTATATCTATATTCGGAATATTATTTTGCTGACATTTTTACAATATTTACTATGAAAATAACATAAATAATTAATTTATATATTTATTGATTAAAATCCACGTATTTTTTTCCGGTCAGCAAGAGGTTAGAGTGGCGCCACATTGGCTTATACATCTTGCGCTGGAGGCCCTGGATTCAAATCCCGGGGAAACAATTAATAGTGTAAAGAAAAAGTTGAGTGAAATAGACGTAGAAATATGTATACACAGGCATTAAGAGATTTTACACATGTAATACATTTTATTTATAGTTAGCTACATCATCACATAAAAATGAAAAATCTGTATTCGTTTATGTCACACAATTTTAAAAGAGACTATAAGTATTTTCCGTAAAATTTATTTAACAGTCATAAAAGTGAGGGTTCATTTTAATTACGGAACTTGAAAGAGCTTTTTGTTAAATTCTCGTTGAAATTTCCGTACAGAGATGTGACTGACATATTTAATAGAGCAGGGGATTTATTTTATCATTGAAATCATTTTTAATACATTATTGTAAAAGTATAAAATACATACTTCAAAATTATTATTTCTGAACGCAAACAATCAATGAATAAAGCAAGAGTAAAATGTAAATATTGCTGCATATAATCGTAAGTATCGCTTAATAGCACAATATAAAGTAACTACATTGTATTTTCAAGTTCATATTGTTTATTTTTCTAATACATATAATATTTAGTTCTAATCTCTAAACGGTGTTCACAGAAGCCCGATATAAAATTACTTGTGTTTGTGAATGTTTCTCAAGTAGGTATCCTGTGTAGTGTACTGTTTTCCTGTACTACAGATAGTTCACTAGATCTGAGCCGATTATAAAAATTATTTTGCTGATAGTAAATTAGACTCATTCCGAGTTCGTATAAGTCGTCGCCAAGTCAAGTAATGTGTGGCCTTTTATTAATAATGTTGGCGATCCGGACAAAACATTCTTTCAAGAACTAAACTTCAGGGGCCTTATTAAAATCCATGGACTAAAGATGTTTCAGTATTGGTTGTTAGGATACACGTCTAACGTTCATACAAAAATGAGGTTATTCTTTGGTAAAAAACCCGGCCTATCTTTAAACCGCGTTTTGGAGTAATTTTATCTGACTTCAAAATTCTCTCTGCCATTTAATAATATAAAGTATGAATTGATATGATCAACACTTTTTTGAAAATTTTTTTAGAGGATTGATTAATATGAAATTGTTTACTAATTCCAATGAACTCCAAAATTTAAAGTCAGCTTTCCCTATTCTTTCTATTATATTTTTAACTTAAAGTAAAAGATAAATTTAAAGTTAGTTTTGAATAAACAAAGATAAGACAATTGTTTTTTTACGGTCGACCAAAATTGTGGTTTACCTTCGATTGAGGTCCATTTATTGTCCATTAGTATATCGATGCTAACGGTTAGTGCTCTCAGAATGTCAATCTTAGCGATTATCAATAACTATATTCCACAGAAACCTAAAAACATTAAACTGGTAGACCATTTTCTTAATACACTTCTCTTAATACTTAAGAGTATGAAACTGGAAAAAATAACTAACTTGTTTACAAAATTTATTTCCTTGGAACTTGAACCTGATATTGAAGGTGCACTTCGTGTTTTAAATTAAAGCACGTGTCTACTGGAAGTTCAATAGCTCTACCACAATTCTAGTAAAGTATTTTTTGATAGCGTCTGCGTTAATTATTTTTATGGAAAATCTTGCACCGTCCGTAGTGGTTACGCGCAAACATACTTGGCAATAAGTAATTGACAGCTTTCCGATGGTAAAAAACCGATCGAAAACTTTGAAAGCAATCTAATGGTTCACGTACAGAAGGTTTTGTACTACTGAAGAAGAATAGAACATACTATTATCAAAATAATACTTTTATTGGTATATACATTGCAATTTTACAAACAATTTAAATGTATTTATTCTATTCTGAGCCCTTAACTCTGCCAGTGGCTTGTCCGACCACGGCGACAGCTGGCCCTGCCTTTATTGACCCGTCTCGAGCGATTCGCCCTGCCTTCTCCTGCAAAATGATAAATTAACGTATGCATTGTATACAACCTATTTCTAAGGCTAAGATTAGTAGGTATTATATAAGAGAAATTAAGACAACAGATCTTCATAAATTGTAGCCTAGATCTATCTCGATCAAGTCAGGTTTATAAACAACAAAAACCGCAACAAAATCAATTCATTTCGAAGATAAGATGTATATGTATCGGGTAAGTGCTATACAATGCAAGCCCGCCGTTGTTACGCACAATTAAAGAAAATATTTTATCTTAGACAAGGTTTTTTAGTTTTTTCATAATATATTTTTTTACCCTTATCCATATTCTAACTAAAGAGGGAAAAGACATGCAAACATCTCTGCATTTTTATAAAAAATATACAGAAACTTCGTTTTATTTCCTATTTATTGTTATGTACCTTTATTTAAATGAAAATACGTGAAATAAAGAAATTTAACTTTTAACAAGTTATCACCCTTAGGTAATTCGTAAATTCATACAAAATAATATAATAAACAAAATTATCCCCTCTATGGAAATTGTTTCAAAAAGTTATCCAATTCAAAAAACACTTAATCATTTCTGACTCATTGCGGAAACATAATTAATACTTAATTAATTTTCTTGTTTACTCCAGTGTCAGTAATTAATGAGTAATGTCAAACAGTAAATCCCCTTTTCATCGATTCATTCAAACTCGAACGATAACTATGTATATTTTTATTTAAAAAAAACCACTTTACTTACAACTAAAATAATTATCCATGTTGTATTAAAATAATTAACGACGTCGATTCAAAACATCGAAATAGAACAGTACTTATTAAATAAAATAAAATGTCTCCAGATGAAATTCCAAAGTAACTCCCTTTTCTGATGTTGGTTGATAAGTACAAGATTTTGTCGCATTGTCCGTACGTACTTTTCTTTTATGTATTATTAAATAGGTTATTTAATAAAACAATTCAATTAAACTTAATTTTGCTATATTTTAATTTATTTTTCGTTTAGTACCTAACATTTAACAACAATTTCAACAATTTACAATTATTGTTGTAGGTAGTCTTCTTGCTGATGTGTCTCTCTCTCTATTACTGGTGGTCGGCCGTCAGTTCAGAGATCCGTCTTTTTCCCGATGCAATAGTAGGTATTACATTATTTTAATTTAAATAGTCTATTGTATATAAGGTTGTCTTTTGCGGCCTTTCGAAAGGTGTCTGTGTTCATCACGAAATTCGGCTTGGAAAGATTCGACACTATGGTACGATACAACTCCTCTAACGGAGAAAAAATCTAGGAATACCCGACTTTCGTGCCAAAAAATTACACCTATCTCTAAATGTTAGCAAGGCAATGGAACCACACGTTTTTGCTTTTATAATTAAAAATGGCGCTTCAAATGTCTGAAATTAAACGGTAGAGGCAATCTTTATTTTAATTAAAGTCTGAGTCAGTTTCAACTGGCAGTTAAAATTAAGATTAAAATTTTATAAATATAATATGGGGTTTTTCAGATTATGTCATTGAAGTAATGAATTTGCTTCCTCAATTACTTGATAATTCTTATTATCTTTTTATTTTCAGAATATTTCAGACAGTTGATATCTTCTTCTACAAATAATCCTCGGAAAATGTTTTTTAAATTCCTTCTTTTGAGTGAGAGAGAGTAGGCTATTTCAATACATGATTACGAACTCGGCAAGTTTGTTGTCGACTTATTATGAATACCTTCTTCTACAGGCCAGCCGTTCTTGATCTACGAACTTAAACTAATTTCTCAACCCTCAAAGCACAACACAAACGTTTGTATTAAAATACGAATGCATTATTATTATAGAAAAATTTCAAAATGCGAGCTTTCTACTGTTAACAGTTTATTTAATGTAACCCCATACCTGTTGGCACTGTAAATGGCAATATCTATTGTCATCTTATAAAAAACAGGTACATTTCCACAACTTGTTGTCGCTAAACCATCGCCTCTCGTATTCCATTAGATTTTATTATGTCACCAAATATTTTAAATAAACCAGCTTTTGCGATTATCAAAACATGTCCAGCCGTTGCGTTCTATAGTAATGTGCCGAGATTACTTTATTCTTTTACAAGATTAATAAAATAATGAATTAAGTAGTTTTCGCATTTTTTCACCGATAAATGTAATTTCAACTTTCTGAGAATTTATGTTGTGATTGATGTCGACTTAGGCCGGCATCGATTTGCAAAGTAGATAATATGTAGAAAAAGCATATTAAATATTGGTTTATTTTTCTTGATTCGTTAACATTTCTTAACTTAGCTAGACCATTAAGCTTAATCGTAGGTATGTTAACAAAAAATTCTTATTACTGTAATATGTAACTTTCTTATTTATTATATTAACATTTTACAAATAATTTCTCATTTAATTGGTACAAAAGATTTCGTATCGTGTTTAATGATTAACATAACTCTATTTTCATAGGAGGTAGTAAAGTCTATGAATCTGAACTGTCATTATTCACTTGGTTTTAGCATAGACTATAATTAGTAGATAAAATAAAAGTACCTAATAATATAATCGTTGATCGCTCGCCTTATTTCTATTAATTATTAAAATGATATTATTCATGATAAAAAAAGTTTTCATATAATAGACATAACTACTTTACCGTGTTATTGCATTTTGGCATTCTTCCAGCTTTCGGAAGACTAATGGAAATACAAAAATAAGACCGACCTCAAAACGCACTGAAAAGTAAAAAATAAATTTTGTATTATAAATGAACTTGCTATAAATAAAAGACGTAAATTTTATAGTGTTGATAAATAAAATTCATGTAAAATTTAACAAGGGCATAAATCTGTCATGTTGCTCTTTGAAACGCGGCGACAAGCCATTCAATTAATTTTTTTATTAAAATCCAGGAATATTCATTCAGTCTTTTTATTTATATATTTGGCACCGCCTTTCAAAAAGCAACATGAAAGTTTTATGCCCTTGTAGAATTTTACATGAATTTTATTTATAAACACCATTTACGTCTTTTATTTATAGCAAGTTCATTTATAATACAGAACATCGGAAAAAAAATACGCATCGAATTGATAACCTCCTTTTTGGTTTTTTTGAAGGTCGGTTAAAAACAAAGTCGCTTTCTCTGTCCCTATATCCCTTTGTATGCTTAAATCTTTAAAACTACGCAACGGATTTTGATGCGGTTTTTTAAATAGATAGAGTGATTAAAGAGAAAGGTTTTTATATATGTTTTATACCCGTGCAAAGCCGGGGCGGGTCGCTAGTAATTTATAAAGGTCAACATTTATTTGCATAGATGAGGTTTCGAAAAAATTTAATTTTGATAAAATTCTGAATGCCTGACATATCAAGAACACAATGAATTGAAACATTGGTATTTTCTAAAATATTTTTCTAAAATCAGGCTAATTATTTTATTGTGCCCGTGTGATTTCGGAGCCGGTCACTAGTGTTCAATTATAGAATATCTGCACGCAATCTCTATTTGAACATCTAAAATTACATAAAAATTATTAAAATTATATTAGTCACAGGTTTGCGTGACATAATTAAATTCACGGTCGTAATATAGAGCGAACTTTCTTATTCAAATTTGCGAAAAATATCGAGAAAGCACTAATTTCGAAACCGGTGATCAGTAGAAAGTGGCCTAATCCACATGTGACGAGCCGATATGACCTACCCACTAATCATAGTCATCTAGTAAGTCTACCTTGAAGCTATTCCAAGCTAGCATATAATGGGCATCGACTGGTATCACGAAGCGTAATGTGTCATATTACAAAGTGTATTTCAATTATAGAGAAGTATGGGTGAAGGTCCTTTCCAGAGTGTTCCGATGTATCCTTGTGTTTCTTTATCCGTGACAATTTTGGTGCCGTGCGTCCACTAAGGGAACCAGTGTGCTGCAGAAGTCGATTGATCATTGAGTGCAAGTTTTTTTCTACATATTTACCAGTGCCGTACAGTGACCACATTTCATAAATTCGATTTCAATTCCATGTATTACTTAAACAATAGGTACGTTGTATGTACATACATTTTTCAAGTGGTGCTTTCAATTTACATTAATATTAGTGCTAAGTTGTTTTTATTATATGTAGATACCAATTGCCTATTTTGAAACAACAACTTCGGTTTAAAGTTTTTATTCATTGCATTAAGCAAATAATAATGAGAACCCTGAATTGAAAAAAATATGGCATGAATTTTTGTAAGCCTTGAAAAACATTTATTGTAGCATTAAGTAAGCTTTTGGACAGGAAAGGCTAGATCAGATTAGGCGAAATTATAGTAGTTGCGTGTTCTGTACACGAGTACTGATTAAAAAATATGAAATGAAATTGTGTAAGCCTTGAAAAACATTTATTGTAGCATTAAGTAAGCTTTTGGACAGGAAAGGCTAGATCAGATTAGGCGAAATTATAGTAGTTGCGTGTTCTGTACACGAGTACTGATTAAAAAATATGAAATGAAATTGTGTAAGCCTTGAAAAACATTTATTGTAGCATTAAGTAAGCTTTTGGACAGGAAAGGCTAGATCAGATTAGGCGAAATTATAGTAGTTGCGTGTTCTGTACACGAGTACTGATTAAAAAATATGAAATGAAATTGTGTAAGCCTTGAAAAACATTTATTGTAGCATTAAGTAAGCTTTTGGACAGGAAAGGCTAGATCAGATTAGGCGAAATTATAGTAGTTGCGTGTTCTGTACACGAGTACTGATTAAAAAATATGAAATGAAATTGTGTAAGCCTTGAAAAACATTTATTGTAGCATTAAGTAAGCTTTTGGACAGGAAAGGCTAGATCAGATTAGGCGAAATTATAGTAGTTGCGTGTTCTGTACACGAGTACTGATTAAAAAATATGAAATGAAATTGTGTAAGCCTTGAAAAACATTTATTGTAGCATTAAGTAAGCTTTTGGACAGGAAAGGCTAGATCAGATTAGGCGAAATTATAGTAGTTGCGTGTTCTGTACACGAGTACTGATTAAAAAATATGAAATGAAATTGTGTAAGCCTTGAAAAACATTTATTGTAGCATTAAGTAAGCTTTTGGACAGGAAAGGCTAGATCAGATTAGGCGAAATTATAGTAGTTGCGTGTTCTGTACACGAGTACTGATTAAAAAATATGAAATGAAATTGTGTAAGCCTTGAAAAACATTTATTGTAGCATTAAGTAAGCTTTTGGACAGGAAAGGCTAGATCAGATTAGGCGAAATTATAGTAGTTGCGTGTTCTGTACACGAGTACTGATTAAAAAATATGAAATGAAATTGTGTAAGCCTTGAAAAACATTTATTGTAGCATTAAGTAAGCTTTTGGACAGGAAAGGCTAGATCAGATTAGGCGAAATTATAGTAGTTGCGTGTTCTGTACACGAGTACTGATTAAAAAATATGAAATGAAATTGTGTAAGCCTTGAAAAACATTTATTGTAGCATTAAGTAAGCTTTTGGACAGGAAAGGCTAGATCAGATTAGGCGAAATTATAGTAGTTGCGTGTTCTGTACACGAGTACTGATTAAAAAATATGAAATGAAATTGTGTAAGCCTTGAAAAACATTTATTGTAGCATTAAGTAAGCTTTTGGACAGGAAAGGCTAGATCAGATTAGGCGAAATTATAGTAGTTGCGTGTTCTGTACACGAGTACTGATTAAAAAATATGAAATGAAATTGTGTAAGCCTTGAAAAACATTTATTGTAGCATTAAGTAAGCTTTTGGACAGGAAAGGCTAGATCAGATTAGGCGAAATTATAGTAGTTGCGTGTTCTGTACACGAGTACTGATTAAAAAATATGAAATGAAATTGTGTAAGCCTTGAAAAACATTTATTGTAGCATTAAGTAAGCTTTTGGACAGGAAAGGCTAGATCAGATTAGGCGAAATTATAGTAGTTGCGTGTTCTGTACACGAGTACTGATTAAAAAATATGAAATGAAATTGTGTAAGCCTTGAAAAACATTTATTGTAGCATTAAGTAAGCTTTTGGACAGGAAAGGCTAGATCAGATTAGGCGAAATTATAGTAGTTGCGTGTTCTGTACACGAGTACTGATTAAAAAATATGAAATGAAATTGTGTAAGCCTTGAAAAACATTTATTGTAGCATTAAGTAAGCTTTTGGACAGGAAAGGCTAGATCAGATTAGGCGAAATTATAGTAGTTGCGTGTTCTGTACACGAGTACTGATTAAAAAATATGAAATGAAATTGTGTAAGCCTTGAAAAACATTTATTGTAGCATTAAGTAAGCTTTTGGACAGGAAAGGCTAGATCAGATTAGGCGAAATTATAGTAGTTGCGTGTTCTGTACACGAGTACTGATTAAAAAATATGAAATGAAATTGTGTAAGCCTTGAAAAACATTTATTGTAGCATTAAGTAAGCTTTTGGACAGGAAAGGCTAGATCAGATTAGGCGAAATTATAGTAGTTGCGTGTTCTGTACACGAGTACTGATTAAAAAATATGAAATGAAATTGTGTAAGCCTTGAAAAACATTTATTGTAGCATTAAGTAAGCTTTTGGACAGGAAAGGCTAGATCAGATTAGGCGAAATTATAGTAGTTGCGTGTTCTGTACACGAGTACTGATTAAAAAATATGAAATGAAATTGTGTAAGCCTTGAAAAACATTTATTGTAGCATTAAGTAAGCTTTTGGACAGGAAAGGCTAGATCAGATTAGGCGAAATTATAGTAGTTGCGTGTTCTGTACACGAGTACTGATTAAAAAATATGAAATGAAATTGTGTAAGCCTTGAAAAACATTTATTGTAGCATTAAGTAAGCTTTTGGACAGGAAAGGCTAGATCAGATTAGGCGAAATTATAGTAGTTGCGTGTTCTGTACACGAGTACTGATTAAAAAATATGAAATGAAATTGTGTAAGCCTTGAAAAACATTTATTGTAGCATTAAGTAAGCTTTTGGACAGGAAAGGCTAGATCAGATTAGGCGAAATTATAGTAGTTGCGTGTTCTGTACACGAGTACTGATTAAAAAATATGAAATGAAATTGTGTAAGCCTTGAAAAACATTTATTGTAGCATTAAGTAAGCTTTTGGACAGGAAAGGCTAGATCAGATTAGGCGAAATTATAGTAGTTGCGTGTTCTGTACACGAGTACTGATTAAAAAATATGAAATGAAATTGTGTAAGCCTTGAAAAACATTTATTGTAGCATTAAGTAAGCTTTTGGACAGGAAAGGCTAGATCAGATTAGGCGAAATTATAGTAGTTGCGTGTTCTGTACACGAGTACTGATTAAAAAATATGAAATGAAATTGTGTAAGCCTTGAAAAACATTTATTGTAGCATTAAGTAAGCTTTTGGACAGGAAAGGCTAGATCAGATTAGGCGAAATTATAGTAGTTGCGTGTTCTGTACACGAGTACTGATTAAAAAATATGGCATGAATTTTTGTAAGCCTTGAAAAACATTTATTGTAGCATTAAGTAAGCTTTTGGACAGGAAAGGCTAGATCAGATTAGGCGAAATTATAGTAGTTGCGTGTTCTGTACACGAGTACTGATTAAAAAATATGAAATGAAATTGTGTAAGCCTTGAAAAACATTTATTGTAGCATTAAGTAAGCTTTTGGACAGGAAAGGCTAGATCAGATTAGGCGAAATTATAGTAGTTGCGTGTTCTGTACACGAGTACTGATTAAAAAATATGAAATGAAATTGTGTAAGCCTTGAAAAACATTTATTGTAGCATTAAGTAAGCTTTTGGACAGGAAAGGCTAGATCAGATTAGGCGAAATTATAGTAGTTGCGTGTTCTGTACACGAGTACTGATTAAAAAATATGAAATGAAATTGTGTAAGCCTTGAAAAACATTTATTGTAGCATTAAGTAAGCTTTTGGACAGGAAAGGCTAGATCAGATTAGGCGAAATTATAGTAGTTGCGTGTTCTGTACACGAGTACTGATTAAAAAATATGAAATGAAATTGTGTAAGCCTTGAAAAACATTTATTGTAGCATTAAGTAAGCTTTTGGACAGGAAAGGCTAGATCAGATTAGGCGAAATTATAGTAGTTGCGTGTTCTGTACACGAGTACTGATTAAAAAATATGAAATGAAATTGTGTAAGCCTTGAAAAACATTTATTGTAGCATTAAGTAAGCTTTTGGACAGGAAAGGCTAGATCAGATTAGGCGAAATTATAGTAGTTGCGTGTTCTGTACACGAGTACTGATTAAAAAATATGAAATGAAATTGTGTAAGCCTTGAAAAACATTTATTGTAGCATTAAGTAAGCTTTTGGACAGGAAAGGCTAGATCAGATTAGGCGAAATTATAGTAGTTGCGTGTTCTGTACACGAGTACTGATTAAAAAATATGAAATGAAATTGTGTAAGCCTTGAAAAACATTTATTGTAGCATTAAGTAAGCTTTTGGACAGGAAAGGCTAGATCAGATTAGGCGAAATTATAGTAGTTGCGTGTTCTGTACACGAGTACTGATTAAAAAATATGAAATGAAATTGTGTAAGCCTTGAAAAACATTTATTGTAGCATTAAGTAAGCTTTTGGACAGGAAAGGCTAGATCAGATTAGGCGAAATTATAGTAGTTGCGTGTTCTGTACACGAGTACTGATTAAAAAATATGAAATGAAATTGTGTAAGCCTTGAAAAACATTTATTGTAGCATTAAGTAAGCTTTTGGACAGGAAAGGCTAGATCAGATTAGGCGAAATTATAGTAGTTGCGTGTTCTGTACACGAGTACTGATTAAAAAATATGAAATGAAATTGTGTAAGCCTTGAAAAACATTTATTGTAGCATTAAGTAAGCTTTTGGACAGGAAAGGCTAGATCAGATTAGGCGAAATTATAGTAGTTGCGTGTTCTGTACACGAGTACTGATTAAAAAATATGAAATGAAATTGTGTAAGCCTTGAAAAACATTTATTGTAGCATTAAGTAAGCTTTTGGACAGGAAAGGCTAGATCAGATTAGGCGAAATTATAGTAGTTGCGTGTTCTGTACACGAGTACTGATTAAAAAATATGAAATGAAATTGTGTAAGCCTTGAAAAACATTTATTGTAGCATTAAGTAAGCTTTTGGACAGGAAAGGCTAGATCAGATTAGGCGAAATTATAGTAGTTGCGTGTTCTGTACACGAGTACTGATTAAAAAATATGAAATGAAATTGTGTAAGCCTTGAAAAACATTTATTGTAGCATTAAGTAAGCTTTTGGACAGGAAAGGCTAGATCAGATTAGGCGAAATTATAGTAGTTGCGTGTTCTGTACACGAGTACTGATTAAAAAATATGAAATGAAATTGTGTAAGCCTTGAAAAACATTTATTGTAGCATTAAGTAAGCTTTTGGACAGGAAAGGCTAGATCAGATTAGGCGAAATTATAGTAGTTGCGTGTTCTGTACACGAGTACTGATTAAAAAATATGAAATGAAATTGTGTAAGCCTTGAAAAACATTTATTGTAGCATTAAGTAAGCTTTTGGACAGGAAAGGCTAGATCAGATTAGGCGAAATTATAGTAGTTGCGTGTTCTGTACACGAGTACTGATTAAAAAATATGAAATGAAATTGTGTAAGCCTTGAAAAACATTTATTGTAGCATTAAGTAAGCTTTTGGACAGGAAAGGCTAGATCAGATTAGGCGAAATTATAGTAGTTGCGTGTTCTGTACACGAGTACTGATTAAAAAATATGAAATGAAATTGTGTAAGCCTTGAAAAACATTTATTGTAGCATTAAGTAAGCTTTTGGACAGGAAAGGCTAGATCAGATTAGGCGAAATTATAGTAGTTGCGTGTTCTGTACACGAGTACTGATTAAAAAATATGAAATGAAATTGTGTAAGCCTTGAAAAACATTTATTGTAGCATTAAGTAAGCTTTTGGACAGGAAAGGCTAGATCAGATTAGGCGAAATTATAGTAGTTGCGTGTTCTGTACACGAGTACTGATTAAAAAATATGAAATGAAATTGTGTAAGCCTTGAAAAACATTTATTGTAGCATTAAGTAAGCTTTTGGACAGGAAAGGCTAGATCAGATTAGGCGAAATTATAGTAGTTGCGTGTTCTGTACACGAGTACTGATTAAAAAATATGAAATGAAATTGTGTAAGCCTTGAAAAACATTTATTGTAGCATTAAGTAAGCTTTTGGACAGGAAAGGCTAGATCAGATTAGGCGAAATTATAGTAGTTGCGTGTTCTGTACACGAGTACTGATTAAAAAATATGAAATGAAATTGTGTAAGCCTTGAAAAACATTTATTGTAGCATTAAGTAAGCTTTTGGACAGGAAAGGCTAGATCAGATTAGGCGAAATTATAGTAGTTGCGTGTTCTGTACACGAGTACTGATTAAAAAATATGAAATGAAATTGTGTAAGCCTTGAAAAACATTTATTGTAGCATTAAGTAAGCTTTTGGACAGGAAAGGCTAGATCAGATTAGGCGAAATTATAGTAGTTGCGTGTTCTGTACACGAGTACTGATTAAAAAATATGAAATGAAATTGTGTAAGCCTTGAAAAACATTTATTGTAGCATTAAGTAAGCTTTTGGACAGGAAAGGCTAGATCAGATTAGGCGAAATTATAGTAGTTGCGTGTTCTGTACACGAGTACTGATTAAAAAATATGAAATGAAATTGTGTAAGCCTTGAAAAACATTTATTGTAGCATTAAGTAAGCTTTTGGACAGGAAAGGCTAGATCAGATTAGGCGAAATTATAGTAGTTGCGTGTTCTGTACACGAGTACTGATTAAAAAATATGAAATGAAATTGTGTAAGCCTTGAAAAACATTTATTGTAGCATTAAGTAAGCTTTTGGACAGGAAAGGCTAGATCAGATTAGGCGAAATTATAGTAGTTGCGTGTTCTGTACACGAGTACTGATTAAAAAATATGAAATGAAATTGTGTAAGCCTTGAAAAACATTTATTGTAGCATTAAGTAAGCTTTTGGACAGGAAAGGCTAGATCAGATTAGGCGAAATTATAGTAGTTGCGTGTTCTGTACACGAGTACTGATTAAAAAATATGAAATGAAATTGTGTAAGCCTTGAAAAACATTTATTGTAGCATTAAGTAAGCTTTTGGACAGGAAAGGCTAGATCAGATTAGGCGAAATTATAGTAGTTGCGTGTTCTGTACACGAGTACTGATTAAAAAATATGAAATGAAATTGTGTAAGCCTTGAAAAACATTTATTGTAGCATTAAGTAAGCTTTTGGACAGGAAAGGCTAGATCAGATTAGGCGAAATTATAGTAGTTGCGTGTTCTGTACACGAGTACTGATTAAAAAATATGAAATGAAATTGTGTAAGCCTTGAAAAACATTTATTGTAGCATTAAGTAAGCTTTTGGACAGGAAAGGCTAGATCAGATTAGGCGAAATTATAGTAGTTGCGTGTTCTGTACACGAGTACTGATTAAAAAATATGAAATGAAATTGTGTAAGCCTTGAAAAACATTTATTGTAGCATTAAGTAAGCTTTTGGACAGGAAAGGCTAGATCAGATTAGGCGAAATTATAGTAGTTGCGTGTTCTGTACACGAGTACTGATTAAAAAATATGAAATGAAATTGTGTAAGCCTTGAAAAACATTTATTGTAGCATTAAGTAAGCTTTTGGACAGGAAAGGCTAGATCAGATTAGGCGAAATTATAGTAGTTGCGTGTTCTGTACACGAGTACTGATTAAAAAATATGAAATGAAATTGTGTAAGCCTTGAAAAACATTTATTGTAGCATTAAGTAAGCTTTTGGACAGGAAAGGCTAGATCAGATTAGGCGAAATTATAGTAGTTGCGTGTTCTGTACACGAGTACTGATTAAAAAATATGAAATGAAATTGTGTAAGCCTTGAAAAACATTTATTGTAGCATTAAGTAAGCTTTTGGACAGGAAAGGCTAGATCAGATTAGGCGAAATTATAGTAGTTGCGTGTTCTGTACACGAGTACTGATTAAAAAATATGAAATGAAATTGTGTAAGCCTTGAAAAACATTTATTGTAGCATTAAGTAAGCTTTTGGACAGGAAAGGCTAGATCAGATTAGGCGAAATTATAGTAGTTGCGTGTTCTGTACACGAGTACTGATTAAAAAATATGAAATGAAATTGTGTAAGCCTTGAAAAACATTTATTGTAGCATTAAGTAAGCTTTTGGACAGGAAAGGCTAGATCAGATTAGGCGAAATTATAGTAGTTGCGTGTTCTGTACACGAGTACTGATTAAAAAATATGAAATGAAATTGTGTAAGCCTTGAAAAACATTTATTGTAGCATTAAGTAAGCTTTTGGACAGGAAAGGCTAGATCAGATTAGGCGAAATTATAGTAGTTGCGTGTTCTGTACACGAGTACTGATTAAAAAATATGAAATGAAATTGTGTAAGCCTTGAAAAACATTTATTGTAGCATTAAGTAAGCTTTTGGACAGGAAAGGCTAGATCAGATTAGGCGAAATTATAGTAGTTGCGTGTTCTGTACACGAGTACTGATTAAAAAATATGAAATGAAATTGTGTAAGCCTTGAAAAACATTTATTGTAGCATTAAGTAAGCTTTTGGACAGGAAAGGCTAGATCAGATTAGGCGAAATTATAGTAGTTGCGTGTTCTGTACACGAGTACTGATTAAAAAATATGAAATGAAATTGTGTAAGCCTTGAAAAACATTTATTGTAGCATTAAGTAAGCTTTTGGACAGGAAAGGCTAGATCAGATTAGGCGAAATTATAGTAGTTGCGTGTTCTGTACACGAGTACTGATTAAAAAATATGAAATGAAATTGTGTAAGCCTTGAAAAACATTTATTGTAGCATTAAGTAAGCTTTTGGACAGGAAAGGCTAGATCAGATTAGGCGAAATTATAGTAGTTGCGTGTTCTGTACACGAGTACTGATTAAAAAATATGAAATGAAATTGTGTAAGCCTTGAAAAACATTTATTGTAGCATTAAGTAAGCTTTTGGACAGGAAAGGCTAGATCAGATTAGGCGAAATTATAGTAGTTGCGTGTTCTGTACACGAGTACTGATTAAAAAATATGAAATGAAATTGTGTAAGCCTTGAAAAACATTTATTGTAGCATTAAGTAAGCTTTTGGACAGGAAAGGCTAGATCAGATTAGGCGAAATTATAGTAGTTGCGTGTTCTGTACACGAGTACTGATTAAAAAATATGAAATGAAATTGTGTAAGCCTTGAAAAACATTTATTGTAGCATTAAGTAAGCTTTTGGACAGGAAAGGCTAGATCAGATTAGGCGAAATTATAGTAGTTGCGTGTTCTGTACACGAGTACTGATTAAAAAATATGAAATGAAATTGTGTAAGCCTTGAAAAACATTTATTGTAGCATTAAGTAAGCTTTTGGACAGGAAAGGCTAGATCAGATTAGGCGAAATTATAGTAGTTGCGTGTTCTGTACACGAGTACTGATTAAAAAATATGAAATGAAATTGTGTAAGCCTTGAAAAACATTTATTGTAGCATTAAGTAAGCTTTTGGACAGGAAAGGCTAGATCAGATTAGGCGAAATTATAGTAGTTGCGTGTTCTGTACACGAGTACTGATTAAAAAATATGAAATGAAATTGTGTAAGCCTTGAAAAACATTTATTGTAGCATTAAGTAAGCTTTTGGACAGGAAAGGCTAGATCAGATTAGGCGAAATTATAGTAGTTGCGTGTTCTGTACACGAGTACTGATTAAAAAATATGAAATGAAATTGTGTAAGCCTTGAAAAACATTTATTGTAGCATTAAGTAAGCTTTTGGACAGGAAAGGCTAGATCAGATTAGGCGAAATTATAGTAGTTGCGTGTTCTGTACACGAGTACTGATTAAAAAATATGAAATGAAATTGTGTAAGCCTTGAAAAACATTTATTGTAGCATTAAGTAAGCTTTTGGACAGGAAAGGCTAGATCAGATTAGGCGAAATTATAGTAGTTGCGTGTTCTGTACACGAGTACTGATTAAAAAATATGAAATGAAATTGTGTAAGCCTTGAAAAACATTTATTGTAGCATTAAGTAAGCTTTTGGACAGGAAAGGCTAGATCAGATTAGGCGAAATTATAGTAGTTGCGTGTTCTGTACACGAGTACTGATTAAAAAATATGAAATGAAATTGTGTAAGCCTTGAAAAACATTTATTGTAGCATTAAGTAAGCTTTTGGACAGGAAAGGCTAGATCAGATTAGGCGAAATTATAGTAGTTGCGTGTTCTGTACACGAGTACTGATTAAAAAATATGAAATGAAATTGTGTAAGCCTTGAAAAACATTTATTGTAGCATTAAGTAAGCTTTTGGACAGGAAAGGCTAGATCAGATTAGGCGAAATTATAGTAGTTGCGTGTTCTGTACACGAGTACTGATTAAAAAATATGAAATGAAATTGTGTAAGCCTTGAAAAACATTTATTGTAGCATTAAGTAAGCTTTTGGACAGGAAAGGCTAGATCAGATTAGGCGAAATTATAGTAGTTGCGTGTTCTGTACACGAGTACTGATTAAAAAATATGAAATGAAATTGTGTAAGCCTTGAAAAACATTTATTGTAGCATTAAGTAAGCTTTTGGACAGGAAAGGCTAGATCAGATTAGGCGAAATTATAGTAGTTGCGTGTTCTGTACACGAGTACTGATTAAAAAATATGAAATGAAATTGTGTAAGCCTTGAAAAACATTTATTGTAGCATTAAGTAAGCTTTTGGACAGGAAAGGCTAGATCAGATTAGGCGAAATTATAGTAGTTGCGTGTTCTGTACACGAGTACTGATTAAAAAATATGAAATGAAATTGTGTAAGCCTTGAAAAACATTTATTGTAGCATTAAGTAAGCTTTTGGACAGGAAAGGCTAGATCAGATTAGGCGAAATTATAGTAGTTGCGTGTTCTGTACACGAGTACTGATTAAAAAATATGAAATGAAATTGTGTAAGCCTTGAAAAACATTTATTGTAGCATTAAGTAAGCTTTTGGACAGGAAAGGCTAGATCAGATTAGGCGAAATTATAGTAGTTGCGTGTTCTGTACACGAGTACTGATTAAAAAATATGAAATGAAATTGTGTAAGCCTTGAAAAACATTTATTGTAGCATTAAGTAAGCTTTTGGACAGGAAAGGCTAGATCAGATTAGGCGAAATTATAGTAGTTGCGTGTTCTGTACACGAGTACTGATTAAAAAATATGAAATGAAATTGTGTAAGCCTTGAAAAACATTTATTGTAGCATTAAGTAAGCTTTTGGACAGGAAAGGCTAGATCAGATTAGGCGAAATTATAGTAGTTGCGTGTTCTGTACACGAGTACTGATTAAAAAATATGAAATGAAATTGTGTAAGCCTTGAAAAACATTTATTGTAGCATTAAGTAAGCTTTTGGACAGGAAAGGCTAGATCAGATTAGGCGAAATTATAGTAGTTGCGTGTTCTGTACACGAGTACTGATTAAAAAATATGAAATGAAATTGTGTAAGCCTTGAAAAACATTTATTGTAGCATTAAGTAAGCTTTTGGACAGGAAAGGCTAGATCAGATTAGGCGAAATTATAGTAGTTGCGTGTTCTGTACACGAGTACTGATTAAAAAATATGAAATGAAATTGTGTAAGCCTTGAAAAACATTTATTGTAGCATTAAGTAAGCTTTTGGACAGGAAAGGCTAGATCAGATTAGGCGAAATTATAGTAGTTGCGTGTTCTGTACACGAGTACTGATTAAAAAATATGAAATGAAATTGTGTAAGCCTTGAAAAACATTTATTGTAGCATTAAGTAAGCTTTTGGACAGGAAAGGCTAGATCAGATTAGGCGAAATTATAGTAGTTGCGTGTTCTGTACACGAGTACTGATTAAAAAATATGAAATGAAATTGTGTAAGCCTTGAAAAACATTTATTGTAGCATTAAGTAAGCTTTTGGACAGGAAAGGCTAGATCAGATTAGGCGAAATTATAGTAGTTGCGTGTTCTGTACACGAGTACTGATTAAAAAATATGAAATGAAATTGTGTAAGCCTTGAAAAACATTTATTGTAGCATTAAGTAAGCTTTTGGACAGGAAAGGCTAGATCAGATTAGGCGAAATTATAGTAGTTGCGTGTTCTGTACACGAGTACTGATTAAAAAATATGAAATGAAATTGTGTAAGCCTTGAAAAACATTTATTGTAGCATTAAGTAAGCTTTTGGACAGGAAAGGCTAGATCAGATTAGGCGAAATTATAGTAGTTGCGTGTTCTGTACACGAGTACTGATTAAAAAATATGAAATGAAATTGTGTAAGCCTTGAAAAACATTTATTGTAGCATTAAGTAAGCTTTTGGACAGGAAAGGCTAGATCAGATTAGGCGAAATTATAGTAGTTGCGTGTTCTGTACACGAGTACTGATTAAAAAATATGAAATGAAATTGTGTAAGCCTTGAAAAACATTTATTGTAGCATTAAGTAAGCTTTTGGACAGGAAAGGCTAGATCAGATTAGGCGAAATTATAGTAGTTGCGTGTTCTGTACACGAGTACTGATTAAAAAATATGAAATGAAATTGTGTAAGCCTTGAAAAACATTTATTGTAGCATTAAGTAAGCTTTTGGACAGGAAAGGCTAGATCAGATTAGGCGAAATTATAGTAGTTGCGTGTTCTGTACACGAGTACTGATTAAAAAATATGAAATGAAATTGTGTAAGCCTTGAAAAACATTTATTGTAGCATTAAGTAAGCTTTTGGACAGGAAAGGCTAGATCAGATTAGGCGAAATTATAGTAGTTGCGTGTTCTGTACACGAGTACTGATTAAAAAATATGAAATGAAATTGTGTAAGCCTTGAAAAACATTTATTGTAGCATTAAGTAAGCTTTTGGACAGGAAAGGCTAGATCAGATTAGGCGAAATTATAGTAGTTGCGTGTTCTGTACACGAGTACTGATTAAAAAATATGAAATGAAATTGTGTAAGCCTTGAAAAACATTTATTGTAGCATTAAGTAAGCTTTTGGACAGGAAAGGCTAGATCAGATTAGGCGAAATTATAGTAGTTGCGTGTTCTGTACACGAGTACTGATTAAAAAATATGAAATGAAATTGTGTAAGCCTTGAAAAACATTTATTGTAGCATTAAGTAAGCTTTTGGACAGGAAAGGCTAGATCAGATTAGGCGAAATTATAGTAGTTGCGTGTTCTGTACACGAGTACTGATTAAAAAATATGAAATGAAATTGTGTAAGCCTTGAAAAACATTTATTGTAGCATTAAGTAAGCTTTTGGACAGGAAAGGCTAGATCAGATTAGGCGAAATTATAGTAGTTGCGTGTTCTGTACACGAGTACTGATTAAAAAATATGAAATGAAATTGTGTAAGCCTTGAAAAACATTTATTGTAGCATTAAGTAAGCTTTTGGACAGGAAAGGCTAGATCAGATTAGGCGAAATTATAGTAGTTGCGTGTTCTGTACACGAGTACTGATTAAAAAATATGAAATGAAATTGTGTAAGCCTTGAAAAACATTTATTGTAGCATTAAGTAAGCTTTTGGACAGGAAAGGCTAGATCAGATTAGGCGAAATTATAGTAGTTGCGTGTTCTGTACACGAGTACTGATTAAAAAATATGAAATGAAATTGTGTAAGCCTTGAAAAACATTTATTGTAGCATTAAGTAAGCTTTTGGACAGGAAAGGCTAGATCAGATTAGGCGAAATTATAGTAGTTGCGTGTTCTGTACACGAGTACTGATTAAAAAATATGAAATGAAATTGTGTAAGCCTTGAAAAACATTTATTGTAGCATTAAGTAAGCTTTTGGACAGGAAAGGCTAGATCAGATTAGGCGAAATTATAGTAGTTGCGTGTTCTGTACACGAGTACTGATTAAAAAATATGAAATGAAATTGTGTAAGCCTTGAAAAACATTTATTGTAGCATTAAGTAAGCTTTTGGACAGGAAAGGCTAGATCAGATTAGGCGAAATTATAGTAGTTGCGTGTTCTGTACACGAGTACTGATTAAAAAATATGAAATGAAATTGTGTAAGCCTTGAAAAACATTTATTGTAGCATTAAGTAAGCTTTTGGACAGGAAAGGCTAGATCAGATTAGGCGAAATTATAGTAGTTGCGTGTTCTGTACACGAGTACTGATTAAAAAATATGAAATGAAATTGTGTAAGCCTTGAAAAACATTTATTGTAGCATTAAGTAAGCTTTTGGACAGGAAAGGCTAGATCAGATTAGGCGAAATTATAGTAGTTGCGTGTTCTGTACACGAGTACTGATTAAAAAATATGAAATGAAATTGTGTAAGCCTTGAAAAACATTTATTGTAGCATTAAGTAAGCTTTTGGACAGGAAAGGCTAGATCAGATTAGGCGAAATTATAGTAGTTGCGTGTTCTGTACACGAGTACTGATTAAAAAATATGAAATGAAATTGTGTAAGCCTTGAAAAACATTTATTGTAGCATTAAGTAAGCTTTTGGACAGGAAAGGCTAGATCAGATTAGGCGAAATTATAGTAGTTGCGTGTTCTGTACACGAGTACTGATTAAAAAATATGAAATGAAATTGTGTAAGCCTTGAAAAACATTTATTGTAGCATTAAGTAAGCTTTTGGACAGGAAAGGCTAGATCAGATTAGGCGAAATTATAGTAGTTGCGTGTTCTGTACACGAGTACTGATTAAAAAATATGAAATGAAATTGTGTAAGCCTTGAAAAACATTTATTGTAGCATTAAGTAAGCTTTTGGACAGGAAAGGCTAGATCAGATTAGGCGAAATTATAGTAGTTGCGTGTTCTGTACACGAGTACTGATTAAAAAATATGACATGAAATTGTGTAAGCCTTGAAAAACATTTATTGTAGCATTAAGTAAGCTTTTGGACAGGAAAGGCTAGATCAGATTAGGCGAAATTATAGTAGTTGCGTGTTCTGTACACGAGTACTGATTAAAAAATATGAAATGAAATTGTGTAAGCCTTGAAAAACATTTATTGTAGCATTAAGTAAGCTTTTGGACAGGAAAGGCTAGATCAGATTAGGCGAAATTATAGTAGTTGCGTGTTCTGTACACGAGTACTGATTAAAAAACATTTCATTTGGAATTAGGAGATGCATATCGCTGAGTTTCATATTACTTGCGTGGACAGAGGCTGTTTTTGCTTATTGGAGCACGATTTTGTATTACTTAAGGGAAAAAAATATTAAAATAATTGTAAAAATACTTCTTATACTGGAGGTTATTCTTAGATGTAGGCGCGTTTTTGAACATCTTGTAAATTTAGATTTAAGAGACGTGCACAAACGTTCATGTAAATGTGGTTTCAATTATTTTTTTAATGGTAAATTGTAAAATTTTCACAATTAACTAATTAGTTTTGGTTGTGACGTCCTACCATTTTTAATCGTCTTAAATATAAAGGTGTTTTCAATGCAACTGCATTTATATGCATTCCGAAATGAATTCATTTAGTTGTGGAGGGTAGTGTAGGTACATTTTTATGACATTCGGCTGCGACACCTACTTTAGTGCATTTTCATGGCTTGTTCTGGTGACCTGTGTAAGCGCGTGCCTACCGTATTTAAATATAATATTTTTTGAGGAATACAGGATATTTATGTAGGTATGCGCAAATTCGCCTCGGTTGGGTGAATACCTTGAATTATTGTGAAAATTGTGATTTGGTGCGTGCATAATTGTGAAAGTTGTGACAATCCTTACAATACTATTACACCCCTTTTTTACTCTTTGATTGAGTATCTACCCAAGGCCCTACCCATCTGTGACCCATGCATATCTTTTTGCATAAAATACCTACAGAACTAACATACCACATTACAGAGGTAAGAATCGGCGGCCACCAATCCGCCCTTTGAGATACAATATTTGTACCTAGTTAAAAACTTTTCGATATCGGCTGATTTAATAAAAATATTTTTAAACTTAAAACAGTTTTGTCAATTAAAACAGCGTATTGGCTTTTATACGTTCCGAGAATCAAAAAGTAATTTAAAAATTTATAATTTTAATAACACTCGGTGCTGCCTAAATATAATTTATCTTGTACTAATAAAACAGATACACATTATAATTGTTATGACTGTGTATTATACGAGTACAGATGATGGTACAATAATGCGTCTGTCAATAATTTATATTATATCGTTAGTCTCCAAATAAGTGGACTATAACGTGAAAGTCAAATAATGTGATGAAATTGAGGGTTAAGTTTGAACATTGTTGTGTTAGTTTCTGGTGAGTTAATGTTAATTAAACAGAAATGAAATATTATAAACAAAAATGTGTATTTAGGGTGCATTGGTGAGGCTTAAGTGATTTTAATGAATTCTAGTACACATTAATGTCAGTATCATAACTGCCCAGTAATATTATGGTATTTAATGAAAAAGCAATTTCATAGATTAGACATTATTTGACCAACAGCGAGAAAGAAACGGTGTTAAAATGAAAGGCTGCAGTAAAAATGATAAAGATAAAAAATTCGTTTATTTCTAAATAAGTATAACCTTAGAATTTATCGGATTAATTATTTCCACATAACACATTTTATGAGCAAATTTTACTTTCACGTGTAATTTGACTCACACGTTGGTTATTTTTAAATAAACTGGTCACTACCACTTTCACGTGTGACGTCAACACAGAAATATATTTGTTGTTATGGATTGTGAATACGAAACAAAATTAAGCAAAAAAATCAAAAACATTTATTAACATTAAATAAATTGTAAATATATTAATAAATTGATTATTATTGCCATAAATTTTTCTCAGATAGAAAATACAAATGGAATTAAATTGTTTCTCTTTTAATAGTTTTGTTGCGACAATAACTATTGTAAAACGCCGCACTGCGCATAACACTAGAGACTCGAATAAAAGATTTTGAGTGGGTACGTTTATAATATATCATTGTTGTTTCATTTTTCCAATTTGATTAAATGAATCGACAGTGTCTTTTCATTTCAACTGTACCTTGTCACTAATTCTGACGTGGTTTTTCATTGTGTATTTGACTTTAGCTTCCCCAGGCCGAAATTTGAAATAAATTTTAATTTGGAGTTCCCAACAAAATTGCAGATTTTTGAGATCAGTTGATCAGTTCGATAAAAAGCCAATTTCTACCTAACCTATAATAGTAAAACCACATTTTTTAAAACTATTGTTCATTGCAAAAATAATTTATATTTCTTTATTTTATTTCCGTGGGTATTAAAAGATAATACATTTGTCACAATTAAATTGAAATTATAAAAATGTCAATGACCTCGAACTCGAATGTGTTACTTGAAGGCGTTAACAATAATTTTCTTAATATTATATCACATTTATTTTTCTATGTTAATTTAATTAAAAATTTATACAAATATAAATAGTTTGATCTACATTTTAATATTAATTCCATAAAAAGAAAATAACGAAAGGGCACTGTTATTCTTAATTTGATCATGAAAATTTAATAATATACATATAATTATTCATTTATACCTTATTTATAAAATGTGTGTGTGGTAGTATTTTACTTCACTCACAGTCGAAATGAAAAGTAGTGTTTAATCGGGTAACATTACCCATTTCACCCTCGAACCATTGCCGCTGTCACTTCGTTTGAGCACCAGAAACGTATCGGGTGAAATGGGCCACTTTCAACCCTTGCTTAACAATCTACTATTTTTTTTCAGCATGTCACACAACAATACTTATGAGTTATAACCTTAGAGGTACGCATAATAAAATTAACATGCTAATAGCTTTCTAGAAACTCAACGCTTTCCAAACAGTACATTCCTTGGGCCGGTTTTGTTTAATTTCCGAATATTTTTTCCGTCAGAAAGAAACTTCTTCGAAAAGAGATGCCGATGACACAGATACTTCTAGAAATAAGCGTAGTTTTATCATGAAATCATGATACATGGTTGTAACATAGCGAGTGCCGATATCCTACTAGGCGATTAATTATTTAACCAACTCTTAAAAGAGCAAATATTTGGGAGTCGTTGAAAAACAAACAAAAAATCATAATATCTTAAACGCTAAAGCACCTGCTTCCAAATATTTCTTTGTACAATTATAATTTCTATTTTATTTGTTAATTTTTATTGCACTTTGAAGTCGGCTGAGTTTTAAAAACATTTGTTGTTTTGGTTGAATTGATCGTCGTTGATAATTACCATTCATGGTAAGAGCTGGTTTTAGAACTAGAGAATTCATTAATTAGAGCTTTATTGTTCAAGTGCAGTGTGGTGCCTAGACCAAAATGGTACTCATAATTAACGACTCGACTGCAGCTAAATTGTTACTATATCATGACGTTCATGTCACGCAAATTCCTTCGTGTTTTACGTGGTTTACGTACGCGTATTGCGATTGAAGTCCTGAGTTCGAACTCCGGAAAAATAAATCCATGATTCGGTTGGGTTAATCGCCGAGTTCCAGCCTTGAAAATGTATTTATAATAACATGAATTTTGTAGACCATTGGGTCCATGAAATAGCTTAGTTTTAAAATGGGTGACAACGAGAATGACCTACTTTTTCCGTTTGAGCGAAATCAGGACAAATGATACTTGTTTTATTGATAAATGGAATGTAAGTTATACATAAAGTTAACAGAACTTATATTGTTTTTGAAATATGTAAATGTCTTTATACTAAAGGCGGTGTAAATGTTTTAAACCATTAGTCATTCTATTTTTAAGCCCCGACGACAAAAGAGGTTTGTGCTATGATTTTGCTGTGATCGCACAGTTTTCGATGCGTTTCTCAAAAGATGACCTTATCCGAATGGATTTTAGCCATTTTTAGCTATAATTTATGACTCTGAATATTCTTATTTGTTAATTGTAATCGACATGTCCGAGGAATTTATTAATTTTCTTTAATTTCAGTTTTAAGTGAAGAAGTTTATTAAAGTTTCAAGAGAAGGGCTTAAAATATTATATTATAAAATATAAAGTTTTCAGATTCTCCTGGGTCAAGAACAATTTAGTCTAGTACCTAGTACCTTAGATATTTGAGATCCTAAATGAATGAATTTCTTTCACAAATTTAATCCTTCACAAAGTGTAAAATAAATAATATTTATTTTTAATACCGATACTTAAATTAATGGATTCTATAAAAGTCCAACTTTCACAGACAGTCTAGACTTTAAATTTATTTAGCCTTCTCAGAATCTAGTACTTTTTGATTTTTATTTGCTGTCCGAAACTTATTTTACCTTTATTAAAAGAAAAGGAATAATCCCGATATTTTTTTTCAAAAAGTTGACTTTTTTTAAAATTCAAACTAGTGGATTCTGAGATTAGCATGTTCGACCAAACTCTTCGGCTCTAGTAAACTAAAATGATTACCGTAGTTGGACACGGGGCAGCCATAGTTTTATGTCTGTTTCACTTGTCTTCACGGGCCAACAGGTGAGTTTATGTACCTACCGAACCTTGGCTGAAACGCATTCAATGTTAGATGCGTTTAATATTAACATATTATTATAAAGTAGTTACCTAACACTATCAATATACAGTTCTCCCAAAGTGATAATGCGCATCTTCGTCACTATTCGGCAACGGTCAATTGTTTTCGATTGTGTACACATGATATTGACTCCTATTTCCTTCTAACAAGGTGCAAAATACAAGTGCATTGTTTAGGGCTCTTACGATTCAAAGATTCGGGTGTTGTGTTGGGTGAAGATTTGATCATTATTAATTTGGGAGTACTATACAAGTGTATCAAATACATATATTTTATTGAAGGGTTAATAGCTTCAGTCCATAGCACTTTATTCCCTTCTTGAAAAGTCAAAAATCTCAATCCCTTTCGTCAATTATTCCCAACTAAATCGGTGGAGCATATTTTATTTATTTTATTTTATTTTTATTTTTAAATCACACACAACAGATTACAACTATTACTAAACAAATTATACAAAAACAATCATTTATAATCAAGGTTGCATTCCACAAAAATGTGTGTACATGAAAAATTACAAGGGAGTTAAATATGTCTACACAATTTAAGGTTTAACAAGAACAGTAATCTAAATAATAGGTACAATGAACAATACTAAATAAGAATATAATAGGGTTAAAATATAAGGAGACCGAGAGTCCAAGCGCTGGGATTAGACTGTCGGCTTGTGATACAGTATGCTTTTAATCAAATTAATATAAAGAGTTAGTTTAGGTAGAAAAACGTCAAAGGTTTGGTTACCCTTGGCTATTTCATTGCACTGACGAGCCATCCTAACCAGGGGGTTGTAAAAGGAGGTATTATTCTGATACACTTGCAAAGTAAAAAGTGCTAATTGATTTGCTCTACGAGCACTATATTTGATATTAAAAGTTATTTCAGCGAGCAAGGTAGGAACGTCTAATATGGAGTGAAGTATTTTATAAAAGTAAACGAAATCAAAATATCTTCGACGTGTTTCCAATTTTTGTACATTAAAATTAATGAGACGAGCTTCATAATCAGGAGTTTTACGCCTCGACTTATATTATATTCCTCTATTGTGTAGTTCTGTATAATAGATGTTTATCCCAAACATTCCGATTTTGTTGAATAGATAACCCAATATGATTTTCAACAGTCCCATTCGAAAAAGGATCTCAATTTAAGAAGTTTCTACTTCGTCTTACCGTAGTTTAACAAGTTGACGGATTTCAGAGGCTTTTGGTCAGAAGGAACTCAATAAAAGAGGATAAGTACATACAAAATTATTAAACTATACTAATAACATAAAGCTGAAGTTGTTATTTTGTTTGTTTGACTCGCTAGTCTTAAAGACTACTAGATAGCATTTATCGAGAATAAAAGCTCTGCCTCATTGAGACGCCATTCCAAGCAGTAAATATTGAAATGTATACTACGTAACTTACTTGGCGGCGGTTTAGCAACATTGCCATTTGAAAGCGTGGCCACGCGCTACGGGTCCCGTACGTGACTTCTGGATACTCTGGCGTGCTGAAGACATTGCCACTATTATGTACACGTGTAAACTGCACCTCACTCACAATCAGCCGCCAGTCGCCACATGCCACTTGCCACTTGCCAGTCGGCCGCCATTTTAGACGCTCGCTCGGTATGTACCACAATTTATTTGTATGTATTTTGTATTGTAAAAGATGAGTTTCGATACAGAAAAAAATAAAGAAGTTCAAAACCGTCAATCCTTGTTTATTGGATACTTCATCAATTAATTATTGCGATCGTAATTTAAAAAGATTGGGACGAAGTAGTTAACCATTTTCAATTCAAATAAAATGACGAAATGATGAACCAAGAAAGAAAATCAAACCTTTTTCTTTTCCATTTTTCTGCGACCAACATAACAAAGAAGTGCGATTTCTTCTAAGGCCATTCATAACGACTTGAAGTGACTGTCGAGACGCCATGGCCACTCGACATGGCGACCTTAGGACGCCAGAGTAGCCAGGCTTGCGCCGCTGGCGACGTCGCCATGGCGATAAAAACCTAAGAAAACGCTGCCGTTATTATATATAACTCAACAAACTGAATTTTATAAAGTAAAAGGCTAGAGTGATAAACAGTTTCAGAATTACTTAAGATTGTCAAGAAAACAATTTTACAAATTACTTCTCCGTTTGGAACATTATATTGGAATTTAACAATTGAACATATAGCTAATTTGAAGGCGCCCTAATGAAGCAGAGCTCTTAGGCTATACGAGTAGGTATAACATCACTCTTTGACAAATAGGAGCGAAGCAACAATGAAAAATTTTGCAATAACGGAAAAAACGTATCCCTTTAAGAGCGGGTAAAACCTCTGCGGCACAGCTAGTTATGATATTGTATTATTATACATACTACAGACTTTGATTATTTACTACAGATTACAGAAAACAATAGAACGAAAAAAAATAGTTGACAACTTAGGGTGCATAGAGCAGACATTTTTTCATTTGTTTCACTGATCATTTTTTTTACAGGCGTTATGAGGTCTTCTGTGCTTAACCAAGCGAAACATTAATTGTTTCCCCAGGGTTTTAACTCAGCATCCCCGGTGCAAAACGCATACATGGACCACTTAGGCGGTACAAAGCAAACGTATGGTTTCTACGATAAAATTTCTGCTGTAATAAATATTCATCATATTATTTATTAATTCGTTAAATATGTACTCACTTTAAGTACCTAGTAAAGTCAACAATAAAAAGTAATGGACTCTATTCAAATCATCTGAATTTTACTTACCTACATGATACAACATAACTGGCATTCTCTTTGCTCGCAAATAGGTTAAAAATAAACAAGATATCGAGTGAACGGCTCGCCTTGCCCATGAATTGCAACTTGAGCGAGAAACCAGGTTCTTCACCTCTATGTGTTACATATAAACATAGTAGGTACATACATTTTACAAGATGTATCTACATTATGGTCTTTTAACGTACGTTGTGTATTACGGGTGATATACAAAGAGAAGCGTAAATTCAAGTGTACATCTAATCGGATAAAAACAGGTCACAAGAATTTATTATTATGCGGGGGCTTCAGAGGGTGAGGCTGCAGGCAGTTGTTATAGAGGTTGCGACCTTATTTATTTTGTCTTGTTACAAATCACAGATTTATACAGAAAACTCATAGAAATATTATTAATCTATGTTCCGATGTCTTTGACGCGTTCTGGGCCTTTAAACAATTATTTATTCTCTATTACATATTGTCATAGAAAGAAACCATTACGAATGTAATAAAATGATTACTCAATCGAACCCTAGCAAGGTAACGGCATTATTATACATTCATCGTGAAAACTGTTACCAAAAAACATTTACTTTCACTTCCAAACACTAACCGCGCATACAAAAGTGACGCGGTTTACGATTTTATTACGACTCTTTTATTATTCACGTGCCTAACTCTATTAAGTTTATTAATCACATGAACCCTATTGGCCAATGGAACATAGACATGCGACAGTTACTTTTTAACTATTCGTTGCTAATGGTCTACTCGAGGGAATAAATAAATAATTTATTATATAACTAGTGGAATGGTTACTACACTATAATGTCCAGCCTTTTTACAAATTTTGCTATAATTTTGTCAGTCAAAAATACATTGAAACGAACCAAATGTAATGCAGAACGAAATTGAATGATCAAGTTTCTGTTTTTAGTTTATAAGTTTAGTCCTAGCAGTAGACAATAAGTTTTAAGTAATATATTCAGGGGCTACGATGCCCCAAACAGACACACATCTGGCGTCAAACTTAAAACACACCGCTTCGCATCGATTTTAAGGCGGGGTATCGGTAGGATACGGTGAAAAGAGCTTTGCCAAAAAAAAAATCCTAAACAAAGCCTAAATTTAAGTAGGAAACACAATACTTTTGTATGGAAAAACGTCCGCGAATGTAGTTTTCAACCGACCGCAATAAAACCAAAAAGTTGACATACACGACGTGTATGTTTTGTTTTTTCAAAGATCATATTGTTTTAAAACATTGTTAAGCTGATAATGGCCCGACTTTGCGACGGTAAACGTGGAGAGTGGGGCGCAGAAAGAGTGGCCATGGCCCATGACAGTGGTATTCTATCCGCGCAAGAGGTGACTTTATACAAGTGTTGTGTTTATCAAATTGTGAGTGCTGTGTTTCCGAAAGTGATTTTGGATTCTATTCTACCATGGGCCTAGTATTTATGAAATAGGGTAAGATTAATAGCTTATTTGTTAGTTATTCATTAGAAAACAGAACGGAGACATCACAGTCAAACAAATATAATTTAATTTAATTAATTAAAAAATTTAATAAATTAAAAAATTAAAGATGCATCTGTACATCTTTACAGCTATACATATATTTATATGACGAATATTATTTTTTATCTATTAAGACTTAGAAATTTTATAATTAATGGAGGTAGTTTGAGTTACAAAAAAAACTTGTCAGTAACTTTTAAAAGTCTTAATCATTAGAAACCTGGGCTTAGTAAGGAAAAAGGGTGCCTACGAGTGACCTCTATTCATTACTTAATTAAGCATACTACACTTAACTCACATAAAGTTTAACTCCTTTCGTGTTACTATGTTAATCTAAAAGTCTAAGAATTATAATTAAAATCGTAAGGTAAAATGTTATTGAGCTTTTTTAATTTCAAACATATTTCTTTTACACTTGTGTGCATTTATTATGCATGAATTATTCAAGCATGCAATTCATAGGAAAGCGAAGCACGTATTCCAGTGGGGCATGGAAGGTACTTTTGATTCACTTATTATTTCATAACGATGAAATACATGATCAGCCAGCCCCGGAATCGCAGGACCTAGGCTAGCTGCCCAAGGAGCATCTTCATATGTAAAATCTCGTTACCCTGCCTTTATGCCTCTATCACCTCGTTTGTGATCGATCTTTAACATTGAAACAGATGTAAAAATGTATTCGCCTAAGGATTGCGGATTCTCCAAAAAAATTTAACGATAGGATTGGTGGGATTTTGTATGCGCTTCGTTGCTATTATTGAGGCTTTATGTTTAGATTTTTTGGTTTTGTGTCTCATTAAGTTGTGCTTGTATTGCCTTGTTGGAGTTACTTTTAAAATCGACAAATAGGAGAAAGCCTTGTCGACGGTAAAGATAAAGAGTGCGTCGTCAGGTCAAGAGATAAGTGATCACCGACGCCGACGCGTTTCCGGCTTTGATTTACTGATTTAGGAGAAAATCTATGTCCAATTTTTGTATGGAGTTTCCATTTCTCATTTTATAACAAGTGAAGTCGCGTACAATTTAAATAACTCCCCGACATGTTCCTTACAAATAACAATATCTCATAAATTAATGATCATCTTCTCAGAAATTGTAGCTAAGGCGTCTCGATCACGTCCGCTTCTTAACAAAAATACATTTAAATCAGTCCATATGTTTAGTAACTACGATAGCACAGAGACAAAAAACTTATAACACACCTCTTTTGTTATCTGGGGTTAAAAATAGACAATACTCTAAGATTGAGAGTTACTCGTACAAGCACTAATTGTGCAGACGACAAAGATCTTAAAAAATAAAAATAATAAAAAATAATTCCCAGTTGCCACTACATCTGCATCAACCATTAGATAACAACGTCAATGACTACAGTTTAACTCAATGAAGAGTCATCGAGGCAATGGCACACTGGCACAGACTATCCACGGAAAGATCGTCTCAGATGAAAGCTGCTCATATTATTTACCAGCTTCGATGAGCTGTTAAGCTGTTTCAAATATTTGTTTTGCTAATTATCTTGGACAAACACGTCTTGAGTGAAAATTTCCTTTAACAGGCGAGACAACTGGAAGTCTAGGAAGAGGATCACTTCACCTTCAAATTGGCATTTTATAGAGATCGATGCAAACACAAAAGCATATTATTTATAAATGCGTATAAAATTATAAATTTCAAACACCAAACGGGGTTTTCGTCGTGTATAATTTATTCAAATTGAAAGACGCACGATTTCACTTGTATAATACTAAATAATTTTCCATTAAATTAGTACCTATTTAGTCAAAAGTATCAATGTAATTTATTTGACCCCGAAACTTATAAGTTTTTAAATTTCAAAGGATTCAAGATTTATAAATCTTTTCATCACGAACATGTTTCATTTCGAAGTTAACGTAATATTATACTAAGTACTAAGTACCTACAGTAAAAATTTGTATGAGACCTTGCGAATGAAATTTGGCAAAACGAAACTAAACGATAAATAATAATTATTATAGAATAATAAGCTAACTTAGTATAGCAAGTTAAATGAAATTTATAAAATCGGTGAAATTAATATTTTCTTGATGTATACCTACTATCGATAGTTTACGAAGGATGGCTGTCGATGTGAGACATTCTTTTAATGTTCCTGTTTGCTTTTGGCTTCATTTATTCAAAATACAGGAACATCGATACGGTTTCCTCATTTGTATACGTTGATATAAATATTCGAGGCCGGGAGAGGTCCCAAGAATAATAAAATAAAACAACAAATTCAATGAAAGTTAAAACAACAAAACTTTTAATATCCCTATGGAGGAATGTTCAACGATTTATTTAATTTTCGAAAAATCTGTAGAGTTAAAATAATATTTAATATTTATGAGTAAAATAATTTTCTCGTTAATCAGAGCTCATTAAGGTCATATAAGAAAATAACTCGGTTAAATTAAAAAGTGTTAGAAATTGTATGAGTCATTTTTGAATAAAATGCACAAGTTTTGTTCAATTACATTTTGTACGTTAATTTTGAGATATCGGAGTAATTTAACTATGAAAGAAAGTATATAAGAAAAAATTATTAAATTTTTGTTTCCTTTGACTGGTTTCTCAATCTTTTAGGTAAAGTTAAAGGTTCAAATGCTGAGGAAATAAATATTATATTGGACATCGCTCAATATCATCATATTATTTCACTTTTACATTTAACTCCCTATATACGTAAATAGAGGTGTGTTATAAGTTTCAGGTGTCTTTGGATATGTGCGTATGTCTGTAGCATCGTAGCTCTTTAATGAATGGACCGATTTCGATGCATTTTTCTCGTTTAAAAGTGACGTGACTGAAATGGATTTTCGTTTATTTATGAAGATTTGTTTATTTAAGCGATAATCTAATTTGTAAGAATCATGTTCTTTCAATTGTCTCCCATTTCACTTGTCTATCTAAAAACGAGCGTTTCTGAAACTTCAATTTACTGAACTTTCTTTTGCCAACACTATACTAATATTATGAACTCTATTAAAATTAAAATAGCACCAGATTTAACAAAAGACATGAACAGGAGGGAAGTCGCGGGTATACTACTAATAAATGTAATCTTATTTTCAAACAACAGATATAAAGGTGGAGGTAAGGAGTGGTAAATATCGTGTAAGCTGAAAAGAGAATCACCGTTAGTGAAGGTCATTTAAGCCGGTGCGCGGTGCCGAGTGTCAGCCCGTACGCATCATACGAAAACGCTTATTTAACAGTTGGCAAATTGGAGTGAGTACTTATTGCTTCCCAGTGTGGCTGTAAGTGGACTTGGAAGAAGTTAAATTAAAGGCAATTTTAAAACTCCTCGATGTAGTAATTACAAATAATACTAATAATAATCGTAATTGATACTTTCGTCTAAAACAAAGATGCCACAGACTGACACACAGACATTTGAAGGTGACAACAATGTAATGTTGTTAGCATCTTGAAACAATATTTGCCAATAGCTATTGAGATGGATCTTTATAGTCAAGTAAAGCTTTATAATTTCCGTCAGACGTGTGATCCTGAAGGCAGACAACAATTATTCGAGTGTCTGTTAGTTCAGATTCTAGTAGCTTGTTGGAGATATCAATCCCTTTCAGTGTTTTATTGGATGAAAACTAGTTACTCATCAAAGCCGTTGGCTTGCGTACCCAAAATACTGGCTGCATTACTGCATTGTATCGTTATACCAACGCGTTGGCCGAAATACGAGCCAGCTTTCGAGTTTCCTGTGGTCTCAATAAGCGCGTCGATATCTCCAAAGTCTGAACAATCGACACGCTTCTGGCCCCCATGGATCCAAAGTCTCTACTTCAAAAGGAACAAAAATATAAAAATCCATAAATAAATTTAAAAATAATATTTCTAATTATCTAAAGTATGTATAATTGTGATTCGTTAATTGCAATTTTAGAATTTACGTTGCAAAGTTTTCGTTTCCGATCTGAATTTATTTTCTACGCATGAAACCCCAACAAGACAGCTTTTATGAGAGGCTTTTTGAGCAGTTTTTTTTATCTTGGGGGTCAAATCGTGTACAGGATTTATAATATTTCTTAAGGCACAATTTCTCTAGTAAACCTGTCGCAGACCGAATGCCGGTCAATGGGCCGCGACGTTTATCAAAGCAGGTTATAAGTGTTATAAACTTATGAAATTAAGAAAAATAACTCAATAATTATTAATTAAACCAATATATTGTCGCTACAATGACCCAGATGATAACAGTAGTGGTGTATAGTTTGTAGTTTAAAGTATACTACCGCGGTAAGGCTCTGGGACTCACTTCCTGTTTCCATTCGTTTGGCTCCCACCTTCTCTTCCTTCAAATCTCTCCTCCACAGGCACTTCTTGTCCTTGTCTTATCCTACTTCTTTAAATGTTCGTGATTCATGCAACAGCTGATACCACTTTTTAGTTTTTAGTTTGAACCTTATTTGTTATTGTTAAGGATTTAGTTAGTAGTTTTCGCACTTCATGCACTCTCCCTTCATTACTTTTATTATTTTCCTTGTTGGGTTTGCTAGAAGAGATCGCTGATTAGCGATAAGGCCACCCGTTGCACTCCATTTAGCTTAAGCTATTATTTATATCCTATTGTTTATGGCAACGAAGTGTTAATAAATAAATAAAAATATTATTATATTATTTAAAGTTGAGATTACAGGCACCATAGATAGGCCGTAAGCTGCCTTATTTTTCGACCGACACGTATAATGAGCGTTTTGTATTTTAGAAAACATATTTTTTGAATATCAATGTATCTTAATATTATGTACCTAAATTAAACATTCTAGATATGATTTACAAAATATAAAACAAAAGAAACAATGAGCTAGCTCTTTGTTAAATATTCCATTCTCGTCCTTAATAAGAAAAATACTGCCTTAATCTGAGACAAACAACGAGCTCTTTGACCTTGTAAACTCATAATGAGCTTTTCACAAAAATCATAACATTATATGTATATTTACGCAGTATGAAAATGAGTAATCATACCATGTTATATTTTTAACCTCAGACGCAAAAAGGTGGGTGTTATAAGTAAACAAGTGTCTGTGTGTCTGTCTTAGCATCGAAGCTCCTTATTGGTTCAATTCAAAATGATTCCTTTTTGTTTGAAAGACGTGATAGAGATGGATCTTAGCTATAACTTATGAAGATCTATTCTTCAATTTATGAAGTATTCTTAATTGAAATGAATATATGTTTTATATAAACTATTAAAATACGCATATTCGTACTGTAACTTTTAAATTTTAAATTGCGCTGTCAATCTATAGGTATAACCGACATTTGTCTCGATTGAAAGTTTGAGTGTCGGAAAGCAGAAGCAGGTTGAATAGCAATTTTTACGTCAAACTTCAATATTAGAAGAAAATTTAGGTTTTTAATTTATTTTTTATAGTAATTTTATAATAATGCTTTGCGAAGCTTCATTAGCGTTAATTTCGTCGTAGCATGTATATTGATATACATAATATATGTATATGTATAATGGACAATCCAACACAAAATAAACGATATACAATTACAAACATAACATTATTCATAAATTACCTTCTGTAGCTAGGTGGACATGCACTAATGAATATATCTTCGGGAAGGTGTGGATGGAGAATTTCTAGAAAATTCATTTCCAAAAGATAGTAATTGATAATGATGACGATTTTTAAATAAAAAATTTATATTATATTTTTACCTCCAGTAAATTTGAAAAATTCGTTAAGTAATATAGAATTATTAAATATACGGTATAAATATACGAAACGTTCAATATCTTGACGAGAGGACTTCTAGTTATTGAGATGTAGGATTGCCTAAAGGAATATTATCTTTTTGGTTGACAAAATGAATAGAAATTAGTTTATCTTTCGGCTCAGTAGATAGACGTGAAGATTCAGTAATATGAATGTTAACAACCTGATGTTAATTCATAAAAGTAGTTTCCACTTTCCTGTCCGCTGTTTGCATTCCGATGTCATGTGCTCACTCGACGAAAACCACCTTTCACTGACTCATGACGTCACCGATATTCTGAACACAACACATCATCTGCCGTCCGAGCTTCCCTCCCACCACCACCAGATACACAATGGAGTCTTCGATATGAAATAACAATTGAAATAGATCTAGTACTTACTTTTCTAAATAAACAGATTTTAAGAATTATTTAACGTTTAGGAGAGATGTAAAAAGAAATGAAAATGTGCTTAGGTTAATGAGTTATTGGCTATTTTTAAAATCCTTGTACATAAATTCCTAATTCAATTCACAAATTTTAATTAAAAGTAGCAGTTACCTACTACCTATATCAATCATGTTTATGCAGGCTTAAAACACCACATTCATAATATAATAATATTATTATGAAGAGCTTCAAAGGCAAACATTAGCTCGTGTCCGTTCGTATCGGATCCATACTATGTTTATTCGTTATGATCAAAGTACAAACATTATTTAAATTGCTTTTAAAAGCTCAACATAAAATACACAGCTTTGTGGAAATATTTGTTTGCCCTATTTCTGTTATTATCTTTTCTACAAAAACAGTGTAATTATAATATTTTTAATAATTTATTTTGTTTGCTACGTTGTTACTGCTTAAATTTTTTAACATCTTTCGCTTTTTTAAACGTGTATTTGTTGTTACAAAAACGAAACACTGAGCAAAAACATAAGAATCAGCATAAAGAATCATATTAATTTAAAACTCATGGCTTAAAATTAATAATTACCATGTTCATTGCTTTTAGTTTGTATCAGTTTTGCAGCCTTTTATGAGATGTTATGCGTATATCTCTCTTGTCGGTTCTTCTAGCTGCTAGCACAATGCAAACTTCTTTCAAGTCATAAACAAAAAAAATTAAGTCTCTTCATGTTTTGTTGCTCACTTTATGAACAACTTCTTTAAGGAATTTTATAATATATAATGATAATGTTTAATTATGCATGCAGTGTGTAACTATTTAAGGGAAAATGATATCTGTTTGCACTTCTTGGCTGCAACTCGAACAGGCCGACAATTGTCAATTGACTTCGACACACGAACCTCGGTAGTTTTACTGGCAGCACAATATGCGCAGTCGCCACAAAACGTCGCGATCGCACGCATTGTATCATTAATTTGTATTTGTGATTGTGATAGACAAATGTCTCGACAAAAAGGGGGATTAAGGGGCAACAGGGAGCCACCAAATACCGTGAACCGACGACGTTATTCGTCGAGGAAAGGTGTTGACTCGGAATCCCAACGATACGATTCGATCAGAATACAACAACACAAGCTACAAATTGACTTGACTGGTTATATTTCGTGGTATCTCCATCAATATAATGCATTGCTCCCATTTGCTTTCCTTGATAATTAAATATCCCGTATTCTCTTGAGAAAACAGGGAAAACGAACAGAATAAATATGCCGAAGAGTAATTTATTTAGTGATGTATTTAACATTTATTAATTCTATTATTTAATAGATTACAAATGACTTTATAGGCATATATTGATTTATTTTTAAATTTCCCACAGAGGCTGTCATCAATGCGGCCCTATTTAAGGGCAATTTGTCAAATTTTTACACCTATTTGACTATCCGCCACCCGCCCTCAAAACTAATCATTTAAAGAATTTTTGCAACATTTTTCATTGATGCGCCGCTCCTATTTGTCCTAGCGAAAAGTTATTTAGCCTACAGGCTAAATAACTTAGATTATTTACAAGTAAATGTAAATAATCTTAGGCCTGTAGCCTTCTTTAATAAATGGACTATCTAACACAAAAAAAAATTTCAATTGAACCAGTACTGCTTGAGTTTAACGTGTTCAACCAACCATCAAACTCTTCAGTTTTATAATATTCGTACAGATACAGAAAATCGAAAAGAATGGATACATTTATGACTGATCAAGCATCATTTGCTTAACGCATATGGACTCGTACGTACACACGGACTGAAGGAAAATCAAATTCACAATGATTGATTGACCTCTAATGGCTTTCTGCCAACTTATTTTACTATATCTAGATTATAGCTTTTCGTAATGGACCTTTTAACATTCATTATTAACCTTGTACCGATAAAATTCTATGATAATAACCCCGGTCGGGATTCAATGGGTCATTAACTTGGGAATAAGCTGAAAAAAGATAAACATAATATGAACATCGAGGTACATCTGTAATCTTTAAGCTAAAACCGACTTCACACCGCAAACTATTTAACCCCGACGAAAAAGGGGTGTCATATTATGTTTCACGTGTCTTTCACTAAACACAGGATATAATTCAATATTAATTTAAAACGTAAATTTGATGATTTTTTTAGAGTTTCACAGTAAAAGTGTTAAAGTTGAAACTTTTTTTATTACAACAACATTAATTCTTTGCAAGCGACATCGCATTTGTTAGTTCTACGAATATTTATAAAGAGTAAAGACCTTTTGCGATCATTTATAAAGTTTTTTAAAAACTCTCACTGTTAGAAAGCCATACTTTTTCAGCTGTGACTAGGCTGTGACATTATCTTATTGTGTCTCGTATGACTTCCAAAAATGAACACAAATAAATTCAGGACAAGTTCTGTATCGTATATTCGTATAGGTAAGTATAACATTGTACATTATGGCAGGTAGGGCGGTTAATGACAGGCGTGCTTAACCACATGTTGTCGTTCATACACCGCGACAGGTCAAACACCGCCTAAACCTACATCGGTAGGTGATTTCTAGAAAGTTTTATAAATATTCAGTTCTAAATTTAAGATTTAAATAATGCAGACGTTTCATATATACCGTAATAATAACATTATTGTTATTAATAATTGTCTTCAGAAAATTATTAATGTTTCATTGGTTTCTGTATATTTAATGAAACTGGCTTCGTTTCAAAGCGCGCGTCATGTGAAACTTTGATGCTACATAATATATTAATAGTCTTAGAATCAAGTTGACGTGCATTGTGCTCTAATGAGGTGGGGATAAGGAAACTTGCTTGTGCAGCCTAAGCTTCTCTATGTTACTAAGTAATGTAGGTAAGGACAAAAACACTATTTCATACTAAGTTTGGCCGAAAAATAAGATAGTAAATAAACGCTATAATTATAAATAAATATTTTAGGAATTATAAAACAACGCGATACAACTCTTTTTAAAGAATAAAATGTAATTAAAAGCAATATTACGATTTAACGAACGAAATCTAAGAAAGTGCATGACAGACGATCGCCGTAAATTTATGGTAACTCATGTGTATAGAAAAGGCATTTTGCATAAAATATTAGAAATATTGGTACATATGTAAATCAGTAATATTACGCAGCAATGAGCTACCTACTGACCTATCGATTTCAGCTTTCTCTGTTTAATATAAGTGTGAATTTAACGATAAGCAGAAGGGATATTATGATATATGATATACACGTTAAAAGTAACGAATGCAAGGATCTTTTGTTAACATCCGTTAACCAACATTGCTAACGAGAATGGAAATTGTGAACGACTAATTTTAAATGTAACGAAACTTTTTAGTACTTTCAAATACGTTCAACTTGAAATAAGCAATATTTATATTTCAAGTTTAAATTGATGTTTAGTAAAGCTGCTCTATTCTTACCACCTCTCACAAGTTAACAAAAATTCGTGTTGTTAACCGGATTACCTACTATTATGGCAGAAACACACTATTGTGGTGTGGTGTGTCGTGGTGCGTCAGAACAGTATCTATTTCATACATTTATTATTGCTAGGAAGATACTAAGATCTGTCGTGAGTCGTGACGCAGCGCGATTTTAGACGCGCGCACAGTATTTTCTTTGTTTAAAATGTCTGAAGAATTAATTGAACTTGTTCATCAACACAAAGTATAAAATAAAATCAATTTAATAATTATTACTAAATAATAAAATGAAATAAAAAATATGACGGTTAGGTAAATACACTTCACCTAATAACTTTCCCATTTACTCAAAATTCACAATTACTACCTAATCGGACAGTTTCCTCTTCTAAGAACGACTATTGAAATGTTCCCTTCTAAGAGCAACTGTAGAACGCCGACTGGCAGCCCAAGCGGAAAGCCCGCCGCTACAATACAGAGGTGACCTTTTTGAATAAAAAAAATTACAATATTAATAACTGATTAATACATATTACTACAGATTATTAAAATTGTATAAATATTATTTAATTCGTTCTGAGGTGTAAGCAATAGTCAATTAAATAACACTAACATTTTGCATTTTTTTTATAACACGACCACATTTAATTTTGATAATAAAAAATTGATGTATGTGATTTTAAATCAATTAGATATTCCAGCATTTCACATTGTTTTTATAAAATTAACGTTTTGAAATTAAAAGAGTCGCTTCCACATTATTATAGGTCCACGGTCGTTCTATCTTTTGTCTTCGCTGTCTTGAAATAGTAAAAAAGATCAAACGTATTCGAATAATTTAGAATAATAATTTGATTCCTATGCTTTGTAATTCTTATAGCAAAATTATGTTAATATATGTATGGGTTTCGAGTCGCTTTTATTTACTTGAAAGGGAAACTTCAAAGAAAAATATAATAACCTTAGAAACCATCTAGAACGGCTTAAGATCTTTTATGATTGATATTTTATAAAAACTCCATAATAATATAACAAAGAAAATATAAAAAAACAATATGTATATAAATTCTGCCTACAGAAAAGAAGTTTCTGTGGCCGTTTCATAGTTTATTTTCTTCGATATACCAAAGCACTGTAAGCATTAAGAGACTGTGGGGTTGTTTGCTGAAGCTCGCACGTATTGTTTCGCCAACGTGCATGTAAGAACATGCAAGAACTTTCTCAAATAAGACTCTAAAATTTTTATTTTTATAATTGTAAAATATGAGATTTATCGTAGTAAATGATACATAAGAATCAATAGGCGTTCAATTGTGACCAGTGTTCCTTGAAATCGTCCTCAGGTAATGTGATGTATTCGCGTGGAAAACTTTAAGTACGAGTCTACTTCACCTTTATTAACCTCGATGTATTTAGGGTCCTGCAAGGTGCTTTTTTGAACAAACATCTTATGGTAATAGTAGTGAATGTTTACTCTACTCAACTGGTTAATATTACAGCCAAGCTCTTTCTTTGATTAATACTTGTAAAGCAAAAAAACGTTTATACGTTAATAAACAAGGTTAATTATACCTCTATTATGTAATTTTCTATAAGAAAGCTTGAAAATGGCGCTAGTGGGTGAATGATTTTCTGATTTGGTTTGGTTTTTACAAAGAACGAGGTAGACTCGAGGGGCTAATTATATTTACACATTGGATGAACCACTAATTACTGTTCAGTCAACCATAACATGTTTATTAGGGGCCCAAGGCTTTCGTTGGAGTTTTGTATCATGAATAATCTGCCCGGTTGCAAATAACGTATAAGAAATACAAATATATTGATAATATGTACATGTTTTAAATTTCCTTTTATCTGTAACAAAAAACCACTAGCTTAGGCTGTAGCTCTGAAAACTTGCTTCATAAATCGGTATAAGTATCGGCAAATGTTAAGTTATGCTGAAAGGAAAAGATTACTCTTGGGACGCTTCTAAGGGCGTTGACATATGCGTGTACTTTTACGATAATCAATTTTCTTAATCAATTATTCTTTAATACATAACTTAGATAATTACACAATAATTTTGGAAAACCTTTCTGATTTGTTTCAGTGGTGGACCTGTATTTTGACCCATAATTTAAAATCCTAGCTTGTTAATAAAACGAAGTTCTTATGCGTCTGCCAGCCTTTTCCGCTAAATTGTACTTATTAGTTGTAATAACCTAATACATATTGAAATTATATATAATGTCCTGGGAGATAGGTTTCTTCATCCTAACTAGGTAATAAGGTAGGTGCGCTTTAACAAGACTTACTACTAAATAAAAGCCCAAATTAAAGCCGCTGTGTGACTCGGGCTTTACTTTTGTTTGTTTGGGATTCGGGGAATAGAAGGTTTATGTGGTCCTCAGATTGAATTATAGATACGCCGAACACATATCCGCGCCTTATACATCGAATATATCATTCCCATAAATCATTTTACTTATTAATCCCCAACAAATAATGAGGCGTGTTAGAAGTGTGTCTGCGGATCTGCCTATGTCGGCGTGGTTCCTTTAGGAAATGACCGATTACAATGTGGGTTCTAATTTATGATCTATTCATTCATTCTGGAGACTTTCTTATTTGCAAAGAACGGAAGATGGAGGCTTTTTAAATTTGTCTTCAATTTCACTTGACCTAAAAACCTACGTACTCTTAAATATATACCTTTTTAGTATGATATGTTTAATGATATTTTAATAATTATTTAAGTTTTTGCCTTGATAGTAACTTGTCAATCATCATCACTTAGCAATACTTAACTGAATTTAACTACAGTTGAATGGTAACAAGTTGAAGATCGTTAGGTAGCTTTTAATACATATACTCATTTCGAATACATTTCTCCAACTGTGAGCAAGCAGACTACGGAAAACGCAAAGGCGACAAATGTGATTTATGGTTAGACATTCAGGAAAACATATTATTTCCATATTGTCTGAATAAGGGATTATATCCCATTCTGTATTTTTTTACAGATGGGATAAGCTATAATTTATATTGAAATATAGGATTTACTTATATACTCTACTTGAATACATATAATGAATCTGAATTGATAGACATATTTGTTTGGCGAACTACCTACACAGTAAAAAGAGGTTCATAATATTTTAGGGTAAACAATGCAAACTTACTGATCATTTATTGCCTTTTTTGTTTTCGTATTGTGGACCTGTAACTTGAATTTTGACCTCCATTAAATTGCAGACATCTGCAAAAACGTGATTAATGATTTCATCAGAACAAAATTGGTATGGTCCAGAAATTGGTATGAGCAACCAGAGCAAGGTCTGGCGGCTCTGGGATCTTGCTCTCGCAGTATTAGTGGTGTTTTGTTATTTATTTACTCGTTTATTCCGGACAAGTTCCAAAACAATGAATACCTTACAATCTAATACTCACTTATATACTCACTTATTGCTGAGACAAGCAATATGTTTGATATGTTGCTGTTCAACTCATTTTATTAATTACTATATTATAGATACAATATAGCCTATGTCACTCAGGAAGAATTGAGGTTCCCACTTATAAAAGAATTTTAAAATCGGTCCAACATTCTTTTTGACTTTATTCATTACAAACAAAAATATATTTTCTCTTAGATGTCGTTTGTTTCTCATAATATGTATATTGTATTGTTCTTTTCTTACTAATTACAAGTATTTACGTATTAATTTCAAAAACTCTTGGACTGGTACTTAACTAAATAATTTTATAACGCCCGCGTCTTTGCCATATTTACGGACAAACAGACAAAAGACTATTAAATTGCAGTTTTGTTATTTGTATATTCTTTCATAATGAACATGCGCTTGATAGAAAGTTGCTCTTTTGATATCACAGATATATTTTAATTTATTATAAGCTTTTTACAAAATAATTACGAGAATAACATTACATTATAATTAATAAATAACCTAAAGGTCATAATCTTACTTTTAAATCTCACTACAGACTACATTGTACCGATATTTTCTCAATCATCGTAACAATAGTGAGAAACCGGCATTCACAATTGTCTAGGAAATTTAATAATCTTCCTCTTTGTTGCAGATTTCTACTTAAAATTGCAAGAAATTATCCGGTGATGAATTTAAGAAGACAATATGGGAGATCAACGGATTTGCTCACAAAAACGGATCATACAAAAGACGATAACTATCTTTATGATATGCCTTATTTCACAGAGCAGTTGTTCCGAGCGTGGTAATACCAAAACCTTAGACAATCTCCCCTGCCATAGCTGTCTAAATAGTCAAGATGTAAGTAGATCGAAAGAAGACAGTTTTGTAGGTAATATAATTGATACGGTTAGTGAATTTTGTGAGAAATATGTATTTGTAAATAATACTGAGCGAGACTTGAGTCGCGTCTTAGAGAACGCGCTTGACGAAGCGTTTATGAAGGATAAATATGAGATATTCGATGGATTCGAAATTAAAGCCATAAGTGTAAACAAGACAGATCAAAGCGAAGAAGACAATGAAGCACGAGCGCTTTTTAGTTCGTATACTTACGAATACAGATTGTTCAAGAAAATAAAAGACTTCGTAAACACGCACATTTTGTCTATAAACTTGCCTAAAGCGGCCAGACTTATTGGATTTAGATGTAAGTATGAAGTATTATTATAAAGTCAATTTTATTTCTTTATTGGAGTTCGTCGAATTGTTAATATGCTTCAAAAAGAAACTTTACTTAAAAAATATCGGTTGATTGATTATTTTTAAGTATTTGTATTTACATAATTATTAAGTACACAAGTGAAATTGAAGACAGTTAAAAAAAACACAATTTTAATAATGGTGATTAAAAGTAAAAATATCGACTCGATCTCGACAGCCTCGCAACAAAGAAACCGCATCGAAACTGAATTGTTTATGAGCTTCAATGCCTCAGACATACAGACACGTCAAACTTATGACACCTCTTTTTTGTCGGAGGTGAAAGACACAAGATCAAAGACGAAAGTTCATGTCCTAAAGTTAAATAAAATTGAGAAAGTATTGATGCATGTTGTCTTGTGGCTTCTTGAATACTACATATAATAATAAAATACTATTTACTATAATAATATTATATGTATGGATTAGTACCTATGTATCATACTGATATGATATATTATAATTAAATATTACTTCATAGTAATGAGAGTCTGCTGTAAAATAAAGATAATACTTTTATGAGATCTCTGTTAGACACCGAATTAGTGCGATTTTTAATTTATATTTCAGTTCTTAGTTTTGCCCGTTTCCTGCTAATAAACTTATGCTAAATTTGAAACTTTTTTCTAAGGTTTTTTTTTTCTAAAATAATTCCAATCTTAACTTACTGTTAACGCCTCTAATTTTCTGCTATATACTTAAAATTTCTTTTGATAAATAGAATTTTTAAATAAAATTTTTCAGCGTTCGGGCTAAAGAAACTCTTCCTTCCGTTGCTGATAGGGATGCAAGTGTTCAAGAGCATCCTCTTGGCGATGTTTTTGCCCAGCATTTTGGGAAGTTTCGGGAAAATCCTCGGAAAAGGTGAGTCTTCTAAGTCGTAAAGGTGTAATCGACTTCCTTGTATTGGGTTTAATAGCACAACAACCCTACGTGAGCCAAGGTGTTCGCCTGAGATCTTTGCTCAAAGTGCTTTATCTCGTTTTCACAACAACAATTGCATTTACTAGATTTCACCCGCGACTCCGTCCGTGACTCTTATTCCAACCCCTTCAAGCCTTTGTTCGCAAAAAAAGATAATTCTTTTTCCCAAGCTCTAGTAGCTCTCGTAGATAAAAGCTACTCTCGCATTTAGATTATTAAAAGAGATAGTACATAGATGTGTTATTTACAGGGATATCACACCTGTCGGCCACATCGAGCCAAGCCAGCTTCCCTCCGGCCAACAGTGAAGATCCAAGCTATGAGAACAAAGATGCGTTCATGGGATACGAGACGAACCCGGCTGCTCAACTCGCGATGCACGAAGACGACGCCAGCGACTTGGCTAATGATATGTCCAGGTATTAAGCTCATCTAGTACTTTTGATCTTCACAAAGAGTTAATGAAATTAAATAAGTAAAATTGAAGACCATTCAAAACCTCCCGATATGAATAAGAATACATCGAGTAAAGTCTCATTCAAAATCCCAACAGAAATCTTTTTAAATATCGTTTTAACAAATGGCTTGCTTGTTAACAATTACTAATATTACATAACATAAATAATACTGAAATACTAGATTCGACGAAGATAATATCAGGAGTTCAGAATACTCTAAACTCATGTTATGCCTAGTGCGCTGATTAATTTATCGAAAAAACCAGAAAATGAACTCGGTTTAGCAGAAAAACTAGATTTTCGATAATTTCGGAAGAATCCGATCGGTTCAAAGAAAACTGTGATATACTTTGCTATTATAGATTAGATTCATTAAAATCCTGTCACGCGACGTTAAAAGCAATTTTACACGATTCCATATTGATATTGAGCCATGACAAATATAGCCAATTTTGGCTCCTTGCGATCACTCATTGAAAGGAAATTGTACCCAACAAGCTTCCGCCGGGCACAGAGTAATATAATCGTTGATTTAATTAGAAAACGCGTCCTTCTGTGATCCTTAACCTTGACTAAAACGACGCCACAGACAAATTTAACATACCTCTTTTTTCGTATATTTTCGGGATTAAAAGGACCATAGATTGATAATATGAGACATTCTTATTTTTAATTAACATGTGTTTTAAATAGGCCCATGGATTCTTATTCTTATCAAACAGATACAGGAATAAATTTATAATCACATGGTTTTCACACAATATGATGTACTTTTCAGGTTTGGAGACCAGAAGGTATCTTACCTACCCACCAAAAACGGTTACTACAAGAATCAAATGACTAATAATTATAAGGTAATTATTAATATTAAACCAAATCAATAGGAATTATTTTCTTGAGAGTCATTCTTTTAATCATCTGTATTCACTTACTTTTTTAAATCCATCCATTGTCTATAAATAAATCATATCCCATTGTGGAGAAAATGTATTACATCCTATAAAATTCGCTACAGAATGTTGGCCGTAAAAGAATTACTTTGTTGTTACTAATTTCAACAATAAAACTGAATGTTATTTTGGGCATTTTAACATGACCACAAATTGAGAGAGCGCGCCACTAAAATAATTAAATTAGAATAATTAATTATTGACAGTAACAAGGGTTTTTCATAAATTGAAATTTATGTTGAAATAATATAATGTATGCATTCTCTCAAAATTTAATGTTTTAAATGTTTTATTTATTTATTTTATTAAAGTAGCCAACAGCATAAACGCGCAACACGCAAGGCATTATACTCATGCGTTAGAATAGAAGGAAATCAACATGTTCCATATGTTTTTCAGATCTTCCAGAAGATTCCAGCCTCTTCAATGATCCTGAGTAATTACGATCCGTTCTACTCTCCGCTCCTTTCGAGACTGGACGGGATCTTCGCGAGGCTCGGTAAAATTTCAGCTCGTTACTTACTATGATCGGATCCATCAGATATCAAGAAACTACATCATACGTGGATGAACAGATTTTCATAAATTGTAGCATGCTTTGGCATGTGATATCTAGTAAGACCTAATTCAAAAGTCAAGTTTAGTGATTTGCATTATAAAAATTGGCAATTTACAGGTCTAGCTCCAAGCGAGAGCTCAGCAGATGTAGGTCAGAGCTTGAGTAACGTAAAATTAGAGGCTTGTCGGGAACAGTTGATCTGCTTGATGTATGCCACCCCGGCCAAATACGCTCCTTATAGCAACCTCGTCTCTGCGCAGTTAAGCAGGTACCAAATTAATTAGGTATTCATAAAGTAAGCCCTTTAGTAGACCCTCTGCAACTGTGAATTAAATCCTAACACTTTAATTTGTTTTTCTTAATAAAAAAGAAAAGCTTCTATTCAACTCGTCCCAGCAAAACTACGAGACAAAATTCATCACTCTTTCTCTTTTGTAAGAATTAGCCGAGCCTAAACGTTCCGCTGAGGCACGCCATACTTCAGTTTTTTCAAGAAACCGCATGATCTCAACTCACTCTCAACTTTTTTCACGATACATAACTACAGCAACTTCTTTGACGTCCATCATATTCAACTTTTTTAGAAGCACTGACGATGGATTGCAGCTAGCCGTAGAGCTTAAGCACTTGCGTTGTAGCACTAAAGGTTCAACTATGAACAACGTATTGACGTTACGTAAAAGGCTAGAGAATAAGAAAGTTTATACTTTTTTACTAGTCATCTTTTAGTTTTATCCTTAAGTAAAAATTCACGTATTTTCATGTTTAGAACTAGTATTTAGGCCTATGCTTATTATATATTGCAGGGAACTAAACGAGCTCCGTCGCCCGGTGTCCGACAACCCAGAGATCCTACGTTTCTTCAGGTACATGAGGGCGGCGAGGAAGGGCCAAGAGGGCACCGACTGCCTTCAGCTCAGCACCGGATGTACCGTCACAACCCCCACACACACTATGATCGCTGCTTACCATGATATTAACAAACTTGTGACGGCGAGGCGGTTAAATTTATAAGATCAAATGAATTTTATGTTCTAGTTCCGTTGTCCCCGTTTAGACTCCGTCCCTACTTCTAGGAGCACAGCGGATTTACATCCCAAAGTTCCGTAATACCGGATCGTCCTTTATAGTGAAATCATCGAAGAATGGTCTTTTAAAAAGCGGATACGCACTCGGCAAGCGAGCACCTCATTGGCCTCATGGCATTGGCATCACCACGATTTAAAAAATTGACAGATTTGTCTTAAACTTATCTCTTGTCACGTGACCAATTTGTATCAAAATTTATATTTCTATTGTTTCAAGAGCAAACGAATTCGTGTCACTCAGTTTATGCCAATTGCTAACTATGATATCTTATTCTGTAAATAGTTTGTATTAATTTATTTTGTAAATAAAAAGTTTTTATGGTTTAGTTTTAATACTTCTGTGTACGTGTTATTTATTGTATGATTGAGCTTTTTAATAATTAAAAAATAAGACTTTATTTAACTTATTTATTATATAATAATAATAAAATAATACTTTTGAAAATAAAACTGTTTATAATTTTTTAATTTTTTAATAGTGGAAATGTAAGTTTTTATTTTATTCGAACAAGCTCTTGAAATGCTATGCTTCCTTATATAAATTCTTCCTTTTCTCGTCATCCAATTAGAATTAATCTATTGTAAATAAAGTGAAGTTCTGTCTTATATTTTTCAAGTACCGTAAGCGGATAACAGCTACTACGCAATGCATTTTATAACGAAGTGAACATTATTATTGTTGTCGTAAAAGGTTTTGATACTTCAAACTCTTAAGAGCCTCATTTCTGCATTTTATAACATAAATTAATTTGAAGTTCCTTTAAATAGTATTTTTTTTTAATTAATTTATTTTATACTTTTGACTGAATCTTATATACTTACTTTTTTTTGTATATAATACCACACATTCATACTCGTTTAAAAAATGAAACTATACATGCACGCTCTGACTTTACGTTCACCATCAGTTACTTAATTATCTGTATCACCAGCATTGGATCTTAATGACTTTATAATATGAAGACCAAGATATAATGGCTAATTAAATAAGGTGTCAACCATGAATATTAGTTCTTATTTTATCGAGAAATAGGGACTTAAATTAGACGCAACTGAAAACTAAAAATTCTTAAAAAAATTGGACCACTTTGACTCATTCAATTTGATCTGCGGATGGCGTCGTACGAGCGAAACATCGGAAAGAAAAATACGTCAAATTGATAAGCTCCTTTTTTGTTTTTATGAAGGTCGGGTAAGGTAAGGCTAGGTTCAAACTCCGTATTTTAAATTCCTGGTAGAGACAGTAAAAAACTCGCCTTCATTTCTCAAAATATGTAATGTAATAAAAGTAAAATACAGTACAGTACCCGCCAATAAATAACGCACTTCTAGAAAGAGACTCTTTAAGCTTAATTAATTTGTTTTGTTGGAAAGTGCATTTATCGAGGAAGGCAATGTAACATCACGCTTCGACCAATACGAGCGGACTGGAGCATCAATGAAAAAACACATATTTACAATATAACTATGTAACAATTTCATTCAATGGGGACAATCGTTTTTATTCTCACCAGTTAAAGGCGATTTTATAACATCGGTGCCGAAACAAAGTTTTGAATCTTGAATCTCATAAATTAATTACAAATAATATTTCGTTTATTAATTATAAATAACTGACATCATATTTTTGCGCCTCTTTTTCTTAATTTCGCTTTCAAAGCGTTCACATTCATCGCCAAATGATCCATATTTACGATTTTTTTACGAAGGACAACACTCTTCAACAGGTAAATTAAAGAAATTATAATTTATGTCACGGAGCCCGCTAAGACTAGTTAAAATTGAATTTTTTGGACCTCACGCGACTCGAGCGCCTCTAGTGGCAAACTCACACGCGATAGCCCCCATTACTACATATTTTCCTATCACATGTATTGTAATAATAAACTATCAAAACTATGCAATCGATCTACTCTTAGTGAATGAAGATCCGGCTACTACCTTCTCTGAGTAGAAAGTTGCCTTTAGCGAGAAAAAGTTCACGTGAAAATATAATCTATATGCTTTTAATAAGGTATATAATAGCATAGCTATATTTTAGCCTATGTATAGCAGTGTTAGGTATATTAGTCAACGTTTGTTTTTTGGTCACTGTTTTAAGCGTATGACTCATTCGAAAGAAGGTCTTGACTTTTGAGTAATTCGAGTATGTATCTGTTTACACTTGGATCATGTGAAGTCGGGGACAATTTAAAAATAGCCCTTACTATATAATTACTAATAATGTCTCATGAGTCATGACAATAAAATATTTTCAAGCGCATCTAATCGGACGATTCCACTGACTCGATAAACTTAAACAATCCTGTTTTTGCGTCGGAGGTTGGGATTTTTTTCAAATCATCTGATCTATATTGCTAAGTTTAAATGGAAAGCTGAAATTTATCTTATAATTCAGTTATCTTAGTTTCAATAATACAACGGACGGGGCATATATTTCTATGTTTTAAGTTTAACTAATAGTTTTTCCTTACAATTTTTATCCAAGACTTCTGAAAAAACACAACCACTATACCAATTTATGACTATTGACCGACTGTATAAGGAAGAAACTTATCCTAGCTTTATCAATCATACTCAAATATTATTATCCGATAATTTTCTGAAATTTCGCCGCTAATTATCTCATAATAAAAAATAATTGAAATAACACAAGGACCTGAAAGTGCTAACTTACTTAAGTTAGTAAAAGTTTTAATATAGAGTATTGAGTTACTTCATGAACTAAATTATAAAAACAACAGGATATAATGGGGCTATAAAGGTGTGGAAGTGGCTGTTTAGCGAGCGGTTTCTGAGTGATTGTTGCAAGCTTTTTTCATTATATATTTACTACGCCTTTATTTATTTCGTAAAAGAAGCTCCTACTACTTCTGTTACTAACTTATTGTTTATATATTTGCAAAAATACTCATCATTTGAATGACTTCATGCTGTTAATGATTTGAATTATTTGTTGTATCCAGTAATTTTAAAACACATATTTCTTGCAAGTTAGAGTTTTTGAATAAAGATAATCTCATAACTTATTGATAGCTGATATCACTCGCATATTATCAAAAGTGATTCAATAGTTTTTATTCATTCTACCTTCGATGACAATCTTCTCGAAGTTAAACAAACTTTTTATAATAAAAAGAATCTTCTCCACACTTTCTTTGTCACGAAACAGCTGGGATATCCCAAAGATGAATCGAACCGTAACCGCTTCAATTTAATCTAATGAGAATTCAACTCTACCTTAAACCAATAAGGTATACTTTTGAGAAACCTTATTCGTAACTGCAGTAACTTGTCAAAAAGCATTTATCGAATAAAATTTAACTTTATTCCAGTAAAAATACAGTTTAAGTTACCTTTCTATAATATTGACGTGCACATTACAAGTTCATGCAACTAGATGCCATTATAGATCTTATTTTAAAAGGTATAAGATTTACTATTGCAGGCATTAGAATGTGGATTTTGAAAAGTTTAACAATTGTTATGTATTGTTATATAAGATAGTTTGTTGGTCCGTGGGTCATTCTTATTTGAAACTTGTAGTGCATTGACGTATAAGCTAGATTAAGTGAAGTTTATAGGTGAGTCTTGTGGCATATAATTATACTAACATTAATTCGTTTTGTTTGTAGGTACTTAATTTCTTGCCATATAAACATGAAAATTAAAATATTCGTTTACTTATAATTGTTTAAAATATGGCTAATAATTGGAAAAGGCACAAATATATTATTTATTATAGAAATCAAGTAATTACCTAAGAGTAATTATGAAAATCTTAAAAGGCGCTGAAGCGTAAACATTATTTAATATTTTTTTATAAATACGAATAAATAGATTAGATTTCAATATTAATTCATATTATGACAATAAATTTAGAAAAGAAATAGACGGTAGGAACCTAAAATAACTAAAATAGGAAAAGGAAACTCCTAGATCATAGTTGTTTATGTAATCACCCATAGATAAGTACTTCCGTTCAGCCCTAGATGAGAAAGTAGGAAACATTAGACTAAAGAGCTTGTCCTACTCTTATATAGTCCTACTGCAGACTATACTAAATATATCCCGCAAGTTTAACTTGAACAAAGCTTTTCATCAAACCAATAAAGCACTTACGCATAAAAATGTAACAAATCTTAGTCATCTTTTGTGTGTCTACTTCGACGTGGGATTTTTTAAACCCGATCAAGATGGGTCTTAGCTCCATCAGTTAACTTCTGCTGGGGGGTTTTTAAATTGCCTTCAATCTCATTTATCTCTAAACTTATTTTATTCTTATGCTTTACGTTTTGTATTTGAAGGTACAAGTTTTGTCTAAGTTTATGTCACACGTATTTTACTTTAATAAAAATAATATAGCCTACGATTAATGTCAAACACGTAGGATGGTCGTCTATATTTAAACCGCTTTCCGTACAAAATGTGACCCAAATGAAGCATTACATAATGTTATTGTGTCCTAAGCTGTACCACTTTCAGAAGGATATAAGACAGTTGCGTAAACTTAAAAGTCATCGCGTACGCAAAATGGGTTTTACCATTTCATAAATCGTTCGACGAATGAACTTACTACATCGTATTGATTCTTGACTCTAATTCGCTTAGATATATGTAATCGAGAACAATTTAAAGACTCGAAGCTCACAAACTGATAAACAGATCTTCACAAATTCTTCCAACAAGTCCGCATTGAAATCGGTTCGTTCTCTTAGGAGTCAAAATGTCACAGATATAGACAATGCTGTGATCATTGGATCATTCTATGGATTTTTAATTTTTTTATTTTTTTTGGTACATTTGATAATGATAATGAATTATTGTGTCAACTGAGTCGATAAAAGGAAATGTTAGCCTTATTGAATCCACTTTACCGCGTTTAGTTATATGAAAGAAAATAAAAGGCTTCTTTCTAAGTACTCAACCTAGCACGTAATACGAGAACAGAATTATGACCTACTTACGTACATACATTATTATAGTAGAATTCAGTTTTTTGTCAATAGAAATATAATAATCTAAATTTACTTAAGGGATCCCTAATGGATTAAACATACTTAAGAGCTATATTTGAGATTCATTTAATGATTTATGAAACTAATTTCTAGTTGGAGTCGGAAGACACAAAGTTATTATTACCAGAAAATAATTTTCGTTACGCCTACTATAAATTCATAGCAACTGTGGCGACACTTTCACGATTGCAAAATTTTATTTTATGTACCTATATATTTTGTAATAAAACAACACGAAAGAAGCCTTGTATAGTTCCACATTTATAATTTTAATTAATGTCAGTAATAATTAGAAAGTACGTTATTAATTAACACATAAATTAAAACATGTCACATGATGTGTTCAGCGCCTGAAACAAGACGTTGAGAATTTGAGAATACATACTACACATTAAATAGTAAGGTAGATAATTATTAAAATTCAACAATAGTCAAAGCCATACAGCTATACTATTTTTAATGTTTCTTCACCTAAAAACGAACTGCCCTATTTCATCTAAATTCGTGACATTTGAAAATATTATGTCTCTAATAATTGTATATTCCGATCATACCTTGGACTGAATGCGACATGCCGTTAGACAAAGATTATGAGAATACGAGTAGATGCGGATAATGACAAATTAATTCGGTCGGCTAATGTTGTATACACTCGGGTGGGGTTCCGTATTCAAACTTGTCAGTTGTCGCCTGTCAGTAACATAAAAGGTAGAGTTCCGAGCTGCGCGGCTCCGGCGTCACTAACGCCGCGATAGAGCGATAGTATTATGCAGTACGGAAACGTATAAACTGACGTTCAAACGCAGCGTCACTGTCGCCGGGCGATAGCGGCCGTACCATGTTTGCGCAAGCACTGGCGCGGAATCGCTGCGATCACACGTGAATTTGAGGCTTATTCTTCTTCTTAACTTATTTTTAAATATCTAAAAAATGGACCGAAATAAAATATTCACTGGTGAGGAAGACTTATAAATTTATTGTCGCAGAATTCAATGTTGTACGATTTAAGTGAAGCAGGCTACTAAAACGGACCTAAAAAGGACAAAGTCTGGAGTGAATTTTTTATATTTAATAATATTTAATTGAAAATGTTTTTGATTGATCGGTTCATTCTGATAATTAAAAGAACACAACTGTACCACCGTTAGGCATGGAATAACAACTAGAACAGACACCGGAGCGGCGGCGCGGCTGTCGCGCTACTCGAAGCCAATCTGCGTCAGACGCTGCGTTCGTCACGATAGAGCCGCGCAGGTCGGAAGTCTACCTTAAGGTAGCGACAAGCGGGATGAAGCGTTCTATGGAAGTATCGTCATTTTAAGAGCAAAAAGCTTTTAGACTATATAACATCACATTACGACGAAGTTAACGCGGGTGAAACCGCGGTGCACAGCTAGTAAGTTATAATTTCGGAATAGTTATTTAAAAATATTAAATTCGGTTTGCAGACATCCGTATCGCTTATTGATATACCCTTAATAATCTTAATGCCAAATGAAAGATTTAAATATTTGCATTTCTTGTTCCATAAACACTAAATACATTTGCTTTTCGAGCGTGAGCCGAGACACTACTTGACCGGGGCAGCGACTGTCTCGATGTCGCGCGTCTCGCGTCTCGGTCTCCGGTCGCGGTCTCGCTACCTTTAGAGTGGGGATCGACTCTCAGGCCACAGCTAATATAATCTATGGGCTTGGCTGTCGGCCGGCAATTGGCATTATTCAATAGTCGTTCTTAGTGAAAGGAGTAATTGTTCCTAGAAGTCTCGTAGTAAATGGAAAATTCTAGACTTTTTGAATGAAAATTTAAACAAAAAACCTTGCAAATATTATATAATAGGTATATACACGCTTAAAATACCTTTGAGTCAATAAGAAAGTCATTGGACGAAGTGTATTTATGTTTAGTGTGGTTTTTATTATTTTTAATTGGTAAAGTGTGTAGTTGCTTAAAGTATATTATTAATTTTTAACCCCCTACGTAAACAGAGGAGTATTATAGGTTTGACGTGTCTGTTTCTGGTGGTGTGTGTCTGTCAGTGACATCATAGCTCTTAAGCTTATGGACCGATTTCAATGCGATTTTTTTAAAAAGCTGATGTGATCGAAAAGAAACCATTTATGAAATATTCAACCATTGTTAAATATATTAATATGGATTGGCATTCCGTAAAATATTTACACGCTCGTACGTGATTCCTAAATAATATCTATAATATAAAACTCACTTAAATATAGATGTGTAGATTATCGAACACTGTAGCAAAACATTCTATTAAGATAATATGTAGTAAATAAGCAATTACTCTTTTCCAAAGTACCACAATTTATGAAAAAAAAATTAGCTATTAAAATTTGACCGTGTTGCTAATAAAAGAAATAATTACTTTTCTTTTGTTGTAATTAAGTAACGACGTAAGCTAAGATGAGAAAATAACATTACCTAAAAACATTTTTCCTTCATTAATTTCACGGGCTTTAAGATAATTCTCAAAGTGATATTGTTATAAATCAGGATAAAAATATTTTAATTTCCTTGAATACAGAAAAGTTAATTTACTATAGTATCGGTACAAGGCAATATAAAGGGAATACTGACTACTCTTTATCATAATATTTTAACCTTTATCATAATATTTTAATCTTTATCATAATATTTTAATCTTTATCATAATATTTTAATCTTTATCATCTATTCGACTACATTTATTATACATATTAAGTATTTGTATAACTATCTCATTCAAAAATCATTAGACGATGAATAATACAATAAAGGTATGTTTTAAAGTATAAAATATCTAATGAGTTTAAATAGTCTTTGACTAACGCTTCGTAGTTCCGAGTTCGTAGTACTCGGGAGTCGGGACTCACGCGCAGTGACCTGAGATCATGCCTCTCGCTTACGCGTCGCGGCCTACTTGAATTTCATACGAATTTTCTTTTGTGAATTGTAGTTCAAAAATTATTAAATACATTTAAAATTTAGTGAGACTATTATAGCAATGGACGCGTTATCAATTTGAAATAATGTTCACAGTAATAAGTGAACGTCTTATGAAATTCGGTACCTAAAGCATTATTATTTTTCTTATTTTTGCAGTATTGACTTCATTGTAAATAAATAATTAAGTGCATGAATTTTAACGCCGTGAAAATTAAGAAATGTAATTATTAGAAAAGCGATATTAGTCAAAACAATAACAACTACCGACAAAAAAATATTATTTATTTTATTTATTCATAAATGGTGTTTGTGTTGACGCAATAATAACTTTCCTTGGAATTAGATATTGGAACCTATATCCAGGGATATTAATATGAATAGATATTGCATTCGTAGAGCAGAAGAAATTGTTTGTTTGGACCGAATACTTAGTCCACTTGTCGAGGATAGCCGTAGCAATATAAAATAATGCTACGATCAATAATTGAGTGAAAAATGTTTCAAAAACAGGTAAATTATTAAACGAGGATATATAATAGCATAGTAATACATATATGTGGGAGAAGGCCAGATACAGCCAAACAACTTAATTTTACTCGCTTCGTTTTATTAAACATTCCTCTAAAAAAAATACATTCAGCTATTCCTATTTTCCTCTGACATCTGTCACACTTTTCAAATTATTTATCATCGAAGAAAAAACATCTTCTTCTTTTTTTAAAGTCCTAAGTCCCCTGGATGGGGCAGAGGGCGTCCACAGTACATCTCCATTCCGCTCGGTTGGAAGAAAAAACATAGTGTAATTTAAAAATAAATGAGGTTTTATACCCACAACTCGGCCATCCTGACCTTCAGTCTAGCCTCAGACTGACCAAGTTTCTAAAAAGACCCATATAAAACTTAGTTTACAAATTAAAATTAAAGTATAAAATTATCAACTCTGAACTGACGTCATAAAAGCCGCACTCCCAGACGATGAATGTTTAATAAAACGAAGCGAGTGAAATTAAGTTGTTTTGCTGTATCCAGCCTTCTCCCACATATACTGTCATTGTGTAGAAATTGTAATAATTGGAATTATTTGAACAGTTAACAATAATAAAAATAAGATTGCCCGCGTAACGGCGTTATTAAAACGACATTAAAATCTCTTTTTACAAACTAAGATTGTCGTTAAAAAGTTTTAAGTCCAATTTTCTTGATTACATTCGAAATTTCCTTTCAAACAAGAATAAAACGTGTCGCAAATTATTCATCAATACACAAAGTGAATTATCGGAACGGCTTAAAATACAATTTAGAAGATTTTCTATTTTATAACTGAAGAAATACACGACAAAATCCTGTAACGTAAATACTGAAATTGGTTTCATGAGACCAAAGTCATTTACATAATTAACATCTTTATTGCTAAAGTAATAAGGCTCGAAATGTAATTCTATTTCGATACGCGAAAGTGATTCGTTTGTCGCCGACGCGATGCGACGTTTGAGTAAAAGTAGAAAACATTGTTTGTAAAGGAAATAATAATTATTCCTAGAAGTCACGTAGTAAATGGAAAATTCTAGACTTTTTGAATGAAAATTTAAACAAAAAACCATGCATAGAATAGGTATATACACGCTTAAAGTGATTTCAAATATCACTGTCATGCTAACTATTTTTGACTCCTGATATTTTTTCTCCTGCTCTAAGTTACATAATGACATGATCCTTGGATATAGGTGATGTGAATAGTCATTTTTATAAAATGTGTAGAATACATTTTACCTAAAAATACCTATTTAATAAATAGAAAAATTATCAGTTAAATCAATTTGTAATTTTATGGTTATGATTTATCATTTCTTCTTCAGCCTGCTCAATAAATATGGAGAGAATGTTACGCAATAGCGCAAATATAAAATACTAGCTGTACCCGCGACTTCGTCCGCCTAGACAGTTGTTTGGACAGGAGTTTTATTTTTTACGTCAAGTACCTATATAGGTAGGTACTTATAGTAAAAGTGACTTCATATTAGAATAGTTCTTATGTCTTTTGCTTGAAGACGATCTGTTCGCTTCTGACGGCAAAGGCATTAAGAGCCATTTTTATTGGTCGTATCAATTCATAATTTGGTATCCGGTGACCTGATATGACTGATCAATAAACATAATAATACAATAGTTAGTAAGTAAGCCAGCACTTACTGCAGAGGTACCGTGTTTGAGCACATTGTAATGGTCACAATAAATGTATTATGTACCCACTTAGTGAAATTAGATAGTACCCTACGTCCCCTAGTACCCTATGTCCTTTCTCAACTTATTATCTATGTCTGTGCCAAATTTTATTAAAATTGGTTCAGTTATTTAGGCGTGAAAGCGTAGCAGACAGATAGACAGAGTTACTTTCGAATTTATAATATTAAAGTATTAGTATGGATTTCTCGACGTGTCTCGTCTATTTCGCTGGTGAAATGGCACCTGACTGGCCGTAACGTAAACAGTCAACTATCCAGAGTCTAGCTACTTGTCACTGTACTTGCATTTGCCGCATCGCTAAACGCTTGACCTATGCAAATTGAGCTTATCACACAGTTTACTTGTCGCACGTCTAAAGGCCGAGGGAAGAAAAAGACAGGAAGTGAGTTTTTGAACATCCTAGAAAGGTATTTAATTCCTTCTATTGATTATACCAGGAAGCCAGAATCGCAAAGGATGTTGAACCAGGCGCGATGGTTGATGCTGGTCATGGCTGCACTGACGCTGCAGTCGCGGGGTGAAGGGGGAATACGATTGCCCGACCAACCCCCACAGGAGGAGGGGAGGTCGCTAAACTTTGATGACAACGGACGATCGGTTAGTATGGATTAAGGAACAAAACTAATTAGGTATAATAAAAAGATGTATTTCCTTCTTAAGTTATATTAAATTAGGTATTGAAGCGTTGTTCGTCAAATTAAAGGAAAACAAAGTTTTACATTACGTACATAACTATACAAATATTATTATAATACAAAATAGTTTGTTTGGTTATTGAGGAAGGCATAAAGGCTTTATAACGCTACGACCATCAGCTTCGATGGAAGATGTTAAAAAGAGTGCTCGGCACAAATCGCGGGCACATCCTGAAGCGAAGCTTAAACCTTTTTAATATAATTAAATTTAAACCAATTTATATTTACAAGAGCGTTTTATCGCTATAAATATATTTTTCAATCTCATTTATAGATATGAAATATTATTAAATATTGAGATATTTTCGACGCTGGTGTTAAGGTAAATACTGTATAAAAACATCAAATGTCTGGATCTTTACTGCATGACATAAAACTGACACAAGTAAGTAATAAATCTCTCAATCGTTTTGATATACTGCGTGAGGGAGAACTTGGAAAAAGCCAAAAAAGGTTATTCTTATTCGATACTGATGAAATATTTATCGTTGATATTGACATAATATGTATGTATATTAAAAGGTAAAAAAGGGGACCCCTAATGGGGTATGGGGCAGACACACTTCTGCATCTGTTTCACTGATCATTTTCTTAACAAAAATTATAAAATTACCCTTTTCTTGTGAAACCAAAATAAATATTAAATTATTAGGTTGTAAAAGAAATTTGCTTAAATTAAATGTTATATGTATAAGCAGTTTAATTAGTTTAACGGACATTAAAAGCCTGTTGTAGGTACAGCTGATCTATAAATTTAAAAGAGAAGTTTCCAAAATTTAAAAATACATATTGATTTCATCATACTCGAGTTCTAGAACTGATGAGCTTATGCCTAATAATGTCAATCAAGTTAATTGTGCCTAATGTCCCTACAAACAAAGGCTACGTGCTTTTATAGTCATATGACAATACAAATTTTAAATAAGTACCGATATAAAGAATGGTTTTTTGCCTTATTGTTGGTGGTTGATATTAAAAGGCAATTGATTATATTATATATATATTTGCGTCACGATACACTGGACACGACATTCGTACATTGCGTTAATACAGCGACTAACTCTTAACAATTGTCTATGCAATAAATCAATAACGTAATAGCGTATAAGTATATATAATTGTGTAGGCACACACTTCCCCTCCTTAAAAAAAATTAAAATGACGTATAGTAATATAATGAAAAAATAATAATAATAATAATCAAAACATGATATTAAATTACTAAAGTTATAAAAAAAAATTATTAATCAATTTAAACATGTGTAAATTCTCAATACATGTAAATGTTGTATAAATTTAATATAACAGTTGTAGAATTGTATCTTAAAGTGTATAAAGTAAAATATAAATGTAATGCTACACAGTTCTATTATGAGTTTACAATATAAAGAAAAATAATTTTTAGCGAAATAAAAATGAAATAGTTGTCTACATAATAATTATAAGTTATAACATACTCTATTAACAATATTAATATATAATATAATATAGATTGAAGAACTGGTAATGGATAATTATTACGAGATGTTTATTATTCAACCATAAATTGCACTCTAGGCTTAATTAGTCGCCCGTATCGAGTTCGGATCATCTTATTATTATTACTGGGCTCATTGCTGCTGTCTTCATGCACATCGGCATTTGTTGTGGATTCCTTAGCCTTTTTTGGCGGAGCGTATTGAATTTCCGTGTCATTGTGTATAAGAAATGCAGGTTTTAATCTATCGATCGATATTGTTTTTATATTATCATGAATCTTTATTTTAAAGTATTTATCCGCTCTCTCAATAACTTTATGAGGTCCAAAATAAGGGGTTGTTAAGGGTTTTGTGACATGATCGCAGCGTACAAATACGTGCGTGCATGATGATAAGGCTGGGTGTACAAATATATGTCCTTGTCTGTGCGGTCGCTTTGGAATGGCGGCAAGATTTTGAATATGCATACGCAGATCCTGCAGTAAGGTCTCGTTATCCGGAGATGTTTGCTTAGACAGCTCAAAAAAATCCCCTGGTAACTTGAGAGTAGTACCATATACCATTTCCGCAGCAGAGATGCCTGTATCATCCCTTAAGCTAGCTCTGAGTCCTAATAAAACTGTTGGTAGCTCCTTCACCCAGTTTTCGGTATTTCCGCGTGACATTAGTGCTGTTTTTAGCGTTCTGTGCCACCTCTCTATCATACCGTTGGCTTGTGGATGGTATGCCGTAGTACGAATTTTAGATATCCCCAAATATTTTGCTAATTTACAAAAAAGTTGTGACTCAAATTGTCGGCCTTGATCTGTAGTTATTTTGGAGGGACAACCGAATCTTGTGATCCATTGATTGTATAATGCGCTTGCGACGCTCTCAGCTGTGATGTCTTTTAAACATTTAACTTCAGGCCACCCTGTTGCTCTGTCTATCATAGTCAATATGTATCTATATCCTTGACAATAAGTTAATGGACCGACGATGTCCATGTGTAGATGTTCAAAACGGCTAGAAGTTGGAAATAAACCGAGTGGAGATATTGTGTGGCGTTGAATTTTAGATTTTTGACAATTAACACAGGCTCTAGTCCACTCGTTGATATCTGAATTCATAGATTTCCAAAAATATCTATTAGCTATCATTTTTCTAGTCGCGCGCGTACCACTGTGACTAATTCCGTGAATCGCTTTAAAGGCTGTAATACGATAGTCATGCGGTAGGTAGGGACGTGCGCACTGTTTTGATATTTCGCAATATATTGGTTCACTGCAATTTGGATATACGATGGCTTTAAAACTTAAATTTTTGGATTGCAGCAATTTTTTTAATTCTTCATCGTCCTGTTGAGCCTTAGATATTTCTGCGTAATCAAGTGGTGAAGGCATGTCTATCTGTTCTATTCTTGATAAAGTATCCGCTATAATATTTTGTGAGCCTTGAATGTACTCTATTGACTTACAAATCTGGCTTATGAAATCCAGGTGTCGTAGGCGTCTAGGTGTATCACTGCTACTCGTAGCTTTTTTGTGTAAGGCGTACACGAGTGGTTTGTGATCAGTAAACACGGTCACTTGTTGACCTTCTAACATATACCTGAAATGTTTGACTGCCATGTATATTGATAGAAGTTCACGGTCGTAAGCACTGTAACGTTGTTGAGCTTCGCTGAATTTGCAAGAGAAGAAAGATAGCGGTTTCCATTTTTGGTCAATTTTTTGTTGAAGAACAGCGCCGGCGCAAGTGTTGGATGCGTCAGTCATTATAGCTAAAGGTGCTCCGGAAACAGGATGTGACAACATGACGGCGTCCTTGAGATTTGTTTTGCACTGTTCAAATGCGTCTTCGGCTTCCTTACTCCATGTGATTTTTGTTTGATCATTTCGTTTTGTGTTGTGTAAATATGCATTCAAAACTGCATGGTATCTTGCGGCATTAGGTAAATGACTCCTGTAAAAGTTAATCATTCCCATAAAGCGGCGCAATTGAGCTACTGTCTCTGGTTTGGGGTATTCTGTAATGACCTTGACCCTATCATTCAAAGGTCGTATGCCATCTTTAGAAACGCGGTACCCCAAAAAGTCAATTTCAGGTTTTCCAAAATCACATTTAGCTAAGTTTATAGTAACGCCGTATTGGTTAAGGCGTTTGAAAACGGTTTCAAGGTGCATTCGATGTTCAGCTTCTGAGTGTGAGAAAATAATGCTATCGTCGACAAAATTGAAAATAAAATCCAGACCTTGAAAAACAACATGATTCATAAACCGCTGAAAAGTTTGTGCTGCGTTTCTCAAACCAAAAGTCATCCTTGGAAATTCGAACAGACCAAATGGAGTTATAATTGCGGTCTTTTCGATGTCTTCTGGCGCCATAGGAATAAAGTGGTATGCACGGTGTAGATCAATTCGAGAAAATATCTTCTTTCCCGCTAATGAGTATGTGAAGTCGTGTATACGTGGAATTGGATATCTATCTGGCTTGGTAATAGCATTAAGGCTGCGATAATCGCCGCAGGGTCGAATTTCACCATTCTTTTTAGCAACAACATGGAGCGGACTAGCCCAACAACTTTTCGAAGGTCGACATATTCCTATTTGCTGCATGTACTCAAACTCTTTCTTGACTTTCAGATATTTGTCTGCGGGAAGAGGTCGAGCACGGGCGAATACAGGAGGTCCAGACGTCTCGATGTGGTGCATAACATTATGTTTAGGAACATTTTTGTAGCACAAAGGCTTTGTAATATCAGGATAAGTTGATAGTAAATCATAGTACGGGTTGGTAACTTGTATTGTTTTGATAGTGTCTTGATTACAATTTACCATAGACCCAATAACGTTTAGACTCGTAACAGAATCAATAAGTTTTCGACCATTCACATCAACTAAAAGTTTATGGTGATTCAAAAAATCGGCACCAAGGATCGGCTGTTTTACGTCGGCTAGTATAAAGTTCCAAGCATGAGGTCGTCTTAATTTTAAATTTAACTCTAAGTATTTAGTTCCATAAGTTCGTATTTCACTTCCATTTGCAGCATATAGTTTATAACTATCACTTTCACTATTTCTATAGGGTTTTTTAACGGCTGGCAAGACAGAAACGTTGGCTCCCGTGTCCACCAAAAAACGTAGGCCACTGTTAAAGTCGGTCACGCACAGGCGGTGAGATGGTGAAAGGGTGCAGACATCCGCCGCTGACTGCACCGTATTTAATTTTCCTGGTTCTGGGTTTTTGATTTATTCCATGCGCACGGCTCTTTACATTTGTTAGCTCTATGACCGAATCGCGCATGGTAATAGCATGTATCATCGGCGCCTCGCGGCTTGCGTTGTATCAAGTTACGGCTGCGAGATTTTGAGCGACAGCGATTGTGCATATTATAGTTACGTTTTTTATGTTGAAATCTTTGAATGTTCTGCAATTCCATCACCTGAAGAGACAACTGAGCTACTTGTGCTTGCAACACGGAAAGGTTATCGGACGTCGACGGTTTGCTGATAACTTCCGCTGCGTGAATAGGCCTTGAAGTTTCCATAATTTTGTCAGCTATAGTAGCCAAATTTTCCAAATCCTTTACATCCGTGACAGCGAGAACTGAGCGTACGGAGGCTGGTAAATGTCCTTGCCACATGATACTCAGTGTTTCGTCGGGTATTTTTCCTCTGGCCAAATCTCGCATGCGTCTCAAAAGTTGTGATGGCTTCTCATCGCCAAGGTCAATTTCACTCAACAGTTTTTGGAGTTGACGATTCTCTGATTCTTCATACACTGTCAGTAACCTTGCTTTTAGGGCTTCATATTTTTTCTCTCGGGGCTGTTGAAGAAGTATGTCACTTACTTGCTGTATCACGTCTTTTCCCAACTTCGTGACAACAAGGTTAAACTTCGCTTCGTCACTAAGTTTTTGTGGCGTTAAAATGGCTTCACATTGCACGAACCATAAACGAGCTTGATCGCACCAAAATTCGGGAATTCTTGACGACACTGTGACAGTTGCTAACTCAGAAACGGTGCTGGTTGATGGTGTTCTGTTATCACTCGTCATGATTCAAAATTTTCTAGAGCCTTCGCATAAGCTGAGTCGCTGATGATGATCACCAAATTATCGTAACGTCGGTATATGATCACGTCGGGGTCACCACTTTGCCTTGTTGTTGGTGGTTGATATTAAAAGGCAATTGATTATATTATATATATATTTGCGTCACGATACACTGGACACGACATTCGTACATTGCGTTAATACAGCGACTAACTCTTAACAATTGTCTATGCAATAAATCAATAACGTAATAGCGTATAAGTATATATAATTGTGTAGGCACAGTTTTAAAATATACATACTTCTTTATGCAATTAGAATGCTGTAATAACTCAATTATTACCTGTCGTGTGTTTTCCCGTAAAGCCCCACGCGCAGGGCCGAGGGCTTTTAGACTGGATAGGCCTCGGAGAAGACCAGGATCCCTACATCCAGCAGGCGACACAGCAATGTATCAGCGGTGATCTAGCCGACTGCTTCAAAGCCCAGGCTTTGAGGTCTTTCGATGACTTCTTCGACAAACAGGCGTACCAGTAAGTACACAGTATATAATGATATAGTAATATTTAAAAAATGAAGGGTTTGTTTGTATTGAGAAATTTGTGTTACATAGTCCAAGGAAGGCTATAATGAGCTTGCATAAATGTCGCGCTACGGCCAATAAGAGCGAAATTTATATAGTAAATTCAAAATCTTTAACAGCATACAGACTATTGTGTAATACGTTATTCAAAACCGTATTTAAAAATAATAGTTTCTATATTTATTCATAAAGTACAAGTTTGTCCATCTCGAACTCAAATACAACTCGTTGTGGGATAGCGGATATGTACATACTACCTCTAGATTCTAATGGGTTGGTAATCTGTCTGTTCCTCGTTAGATAAGCGCTCATCCCTAATTATGGGATGAGCATTAAATATTGTATGCTAGAGAAAGTTAAATTTCTCGGGAATTATATACATAAGTAAACGACAAAAACAACACGAACAAAAAATTAAAAAAACGCAAAATTTTAAAAGAACAATAAATTGTTGAAATCAATTTTTGAATTCAAGTTTGGATCAAGTTAAGCAAGCTGGTTTTAATCACTGTTCAGTCATCAAGACTGAACAGAAAGGAGGTTTAAGGTTTAGGTTTGAGGCTTAACGTAGATAGACATGGATGTGCCTGTGAATATTATCGAATCCTTCGGTTATACTAATGAATAATGACAATATGTTTTGTTTGCAGACTATCAGACAATGCAGTGCTGGTGAAAGTGGAAGCCCAGGCGCGGGCTCTGGCCCACGAGCCGCCCCAACTCAGCTCGCAGCCGCGCAGCGACGACTCCGACTGGGACGGCCTCGTTAAATACGGATTAAGGAAAATCGAACGGTATATTTACTTCGATGGACAGATTATTTACTTTCACGTTCATGTATGATAAATATAATTCTAATATGACTGCAACTTGAAACTCAATATTAATTATTTCGTTGAAATTAAATTTTAAAAATTCTCGAGTTAAGAACCAGTTTCCTAAAGAGATGTTCTTTTTGAAAGCAGCCGGTTTTGAATGCAACAAGCTTGCATATTACAAGTACTCTATATACCTAAAGTTTATAATTTTAAATAGTGAGTTTAGGTTATTAACTTTACTATAAATACTCTGATTACTACAATATCTATTAAATGATTGTTCTTCAGATTCCTCCGTTCAACCGCCTTGGAGATGCAGCTCGACAACGAGGTGACCTCGGGCGGAGTGATCGCACCGCGCTTCATCGACGAGATCGCTGATGAAGTCGACATCATTGAAGACAAGAAGGCACCTCCATTCCGTAAGTACCGTTGTTTTTGGAATCATTCATTACCGTTAACATCTTTACGAATACCAACGAATCTACACATTAAAGGGCTCAAGCACTGTATCGCAGCTCCCAGCGCCTTCCACTCTGGCATTTTGTTCAATCTTAGTAATTTATTGTGAGTGTTGTCTTGTAGTTACAGTGTTTCAGTCATCAGTGTATACAAAAGTATTTTTTCAGTATTTCCTTATGATTGAGAAATTAATTTTAAATAAAAAATAAAACCGACCTCAAAACGCACAAAAAAGTGGAAAATAAATTTTGTGTTATTAATGGACCTACTACAAATAAAAAGACGTGAATAGTTGATAAATAAAATTCATGTAAAATTCAACAAGGGCATAAAACTGTCATATTGCTCTATAAAGGCCGCGCCAAGCCATTCAATTTATTTTTAATTAGTACTGGAATAGTAATTACAACTTTCATATATTTGGCACCGGAACTCAGGAAGTACTGGTTCGAATTGATTTTTTTTTTTAGTGTTTGATGGTCCATTTATAGACCATTCGGAGAAATAATGAAAGAATAATTGCAGAAATAGGAAAAAATATTATATGGGGGTAACGTCTAGTTACCTCTGCGAGGCTAGGACGGGCCGCTAGTTGCTTTATGGGTACAAATGTTAATTTATATTTAATTGTAGGTAGACATAACCTAAAGAAGCTAATCATCCCCATGTTGCTGATCCTGAAGCTGTTCAAGCTGAAACTGCTCCTCTTCTTGCCCCTAATCCTGGGTCTGGCCAGCTTCAAGAAGTTCCTTGGCTTTATGGCGCTTATAGTTCCAGGTAAGAGTTGGATTACATCTGAAGAATTTGGAGAGGAAAATTCAATTCGCATGAATTCAGATAGAGGCCTTTTCCTTAATTCAATCCATAATATACACAAAATAGTAGGCAAAAGCAACAGACTTAATGCTTCGTTCACTTTTACTTTTCCAGGTGTAATCGGATACTTCAAGTTCTGCAAGCCAAATCTCTCCTCACCGTTTTCTTCAAACCACTTCTCGGCCCCCCAATACTCTCCAGCTGGGATAGGCCTGGGACCATACAGGGAACCTGGCCATTATAACCATTACGAAACTTATGCAAGTATCTACCCATTTTCAAATCAACAATCATCTCACAAACCGATGAACCGACTTTTATGAATAGTAGCCGAGATGCCTCTCGGTCTGCGAATCGCAGGCACGACATTACATCAAACATGTAACACCCTCCTTTTTGTGTCGGCGGTGAAATAGTCGTTTTTAAGGTAAAATATGATTATTTAAAATGTTTTACGTGTCCTAATCTACAAAAGTAATCCAAAATAATCTAAAGGCTTACTAAATATAAATAATACGACGAAAATGCCAAAAGATAATACATTTTTGTGTTTTCCTATTGTTAGCGTTGTAGCATGATAAATGACAATTTGTTCTAGCGTGATGTGACAATTTTTTAAACAATATTATTTTAACACTATTGTTTTTATCTTTTTGCTAGAGAGCGATTTAAAATAATTCAAAATTCTAATTCCCATAGCTTTATATAGAAATGATTCCTTTTGAAGTCGGAAGGTAGATCCGAATCATTCTGACTCCCGACGAATAAAAATTTGAACTTATTAATTTGATGTGTCTCTGTGTGTAACTTCGTAAGGTGTGGACCGATTATTAAACAGGTTTTCTGTTTGAAAGCTGACGTAATGCCATAACTCTCCAATAGGCATTGTTTTAAACTTGTTTTTTTAACTCCAGGCTGGACATCAATACGGTCAGCCCTCAGGAGGAGTACTATTCCGCGAACACGAAGCAAACCCACAGGATTTGGCATACCAAGGATGGGAATACAGGAATAAGAAGGGATCGGAGGATATTCAGGCTGAGAGTGCTTAACTTTCATATTTTGATAAATATTAATTCGTCGTAATATTATCTTTTCCTTGCGACTTCAACTCTTTCTACCTCTTCAAGCATTTCTCCTAATAAAAGAGTATCTGGTATTTCATCAAAATCCATTTATTAGTTTAGGCGTGAAAGCATAATAAACAGATAGAATTACTGTTACATTTATAATATCAATGTGATTATACGCTGATTGATATCATATGTACTAGCTACCTCTACAAAGCTTATATAAATATTTGTACTTAAAATAACATTTTGTTTGCAAACTAAGGGTATTAACCTTCCCCCTCCTCAGAATTGATCGTGATATGATTTTTTATTGATAATAATGCATTAAAAAAATTGGACCCGTTTTTTGCAAAAGGACCACTTGTAAATGTTTACCCTCACCTATTTGTAGAGAAGAATTCATTATATTTCCTTTGACAAAGCGCCAAGTTGGCAAACAAAATGTTATTTATGTTATATTTTAAGCTGGCTTCTTATAAAAACAGTTTTACTGCTTCTGTTAATTGTCAGTGTATACTGCCTAAAAACAACGAAACAATGAAAATGCAATTTCTTGGAAATTATAGAAATGTGCTCTTTATAAAATGTACTTGTAGGTACCAAATGGTACGAATATGTAAACTTTATAAGTTTTGTAAATAAAATTTATTTATTTAAGGTTTTAGTATTTAGCTTTGTCATCGTTGTAACTTTAGATACATTTTTTATTATTAAAATATTTAATAATATATAGATAATTTTTTTTTAGACTACCTGCAATCTATCCAAAAAAAATAAAAAGTTATACGACTCTCAATTCTAAGCGATTTTTAGACCTATACAACCTAGGTTTTTATTACCTTAGACAACCGATAATTTAAAAGCTTTTTTAAAAATTATGCAATCATAGTATAGTTTTTTTAACAGTAGGACACTAATGTATAATTTTTTGCCCGAGTTAATAAAATATAATTATAGTATTGCAGTAATACTGGACCTAAAGCATGCAAGCTAGCAGCTCTGCTCAGGTATTAATTATAAGGCCATGTTTCTATTTTGGACGGGCGTGTGTCCATGGAGAGTCGAATTTAAATACAATTATCATATAATGGTTATTTTACTGTGAAATATTATATTTTGGAATTGTAGAACTTCAGGAAATCCATAACTTGTATAAATCTTAATAAATCTAATGAGATAAGAAATAACATAGGTACTTATAGATAATATAATATAGGCGTTATATTCGATATTTTTATTCTTATTTATATTCTACCAATAATTCTGAACATGTGCCCGAATAAAATTGTAATCCTTATCACTTCCTACAAATTCTATTTCATCTAAGTCTTTTAGAATCATTATATTATCATCCCTCTCTGTCTCCCTTTTGCTCCTTAACTTATTTTCATCTCTTTTCAAACTCCTTGTTTTAAAGCCCCCTACGTATCTCTTGTTTCTTCTAGAGCGCGGCTGAAGTTTTTGGAACGGCATGTGGTACCTTACGACTTTTGAGTTCTTTTTCGCTCGCTTACGAGAGTTCGTTTCTGTTGTTTGTGTTTCCTCATTTTGCCTCGAGTAGATACTGTCTGGTTTGTTATAGACTGTTGATTCTGTGGGTAAACGTGTCATTGGCTGAACAAAGATCCTTTTGCGTTTAAGATTGTTCTTTTTGATGATCTTCTGAATTGTACGTTTCGGTGATTTTTTAGTTTTTGACTTTCGTTTCTCTTCATAATATGTATTGGGAATTCTTAGAACGTTGTCAGATTTGTCGATAAAAGTTCGGTTCAAAGATATCTGAAAAAAAAGAAATAAGTAGTCTCTTCTGATTATAATAGTGAAAGAAATAATGTTTACGCCATGAGTAGCTAGATAGATTGATTTGATATTTCAAATTATTATTTTTAAGTAATCGTGTGTTCTGTGTATTTCTACTACAAAGCAGTTTTGTTCTGTCCAATAAGTAAACAATATTAAATGTTGAGAAAAGATTATTATAAGATTAGATTCCTCCAGCCGAAGTTTTTGATTTAACAAATAAAGAACAATAGGCCCGTTACAAGAACTTACCTATTACCTAATAGAAATAGATTACTAAAAGCTATCACACAATAGGTATTCTAAACCACTTTATGAATTAATACCTAATCCCAAACTTTTGAGTAAAGTCATAATTATCGTAATAACTGTCCACGCTGTAACTATGCTTGTATTGCATTGTATGTGTATCTAGCCGAATGCTTCAAAGCTCAGGCTTTGAGGTCTTTCGATGACTTCTTCGACAAACAGGCGTACCAGTAAGTACACAGTATATAATGATATAGTAATATTTAAAAAATGAAAAGTTTGTTTGTATTGAGAAATTTGTGTTGCATAGTCCAAGGAAGGCTATAATGAGCTTGCATAAATGTCGCGCTACGGCCAATAAGAGCGAAACATCAATAAATAAAGTGATAAAAGTGTGCACACGATTATTCTTCTCTTAATTCCAAAACCCTCTCTGAAAGGGTGCTTTTGTACAGTAACGTGGACAACAAGAAGCGTTGCTACTTTCTATATTTTTACATTAATACAAGAGGTTTGATACATTTGTCTCATCATTTCCTACGATTAATTGTGTAAATCATATTGATCGCTTTGTTATGGCGAGCTTAGTTGACCAAATTAGCTAGAATTGGGAATGAAAGATGTATTAAGTGCTTGAGTTTACTAGAGACGCAACTGTAAGACTGATTGTTCATTAGGATACCAAATGGCAAATACAACGTGGCTATGACTCCTTAATTATTAGTAGAACACTCAAAAAAGGACATGATGTTGCTCTACGCTACATCATAATGAGAATTACTTCGGATAAAGCGTACTCGGTACCGCGTAAGAGAACAATATTCAAATTCAAATATTGCATTAGCAAAGTATAATGATCTACAGATAATATTAAAGTTAGTCTGACACATGTGCCTCAGGAATTAGCTTAAATTCGATTAATAATAACGTTCAAAACATAGCGGTGTTCTTTATTAATTGATCAAATTTACTTTTGGTTTATCGTTTCTCATTTTCGCTCCGCAGTGTACCTACGTTCAAACTGAATTAATAGTGCAAACTGCAAAGTGTAGTAAGATAACCCGAAACGAAGCCTTCATGTTTCATGACGTATCTCTGCTCACATGTTTTATTCCTTTAGAATTTAAATGGATTGCGCAGAGAAATAACTTGCAAATTCTTTTATTAAAGCTGCTTTGAACTTGCCGGAAATGTAATATCAGCAAAAAGGTCTTTCATTATCATCAGCAAATAGAGGTATTAAAAGTTTCGTTCAGCCCCTGAGACCTTTTTCTTGTTTAGTAAACAGTTTTAATCAAACGAATACAGAAGAAAGTGAAATTAAATTGAAAGCAATTCTTAAAAACTCGACATGATGACTACAAACAACTGCCTACTACGTCTCACATACTGTTTGTATTTTTTATCTGTGTTGAGTATATTGTGTTCATATGTGCGTATTTGCTAAACGAATGATGAACCGTTTTCGATGTGATTTCTTTTTCTTCGAAAGCTGCCTTGATCGAGCTGGATCTCGACTACAATTTTTGAAAATCAGATAGTTTGTTTGAGATATTAGTAGGTATATTTTGTAAGTCGACTTTATTTAAAATTGTCTTCAATTTCGCTTGCGTTCTCGATACTGAAGTTATATGGTAAGGTACAAGACTATACTAAACTACAAAATATTAATTAAATTGTAGTTTATTTGAGTCCTACATTTCTTCGAAGAAAATAGTTTTACATTTAGTGAGTATGTCTTACCGTGTTCGCTTTGGGTGAAACATAAGTACGTCCTCCATTGTTTTTGTTCTCTTTCAAAACCGCTGTGTCCTGAAATAAACAATATTATTATTTGCCCTTCTTAGTGATTTAACAATTTATTTATATAAGTATTAAAGTTAGATCTAGCTTACACTAGATAAAAGTATTAAAATAGTAATAGTGTTTTTAAATTAATACTCTTTAGAGCAACGAAATAATATTTTTATGCTTGTTTCATTCGGGAATGTACAAACCTGTATATCTGCTGCGTACGAAAAATACAGGAAATTTAAAACTAACAGAAAGTGTATCATTATATTCTGAGCAATTCCACTCAATGTGAATAGGAGTAAGAGAAGGCTTTATTTGTGCGTGTTTTTGCATTTTGTTCTAAACTCGGACGCCATTGTTCAGTTCTTTGTTTTCAAAAAGAAACCTTCAGCTGAATGTTTAGTTTTCATAGCAATCTACTTCCTTTCTTATTACTTTTGAAAATACGTATAATATTGAGTATAAAGTGTAAATAACCTTGAAGGAAACATTTTGGTTTTATTTTTGCTGTTCGAACACAATTTACTACCTTATGCTCGCGACTCCTCTCACGTGATTGCCTCATTTGTACTAGGTAAATGAATATTCTGGAATTAGAATAACTTAACAGCCAGATAGATTTATAATATTAGTAGGGACAGGGATTTCAATGGTGTCATATAAAAATGTGACAAACTCACTTGAGATTTTCATCATAATACAAGAAAGTACTCGTAAAACCGTCTTAATATCTTTCATCTTTTATGTCGAGAGATTATAACAATATTACAGCTTGTTCGCTTTTTATTTAAACAAAGGACGGCGAGGCTTGGAAGAGAAAAATCTGCCTTCGATAATCTGCTAATCTGTCTTTTCAAAGTAAAACATAAATGTACCAAAGAAGTAGGTATTTGGAAGTCGGTTTTTTAGGTCTCAACGTTTAATGTGTAGTTTTCTTTTAACAGTAATTATTACTATTAATTATACTGATTCATTATTGGCTTCACGATGGCGTAACAAACAGTATACAAAAAATTCGCTGTCTACGACAAAAAACAAATAGGAAACCTCATCTTTTGAATTCGGCTGAAAGTAACTAAAATAATATTTAAATAAAGTTCATTTAAACTTTATTTAATTTAGTTTTCTCTTATTTTAATATTTAATCGTATTTTATTTTTTATTTTACTAAATATAACATTATTGTGGTTTTGCAAGAGGCGCGATAATGAGGTTGAGATATTTTATATTCTCTTCTGTTAATTCTATAATCTTTATAATTTATTATAATTATATTTTGTGTGTTTTTACAAGCTCTTTGGTTACAAAAATGTAAAGTTTAAGATATTTGAGTTAGCAAGCTAATAAAACCTTAAAACAACTTAATCAAACTTCTCTGTATTACAAACATCCAAGTTGTGAAAACAATTCAAAATCACGTAAGCACCTAAGGAGTTAATCTGTTTCATTTTCACGAAACACTAATATAGTTCAACTCTTTTAAACAATGTCAAAATGTATTTATTATATGTTAGTTTATCTGTTTATGAATTTAGCTCACGGCTATTGTTATGAAGAGGTACATATATAATTAAAGATTAACAATAAATATCAATTCTTTTACCCCCCCCCTCCCCCCCACTTCCCCCCAAAAAAGGCCTGTCTATCTGTGGCGTCGTAGGTCCGAAACGAATGAATTGGAATTCTCTTGAGGTTCGAAGCCGTCGTGATTGAGATGAATCTTAGCTGCAATAATTTATTATAAGACCATTATTATATTACATTTATTATAAGATCTGTTCATACGTTTAGTATGAGATATTATTATTTGTAACCGACATGTCGTGGGATTTTTAAATAGTCTGCAATTCTCATTAAGCTTCACTCACTTTTATGCTTCCTTCAAACTGATATTTTTTTAACTTTACTTTTGAAATATATCCTGATAGAAAGATGATAGAAACTTTCTTTAGTAATTATTGAATTTTTGCGATTTTCAGAGGAAATTATCTTTGAAAGCGTATCATAAAAATATAATTTATGCGAGGGTTATAAAATTGGTTTCAGGTTAACGGCTCTCCTGCTTTTATTGCGGCCTTTAAAGATAATGCACATTTACGCGTAAGTAACATACATTTTTACGCGGAACTTCACACCTTGTCGATAATCTAGATGAATCAGAATAATATGCCAATTTAAAAACCACATTTTAGATGCCGACGAAGCGATTTTTTTTATTTAATTATTTTTTCTAACCCATATAACAAGTTTGATGTGTCTATATATGATATGTGAGTCTATATGTGTCTGTGGTTCCTGAACGGATAAATCGATTTCAGTGCTGTTTTTCTCTTGATCCCATGGAACAAGTCAGCTTTTAAACAAAAAAATCGATGAATTAAATCACTGATCGCTTTCTTTACAGTCAAAAAATCGAAGGATTCTTACATATTTGCCTATACGTAAGGCATAATTCATTGCCTTCTTCGTTTAAATTGATTCCTCGGGAATCGTACCCAGAACTCGCTAAGTTTTACTATTTTAATAACTTTTCATGGCTCTTTGTTGCACCTTTACGATACCACTGATCGATGTATTCCCATCTCATCGGCTTTCTTAATCTTAAGCAACAGCCGGAGAGACTCAATCGATTTCAAGGACGAAGCTATAATCCCACGTAGACGAAATCATTAAAAGGATTGTGAAGCTGTTAGATTGTGTGACATTTTCATATAAAAAGCGATAACGTTTTTCCCCCCATGAACATAGTATAATTTTCAAAATTTTTGGAAATGTAGATAAAATGAAAAACTAGGTCCGTACGTTTTTATTTTAAATAAATATTGCGTATGATAGAAGTTATTAGCATCCAAACATATTAGATCTTAAAATCATCCTCAAGCGTTTTTATTTTTAAAATTAAACTAAACTGAATTACTAAAAAAGAAAAACGTACAGACCTAGATTAAGGTGTACTGTATCTAAAGAGACCAAATAAGATATTATTTCGTAAATGTTTAAAGGGGTAAAAACGTTATTGCCCAAAACTATTTTAAAAAGGAAATGTAGGTAATTTACAACTCTCTCTATCGCACGCCCGGAGTGAGGCAAAGTGGTATGAAAGAGATAGCATTTTTAACCGACCTTCAAAAAAATCAAAAAGGAGGTTATCAATTCGACGTGTATTTTTTTTTTTTCCGATGTTACGCTCGTACGTCGCCGTTTGTAGACCGATTTGGATGAGTGAGGTGTCAAACGATAGGGTAACTCGTCGAAGTAGTCCCATTTTTTTTTAAATTTTTACGATCAATAGTTTTCAGCATATTGAAAGAATAGTTTCACAATCGGACGAGAAATCGCTGAATTCCGCGCGACCATGTCGTGCTTATTTGCTTATAACTCTATGATTTATGAATCCTTATCGATGAATTAGATGTTTTCGATTTAGTATTAAATTTGCAACAAGATAGAATAAGAATCAAAATAATTTGATTTATAGTTTTAGAGATATTGAGGTTATAAAATAAAAAATTGAAAAATCTTCAATTAGTTCGCTTTAGCAATAGAGATGTCCATGTTATATTAAATATATACTAATGATAATAAATTAATTTAATTAAAACTCATATTGTCAAGCTTTTGAGGGAATTTTATGAAAATCTAAGCCATATATTTGATGTTATGGAGCAAAACTTGTCAACAGAGAAAAACATGTCATACGTTGTTGTTTACGCGTCCAGTTTAGATCTCTATATCTCAATGTAATATCAGTTTATATCGATGACTTATATATCATTTTATAAAACATTAAAAGAGTCATATAATATGATAGTAAAATCAATAAGGTAGAAGAAATACTTCTAGAGATAGAGAGAATATAGTAACTGAGTTCCTACGGGAAATCACAATGTGCGTTCACTTGCTTACTATAAAACACCATGAAAACTTAATTTATATGAACGATATTACTTAAATTTTTAGTATTAAACGATTCAGTTTTGCGTCTTCTTATTTTTATTAATTTTAAATTATTAAATAAAATTAATTAAATTAGTTTTTAGTGTATAAGGTGAGTGTAAAGTCAGAGCGTCCATGTTAGTTTCGTTTTGATGGTATGATAACCAACTATACGGTTTAGGAGAGCCACTCAAAAGTATAAAATAAATTAATTTTAAACAAAAAAATAAAACCGACCTCAAAACGCACTGAAAAGTAAAAAATAAATTTAGCAACATGACAGTTTTATGCCCTTGTAGAATTTTAGATGAATTTTATTTATAAACTCTATTTACGTCTTTTATTTATAGTAAGTTCTTTTATAATACTAAATTTATTTTTTACTTTTCAGTGCGTTTTGAGGTCGGTTTTATTTTTTTGTTTAAAATTAATTCATTTAAATACCTATTCGCGCCGCGTATCGCCACTTCACTATCCTCTTAACTCGTCAAGTACTTACTCAGAAGCTTCCGTGGCAGCTTTAAGACCGTGCTAATGATTCAATGTATTGTAATACATATACCCAACTATTTCTACTACTATAAGGAATCATGGACCAATAATTGATAAAATATTATTTTCCTTGCTATAAATATTAGTCAACAAATTGAAATGAAACGTGTCTTCACTGAAACAATTCTTACTAAACTAATTAAGTTTTCTATATATAAATCTAGAATTGATTATTGATTTTTTTGATTTATTTTTTAAATAAATTTGTTGTGTTTTTTTTTAGAAATCTAGGCATATACAAGTAGCTACTGAAACATCGCTTTTTCATATTTTAAATGCCATTAAAGGGAATTATCCAAACTTGATGAAGATCGGCAAAAAAAAGTCAATTGAACAGATGACAGAACAACTAAGAACGAAATTAAGGCAATATGTGAAGAGGAGAAAGAACAGCAGAAGGAGAAAATTGAATTTAATGCATACTAAGAAATATAATCTATGAAATAATAAATACAGACTTTGTTTTCCTAGATATACATTTTTGGATACCCATTATGTATTTAATGGCAATTCAGGTGTACTTAGTAGTGAATAAGATGTAAATATTACAAGGGTTCATTAACTGCATAAAATAAAACTTTTTATTTTCTTACTTTGCCAAATATTTCACATAAACATTGCACAGATTGAATAATAGTTTATTTGAGACAAGTTCCTTATTACATAAATCCATTAATAAAAAATGTTTAGTTAAGGCTTGGTTCGATTTCCGAAAAATTTAGAAAATTTGGAATACATTGTACGACTGCCGACTTTTTCTCGTTTAAAATGCTTCCAAAGCTAAACAAATTACCTACTAAGATATAGTTTTACCTAGGTTAAACCTAAAATTCCTTCCAAAACTTTCAAATAGACAATGTTCATAAAAATTATGGTTCATTCATTTTAATATGAACAATAATATCCACGGGCTTCCCTTTCGGTTCCTCCCTCGAAAGAGACAACGACTCGTCGCGAACTTTCACAAATCCTCTTCTGAACTTCTCACTTTTCCGCTTCGCTTTGGCTTCATTTTTGCGAGATTTTTGTGTTTTCTTTTTCGACTTTTTATTCTTCTTTCGCTTGTTATGTGGCTGACTTCGTGCATATTCAGATCTGTCGTCGAAATGGTCGGGCTCTGATTTCATTGTGGTTCCATAATGATTCTATAAACATTCATACAAGTTTATTTTTGCTAAGATCCATCTCAATCAGGCATCTTCCAAAAAAATTCATCATAATCGGTCCATTCGTTTAGGAGCTAGACACGTCAAACTTAAAGCAACTCTCTTTTTTGCCAGAAGTTAAAAAACACGGTCAAAGTGTCGTAAAAAATTGAAGTTTTAATAACCACGACTGACCTTAATTTGACTTTCGAGACTGGTGAAATGGTTTCCCAAAGAGCCGAACGCGTGTGAACTTTCAACCTAAAATATTAAAACAATCCTTTGAACTTTCCTTAACTAATTAGTACTTACCAAGTTGAAGCTTTGTGGTTCATACTTTTCTCAACTCATTCTATAATTTATATTTAATTAATTTTAACTTTATCTGCATGGGCTGTTTAGCCTATGTTTTACTTTTTTTAGAACTTTTAAAGGGAATACAAGATTTTTGCGTAACTTAAACCGTTTTCGCACGCAATGAAAACTCATATGGATTTTTTTTCCCCCGATTTTGAAACATTTTTAATTGCATTCATTTCATACAGGAGGCTCACTTACGAGAAGCAATATGCCGCCCATAATGAGTAATATTAGTAAATAAATAGTACAGATATCGGCTGATGTCGAAGCAAAAACTCTTGAATTAGTTGTTATTACTTCACCTTGTGTTGAAAGAGTTGTAACTCTATAACTAACAATATACAAAATATACGTCCATACAACATAACTTATCAACAAAGTAATAAGGAATGGCCCTCGCGAACGCTTTTCAATGTTTGTTTTCACAGTACAACGTATTTACTAAACTAAAAGGCTGTAATCGACTTTTTACCGTTGTACACTAACTACCTCTATAAACAATGTAATTCATATTTAGTTTTTTTTAATACTTTTCTCAAAAATGCTTTTCTAGGTTTTAAACTTTCCTGTTTATTTTTCATCCATACCAATATTATAAATTCGAAAGTAACTCTGTCTGTCTGTCTATTATGCATTCACGCCTAAACCACTGAACCTATTTTAATGAAATTTAGCACAAATATAGATAATAAGTTGAGAAAGGACATAGGGTACTTTTTACCGCGGGAAAGCTTCTCATTCCCACGGGAAACAAAGTTAATTAGAAGAAAAGCACTGCTGCGCCGCTTTCTTCGGCTACTCTACCACGTATATACGAGATTCCATACTAATATTATAAATTCGAAAGTAACTCTGTCTGTCCTGCTGCTACGCGTTCACGCCTAAACCACTGAACCGATTTTAATAAAATTTGGCACAGACATAGATAATAAGTTGAGAAAGGACATAGGGTACTAGGGGACGTAGGGTACTATCTAATTTCACTAAGTGGGTACATAATACATTTATTGTGACCATTACAATGTGCTCAAACACGGTACCTCTGCAGTAAGTGCTGGCTTACCTACTAACTATTGTATTATTATGTTTATTGATCAGTCATGTCAGGTCACCGGATACCAAATTATGAATTGATATGACCAAATAAAACTAAAAGATCGTCTTCAAACAAAAAACATAAGAACTATTCTAATATCCAGTCACTTTTAGTATAAGTACCTAGGTTTAAAGGTACTTGACGTAAAAAATAAATCTGTCCAATAAACTGTCTAATGCGGACGAAGTCGTGGGTACAGCTAGTTTTAAATAAATAACAAACCATTACAATTGATTAAATACACTTAGGTATATTACTTACTCAATATCGCATGGTAAATTTAAATAGATAAATAAAATGTTGTTTTATTCATAGATAATATCAAAATGCATAAAAACAGCTAGTTCATTAGGAATTTTTTTTCTCGCCGTTTGTTTTGTTTTTGTTCTGGCTAATATCAACAACGAATAGACTTATTTTGATGGGACTCTGTCATAAGAGTATCTAATTCTACTTATTAATTTTAGGAACTTTATTCCTTAAGTCCGTTTCATAACATCTACTTTGTTAATGTTATATAATGCTGCTTAGTAGGTATTTGGTAAGATGCTGTATTGTTAAAGCCAGATAATTGCCTTGGAAAGGACAATACATACCTACACCAAATTCCTATCCAATATCAAAGCAAGTCACAATAATCTAATCTCTTTGTACTTTAAAAGGAGGAAGATATGTGCACCTTATCACTAAACTACTTGAACCCTTCGCATTCGAGCAGAGGAAAGGTAGGTAGTAGCTACGCAATGCTTTTACTATTTGCAGACCATTTGAGTCATCGGAAAAATATCCTGGACCATTTCCGAAGTGACGTATTTTGAATCTCAGGGAAAAAGGTGTCGTTCCCTGCCTCACATAACATTCACTAAATCATAAAGAGATCTCGAACATTCTGAATATTTCATTCTAATATTTTTCTCTAAAGTTAACAAAATATTAGAAATCGGTTTTTTTATCATAAAAATTGCCGGAATGACCAAAAGTGAAACAAGGTCAAAGGACCTACGTAACAGTTAACCTACCATAATTTTTCTTTATTTTGATCCTTCCTGGGTTCATTGACAGTGGGCTTTACACCTTCCTAATAATTATACACCTCTCTCTTTTCACCTTGAAGAGAAATCGCACAGTACCGCTATTTCAGAAAGAGACAGACAATCAGAACGGTACATTCCATAGCGGAGCCCAGAGTCAAGGACAATTGCACTTGGATTTCCACACCTGAGGAAAAAGAAGGTTCTTATACAAAAGAAAGAGATGGTTATACTTAAGACGATTCAGAAGAAAACTACTGTCATAGCGTGCTGACGTTGCGCTCACGCCGTTCGATTTGAAATTTTGACAAAATAGTTTTATTTTTATCTGAGCCGTTGCAATTGTTTTTTATCATTTTTATAATTTAGTTTCCGATTGACGACAGTCGCGTAAAGATTGTATATTGCATATTCTTTAATTTGATGTGAAAGTTTTAGTTAAAATTATATTGCCATATTATTGTTTCTGGATGATCATAGTGTTTTAAAGGGTAAGTTTTTATTCTTATTTATCATATGTAATTGATTTTTATTGTACGAATTTATCTACTTTTTTCAATGAAAATTGATTCCTTCTCGAAGGTTATAATATAGAAATCAACGAAAGTATTTTAAAACTTTTTACTTATTTTCTTATTTTTAGAATATTTTAACTTCAATTGCGAAATCTAGATCTTTACACGAAACAAAAAAGTGAAATATTGGTTAGCATGTATTGTACGCAGTACGAGAAGAAGTAATATCTAGTGTGGACTGATTATAGTATTACAATGAAGTTTGCCGTTTGATCGTTGAAAGATGACCTACCTACAAGGTCTATTTGAATAAGAATTTTAGAAAGCCTACGTGTCCCGCTCTGAACGCTACCCAATATTAGGTATATTGGGTAGCGTTCATTTGGTCAGTTTTGCTCAGATAGGCAAAAGGCTGATAGGCGATAGGCAAAAGCCTTTCCCGGTGCGCAAATTCATTTCTACAAAAGCAAAGGAGTCAGTAAAACATCGCATTTACTTCAAAAAGGTGCTTATATTAAGGACATGGTCGGAAAAGTATAAGAACCCGACTTGGTTTCTTGGCTGCTCTCAGATTTGTGTGCATTCTTGAACAGACTGTAGCCTAGATTTAAATAACGTTCATAAGTATAATTATATTTATTTTTAGATTATACATAATTATGTATGTACTTATATGTAACTCTTTACGAATAAATTAATTTTGAGTTGGAGTTTCTTATCGCTGAACCAGTTTTCTCGGAAAAAGCCGCTGAGCAAAAAGAGCGAACGTGAAATTAATTAATTAATACTTCCTTGTATAATTAATTCGGCCTTCACCTCAAATACATTTAATGCAACATAATGCATAATAATAATGTATTGTATTTTTATAAGTAAATACTATATTTGTAATTGATCAAATCAAAAACTACATGACCTCTTCTCGAGTGCAAATGAAGTTGCTTGAAAGAAAAGTTGGATCGATGATTTATTTCTAATAACGTTTGATGAAAGTTAACTTTATTTCTAATGATTTAATACTAATTCACTCTAAATAATACACGATTTAATTATCAATTCTATTTGTTATCCAGATAACTTTCAAATCATTTAGATGTCATCATTCACATTCACAAGTGAAATTGAAGACAACTTTATAAAGAGATTGGTGGATTCGTTTAGAAGTTATGATGCTACAGACAGACATAGACACGTCACACGTATAACACCCCTCTTCTCAAATAGAAACAATTCCGAATGCAAACGTGGACGACTTATCGGCGATCTAGCGACGTTCAGTGAATTCAATGCGCCTAATACAAATTCGATTTCCATAAAACTTGCTATAAAACTTTGAGTGATCGCATCAAAGCAACAGCCAATCCGAACAAATACTTCTCATACTATTAACACAAGATGCAAGTCAAAGATATTTGCTTTATTACTATTGACTTGCATTAAGTAGGGAGCTGTTTATCCAGCTCTATAATTAATAAATATTTGTTTGAGTTTGAAACTAAATAATAGCACTTCATTCAAATAATAAATATGTATTATGGGTAAGCGCTATTTTTTATTTATTTAAAGATTTTTATCTTCACGGCACGTGTTTCCTCATTATTATGTTATGATTGGGCTATCGATTTTAGTTTCCTTAACAAAAGGTATCATTTACTTTATTTAAACTATTATTTCACTTTATATAAGTATACATTATAATTGAATGTACAAACCATTAACCACTGAAATGCACGAAACCTGAAAAGAAAGAACTTGCGCGATTCGAATCAATCCACGTGCATAGGGCTGCCATTTCTAAAAGCTGCCTCCCATTACCGGAAGCGGAAGTTTCCCGGATTTTGGAGCTTTCACTCCGGACATTTCAATACTTTTTTCATTCTCTTACATCTTCATTAAAATATATTTTACTCCGTACTTGATTGAAGAAAACTTGTTGCATGAAATAGTGTGTTTAATCGTTCTTGTGACGACAAGTGAGTAATTTTGCTTTATTTTTTAACCTTCTTAGGTATTAAATTATTAAGAATGGTATTAATAATCATTATTATTTAGTTATTAATAATCCCCCGTGAAATAACCAATCATAATATAAATAATTAAGAATAATCTAAAAATATATATTATTATTGCATAGTTGTGAGAAAAAGAAATAACTTTTATTTATTATTAATCAGTTTCATATTAGTATTTATTATTTTATTGTAGCTTTTACTCGCGCCTTCGTGCAAGTAGCCATTGCCCATACAAGTAAGCCTACGTTTATCAATAAGATTCTAGTTTCGTATCAATGCAAGAATTGTTAAAATCTGTCCAGTAGTTTTTGTGTTTATTCGTCATAAACATACAAAAATACAAATCTTTCCTCTTTATAATATTATTATAAACAAATAATAATTAAAAACCTTTCTTCTATAGAATAGAAGGAAAAAAGCTCTGTTTTTGAAATTGATTAAATGAAATACATATAAATTCTAGTCCTTTCGTCATCCATGTATTTTTGTATATTCCTGTACTTTTCCTAAAATACGGCCTCAGTTTCATGACCAACGAGGGGTCATTGACCGTATGACCTCACATGGGACCGCTAACTCATCGCCCAGCGGAGTGCGTGTTATGATTACAATAATAAATACATAGTTCCAATTTATCATGTAGTAGGTACCCCATGTACCTTCTACACGTTGTGCCCCGCGGTTTCACTCGCGTTAAATTCGTCCTATACAATAGGTACTCGCATACCCGCAACTTTATTTATAAAATAAAACACAAATTACAATAGTTTTTATTAATTTTATTTATAATTATCCTTAGGGATAGTTCTCTAATACCGGGACAAAAAGTAGCCAGAGTCATTCTTCATCTCTCCATCCACCTATATCCTTGTCAAAAGTCACGTCGCGTCGTTCCGTGCTCCGTTGAGACATGAAATAACAAAGGTTTTTTTTAAATAAATACCTACTTACTTAACATTATAAATTATCATACAGGAATACAGTACCGGTATATAAAGTATCCAAACATCCTCCCAAACTTCGTATTTGTAATGTTTAAATGGGATTTTAGAGCTATTTTCTTATTAAATTTGTTTTATTGTCAAAACTCAAAATCCACTGCACCGAGTCATTCGACCAGAATAGCTGTTCAAAGAAAAAAACTTAATTCAGGCCCACAGATACGTCAAACTACTAACCTACCTCTCTTTTTGCGTCAGAGGTCAAAAATAATATTTATATTTTATCCAGCTACACTACGGGAGAACACACAGATGGATTCTATTTAGAGAAATACTATGACAACTTTTTCAAACGTCTCGCGTGACGCGTCTCATTTCACATACCTACTGCTCAGAAGCAAAGACAATTGAAGTGATTAGGGGTACCGTGTTTAGACACCATACAACGGAATTGGGTAACGGCATAGTCGTAACTCTTATATGAAACTGGAGTAATAGTTGCATCCAACAGAATAAACTTATTTTACACACAAAAAAATTGAATATATGCTTAAAGTTAAGTTTTTGCACTTTTTTAATCTTAGTTACAATTTATGAAGGTTTGTTCATTCATTAATGAGATATCGATCCTTATTTATAATCAACATGTCGGATATTTTTTATTATCTTTAATGTCACTTAATATAAGAAACGCGTGTCTTATGCATAGAAACAATTAAGATGAAGCTATAATAATTGTTACGTTTCACTTTTAATATTGAATAGCGAAACTCTGTACGTCAACACTGTGTGAGAGCCAAGAGTTGTTCTTATATTTTATTCACAGCGATCAGTGCGACACTTTTTATAAAATATTACTCCATTATATATGTAAGAGATACAGGATCCATATCGGATGTAATCATTACTATAAATCACAATATTAAACAAATCGGCCCTAATTAATTATTTTCACACTAATTATTAGCAGTTCGTCATTGAATCGGTGACGCGCCTGCGATCCCGCCAAAAACAATGAATCTTCCTCTTCTTTTGTTTTAAGATGGCCGCCTCGCTTTCACCAACATGACGCTCCGCTAGAGTAGCCCGCGCTTGTCATTTGTCACATGGCCACCCTTCTGAACCGTGCGCCGTCATATATATTATATTGACGATGACTTGTTATTCATATATTTCGCATCGCCTTTCAAAAAGCAACATGTCAGTAATTTTGTGCCCTTATTGAATTTTACATGAATTTTATTTATTAACATTATTTACATGTTGTTATTTATAGTAGGTTCATTTATAATACAAAATTTATTTATCTCGATATAGACTGATATTATTTTCATCGAGATAGTATAGAGATTTAAACTGGACGCATAAACAGTAACGTGTTTTTGTGTTTCTTTGTTAACAAATTTGCTCCATAACGTCAAATATATTGTGTTTTTGAAGGTCGATTAAAAATACAATTAAATAGCCTAAGTGTTTTCAACTATTACATCAATCACGAACATTTATAGAAATAGGATATATTTCATATAAATAGAGGTTATATTTATCAATAACTAGCTGACCCGGAAAACGTTGATTTACCATATTAATTTTTGGGGTGGGCTACCCTTATCACTTAGGGGTATGATAAATAGATAGTAGTCGATTCTCAGACCTACTCAATATGCATATAAAATTTGGTAAAAATCAATAAAGCCGTTTCGGATGAGTAAGGTAACTAACACTGTGACACGAGAATTTTATATAAAGAGATTTAATATACATATCTCTACTACAATCATTTTAAGTATTTTAACGGTTTTATATCATATTCTACATTTTATAACAAAAAAAAATACACAACAAATAAACTCATACAAAAGTTCACTAAAAACTGAAAACCAATAATTGACCCTTTTTGATAACAACTGTACTCTCCAAGTTAATAATTTTTATTTGAGCAAAATGTAAAAAAAGCAATGTTCGAAAGTAAGACATAACAAAAAATAAAATAAAATACGCCCAAATGCAAAGGCGACTTCATAACATCTTCCGAACTCTTTTCTAATGTTTTATCCATAGACAACGTTGTAGCTTTTATTTTTTTAAACTTATAATTATACCTATCATACAGTAATATTTTTACCAAAAAAATACGTATAAATTCAAAATTCGCTTGAATCGATAAGATAATAACATTATAATTTCAGATTGCAAGATGGCGCGACTTAGTATATTATTAATATTTTGTCAAATAATAACAATGCCAATTTTGGGAGGAAGCTTCGAAGAGGACAATCCCCTTTTGGGTCTCGCTGCCTCCTTCCTAGAGAACATGGGCAACGGAGGGGACAACAGCATTGATGGATTGGCGGCTATCGGCAACATCATGGGGACCCTGATGCAAGGCGACAACGCCAAGAGCTCGGGTTCGATGTTCGGGCAGGACGGAGGCAGCGCAGCCGATGTCATATCAGGTATTTCATTATCTAACCCCTTTCTTAGCTCTCAAACGAAGGCATCGAAGTTAAAAGGCAAAATGTATTATTACATTTATATATTTCATTTTTATCGTTAACGATAAACATATCTTAGAATTACTGATAATACTTACCTAATACATATATGATTTATTGTTCTAATTAACAAATCATTCATTACCAGTTTTTGTAGTTGTATATTTGCTTATAGCTCTATGATGTTTGATTCCTTCTCGATGAATTAGTTGTTTTTCGATTTAATCTTAAATTTTCAACAATAATAATAAATAATAGATAATAAGAATCTAGTTAATTAAATGTATATAGTATTAGAGATATTGAGGTTAGAAAATAAAAAAAATTAAAAAACTTCAATTAGTTCGCTTTAGCAAGACAGAAGTCCATGTTATATTAAATATATACAAATTGTAATACTTTAATTTTATTACCATTTAAATAGTCAAGATTTCCACAGAATTTCATGAAAATCTAAGCCATGTATTTGATGTTATGGAGTACAACTTGTCAAAAATGAAAAACAAAAACACGTTATTGTTTACGCGTCCAGTTTAGATCTCTATATCTCGATGTAATATCAGTTTGTATCGATGATTTTTGTTTAGCTTAAGTTTAGCATTTAGGATGTTTGGGTGCTACATATAAAATAAATAAAAATAAAATAAGTACGACGCGGTCGCGCGAATTGCAGCGATTTCTCGCCCGATTGTGAAACTATTCTTTCAATATCCTGAAAACTATTAATAGTAAAAATTCTAAAAAAAATGGGTCCATTTCGATGATCGTTTGACAGCTCACTCATTCAAATCAGTCTACGGATGGCGACGTACGAGCGGAACATCGGAAAAAAAAGAGAGAAAACAATACACGTCGAATTGATAACCTCCTTTTTGGTTTTTTAAAGGTCGGTTAAAAATAGCAAACAGCAAAATAATAATTATAAATGTATTATGTACTTCATCCGCGCTGAATAGTTATTTTTTTATTATTTATTTATATTAATTACTAAAAGAAAAGTAGCCTAAGTTACTCCTTATTACATCAGCTATCTACCAGTGAAAGTACCGTCAAAATCGGTACTGCCATTTCAGAGATTATCCAAAACAAACAGACAGACAGACAAAAATAGTAAAAAATGTTATTTTGGTAAACGTACCGTGTATACACCATATGCATTGAGTAAAAAGCGGATATTTTAATATGTATTACAAACAGACACTCCAATTTTCTTTATCTGTAGATATAGACCTAGCAGGTAATATGTATCTGATTAATAATATAAGATTGTAACAAATCAGCCGTGACGAAATCGTGTCTCAGATGCAGGTACATGTCTCAAGAAAATAGAATAACAAAGGAGAAACTTAATTTATAGATAAATCAATTTCTTTATTTTTAGGTTTTATTCAGTTATCTAAACGATTTTAGTATTAAATAATTCAGTTTTGCGTCTTCTTGTTTTCACTAAAAAATATTTATGATACGTTGAATAGTTTTTAATATATTGGGCCAATTTCAAGTTAACATAAATGTTAACTACGTTAAACTTCATAAACAGACTAATCCAAATGAAGCACGTTGTCGCCACATACCTGAATGTTGCCATTTTACACAATTTAGATTAGGTCAAAAACTAGTTTACTAACAATAATGGTACAGTTTGTATATTGATTATTATTGACAATATTGACTTTATAATGACATACTCGATAACATATTTTCAATTACTACCAATAAAGAAAATACAATGTAACTTCGGCCAAAAAATTAGTTTGCAAGTAAAAATGCTAAAATCATATTTATTAATAGCGATAAACTTGATCACATTCTTTTTTACGTTCCGCCGTAATTTACCATACCCGCACTTTATTGGTATTAAAACAGCATTAAGAACAATCAAAGAAAATTAATATTTTATAGGTTTAGGCAGCCTTTTCGCCGGACAAGATGGCAAAATAGACCCTGCGATGATTGGATCCATGGTTTCTATGGTCGCACAACAGATGGCGCCGGAGCCAAAACGCGAAAAACGTGAAGCCGAGGACTTTAATGTAGAAAGCGTCATAGGTTTGGCTTCTGGCCTCCTGGGCAATAAGAATACAGCATCATTTTTACCTTTAATAATGAATACTTTGAGTTCCCTTTCCGACAACGAGGCGCAAAAACGTTCAGACAATCACAAAGATCACGCATCATTTTTGCCGCCGTTTTTGGAGAAAGTGCATCTGTACTGGGATATTTTTATCAACTCTGAACTCGGAAAGACTGTATGGGAGAAGTCAGGTTTTAAACGTGCCATGAAATCGTTCCTTGGACCGGATGGAAACGTAAGTTTTGATCTAATGATGAAAAACTTTGAGAACCATTCATTCAGGCGACACTGGATCAAGACGGTCGCTAAATATTTGACAGACATGGTTGTGCATATCGCCAAACCTGAGGTTTATCAAAGGTGAGTTTAATAATTATTGTTTTACAACTGTTGTAAGGCCCAGATTTTCGAACCAAACGCACTGAATGTCCTATACCTAAATGTTAATAATAAATCGTTTGCAGATATCTGATATCAGGTCAGTTCGTTGTAAACAGTTTTCTTGACGCCCAAGGCGTTCCCAAAAGCGTTCATTTGAACATGCAAAAGCCTCAAGAATCCATTACGGCACTCATCAACTACATACTCCATAAATACTTGGACATGGACACTGACGTTTCCGGATATGTGAAGCCAGCCATAGAATACATAAAGGTAACTCTCTTATCTAAGAATAATATTATATTAACACTCTAATCTCAGTAGTACTGTAATCTCAGTAAAAATTAAACAAAAAATAAACGTCGCGCACCCAAATATAATTTCATTTGTGAAATTTTGTGTTTAACTTATTAAAATATATCTGTGTGTTCTTTCAGCAAACACTCAAGTTAGCCCAGTCAAAGTCCCAAAGCCTTACGTCTCGCGGCGATTACCACAAACTGGCCGATAGAATAACTGATACACTTAACTTGGAAGTTATCGAACCGGTGTTGCGAGTTTACCGAGCATACAGACACGCGCTTGCGGCGCCGCACTGCCAGGAGCATCTTCTGTGCGTCGTCAACCGACACACTGATAAGGATAAGTTAGGTAAGTTAGTAAAAGAAAGACCCGCATTGCGGCACCTTGAAGTAAACACGAATCCTATGAATTTAAATGACGGACTAAAGGTTGCTGTTTATTGTATTCAGATCTTCCAGGCTTCAAGGCGACTCTGACCAAATTGAGCAGTGTAGTCGCGTCCGCAGCTCTCAGCTTCCAAAACGGCAAAGGTTTCTGGGATCTGTATAATTCTATACAGAGTGACGTTAATTGTGAGGTAAGAAACAATTATTAGTATTTTTTATAGTCTTTAAAGGTTTGTAGACAAGATACGAGTAGGTAACTTAGCCTCACAAGTAACATTTGTACTATTCGTTTAGGCTTTAGGGCATACACAAAATAATAATAATACAATTTATATGGTAGCAATACAAACAGTGCATTTATAATTAGACTAATTATGTTCAACAAGTTGGGTTATACTTTTTTTTATTTTGTAGTATGTTGTACCGTAGATATTATTGCATAGTATTATATTGGTTTTCTCAATGTCACCCACTTTCGATTTCAATTCACTTCCTTAAAATTCTCTTAAAACCTCTCGAAAAGTCTGATTTTTATTCCTTTATTCACTGAATGGAACAATGTCCTACAAGAAAACAGGTATTTATCACTAGTCCGACATACAATATTTTGTAAGACAAATATTTTATCGAATTATTTAGATAATTATTTTGAGATTTAACAAAAATAAAACCAGTTATTAATACATTTTTGAGAATCATCAAATCAACATATTTTATCCCTGCTACCGCTTTTACCTCCCACAATCGGGAGTTTTCGTAAGGAAATTGTTGGGCGTCTCATCGAAATAAAGCTACTCACGAAAAATTAGCTTGATAGTAATCAAATTCAAAAATGCTCCAGGGATCCCGAACTATTAATTTTGCAAGTAGGTATATCGGATTAAAAAAAGACGACAAACTATTATAACTACTTACCTATAGTGAATTATATATTTATTTATAATTATATAAAATTAGATCTATTAAGCTATTAACAAATTGTCCAAAGTTATAAATAACAAAAAGTTAAAGGTACTTAAAAATATAATGCTTAAATACTTTTAAAAAAATTCAATTGAGATTCATATAACATCAAGCTTCGGTCTAAAACACCGCGCCTTATAAAAAATATAGGTAAGTAACAAAACAAAAACAATATGAACTCAGCGATAATGACTCTCTGGCCAGTGGCCCTGCCAAAATATATAAACGGCCAGTCAAACGAGCAGCCCGGACACTCTCCGAGCTGGTTTATGTCCAATTATAGCTTTCTCTTCAGACATTTAATGGCTAATTATGTAGGATTATCTCCTACCCTTACATTACATTAATGACACACTTACACGAGACGAAAAACATTGCTAGTGAAACCTTTCCGGATTTTGCGTTTGTAAATAAATTAACTATTAAGCAATAGACCACGTCAGACAGCTTATAAACAACAGTAACGTTCCGTTACGATACCAATGGCAGACTCCTAGACAACTTTTTGGGTTGGTAAAGATTTTTAACAAGGACAATTTAAAAAACCTTCCGATATGATGATTACTAATAAAAATGTGTCCTCATAACTGAATGAACTAATCTTCATAAAGCTTTCAACAGAGTCGAAATCGGAACCGCAGATACGTCAAACTCATGACCACCCTTATTTTCGTCAGAGTTAATTAATGAAACTTGATACTCTTCCCGAACACAACTTTCCAATTTTATTTTGTTTCAGACTAAATACCCAGCCGACTGCTCAGCATTCCATGAACATGAATTAAAAGTCACTACCGAAATTTACCACAGCGAATTATAAATTACTAATAAATAATTTATTTGTATAATAGTTTATTTTGCAATACAAACTATAATAATAATTGCATTGCTGTGGCACAATTATGTACTTACTTATTTTTTAGAGAATCCTAATGAAAAGAATAGAAAATATTATTAATGTAATTATATGTTATATTAAACATAAATTTAGATAGGTTTGTAACCATATTTAATATATTAAGTAGGTACATAGTTTATATTTACCTAAATCAATACGAATTTATTGTGAGACTTAATAATTTATGTAAAAACTTAAAATGCTGGATTTGGTGCTAAAATGTATAAAAATTTGCATGTATCATTAGTTTTCCGTTGTATATATTTTTTTAATTGTATAATGTATAGTAATGAAAAAACCAAGGTCTTGATAAATTTAATTTATTTTTAAGTAAAACTAATTAATAAAAATGTGCGACTAGATTTATCAAAGTAACAAATAATTATACTACAATAGGTATGTAGTGGATATTATGATGATATATTTGAAGCTTAAGCTGAGCTCATACGATCATAATATTATCTAATGGACGGATTTGAAATTTCTAAATATCTGAAAATATTAATTTATTGTAAGAAAATATAAACATGATGTTTTGTCAAAAAGGCCTCAAAGGCATGGGCGCCGGCAGGGAGGTGCCAGGGGGTGCACTTGCACCCCTTGGGAATCTCGGGATCAACAGGAATCATTGAAATAAACTCATAATGAATAGTCAGAAATTTGTAAATGTCTCGAACATAAAATAAACCGGGCTTCAGATGTTTCCGACTAAAATTTCAATTTTTTATTAACAATCATATACGGCGATGATTGTAAGAAAAGTAAAATCTGCACCACCTGGCAATTTTTTCTGCCGGCGTCCATGCTCAAAGGTATCAAAAAGAATACAGTTTGTTCCTTCTTTATAATATTTGTAGTTTATGAGGCCTGAACGTGAGTAGGAAAAAGAAACGCCTTCTTAGCGTGGCTTTTGTTTACATTATAATATAGGCAAGCGTTTAAACATAAAATGGTGATTGAGTGAAAAAATGATTAACATTTAGATTCAAATATATAATAGTAGTTAATATCAATAGAAAGCAGTGTCGGCCCAATTAATAGGCTCATTCTTCGTTGTTTCTTAATACATTCCTTATTATTTCTTAACAGGTATATTTTTACACACCCACTCCATGCCTTCCTGGAAGGAAAAATTTTTTAAGTCTATCACTTTAATAAATAAATATTTATTATTTAACTGTTTTTAGCATTTGAATCCTGTTTTGAAAAATAAAGAAAAGGCGAATGAAAGGCTGCATTAAAACATATGATACCTTGACTCCGGTGCCGTCAGTGGCCACACAGGCCTGTATCTGCCAAGTCCGATCTCTGATCAGATGTAAGCCAAGGTGCTGAGCCACTTCACTTGCTGGAAGGGCTGAAATCAATTTACATCATCAAGTTTGTTTGTTTGGTTGTACGCGCTTATATTAGGAGCTTCAAATTGAAAAAATATTATATTTATGTCCATTAATAAACTACGACCAAATGCAGGTGAAACTGCGAAGCACAGTGCAAAGTTGTAAATAGCTAATGCCTGTACTTCGCTGTTTAAAAAACTTAAAACAAACTAGCTGTGCCCCGCGGTTTCGCCCGCGTCGATTTCGTCGTATCGTGATTTTATATAACCTATAAACAGAGTAAAATAGCAAACAGCAAAATAATAATACTGTAGATATGTAATAGATGTGTACTTCGTCCGGGCGGAATAGTTATTTTTTTTATTATTTATTTATATTTATTTCTAAAATTAAAGTAGCCATAGTTACTCCTTATTACATCAGCTATCTGCCAGTGAAAGTCCCGCCAAAATCGGTCCAGCTGTTTAAGAGATTAGACGGGACGAACAGACTGATGAAAATTGTAAAAAATGTTTTTTTGGTATATGTACCATTTATACACCATATATATGCATTTAGTAAAAAGCGGTTATTTTAATATTACAAAGACAGACACTCCAATTTTATTTATCTGTATAGATGAGAGGTCTATACTAGAAAAAGAATGCTGTCTAAACATGGCTAATACACAATTTATCGTCTATATATATCTTTATCGTATATAGTCGTATAACTTTACAAACATTAGACAATAAATTGTGTTAGCATTAATTTACTTAACATTGATAGTAGTTTCAGCATTTGGTAGGTACTAATAAAAAATATTAGTAAGAAGCAGTCCCTAGACAAATAATGAATACCTACTTAGTAACATTTACTCACCAGTAGCTAAGTCTTGTTTGTTGGCATACACAAGAAGAGGTACTCCTCTAAGCTTCTCATCTTGCAACAATTCAGCTAACTCATAGCTAGTCTCCTGAAGCCTTTGATGATCCGAACAATCAACTACATAGATCTGAAATTATTTTTTCATAGCTAAAATATCTTAATGAAAAAAAATATATTTAATTTTAGTATCAGGTACTTTCCATATTTTAAGATTAAAAATTTAATTAATGTAACTAGTTGCAATCGATAAAACAAAAAACTAATTTTAACGTATTTAACTACCCATGTTACACATAATATAAAAATGTGTAACATTGAATATACATTATGTATATTGACACAACATGACGTGGTACACAGTACACACCAAAACATCAGTATTTTCAAAGTAATTTCTCCAATATGGCCTTATCTTTCTTTGACCTCCAATATCCCATACATTTAGCTTAAATCCGTTAGATAAAACTGATTTTATGTTAAACCCTGCCGTAGGAGTCACTTGTGTCACGTCTTCAGAGGCTAGCTGTTTTAAAATTGTTGTTTTTCCCGCATTGTCTAATCCTAATAATAAAAGCCTTACTTCCCGCTCTGTATTGGAACGTAACTTCTTTAAAATACTTAAAAGGCCCTGAAAGCAAAACCTCATAGAGAATATACAGAACTGCGAATAAAAATAAATAATGAAATTATTACAAACCTTACCATGTTGTAAAATATTACGTAATTATTACTAATTTATAGACCTCTGCCTATACTTACTACTAATTTTATAATTATAATGATATATTAATATATTAAGCACAATGTTTTTTAACAGCTTTATTAATGAAAAATACAATAAAACTATTGTAGGTAAATATTATGTACTGTTGAGTGTTGACTAACCTAACCGTTTCCATAGTAACCGCCCAGATTACAACATACATTACGGCGTATAGCTCAGAAGAGTGGATTGCTCAGAATCATTAGATTGACGTCTGACGTTTGACAGCAGGCATAACGTCAATCTGGCGAAGCGTCATGATGATGGAAACGAGGCGTCTTTTCAGAACGACAAATGCGGTCGAGGCGGGGGGATGCTGGCGCACCACATAATATGACAAATCGCTTTTTATTACTTCGGCATTATAATAATAGACTTGCTCTAATAAGTTTTGGTGACGACCGATAAAATAATTACCCGTGAGGACCACTATTTTATTGTGATTGCAAGATTAGAATGTTAAGAATTGGAGAAGAAGCCATCTTTTATTGTTCTGGTCCCACGGACGCCCACTATTGCTATGGTCAAATCTGTAATATCTATTAAAAGGCTGTTCTTACATACATATTACATTGTTTGTTTTTTTATTTGTGAGCCCAAAGGGCAGACTAAATAAAATCTTTTAACCATATCGTCTCGTCTCAGCCCCAAGTAAAATGGCGAAATTTTTTATTTGTGGTGTAGAGTGAATTTTGACCATAATATCAAAAAACACACGTTTCACTGGATTATATCACTAATTAAATCGTGCACATTGCCGAACGGTTTTTGCTTAAATTCTACCAATTTTATACATAAAACCTTGAAAAAAACAACTTTTAGAAATAATATATGACGCGCTCGTTGTTGTGATGGCGCTAAAACTCACCTGATATTGGTCATGTTTGGTACCTTTTTATTTTATCATTTTCGAGCAAAGTCGACGTTTTCTTGTACCGTTAAAGCAATTATCAGTCATGCCAACATTTTACATTGACGTTTGCAATAACTGGCTAATCGACTGACTGTCTAATCCACTGACTAGTCAATCAATAAAGAAAGATGTAGTGAAATCTGTCAAAGGGAAAACCCGGGAAATTAGACTGATCCCGAATATGTCATTTAATTATTGGCTTGTTTATGTCGATAGTTTTCAAAGTCAAAAATATATCTTTATTCATTGAAATCTTATTTGATCATTTTGAATCGTCATTTTTTTATATTATGTAGTTTATAAAAATAATTCTAACAATTATAATATTTGGTTTTATAAAGACAGAGTTAAGTACAAAAGGACCTAAAGGTTCGACGTGCATCCCGTCAGGGAACCCCGGATGATAAGACAGAGTTAGAGTAGGTTCATTCCCAAGCTTTTTTATCATGTAAGTAATCCGTTATTTTATAGTAGGTATGTTTTTTTATAAAAAAACATACCTTCAATTGATTACTAGGTATTCATTTGGTGTGAAAGTAAATGTTCCACAAAAAAAAATTCAAAGTAAAAGTTCTAGTAGAACCTTTTACCTACCTAACTTGTTAGACTGTAGTACTCTGTCTCATGTCTGTGGTGACTAAAAAAATCTATGGACTAAATCGAAAATTGTGCTATTGCCTATTCGATTGTCGATTTAGTAGTTCCTCACAATGATTATTCGAATATTAATCGATAAACTACTACCTTTGGTTTACAAATACTTACAAATTAAATGTCACTCATAAACTTAAGACTTTCGCGATTTGAACTCATTAAAATGGCACTCATAAACGCACGATAATTATTATGCTACGTATTTAATTTTATATTCAAACGAAAAATAATCTAAAACGTAAAAAAAATGTGTTTGCCTGTTAGAATTTATTCATTATTGGGCATATTTTTATTTGAATAATACCTATATACATAATGATATAATTCTAATGCAGTCATTTTAGAGCATAATTTGGCTAGTGACAAAAATAATAAACAGTGAAATTGACCTTGTACCCATACCGTTTCATTCGCATTACTATGACTATAACGGTAACTATAAACAGAGTAAAATAGCGAACAGTAAAATAATAATACATATTATGTATTATGTACTTCATCCGCGCGGAATAGTTCTTATTTATTCATTTCTAAAATAAAACTAAATTACTCCTTATTACATCAGCTATCTTCCAGTGAGCCCCGTCAATATCGGTCCAGCCGTTTCAGAGATTACGCACTATTTTTAGTAATCACTTATTTTGAATAATACGTACATCCGAATATACTCAATACATATTTGTATAGTAAGTAATAAATACGCAGCGCACGCCGCACTCCGCAGTACTATAAATTAGTCGCCAAAGTTAGTCGCGCACCGTTATGTTAGTCGATTATTATGGACCTTTATCGACTTAATTGAACAATCGACTAATTCGATTAGTTTTAGTAATAATCGCCCATCGCTAGTGTGGACCAGTGTTGCATTTCGTACTATAATTATAGTATTTATACTATAATTTGATATTGCTTACTATATACTAGGATAGTACACCTAAATACTATAATTTTGTCCTAACATTACATAAGACGTTACGACATACGAGAGTTATTTTTGAACGCATCCTTGATGAACTTCAACGCGCTGGGAATCCCGAGTGTCGGTGTTGCTATACTTATTCCTCACTTCATCTATGTTATCTTGACACTGAGAGCAGGTAACGCATTACATTATTACATAGGTGGGAGAGAAATAGCAATACAAATTGATAGATTGATCCACAGTTTAATCGTACTCTATGAATAATGAATAGTGATGTCACATATCACATGTAATATGCTATTAAAGAAAGCAAATCTAAAAACTGCATTGAATTTGAACCAAACGACACTATGATTTGTCGAATTATTATGAAAGACGATGTTGCCATCGAAGAAATAGTCGATGTTGAAGTAATCCTGCCATAGAAACTGTGTGAGATTGTTAAATAGGTATATTTGTATTTGTAATTAGTTACATAATTATTAAAATAAACCTTCTTAAAAATTGTACTATAATTTTCTTCAAATACTATCTTTTTAATTTCCATAGACTATAATTTTTAGACAGCCTGAATGCAACACTGGTGTGGACTGTCTAGATGTGGATAGACAGTGGAATGTTAATTGTTATGATAACCACGTGCATTAGGTTTCTAATTTAGTCAATAATTTTAAAAGAAAGTCATGGGGAAAACAAAACAAGAACCCGTCGAACAAGAAGATCAAAAAGATGTTAGCATTAAAACGGAATCCATAAGTTATGATAATAAAGTTGATCACTGCAGTGTTATTGCCAAGCCAATGGCTACAAAGAAATTAAGCAAAAAGATTTATAAACTCATAAAGAAATCTAGTAGCCATAAGAATTACATCAGAAATGGACTTAAGATCGTTCAGAAGCAGCTACGTTTAGGCGAAAAGGGGTATGTTTGTTTATAATTTTAGGTTATATGTAACATAGGTTACTTCTAACTTACGGAGTAGAAGCGCCCTTCCACCCCATCGTTTGATCCTTCAAACAGCACCAGCATTACCTAACATTTCTTGAGACTACTACAGATAGGGTTTCATAAGAACTAAAGTGCTAAATGTGTTTAATTTTTTTATTTTCAGAATGGTGTTCTTTGCTGGAGATATATCACCAATAGAGATTATGTGTCACCTACCTGCTGTGTGTGAGGAAAAGGATGTCCCATATTGTTATACGCCAAGTAGGAAAGATATTGGAGCTGCCATGGGAACCATGAGAGGATGTATAATGGTTCTTGTCAAAGAACACGAGGATTACCAAGAACTATTTGACGAAATCAGAAGTGAAATAAAATTACTGGGACATCCTTTATAAAATATAAAAATAAGCACATTTTATTTTAAGATTTATATCTTATACTGATAGTTATCATTGTTCATACCTATAAATACCTTTATTCTGAAATTTTAAAATAATATACATTCCAAAGCTAGGGAATCCATCACTTTTGAATACTTCAACTCTATAAAAATTTGAAAATTCATTTGTATTACATTTTTTTTTACTTCAATAAGTAACAGTTATAAATATACAATATTTCATATTAAAATATGAAAAATTCTCAATATATTTTGGAGCAAGTATGAACTAATTACTAATCAAACTTTATAATTTAAGGTACTATAGTGTTAAAATAAATAAACAATAGAATTAATTAATCTTTAATTACACTTATTAAAATCTATGGGTAAAAAATGGCAGATTGTTATTAACCAATAGCGAAGATTGGCAAAAATCAGACTAAGCTACGCTTAATATATACTACCTATAGTTAAGTTGTTACAGAGATATCAGTTATTGTTTAAAGTGCAGCCAACAAAACAATGCGATCCTAACACATTATGATTGAGCAGACAAAATTTATAAATGATTGGCTAAAAGTTATTACGTAACACACATTTGTAAATCTCTATATTTAGATGGTTAGGAAATGTAACTTTTAGCCAATCAAAGTTATGTTGTCTGATCAAACAACCTGATATGATATTATTTAGTTGGCTGCACTGTAAAATTTAGAGATTCAGTAGAAAACCCCAACAAAATAATACCATTTGGCTCACAATTAAAACAAATATGGTAATACAATTATGTTGTTAATTCATTGTTTACAAATAAAATACATTGCTGTTTAGTAATTCACTTCATGGGGAAGTGTGTTATTGTAGTTATTACTGCACTAACAAAAAGGTAAAAATTACTGAAATCCCTATTACATGAGCTACATAGTAATAATTGAAGCAATAATTTACGAATAAAACCCTGCTTCAGAGTGCACTGACAAGGAGATCTTATATTTATCCAAAAAATGTGTGATACCAAAATATTTTATTTGATTGTAGAGATCGTAATTTACCAAACCATACATTTATGATCTATTTTGCCCTTTCGTTTCAAATTTAATTAATTTTGTACACAATGCAATAAAAATTGGCGGTATAAAGTTAGATTTCTTTGTCATGATATCAACTTCTAATATTGTATTAATTTTTAAACCCTATACTTACATATAGCTTTCTAAACAAATGGATAGAAAACCGATTTTGATACTTTTTTTTAATTTGAAAGCTGATATGATCAAGATCATTCATTTATAAGATATTCATAATTGTATGTATGTTGGAGGGTGTTTTAAATTGTCTACAATTTCACTTGTTATTATTTTATAAAACTAATCACCAATGTATAATTTTTACTATGTGAAAAGGCAACTTATATATGACTTAAAATGAAGTTTAAATTTTTAACAAAATATTTTTTGTTTAGTAATTTTGATATGTGGGCATACATTTGTTCATAGAGCAGGAATGCAACAAAGATATTGCAATTTTGAAACCTTAGCAACGCTTATTCTATTTTCTATTGAGACTTTGTACTTTATATGTAATTTAAATACAAATGAATAGATAAATAAAAGTATTACGTTAGGTTTGAGTCTGTCTAAACTCTAAAGCTTCGTAGCTGGTAAACGAATAGACCGATTTGAATGTGTATTTTTTTTTATTGAAAGCTGACGCGACAAAAATGGATGTAATCAGCAATAGAATCTGTTCTTCCATGTTTGAGATATTATGTGTATCATCATGTCGGAGTTTTTCAAATTGGCTCCAAATTAATTCATAATCAATAACTATAGTCTAATCTAGTTTCTAATTTAAGAGGTACCGTTAGACGTTTCATACTTTTCGAATCCCGGTAGGTGCATTAATTTGTGATGAGCACGAATGTTTGTTTCAAAGTCTTGGTTGTTTTAGGTAAACATACTTATATGTATTTATTGTGGTACCCTCGTTGTTTCTGATTGCCATTTCACAAGTGCTTCAGCTACTTACTTTGGGATCAGAGCAATGTACTCGAATGTGAGTTGTCCCAATTATTATTAAAATAACTTTAATAGAGTTTTGTTCTAAACGTCGTTTCAAAGTCACCTAATGATTACGTCCTTTACGTAGCGTTGCGACTATTTAAGCACATTTGTATTCGAATAATCGAAGTTATTGATAACGAGCCATTTTTAATCCAGTTGACTTTTAGCATTTAATAATAAAAGTTTCTTATTTCTATTATTATAACACAATTTTAAATAAAACTTTGTAAGCTTGTCTATGTTTTTCGGTAACGCTTAAAGCAACCCGCGGTCTCTTTTGGAGGCAAACAGCTTTGCCTTGACGTGCTTGATTCAGAAATGTGGTGTTTAAAAATCCGAAAACTAATCGATTTGTAATCACGAAGAAATGCTATCGGTCTCTTAAGAATCGGATCGGTAAGATCGGAGTAAACGATTTATTTGACCCCATCCTTATTTTCAATCTGGCAAACTGTCCGACAGTGTACCTCTTATGACTTGTTAGAACTCATACTTTGAGCTGCAATATCAAAATGTATATATTTATATAATATCTTAATTTTAAAAAAGCCATAAAGAGTTCACTCTAGTCTAGAATCCATATATACAATGCTGCTGTCGTAACAACAACATTGTGAGTTTTTTAGAACTATGTTCCAAATGTATTTAAAACATGCTGCTACTTGATGTAGGACAATGTTATTATTCTGACCTTATATATACCGACTTTTGTTTTATGATCACGACCTTACCAGTCCTTAACAAAGTTTTTAGTTTAATGTTCGGACGGTGTTAATACGACAAGTCATTTAAGTTAAGGAGTGGCGCTCTCTACAAGTAAACGAGTGAGTTTTCTTTTCCTTGGGTTTGATAAGGAAACCATAAAGTATTAGCAATAGAAAGAACACTTTCCTTTCTTTTAATAAATTGGACAGAAAAAAATTTAGCAAATCAAACATGGATGTTACTTCTAACTTTATCTAGTTTTGTCTTGTAGCAGTCTAGTCGGAAAAGTGCCTTTTCACATGTTCCGGTTCCCGGGAAGACGGCGCCGACTGTCCGGTTAAACACATTGCTTTCACACGACCCAGCAGTAGCGTCTTTACCGTCGACGCGAGAACAGTCGCGAAGTGACTGAGCATATTTAATTAAATTTTCACAAAAATGGGGCGTGAACAAATAATTGCAGATAAATTCAAAAATAAGAAATTGTATTCTCGCTGTGGTTGTACCTGGCCAACTGGCTGCCAGTGCGTATGAAAGCATGCTTCGTCTTCCATACAACACTATGCGTCCGGCCGCCGGCAAATGACGCAAAGATCCGGTGTGTACCCGGCGACCGGTTGTCGGCCGGTACGTGTGAAAGCTAATGTACATACTACATGATTATACACTACGCCGCCGGCTTGCAACCGGTAAATATGAAAAGGCATTAAGTCACAACCGCTCTATTAATGAGAACCTATTTGTATCAATCAATGTTTGAATTGATTGTCAAATAAAATATTGATCAACACATAAACAGAAAACATTTTTTTTTATTGAATAGGAGACTTAGTGTCAGCAAACCACGACCAAGGACGCCCACAACGCCAGTACGGCCGCGAGTGCGTTATCGCCCTTTTAAGGATAGTGAGGCTCTTGTAATGGTTCAGAAATAATTCTGGTTCCATTATCCATAGCGGTAGCGGTGGAAAACGCAACTCATAGACTAAAACACAATAAACTATGGAATAAAACAATTGAAGTCACACTTCATGCAAAATCCAAGATGGATCCGATCACAGACAAATTCTATCACAGTTAACACGCGTAAATAGTTATGACATAAATAAATATTAATCCTATAATCACAGCAGTTATGATTCAGTTTTTAAATAAAGATTAAAAAATAGAACCAAATTATCAAAAAAATCGAATAACTGATAATTTCCTTTTTGGTTTTTTTGAAGGGCTGTAACAGAATGGAGAAGGAATTATATTTTCAAAGTGAATTTTATCTTAACTATGTAAACCTAACCTATGTAATAATACTAAAGATATAAAACTAGTTTAAAATTCCTCGTTTCTTGCTAAGCAAAATCACTATGAATTACCTTTTGCAATAAATACATGACTTAGGTATATTTTGCCTGTCCTAATATAATTGTGTCAGAGCAATGCTAATTATAAATATTCTATTTGAAGTTTATTTAGTACACAAATAATATTTTGTTGTTTAAAATAAAATTTAACAAAATAAAGATTGAGAAATTCATCATTATAATAGTGATATAATATTTTAACGTACCTACTTCTGTCTTCTGTCACGTGAAAATAATAAATTTGCAATATAATGTTATACATTAAGTTATATCTTGCGACCCCTTCAAATACTTTTTCTGCAATAAAAGGAAGCTTATGTTCTTTCCAAAGGCAAATTTTCTTAATTTAAAAAATTCGAAAATGTAGTGCATCAAGTAGCTACGCTGTGGCTTCAATAGGCTCAGTCCATATATGAGTGTACTTACACTAGCAAACCGTTGATGCATTACATACATTTTTGGTTCCTCATTACTGACCAAATGAAACGTGTGAAAGGCCGGTCGGAGAGAGGTCTAAGTGTAGACGTGGAAGAGCACGAGGATGGCGAGGATGGTGCTCATGAAGCACATCGACACCGGAAGGAGAACCGCCAGTCGCAGCGATCTGAAGACATTCCACATTTCTATTTACTGAATCGGTGTTATTAAACATTTTGTTGCAGCCGACACCTTGGCATACGATCACGTATTAGGTTAGTTGAAATTTGTTGTGATAACAAGTAATGTAAAAACAAGGCACTTGCCAGGGGCCAAAACACTTTGACTTAAAAAGGGGTGGCTTATTCGAAACGGATGAATGTACTCACCTCCAGGGGGGCGTGTGTCAAAGAGGCGGTTGTGGAGCCAGGAGAGCGTGGGGGGGCGAGGGTCGGCAGAGAGCGGTGGACGCGTCCGCTCCCTCAGCTGCTGCGCTCTCGCGACGGACCTTGCCTGTTCCAAAAAATATATTATTTGTTTAATACAGGCAGCATCCTGGTACACGAGTACATTACAGGCGTGAGCTGCGACAACTTTTCACGGGAGTGAAACTCAAATTCACTCCCGTGAGTATGCTCGCTACAGGCATCTTTATGATGCACTCATCTGTGTTTCGGATTTCAAGCTTCATTATATAATTGACTAGTTTTTAAGGTGGTAGAAATATTTAACAACAGTTTGTTGCGATTTATGAGCGTAAAATGATAGGTAACAATAATTATATACCTTCCTTCATTGTGGTGGAAAATGGCGAACAAAGTTCATAAAACACAAAAAGACCTACTGGCGAAGCAGAGGCACCCGGTCTGCTGAGCGGTTTGCAGCGAGGCGGCCGGTCTGGACTCCTTCAGCTCCTTGGACTGCTCCACGAGGCACTTCTGGTAGTAGTCGTACTCCTTCACGTACCTGCAATGTTCATTTATATTATCGATACAAACTCATTACACCACTTAGTGAAAAAGTCTGCAAACTAAATTGTTGTTGCTAAATGAAAAATTTGTCACATTTGTCTTGCCAAGAATGTGCAATTTTTTTTGACAGCTATTTGAATCGGTGTGCACACTTTACATGTAACTTGATCTGTAAGTGTAATAGGAAGAGAAATAAATGCGTTAAGAGCAGACGGGAATGAAGCGTACCAGACTGGAGGCCAACGGTTGTCTGCGAGGTAGTCCCTCGCGGCGGCGCTGAGGTGCTTGGCCCGGCAGACGCGGTCGTATGCGAGGCAAAGCCGCCACCGGCACCACGACCACAGCTTGTGCGCGTTGTGCAGCTGATGGTGCAGAGATATATAATTTGTTACTTACGGAGAGAGGGCAGCATACAACAACCGATAAGTTCATTCCCGCTGTACATTTGTTGTTTAGATGGAACTCCATCGTAAAAATTATGCTAAAATACGAGTTCACGATTCGCTGCGATTTTAAAACTAAGAAAAGAGTGAGCAACATATGTACAGCCTTGGCTCGTTCACCTACTGATGATATTATAATTACCAAGGTCTGTTAGGTTTTCACGCCTAAACTACTGAAGCGATTTTGATGAAATTTGGTAAGTACAAAGATTGACCAGAGCTTGATGCCTTCATCAAAACAACATACATAAGACACGTTATATCGCGAAAAAAGCGATTGCGGTTAGCGCGGGCTAAAACTAGAAAAATACAATGGAATCTCCTTTAATTTTTCATCTGATTAACAAGGAGCAATTACATAAAATTGGACACGGAGGTCGAAATACTCACATTAGGCTGTTATCTATGATACATTAATACTAGATGAAATTTTCTCTAGTACCTTGACAGGTTCCAAGAGATTTAGAGCGATCTCGACCACTTGGTCCTCGTCCCCCATTCTGGAAACACAATTCAATAATATACAAGTGAAGCTGAAGCTGAAGGCAATCTTAAACCTCCGAAACGTTCATTACTACAATAATAAGAATATCTCTTTGCTGTTAGAATGCATAGAAAAAAAAAACCGTTTCACCTGTCCTGATGCTGCAGATGGTCCACGACCCTCGCCTCGACCAAGGAAACGAGCCGGTCCATGCAGAGCCTGTTGGCCAACTCGAGCAGCTCCAGGCACCTGGTGGGTTCCACCGAGGGAATCTTGTCCGAGTAGATGTAGCAGAGCAGGATGTGGAATGCGTACATCTTCACACCCGGGAACGAAATCTGAAATATTACAATAGGTACATATCGCTTCAATTCTTTCTGCTTATTTTTTTAGATTGTACAGTGTACAATGTACACGCATTGAAAAAAGGAATATAATGGTTTTAATAGCAATTAGGGAACAAAGAAAGTAACGAATAAAATTAAAGAAAGAAAAGGAAGAAAAATAAAAAAGACATTGAGCAAGTAAGCCTAATGTTCGGCCAGATATTGGTTCTTTTTAGTAAATGATTGATTTTTAATAGTAGTGTTACCAGTCTGGAGGTGCTCTCCTTGAAGTGTCCGTGGAACATGGCCTTCATAGGGTCGCAGCGGGCCATGAGCAGCGCCCGGTGGGCCGCCTGCAGCCCGTCCTCCAGCTCGAACGACACGTCCGCGAACCACCCGCGTTCTAGCGCCTCTAGCACCCGACCAGGCAGAGGCTGCGGAAGACTCACAACTTATCCTTAAGCCTTTAAAGATTAGTGAAGCTACAGAAATGTGTTTGTACCATTTATTTATAAACACTCACAGCAAGTTGGTACAAAGGAAATCAAAAACACAAGTACAATATAGGAAAAGACAGTCGACGCGCCAACCAACCAAGGGGGAAGGTATACTCCAAGAATATAACAACACAAAGAACAAACTTAGCTGAATGATCCCAACATAGAGACACTGAATGGCTGCTAAAACTAATACACACTTTAAGATATAATTCTCCAATTAAGGCATACGTTCCAAGTCTTTACGCCGGCGCAGCTTTCAAACGTCTTTGGGGCATCGTTGCAGCCTATCTGTACGTATATTGTAAGACAGCGGCCCACTAACAGAAGCACAAAGGACGGCACTCCTTCCAATGCCGTGGTGCAAACTGAGCTAGCACCACGGCTAGTGCTTTTGTTATGCGCAGAGCAAATCCCAACAATTGTTATGTCTTCTTAGTTAACTAGTGACTTCTAAAAGTTACCCATGCCCCCTGGGACTTTGTTTTTTGTGGAACCAGCTGCCTTCAGAGGTATTTCCGAATTACGACTTGGGAACCTTCAAGAAAAGAGGGGCAAAAAGGGCTCTCTGAAAAGCCGGCAACACTCTCGCGGCTCTGGCAATGGCATTATGAGTGTCCATCGACGGCGGTCCACTAACATTTAGTGAGCCAGTTTGCTTCTTATTTTATAAAGAAAAGAGTCGCTTTACCGAGTGGAACTGTAACATGAAGCCCTTGTCGAAAAGCAGATGCTGGTCCAGAATGAACTGGCTCAGCTTCGTCAGCTCGGGGAAGCCCAGCAGCTCGGCCGCTTGACGGATTTCCTGTTACAAATTTGCATTACTATATCTCTGAAACGGACACAGTAATATTTGCGTAAATCTCTATGCATTCTGTGTCCGTCAATGTAGACTGAACGAAAAAATATCATAATTATAACAGAATGAAACAGACACAATATTATTATTATTATGAAATACGAATTCAGGGTTCCCAGATATACTTGTCAGCAAATTAGATGCTTTGCTTGCACTATGCAGCTAAATTAAAGATAGGTACTATAACTTATTTCTAACACATGTAAAAAAATAACCTAATGAATATTAATGTATAACAGGATATTTTATAGAATATAATGTATGTATTTTATATAATTATGGTACATACTTTTCAAAAATAAGTTAACACAACATGCATGTTAGAAAGGTAGGTACATAAGACCATAGGTGTAATAAAAGCAATAAATAAATACCAAAAAGCGAGTGTGATAGGTGAATAATAAGTAGTTAATAATTATCATGATTTATTTAATAATAACAGTTACCAGTAATAATCCAATAGCAGCGGACTGCAGAAAATATTATTAATTTATTATTTTTATTTAATTTTGAATTAAGGTAAGCTTAGAATACATAGAATAATATAAAATAACGAAGCTCAGTGGATTAAGCAGCGATCAACTTCTCACTCGTATTCAGAGGTTCTAGCTACTGCGACAAGCTAAAGGCGGGGCACACCGGGTTCAACAAAACTGTTGCACGATAATGTTAAAGTGAGAGAGTAATGTTAAATGGCGCGTCCACACGTCGTGAACTTAATCACGACCGGAGCTAACATTTCGACAACGTAGGTCGTAGGCGATAGGTGATAGGTGTCTGACTATAAAAAATTATACATAGAAATAAAATAAAAAATAAATTAATGTATTATTTATTTAATTAATAAACTCGCACAAAAATCGAAAAAATACGAGTAAGTATATACGCGAAAACCTTCACCGTCGGCAGATGTTTCACGACTAAGCCAGTCGTGTCCACGACCGGTCGTCGACGACTCCCACTACCACGACTACCAGTTCACACAAGGTAGTGACCACGACTAATTCCCCTAAGTAGTCGTATTCTCGCCCAGTTCACGACTCCGTGTGAACGCGCCAAATGACTCCAGCATCTTACAGTGTTCTCGTTTCATATCACTATTATCTTTTTATATTTTTTGCTTGTTTTAATAATATGGATTTATTATTGAATACGACATCTCTTTGGAAGAACCAAGTGCACCCTGAACCTTTAGAGCAGCAAAAGAAGCCAATCGAATCCGCTGCTTATGAAGTAAATAGTAAATGTGAAAGAGACCTGCTGCTTAAAGGCGGCCGTGTCGAGAGTCCCCGTGTATATGAAGTTGATGATCTCCTGCATCACGTTCGGAGATATCAATTTGCTCATCGTCACTATCGTCTGCGTCTGGGACGTCGCATGCTGCACCTTCTCGCACTGAAATTCATAGCTTTTTTTCTACACCTTCTGATGCCATTTTGTTCACATTTGAAACGCGTGGCAAGTTATTAAAGCAAATGTTGTTATCGACTAATTAATACATTTGTATAAGGTTAATAAAGCATTCTCCGATCAACCTTGTTTCTTTGCACACCACTTATTTTTCGGCCTCGTAATTTCCATACAAATTAATTATGCCCGCGTCACAACTATATAAAGGTTTATACACATTTCATTCTAAGAAGACGCAAATGCATTTGCGAGGATTCCTTTAAAGTACTCACCCGCACAATCTTGAGCGAGAGGATGGCGGGGTGTGGCACAGGCCGCCACGCATCGGCGCTCAACTCGCCCGTGAGCTGGCAGGAGGAGCGGCGCTTGATCTGCTCCCATAGCCTGCCGCTGCCCTTGCCCTGCTCCTGCCTGATCAGACACTCCGTGTCCTCGTTGAACTGCCCGGCGGTGGCCTCGCCCATGCCGCTCACGAGACTGCTCTCACTGGCGCTGCGCGTGAGGTCGGCGGCGCCGGGCGACGTGAGCAGCCGTCGGAACGCCTCGCAGGCGACCGCCACGAGCGCCCGGTGCGCCAGAAACGCCTTCGCCCCGCACACTACCACTAGATCCGAGAAGTACTGCTGCCTGAGGAGCGCGGTCATGTTCTCCAGGTAGACGCTCTTGATGACGGTCACCTCGGGCTCGAGGGGTCTGGGCGGACGGAAGGGCGCCTGCAGCAGCGGCCGCTGCACCCGCTTCAGGTTGGTGATCCAAAAGCGCTGTTGGCGGCGCGAGATGAGCGCAGCGCGGATCGCGTTCTCAAAAACCTCGTTCACGCCGTAATAGGTGAAGACCGAGGTCTCGTAGTAGGAGATGCCGAACTCGCGCGCCAACGCCCGCCCCTGGTCCGGCATCACGAGGTCGCTCTTGCGCGGCGCCCTGATGAACGGGCTCCGGTCCTTGCAGTAATTCAGGTACGTCTCGTCCCGGTACATGTAACGCAGATCGTTCTTACACCCCACCAGCAGCACCGGCGTGTTGGGGCAGAAGCGGCTGAAACATTTTTATCCGGACATTAAAAAGTGCGTAAAATCGAACGATCGTCACTTGGATCGATTGAACAAAAACTTACCGGATTTCTGGGAACCACATCGCGCCGCAATTCCTCAGAGATATGGGATTCGTTATGGAGAAACACAGAAGAACCACGTCCGACCTACAATACGATGAAATAATAATGATAAAATTAACTTTGATTTGAAAGAATTATGGGCCATTCTGTAATTGTCTACAGAAACTATTTAGCACCTTCGTAGCGTTTTATATTATGTTACTATAGGTACTTAATAATAAAACCTGGAAATACGGAAACATCGAAATAATTTAAAACGGTTCATGTTTATAAGGTTTGACGTTATAATAAAAATACTAACGTAACACTTAATTACAGGCTCACGGAGTAAGGTCATGAGACAGAATACATCATAACTAGCATTTCGTACTATTATATATTGTGTATTAATTGCTTAAGTAAAGTACACTCTAATTAAAATCGACTACGAGATTCGTAACTTGAAATACGAAAAAAAGTAAATTTCGTGTGATATTTTTTTCTAACAATAATCTCTCTCGCGTCGTCTTCCTCACTCATGAGGGTCGTGACCATCTCCATGTATGTCTTGTTGATGGGGTGGTTTTCTTGGGAATATAATCGCGGCGAGTTCCTTCGGCGTCTGTATTTTAGAGGTTATTTAGGTCTCTGGGTCACAGGTTATCGCTACGGCCAACCCCCGCCAGTAATGTAGTTGAATTTCTTCAGGCAAGCCTTTAGAAATTCAACCACATCTTCGTGCCACTTATGACACCCATCCGGCAAGTGGCAGCAATACCAAAGATCGAATACGAATACACATTAAAATATAAATTGCATTCGGAACCGGGCATCGAACCCGAAACCTCAGGCTTATAAGACCATTTAGCCACGATGTTTTCATAATGTTATACGCTGGGCTAAATTGTCATATCGTCTCCATGTATAAATTTTTTGTTTTTTTTTTTTAATTTTTTCAAGTGTCTAATCTATTTGATTAAATTTCAGGACCTTCCCTTATGACCTATCAAACAAACTAAAAAATGAATATTTAAAATCCCTTTACAATTATTTTAACTAGACCTGAATTCCCTCCTTTTTTGAAGTCAATTGAAAATATTTAAATCAGAGTTTAGTGAAAACTGAAACATAAAAATTATTTTTTAAAAAATCAAAATTCAAAGGAAATAATCAGTTTGAAAACCCAATAAATAATGAACATACTAAGGAGTTAAATAACGTTTAATTTTACCTCCCATAAGCAAACCGCCTGTCTTTCTCGTGATCTCCAAAGGTGTCCCATAGCCTCAGTGATACGTTTACACCATCAACAACCTCCCAAGATCTCTCTAATACCTATAAGTTTATATAATTTAATCATTTAAAATTTTCATACCTCTATTATAATAGACATTAATTATATGTTTTCAGGTACTAATACTAAACTAACAAAATATGGGCCTTTTTCTACTAACTGGAAACTTGTCTATTGACAGTTGTCCAGACCCTATTTTTCTAGAAAATTAAAAATATAATATGTTCAGTCGATAGATAGTTATAATATAAATACAATTAAACAAGAAACCATTGTAATTTTCCTTTATTTTTCGAATTATGGGCAATTTTGTAAAAAAATGCGACAGAGGACTGTTTTGCCACCCAGAGGACTGTTTTTTCCACCCAGAGAACAGTTTATGTCAATGTTTATATGAAGAAAAACACAATATTAATTACTAAATGTAATCAAATAAATTCTCTTCTTTATTGAATACTGTATCACATACATAATTTAAATACAAATTGCGAGCTTAGCTCTCTAAATAACGAATTAAAATAATTATAATCAAAATTAAGCTTAGGTACTAAGAATCAGACTTGTTTACTTATAATGCAGCCTTTTTTCTCAAAAACAGGTACAGGTATATTAAAATAATCACACACACATCAGAAACACCATTTTCATCGAATGTGTGTCATCACAAATTTTTAAGAAGGTCATTGATCAATCAATAAGATTGCTGCAGCATAACAATATTCAGTGTTTCTTACTAAAAATTTAACCAAGACGTAATCACTGATGGTGATTAAAAATTAAAAGGTCTTGGTTAAATTGATGCCAGCGCAACGTCGTCGTCGGTCGCCATTGTGGAATCCTGCGAGTTGTCCATGTTTTCACTTTCAGAGTCTGTGTAAATATCATCTACGTTAAGTTTTGTATTATTTTTGTACTCTAACACTCCTAAATTGAAATGCTGGCACTCATCTTCAACTTGTGCAACTTAAACTTTTCATTATGAGTTTAGCGGCACTTGGAGCTGATTCCAGAGGACTTCTTAATATTTCAGCCTCTACTTGATGTATTTTTAGAGCCATTAAAGCTTAATAAATTAACTGTTTCATTTTGAAGGTCGTCTGTCAATTCTTGGATGGCTTTTATCGTCGATTGTGAACAAGGTAATTGCGGAACATCTTCGCTGAATGAAATTCTCTACAAATGATTCCAAGCTATCAATATCACTTCCTGTAGCGACGACGGCATCAGCGGTTCTCTTGCAGGTCGCTCCAATGGCATCAGGGGCCCCTTTGCCATGGCCACTCTCTGAATAGTTCCAGGTAAACTTCTTCACATTTAAAACCTCTTGTTGAAGCCTTGATGCCAGGATGTAAAACGTCGTTTTGTTTCTGTATTGTGTTACGGGTCCATCGCTGTTCACGTCGACTCATATCTGTAACTAGCTTTCTTGTACCTTTTTCCTTATTTCTTTGGTAGCTTCGTCGTTCTTTTTCCTTCAATTGCTCAAAAAAGTGTCGAACAAAATTGGAACACTAGTTTTAGTACTAAAAAATTCTTTAAAATTATAATTGTTTTTTGTTCACATGCATTCAATATTCTTTAAGTTTATAGAGTTATAAGATTTTAAATTTTTAAATACAATTAATAAAAACCGAACCGAATCATACTCGATCCGGAATTAGGACATAACAGAGGACTGTTTTTAGTGGCCTTTAGACCGAATTTACGAAATGATCATGATTCTAAATATTGATTAAGCTTGGCTCCTTAAATAACAGGTTATTATATCATGTGTTTTAATAGATAAAACTATGCATTAATATAGCCAAAGTAAAAAAAAATTGCTTGGACAATGATTTTCCTGTTAGTAGAGAATGGCCCATATATATTATAATATACTAAACTAAAAAAAAATATTATATAAGTAAATATTTTTTAATACTTTTGTTGTAATAATGGTTACACTCACATCTTTATAAATCCTATACTGATCTATTGCCCACACAGTGGGCACATGAGTTGTCATGAGCTGTGACAGAGACACATGTTTGTTGCAGGCCCTAGCACATATGAGTCTGGTCTTCCCGACAGCTGTGTCCCCAACCACAACACATTTTACTAGCTCTTGGTGTGGCTGCTCGTTATCCATAGTCTGTGGGATATGAAACTTAATTGTTCACAAATGGTTAATAGTTACACTTCATAATAATATGGGTTGCTTCATATTGAATTCAGAACTGTGTGTAAATTATATTTTAGTTTGGGAATAGTTTTAAACATATAAAAAAATTGCATGTAGGTATATGTAAAAACTTTTCTACAGAAAAAACATTAGCTTTCAAAAAATTAGAGTTCAATTTTACAGCACCTCCTTTATTATAATTCCAACTGCTTGTTCAGAAATTACATGATTAAAATATAATTCATTTTGTTTATAAGAAAGTAAATTATAAATGGTAAAATGCTTTAAATATATTTTTTACTAGCTGTACCCGCGACTTACTTATAGTAAAAGTGACTTCATATTAGAATAGTTCTTATCTCTTTTGCTTGAAGACGATCTGCTCGCTTCTGACGGCAAAGGCATTAAGAGCCATTTTTATTGGTCGTATCAATTCATAATTTGGTATCCGGTGACCTGATATGACTGATCAATAAACATAATAATACAATAGTTAGTAAGTAAGCCAACACTTACTGCAGAGGTACCCTGTTTGAGCACATTGAAATGGTCACAATAAATATATTATGTACCCACTTAGTGAAATTAGATAGTACCCTACGTCCCCCATGTCCTTTCTCAACTTATTATCTATTTTTGTGCCAAATTTTATTAAAATCGGTTCAGTAGTTTAGGCGTGAAAACGTAACAGACAGTCAGAGTTACTTTCGAATTTATAATATAAGTATGGATAATGCTGAGTTTTGACCATTGAATTTTATACTACAGAAGTAAACTTAAGGCTGGCCTCACATAGCCAGAATTGTCTCTGAATTCATAATCAGAATCAGATTAGTTAGTTATTCATTGAGAAATCCCTGAATTCCATATAATGTCAGTATGCTCCACAGTCCATACATAATCCAATTTTTTTTGATTATGAACCAAACCAAATTTGTGATAATTGTGATCAACTTACCTCATTGAAAAAATATTTATGAAACTATATTTTGTATACATACTTTAATGTGAACCTTTGCAGTGAAGTTATTACTTTTACTTATTAGTTGAAATTAGAATTAATTATACAAGACATTAAAAACAACAGACTTACAAGTGTTAATAAATAAATAAATAAATAAAAAGTGTGTCCCCTAGTAGGGTATGGGGCAGATGCATTTCACTGATCTATTTTTTTCTTTAGGAGCAGGTAGGTGAACAGCCTTTTAAGCTCTGCCAAACCGAGTTTTTTTTATCTGCACCGGGAATCGGACCCTAGATCTACCGGTTGTAACGCTTACGCATTTACCACTAGTCTAAACTCTAGACCAAGGAAGCGGTCACTAGTCAGTACTCAGTAGTCACTACTCACTACTAAGTATTAAGTAATGGGCAATGGCTCACTAGACAGTAGACACTACTCATAATTTAATAAAATATATTGTTTCTGGTTTCTACGAAAATTAAAGCTTCAAGCGATATAGAGATACTACCTGTCATATGTCATAAATCATAATACATATAAACATTTAACTACACAGATTTAGTAGAGATACTAGGTACGTAGAATATATTTTACGGCGTATTGCTATGATCAAATCTGTAATGGCCTTCCTGTTCTAAGATATTTTAGTCACAATTTATAAACATAGATCATAATATTAATAAGCTGTGACCATGCATACTAATTATCGATTATTGAGTCGAGTAGGTAGGCACCTAGCGATACGAAGTTCGCGGATGGCACTAGTAGACCTAGTCACCTAAAACGTGACGAATTTTCTTCATACACTTTCTTGTGTATTTTAAATTAGAATTTTTCATAAACGACTTGATTTTAAATATACCTACTTACCTATATAAAAATATTCAACCAATTCCTAAAACTATGAAAAGTTTTTTTTATACCTAACAATTAAAAACTTTAAGTATTCGTGAGATTGCATATAAAAATTATTTTTTTAATTTAATTTCTTATAATTAATATAATAATATACTTAACACTACATTAAGATAGAATAAGATTGTAACTTATTAGATGAATCGTGAGTCTTATAAAATTAGTTACCTAAAAGTAGATACTTAATAATTATTTGTCTTTAATAATAACTCCGAAAGTTGATCTTCTAAAATGTCAACTAAAAATCGATTAAAAATTATATATGAAAAATATAGCATTATTGATATTATTATAAGTGGACACTTACGTGATTTTATCAATGGACCGTGGAGTGACACTTAACAACTAAATTGGTAAAGAAACGAATCATCTGCACATTTTCACAATTCTCCTGAGTCCTATGTTTATAGCACTATTAACAGGCTCCGGGCATTTTTCAAGATTTTGTTAAGAACACATTCAATGTAGCAAGAATTCCTTCGATGTGAAGTTGATTTTGTAGCATTGCAGTGTTCTGCGCATGTTTTATGAATGAGTCGTTGCGCAGAAGACTGACGAGCAGCGGCCGTGCGACGCTCGTGGCCAATTACGTTTCAACGCTATTGCCAAGTTGAGTCAATGAACTCGGAAACTCTTTGGTTTCGCTCGTACTTGTACTATTAGGCAGGACATACACCTTTTAATAATCATCAATAGTCACACGCTTACGAAAACAGGGATATATATAATTTAAATGCTTTAAGACAGTGTAGACGAGGGTCGTTCACTAGTTCTGTTCTGGTACAAATGTGAAACCACAATGAATCCGCAATAACTTACGATTAAGAAATGCTCATCGTAGGCTCATACATACATTAGGTGTTTGGCACTGAAGCCAATTGCCATACATATAAACTCACAGTAGTAGAATCAAGTCGTCCTTATACCTACTTAATTAGAAAATATCAACGGATCGATTAGATGTTTACTAATAACGACCATCCTAGTTACAGTAAAGGTACCTTTTTGGTTCCTATTCATACTTTATTTTAGTACTAGCCACATAATATTTCACCCACAAACGATGAACATTACTTGTCAAACTCGGCGGAGCCGTCGAACTCTAATTGTTTCAATATGTTAATATGTAAATCTATATTTAAAATCCAATTATGAAAGCTCAATCAAAACAACAGAATGTCATACCTTGCGACGTGGAAGGCAAGACTTGTAGGCAAACGTGACGAATTCGGAGGCAGGAACAAGTCATTTCTCCGTACGACGACGTGCGAAACGAAGCGTGGGGAGTCTGGCCTGTGGTTAAAGGTGAAGTGCGATCGAACGATACCTGACTTATTGTTGAAGACCTGTGTCGCTTTCGTCGGTGGGATGTTGTTAACATATCTCTGCTTTATATTCACTGTGTGCCAATTGTCAATAACTGCGGTCCAAGCCACCATAATGAGTTCTATTATTGGACTCGTGGTAACACTTGGCCTGGCATTCAGTAATCGAATAAGGTGAATTCTGTTATAATGCAATGATGTTTGTACGCTACATTTAACCTAGATTCGTTCAGGCTTAGCTTGGGAGCTTATAACTTTGACTGATCCTGTGTCTGTTGTGTTGTTTTGTGTCTGTGGCATCGCAGCTCCTAAACGAATGGACCTATTTTGATCTGTTTTTATTTGTTTGAAAGCCGATGTGATCGAGATGAATATTAAAATTTATGAATCGTCGTGAATTTGATCGTTATGCTTATTTTTAATAATCATGCTGGATTTTAAATTATCTTCAATTTCACTTATTGCCGGGTTATTACTATAAGTTGTATATTATTATTACACTTACAGATTTATTAGCTAGTTTATTGGTTTAAGCAATTAACTTGGCACCGGTTTGGTCTCCAGGCATGAAGCCCGCCGGCTTTTCCCTGAAGGCCTTTCAGCCTCAAGCAGTAAGCAAAGATACTAAATAAATGTTCTGCCTCTTTAAGAGAACAGCTGTATTCTATTCCAAGGTTATAAAATAGTTATAAAAGTCAGAATTACAAAATAGATATTGAATATTGAAGGTGTGTTTCAGGTGTTTGGTGTTGTTGCTAATACCGCAACTGTTTTCGCGTATCGGGAGATACACCCTCACCTGCTATGCCCTCATCCTGATCCTCACAGGCCCCGCCACCAGCACCCTCAGGAACTCTGAGGTCCTAACCGAGTCTATGGCTTGCAGTCAGGTACAGACACAGACACAAATACTGCAAAGTTTTAATATAATGGCTACGAGTGTTCCTCTTTATAATTATTATTATTATAATCTCCTCTAATCCTCCTCTATAATCTACTCTATTACAATTATTATTATTATATGTACTGAAGAGTTCGTTTGTTTGGTTTAACGCGCTAATAATTTTCGGGTGAAACTGCGGGCCATAGCTAGTATTGAATCTCATTCCAACAGACATGCAATGGCTTGGACGATGGGTCATTTGCATTTTGAAAAGCAAACGTTGAAAGTGTTTAGGTATTGTAAATATGTATTTTCAATGTTATGAATTATGTTTGAAAATCCATACCCCCTTGTTCAAATGACGCTTTATCCTGAATATGGCCCATCTAAGAGCACGCTAGATTACTACACTTATTCGTTAAATGTAGATGGAATGTCGATTAAAGATTAATTAAGAGTCGTCGGCTCGAGTAAGTCAGCTCAAATATAGTTGAAAGGGACTTTTAAACTTCCAGGAGCAAGTGAAGTCGCATGTGCGCCATTTAAGCGACTCCGTACCTCACCCCTGGAACGCCTTGAAAGAAAGCATCCACCCGATGATGGAGAGGCTCCACAGGCTAAACGCGAAACTGAACAATATAGTACATAGTATCGAACGAATGGTTGTTAGCATTGGTAAGGTAACCTTTAAAAATATAAAAACCCTTTGTGGATACCAATGTAGGTACCAATACACCAGCGGCCGCCAGCCGCAACTTGGCAGGGGTTGCTTTGCCCTTAGCCTCATATAATAATAATTAATAATAATTTGTTTAGTGCTGTTATAGCGTGAAATAGGCATTTCTCTAATAATGTACTTTTCGTTACACAAATATTTTTTGAGGTCAAACCAGTAACTCCCGATATTACCGCGTTCAAATAATAATTTGCGAATTTATAAATAATATTAACTATAGATTAAGAACAAAGTTAAAGATACTAAGAATAATTTTGTTTATTTGAATTTTTTATTATTTAAGCAAATATCATTTTCAACCATGGGCGCCGGCAGGGGGGTGCCAGGGGGTGCACTTGCACCCCTTGGGAATCTCGGGATCAACAGGAATCATTGAAATAAACTCATAATGAATAGTCAGAAATTTGTAAATGTCTCGAACATAAAATAAACCGGGCTTCAGATGTTTCCGACTAAAATTTCAATTTTTTATTAACAATCATATACGGCGAAGATTGTAAGAAAACTAAAATCTGCACCACCTGAAAAATTATTTCTGCCGGCGCCCATGTTTTCAACCCATCCGCTGGCACGCAATTTAAATGATTACAAAGCAGAAGGAAGTAGGTCAAATACGGGGTTTGTCAATTGTAAAAATCAGACGCATAGTCCGCGTGGAATGGGTTTTCTGTCCTGTTATTGCTAACTTCCTTACGAACTTTTATCCCTTATTTCAATCCTTCCAAGCCATTTTCACGCAATTAAATTTAACCTATGTCCTTTCCCAAGCCCTAGTCTATCTCTGTACCAAATGACATGTAAATCGGTCTGATAGATTTATACCAAATATTGAGGGAGCATTTTAATAAACCGCCTCTGTGGCTCAAAGGCTCAGAAGGCTCATCACCTAGGTACTTGCCTGTAAAGACATTTTTTTATCAGTGAAACAGATGCAGAAATGTATCCGTAATATGTCTGCCCCATGTCTCACTAGGGGTTACGGGAATCCACTTTTTTTTCAAATAAAGAGTACCTACCTATAGTGTACCTAATCTATATGACGGGGCAAAAAAATAAGAGTAGGAATTTATATTTTTCTCAAATAATTGAGATTCTAAAAAAGGAACGCTAACGTTATATAAATTTACTACTTCGTTTAATGGTTATGATTAATTATCTATTAGTGGCTTAAATTATCATCGATCGAAGTAACATTGTTGCATTGTACACGTTCTCTTGTAGGAATAATTTGTAACAATAATAATATCTATGTCCAATATACTATTTTTTACTTCTCCCTCGACCTCCTCTTTTTTTACTCCTCTTCAGTCTTTAAATGCAAATGACTGATAAAAATCATCGTAGATTTGGTGTGAGAATAACTCGCAGCTGCTCCCGCTGAAGGCGATAGATTAGTATTAATTTTATCTGCTCTCCAAGTAGCAGAGACTACCGTATTTTTACTGAAAGAAACAAAACTCTTTATTTTAGCTGACGTAATCCAGTCTTCGTACTATTGGCTAACTTCAGTAATGAACATGTGCAATCACAAACTGGACACGCCTTACGAACATTGTAAGAACGTCCTCACAAGAGGGTTACCGAATTGTAAGTCTACTCTCGGCTCGAAGCTTTATTGGCTATGTAATGTGACCAGAGCGGAATCAGCATGTAAAGTGGTCAAATCATACAAGAAACTTTGTATGGTAGACGACTTTGCGAAGATATCTTTCGCAGCTACGATTAAAAGAAGTGAGTTATTTATTTGGTGATGGTAGTGTTCGGAATAGAAACGATAATATTTATACATGACTAGCTGTACCTATATAGGTATAGGTACTTATAGTAAAAGTGAATTCATATTAGAATAGTTCTTATGTCTTTTGCTTGAAGACGATCTGCTCGCTTCTGACGGTAAAGGCATTTTTATTAGTCGTATCAATTCATAATTTGGTATCCGGTGACCTGACATGACTGATCAATAAACATAATAATACAATAGTTAGTAGATAAGCCAGCACTTACTGCAGAGGTACCGTGTTTGAGCACATTGAAATGGTCACAATTAATATATGTATTATTTACCCACTTAGTGAAATTAGATAGTACCCTACGTCCCCTAGTAACCTATGTCCTTTCTCAACTTATTATCTATGTTTATGCCAAATTTAATTAAAATCGGTTCAGTAGTTTAGGCGTGAAAGCATAGCAGACAGACAGAGTTACTTTCGAATTTATAATATTAGTATGGATAGCGACGGACGGTCCGAGATGAGCTTTTATGACATCTAAACTGATGCTATTTAAAAGACGATAGCCCACACTTTAAGGAAATTAAAATACATACTATGCATAATTTTTTTATTGAATTTAAGTCATTCCTAACTACACATGCATGTTATCTTTCAGAACTACGACATTTCAGCAACCGCGTGAAAGCTATGTTCTACGTTGATATGGAGGTCCGCTACGCGTACAGGGTGAGCGCCGCCAATCGTTCGGCGAGTCAAGTGGCCGCGGGCGTCGTCACCGAAATGAGGAACAAGGCCGATCCGTTGATCACGTGGCTCTCTTGGAGCTCCTGCCTCACCAGTCTCTTCTTACTGCTCATCGTATTCAGGTTCATATTATAGTCATCAACATTTAATAGAATGTACTTACACAAGTGCTGCAGCTACTTACTTTGGGATCAGAGCAATGTATGTGAGTTGTCCCAATTATTTAAAAAAAATCTGATGATGTATTGTTCAGTTCGCCTTTCAAATAATAACATGACATTGTTATGCCCCTGTTGAGTTTTATGAGTATTATTGATGTCTTTTTATTTATAATATAGATAAGTTCATTTATAATACAAAAAAGTAAAAGTTGTTAATTTGCTAACAACCTATACTTAGTATTTTGGTTAGTTGGAAATGAAGTTGTATATACTTTCTACTGTTTAAGTAACATCTGTTCAATGTTGTTTTATTTGTAACATTAACTAAGTATAGATAATTAAAATATCGTGTTTTTATGCCAATGACTTGTTTTAAGTCTCATAAAACTGCCTGGTCATTTTGTTTAATTCGTTTATCAGAGCAAAATACTATCAGCACATGTATGAGACGCGATCCAGATTTGATAATCGCTACGTGACGACAGATCTGCACGAGATAGATCTGAAGAGGCTTCAGGCAGGAAGGGGCACGATCCTGCCGCTGAACAGGAGAGAGGAGACTAAATATATACCTGTGAGTTGTACTCTTTTTTATTCTTTTTCAACCCCGACGAAGAAAGGGGTGTTATAATGCTGTTTATAGTCGTTAAGGGCCTCCGTTGCTTAGTGTTTTTTTTTTTTTTTTTTTTTTGAAGTCCTAAGGCCCCTGGATGGGGCAGAGGGCGTCCACAGTACGTCGCCATTCCTCTCTGTCTTGAGCTACGCGCTTCACTTCGCTCCATGTCATGCCAACTGCCTTCGCCTCCGCGGTGATAGTCCGCCGCCAGGATTGCTTAGGGCGGCCACGTTTTCGCTTTCCTTGAGGGTTCCAGTCTAAGGCTTGCCTCGGTATATGTTGGGAATCCCTTCGTAGCGTGTGGCCTATCCAGTTCCACTTGCGACGCTTGATCTGGTGGTCGATTGGAGTCTCGCCGCATCGTTCCCATAGATCCACGTTTGCGATCCTCTCTGGCCAGAATACACCGAGAATACGGCGAAGGCAGCGGTTGATGAAGACCTGGAGCCGCTGCGTGATGTCCTTAGAGACCTTCCACGTCTCACATCCGTACAGCAACACGGTTTTCACATTTGCCCGAAATATCTTGAGCTTAACTCTTCTGGTCAGTTTCCGCGATTGCCATACAGAACGGAGCTGGGCGAAGGCTGCTCTCCCTTTGGCGATCCTCGAAGCGACGTCCTCCTCCTCGGTACCTCCCTTAGTGTAATCAGTTTCAATTTTATCCAGTAATTTAATCAGTAATGCTTCGAATGGATAGGCACAAAAGGCCGATCACCTGTTTGCCTCTAAAGTAAATGATCAGTGAAACATATACAGAAATGTGTCTGCCATGCCCCAGTAGGGGTTACGGCAATTCAATTTTTTGTGTCTTTAATTTCACTATTTTAATAATATGTACTACAAATACATAATTTTCTAAAAACGGACACAAATACACTATTACGTTTTTGGTATGCTGGAGCTGTTTTAAGGATTGTATTCAACTTTTCATTTCATACTATACCTTAATGCTATACCTCGCTCAGGTACAAGAATTGTCTTTAAATAAAGTTAAATCTTACGTTAAGCGTCAAATAATTGCTATGGTATTTAATTTACAATCAGTGTAAAACAATTCACTACTCGAATGATCTGTTTCAGTTCGAAATGTATTTTTTATTTGAGAAATGGTCGGAAAAATGAAAACCCGATGAGTTTGTTCGCTTCTTCTCAGATTTGGGAGCGTTCTTGAACGTCTCATACGTGATTCAATATGAAAGATATTTTGACTTTGACTTCAGACCACCTCCTTTCGGCTGATAGCATCTGAGAAGGCGTTCATGTCCCGTTCGGCCGTGGTCATGCTGATCACCACATTCAAACTGACGATACACGTGATCGCCGACTACAGCCTCTTCTGGGTGCTCACCACCGTCGAGTACCACGGCAGACACGACAACGTTGTTCCACGTATGAAACTTATTACTTTTTTTTTCACGTACCTAATATATAAAGTGAAATCAATTAAAATCTACTAAACGTGTCAAATGTATGATGTATGAAGTATGTAATGAAGTATTTACGTCTTTTATTTATTATTTATATTCATTTATTTTTTACTTTTCAGTGCGTTTTGAGGTCGGTTTTATTTTTTGTTTAAAATTAATTTATTTTATACTTTTGAGTGGCTCTTCTAAACCGTTATCATACATTCATATATAAAATGAACTGACACGGACGCTCTGACTTTACGCCTACCTTATACACTAATAAACGCGGCGCCAAGCCATTCAATTAATTTTTTTATTAAAGTCCAGGAATATTCATTCAGTCTTTATTTATATATTTGGCACCGCCTTTCAAAAAACAACATAAAAGTTTTATGCCCTTGTAGAATTTTAGATGAATTTTATTTATCAACACCATTTACGTCTTTTATTTATAGTAAGTTCATTTATAATACAAAATTTATTTTTTACTTTTCAGTGCGTTTTGAGGTCGGTTTTATTTTTTTGTTTAAAATTAATTTATTTTATACTTTTGAGTGGCTCTTGTAAACCGTATAGTTGGTTATCATACTATCAAAACGAAACTAACATGGACGCTCTGACTTTACGCTTACCTTATACACTAAAAACTAATTTAATTAATTTAATTTAATATTTTAAAATTAATGAAAATAAGAAAACACAAAACTGAATCGTTTAATACTAAAAATTTAAGTAATATCGTTCATATAAATTAAGTTTTCATGGTGTTTTATAGTAAGCAATTGAACGCACATTGTGATTTCCCGTAGGAACTCAGTTACTATATTCTCTCTATCTCTAGAAGTATTTCTTCTACCTTATTGATTTTACTATCATATTATATGACTCTTTTAATGTTTTATAAAATGATATATAAGTCATCGATATAAACTGATATTACATTGAGATATAGAGATCTAAACTGGACGCGTAAACAATAACGTATGACATGTTTTTCTCTGTTGACAAGTTTTGCTCCATAACATCAAATATATGGCTTAGATTTTCATAAAATTCCCTCAAAAGCTTGACAATATGAGTTTATAACATGGACATCTCTATTGCTAAAGCGAACTAATTGAAGATTTTTCAATTTTTTATTTTATAACCTCATTATCTCTAAAACTATAAATCAAATCATTTTGATTCTTATTTTCTCTTGTTGCAAATTTAATACTAAATCGAATAACATCTAATTCATCGATAAGGATTTATAAATCATAGAGTTATAAGCAAATAAGCACGACATGGTCGCGCGGAATTCAGCGATTTCTCGTCCGATTGTGAAACTATTCTTTCAATATGCTGAAAACTATTGATCGTAAAAATTCTAAAAAAAAATGGAACCACTTCGACGAGTTACCCTATAGTTTGACACCTCACTCATCAATCACCTCACTAACCTAACCTAACCTAACCTCCTTTTTGTTTTTTTTCAAGGTCGGTTAAAAATAGCGAACAGCAAAATAATAATTATAAATTTATTGTGTACGTCGTCCGCGCTGAATAGTTATTTTTTTATTATTTATTAATATTAATTACTAAAATAAAAGTAGCCTAAGTTACTCCTTATTACATCAGCTACCTGCCAGTGAAAGTTCCGTCAAAATCAGTCCTGCCATTTCAGAGGTTAGCCAAAACAAACAGACAGACAGACAAAAAAATGTTATTTTGGTATATGTATATACATATATAGTATATCCATATGTACTTATTTAATAATAGGCACACCGCTGCAATGCTTGGCTAGCATAGAAAATGCCGTGTCGAAGTTGTTACTGCTACACCGGTTTTTTTTCACAGTGTACTTTTGTTCTATCATCAATAGCTTCCGCAGCGCATGCGACGAAAGAAGTTTTAGGCCACTTTTTTTACACTTTGGGTTACGTTACTTAAGTTGTAGTGAGGATCCTTAATCTTTTCGAGCAATAAATATAGCCTATCGGCACAGTAGTTTTTGAGTTTATTCATTACAAACATACACAGAAAAATACAAATCTATCCTCTTTATAATATTAGTTAAGATACATTCAAACGTGGATGAAAATTAATATATCATAAACGATGTCAAATTTATATCATAACATAATTTTTTCATAAAAGAAGATTATAAAATGCTAATTTTTAGATTTGGTCACGACATAATAGTAATTAATGCACATTTAAATGTCAAAGAAACGCACTGATCTTTGCTAATCTAATATTTTAAGTACCTTTTTTGTTAATAGCCGGTCCATCAGATGCCGGAGTAACTGGTTCAGGGTCTGGTCTCGGAGCAGATATCCTAAGGTCAATATTGAGCACCCTGGCTCTTCCTCTGAGTTCTCCGGCATCCCCCGCCTCGTGCCTGCCGAACCCGCGACTGCCGGACTTCGAGCGGTACACGCAAATTAGTAAGATGTTTCATTCTGTTTTACTTATTTATTTTAAATGTCGCACCAACACAATATAACAAGACAAGAAACCAAAAAATCTCAACCTAAATGTAGCCTCCGTAAGGTAAGGTGGGTGGTGCGAACCGCATACAGAAAGATTCAAACGTTAACTTAGAATTAACGTAGTTTTTAAAATTAACATTCTTTGAACTGAACAAGTGAAATTGGAAACAATTTAAAAAACCCAGACGTGTTAATTACAAATAAGATATGTTGCAGCTAAGATCTGTCTTGATGATGATGATGTTCCAGGCGTCCTCATTGTCGTCCTGTGGCTGCTGGCGCTGTTCGAGCCGTACGGGCTTCGGCTGCGGCACGTGGTGATGGGCCAGCACCGGCCGGAGCGCGCCAAGGCGAGGGCCTCCTGGCTTTACAACCACATCTTGAGGACGAGAGGTTGCCAATTATAAAACCCTGATATTTAATCTTATAAATATTCTTATAGAAAACTCTTTTATTATTTATATTTAAATAATTTTCTCTTAGTGTCGATAAATTTCACGGGCCACGCCCGATAAATTTTGAATAAATAGAAGGCCCGAATTAGCCTTTTCTGTAAAAAGTAGATGAATGTAAATAAACAGAAGAATACAAATCTATTTTGGAATTTACGATTCATAAATAACATTATTAAAAGACTGGCTCCTATTTGCCCCGCGAACTTCGAAGCAGTTTGCAAAATAATAATATAGGTACCTAAATGATATAAACGCAAAAAATTGTCTATCAATTGCCTCAACAAGAATCGTCTGTAGTAGAAGGAAATGGTTAATGTTAAGGATTCATGGGACATCAGAGTCAGACATAAATCTATATTTAGAAGTAAAATTATGAAATTGAAAAAAGAATCATGAAAATGTTCAGCAAAGGATTTCTGTACGACTACATTTGTAAAGTTTTGGTTCAAGCTCTCTTCGGCTGGTTGCGAAGAAGGCCGAAGGTCGAAGTTTCGATAAATATTCATTTTAATATATTTTTTTAACTTTTCAGGGAGCTTTATGAAGTTAGCGAGACGGAAGCTTCACCGTGAGTACAAATACTACGAAACAGGACATCTCACCTTTCGCGAGTGGCTGGATTCACATTTGCCGTCAGTAGCTTTTATTATCACTAGATTTATTGAAGGTAACGAATTTGCTAACAAACGGGCAAGCATTTTCGGCGTTACTTTTCCTGTATGGGAATGAGATTGAAGCTCACTTTTGTTATTTCCATATAAGAAAACTGTCCTTCTGCAGCGTGATGACTGCTATAGTTTAAACCAGTTGCACAAAAGGCGCTACGAGCCATTTGGCAGTGACCCATTTAATCTATTGATGTTGTTATTAAGTTATGTATTTTTATTTTTCATGTATAAAATTGCTCTGCTGTATAAACTTAAGTATTATGCAATGCATACCTAAAAAGAGATCTTCTTCCAATTCTTTTCTTTAAAAGCTTTGTATATTCTGGTGTCTGTAAACTTAGATTTAAGCGACACAATATAAGTGATCATGTATTTGATTCTTTATGAATAAATACATATATTTTTGACTCGATATAATATGATCCAGATGGTATTGGCTTCGATATTTATTTGGGACGTTACCAAAACAACTGCATTGTCTTCTCTGCGATACTATTGAAACACACAAAGACATTGATACTCAATTGTCCAGGTAACTTTATTACAACTATATTATTTGTATTAGTTTTATAAAGTTGAGAAAATTGAAATTCTTTTTTTTTTTTTTTTTGTTGGAGAGTCCATTTATCGAGGAAGGCTGCATAAAATCAGGCCACTACGACATCAACGCGAATGAAATCGCGGGGCATTACTTATAATATTAATCCTAATTACTTAGTATGACTAAGTATTCAACGCAGGTACAAGCATAAAGAGATTATCGTATTATTAATTATTTTATCAATTTTACGTTTCGAGAACGGGTCTATGACTCACTGGCATGGTAGGTCTGTATAATATAACTATGTGCACCAGATGCGAGAGTCCGAGATGCCCAGGTGTGTTCTGCCGTACTTGCTTCGCCGACATCGGCCAGCTGTGCACCATATGCATGTCTCCCGCCGACTACGGGGACTACAGTGACATCAGTCTAGAGAAGTTAGTAATCATCACCCTCTACGATAAAAGACAAGTATTAAAATTTGACTTGTAAAGCTATTGCAAAGATTTTATCGCGGGCTTTGAGCGCGGCTACCGAATCAAGAAATTTCGTAACGAAAATAAACCTAACACCCGACCCCAGTCGTGCATCGTCTATTTCTCTCACTTACGCCTTTATAAATACTTCGTGTAAGAAAGAGACAGTGTCATTTCTATACAGTTTGAATGTAAAAAGAAACTTCGAAGAGGATTTGTCTATTCACTCCTAGATGGAGCGATTTTCAATTTGTTGTATTCTTGAGGTGGTTCGATCAGGTCCCACAAAACTCAAAGCTCGCTAGATGGCGCTACTTTTTCTAGTTTTTATTTTTTTGTGAAATTATCTTTGTATTTTTATAAGTCTACTTACGCGTAAAATTTGTGTATAAAGTGTTATAAATATGAATAAATACTGCATAAATAAAATAAAGAAATAATTAAAATTGCATAAGTTGATAAAAAATGCTATGAAATAGCTTTACCGCGGCAGTCCCTGATTGCCACGTAATTTTTTAAGTGTCTGGCTATGGTATCGCATACACAATAATCTACTTAATTTGTCGATTTCGATAAGAGTTTTTTTGTTTGAAAGATGGATCTTAGCAAGAAATCTTTTTTATTTGTAAAAATTGTCTTCAATTTCACTTGTGTATGTTCAATTAAAATAATCATTAGAATCTTCGAAAGAATGGATCCATATTTAAGTAAAATAATTCTGAAGGATTTGTGAGCGGTGTTGTGGCTACAACTCGCAATGATACTAAGCTTAGATTTAGTTTTGATTTCAGGGGTTCTGGTGAAGACAGCGATGAAGATTATGACACAAACGAATGCAAAGAAGCCTCTAGCAAGGGATGCATTCAGTTACAAATGACCAAAAGGCTTCATAACAAATGCAAACATTACGATCGAATATTCAAAGAAAATAAACCTATTCACAAATCGAAAATTATAAATAACTCCCACAAAATTAGTCTTTTATCAGATACTGAAGTTAAAATAGTGAATGAACCGGAACTTATTGGACAATGTTTAAAACACAATCTATGTAATGATCATTTCAGTATTACTAGAGAGAATAATTTATTATTAATAAAATCATTAAAAGGTAACAGACGTAGAAGAGACTCTATACGTTTGCGTGTTTATAAAAAAGTAATACTATGCAAATTCAAAAACCGTAAGTTTTTAAAAGCGAGGTCAAAATACAACAACATACGACGAATCTCGTGGAAATCAAAGGAGCAGTTGATGCGACGAATTTATACTTTTATGTTGAACTATTTCGTTGCGCGCAGACAATTATTAAGTAAATGTAAGACTCGCTCCGGGGCCACCGAGAGAAATAAATCTTTAAAATACACTAATTATCCAGCCAAGATAAAACGGAAAATATTTAATACAAAAATCAGGTTTCTTAGAAGATGTTTGGTAAATCGTCGTCAGAACAAATTTACCTCTATTGAAGCTTCTAAAGAAATAAATGAATTTGGACAAAAGTTAACAGTATATAGTAATCCTTGTTTGAAAGATACCGCGAACAATAAAAATGACACTCGTAAAAAAAAGAAAATGGAGAGAAAAACTAAAAAAGGAAGAATCGATTCGATGATTGAAAATAAAGATCGCTCTGTCTATGTTAAAACAATGCGTGTGGCTTTCGCAACTTGTTTGAATCTCAACCGTAACCGACCGAACGACGAAGATAATGAAAGAATAAATCAAGACTGTTTGGCTGAAAAAGACAAAAGAAACTTTAAAAAACGAAAAAAGAAAGAAAATGAAGATTTAAGACAGCAAAATGAGAGTTCAAGAGATTACAGGATATCGGCGTATCTGCAGGATCAGAGCTGGGTGAAGGGCATGTTTCGAAAGGATTCTTTCGAGGAAAGAATGAAAAGGGAATGCGCTTTGAACCAACTGGCCAAGTGTCGGCTTTATGCAGCCACCAACAAGACAAGGGAACAGAAGTTACTAAAGGTAAATTGCACTCGTCTTTGATAGTAAAATCTTTCTCTCTGGATCGAACATTAATTAATTGTTATCTACCATGTACTCATTAAAGGCTCACCACATAACACACATACATTCACAGGGAGAAATAGATGCCGGAAACATTCAAAAATTTCCAAAATGAACTACAATGAAATCTATAATGATCTGTTCATTCGACATATTATTATTTATAATTAACATGTTTTTAAGTTGTCTTCAATGTTATTTATTCCAATTGTTTTTTTTTCAGACAATAGGAGAGACAATTAATATAAGAACAAAGATGTGTTGTTGTCCTCACGGTGTGTGTATTTGTCAAGGCGATAAGCCGCAGTCCAAGTGCCCTATTCAAGAAAAGACAAAAAAATTATCAGACTCTAAAATAAAATCGAAATGTTGTAAAAGCAAACGGAAAGAATGTACTGGGAAAAATCAAGAGTCAAAGAAAAGTAAGTTCGTTCCAATTTGGTATAATTTATTTAACATTGTCGGTAACCTGATGTTATATGGCCTGTAGGCTCCCTTGAAGAATGTACTATCCTACACAAAAAATTAATTCGATCCAGTAACTACTGAGATTAGCGCGTCCAACCAACAAAACGGTTGCTTCAGCTAATATAATATCAGTAAAAATTTGTTTTCAGTGAAACTCCTGAAATTGTGTCGCGGCAAAAAGTATCGCTGCAAAGTTGAAAATATACAAAGGGAAGAAGAGACATCGAGCTCCTTCTGGAGGGAGAGTGGCTTGGTCGGAGTCCACGAGGACGAGAAGGCGCCAGGTGAAGACTTCATGAATCACACCATTTATGGAAACACGTGAAACAAGTTGAAATAGAGAAATATACTTGTTATTTTGTAAAGTCAAAAGGCTAATTGACGTTTTGAGTATGCCACGTCGAATAGATAAATTAAGTATAAATTGAAAAACTCACAAAAGTCTGAACTACTTAGAGTTAGCTTAAGATGTGGTTGCAGGTGTCATTAAAACTCTTTTGAATAGTGAAAAACCCTTGGACATGTTTATTACAAGTTTAATGGATGAATATATGTTCATAATTGTCTGTGGCTGTGGGTGAACTTGTAGCGTCCCTATTTTTCTTCAAGAGTTAAAAACTGGGTTCGATTTATCTCGAATTACGTTAAAAAATACATAAAATATAAATTTGTGCAATTTGCCATTTCCTATAAGTCGGTGTACAAAACCAGTCTAATAGCTAATTTCTCATAGAAAATATCATGTTTAAATAAATTTATTTCTCATTAAAAATAGTATTCGTTATCAGTTATTAAATAGTAAAAAAGCATAAAATAGTGTATGATGCAAATATATTAAAGAAATGAATCGGTCAGATGCGGAGCTTGAAGTTGAGGCGAACCCTCCGAAGAGACTGGACTTTTACCGCTCCATCGGAAACGAGTTCAACGCCATCGGACAGTGGTGAGACCATGCTTCTCTTATAAAATAAGGCTCACAAGTATCAGTGGACCCCCACGACGCCAGTTAACCGCGCGTGCGTTGCCGGCCTGTAACGATATACGTAATATACATAATTTGGATATAAAATATGTTTACTACAAGTGAATGTAAAAAACCCCCTCGACGCGTTGATAACGAATAAGTTATTTAATGAATGGAGGAACAGAGCTCATTGATTATAGCCAAGATCCTTCTTTCACGTCAGCATCAGCTTGCAAACGAAAATACCGCATTGAAGCACTCGTTAGGCACGCGAGTACCTATCTGCTACGGCGTAGCTGCTACGCCGTAGTAAATGCGTAGCAATTTAATTCGGCAAATGGAATAAAAGCAATCGTGTGTTTCAGCCTTTCTAACGAAGAATGCCACGAGTTCGAGGTATTTGAAGGTCTTATATTAATATAATTGAGTAAAGTAAGTGAATAATCCACTATATTTATTTTGCTAGAAATCGCCCTCCGAAACGACCGCAACGCGAAAAAATAATTTGGATAAAACTAATAAGTGTTTAAGAATAAAGGACTTAAAAATGTTAGTACTATTCAGATTTCGTAGAAATAAGAAAATACCTAGTTACGATTTATCGCAAGCCAGAGCCACACAGTTATTCTTTGTAATTCAAATATATATAAAATTCTCGTGTCACAATGTTAGTTACCTTACTCCTCCGAAACGGCTTTACTGATTTTTACCAAATTTTATATGCATATTCAGTAGGTCTGAGAATCGCCTACTATCTATTTTTCATACCCCTAAGTGATAAGGGTAGCCCACCCCAAAAATTATTATGGCAAAACAACGTTTGCCTGGTTAGTTAGTTCAAATATAATTGAAATAATAGAAATTATTTACATACAAATTCACTTTGCGTCTTGAGACAGCCATCATTACAGTGGCTGGTCTAAAGACCCACTACAGCCTCGGCTTGCGGTATTACATGTTATATTAGTTTTATAATTTAGGTTTACCTCATACGGCGTTTGTCTGTTCCATTGATCTTGACTGCCAAATACAAAACCCAAATATAGCAACTGAGCCAATAAACGTTCCTTCCGCAGGGTTCTGTCCGACCGCTTCCTACATTTGAGGTGAGCACGGTTTGTCTATGTTGTTGTCGAGGTACTCGTCATTATGTGTTTCTTCTTAATTTAATGCTTTTAGATAATATTTATCGGCAATTCACATTTTTATTTGAGGAATATTTTTTTTAACATTGTAATTTATACTTATTGCTCTTTATAGAATTAAAAATCCCGCCCCATTGATCAGAGACTTTTACACTCACGTAGCTCGGCTTCCGGATCGAAAAAAAGATGGAAATAAGAATTGTGTGAATAAAGGTAACGATTGAAGATGACCAGTTGTAATTTAATCCAGGGCCTAGCTGTGCGCCCGTTTTTGAAACATTTTTCATTTTCCTCCGCTCCTATTGATCGTAGCCTATAACCTCCCTTCAACGAAACAAACAAAGTCTTTCTTTATAATATTAAAAATATAGTATAGAAAAGTACTAGTAACAAATAATAGTTTTTTAGATTATTATAAAAAGTTTTATGAATAAATTTTCAGAAACTACAGAAAAGGGTGTAACTGTCCTGCCACTTCTACAAACCCGGTGAGATTACCTTGTTAATTCACTTTTATAATAATAATAATAATAATAATAATCTTTATTCATTACCAAAGGAAACCTTATAATTAATAGTGATCGATGCCTCCTTTTAAGCTTATAGAAGCCTGAACTTTTACATATACAGATACATAGCTCAATAAAAATATTGTGACTATTATATATATATATATATATATATATATATAATCCTAAATTCCAGTTGAATACTTGTAATGAAATTTAATTAGAAACCCCCCGAAATTCACAATCGCATCGAAATACATTCATTCGGTAAAGAGCTACGATGCTCTTATTTTTGTCAAAATGTGCTTTAATTCAAACGACGTGTAAAAATTTATTGATTTAATGACTAACCTACTGAAAAGTATATTGTATTCATGATATGTAGTAGCTATACACTTCTCTCCTCGTTTAGCATCAATTTCTCTTATCGCAGCTCATGCCAATGCCTTGACACTACGCTAGTCCAAGATCGCGGTACTCAAATGCGCTGGAAGAAAGCCGCGGCTCCGTTTACCATAAGATTCGCCCCAAAGAAGAGCCATCAACAACCAGGTTCCTCTAATCAATGCTTCACATTCATTTGCATAACAACTGTTATTTAAACAAAGCTTGTTTGAAATTTGAACGCCTGATAAATTATTCAAACATTGAATGTACCTTTATGACAATTTTGCTTTTCTTTCAAGACGATGACGAAGAGGTTCGATTAAAGCTACGTTGTTTTTGCAGCGGCGACAGCAAGGAAAAGGTTGTGTTCGTGCGCCACGCAGTACAGACCCATCGGTGACAACAAAGCTTGCAACTCAACGAACAAGTCTAAGCCAGGTGCCAATATTATTTAACCCTCGGCGCAAAAATTGTATAGGAATAAAGTTATTTTTAACTTTACAAATGTCGTTGCAGGAACTATGGATCCCGACGAAGAATCTTTCTCCAGCACTTCGTTGCTTCGATGCTCCAGCTCGGACTTCGACGACGACACGAAGACGGACACAACGATCTGCAGCCACCTGCAAGTGGACTATGTTGAGGAGAGGCCGAGAAAAGCCACAGTTCGCCGCGTCAGGAAAATCAAAGTGAACGTCACAACTAAAACTAACCAGGTGGCCAAAAGTCAAAGTCAAAACTATCTTTATTCATATTCAATCAGATAGATGATCGCTTTAGGTTTGGTTGCGTTCAAATCTGAGAAGAACGGCCAACAGTCAGTCGGATTATCATTATTTCTATTCAACGGGAACTAACTAAGACTTCGATGTCATGTCGTCGGAATGTAGATGGAATCTCAGTGGCGTTGGATACACATTGAACTAATTAATTAATTAAATGAATAAAGGAATACAATGTAAATTAATGTTGCTGACATTGGTTTAAACTTTATTTATTTAGTTATAATGAAACGTAATTACTTTTAACCGACCTTCAAAAAAAACCAAAAAGGAGGTTATTAATTCGACACGTATTTTTTTTTTGGGTACCACTCCTAAGAAATAAGATTCAAGATCATTAAATTTATAATTTTAGAGGTATTGATGTTAGAAGATAAAAAAATTGAAAAAACTTCAATTAGTTCGCTTTAGCAAAACAGAATTTCATGTTATACTAATTGTAATACTTTAATTTTATTAGTATTTATATAATAAAGCTTTCGACAGAATTTCATGAAAATATATTTGAAGTTAAGAAGAAAAACTTGTCAACAGAGAAAAACAAAAATACGTTATTGTTTACGCGTCTAGTTTAGATCTTATATCTCGATGAAATACAAGTTTATATGAATGAGAAATATCATTTTATAGAACATTAAAAAGGTAATATTATATGATAGTAAAATTAATAAGGTAGAAAATATAGTTCTGGAAATAGAGAGAATATAGTAACTGAATTCGTGCTAAAAATCACAACGTACACTCACTTGCTTAAAAAGCACCATGAAAACACAATTTATATGAGCTTTAATTTTTAGTTTTTAACAACTCAGTTTTGCGTCTTCTTGTTACAATTAAAAAGTTTGAGCTTGCAAGTCATAGTTTCATTTTATATACGAGTATTAATGAATGGTAACAAACTATACGGCTTAAAAAGCCACTCAAAATTTTTCAGTGCGTTATGAGGTCGGTTTTATTTTTTTATTTTATTGGCCAGTAAAAAATTTAGACATCGATTCAATAATAAATAGGAGAATAGGATTAAGTTCAGTTTTAGGTCATTGGAAAGCCATTGTGCTTGTGCCAAAGTTAAGTCACAGTAGATATATGTATATGCAATGGCCAAAACTATTCTGACGACACTGTTGGTATGCGATTGAGCCGACTGTTAATTAGCAGAGTTGGCCCCAGGGTACGAGCACGGACAAGACGACCCTGTGTGACGTCAGCACCCTGACGGAAGACTGGTGGAGCCCCTTGAATGAACGGAAACCCATGAAAGAGAAGGCGAAAGAGGAAGCCGGAGACCATAGACGCGGGAAGAAGAATAAAGGAGTCGCTACGGATAGGCGATTCGTCAAGTTCTTGAGTCGCGCGCAGATTATACCTAGAGGTAAAATAAGAGCTTTTTAAAGGATATTTTGTATTTTTGATAAATCTTCTTCAGTATTTAAAAAAATCATTTTCGAACAATAACAAAATAATTGTTTTTTACAGTCTTTATAAAAAATTTCAGACACCTGCGATATTCTATCTCCTTCTAGATATCTTCTGGAGGTAAGGAGACATTTTGAATTAATTAATTTTTATAAAATACTAGCGACCCGCCCCGGCTTTGCACGGGTATAAAACATATATATAAACCTTCCTCTTCGATCACTCTATCTATTGGAAAAGCCCCGCATCAAAATCCGTTGCGTAGTTTGAAATATTTAAGCATACAAAGGGATGTAGGGGAAGAAAAAGCGACTTCGTTTCATGCTACAGTATGTAGTGATTTAAGACTTAACTCGTGTCCTTCTAGTCTCAGAAGTATTACAATGAACTGTTCTCGTCGAAGTTTTCCGCGCCTCACGTGTTCACTACACTCAACGCAAAGGTAATTCGATAATTAAATTAAAGTATTAAAATATTGTAACAAGTGCAATTGCAATTGGAGACAATTTAAAACACCCCCGACAAGAGGAAGATCAATACATGGACAGACTCCATGTTCTTTATTATTGTTTAAACATCTTGTTAATAGTTGAAAACTAAATAAATTAAGTATATTTTATAATTCATTTGTTTAATATGTAAAATTAAAAAAATCCTATGTTTTTAGCTTAGTAATTTACAAAAAAAACCGCCTCCTTGGTCTAATGGTAAGCGCGTAAGCGTTACAACCGAGAGGTCCTGGGTTCGATTCCCGGCGGAGATAAAAATAAAAAAAAACTCGGTCTGGCAGGACATAGAAGGCTGATCACCTACTTGCCCCTAAAGAAAAAAATCGATCAGTGAAACAGATGTGAAATGCATCTGCCCCATACCCCACTAGGGGACACGGGACTTCACTATACTACACTATAATTTACAAAAAGATAAATTAATTATGTATTGCTACGTTTATGATATAACATAACTGGTTTTTCAGGGAAAGGAAAGTGAAAAATGTCTTTCGAAGCGAAACACACGTAAGAGTAAGTGGTTGCTTTTTGTCTGCAATATTCATTAAAAAAAAAAAGAAAACAGAGAGAGAGAATCGTGTGATGTTAATGATACATACCTATACAATTATTTCAGATCGTAAAATGAAAAGGCTGGATGAGGCAGTTCGGCCGAAGGTAAAATTTTACCGAATCTTTACATTTCTACACTTTAACTTTCCTACAGTGCCTATATACAAGTATTTACGCATTCCTAGTGCCTTTTCACACGTACTGGTTGCTGGGGATCCGACGGCCAAGTGTATGCTCATGTCCGGCAGATTACGCCGGGACGTGTGAAAGCTAATGCACAACAGCCGGCAACCTGTACATGTGAAAAGGCACTTATACTTTTAACTTAGGCTCGCCTACAGTTCCTCTCTTTCGGTCCAATTTAAACTCGTAATGTCTTTTCTGATCAATCTATGTAGCTATATCTACGTAGCCCAAAGTAATAAACAATTTCTGATCTAAAAAACTGAACGTCGTTACAATGTTGCGTCAGTTAACCCTTTTTCTTTTTAAACACTAGGGATGTTACTCTAGAAATTGAAAGTAGAATCGAATGCAATGATTACTTGTGAAGAAATATCGCCATAAATTAATAACCACGTTGTGATTATAATAAAACATAATTATATTTTTTATTCTTTTTACGAAAGTAAAAATAAGGGATTCGCCTGATGATTTTTAAAATTCACATATTATATGTTTCAAGTCCGTATCGATTCATCCACTTTAAGGGCGCTTTCAAATTAGCCGCAAATGCCACGCGGCTTCAACGCGGCTGCAGCGCTGCGGCCGCGCGTTAGTTCATCGATCGACTAGTGCTGTGCACAGGTTTTTTTTGTACAAGTCTAAACACGAAAATCAGGTTAAAAAATGTATCAGTGAGGTTGAGAGTCGTCCAGCGATCTGGGATTCGAAGTCCGACAAGTACAGCAAAAAAATCGAAAACAAAAAGGCATGGGAAGAAATATGCAATAAATTTATTGGAAATTTAATGTTCAATTGTTAAATTCCAATATAATGTTCCAAACGGGGAAGTAATTTGTAAAATTGTTTTCTTGACAATCTTAAGTAATTCTGAAACTGTTTATCACTCTAGCCTTTTACTTTATAAAATTCAGTTTGTTGAGTTATACAAAATAACGGCAGCGTTTTCTTCGGTTTTTTTTTGTTATTTGCCCAAAATCCTTTTTCGTTTTAATAGTAACACTAAGAACAGAGTTTCTTCGTCAGAGTCCATTGTGAAACTAAATGTACAACACTACGATTCTCAAACCTTGCGACAGCAGCGCGGCATTTGCGGCTAATTTGAAGGCGCCCTAATCGATGTGTTTGAGCAGGTCACCTCACTATGAAAATAAAACTGACAGACGTCAAATGTTACCTATTAAAATGACTCTACTATAATAAGTTTCTTATGCCTCCTCTACACGTCTACAGATGCATCTGCAAACGGCATCTTCGGATGCATCCGCCGACGGACACTGACAGATGCATCAGTCCATAGGCCGATTATTCTATGTTCATTCTCGATAGATGCAACTCGCACGTTTAAAAATTGGATTTTGAGACATATCTATATGATAGTAAAATTAATAAGGTAGAAAATATAGTTTTGGAGATGGAGAAAATATAGTAACTGAATTCGTACGATAAATCGCAACGCTCACTTGCTTATTATATAGCACCATGAAAAAATTTATATGAACTATCGTTATATCTTACTTTAATTTTTAGTTTTTAACAATTCAGTTTTGCGTCTTCTTGTTACCATTAAAAAGTCAGAGCGTGCATGTCGTAAATTCATTTTATATACGAGTATGAATGTATGGTAACAAACTAGGTATATGGTTTAGAAAAGTAGAAAACTAAAAAGTATAAAATAAATTAATTTTACATAAAAAAATAAAACCGACCACAAAACGCACTAAAAAGTGGAAAATAAATTTTGTGTTATTAATGAACCTACTACAAATAAAAATACGTGAATATTTGATAAATAAAATTCATGTAAAATTCAACAAGGGCATAAAACTGTAAAAAGACAAAATTTATTTTCTACTTTTTAGTGAGTTTTGAGGTAGGTTTTATTGTTATATTTAAAATTAATTTATATGAAATATATTTACGAGAATAAAAATTATTTATAACTACATAAAAGCAAGTTAGTTGGTAATAAGTAAATAATGAAGTAGTTACAAAAGTAACTTATTTATTATTAAGTATTCTGAACAAATAAGAATAGGTATAGAAATTCTGGTTTCTTTTTACTTACTTTATCCTCCGAATTCACGTATTCACATACGTTCACGCCAAAACCCTTTGATCTGTACCATAAAAACCGACAATCGGATTCGAGGCAAACGCATCTGCGGACGTTAAATACCTACAACAGACGCGCAATACCCCCTCTACACGTCGGCGGATGCATCCGAAGATGACGTCTGCAGATGACAACATCTCTTAGCGCCAAATTGTGTTTATGAGAACGAAAACCGTTCTTGAGTGGGAAAAAAATATATAAGTAAGACCGTAGTTTTATTATATTTGTTATTATTCTTAATGAAATAAATAACCTACCGCTATCACGAAGTCTCGGGTTCGAATTCCGGGTCGGGCATATCTTTGGGTTTTCGAAATTTCCCAATAGTAGCTCGGAATCTGGAATTGCATATTGCATTGCCCGGTGTTTGCATAATATAATAATATCTGGCGAAATGAATCTGGGGTGTTAAAGGCGTGACGATATTATTATTATTATGAATAAATAAAGAAATTTGAAAACAACATTAACTCAATATTTTAATAAATAATATTAAAATGTTATAATATTCATAAAATAAGAGATCGTAAAGTTTACCAATGGTTTCTCCAGGAAAACAAGCGGCTAGACAGAACTCATTCAGATGAAACGCCACCTTCCCGGGCTCATTGTTCTGGCCATAAGACCCTGTGGCAGAGCCGGTAAGTCAAACGTTTCCAGGATTGATTCCATTCTATACTCATAATGCTCCTGCGTATTAATCCCCGATGCAAGATCAGGGAAAATGGTTTTCGCGCTCTTTAATGCTGTGTGTGCTATATTATCATAACTCACCAATCTACAAAAGACAATTAAAAAATAAATAAAAGACCGTCCATTCGCATGCCTGTCCGTCTGTTGCCTGCCGTCGGCATCGTCGCTCACAGACACGCACACACACGTCGAACCCTCTTTTTTATTCGGAGGTTTAAAGGTGATGCGCTTGAATTATATACGAATAATTACAAAAAAAATCCTTTTTTTTTCAGATTGTAAAATAACAAACAAAATTTTATTGTTGTAGATTTTTTATGAATGTTTTTGTAAGGTACTTAAAATTGAAATATAGCTCATTGAAAAGTTGGGTGTTTTTGTTGAATAAGTACAGAGAGTCTATCTTTTGGCATTTCTTTGAAAAACAGAAGGCTGATAAAATACATGCCTAATTAGATAGAGATGTAGGTACCTATTAGGTATGCTAACCTTGAAAAGTGACATGGCTCTAATTTGTAGATTTTACTGTAATAATAATAGATTAAATATAATTATGTAAGCTACCTAGTAATGTTATCTGTTAAAGACAATATTACTAGTCTCCATACAAAAAGATACTAACTACATATATCTGTGATAATAGAAAATTATCAAAGGCACTTGACAATTACTCGAGGATAAAAGATATCATCTATCAGAGATCAAATCCTTATTCTTATTTAACGAAAAACCTGTTTGGCAAAAGCATCGAAAAACTCTGTTGTAACTTACAAACGCTTGTGCCGTATATAGTCAGGTCTAAAGAACATGCAAACCCCTTTAAGCAGCTGGAGGTGCATAAGTTAGATCGCCGTTAGTGAGAGGGCACTGCGAAATCAGTTTAGGAGCTACTGTAGGTACCATTAGACAGACACACAAACACTCAGGAGACGTTACATTTATAACACCACTCTTTTTGCATCGTAGGTTAATAAGTTATGTTATAACGAATAATATGAATTGTCTAAATCTGTGAACAATTAAGTATTGTTTATAATACAAACGCTCAACTCATACGCTCGAACTGAATACGGTCTCATTGAAAACAAACACTGTTTAACCTATTTCAGAAATTGCATTCAATTTTCAGTTGGAAATAAGGCGCTCTGCATTTACTCGTATGTAATTGATAATTATGCAAAACTTTACCTTTTAATTATTTATGGGTTATTCTTATCGCTTTTATTATCGAATTGTTCTGCAGTGTTATCGTAAAATCTCTCGGAGCTCATACAACACACGTTGTCTAATCTTAAATAGTGGTCCGTTGAGACGGTGTGATGCCTCGATTGCCACTTTTTTTATTCGGGTAAGTACATACCTAGTTACTATAAGTTTTTTAATATTTAAAGGAAACTGATCAGTTGTGACTGACATTAATTTTATCAATTGCTTTTAGTATATTAATTTATCTAACAATTGAGACGAATGGCATTTCCCCAACGAGCAAAGTGAGATACTTTCCCGATGGTTTCGTGTTCGGCGCATCCACAGCATCTTATCAAATCGAGGGCGGGGCCTTCGATGATGGTAATATCTAGTATCTATACCTACCTACTTAACTAATATCATAATGCTATAGAGATTATTACTGAATGTTGGTTCTAGGAAAGGGATTATCGATATGGGACGTAGCCACCCACATGGAGCCTTCACCCATCAGAGACCAGAGTAGCGGAGACGTCGCCGCCGACTCGTACAACCTGTACCAACGGGACGTGGAGATAATGAAGGAACTCGGCTTAGATTTCTATAGATTCTCCGTTTCGTGGGCGAGAATACTACCCGGTGGCTTTTCGAATCGAATCAACCGAGCAGGAATCGATTACTATAATAACTTAATCCAGGAAATGTTAAAGAACAATATAGTTCCGTTTTTAACTATCTACCACTGGGATCTCCCGCAGGAGTTGCAGAAGTTAGGAGGCTGGGCCAACCCAGCGATGGTACATTGGTTCACTGATTACGCTAATGTGCTGTTCGAGCATTTTGGAGATAGAGTCAAATATTGGATCACTATAAATGAGCCGAAACAAATTTGTTACGAAGGTAAGAGAGTAGGTATCTAATAATAATATAAAACTTTTGTTATGAAAAAGTAAATCTTGAGAACGTAACTGAAAATGTGTGATATAAGTAGCATTCTTACATATTATCTATAATCGTCACGTTTATAGTTTTTTTGTTGATCGGGTGACTTTAATACTTAAGTAAATAATTGTTGTAGAACATTTGTCTTCCAAATATAAGATTTCGGTAATTGGATAGTTAATTCCTGAGGTACGTTAACAGGTTACGGTTCAGACAAAAAAGCGCCCATGTTGAATATGAGCGGAGTGGGCGAGTACTTGTGTGCCAAGAATGTACTGTTAGCTCACGCGAGCGCATACCGACTGTACGACGAGGTCTACAGGGAGCATCAGAATGGCACAGTGGGCCTCGCCATCAGCTTCTCCTGGTACGAACCGGCTTCGGAATCGGAGGAAGACCAAATGGCTGCCTTGGACGCGAGGCAATTTGATGTTAGTAGATTTTTACATCTTGGTGATTTGAATTAGGTAGATACCTAATTAGACAAGTATCGTGCCGATATTTATGAAAGACAACTCCATGCACTTATTTGATCGTTGTTTACCTATATACCTTTTATATATAACTAGCTGACCCGGCAAACGTTGTTTTGCCATATTAATTTTTGGGGTGGGCTACCCTTATCACTTAGGGGTATAAAAAATAGATAGTAGCCGATTCTCAGATCTACTGAATACGCATATAAAATTTGGTAAAAATCAGTAAAGCCTTTTCGGAGGAGTAAGGTAACTAACATTGTGACACGAGAATTTTATATATTAAAAAAAATACCTATTACCAAAAGGTACATAATATAAAAATATTATGTTGTTTTGTCTCGTTTGATTATAAGTTTACTTGCTTGGTTCTTATTAGATATAAGTATCCCTGGAGCATTTTTGCATTTGATTACTATCAAGCTGATTTTTCGTGAGTAGCTTCATTGCGATGAGACGCCCAAAAACAATCAGCTGTTAGTAATCATTTTTGATGACCTCGTTATCGATACATGTTGGAAGGAGGGGACTCTGATCAAACCGTACATTTTGTAGGACAAACATTTATTCGAATAATTTAGATAATTATCTTGAGATTTAACAAACAAAAAAAAAACCAGCTATTAATAAATTTTTGAGAATCATTTAATCAACATATTTTATCCCTGCTACCGCTATTACCTCCCACAATCGGGAGTTTTCCTAAGGAAATTGTTGAGCGTCTCATCGAAATGAAGCTAATCACGAAAAATTAGCTTAATAGTAATCCAAACGTACACAGACATTTTATTATAAAATTTTTAATTTATCTAAATATTAGGTACCCACATCTCGTTTAGAACACGAACCTACCTAGGTACAGTTTTCAAATGATATAGGTAAGTACCTATACATCTGACTTGGTTACTGTTACAAAGTACTATGTAGAAAAATAAATAAATTTTAAATAAAAAAATAAAACAGACCTCAAAACGCTGTTGTGTGAGGTTCTGTTAGTAGATAAGTCTTTACGGCGATACTGTGTAATGTGTTTGTCTTATTAGTAGTGTTTATTTGTCTGTGAGATAAATTCTATAAACTTCATTTTTTTATCTAATTCTCAGATATCTAATGACCTTATGATTATTTTATTAAACGTTTTGCAGTGGGGTCAATATGCGAATCCAATATTTTCAAAAGACGGGGATTTCCCAACCGAAATGAAAAGAAACATTGCAGCAAAAAGCGCTGAGCAAGGGTTCAGGCGATCGCGTCTTCCAGAGCTTACAGCAGCTGAAGTGTCGACATTACGCGGATCGGCGGATTTTCTAGCGCTCAATACCTACACAAGCAAGTTGGCCTATAGAGATGCTTCTCTTGAAGGAATGTACACGGTGCCTTCCTATATGGACGATATGGGTTCCGTGTTAGTCAAGGATCCCACTTGGCCTCAGGGCGAATCTTCCTGGTTGCAGGTAACGCGTTCTTCTTATATTTATAGGTAATATGGTTTTCTTCACATAATAAGACACTTTCTGCCTGCCTGTCTTTGTAAACTGTTATTGTTTGGGGGACTTCAAGAAAAGAGCGCACCTCCCCTTCAAATACCGGCGACGCATTAAAAATTTAGACAATTTACTGAAAACTAAAAGATCTAAGTAGTATAATTATTAGTAGTAGTATAATTTATATTATGAGGTTATAAATAACAACTCTTAGGGGTCGTGTTCATAATAATATTACTTATAATCAAAATTTTATTAAGACGATTCTGAGCCTAAGAACTCACGGAGCGGTTTTCTCCCGCGGCGGCGGTCCCGCAGCCTTTGTAGAATAGTACAGATATTTATGTAAAAAATTAAAGCACATTTCACGACGCGTTTTACGCCCGCAGCGTGTGCGATTGTTCGCGGGTCCCGCAGCCGCGGCGGGTTGCACCCGCGCGCTATGCGATCGGATGGCGGGCGACCGCTGTTAATTTTAATTATTCTTAGGAGTAAGTATAACGCAACAGCTCGTTTCTGGTGTGTCCATGGCGGTCTGGAACTCAACTGATCGTTTAACCGCCCGATTTATTGCGATAATCAACCGCCAAGTTAGCGAGCGAGAATCGCAACCGCGACGGCTGCGTTACCGCACAAAACTCCGGTCTCGTGAGTTTTGAAAATAAAACTCCATTCCGCCTCCGCGGCGGGCGCGGGAGAAAACCGCTCCGTGAGTTCTTAGCCTGAAGTTGTGCATTTTCATATAAAAAGCGATAACATTTTTGCCCCCATAAACATAGTCTGATTTTCAAAAATTTTGGCAATGTTGAAGATAAAATGAAAAACTAGGTCCATACGTTTTTATTTTAAAGAAATATCGCTTATGAAAGAAGTTATTAGATTCTAAATATCTTAATTTTGGACTTAAAATCTTCCTCGAGCGTTTTTGTTTTTTTAAACTAAACTGAATTACTAAAAAAAGAAAAACGTACAGATCTAGATTAAGGTGTACCTACTGAATGTAAAGCGACCAAAATTGTCTCATTTCGTAAATGTTTATGGGGGTGAAAACGTTATCGCCCGAAACAATATTTCAAAAAGGAAATGTAGGTAATTGCCTCTAATTGTAAAGACTTGCAAATCTCGCTGTCGCACGCCTGCAGTGAGGCAAAACGGTATGAAACAGATAGCATTATATAAAGTACCTACTAGCGCCGCGTATCGACACTTCACAATCCTCTTAAGATTCAATATAAACTTTATGAAACGGTTATAATCCTATAATTTGCTTTAAGATATTTCAAACTACTAGTAATTAACATTAATTCCTTCTTTATACTTTTATGTCTTGTCCTTCATTGAAAAGTAAAATGGGCCAAGTTGGTGATTGCTTGAAAACATGTTTAAAATATAATACAGCTATCTTTTTTGGCATCGCTACTAATACTGCATGACCATCTTCCATTTCCACTACATCAATTTGAAAGACTGGACTCATGGATAATACGGGACAATCAGACCTCTCTGCAAAATTATACTGCCTGATTGGTAGAGAATTGCACAAGTCAAATTGACCATTTACAAATGGTTTATAGTAAATCCTGAAAACACCCCACGTAGTGCCTACAAAAAATACATTACCATATGGATATATTATTAACATGTCTTTCAAGAAGACCTGTTGAATAGTATGATTTAAAACATACATCCATTGTATGTAGACTCTCCAATCCACCATTTCCAACAAATTATATTGCCACAATATATGTAGCATATTTGAAATTTTTTTAATATTACATTGTAATTTGAATGTTCCATCCACAAGAGAGTATACTTCCCGTTCATAAGTCAAGACATTGAGAGTGTCACTATATCCTAAAGTCATAACTTGCTCGTCAAACTTCTTTAAGAATAAAGTCTGAACATTGTTTGTACATAATTGAAATTTAAAAATTTCATTGCCAAGAGTCACATAGAACAATATAGTATCTTTCAAAAGAAACTTTTCTACATTGTTTATGACTATTTTTCCTTCCTGCCCTGTATGTACTGTTTTTCGAACAACAATGAGATGATTGTTCATATCAATGTATACAATATTATTGTCATTTTCTGAATAGCTTGTGTAACTGCCTACAAAAGATTTATGCTTAGTAGAATGTTTCAATGTATCGAAATCATAATAATGTATTCCGTCTCTTGTATGTACGGCTATCGATCCTTCTCTAAGGACTTTAATGTCGCGAATTTCCTCCGATACATTTGATGCTGACGCAAATTCATCGACCGTTTCAGAAGCTTCTAGTACTTTAGACCATAGAAATAAAGATCGATAAATTTTCTGCCATGTCATGCCTGCCTTCGCTTTGTACATAGCTGATTTATAAATCGATGGAAATTCACGGCGGCAATATTGATACCAAATCTTATCATTGAGGGATACATCGTCGACTATTTGTTTCCAACGAGCGCATATGAACCGACATTTAGCCAAGTCTTTTGGTGAAAGATATCTAAAAATGCTCAACAGAATTTCAGTTGGAACTATAATTGTGGATGCACTAGGATGTAAGATGTCCATCTTTAATCTTTATCGACAAATAATCCAAATCTAATTTGCAAAGTCCATTTTCTATTTTTTCATTTTATACTAAATTTTGTAGGTCGTAAAAGCATTAAATTTTTATTCTCGTTTTTCTTTGATTTACAGTTTACCTCATCATTTATCTCTCTAAAAGTCATGTCATATTATGTGACAGTTTATTGTATACTTACTTAAGATATGACATTTCACTAGCGTTGCTAGTTTGTGGAGAATTCCCCAAATTCAATGGAATTCAAACTCGTTTGGGAATTGGTATGGGGATAGGATATACATAATATATGTAGAGAACGACGACAATTTTTGAAATATACTTAAGTATATTATAGTATTATTATAGTATTTACCTGTTTTAAATTATATTCTATGTTATGCTTTGTTTTATTTTAAAGAGTGTTTACAATATTATTTTTGTGTCATTGATGTCTATCCGAGAAACATAAAAAAGGGAGGTATTAGCCAAGTCATAACTATCAATCTAATAAAACTGCATAAATTTTACTTTTATTTGTGTGGGGAATTTTATCCCCGAATTTGGGAAAATTTGCTTATATTTGGAGAATTAGGAAAATAGGTGTTGCCTGCGTTGGCAACTTGGCAACGCTGCATTTCGATAGGATGTCACGATAGGACTCAGGAGGGCCATACAAACAAAACGTTATCGCGATCTCGCGGTTGATCTAAGGTTAATAAGATGACATATACACTTTCGCTTACTTTGCAACACTCATAGTCATTTCCATACAAAAAAAGTATTTATTCGTAGATCCAGTCTCTGAAATTTTATAGAGAAGTTATCTATTTTTTTTTTTCAACATATTTTATCATTTCCCAGGAAGTACCTTGGGGATTTTACAAGTTACTTGTGGAAGTTAATAGACTTTATGATAATCCACGAATCTACGTAACAGAAAACGGTTGGTCTACAGCTGGAGGTCTGCAAGATGAGGATAGGATACATTATTTGAGAAGTTATCTGGCAGCTTTACTAGATGCTGTGGAGACAGGATGCAATGTTCGAGGCTATTCTGTCTGGAGTATGATAGATAATTTTGAATGGTTGGCTGGATATAGGTGCGTTTAATATGTCTTAACAATATGAACAACTGAAATTTCTTGACAAGATGAAAACAAAATAATAATAAATTTTCATAAATTGTAGCTAAGCTACATCTCTATCATATCATATAAAAACCGTCTTATAAAAATATTCGTTTTTAAGAGTTACAATGTCACAAATACCTACAGGTGCACAGACACGTAAAACATATCACACCCCTCACCCCCTTTTTCGTTGAGGGTTAAAAATAAATTGACATATGTAGGTAACATACACACATTAAAAAAGTACCTATTTCAAAGTTTAAGTCATGTTGTTGATTTGTTATTTTCTGATGGTATATTATATTAAAGCTATCCTCTTCGATGTAATTGCTATACTATATTAAAAAGGTTTTCTGTTTGGATTTTTAGTGAAAAGTTTGGACTTTATGAGGTAGATTTTTCAAGCCCCGACAGATCAAGAACTCCGAGAAAATCTGCTTTTGTTTACAAGGAAATAATTAAAAGCAAATCTTTAAATCCACATTTTGAACCAGAAGTATACATAGAAGAAGTAGCGGTCAATGAAGATAAGATAAAATATGAAGACGTCGCCTATAATGAATGAATAATAAATAACTTTATCACTGGCTTGTAAAAATAGGCAATAAAATACGATTTACAGTATGTTAAAATTAAAAAAGACGATAAAATTTGAATTGTTAAAATATTGTGTAAGTAGTACTTAATTAATGTTTTAAGACCCCGCTCGATAGGTATATGAAATCGATCAATAATAATTTTAAGCTGCCTTTTCAAGATAAATCATATTATATCATATTATTGTTATTAAATCTTTTATAATCGATACTAAATCATTTTTACAAAATATTCAGAAACACATTTAAGAAAACATAATACCTACTATTACATAGCTCTATATACTTTATAATAGATACTTAATATTTTTTTTAAATTGAATACATACTTATTTAAGTGGAGGTAAAAATAAGGCATTTCATAGTTTTTTTCCAAAATCTGGATTTTTACTTAGTATTCCGGTTTTATAGACTCGTAATAGGCAGCTTTGTTCGGTGTAGTATTTATTGCCGCATTTGACAAATACCTACGGCGGCGGTACCTATCTACTACTAATCAATATCAAAATATTATGAACGCTTTTCAGTGTTCATTGTCAAATGTCAAAGCTTTTATATTTGACAGATGAGAAAGTGTAACTGTCAAATATCAATCACTTCACATCTGTAAACTTGTGTTTAGAACTTCAGACTTATTAACTTTACGAAAAATCAAACTATATAAACTACCTACAAAATTCACACTCGACATTGTAATTAAATGGAAAAATGTGTGATCTTGATAATTCAATAAAGTTGAGCGTTAAGTGGAATGGCAAAGAATTTGAATTACCAGAATTAGCTCAATCGGATTCCGTGGCTATGTTGAAAGTGGCCATCGAAAATGCCACAGGAGTGCGACCTGAAAGGCAAAAACTCCTTAATGTTAAATTTCAAGGTACCTAATTAATTTTATATCCAGTTTAGATTTCTTATTCCAAAATGTTTATTTGAAAAACAGCTTTCAATAAAGAGAAATGAGATTCATGACACAACTGGCTTTTACTCGCGACCTCGTCCACATTGCCATTTACATTAAAGCCTAATTAATTACACAAAAGCTTTCCATCAGTAAAATAAATTTTCCAGTAGTTTGTAAATTTGTTCATTTCAAACAAAAAAAAACATTTTTTTTCTTCTTTCCAATAATATTACAGTATTGTAATTAAAAATGTTGTTGTGAAACACATAATAATTTCACAATTATCACATTAGATAAAGTTTAGTAATTTATAAATAAGTTAAAAATTTATAAAAGATTGATTAACCTGTTTTAATGTATTTCTTTGCTTTGTTTGATTCCATTTGCCCTATCTATCTTCTAAGACATAAAATTTGTCTTCAATGTCAAGTACGTATATTTTATTTTTTCTTAAACAGGGAAAGTAGCAAGTGACAATTATACCCTATCAGAGTTAAACCTCAAACCGAACCTTAAAATAATGATGATGGGTTCATTGGAAGAGGCAATTGAAGGAGCAATGACAAAGCCAGATGTTGGGGATGATGTTGTTAATGATCTTGATATTGAGGAGGAGGAAATTGATGTGGAGAACCAAGAGGTAACCACTTTTCCATTTTTACACTATCATTAAGACAAGTGATTTTAAACCCAAACAAATAAGAGGGACTATAAGTTGATGTGTCCGTAGTATTGTAGCTCCTAAACAAATGGATTGATTTTAATGCAGTTTTTTTGTTTGAAAGGTGATTAGATCAAGATATATCTTAGTTATTATTTATGAAAATTGGTTCAACTATCCATGAGTTACATAAATTTATTTGTTGGAGGTTTTAAATTTTCTTTAATTTACTTTGCCCTTTGTATACTTCTATTCAGGCAAGTGATTTTAAACAAGCTGTTAAGTTAACTCATCCACACATAATGTTTTGTTCACTTATGCTTAGAATTTAATTTCAGATTTACATAGCTAAAATAAACAAGAGAGTAAAAGACTATAAAATAAAGGTGCTAAATAAGCCTCGTCCCAACAAAAAGTTATTAGTATTGGACATAGACTATACTTTGTTTGACCACAGATCTGTTGCTGAAACTGGTTTGTATTAAATATCTCTTGGAAACTAGCATTGATAATTTAATATTATCAAAAAAAAAAAAATTTTTACACTAACAAAATAATAATATTTTATAGTGAATAATCTAGAGAGTATAAACTCTGTCAATGTAATTTTAATAACAACTATATAATTTGTCAATTGTACAGTTGTATACCTTGGTTGAAGCGACCATTGGACTATAGCGATATGCATTTCAAGTCTCTTCAATTTGAAGCATACTTTGGTTCAAAATTCATAATATAACACTGAGTAACTGTTTTTAATGAATTATTTGTACTTTTGACTGAAGTCTGTATCATCTGTCAAAGGCACAAAGGGCTTTTTTGCTTACATCAACACAGATTCTTCAACTGCAGTGATATTTACTTATTAACCAACCTTCAAATATATCAGAAAGGCATTTATCAATTCAATGTCTATGTTATTGTTCATAATATACAGGGTGTCCCAGAAAGAATGGATAATCCTTGAACCCCACACGGGACAGCTCTCCAGAGCTCAAAAAAATATATCTAAAAAAAAAAAAAATTCGTGTGATACCCAAAATATGATTTTTTTGTAGAAAAACATACATTATTTTTACTTTATTTCACATTCATGTGCACAAAGGTCACAAAGTAATAAAATTTGTGGCGTTTTTGGTGTCATCTTATTTCTGATAGACTATACTACAAGTTATCATACAACTGTTAAACTGTTAATAATAATGCAGCAGTAATCTGTACAGCAGTAAAAGTTTGCTCTCATCTCCTTCAGGCTATGAGCTAATGCGACCATTCCTGCATGAATTCCTGACTTCTGCTTACAAAGACTACGATATTGTGATCTGGTCTGCCACCGGGATGAAATGGATTGAAGAGAAGATGAAGCTTCTGGGAGTATCGGTCCATTCCGAGTACAAGATCATGTTCTACTTAGACTACCTCGCCATGATCACTGTGCACACGCCCAAGTACGGCACAATCGATGTAAGTGACAACACGAAAGTAAGTTCTACAAATGAAAATAGTTAAACGAATGTGGGCCAGGGGATGCTTTGAAATAAAATAAAATGAAATAAAAAATACACTGTTAATATTTACTAATCGCTCGCGTTCCAGAGAACACAATGCAAATTTAAATGTAGCGTATTTAGAGAGCGTAGGCCACTCTCTGGTAGAACTGATGTTAAATTACAACGAATCCTAGATTCGCAGTGATTATAAGGTTTGGATTTGCAGGTGAAGCCTTTGGGCGTGATTTGGGGCAAATACCCGCAGTACAGCTCGAAGAACACGATAATGCTGGACGACATCCGACGAAACTTCATAATGAACCCGAAGAGTGGCCTCAAGATCCGCGCCTTCCGCCAGGCGCATCTCAACCGCGACAAGGACGAGGAGCTGCTGCACCTCATCACCTACCTCAAGGACATCGCCACCTTCTGCGACGACTTCGACACCCTCAACCACAAGAAGTGGGAGAAGTACCGTCCGACCCGCAAGAGTAAGATCGCCAGCAAGAGAAAGGCCGACGACAACTCGGACAGCCCCGGCGCCGCCGCCAACTAGCTCCGCACCGACCACAGAGACTGAAGCCGAAGCGTCAGCGTTCGATTAAGACTAAGAGTGGCCCATCGTTTCTGCGCCCACTCACATCTCGACTGATATTAGAACGGAGATAAGTCAGCACGAGCTGGGCACAGACAAAATTACATGTGGCAGCACGAGGAGGCCGGACCCGCTTAAACTTATTTAGAAAGAAAACACCAAACGATGTGCTGTCAGAAATATATTTTTGATTAAAAAGTTGGAGAGAATGCTTTAACTTACTTATATTCTCCAATGTCATTAGTATGATATTAAGATTTAATTAAGAATTATTGTTAATGTTAATAAAAATCAATCTCACGACTTTCTTTTCCCATGGACGGCGGATGGCGGACCCCTGACTGCAAGTGAGCCTCGTATTTTGGGTTCAAACGATCAAGTGCCGAGACTTCCATTTCGAAATCAATCATGTAGCAAGTTTGTAACAAAAGTGAAAGGAATAATAATTCTTCTCACGTTTAAACTGAAAATTGCAACTCGTTTACTGAAATGTTGTTAAAAACTAGCATGGCGGGCATTTGCCCTCGCGAGCTTACCTCTGGAATACAAAAAATAATCTTAGCTCCGATGTACATCTCGAAAGGGTTAAGCATCGTTTTCATCTGAAACCCGTATGAAAATTGAAAATTTGCTAAACAAATACATAAATTATTAATATGTAAAAGCATATAATTAACCTGTAAATAAGTTGGCAAGTTATTTTCATTAATTTTATATGTACTTAGGTATATTTTTCCGAAAAGACGATGTTCGAGTATATAACATTTAACTAAATAATAATTATATAATAATACGTTTAAAAATCTAAAGACGATTTATATGGGATGGCCGATGCTGACTGGGGTGCTTGTAGCTAGACAGAAAAAGTATTTCAGGATTCTGTTTTAAATACGCTGCAACAACTAAGCTGGATGTCAAAGAAACGACGTAGTATTGTACTTCGAACAGCGGAGGCTGGGGACCGAAATGTGAAGTTTTAATGAAGTAAGGTGTAGCTAATAGAAATGAAATAGCTGTATGCTGAAGATATGGAAACAAATTGGTATCCTGACAAGCGGCTGCAGGAACTAAGATCAAGTTTGGGGATTCGGTCAGCGGCGCCAGCTTCGTGTTGGTAACTAACACGTAGCTTGCGAGCTCTGTACATTGTTTCTGTACTGTATTGTCTACACCTACTTAAATATATATATATATATATATATATTATTATGCGTTGGCATTGTCACTATAGGTACATATTATTATACTTGAAATAAAAGACTAATTTCGAGTTAATTAATTTATTTTATAAAATGCAATAAATTTATTCTAACGAAGTCACCTATGCAATGACTAGTAAACAAGTAAAAATAATTAATTATGCTTTGCATATATTACCATAATAATAAAAGTAGGTATGTAATTAAGTACTTAAATGAAATGTATAAACACGGCGATAGGTGAGCTACGTTTAGAATACTAAGTAACGACCGTGTCGAAGTTTATCATCTTTTTGATGAGTAATTCGTGAAGAGCTTCGATGATGAAAAAGTGATTTTCTGTTTCCTTACTCGCATCATTCCGTTCCGCCTCATCGGACCTACTCTCCACACGAGCCTACCTGCGTCTCTTCATCGCGAGTAGCTAACATAATATACCGAACCCTTTCGAGAATATTTCGTTGACGCAATTAAACAATTGGAAAACAATAATGATTACGAGCCACACTCGTATATTCTTTTAGAGCTTCCGACTGCTTCAGGATGTGGTTACTGCTTGTGGCGTTATGTTGTTTGTATTTTTATATGTTCCTGCTGATGTATCCCGGGAACTTGCCCGTCTATCCGGGGAGGATACCGTTATTGGGGAACCTGACCCTCTTTTGGGGTAGCACAATCGGTAAGACTTACTTGAACTAACTGATTTTAGTAATTAGGTACAATAAAAGTATCTAATTAATTGAATAATATTTTACACTTACGGACTCATAAACTGCATCAAAGTAATAGACGACTTTGAAATAAATATTTTAACCAAGTATGCAAACTTTCTATACAGATTTAAATTGAAACCTCTAGATTGGTTCGTGAACTTTAAAACAGCGTAGGGTCATATCCTTAAGTTTAAGTTTATGTACTAAAAAGGTCTAAGACTTTTTTGAAGAAAAAACAGAAATTTAAGGAAAATTGGTTTAATAAAAAAATTGGTTTATAAATAGACACAAACTTTATGCAAGGGTTTATTTATGTTTTAATAAGGTGTATTACCTCCACGTACCCTTATTACGGATTCTAATCGGTTCCGCATAGATTTTATTAGGGTTATTAAAAGATCTTGCGGAATATTGTTCCATTCTTCTGAAAGTGCTGTTCTTAGTGCTGCCACTGTCGTGGGCACAGGATTTCTCGCATATACAGCTCTTTTTAAATTGTCCCAAACATGCTCAATGGGATTAAGATCCGGGCTGCGTGCTGGCCAATTCATTGTACGTATCCCAACCTCTTCGCAATATTGTCGAACTTGTGCAGCAGCATGCGGCCGGGCATTATCCTGCATCAAAGTAAAATTTTCGTCTATGAATCCCATGTAAGGCACCACGTGAACTTCTAAGATCTCTGTTATGTAGCGATGTGCAGTCAAACCCCCTCTATTACCGTTTTGACGGTTCTGTTCGCCCGTTCATCGACATGCCACCCCAGACCATACACGAACCGCCTCCAAAAGGAACATGCTCCTCAATGCAACTTTGAGCATATCGCTCCCCACGTCGACGATAGACTCTTCTGCGACCATCTGCACCATATAAACTCAAACTAAATACACTTGCCCGTGATCAATACGGAGGCCCATTGCTCTTCTGTCCAATTTAGGTGATCACGCGCAAATCTTAAGCGAGCTTGTCTGTGAGCTGCAGACAACTGGACCATTTGCTGGTCTAAAAGGGGTGATATCCGCTTCCTTTAACCTTCTTATTGTTCGTGCACTCACATTTACTCCACGCACTTCATTAAGCTCTGTTTTGATGTTTACTGACGTGAGGAAACGATTTCGCAGGGAAGTTATAACAATAAATCGGTCATCACGACCGGTGGTTGCTCGAGTCCTGCCTGTACCACGTCTCCTTCTGTAAGAACCTGTCTCCATAAACCTTCTGTATATTCTAGAAACAGTATACTGGTTTAAATTTAAATTTCTCCCAATCGTTCGTTGATCCAAGCCCTCCCGCACCAGTGCTACAATTTGAGCCACTTGTTCGGACGAAGTATCCATATTATGGTCCAAAAACTCTCGATGAGTCAAAAAACTAATCCAACAATTCTGTTGGTAACAATAATTCAATTGACAAAAGAATAAAAAATCAATGCGAATCAATTTAAAACTTTGCTTTAAATAACACGCAAATCTGATACTACGAGTAAATTTTCTTTTCCCGGCTATATTCATTTGTTTTACTGCAGTTCTATTTTTAAATTTTGATTTTTTTTAAGATTAAGAGAGAGTCTCTCCATATTTATATAATTTAATCTAATAAGTTTGCAAACTTATTTAAAAAAAAATCATTACAAAGTAATCCTAAACTTTGATGCAGTTTAAGAGTCCGTCAGTATAGATATTTCATAAAGTGTAAGTAGGTACTTATGATAAGTCTGTACCGAACAAAACTCGTGTCTCGGTTTCTTTTTGTTTTTGGTTTTTAACCGACTTCGAAAAAGGAGGAGGTTCTCAATTCGACGCTGTTTTTTATGTTTGTGGTTTGTTAAAATTTTAACAATATTTTATTCAGAGGTGAGTATTGTTTTTACCTAAAAATAAAAATAGTAATTTTTGAGAAAAATACATGTTACCTACAGCAAAAAATTAAATGTAAAAATATATTTTTTCTTGATAAAATTTGATCACTTCATCTGAAACACAATCGGCCTCACATGAACAGAAATTGAAAATCCTCTAAATAGGTAGGTAGGTATTCAAATCATCTGTTTTTGTTGAATTTTTCAAAAAAGGGTTGCAAAAACTTGGTTGAGTTATATTAATAAGAAAGGGTGCAATAATTGCATATAGGTAGAATTGTAGAATGCAGTCTATAAAATTTAGACTGCAAATTTTTATTTAAGTGCAAATTGCCTCAATAAATTCGCTGATTTTGAAGGAATTTCACACTAGACTAGAGCTCGGATAATAATTGGTTGGGAACAGATACAGTGTACTTACCTTTGATTGCGAAAAAAGACACAAATACACACAAATATAGACAAACATTGCCGAATCTATAGTTAACATTCAACATTGCAATATTTTTCATCGCGAAAAAGAGGCTTGAAACCGTTCACGGGCAAAAACTAATATTTATTTAGTATTTAGATACTTAAGGGCATATAGTTAATTATTCATATGAATAAGTATTTAATCTTGTTTAGGAAACAAAAGGTATTTCAAGAAACCTACTTTCTGGCAAAGTCAAAAACATTTAAATAATTGGGACCAATCACATACATTGTTTTGATCCCAAATTAAGTAGCTGAAGCCATTGTGTTATGGTACCTAATCAGAAACAACAAAGGTACCATGATAAATAGGTACATATGATATATTACATGTTTTATAAACAACCAAGACTCGTTGCTATTCGTATTGCGTATTCGTGCTCATCACACAAATAAACGCACCTACCGGGATTAGAACCCGGGAGCTTTCGATGCAGAAGGCAGGAGCGCTACCAATTAACGCCAATCGGTCGTTATGTCAAATACATGATCATACAGAATCGCTTATTGTGTTCGAGCGGCTTGGAACTCCAAATAAAAACTTCAACAGGTAATAAAATAAATGAGTCGCGTTCACAGTGGCTAGTGAATTGTAATGTAATTGGAAGAAATGTTTTTGAAAAAAGCAATGGCAGTCCGTGAGTCCGCAGTAGAAGTGAAATGTCGAGAGAGCAGGCGAAGGAGGTGCCTGCTCTCGCGTCGCAACGGCTGCCATTAGCTGCAGCTGTTCGAGAACCTTATTCGCGAACGAAGATCGGCTAAGAGGAACATTTTTGAAGCTGGAGTTTTCAGATAAAACAAATGCACCGATGAATCCACAACTTTTTTGTTTCTTGATTTTATAACTTAAAATGTTAAGTAATAAAACTGATGTTACTTAATTAAAATAACGAGCAAATTGATTTTCAGTTTGACGATTTTTTTTTCAGAAATATGCGAGAAAATAAAGAAAGTATCGAAATTTTCAATTGAGAACGGCGACGTCGCTTTGTTCTACGTTGGCATCATACCGATTTATGGTGAGTTACGAACGAACACATATTAATATAGTATATATTTCTGTGGTAATATTATAAAGTTTCGTTTGTTTGGTTGCAAACGGTAGGTGATTTCAGGTAAACCGGTTTGAAATTAAAAATAGTTTTTGTGTTGCTGGCGAAACCGTGGAGCACAGCTACTAATATTAAGTATATAAACATGAAGTAAATAATAATGTATAATATATTCAGTGATCACGGACCCTGACGACTGCAGTAAAGTGCTCACCACTTTCCACCATCGACCCGGCATCATGAGGAAGATTGCTGGAAAATTTCTCGGGAACGGTCTGCTCGTAGGTCCAGGTACATCATTTTTCACACCGACTACCATCTAATAGCTTAACGACTCATAACGAAATATTATTATATAACTCACAAAACATATTAACAAATTAATGTAGTACCTAAGATAAGACTAAGATGTTAAATAAAATTATAAAATCAGAGCGTTATAAAACAGTTTCTAAAAGAGCGGTCATAATTATTTCGTAATTACTTATATGAAATGCAGCGGGTGAAATACTTCCGCCAAGGAGGTCAAGGCTCGACGCGTATGTCCCTATATATTTTATTTATCTACAATAAAGCTGTGGCGGTATGTGAGATACTTAGTTCTGGAGATAGAGAATATTTAGGTACTCGACACTGAATTCGTGCGATAAATCACAACGTGCATTCATTTGCTTAATATGTATAATAAAGTATCAGGAAAACATCAGTTTTGCTTTCAAAGAGCAACATAACATTTTTATGCCCTTGTTGAGCTTTATTTGAATTTTATTTATCATTACTATTTACGTCTTTTTATTGATAGTAGGTAGGTTCATTTATAATACAAAATTTATTTTTCACTTTTTGTGCGTTTTGAGGTCGGTTTAATTTATTTATTTAAAATGTAGGTATTTACGTAGAATTAGCATGTGTTTATTCAATTCCAGTTCATCTTAAAAATCTATCTCCAAACTTATTATAATAAATATAGTTTTTACAGCGAAGTTTCTCGTATTTTATTTATTATCTTACGTCTGACCTCTCAATTACACGAAGGTTAATATACGCCTATGATAGTTTCAGTGTGGAAGGAACACCGTAGACTGATAAATCCGACCTTCAACCAGCAAGTGCTGGACAGTTTTATCGCCATCTTCAACTCGCAGAGTCGACGGCTAGTGCAGGAATGGGAGAAGCATGCCTGTAAAGGGCCATTTGATGTCCAGTTTTGCCTGGAGAAAAATACATTGGAAACTATTTGTTGTAAGTACCACAAGTATCTGTTGCTTGGCGCGGACTACGCATATGTTGTGGGTCCCTTTCACTCAACCCGGCTGTAGTCCGCTCGTTGTATCTTCCAAACTGAAACGTAGTTTCCTCGAATATGAAACGAGGCATTTTGGAAACAACTACTTCCAGAGCATTTTATATGTGAAAAAAATTTAAAATGGGCCCAATAATGTGGTTATCAGACGAACAACAGTTCAATATTAGACGCGTTCTATGACTCAACTGCCGATACAATCACGTCGATGTCAATTATGGAAAGGTTGCCGCAGCTCTAAGTTAGTAGATAGACTCGCCAAGGCATGGTTTGCACAGTTTGAGGTCATAATTGCGTCTTAGAAACAAGGGGACGGATACAAGTACAATTATACAGCAAGCTGTGTCGCGTAGGGGAGGAGGGTTGCTTGTGAAAGATTGCACCGGCCGTGCCAGCCCGTTTTGGTCAAAGCCCGAGGCCAACAGCTTGCCACTCCCACTTCAATATGTGAATTTATTAAATACGTGCGAGAATGAGACTTTGATGTCCGGCTACGCTAGCATAAAACCCCACCGTATGTAAATTTGTTGTATATATAAGTGTGTATTTTAATAATGAGTTAGTATCAGTCCGACAGGGCCTTATTAATAAACCCTTTACTCTTACACTACAACAAATAGTTTTTAATTTGTTTTAATTAAAGAGGCCAATTAACTTGCTCACAGTGACAACAGCAGGAGTGGACATCAACGACCAAAACGAGTTCAACGAGAAATGTTTGATGGCCTTCCGGAACATCCTCACGGGCTTCACCGAGAGAGGCAAGAACCCGCTGCTTTACCTTGACTTCTTCTACAATATGTCCAAGTTGAAGGACGACGAAGAACGCAACGTCAGGATTACGGACCACTTGACGCATTTGGTAAGAAGCCTGCTTATTGCATTGTACACTTCTTAACCTAAACGATTTCACCTCATTTTACAAATTTAAAGGTTTTGAAGAAGAAAAGAGAAGAATATTATAAACAAGACACGGCACCCGGTGATAATAAATCTGGTAAGTTGAGGATTGGATTGTTTGAAATTAGTAGTTGTACCGCGTAAGTAATATCAAACAGTGGAACAAAGCGAAACAGGAACTAAATTCAGTATGGAAGAATGCTTTATACTTAGCAGTGGTACACGAACAGAATGAAAAAAAGAATCTTCTAGGATACCCGAAAAGTAGAATTGGGTTTCTATTTGTCTTCACAGCGCTTTATTTAGTGAACGTCAATTGCAACAAGCGGGGGACGAACAGAATACAAAAAGAACCGTCTGTGGGGGACGGTACATTTTAGTAAATTCTATTTAGTGATTGTCAATTTTAGAAATGAGTTTCAAGCCGTTCCTCCAACGCTTGCTCGATTTTTCGAATAAATTGAGCGAAAAAGACTTACGAGACGAAATGAACAATATCATACTCACCGGCTTCGAGACCAGCTCTGGAGTCCTTCTTTTCTGCCTTGTACTGCTCGGGACCTATCCTCACGTACAGGATAAATGTTACCAAGAGTGAGTACTCACATAGACTGATATTTATTCATTATTATTAGCTCATTATTCCGTATTAATGTTATCAAGGTACAAAGTAAAAAGTACATATTGCATGTTAAAGCTTAGAGCGAAACTTAGATGTACTTTATTAATCTTAAATGTGATTACGTAATATTTATTTATGTCTTAAGAATCTACGAAATATTGGGTGATTCAAAGCGAGACGTGACGAAGGAAGACTTGGCGCGTTTGAAATACCTCGAGGCCGTACTCAAAGAGACTCTAAGACTGTGTCCTGTAGTTCCAATGACCGGCAGGATCATCACCGAAGACATCCAGCTTAGTACGTATCCAATCTCGAGTACGGGCTTCTTTTGCGGTGCAATGAGCCATTGTAACGGTCCGGGTACGATTCCAGAGAACGCGGTACTTCGCAAAGGTCACCTGTGCGTGCTGTCGCTCTACGGGATGCTGCAACACCCCCGTGTGTGGGGCTCCGACGCTGGCCTCTTCGTGCCGGAGCGCTGGCTCCACCCCGAGCGCCTGCCGCGCAGCCCTAACGCCTTCGGAGCCTTTGGCTTTGGCCGGAGAAATTGTGTCGGCAAAGTGTACGCCATGTTGACGATGAAGGTGACCCTGGTGCACGTGCTGCGCGCGTACCGGGTCAGCGGAGAATACCACCGCATGCGCCTCAAGAACCAGGGCATCAACAAGCCGGCCGACGGACACCACGTTGCTCTGCTGCCACGAAAAATGCATCTCCCTACAAATTCTTTTTTTGCCTAGTTGTATGTCACCCCACAGTATTAAATAATGATTGAACCTAATATTATTTAAAAATATAATATAGGTTTACATTTTTGTTTTCATTAATCCTAATGTCCGTTCCTTTTAATAAATGTCTAATCCTAGCATAGTTTTTTCCTGCTTTGTTTAATATTTATATGAAACTAGGTGTCGAAAGTGCGCTGGGCCATAAGCGGCCCGCGTCAATGTCAAAGTCAAAATATCTTTATTCATTGAAATCATATTTGATCATTTTGATTCGTCATTTTTTTTATTGTACTGTAGTTTACAAAAAAAATATGGTAAAAAAAAGATTATAATATTTGGTTTTATTAAGACATAGTTAGAGCAGGTTCATTCCCAAGCTTTTTTATCATCTAAGTAATCCGTTATTTTATAGTATGCTTTTTTATAAAGTTTTCTTTTAATTGTGTTTTTAAATTTATTCATTGACAATTTAAGCATATCACTTGGGAGTTTATTATAAAAGCGTATACCCTTTAAAAGATTTACTAACTTTATGGAGCCCACTAGTGGCAACAGCGAGTTTATCTTTATTCCTAGTATTAAATTCATGACTATCACTGTTTTTCTTAAACAAGTTAATATTTTTGTGTACATATGTCAGATTTTCATAAATATATTGACATGTGACTGTCATTATATTTATCTCTAAATTTTTCACTGAGTGATTCTTTCTCTCTTCTGTAGTACAAAGACGGTGTTTAAATCTGGAGCACCTCCTCACAACTGTATACCTTAAGACATAATGCTGTGAAAGTAGCTGAAATAAACTAACCTAGCTGTGTCTATGTCTGTATAGAGGCGGATCTTTTTGTCAGCGAATGCTGCAGAGCTGAGTCTCTTCGACAATGCATTAATGTGAGGGTCCCATTGAAGCTTATTATCGAGGGTTAATGACCCAAATCTGACTCCTATAGAAATGAGAGTAGGTGCAATCTTGGGTAGAGATGTCGGGCCCATAGGTACCTAATGTACAGCAAGACCAATTTTCAAACAGAGTAAGTGCCTCACTGTTAATATAAATTTTTGTAATAATATAAAATAAATCTAAACAGATAGTAAACTCTAGAAAACTAAAGTAACATTTATTTTCAGTATTGTAACATATTTTATTGTTTAATTTTGGAATCACTTGCATATTATGTATTGGTTTTTCTCTAAACATTTCAGAATAATGAGACAGTAGGTCTTGATAACAATAATTTGGTTAATAATTTGGTTAAATAGGTTAGGTTAGGTTAGGTTAGGTTAGGTTAGGTTAGGTTAGGTTAGGTTAGGTTAGGTTAGGTTAGGTTAGGTTAGGTTAGGTTAGGTTAGGTTAGGTTAGGTTAGGTTAGGTTAGGTTAGGTTAGGTTAGGTTAGGTTAGGTTAGGTTAGGTTTTTTTTTTTTTTTTTTTTTTATTAGTAAACAGTTTTCCACAGACTTTGTTTGTCCGTGCCCTTTGTTGTGGTATGACTTTAATGTTATAATTATTTTTTACATATTATTGTTACACAGAAACTCAGCTGCGCTCTGAAGGAGCGTGCTGGCGGAAGCTCTTTCTATTCTACTTATTATCCTAGTTTACTATTCTATTTTAATTAACGTATCCAGTACAGTTTTAGCTAAGTATTAATATTTACAATTTATGTTGGTTATCTTTTTTTTTTTTTTTTTTTTTTTTTATTATTAATATATTTTTTTTTTTTTTTATATATATATACATATATATATATATTTTTTTTTTTTTTTTTTTTTTTTATTAAGCACCACCCTTTCGTACCTATAACTATCTATATGTATATAACTAATCACAATAATGTTTTTTTTTTTTTTTTTTTTTTTTTTTTCTTTTAACACACACTTAATACTTATATATCTATGTTTCTAAGCGGTACACAGTTTTACTGGTCTTTATAATACAATGTAATACTGTTTTTAACTTATGATTATGTATAACATGTTATTCCTATTGTATATTTTAGTTGCCGCCTCCTATGCCTGTGGGATTGGCTTTTTTCACGAGTGCGGCATCATCGAAGTGGAACACCTACTTTTTCCTGACTCCCAACATCATCTCAAGCACTTTGTTGTCTCTGTGCTTGATAGCCATTTTTGTGTTATACTCACGGATTTTATCTTCTCCAGCTGCCCGAGCGGTATCTACGAATCTTCCGATCGCGTCATCCCTGTCGTCTGTGTAGTATACACATTCGATGGTGTGACGCGATATTGCCACCACTGCATGGGCTACACTGTCGTGTATTTGGAGTTTTTTATCCGCGGTATTGACTATCCTTACCGTGCTATATGTCAGTCCCTGGGCTTCGTGGATCGTCAGGACACGAGAACCCCCACCCTCTCCGAAGCCTTGTTTTGTGAGCGCTTCCTTCTCCACCTGGGTGTGTGTTAGGTAGAGGGTGTCTGGGGTTTTAGGAATCTCTATGCCCGAGTAGCCACTTAGCTTGAGGGACCTCACAGCATTCCTGGATGAATAAATGCCATCATACACCTCCTTCATGGCATATGCTACATCCATTGGATTCCTGTGAGTGCACAGCAAGTTATGAGTTACATTAGTGAGATGAGTTGGGCGACGGTATGTCATTGGGAAGAGGTTGTCCCTATCTATATAGGGCAGCTGATTGACGTCCCCCAGGAGAAGAGCTTCTTTGGCTTCTGCCAGCCGCAGGGCCATCACGATGGCACCGAAGTGGTTCATGAGGGCCTCGTCGACTATCAGTCGGTTACACCGCCTCTTGTCAGACTCCCTGAAACCATTTACTAGTACCGATGCCAATGTGCGTACCCTAGTGCTGGCTGCTACGCCTAGCCTATTGCTTAGCCTCTCCTTGAGGTCTTTCGCTGCCTCGATTGTGGTGGTGAGGACGAAGTCGTTCTCCACATTAAATCGCTTGACCACCCAAGTTGTTTTTCCGCACCCTGGGACCCCATTGACCCACTCAAACTTGGGTACCTGCCATGTGTCGAATACTTTGCCGGACGCACTGTCGCTCAGAACGGATTCCGCTGTTTTAAGAATTCTCTCGTCCAGCATAACCCTCGTACACTTGGCGACTACTGCTATGGGGTCCGAGGGTGGGGTTTTATATATTGGAATACCCTTCTCCTCCGTCCTCTCCTCGTCTATCTCCACGAAACCAGCCGTCCCACTGTATGCCGCCATGCACCTGTATAAGGCTCCGCCACGAAGCACTTGTGATGTGGCGTTATTGAAGATGACGGCATCCGCTGCCTTGAGTTCGTCCGCCAATACGCCCTCTGCACCCCTTTGGAAGGAGCGCAGGATGCCTTGGCAAGTGAGCATGCTCACCGTTCTGGCTGCTCTTGTGGCTGCGAGGAACTCAAGGAACGCATTCCCCATGTGTACGGCCGGCCCCGTGGCCGGGAGGAGTTGGGGGGGCTCGACTTCACCCATTTGCGCCCTAGAAGGGTTTCTTTTTCCTAACTTTTCCTTTTTTGGGGGTATCTTGCTGCCGCTTGGCTTCTCGAGCGACCTCCTTGCTTGGGGGACGTGCGCGATCGCGGCATTGAATGTTTGTGTGAGTGTGTGTATTATGTTGTATGTTACTGTGTCTGCCTCCTTTGACTCCTTTGCTATAGAGAGCTGCTCCCTGTTCTTTGCTTCGGCTACTCTCTGTTGCAGCCTCTCAGATCCACTGGCGTCATCGGGCCGTCCTACACTAGGGGTCTCCTGCGAACCATGATGTTGGCTGAGGAAGTCTAGGCTTGCGCCTCTGTCCTCGTATGCTATCACCTCGTGATATTTGGAGGCTTTTATGCAGCCTATGTATTCCGCTGCATCCCCCGTAATGTAACCCACCACCGCCGCGTCGATACTGAGTATTTTGGGTTGAGTTTTCCCCCTCTCGCCCATCTCTTCCAACCATGTCAGCACTCTGCTGGCTTGTGTGAAGCTGCTAGTTTCTTCATTGCCCGCAAACAGCAGCACGACCTTGTTACGGGCGCGTACCATCTTGCAGGTTTGAGTAGCCACTGTCACGGTTGCCATTTCGTCGTAGGTCTTACGACGAATGCTGGTTTTAAAGGTGCTGCCATTTAGGAGTACCGCGAGCCCCGGGGAAATCGTTACCCATTTTTTGGTTACCGCATTACAGAAGCTGAGCCCTAGCCTTTCCTCACCGGAGTCCATGAAGAGAGCTACCCCTTTTCTTCTCAGCTTGGGGGTTCCAGCTTCTCCGAGATGCAGGATGATGTCTTCCGCTTCTCTGGGGACCGGTCCGGGCTCGGGCCTCTGCTGTTGAGTCGCTGGAGTTCTGTTTGTGTTTTGTGTCATGTGTGTGTCACAGGTGTGTGCCAGTGTATTTGTGTTCGTGGTGGCGTTTCTTTTACCAGCTGTTCTGAATGCTTTTTCGGCAAAATTGAAGAACAGTTGTCTTTTCTTCGGGTCCGCCACCGTCTCGGCTACTACTCCCTCCGTCAAGGGCCTGTCCAGCCTGTGCGCCAAGTCCATCCGGTCCAACGCAAACCTGGGGCACTCCAATAATATGTGCCACACGGACTCGGAGGTTGACGGGTCGCACTCGCACTCGGGACTGCTTTTCAGCTTGAACCTGTGCAGGTATTCGGCGATGCCGCCATGTCCCGTCAACACTTGGACGTGAGTAGGACTCAGCTGGGTCGACCTCACGAGGCGGAAAGCCGCCTCAACGTCGGGCAGTATTGCCTTTGTGATTTTACCCCCGGGCGTAGTGGAGTACCTGTCCTGCCATTTGCGGACGGTCTCTTCTCTTATTTTATTTTTAATATAAGCTAAGGGGATGGCGCCATAATGCGGTGTATCTATTGTGGCTGTTGCTGCAGACTTAGCTAATTCGTCTGCGCGCTCGTTTCCGGGCGTTCCGACATGAGCTCTGAGCCAGAACAGCCTTATCTCCCTTTTTTGTTTTTGCACCGCATCCAGACTTTCCTTTATGGCTTTTGCTAGTGGATGGCTTGTCTTGTGGTTCTTCAGTAGGTCGAGTGAAGATCTTGAGTCACTCAAGACGTTAACCACCGGGTGGATACTGCTTTCTGCCATCTTAAAAGCTCTGAACAGCGCATAAAGTTCCGCCTGAAATACGGTGCAGGCTGGGTTTAGAGTGAATTTAAGAGAATCCGTCTCCTCGTTCCCCTCCCACCAGGTAAGGGCAGCGCCGACCTTGCCGTCAATTTTGCTACCGTCCGTGTATATTTGGGGACCTGTTTGTTGAAGGGAGGTTAGAGTTTCGGAGTCGATACTCTCTAAGGCTGTATAACACATCGCTATTGTGGTGGATGGGTGAGGGTTGTCTCTGTAACCTATTCTTGTCTCCAGTTTTGCGTGGGGGGGAAGGTAATCCGAAGAGAGTCCTTTCTTTGCTTTGTATAGTTGCGCCGCCTCCTGGACTCTGAGGTCCAGAGGTAGCACTCCCGCAAGGACCGTTGCGGCGTTTAGAGACACCGTGCGGTACGCTTTGCAGATTTTCTGAGCGAAGCCCCTCTGTAACGAGTCAAGTTGAGTACGAATCATCTGTAACTCGACTGCTGGGGCCCAAGCGCTTGCCGCGTACAACACAATCGGTTCCACCACCGCCATATAGATTGTTCGGATTACCTCGCCATTAAGACCCCAGTTCACCCTCGCGGCACACGCTAGTTGCTTATATATGTCGGCCACTTTTTTGCACATGGCGGCTACGTGCGTTTTGAAGGTGAGTCTGTTGTCGATTGTTAACCCAAGAAGTTTGATTTCCTCCACGAGTCTGATTTGCCTGCCCGAGATATAGAGTTCTGGGTTGTTGTACTTTAGTCTCTTAGTGATTAGCATCGCGTGCGTCTTCTGCGCAGCGAAGCTTAGCTTGTTTTGAGACCCCCATTCCTCCACTGCCTCAAGGGCTCTGTTTGCTTCCCATTCCATGGAGTCAATCGATCTGCTGGAGAATATAAGTGTCACATCATCTGCGAATGCCTGACATCTCACACCTTGTGCCTCGAGTGTGTGCAGGAGGGAGTCAAGGAGGATGTTCCAAAAAGTAGGTCCACTTATGGACCCTTGGACGCATCCCTTGTTAGTTTCCCTCTCGCACACAGCTCTGGCATAGTTGACCTTGACTTTCCGGTCGCTGAGGTACGAGTCAATGAGGGCATACAGATTTCTTGGGCACCCTTTTTTTATAAGTTGGGATTTTACGGCTGGCCACCACGCATTGTCGAAGGCGCCCTCTATGTCCAGTGATATAAGAAGGACTGACTTTTTGGTACTCAGTTCTTGACGTACTAGGCCCAGCATGTCGTAAAGGGCGTCCTCGGTACCGCGCTGCGGTAGAAAGCCGTATTGTTTAGGATTGAGAGTTGGGAGGATATGCCAGTGTAGTCTACCCACCAGTAATTTCTCGAGGAATTTTCCCAGCACTGGTAGGAGACCAATCGGCCTGTAGGATTTGGGGTGGGTGTAGTCATCTTTCCCTGGTTTACGCAGGATGATAACGTGGGCAATCTTCCATTGCACCGGGAAGTAGGCCAACTGTAGGCACTTGTTCATGAGCGCAAGAAAGACCTCCTCGTCACTTTTTACAGCTGCCACGCAAATGTCTGCTGTAAACCCATCAGGGCCTGGGGCTTTTTTAGGATTTTGTGCACAGAGCACAGCCTCCAATTCACCCTTAGTAAAAGGTGGGTCGTCTGCTGACAAGTTTTGGATTTTGACTAGGGAAGTTGACACTTTCTGACGAATGAGTTTGTGGAATGGAGTTTCCAGTTCTTCGGAGTCTTTTGGGTAAAAGGTTTGGGCTAGAAGCTCCGCAGATTGCTGAGGATCCAGTGTTTGGCCTCCAGCGTCCCTAAGGAGCATGTCTTCGCTTCTTTTGCCCGTTTTCCTTATGACTCTGTAGATTCCATCCCACATACTCTCTTTCTCCTGGGTCGAGCAAAACTCTTTCCAGCTCCTCGTTTGCTCCGCTTTGGCTAACGACGTATATTCCTCTCTTGCACGCAGATACTCGTCTATTACGTCTTGTCTACGGTGAGAGGCTGCATTTCTGATACGTCTTTTTAGCCGCAGTGTTTTCTTCTTCGAAGCTGTAAGTTCATGTGACCACCAGGGTAGGTTTGATTTCGCTTTCGGTGGAGCGATTTCCGGGATGGCTATTTCGCAAGCTTCCCTGACTGCATCCACGTACCTGGCTGTCAGATGCTCGAGTTCGGTTCGGGAGCTCGTCTCTTTTATTGTTTTTGGGGAGATGTTTTTGGAAGCTAGCGAAGTTTTGATGGCGGAACTAAACTCCGGCCATTTGGCCTTTTTGGTGTTATACAGCCTAGTTGTAATGGTCTTAAGGGGGGGGAGACTTTTACCCAGCTCGATGTGGAAGGTGATGGCATTATGATCCGATGTAGTTAGACCTCTATCCACAGTCCAGCCCTCCACTTTTCCTAGAAGGGATTCGCTGCACGCCGTCACGTCTACGACGCTGGTGTACAGTTTTCCACCTCTTGTGGTTTCAAAGGTTGGGGTATTGCCAGTGTTAAGGATGTGGAAGCCTTCTTCATTTAGGAACGCGTTGTACGCCGCTCCTCTCGTGTCTTCTGAGTTGCTTCCCCACCATTGACTCCAGGCGTTTACGTCTCCCCCTATGATTACGTTTGCTGTTTTTAGCTTGTCCTTATTGTTTTTAATGCGTCTTATATATGGTTCTATATCTTTGTCCCCCTCTAGGTAGACAGAGACAACTCCTATTTGGAGACTGCCAGCCACAAGCTTTACCGCGGCCTCCGTCTCGGTAACGATCTGGGGGTCATGAATGACCTCCAGGCTTCCCCCGAAGACGATGACCGCTGCTTTTACCGGTTTCAGTCGGTCGATAGTGCACTGTATGACTTTGGTGCCTGGGCGCTCTTTAAGCACTCCGGTTTTACCCACGTAGGGTTCCTGAACTAGTGCTACAGAGATGCCCATCTCCTCGGCCGACTGAATCAGTTCCGCTGTGGCTAGCTTGGAGCGCTGAAGGTTCGCCTGGATGAATCTCAACCTTGTGTCTCCATTTGCAGAGGGGGTTGCGTGGTGTTTGTTGGTGTTGGCGCCTTTAGCAATACGAAATCTTGGATCTCGCTATTGCGTCCCACTTAGCTCTAATTGGGCATTCGGCACTGAAGGCGTTGTGGTTGGTGTCAGTGGAGGTTTTCTCCTTTGAGCAATTGCCGCATTTTGGCGGCTGTGCTGCAAGTCGTTTTGAGCACTTATCCCATGTGTGGGCACCACCACAGTGGCTGCAAGAGTCTTGTTTCTCCTTGCAGAGAGCCCTCGTGTGACCAAAGCCCAGACATTTTGGACACTGTATCAGCGGCGACTGGTCGTAGACCGGTCTCCACTGCCTGCCGATGTATATTTTTCCCGCCTGGAGAAACCGGGTGTAGATTTCAGGCGACACCTCGAGTACTGGGTGGCATTCCAGCGGGTTCCTCGCTTTCCGCCTATACCGCACCCTTATCTCTTTTTTTTGTGATTCAACGTCCTTGAGGAGGTGCTCATTCTGCGCGAGTATGAGCTCCACCATCTCGGCGTTGGTGTGTGCTGCAATCACATCCGTGACCTTTACCAGAGGCCTGTTGGTTTTCGCCGTTTCGGCCTTCAGGTCCGAAACGTTGGAGACACGGCTCTTCACGAGCTCCATATCTTCCTTCGATCCGCACCTGACCACAACCTTCTGGTTCCTAGCTTTTCGGATCCCTTCCACTCTGGCACCGGTGTTTTTGAAATCCAATGCCGTTGTGATTTTATCGATCACCTGGTCGCTAGTGGACTTGGGGTCCTTGGATGTGATTATCAGTGTATTATTTTGTTTTTGTTTTGCAGGAACCTTCTCCTTTGCTGGCTTAGCAGCCACCTGGGCATACGTCGAGGTGAGCTTCCTCATCTCCGCTATTGCAAGTTCCGTACCCAGGTTCGCAGTTCGTGGCGGTGTTTTTTCCTTCAGCTCGCGCATGGTACGCAGCTCGGAGGACACCGCTTCCAGTTTTTCCGAGATAGGTTCCAGGTGTTGTTTTATGTCACGTGTTTGTGGTTTTGGTGTTTTCATAGTTTCCGCCAACTTGGTCTGCAAGCTCGCTAGGGATTTTTTGATCTCAGCGAGCTCGCCCTCCACGTTGGCGTCCGTGTGTGGTCTGTTATCTGCTGTTGGCGCCCCCTCCCGGAGCAGTTCGGCCGTGGAGCTAGTCGACTGCAAAATCTTTTCTGTGGCGTCGCCGACCCTTCCCAAATCTCTGCGCAGCACATCCAGCTGATCAGAGAGTGAGTCAACTCTCCGCGCCATCTGATTGTGCCGCTGCATCAACGGCTCCACGTCCATTTCTTCACCGGGCTGCGCTTTCTTGTCGAGCGCCAACGTTAGTGTTTCCACTGTCTTTTTGATTTTAGTGGTGGCCTTCAGTACTTCACCAGTTTGCTCAAAAGGCTCCCTGGTTTCGTAATCCAGCCATTTTCTTATATCTTTAATTGCGGCGAGGTTTTCTGCCACTTCTTTTCTCGCCGCAGCCAGCTCCGTCGCGAACCGGTGGTTCAACTCCGCCACCGCCTTATTGTGGGCTCTCTCGATCACCACTAGTTCGCGAGCGTGCTGTGTCCTCGCCGTCTCCAAGTTGTTTCGGTGCCGCGAGCGGGAGTCCGAGAGGGCCAGGCAGGTCTCGTAGAGAGTCTGGAGGCATTCCACCACTGTTGCCTTGCATTCTCTCTTCATGTTACCCGCCTGCTCCAGTGCTTCCTTACCGTTAAGCAGCATCTCATTTGCGAGTCGCGTCGACTCGTCCATTGCCACCACGGTTCGACGGTTGGACGTTGCTATTACGCTCGTCCTACCTGCCGGAGACTGGAGTCCTGCGACCATCTCGTCTAACTCTGACGCCCCATCTATCCATGCTTCGACCCTGGTGTTCGGGTCGATAGTGGGTGATCCCACCTCTGATGCTGATGTGTCGCTGTGGACAGACGGGGGTATTTTAGATTTTAATACCTTCTTCCTCAGGCTAGGCTCCCCTCTTATTGATGAGGCCGCACTTTTTGTTGAGGCA